>OU383780.1:42602933-45519632 GCA_910950805.1 Acrocephalus scirpaceus scirpaceus
TCTTTGACACTTTTAATATTTTTCTTTCAAAGTTTCCAAACTCTGAATTCATCTTGGTATACAATATATTCAAATCAGTTTTCTGATATTACCTTAGTTTTGCAACTAAAAGAAAAGCTGCAATCCAACTATTTTGCAGGAAAATGTGGATATGTAGCAACTGTTAACCCTTTTGGAGTTCAAATAAAGATAGAATCCTAAAGTCAAAGCTTTAAGTTGGTTAAAATATGTGGTTTTCTTTCGTGGGAAGCTTTGAACTGCCAGCAAGCCTGTCTTTGTGCATTTGAGGTATTCTGATTTATGTTAGAGCTGTGAAACCACAGGCTCTACAGACAGAGCACGTATTGAAAGGTTAATTCAGGTCTGTCCTCACTATGTTGCACTACTCTTATGACTGTAGCATGGTTTTTGAATGATTCTTATCTTTGCAGCACCTGCTGAACTGTGCCACAAAATCTTGTACCGACTTATCCTGGAGATGGAGTTGTAGCTAAACTACATTACACCTGTATCTTCAGCTGTACTTCTATAATGTTTCTCATCAGTTCTCATCTAGGTCTTGGTATTCATCTTCTGCCTTTGAATTTATGCTATAATTTTAAGGCCCATGGAGCAGGAACAACATTTATTATATGTTTATATGCAAGAAATTAAATCAGACCTTATGATATGGCCTTGTAACCAAAAATATATTTTAGAAATATGAAAAAAATTGAAAATAGTAATAATCACAGTAAATAACCAGACTAATTAAAATTTAATTCTACTCTATGGCTGCATGTTGAACATTTTACAAGTTAATTGTGGCATTTCCTGAAGAAATAAAAGATGCCCCATGTATACCATGATATGTGCATTTGAATGCCACAGACTGAAGTGAGAAAAATTGTTCCCAAAAGTTTAATCAAAGAAACATCATTCACACAAATGCTCACAGTCAGTAAAGACAGAAATAATAGACAAGGAAATTTCAGAGCATAAATTTATGATACTTAAATTTTTATATAGCTTCAGTATTTCTGTATGATATTTGAAAAATCTGTCTGTCTTATACCTGTCAAATGGTGCTTGAACATCAAGAAGAATAGTCTGCACTTACACAGTACATTTTCCTCAGACATCTTTAAATGCTTTACAGGTATTAAAGCACTGAATCTCTAAGATGCTGTCTGAGGCTGAGAATCATTGTTATTTCAGTGATTCCACTTACTTATTTTGTAATTGCACAGTTTTCACAGAAAACCTGTAACATATTAACACTGGAATCTAATTATGCATACTGTTAGTCTTAAACTTCTCTTCAATAAAATGTAAGTTCTATATTATTAGTATCAATAACATTGCATCTGTCTTTATATAACTTTAGTCATAATTTATGTAACAATGTGAAGCAAACTAATGCATGCATATTTACTCTGTTTTAGAAAGAGAGATGTCCTAGTCACTGCCTTGCATTGATTTTTAACAGTTCCTATAGTTGCATGCTTCTGTAGAGCTTCAATTTTATTTAATTTCCTTTTTTGTTTACTGCTAATGAATATCAAAAAGGTTTTTTAGATACAGATTCAGTCATATGACATTTTCATTTGAAGACAGTAGTAGAAAGCTTAGAGTGGTATTGAGAAAAAAAGCCCTTGAGTTTGATTACTGTATAAGAAAATCAATATGGTTATCTAGCATTTTATGCCTAAGATGGAAAACATACAAACGCTTTCAATCATTAAGATAGTTTCAGTGAAAGAATATGAAATCGTACCTGTTTGTCACAGGACTTTTCTTCTGACTTTTCATTTCTTTTTGAGTTTTATACATTTAAAATATTTTGCTTTTCCTGTTTAGTTTAATCCTACCTGCATAGCTGCCGGTAAGCAATGCATTCCCTAAAGAAGACTGTTATGTGTCAGAAAGTTTTTTCAGGACTGGGACCTGTTTTGAAAACAGTGACATCTGCCATAAAATGTGGTTCAGCCCCCTGACCCCAACCAGTGCCATAAGCTTCCTTGGAGAGCAATCAACTAGGCTCGTCTATTTTCTAAAACTGCACGTCTTATGTTAATTGTTTGTTACCATGTCTGAAAATAATGAGTTTATTCCCCATTCTGCTGAAGGAAACAGACAGGTAAAAGACTTCAAATGGCCTCAGTGCATACTGTGAGAGCAAAAAGTCCTGATACTTGGTGAATGCAACACGTGCCTGCTAATGACAGTTAAATTTAAATACTCCCTGTTTGAATACCAGCCTTAACTCCCTTACTCAGCTTGAAATCAATTAAATTAATTAACTTCAGAACATTAATTCCTAATTTACTGCAGCCTTCCTGTGATATGAGTGAAGCCTGGATTCCTTCTCAGTAGATAATATCTTTGTGCTAACAGTCTTGGGCTTCTGGGACACCTTCACTGACTGATTTACTGTGCTTTTAGGTTTGTTGATGTTTCATTCGTTTTCACTTTCAAGCTCAAATGCTGGAAGGTCTAGATCTTGCAATACCTACATCCTCAGCTTTTAAGGAGTTTAAAGGATGGTAGCTTAAGTAAGATTTGAAAGTCTTTGGGAGACGCCGATGAAGCAGAGCTCTGCTGCAGCAGGGAATAATCCTTGGCATGGCAGCTGATGCCTGCGCTTTTCCGTCCAGCTACACAGGTGGATAACAAGTGCAAAGTCTTGTCAGGGCACCGTGACCTTTCCTGGCTATTAAGTTCAAATAGCAATGGATACAGTAGCTGGTAAAAATATGCACTCTCAGAACCTTTGTAATAAAAAAGTCACATTGCATAACCACCAATGGGCATCTTGGGATTGTTTACTATCAGACTTTACTCTTTCTAGAGCTGTTGAGTTTCCTTCCTGGTATTAGCCACCAAGTGGTTTTTCCTTTGTTTGACTCCTAAGGCAGGCACTGACAGTGGAATACATATTATGTTAAAAAAAAAAAAAAGGTATTGGAAGAACTGGTGAATCCATTTCTCTGTGTCTGGTTTTTGCATTGTCCTAGAACATCATTTGTGCACATGTGAAAAATAGAGGAACACAAATTTGGGCATTACTGTAGTGAAATTTCAGATCATTCTGAAAAGTCTGCATATTGTTTTCTCTGCTATAGGTAGATACATGTACACAGGACATCTGTCAAAATGGTGTCACAGTGCTTAAAGTGTCAATATTTTTGTAGTCTTTGAAGCAGAGTTATGTTTTATAACAATCTTATGAGGAAAGTGAGTGCTATCATTGTTTTTGATGTTTTAATCTCAGAGAGATGAAACAGTTTCCAAAGTAGTTTCCAAACTTGAGACTTTTTGAAAATAACATCTTGCATTTGTTCTGTAACTATTATATTAACAGCCTGAGGACTACAGACTGGAATTGCCTGTGTGTCTCTTCCTTTTGTAGCTGTTGCAGAGGTCTAGTCATCATTGTTTGTGCCAGTGTGCTATGACTGCTTAGTGATGGCCATTGAAGCATCATCAGAGGGTGCCAGAGATACTTCTCAAAAGACACTTACATGGTGTCTTTGGTGGGTCAATATGTTGGGTCATACAGCAGCTGTTGTCTTTTGTATGTAGAGGATCAGACAGGTATTAAAACATCCATTGCTGTTTTTACCAGTGGGAGGTTTCAACAGGCTCAGATTCCTGGCTTTAGCCAAAATGTTTTTTGATATGAAAATTGCATTGATGGGCTCCTCCGAGCAGTCCCATTCTGAAGCTTCACTGGTTCCCACCTAGCCTTGACTCAGTTTCTGACTCCCAGGCTGCCTACAATTTTGAATAGTACATACAAAGTTTTTATCATTCCAAGAGACTTTAAGATCATCAGCATGTAGGTCTTCCTGTTTTGCACCTTCTTTTATCTGGCATCTGTCTATAATGGCATCCTCAAGGAGATGCCATCACACCCACTATTGTGATCCTGTGACATCTATTGATTCCCTGTTGCAAGTTAAGAGAGGCTTGAATTGTCTGTGAGTGCTACAGCTCTGCAACCCTGCATTCTGAAACAATGGATCTCACCTGCTAACAAAGTGGGCAGGACTTGTTTGTAAAAAAATTTGTAAATCCAGAGAAGAAGTTCCAATGTTATTCATGTCCTGATAGTTATAAAACAGTGTAATTAACACAAGAAGTATAATTTTGACTTATTCCTATAAAATATTTTAATGGTTTGAGTTCTGTCTCCATTTTATATTCAGTCATTACTCTATGATGTACTTGAAGGAACATTATTTTTTAGAAATGTGGTAATTATTATCCAAATCCAGCAACTGTTATTCACTTGAGCAACTATTTACATTAAAATTATTTGTTAAAGACAGTAAAAGCTATTGGTTTGAATTGATTTTGAGGAAATGTTTGATGAAGAAAAGCTTGTAGCAATTAAGTCCAAATATACAACTAGATGAGCAATATCTTCATTAAAATACTTGGCAATTTGAATGCAGATGTTTAGAAACAGTGACACTTCATGCAAAATCACCTGTGTTGTTCTGAAAATTCTTCAGAATAGTCATATTTAAAGGGTCTTTATTGGAAAAAGTTAATTTCAAATAATTGCTGTAATTTTTGTATATGTTTAGCCTGGCATGAGGTCAGGATATAGACGTATTTTATATATATGTAAAATATAAGCAAGACTAGGGCACAGTACTAGCAAGCTATTTAGTAATTATTAGTGTTTATTTAGTATTTATTAGTGCCTTCCCTAATTAGCTTTGCTGTGTGTGAAATGGAGCTCTTCAAGGCAGTATCTTTATATGGCTGAGAGGACAAAGCATTCTGAACAGGCAGCATGAACAGGACTACTGCAAGTTTTGCTCACTTTGTTATTAATCTGCTTATATTTTATTCAATATTATTGGAAATTTCCCCCCCAGCTAACATTATAAGCCTTCACACCACAACCAGCAGCAAGCAGCACTTCCCCTTAGGCTCATGCTATTAAAAACATGTTAATGCTCAGTGACAGTGTCCTTAGATCACTACACCTACAGGACTAGAAGAATAAAATAGGACTAACAATAACTTCAAGCCACAGCAGGCCCAGGGATAAATTCTGTCATGGACAGATACAGCCTGTGCCACTTGGACTTAGGGAAATAGTGCCTGGCCCTGTTTTATTTGTCACTGTAGATATATTCTCACCTTTACACTATTAATAGTTATAGGCTTGTGGTTACTTGTGGATTAAAGTTTTGTTGCATTATGAAGCAGGGAAATAGAAAACAGACACTCAAAATGAATATACAGCTACTATCTCTGAGACAAAGTAAGCATGCTCCATCTGCTTTTTAATAGAGTTGTTAAAGAAATCGCTTGCTTATGAAAAACACAGAAAAATAGTCTATTAGAGGAAATAAATCTATACAGTCAATTTTACATCTGAGACAAACAGGGTACTTCCAGGTAACTTGAGGTACATGTTCCATGGAGTCATTGTAAAAGAATTTTAATTGATTTTTTTTAGTTTTATTCTCTATGTATTTATTTTTATTACATAATTTATGTCCAAATAGTCTACTGAAGGTAAGTGCCATTTTCCAACCAGACATATAGGCTTAAGAAATAATTCAGACTCTTTCTCATTTGGGGTTTCATTACACCTAGGGGGTGACCTAGTTCAACCCTACTTAATTTTTAATATCTCATGAAAACTCTGCCCAGGGTGTACGGCTGAATGCACAGTGAAGAGCTGAGTCTCCCATGATTTGTGATTAAAATGATGTGTAATGCAAACAAACAAGTACAGATGAACTTGATCAGTAAAAGTAGAATTAATAGATCAGTCTTTAGCCAGTCTCTGAAGTAAGAGAATGCTTCCAGTTGCTTATCATGCTCTCTGGGCTTAATTGAGTTTCTGACCAATTTACCTGTGCTTTTAATTGAAGCACAATGTAATACTCCAAAATCCTTATTTATTTCCTTACTCTCAGAATAACGCTACTGATTTCCATGAGAGTGTACCTATGGCAGGGAATCGTATCAGAACTGTTAGAACTGTTAGGGTACAGATATCAGAAACTATTATCTTGCATAATTTTTGAGATAGCCTTCCTGTTATTCACTTGTCAGAAATTTTGCTTTAACTGCCTTTTCTTTCCTTTTCATAGAAATATTTTTAATGTAATGTCAGCGTTGACTTTGATCCTTATGGGTTCCTTCCAACTCAGGAGTTCTATAATTCTATAATAACATTATGTGTTCCTACATATTTGTGCTCCATAATGGCATTATGATGCAGGTAGTGGTTTTGTTGGGAGTGGATTAAGAGAAGCTCTGGGGAGAGGGTAGCATGGAAATCCAGGTTTAGTTTGCACAGGTATTTTAATGACCCAGTGCATGTCACTGCAATGATCTAAGTGCAGGCAATGACCTCTTACTGCACTAACCCATCATCCCTACCCCCCAAAAAACCCAACCCCATTTTTCATAAATAAATTGGAAAGAAGAATAAATTATTATCAGTACTCTTAAACACTCCTGGCTTTACGTGGCTTATCAAGTTCTTCCCTATCAAGAACTTCCTTTCACTGTTTTGGGAGAAAGAGGGTGAAAGAAAAGCAAACAAGCAAAAAGGCTCCACACTAGCCTGAGGCTGAAGTAAATGTGTTTTAAAACTATGCCCAGCCACTGTGACAAGAGCAATGTGCTGTAAAAGGGTTGGCAGCATCCAGCTGGAGGAATTAAATCTTGCTTGTCTGGCAAACACTTAATAACTTTTTGCATTGATGATGGAAATGATTAATCCAGATGTGCCTGTAGGATATCTGTTACCAAGAAAGGCATATTTAGGAAGCGTTTCTTTGTCTCCAAAGCAGTTGGGTATGTCCTGACTGTAAAGAAATAGAGCTTCAAAGTACAGTGAAATAAAAGTTCTCCAGTTTTGTTATAGAATTGATGTTTGCCGTCTCTGGGGTAGTACACTGAGCTGAATAGAGCACTCAGGGATCAGAGTTTACATCATTGTAAATTAAATATTATCTTAATTATATTAGAAAATTTAGTTATTTCTACACCCCTACCACTATGTGATTTCTCTTCCTGTATGAATCCTAGGTAATTCTAACAAAATTTGTCACTCACGTTTTATGAACCCAGAAGGTGAAAAGCAGTTCCTCCACCTTGTGTGGATAAGACCTTTCATTGTAGAGCAGGTGACCTTCTTATTACACCACCATTGCTAAAGTGATATTCTAAACATTGAGGGGACAAAAAAGTGTTAAAAACCCCTAAAATATCTGTAAAATATTTCAGGTACTTTTATACTGTGCTGCAGGTACTTAGTTTTAAAATAGGTGCCTTTAATTTTCTTTCTATTACAGCTGTGGGCATTTGGGAAAGCAAATTGGGTGGGCTGGTTATCTTTTGTTATATAAATAAATTCCTCAATTAATTTAATTAAATGAAGCTCATAAGATGTTGCAGCAGCTTAATTAGAAGCAATGGAGAAAAGAAACATTTAAAATTAGGCCAATGTGAAAATAAATCAGAAGAAAGACACTACAGAAAATAGAAACAAACATCCCTACAATAATTCAAATTTTAGGCTGAGTGTAGCTAGTGCCAATCAGAACATGTAAATGATGAGATCACATTCACACTTTCTGTAAGCTTGAAATTTGGAGCTCACAATGGTAATGTGGACCAACTATAAAACTGAGAGTAGTATTTGTGCTCAACTTTGGGATACATATTTAAATAAATATAAATACGGATTTTTCTTTCTTGATACATTTCTCACAAGGGAAATGCGACAAGGACCTATTATAGACTTTATTTAGTACAGAGTATAACTGTAAGGTGTTCCTAAATTCAGATGTAGATCTTCAGGGTAGAAAACTCAGTTTTCTATACTGATGTAAAACCCTTCAGCAAATATTTTGTGGCACTTTTTTTTAGAGGCATTGTTTAGTTAGGTAGGAAAGTGGGACTTTGGACTCCAGAGTTTCACTGATAGATCTGCCAGTGGGAGGCCAACTTACTTTCTGTGAGTCTTAGCACGTGAAATTTAATTGCCTTTTCTTAAAAAGTGCTTTGGGAAATGAAGTTCTCATGCTTGGCTGATTATTTCTGGTTCTCCAGCACAATTTGCAGCCTGTAAACTTGTGTCAGCATAACTGTTTGCAGGATTGTGTTGAAAAGCAGATTTACAAAATGATCCAGGTTTAAAAGAAGCCTCCAGAAGTGTCTGTTTATTTAATTCTGACTATGATTTCAATCATCCAGTTTATATTAAGACTTTTAAAACTGTTATAAGATGAAGAGGCAGTAAGGTGATACCGGGTAAGATTGAACAGTTTGAGGTGAGATTTTTGGGAATTTGTAAAGCTGAATTGGCTACCAGAAATGTTTTGAATAAATGTACAGAAGTATTTTTCATAGTTGCTGGAAGGGATTTCCCTATCTTCCATCCATGTTCCACCAGAGGTCTGGTTGCCTGTTGTAATACTAAATTTTGTGTATTATTACTGAATGCATCACTTTCAGGAAAACAAAACAAAACAAAACAAAACGAAGGCAAGTAAAAACAAACCTATAATATATCATTTTCCCTACCTACAGATACCTTTTGAGCTGATTGATGTCATTTTTTAAAATAAAGACCTGATCTGATTACAACTTTCAGTATCTCTGAGATGCAAACAGTTCTAAAATTTTTTGCTCTTAAAAATGAATAATGAATAAATGAACTGATATGTAAATTGTTACTCTTGAGTGTGTATTTTTGTAGCAGTGTTTTTCTCCCAGACAGACCCATGGGAAAGTAGAATTGCCAAATTATTGCATTGCATTATCAGAATAACCTCAGTCAAAAATAAAATAAAAAGAAATGCTATTTCAGAAGTCATGGAAGCACTTTAAACTTTGCTATGAGATTTGTGCTTCTCTTCTCTTCTCTTCTCTTCTCTTCTCTTCTCTTCTCTTCTCTTCTCTTCTCTTCTCTTCTCTTCTCTTCTTTCTTTTTTCTTTCTTGAAAGTACTAAGGCTTAGACAAAAGAGGGATTGTCAGAGAACATTGTTGGATTAGGCTTTGTATCCCCTAGGGCAAGGGAGTGGAAAAGAAGCAAAAATAAAGGAAACACAACCTAGATGTGGAATGAAGGCACAGGAGGCACATTGCTGAAGCTGGCAGAGGACGATCAATAAAAATGTCATCCTTTGGCACCAGTGCCCCCAAAGTTGTTTTTGTATTTGCTCTGGAGGACCAAACCGCTGAGCCATGATACAGTCTTTGTTCAATTAAAACTAATAATAAGATGCATCTGTGGTGAAATAAAAGAACATTGATGTCTGATGACATCCATGCCAAAAGAGACATATGGATACTAATGGTAGAGGTTTTCTTTTCCCAAGTTAGTGTTTTACATGGCCACCAAGAGACTTAAGATCTTTCCCACTAGGCAGCATGGAAGACACTCCTGATAATATTCATGGTAGAAATTAGTTCAGCAGGCAAAATAATTCAAGTAAGTAGGGTTGGACTTTTTTGTTTCTGTCTCTGGTAGTTCTTGTCTTGTACAGCTAACTTGAATTTCAGGCTTTAGTTAGAGCAAGAGCTCAATCAGAATTCATCTGAAACTGCTGTGCTGCAAAGCAGAAACCAAAAAATTGTGTAGTTTTCATCTGGACTGATAAGTCCGTTTCTGTTGTCCAACATTTGAGTGATTTGGCATACAGTATCTGTACATTTCTGGTGTGATTTTTCAGACCAGGACTGAGATTGAGTTAGTGCCTGAATTTACTCCCCATTTTCACAGGCAATGCACTAATTCTGTCTCACTGTCCTTCTTACTTATGTAGTGCTTTGGACAGGGAAAGTCTGGGATGTGGGTGCAGGCATAATAGTTCTGGTCTTTGCAAGAGTGAAGTGATACTGTGGTGATGCCTCCTTATTAACACTGTTTGCAGGCATTTGCTCTTTTCCATTCTGCTTCAGAAGAAAGACAGACAGGTCAGGTTAAACTACGGGTAAAGTGGGAAAGTGTTCACCTAAAAATATGTTGCCCTGGCTGGCCAATTTTTATATCTAAGCAATTTTTTTCCTTTGTTTCCCATTGGAATCAAGAATTTTGAACTAATCATCTGTGATTTATATTGACCTGGCTGATTGTTCTGGAACAAAAAGGAGGACAAGCCCTCCCACAGGGCAACTAGCTTAGTGCCCTTCACCTCCCCTCCAAGCCACTATTTGTGCCCTAATCTCAACGGAATAAGGCTAGGACTACAGGATCAGAGTGCAAGTATCAGACCCAAACCACACATGTCAGCAAGACCACTGTTCCAGATGCTGCTCATTACAGAGAAATATATAGCTGTCTGTTCTTCCAAGTCCAGCTTTGTGACATTTATCTGTCATTTCACATGATAGAACCTCAGACGTTGAACACATTTTCAGATGTAAAAAAATCAAAAAGAGGTTCTGGCTATGTTTAGGGTCCACATGCATGGAATAGTTTTTCATCTAACCTGTAACTGCTCTAATATATAACTAATGCAGTATTATCATAGTTAAAAATGCAAATGAATTAAATTTAAAAATAATCATAACTGAGAATTACACTGCTATAATGATAGCAATTTAATTATGATTGTATATTTCCCCTCATAAGCCCTATTACTTTTTTTTTCTTTTAATTTACAAAAGAAACAGATTTAAAAACAACACTTGTACAATATGCCTTTCCAGGAGTTTCATCTCACATACACAAATGCCCTGTTCCCAGATTACTTCATTTTATGTTCAAATTTCCTCTAAATATGAAGGATGAAAACCAAATTTCAGTTCTGTATAGAGCATGGTTTCTTTGTCAGAACTGTCACTAGTAAAACCTGACAATAATTTGCTTTTCTCATCAAAGGTTTGGAGCACAATCATCTCACTTTAAAATAAATACAAATTTTAACATTGAATCATAGTGAGAAAAACTCTTAAACCTCTAAATTCTAAGTTCTTTCATCTGCTTCTAATAGTGTTCATGGTATTATCTACTTAATAAATTCTTTCTCAAGAAAGGTGAGTCCTTGTGGTCTAAAGTGTGTATTGACAGCTGTTCAAAAAAATTCAGGTTTTTGGAAGTTCATATGTATATGTTATGAAGTAAAAAGCTCTGTAATTTAAAATTTCTGTGTATTCTTGTATCTTTTCATATTAAATCACAAAAAAGAATATCAGAGATGGGGATGAGGGATGGATGTATATTGACAGATCAAACTGATCATGAATTATTTATGTAAAAAAATGGAGAGATCATTTTAGCCACATACTGATTGAAGTTCAATCTAATCAGAACTCGAGGTTTTTTTGGTTTCATTTTTGGTGGTTTTAGGGTTTTTTGGTTGTTTTTGTTTGTTTGGTTTGTTTTGTTTTTTTGAGATTTGGAAAATAAGAAAGAGCTCATAATGGACCCCACATTTCTTTGTATTTGTCTACAATTAGCAAGGTGATGCTATCAACATAATATCTTTGGACTTTAAATCTACTCAGCCACTATATAAATGGATTTGACATGCATAGCCTGCTGCTAAGATTTATGGTGAACATTTATTAAAGTATTAAGGAGCAATGAAACTGTTCAGCATTGTGCTACTATATATTTTGCTGCATATTACCATAAAGGAGTGCATAAACATAATAAGGATTTCAGCAACTAAAATTAAAAATACTTTTTTTCCCTAATGCTTGCATTGCTTTGGAAATTCTTACATGACCAGATTGGGGGTAGGTGGCAGAGGAGGAAGGGGGGAGAGGAACATTCTACTATGCTTAAACTGAACTTAAATTGAATTTAGGTGGATTAAATTATTTGATTTGATATGGATACCTTCGGTATTCAAGGCATTTAATGTCTTCAAATAATATGTGAATTAAATATTCTGAGCTATGCCCATAAAAAGATTTAGGCTCCTAAGCCTGAGATATTGGTCAGTTCTCAGTTTAGCAGCTGTGTGGCCCTGGCAAATGCCCATATTCCAATATTCCAACAGTGTCTTCTTTTCCTCTTAGTAAAGTTCCTTGAGCACCTAAAAATCTGCTTCTGAATGGTCTCAGGAGTAACTCAGTCTGCACCATGCTAACCATCTAAGGAGGAATTCATGCTTACACATTTCCTTGGGCAGGAAAATAATTCTTCTGCCTTACGTAGGGATCACCCACTCTGTCTTGAGCTGTGACTGCTCGTGGGTGCCTAGGATAGCCTCCAAGCATTAGAGAAGTGGGTATTACCACCTCCTTCCCTGCAACATTTACCAATTCTTTAGCAATTTGAGGTTCAGAGACTTCC
Source organism: Acrocephalus scirpaceus scirpaceus (assembly GCA_910950805.1). Lineage (NCBI taxonomy): Eukaryota > Metazoa > Chordata > Aves > Passeriformes > Sylviidae > Acrocephalus > Acrocephalus scirpaceus. Next base: position 42,615,209 of record OU383780.1, read on the forward strand.
TGAATTTAATTTTGTCTTGTATTAAATAGATCTTGATGTGCATGTTTTTCTTCCAGAATTTTTAAAAAAGCTTTTGAAGAGCTTCAGTACTCCAAATATTACTGTCAAACTATTGCACAGATTAACAAGCTGTCGTACCAAGGAGTATTTCCATTCATTCATTTTGAGCCCTCTGTGATGATCTTTTTTTCTTTTTTTTCTTTAGGAGATGACTCCTATTTATTATTTCTATACCACCTCCAATTTTACAGACCTTAAGCATGTTCCCTGCTCATCTTTCTCTTCCAGATGGAAAACTATAAATTCTCTATTTTTTCATCATACAAAGTCCATATCATATCTTAGAACATCACTTCCACTTCTCTGTATCTTTTCCATTTTAGCATATTCTTTTGAAATAGAAAGGCTAGAACTGAACAAGTATTCAAGATTCAGATGTACCATGGATTTAACTACAGCATACCAAGGCTTCCTCTTTTGATTTCTGTTCCTTTTGAAATAGTTCCTGGCCTTCTATTTGCCTTCTTGATAATTATTCATTGCTTTATACTTTCTGGGGTTCATAATTACAAATCCATATCACAATCACAAATGGTAATAATTTTTTTAGATCCCACTTATATACAAGTAAACTAAGAATATTATATTCTCTGTATGAATTGCTTAATATTTATTAATATTTATTAATATTTAATTTTGTCTGCTCTTTTGTTATGAAGTTACTCAGTATTATGAAGTCCTACTTTGCTGCAGACCCCCATATTTCTTTCCTTTAGTAATTTATTTGTTGCCACAACTTGGCCAACTCCCTCAATTCATCTCCTTTTCTGATTAATTTGTGATTATGTGAAACAACACAGACACCAATGTAGAGCCACAGGTGAGATGTTCCTCTGCTTTGTTCCTCACCATATTTCCTATATGTTACAGAATTTTTATCCATGTGAAAACATTTCTTTTTATTCTGACAGCCTAATTTCTTTAAGAGGCTTTGATGAAAGGCTTTGCAAAATGTTATTTGAAAATCAAAGCAGACTACACCAGATAAATGTCTCTTGCCAGTATGCTTATCAACTTGTTCAATGAATTTCACTGGATTTTTGTGACGTGAGTCATGCTGATTCTTCACCAATATATAACTTTCAATTCATGTGGCTCCTAAATTTCATTTTTAGAAAGCATTCTATCAATTTACATGGTAAAGATATCAGATTTATCCATCTGCAGATAAGTTAAGGAGCCTAGGAGGCCGGGGAAGGACAGACCTTAAAAGCACGGTGTCGTGATGCTAAAGCCCTTTGTGAAATTAAGCTATATTTGCAGGAAATAAAATTCATACAGGATATATAGATATTTTTAAGCTGAAACAAAGTTTTGATGCTGATCTGTCAGGATAATTCATGATTCAAACTTTTCATCCTAGGGTTTTAACTGGTTATTAATATTCTAACTGCCTAAATTTGCTTTCTCTTTCATTCCCTGTATGAAAGTTATGTATTATCTTGTCTTCTTGGCTGCTAAGCAACTGTAACAATGCCTCTCACAGTCAGCCTAACAGATAGCCCTGACTGCTGTTTGCTTTGTCTACTGGTGGTAACAGAACATGAATGTAAATAGGAGATAGTAGGAATGGCAGTAACAGAACAAATGTCACTGGAACTTACAAGAAATCTGAAGTTAAACCTTAGGCTGCATAGGTAGTTGCAGGAGTTCCATGACAGGATCTGAAATTGAAGGAAGAGAAGCAATCACTGTTGCGGGAACGAGCTGGAAAACTCATTAATTGTAAATTAATTTCTGTATTTAACAGCTTATGAGCAGTGTTAATCATATTAGTGTCTGAGTTCTTATAATCAGCAGTGGATTTATTCTCAGGTCATCTGAGTTACATTAGAAGTATTATTTCCTTTGATTTACTGAGGCACAAAAAGACATGTAGATCTTGCTTAATTTAGCACCTATATAAACCTCTATGAGTGAAGAATTAAGACCTTACAATCCATCCCCACCAAAAATATAATATTTAAAATATTAAATTGTAGCATTTTGCATAAAGCTGCTTCTTTGGGTTGGACTAATTGGTAAAGATTTTGTTTTTCATTGTTTTCCAATGATTAAACTTCAATCTAATGACACTGATTTTGGAATATCTATCTACAACACTAGTTACATGTTTTTCTTATTAATAATTTCCTTATTTTGATGGCCAAGACTGATAGATTTTCTTCAATGTGAGGCTAAGTTGACAAAACTTTTGCGTTACCTTTTGCTTTTTTAAAACACAAAACTCCCTCCATATACAAAAATTCCAGCAAATTTCACTCTTGTAGAAATTATTAAGACCTCAAAGTTGTAAACTACATTCTTTACAGTGTCTCTTCAAAAGGGAAACTTCTGTGTGTCCACACAGAAATTGTGCCAGGTACCCTGCAATCCACACCAGAACATCAACACCAAAGAGCAAGAGTTGTACTCAAGTGTGTGATACTTGCCCAGCTGCTGACACCAATATCAGGACTGCCATGATAGCTCCTGTTACCTATTTTTTACCACTGAAATGAATCCACTGTTTTATAAACAATTGCAGCCCTATTAGATGGTAACAAATTTTGTCTAATAATACAGTACTGTATGTATACTGTATGTATACAACACAGCATGTTATAATAACAGTTTCCCTCTTCTGAGTGTTTTGCTAACATTACCAGAAGAAGCTAGAATTAGAAACAATGCCCTCAAGATCAAATGCTCTTTTCACTGGAAATAAATTCTCCAAAAGTCAAAGAGCACCAAAATCAATTAAGAAAGTACAAGGTGCTAATGGAACAAAGACTTCTTCCCGCAGAATATAAACTAAACCTGGCAAAGAAGATCAAAAGCAAGAAGTACTTAAAGGTGAGAACATGCTGTTGAAATACCCTGAGTGCTGTTTGTGGTTCATTTGTTATCTTATTGTCTGATATTAAACAATAGTTTTATCCAATTTCTGTCTCATACTTCTACGTGTCTTTTGACAAAAAGATCTTGCAATCTTCCCATTTGCAGTAGGAATACAGTATGTCTGTCTGTACACTTCCAGTGGTACAAGGATTTGTTTTTTAAATAGGTCGTTAAAATTTGGTATCAGTGCTCCAAACAAGAATAACAGGGTAAGAAAAATCTTCATGTTTCAAAACTTTATTTCTGACTAATACTGCCAATATTGGTCTTAAAAATTCTTCTTATATAAAGTAATTTTATTACAATAAGTACTCCAAAACATTTTAAAGTTACAATGCAGGTGCATACTTTTAAAATTTGAACTACAGATGCAATGTCAATTTCAGGAGAACTCCTGGGCAGGTCAGTTTGTTATATTCTTCACATCAACGTGCTGTTTTACATGTTTTAGAAAGTGGAAATTTCTAGACATAGATTATTAGACAACAAGTTGAAAGTAATCAACTTTGAAATTAATTAGGAAGTCCATGCAACATGACTACCCCCCAGGTACAAAACTTGATAGAAGTAGATCAGATCTTTTTAACAGGTACTGCTAATATTCAAGAGTTGTTAAGGAAGTCCACTAGACAGAATAGAGAAGAATGGTTGGGAATACATAAGGAGGGAAATTTGGAACATTTTTCATATAAAGTGTTGTTTTCAGCAATGAAGGCTGAGATAGTTAAAAACTTCATTGATACTTAAAGGAAATTGAATATATGTATGTGAATGGGTTTTAATAAGACAGATGACTGTAATTCTTATAAAAAATATTTTTTTTAATTAATCACTCATTACATAAATGACATTGGAAAAACTAGAATGTGTTCCAGCAAAGCCAACTAGAATAAATCAATAATTGAAAACGTCACCTTATGGAGAAAGTACTAGGGAACAAAAAAAAAAAAAAAAAAAAAAAAAAAAAAAAAACACCAAAAAAACACAGAGCTTGTTTTCTGCAAGGTGCTGGACTGGTCTGGAGCAAAATTAAACATAGTAAAGTCAACAGAATCTAAGGTGCTGAGAAGCTGGAGAGGTAAAATCTATCTGGCTTCATTTGGCAGTAATTAATAGTATCCATTATGTTCTAGATGCTGTATAGCCTTACTATGCAGATAAGTCCTCTTATTCCAATTACATATTAAAAATATAAGACACTAGATGACTCAGCATTGGCCCTTAACACTGCTACAAGATTCAACTTATTTTCCATACATGAAAAGTATGAAAGGTGGGTGGTTTGTTTTTTTTTTCCTCCCTAAACTACTCAAATATCTGTCTAAGACTGGGTGACTAATGCAAAAATAAACTAGATAGACCTCACTGGAAATTTGTCTTCAGAATATTTTTTTCTAGGAAAAGAATAGGTTCAGCCAAGTAACCAAAGTCTTCATGGGAATGTTTTCTAGAATTAAACTGGAAATAAGATATACTTCAGAATAGATTGGTGATTATAGCACTCAATTGAATTTAAAGCTATCCTTTGCCTCACCCCACTTCTTCCTGACTCAGCTGATAGTCACAGCCGGTGTTCCAAATCATCCCTGGCAGATGCCCTAAACCCTGCCTTCTTCCAGCCCAGGTTATCAGCCATTCTGATATGCTTATATTTTTGTTAGAAAAACAGTTTCTTAAACCTAAGGTTTGTACAAATTAAACTTCTGCCTTAACTTTTTGCAGGCTTGTCACAGTATCAAGTGGGGAAAGGTGCATCTGGGTTTACTCAGTCTCTGTGTCTTTCACCAAAATGCTCAGTGCTCATCTGCAACAGTTTGTTTGTTGCTCTGTTTGTCTATAGCAGTGAGACAAAATTTCAGAACTCATTTAGGGGTATTTAGTTTCGGACAGCTATTGACAGACAGAAATGCTCCCATGAAATAGCAGATTTCATACAGGGAATCTGGACACTAGGGGTCTATTTATGCTTCTGTCACCAAGGCACTCTATGTGAAAACAACAATTGGAACAACTAAATTACAAAACAAAAAAATCAAAATGCTCACACACTATAGGAAAGAAATGAGAACAAGAAATGTTTTCTTTTTTCTATTTTTATAAAGCAAAGCTGATGCAACAGATCAAATTCTAGTGCATTTTGCTCAGTGCCAGGGCTACAAAAAGTAAAAATGGATTCATGTAAATTTTCAGCCTCCAGGTTCTCACTCCTGGGGTACTACACTCACCAATGATTAGTTCAGAAACTTGGCAGACAGCAGCACTTTGCCTGCAACTGTGCCAATGGGAATTACTTAAGCATAGAGAATAATCTCAGATAAAGCAGCTGTGAGGAAAAGTCACAGACAGAAGGCCTTTTAGGGACATACAGCCAAATTCTTAGCTCTTGTCATTTAGCTAGCATATCACAACATGAGTAAAGAACATATATATATATATACACACACACATATATATATGTATATGATATATATATATATGGATATGATATCACAGAAGACTATTTTTAGGTTATACCCTCAGTAGTGGAAATCTGTATTTTCTATGGAGCTATGATGAAAATTTTTGTTTATAATCTGGCCTCTTTTTTTAAAGGTTATACTCAAATAGCCAAAATAATATAAGGATTACACATGAACTGGTTCCTAACAGAGAGTAAAACAGAGTTCAAGCTGATTTTGGTGCATTCACTCCAATTAGAAAATATTTCCTCTAGCATCTCCTATGAGAAAGACATTCATAGAGTCAGAACTCAGCTTGAGAGGCAAAATTTTGAATTCTCTTGCATTCTGGAGAGCACATAGGTTAATCACTCTCTTAAGATGTTATGCAGGTAGCACAGCCAGGCTGTGAAGCACAGAGATCAGAGGTGACTTCACCCCGTACGAGCTGAGTGTAAAGGTAAGCAATAAGATCTGAAAATTCAAGTTGAAGTTCCCAGTTATAGTACACATTGCTGCAATTTTAAGGAAGAAGAGAAGGTAGAGAAATGGAAAGAGCTATTAACTTTTGTTTCTTCATGTGTTTTCAAAGACCATATGTTCTCATGCAGTTAAAAACAGCTTCCTAACAACATTCTATCAAGGTGACTTTGATTCTAGTTGCCCCAGTCCTCTGTGATTGCTCTCTGCAGTGCTTTAAACCAATAGGGATCTGTGACATTATTTATTAGAGAAACCACTGTTCTTTGGATCCTTCAGATCTTTGGGAAGATAGTTCAAAGCTGTCAATCCCTTCAAGGGAGAAATTTAGAAAGGTAAAAAGAAAAAACAACATACCCAGGGAGTGATAGGAAGAAAGTAGCTGTCAGGGCTCTTCCTTGAATCACACAAGGCATGGATAATTTAGCACACCTGCTATTTCCCACAGAATAAGACAAGTAATTAGGGACATATCCATGTGTAATTTTGAGATGTAGGAATCCACTTGCTGCTTCTTTGTGACTTCTAAAAGCATCATGAAAGCTTCTTATGCTTGTTGACAGTACTTCTTCCCCCAGTTCAGAGGCCATTGCACGATCTATACCTATAGATTATGTAATCCAATCAATAAGGAAGCCTTTGCATGCAGTTTCCTTAACTCTGGCACCAGCTAAGTGGGGCTGCAGTGCTTACTGGAATACCTATTCCCATAATTATGTGTTAACTTAACCTGTGATTCCATTAACTCTTAGGAAATATCTTCACCAAGGCACAATGAAACAGTGCATTTTCACAAAGCTCAGAAGAACAACGTGAGATGTCTGGATAAAGTAATCAGTAAATATGTCTTTTCTCTCCAGTTATATTTAGCACTTGAGGAGACGGACAGAATGTTTTAACATAAAAATAGAAACTGTTATTTTTCAAAGCATGACATTTCTCCTTTTGCTTGCTGTCCAAATACTTCTCACTGAAAAGTGCCAATGGCCTAAGCACTCTACCTCATAACTTTTTTAGTACTTTCCTTGGTATCACACAACATCTAGTGATTGAGAGTAATTTTTAAAGAGTGGCTTCATAAGCAGTTTTGTTTGATGAAAGGAAAGAGGGATAGCGTTCCTTGATTCTACCTAAAATGATTAGGATCAAAACTAATTTTCAGCGTTCATAATGCTCCTAATTCAATATATACAGACTATTTTTAGATTAATAAAATTTAAAAATGTTAATAGGAGATAATTGTGGCTTTGCCAGAATATTATTATGCCTAAGATGCTCCAGTTCTGTTTCTCCATAGAACGCTGAGAACCTACTGGCATGCCTTGCTCTTTTGCATAAGCATAAAGCTTAGCCTACAACACTTTATTTCCTTCTACCATTATCAGCAAGAGTGTAGCTATAAATATTAGTTTTCCTGAAATACATTTGTTGCAGAAACATAACCAAAAACTTCCCTGTCAGCTTATGTTATATTATTACTTGGACTCTACACCAGATGTTCTTCTGCCTGTGAGACTCTTCTTGTTTGGAAAGACATTTGGGACCTCACAGAGTCTGATAGAAAGGTGATCAGAGATAGGAGGGGGGTGCACATCAAAGAGTTTCAAGATAGAGGCCAAGACCTAAATATTTTCTCCCTTTTTAGAATCAGGCTTATTTTATTCTACATATACAATGAAGCTACTGTGGTAAGTGAAGGGATGATTGTTAAATTACAGAGAGCAGCTTCAAGCTATCTATTAAATATCACTCAATTTGTATAAACCTCTTCAAAGGTTTCAAAAGAACATAGCTATAGGATCTTCAATTATCTTACTCAGGAAAGACTCTCTCTTTTCTGTACAAAGTGCCTGGTTAAGCATATTTAAGGCAACAGTGACAAGTTAAATATCATATAATGTGTCACAGCTGTGTTGTCTTATCCAAGCTCATCACAGAGTGAATCACTTCAGTGTCTCTGACAGACCAAGGTGTGTTGTCAGAGCATTGTGAGCACACAGGCTCAATGCAGCAGAGCAAAGACAGCAGTGTTTTGGCAGCACTTCCTGTGCCAAACCAGCTGGATGCTCACCAGCTTGTGCCCTTGCATGCAAACAGAATCTTCCTGTAACATTTGAGGAGTAGCACGGCGTGGCAGAGCAGAGCACAGCATGGCCGCAGCTCAGAACCTCAAAAGCAAAAAACCTGAACAGACGGATTGCTGAACCTGAAGGTTTCTGCAAGAGAAGCCAGGGACCACAATCCTCTTGAGGGCAGAAGTTTGACAGAAAGGCACTCTTTTGGCATGAGGTTTTTAACATAAAGCTTGGTTCAAAAAAGCCATCCAGCCCCAGCACCCTGGCCGAAGGAACTCCCAAGGAAAGGAATGAGTGCCTTGCAGTCAGATATTGACAAGCTTTTGGCAGGCAAGATTTATTCAGAGCCTTCCTGACTTTCTATCAGGACCTCAGTAATGTTGAAATGTGGTTTGTTAAATATTTGATTTTGAGGAATCTAAATTTTCAAGCAGATGATTTTTCAGCTGAAGAATTTCTGTCAGGTTCTGACAAACTTTCCTGTACTTGGCATATTTGACCTTTCAGCAGCTCTCCTACTAGTTCTGGCACATGTGGCTCAACTCAGCACCATGAAGTGCTTCATTTCTACTAGCAAAATATTTGTTCCTTTATAGTGAGAGATGGTAACATAGCCTTTAAAATCACAGTCTCCTGTAACTCACCCTGTACCTCTTTTCAGTTTAAGTGTTCATCATTTCATTTTCACCATTACTCACCAGGAGTGGAGGACATCAATCCCAATTAATGAATTTTCTCAGATGATAAAAACCAGACAGACAAATTTTCTTGCAAAATGTGAATATTATCTTCAAATATTCATCTTGTTTTTTAATGTGGTTTGAAAAAACAGCAGCCACAACTTGGCATTGAAATAAATTTAATTTTGTTTCCAATTAAGCAGAAATGAATATAGAAATTCAATAAAATCAAGCAGTAACTGGAGGATTGAGTCAGTTACTTTTTTGTATTATACTATAATCATATTATATAGAGAGGCTTTCATGACCTTTAGAGCTGCTTGAGTATCTAACAAACAGCATCAGGTCCCACTCTGTCAGCAGCAAAGATTTTTATCAATGTAGTACTGCTATTGCCAGGAAGATTTTGTGCTTTTATATGTCATTTTGTTTTAATCTAGAATTTTTAAATGTTCTACCATTTATTTTTATACCATACACTAAGCTGTTGCTTAGTGAAGTAACTGCAACATTCAATATATATATAGTGCATGGACTTATGCCACTAACCTCATCTTGTTTCCATGGTTTTCTCTGGTTCTCCACACATCTAGTCTGTTTTTAAATCGGCTGTTATACATGTCTTTGGGAGGAGGAATTATCAGGCAGTGGCAAACAGAAACTGAGAGACCTGGAGCCTTCAGATTATAACGCTACCTGTTTAACCAAGAATGATCAGCTAAAAGACAGGGAATCTGGACACTAGGGGTCTATTTATGCTTCTATCACCAAGGCATTCCATTAACTGAGGCAAATCACTTTATCTTATTAAAAAATGGCATAGAAAAATTTATCTCAAAAGGTTTTTGCAGAGCCATCAGCAAAACCTTATTTCTTCATGCATATTTCTGATGAATTATTTTCCTTTCTTGTAGAAATCGTTCTTTGAAAATAGCTTGGTGTCATTTGTTTGGTAAAAGCAAAATTGAAATGTCTTTCCTGCCAAAAAGCTGGTTTGAAACTGAAAAAAACCCTCTTATTTCCCAGTAAAAAAGAACCTCTAGGAAAAAAAAAGGTATTGATTAAACCATTTTCTGCTAGGGAAAAGATGCTTTGAAGGAAATATTTATCAGTTCTGATATGGTATGTCTGAGATATCTTACCAAAACAGGCAGTCTAAAATGAAATGTGGGCAGGTGGGAGATGGGATAAATTATGGCAGAGGTAAATTAGAGCTCTATTATGTTATTGTTCAATACTTAGGGAAGGAAAAAATTTAATTGTCCAACTGATCTCTAACATTTTCTCTACTCACTTCCAAATTTGTCATAATATTTACATCTGGCTTACAGAAGAATGAAAACCACCAATGAACATTTGTAGACATTGTATAATAAAAATTCAGATAGTCAATTTACATTTGGGCAAACAATTTTCAAATATCAGAAACCCAGAAAACATAACCAAAACATCTGCTAAAATAAGCAATCAATTTATCAGGAGTTGTCATGTTTCTCATATTTTAAATTACAACAAAAAGTTGAAAAGGCTCAAGGAGAAGAATTTTCCTACATTTCTGTCTGTGCCTGTAATCCTGGCCTACACTGTGGGGACAGATATCAGTGCATGACATCTAGTGGTAGATGAAAGAGATCCATCCATCTGTGCTATCAAGGAAAGCTTCTTAAATTACTGCAGCCACCTGTACCCAGCAAAACCAAAAATTATTCCTATCTCAAAGCAGGTGATCATATAAGAAAAATTAATTATTTAAGCATCCCTGGACAATACATCCAGACTGCATCTCCAGACTCGAGAATCCATTTCAAGATGTTGGTCAGTGTTCTCAGCTGAGGGAAATATTTTAACTTTCTGAATTTCCTTCACTACATTTTTTTTGTTTCTCCCCCTCCTTCACTTTCCTTTTCCCTCCTGTTCCTAAAAATGGTTTGATATATCTTTTCAGAACTACTTTTTCTGAAAAATTGATGCTTTGCTAAGAAACATTTTTCCAGAAGTTTTTGTAATTTTTCTAAAAATAAGAAGACTTCCCTAATTGAAGAGAAAAACAAAGACAACAACAAAATCCCAGCCATAACTACAAAAGCTAAAAAACCCTCCAGCCCCAAAGTGAAACTTCTTTTTCAATCCTGCAGGAAGACACAAGTTCAAAGTGGGGAAGATGGAAGAAATTTTAATCTGGAAAAAATAATGCTCATAAAGCACCAGATTACTTTATTTCAAATGAGGTTCCAGATGAGTTGGCCTGATAACAGAATGTTAAAAGGAAACTCTCAGCCAAAAATATTAAAAAAAGTGCTGACGACTGCAAACTGAATTTTTGTTAAATAAATCCATGAGCAACTATAACTGGATCAAGCCAGTTGTGCCATTTTAAGTCAGCAAGTATACCTGTCTCCCATGTGTTTGTCTAATATAAAATGCATCTAAACTCTTTCAAAGTTAGAATATTTGGAAAACAATATGTCAACCACTAAGTGGGAATGATGTGGGGTTTTTTTCCTTCAGACATTTTCATGCTAATTCTGATTAAATCTGGAGTATTAAACAACCATAAAATGGAAAATATTTGTGATAGAATATCCAGCCTTGGAGGTGTACTGGCTGCTTTCCACCAAGAGCAATGAAGCCCAGAGCATGGAAGGTTTAGCTGGTACAGAAACCTTGTGGCGTTGCAGCCCTGTGTATGAACAGGGAAAAATCAGGGCTGGGCTGGACTGATAGAGGGACTCAGCTGAGACTCAGCTGTTATTCAGACAAACGTCTACATAAATAGGCATGGGCATGAATCTGAATTATCATTCTGAACTCTACCTCCTGGACCATACAGCAGTAATAACCATTAACCTTTTCTAAGGTCTGAATACAAAGATCATCCATTTAACATAATGGCAAAGACATCACAGGGACAGAATACTGCACATAAAGAACAGAAATGAACTGTGAAAGGACAGCGCAGAGAGGAATTTCTACTCAGCCTCCTTCAGTGACAATGACCTTTGCAGAGTCCTTAGTTTTACTGACAGTTCATACAGCTGCTGAAGAAACGTTTGGAAATATTTGTTATGTAATGTGAAACAATAATACAGCATGAGTTACTTTTGGTAAACAGCAATGTATAATTAAGCTGCAATCAGTGTGTCTCTTGAATCACGCTTTTTCTAGTACCTCTGCAAGACAGCACTAAAAACTCCTTATGACGATCTGTTTAGAAAGGGGAAATACGTTAAAAATAGTAAAAAGATGACCTTTTGTACAGAACTACCGTTGGAATTGTTGCCATTACCCATTTGAATGATGCAAGACTGAATAAAGAAGAACAAACAGGTGACTCTAGATGCGAAATAGGCCAGACAATGCTTGTTCCTGTAGATCCTTCCAATTTTCCTTCCTTGATCCATCCCCCACCTCCCCCCCCACCGCATATTTGCATGCTCGCTCTCTCTCTCTCTCTGTCTCTCTCTCTCTCTCTCTCTCGCTCGCTGTCTCCACGGTAACAGCAGCGCTGGGATTTTGCTGCTGCTGCTGCATGCTTTGGAGGCTTCCTTTGCACAGGGAACCGCTCGCCCAGCCCTGCTGGGTTTGGATGCTACAGCATCACCCACTGGCAACTCTCCACGTGTCCGAAGGGCCGGCAGCTGTTAGGCTTCCTGGGCTGCAGGATCACGTGTATTTTATTTTCTTTGGCTGTGGGTGGTTTGTGGTGACAGGTGCTGAGGACAAGGGCAGGCGCTTTCTAACACTGGTGCATTAGGCACAGGGATCACATGCATGCAGGTTCATTTGTTCAGGGAGCTACCAACTCAAGATAGAAACTGCACCATATGAGGAGTCCCTAGAAACAGAAGTCTCCTCTTTTTAAACCTGGGAGAAGAGGTACTCTGATGCTGAAGATATTGTGGCTTGCAGCATCTCCAGGCAGTAGTCATACTAGTTACTGCAACAATCTAGAAATCCCCAAAGATACACAAGTAATCTCTGATGTACCATGAAAGTCAAGTGTACAGAGACATAATCTTACCCCCTTTAGGCTTTTGACAGAATAAGGACCTAAACATGTGCAGAGGAAATAAAATTCTTCTGTTTCACCAGATCTCATGGAAACTGATGAGAACTCTTTTGAGTATCTGCTGGTATGTGCCTTTCTGAGTTGGGAAGTGAAAGCCTGGTGATATTTATAAAAGGTCATGGTTAAAGACCATCACAGGAGATTCATGAAGGAAGAAACCAATTGCATGCCATATTTTTCAATAACACTTGGCACAAGTGTGTATCTGATGCAGCTCAATAATTTTTGTCAGGAATTTCTCTCACAAAGTGAAATTTTGCTCAGTGGTGGTGTATTAACCATTATGTTATGTTATCTAAACAGGTTTATACAATTAGCATTGGTCCAACGTGGTTCTATTACCTTTAATTAGAAATTCCTTTTTTTTTTAATGTTCTACCTTTTAATGAGGAGAGAAATCAGAACTGTTGCACAATGGAAAGTTAGCCATGGATCTGGAAATAGGAAAGCTTTAACTCTGTTTACTAAGAGGGTAACTTTAGGAAGCAGAACAAGAACACTAAATCTCAAACACTGGATCTAAGAACTTAAGTAATGCTAGCTGGAATTCCAAATTCTGTGTTTATGACATAATAATAGCAATAATAATAACAACATTTTTCATTCATAACTTCTGTAAACATTTTGTCCTACAGCTGTGTATCCACAGTCATCACTGAAATAAATTTAGCTCTGCGATAGATGTTGGCAAACAAACAGATCAGGGAAAATCAGCATGCAGCCCAGCAAGAGAAACAAAGACAAATTTTGGTCAAGGACTCAGGGACAAATCCTGCTGATAGTGAAACTGCCGTAGGCTATTCAATGTCCTTGCAGCATAGAAAGACCAATGCGTGGTAAATGCCATGGCATTCCATTTATTTGCTCCTTATAGGCTGTTTAAATGCTTACCATGAAACACAATCTTTCCAACAGTGCTCTTCTTCATTCACCTTTCTAGTGCAGAAATTTTTTTTTGTTCATTTGCATGTCATTTGTCCACATTATTCTTTTAGCTATTTCTCTCACATGAAGCTTTAGACCTTTTTAGCTGTTTTCTTACAGATGTCCAGTCAGTCAGCAAAGGTCACTAACTAGTCTATCCATTATCTCTGTTCCCCTATTTCTACTGTAACACCTATTACTGAAAACAAGTTAGGAAGCACTTGTCTTGTGCCTAAAGAGATAGGTTAATATTTTATGCACATGCTCAAAATAAGATTTGTCTCAAAATCTTCAAATGAGAGATGTTCATGTAATCATATGTTTCTGTTAGTGTTAAATCTCCCTTTCATGTTTTCTCCATCTACTCTCATTGCACTCTTAAGTTGCATGCTACAGTTAGTTAGTATTAAATAATCTTCCTGAGTCAAGTGACGTCCTTTGATAAGTTTATAATTCTATTAATCTTCAATCCTAATGAAAGCATTACTGTGTAAATACATTTTTAAAGTAATCATCAGAGTTAATTCAATGTATGGATAGTGATGGATGGAGGGGTTTTGTCCACTTTTTTTCTTTAGGTATTTATTTTTTAACTTAGAACTTTTTATTTTGTGAATTAGATCATTAGCGAAGTATATCTCTCAAGCTTAAATGCCATCTAACAAAAGCAGCTGAGATTTGAATAAGTAAATTCAAAGAAAAAACAGAGAACAAGACAGACAGACTTCACTGATTTATGTGTACTCACTGGAGAGTGGTTGGACTGTGAACAGGAATGTAGTGAGCCTGGGTTGTGGCATGAAATAAAGAAGTAAAATCTAAAAGGGAAATAAAAGGAAAAAAAAAAAGGCAGGAACCCCTGCAGCCATTGCATTTGACTTTCTAATAATGTCAGTTTCACAGGAGAGGAGAGATGGAAATGAGAAAGGGTGCACTTGCAATGCAGTCATTCTTGCTGTCATTGCCTTTATGGCTTTTCAGCAGGCCACAAAAGGCCAATCCACTAGAATATGAATGAGACACAGTCATGGCCCCACCAAATAAGTAGGAGGCATGAAACCTCCCAGTTTGGGTCTTAATAGCTTTTTCTGGCTCAGTAATCTCTCACTATAAAGGGAAAACAATACAAGACAAACAAAAAATGATCCTCACTCCCCATATCCTGTCTGTGCTTGCTTTCCTTTGATTATTGTTCTGAAGTGCTTCAGAGAACTGAAAGATTAATAGTCTACAGGGATTTGGTAAAGTAAACCCCTCTGAGAGGGAGTTTTATTCCCACAACTCATCCTCTGTATTAAATATGCAATATTGTTATTCTTGTTATGTATGGAAAGATCTGACAGAAAGGCATGGGGTATAAAAACATTAAAGGAACAAACAATTTAAACAATTGTTGTTTTCCACTAATTATGTATCTGAAATTCCTTAGGAGAAAAAAGAGGTGCACTAGGAGGAGATATTTTAGTTGACACCACTCTCATATCAAAGCCATATCTACTCTCCCTTTCTTATCAGTTAAACTAAAGACATCTTCCACTGAATTCAGCTGTGATCTTTGAGCTAATGTGACACATTACCAAACCCATATTTAAGATTCTGATACATAGCTCTGTCACTCTCAGGAGTTGCACAGGGTTCAAAAATCTTAAATCATAACAGAAATTTCAGCTGGCAGAGGAGAGCTTCATGTTACTTGGCAGACAACTGTTCAGAGTACCTCAAGCAAACTCACCCTGGAATCAATAGTGTAGCCACATGCTGGAATGATTTTACTTCTGAAGATTTATTTTGATGGCGTTAGAGAAAGTTCTTCCTGTTTAAATGTGTATTGTACCATATAGACATGCCCATCCAGTTGAAGGTAGCCGAGGGATATGTATGGGGTCCATGGTGTGCTGGACTGTGGGGCCCATGGTGTGCTCTGCAGATAACCAGGGATCCTCTGCAGGCAGTGCTGACTCAGGAAGCATTGAAGCAAGCTTTCCTCCAGCTCACATGTTCCTGTTGACAATAAGATAATCGTATCCTAAGTGTAACTTTAGCTAATTCATTCTGTCACAAAAGTACTCATATATTACAGTCCCATTAAGGTCAAGGGAAAATGTGGACAACAAGGTTAGGTAATTTGGACCAAGGCCATTTCAGAATGCTAGAGCAATGTTTATAACACAAAATACTTCACTAGATCATGTTAGCTTTTAGTCTCTGCTGCTGACAGACTTATGAACTAACAGGAAGCAGAAGTGGCAGATCTGCAAACCAGACTGAATTAAGTGTGCATGCAAAAAACAACTACTCTTTGAGATACGTATGATTTAAACATTGCATATACTTCAGTGATATTTCTTTCATTACACAAAAATCTTTGTGTCTGTGAAAGGCAGAAATATTCCTTGACATAGGACTTCAGCTAATATTACTGTCAGAAAATCAGCTAGAATTTTTTTTCTTACTACGGTTTATTTTGTATCTCTAAATTATTTGAGAGAAGATAGTTGAATAAAATATTTTGGGGGATTTGTTTACCTTGTTTAATCAAAAAAAGAGCAGTGTTAGAAAAACTGAATCTCTGGCAATGTACACTACCCTTGGGTTTTGGATTATACATTTGGACAAGGAGGATTAAGTTGTTTGACAAAATGTTTTTCTTGGAAAATGCAAATTCGATACAGGTGATTCCTGAAGGATGAAAGTCAAATCAGTTTAACAGTTCTAGAGAAATTAAACTGAGAAGATTGATGTATATTTTTAAAAAAGCATTCTGCAGTGCTATTGTGTTCACTGGCTGAAACGAAGAAGACTTACTACTATCAACATGACACAACCACAGGCTAAAAAATATGACTTTTGCATTTAAAATATGGGTCTTTAGTTCAGTCTAAACATTGCACAGTATCTATTAATTTTTTAAAATAAGAAATTTAGTCTTTATCATCTAATTCTGACTGATCCAGTTTTTAGCAGGAAAAGAAGCAGCACAGTAATTTTTCCTGATGCACTCAGTGCAAGGCAGAGCTGGGAGCAGAAGCTACTTCTCTACCCTTTCAGCAATAATTGGCTCACCAACAGCATGGAAAACCATAATCTAATTGTCAAGTCATCTTTAATGAGGTTCTATACATGTATCACCATGTTCTAGAAAAAGCTGCTTTAAAATTTGCCTGTCTTTACCACCATCTATTTATACTTGAATTTTTGTTTTTCTCCCTGTCTCATCTCCTCATTTCTGATATAAATTAGATTGCTATATCCTTCCTTCCTTCCTTCCTTCCTTCCTTCCTTCCTTCCTTCCTTCCTTCCTTCCTTCCTTCCAAAGTTATCCATATAGTAGGAAAGAATTAAAAGAGTATTTTTTTGTCCAGAGTTTAGATTCTCCAATGCATCACTTTAATCTCTTATCACCTTTACTCATATTTCAAGGAACTAAACATGTAAAGGCTGAAAAAGAAGCAATAAAATTGTAAATTATTCTTATTCTAAGTTCATATCTCCCACCCACACCTGTTCTACTTCAACATCTGCCCTCCAGCACCATCAGGGCAAGACTGAGTCATGGAAAAACTGTAGTAGTATGATAACTACAGATGGAAACTTAAGTTACTTGATTTAGCCCCTAGCAGTCTTTCCAAGATTAAAAACTGTGGCTTCCTCTGTTGCATGATGTCATCAAAAAGTTTCACATACAACTTTAATCAACGAGATGCCCATTTAGCAGCACTAACATCTCATACTCGAACCTTCTTAATTTTCTATTCTTGAGTTGCCATGGAGAACTTTTTGTCTTGCTGAACTGTGCAACTTGCAAGATAGTCAAAATGTCCCTTTGTGTACCTCCAATATACAGAACTTCAGGACACTTAAAGGTACATACAAGCTGTCCCAGTTTCAGCCAGGACAGAGCTGATTTTTACAGTAGCTGGAAAGGTCCTGGCCTAATTTCTGGAACTAGGAAAGAGAAAACAATTACTTCAAAACAAACTAATCTGGATTTATAGCATCTTCCCATGGCTCAAATACAGAAGTCAAAATATATGAACACACACTTTTTGTGTATGTACATGCATTAGCACAGTGTGAAGAATGTATGAACATGGTTCACTTTATGATGAGGTGGAGAAAAATATTTGAAATACTATGTTCATAAAAGAATCTGAGTTCCAACATAGAAAGTTCAGTTTGATAAAAATACTAAGTATGGACAAGTCCGAGATAAACTTACACTTTATACCTAATCAGTTTTAAGATATTTTGTATTTGAGATACAAATTCTGGGTTGCAATGAAGAGAAAAGAACTGCTGAGTGAATATTTCTGAGGAAAACTACTAAATTGAGTAATATTTGGTTTCATTTTATAATAATAATTTGTTACTGAGAAGTGTTTGGATAAGGTCTAGAAAAGTACATACAATGAAACTACAAGCTTTGAGTTTTGGTGACTCCTTTCACCTGAGAATTTATCTCTGAAATGTAATACTTGATATTCATCAGTCAGTATTCACTTGTTCCAAGAATCCAAAATGAAGATGCATAACCCAAGTAACCAAGCACATCTGAAGTGCTGAATGCTACATTGCTTAATGTGCATTCAGCAAAGTATTTCACAGCTTTTGATTAACATCTCCTGATCAACTTATTGATTACATATAGATATATAAAAAATAGGGGGTAAAAAAGGCTGCTTTTCAGACAATCTATTTATCAAAACAGGGGTGTTACAGTTATAACATTATTCATTAAGAGTAGCTTGAATAATTTACGTGAAATGCACTATTTAATGGGAATAAATATTTAAACCCATTGTATCTAATCAAAGGTGATTTAACCACTGCTTGTCACCAAAGAATCCATTGAAAATTGTCCTTTCCTTTTGAATGAATCAACATAATGAACAACTGCTGAAGCAAAAGGAACCATCATTTATCATTAGAACAATATACTCTATGTGTGAGAATGTCAAATTCATCCTAGAGACATCTCAGTTATATTAAACCAGTGCATTAAATACAATGGAGAAATAATTGTAGCAATAGAAAGAACAATCACTTAAATGTTATTAAAAGAATGATTAGTCATGGAAAAGTTACTAGACTGACAAATCTCTACTCACACTAGGCAGGTACTTTTTGTCTCCTGTTTCTTTTAGGCTATGAAAGTAATGGAGAAACTAGAGAAATAAAACTGAGAAGATTAAAAATTGTTTAAAAAACAGTAAGAAGCAGAAGGATAGAAATCCAAGATTAAAGTTTGTCTTTTGGTGCATTTTAATTAATCTCTGGCCAGTTTTGTATGCTGTAAGGAAGATAAATGTCTGAATCCCACAGATTCATAGGTTTTGGGTCCAAAAAAGATGACCTCCAAGTTTGGAGCACTGGAAAAAAAAAGATGAAATTTATTTTGGCCATTTCCATTTTATAACCTATACACATGTAAGGTACATGCAATACAGGTCCCAACAGATCTATGTATAGTCACTACAGACATGTTTTTGTATGTGTCTGGGGTATGTGAAAGGCATAATGTCATGTTTATCAAAACCCAGTCCAACAGGGGTAAAAGGATGTAATGGCATTTCTGTGGAGTTTTAAGTCAGAGTACCAAATAAGGTGTTGGTTTCTGGGACTTTTGCAGGGTTGGGTTTTTCCTGTCTTGGTTATGTCTTGGTTTACTGTAAAGGTAGAATGGAAATAAAGGAAGAAAGTAAAGCTCCAGAAATTTTTGTTGTTCAAAGTTATCTTTTTTAGCGGTTTTTTTTTCCTAAACCTGAATGAGCAGAGTAAATATGTATTGTATTAGCGTTTTTCCTCAGAGAGCCATGAGTGATGGCTATGAGATATGGGATAGCAACTAGGATGAAATAAATGAAGTTGCATAGATGATATTGTTGTATCATGGTGTGAAGCATTAGCCAGTTCTTTACTCAACAAGTCAGAGAAGGAATACAATGTTATGGTAGATGAGTTTTTAGATATCATATGAAAATCTCCCCGTGTCTGATTCATTTGCCTGCCTTATATGCTCAGGATTATATTGTTCACTTAATTTAGAATCAGACAGGAACTTCCTTCTTGATTAAACTGATAAATTTCTAATGCTAGTTTTGCTTTCACTTTCCAGTCTTTCTGTAAAATATACAGCACACTTCTTATGATCATTTGGATATCGTCTCTTGAAAACACCTCAGGCTTCTTTCCGTTGATTTTCCCTCAAAATCTGCTAAGAATACAAAAGCATAAGCCTCTGAGTCATGAGAAATATAATCAACATTGTAGTAAATAAAAGAAATAACCTGTTGATGTGTCTTTTTTGGTGATAAGTAAGTTTGTTTCTTAACATGACACCAACCAAATATGGGTAATAATGTCACAGGTGTTCCAGATGATTACTTCAAATTTTGTCTGGCGCAAATCTAGCTTGATTAAAAATATTAGACTTAATTAATTGGACTACATACACTAAGTGATCATTTATGGTGAAACTAAATGATCTAATGGTTCCTTCTGGACCTAAGCACACCTGAATGCAGAAGTTGATATGGTACTTGAATGAGGGAAGAACAGCTCATTTCTTTTTCAGACAGCAGCAGGGTCTGACTTATAAATAAATATCAGACATGAGACTTATTATTTAAGCATCTAAGGTCTTTGTTTCTTTTCTACCTAAATTTGGAATAACTTGTCTATTTATAGCATCAAGAAGTTTATATCTTTATTTGTTTATCAAAACTTCCAGCTCCATTTCCTTCCCTTTTCCAATGTTTATTCTGCTAAAAGTGGTCTCATTTCATGCAGGCAAATTTAGAAACCTGTCCTCAAGAGAAAGCTTTTTTCTGTATGAACCAAGACAGAGTTATCTTCTTCTGGTAGGTTTTATTACACTAAACTCCCTTGAAAAATCATCAGGGAGACATATTCAGCCAATCCAGCTTTACACACTTAACTCAGTGGGTTACAGTAGGTGACCAAAGTCAGCAGATATGAACATTTGCTTCCATTGCTCCTTGCTGAGGATGTGCAATGCAGCACCTGACACTGGGTGAGTTCTCAGCGGCTGACATTCTACTGTTGCAAAAAATATGTGTGTGGTAGAGATGTACAGAATTACAAGAATATGTAAAAGAATAAAAGAACCTGTTTAGTTTTAATAATCTAGATGCTAAAACCTTCTCTTGTGAATTTCGTGGCAGAAATCAGCTAATTCCCCAACAAACTCTCTAGTCCTGCTCTAAATTTTAAGTGTAAAAAAAGGGGTTTTTTCTAAAAAAGCACATGTACTTCAGTGATGCTTTCATACATTTCACAAGTCAAATAGGCATCAAAATAGCCGTGATCCTTTTGTATTTGACAATTATCAGAGGATTTATCTGCAAATTTTGATTATTTTCATTATTTCTGCATGAATTTGGCTATATGACTGAATTCTGTGTAGGTGAGGCTTCTTTATAGGATACATGAAAGACGCTGATCTGCAGCAGATCCCTTCAGTACTGTGCCAATACAGCATTTGCAGTAAATACTTGCAAACAAGGCATAGAAGTCATCCTAGAGAATCAATAGATCTCTGTTTTCGCTTCCTTTCTGTTACATAATTTTGTTTATTCAGGTAGGGATTGAAAAGGAGTAAACTGAACATTACAGAGCCTAGAGAAGGAGAGTTGTCTTAACAAAATGGTGGTCCTGTCCTTTTCTCTCTCTGATCTTTAACCTCTGAACACTGAAGTCCCTTTCTAGAAATCACTGTATGCAAAAGAAAACCCTTTTATTCATTTCATCTATTTTATAGAGGCATCTTTTTTATAACGATGTTTTAATGCTGTCATACATTCATGACATGTCAAAATAATTCATTTTTTAAAGTGATTCTTCATATGAAAATAACATTTCTGTAATAATATAAATATTAGATAATTTACACTGAAGAATATTGAAATGTAAATTGTATCATTGATAAATTTAATTACAGAATGACTGAGCTCAGTCTAATTCTTTCTGACTCCTGATCTTTACTTTCAATAACCTGAAGTATATTTTCAATATAAGTTTGACTCTGTTTTTGATCTGGAGATTACTTAGAACCTCTCCCTCCCCCAATCTACATTTCTATATTTGTAGGTATTTGATACCTCTGTCATTAACTAAAATGAACTAACAATTGATTTGTTCAAAATCACATTCACATTTCTACATCTTTTTAGCATTTAAGAGCATTTCAAAAATATCATTACAAAAAATTTCATTTTCCTTGATATCCAGTCTATAGAACCTCACAGGCTTTTGATTTCAGGTCTGCTCATAATGCAAATACAGTTCTAATTGAAGTCTATAAACAGCAAATAAAGTTTTTCATTTCTGGTGTTCCCAGTCCACTGTGAGGTTTCTGTTGTGGTAGGTAGTTGGTCTTGGTGCAGACTTATAAAAACTTCATCAATATATTTTTTTTTTTATATAAAGGGTAAAAAGTTAATTTGCTGACCAAAGAAAATAGATAATTAAGGATTTTAGGTGTTTTCTCTTATTTGTATGGACATATAATTATAATGAGCATTGCCACTTATTCAAGTGAATAATTAGAGATTCTCCAGAGAAACTTAAGATTCTCTATGGCTTTGTTCTTCAAAGATAAACCACAAAGTAAGGGAATAAAGTGTTGTCATGCCCTTTGTGTGAGGAACACAAGGAATTATAAAAAGCCAATACGTTTTTTAAGTCATTAGGTGGAATTTTCTGTCTTTAGTCAAAAGAAAAATGTCTTTTTTCATATAGCCTTCAGAAACAAAATTTCAGCCAGTATATTCCTGATCATAAGTATTTATAATCAATATCTTCTAAATCAGCATGCTGTATTTCCTTTTACACAAACATTGAAAGAACCAAATTCTTTTGCCACGAAAATAAAGCTTTATCTGGGATAGAAAAGATGTAATCGGGAAAGGTGTAAAATGAACCATTTATAAACTGAAACTTATATTTTTGTTTTTAAACTTTTAAATTAATTGGCCATAAAGGGGAAAGAAATTTTGTTAAGACTTATTCTCAAAAACAGTAACAAATACAAATTTTTTAACAAATGCTACTTTTTTATTAATTGGAAGAGACATTTTAAAACCTAATTTGGGAAGGTGAAGTCTATCTTTGTCTCTTTTATTATTAATTATTCTCTGTCTGTTTGGTTTATTGAGAAGTACTTCAAGAGAAGCAACTTTCTGTGATGCAGAAAAATTTCATGACTCATAGCCATAGTTTGATGGGCTAATAAATTTAGACAGCAAAACTTGAAAAAAAAGATTCATCTGTTTATAGTTAGATGGTGACATGTAAGTAGGCTTAAAAAAGACAAAATTAATTCCTATAGTGGATTTTTTTGTCTTAAATTTAAAAGATTTTTAGTAAAACAGTCTCACTTCTGCTGAAGAGGAAAAACACATTGGTTCTTGTAGAGGTGACTGATATTGTGTGACAGAAATGTCTGTCCAATGATGCTTTGGATTGCAGTAAATCTAAGATGAAAGATTTTGTCTGAAATGGAGAGCTGATGCATGCCTGATGCATGCCTATTTAAAAAATGTATACACAACCATACAGGTTTTAAATTATGATATTTTTTCTTTTAGTATTGAAAGATTTAAGTCATTACCATGGAAACTGTTTGCATCAGATTACTACTTTTCTCTCCAGCTATTTCAGTATCATTAAATCCTTGCTAATACTTTATTATTCACTATCTTTTAAACCCACATGAATTTCAGTATCTAATTTACTTAACAAATTGTGTCTGACAAAGAGAAAAACTTATAGTACAATAAACAACACTATTAATTACTCTGTGGAGCAGTGAGCCACTATGTTTGTCAGCAACGTTATGCCTTCAAAATAATGGCACTCAGTAATTAAGTATGAACATATTCTATTATTGGAGCATATATCCTTTTTCTTTCATTTATTTGTAATAGAGAATAATGAAGTTGAATTTATTATAGCTGTAGCCTTTATGCTGCTAAAACAAAGCACAAGGAAAAGAAAAAGACGTTCAGCCTGGGAACATATAAGAAAAATTATGTCGCTATGGAAACCAAAAATGTCATTTGTTATACTTTACTCATTAAAGCATTGGATGTTATTAAAAGATGAAAAAGTGCTCTAAATTTAGAAGGTATCCGTTACAAAATATTTCTTTCTGAGAGACCAGGTGGTAACAGTTTGAGGACAGTATCTTAAACCTCTTATTTACATGATCAACTCCTTTGTGTAGAAATTTTCATTCATATCATGAAATCTTCCTGCTTAAGCAATTTGTACACAGACAATATTAGGATCAAATTCCTATCTTGGAAATACTTGAAAATTTAAGTAAACTTTAGCCTAACTCTAATTGTCTTCAGCATCACACTAAAGGAACCAAGATAAGATGTTGACCTCTACTCAGAGAAAGCTGAAATCTGCTTTAAGTTTGCTACTTAGTGAAAATTGAACATTACAGGAAGAGTGAACAGTTCCTTAACTAGTTTCTAAAGACTATGGAATACGCCTCTTTGAAAAAAAAAATTTACTTTGGAACCAAGTTGGATGGTGCGTTCTGGAATCTGGCTGTGCAGCTAAAGGGAAGGAGAAATCCTTGGCAAGAAAAAGAGAAAAATCACCAAAATGTTCAAATTTGATTTTGAGAGTTTTGCTTTTTGAGACCTGATGAGAAAAATGTGCCAATTCTGCTGTAGCAGGTACCTGAGCAATGAAAGAGTTGAAATGCAATGACATTGGACTTGCTCACATAATTCATAGCCATGTTGTTCAGGATTGTGATCAGTAACAGTCCTCTTAATGCCTTTGCTATACTGCATTTTATTTATTTTTGCATTTTATGCATTATAATTTATAATGCATTTCATACATTATAAATGCAATAAATTGCATTTATTACATTTATGCAATTCTTGCTATAATATTGCTTTTCCGGCTTCTTTATTCCTTATCATTATGATAATTTCTATCTTGTAAACTAGATGCTTCATGTGTTGTGATGCTTTTTGTTCCCTTTAGAAAAAGATCATGTTAGCCTTTTTCAAGAATAAAAAGTAAATAAATGTTTACGTTTGCAGCATAACCCCTGGTATTGCTGAGAGCAATTGTGCTGGCAGATTTATTCAGGCTTTTTGAGAGACCCTCCTACTTTAATGAGTTTCTTTTAAGAAAGCCACTTAGGCTGGCTCCAATGTTAATGCCTTTCCCTGGATTCTATTGATAAAGCCACTCTTAAGTGTATAACCCAAACTCTTCAAGAAGATATAAAATACCATAAGTGTGCTGGTTTTGTTGTCATCTTGCAATACCGACGCGTTCCCCTGCCCGCTAACCAGCGGCCTCCCAGCTGGTCCCG
Source organism: Acrocephalus scirpaceus scirpaceus (assembly GCA_910950805.1). Lineage (NCBI taxonomy): Eukaryota > Metazoa > Chordata > Aves > Passeriformes > Sylviidae > Acrocephalus > Acrocephalus scirpaceus. The sequence goes on from OU383780.1 coordinate 42,640,183, forward strand.
GCTGCCCTGGCGGGGAACGGTCACAGCCTCGGTAGGGTCTGCAGGAGGACCGGCAGGACCCACCCGGTGGGTAAGTGCATTGCTGCACGGGCGGTGGAGGGGCGGCTACGGCGAAGGAAGGAGAAGGAGAAGGAGAAGGAGACTTCCCTGAGGCGCCATGAGGTGACGTTTATTGGGGTCCCCCAGGCACAGCCCAGTGAAGCCCGGAACTGCTGCTGCGTAGGGGGTTTTAGGGTACAGACAGAAGGAGTGGCCACACAAGGAAAGCCCAATAACATAAAAGGGGTGGTACATACAATACCAAATGAAAACTGAGGGGTGGGGGATTTCCCAGACTTGCCCTATCAGGGACTGAGCCTCTCTGAGCTTTCTAGAAGGAGGAGAGGCCTCCCTGAGACTGGCAAGGTCTGGGAGGGAGCAATGTATGATTGACATAGAACAGACTCGGGGTAAACAACTCAAGGGGATTTCCAGGGGCGGGGACTATACCAAGTGGGGAAGGGAATAGGGGGAAACATGGAATGAACCATTAAATAAGCTTTTACAAAACAGAAGGAAAACTACACTTAAATCATTAGATAAAAGCACACCGCAACATAATACAACTGTCCAGGAGATATGAATAATTTACTGCAGAATTTTCTCAGGACCCTTGTTTGCTCTTTCTTTATACCTGTTTGGTAAAGCTCTCGTTCACTGCCACATGGCCACCAGTAACCTCAAGGAGCAGGGGCTGTGATTAAATGTATTCATGTAGTTTGTCTTGTGCTCTGACACACAGAATGAAAAAGGTAATGAGGAGGAAGCAGTCACAAGTTAATTTTCTTAAGATGTTATGTTATGTTCTTTAGTGCTTAGTCACCTCTTGTGATATTCCTAATCACCTAAATACGAAAATAGACATGATTTTCTAGAGAAATGAGCCCAAAGCTCAGAAACTATGCTGATGTCTCCATAAGAGATCAATCTAGAACAATGTAATCTAATTGTTGCTTTTTTTTCTCCTTCAAAAAATAATGTGAGCTGTGAAAGCACATTCCCAAGGGAAAATGCCTTTTTCCAAACCCTAAAGGTTTGTCTTAAGGACTGTCAATTTTTCTATCTCTATAGCTGTAGTATTTTCTGACAGAAAAGGAATCTTTGAAGTGCTCAGGCAATTTGTTGAATACTTTAAAAGAAAACCATCTGATTCCTCTGCTGTATTTCAACACCAAAAGCACTAAGTTGGCCTCAAAGTTGTTGTGTCTGGTCTGGATGATTGTCCAAGCTGAACACCAACTTTTGGAACTGCTATTAGTTACAATAACTACTAAGTACAGGGAAAATTGCATAAAGTACTGTGTGATCATCTGTGCACCGTCATTTGTATTGCTGTTGATCCCTTTGTGCTTTGCTTCCAGACCTTGCAGTGCTATTTTGGAGGCAGAGGTAGACGCCACTGAAAAGGCAATGATGTCAACCCTTTCCATCATTCTTGTGGATGCAGACAATGAGGTTTTATAATTGAAAGCTGATTTCACTTTCTTCCTTTTTTTCCTGGACATCCCTGTATCAGCAGCCTTGCAGGAAACTTTGAATTTGAAAAATTAGGGATCTAGGGCAAACTGTGTCTGGTCTGCTGGGTATTGTTCTTGGAACTTGGAGAGCCCTTTTCTTGAAACTATTGTCGCCTTAACAATCTGTGCATAAATCCCCCCGGTCCAATTACCATTACAGGTGGAAATGGACTTTTAAAAAGGAATTAAGTTTTTTTGATAGCTCAAAATAGCCATAGATGGACTGCTGCCACCAGCAGTACTTTTCACCAAATGTTTTTGAAGATGTGGCTCTTATACAAGAGCCTAGATTTTCAGAAACACATAGCTCACACACACTTGTGAGAAGTGCTGGTTAAAATTGTCTTGAAAATTTAACACTATACCAGATATACACATTGTTCATTTGAAATACCATCTTTGTTTCTTCAGTAGTCTGCCACACATATATAAATACTTGGGCTCTATTATGTAAATATCATTAAGGTAATGATATATGAGCAAATAGAATCCTGTTTTGAAAGAATCAATCAATCAGCTATAACAAAATGAACACCTGCAATAAGACAGCAATTATAATAAGCATTAGAGTTGGATAAAATTTTCCTCTGATCCACATAAAATATGAATTCAGGGCTTGGTTTTGGTTTTGGATTATTTTATCAAAGCAGTTTAGCCAAAATATAAAGATGGTTTTCAGCTTAAACCAGTATTTTATTTAGGAATTTAGATTATGTCCACACCCTTTAAGGCAGGTATTTAAAATGGGATTTACTGCATTTAACTTTGGCCAAATAAATAATAATGTTCAGATATCTAATCTATCTGCATCTCTAGGAGAACTTCATTTTATTTCTAGCCCTGAACCTACTGAAAAGAGAAGTGAAAGACTTTTATCTAAATATTTTTCATCTTTATATAGCTGTTCACAGAAGTAGGATGAATCATCTTCTGAATAAACCTGTTTCCAGTGATTGTACATGGAGCACATATTGCTCAGTCTAAGCATTTGAATCTCAGGTTGCATTGTTTTATCTGAAACCCCTCTCATTTCCTCTCCGCCCCTTCTCTTTTTTTGTTTGGCTTGTTCAGTCAGCAATCTACAAACAAACAAACAACAAACAAACAACAAACAAAACATCAACAAAACCAAACAAAAAATCCCTCCAAAAGGACTTTTCCTATAGCTCTACAAATGTTAAATATGCTAAATATTCCCATCACATCAATACTAATTGTCACAATCAATTCCAGGTCTGTTGGGTAGGGCTATGGTTGAGAACGATAGTCCATTCCCAAACTGTTTATTGTCTGTTAGCTAGGGCATAACTTGTCGATAAAGTGAAACAAGGAATCAGGAGGATTCCGTGTCAGTCATAACAACTGAGTCTTTCAGTATCAACAGTAATCACAAAAGAAATTAAAGCAAATTGGCCAATCAGATCTTTGTTCAATGGAATGCAGAGGGGAAAGAAAGTAAAATAAGAAAAGCAAATAATGTAATACATAAGATGAATGATTGCCCCATTTATAATTGAGAAGTATGAGATGCTCATACTGCAGGCATGTAAAACTTTTGCAACATAAACCTAATCTGAATTCAGTGAATCTATCTTTCCACCTAAGCCTAGTCTAATATCTCACCAACATTCATGATTGTAGCAGGCTAGCAATCTTGAAATACATAGTTCTGACTTTAAAAATTACCAGATTCTTAGCACCAGGGTATTAAAACTATAGAGGTAATTCAGATTAATCTGAATATGAATTTTTGATAACATGGAGACTGAGAAGCTAGAATCAAATGTCCTGTAAAAAAGCCCCTTAAATCAAAACTCATTAATTGGGTTCAGCTTTGGGCACAGGAGGACAATGCAGATAATGTCATGGGGTGGTCCCAGTGATGGCTGTATGGTAGAAATCAGATAAACCAAATTCTAACAGCACAACAAATAAGAAAGTTCTCATCCACTTACTATAAATGTGTTGAATTTTGTCCTTCTGACAGTTTGAAAGGATGATGCTGTCATCCATTTTCACCTCAGGGAATTTTTCAAAACACCACAGCAATAGATGCCATCTGTGCGCAAAACATGAAAGATACCATGTTTAATTGCCCTTGGGGTATTAAGGATATACTTCAATCCTCTGGTGGCATGTTTTTCCTTGGCAACCCTGGAACAGTGCAACATATAATGAATGAAGAAGTCAAAATATGATTTCAACAAAATTTGTGTGGAAAGGGTTTAGGTTTTTTCCCACCCCACGGTGCTTTCCTATACAGAGGTGTATCCCTCGGGTGCCTGTCGTCATGGGCACCCAACATGTTCGTGGATAGAGAGTGTTGCCATTGGGCACTTGGAATGGTTGTGGGGCACCCAGTTGTAGCCATGGGGCATCCAAATTTGTCATTAGGGTTAGGGTTGAGGGATTTTTTTTTTTCAGGGAATAACTTCAGGGACCTACCAGAAAGACTGTGTATAAGAAAATATCAATTTTGCAGAGGGTTTGTACCTAGTGATCCAAGTGTTTTCATGTTTGATTGCCAGAAACAGATCCTATCATCATGTAGGCATAATCCTCACAGCTTCTTTCTATGCCTGTGCCCTCCACTTTCTACTGGACTTCTAGAAGCAGGAATCAGCAGGCTGCACTGTCCTCTCTCTTCTGAGTCTGCTCTGATAGTCCAGATCTTCTAGTCTGATGCTAACCTGGTCGGGTACGAACTGAGCCTAATACACAAATAATAACTGAAATCAACCAAATTGCTATACCATGAAGGACTGGCTTCAGAATACACACAATTCTTCAGTTTATTCTTGGTTTCATCATTACTAATTTGTGCTTGCAGCTGAATAGTGTAAGTAGTGCTACAGATCACTGAACCATTTCAAGTTATTGAGTTAGTGATACAAAGGAAAAAGCCACCTGGTGATTCAGATAATGGATTGGTACTTGAGATCTTCTGGAAAGGATGAAGAATAAGTAACTGAAGTGACTCAGCATTTGTTTTACTGTCTACTGGTGTTTCTTACTATGATGCACATTTTCCAATATCAAGTATGGAGAAGTAGAGGTTATTGTTTCTACAGAGGAAATAGGTGGTTGTTGTTCTACCATTTCTGACTTGTGACCATCTAAACAGCACACAAATAAACAAACCTGAACTGCTCAACTTTTTTCAGCTTATAAAAAGGCACTGATGACATACATAATTGAAACTTTTGTTGAATCCTAACCCAATTTCATCCTGACTTTTCCACTCCTTATAATCTTGGAATGTTTATGAATAATAGTTGCACTAATTTTCGAGGAGCTACCATCCACAATCTAGAACTACCAATGAAAATTTTTGACACACTGTTATCAGAATGGAATTTAAAAGAAATATGAAAATATGTTAGATGTTAACTTTAGTAATTAAAATAGCAATTCTGGTGGAAAAATCAGAAGATTTTAATATTAAACTCCTTACTTAGTGACTCTGTTTTAGTCTGCTAATGCTGTAAGTTCCCTCTGCAGCAAAGAGAATGTTAGACCCTTTCAGAAACTTATTTTCTTACTCTTAATTTGAGCACAGAATTTCTCCCTTTTATTCACAGCAGAAATTACATATGTAGAATTATCTCCCAATCTGTATTTAACATAAGACTACTCCACAGCATGTGATTTTTACCTTTAGCCACACTACTAAAGAAGATCAGTTAGATGAAGATGAAGATCAGTTAGAAAATCAGGACCAACCTGTAGATCCAAATGTAATACCCCACTGTATCACATACATGTGTAAGGGGTACTGGAGTCAAACTCATTCCATGTTTCAGTCCTCACTGAAGCACTGCATTGCTAATAAAACCATTGTAATGGTCTTCTCTTTTCAGCTATGGAAATTTAACTTTGAGTTGGTACATATGTCCTCTTGATTATATATTATCAGGTTTTACACAAAAATATTTCAGCCTAAAAGATAAATAAAGTGTGAGCATGCTGACACCTTTGTCAACTTGGAGTTGAAATTTAATAATACTCATATTTTTCTTATAAAATCTCAACATGTAGAAAAGTTCTCTTTGACATAGAGTTTGAGTCTCTGTGCGAAGTCTGAATTTTATGAATTGTTTTCCTATGCATGGAAATGCATGGTAGAAAGCCTGAATAGAAGAATAGGAATATTGGCATCAGTAACTGCAGACGCATAAACAAAATGAAGAGGGATATACTGAGATCTCAGATATAAGGTCACATATTATTCTGCAGAGCTTTAGAGGTGAGAATGAGAGTTTTAATATGATGGCAAAGAAGGAAATTAAGAAAGGAATTACAAGGATGAATTTATAGATAATGATTGATAGGAGAAGAAAATTATTACAAATACCAAGAAGTTTTATTTTCAAATATTTGCCTCCTGTTTTGAGCATACAGGTTTTTCATTGCAAATGTGTGTACTGACTTTTCATTATCTTCCACGTGCATGTTAGAATGATGCCCAGTACAGAAAAAGTTCATATGAAGTGTGTTCAGGCTTGTGCATTCAAAGTAACTTTGCCTGCAGATGTGACAGAAAACAATAGCTTTCCAACACTTACAAAGGAAAGGGCTTGGGAAAAAAAAAAAAAAAGACATGAATATCTACACTCTTTATGAATGAAAGACTCTCTGGTTGGTACAGTAATTGTTTTGAGCCTTTCTAATATGTGCATTTTGTTTAGCACAAATTACCTGTAACATATATTGGCAGGAGCTGTGAACAGTCTCATAGGTGGTCTGACATGGTGTTTCTGCTCCCGTCCCCTTATACCCTGCTAATCTTAAGTTCCAACAACAGCCAAGTTCTGGATTATGGGTCCTGGTCTGACTCAAATTCTGTTACAGGTGTTCTGCATGATTTTTAGTCATGAAAAACCCAACACATTTCTTTAAGTGCACCAGATCTCTTTCAGTTTTACTGGGCAAGGAAAAACAGCCACCATGTCCAAGTGTGTCCAATTTCTGTGACTCTGAAAAACTGCGGTTTTATTTCAATTACGTCTTTAAATATTGTGTCTATGCAGCGGCACACAAGCATAGACTAAAATTAACTGAAAGGCTTAGTCATATTGGTGTGATTTCCATACACACAGACACAAAGCCATCAAAAGTTGTGACGTATCCTCCTTAAAGCAGCAGTAACATTTTCCTGTCTGTGTCTAGCACATTATATGCAACACTGAGTTCTCCAAATACCATGATTTAACCACATGGCTTTCATTTTTATCCCTCCTAAGCCTACACAATCATTCTGACTCAAACACCTACATCTATTATAACAAATATGGTTTAAAAATGAGGACAATGCAAAATACTTATGTGAAAGGGTTAGCACAAAAACTTCATCAACACCAGACCCTAGTGGTTAAGAAATGCTGGTGACCTGGTTCCAGTTAGAGGTTAGAAAAAACCTTCTGCTTTGAAACAGAGGAAAAAATGCAATCTGAAAACCTTGATGAAGCTGTCAGGCTCTGAAAGTCAGAGACTACCCTGGGGACAAAGATAATATTACTGGGTGGAACAAGGCCTTTTGGTAAAGAAAGATTCATTCTCTTAGAGGTGTGGGTGGAGGATAAAAATTCTTTTAAGCTATTTTCTGATGGAATTATGTTGTCAGAGGTTTTGTCTTTCTAGCTTTTAAAATGTACATGGAACAAGGACATCATTAATATGACAATTTCATAATGAACTTTTCAGCTGTTCTCAAATGAAGAGGGCAAAACCTGTTGCCTAACTTAAATTCAAATACACTTTTAATTGAATTGGTTGTAACTTTTCTTCTGGTTTGAATAGACTATATTTTTGCCTTTGGAACATCCAAGGGAATAAGAAACAAGATATGTAGAACACTTACAGAGAGGTGTTAGAGGAACAGATCAGAAAGAAAATTTTAAAGTAGATCAATCACAGAAAAAAAAGTTTAGAAGAAACTTTAGTAGCTTATCTAGCTTACTTCATATTTTTACCTCTAAACTTGACAGATAGGTAGTCTAAATATGAAGGACAATGTCACCTCTGCTTTGAAGTTGTGTGGCAGTATTTCCTTCCTTCTTTCTTTACCTTTTACACAAATGCATAAGCTGTCAGGTAGGCAAATCCTCATCTGTGATACTTATCATTTGATGAATGCTCCTAATCTTTGCATTTAGTGCACAAATCTGAAATTAATTTGTGTTGTGAATATTTGTTGTAAGAACTAAATCAAAATCAGAATCTTCTTCTCTGTCCCAAACTGCAGTGACTGAGATGCACTGTAGAAACACCAAATTTTCCTAGACTGAAAATATCTGTGTGACGTTAGAGTTGCTTGGCCTGATAGGAAAGACATTTGTTATGAGAGAAATGTTGAAGACAGGATTTGGCAAAGTCTTGGAAGAAGTTTTGGTAAAAACAAATGAAATGTCAGGCTTACTAAAATATACTTTTTAAGTGCTATGCCATGGTACTATGTGAATTTTAGAAAGAATGATTCAGAAATGTGATTTATGTCAGTGGTTTAGGGACTGGATGAGGCCTAGATATCCAACACCTTTCTAGTACCATGCCAATTCTTATTTCTGTAGAAGGTTGCTGGGATATTTTAGAACCATTTACTAAGTGAGATAGTCAACATTTTATGTGAGGTTGTGGCAAGGCAGCTTGTTTTCTTCCTTTTTTTTTTCCCTTTAAATTTATGCAGTATGCTCAGTTTTTCAGTATACACTGGTGGTAAATCTCAGTTTATTACTCTTGTAGTACTGGAGAGAGAATAATCTCTTTATATTAAAATTGATATGTAAAGAGCTTTGGCCAGAGTTAAAAATTATGTATTTTAAAGATTCTAACAGAGACTCCTGTGGTTTGAGCAACTTTTGTTGCCATGGTAACGGTTTGTAATATTTTCATAAAGTTATTTTCTATTTCTTTTGTTTTGGTTTTTTTTTTACATGAGAAAGTGAAATAAGTAAGAATACATACTTAACTAAATAGGGAATCTTTTATTTTATGTTTTGAACTGTCCAGAAGTCAAAATTTTAAAATAAGACAAAAGTTATTGATCATCTGAAACATTGGCAGAAAATACAAAGAAAGAGCTACCATATGGATCATGCCCTTGGTCAGAAAAAAACAGCTTTTAATCATTTTTACTTTTCACACATCCTTCATGAGATCTGAGTGTAAAAATCAGCTTAAAAACCTGACACATACCTGGTTATCTTCTTTTGTAATGTGAATTTTTCCCCTCATCCACTCTTTTGCCTCAGGTAGGTCAACCTCTTCTCAATCCCTCCATGCCATCCTTTTTCATTGAATATCTTCCTACTCAAACAGAAGCCTAGAAACTCTGCACTAAATTCTTGAGCTTTAAGGAAGGTATTCTCAGCGTCTACAAGGTAAGTAGGTGGCAGGGAGAGATAGCTGATCCCTAATTAATTCAGACCCATCTAGCTGCATACTGACCCTGTTATACTCTTCCAGTGCCTTCCAAGTGCCTGTCATATACAGTGTTCCAAATTCTCTGCCTCAATAAAGCAGGTATCTGGGCTGGAATCAATAGTACGGTAGGTGCACAGCCTAATATGAAACTAAACTACTTGACTTATCCACTTCTGCTTCATAATGCAATTATCTCAACAATGGACACTACCCCTGTTGTTTTCTAAATTGAATGAATATTCATGTGACTATCAAGTAGGTCATTAGTAATTTGGCATTTCACACTTCAGATGCTGAATTCAAATCAAGCAGGGTTTATACACTTCAAACCACCACGTTCATTCCATCACAAGCTTTTGCCCTGAACAAAAAGACAAGGCTGAATTTTCACTTGTGAGCTCTGTGTGCATTGTGTTCATGTTGCTGGTTCTTTTCAATGGAGACAAAAACGCAGATTTTATTCCATGAATTGCAATGGCAATATGAAATTGTGAAAAACTGTAATGCATTTACATTTTTTTAAAATTGCCTTCACGACTTTCAACTTGGTCATATATTTAAACAACAGAATTTGAGACAGTTTGGGTAATTATACAGACTCAAGAGATATAATTTGGTCATTATTAATTCCTGAAAATTCATAGACAATATAGCTAATAATACTAATAGAAAAAGAAGATTAGTTTTATTTCATATTTAAATGCAATTTTAAATTTGCTTGGCTGAGATTGGTGTAAGCCTTATCTGACTGTAAACAACTCATACAATGAGCAAAATAAAAATGTCACCTTAAAAAATTAAATTAAATTAAATTTAAAAAATTAAATTAAAAACTAATGAAATTTTAAAAAAAAATCCCAAAAAGTTTATGAGACTTTCAGAGAGAAGACTCTTAGGTGAAAGAAATAAAATGCACGGTAGAGACTGCCCCTTCTTTCAGATTTTCCTCCTGTTCTTTAGACCTGTGAGACTTGGGAAGCTGCCTGTGCATATCCTGTGCATATCCTGTGCCTCTACTACCCTGTCAGTCCAGGTGCCAGCAAAGCCTTCTGCCGTTCTTGTTTGTGCTTTTGTGCCCTGCTATTGCAATTTGTTCTCTGTTCATATTGTCCCCAGTAGTTATACTAAAAATCTCTATGCTAATATGAGCTAAAAGGATAAAATACATATCCGAGTCAAAAATGAACACATCCTAAAGAGGATTTCATCACCAGGTAGGGAAGTTACCACACTTGATTATCTGATGCCTAGAGAGGCTAACCTGGAACAGAGGCTATGCAGAGTTAAAGGAATAAAGTAGGTAATTATTAAAAGGCCTTTAAGGGATACACCTTGGGCAGTACAAGATGGACCCAAGATGGATGACCAGTCACAAGTCTTTACACTTTCAAAAGTTTTGGTCCATTTACATATTGGGGTTAATTGTCTAATTACAGCTTCAGGTTATGAAGTCCCATCCTCCTGGTTTGTTCTCTTCAATTCACTGCTGTTTATACTTTTTGGGTCTGAAGCTGCAAAGGTGTCCTTGGTTCTCAGGCTGGAAAAGGATTGTTTTGTCTAACTAAACTGTTAGTCTAACTGAAAGAACTTGCTAACACTTTATGTGAAGTTCAGAGTCACACACTAAGGCAGTACAGAATCTAAAAAATAGGAAAGCTAAAACTTAAGGCACCCAATCGAATGCTTGCTAAGTTCTGCATGGTTCACAAAATAGAATCAATGGAGAGTCTCATGCATTGAGGATTTGTCATCAGAAAAAGTAAAACAGAACTGAAACTCAAAAATGTCAAACTGTTGTGAAGAACTGAAGAACTCTCTCCTTGAAAGCACAGTGTGGAAATGGCAGCTTGCAATGCTTTTGCAAAGTAGCACCTAAAAAATCTTTGTTTGCTCTCACCTGGAAAACCATTCATGTTACAATCTGAAAGGACTGCAATCAGGGAATGTAAAGAGAAACTGAAAAATTGAAGTTTTACCATCATCCCCAAAGAGGAAAATTAGAAGATCCTGGCTTTTCTTTCTGATAAGTTATGATGATAGCTGAATACAATATGAAATGTGCAGAATTCAGGTTTTGTAATGCAGTAGGTAAAATACAGAACTGCATTATAGGATAATAGAACCTACAAATTTTTCTTATTCAAGTTTTAAAAGACAATAATAATATAAATACTTTCATCCTGATCTTTCATCTATCCAAGGCTACATTGGATACTAATTAATATATTCCTCTTCTGTCACTCCTAATGCAATGTTAGCAAGACTTCATGATGATCATTAAGTGAAAAAGGCACCCTGTGAAACCTTCTCTAGATATTTCAGATTATCAAAGATACCAGTAGCTGTAGCAACAGTGGTACTGGCAAGACAACAAATTAATCAAACTTTTTCAATCTCTGCATTAGCGTGAAATTTGAATCAGTTTAATAGTAATTCACTTTTTACCTAGTAAGTTGTCTGTACTTTCTGTAAGGGTTAATTATGGATCCATTTTATAGGCCCTAAAAAGAAGCATCATTCATCTGCTTCTTGCAATAGCCTAGCAGTTAATTTATTCAGTGCAAAAATGAAAATTGAGCATTAGCATACATTGAATGATAGAGAACGATATAACCAAAGTCTAATTTTATAGTTTTCTATGGTTTGCATGGGAAAGGGTAGAAACCGTACAAATTCCCTTTTATGGATAGCTATGTCTCTTTTTTTAATCAAATTTAGATTTGATTTTTTACAGCTGAAGTGCTAGTTACTTGTGATGAAACCCACCTACTTGAAACATCTATTTTAGGAAGAGATGAATCACTTCTTGTTGTGCCTCTCTTTCTCTTGACTATGGATGAAGCATAAGGGAATATTCAGCTAAAAATAAGACATCTAATCTAAGCTAAAGTTAGGCCAGAGGAATCCTAGGATAACTACCTAAATATGTAGTATCATTTACTGCTTTAAAAAAAGAAGTCATATTGGAAAAATGGAGCACAAGAGACATGTTTTTAAAATACATCTCTCAGCAGATATTAGGCATCTTAACACCTTTTGAAGTGAAAAGGCTCCAGGAATGCATCCAAAGCTGACTTGTGACACCTATAAATTTGATGTGCATTAGGTAGGGTGATATTGGTATCAATAGCCTTGAACACAAAGATAAATATAGATTGCAAATAAGTCTATAAAGGTATTTTATAACACTGTGATGGCATAGCCACCCAGAATCTATTAGCAGTTTGCATAACTGGGAGCATGTGACCAACAAATGGGCAAAGAAAGACAGGTGTGTTTTTACACAGAAGGCACACAAGTGACTAGAGTTGCCAAGCAAAGAAAAAAACGACAACGGATTGCAAATTGATGGGACATCTACCTGAAGAAAGAAAAATGGTGATAAGTGGTATGAGAAAAAGAACCCATGTTTTGGGAGCAGAGAGCAAAGAGCATAAAAATGTCAGGCCTTTCCATGTAAGGGAAACTGCAGGAGAAAGAATAAATGGCCTGGGCTCTTCCTCTCTTTTTTCTTTTTTTTTTTTTTTAACCACTGGATACTTGGAAAGCAACAATTCTGAAACATAGATTACCGGATTGCTGCAAACTAACAATCTTAAACCACGGAGTCTAGACTTAAAGTGTCAAAAAACTGTGGCCACAGGGAAGCATGTGGTAAAATGATACCACTGATAGGATGGCCATGCTGTTCAGTAGCAGGTAATGGGTTACACAAAGGCATATGCATATTTTGAGGAAGACAAAGAGGCATAAAAAATAGTACTCTTTTTTTGTGCAGCCTTACAACAACTTTTCTAAAGCAACTGATGTCTTAGTTAAGAAGCTGAACATACAGCTCAGTGATCTGGACCTTGCTGTTGAGTTGTGCCTTAAAATACTAGTCAGTTTAAAAATGTGTGAGGCTTTATTAAACACATTTTTCAAACAGTTGCAGCTCTAGAGAGAGAGAGTTCAACCTCCCTAGTGCTTAAAAAATAGCCACTTTCCTACTTATTTGCCTTCATGTTTTGTGATCATTTGTAGCTGCTAACACAGAGATGCAAGAAACAGTCACCTCCCTTACCATGTACAGGAATAAAAGCTCTTTCTTTACTCAAAGGTAACCTTTCTTAAAGAAATCTGACTGCAGCACTATCCTGACCCCGATGACCTTTGCCTGAACTGTTACTAATTAACAATTTTTTCTGTCTTATTATCATCACACTGCAGGATAGATAAGAGACTATGATTTTTGCTGCACTTCTCTGCCTTTGGTAAAACCTATTATTTTAGTTAACTGTGTTACTGAAAGTGAAGGAAACATCCATTTGCCATAAAGAAATGGGAAGACCAGGCCAAAAGGCCACAACTCTTAAGTTGTGTTCACATTAATGACCCAGTGTGAAAATAAGGATAAACTGGCTCAACAGGGAGCAGGGAACAAAATGTGACGTGTTTGTTGCAAGAAAATCTGTTAGGCAATGTATGCATCAGGAATTAGGTATCACTGTGGTGGAAGTGTAGAGGACTTATACATCACACTAACATCATATTTCAAAACAGAATTTACCAAGTTCACTCATTAGAAAACATTTACATGCTAAAGTAGTTGTCAGTATAGAATGTTATGTGGCTACATGTGCGGTCCTTGATGATTCACACTTCTTGGTGTTTAACACTGCTCATATGGTCACTTAAAACATTTATTCATTGTGTCTGGTTATGTTATGACAGTTTTATGAAGTACTTGCATATAGTTGTTAGTTAAAACTACTTTAAGATGCTTATTTTTAGGTTCAAGGCACATTAATAGTAATTCTTTCCTACTTAGTGGAAATGCTTACAATTGGTAGATGTCACAGGTCTCCTTGACTGCACTGCAATTCAAACAATGGAAATAAAAATGCCAAGATTTTGAGGTACAACATCAGCTTAGTTGACTCCTCAAAATGCTATTTTCTAGCAAGAAGCAAAGACCTGGTTTTCTGGTCACTATGCTAAATAATGAAGATTTCATGCCTATAATAATTTTGCCCTGAAAAAATTTTTGTCACTAGATGCTGCCTGGATATGTTAAATGCAAAAATGCAGTTTTATTGCCTTGCAGTAGCAATCCCAGATTTTTGATCAGTTCCATAATTCCCTCCCCCAACTAAAAAAAGGAAACTAAATCATAAAGCACCAGAAACATTCTTATGTTCATTTTTTATTACTATAAGTATGTAGGAATTATAGTCTGCAGAGAAAGCAAGGTTGCTCTGTTATTAATTTTTTGTAGATACTGCTTCACTGGTCTTAGCTCAGTTCCCTGAGTCCTGTGGAAAAGCAGTTTCCATGAACTAGTTTGGAGTCTACTGCAAATTCTGAGGTTGTTGGGTCCTTTTCAGTAGATAGTATGAACAGAAATTTGCTCATGTGTTAAATCTTTCTATTTGGTGTCACAACTCAGTCATTCCTCTTAAGGTTTTCCTTATGTCGTGCTTTAACCCCAAACAGCAACCAAGTACCAGGCAGATGCTCATTCACTCCACTTCACCTTGTCCTGGTGGGGAGGAGAATTGAAGGTAAGGATAAAGCTCACAGTTTGAGAGAAGAGCAATTTCATAATTGAAACAAAAGATAATAATAAAAAAACCCATTGATAACAATGATAACCACAACAACAACCACAATCTGATTATACCCCCATAATGACAGTAATAATTGTAGTACTGAGGAGAAAGAGAGTAGCAGAACCCAAGAGAAACTAGAGATGCACAATACAATTGTTCACTGCCCCCTGACTGACAGCCCACTACCCAGCAGCACTTATCCCATTTTTGAGTAGCTCCTCCCAGTCTATATATTGGGCATGACATTCTGTGTTACGGAATATCCCTTTGCCCTGTTTGAGTCACCTGTCCTGGCTGTGCTCCCTCCCAGGTTTTTGTGCAGCTCCTCACTGCCAGAACACGAGATGCTGAAAAGTCCTTGACTTAGGATAAGCACTACTTAGCAGCAACAACAATTCCAGTGTGTAATCAGCATTATTTTTATGCTAAGTCCAAATAACACAACACTACACCAGCTACTCAGACAAAAATAAACTGTGCTGTTCAAAACCGAGACATCCTGGGATTTATGTGGAGCAGATTGGCTACAGAATACTGCTTAGAAGTGTATATCTCTAGGCTCAAGATAAACATATTTTTCATATCTGATAGCTTTTTTGTTAGAGAATTTAGTTAGATATGACTAGAGCGCAGATCTTCAGCCTTTCTAACTATCAATTGCCCCTGTGCAAAAAATCATGCAAGTCCTTCTCAATAAACGAATGTACCTGCCTAAAAAAGAAGCCTGCCCTGTCACATACTGCTTGCCATCTTTTACTGAGTACAAGAGATATTCATTAGTATTCATTCATATATACCAGCAAGCATTCAGGAAGACAAAAACAAAATAGATTGAGAAAAGGCTGTAAAACCACTCTGTTCATATCTCTACAAATCCATTAATGTTGATTTTGATCTTCCAGTGCTGTGGCTGCCTTTGCCTTTCGATTTTATTTTCAGGCTTTGCTGCCCTTGGGATTCTCCTATAGGAGTAGCATTTTGTGACATAATTTATGAAGATACCTGCATGCCTTGACAAGGTATTTGTATCAGTCCACTCAGGAGACAAATGCACCTGGAACAATTCTCCAGCTAGGCAGCAGACACATATGGGATGTTCCAGACTAGGGGTTTCAACAACTTGCTGAGTGCTTCCACTCTGTCTGAAGTATACTCTGAACTTTTCTCATTAAGGGCTTGGCACCAAGACAGCTTTGCCCTTACTCTTATCACCACCCACTTTACCTCAAACATATACACATACTATACCCACTTTTCACTGGTATGGGTATCCATGTTTATAAAAGCCAACTGTGCTTCTGAAAACTTACATTGATATTTTAATAAACAATAATCATTAAAATCAGTCTTACTTTAGAAATGGGTTGAGTGCCTTGGAATTTGCTCAAGTTCATGTTGACTCTGCCTATGTCCAAAAAATACATTGATCCAGAAACAGGACTGAGATCAGTTTTTTCACAGCATTCAGGAGTAACGCTTACAGGACTCAATGTCTGAAAGATTAAATTTATTGGAGAACATATCCCTGCCATAATAGAGAAAACAAAAAACTCCTCCAAACCAAAATTTCATTCAAAACACATTCTAAAATTAAATTGATTTACATTCATAATACTGGAAATATTATATTTTTCTTCCTACAGTCAATAATTCTGCTTGTCCCAATAAATCCAGCTAAGCTGAAATGGGACACTTGATTTCCCCAGCATAACATGGCAATTTTAAAGAATGAGTGTGCCAAGCAATTACTCATAAAACCTTTTTCTTTGCTGTCCAGATAGGAAACATCTCTTCATCAGAGAAGAGAGAATGCCAGAAGCTCATAAGGTCAGTGCTGCTTTTCTATTTTTTTCACTTGTAAAGACATTCTCTTGTACATAAAGCTTGTTGGTTTGGCATAGATACAACGTGCTCTTATGATATAGAGAGGAAATCTGTCTTCTTGTCTCAGTGTTTATATTTATATAGTCACTGCTCAGCCCTAAAGCTGTTCTTCAGATCTCTAGCTAAAATAAGTGTCACACACTGCTGAATTATTATAAAAATAATTCTGTTTATTTACAAATATGACAACAAGCTGGTAACTTACTGAGATTCTTGAAAGGATTTTCAGTCTTTACAGAGATATGTTCCAGCTAGCCTATTTCCACTCTCCCTGAATATCATATTCTAAATCCAACTATGAGCCACTCGCCAATAGAAGTGTCCAGTCTTAGTAGCTATGCATTATGATGGATATAAAGGATATTATTAAGTGTTGGGAAAATACATTTAATGAAATATAAAATTGCTCAATCCCCTCTCACTTTTTATGACTGTACTTGGCAGCCACTTTTATCTCCTCTTCCAGGGTGCAGTAGGATTAAAACACGATGAGAAAATGAGAATAAAAAATGAGAATGAGATTTAAAATTAAATAGTATATGTTGATAATGTAATATGATAACAATGAAATGCAGGATATTTTTACTTAGTGCCAATATTTTACTATGCAACATCTATTTTTTGCACACTTAACAAAGAGGATCCACTTCCCAGTGTATACATTTTCTTTCAAAATCTGCAAAACCAGCAAAATGTTTGTCAATACACAAATACATACAAAAGAAATCTTTTCTGTTTAAAACAAAGGTATTTGTTCTGTATTTCTCTTGGGTAATTAACATGAGCAAGAAGAAATTGCCATGACAGTGGGTGAGATAGAGAGCACATGGTATTGGAAAAAAATATCTAATGATTGAATTATTGTTTACCTAAATATTTTGGAATATTCAGTATGACTTTGTCTTGAGGTCTACATCTGACTTGCTCCAAAATGTTTCAGGCAGTGAAATAATTTCATTAATTATTTCCTCCTGGTGATCCCAACCAATACATAGATCAAGGTAGACTAACTAATTTTAACATATATCAGCCAGTATTGATAAATCTCTTCTGCAGTAATTAGCATGTAATATTCACATTTATAAACAGGTGAAGTAAACAGCCGATAGAGTAAGGTAAGTGAAAAAGAAGAGAAGGAACATACTTCTGACAACTTTCTTTCCTGGTTTTTTCTAACCAGCTTGTATAAATTATCAGCACGTGTGTTTTGGCAGATAAGTATATGAAGTGTTATTAACACTTATGAAAATAAATGAAGGATAGTATTAAATCTACATACAGAATCTATATGTTGAGTAAAGGCACACTTACCAAAGCTTTTTCCAATGTTCTTCAAAAGATAGAACTTTCCAAGGGATTATAAAATCTATTCAGTATAAAAGTCCTTCAGGAGTTCAAAACATTTGGCCTTAAAGAAAGTGCAGGTAGCTCATTATGGAGTATATATACTCAAGGAGAGACACAGAAATGCATGAAAGCTTATTTTCTCCATATAGGAAGATGACAAAAGGTGTAAGGTATATTCTAAATTTATAATGAAGGAATTTCAGCTGGTATAAAGGAGGGCCTTTTCCTCCAAAAATTATTATTAACATGCAGAAATCACATAGGAGCAGTGACTACATTGCACTGGGTATTCTTATTTAGGACAAGTAACCAGGATTAGTTTGAAAAGGTGAGGAGTACATATCAACGTTAGTCACACTTTGAGCTCTTTCTGGTGGTATAAATGAGGATTTTATATTGCACTGTCCAATAATATTAGTAAAGCTGTTTGATGAAAAGTAGATCTTTCCATCTAATGTCAAGGGATTTTAGTAGATAGGATCATAATTCATCCTCTCCTCCTCCCTTTAATGAGCTCATCACCATGATACCTGACAGCCATATCAAAAACCACAGAAGCCAGAAAAAGCAAAATCCCTGAACTGTGTAGCCTTTCAGCTTCTGCCACCAGCACTGATTGATGCCTTGAACGTAAGAATGTAGTAGATTGATCTAGACTTTCTTCTTAGATTTTCCCACCCAGCTCCCCACTTGGCACAAACTGGACCTACAAATAGAAACACCTTGCCTTGGTGTGTGACTTTGTGCTGCACACCAGGAGCCCACAACTCGGGACAATATCAGCATCTGCAGAGGTTTGAGTAACTTCTGCAGAGAGATTTGCTTTACTCCCTTTTCCAAACTTTGTGGGTTGCTACAGATCTCGACTCTGTAAATTAACAAGCAGCTCTTTTTCATAATTCAACTCTACCAGTGCAAGTTGTTGAGACATTGTGTTAATCTTCTAACACTGAAATACAATTTAAGAAATAATGCCTCACAGAATTCAGGTAAGAAGAAATGAATTAATGTGAGATGTAGTTAGGAAAAAAACTAAAGCATAATGTTAGTTGCTAAACTGAACTCTGGAATAGAGGTGGTAGAGAAACAGATATCATATGCATTTTTAAATTAGTTTCCATATTATCAAATAAACAGTCCAACGATACAATTGCACTCCTCTAACAAAAGAAAACAAAGACTTTTTATTATTTCTCCTGTAAGTGGAGTTCAAGTCCCTAATTGGATATCTTTGGCCTCATTTAGATCACTTTAACTGTCCTTATAAGGAACTTTGGATGATTTGTTCAGATTACAGTCTTCTAGCAAATGTGTCTAAAATATAGGATGACCACTGATACCCAGTACTCCAAAAGAAATGAAAAAATATAGTGTGTCATAAATATATTTTTCTCTCCATAAATAGGAATCTGAGGTAGTAGTAATTTAGATTTGCTCACTCTCGTATAAAACAGCTTTAGTACTCCATAGTTTGGCAAATAATAACAGTTAGAATAAAATAAGAGAAGGGACAATGCATTTAAGTTGTTGCAGCATTTTTCAGAGAATTTCAGAAATAATAATAGTTCTTGTGTGGAGAAAGGGAAAAGAAAAAAGCCTTTTGACTACACTAGAGTACAGAAAAACCATATACAGTTTAAAAACAGGAAAACAGTATTTCCTGGCTGCCAGAGATAGTAGTGGAAAACAGATGCCCTGGGATCTGCCCACACATCAGCAAAAACATCAGGCTTTCAGCCACAAAAAATTACTGGTGTTAGATTAGCTTCAGGGAAAAAAACAACCAAAACCAAATAATATCACTTATCTGTATTGTAAGTTTCAAACCTGATTTTCCAAAGTGGCAGAGAAAGTCATCAACACAATGAGTCAGAGTCAGAAAGTTCAAGGAAAAGTGCTTGTCCCAAGGTCCCATTAAAAGAAGTTTACATACACCTTCTCCTAATTAGGCCAGCTCTTCAGCTCAGAGGTTGAAACTATTGATGGTATAAAAGAGATCTGACTACTCGACTGTTTCTTTGGCTAAAAACACGAACTATAACCTCTAGAAGTGTTTACTAACAAAGACAAAAACCATAAAATATAGTAAAGGTGTTATTTTTACAATAACTTAAATCAATTGACACCTCGGTTATGTTATAAATGTCATGTTAATTCATGTTTTTCCGTAGCCTTAAGTGTAAGTTAAAAACTAAGTAAGTTAGATGTATTCCTCAGTGTACCCCACCCCTTGCAGCAAAATTATTCACGGTTGGGTGGATAGGAGAAATGTCATTCTCAAAAACCAAAGCACTAAGGACAGCACAACAGTGACAATGGAGGGTGGACCAACGGGCCAGGGACCAAACCATCAGTGATAAAGACTCAGCCATCAGGCCCAGATAACATCAGGATCAGCCATCAGGGATGCCCAGGCCTGAGCTTCAAACAAGAAATTCAATCAGAACCGGACACTCGCTCCAAAACCTATTTCAACATACCTTTATTCCAGTCAAGAAGATTTAATCAAAACTGTATGCACACCCCAGAATTCATTCCAATGCACCCACAGAAATAAAGGAAATGCTATCTGCATTTCCAAGACTGAGTTGGACAAAGGACTAGACCACCTCAGGGCAGAAAAGCTGTATAAAATACAGCTTTGGGAAGGCTCTGGCATGAACCACGGGGGAACAGTGGTCTGGCGAGACCGTGTTTCTGGGTTCACCCAGCTCTGAAATCCCGGGCTCAGAACTGCCTTTTGATTGTGAGCTCTTCTCATTTTGCTTTCATTTTGCCATTTTCCAATAAACCTCTAAAACGGAATATTGGACAATGGTCATTTATAACGTTTATAACAGTTATATTAAATGAAAAACAGATTCATTTAGTATTGACACTTCAATTTTTCTTTTAGTGGGCTTATAAAAATGTAAAACCATTTAAAACAATTCTGTGACATAATTCTTATGTGAAAGAGGGACATGGGGAAAAGTTACTGGTTTGTGTGTTTTCTATATCTGCCATTCCTCAACTAAATTTAGAACACAAACAGTATAAAATCATTGTGGACAAGTTTTTAGCTGAGATTTAAATATAGAAATATTAATTCATGTCAAAGCTGCAAGAATGTTGAGGGCAATTTTATTTGAGCTTCTAAGACATCAAACTTTTTACAACTCAGGACTTCCTTTATGTCTTTACTGATGAACCCAATTGGAATTTGCAAAGAAGTATGAGAATTTCATAGCCAAAATTAAAAATTCTGTTTGAGAGCCCATAGATACAGAAGTCTGTAGGCTTGTACATAATCTCTGTAATTTTCTTATATAACTCATGGTTAAGAATCCAGTGCAGCAGATTTTGATTTTATAAATCACAGTACAGGCTTCGGTCTTGCAGTTAAGGAGGCACACTAATATTCCTACAAATTACTCCAATAGTTCCTTCTAATTGAATGAGAGCCTGCTGAGAAGAGAGAGACAAAACAGGTTGGAGATGTGCAAAGTCGAGGAGCTTGTAGAAATACAGGCTTTTTGAAAAGATTCACAGTTATTGCCTCAACTACTTTAAAAATAGACAAGTGCACAAAGAACTAACATATGTAAAATCTTACATTAAAGTGAGATTGACTCGTTTAGAAGCAGTAATACAGCAGGAAAGCAGCCTGCAGCCAGCAAAAGTGCTGCACAGTGGGAGGCTTATCCCAGCAAACAACAATTCACACCTGTTAATTACTCTGAATAGGCACACAATGCTAGGCATGGCATTTACCCACTGTTTGGAAGCAATACTCATGTCATCTCTTATGCTGTTGTTGTAAGTGAAATGAAAGCTCAATGTTAGTCATCTCCTTGCAAATCATCAATTAAGCCATTATAGCATTTGCCAGATGACTCTTAAAGATCCAGAATGATAAAGCTATGTAAATAATATGTGTTTCAGGTTTGCTGACAATTATGGTAAAGTTGTTGATGGTGAGATTGCATAAACACTATATTTCAGGTAAATTGCTATTTAAACCATCATTAGTCACCTAAAGTCTAAAATACATGTTTGTACCAATAATAATTTTTTTAAAAAACAACAATGTCACAGAAGTTTTACTTGCAATTCAATAATTTTCTAATTAGAAAACATATCAATTAAATTTGAAAGTTTTAAAACGATGTTCAAGTAATTTGAACACTAGTCAAAATCTAGCCATTTAACTTGACACAATTAACAACTTAAGACCTTTACAATTTCATTCTAGTTTTTCATGCTAATGCTTGGATAAACTCAAACTGAAGACATGAAATACTTGGGGAATTCTTGCTTTATCAAAATTATTTAACTAAAAATACTTTTTCTACCTGTATTGTGTACCTAAAACATTTTTTGAGCAGCATTGGTAGTCCTGTCCTTAATACGAAACACTAACACACTCACTCTCCCAGCAACTCAGAAGGGTGGTTTTCAGTACTGAAGGATTATAAAAATATTGTCTCTGCTATTTGTGTATTCAAAGAGTTCAGGCTGAATATACTCTCAGGCATTCTGCATATTAAAAATAGTAGACTATACAATCATACTGAGAAACTCTTTAAGAAGTCTCAAAGGAGAAAACACACTCATAGGGACTTGATAAAAATTTTATGTTTATTCAGACTCTGAATATGAAGAGGACTCTTCTGATGTTTTAAGAGTTAAAAAGCTGTAAAAATCCAAGCCAAACAACAAAAAAACTCCCAACAACATCCAGGAGTTTTGGACAGGGTCAATAGGGAGAAAATCTAGACATACCATCTGTCATCTAAAATCATTAAAACTTCAAGATTATATATTTTATGCTGGTCTTTTCTCTTTCCACAGAGAGCAGAGATCTGCATATCTGGAGATTTATTTACCTTTTTTTCCAGTTCCATCAATATTGACATTAATTTCATTTTAAAAGCAATTCCTCACTGATTTTAAAGAATCTTAATGACCTAAATTACATAAGATCCTTAGTTTTTAGTTCTCAGGGAACATGAATCCTTTCTGAAATATTTGTACTTAGTAAAGTATTTCATTAATGTACTTATTAATGTATATTTTCCACAAAAAAAAAAAAAAAAGGGGGGGGGGATCCTGGTGAATATATTCACCATTGATTTGGTTTTGCCCTTCATTTGAACAAGGAGTTCAAAAGAGTAAGCCTGGTAGTCAAAGTTCACAGGCATTATGATTATTTTTGCCAAATAGCTTTTTGCTTGTGTAAGTAACAATGAAAAGACCATTATTTGTAACTAAACACAGAATGATTGAGGTTGGAAGAGATGCCTTGAATTCTTCTTTTCCAGACCCCTGCTAAAGCAGGGTCAATTACAGCATGCTGCCAAAAACTGCCAGCCAACTGCTGAATATCTCCAGGGATTTAAATTCCACAACCTCCCTGGACCTTTTCCAGTGCTCAAACCCCTTAAAGTTGTTATAAATATATGGTTTAATTCGAGTTTTCTTATTAAGAAACATCATTTCTGTATGAAATAAAGCGTATCCAGGGGTACCCCCCTGTACAGTGATCAATACGTGAGGGGGGCCAGCAGCTGGCATGCCAAGCCCTCCCTTGATAGGACAATAAGGATTGCATCTCCACTTCAATGTGGGGTAGACCGCTATGGGGGGAAAAGCTGATAACACCGAAAACAGGAACCAACACCCAGATAGTGATCACAAGCACCCATCAGGATCCATTCATTTCACTCAGTCGACAGAAAATCCAATCACTTCACCTTCCTGGAATTCAGAAAAACCAGAAACCAAGACATGTTTGCATGGTGAGAACTTCAGGAATAATTCATGGACAGATTCAGAGATGAGACCAGATTTACCCGAATTCTATTCGCGCCAGGTGGACTGAAAGCACATCTGCATATTCAAAAAAAGAACTGGACAATAACATAACCTCAAGGCAAAATTTTCCTATAAAGCTGGTCCTCAAAGGGTGGTCAGTGTGAACCAGGGCAGGGGCAGCGGTCTGGAGAGACTGTGTCCCAATTTTCGGTTCACCCGGTTCTGATTCCCGGGGTCAGAACTGTCCCTTGATTGTGGCTTTACTCGATTTTTCACTTTGTCATTTTTCCAATAAATTTCTTAACCGAAAAATATTGGGGAAATTGTCATTTATAACGAAGTAAAAATGCTTTATCTCATATTCAGGAGTATTTTCCCGTGGCTTTATTTGTGCTAATGTTGGTCAGCAAACTGATCAAGTTTGTTCAACGATGAAATATATTCAGAAAACTTTTAAGTGACTATTATTCCAAGTGTTTTTCTGCAATGATGATGAATTTGGCTTGTACTTGGCCATGTTTATAAAATGTTCAATTATACTCACTGAAATTCCCACTGCTAATAACTTTCCATGATGCAACCTACATGTATTAAGTAGACTTTTCTGTTCCAATGCTCTGTTGACAAACCAAGGCATAAAGAGATGAATTGATCAGTGGTATGACTAATGGTGGGGTTTGCCTGTGGTGTTGATGTCAAAAGAACTTTAGAAATTTCACAGTTATGGGTTGGTCTTGAAGTCATGACAATAGGATGACAGAGCAATGGATCAGTGTAGAGCTCCCAGGAGAAGAAAAAATATATTAAGTTTTTATTTTGTTGACAATTAATTTTTCAGAAATATTTAAACAGAAACTATAATAAAGTGTAACGTTAGATAATAACTTGGTGGTGGCTGATAGGATGAAAATACTGCCTTGGATTGCCTTAGATCATTATAATGTTTTAAAACATACTCCTGAGGGTAATTTGTGTATGTTAATTATATTACCATGTGCTGAACCAAGACCACTAGAGACTCAGGGTGCTGACTGGATCTTGCACACCATATGAAAGAACCCTGTTTTAAAGACAACAGTTTTGGTGACCCAGATTGTACACCTATAAAGCCTTGCACAGATCATCCTTCTGTCCCAGCAATGGAGAGTAGGATCAGACAGGATTCCAGTGCACACCAACCAGTTTTTCAGGTGCTCCAACTCATTCTCTCCAGTGTCCAGGTAGTGACTCAAAGGTGCAAAGATCTGGAGATATGAACAAGGACAAAAGAGCTGTGAATTCCTTGACTGGTAAGTATATTTCATTTCTTTCATGGGAAGTAATCAGTGGTGTGCACAAGGAGAAGTGGTATAAGAATTTTTTTTCTAGCAGGTAGCTGCTTGATATCAGAAGGAAAGGGACCTTTGCTGATGCTTCCGAGCAGAGTGTAAGTGGTACAAAGTGGTGCCTCTTTTCCCATGTAGATGCTCAGTCTGGAGGGAATATGCATCTTTGCTGATGAATTTGGAGCTGAGTGCAAGTGATATAGGGTGTATATATATATATATGCATACATATATATGTTTTTATATACACGGAAAAAATACAGGTGCCTTTAAGTAAAGCAGTGAGGTCAGAGGGTTGACCACTTTTTGCACATGTTCCATTTACTGTTTCAGACTTGTTGAACTGGAAATGATGTGTTGGTTCACATGGGGAGAATCCTGGAGGAAATCTTTAGCTTCTGGAAATTATCATGCTGCCTCATAGCCCTGATTGAGGGGAAGCGCAGGCTATACTGAATGCCATTTTACTGCAGAAGAAAAAAGAATGGCACTAGATAAGGTTAAAGGATATACAGAGGTTTTAGTGTCTGAAAGGCACCTCCTTTTGACCTGAATCAATGTTCTGTTTGTAGGCAGCAAGGACATTGGAAAAATTAACGCTCTAGTAGGGGAAGGGAAGGATCAATCAGAGGAAATTAATGTTGTGGAGCTGGAGGATTCTGACAATGACTGAAAAAGACCAGGGGAAAATATGAAGGCAGCCCCAGTCCATCCTCTAATTCCAATAAAGCTGGGGAATGAAACAAGAGATTTTTAAATTTTTTTTTAATAGATAGCAGAGCCAGTGATCACTAGTTGTAAGGGTCCACTAAGTAAATACCAATTGTTGCAGTGATGGAAATAAAAGCTTTGTAGCCATTCTTGCAACCTGTAAAATGTACCATTGGACATATTAAACTGATTTATGAGTTTTTACATTCTACATATGTAATGTTTTCTTCCATAGTTAGGATGAAATTTATTATGCAAGTGATATTCTCAAATAACTTGTGAAAATTCTGTACAGCTACATATCCCAAAGAAATGCAATGGAAGGCTCAAATCTACTGACTAATGGGCCAGACCTTGGAAGAACCTGAGGATGATATCCCTGGCGTGGCATGGAATGTGGTAGTTCCCTGGGACAGGCTTCAAAGAAACCAAGTAAAGCGAAGAATGTGACTTCACTTAAAACAAAACTCAAACTACTAGCAAAGCCAGTGAGGGTAAGTCAATATCCTATTAGACTGGCAGGACATAAAAGATTGGAGTCCTTGATAAACACTTTCTTGAAGTATGGATTGCTTAGAGAGTGTCAATCTGAATTTAATACTCCTACTTTACCAGCAAAGAAGCGTCGTTTTCAGGAGTACAAACTGGTACAGGACTTAAGAGTAATAAAACAACTAACAGGGACATACCAAACTCCAGGTCTCACAAGCATGGAGCTGACAAGGAGAATCTCATTCCTGAACCTGCCAGTCAGGCTTTTTTTGATGCAGCCCAGGGTATGATTGGCTTTTTTGGACTGCAAGTACAGATTTCCAGGTCATGTTAAGCTTCTTCTCCACCAAAACTTCAAATCCATGTCTTTAGGTCTCCTCTTAATCTATTCTTGACACAGCCCTTATTTGTGCTTGGAATTGTGCCAATTGATTGTTAGAAGCATTTTGTTAAATAATTCTGAATTCAAATTTCACCTAAACTCTTTAATATTACTGTTTTTTCTTTCAGTCATCCTTTGGTCTTCCCCTTCCATCTCTTCTGCTAAGATGCCTAGGACAACAGCGAAATAATTTCAGGGTTTGGTTCCACATATGGCCTGAGAAAGTACCAGTACTGTGCCATCTTAAAACAATGTGTTTGGTGAATGCTCTTGAGTGGCTGCAGTCTCAAACTCTGCACAGTGCTCAGCATCACTTGCAGAGCACTGACCTTACAGGTTTTTCACAGCAGCTTGCTGTCTTTGTGCTTGGGCCATAATGGGCTGCATTTGTGTAAGAAGCTCTGAGATCTTTGTCAAAGAACGCTGTATCAAAAAGCACAAAATCTGCCTACACATCACCAAAGAAACCTAAGAGGCTCTTGGGTTTCCTGAGGTTAAACCAGTTTACATTATTTCTGAGTGTTTTGCAGATTGTCACTTATTCATCTCAATAGGGTGTAGATAGTGCTGGATGGCCATCTGTCCCTTGTTTCAGCTGCCAGCAATCAGCCACTTGGCAGGGTTAAACAAAGAATATCTCCACGATATTTAAAGACATACTGGACACTTTACCATGAGATTCCTGCCAGCAGTTCCATATTTAGGAAGCATTTTAGTTAAAAGAGGACTGAAAGTAAGTGGAGTGCTTCAGAGTCAACTGAGTCTGAAGAATAAGTTGAAATAAACATTGAAGCCTTTCAAGCATCTTTAAAGTTTAGTAACGTCATTTAAAATGCATTTTTGTTCTTGCATTTTACAAAATAAGCCAAATGTATAATTCGATTATTATCAAATGAGTGTATTCTCCTACCTCATTTTCATAGTAGATTGAACTGGAGTGACATATATCTTCAGGTATCTTCTGACTCAGCAAATCTTCTTTCCAGAATGAAATAGGGGTAAATCTGAACTAGATCAAACACTAACCAAACAGTACAATTGATACCAATTTTTGTTTCCAAACATGCAAATGGGATAAACAACCAACTTTCTCTACACAAACTCAAAAAAAAGTCTTCAAAGTACTACTGAACACTGCTGAAATTTCAATAACTACTTGACCATCATCATATAATCCCAAAAAACAATGTTTACTTGTTCGAATTAAAGAGAAATGTAATTCCTCATCTCCCCTCTGAGTTTCAAACCTAAACAAATTTTGATAACCATGCATTAATGAAAGATACAAAACTTTCTGATAGCTGGCAAAAACCACAATTCAAATGCATAAGAGACTCATCATCCAGTGAACATTCACCAGCAGAGGTTTTAAGGGGCCTCTGTGTTGGATTTAGCCATTTAAGTTACTCTGGTCTTGAATTAACTTCAGCAACATTTTCCATAGCTTATCCAAAACATTTACTGAACAAAAGCTGCCTATGACTCATTTTAAAAAAAGAAAAACAAGCCCATCCAAGAGTTTCTCTTTCTACAATATTACAAGTATTTAAACACATTTTCCATTAAGTTCCAATATAGTTTAAATTTCTTTCCCCAGGCACATGTGGCAGCTGATAAGCATAACACACTGTGCTATGTTACTGCAAAAATTATTTCTCTTGTAAAGGAAACACATATACGACTACTTGAGCTTAAATTTCCTTACTATCCTGGACATGTCTGAGAATTTTTGTTAAATTCTGATGTAAATCACTTTCCTCCTGAAAGCTGCCACTTTTATCACCTACTCTGATCAACTCTGCAGAAAAAAGAAAGTAATTATTACTTTCTTTTCTTTTGTCCTTTTTTTTCTTTCCTAGTCTTAAAATTATTTTGTAAATTTATCCTTTTTTTGTCTTTTTAAGCTGCAGCAAACCACGTTAGAGCTTTTACAGGTATACGATTATGTGATCAAATTTATCAAGGAAGTGTAACACTGCTTAGTCACAAAGAGCATTAATGCAAAGGAGCTAAAATGCTTGTTCATCAGTTCAACTCATATACAAAAATCCTTAAATGAAAACAAATATAATTAAATAATTTAAACCCTAAAATAGGTTTCAATCTATTTCTGTTCAACAGATTACACTTATACTCTAACAGCATCAGGATGATTATGCTGGTTGATGGCCCAGAGAACATAAGTTGAAGTTTTATGCAAGACTGATGAGCAGTAAGTTTCAAGCCAGTTTTGATAAAGTGATGCATCATTAATGTATATTTGCTGAATATAATCCTGTGAGAAGATTTAAATTTTTGATGACAAAATCTGAAACCCTCAGCCAATTTAAAACTCATGAGAGATGAAATTAGCATTAGAATGAGGCTGATTTCAGATTCTTTTGAGTGATGACAGTATCAATTAAAACCAACACCAATAATCATGCAATCTTATTAAAAAAACCCAACAATTTTTTAGATATTAAAAAAAATGCTGAAACTTAAGTTAAGAGACAGCATTGGAAACAGTTTGCTGTGACCCATGGCTTTAACTAAATTAAAAGGCCTCTATTTCTCATTTGGATTATTTTTTTCTTGCATCATTGTATATTAGCTTCAAATAATAAATTATAAGGTATGCTTTGCTACCAGCATAAAATGGGCTTTATTAGAATTAAATGTGAATTTAATTCTAATAAAATTTAAAATAGGGTGACACAGACATTAAGTTTTTCAAAACACCTTTAATAGTAAATACAGGCAATAAATCTTTCACTATGAAATCTAATAGAATATCAACTAACCCTTACCTCTTAAGATTCACTATCACTGCTTAAATCTTCATGAACCAAATAGCTTTGGTTTGTGTATTGCAAGCATCAAGAGCAGGTTTTAATAAAAGTTTTCAAAGTATGATGCTAATTGCTTCAGCAGGTGGCATGTAAATTTTTAATTATATTGTTTCATATGTTACTGAAACAAAATACATTACAGACGTCATTTCTTGAAATTTTTGGACAGAAAAAAATTACAGGAGAGATTAATGGATTTTTCACATGTATTTTTAGAATTCGTCAGAAGAAGAAAACAGAAATTTGATAGCTTTGAAATAACACAGAAAATGAGAAAGTTTTATGCTATGTTCACAACTGCAATTTTAGCAATTTAGTATTCAACAACATAAAAGGGAACACCCTCCATGTTTTGTATACATGCAATCCACATTTGAATTATATGAGATCTGTTTTATTTATTTTAAAAAATTGTCAAAAGATTTAAAGAAAGACATCAGATTCTCCTCTGTAATGATACTCATTCTTGTGGCATTTTCAGTAGCTGATTATCTCTTTCTAGGATTTCCCAGCTAGTCTATACAAGTCACAGGAGACTGCATATAAACTGTGCTATATCAGAGGTTCTTGGCCTTCAGGCACCCCTCTTGCACCAGCTGCTCAGCAGTTTTTGCACTGAGAATGGAGGGTATGTGAATCCTGGGTTTGATTTGATGGGTGAACAGTCACAGCATTTACTGCATGAATAAATAAGGCAGGCCAAATTCATGCTTTGTCTAATTCCATTAGAATGAATGTGCTCACTCCAGGGATCAGTTGGTGGGTAAGTGTGCACAAGGGCAGTAAATTGTGGTGGTATCTGCCTTCCTGGAACATGTAAAATGTGAAATACAAAGAAATTTCATGGCGGGGATGGGGAACAGTTTGATTTATAAAGAATGAACTAGACATTCAGTAATTGAGTAGTGTGCTCCTTGACACTGCTTAGGACAAATGTAGGTATTTATGTTTCTTTTTGGCCTTTTTTTCTTCAGAAATACATCAATTTCACTCTTGAAACAACAAAGGAACAACAAACCCATAATCACAGGGACTATCACCATCAAAATGTATTTTTCTTGAATGCACTTCATTTGGTTTACCTCTTATCAGCCAGTTTTGGTACTTAGCTCACACAACCTAGCCAACATATAACAAAGTTGAATGTTAAAAAGCAAGCAGCTTTCCCTGGAACTTGGGTCTCACAAACTCAGTTAATAATTCTAAAAAATTCATGTAGTTTTAATGCAGTTTCCATTCCAGTAACTTTCTGTCTTACATATATGTCTTATATATATATACACACACACATATATGTAGGAAATACTGTTGGATCATTTTACCAACAGTATAGTGAGTATCAAGGCAGGACCTTAAAGGAGATGACCTCTGCTTGCTTCTGTATCAGCTTGATCCAAAATGTGTTGGACTCTCAGGAAAACTCTCATTAATGAAAGACTGGAACAGACCCAAACTGACTTGTGTAAAAATACTCATCCCAACTGGGATTAATTAGACAACTGATTAGTGTCATAGAGTAGAACATTCCATAACCCTTTAAAAATGCTCTTAAGAGTTGCTATTATTAAGCCCCATTTAGATTTTGACACTTGCATTTCATGTAACCTTAATTTAATTAAAAACAAACAAAAATCCCTTTGGTTTCTTTCTCACCTGAGCTGCTGATCTACTACGGCTTAAAGAGATCTGTCCTTCTGTCCTTTTACCTTCATCAGTCATTACCAGCTTAGAATCATCATTTTTCCACTGGTTGACTAATCTGAGAATTATGCACCAAAAGGCAGAGAGAAGGATTACTGGCTGATTTTCATAAGATAAAACATCAAAAGTTGGAAAGAAATAGTTCTGTTCCTTTACTAAAGTTATGGTAACTAAAAGTAATTAACATAGCAGAAACAAAGTAGATGAAACTTCAGAGCTTACTCTTCAGAATTCCTTTTTGAAGAGGAAAAGGGAAAGGAGAGAAAGAGCAAAGATTTAGATTGATGTTTAAAGTATGAAAGGACCAAACATTTTATTGGTATAAGTAAACTAAATTTTAGTAGAACTCTCTGTATCTAGTAGTAGCTACATTTCACACACACTAAACACTTTGTTTAGCCTGCTTTAGTTTGGTAAGACTAGATGTAGTAAATACAGAGCCTACATCAGACACAGTGTGGAGTGGTAAAGTTTGAAGAGATACAAAGGTTGCCTAGCAGTAAAGGACCATAAACCCTCTTTATTTTAAAGGCTGGGAAGGAGAACAGAACTGCTACTGTGCCAGTGCTGCATGAAAAATGGATTGTTGTCAGTGGGAATGAAACAAGGTTATGACCTCCACTAATTCAGAGTTCTTTTCCAGCTTTTTTTCCTCTGTCTAATCTGCCAGTTTAAAATTTTATATTACTTTCAGTCTTATGGATTTTTTTTTAGCAAGTTTTTTAGAAAAAACACAGCTTTGGATTTAAAGATCATTAAATATTTCTACTTTGTTCATTATTTCTAATATGTTCATTAGAGATAGCTGACAATTTTTATTGAAATAATTTTGGATTGGAAATTATTTTTTGACAAAAAATGTAAGTATATATTCGTATATATATGTAAAAATCAGTGCTATATTATTATGGTTGAATTTGACTCAAATTATATGAAAGCATAACATTCTCTTGCTCTACTCTTTTAACATACTTGTAGTTTTAACAACTTTAATTCTGAGATAGGGAAAAATACAAAGAGAAACATTCTCATCATTTTTTATCTCATCTTTCTCCCTTTTTAGGTTTGTTTTCCCCATTGTTTAATTTATTATCTTTGATAAATCACAAATTTATCAAATATAAACCACCTGTTTTTAGACTGAAACAAGGCTGACATCTGAAATGATTAGTGATCACCTGTGTCCATACTGCTTTTTTGTTCCACCATTTCAGATAGTAATTGAAATTTATACCAGGTAACCTAACAAAAAATCTTTTTTCATCTTTTGGGGACAGCTGATCTTAATGACGGACCCTGTTTTAGAAAGCACAAGGAGTGTGAAAGACAGCTTTTAGATTAGGTGTGGCCAGCACTTGGTTGGCAATTAAAAGATTTTATAGTTGGTGGGTTCAGGCAGCTCTGCCGTGGGGGACATGCTTTTGTATCCAGAGGAAATTCTTGTTTAATATGCATTTCAGATGTTGCTGTTTTTCAAAATCCTATAGAGGAGCATCCAGCAAAAGTGTGTCTTTGAGCTCAGTCTCATTCTTCCTCTTCAATTTATTACAGTTTTATGGAAATTACAGATGAGCTGTGAGAAGAAAGGGAGAAGAGATTTTTTTGGAATGCTTTAATATCCTGTCAGCAAGCTACCCAGACAGAGTTAAGAAATTTTGATAGGATGGATATTTTTTTTCCTTCCTTCCATTTTCTTGCTTACTAAAAATAAAACATATGAAGATGCACAGTTTCATAGAAAAATCACTCTGCAAGAAAAAGTGCCCATTATAGTGTGTCAATGGGTGTGATAACATGCATAATTTACCTAGGGGGAGTATGCAATTAGAAAATTAACCTTTTACATTTCTCTCCCTAATCAGATGCAACAAATGACTACGGAATAACACATTGGCAGCTGTATTTACTGTATTTGCTTGCTATTAACAAGAAATTGATTACACTTTGAAAGAGGAGAATTGAGTCTGTGTCTATGAAAAACACATTGAGATGGCATGCATGATGGATCCTTGTATACTTTTTATACTTCTTTTCGTTCTGGTAAGGGTGCATTACCAATGCCAGGCATCCGAAGGACATGTTTAAACACCTCAATTTTTCCTGTTTTCAGGAACAAATGTATGTGTCCTGTCTTTCTATCATGGTGATTACAGCTTTGAAAAGGGCTCTTTAATGCCAATTGTAGTGACTTTTTTTTTAAACAGATTAATATTTTTCTGTTAAGAAATGGATAGACACCAATTTCATTATGAAAGAGCAGTCTACAAGTAATAATGTATTTTAATCACTATGAACTTTATCTGAAATTATTAATGAAACAAAATTAAAGTCTCCATATCTGACTACCAATATCCAGAATGTTTCTGTTCCTGTATTGTCAGCCGTACAAAACGCCATGTCTGTGGTTGTCTCAGAGGAATTTAGGATGACAGCAGGAGATACAAAGGCCAATAGTGCAATCCTCTCTTTCAGCATGTTATACTTTGTGCTATCATCTATCAGAAATGACAAGGGACTCTCTCCCTTTTTCCACATACTGAAACAATGTGATTTCTGTCATTCTAAAGATTACTGCTCTTCAACAATAAATATACATATAAACTTCTGAGGAAATTTGATAGAGTTTCACTAGTAAGTGGAAAAAAGTCAGTTTGACAAGGAGCAGTGAGGTTCTGGAAGAAAAAAGAACTGTTTTGGAAGATATAGGGATACCAGTATTACCATAACTGAGATTGACCCATGCCCCTCACAGTAAGGAAAAATTAATCAGTAGGAAAAATGCTTTTACAGTCACTCTTCAGAATGTCTAACATTTCACCAGTGATTTTTTTCTTTGTCAGGAAAATTTAGAAGACAGTAAAAAACCAGACTCAAGGTCTGAGCATCTCTGACAGGGCTGTGTAAGCTTGGGCAAAACATTTGTCCACTCTGAGCTTCAATTTCCTTGTCTATCCACTTAGGATATCAATAGCCCCTTACCTCACAGGGGTGTTGACTGACTGAATGCAGGAATATTTAAAGTTTGTGCAATTATAATGGGGATCTGCATCATAAACATCCTAAAAACCTTAACAAAATTTCAGTTCTATAGACAGTAGTTTTATTCAGATTTTTTTTTCTCCTCTGTTACTCCTGGATAATACTCCACAGAAATTTATCTTTATACAGTTATTTGGGACACTTTATTCTGATTTTGTGCTTCACTCATGCTTATTCAGAGTTTCATTATTGGAAAAAAAATAGCCAAACCTGACTGGCTGGGCTTGTTCAAGAGAAAGACTGAAATGTACCTATTGAAACTAGTTTTAGATTGAAGGTGTTCCACTGTGACTGGGAAGAGATGGTCCAAGTGCCCCCTTTTCAGGGTTAAATTCCCTTGAAAGGAGGAGCCCAAGCCCACAGTTTTAGGATTTTAACAACATGTTAATCAGTGAGGTTTAACATATACATGGTAAATGAACTGAAGTGACAGACTGAACTGGTTACTAGAATCCCTAGAAAAGCACAGCATTGAAGCATAACACCTTTTCCTTCTCCTATGATGCAATTTTAAATAGTAAGCAGCTACATTTGTGCTTTTCAAGGTTGCATATCCAGCCAGTACATCTGTGTGCTTCCTGATGGGAACTGGATAAAGGCTCCTTGGGAGCTTCATGCAAAGGAAGTGAAATTTCATCCACTTTCCACCACAGTGGAGTGGATCTCTCCAGAGTGCAGCTGTACAGAAAGGCTGAGGTGGATCTTAAGCAGAGTGTTTGCTGGTTCACCGACTTTTATTACAATTCTGCAATAATGTTGGAACATATTCACCTCAGTACTGTGCAAATAGACTTTTAAATACTCTACAAGTATGCATAAGAACCTGCACCATCACAGAGTGTCTTAAGTATATGTTGTGTGACATCATATACATATGTGTGTGGTATTAAGTACCTGTGCAAACATGAGATATATTCTACCTGATGACTGCAGGTAAACATTGATCAGGAAGTTGATTTCACCCACTTGACAGGCTACACCCCAAATATAGTATGACAGGCCTAAAATAAATCCATTAGGTTCAGTTGCAGAATGTTTTTTCCCCTGGGACACCAAAAGTGAGCTGTCAGAATTGTGTTCAATAATGCTCAAGTTATTTCCCTGTAGAGGATAGAAATAGAAAAATAGTGCTTAAAGGTGAACTTCTGGACTGTATTTTATAATCATTGTGGGTTATGATGAATTTTCACATTTTTCATCAGCAGGACTATAGATGAGTCACCTCAATGCTTTGGGTAAAAACAGAACTTGTACAATTTGATTTAGTATGTTGTACTTATATGTATTTTTAAACTTAAACAAGTGCTTCAAATGTAATTATTAAAGCAGTTGAGCAGATGCTGACCTGTTTTTTGTTTTACAGTTGCAGAGCAGAGAATATTACCTGCTCATAAATTACTTTTGAAAAGACAATGGGTGCAATCTATTTCATCATATAACTTAAAGGTCAGTCCTGATAAACTGTTGTTTGGAAGGTTCTGAGGAAAATATAATTAGTAACATCTATCCTTCTGTACCTAAAAAATAGGAATGCTTCCAGAGACTTGGATTGCAAATTTGATTTTTATAATTAACCAAATATCTTGGTTTGAAAGACAGATATCTGCTAAGGAGGGGCAGGGCCTACATAGGAAATGGAGAATTCAAATCCCCTCCCTCCAAATTAATATAGAGAATTAAAGGGTCTTTCAGGCAGAGATATGGGGATAGGAATAACAGTTCTCTACTAGTATGTATAACAAGACAAACAAACAACAACAACTACAGCATTAACAGTAAACAGAACTTGAGGGACGTTGAGGGGCTTTGTTTCACAAAGCCCGGGGCAGTCTGATCTCTTGAGACTCCAAGGACACCAAGCTGGAATGATGGAAAATCCCAGGCTGGTGGATGAGATCAGAAGCTCTGAGGTGGTAGCTGGAACCGCAGGGATGTCCCAGCAGATCAGGGCAGGGCAGGGCAGGGCAGGGCAGGGCAGGGCCACAGCGTAGGAGAAAAGCCTCAAAGGAGTGCTGAGAAAGCAGCGGCGGTGGGACAGGGTCAGGGCAGCTCCAGCAGAGCAGGAGGAGGAGAGCTCAGGATTCCAGGCACATGAGCAGAATGATGGTAGATTTCTCAGGACCGGACTTTGGTGGTGACAGTGAATTCCTCCTCTGCAGCCAACAGCAGCCTGGCCATCCTCTCTCCGATACTGAGAGCAAAGAGGGCAAAGCTGCACCCAGCCCTGTCCTTTGCCTGCCCTCCAAACCTCGCGTTATCTCCCCCCTCCGAGAGAAACTCCCAGAGACAAAAGAAGTGTAGCCAGGTGCTACAATTCCTATCCTTCGGCCCCTTTTTTTTTGCTTGAGTATCTATAAGTACCCAGCAGTGAGTTTCCTGGCAACTTATGGGAAAAGTTCTATAGGTAAAAAAAAAAAACAAAACCCAAATCTAACCCCCAACACCAAACCAAAGTAATAGTATGTTTTATTACACTGAGACATTACACTGAATGGTCATCAGAGTTGATAACTTATTTAGTAGCTTGTTAACAAATGAGCTATTCTGAGTGCTATTACTATCCTTCAATTAATTGAAGTATGCAATAAGAGTACAGTTCATGTACAAGAACATTATTTTTAATCTTCTAATACTGCATGCATCAAGTTTCCCATCATTATATCAAAGTGCTATGCCTTTTCACTAGCAATAAAACCAATAACCTCGATAATAATTGGTGAATATTAAACATTTCAGAAGTTCATATAAGGCCTTCAGCTCATGATACCTTAATTTAGGTCATTTTGGCTTATTTTCTTTTCAGAGAAAGGTGACGACTTGATGAAACAAAACATCATAGGTTATTCATTCCAGAGAACAGAATTGCCAATGCAAAAAATTACACAAGAGTATTACCTAGAGTTGAAAAGGCATGTAAAACTTCTAATTACTTCAAGAGGTTCACATGGTCCCAACTCTCAAGCCTATCTTGGTCCCTCTGCATGGCATTTCCTCCTTCCAGCATGTCAGCCACACCAGAGAGCTTGGTGTCAGCAGACTTGGTGGGGATGCAGTCAGTCCCACTGTCCATGTCAATGACAAAGGTGCTAAACAATGCTAGTCCCAGGGCTGATCCCTAAGGAATGCCACCTGTCACTCATCTCCACTTGGACACAGAGATATTGACCCTACTTTTTGAGTGCAACCTTCCAGGCAGTTCTTTATCTACTGAGAGGTTCATCTATCAGATCCACATCTCTCCAGGTTAGGATATCATGTGGGACAGTGTCAAACACTCTGCATGAATCCAGGTAGGTGATGTCAATCCTTCTTCCCTTATTCAGTATTACTGTAAGCTTGTCATAGAAGACCACCAAATTTGTCAGACATGATTTTCCCTTAGTGATGGGAAATGTCACCAATGGCCTTGGAACATGTTTGCCATGTTCCTTAGCATAGTTTCCATGATTTTAACAGGTACTGAGGTGAGGCTGACTGGCTTATATGCTTCTCCAGGTGTTCCTTATTTCTCTTTTCAAAATGGGGGTTATATTTCCCCTACTCCAGTCAGAGCTTCACTGGACCCCATGGCTTCTCAAATAGGATGAGTAGTTGCCTGGCCACTTCTTCTAACAGTTGCCTCAGGTGCCCACCCATTCTGCCTTGAGGGTCAGGTAGGAGGAGTGCCCAGTTGTTGGGCTGTGTGTGCTTCGAGCCTCTGCAGTCAGACTGAGCAACGTCCCATCTTCAGAGAGGCATCCTCCCCATCCTCTTTGCATGAAAGCTGCCCCACCAGGTTCCCCAGAGCCACCTCCTATGGGAGTGGGGGCAGCTGCCATCCTGTCAGGCCCTGGCTGCACCTCTGCAGCAGCTCCCCATTTCAGGAAACCTCCCTGGAGGCCACAATCCCCTGCTCTGTTCTGGGGAATACTTACTTTTCTTAGCTCATTCTTTGGTATTTCTGCAAAGCGAACAAAAATTAACAGTGTTATGAGTCAAATGAAAGACATTGATGTGGGCTAATCTTCTACACCCTAGGAAGATAAATTTAAGGTCATGATTTTACTTACATTAATATCTAAAATTACTAATAATGCTGTATTAGTCTCTGTTACTGGACCCCCAGATAAAGGTGATTTGACTTGGAATCTGGAATAACCAAATAATTCTGTCAAATGAGCCTGTGTGTGTGTGTTTCAGTTTATTCTCCATAGAAGGTGGTGGTTGATACCTGAAAAGTTACAGTAATGTAAACATAGGCTAATATGAATCCTGTAAAAAAAAAAAAACCACACCCAGTCAAGAGGTTGGGTTTTGTTTTGTTTTCATTTGACATTACTCTGTAATATTTTTATTTGTTTGGTTGGTTTTTTGTTTGTTTGTTGTTTTTTAACAACACTTGAAGTTCAAGTTCAGTGGCCCTTTGCAAGAGTTCTGTGAGTTCTGTCAGTCTCCATCATTTCCTGTATATATCCTGACGTGTGTATTCTGCCAGAGATCCTTGTAAGCCTTCCTGAAATTGCCTCATGCCAGCACTGAGCACTCTAATACTGTCCATGAAGATACTATCTCAATCATAAGAACTTAGAGGAGAAATATTTAAACCTTGTAACACTGACAAAAATTAATGAATTATTGGTTAATGGTTATTTCTATGGATGTCTATTATATCCCAGCACTTTCAGAAGAAAGACGAAGAGTGAACTTTAAAAGCTGTATATAAAAGGTGATTTGTAGGGGACTGAAAGCTAGGATTAAGTGTGATTTGGTGGCAAATAATAAATCAGTAAGGCAGTTTTGATCTATTCAGTATTGTCATAACCCTGACCCAAAGGGGAATATTATCAAGAAAATATGGCAATATTCTTATAATAGATGTCAGTATTCTTATAATAGTTTCAATTTTTTTCTATTTTCATGACTTATTTCACTAAATTATGACTTAAGAATACTAAATCCAAACTCTTGGGCAAAATTCTACTTCTGTGCCAAGCCATTAATAAGTCATTTTATGAGGTTTTTGTTTGTGGGTTTTTCTGTTGTTGTTGTTTGTTTTGTTTTGTTTTAATTTGTTTGTTTTATTCTAAAAATCAAGTTTAAGGAATGTAGGGGGAGGCTGGTATGTCTCAGGAAAGGGAGACTATTTTTGTTGGAAATCTGGTATTCTAAGAATACTCCAGTGCCTCATAAACCAGAATGCTTCAGGGCACTTTGTGTTGGATCTGCCTCAGTAAACATCAGACAAGTAAAAGTTGTCATCTAAACTAGTTATCTAGTCTTGTTTTTTAGTCAATGGCGAGGAATAAACACCTTTAGGGAGTGACTCATCTCATTGAAGATGAACATCTGAGACAGTTTAGACAAATTGTCTGCCTACAGTGTCTGGTTCTTTCAGTAACGAGAGCTTATACAGCTAGCTTAGATTGAGACAATCTCCAAGATATTTGAAACTAGACAAGATGAAGCCCATGGTTCATGCCTGTTTGGAATCAAAGAACACAGAAAAAGGGAAAAATAACAGTAGTTAAGCATTAAATTATTCCAGGAATAAGTTAACCAAATAATTAACAAATACTTTCAAACTATAATTTTCATCTGTTTACTTTTAAGTACTTGACTAGTGAAAGGAAATGGTGCTCAGAAATAACACTATTCAGCTGTTCTTAACCAGCATTTGTTGAAAGATCTTGTGATGTTTACACTTCAAAGTGTAAAACCAATCTTGTTTACAGGAATTAAAATGATGTTTTTACTTTTTAAAGGGGGAAAGTGTAGATTATAGTTTGCATTCTGAAAAGCAAAACAGAGGAAAGGAATGAGGGTATTCTAGCAGGGTTTTTGAAATGTAAATCATCAAATCATAAAGCCAAAGGGAAAAAAAAAATTCTATCTGCTTATGAAACCACATGCTTATAGTATAGCGAAAGATATAAATCACATTGACATAAGATTTGCAGTCTTAATAACCATGGAATAAATCTTAGAAGATACACTAAAAAAGGAAAATCTCAATACAATGCAAATTACTTTGGCAGGAGAGCTGAATTATTTAAGAAAAGAATTTGGACTTGCTAAAGCTTACACAGTTGAATAGTAGAAATTTATTTGTAAAGCATCATCATGAGTGGTTAATTCAGGTGGCATTTCCTGATTTTATTTAAACATTCTCACAATAGTCTTTCATTATACAGATGATAGAGTGAAATTGATAATTTATTTTGCTCAGTTTAAATTCTCTGAATTAATATTTTTGATACACATTTATCCAATATATAGATGATATGATCTGTTCTGCAATTATATCTAAATATGACTTGAACATTGAAGGCATAACTAAGCTTTTTTTATTTCTTGTGGGCTTGGTTTTGCCAATTGAGTCTCTGTAGTTTGCTAATTCAAAAAATGAATAGTACCTAGAGGCCAGTAAGAGAATGCATGCAAATTTTAAAGGAAAAAATTTGCAAAGAAACAGAATGCCATATCAATAATAGCAAATTGTTTGCTGGGGATGGGGAGCAAAACTACAGCTTAAGTTACAGCAGTATTCAGGACTTAATAAACACTTTCCACCAGTGCCACAGGATGTTCATGTAAATACTTTCATTCAGAGGTACCCAAGAATCTATACCCTTCAACTCCTATCTCACAACCTCCCCAATATAATTCAGTTCTAAATCTTGGTAAGTGCTTCACATAATATTTAAAGTATTATTGCTCTAGGATATGTGGGAAATCATAGTAGGTCTGCAAGAACAGTGTGCCCTCTGGGATGCTCACATTTGTCAAAGTTGCAAGGCTGAATATACAGGGGAAGAATATAAACACACTCCATCATCACTTACCACCACTATCAAATGGAAGGAGGTTGAGTCTGTTCTGCAACGTTCTCACTTGTAAAATATGATTATTGAGTACACCAGAAGGTGATAATTCTGCAATTTAGCATTCATAGTATTTGAAAAAGTAGGAATGATAAGAACAGAATACACTTTTCTTCTCCTTTTTTTTCCTGTTTGTGTTTTCAACAAATAATTTTTTTTAATCCAATATGCTGATTAAATTGGGTGAATTAATTAACAAAATTGGGTGAATTAATTAAAAACCCCATGTTTACTTATATTCTTCTGTAGATTCAAACTAAGCAGTTGCTTTCATTTATTGTATCAATTGCATAATTAATGGTGGGGAAGGCTACATTTTGGATATCCTTAAAAATTTTCTCTTTAAGACCGATTTATTCTGCCAAAGAATGTAAGGAACAGGTACCACAATCCCTTTAGCTTAGTATCATGTTTCTGAAAATAGACAGTTGTGAATGCTTAGGAAAAAAAAAAAAAGAGTATCAGAACTGAGAAATTCACACTGTAAGACTTCCAACAATTTGGAATTCAGCATCTTATGTCCAAATTTGTCTTCAACTTTATTAGCCCTTGACATACATTTCTTTCATTTGTTGATTTTTTAACTGCAAAACAATAATCATAAATCAATTTTAAATTTTGTTTTTTCATCTTTGATGGTATATATTTGCTTAATAATTATTTTCTTAACAACTGGACATTATTTAAGTGTCCAGTATGTACATTCAATGAATGTTAATACTGCAGAGTATGTTTTGTCAGTCCAGTAATGTCCACAACCAATTAAGTTTTATAGATCGCTTCAGTAAAATCAACAAGAACACCAATTTTCTGTCCTTGAACCATAAACAGTTATTACATCATCAGAATAAACTCTAAAATTGAGCAGAAAGAGGTATTGGAGCTTTGGAAATATAATCTCGAACATGACTTGGATTCAGATATGACAGAGGACACCTGAGTTTTGTTTTGACTCTAAGTCTGTAAAATGCAGCCATACAAAGTGTCTCACTAAGCAGATTCCTTGAAAATATGAAATGCTCTTCAACCTTAACATTGCAAATCACTGTGTAAATATAAGGAAATAAGGAGCCTACTACTACACTCATGCAAAAGATCTCCAGAGTGCTAGAGAAATGTGTGGAGGACTGTGTCCTCTACCGGTGAACCCTGTGGTGCCTGGTCCCAGGGCCTTCCACTGCTGCAGAGAGCTGGCCCCTGGCAGCAGCCTGTGTGTGCCTTGCCAGCAGACTGCACGGCTGCAGTGAACAGCTGCAGGGAATGAGGTGATAAATTAAAGAATTATGGGCCAATGATTAGGTCATTAGGCCTTCCTGACAAATGGTTAGCATATTAATTGGTGGTTAAAATTAATATCTTTATTTTGGCTTCTGATAAAGGAGCTAAAGAAAACTATCTGATTATCATTAGAGAAGATAGTCTTTTGATTTAGTTACACACATATATAATTTTGCAAGGCAATGTACAGAGTACACAAATTCCTTAGTTTCTTGTGGTGACTTTTAACAGGCTGTAGTACTGTCTTTCAGTGAATCAATGGAAACTTCACTGGTTGAAATTTGTGAGGGTTATCTGAAAAAGATTTTGGAATGGAACTTTGTGTAGACTAGCTTCTGCATCTAGGATTCGCATTTTGAGATATATAGCTCTGTTAAAAAAAAAACAAATTAAGATTTCATTTCTGCTGTGTCAGTACAGAGGAGGTCTGTGTGCAAGAAGACATCTCTCTATGGTTAAACGCAGAATGGGATGCTTTCCACAGAAGTTAGAGAA
Organism: Acrocephalus scirpaceus scirpaceus; assembly: GCA_910950805.1. Taxonomy (NCBI): domain Eukaryota; kingdom Metazoa; phylum Chordata; class Aves; order Passeriformes; family Sylviidae; genus Acrocephalus; species Acrocephalus scirpaceus. Next base: position 42,682,893 of record OU383780.1, read on the forward strand.
AACAAAATGACAAAAAGGTAACACTATAAAAGATACTGTTCCTTGAAAAATCAGAATCAGTATAAATAATAATATATATAACAGGGTAAAATACAGTATGGAAGTCAGTCACACCAAATTGAATTGAAGCAAATAATATAGATTAGAATATTTCAGTTGTAAGGGACCTACAATGATCATCTGATTCAACTGCCTCACCACTTCATGGTTGTGTAAAAGTTAATCATATTACAAAGAGCATTGTTCAAGTGCCTTTTAAACCATGTCAGGTGACCCCTTTTCATTTATAGATAGCATTTATCTCTCCTTCCTTCCTTCCTTCCTTCCTTCCTTCCTTCCTTCCTTCCTTCCTTCCTTCCTTCCTTCCTTCCTTCCTTCCTTCCTTCCTTCCTTCCTTCCTTCCTTCCTTCCTTCCTTCCTTCCTTCCTTCCTTCCTTCCTTCCTTCCTTCCTTCCTTCCTTCCTTCCTTCCTTCCTTCCTTCCTTCCTGTCCTTACTTTAGCAAGTAGTGGCTTGGCAAACAAATTATCTGATTTACATATACATAAACTGAGGGGTTGACGGAGTCAACGTTGATTTCAATTACATGTTATTTTTTAAACTATATCTTCATAACACCTAGTGTTATTTTAATGCTGTATCAAAAGAGGGCTGCTTTTGAGTAAATGTATGCAAACAAGAGATGGCATTATTAAGCAAAATGCTATGTTATCAATTTTAGAGCTGATCAATCATTTCATAGCCCCTAGTAATAGACAGTACATTTTTTTAAAATTTATTTTGAAAAATTGATTTTGCTTTTCCTCTTTTTCTAAAATATCTCTCTCAGAACCATTTTTATTGAGCAAGAGTAATTTGGCAATTCTTTTTCTCTTGTTTACTCCAGGGATTGCAATCATGGTTCTGAGAAAGTTGTTCTGAATTACCTTTATATTCCTATAGCTTTCTTACTCTTTTTTCAAAGTCCTCTACTTAAAAAATGCAAACACTTAATTTAACTAGAAATTCTGGTGCCTCAGAAGTGTGGTCCAATGTCTGACTCTAATCTAGAGGAATAAAATAATTGTTTATCTAAATATTTTCTTCATACTTTCTTTCTATTGTTTCTTTTTATGGTTTTTTTTTTCACTTTTATAACATTATATAATGTGAACAAAAAAGTTATGTTGAACAAAAGCTGAATAACAACCTTTTTTATGTTCTTTGCACCTTTATAAATGCTGACAGTAGGTGAATGCAACAGCAGCAGTTTAAACATTTGATCCCATGAATTAGATTTTGTCTCAAAGTAAACTTAAAAATATATATCCAAGGGAGCTCTGAGATCTATTGCATTTCCACCATCTTATGTTCAAAAAATGTGTAATATACATAAAAGTACAAAATTGATACTTTTGTCTTCTATTCCAGTAGAGGGTGGGGAAGAAACCCAGCAAACAGTCCTTTCACCATCAAAACATGAGCCACTTCTTCAAAAAAATACTTTAAAGAATAGATAAGAGTTTTGCTCTGTTGTAAAGGTCAAAAGATAGCTTCTGCCAAGCCATACGGGAAATATTAATTTCATTATGTCTGGTTAGGGAGTCCTCACTATATTTGCACAGTTTCTCTGTATTTATTTTTCATTATTTGTGTTAACATGTTACATGATCTGCAGAAAAGTCACATTTAATAAAAAAACTGAATTTTGTTTTTCTACTTCCCCCTTTTGCAAGAATTTAGGAAGAGCATTCTTCCCAATAGATTTTTATTTTTAAGGGACTGAAAATACAGTTGATAAAAAGCTATCCATCTGTGTCAATATATCCACAACCTCTTGCTTACTTTGCCAAAAGGGTTTGATATTAACTTAACCCAAGACTTTTACAGACTCTTATCTGAAGGTTCTTAGACCGAATAATCTGCATGAATCACATATCTAAACATGGAAAGCATAGAAAATGCAGAGAAAACAGTTGTGAGCTCCAGAATTCATGAAACTGAAAATTTGCAAGCTCAGATAAATTTAATGGTAATTTTTTCTCATTAGAAGATCAAGGAAGTGGTGACAGTTTAACTTCAAAGTCTTGAAGTACTGGTTGAAAACACAGGCACTAAACATAAATAGAGATCTCATCTATCTCTAGATAAATTTTACATAGATATACATAGTATAAAAATGATTAGTGACCTTTATCTTGACCTGGGCGTTCATTTTCATCTCATTTTCTTCTCCCCTGCCCTGCTGAGGGGGAAGTTATAGAGTGTCTTGGTAGGCATGTGGCAGCCACTGAAGGTCAACCCACTGCAAAAACATGCTACATGTTTTGTAGGAAGTATCAATTCAACAAAGAATTCTATTAAATTTCTTCTTTCTATTAAAACTTCATCCAATTTAAGTTTTTGAAACTGTAAGAAAAATTAATCTCTATTGTAAATCATTAAATTTGAATTTTACCAGCAGCGGATTATCTTCATTGAATATAATACTTGTCTGATGGAGGTAATGAACTTTCTTCACTGAAGTTTACAGAGTTTATGCTTCCTATTTATCACTGACAAATGCATGGTTAAAATCTAATATTCACAATTTGGAAAAACCGGATGTAGAAAGGCCGAGACACTAGTTTGGAAAAAACAAAAGTGTTCTCCCCTCTCTCTCCCACTTTTGGATCTTTTTCATTAAATTAGTTGCCTGTATCTAATACAAAAAATACAAAATAATACTGTTTAATATCCTGTGTACCATATTGATTTCCTGTGCAAAACTAACTTATGTGATATTTTTCTATTCATTCAAGTTGTACTGATCATAAGTTGTATACATCTGATACTTCTGTCAGATACTTTAATTGTATTTATGTTTATGAGTTGCTGTTTTATCTCTGATTTCAAAAAATAATTAAAATTTAGCTAGAAATGTTTCAAATGAAATGTGTGGAATAATTATATTCAACTTACTGTCCACAATATTTAAACTTAAGCTAGGTAGTTTTTTAATGATCTCTTTGACATTCATTATTTCAAGCTGTTGTAGAACTGTGATTATGAGAACCAAAACATAGCCTGAGCAGGTGAATTGTGGGTTACACTCCTGTTTTTCCATTTCAGAAACAAATGGTTTTGTCTTTACTAACAGAAGTGTATTGAATATGTGTATATATGCATCTGAGCACACAAGTGTGTGCAAAATACATTTGCACAAACACATGAATAATATCTATTTCAATGTGAACGTGTAATTCTGAGGAATAAAACTAATCTGAAAGTCATACTTTTCGGTTTTATCTCAAGCAGACTAGAAAGGTTTGGTGACTTCTATCAAGGTTCTTTCTGGAGGAGGTATTTTATACACGTTAATTAGCTTAAGATTAAAAGGTGATTTTTTGTTTTTTTAAACGCTCCCAAAACAAGCTTATTGCCACATATTATCAATCATCAGTAAGCTAAAGTTTCTACACCTAGGATAATGATTTCTGAGAAATGAGAAGGACATAGCAAGCTTAGGTTTAGACTCTCACTTCTGTAGCTCAAGGTTGATTCTATAAATGTAAAATTTTAATGCACTTTCTTTTAAAGATTTTTTTAGAAACAAATGAAAAAAATCCCTGCAACAAACAAGCAAATGAATAAGTAAAATCAGAATTCAAAACAGGTGCAAAACAGTTTTAGACAGAGATTTTTTTTTATCTTCAGAAAACTTTTGTCAAGGATATTTTAAAAGAAACTTTTCTGAGCTTTGCAAGAGGTATTCAAGTCTTTGACAAATTTGTGTTCATTGAGCTTTGATAACAATAATGGTGGCATTTTTGTGGTGTACATAGTGAAGTGTATTTCAGAATATTTTCCTTCATTCACAGAGACATTACTCTTTGCACTCCTTTTGACACAGATAGCTATGATTTTTGAGTTATTATTTTCTTTTTACCAGAAGATTACATGAACACAGTTGAAAGCTAATTAAACACCAAACACTGAAAAAAATTCATATGATGATGGACCTGTCATTAAAGGCTTTAGAAAGCTTTAAAATTTGACCTTAAATGGAGGTTGAGCTCATTACTGGTCTTCAGAGCTGGATATTTTTCAAAAATGAAGGCTGAATATGGCTTCCTTCAGTCTCTTAAAATATATAATCCATGACCTTTTCATAGAAAGCTGGAAGTGCTCAGATTAGATCTCTAAACCACCAGGTGGTGTCAGCTATTAAAGGTTACTTCAAACAGTAGCCAGTTCAAGGACTCATATCAGCTCAAGGTGTGGCCCACCACATCCAGCTATTCTAATCAAAATCAGGAAAGCCATAAGAATACTACACAGAAGTAAAGCAAACCTGTGGTTAGTTGCCAAGTGAATTGTCAGCTGAGACTGTTCTGACTGGTTGTTATCCCTACCGGCTCAAATGTGTGCAATATACATTCAAAGTTAGGATTAAGTTTACTCTTCTTACACTGACCTTGAAACAGTGTCCCTCTCATGTCAGTAGTTCTCCATTACATTGCAAAAACAGAAATAAGGGAAAAAAGCTACAGTCAATCTCTCAGAAGTTGCCTCTGGTAACAGTAAATACCATTCTACTTATTTTTGCAACTGGATTTAGACAGTTCCCCCTTATCACTGAATGTGAAAACAATTGCCCTTTTATTACCACTAGATAAGTAAAGAACAGCAATTGCAGTATAACATTTATGCATACTGTTATTCATATTAGTGTGAACACCAAATATTTCTATTTCAGAGTCTCATAGAGCTTCTGTAGGGAAAATAAATAAATAATTAAACAAACAAAAACACAAACCCAAGCCTTCTAATGATATTCAAAACCTAGGGCCAGAGGTCCTGCCATCAAGAGCAGAGGCACCGATGTCTCTCAACTGGTCCCTGAGGACTTTGTCTGCCAAAGGGAATTCTACACATCTAACATCTCTATTGCCATTGTGTCTGGCCTCAGCCCTGGGTGTTGTTGCTGCCAGGAACAGCCAAACAAAATGCATTTCTGGAGCAGAGTGCTAAGGCCAGAGGAAGGCAGATACCCTTGGGTTTGGTTCATCCTCCTGATGGTCCCAGGGTCAGTTGGCAGGGGAGGGGAACCTCGATGCATCCCTCTCCTACTAATTTGGTGCCAGGGCCAGCAAGTGATGACCAGAGCCTGGAGAGGCATTGCAGGTCAGCAGGAGATCATCTGAAGAGCAGAACAAAGGAATTCCAGTCACTCCAGCCAGTAAGTCACCTTCATTGGGGTCCAACTTAAATGCCTCTATGCAAATAAATGTACATAGCAAAGAGAATTGGAGGAGTTAGAGATGTGTGCGCCTACAGGGCTGTGATCTTATTAACATCACAGAGATGTGGTGGAATGGCTTCTGTGTCTGGGCAATACAGATTTAAATCAGGCCAAGGATGTCAAAGAAACACAAAAAACTTCTATAGGTACATTGGTAATAAAAGAAAGGGTAAGGAAAATGTGGGCCCTCTATAGAGGGAAACAGGACACCTGGCGTCCAGGACATGGAAAAGGCTTCCACAGAATCACAGAACCAATTAGATTGGAAAAGACCTCTGAGATCTTCAAGTCCCACCTGTGACCAAGCACCACCTTGTCAAGTAGATCATGGCACTGAGCTCCCAGTCTGCTCTTAAACACCTCTAAAAGATGGTAATTCCAGTGATTTCACCACTTCTTTGCGCAGTCCATTACAATGTCCAATCACACCTCCTGAGAAGAAATTCCCCCAAATGTCCAGCTTAAATCTCTCCTGGTGCAGCTGGAGACTATATTCTCTCATCCTGTTGCTGGTTGCTTGGAAGAAAAGGCTGACCTCTGCTTGGCTACAACATCCAGTAAGAGAGTTGAAGAGAGTGTTGAGGTCATGCCTGAGCCTTTTCTGGTCCAGGCTTTGAGCAACCTGGTGGGGGGAAGCTGTTCCTGCCTACAGCAATGAGGAGGGAACAGATGATCCCTAAGGTTTCTTCCAACAAAGCCATTCTATAATTTTGTGATTCGGTGTAAGGTGCAAGAGACACAGCCAGGCCACAATGCTCAGGGATGAGCTAAATGTTGCTCTGGAGGAGAGGGACTGGGTGGCAGCCCCCAAGAGGGCTCCTGACATCTTTCCCTCAGCCAGCCCATCACAGAGGTGTGCTGTTTACTGAGCTGTGATGGCTTCAAGTGGGGGTAGCACATACAGCTCTGTCCCTGGAAGGGTCAGGGTAGATTTTGCAGGGGCTGATAATGTCCCTGGGGCCCTGACAAATGCATTTAGCCACCTGGAAAGCTCACCTTATTCTGCACCCAGCTCTGCAGCTTAAGCTTTCTGTGAGCAGGGTGATGGTAATATCTTTCTGTTCCTTTTCATTAAGGCTTGAAGGGGAGAAAAATCCAAAAGGGATTGCTAAAGACTTATTTAAAATTAATAAAGATGATTTCCGTATATTGAAAACTGGTCATATATCTCTGATGTTACAAATAATAGGCAGAAATAGCTGCAGTAAGTGGAATAAATTTGATAACAATTTAAAGTAGATTAGCCAGAGAAGAACATATTGTGTGCTTGCAAGAATAAGAATAAGAAGGCAGAGAGAGAGAGAGGGGAGAGTCTCAAAAGCAGTTTTATGCTCAGAGCACCAGAGGCTGAACACTAGCACTTGGAAAAATTCACATTTGTCCTTTTAAAAACATTTCAAGTTCTCAATGCTATTGCTCATCATGAAATTAAGCTGGATTTTGTAATATCCAGTTAATATCTGATGTTATGAGAGAAGAGAAATGGAAAACATTATGAAAGAAAAATGCTTTGTCCCAATGTCCCTGGACTAGGAGGCAGCAGCATCCTGTCACTGACACCTAACATCTAATGTATGAAAATTATTGCAAAGGTGTAGTTAGGTGTTCTTTTTGTCTATATACTAACTGCAGCGCCAGGAGATGGAAAAACTCTTATTTATCTTCTTTTTTTTTGATCACTGGAATAAAACACTCTCTATGGGAAATGATAATTCTGTACTTTTCTGCATATTTCTGACATATGGATAAATAATTAAGAAAGTGTTTCCTTTTATCAATGTCAAAAAGTTAAGAAAGTCTCAGGACTGCAGCTTTGAAAGATTTTTACATGAGAGTTTGTAAAAGTGCCAGATTGAAAAGTTTTTCTCCACAGGGAAGAAGTAGAAAATGACAAGTCTACCATTTCTCTCCAAACTTCTTTAAGTCTACCTTGAAAACAACTCAGTAAGTTAAAGGACACTTCATCTGTCATTAATCATTCAGGTTTTTCACCTCTTTACAGACTGCCAGCCTAGTTGCTAGTCATTTAATATTGTATTTTCCACTACTAGCTGAATTTAGAATACCAACTAATTTTATCCTGCACCTATGACAGGAAAGCAACATTTGGTACTTCTGGAATTTATTCATTATATGAATCATCACCCTGTGCTCTTGCATTCCATATTCTGAAGTAAAGGCCATTTAAAGTGCAGGTATACGTCAGCTTGTATAACCAGGTTACCATGCAGGTTCTCCCGCTCCGTAAATACCATCACTGGTAGTCAAAGTAGCTTTCTATTTCTGCTAGTTGCTTTCTGACCTCTGCCCCTTCACTTTGCATGCTGAAAATGTCATCTTAGCAAGGCTCCCAAAATTGTTAATACTGATACAGATGTCTTGCCAACAGCAATAGTATTGTTACATTGAAAAGTCACCGCAGGCGAAATTGGAGTAGTCTCTTCCAAAAAATTTGCTCTTGAAAGCTGTGTTTGTAATACATAGATAAACCTCTTCAGTATGCCTAAAATGAAATAGAAATCCATTCAGTCTCACTGTGCAGTTTTATCCTTTCCCCCAGTGTTGGCAAAAGCCCTTCCAGCTGTCAGACAGAAGTTGTGAGCCCCTAACTCTGCAGTGGACAGTGTTAACATGACCAGAATAGCCGAGCCAGTGACGATACCATTGAAACATTTCACTTATCTTACGAAGGCCAGAACACTAGACTTTCCCCCTAATGTTTGAGAAGGGGAAAGGAAGGATAATTCTCATACTGGACAAAGCAACAGACCCTTTCATGAGTACCTGCTATCAAAAATTTTAGCAGTTGCCTATATCAGTTGAAATTTATCAAGAAAATTTTTGTTTGTACTTTGTGTCAGAGCAATTTGAATGCTTGCAACTGTTCACATTACAAAAGACAACACATAAAACCTCCAAACACTTTAGCACAGTATTTAAACACTTTAACATATTAAAATTAAACCCACAGCTGCTTCCTGGTCTTTCTGCCTAGCACTAAGTACTTTCCCAGCTACTTCAGCAAGATAGGTCATCCCTTTTAGATAACATAGCACTTCAAATTAATTAAATTAAACAAAATGAAGAAGATACATCTGCGTGTCTCTGTTTTTTACTCCATAATGTTGTCCATCTTTGAAACTGTAGCAGCCAGTCCTTCAGCAACAGTAGCTTGTTTATGCTCATCAATTCCCACAGCTCCACTGGCCTTCAAGTTAACCAGAGAAGGATATGATTTTTACTGGGTTTAATTTCTAAGAGCTGCTTTTTGTCTCTTTGTTTTTAGTTAGATTGCTTGTTCTCCTGATGAAGAGCTGATATAATGAGCACAGTAAATGTCAGATAATATTGGAAAACTGATTCACAGCAGTGAATATCTTGTTCAAATGTACCCTGGAAAACAGTTGTTTGCCCCAAAAGTTGCAAAGTTAGAAAACTATTCCCTTAACCTTAATGCTAAAGGCCTTGAGTGCCAAATCAAGGTGATAGCCCTGCTGCAATTTCTGAAAGAGTGACATACACTGGGAAATGAGTCTCCGTTCAGCAAAGACATTTGGCTAAACAAACTGTGGGGATGCTCTAAATCCAGGAACTTCCTTAGACAGAAGAAAAGGATCAAATTACAAAATAGCTGAGAAGACCAGACTATCTTGTTTTCTTTTAAAAGGTTGTTATGTCTTGAAACTTTTATATGCACAGCTGATTAAACATAGTATTTTTCACTGTTACATGTCCATTGGTGTGACACTTTAAAACTTCCTTTCATGTGACAGTGAAGATGAAACAGGCACAAGGACACACACATACCCCTCACTCAAACAAATGTCATATAGTAATTGGTGATATTTTTCTGTCTTTTTCTAATTATATGTTTGTATTTGAAGAGCTTTGTCTTTTCTAGATGAGCCATTTCCTGTTTGTTTATTCTCCAGTAATAGTATCTATTATTAATACAAAGGAGAGGATTATCAATAATGTCAAATCTAGCTTTTCTTAAGATAACTAAGGTTTCTAGTCTGTTGCTGTCAAATCCAGAATTGACACAGAATATTTTGTTTTTAAATGTCAACAGATGATAGTGGCAACTTCACCACATTTCCCAAAGTTCATACAGAGAGTCCAAAGTATTAAAGGAACTCTCCACAAAATTTTAAGACAACTGACTATTGGGGCTTGGCTTTTAACATCCATAAGTGGTGTCCCATTTGATTACTTTTTAATGAATTTTCATAAATAATAATATCCCATGGATTGCAGAGCTCATAAAAAATACTAGAGACACTTTTTCTGAGTATTATCTACCTAGCTCCATACTGAAATAACTCTCATTTATTTTGTTCCTTTCTTCATCCTTTCTTATTCTGCCCAAAAATATTTTCCCTCACCTTAAATCTTTATTTCCCCATTTTTTTGTCTTTTGACCTCTTACAATACTGCATATACTGCCTTGGAATGTCTCTGTTCTCTCTGGACACACCTATTGCTTGTAATGTTTCCCTCTCCTAGATCTGTGATTTCATCTGACCATACAATGCTCTATATTTAGTTTGAAAAACCTGTTTGGTTAAACAAACAAACAAACAAATCTGATTTTGGTTTATAGCTGACAATAACTTCCAAGTGTTTGACTTAGATCATTTTTTAAGCTTCAACATTAAACAATGCTCCTTTGTGAGTTGACAGGCTGTTCATTCTTTACTGAAGATGATTTCATAGTTTGCTTTCCAGCTGCCACAGAAATCCAACTGAACATCAGAATTCCCTGGGAGGTTTATAACAGTATGGACTTGAAAGAATTTACTATCTGTAGGTCTTCAAAATTTTTATTTCTGTAGCAGAGTATGTGAAACTCCTTTAAAGTCTGGATTTCCTAATTCTAAGCCACACCATATGAGTAGTTCAAATCCCAGTGCTTTGGGACGGCATAAAGTATGAGCTCAGCACTCTCTGGCCATTTACCCCTCTGGGCCTGCAGATTAGGAGAGAGCTGCATGTTATGTTCACCAGTTTTGTCTGGCAAAGAAACCAGGGGAATTTTGAAACCTAACTTTTTATCACTGTACAAAAACTAAACCAAACCAACCAGACAAAAAACAAAACCAAAACCCAAACCAACAACAACAAGAAAACCACTACCAACAACAAAAAAAACCCCCAAATGCTGGAAACAAAACAAAAACCCAAAAACATCAGCATACTCTTGAAATTAATTTGGTTTGTGGGGATTTTTTTGCAATTGGCATTTTTCAATACAAACTCTCTTCCATATGAAAACTCTATTAAGTCAACTAAACAACAAACAAGGGCTAGAGATTCAGTTCCATCATCAAAACAGATTTCTTTTGACAAATGTAATACAGCAGGACATTTTTTTTCAACTTCACTAGTATTGCATTCTGTTGAGCATTCGATGTAATAAAATGCTCAACTTTGTGATGAAAACATAGATTACAACACTCAGAAAACAAATGCATCAAACAAACACTGGTGCTCCAGAACAGCTTTATAAATGAAATTAAGTGTGCCGAAACTTTGGGTTGTTGACAGATATTGATAGATGTTAGAGATCTGGGAGCTCGTCTGAAATTTATCTAGACTATGCAAACAACCACATCTAAACCAGCAGAAATGATGTGTTGAAACTTCCATTAATTTTCAAAATGTCAGAGGAGCTGAAGCTTAAATGCTTTCCCGTTCAGCTGGCACCATTAAGGTAAGAAGTGCTTCACTAGGAAAAACATCCAAACATCCAAATAAACAAGCTAAAACTCAGCAGACTTTTTCAAACCTCAACAAAATTTGTCTATATCATAACTATTGTTTCCCCATTTCATACTCTAAGGTTATTTACTTTCTGTAAAACTCAAGGTTTACCTTGAGTTTTACAAAATTGCACTATTTTAAGTCAATAAGTACCTGAACTTCAGAATTGTTTTCACAAGGTCAAAAAATCATTGAAAGCAACAAGAAAAATGGACATAAACTGGACTTTGTAGAGCTCTCCTGAAATGAGTATTTCATTATAGCTTTTCCAATCAAACTGAAGAAAACCCCATGTTCGTATAGTATCATTTAAACATTGGTTACATTATATGGAAATTATTTCTGTGGAAATCAGTTTTCTGTCACATATAAATTAAACTTAAAATTTTCTTGTGATTTGCCCTGCAGCACTTCAGTACTTTCATGAAAATAAAACTGACCTAGTGAACTCTGAGATTCCTTATTAGGAGAGAAAGTCTTACTGTGGCACAGGAGGCCTAGTGTTCTCTTTCCAAATCAAAATCAGAGAAGGAGAGTTACTTATTGTGTGTCTTTTTCCTAGAGACTAAAAGAAATTAAGAAATACATAAAGGTGATCTTAAAGAAAATAATAGAATATTTTGAACTTATCAAGCCTAAGGCTCAGTAACAGTGTCTGCATGTGTAGAGGTTTCACATTCACCTCTGTTTCTGTTTGCTAAATTTAGTGTAGTGGTCTAAATATTTTCTTGCTGTGAGATAGGATTATGAGGAAAGAAGGCAAAACAGGCCTAACTTAAAGATAAAACCAGATAGATTTATTAACACACACCAAATGAAAGAAAAAAAAAAAAAAAGATAATAATAATAAAAAAGAAAGCTTTCAAAGCACTCCTCTCCCCCCACTAACAGTTCACTTTCCACATATGGCATAAAGAGACAAAACCTGTAATTTTCAGTCAGTTTCACCATTTAGAAATCTTTCAGCAGTTCTTTTAGGAAAAGAGTCTCTCTTAGAAAACTTCTATGGAGAATTCCCACTGACAACATAGAACAGTTCTCTTGTGAGTCTCACTTCTCACAAAGACAGACAGCCAGGAACTGGCCTTTGTGGAAGTCCTTCCCAATAGCAGCTTTTCCAACACTGCATATGGGCCACATCTGCTTATTAGGAGTACTGTTTAAAGATGCCTTTTCTAGTATAAAACAAAGATTCTCTTCTTCTATCTCCAAAATCATCTTCATCTCAAAAACAAAAGATCTTCTTTTCCTTAGGAGCAGAGAGCTTTTTACCACTTCTAACTAGAGCTTTGCATCCACCCTAAACAGCATTCATATGTTACAGGAAATAGTCCATTCTCCATAGTTTACTAGAGATGTCCAGCCAAACTAGGCCACTCTTCTTCCTTTGTCTTACTAGTCTTTTTACACTCTCTTCACTGACTTTAGTCCCATGCTGTGTCTCCTTATAACTCAATCACTTTGTCTTCACTCCAGGAGGGCCAGTGCTGTAGCAGTTCCATCTGCTGGCAGGAAAGAGTTCACACTTGCCCAGGCCTGCAGTGGTTATGTGATCCCTGCCGGGCTGCAGCCGCAGGGATCTCACAGCCATGGTGGTGGAGGAAAGCCCAAAAATGGCAGCCAGGATCTCAGTAGTCAAGCAGACTGATGGTTGCCTTTCCCCCCCGCCCCTTGGTCTCAACTGTGCGGGGCCCAAACTCGGAGATGCTCTCAGAGGCCCGGAAAACGGGGAGGGAACGTCTCCCCCAGCCCTGACTGGTGAGCGAGCAGCAGCTGGGGTGTGTCACGCTGGACACGGAAGGAGCACACTGGACACGCTCAGCCGCCCAAGGCAAAAAGGGAGAACTTTATTTACAGTTTCTACAATTTATAGACTCTCTAAAATGAGAGTGGATTGGAGGATAACATATCTCCTCCGAATCACATTGGCTAGTTGAACAGTCTGTCAAATTTCTCCTCCTCCAAGAAGGAATGTGAAAAACACATAGTGTTTTGGTAGAAGGTGTGGGAATTCTGACTCCAAGTATGTAAATATTAGAAGGCTTTTGAAAATCAGGGCAACATCTCACCCTTTTTCCGTTAAAAAAGAAAAAAAACAAAAAAAGAAAATGAACAATGTTACAAAGGAAAATTGAACACTGTTTTAGGGTTCAGCCATGGAGGAACCATCAGAGTGATCACTTGCATTGTCTGCATCAGAGTCATCACTCAACGGTTCATCCGCTTGATGGCTTTCAGTTTGGTCACGGTTTCCATCTTGCCTGTTGGCCGGGTTCTGTCTCTGAGGTCGCAGGTCAGGACGGACACAGTTCGAGGGTACCCAGCGTGTCCCAGTATCTGTGGACACACACGCATACCCACGCCCCAAAATGACAAGGTCGTAGGGACCTTCCCACTGTTTGGTGACTAGATTTTTCACTCGCACCTTTGCTCGAGGCTGATGTGTCTCGTCCGAACCCTGCAATGAAAGATGGTGATTCACGATGACAGTGTTATTTGAGTTCTGTGGCACCGTAAGATGATTGATGGTGTACAAAGCCTTTGCCAACCGACTGTGCGGGGTTTCACCCTGCATTCCCCGTTTTTGTTTTTGTAGAACCCGCTTCAGAGTACCATGAGCGCGTTCTACAATAGCTTGACCAGTCGGAGAATGTGGGATACCAAACTTGTGTGAAACACCCCACAATTGCAGGAACTGCCGCACCTTCCCTGATGCATAAGCAGGACCATTGTCGGTTTTCACAGCAGAAGGTATACCAAGAATGGAAAAGGCCTGCCTCCAATGGGCAATGACATCACGGATCTTTTCTCCAGTGTGAGCAGAAGCCCACATTGCAGAGGAGAACGTGTCCACCGTGACATGCACATACTTGAGCCGGCCAAACTCGGCAACCTGGGTGACATCAGTCTGCCAAAGCTCCAAGGCCCTAAGGCCTCTGGGGTTTACCCCTGCCGGCAAAGGTGCACCAAGGGCATGACAGTCGTCACATGACTCAACAATGTTGTGAGCCTCAGTCGCTGTCAACTGAAATTGCTTTTGCAACGTATGTGCGTTCTGGTGGAAGAACTCATGTGGTGCCTTGGCCTGCGCGAGTACATCTGGCTGAGGTGCTACCCACGCTGGGTTAGCCAACTTGTCAGCCCTCACGTTACCTTCCGCTACAAACCCTGGCAAATTAGTGTGGCTCCTTGTATGCAGAACATAATATGGGTGAACCCGGGCCTGGATGGCACACCACAGGGTCTTCAGTAACTGAAACAAGGCAGGATTACTGACCTCCTTCAGAACTGAATAACCCAGTCTCTGTGTGATGTCAGCCACATAGGCGGAATCCGTGACCAAGTTGAAAGGCTCCTGGGAAAACTTTTCGAATGCCATGACCGCAGCCTTTAGCTCAACCAATTGGGCTGAACCATCCTCATGACCTTCCACAACCTGCCACTCTGCTCCATCCTTCCAGGTAACAATGGCCTTTCCTGTCTTTCCTGAACCGTCTGTGAAGACGGTGGGTCCTTGCACTGGTTCCTGGCTACATTTGGGCCGCAAAGAAATCTGTGTATTTTTCGCCACGTGCAGTAGCTTGTGGCTGGGCAGATGATAAACAATCTGCCTTGTGAAATTCTCCAGAGCACACTGCATGGTAACACTGTTTGCAAGGCTCCAGTCAAAATTTTCCCGATCAATTGGGATCACGATCTTTGCGGGGTCTGCTCCCATCAATTGCAAACACCGTTGCCGGCATTTGATTATCAATCGAGCAACCAGCTCAGCTAACGGAGTTACCGTCTTCTGCGGCTGGTGGGGCAGGAAGACCCATTCCAAGATGTGCAAGGAATCTGACCATTTGTCATTCCATTGGCCGATGATACCTGTAGGATGTAAATCTGGAGCAGTGATGAACACAGTGATATCAACGGAGGGGTCAATGCGGTACACTTGGCAAGCGGAAACAGCTTGCTGAACCTCCTCCAGGGCTTTACGTGCCTCAGGGGTCAATTCACGAGGTGACTTCAAATCGGTGTCTCCCTTTAACAAGTCATACAAAGGAGACAGTTGTGCATTGGTTAGTCCCAAATACGGACGCAACCACATGATGACGCCTACCAATTTCTGGGCGTCGTTCAGTGTTTTCACCGAACGCACAAATTGCACCTCCTGGTGACGGATTGTCCGTTCCAGAATCTTGACCCCCAAATACTTCCAAGGAGGCTCTTGTTGAACCTTTTCTGGAGCCACTTGCAGCCCATGAGCGTGCAAAGCATCAATCAACTGAGGCTGTATCCTCAGCAGCTCATCCTGGGTGGGTGCAGCCACCAGAATGTCGTCCATGTAGTGATATACATGGGCGTTGGGAAACTGCCTGTGAACTCCAGACAAGGCACGGGCCACATACCATTGGCATACGGCGGGAGAATTCTGCATCCCTTGGGGCAAAACCGTCCATTGATATCTCTGTGCGGGCTCAGCATTGTTAATTGCTGGCACCGTGAAGGCAAATTTTTTGTCTGTCATCGGGATGTCAAGGGATGGTAAAGAAACAATCCTTCAGATCCACGATGAGGATTGGCCAATCCGCTGGAAGCATGGTAGGCGACGGCATGCCCGCCTGCAACGTTCCCATGCTTTCCATCACGGCATTCACTTTCCGGAGGTCTTGTAGCAACCTCCATTTCCCAGACTTTTTTCGAATGCAGAAGACAGGAGTGTTCCAGGGACTGGTAGAAGGCTCCAGATGACCCTGGTCCAACTGCTCCTGCACTAGATTTCGAAGGGCAACGAGCTTTTCTTTAGGGAGGGGCCACTGGTTCTCCCAGACAGGTTTGTCCACCAGCCACCGTAAAGGAGGCATAGGACAGTCTGTGCCCTTTGTCACAGTGGCCCCCATTAAAAATGCGCATCCCCCACGCGGCCAGAACATCCCTCCCCCAGAGGTTAGCCTCAGTCGAAGTAACATGAGGCCGGACTACAGCTGATTGTCCCACTGAGTTCATGATGACCACGGGCTACTGGCTCACGTAGCATTGCTTCGTTCCTCCCAGTCCCGCAACAGACGTCTGCACTGGACTCAAGGGCCACTCTGGGGGCCAGGCAGCGAGCGAGAGGATCGTGATGTCAGCGCCGGAGTCAATCAGTCCGCGGAGGCAAATTTCTGGAGGTGTTGCACCAGGGATGGACAGGGTACACGGCATCGTGGGATGGTCGTTGGACAGGACAGTGGTCCAGTGCACTTGAGGCATCCCAGTGGACCCAAAGCCGCCGTCTCCTCGCGACCGGTCAACTGCCCTGCGAACAGAGGATCTAAAAGGCACAAGTTGAGCAAGCCGTGTTTCCTTTGGGATAGTGACAGGGGGTTTTGATGTGGATACCATGGCACAAATTTGTCCCGTGAAATCCGCATCAATGAGTCCCATGTGCACAATGAGACCCTGAAGAGTGGTACTAGACCTCCCCATAAGGAGAGCACTCATACCATCACCCAAGGGGCCAAAGGCATCCAATGGGACCTTGTGCACGTCGCTGGTCTCTAACACAATCGTGTCTGCTGTGCAGACATCAACACCTGCTGAGCCGCAGGTGCTGGCTGTGAGTTGACCGAGCAGACCTCCATCGGCTCTGGGGCTTGGAGAGAGATTTTTGTCTGCATGCGTCTCCCCTTCGCGCTTCGCTTTCTGTTTCCTGAGCCCAGCAAGGCCTGACCGTTAACGTGAACAGTGGCCTTGCACGCATTCGACAGATGATTCGGTCTGCCACAGCGACCACAGAAACACAAGGGAATTGTGGACTTCTTTCGCTTCTTCCCCTGTTTCCCGCTGGCCTGCACAAACCTTTTCTACTGCTGCTTGCTCTGGGGCACTGCCCAGACTGGCTGCACAGCAGGGGCCAGAGCAGGCTGCATGACAGTGGTCATAGCAGGCTGCATGGCAGTGGCCACAGCAGCCCACTTACAACCTGAGGTGCGCAACCTCGCACAGGCCTGTGCCATCTGGGGGACAGAAGGATCCCCAGGAAGTGCCTCTATAATTGCTTTGCAGGCAGCGTTGCAGTTGTGCCTCGCAAGGTGTTTGAGTATATGTCTCCTTGCGTCAGGATCTGCCACCTGTTTCTCCACAGCAGCAGTCAGCCTGCCTGAAAACTGCAGGAAAGGCTCATCAGCCCCCTGGACAGCTGCCACAAAGGACTCCTTCGGGGCTGCCATTTCAATGGTTTGGATGACTGCTGCCATGCCTGTTTCCTGGCACTGCTCAAGCACCAGGGGGTCAAAGCCAGCCTGCCCATTCAGGCCAGCATAATTGCCTGTGCCCAGCAGTACATCCATGCTTATCTCACGTCTGGGGTCCCCTGGACCCCGCATGGTGTTCCACTGCACGGCCCTGACTGCTAACTCAGTCCATATGGACTCGAAGATCTCGTATTCCACAGGCTGAAAAAGAACACTAGCTATGCTTCGGATATCATAGGGTGTCAACAAGTCAGCAGCCAGTACACGAAGCATCTGCATGACCTGGTCAGACCCCAGACCATATTTGCCAGCCTGATCACGGAGCTCCATTGTAGCCTTCCAGGATAGGGGTTGATAAGTATTGTGGGTGACACCCCTAAGCACAGGGAAAGCCTGGAAGCCCCCCAATGAGGCGGAAGCACCTGTTAAATCCCGTCCCGTGGACCCCACAGGCTCTGGGTCAGGTGCCTGACCGGGGGCCAGCTTGACACCACCTGACATCGCGTCGCCCGCACCCACAGAGAAGGGGAGCGCTGGGCCCAGGCCGGCTCCAGCCGAACCAGCTCCGGCCACATCACGGGCACGGGTCCCCGCAGCCGGCGAACGTCCCGCCGCAGACGGGACGGGTGCAGCCGCGGGCACCATGCCCCACGGAGCGGGGGGGCAACTGGGCGCAGAGAGGGGCGTGGCTGGCTGAGCCAGGTCACCGCCCCGCGCTGTGACCAGCGGCGGGGGGAGAGCGGGCAGCTGCGCAGCCCCGCCCAAGCCCAAGGTCACCTCCGCACCGAAACCACCACCCCCCGTTGCACCCGGGGGCAGCGCGGGGAAGGGGGGGTCTGGAACCGCCCCTAAGAGGACCCCTTTTGCAGCTCGGAGACCCATGGCAGGCAACGCCCCCCCCGCTAGGTGCGGGGCGGGGCCTGACAGGCCGGCCAGAGCCCCATCCCTGCCTGCCTCCACCGCCCAGGCACGCCCCTCAGGCTGCACGGAGGCAGGGGGGGTGGGTGGAGGTCCTGCCAGGGCCAGCGGCTCTGCCGCCGGCCCCGCTCTTCCCGCCCCCAGAGGGTGGATCATGCAGACACCACAATTTGGGCAGAGCGTTGTTACAGAGTCCCGCCCAATGAGAGGCAGAGATCGATCCTGGGACTCCTCCCCACCCCCGAATGCCAGGAAGGCACGAGGGGAGGGCAGTTCCTTCCCACTCCGCCGCTTTTGCGGAGCGGGGAGGGGCGGGGCCAGCTTTGCTGGCCCCACGGAGCCTCCAGCGGGCTGCGCGGCGCCGCCCACGCCTTGGCCGGGGGCCCGAAGGTCGCGCTCTGAGACAGAAACGTCTCCCTTCACAGCGCCGCGGTGGGGGAGGGAGGGCTCTGCCTCCTGCCGTGGCTCGAATTCCCCCCCCGCCTCTGAAAGGACCTCGGCTTCCCCTTCACCCCCTCGGTCCTCCGGGACGGGAGAACCTGGTCGGGAGCCGAGATCTCGAACAGAACCTTGGGGGCTAGAGCTTTCAGACCAGTGGAAAAGCCCATCAAACTTCTTCCAGTGCATCAAAAGTTGTGCGATCTCGACGTCACAGTCAATAGAGAGGGTCTCAAGGAGGTGTTCACCAAGCAGAGACCACGCCTCCCTGGAGAAAGCCTCTTTGGGATCTGAAAAAAACCCTTGGCTTCTCACCCACAGGAAGAGCTCCTCAAAGCCACCCTGGGAGACAGAAACCTGTCTCCTTTCCAGCAAATCTCTCCAGATATCGAGGACCAGTGAGTCCTCCCCAAAAGACGCAAGGGTTGGCATGTTTCCAAAAGCTGCAGGCAAAGTGCCAAGCGGCCACTACAGAAGCAGGGAAGAGAGGGGTTTAAAATCACCGATCTCACCCAAAGTGCCTGACACCAATGAGCACCAAACGCCGTTCTCACGAGGGGTCACCAATTGTCACGCTGGACACGGAAGGAGCACACTGGACACGCTCAGCCGCCCAAGGCAAAAAGGGAGAACTTTATTTACAGTTTCTACAATTTATAGACTCTCTAAAATGAGAGTGGATTGGAGGATAACATATCTCCTCCGAATCACATTGGCTAGTTGAACAGTCTGTCAAATTTCTCCTCCTCCAAGAAGGAATGTGAAAAACACATAGTGTTTTGGTAGAAGGTGTGGGAATTCTGACTCCAAGTATGTAAATATTAGAAGGCTTTTGAAAATCAGGGCAACAGGGGTGAGTTTAACACTTGCTAGTTGTGAATAGTTGGGGCTTTTTCCTCTCCTGCCCCGCTGCCACCAGACCCAGCCATGGCCTGCCCCACAAGCCTGGTAGGCAGCGGGGCCTGGCCTGGCCCACCCGGCTCCCCCCACAATGTTACCTCCTGCCATGCCCAAAGAGAGGGAGAGCGGGCTCCCAAAGTCTTCCTGAATTTAAGCCGTGTGTGCGAGAGGTGTCCACTTGTATCCAATTGGTCAATCTGGCTGTCAGTTTTAAAGACTAATTGTTTTTTACCATTGGTGCTAAACCAATACAGTGTGTATCACATCTGCTTAACTAAAACAGTTGCCATGCACTTTTTCAATTCTGGTCAAGCAGAGGCCAAATTAGTATATGAAAACAGGTAGAGATATCACATAATTTTTGGTTTGTTTATTATAGACAGTTTTCTACCATTTTTCACTCCATTCTCATTTCAGGGAAAATTAATATTTATTATTATTGGAAATTAGTCTGACTAATAAGAGATTTATGTGTCGAAATATTTTTTTCTTAACAGCATCAACACAAGAAAAGTAAAGCATATTTCAAAAATACAGTGTGGCATCTGCCTTGCTTTCACTTGCCTTACTTCCCAGTGAGCTTGCACAAAGTGCATCAGTGAAGAGCTAAGGATTTTATAATAAACAGGTTTACTCAGAATGTCAGATAAAGCATTATGAAGCACGTGAGGTGGGCAAGCATAAAGACGTAACAGTAACTTTCTGTCAAAAATGACCATGAAAATAAATAGAAAATTATGCACTTGTGGAAAGGACTATTTACTTTACATGCATCTATAAACAAGCTCTGTTCATTCCGTGATAAGTCCTGGGGAAAGATACTGCTTAATTTGAAACTGTAACTTGTTAGAATTTTAGATTTTAATAATAATAATAATAAATTCTTGGTTATAATTGTATATCAATTTTTCTACCCAGTGATTGAGAAAATGGAGCTCAATGCCTTGTTGAAATAGTCAGCTGGAGAAAAACGTGCTTTTCCCTCTCCTCTCCTCTCCTCTCCTCTCCTCTCCTCTCCTCTCCTCTCCTCTCCTCTCCTCTCCTCTCCTCTCCTCTCCTCTCCTCTCCTCTCCTCTCCTCTCCTCTCCTCTCCTCTCCTCTCCTCTCCTCTCCTCTCCTCTCCTCTCCTCTCCTCTCCTCTCCTCTCCTCTCCTCTCCTCTCCTCTCCTCTCCTCTCCTCTCCTCTCCTCTCCTCTCCTCTCCTCTCCTCTCCTCTCCTCTCCTCTCCTCTCCTCTCCTCTCCTCTCCTCTTTTAAATATTTTTTGCTTGATTACTACAACATTTCCAATAGAAACAATGAATTTTATTTCATTATTTCTGCAGTCAATTACTGACACCTTATTGCTTTTATTTAAATGAGAAATTCGTTTTGCTGAGCTGAGCCAAGGCCAGAACAAAACATTATTTTCTGATTTCACAGAGCAGAAGAGAAGAATTCTGTGATTCACAGAGCAGCACTGACACCTCTGAACCTTTTGTTTCTGAGAGTCAGGTTCTCTTAAGAAGGTGGCAGTCTGAAGGTGTCTGCCTGGCCTGTTCCTTCTATGTGCAGTGCTGTGACCGCTTCTGTCCCTTGACATGTCACTGCTGCAGTGTTTGTGCAGCAACTGTCCCCATCCCTCAGGAGGAGGTGACTGCACAGCCATGGGAGCAATCACACCTTGGCTGGGCTGCTCAGTGTTACAGCCAAATTTGCTGTCACCAAAACAGAGGAGTTATTACAAGTCCAATCTCCACAGCTTCTCCAGAGCCTCCCAACTGTTGGTGACAGACAATTGCTTCTGAGCTCCTGTCAGGAGATGTGCCATAAATAACTTGACAGCTAAATGATGCCTGAAGAAGTGGAGACATGGGTTAAGAGGATTTAAAAGATTTGAAATTACCTTAGAGATCCAAGAAAGATCCTGATTTTTGAGAATACAATGTAGGTAGTTTTAAGAATCCAAGCAATATAAACAATGGAGAGAAGAACCTTCTCTTTTTGGCTGATGGGAGATGAGCAATTCCAAAAAGTGAGGTATTATTGTAATGATAATCTTGAAAACGGAAAGAAATAGATATTGAACATCTTGAATTTAGATTATGCTGAAACACGCTTTAAAAAGAAAAAAAAAAACCAAGCAAAAAAACCTCACAAATGTTCTTATGAGACTATTACTGAAAACTACATTTACTTAATAAATATATTAGTATGGCTATATGTATAGTATTATAGTGGTCTTGTTTTCATTCAGTTTCAGCCAAAATTACCAGATCTTCAGCTGTCAATGGATATTGAAATTCCAGACATAACCAAGAGGCATATGGGCATTGCTGTTCAAAAAGGGCCAGAACCTATTAGTCTGTGTCCTGTTTTGCATCAAATATTGATGCTTCAAATGTTTTGTCTCTTACAAACTTCTAGCTTGATTTGTTTAGAAATAAATAATATATAACAATCTTGGGAGGAAATTAAATTCTGGTCATACTATTTATTAAAATTTTACTGACTACAAGGTCAGCAAGTTTGTAGAGTTATTTTCCTTGAGAATTTCTAATTCCCTCTGAGCTGTAGGGAACAAAAGACAATTTGGAAATAGCAGTAGGATTTTAAGTAACAATAACACAAATCTTAAAGAATTGCTATTCCAGGAATATGGTGACTTCAGCTTCAGGAACGTTAGAGTGCTGCCAGAATTTTACCAATGATTCCACTTAGGCAATGAAATGGAGCAATGAAAACTTCATGTGATACAGCACAAGACACTCTTCCTACCAAAAAAAGCTGGAAGAAATTCCCGAACCACCTTCTGCTGACTCTTCTACTATGCAAACGAGTATGTTTTCACTTAACTATCCCTGATACTGAAACTTTTAGAAAAGTATCCAGGCTTCAAGAGACCTGAAAAGGTGCTGAATCCACTAGCTTTCTTTGCAGCTATTCCAATATTTAATTGCCATTATTGCGAAAAGTGCATGCACTAATTTGGAATGTGTGAGTTCCAGCAATTGGAAGTGTTGGTTCCTGTAGTGCCTTTCTTTTCTAAACAAACACTAATTCATGTCAGCATAAAGACAGCATGAAGAAATGAATGAGCATCTCCTAAGGGAAAGATGATTATTATTCATCAGTACAAGTACTCAGAGCTGCTGCTTAATATTTCATGGCTATCACTCAGACTACAAAAGTGAAGAAAGTCATAACCCATATCAGACATATTGGTCAAAACTCCCAGGATTATTGTTAATAATAATAATAATAATAATAATAATAATAATAATAATAATAATAATAATATTTTAAACATAATCTTTTTCTCATGCTACTTAGGACTTCTTAGAGAGTTACATAATTTCTTTGGTTTTATAGCCACAATCAGATAAAAATATGCCTGCCACATGTTTACAGGCAGAAGACAGTGAATAAAAGCAATCCATGAAGATAAATAACAATGTTAAAAAATGACAGAAAGATTTAGCAGCAGATTTCCACGTCTAACTGTGACCTAGAGAAATTAAAATGTAAAACAACTTTTGCATAAAAATTAGATCACTTTTATGCAGTGAATTTAGTAGCATTCCATTTCTTAGTGTCAAAATTTGTACACGTTTTCTCAAATTAACTCATGCAAAATTTCTTGTGCAAATTGATTTGAAATAAACTCATGGGCATTTTTTTTCAACATATAATGGATTGTTTGTTCCAAGTATTTGACAAAAAATGAAACTAGAAAATAGGTGAGATGGTGCTTTTCTCACCAGACATATATATATATATATGTACCCCAGGCACTGTTTTTGGAAATCTCATGGTCAGATGCTACAGGGCTCTGCTGCATCACAGCAGCTAAGATCTAGATATCTCCAGACTGAATGGAAAGTCTTAATATGAAGTGGTAAAAAGAAATATATTTGCTAGTATAGATTCACAGAAAATACATTTTTTCACTTTCCAAAGAGAAAACTTTGAATCTCAGACACTTGTGGGATTTTCTCAATTTTTAGAAAAAAATTGCACAAAAAGTGACCTTTCAGGAGCACAAATGCACATCACTCAATTCAAAGCCAGTAGTTATGGGCTTGGTTTTACTTTTGGTTTGTTTGTTTGTTTTCAAAAATATATTAAAAATATTTCCTGATTGTAATTAAATTTTGCTTTTATTGTCTAAGTTTCAACTATTTGAATTGCAATGAGAAGCAAACATATTGGACTAAAGAACTGCTAGGTTTTATACTGCTTAAAATTTGAACTAGTACTGGCAGTAAATGTATTTGAATATTAGCCCAATTATATCTAAGACATATTACAGACAAATCTCAGCAGGAATACTTGGACACAACCATCCAAGTGCTGGGAGCAATAGCATCCCAAAGCAGCTAAATTTTGGGTCCACACATTAGCCAGCTATTTCCAAAGAATATTCTAATGCAAAAGTTGTCTTACTCGTCTTCTGGTTCTTTCCTTCTTTTATTTGAAATGCATTACTAACAGTTTAATTTCAGGAGTGCATTCCAAGCACAAAAGACCATGATGTACAACTCGTTTTAGAAACAAATCACATATCTTTAGAGGCTTGCCTGCAAGAGATGTTGTTCTTGATTAATTGAAGAAATCTACAAATTAACCTTTTAGTCCAGGCCTGAGCAAATCAGCAAATCTTCAAAGCCTTGAGGACACTGTACCTTAATTACCATTAAAAATGATTTTCAAAATAGCGTACAAATTCTGCAAAAAATGTGTAAAGATTTTATTTTTTTTTTTCCACAAAGACACTCTGAGGAACTGCAGCCAAATTCTTAAGATGTATGAACAGAAGGAGCAGATCAGAAAGATATCCAGTTCTGCTCAATTTTTATTACGTGGTCAAAGTAAGTCCTGAATAAAAGTTAACACTAAAAGACAGAAAGCTAAATAAACGTAAAAATTAAGCAATATTACAGATGAAGGCTTTCATACTTACAGAAAATATTTATGACAATAAATGAAGTTTTTAGAGAAGCTGTTGTACTAGAGAAACTTGTCATATTTTGTAGAAGACAAAGGTTGACATCTGAAGAACACACAAAATATTACTATGTTTTAAAGTAGCATAGTGTCATTGATAAAAAAAATCAAAATTCTAGCAAAATCAAATGACATGAGTAAATTTTCCTTTGTCTTCAATTATCTACTTTTGGTTTTGTTTGAGAAAAATTGTGGCAAATTCTTGTAGATAATCACAGAATAGTTTAGGTTGGAAGGGACCTAAAAGACCATCTAGTTCCATCCCCACTGCCATGGGCAGGGACACTCTCCACCAGACCAGGTTTCTCACAGCCCTATCCAACCTAGCCTTCAACACTTCCAAGGATGGGGCAAATACAACTTCTCCAGGCATCCTGTCCCAGTACCTCACCACCTAATTAATATTATAAAGAGAAATTATTTCCGAATGAAATAATGTTTTGAGATTTGGGGCTGGAGGGTTTTTTTGTTTATTTTGGTTTGGGGGTTGGTTTGTGGACTATATTTTCTTTATTTTTCTAAGGTAGAAGCATGCAATTTATTAGGTTAGGAGTTGAGAAGTAACTATTAACTTAAGGAAAAATGTAGGAAGAACAAAAGTTCTAAACAACCAAAAACCAACATCAAAAGAACTATTTTCTGGTTTATACATGAAAGACAGAATAGGAAGAGCAGAAGGAAATTAGACAAATCACTTTCTTACCCCTCCCATGAAGAACAGCAAAACAAATTTTATTTTATGTAAAGAAAAGCCTAGAAAAAATTAGCTTTAGGATAAACTTTCATGAGTTGTTAAATGTATTAGCTCATTCTAGACAATTTACAAATTCACAGGCTCCCTTCTTGCCAGAAGTGCTTTTCCTTCCTTGACTCTCAAGTTCGTGCTATTCTGCTAAATTTACAGCTGAAACTCCAGGCAATGTGGAAGTCTCCAAGGCAGCTGGAGTTGTTTCCATAATTCACAACACAACCACCCGAGGTCAGAAGTTGCTTTGATCTTCTTGATTCCAAGGAAACACAATGTCACCTGAGCAGAGGGAAGTGACAGAGAAAGCACAGAAAACTATCAGGGGACTGTTCAGTTTCTACTATAATGGGTTTTAATGGACTATTTGTGGTATTTTTGTATGTGGATTTCAAACAAAATTTCATTTTATGAACATTAAAAATGCCCCTGAAACTATATGTGTTTCTTTGATATTGCAAATGGATTTTAGGAAAAAAAGCCCAAATATTCTCTGTGAGGTAGGAGGTAAGGAAGGAGAGACAACCCACAAACTGTAATTTTGGGAGAATTTTGCATCTCTGGAAATGTGACATGTACAAAAATTATTATTATTACTGCTCCAGTATTCTCCCATCACATAGGCATCTACAGAAGCCAGAATAATCCTGAGAATTTGACAGCAACAAAGGGACAATCAGTCCTCTGTAAGGATGGGGAAGGTAATATTCTTCCCATACTTTCTTAACCATTCAAATGGTGAAAGCAGCACGGACTTAGAACAGAGTTAACCACCCCAGGATCTCTATCCCTCAGCATATTTACTTTAAGCTTCCAGGTAACCTGAAAGTCTAATTCAGACGGGTGCCAAACTCTTCCTCTCTTATGTGGGATACTTTATTTTTCATATCCTGACACGATCAGTATTCTCTCTTTTCTGCATAGGCCTGTAGTAGGAAAACAGTTTCTTGATGCATTATGGGTTAACTAACATAATCTTCAATTTTTCTGCTGCAAGTCTTAGCAAAGCTCACTGCCCCTAATTGATTTATTGATTTATTCATAATGAGAAAACAGTGTGCATAAAGCAGATGCTAAACATAACGAGCCATAACTTTAAATCCAAATGGGATCAGTAGCATGGCTAACAGAAAATTATTGCTGTAATTTATTAAGATTTTAAAGGTGCCATGGTGGTAGGAATGGGTTCTTTCATTAATAAACTCTGCAGTGCATGAAAATAACAGGGGCATCTTCTTTCCCTAAAGTATTCTGTTGTAACAGAAGGAAGGAGAGTGTTTGGGGTTTTTAGGTTGGTTTTGGTTTTTGGTTTTTTTTAGGGGGCATGGGATGTTGGGGTTTTTTGTAAAGGAATGAGAATGATGAAGCCCCTGCAGGGCTTACTACATTTTCAAAAGAAACTACTAAGACTTTCTACAATACACACTGTGGCACAACAGAAATTCAGTGGAGTGGGACTGCCCTATTGAGCATGTCCTATTTCAGCATCTCTCCTGGCTGTACTTACAGCACATGAAACTGGATTTCTTTAGTAGTCACAGCAGCCTATTCCATACCATAAAAAAACCAGTTCTGTCAAGCATGATATTTTCTATTCAAGGAGATTATATTTTTTTTTCCTTCTGTATTAAAAGAGCAAACAACAACAACAAAAAAGCCGGTTTTATTAGAGAGGGGTCTAACCTCCCAAGAGTGAAGTTTAGAAGGACTTGGATTCAGACATTCACTTGACCTTAATAAAAGGACTAGACAGAGACCAGGGCACAGCTGATTTCCACTTAATAATGGGAGTCAAAGCTTCGGGGTTTCTTTTGGCTCATTTTTAATTCTACTGTCTTTTAATCAAAATAAATAAATAAATTAAACTGACTCCTTTTCCTCCTCAGTCAGTGCACAAAGGAGAACAAAAGTAGGCTACGCTGTAGGAAAACTCAGCTGAAAAGTACCATGTATAGAGATGTGGAAAACCCTCGGAATGCTAGCAGATGGAAGCACTGAACTGAGCTGGGGTTGGCAGCCTGGGCACAGGCTGTAAAAGCTGAAATGCTCCTACAGTGCTCAACCAAGGTTAGAGAGGGCAAAAAAGAACAGTTTCAGCTTTACTCTTGAGTAAGTTGCTCACCTTTATTCTTAATTTCTGGCTATCTTATTTTTTCTGTATTTATTTATTTTATTGCAGCACAAACAAGTAAAGTCAGTAATCTAGTTCTTCCCCCATCTTCTGCAGGAAATTCTAATGACAGACACAGAGATCCTGGTTCTTTGTCCTCACTTCACGCATTCATTGACTGCTGTAGAAATATAGCTGTGCCTTTGAAACTCAGAGCTAGTGTAATTTTAGGATGAAATTTAAACAGATCTGGGTTTTACTGGCTGTGATGAATCTCTTGATATTTTCAGAATAACACAGATATATCAAAGAGCATTCTTATAAAATGTGGAATTTAACATAAACTTCATTTAATTTTAACTGTATGAGCATTATAATTTGGAATAGCTGTAGCACTTGCCTTATAGTAAGTCCTTGGTAAGTGTTTAGACTTTGGGCAGCATTTGACCTGTTTTTTAAAACCATGTGTATAGATAACATTATGAAAAGTAGTCATATTCACTTAAGAAAGAAAGAAGAAAAAAAGAAGAAACCACAACAAAGAACAAAAGGGAGAGAAAGTGACAAGAGAAAAAAAGGTACTCTAAATAAAGGGAGTTACAGTGACTGTAGTTTACATATTATGTAATGTAGACCTATATGGAATAAAAGTGTTCTAAAATTTATCTGTAGAGATTTTGCACCAATATGAGCAATAATTATTGAAAAATAAGATTTAAAAAAAAGGGTTTCATCTGTCTTTACAAGAATAGGTCCCATTTTTTAGCCTAGAAATTTTGGCCTCTAGAG
The DNA here is from genome assembly GCA_910950805.1 of Acrocephalus scirpaceus scirpaceus. NCBI lineage: Eukaryota > Metazoa > Chordata > Aves > Passeriformes > Sylviidae > Acrocephalus > Acrocephalus scirpaceus. Next base: position 42,711,024 of record OU383780.1, read on the forward strand.
GCAAGAGGCATGTCTGCCCATGGTTGTGAAATGAACTGTGAAGTGTATTTTCAAAATAAAATTTTCAAACTGGCATTTAGCCATCGACTTGCTGTGGCTACCATCTCTCTCAAAATGCTGCTTTAGCAGAGACACTGAGATCCTGAGCAATTTTGGTAGAGCCTTTATATATCACTGTGTATTTAAGGAAAACTTGTTCAAGCATTGATAAAAGATAAAAGAAAAGTACTTTCAAGCTAAATACTTACTCAACACTGTCTTGGAAACTTTTTACTGCATGTGTTATATATTTCCATAGCAATAAAAAAGTAATCTTCATTTTCTTCACCCTCCCATGAATAAACTCAATGTAGCTGCAATGATGTTTCATCTCCTAGAGTGTCACATGTCAAAGAGAAAAAAAGCTATAATTCACTATGGATTTTGGAAAACCTGTGCCTGTGGTCAGATAGATTGGCTGTTAAATGGTAGAGGTTAAACAAGGTAATAAATGCCTAATTCTGAAGACAGTTCAACATGCCCAGAAAATGTGGAGGGTTGGGATTACAAACAACAGGCAATACTGGTTTCAGTTTAGGCACCACCCTCCCACCACCCAAAGCTGTTTAAACTTCTCTACAACATATAAATTATGTTTTTAACAGATATGATGTTCTATAGCTTCAACCAGTGTTGTCAGAACAGCATGAGTACATGGAAGTTTGAATCATCTTAGATTGAGGATTGAGGAATAGCAATCATTCTCTGCCATACAAATATAAAAAATTAGACATGATCTTAGGATAAGGTTAGAAAGAGTGCTTTGAAAAGCTAGAATCAAATTTCCTCAATATAAGTCCAACATCTTAATTGCAATAGCAAAAGAAGTATTGGAGATCTGCCTTCTAATTAGAGCAGTAAGACCTACAGAAACTGGAGCATTCTTTTTTTTTTTTTTTTTTTTTTTTTCTGTAGAAGAGTTTTACAGTACTATGAAAAAAGTCTAAAGATACTTTAGGATACTCTGACCGTTCAGGTTTTATCTTGTCAAAGGAGGATGCCACTGAAAGATCTCAGGGAATAGTGTATAGGAAGAAATGTAATTATAAGAATGGGAGCACATTATGTGTTCTTGGAGTAATGAGACAGACTGACTTTAATGTTATTATCTGTTATTTGCAACTGACTCAAGGCTTTATACTACCTCAGCTGACTGACATAATTGGGATCCTGTGTTCTCTATATGAAAATACATTTCTTCACATCACTGAAGCTGCAAGAAGCGAGGGAGTAACATATAACACCTTTGGGCTCAAAGGAAGAAACGACAGGCTGGGATTTGAGTTGGTGCTTTTTAAGTTGGTTACTTCCTCCAACACTGCATTAATTTGAACAGAAAACACAGATGAATTGAGATCATTAAATTCTCTTTTACTGATAACATTCTACCAACTACTGCTAGAATATCATAATTTGAGAAGGCAGATTTCCTACCATTATTGCAAAAGACAGACACTCATTTTTCCTGTACATAAGAGAAGATAATATAGTTGTAAGGCAATATGACTTTTAAGAAGTTAAAATATTTAAAATAGAATCAAATGCCAGAAACTATGCTTTTGTGTTTTATTTGTACTGTATTAAGATTTTGCCTAATCAAACTTGTCATTTTATTTATACCTTCCCTTTTTTTTCCACCAGTGCTAATACAATATATGCCACAACATCTTGACAACTAATTTAGTACCTGAAAGATTGTGATTCCTCCACAATCTTAGTCAATACCTAACACAGAAAGAGGGAAATATTTATCCATCCATTTCGCCCTCACTTCCAATTATATCAAAATAAAATAGGACACCAGTAGTGTGATAGACTCTAAGGTATCTATCATGAGAGAGAGGTTTGTACATTTTTCAGCTCTTACACTGGTCTGCCTATACCCAGAAGCACAAAATTTGATTATCTTTATCTGATCATGCATAAAACACATTTTGTACAAGACCTGAAATTAACCAATGCTATTAAAATTATTTTGTGAGAAATATATGAATGTTAATTACTGAATCGTTGTAGCAAAGAATTTCACACCTTATGATTAAATGCTGCAAATGTTTCCTTGCTTCCTAGTTATAAAAAATATGCCTATTATTATTTACTGGTCTACTTACATTGACAGAAAATTTCTTTCCTAGCTCAGAAAACACACACACAACCACAAATGAAAGAGGCACACGCATACCCAAACTGGATGCTAATTGACTCTAGGTGGTATATTTGCTAAGGTAGGTGTCCCTGAGCTTTCTCAGTTTTACCAAACATAAAAATTCTGTTAGTACATAAGGTAAAATAAACACAAATATTTCAAAGTTAACCACATGTAAAAAAAGAAGGCACATACTTTGATTTTGTTCATAGAGACACTTTTTGTTATATATGTTTCAGTTATGACTTCTTTCAGAATATTCAATTTTAATGAAAGTGCAACACCATCAAATATGAGAAAAATCATGACTTATGAAACTATGAAAATTTTAAAATTCCACCCAAGACTCAAATGGGCTGTAGACAGCAGAACATAAGTATTATGTTAGTACTACTAGAACTTAATCTGGTTACTGCCCTAAAAGACAGCAAAAAGAGGTTTCTGTAAATACATTAGCAACAAAAGGAGGGCTAAGGAGACTCTCCATCCTTTATTGGAAGGGGCAGGCAGGAAATAGTGACCAAGAATGAGGAAAAGGATGAGATACTTAATGCCTTCTTTTACCACCTCTGTTCATTTTCTTCTGCAAAATGGTTTTTATTGTCCCATCTTTTAGAGTAAGTCCTGGTTTTGGTTTAAGATGAAAATTTGAGGAAAATTTTCTGTGGAGGAGGGAGGTGTGTCTCGGACATACCAGGTCATATTTAGAGCTAACTTAGAATCACAGAATGATAAAATCATAGAATTTTTTGGGTTGGAAGGGACCTTAAAAATCATGTATTTCCAACTCCCCTGCCATGAGCAGAGACAACTTCACTAGAGAAAGTTGCTCAAAAGCCTTGAGCGCTAGCCTTGTGCACCCCCAAGGAGGGAGCATCCCCAACTTCTCTGGGCAACCTGTGCAGTGTCTCACCACTCTCACAGTAAAAAAAAATTCTTCCTAATATCTAATATATACCTACTTTCAGTTTTAAGGTGTTCCCCTTGTCCTATCACTTCATATGCTCGTAAAAAGTCCCTCTACAGATTCCTTTAGGCCCCCTTTAGATTCTGTAAAGCTGCTCTAAGGTCTGAGCCTTCTCTTTTCCAGGTTGAACAACTCCAACTCTCTCAACCTGTCTGTATAGGAGATACGCTCTAGTCCTTGGATCATACTTGTCACCTTCCCCTGGACTCTCTTCAGCAGGACCATGTTTTTCTGAAGTTGCAGGCCTCAGAGGTGGACACAGCACTCCAGGTGAGGTCTCACAAGAGCAAAGTTGAGCGACAGAGTCACCGTCCTTGACCTGCTGCCCACACTTCTTTTGATGCAGCCTGGGATGCAGTTGGCTTTTTGGGCTGTAAGCAGACATTGCCAGATCATGTTGAGCTCATCAACAAACACCCACCAGTCCTTCTCTGCAGGGTTGGTCTCAATCCACTTGAAATGAATTGATTTTTTTTTTTTGACTGCAATAACCTTTCCATACTATATATTTTCTTCCAGGATGGAGGTGACAACATCAGTTATTTAGCAAGTTCACTGCTGAGCACTTGCTTACCAATGATGTGAATTAGTTTATGCTTTTCATCAGATACAGTTATTAATTGCAGGTTTGAAACACAGCATATCAATAAACCATTTAAGGGCAATTGAAGGCCAGTGCCGTCAGCCTCCACAAAATAAAGTATTAAATATTTCTTAGATTAGCATGGAAGTAAGAAGTTTCTTCTTTGCCTAAACAATAATTATGTTGACAATATTGCCCACTTGGAAGATTCAGCAAAATGTATCAGCAAACAGAGGTCATCAGAAAGGGCACTTCAGTGCAGCCTATAATCATGCCTTTGGACAAACCATGCTTCTCTTAAAAGCCTACCTTATTTATCTCAGAGGTCATGCTAATGGATACCTAATATTACAGTAGATTTTTCTACTTGATATGGTGGACATAATAATGAGAAAAATACCTCTGGACAGGAGACTTGCTGCTACATCTGCCCTTCCATCTGTGATGTTTTCCAGGACTTCTGACTATGATGGGCTGACTGAAATGCTGCTCCAAACAACTGAAAAAGCACTGCCATAGTCTTTAGACCCTGTTGCCTGGATCTTGGGAACATGGGATAAACTAAGGAGAACAAATGAAAAAGTTTACTTAAGTGATAATAATAATTAAAAATAAACAAAAAAGGTCTGCTACCTTGTAATGTGTCTATATTAGTGAATAAATAAATCCAGGACTGGTGGATGAATAATCATCAGTAACATGAGAGTACTTGGAAGGTAGCACACCTCAACAAAGCAAAAAGTCATAGCATTGATAGAATCTTTACAATTCATGAGGAAATGCCACTAGGAGGTGCTAGCTAATGCAACCAAAGGTTCAAGAAAACATTTCCTTCAGTGACACAGTCTCAAAGTGCAAGACACTGATTGTTTTGCTCAGTATTTACAAATTATGACTTAAAAATTTTGCAAGAGAAAAAGTTATTTACGTCTATCTTTCATAACCAATTCTGCTCCGGACCAAAGACTATGCCAAGTTATTATTATTAATGCCCTAAAGAAGGCATTAAGTATCTCATCATCCCATGAAATACTTTGTTTTATAGCAATTTCAGCCTTTAATTACATTCTCCTTTGGGTTCATGAACAATGTCTCTTGGAGCTTTTACCAAGATTCTCTAAGAAACTGTAGGATTTCATACACAATATGTTCCCCAGAGGAACATACCTTCTCCACAGATGAATTGTGTTACTGGCTTTTCTTATGGCAGCATGAATTAATTGATTCCAGCTAAAAAAAAAATTCTAGTCTTTGGTGACTGCAGGAAATTTCTAAGGAATATGGAAACCATCCCTGCAACGGTTATTAATTCTAAACATGTTTAAAATGGCATCTGACGCCATAAAGAATCTGTAGAGGCAGTGCAAGCAACTGCCGAAAACTGAGCTCAGCACAGCATATCAGTGGTTTAAGAAACCCTAGTTAATTATTTTCCCTGCACATATTTTCCAAAATGCCGTATGAGACCACACCTTAGAAACAGTCAGAAATGACACAGTGACCGTCCTCCCCCAAAAAGAAGATAATACCAGGGGGAAATACTCAGTATTGCAGATAATTTTACTTATTTTCTTAAATGTAGTTGTAGAAAACAAATGTGTTTATTATAAATCAAAGAAGGCCTTTGTCAAGGTGCTCTCACAGTGTTTAAAGAAAGTTATTTTGGTTACAATTTGATGAATATATTACAACTACAACATTTAAATATAGTGTGGCTTTTATTTTTAACTGTATCACTGAGAATAAAGGGAGGATTCCCATTCACATATGAAAGTGGATTAACCTTACACCCTTTGTCTGCCCACTGAGATTTCTATTCAGGCAGGAGGACTGCTAAATTGAAGTAATTTTGTGAGTCACTTCACAGTTGAATAGTTTAGGTACAAATAAGCATAAAGTTGCTAAACAATTAATTTTCTGTTATGAGATACAAGATGGTTTAGTGGTATTACAGGATACTCAGTCACTATGTGGCAAGAAAGGAAAATTACATAAGCTACATTTACAAAATGACAAATCTACTGGACTAAAATTAATTTAATACTACCCAGCTTCATAAAACATAGCCAGGTTATTTCCAAAGACTGGAATAAGTGCTGAGAAAGAATTTTATTTGGTTGTATTTTAACAATATTGCCACAAAACATAGATTATTCATAAATAAATAAAAGCAGTTTCATAGAAATGCACAAAATATGCATAAGCAAAAATTACTTTTAGCTATTGAAAGTCTCCATTATCCTCATCATGAGAGTAAATTTTCAAAAGTGAATTTAGATGCAATATTTCTCTCAGTTTATTGCATAGTGTAACTGGAGGCTATTTTGCACAGCATTATTTCCTCTCAAAAAATGTACTTGCATTAAATTTTCCGAAAATGAATGCAAATTTTTTTAAAATTTTTAGCTGTACCCTTCCCATTTCCTTAATTGTATTAGAAATTCATATTAAAAAGGTTACATCTTAGCTGAACTAACCATTTTCCTGCTAATGAATATTTGAACTGTTTTTCAGTGACTTGTGGAAACTCTTGTAGATTATTGAAAGACTATAAGGAAACTGAGACAATACTGCATTTTAACAACAAATAGTAAATGAACAATATATTTTGTAGTACTAAAAGCAGAGTCTTGTAAACATCATGTGCTAAGAATAACTATTGTGGAGAACATTGGTATAATACTACAATCACATGATACAATGTAAACATTTTTTTGCAAGACAAATAACTTACACATATGCCCAAACACAATCTCTCCTCCTGAAGTACTCCATTATCCATAGATCCTATAATGGATCATTTTTCCCATATTAAAGGCTGATAAGCTGTGCAGTACTTTTTCTCTCTATGAATAATGCACAAGGTACATCTTTTCACATCAGTGTAAAAGACACTTCTACCTAGGTATTTCATCTCTGCATGGCTCTTCCTAATTTTGTGTCATAATATCTTTCTGGTTATTCTCCATGGTTCAGGCCTTCTGACTTTTTTTGGCATCCTAAGTTTTTTTTGTACTCTCCATCTAGTCCACAGCTGATCAGCTTTAAGCAACCTAGCCTTTGAGAAAACTCTCCTTCCTTTACCAATCCCTGCCTGGAAACTCTAGGCAATTCTCAGCCCTCTTGACATTGTTCCAGCCAATGTGTTCCCAGCTTCTGATATATCTGAATAATCCTTATAACTCTCAAATTTTTTTCAGGAGGAGTATTCCAGTACGGTTCCTGTAAAGCTTTAGTGATTCTATGCACAGCCTTTTAAAGACCATTCAGAAATGCAGTCACAGAATCACAAAATCATGGAATATTCTGAGTTGCAGTCTAGGGTAAAAACCTCCAATGCTGTTCTATTTCTGGATCAAAACCTAGTTCTTGATTGAATCTGAACAACTGTATTGAAATACAAAAAAGAGAAGGAAAATTTTCTTTAAAATGTGAAATCTGTGGTTAGTCCAAGCTAAACATGCAGTTAGCAATGTGGTAAGAAAATGTTAAGAGGTATATTTGTCCTTCTGTACATGAATAAAAGTTGGAACACTATGCTAGAGAAGAAGGTATATCCATACCTGTAGCAGTAAAAAAAAGGATATGTAGTTTCACTTTTTTATGAAGAATTCTAGATTTGTAAAGTTTCAGATAAAATGTAGGTTTGTAAATAGACATTCTATTTTTCTATAAAGGGTCTGTGATTCACATACAAAAATAAGAGTTCTGAATGATTGTTTTAGTGCTCAGACTCATTCAACCTGAGATCATAATTAAATTTTGAAGGTGTCTCACTCCACAGATTTAAATTCTCAGCAATTCTTAGGTACAGCTAAAATTTGGTGCCATGGTGAATCTATTTGTAGCTTTCAGATACAGTTTCCTCCTGTTATGTGATCTTTGTAATTCTTCCTTTAGAACTTTGGCATTTTCCTGTTTGTATCCAATCACACCACATTTGCATATAGCTTAATCTACATTGATGAAGTAATACATTTCTTATATTTTTGTAAGAGTATCAAGGACTTTGCAAAAAGTAGTCTTTGTACAATGAAAGACTGCAAGAAGGGTGTCTCTGACAAACACAGGGAACTAAAAGCAATCAAATCCAGGACTTGATTATAAACATTAAGCATCTCTTCATCACTTTATCATAGCAAAAATTTTACAGATTTCTTCTGATTTAGCCTGTTGTTAGGACTAGAAAAGATCAGACTTGTAGAATCAGAGTCTCCATTTCTCTTTCATGTGAAAGAAAGAGCTTACGGTCATGAAGAGCCCACATTGTAAGTCATTCAAGCTCATAAGTTTTGAATGTTATGTATTAGCTCCTTTACCATGCTTTGTTTTATACTTCTCTTCTACAAATTTCTAGCTTCAAGTAATGAAAAAGATCTGTAATTTGTTATAATTTCAGTTCTTGTATTTAATTGATATTCCCAAACCATAATAACATATGACTGATGCATGGAATGAGGCACCACAATAGCAGGTTTTCTTCTGGAAACACTCATTGCCAGCAAATATCAATGTCTTGCTAACTACAGGAATAATGTAAATAGAATCTGCCTGGCACAACTGTTATGTATAAAATTAGCATAGTTTAAAATTCAGATACAAATACAGAAGCAGACTTCTGTGTATTTATTCTGCCGTGCTTCAGGAGGGAGCATGCTTCCCTCAAACCTGAGCAACAATTAACAGCTGATGGCCTGGCCATATTTTACTCATCTTTTTGCTTTACAAACAACTTTTTTGGTGTGCAAAAGAAATCAGAACCTTCAACACCTAAGACTAACAGGAGCATTTGCAAGTCCTTCTGCTGTCAATCATAAACTTCAGTTTTAGTATTTAAGCTTTTCAGATGGAAAATATTAAAAGATGAGGAAGAAAATACACATGCAAAATTCATCATCTACAAAAGGGGTGTATGCAAATTCCTTTTCTCTCAAAAGGTGAAAAAAGCAGAAGATATAAGTTACAGCTTTTTCCAGCTGATATATGCAAGGAATAGCTTAGCTCTTTACACAGAAATTTTGAAACACCAGGAAACCCTACAAGCAAAGTCCTCTCAATTTTTCTTACTCATTACTGGGTGTCCTCTGTGCTGCAGAATTTACTGACAAGGACAGGTCCTCACAGAAAAAGGCTTTTCAAATTCTTTGTTCAGAAAATGATCTGGCAAGCTTTTTTTTTTTTTTCATTAGGAAAGGCTCTTGGTTTTCTTTGCTTTCAATATGGATTCACTTTATTCCCCACAGATCTCTTAGAATCTCTGCAAAATACTATCAGCATCTGTTGTAAAAAACCAGTGATTGTGAGAAATCTTTCTTTCTGATGGGATGGCTACAAGAGATCTTCCAAATATACCTATTCCCAGTTAGGAGTCTGAGAAGAGAATGAAAAGAAACACTCCCTCCATGCTTAGTTACTCTCTGTACAGTGTTTAAAAGAAAATATTTGAATGAATCATGGATGTAGATGGCTATTCTCATAAGCAGTGAATTTATTTTCAGGGAATTTCCCACATAGTCAAGAGGCATGATCATGTCTCAAGAAAATATAGTAGAAGGCACATGAAATTTAGAACCAATACGCTTTGTCAGATAAAATTTCATTACAGACTAGCCTCCTATTCTGGAACCTTATACTAATGAAGGCAAAATGACTGAGTAGATGAAAAAACCCAAAACATATGAAGCATCATATTTAGTAAGGTGTACTCTTCCATTAATCCCTGATTAGAAATTCCTTGACTATGATTGCATCCACATTGTTCTGCTTTGTACTGACGAATATTTATACTGTCTTTTATAGCCTTGCCTAAGCCTTCTTTGCATCTGTTTGTACTTTGAGCCTCCAAAGAGCCCAGAGCAATGAGTTTATAAGGCAGAAACAAAGTAAAGCACTGTTTTGTTTTGGTTTTTTAACCATATGACACTACTAAGCAACTTCCATTTCTTACAATATTAAAGTAAAACCTGATTTTACTTTCATCATATAATTCACTGTAAGGATTTCTATCATGTCTCCCCTATTTTATGTCTTTTTTGGAAGAGGAAAACTAATCTCCTTTCCTCTCATGCCTTCCATTCTTTTTTATGTTTCTTAGTTCTGCTGTACCTTCTCAGGAAATTGCCCAGGATTTTATTCTATAGGTGTATATGTGCAAGGGGGAGTCTTGTCAAGCTGTTCTAGGAATTCTTATAATTTCAAATCTTCTTCAGTGTCCACTCTTAACCAGGGCAAAAAAAAATAATCTCCATTCTTTTTCTTTTGCCATTCCGTTTATAGTAGTTGTTTGGTTCGTTGGTTGGTTTTGATTTGTGGTTTTGGTTTGGTTTGGTTTTTTCAGTATAAAGACCTTCATAAAGACCAGAGATCTTCAAAATAGAAACCAGAGATACATAGATTCTGATATTGCCTAGTATATTACTTTCTTGCTGGAAGAGAGAAAATTCCAAGTTTCCCTCTATAAAAAAATGAATAGAATTTCAAGATGTTTGTGTTCAAGATGGAGTAAACTATTAAGGACATACATTATGAAATACATTCTAAAAAGTATTGTTTTCAATCCATGAGAAGCCTAGTTAGATTTCTTTCACTTGGCATACCTGTCATTATTTTTAAAATTACTTATGAAAAACAAAATCATTTTACTTTGAAATTCATTTTTCTTAGATTAACAGCAAAATATCACTCTCTCAATTTTTAAGAAATATAATATGTAAAATTTAATATTTCTTTTCACCTTATCTGACAGAGTAATACTATTATTAATTTTTGTTATTCCTTTGTAATACATTAAAAATGAAAAAAGAACAGAGGAGGTTTACAGGATGGCTTTCTGGGTGGCAGACTGATTATAATTCATTTTAACATGGAGCTTGTATAGATTTTTCAAGAAATCAGTTAATGGCGTGGAAGTGTACTGAACATACAAGGTAGACAGGGCAGATAATAAATCACTAATTTTATCCTTAAAAATTAGTTATGTTGCCTCAGAAACCATATAAATATAGTTTCCTTATTCTTCCAGATAGCTTGTAATATACCAGCACAGAATAGTTTACGTAGTACTCAGATAGCAAGAGGGAGACAAGAGAATTATGCCTTATTTACATATATGGGACTATGAAATCTTGTAAAATAGCTCATGATTTTATTGGTATTATTGATTTGTTTTTATTGTAGTACTACAAAGCACAAAAGATCTAAAAAGCTACATCCCTTTCACCAGTAGCTCATCATTAAATACACAGCATTATCTTATATTTCTTTTCCTCAGATAAGTCAAACCTCTTCATAAACCATGTTGTATCAGATTATTATTTCATACCCAGAAGGAGTTCCCATGCCTTTTCATGATACAAAATCATAAACCATGGGAACAGTGATGCAATTCTCCAAGCAGTCTGGCCATGTAATTTCCTTCTTTATTTACTTGCAGGTTCAATCTTTACCCCTCTGCAGAACTTGTCAATCTTTGCCCACTTAAAAAATGTAGCAATAAGTCAGATTTAAGATCCCACACAGGGTTTTATCTTCAAATAGATCTTCTATAAGGAATGCAATGCAAAAGCAGCCCTAAAAACCAAGCTGGTTTCTTAGACTGCAACAGGCAGTGTGCATGAAAGTACAGCTATATATGTATGGAACCAACTAAAAGAATCAGTTTCTAGTTTCCTTGTGGATCATTCCCAATACGCTTTATAGGACACTACTTTTTAATCTGAATTGTTTTTATGTTTTATTTTGTTGGTTTTTTTTTTTTTGTTTTTCCCTCAAGAACCAGCTTACTGTCTTCTCTGTTGTCTCCCAGTCCTCAAATCGTGTTGACATGAATCTCCAAAACAAGAACTGTTCCACTTTTATAGAGATAATCTGGCTTGTCCTGGAATAGATAGCACAGGCTACATGAAAGCTTCCTACTCCCTACAAATGTGGGAACCTCAATACCAGCTGGAACCTAAGTTCCCTGTAAATCCATTTCCTCAGATGGGCTGAGCAGACAAGCTACCACTGTTTGTTGCAACAAAAGGGAGCTTCTTAAATATGAGGATTTGTGCCTGAAAGTGAGCTCATCACTCATTGAAAGTTTGCTTTGATTGAAACTGTCTCCTACTATTTATCTCCTGTTTCAGGTCTTGCTTTGTCTTGAATATTTGTGATATTCCTCTAAAAGATACCCTACAAATACTTTGCTAGTAGTTGTAGGACATCTTGTCATCATCAATGACAGCTCTTTTTACAAGCTAATGACTACTTTTAAAAGTGAAAACAAGTATTCTTTGGAGGGAAAAGTGTTGTCTTTTCCAGCTCGTGAATAAAGCACCAGGAGACATCAATCAGTTAGTCCCCAGATGAAGAATATTGTGCTTCCCTAAAGTGAAAAATTTACTTTTGGGAACATTAACAAATTTTACCATAAATTTGCACAGTACTTTAGCATTGAAAAGTTAAGTATGAAAACTAAACTGGCAGAGGCTCCTCAGCAATTTTACTTCAAATAGAAAGCATCAGCACTTGAAATGAATAGAAAAAAAAGGCAATCCCTGGATGTATTCGGTTTCCATTCATTGTGACACTGGAGGAATTAGTATTAGAGTAAAAATTGAGATCGAGAGAAAGTTGGTAGAGTTAGAACCTCTTGATACGCTACTTTATCAACAGCTTTATAGTAAACTAAATTATTATTATTAGTTGCATTCACCACCACAAGAAAATAGCTTTTCTACCAAGTAGTTTTTCTGTGGACGTATTTGCACATGCATTTACAGTTTACATTCATTTTTTCCATATGTGCAAAACATATAAAGTTGTTTTCAAGACCTAAACTCTTCTGGACAAAGCAAAGCTCTTTACAGTATTCAGCCATTACTCATTTACTTTGTTGGGCAGCTACAATGTGTAGATTGGAATATTTTTCTCTGTAACATCTGATGAGTCCATATACTCCCAAGTCATATGCTCTCCACTGCTCTACAGAAGGGGCAGAATCAAAAATTTCACAGAAGAGCTAGAGGAACTAATTTTGAAAAAATCCAATTAAATTAAAATTAAATAATAAAATTAAAATTTATTAAAATGAGTTCTTTTTCCTACAGTACATTGTGAATCCTTTATATGTATACTTGCATAATCTCCACACAAAAACATGCAGATGAATTCCTGTTCACATTTTATAGCCTACCACTTCCCATCCTTCAAGTCTCCAGAACTCATCCTAACTTTCCCTAATGTTCTGCAGCACATCTCACAGAAGTACTGCTGTGATTTTTCAAACCACCATCACAGGCTTAGGGGAGTGCAAAATAAATGTGTGTTGGAAGCACATGTTTATTCTTATATGACTCTTATTTATAATTTCTTTTTCATAATCATAAATGCTTAGTATGTATTTTTATATACTTTAAAAAGGTTCATTTTACTTGCTCTAAGTGAAAAAGTCACTGCTGCTGTTCTCATCTCTGATTACTTTTTCATGTTACACTAATAAAACTAAATTGCTCGAGGAATTTTTTGCATAAATCCTTTTTTACTGTAATAATTACATAGGTCAAAATAATTACCTAAATAATTGGTTGGATAACTGTAGATTTTAATAGGATTGCAAATTGTGAAGCAAGATCTCTAAACAGTTTATTGGTTTTGTAAGTGTATTTATATTTCACCATTAAGTGAATTTATTTAGTTGAATAAATTAATTGGGATGATTTTTTTAAGAATATGTACTCTTGGCTTGGAAATTAATAAAAAACTGCTACTGTCTGATAGTTTTTGAAGTTTTGGGGGAAAAAAAAGTCTCTGATTCATTCTTACAAGATTTTGAACTTTGTCCTATCACAGCAGCCTGTTATGGTCAGCGCAATCATTAGATAATTCTTCAGCACTTAAGTTCCGGAGCTGGGGATCTGCTCAATTCTACATTGTTACCAACTATGTTGTTCCACTGCAAATCACTGGTTTTAAAGGTAAAGAGCAAAGTGTTCTTAGATATTATATAAATTAATGTATTGTCTGCTGTGGTTTATATTGAAAGAAAAACCAACAACTGGTTAGTTTGAAAGTCAGGGGAGCACATATACAGCTAGTAATATGCTGTCTCCAGAGTCAAAATATCCAGATCTTGGATTTCTGAAAAATATAATAATATAGATAACTTGAGAAGCAAGCAAACAATATGGATGGAATAGTGTCTATATCAGTAACTAAACATATTAAGGGGCAAGAATAATGTTCCATTAAAATAAAATAAAAATTTAAGATTGTTTAAATTATTCTATCCTGTGCTATTCATTAAGCTATTTCACTAGTTCATATATATCTATAAACCCAAAAAATTCATCATAAACAATTATGAAATCTAATAATTAAGAAAGTGTTATCTTTCTTTCTTTCTTTCTTTCTTTCTTTCTTTCTTTCTTTCTTTCTTTCTTTCTTTCTTCCATCTCTACTTTCTCTTTTCATGAAGCTTTAAGCTGCATAATCTTTATTCCTGTATAATTTTCTAATTAAGGACCAGTAAGGGAGCAGAGTAAATAATTCAGCTGCCTTATTTTTAGAGAATTATGATGGAAGCTTGTACTTCAGTTAGTGATGTGGCCTCTGTAGATAAAGACATAAATCAATTTCTAAGGCTGTCAACACTTTTCTTGAGTGTTAAATTCATTTTTAGAGTACTGTTAAATTATTAAATACTCATTTTAAAAGTCAATATGCTTCCTGTGTTTTGGATAATGATTGTAACTGTCTATTTCACATAGACTAGTGTGAATAAATGTGACTATGACCAATTGATAGGAAGCAAAGTTCCTGGAGACACCTTTATTTTTCATGACTAATTTAGCTGTTTATCAAGTACTACTATTTGCAGTGTGAGGACACAGTGTCCGTACCAATGTCAAATTGCAAACCAAATTTTGTGACTATTGCTTCTTCTTTCATCGTAGGGAGAATAATTGTTCAGCTTGGCAGAAAAAAGGGACAGTGAAGGACTAAGTTTTTAAAATAAGTGTAGCTTGTAGATCTGGAAGGCATGATAACATGGCAGAGCTAGAACTTACCTGCTCAGAGGAGGTTCTGGCTCTCTTCATGCCTGGCATTCAGAAAAAAAATATTGGAAATGAGTTTCAAACATATCTGAGATAGAAGAGATCTAGCTAAATTCCTTCAGAGGTTCCAGTGAGAACCAGCTATCCTTGCTCTCCTGAAGATCTGGCATCTCACCATGTCAGCTCTGAGAGTGTAGCCTGTGCTCCTGAGAAGGCAGCACTGCAGGAGGCTCTGCCAGCACAGACCTTCCTTCCTCACAAGATCCTCAGCCTGCCCTTGCCCTGTGATGGATCTCGCTGACACAGACCCTGACACAGATCTGCAGCCAAGTAGTTATTATGTAAAGAGGACAGAGAAAAATGTTTTGTCAGAAGAAATGATTTTTTGCTGAAACAAAGGCACAGTTTTTCAAAAAGGTATTACAGAAAAGCAAGTAAGTGAATAGCATATGCACTTAATCAAAGCCTCGGGACACTTCAGAGCAGCAGTTTAGGCACTGAACTCATAATTCTGAGCCACAAAGCAGCACAGCTATCTGTCTTCTTCCTTCAATGTCTCTCTTTTCTTTAGCTCGCTCTAGCGTTAATTAATGATCAACATGGAATGAGGTAAATGATTATGTGGGCCTTCTGGTAAAGGAAAAAGAAGATGGAATACTTGTGGGTTTTCCCAAAATCTCTGGATAAGTAAAGGAGAGAAAGAACAGAATATCCAAGGATTTCCTCCCCAAAAAACCAACCAACCAACCAAAACCAAACCAAAAAAAAAGGAAAAATCTTCTTCCCTATATCAAGTATAAGTCCACACTGTTTCTGTTTAATCTAAATTAATTTCAATTAGTTTAAAATATCTGCCAGAGTTGTTGCAGCCAGAGTTGTTCTTTCTTAGAAAGAACATTTACAGTTTGGAACACAATGGGCATGACAGTGAAAATCAGTGAAAAAAAATGTTATTAACTTTTCTGTAGAAAGAAAAAAAGCAAGCCTAACAGAATATTAATCAGAAGGAAAAAAAAAATCTATCAGAATTTCAATATAAGTCCCAAAAAGCAGCATGATCTCTCTCAGCAGTCTTCTGAGGCTATGCTTTTTCAGTTCCTTAAGATTTTATGCTTTTTGATAAAGGTGTTTGTTTATTCCTTTGGAATCTTCAGTCAGCCCAACACTAGTTTAAAAATGCAGTTTGAACAACTTTGCTATTTATTCTTATTCTTTTAAATACAAATAGGCAAATTCTTCAACTGTTATTTTTCCATTGTGATACAAATGTTAAAATACTATTGAAAACAGAGTTGAGAAATTCATGCAAGTTTCCATCAGTATTTAGAACCTAGATCGCTGTAGAGCTTCTTCCTTTTCTATTTCTGACTCTGGAACATATCTATAAGAATACAGGGACTCAATTCTTCCTGAAAATGGAAACTTAAAATTCAGAATATTGAAATGTCATTTTATCAACTAGAGATTTCTGATTGGAGAAAAAGTTTCCTCTACAGCAGTGAAACCTCACTACTGATTGCTGATCTTTCTATATGTCTATTCTACATAGAAGCAATTAATCAACATCACAGCTACACTTAGGGATTCCATTTGTACAGTTAGATTCATTAATATTTTTTTGCCTTTGATATTGCTCTGGTATTGAATAAACCTGAAATTGAATAAACCTGATAGTCTAACCGAATTTGCTGGGCTTTTTTACTGCATATTTTTTCTTCCCCTCATTGACTTTAGATGATAGAAACTTTCCCAGAAATGACAGAAGAAATAAATAACTTCTGAAAATACTGGATGCAGACACTGCTTACGCAGAATTTGCTTTGAGCAAGTCCATACAGTGGGTTCTTAGGGAATGAGGTATAAACACAACAAAGAATTAAAAAAAAAAAAAATAATGAGCTCTAATTGCATTATTGTTAAGATGTAGAAGTGCCAGAGTATGACAGATAGATTTGCTGGGATATTTTGCTGAAAGAAATAGAAAAAAAGACCCAGAAAATAGTTTGTTCTTAAAAAATTGAATAATTGAACAGTTTCACAGCCATAATGAAAGTGATTTATAAAGCTCTTAAGCTATTGTTATATAACAACTGAGAAGGTTAAAATCAAGTAGCATGATTCATGTAATTGCTAATATTACAGCTGAGCAATTTAACAGGTGAGAGAGAAAGGAAAAATAACCATACATTATGCATTGTTCTCCTCCTCATACACATACACATTTCCTTTGCCTCAGTTCCTACACAGCTCCTATTTGTAAAAACCATACATGGAGAGCTTACCCTTATTCATAAAATGATGGGTTTGTGACTCACTTAACCATTCAATATCTTGGCCACGCTGTGGCCATGAGGGGTAATTTTAATGAAAGATGAGTTAGGACTTCTGCACTGAACCAGGTTTCACCCGTGCAAAGGTCAGTTCCTTGGGGCAGCAATGCAGGGACATTAATCATCCTTCATCCTGAATAGTGGCCTTATTCTTGTACAACAGCCTGCAGTTCTGTGGACTATAGAACTTAAAGGCTGGCAGAAAGTCAAAAGACTGAATTCAGCTGCCTTAATCCCAGTGCTTCATGTATTAATATATTTCCCAGAAGGCAGCAAGATGAAAAACAAAGGGGAAAAATCCACACAATAAGGGTTCTTATCACCAAAATTGAAGTGATACAAACATGCCAGCTTTTCTCTATGAAAGGGCAAAATTAGAGCCAGACAAATTCCTAATTAAAAAAGTGTTGCTATTGTCATGAGGATATAAGAACCATAAGAGGAGAGATTTGCAAAAACCAGTAATTTTTTATTAATTTTGTCTCTGAATATTTTTCCCAAAATTCTCTTCTTCATAGTAGAATTCTCTGCATTCCTTTCCTAAGCTTTTCTTAGGATCATTTATATGCATATGACAATTTTCAGATGAAGTCTGACATATTTGAATAATCAGAAAGACAAAGTGCCTCTGTCAGAAGAAGGTGCGTATTTCCTTCGCTATGCCAGAAAGTGCACCATCATTGAAATAATGGGCAGTAGCAAAACCAGGTTTTGCACTCTCTTAAATGTATTAATTACAATCAATAGCCAGAGTCTGCTCAAAGGGAAGATAGAAAATAATCTCCTTTTACACTCTTACAATTTGTGTAGCATTATGGTGTACCTCTTCAGCTTGCCTTCCATAGAAGAATTTTTTAATGTGATCAAAAGCCTGGATGAT
This sequence comes from Acrocephalus scirpaceus scirpaceus, assembly GCA_910950805.1. Taxonomy (NCBI): domain Eukaryota; kingdom Metazoa; phylum Chordata; class Aves; order Passeriformes; family Sylviidae; genus Acrocephalus; species Acrocephalus scirpaceus. The sequence goes on from OU383780.1 coordinate 42,729,005, forward strand.
CACCAACAATTTCCTCCTACTGGAAAATCCAGGAGAGGATTTTAACTGGTAATTGGTACAGAAAGAACCTCTAATGTATACTTACAGGTTCTATTACTCCCCAGTCTCAAATTCCCTGGAAGGGTTTTATAGCATAGAATGTGTCCTTCTTTGTAACTAGTCTTTATAAATGTTGTTAAAAATAATAAGTAGCTTTTATCTATGAAAATAATTAATTACCTCTGAACTAATTTAATTTTAAATTATAAGGCCAAGATTCTTCTCTTTGGCAAAGAGAAAATTGTAGAAATGCAGTTGCCCGTGACAAAGTTATTGAAACTGTTTGTGAAGAATCCTCATGAAAAAATAATTGGTAAGAGCACCAATGAAATCAAACTTATGTGACTAGAACACTCATTGTAAACCTCAAACATAACCAATATTAAATTATAAAACATAAATCACATTGCTCACTTTGGCTTGTTCTCCTCCTGCATGAATAAAATCTTATACATTGTGTTTTGGACTGAATATAATACTTGACTTGAAAAAGAAAAAAAAAAACCTAGAAATATTTAGGCAATAGTGCACAAAAAAGACTCAGTATTCAGGTCTAAGTAAAGGCAAAGAATGAACTAACATTTAACACAGTATTTTGCTTTTGCTATAGTAAACTGCCTTATCTCAACCTACAGGTTGTTCTCCTTATTTTCTCTCTCCTGTCCAGCTGAGGAGTGGGACTGACAGAGCAGCTGGGTGGGCACCTGGCATCCAGCCAAGCTCAGACCCCCACCCAGGACAGACCCATGGCCCAGCTGTGCTAGAGAAGCCTTTAGTTTTATATTAGAAAGCTCCACCCTTAGAGGTGTTGGGAAGAAAAAGGACCTTGCTACTGGTGAATGACAGTATTGTGTAGGAGCCACAAGATTTGACTGTGTTTAGAATTGTGTAACAATGTAAAAACTACCCCAAAATAACAGTGTAGGCCAGATTGTCTTTAGACATATAGAAATATGAACAAAGTCTATCAGCTGAGCAATCATGTTCATGCAAAACTGGACATACACTGTTATCACATACACATGTAATAATGAGCTTGTAATTTAAAGGGAAAAAGGGAAATATTCCTGCATCGTATGGATCTGACCTAGCCATCTATTGCTTGTGATTGTTGCGGTGTCCTGCTGATTGTGTGTGGTCGCAACTTTGACACAAGAAGGCAAGTAGAGAGCTGTACAAGCATGACAAGCCAGATTCCACTGATGCTGAGAAAGAGGAGAGTTGAACCAAAAGCACATTGATTCAGTGTGAGCATCTTATCACTGAATATTGGAGTGATTACATTTCCTTGCTTACTTCTGAAACCTAATGAATATTTTAGACACTATATACATTTTTATATTGGAGAATACCAACAGTGTAGAAGGATTATTTTCAAACTCCTCAAGGGATATCCAGTAAATATTCTTTGAGTCTTCAAACATTTTTATTGAGCATTCAAAGTCTACTGAATAAAGATAATTACATGCTACTCATCTTTATAATTCGTGATATAATTGCTCATTGATTTGTCATTTCAGAGAAATGACCTGAAACAAAAGGGTAGCAAATAACTAATTTTGCAACATGCTATTTTTTTTATGTTGCTTTTACAGCTATCATGTCATTTTTTGTTTAGCCTGAAATTTGAAAAAAATTCTGCTTAACTCAATGAATAGTTTCACCTTTGCTTCAAAATTCTATTTTTATGGTGAATACAGTTCTTCAAAATGCTTTACAGCCAAGAGTTTACACAAGTTCAGATTCTGGACCACATCATTGGTAATCTGGTCCAGAAAAAAAAACTGTACAAAAAGAGTATGGCACTCTGTATCTAGGCTCCAAATCTCTTTTCACTTCTTCTTTAGGTCTTTTTTTTTTCCCTAAAAATTTTTATTTTAATATGTTAAATATTAATCAGCGAACAAAATTTCAGGATTTCAGTAACATTTCATTTTATGTGGAGTCCTTGCTTGGGATGCACATCTGAATAATGAATAACTCTGAAACGTGGGCGGAAATAAAACTCCACAACTAGTGATAGTTGTTAGAGCGGTATGTATTTAATCGGCCGAGATGCGTGGGGGATATTCCTCCAAAGACACGCATACCCACCCGACGGTGTTTCCCTCTATTATTTCCCAACGTCTTACATATGCATAACCCGCCTCATACATATTCATTCCCTGGCCCCGCCCATCCTCATCTCGTATGGTAATTAACTCCACGCCCATCTGGGCATGCTCAGTTTGTTGTGGTGGTCTTCTGGGGGTCTCAGGAGATGAAGGAACGGAGTCTTCTTCAGTGAACTCTTCACCTTTATCTCTCCTGCACGGCTTCTGGCTCTCTTTGGCATTGTTTCAAGGAAATATTCAGTTTATGCTAGCTAAGGGTCTGTGTCCTCCCTCTTTATCTGCATTCTTGGCCTTGTTGTCCTGGGATGTTTGCAATTTTCTCTCCACCATTACCAAGAAGTCCTAGATGCTTTTAACATGCAAAAGGTTAACAGACACAGCATTCTGCATCCGTTAAATGCCTTCTAAAATGGATTTAATATATATTCCAAAGCACTCTTTGAAATACATCCTAACATCTAGAGGCCTACTATAAAGGATCATCTGAAATTCTCACATCTCTGTGTCAAACTCCAGAAGGAGAGGTAAAACCAGTGATTTTAATGTGTCTAAACTGAAAAGGCTAATCTCTAAGTTAAACAAGGAAAAGAAATATTAGTACCCACACATCCAATAAACAGATTACTGCTATTACAGTTGCTAAGGACACAGCCAAAGGAAATCATCACATATGACTTCCCTGCAGTTACTTCATTCCACTCATAGAAACAGCTTCATACAAAATTTTCATTGTTGTGTACAATAGGAGCCAAAATAATTAAGTCTTTTCCATGTATTACAAGAAAAGCAAAACCCTAAGTGTACCAAATCAGTCGTCTTCAGATTTAGGCTTTGACTCAAAGCATAATGATTTATGGTTTTTACTCAAAGAAGGAATCCTGTGTCTCAGATTTCACTGACCAAACTATTAGTCTGTAATATTTTCATTAACCATAATGGAAATTGTATCTATGCCTCACCAGGAAAGTTCATTGCAATATTATCCACGACTTAAGTACTTGTATTGCCCAGGGATGTACTATAATGTAATACGGATAACAATAAAAGCAAAATTATACATAATTATCTCATTCATCTTTTTATTTCCAAGAAGAAAGTATATTGGATAAAAAACCCTGAACTCTAAACCCATGTGAAATAGGTTGGAAGTCATCAACATAACAAGAGAAAACTCCTGGCATGAGGAAGGCTCTAGAAGTGTTATACTGTACCTCTAATGAGTTGTGCATGACCAGAACACAGGAAACAAAATTAGTCTTCCTTGTTGTAAAGTTTCCTGTCACAGCTAAGAGTCATTTAAAATACATAAATAAGAGCTGTGTTACAGCTAATTATATGGTTATCCATAAGCAGGAAAACAGGTAAGAAACCTCAGAAAAATACCTTTTGAATAAAACAAGTCTTTATATTAGTTCAGGCTTTAATGGAGTAACAGTAATTTACGAAGAAATTAATCATGAAAAACTTTACTATTCCAAACTGACTACCTTTGGAGAAGCTTATTTTAAGATCCTATTGCATGTCAAGTTTCACAATGTGTTAAAAAAGAAAAAAAAAAAAGGCTAGTTCCTTTAGAACTGGAGTAATCTTGAAAAGTGTAATACTAATTATTTTTACTTATTCTGCTACTCATGATTATTTCTCATCCTATGAAACAAGCTATCTATTTTTCTATCTTGCCAGATAATTTCTGTCAGTAATTTTCACTGTAGGCTGCTTGCAGAAAATATTCAGTAATTATATTTTGAAAATTATTCTGTTTCAGTTGAAGTAACAGATAATAGTTCCACAGTGCAGAGAAGAGTTCTTTTCATACCATGACTGGAATAACACAATGCAAATTTCATCTGTGAAAACTACTATAAGAATTTGAAAATAGTATTTTTTGAACTGTGTTATCAAGTTAACACATACATTATAATTTTAATTTTTTCCCATTAAGGAAATAAAATAATGATATAGAGGAACTTCAAAGGATACATTTTAACTATCAGAATAAGCACTTTTTGTAAATTCCTATTTGGGAATATATAAAGGATTTTGTGGTGCTCAACCCTGGTAGCTGAACTGTAACTAAAGAATGCAAACCGGGAAATTTGGAAAAAATACTCAAAACATTATTTTGTGCAATTTATATAAATAAAGAAAGCTTGACAAAAATCTCAAGCATATTAAGCCAAGTGGGATTCTCTTTGTATCTAAATACAAATGTAAATTTTAAAATCTTTTATCTATATTATTAGCATCAAAAGTGAACCATAAGTAATTTCAATGTTCTGCAAGTATGAATCCTTTTTTCATAATTCTTAAGTTAGTGGGTTACCCTCTTCACTGCAGCTGAGAACAGAACTAAATCCAGGTGCTATTAAGATAATGAAGAACAATCTTTTCAATGGCCTGGAAAAATACAAATGACAGATAACTGTTGATTAATCACTTAATATGTTACCCGAGATATTCAATCTTTTACTCATATTTAAGAAGAAATGTCAAAAAAAGAAACATCAACAACAAATAAAATTGAAAATAAATCCAAAGAAAATGTCTCACAGTACTTAAACATTTGCTTTTGACTTTGAGGAGACTTTGAACAGAAGACAAAGACATAGAAGTACGTCATGTTTAAAGTTAAAATGAAATGGAAAGATACACGAATCTGATGCAGTCACAGAAAACAGAGATATGAAATGCAAAATGGTTCTCCAGATTTAAATTCCATGACTCACAATCCTCTACTTGCAATAAGTTTTACTTGTTGTTTGTTGAGGTGTGACAAGTGAACAAAGGGAGAGACACTCAAAATTAAGCTGAAGTTTTTCGAAATAGTACAGTCTCTTTGCCTTAGGTCTGGACAACCAGCTAAGCTGAGAAGGACAAGAAACCTGTGTCAAAATAAGGAGTAGGTGGAATGTTTGGGAGGATCCAGTGTACAAACTAGCACTTGTTTCTCCTCCTCCCTGAGTCCAAAGGTGCTGCTAGCTCATCAAACCCTGCCTTGCCCTTAGTCATCCAGCAGAACTTCCAGCCCCTGGCATCCCTTTGATAAATGGGAAGCAGGTGGTGTGTCAAGGATGGCTATTAATCTCTTCACAAGATGAAAGTGAATGGAGGAGCTGAGCAATGCTTTGTAATTACTGATTCACGCACACCCTTCCAGAGGATAAAAGAAGTATCAGCTCTCCCTACTTTGATGACAGATTAGTTTGAATTGATACAATACCACTCAGAAATTAATAAATCTGTTGTAGGAAAGTTTCATCAAATCTGCTTGTTTAGAAACACTTGAAAATATGAATCCAACTACTTTCTGCTAGCCTTGACTTGTATATTGATAGACAGGATAGCAAAACACTGTTTATTTATTTGTGCTATTTTTTCTTCTGCTTGATTTTCAGTTCAGGAAGTTATAGCATTCTAAAGACAATAAGAACCACTTTCAGCTGCCTGTGTTCTTAAAATAGCCTTACAACAATTTTGTACTTTTAAACATATGCTAAAAACATAATAATAAAAATTGTAAAATCCTGCCTCTAGTTTCCATGGCTCTCCATTTATGGATACTGGAAGAATGAGAGAAATAATGATATTCAATGAGCTACAAGCTAATAGAAAAGAAATTAATTTTTCCTAACTGCATAATTTTTTAGCTTATTTTCTACCACATACAAAATATTTCAATCTCTTTCTAAGACATTCAAGTGGACCCTAAGAAGATAGATTGACAAATCAAATTGGGGAAGAGATATCTCATGAAAAGTTTTGTCACTTTGATGATTTTTTTTGTTTGTCATGATTAGTATAAACTCAAATATAAACTTCCAAATTTGGAAGAAAATAAAAACATCACAACTGCAATCACTTTTGACAACTGGATAATAAACCAGTGATTCAAGCACTAGGAACTTGAACTTCTGTTTCTTATGTCCCATATATAAAAACTAGTGTGAAAATCATGCAACTGGAGGATATTATAGTACCACATATTAAATTATGGTGGTCTGCAAGGTCTAGGTAGTTCCCTGTTTGCAGTGATCACTTTTTCCTCAGCTCTACACATGACATGAAAGCAGAAAGAAGAAATGGTGTGGGTATTTAAGTTCAATTGCTCTGGTGTAGCAAAAATGGCTTCAGGTTCCAAATAATGTAGGGATGCTCAATTTTAAAATCCATATAGATACTAAAATGAAAGGTGTTGTTCCTATATTCCTAATGAAATTAGAAGCAACAGGTTACCCTAATTGCTAGGATTTAGAGTAGAGGTACTTTTCACAGCTTATCTACCCTCTTCTGCAAGGTGTAAAGGGCTTAGTGCACAAACTGGCTCAAGATTTAGTAGTGTGTCTCATGTGCAGACAGTACTGCAGAGCTGACCTCTATGTCTGTCTGGCAGATATATCATGGGCAACAATCTTATCCTTACTATATAAATATAGACCAGCAGTAGTAATAATATCAATAGGGGAAGTCTACCACTCTGATCTTTAAAAATTCTGATTTTATGAAAACACAACTACTACAAGACCTTTTAGTGCCCTTTTTATTATATATCTCTTGTCCATTGCTTATTGGAAGAGATTTTCCCTGTTCTTAACATATTCCTCCTTCATTCTGTGCTCCTAAATTTATCTTCAAGAAATCTTTCTAAGGCTTGTTCAGTGAGCATTTTGTGAGACTCTATTACATGCTATGAGCTAAGTTATTTTTCTTTAGAAACATGTTAATTTACTCTTTATTCCTTTATGATGCTTTCTTTCATTTTGTTATACTCAAAGCAAACTATAGACATTAAATATTTTAAACATTGCTAAATCAAGGCAAGCACCCACATTCAAGATCAATAATGTTACAAGGTGACAGTAAATGTAAAACACTCAAAGCCTTGTAAATATTTTAAATTTGTTTCTGAAGATTTGCAAATGTTTGATGTAAATTCTGGAAGTAGTGAAAGGCCATCAGAAAGAGAACTGGGGCTGTCATCGTTAAGTAACAAGACTGTTTGCACTTTGTGAAATTGCTGAAATAGTTCTGAGTGTCTCAGATATGAACTTCTTTGTGTTCTCCTTCCTTTGGAACTTCAGCCTCTTGATAAAGCAAAAAGGAACCGAACATCTTGTGCTTAGAGAAAACAAAGGAATGAGAGAAAGCAGTGGTAGCACTGAAGGAAACCTTGAGAGATGGTAATATAGAATGAAGAGTTCTGTTCTTATTAAAGGCTGCCTAAAGGTGTCTCGCAATGGATGAAATGACCCCTATGCTAAAGAAAAACATGCTGGGATTAGATAAGAGAAGGGAAAAAACCCTTTCTAAGCAGGAGAAATTCAGCAAGGGTATTTCCAGGAAGAGACATCAACACTGGGGATGCTTACAAAGATAAAATATTGAAGCGAAAAGCGCAGAGAAAACTCTGTGAAACCCTAGTGCTCACAGACAGTGAAGCAATTGCCAAATCTTCAAGAAGTAAGGCAAAACAAGTTCTTTCCAAGGAATCAGCATGAAAGAACAGACCAGACTACTATCAGCTCTGTAAGAATGGAGAGGCTTTCCTGGTTGACCCATGTCATCTTAGATCCAATATCCTTCATTGCTTTCATAAGATAACACTGCATTCTTATAGAATGAAATACAGGACAAGAGTGAAGCAGCAGGTATAGAGTCACTGATTTTATTCCCCCTTTATTTTTTTATCCCACTTTATATGTTATTCCCTTTTACATTTATTTGGTTTGCTTACTGTACCTAGAGGTTTCATGTTAATTTTGTCAACCTTGAGAAATTATTCTCCTAAAATTATAGCTGTAGATATGCCCCTAGGCATGTTTCTGGGCTATTTCTTTTAAGTCAAGTACTTTATTTTTGAGACTTTCACAGTTGATACTGGTTTGGTACAGAAGATACTGAAAAATTTTGTAACCATAGGAACTGAGCTAAAGACAAAACATCTGTCTTGACAAAAATATGTGGAGTTTTTTCGTTGTGGAAATAAAGAAAGAAAAATTTTCATATCTACTCATCTCTGATATGTTTCTCCAATGAAATAAAAACAGGGGGAGAGGAGGCAGAAGCATAGAGAAAAAAAAATGCAAGTACTCTTTTAAGGTAATTTCCACCTATCTCAAAAAAAAAAAAAAAAAAAAAAAAAGTACCAGAAGTCAATTAATCCTGATTTATGATGACTTGTAAACTCAATATTAAAAGATGCTTAGTACTTATATGTGATCTGATTCTTTATTTGTTTTGTCATCTTTGGAAATTCACTCTCCCAAAACTGTTGATTTTTAATTTTTTTTTTCTCTGGAATATGTGCTAAAGAACTCTTTTGTTTTGATTTTTATTTTCTTTTAACTCATATTTGAAGCAATGGTAATGGTAAGATTTTGCTCAAAACTCAATACTCTACTGTCTGTGTGCAGGTACAACACACAGACAGCTGAGTATTAAGTTTTGGCAAAGGAACACCTTTCTCTTGAAATCTTATTTCCATTACTAAGCTGACCTTTAAATTTACAATTTTGTCAGGCAAATATCATCATAAAATTATCCACTGCTTTCTTGTTTTGTGCAAGCAAATCTTGATTATTTGCCTCTCTATAAAGCTGCGACACAGTTTAATAATTGATGCTTCTGTGCTTATCAGCTGTAGAAACCAAAACGGTGTGGTCTGCTATAAATCATACTCACTACTGCATTTCATTTTATTGCATAGCAGTAGAACACCAAAATAATTGTTGCAATCTGTTATTTACAGATATGTTGCAAGACACAGGTGGCAAATACTTTTTGTGTTGTAAGAGAAAGAGAGACCTCCCTCACATCCTAACATACCTTAAGTAATGTTCCAGAAATGCTGGTGTTGATGCTGGGATAGAATTCATTAATTCTCACTTACAGTAACCTTTGATTCTTTTATAATGACTTATATAGCTTTTCTTATAAATTTTTAGATGGGACCTTGCTCAACCTATCTCAGTGCTAGAACGAAGGAACAATACAACAAGCCCATAAGAGAAATTACTTTGTAAAAAGTACATAATTCCATATTTTTCTCATTTTCTCATGGCATTCTAGATAGCCATCTGCTTAGAAAAAAAATTATAAGGAATGTCTTTTTTATTAATAGTAGAAGTGTTGTAGAATAATACATGCACACACAGGAAATTACTGGAAGACTTATATTTCTAGTCTTATTAATCATGGAACCCAATCAAAATTCTTAATTCCTACTATACCAATCATTTCTATCTGTTTGAATTGCATGGTGACCAGCAGTATTTGCCATAGGTCTGTGATTATTACAGGTAGGAGTGATTTCAGACTGAACTGGGAGACAATATACTGAAGGTGTTTCAGCTATTTCTCGCTTGAGTTCAAACTATTTAACTCATTTGAATGTGTATTTATTATACAGAAGTAGAAATGTTGGAAATTATTTTGAAGAATACTGAAGGTAAAAATATCTAGATCTGGTGAAAGACCAAAGATATCACTGTATGAGTAATCCACAACATAACCATAATATGTGATACTTTATTTGATTTTTAAAAAATACTGACTGTTTTATACAAACTGATGGAATGCTGTCATCAGCAGACTTCATTATTTTTCTGACTCATATGAATTCATTACAGTAGGAATTTGATTCAACCTAGTACTCCATCAGAATTTTCCTGTAATGAAATAATTTTTCTAAAAAGAATGAGGCAAAGGCTTTAAATTTTTAAATGGTTCACTCCACATAAGAACATTATTAGCTGGTAAAAGCACTGCTTATGGTAAAATTGAGGGTGAAAATATTAAATGAATATCAAATACACATTTCCTGAGATCTATTAAATAACAGAACAATCTCACTAAGGAAGTACAATGAGTTGTTTCACTTAGCAAACTTTAAGTGGCTTGGAAAAACCACTGTAATATTTTCTTTCATTAAAAGAAAGCACTAAGTATTTTACACTGTCATTTTCATCTCCAGTTTCTGTTTTAGTACTGTTCAACTTTATTAATTTCATTTACTGTGGTCGATCTATTTAAAGAAGTGTGTGGGTTCCATTTACAAAGTACCTCTGCAACAGAAACCTGCATAGCAGGACTCAAATACATTTTTAAAAAGGCATTAAAAAATAGCTTTCATCCTCTTTCCCTTCTTTAAATAAGAATTTCCATGGAGAGAAATTGAAACGGAATTAATCAAACCAGCAGAACCTCCTTCGCACACGACAGCCGAGAGCATGTTGGCTTTGTGACGCAGTGAGAACACAAAAAGTGTTCCCTGCTCCTGCTGAGGCTCCTGATGCTGCCTCTGCTGATGCCAAACCGGCTGCTGCCACCTCGGCGTCTGCGGTTGGTGCTGTTCCACGCTTGTGTGTGCAGGGCCAAGGGTACACATTGTCCTGTGCCAAGAGAGGAATAAAGCAGTTTGGGAAAGCAAACCCTGTAACTACTAGTGCAGAAGACCAATAAACCCTGCCAATTACTCATTGGCACCAAGGGCTGAGAAGAGGAATAATGACAAAAAAAAAAAAAAGTGCATAAGGGCATAAGTTTGGAATGAGTTTCAGACTTGATGAGAGCCATGGGAAAATGTCAAATGTATCACACCAGAGATTTTGAGCAGGATTACAGATAGAACTTTGGTATCAAGAGCAAGTAAGTATTTAGTTAAAATTGCCATTGTTTAAATGACTTATAAAGGTTAAAGGAAAAAAGATTATGAAGCCCAATCTATTCAGTAGTGAAATTTTTAAAATCTTTTATACATTTAGCACCAATGCAAGGTCTATTGTTTTGCTCAGGCATTCAATAATTTATGCACTAACTCAATACCTATTAAATGACATCACTGCAAATTGCAGTTTCAAACAAAACCTTCTTGGTTCTGGAGGAATTTACTACAGATGTCCAGAAAACAGGCCAGTTATTTACAAGCAAAGCCAAGTTATCATCTGGGCCTGCCAAAAGACCCAATTAGTGAACTCTGGTATTCTGCTGGGGAGTAGGCACCAAACTATGACAACACAACCTTCATTTCATGCAGGACACAAAACAACAGTTTGGAAATAAAGCAGCTGTATAATTGAGTTAAACTTATTGCCTTCTTATGTAGTATTTGTTGTACGTCATTGTTTAGTCTCTGAAGTGTCTTGTTCCTTAAGCTTCTTTTCATTGGCACTTCATTGCTAATATGAGTGAATATAAGTACAATGAAATATTTATTAATATATATGTATATGAAATTTAATCATAACCAGCTATGATATTAGCCCAAAACACTTTGTGTGCAGATCTATATTAGGTGTCACTCAAACCATTAGAATTAAACAGCCATTACAAGTTGGAATGCAGTTTTTATTACAGCAGGAAGTCAGGAATTAGTCAAGAGTTTGGAACCACAAATGACATAACACCTTTACTATACTACTAACTACTGTCAATTCTGGTAGAGACTCTAAAGGAGGAAAAAACTGTTAGTCAGCACTTAGCCAGAAGAATAGGTTTTAAAAGTTTACACTGTAAAGAAAAGCAGAGTGAAATTTTCTAAAAATTCATTTATATCTCATCCAAAAATCTGCAATTCCAGGTATATTTTGGCTTTAGCCAAACATTCACTGACAAACAAAAGAAAAGAAAGTCATATTCTTAGTCAGTGGTATTCAGATGCTGTAATAGGAAGGTGGCAGGTTGAGGTCTCCTATCCAGGTACAGACATGGCTCCATCTCGTTCAGTTTATAGGATGTGGCAGGTTTCCAACTGGTCATGACCAGTGGTAGTAATGGTAACAATTGCAGCTTCTGTAGCAAATACTTTTTGAAGTATTTGTGTTTGTAAGTATTTGTAGCAAATACTTAAGTTTTCACCAAAGTTTTTTTACAGAAATTCACCCTTTAAACTATAACCCTATGGGAAATGTACTGACTTGTGACAGAGGAAACAAAGTCATCACTTTTGCAAGTTCCATGGAGACAATATGTTGATTATTTCCCCAGTCTGTTTTACCGAAGACAATATCTCCTCTACAGTAAATTGATGTTTCCAGTGATACAAATACCAGGCTTGTTTAGGTACTGAAATTAATTTGACACTACAATTTCTAGAGGATTTCATAAGTGTGTTGTCAGAAGCTGTTATTGGCATTTCATGTTTACTTTTGTTTACTATTTACTGTAGATTTTTGATCCCTTTAGGTATCTGCCAGATGTATATTCTATCATGGAAACACTTTGTAATGGTGAAAACTGCTGTTATGTCTTAGTTCAGACAATTCTGAATGTGCTCTGACATCACTGGGACAGGTTTGGGCTGGCAAAGAAGAAGCAGAGAAGAAAATACAGTAACAGTTGCAAATTTTTATGAAAAAATCCCTATCTCCTATAGTGCACCTTTATGCCAATGCCAGTTAATAAAATTTTACTGATGAAAATCAATTAATAAATAACATTACTAGAAAATTCAGATAGCTATACATATTCTTCAAAATAAATGACAAATCTGATCTACATTAACCTTACCGAAAATGACAATCCTTAGATTCAGGTCAGTCAGGTTCTTCTCTTTGCTGCCAACAAGGTAATTGAAAATGAAGATTAGCCAATTTAACTAACACAATGGTGAAAAAATTATGGAAGTTAATGATTCAATGCTATTTTTTTTTAAATGCTAGTGCTTGGTGAAGTAGTTTAATTAGGAATTTTCTTCTTAAATTTTCCCTGCACAAGGCAACCTTCTTCTGTTTGTTTAAAAAAAAAGTAGAGAATAAGGTAAGGGAGGCGTACTGTGTTGCTCACAACTCTCTAGTTTTTCTGAAACTTAATATGAATGTGTAAAATAGCAATCTGTGATCTTGTAAAATCTGTTTTCTCAATAGCACTGTGTTCTGTTTTGTGAAGTGAGAAGAAATAATTTTTATAGAGAGCAGCAAAACTACTTGTGTCAATAACTTCCAAAAAGTATGGAAAATATCCCAAACCAAAAAATGGAGCAAAGAAAACTTCCCAAAAATTAATTATCCTTTCATCATTTCATGAAGGAAAAAAAAATCAAAGAAAGTACAGAAATATTTTTCAAATTAAGATTTGACTCATTATTATTAGCATTATTGAATATTTATTCCAGTAGGAATTTTTCATGAGTAACTTGTCAAATTTCTCATTAATATTAATATTAAACTGTTCCAGAGGCACAATTTCTTTATTACAAAATTTGTGTAGTTTAAAGTCTCAACAGTTTTTGAAATTTAAAATTTCAAAATAATATTTCAAATCAGTTTAAAATTTGTTATGGCCAGTGACAATGAACAGTTGGGATAGTGGTCATTAAGAATTTTTTTTTAATTAAGTATTAATTCACTGCAATATAATCGGATTTTGAAAATAATTGTGATTCATGTTCATGAAAGAACTCTAAGGTTTTTATGTCTATACTTGTAGTCCATAGTAGTACCAACCAAAACCTAAGTCAAAGTGGTCTCCCTTTCAGCATTTACTACAGTCAAAAATATTGCTATAAAGCCAGAGTAAAGGACGAATGTGGACTTAGATTGAAACACGCAAAGAAAACTTATTTTCACGGGGTATATCAAAAGGGTACCAAATTCACCTCTGGTGACATACCTTTTGGGCATTTGAAGCAAATGAGAGGAACTCTACCTTTCTGGTCCTGCAGTACGGCTACTGTATGTTCATACTTTAAATATAGCTTGCATGCTTACTGTGTATTTTTCTTCTCTTTGTGCTTTTGGCAAGTTTATTGAAGAGACTGAGTGATAGATGGAACCCTGTCAGTGTCACTACCCTACTAAAATACTAAGATATTATTCTTTGTTTGATGTGGATGATGATTATGATGCCAGACTCAGTGAAATATAATATCCTGTGTTTTTATCTCCTTGTTTGGTTTTTCACAATATCAGGTGGAAGCTATCACGTTTCTTTAACTCAGCACAAAATACAACATGCAGCAAGACAAGGGGCAGCTAAGGACCCAGTTTGTGACAGCAAACGTTACATAGTGAAGCACCAGCTGCTGAGCTGGACATAACCTGGGCTATCCAGATGTTAGCTGCTTCCCTCTCGTGTATAAATGCAATACATAAGCAGTATGGTCTTGGCATCTCAAAGTTTTGTTTGGACACAGGGAGTATGTTGGTAGAATTGCAGGATGGATTTCAAACTCAAACAGAAATAATGTCTATGAATGTCAAAATACAGTCTCCATTTCATCCACTTCAAGCTTTTCCTCTCCTTTTCAGATTTTTCTTTTCCTGATAACTCTCCATGCTGCAAATTGAGTCAATTAATTGGTTTGGTTTGTTTCTTACAGAAATATATATACAGATCTATAATTTTGTTTGAATTTCAATAGAAATAAAATCCTTTAGAGATAAAGCAAACAATGATAGTCAAATCTTAAAGCTATTTTATAGGTAAAGCAAAACCTGATCTTAATTCAGAGTTCTGCTCCTTTGTCTTCATTGTTAAGGCTGTTTATTTTTAATGTAACAAAAATTTTAAAAACATTCTATAACATATAACTTAATCACATATATTAGGTGATACTGTGGACAGTGCTAGAAACATATGAATTCCTTGAACTGTTTCTTGACTTACACATAACCCTCATGATCTTCAGACTAAAATCACATCGGCTGGGATCTATTTAAACCCAGATATCTCACTTTGTTTTCTATAATCCACCAAATCGCTGTTTCTTCAGTCACCTGAACAGTGCCCACCAACTTCTTGAAGAGCAGATTCAGGTTCTCTTTCATATTTCAAATTCTTATATACATTTAAATATTTTAACACTGTATATGCTAGTTACTCTAGATATGAAAAGGGAATATCTGCACAGAGCTTTAGCAGTTGCTTTAGCTGTGATGCCACTTTTCTCATAAAAGCATGGTTTTAACCTCGTCTCTCAGGCAGAGTGTCTTTCTTCACAGAACGTCAGTCAGGAACTGAAATAATGTTGTCCACATTCAGTATGATAGTTCTTGCAATAGAGTTATACAGGAAAATTAGTTTAGCAAATATAGTTTCCTGCAAGTGTGCATATATTGCTTATGTTTGTCTATATCCAATTGTGCCTCCATGCTGAGCTTATGGATTGTTTGTCAGAATCCACTAAAATGCATTTAACCTCCAGCTGCCCCTGTTCTAACCTGCTCTTGTATAACAGCTGCTTTCTCACTACTAACAAAATAACTGGAAAAATCTTCTCCCTCATGCAGTAGACTATCATCATCAGAAGCTATGTTTCTGAATAGTTGAGTAAAGAACCTATTTAGAATCAGAGCAATATATTTTTATTCATCACAGACCAGGTATTTGCTTCCTCTGTTTTTGTGACTCCATCACCTTTAATATTTCATGCTATGTGATGAATTGGAGACAATAACATAGGAACCAGTGCTGTGACCTACAATTTTCTCTTGTGAATTTTCTGGAATTTTTCTACCATTGGCATGGACATCAGCACTGGAAAATTTATTAAAAACTTTTGTAAGAATGATAAGGGTGTGCACAGACTTATATCCTATGTTCAGGAGCATATACGCTGAATCTCTACAGAGGGAGCATTTATTTGTTATCCAGTAGCTGGGATTTTTTTTCTTTTTGTTCCTTTTTCTAAGAACTGCAGGTATACCATCAACAGAATATGAATATGGAGGGACTAGAGTTTAATAGATTTACTTTTGTAACTAAATAGATTTAATAGATATTTTTAGTAAAAATCTGTTATCAGGAGCTATCAGATACAAAACTTTTCCATGAACCTTCTATACCAATTTCCTTAACCCCATAAGAGGTGATAACACTTGAACATAATAATATTGGTTCAAAAACTATATAGCAATTTGTTTTCTTGCTGTTATGGGTGTTCTGTACTGACTGCCTAATGGCTATTGAATTTGATTTAAAGATGTTAATTTTGACCTTGGCATGAGAACATACTTAAAATGATCACAGTATTACATGATCATACATTAGTAAGACCGTATGCTCAAAAGAGTGAAAAGCACTTTTGTTTAAACAAGAAAACTTTAGGAAAGCTGGTTTTAACGAAGATAAGGTGTCAAACTTTTTTCCCTTTACCTACAGCTGACAGTTTCAATCTCTAGCTTTTTCCAGACTTAAGAACCAAGAAGAGTTTATAGAGGCCCAAAATATGTTCAGCTCCAAGGAGAGTTCACAGCTACAGTAGTGTAAGACTTTATGTCCTATTTTCTAAAGGATTCTGGTTTTATTTCTGTGATAAATTCTGCCTTTAAAATACATGTGTTAGCTCTGGATACATTACTCTAACCTTGCTTGTGTAGTTTAAAAACATTATTTACTCCAGAAAAGATTTTTATTTTCAAAATACAAGCTGAAACCATTGAACCTGATTGCTAAGGAAGACAGACCTTCTAAAAAATTTAATATGGGCTGAAAAATAGTTCTCCAGCCACTCTTGATTTTTTTCCAATTTCAACACAAGCTTTTCCCTGAGTCAGAAAAAAAATCAAGTCAACATAATCTCTAATAAACACAAACATGTGCACGCTCACATAAAAAGAAAAATTACTCTCCGCCTTCACTTTCTAATACTTTCTGAAATCCAATAGCTGTTTATTCAGATCAGGTACTTCAAACTCAAATTGTCAGGTACTCATTGAGGAGGTGCTGCTCAGGGTTAGTTGCAAGAAAGCACAAAGTATGCAGTCTGAAAACCTGAGAATCCAGTTTGTACTTTTTCAGCGTGTCTGTTTGAAACTATTTTGTCTGTCAAAATATCTTTTTTCCTCTTTTCTAGGTTTTTATCAGAGAAGATTTCACAGAGAAGAGAAAAGCTTTGGCTAATTGCAATGGAATTACTTTTGAAGTATTTCTGAATGGGAAATAGTTTCCATTGAAAAAATCAGCTTTTGACGTGTTCTTTAGATACATGTTATTAGGAATAAGAGATATAATATTCCTACATACAGCGCACTTCTGAAGCATTTATAGAAGGGATGGTAATGTTATTTAAATTTTCCATACAGCACTCCTAATGTTTTTCCCTACAACACTCCTCCTGTTTTGGTTTCTAGAACATATATTTTCTCTCCCCTGTGCAGCTAAAGACGGAGGGACAGAGTGGCTTTCGTGGGCACCTGACATCCAGCCAACATCAAACGAACAGAAGACCACACTCTAAATATCTAAAATTACCATTCCAGTACTGCACAGGAAATATAGGGGTGTTTTGACTACAGCTTGGAACCTTAAAACTAAACAATGCTGGTAATGCACACAATTAGAAATGCTGCTGCATGGGAATCTTTAAGCCTTTCAAGGAGGCACTGAGCTGGCTTAAGCACTTTTATGTCTGACTAAAGAGATATCTTTTTTCTAAAGGTTGTATAACTCTTAATTTAATGTCCTCTTTGTTCCAAGTACCAATATATTTGATTTCTTGTTTAAAGCAAGAACCTCTATTATAACTAAGAACTTAGTTAACACTCATGATTTACCCATAATTAGTTAGCAGAGAGAACAGTAAAATCCTGCAGCTCTTTTAATGCAAAATAATGTCCATTTTGTTTACTTGCCACAATGTCACCATGCTATTTTGGACCTAAAGAACCAACCATGAAGAAACGCAATGACAACAATTTACTCTACCTCATGTCTCAAAGTATTTTGATTGGCTTCATTTGAATGTCAGACCTTATTATAAGTAATATTTGTACATTGCCTATCAACAAAAGCCTACTGAAATGGGTAAAGATTGAATGTCTAAACGTAAATGCCTAAGAAAGGTAAAGGGAAAGAGTCAAAAGATCATTGGGTATTCTAACTAGTATTATGCTACATAAAATATAATTAAAACATACCAAAATGAAATGGATAATCAATGAACTTTGAACTGATAGTTAAATCAAGTAAGAAATTACTTATTCCGTGTTCTGAAACATCTGACTCATAAAAAACCCATTTTCCTAAAGGTCCTACTGCTAAATCATATATCTCTTTCTTTTTGGAGTGACAACATCATCTTTCTATGTAGTAATTTTGAGATTTTTTTCTGTGTAGTAATTAGGAGATTAATTCTGAGAAAAATATTTGTGTTCTCAGTCTTTGTGGGCTCCAAAGAAAACATGCAGATAACACACATCTTAGAATAGGCAAGAGACAGAGTTGAAGTTTGTGTGAGGAAAATCCATACTGAGATAAACTAGAGCCATGAGATAATTGGAGTTTTGTG
This sequence comes from Acrocephalus scirpaceus scirpaceus, assembly GCA_910950805.1. NCBI lineage: Eukaryota > Metazoa > Chordata > Aves > Passeriformes > Sylviidae > Acrocephalus > Acrocephalus scirpaceus. The sequence goes on from OU383780.1 coordinate 42,747,380, forward strand.
ACCCAATTGTCCCAGTTTAAAGTCCTTGCTGCAGCCATCATGGGGCTGAGAAGGAGGCTTGCATTCTGAGGGGTTCATCACCAACAACCTTATCCTATATTCATAAATTACCCGGCCTAGCGAATGCATTTATCCTTTGTCTCACATCAGTATCAGCACAGAGATGAATCTAATACTCGAATTCACCCCAGTCATTGGACTGACCTAGATTTCATTGCACCCTGAACCCTTCCATTTTAGGTGACATTCCTTTTCCATAAGGTGAAATTACTTATCCATTTCTTATCCATAGCTATGGAACAAGCATTAACCTTTTTGGCAAGTTAAGGCCCACACAGGGCAAGATGTATTGATAACATTTTGAGCTGAATTATGTGTATGTAACATACCGTAATCACTAAATGTGATTTGCCAGATGCTTAAAAATGTTATGGCCCACACAATAAATATTGCGCTTAGAAAAAGAAAGTGAAGCAGTGAAGAGAACTGTATTTTTGTCTACCCAAGGTAACTGAATGGCCTCTCATTTGAGGTTTTCAAAATGCTTTCAATGTGTTTATTAGATAACTAATTGCACACCTTCTCTCTGTGCAAACAGCTGAGATTCAGCAACTTGGGGCACGATTCTCAAATTGTAAGCTAGGAACTAACTTCCTTTGGAACCCTCTGCTACACCCAAAAATTAACAATAATTTTCAAAACACAAGTAATTTCATTGATTTGGATGTTAGAAGTAATATATCCATCTCTCCTCATTCTTCTAACATCTTTGATCCCTGAGAGGCAAATAAAATACAGAAGCCATACAGTCTTATCTATGACACAAAGATCCAATTAGTTCAACTCATGCAATGGATCCTGTTTGTTCCCCGAATGCACTTGGGCCAGTTGCAATCCAGTTCATAAAAGGGGCACTTCTAATACAGCAAGGTTTGAGTAAAAAATACTCAAGTGATGAGGGTTTCCTGGAGCACACTGTAAATACTGCTCAAGATCAATCAGCAAGTCGAGGATGTCAAATCTAACAGACCTGCACACCATTTCCGCTTTCTGAATTGTTAATGAAGAAATAATTTAGAAGGTTCGTGCTGCTCAAAATGTTATCACCTGGAAGAATTTACATCCTTATTCAAAGAAATTAATAGTCATGTGCCAATTTATTTTAATCAACAAGAAAAGCTCCTTGAATTTTAGTTGTTGATAATTCACTGTATAAGCAAGGAGAAAAAAACACATACTGACACCAAGGAAAAATTCCAGTCTTGTAAAGAGGTTAGTGCTGTAAGAATTCATTAACTTAAAAAAAATCACTGAGATTCAATAATAAAAACTGCCTGTACTTTTTATGATTGTAAGGCTCCATAAAATACAAATTATATTAAACAAAATGAAAAGGTGCTTTAAAAATTTTGTCAGGAGGATTGATTTTTATGAGTGTGTAATTTGGCTAGTGAAATTATTTGAATGACATGAAGATTTTACTTCTCTTTTCATACAAATTGAATAAAAATGGATTGCTCCTAATAAAAAGATACAGCTGTGGTTTCTCTCCCAACCTCTTTTTCTGGTACACAAAATATATGGAAAAAGAATGCAGGAGAGGGAAGTTAAAAATTGAAGTTAACATTTGCTATTGTTCTGTCTGTACCTCTTACAGTGACTTTGAAATCTCTGAGAAGCAATAGATATAGTTTTAATTTTTCTTCTTATTGGATTTTTTTTTCAATTCCATGATGGTAGAGATGTATAGGGAGGTAAGGAAAGGGGGTTTCTCTGTTTCTCCTTGAAAATGATTAAGCAGAATGAAAAAAGGTACAGTTTTTTGTTTGTTTATTTGTTTTTGTTTTGTGGGGGTTTTTGGGTTCTTGATTTTTTAATAAAAAAGTCCAGCTGGGCTTGCCATTTGTATGTTTAAATCACCTGATGTATAATTTGAGTGCTTATTGATGTGTACTACTGACTTAGTTTAACCTCACTGGAATTAAGGCCATATCAATTTATTTTCTTTCTTGACATTTGACATGCTAAAAGGATATTTCAGAAAAGTTTTCCATAGTTTAAATTTATTATTTCTTGTGAGAAAATCTAAATTTGAATTGATGGAACTATTGATGGAAGTTGAAAAAAGAAAATACAGAAATATTTCTAATCTATAAAATAGCAGCAAAAATATTGCTACCTGAAGGAACTTTTTTTGCATAGCTTCCCAAGGGGAGTCAATATGATCTATAGTATTCCACGGCACCCACAGTTTGTATATGGGCCCTGATATCTTATATTTCAATGCAACTGGAGAAAAGCTTTGCACAATATACTTAAGTGGGAACATCAAATAGCATCAAATAGAAATGTCTATTTCCATGACATATGAATGTCTAAGTTTTATGCATTGTTAGACAATGCAATAAGAAACATACTTATACGTAGTTGTTGGTCTGTGTCCCAGCTGCTTGGCACTGTTTAGTGATAAAAGAAACAAATCTGCCCTGAGAGGATATCTGAAAGATTTCATTTCAGAAGAATCCAGGGGTGAGAAAAAGCTTATATAATTACTTCCAACATATGTTATTTGGTGTTTATCGATGGAAAATCTGAGTTAGAACTGTAAGGAGTCTTAAACAGTAAAACTACAGGACAACAAATACTAGAGGAAATAGATTTTAACAAAAGAAATTTTTCTCTCTGTACCAAAATGTTCCAGGAAATGAAATGTTACTTCTTAAAATGCAAATACTCAAAGTCCAATTTTTTATTACAGAAAGCATGTCAAGTATGTGAAGGGAATGAGAAGGTGTCACAAAAAGGTTACAGTCTCCAACCCCCTCCAGACCCCCAATACCAAGAAAACCCTCTCAGTTATAGTATTGACCCAAACCAAGAGGCATCTCCTTAGAGTACAGCAAACAGCACAGAAAGACTCCTTTGTGCACTTCTTACCTTGAAATAAGCTACTTACCAGGATTTTATTTTTTCTGTGCCAATTGCTGTGCTGCTATGACTACAGTGCTTTTGATGTGATACCTGGTTTCTTTGAAGCTAAATTGGCACTCCATGCACAGTGCTGCAATTTGCAGTATTGGGAGACCAATAAAGTGGCTTAAAAGTAAGCCACTTTTCCTCTTCAGGTCTTCCAAGTGTAAACTTGTCTCAGCTAATAACTGAGTCTGCTCTTGGTTAAAGTAAGCTCTGAGTAGACATAGAATTTCTTTTCTTCTTCTTCTTTTTTTTTTTTTTTTTTTTTTTTTGCCTGCCAAGGCTTTATCCTCTGAAATGTGCCTTGTGTTTCCTTCAGACAGAGAAAAGTGCTATATTGCTACCTACCTTCATTTGTTTCTGTTGTTATGGTGATGGTTATACATGCATAATGCACTCAAGGCTGCTAGAAGTTCTGCAAAAGATAACTAGGACTCTTCTACCTGTATCTGTAAGATGGTCAGCATTATTATTCTTCTAGATTGGTAAACTGTGACACAAACAGAAAAATTGCTAGTCCGTGGTGATGATGACCTATCCCATTTCTGTTGAAATCATTGGGGTGACACCTCCAGCAAGTGTAAGTCACAATAGTTCCTTTACGATCAGTTCCATTGATAGATAATATCCAAGCATTCAGTTCCCAACTGAAAACTTTTACTCTAGCAAGGGTGAATACCATAAGAATATTTTTTCTTTTATATCAATATTCAAATCTTGTAAAGACACCAGATGTCTATTGTGTAATTTTTTTCATTTGTCCCTAAATCTGGGGTTCTTTTCCTTCTTTGCATGGGAATTCTTCTATCACTTCTCCATTTCCAAGCAAAAGCATGCAGTTCTGTGGTAACAGAAGGCTTGTGTTCAGTAAGACAGATAAGATGCTTAAAAGTAAACAGAGACCTTTTAAAAACTGAAATGTAGTTTTGAAGAAGGTAGTTAGGCTAAGGTCCAATTCTTGCAAACAGCAACCTGATAAACTGGCTAGGATTCTCTTTAAGGCACTGCTGAGGAAATAGAGAATAATAAGATCCATCTCATCTCCTGTGCACCACTATCTTAGGCATGTCTTCTGTTAAGAAAGACTATGATAAACTCCCTCTTAGGAAAAGCTAAAAAAGACTCAAACAGCCTAAAAAAGATCATAAGAGATAGGAAATGTGGGAACAATTTTTTGTGGGGTTTTTTAATGCTTTCTCCCACATTATTGTATTTGCAGGTCTAGCAAATGATAATGAAGCAACTCAAGTGAAGAAAAAAAATGTAATACTTCTATTTTGCAGTATAGAAAAAACTCTGATTTGGAATTGCAGTATCACACCTACTGTGGCAGAACATAGTCACCATGTTCCTGAAGATTCAATCCAGGTGAAAGGATGGTACAAATTCCATGTCTTACCTGAAAAATTAATTATCTTCTGAAAAATGCCAGGTTTCCTAAAGAAATATATTGATGTACTCTGTAGTGTTTCCAGCAGGGAGAAGGAGCAAACATCATTTGCTTCCAGTATTCGAAATAATGAATCAATTACGTATCATGAATTTGATAAAAATGGAGGAAAGTGCATCAAATATTTTCAATTCCTTTTCCTTTAGCATGCTCAGAGAATCGATAAATAGGATACAGAGCTGATAAATTATTTAAACAAGAATAAAGGAAGCAATAAGCACTGCTTTTATCCACCTGTGATTTCAATATGACAATTTTCATTTCTGACTAAGCTGCACTTTTACCCATATTAAATTACTCTTCTCCCTCTTTTATTGCTGTCATTTTTTTAATATAGTTACCTGTGCTAAAAATGAAAAAAAATTAATAGAAAATATGTTCTATTAACACAATTATTGCTATATAGTATTGCTCCCAGATGCACAAAGGGCGTCTAGTCATGTCTTTTGTAGCCTTCATCAGGCTGAAATGGTAACAAACTGACAGCACACAGACAGGGGAGATGAGCTACCACACTGGGGAACATGTGCTCCTGGAATAGATGCCAAGTCATGGACAACCATGAGCCACATTTCCCTGTGTAATAACAGCAGTATCATCACTAAACAGAATTCAGTTATTAATGCACTAAAACTTTCCAATTGCAAGCTGTGGGTTGAAGATCTTTTAATATCTGTCATAGTTCAGAAGAAAAATCCTGCAGAAATAGTGATATAAGTGGATATAAATATATGGATATGGACATACATAATAAACAGATATTGATATAAAAAAACATGTACAATGGCATGATTGGGATCATGGTGTGGCTTGGAAGATACCTGTAAAACCTAATTCTAAACCCCCTGAGCCCCCCAGGGCAGGGACTCCACCTTCTCTGTGCACTGATGTGGAGGCACTTCAGCTGGGATATCGACCTCTTCACCTCATGGGAGGAGCCCCCTCTTAACTCCTTTGGGACAATTTGCAGGTACTTCCCTGCTGATTCCTGTTTCCTCTCTGACACCAGAACAACATCCTCTTCCCTCACCAAATCTAGTTTAAAGTCCTGCTAATAAACCCAGCCAAGTTGTTACCCAGAACAGCCTTATCCCACTTGGTCAGGCATGGCCCATCCAATGTCAACATGTCTGGTTTATCTAAGGTATGTCCCAGATCACAGAATCCAAAGCCCTGAGTGTGGCACATGCACACAGCCAATCATTTACTCGTTCTGTTCATCTCCTGCTTCATGGGTCCCAGTTTCCATCTGGGAGGATGTAAGAGAACACTGCTTGTGCCCCGGAGAGAAAAGAATTCTAGCTGTGACTACACAGATTTCTGCATAGCATAACTCCAGAGCTAATCATAAATGCCACCTTTAATCTCAGTGAAGGCATATTTGCCCTAAATTTTGTGCTGCTACAAGTTACACTATTGCTCTGCTGATATCTGAGTATTTTCTGAAATTTTGCAGAATTGGACTGTCTGAAGCAGAAGTGGTTCTGTGTAAGTCTTGTTCTCGTAATGGCAGGGGATTTCAGCTCATTCTTGTAAAAATGCCATGTACTACATAGATTTCCTCCCCTTTGAGAAATTCTATTTCCACATGAGACAAGAATTCAATTTAGCACACTTTTTTCTAGGTGTAGTCTGTGAAAAACTGTCTTAAAGGTCCACAAAGGGTTTCTTTAACAATTCTGTCATGATAAGGAAGAATTTTTTTTTCCATAAAATGTTTAATCACACCTAATTTTGCTCTACCAAGCTTTCATTTTAAGAATTTTAAAATTCTAATAAGAATAACATTAAACTCTTACTGAGAAAAATCTCTGATAATATAGTGTGTTTTCCTCTCAGAATCAACTCTTTTGAATTTTCATTTCAAAACAACTTTTGTTTCTAAATTAAATCTTACCATAATATAACTCTAAAAGTAAAGTCTAGACACATCAAACCAGTACATGAAAGAAATCATGAAAGAATTTTTTAAAATTACTTCACCAGAAAATATTGATCCTACGAATTTGTGTTTTCCTCATTCAAGTCTATAAAAATTCTGAATTACAGTTCTGTGTCCTTCAGTTTTGACTTTAATAATGTCCTACATGTGCAAATATTCCTACATGGAATATTTTATTCTTTTGTTCATAGGTTTGCTCTTAAGTAAGGTATTCTGATTTCTTCTTCCTCCTGCAAGGCTACTGCCAAACTGTGCATGAAAAGACAAGGAAAGGAATTTATAAAGATACCTCCTAATAAATATTTACAACATAATACTGATTCTGGGATATCAGAGAACAAGTGGCTGTTTATGACTATAACAAGGTGTCTAAGGTAACTATTATCAGTAACTTTTATTTTCCTTCTAAATTGTATAGATACAAATATTCAAAGAATAATACAGGTATTAACCATATCAATTGAAGTTTAGGCTCCTAAACGTTTCAGAGGCTTGTTAATACTTTTTACAGAATTAAAAATATGAATTTGTTTTGTTCATTTCCAATCAGAAACATATAATTGGACTCAATGCATTTAAGATAGTTGTTCACTAATTACCCAGGTATCACCAGCATGACAGTCCCTCTGCACAGCCTGCAATTTGCATTAATTTCAAAAGCACTCAGGATGTTTTCCTACAGTCGCAACACAAGGAACAGTAAACAGTGATGTCATTTTTAAAAATGGAATTCAGCAAAGTTGAAGAAATTTGTTTCAGCTGCTATCATACCACTTTAAACACTGATAATTCCTGGGCTCTGGAAAGAATCTTACCACCTGTAGCTGTAAGTGAAGAGAGTCTGAATTTCTCTGTTGAATTATCTTGCAGATTTACATGGAATCTTCTGCATAATTTTGCAAGGCAAACCTACATTACAGTGTTTATGTCATTAGACAAGAACCAGCAAAGTAGATTCAGAATGAAAGACAGAAGCCAAATTTTTCTTGCTTTTGGTGGAATTTGCTGCAAAAGAACCTCTCTTTAATATTTTCCTACATTTTCTTTATATTCACTCTTTCTCTGACCTGAGTTGCTTTCATTCTGCTGTTCTCCTCTACTGTGTGCTTCTCATTGTGTATGGGAAAGATACACTGGCTATTTTTCATCTTGGATTCTCTAGCTAATATCTGCACAGAGGGTGGCAGTGTTCCTTTTCTAACAGCAGAATTATTATTTAGATTTTAAAGACAAATTCCATAATTGTTGCTTTATTATTGTGGAGTCCTATTGTACTGGTTGCTTTTACTGATAGAAATTATTGTTTGCAATACTACTATATTGAATTTAATCCCTGCTTCAGGGATACTGGTAATCAGAAAAAAAGGACTGTGAAATGAGTTGTTTATCAAGAAAGATAAAAGCATTTTTTACCTTCTTTCATAAACAGGAGTATCCTGTGATATCCTGGAAAAATACAGGAAAGAAAATTTACTCTTTTGCTTTTATAAGTGTTGACACTTGAAGATATTTAGAATATTTTCCAGGTTCATTAGAGAAAATTCAGGTCTGTAAGTTTTTTTTGAAATTCTACACTGAGTTGCTTACCCTTGAATTTAGGAATATGGATGAAGTTTCTAAATATTTTGTTCAAAAGAGTGAGCACAAACCAGGAGCAAGTCTGCAGAAAAACAAAAATAGATACAAGATACCAGACTCCCAGGGTTAAGACTTAAAAATCAAAATAATGCTTCACTGAAATTGGTGTTGACATTTAAATAAAAACATTTATAAATATGCTGTTAGAAGTGTGTTAAGCCTGCACAGATCAGTATTCTCTAATGTTCAGATGCTATAAAACAATGAGCAGAGCTGAGCAGGTTTGAATATTCTAATATTCTCTTTTTTTTTTTGGAACACTTTCGTGTCCAACTACTTTTGGAGAACCAGAGAGAAACCCATTCACCCCGAATATTACAGCTGTTTTATTCATTATTACTTGATTTTATATACGTGCGTGAGTTGAAATGTAACCTTCCACAGATGGTGGCTCAGCCCACAGTACACAAATGCTGAAGGGCAAGCTCTGTCTTTAATTAAATTTGCCTAACATTAGCTGTATAGTTTTCAGTTCCCAAACAATTGCTCAATCTGAAATTTTCTCCTGACACTTTCCATTTTGGAAATTCTCCTTCAGGCTAGTGGGATTTTGTTTTGGCAGAAAGAGGGAGGAGGAGGAGAAAGAAAATGAGAGATATCCACATTATGACACACTTCTGTGCATCAAATAAAGCAGACATGTCAGGAACCATTAGGTAGATACAGGCACAGAGCAGGTTATAGTTATGAAAGATACAATAACAGCAGAACGTTATTAATACAAACATCTGCTAATAAAATTACATGCAAAACTAGAAACCTCTTTAATCAGCATTTAATTCCTGGTCTTTTATTATTGATAAATCTTCATCTTGGGAAGGGCATTAGTTCAAGGCTTTACATAGAACTAATACAGATCAATGGATTAGCCCTTCAGAAGAGGGACTAATTATTTTAATTAGACTATTTTAATTAGGAAGGTTTGAGCTGATGATTAAAGAATCTTGCATGCCTTGAATTTTAACACAGTTATTGTTGCACAAACATGATAATATATGTAGAATGCATGGTATCTTGGTTAAAGAGCTGAGATGCTCTTTTTTGGAATGCCTGAAAAAGTCACAGGAAAGATTTTGGAAAAGATGGTCTGAATTATTATGCATGCTAGGTGGTGAAATCATACACTCTCACAGAGAAGATCCAGGAATTGTTTCCACTATTCAGTTTGTGTGCTACAATTTATTAATAATATAATTTTAATAGAAAACAAGATATTCTATATTAAAAGTAACAATCTAAAATCAAATTATCTCAATCAAATACTCAGTGAAGCATGTGGGTGATCTAATTTCACTCTGTATTGAGGGAAATTATATTTGCAGAGTATTCTCAGAAGTGAGATGCCAATAAACTTTACTTTATCTACTCTTAGAGACAAGATTAAATTGGAAGAGGGGGAAGTGAAGATGTAATATAATTGAATATTTATCATTAAACGTCTAAATTAATCTGATAACGACATAATAGTGCTCCAGTTTCTCATATTTCATTCATTGACACCAGCAATCTAAACTAAATAATTGGAAAAGAGATTGTGTGAAAATTTAAATAAATAAAACGCCACTTCTTGACACCAGGGTAAACACTGATAAATTCACTTATGTTCTTTTCTCCTCCAGGTGCTATATATTTTATGGTTAGAGACACTGAAAAGAGGGTGTGGATTCAGTAAATATCCTGAACTTTATAAGTGTCACAGAGCTCCCTCTGCTCCCCGCACTGCAGTCTGGCACTCCGCCACCTGGGACTGCACCTCGGCAATCACCAACCCGTGCTAAGTGTGCATACAGAATTTGAATTGCATGTTCCAAAGCAACGTTCTTATAAGACATCTCTTGGGGCAATAAGAAGAAGAATGATAAGAAAACATGTAGAAAATAGTTTTCTGATCACTAAATATTTTTAGCATATTAAGCATTGCCTTATTTTTCTTGGGCTGCAGCACTTTAATTCATATGCTGAACAGAATTTTTGCTGAACAGTGTTTGATAAGATATACTTAAACACAAATACCTAGTCATGGTTAGGCTACTTACCTAAAATATAAGAAACCATGGTTCAAATATATGGGATTTGCAGATCTCCTTATTGCTGGAGTAGATATTTTAAGCCCTGAGCATCTCTCTTCACATACTGCCATGTTTTGAAATAAAGCATGCAGATTTCTTAATGCATAACATTTACTGATATATAAGGCGTGCTTTCTTTGTCAGTATTTGCATCACTGAGATTTTCAAGCCACAGAAACTGGATACATCATCTCCTTGGCACCTGACTTCAAGATATTTATATGCATTAATTAGATCCCCCCTCAGTCTTCTCTGGACTAAACAGGCCCAGCTCCTGCAGTCTCTCCTCAGAAGAGAAACACTTTAGTCTCTTAGTCACCTCTGTGGCCCTCCACTGGATTTTGCTTTTATTTAGCTAAAGCACAGTAAAAAACAGCTGGCAGAATCAGGTCCTTCACTCAGTAAATCAGTCAAAATGCCTGTGCACCCCAGGGGGTAGTTTTAGATATATAGACTTGTGTCAATACAGACCAGAAGATGTCAGTCGGCAGAAGAAATAGGTTCGATTTCTACAATGTAATTTAGGGGGAGATCAAGGCCATTCTATTAGAAACAAAAAGAAAATAGTATATTATTTTACACAACAGCAACCAAAAAAACCTCAAATGAGCAGGGGGAAAAAACATCCACAGAAGGTCCCTAAACAAAACCAGAATTATCATCATAGGCATACATTCATTCCTAAACTGGCATTTGGTGTCACAAGGAGAATTAATCTAGAGACAGAAGAATTCTATAGGCATAAAAATACTGGAAAATTAAGTCCCATAGGAGACACAGTATCTCATCAGAAAACAAGAAGAATACACACAAAATTTGCATGTCATTATCCTGTACCACTAAGGATAACTATCAATTTAACAAGACAATACTAATATAACTGCAGCACATATGTGCATCTTATATGACATTTTCAGAGCTTACAACTGAAGAAAATTCTATACCTACATCTTAAGTGCACCTTAAAATACATTCCCATAAGAAAGAGTCTTATCTCTGCATGGAGCTTAGTCAAAAATCTGTACCCCTTAAGACTGCTGAAATTTCAAGTTTAATCTCACATAAAATATGCATCCAGATTCTCCTCTACTTTTGGGAGAAAATCTTATTCATGAACTGGAATCTGAAGTATTTATTTCGTTTATTCTCAGCTTTCACTCAACCAGTACCTTAGCTGCAGTTAAAGGCTATGAAATCTACCTAAATGTGTTCATGTAATGGAGGAAGACTCAGTGGAATTATGCATAAAATGCAAAGTGATTGGGCCCTATTTTGGAGGGAGGACTGATTGAAAATGGAGAGGGACACAATGGAGAGGGGAAAGAAAGAATAAACTCAACATATTTGATGCAGTTTTCATTATGATAACAGTAATTTTGAATTTCTTTTCCCAGATATTTTAACTACCAGATAATTACCTCAGAATTTTATGGATTTTGATCTGTGATTTCTTTCTATGCACTTAATTTTCGTGGAATAGCAGTTTTTATGCAAGAGAGGCATCCATTGAAAATTGACCTAATAAGTAGAGATTTTGACCTCCATTTTTTATTTCTATCCAAATGAATGTGGCAAATAAAATATAAATACAATGAATTTTTTTTTTAAAAGTAAGCAATTCGACAAAGGAAAGTCATAAACTGGAAGAACTTGCATCATCTTTGTGTCCCTAAAGTATCAGTCTGTCAGCAAGTATCTAACAGATAGTTGTCTGAGAATTGCTTGCATTTTTAAAAATAATACAAATATCACTTTTAAAAAAGTATTTGCATAGCAAGCGGGAGAGGAATGAACCCAAGAATAGAACAAATTATAGCACTTTGTATTAATAGAGCAATTATTTATTGCTCATTAAAAAGCTATTAGTAAAATATTGTTATTTATGATAAACAATAAACAACATGCTGCTAAACAGTTGGCAATAGAAATTAGAAAGCAATAATATCTATTAGTAGGAAAGTTAATTTATCTACAAATTGTTTTTTTCAAATGTTTAGCAATATTTTTGGGTTTTTTTAGAGCAATGACAGTTAAATATTTTTATTAATCTGCTCTTTATGAAAATTGCAGCATTTGCATGTACTCTGCTTCTGCTCATAACTCATGTTTTAGCTCTCCTGTATCTGTCACTTATATATGCATGTTGTTTTAAACTCCTAAACAAGTAAACACTTTTGATTATTATCCCACATCCATCTAATCTCAGAGGTGGCCCTACTGTTAGTAATGCTGCAGAAGTTTTTTCCCTATTAGCAAATAAATCATAGTAAGTGAATTGTGTTAATGAATCATTTAGACTCATGCACCTTTTGAGAAGGGCAAAAGTTTCCAAATTTTGATTTACATGTAAATATTCAACTTTGAGCTTTGCAGTATTTGCAATTGGGACTGAGGACATGACTCTTTTTCTTTTTCTTTTTCTTTTTCTTTTTCTTTTTCTTTTTCTTTTTCTTTTTCTTTTTCTTTTTCTTTTTCTTTTTCTTTTTCTTTTTCTTTTTCTTTTTCTTTTTCTTTTTCTTTTTTTCTTTTTCTTTTTTTCTTTTTCTCTTTTCCTCTTTCTCTTTTTCTCTTTTTTCTTTTTTTTGCCTTATAGTGTAATTATTACTGCATAATTTTCTTGGAACCTCCATATCGATATGCATTATAGTGTACATGTTAAGGAACATTATCACAGAAAGGTTTTCTGAAGATTTAGATGCGTTAAAGTGCATTGATTTAAAATGAGTGCAGATGGTTAAATTATAACTTCATTTGATCATTTCTTTTTATTAAGAGTAGATTTAAACATACAGATTAGCCAAGAATAGGACCTGCATGGAATTTTAAAAATAAAATAAAAATGCAGAAATACCTTGTTAAGGTAAGTATTAAGATTTACCACCTAGAATTATGCTTCCATCTTGCTTCTAACTGCAGTAGTTTTGACTCGGCTAATTATCTTAGTTCTAAACTCGTAGGTAATCATTAGCAAGATCATAAAGCCAGGCAATTTCTACCTAAGTTTTTCAAGAAGGAAATATTTTTTGTGATGGTTTCGACCTTTTAATAGCTGTTTGTTGGTTCAAGTGTGTGTAGGATGTAGCAGATTTTTAGGTTGTTTTCTTTCCTGCCCAGGAGAGTTGAACCTGCATCTCCTACCTCCCCTGAGAGGACCATTACAAACAACCTATGTTCACCTCCCTTGCTGGAGTTGTTCAATTGCTAAAAAGGAAACCAAGATTAATTGGGCCCAGGGGAAGCACTAGACTGTAGCTTGGTTTTTCATGGAGAGCTATAAAACTTAACTGTAAAAATCTCATTTGATCACCCTAAATTCTAGAGTCTCAATTATGTGTTTGCATTAAATTGTTATTAGGTAAAACACATAAAACTGGGAAGAGGAGAGGAACTCTCAAAGGAGAGTGTCAAGCTGACTATGAACCTCAGCTCCCATGAGCACACTCTGAGTCCCAGGAATCCTGGGATCCTGACTGTCCAGTAGCACAGTTTTAACAGGAGGGACGGAAAACAGCCTCATCTTACATCACTTAATTCTCTGGGATAAAGACTGGTCTGAGTCATCTCAGACAAAAAAAAAGGAAGATAAACCCATATTTTATACTTTCTGGGCAATTCTTAAGACAATTTGCTTCAAAATCAAAGGATCAGTCACTTTCTACTGCTACTTTATCTTTTATTTCAGTTCCTTTAGAATCTATTGGATATACTCTGAACAATATGAAAACACAACAGATTTAAGAGGGGTTGACCTAACCTGCTTGGTGTTTTCTTAAATGTCAAAAAAATCCCACTTTCCAGACTAAAGAGAAAACTTTTCAACTTCCTTGTCATCAGTATTAAGTAACATATATTTATTCTTCATCTCATATTCAGAAGACAATTTTCCTAAGAAGCAACATCAATAACAGATGTTGTATTAAGACACAAAATGGCTTCTTGAGGACAGCAGACACAGAACTCCTGATTCACAGAAATCTGTGCAAATGTTTCTGTGGATATAGATAAATCTTTTTTCATAAGTGTATATTTTCAAACTACTTCATTCAAATTCAGAACTTCATCTTATGTTTTTATGTTTAGGTAGGACATACCTCAATCTACTCTGTGATAAACATATGAGAACATTTATTAACTTTGCCAAGCTGACATTTCAAAGCTTTAAATCTAATATCAGTGGTTTACTGGGATCCAAAGAAAAACATATACTTCAGTATGTTCAAATTGAGATTTGTTTACCATCATGTTGGTAACAATGAAATTTGCCTTCTGCTTATAAATTTTCACATAATCAGAAATAAAACTAAAATAATTCAAATAAGTCTCAGTGTCTTTTAAAAATGGTGATGCATTATCTGCCTCCCCTCCAGATTCTAACTGTGCAACATGATACAATTTGGAAAGAAAGATCTGATCACTGATTCTTGGCTTCTGTTCTTGCTGTTGCTGGCTGCTGCAGAAAGGAGTGTTTTCAGCAGACAAAAATTGACAGAAATACATAAGCTCTGTTGGCAAGCAATTTCACACTTGGCCTTTACCAGTTGGTGCATCAAGCTGATAGCTGGCCAAAAGTACATTATAACAAAATAAAAACCTACTGATCTTAAAAAGATGAAAAAAGTCCATCACATGTGCCCCCCATCCCCACACATATATACAAAGAGGTGCAAACTCAGAACTGGAAGTCAGATAGACAGAAAGGGAATAACACCAGTATGAAAACCATTAATATTTTTCTCTCATCTTTGCACTCTCCATTGTTGCTTCTTCCACTCCAGTCAGAAACAGCTTTCCTCAGTTATTATCGAGCTCACTTGATCCCCTCAAAAGACCTTGTTTTCAACATGACCTCAGGCATTAAGAATTTTTTTGCTTTTCCCTGGAATATTATATGCAGCTATTGGGAGCTGCAGAAGATATATTAATCACAGCTATTTCTTATAGCCTGTGGAATGAAAAACTTTTTTGTTTGTTTATTTTTTTGTTTGAAACACACCGTTCATTCTGAAGCTTCAGGGAAAAAAAGGAAACATTTGGCAGATCATGTTCAGCAACAGCAGTATTATGATATAATTATTTCAGAAGTACTAATTATTTCATTATGTAGGAAAATGGTTTCTCTACTTCCATTCTTAGCTCTTATCAGAGATGCTGAAAATCTGGAATTTAGCAAAAAGCCTCATTCTTTTGTCTTCATAGTACCTAAAATTTTATCAAAATAACTTTATCTGCATTTTTAGGCTCTTTTAAAATTAGAATAATTGATTACTTTTGTTGAAAAAACATTTGAGTTACGTAAACATATTTTTTGAAACTTTAAAGAAATCAGTATATACTCAACAAGTTTCAAAACTAAACTTCTAAAATCATTCAAATGCTGATCTCAAGCATTCTAAATGTGCTTCAACTCACCTATTTTATAATCAGTTAATATACTATTATGTATTATCTATTAATACACTATTATGCAGATCTGCCAAGCAGTGCTAATGGACCCCAAAGTCAATTAGCAAGTAAAATAGGCAATAGAAAGTCCATTGCACTGGTTATTCAGCACTTGGGTTAACTTAGGAGTATGAATTTTCACTTATTATCAAAACAGAACTCCCAAATGTTCTGAAATGTTCAAAGATGTCAAAGGCTAGGCTCCTAGTATTTGGCTAGAAGAAGAGGATATTAAAGAGCTGAAAAGGGTTCAAATCTAGTGAATCAGATTTTGCACAGATTAGGCTGCAGTTCTAGAAAAGGTGGAGAGAATTAATCTGACTTTAGAAGTTTATGCTTTGTCATATTCACTGCAAACATTTCACACAGAAAAGGACAAAGTTATACAAACATGGACTTCAATTATTGATAACTGATGTTGGGCATGTGCAATAATTTGATTTATTGAGCTTCGCACCTTAAAAAGACCGGGTTTAACACCAAGAAAAATAGTAAAATGGTGATAAGGAACATGTTTAAAACATCTTTAAAAAAGAGGAAATTACTTTTTTTCTCATCTCACATTATAGGTTAACTGAGATTCAGTAAAGGTTCAGAGATTTAATGGTAAACAGCATCCAACATGAAACAACATCCTGGTTTTATCAGAAACTGCAAAGTAAAAAGTTTTTCTCTTTGGAGAGAAAATAGTCAATACTGAAATTAAGCCTCAAGATTTAATTGTTTTCAAAATAATTTTTAATAATTTTTCTGAAGACAAAGCAGGACTTGTCTGGATAAAGTAGTTCATTTGTATATGTGATGCCAAATATTTGTCTAAGTCAATTATTTGTTACCTCATGCTATCTGAATGCTTTAAGAGGGAGTCACCAGCACTTTATTTCTGCACATTGTGTCTTTGTGAATTCTACACTGCTACCAAGAGGTATTGAATACACTATGACTACTGGAGACAGAGATGCTTAAATCACCAACCATACCAGAGGAGGAGAAGGTGTCCTTTAGAGAGCCACTAGAAAGATTGGGGGTTTTCAAAACACTGTTTTCTTCAGGTGAAAAACAAAAAAACTATATTAGAACAATAATTAAGGAAAATAAAATCATTTACTGACAAAGTAAAATCCTCTGACATATACCTCCAAAAGAGCTGATAAAGGTCATGATATATTTAGCTTTCCAGAAGGAAAAAAAAAAAAACAAAACAAAAAAAAAAAAAAAAAAAAAAAAAAAAACCAAAACCTTTCACAGTAAAAAATGGATATTAGATATCTGAAAGTTAGTTGGATAAATGACAGCTGTTTGCTTTGGCTCCCTTTCTAATTGATGATATGAAATGGGTAGTTCCAGAGGACGATTCATTCCAAGGAACCATGGAAGAGGCATAAAAATTTAGCTTATTTTTGAACAATAGACTTTTAAACATGCAAATATTCAGGAGATGAATTATGCTCTGTAGCACACATGAGCAGGAAAGGTGAATTTCTACACTGACAGTTCAAAATCAGCTAGCACAATTTCTTTTACAGAAAGTAACAAAATATAACCATATTATTGAATGTTAATTTGCCCCAAAGCCTGATGGTTCAAAAATATAATTAAAAATAGAAATGATGATCTGAGAAAGACAATCACCAAATACACACACAATAAAATGTTAATCCTACCTGTATAATTCAGTAAATAGGAACACTGCATTAGCAAGTTTTTGTGTCTTAGACTGGCACAATGCTGCCCTCTTCCTCTGTCCACTTACCCTGCTTCATGTTGTTGACTTATGCCATTTACATCCCTTAAAAGTGCAAGAAATAGAGGAAATGAGGTATGAAATCACATCATCGAATACCAGGATCATAAGAAGATGATGTACTTTTGTCATATATGGATGTAGCTAGAGAAATATTTTGTTTTAGGTAATCTAGTTATTAGTGTGTTAGAAACAGAATTTACAAAGATAAGTTTTAGGGAAGAAATAGCCATATACCATATAAGACTATAGAAAAGCACATGCAAGGTGATGTAGATGTTGCCTTAAATACCTTGAAAGGTATCTTTCCTTGAAAGGTAAGATAAAAGCACCTTGGATCTCTTGGAAAAAAATCACCCTCAGAGAACATTAAAAAAACTGCAAATGAAACATTGCCTTGGGCATCGTCATATTTATTTTTTATGAGGAGTGGATGTAGTCCCACATTCCTATTTTTAAGCCACGTTGTGATTTCGTGGCATTTCTGTTACAGAGATGTTAGAATTAGACTGAAAAACTGCTGTACATGCAAATACCAGTGTCTGTCAGATGCCTACAGTGTACTCGCTCATAACAACAGCAAAGCTGTGCTGACCTCTGGTGAGACCCAAACTTTCCTACTTCAGTGCTGAAAGACTCTTCCTAGCTCAAATACACACTCAGGATGGAAAGTTACCCCAGGTGTAGCTCTGCCAATCAGTGAGCAGGAGAGTGGGAGGCCTAAACTTTATCAGAGGGAGATGAATTTGATAACACACAGATTGATTGTAGCAATAACTCTATTGATCAACTCCAGTCCTTGAAACCTCTGAGTAGCTTGAGGGACATTAGTACTTGTGATTCAAGGAAAAATGAAAATACCCAAAAGGTCACATAGAAATGGAGATTGCCTGTCAGTCAGTAATTTCCAGCAGCATGAGAGATGTGAAGGTGGCATTAGAACGGGGAGACTGCAATATTCAGAAGCTATCCAGTCATTGGCATCTTTTATTACAGAAACTGCAGACATTTTTAACATTTCACTTGTTCAAATGGAATAGACACCAGTGAAAATATTCACCTAGAAAATCAATTACTCAGTCCACAGCATATGAGGATCAATCACATTAAGTAAATAGCTTAAATTTGTTTAAACTTAATTTAATGTACATTGTATAAAAAACAGAAGAAAGAAATATGAGGAAAATGATGGTCCACTTATTCACCTAAAGATGCTATAAGGCTCTAAAGATGACTTGGAATACCCTACTTATAAGAATATATTCTAGTCTATAGTATTGATAGCTTTTGGGAAGATTTGCATTATTATAATATTAAAGCTTTAATAGTTATTACTATCCGCAGGTTACTGAAAAAGCAGGAAAATGTAGAACCTTGTTTCTTCTTAAATAACATGTCTTTATCAGAGTCACATGGTATATCAAAAATTTCAGCCTCATTTATTGCAAGTAATTAAAGCAAACCTGAAATAGATTGCACACAAGTATTTGCCTTGTGGATGCTAGGTCCTTATCACCACTCATTTTATTCTTACAACTCTATTCCTCATTGGCCATTGAGGCGTGTTCCCTGAACCGCTGGGGCACGGCTTCCCAGCTGACCCGGCAGCCCTGGCAGGGAACCGTCCCAGCCTCGGTTAGGAAGCCGCAGGCGGACCGGCAGCTCTCCCCCGGTGGGTAAGGCCATCTGGCGACGGAGCGCTGGTGAGCGAGGCAATGATGAGAGAGCGAGAGGGAGGCTTCAGTGAGGGTGCAACAGAGAGCAGTTTATTGTCACTCTGCAGCAGCCCAGACCAAAGGCAAGCTGACAGAGCTATGCAGGGGGTTAAAAGGGAAGGGGAAAGGGAGTGGCTTTGAGTCAGGGGACCAATTAGGGTAAAGGGGAAGTAATACAGAAAGCAAATCAAATTTAAGGGGTGGGGGATTTCCCAGGCCTGCTCCAATCCAGGGCCGAGTCTCTCCGAACTCTCTGGAAAGAGGGGAGAGGCCTCCTGAGACTGGCAGGCTCTGGGAGGGGAGCAACTGATGATTGACACAAAACAGTATCTGGGGAGAACAAAGGGAGGGGATTTCCAGGGCGGGAGATGTACTAACTGGGGAAGAACATAGGGGGAACTTGGAAGAAACCATTACAGAATAAAACAGCAAATCTATGAACATTAATATTAAAACATAGAATATAAAACACACCGCAACAGGCCATGCTACCTGCTGACTAGATTTTTAAATATGTGGGGTGGGTTATTGCCAGAAATAGGTTAACAGATACTCTGCCTTCTATCAATGTTGCACTGAAGCTCCAGGTATCAAGTTTGGCTGAAGTCAAAAGAGGTTTCTGGGATGGTGCCTGAGAAATGTGGGAGAAAACTTCCTGTTTATTGAGAGTATTAATATCAGTATCAGTATTAGTAGCAGTATGAATATTAGTATTAGATTAGAGGATGTTGGCTCTCAGGGCCTTTCTTCAGATTCTCTTGGAAAACAAAACATAAAATGCTAATAAATGGAAGTTATAACACATCCATATTTAAGTTCATGTAACAGAAATTTGAAAAAAAAAGTTCATATTCACAAAACCTGCCATGGTAAAATGTGCTATGAGAAACAATGATACTGAAAAGGACTCTCAGAAAATGATAAATAAACTCTCAGTGCTATGCTGTGCCAAAAATAAAAAATGGTATCCTTGAATAGGCAAAAAGGAGAACACTGAGTAAGATTAAGGGGAACATATAATCTCTCATTTGACGTTTGTTGACTAGTACTGTAACAATGTTGTTAATAAATCAGAGCAAATGTTGATAACGTGAAGAGAACCTTGCTATAAAAGAAGCTCAAGGAGCTTCTGCAGCATCCTAAAACGAACATAAATTTGGAAATGAAAAGTAAGAGAGGGCTTCATGATCTGGTAGCCATCAACCAGGTTATCTTTGTTCTACAGTGGTTATCATTTAGTGTAGATTGATTAATACAGACTAGATCAAAACATCCCTTGTTTAAAGTGCAAATTAGTTATTAGAAAAACTGGCTGTTGTTATGGTGAATTTCTTGTAATTGTGTATTTTTATTTGATTTTTTTTTCAAAAGGAACTCCAGTTCAAACAGGAATCCATTCAGATTCATCAAAAGGCAAAGCAAAAGTAAACAAAAAAATAAAGTACATTGCTTTCCATAGGGAACTTCTCCATTGATTAAAGGATTTAAAAATTAAACAAATTCTAAAATAGTGGCTATCTTTATTAATATCCCAGCAAAAGCTCTGTGTAATTGCCCGTTTTCCTAAGATGCCCATATTCTCACAGTAAACAACCGTATCACAGAATGATAGAACATTCTGAGTTGGAAGAGATTCACAAGGATCACTGAAGTCTAACTGCTGGCCCTGCAGAGGACATCCCCAAGAATCACACCTTGTGCTGGTGTATTCATCTCTACCTCCAGCAGTAATGGCTGAAAAGGAAACAACCCTGGACTATGCAAAGAGAGCAAGCTCTGCACCTCAGTTCTGCACCTGCTTTATCTATCTCACAAAGCACCTTTTGGTTTACAGATTTTTTCTGATTAAGGGCTTGACAAAAAGCACATAAGACAAACTAGAAAAAGATTTAATAGGAGAAGCCCTCAATGAAAGGTTGCAAAGTCCAGTGGCACAAATATAATATGAACTAAGCAGATTTCTTTTGTAGTACCTTTTACAGCTCCTTTTTTGAAGGCAGAAAAAATTGATCTCAGAAAAGTAAACTTTCATTTTATTCTTCTGCGCCTCCAGGAAATCTAGAACACATTCAGTCATCACAATTGTTCTCCAGCCTTGTCCATCTATGTCTATTCAGAATGAGATCAGGTCCCATGAGCACTGCAGATTTTCCCAGCATGCGCGCACAACTGTAGAGTTACCCAAACTCCGAACCCCAGTTACATATTTTCACCTTTCTGTTTTTACAATACTGACAAAGTTTTACTCCCTTAATAATGGATACAGTATAGATCCTGACTGGAAGACTGTTGCAGGTTTAAGAGCTGGTGATCCACAAAATATCTAACCTGAGCAAGGGCAGGTCTGTGCTGGGCTGCACATGCAGGGTGCCTTTCAGGCTTATGATGTGCTGCACAAATAATTTGGCTGCAGAGTAACCTCAGTCAGCTTGTGGTAAGAGAGGAGCCAGCAGACAGCTCCCATCTGGTACCAGCCATGGCATTACCTTTATTTTAAAGCGCAACAAGAGGTTCTCATAAGAACATAATTTAGGAATAGATTTCTTCTAAGGTAATTGTGTAATAGCTCACATAACAAGAGGGACAGCTTTTCTCCATGGACAGCATCCACTTGTGCAGCACATCACGGGAAAATCCATCCGGGATTTGCCTGATGCTGCACAAATGGGAGATGCTTATCCTTTGGAGTAATGCAGCATTTGCTCACTATCCTTTTACTCATCTGATTTTTTTTTTTTTTTTTTTTTAATTAAAGTAGTCATTTTATGAAAACATTTGTTGCCAGGCTGCTCTTATTGAAATTTTCGGACAACCCTGTAAGATCTCTCACTTCTCCTCACAGTGCCACCCCTTCCCTGCTACAGTACAGACAAGCATCAGTGAAATGGGAAGTGTGGATTAAAGACCTCTCAAAGTGAGAATCACCAAAAGGCAATCTAATGGGTGAAAGAAATGTATGAGAAGAACCTTCATGTTTCTTATTTATTTTTCACTTAAAGTTTTTGCTGTTGAACATGTACACAGTGCATGCAGCATGGCTGATCCTGAGGTGGGTCAGAGAACACTTTCATTTAACATTATTAAAATGTTCCATTGTTGTGTCCAACCCCCTACCTTCCCCCCCCTCCAGCCCCCCCCAAAAAGAAAATAAATAAAAATCTACTGCTAAGTTATCAAAAAAAAAGCCTGCTGTAAAACAGTGAGGCTAACCAAACTCTAGAGGAACTATAAGAATAGTAATGCTTTAAGACACCTCTGAGACATGGATTACCCTCATGCTTCTTTCAGTAGCATAATAATGTCATAACAGAAAGAAATGTCAGTGTCTTCTGTGCTTCCTCATATCCAGTGTTGGGTGGTTTGTGGGAGCAGTGTGAAGGGATTATTCACCTAATACGGCGAGGAGACACCCAAGGACACTAATGAGCTCTACAGTCTTTCAGGAATTTGATTTCCCTGAATAATTTAGACTGCAGATTTAAAATATCAGGCCCTAGCAGATTTAATCCTTAAAATTGCACGTGTAAATATAAAATTCCTCCCACTGTAAAGCAATGTAATTTTTTAATGGAGCACACATTATCTCCAATATGCTATTATTTTGTGTTTGAGTTAAAGCTGAAGAAAATAAGTAATCCTTTTCTTTAACATTTCCCAAATACAGCATCCTGTATAAAGAAACAAATGAACAAACAACCCTCCCTGCCCTTCAACTTTCACAGTTGTGTAGAGCACATTTCTACTTATTTCTCTGCAGTATGGCACTACTTCCTCACCTCCAAAACACATGTAATTACAGAAATGGTAAACCAAAACATATGTCATGTTCTTCCTGATGTCCAACAGAAACAATATCATTGTGAATATTAGAATTCATCTACTTTGTGATCAGACATTTTTTAGCTTTTTTCTGAATCATTCTTTTATTCATGAATAAGGTTTGCTTTGTTTCTATGTCAAATTCTTATAAACTATTTTTTAAAAAGAACAGAGAAAAATACTTTGTTCTTCATGTCTCATTATTTTAGCAAAATCATATCTTCTGGACTAATTTCTATTAGAAATGTGTTAATGGAGGTAAGTCCTTAATATTTGTATGATCACCAAAAAAGGGGGGAAAAATCAGTTGTTTCTAGGTATTATTACAATTGAAAAACTATCCTCCATTTTTCTCCACCAAGTGGAGCTTTTGAGAAATACTTAAACTGTTGACATTATATAAAATAGTACCTTAGGGTTTCAACCTTGTAGAGTTGTATGTATATCTTACTTTTTCTGTATCTAGTCATCCTATTGAGTGGGTTAGATAACTTCAAAGACATTAAAATATCTTTTGAAGTCCAATGGTGAGCAATGGGAATAAAAGAATTCTTTGTTTGCATGTACCTTTTTAAATATTTTTTTAAATATATGATCCTTGGAAGAGACACCTAAAGCATCTAAGTTAAGCCCATCACTTTTGAGAGGTCAGGAATAAGAATATATCAATACATAGCACCACAAGCTTACAAAACAAAGAAACAGAAACACATCTGGTATTCACTAAGCTTGTTGGCACGTGCCAGTGAATTTGCAATCAGGCATGGAAACAGCCAAGCTCATGAAGCCTACATTTTTAGAACTATAGCAGTTGTCCTATAAATTATTCTGCATCTAGGTCTACATAAATAGCAAAGACAGATGCACAACGCTAGTGCCAGTTCTACAAAACACTGTTACGGGTTGCAAGATGCTGCAATAAATAGGTTAATCATTTTTAATGTCTTTGATATTCATCATATTCAACATTAATCAAGATTAATTAATTAGGAGTTAATGTGACTTCAGCATGAATTGTCAATGGTGTTTACTTGTAAATGTAGTTTTTCAGGACAGATATAATCTGTCACTCTCAAAACTGACCTTGTTTTCTACACTATTTCACATGAACTATAGACTTCCATGCTAGTGTTGATACTGATGTATGGTGAGGTTTTCCCCCTTATAATTTTTCCTTTTTATTGATATCTGCCAAAATAATGGTCCATCCAGTGCTTCTCCTTTGAGTTTTTTCCCCAATTACAACTCAGGTAAAAATTTTTTGACCCAATTGAATAGCCCACTGTTGAAAAGTCACATGACTAATGTTGTCTGGAGAAAAATATTACTTTTTTTTTTAATTGTCTCAAATACTATCAGATGAATAAATATCCTCATACACAATTTGAAAGTAAATAGAAAAACACTTTAATTTGAACTGATAGTTGTCTATAAATATGAAATACATGTTCCTGAGTTTCATTAGTCATATTTGTAATGAAATTAAATAATTAGAATATGGGAATTAGGTACATCAAAAATGTAAGTTCTTTCAGAGTTAATATAAAGTACAAAATGGCTCAATGCCTTCTAAAGTACTGTCTATATTGATGAATGCAACTACTGGTTCTAGTACAGAAGAACAAAAATACATTAAGAAACCAAAAGTCAAAGCCTAAAACTCCTAAATTCCTATTCAATACCCCCATAAATTAAACATTCTTTGTGACTCTGGATCAATGTTCACTATGTTTCCTTTAAAAAAATACTAGATTTAAGAAAAACCTCCAATGTATTATCTTAAAAGTCATTTACAGTTAGAACATTTCAGAATCATGCCATAGTGAGTTCTTTACAGAGGTTTCCAAACCTCACTCACAACGATCTAGCTTTAGCATCAGACATCAGATGTTACTCTATATATATAAATATATATATATATGTGTGTATGTGTGTGTAGCTGTGTGCATGGTTTAAATTGTTTTCTTAGCAGATTTACCAGTTCATAAGTATAAGGAGCTGTTCTGTCCTCTAAGTGCGGTATTGTAGCATATGGAAGTACCTGAAAAAGAGGCCTCAGGTTTTGTCCCAGGTTTTGCAATTTGGTTCACTGAAGCCAAAAATTCTATTTCAAATTGCCCTTAAAGAAGAAAAATTAATTATGGAAAAATATTAAATACATTTTATCTTAAAAGCCTTCAAAATTAAGCTAAAGGATTGCTCACAGACTGAGTATGCTGTATACATGTAAAACAAATATTGATTTCTAGTGTTCTCATTGCCTTCCTCTAAAACCAGTTACACATTAAGTAATTAAAATAAAAATTTGTATTTAATTTTAAATGAACAAGCATGGAATTAAAGAAAAAGTTGCTCTAATCAATCGTCTCTCTCGGAGTAATTAAAATTCTTTTGATTCATGTCAAGTTGTTGCCTAGAGGGAATATCAAACCTCATTAATGGTAGAATTGAAAATAAAGAACAAAAAAGCTACAATAACACCTTGTAGAATTCACATTATTTTCTTGTCTCCTGAATATATTATTTGCTTTCTTCTTTTATTATCGTTAACTCAGAAGTACCATAGAAGCAGTGACAGATGGGAGCAGGGTAGAGACATCTCAGGAGGTACATCAAATCTGGAAATGCATATACCATCACCTTTGGGCTGTAGCATTTTATTCAGTTCCACAATCACAGCTTTGCAGTTCTGACCAAAGACAGAGGCCAAGACTGCAGTCATCAGGAAGCAAGGATATATTGGAGAAGCACATAGAGGCCCAGTGAGATTAGAAGAGTGGGAAGCAAAGCAGAGGATAATGCATTTTCCAAGAGTTCTCTGCCATTGCATGCAGATAAATACTTTGTATGAACAAGTAGAAAACATTCATTGAGTTCACAAGGATCTCTGTTCAGTTTTCAAGCATTTTCTAATTCACAGATAGGTAGAACCAGAGATATCTCATTTGGCACAGCCCAGTCAGGTGATCTATCAAACAGCACATTCTAACAACTATACCAAAGTTCTGCACATCTGTAAAGGTGCTACTGAAAAATGAGCAAGGTGAAATATTCCAAGGAGTACTAACTGACTCTTTTCTAGATATTTAATATGTAATGAAATGAATTCATAAGCTAAAGGGAGCCCTGCTATTATAGATTTTTTTTTCTTTTGAAAGTCTAAAGAGAGAAGAAAAAAAAAACCCAAACAGCCATCATCTTTCCAGTAATCAAACAGTATTTTTTTTCTATTTGTACAGTAGATGCAAGAACCATTGATTACTTCTTAAAAGAACAGGCTAATTTGTTGAGGACTGTGAAGAAAATTATTATAGGGCTTGAAATACTAGGACACTCCCCTTGAAAACTACCATTTAAAAGCAGAGCAATTCAACTGAGGTTTTATAGATTTTCGGTTTATCTGGTAGTTTGAGCAATAGGTTTTGAAAAGTCACTGCTATCACATGGAATGTGTTTTAATTTTATAAAACTGCAACTAATATGTGCTGCTCATTTCATGTTGCCCTTACATCTGCCTTCTAGATTTTTAACTGTTCTTTGTTATTTCTTGAACTCTGGCTTATGATGCCATATAAAGCCTTCATTGTTAATCCACAGGGAATTGTAGGACTTAACTACTGTTAAGAGATGTCTAACACTTCAAAATTTACTGGTTAAAAATATGAATAGAATTACTACTCATTACACAGATGAAAAACTAAGAAGAAATTTTGTAGTCTTGTCATTTAACTTCTACTCAAACTGCTTTCAGCAAAGTTTTATTGTACACATTTATACTCTGCATAAGTACAACCATACCCTTTTATTAAATTCAAATTTTATTTCTCATCCAAGTTTTAAGACTGTTTCTTTAAAGAACCCCAAACAAACAAAACAATGACAAAAATCCGCAAAATCACCAACATCCACTCCACTAAAAAAAGAAATAAAAAAACCACCAAAAACTAAAATTAACATAAAACCCCACTATTAATATTTTTCAATTTACATATATTTCTTAAAAAAGAAATCATAAATCTGTCTTGGCAGAAGAACATGTGGTAAGTAATTAGAAGGATGAATTTACTCTGTGAAATGGGTAAAAAAGATTGGCATTTGCAAGGTCACTTATTTAAAGCAGAGGATGAATTCTGGTCCCCTTGACAGTCAAGACTCACGCTGTCCTTTGTTTAGTTGTACCCAACTTCACTTTCTTCCTGCCTAAAGAGAGAGAGAAAATAAATAAAAGGCAGCAGGGAGAAGAAATAAGGAAAAGATAAGAAATTTTATTTGTTTAATTTATATTCTGCTCCAGTTATTGGCACAGCTACTTTCTGCTTCAGAATCTTGGTAACAAGGGGGAATTTTTCAAAAAAGAGGGCCACGGTCAGAAGACAACAGCTCTAGTCCTTGATATATATGAGTGAGTGGCTTGGGTTATGGTATTTGTGTTGAACTAAACCATACTTCAGTAATAATGCATGACAACGTGCTTGTTTCACAGACCTGTCACAGAACAGGAATATTTTCTTTCTCAGAACCCAGGCTTCCTAAACCTCAGACCTCCTCTGTGATAAATGAACATGTACTGTATCTGAGACACAGATTTGCTCTTACACCAGAAAAACAAAACAAAACACAAAAACCCAAAGAATTTTAGGTCCCCCAGCTTGGGAATTTCTCACAGTGAGCGTCAGTTCCTCATATATCAGTGAACTAGCAGAACAATCTCAAACTATCAACATCTAAATCTCTTAAAAATACCTAAGGCTGGAGCAGGTATTTTGTAACCATGACTGAGCACTTCACTGCCTGACAATTCCACAGTGAATTGGCTTAGACTGTGTAAGCTGGAGTAAATCATAGTACTGTTTTGATTTACAGTATGGGGACAACCACATAGACTGTTCATAAAGGCACCTTTGTTTCTTTTCCTGACTTCATCTGAACTTCTTGGCTGCTCAAAGGCACAGTCTAAAGAACTGACCTCAATTCTCATCAAGACAATTAATAAATAAATAAACAACTTATAAGTCCCCTAGAAAAACAACAAAATTACAAACGAACAAAAAATTCACCAGTCACAAAGAAACCCACCAAACTACGCAAAATATATTAAGCAGAAAACTATACATAGTAAAGGTGTCCCAATTTTCATTCTGTAATTTTTGAGGATAGTATGAATTTGAAAGAGAAGGCAGTGTTCTTCCTTTATTTGAGATTCGTGATGTAAAGCAAAAAAACCCCTCATAGATCTAAACATGATGTTCCTGTAGATAGATTGTATTGTAAATTCTTTCTTACTAAAGATCATTAGAGAATTTTATGCCCATAGAGAAAGTAAGATTTCCCAACAGAAATAATTAGAATCTGATGTAGTAATGGTTTTGGTCTGTTAGTTTGTAGACTACATTTCTGTACCTCAAAGTAAATAGCAGGTAAAATTGGCTTTCAGTGGAATAAGAAAGGCCATCCCCTCAGGCCCTGCATTTCTGATGATCCATGAAAAAGGTTTGTAATGAGCTGGCAATTGACATTGATTATCATTTAAAGGCAGTGAAAACATACAAAGTGCTCTGAAAAGTTTTCACTGTTAAGTGACACCCGTAACAGTGAGGAGCAGAATTTGTGCTTCTCTGGAAGAGAGGTAGGAATTTCAGACACCACAGTCCCTATTACTTTCTGTCCGGAGACAGTGAAGATTTGGAAAAGGTAAAGCTTTTTCTTGCTTCTCGTTTCAGCAGTATGGTGAAATCAGAACCTTGTATTCAGTGGCTGAGAAGTCAGCTTACAAATTCCCCGGCAGACCCGGTATCTCTGTGCTACGTGTCGGCAGGATGCTGACAAGTGATTGCATTCCTCATTCTCAGTCATTCAGTCGTGTCTCTGTTAGAGCAGCCCACACCTCACTGTCACACCTTTCACTGACCCTGGAGATTGCTGGCATTCTAAATACAGGCTGACACCTGTTGTTTTCTGGACTCTTGATGGTAAAAAATGATGAAAAGTAGTTTTGGGGAGATCAGACTGACTTTCTGTAATTTAAAGTTGAGCAGCTTCATCAGCCTGCAGTTACAGAATGTGCCGCCACTTCCATTGCCCTACTAGCTGCTCTGCAGTTCCTTGTGTCAGTAACACGGAGGAGAGCTGTGATCCTTTCTCCTTCATCCAGCTTTTTCTCTGTATCAACTTCCAGCCCTGGAATAAAGAGCTAAAGCAGAGAGCAGCTTAGCTGCCAGAGTTAGTATTATCAAAGGTGGCATGACTTAGAAGCCATAAAATTCTCCATGTTCTGTATTTGAGATGCAGAACAAGAATTACAAATAATAGGCAATATGGTGGGGTACCACATCTGAATCTCATGAGGTAGGAAAGTACAGTTAGATCCTAATAAGTGATAAAACTAGCTCCTTTTGGAAAACAACACTCTTTCTGCAAGCTGTTACTATTTAAAATTGCATGTTAAACTACAGAATCTAACTATGTTTTTCTAACTGGTTGAGTATTCTGTCTCCCAAAAAACGTTGCCCTGGAAGCACCTCTATGGAAGGCAATTTCACTGACAGGGGAAGTTACTTTGCATACACAATAGTGTATCACAGTTGTGTCTAATGAATTACTGTCTGTCACTTGAAGGGCAGAGAGGGTGAAAGGTAACAAGTTTGAACAGAGGAAACAATAACTTAAAATGCAGTTCATTTTAAATAAAATAGGATACCACAGAGAAACTGTGCCTTCTATCAAGAGAAGAATAAACAGTCCAAAATGTTAACAAGGTATGCCTAGCAGGACCAGAAAAATGTTGTATTTTTAAGTCTTCCATTTTCCTCCTGTGCTGATCTTTTTCACTCTTGCATTGAATCATTAAAGGAACTATAAAACATGCAGAAGAGTTCCTATTCATTGACCCCTGAAGTATTTTGTTTTACATTGGTCTTCTCTTTGTATTTTTTTTTTTTGGTTTTTACAGGTGTAAAAGACGTTTGAGCTCAGTCACCAATTACTTTTTTACAAGAGGTTACAAAAATAACAATACCGTAAACTGTATTCCTGGTTCAATACCTGCTATTGTTTGTTGTCAAGTTTGTGCATCAGAAATGGGACATTAATTGTGTTGCTTACAATTAGGATGTATTGGCAAAACTCTCACATACAGAGCAAAAACTGTGTATGAAATAGCTTAACAATTTTTTTCCTTTTTAATCTGTAAAATATCAGAACTTCTATGCAGTATCCACAGTACCTCTATGAGTGTAGAGAGAGAAGTCTTGCATTTTGATGATTTAGGCCCTTAACCATATGTGTAAGGCACTTAACTTAATCAAAGAGGTTTCATTAAGAAATTATTTCTAGAAAGAAAAGGCATATCTGATACTATCATTTCATTATTAATAGAAGCCATTACAATCTCTGTTTTTACACATTTCAGTGGTGATTTTCAGCTAAAAGATCAATTCCAAGCCTTTTGCTGTTTACTCCAGCTGCCAGCACTGTTTATGTGCTCCTCCCCGCAGCAGGCAACCTCTCGGAAGGGCAGGCTGGCCCCGGGCAGAAAGCAGTGACTTTCTGCACCTGTAGAGTCACCAGGATCAGCTCCTCTGGCTGCAGCACAGCTCAGCACAGCATCGATTACAGGGCAAGCTTTGTGCTCTACTGAATCCCACAGGGCTGTAATCAGCGGTGCTCAAACCACCTTTACACGGCATTGAGAGCCCTCTCAGGTTAATAAAGCAGAAGAATGGACAGTTTCTGACTCCAACAGGCTAAAATTTCAGGCACCTGCACAGGCTGTTGGATTATGACAGTTTTAGGTATTCATGTGAGTGGATTTGTAGATGCCTCAAGGAGATTTCCTAGCATCTATGAATGCAGAGGTTTGTGGTGCACCATTCCAGGGTGTTGCATTTATGAAATATTTTAGTTGTAAAATGAATGAAAGAAAAAAAAATTATTTTAGTTTTCCAAAGGAAAATAAATCAGAATTAGGAATCTGAAATATTAGTCATGAAATGCAATAAAGTACTGTTACTGAGTGGACATCCAACAATTTAAAAATGTAAAAGTAAATCTAAATCAACCTAAATTCTGTGTCTACATTGATTAGGTTTGAATTTAATTTTTAAAATAAAAGTAACTAAACAATCTCCTGTATTAGCAGACACTTTTCAATTATAAAATTTTCTTCTACTGGGCCTTTATTATGAAATTTTTTATCAAACCTCCCTTCAAGATGTACTACTAATTATTTGACTGGAGTGTCAATTTGCAATAATCAAGAGAAATGTAATGATAATAAGAACAACTCCAGACCATAAGTTCAAGCTAATGGAAAGTTTTTCTTTTTTGGTTTATATGATGTGACAACATGAATAAAATCTAAATGTGACTGAAGCCCCTAAAGCAGGTTTCTTAGATATAGGCAAGTAGCTGAGCTCTTCATAGTACTGAAGACTATTGATTCTTTTCTCATATCATCTGAATTGGAGCACAGCATTAATGAAGTTCTAAAATCTCAGTATTGTACACTACGATCACTAACATTAGGTCAGACTCTACAGATACATTTTTTAACTGCCAGACTAGTCCACTCTTTTCTCAATTAAAATATGATATCAAATGCTTTACACCTATTGCACCTTTTCCATTAAAAAACTGAACTTATATTTTTAATGATAGCTTAATGATATAGAATGTTACATGAATAATATGTGAAAGTCCCGTGATTTGTGGAGATGTGGAATATTTCCTTAGTTCATAGAAAAACTTTGGAGTAAAAGGAAAATAATTTCACAGGTACATAGTGCTCAAAAGAGATGATCTTATACTGCAAGAGTGACTTTATGTTGTAATAAAATCTCTATCACACTGATGCCTTAGCTTTTATATTTTCAGATTCTGTGTGTGCTGCCTAGGGATGAAGCCTTGTATTAGGAACTGTACTTTGCTCCCTCTACGGAGCAGGTGGACAAAACAGATCCATTTCTGCTGGAAGACCAAGGACAACTTTCAGCCCAAGAACACAAACAACGATTGGCTGAGGGGTGGAACAAGAAAGATGGGACCTCGTGGCCTGGGGTTGTAATTGGGCAATTGGACCCCAATATGCAAATAGACCTAAACTTATAAAATGGCAAAATCTCATGACTGCCATCTTTGCTACCACTTGCAGACCACACTGGGTGCAGCCTTGCGTAGGTTTCTGTGGTGCCCAGGGTAGATTTTGGGGACCTTTTAATAAATCCTGATTTTATTCTCTAGTTCTGCCTAGCCTCTCTTTCAGGTCAGCCTTCCCAAGGCAACAACACATATGGAAGAGTTCTATATATTACCTTGCCAGAGGTTGTATTCTGTTAAGAAAAGTGTAGGAAAATGGTAAATAGAGGTCAAAACCACTTAAACTTGTGCACAGTTATTTGCAGATAGAACACTAGGACTGGTTATTTCCAACTTTTTTTAATTTTTCCCAATGCCAAAAGAAACCCTACTGATTTTAACAATACACTGTTTGAAGTATACACACCAGAATTTGTGGAGACTTTATGTACAACATATCAATGTGGCTATATACAAGTTCATACAACTCTTCTGCTTGGTGTGTCTATGCATCTACAACATCTCAACACCCCATCCACACACGATCTTTACTTTCTATCTGGAGATATCTTTTCTTTTTTTTCTTTCTTTAGTCACATTTTCATTAATGGTGTTTGCATAAAGGCCAGGAGTACTAATGTAATATGTTAGAATTAAAAACAAGAACAGCAATGTTACGGGAAAACAAAACAAAACAAACCTAGCGAAAAAATCTTCCCCAAAATTAGTTAACTTTGAGTTGACTTGACACTACAGGGACAAAGGTTAAAAATGTAGTGATATTGCATTCAAAGTTCAGCACTTGAAGACACTCTAGCTAAAGTATTTTTCTGAGATGATGAATTGGAAATGGAAGAGCCAGAAAAAACCTGAGTATACCAGTTAATCAGTGGCTGAATGTCAAGTTTTGTGGAGAAGGTAAATGTAGTCCTAGGACATACTGGGTATATTCTAGTAAGATATTTTATCCAAAGGAAGTAAGTTGACAATTACATTGTACAGAGAATTGATAGGAGTTTTAATGTAATACTGTATTCAACTTATATATATATATATATATATATATATATTAATTTATAAGAATGTATAAAATATGCATATATTTTTAAAAAATGAATTAATCAAGAGAATGTTAAGGAAAGGTTCCTAAATATGGTCCTTGGAGAGTTGCTCATTTAAAACATCACTCATTTTATTTTAACCTTTAACCTTTAAAATGAGGACAGAAGAGGACTAGACTTTTCTGTATAAATGTTCAGGAGGGAAAAAAAATCTTTCCTAATTCGATAACAAATGTACAAAATCTCTTTACTATAAACTCTTAAAATTCAGGGGTTTTTACTAGAGTAAATTAGTCAGAAAATAGTGTCATGATGGCATTTTATAAACAGATCTATGAGCCAGATACTCTCTTTACACCAGAAAAGAAACAGCCTCTCTTTACATAAGAAAAGACAAAACCTTTTGCAATAAAATCATATTTAAGTATTTTGCAGAAACTGAATTCAAGATCCTTTACTTCTAGAGACAAGAAATTTTACTACAGCTGTTTTCATATGTGCAAACATAACTTTTTTCCCCATTTTCTGACAGTATAAAAAGAAATACTAAATTATATCTGGAAGAATATGGGATAATGGTGTAGTAACTACATCATTTTTCAAGCACTCTCCTCTCCATACTGCTCTCTGGCCGTTTAGGAAGATTAGCAGGTAAAGGAAAGCCTTGGATCCCTCCTTTTGAATGCTTGGGTTCTGCTTTGCTAATGAAAGATGAATCTCAAATGTAAAAATAAAGCCTAAAAACTTTTCTCTTAGTACTTTTTTCAATTTTGTGATTTTGCTGTGAACTTTTTAGCCACTTTAAACCTCAGAATGTATCAAACATCTGTAGTAAAAAGCACTACAATGATGGAAGTATTTAATAAGTGCAGATGTATTATTTGTTACAGATGAAAAAAATAATGTTTTGTTATTGGTCACAGCTCCCTAAATTTTTCTAGCATACTTTAATTTAGAATAATAGAGTCTTGAAAGCTTGAGTCAGCCTCTGGTAGTTACACCGAAAGCTGCTACCCATCACTATCTACTTCTAGGAAAAAAGTAAACAAATCTAAAGCAGATGAGAAAAATGCTCAGGCTCTCACAGGCACATATAGGAATGTGGCCTGTAATAAATCCATCCATGTCTAGCTTTGGTAAACTAATTCATCTGCCTAAAAAAAGCCCATCAGAACTCAGAACAGACAAGGTACAAAACATTTTCCTATTCTACAGTGTCACTTATTGTAATCACAGTTACTTTAGGACATTCTCATGTGCTGCAATGTTATTTTACTACATATATTCCAACCTTTTCAACTCAGGTTTGTCCTCACACAGTCTAAGAAATATAATATTTGATCTCTCTTAGCTGAACCAGAACAAGCAAAAAATCAAGTTTCTTTCTATATGGACACAAGATGCTTAGATATGTTCATATTTAAACATGCACTGCCACCTGTGGTCCAGGCAAGAGTTTTGAACTTACTGTGCATTTGAAGGTGGAGTAATATTACTGCACTCCAGTGAATTTAAAAAAAAAAAAAAAAAAAAAAAAAGATTAAAAATGGAGTATTAGATCAAATGCATTTCACATTTTATTTGATACTGCAAGGTTTTGTTTAGAAAGTAGTTCTTTGATTCTTACAAACAAAAAGCAAACAACCTCCAAATCCACTGAACTTAGGTTTTTGAAGTTAGACTTTATATGTAAGCAAGCAAGGACTAGGTATTGCATGCAGAGCCTTGTCAAAATAGCATCTTCACGGAGAATTTTTTTGTAACACTTCCTTCATGAATTCTTCATGTGTTTACAACTGAAAGTAATCTTTGTGTAGAAATGGCTTTGCTAAACAATGCAGCATAACCAGGTGCTGCTCATTTTCAATGCACAAAATCTTCAATTGTTCACAGTTGCATATTTAAATCCAGGCTGAAAGTAAATATCCCAGACCAAGCAATGTAGTAGAACAGCTGAAGAGAGTGCAAGTAAAGAACATCTTACTGCTACCTCCTGTGAGCTACACTACCTTACCTCAAACCTTCACTCATTCATCTTCTACTACCCAAATCTACTCTAACACTCTAGTGAGCCTGAAATTTGCCTCATCTGAAAGCAGATGAGAAGCACTTCTACACTGTTTAAATAAGGCTCACTGTACCTCACAGCTGTAAGGGTTCCACCTGCATCAGCAGAGCTGCAATCTCTTCTCCCTCTGGGCCTTAGTCTGGTATGGTGCAGCTGTGAGACCTTGGAAGATGCTTCCATCAAAAGAACTGTTAGAAGCCTTGTCTATGTCCTCCCACATTGTCCTGTTTGGGAGCTGCAGTAAACTCAGCCCTTTGCCCTTGACCCTTATGAAGGCTCATCCTTACCTGGAGCAGCTTGTGCTCAGCTTTGAGCCTGATCTCAGATTTGCTCTATCAGTGCAGATTCGTTCCCTGAGCACTGAGGGTTTGGCTGACCTCTGCCCTGCCCTTCTTGTTCAGGTATGCTGGGGCTGCACTTCTCCCCTGGGGGAGCAGTGGCCCTGTCTCTCCTGCCTCTCATCCTTGGCTCCCACCTCAATTTTCTGCTCAGAACAGACACTTTTGCTACTCCCTGGCAAGAGCCTCTTGCATCATAATTTTGAGAGACAAAAAGGAGACCTACAGACAGCTGTAAGGTAAAGCTATGAAAACAATAGTTATTCTTGCCTGAGGTTTTGGGCAGTAAGCATAAAATAACAGTTTTGTATCTTAAAATCCAATCCATACAGACAGATACATTTTTATGACTTTAAGCTAACAAGTGACATTTCAAAAGCAAAATTGTCACACTTATGGGTTTTGGGCCAAAAAAATTCTAATGTGCCCAACTGTTTTAGGAAATAAATTAAAATCAATTGCATTAGAACATAAAAACCTTAGAACATAAAAACTTATATGCCTGAGGTAAACATCTGTCAAGACATTTGGGTATATGGGTTTTTTACCATCTTTTAAGAAATGAACAATGAAAAGGTGACTTGTTTAAACTCTCAGGCTAAGTCAGTAATCTAGAACACTAAACACTCCCAAGAATGGTTATTTAAATTTTATGATCTCTGTAAATATGTTCAGGCTTTTTGTGTCAAGCAGCTAAACTAACAAGGTGAAGTACTACTAGATGGCAAAAGTTAAAATCTCTTTCAGCTACAACTCTCCCTGCATTTAAAAATGACCTGAAATACAGTATTTTGCATGACAGTAGCTAATAGAACAAAAACTATATAGCTAATAGAACAAAAACTACAGACCCCTCCTGTACATTCTGAGTTACTGTGTTACAAAGTATTCCCATGCATGCATATGAAAACAAATTCCAAATGAAAAAATTTAACAATTAATAATAAACTCATTAGCACATTCTATTTCTAAGTGACAAACATTCAGTTCAGGGTCAGTTCACACTGGGTAAAATAAATATTAAGAACAGCTGTTGACATTATCTGAATAGCTCAAACCTCATGATCTGTAAAACTGAAAAAGAAATTTATGATGTCAGATTTTATTTTATTAATAATAATTTTATTTATAAGTCCTTCGGAGAACGATTAGGCAGGCAGAGGAAAAAAATAAAATAAATATTAAAACTCCCAAAAAACCAAGGAAGGTGGGAAAGATTGTTGATAATAATTTCTGTTTTTCATCTTCAGAACAGAAAAGTAGGGGCTAATCTTTTTAAAGTAACCACTTCATTGAGGGTGGCTGTGCATTGGCCTACTTGTGGAAAGTGGTGAATGATGCCTTTGTATCATTTGACTTTTGTTACTTTATTTATTAAAACATCTTTATCTTGAACCATTTTTTTTTCTCACATTTGCTCTTCCAGTTCTCTTCCCCCTCCTGCTGGGGTGAAGCAGGGCAGAGGGGTGGGAAGGCAATGAGCAAGGGACCATTTGATGCTTCATTGCTGGCTGTGGTCTGCTGGCAACCAAGGCAACCCCACAAATATGCTCCTGATTCCTTTCCGGTTCACCCCTGCTATAAGTGAAGTGTAATACTGTGAGGAGCCTGTACTGCATTTCTGGGATTCAAAGGAAAATGTGTGTGCCTTTTTGTACAGATGAAAAAATCCTACTGCTCTTCTTCTCCATGATGTGAGACCACACTAGCTGCCCCAACCCTTAACAGGAGGCTAAGGTTTTGCTTCCAGTAAATAAAATCCTTCTAACATAGTATAGAACAAAACAAAGGTTATCCTTGAGGTTTAAATGTCAAAAGGAGACCTTGAGACTACTGGTTGCACATCCCAGTTCTGGCACAAATTTTAGCTTACAGCATAAAATGTCATTCTGAGCAAGGTTCTAACTAAAACCCTTTCCCTTGGCTCAGCACGTGTAAGAAATGATACCACTTATTTCACCTGTGTTTTCTCAAATGAATCTTTTCAGAGTCTAAGCTTTCTTGACTGTCTCAAGTCATAATATTTTAGCCACTACTATAACACTTTTAACCTACAAGAAGCTTTTTCAGATGATTGCAGATACCTTGTCTATATATGAGGAAGAAAATTTTGGTCGTTGAAGCTTCTTTTTAGTTCTGAATTCATCCAGAGCAGCAAACCTTCATGGTGACAAAATTATGCAATTGTACAAAGAAGGTTCTACTGCTGATTGGGACTTCAATAATAGGCGGGAACCAGTTGCTTCTGATTTCTCAGTGCTGCAGGATCTGGAAGCCAGGAGTAGCTCACTGTTATCTTCCAAGAGTAACAGATCTAAAACCACAACGGTTTCCTCAAAAAAAGTAAGCCTGTAATGAAATTATTTCCACTGCAGTTATTTCTTCTGCAATGTTTAGACCCAAAACAGAATTTACAGTTGTGGTCTCTCCCTGACAGTGCAACAATATATTAATTTCAGAAACTGTGATAAAAAAATGGAGCAAAAGGAGGAAAAGTTCACCAGCACTATATTAAATGGCAGGAGTCTAATAAGAATGCCTGCATGGATAGATTGTGTCTAACACTGCATCCAGAACCTGAATAGTCTATTCGCCTGAATAAATTTTGGAAGCATAGTCCACAATTTTAAGGTTAAATTTAATACTGTTAAGTGAATGAATGATGAAGAAAAGACATATTTGAATAATAAACACTTTTTTTTTCAGTATAAACTGCAGCTTACTGTACTTTCATGCATACAAAACTTGCTTATTCAAAATAATAATACTTAAAAAAAAGATGTAATGGTCCATGAGAACATAAAAATAAAGTATTCCTTTATAACTTATTTGGGAATTCTTAGAAAAAAACCTTTCTATGCTCTGTGGGTAGTCTATAAGTTTAGGAGGCTTCTGTCAATGTTTGCATTGCCTTCTGTACATTTCAAGGCAGCTCATTGCATTAGCAAAGAGAGCTTAGACCTTTTTTGTGCCAAATCATACAAAAATTATTTTCTTTCCTTTAAAATATTGAAATTCACAACAGAAAAATGGAAGCTTAGAACTTTGTTGAACAGGCAAGAGAGAATAAATGAACATACTCTTGCCTCGACAATTACTAACTTGAATCACATCAGATGTGTTTTATTAAAAAGCCCTCAAACCATCCCTTCTCTTAACATTTTTATTCGAGGATTTTTAGCTACTCAGAGACATGATACGCTGATAGAGTTCAGATAAAAGAAACTCAAAGGTACAAACAGTTGAAAATTTTCTTGCCAAAGCAGCCTTCAGTTCCCGTTATAAGAGAATGTGTAGGAAATGCAGGCAGCATGGTGGTTTGTGGTGCTTCGTAGTTTATATGAACCAGCAATTTGGTACTGAGAGTTAAATCATAACAAAACTATACTTCTATTTTAAGTTGTAACAATATGGATGTTCCTTGTTCTTTTGGGTTTTGTTTGTGGATTCTTCTTGGTTTTTTGTTTGTGTGTTTGTTACTTGTTTGGGTTTTTTAATTGAAGAAAAAAAGGAAAGAAAAAAATAGAAAACGAGAAAACAAAAGAAGGAAAACAAAAAAAAAGGGCCTGTTTTGCTTTATTTTATTTAGGGGTTTTTTCCTTCTTTAAAATTCCTGTTATTATGGGTCAAATTATAGAGAAATGTTGTGCAAATTCATTGTATGGTTACTATTGAGTGATATTTTTCTTAAAGTTTGCTTTTAACTCCCTCACAAACTTTACTGACTTGATTCAAAAGGAGATAAGAGACATTTTGCAGTTTCAAATTATGTACAGCTATACTAGGTTGTGAAGAATTTAAACTATTCTAGTTTGTTTTTAAGAAGTATTTAAACTGTTCTAGCTTGCACAGCCTCTAAGCTCATGATTTTAGTATCTTAAATTAATGTAGTCTGATCCAATTATCCTTTAATTTTTGCAAACCATAAAAAAAAATGAACTGTAGAGAATTTTTTTTAAACCAGAACAAAAATGTGATTTTTTTTCTTGCACCCAAATTAGAAAATTGTTTTCTGCTTTATCTGTGTGCTGTATTCATCAGTCTAGAGTCCTGTGTTATTTGCTTATACTGAACAGCACCTCTGAGAGTTCACAGGACTCTAAGGAGTGAATGCATTGACTGAGACCTTGCAATCCAAAGCATCTTATTTCTAAGGAGAATGTGGGTTATAGCCATTCTCATATCATGCACCCGAGGGCAGGCAGGAATGTAAGCAAGCCTCAGACTGAGCCACAAAGTGGCATTCAAAAGAATATGTAAGAATTCATAATAATAATTTGCTACTTAGGTTTTAAATTTTTCTAATGCAAACTCTTTTTTTGCTGCAAGTCTCTGTATTTACATGCATGTGTTGCAGCCAAAATCTATGAGCAAATTGATTTAAAATTTATCCCTAGGAGCATCTTCTCAACTGTTGGAAGTGTTTCTTATCCATTATAACTGGAATGTTCCTCACCATTATTACAGTACTAATAAAAGTTGTAATGCATTTCATACCTCATGTCTGTGATTCAACTTGTATTTAACCTTCAGTGTTCTTAGGCTGTGTATGTGGAGGAAGAGCAGTGAAAACATGCTTCTATTTCGCACTGTATGCTAACCTTAAAGCACAACATTTAGCAGTGTTCCAATAAGCTGCAATTGCAAATGGTGATATTACCATAACAGATTTTCAGTGTACTTTTCTCAGTTCTGTGTAACAGAGATGAGAACGTGTATGTGCCAGACCAGAAGGGAGTATTAGGTGGTGTTTTTATAATAGACTTTGTGTCTATCTGGTTTAGAACATATGCTCTGTGTCCTGAATCCATCCAGGCATGCATAGGAAGTGATTGAAAGGTATCTTTATCACTTCCCCTAGTCTCTGTAACCCTGGCAGTTCTGCTTAAATTTACAGTAGAAAACAGCAACTAAATCAATAGAACACAATGAAATGCATTATAAGTGTCTTTCTGTCTCAGTGGATGTGATTCTGCTTGGCACTGAAATATTGATCTTTTAAGTAAAGGTAATTATTGTCACAGAATTAATTCAGGAGAATACAGGAGAAACAAATGCTATCTGTAATGTGACTTTAACACATGCTGCAATTAAAATTGTAGCCCTTTACTTGACCACAATCTGTCAGCTCCAAAGTTGGGGACCTCTCCTGTTTTATTTCAATAACCACTTATCCTACTAGTTGTTCTCAAATTAATAGGACTGCAAAGCTCATGCTTTGATTTTAATGACAGCCAGTAGCCCATCATAACTTTTTGGGCTCCTTTCCTTAATTTTTTTGATCATAATTCAGTGTGTACTGCCCAATACTGTTTCTCCTGATCTTTCATACTACATATAGCTGTCTTATTTATTAAAGGAGTAGAAAGATTACATTATAGAATTATGCCAAAAAAAGAGTAATGAAATAAATATGCAATATGACCCTCAACAATTCCAAGAAAAAAATCTACAAAGATGAATACAGAGAACTGACTTCCAGTTAAAACTGACTCTCATGTATACATACAGTATATAACAGACCATAAAGAGGACAACACAACAAATGTTGCACTTTGTGTGACTTTTGTGGGAATGGCACCACAGGTAGCACAGGCAAAAATGCAGAAAGAATGATACTGAACATAATAGTCACTGTAATCTTTAAGAAATGAAACACATAAATAAATTAGGGTTATTCCAGAGATTTCAGGCAACAGAAAATGCATACAATGTATACTCTTGTAAATACATCACTGATATTGAATTCACTTTACAGCACTGTCTTGTTTACCTTTTCCCAACAAAATATAGGAAAGCTGCAGCTCAGTATTTAGATGAGTTGTAAATAAACTATCTTCTATGTTATTACTCTCTTTAAATGACAGCAAGCAGCTCTTTCTTCCAGCATAGGATTATTCTAATTCTAACATCAAAATTAATCAAACTCTCTTGGTTAATCAAAATTATATATTATCATCCTGATTGCAATCATCTATCAAAGATCATTTCCTCCTGCAGTTTATACAGTACATAATCAGTGCAGAAGAATAACAAGCCAAGTTTAAAGTAAAAACACTAGTTGTATGGTAAATAAAACCATAAAGCGGACAGCAAGAATCTGACACTTCCTAGGCCTCCCACATATATAAATATCTCACCTTTCACAAACTCATGTGAGATCATTCCAGAGCCATATTAACACATGCAAAATTATTTTGATTTTTGGGGGGGATTTTTTGGTTTTATGCTTGTTTTTCCTTTTTTATTTCTTTTTTTTTTTTTTTTTTTTAATCAATATCCTTATGTAAATATGTGAAACTTCCTGGTTAAAGAAGTTGAAGTTAGAAACAACGGATAAAAATTTTTAGAAAAACTTCATGGTTTTTTGTTGCTGCTTAGCTACTGACTTCAATCTTGTCCTTATCTGACTCCATGCTGTATCAGTCAGAATGCATCCTTCAGGCTTATTATCAATTAAGAAATAAACCTGATGGTCTCAACCAACCAGAAATAGCAATATTGAGAAATTGTGCTTTCATTTGAGATTCACTCAAAATATGAAGACACTAGGAATATAGAAGGACAATAGGTCATTACATAGTGATGCTGTGAGGTTTTGTTTGCTTTTCCATAGAGCCCTGAGCTTTAACTCACAAAGTTAGAAGGCAACACATTTTCTTTACACAATATTTTGACTGGAATTGCCTCAGTTTCAACAGTGTATTACAGAAGTACAGCAAGTTACTGTAGAATTGTCTAAACATTCAAAATTAGCTGGTAAATGTTGTCAGCATACTACTATAAAATGCCTTTTGCTTCTCCTTAAAGATTGATGGAGTGGACTAGCTTTAGGTGGACTGTAGCCAAGGACAAAAAATCCTCCCAAATCTTTGTCTAAGTTTCTTAGAAGCAGAAAAGTTATTGCTCTAGTTTTACACACCAAGAGGCAGAAATAGATAACTCTTGTATGCTGATGTTTAAGTCACACATCTCTCAAGTTTTTCACTGGCTAACTTGTAAGTTGCCAGTTGAATACAGGTAACACTAAAGATCAGTCAAGGTTAAATCAGAATCAATCATCTAGCTTATAAATCCGAAATAGGGAAAAAAAAGAAAGGTCACAAGAAGTCTCCCTTTGTTATGAAAGACAGAACGTACTTGAAGAAAGCAGGTTTTGAAGGATCATTTCAAAAGTATGAAAAGCCAACAAGGCTTACCTTGGCTATACATGTCTGATGTTGGAAGGGCATTATGGAAGTCACGAAATCCAGAGTGGGGACGGTGTGTGCTAGGCTGTAAGACTTCTCCAGTTGACATGTATATAACTTCAGGACATAAATTCCTTTTATCTGATATAACATAATTGGAACGTATCACAAGCGTATAATCATGACTCTTTATGTTTTTGCAGAAGTTTCTTTTCCCTGCTCTTCAAATTGCATAATGAAGCAGACTAATAGACTCATTGTCCAATTCAAAGAGAAATGATTTGTGTAACAAGTACATGAAGTGCTATCTTAGTCTACACTGAAATTAACAAAAACCACAAAAATGCCTACACATAATTAAGTATTCAAAGGCTAAACATGCTAATTTATTTGATCTTTGTTAAAATTGCTGGGTGGTAATTGATCAATTCTGGTTTTCAAAGGAATTATTAGGCTTGAATATATGACGTAAGCTTTACAGTTCCTGGAATTTTTGGAAATTTGTGTTTTTGGAAACAGGAAACAATGAATGAAGATGTAGACAATAGTGTTATGTTAAGAAGGATTTGAAAATATTTCAAACATTATGAGCCCAGAAAGATTAACAAATTCAGACTAAAGAGGTTTTAGGTAAAGAGAAACCAAGAAGTAGAGAAATATTGACTTTAGGAAAATTCAAGAGAAATACTTGGATCTGACTTAAAAGATATGTTCTTGGGAAAAAAGGACAAGAACTATTCTTGAAGGGATTCCTGATGAAATAATCAACATTATGGGCAATGGACAAGAAGCAGCTTGTGGTTTTAAGACACCTATTCTAACATTCACAGGAGGAATAAGATTAAATTTTCTCTTCTCATTATAACAGAAAACAAACCTGTAGTGGCAGATATAATAGAAATAGATACAAAATAAAATGAAAATTCCCTAGTTAGGATTTTGGACAAGGTTTGATTAAGAAGAAAATTAATTTATTTATAATTTATTACATATTATTATATATATTATTTTGTGGAACATATTCTCAAAGTCATTTCCCTGGAGCTACATCTGCCATATCTGTATTGGTCTTGGAAAATCTAATCTTGTAAATAAATTGTATGAACTAGGAGGCTTGATAAACTAGTTTAAAGAAGTAATAAAAAATTACAAAACCTAGAGCAAATGTAAAAACTAAATAAAAGTGACAAATACTTTTTTAAAGTTTTAGGGTTTGGCAGACCATTTAAACTTGCCATCTGGAGATATAACAATATAAAAAGGCTTACATAATATAGAGAAATATGCTATAAAGATTCTTGCCCGTGGAAACACTTTTCTTTCTTTGCAACACTTGTTGCTGTGCTAGAAAACATTTTCAAGACACAGCATACAACTAGTGACTTGCAGACGAGTGGGTCAAACCCAAAAGGTCATGTCAGTTTAATTTCATAGTAAGAGATGAGAAATTGCTGATGGGTCAGGGAAAACGGGATATGAGTACTCATATCCATCTGTTCCTTGGGGTATATGGAGAGGCTTTTTAATCCCATCTGTTTGTGGTAGCCAGAGCACAGGTTGTATGATCAGCACTTACTAACTGGCTTCTCTTGACACAAGTGTAATTCAAGTTTGGTGTTTTTATTTCATATTTTTGTAACATCAGCAGAATGAATCCAAGCTTTAAAGATATTCTTGACTTTTACTCTCCTTATTTAAAATATAGCTGAGCTTAGAAAATATTTTCAAATGCATGCAGACTATAAGGTTGTAAGCAGAATCTGAATGTACTACTCAATGTCTCAGCCCAATCCAATGCCTAGTCTGTGATCAAAAAAATATGTTTTAGAAATTTTTAGATTTCATTAAAAAAAACCTGTAACTTGTGCTGATTTGTAAGTTTATAGGATTGGTCAAATGAAAATAAATGAATTGGCTGAAATTGATCCAGATCATGGTGATCTGCTACAACATGCAACATTGCTGAGCAAAAAATCATCAATGAGCTTGATCACTAATAAGAATCATAGGGATTAGGAAACAGGATATGAGTTCCTGTTTTTGTAGGAGGGAGGT
This sequence comes from Acrocephalus scirpaceus scirpaceus, assembly GCA_910950805.1. Lineage (NCBI taxonomy): Eukaryota > Metazoa > Chordata > Aves > Passeriformes > Sylviidae > Acrocephalus > Acrocephalus scirpaceus. The sequence continues at coordinate 42,791,956 of OU383780.1, forward strand.
AGATGGGACAGGGAGAAAGATAACTCCATGGCTATTTCCTACTAATTCCCAACATTTTCCTAAACTCTAATTTTGTTTCCATCTCCATGAATATTACTCTGTTTTATTTCTAGATATAATTTTTATCTGAAGGTATGATATTCCCTTAAAAAGCCAAGCATTTCTTAAAGCAGCCTATAATGTGGATCTTTTTATATCCATGAAATCCATGGATTTATATCCATGAAGCATATGCTGAAATCAAGAGAAAAATCGTTGTCATTCTAAAATTTTCACATTTATGAATAGTTAAGAATTTAAATTCCATTGAAAGCACCTAATGTTGAAGTGTAATTTTTTGATACACTAAAAAAATTATAAAATCATGCTGTTTATTTGGGTATATTTATCTGAGTGAATGTAAACAGCTTGGTCTCAGTGAAATGCATAAGACACATAGTGAATTGATGACAGATGAGAAAATAGAACACAGGTGCCTCAGGCATGCAATTGTTTCCCTGTGTTAAATAAAAGCATCTTTCTGCTTGACACAACAATGAATTTCAAATTTAAAAAGTCCTGGTGTTAGTTTACCATGAGACACCTAGCGGATGCAAAATGAGCAACTTACTTCTATTATTCTAAACTGATCTGGGAGGAAGAAATCAAACCAGATTAACAGTCATTTACATAACAGTAACCCATCATAAAACTGTGCCACAGTAAACAAGATGTCTTAATTTAGCTAACATCTGATTATATATATGGCACTAAAAAAAAAAAAATAATTATAGACGTGGATATGCTAATAGGTATGAGAGTGAGGTGGCAGAATTCTATCCAATCCTCAGAAAAAGAAGATATAAAAGTTTGCTAAAAGGGAGTTCGTTCCTTGCTGTACTGGTTCAAAAACAAAACAAGTGAAAGGCTCCAAGTCAGAAATACAGTTTAATTGGAGAAAAAAAAAGAAGAAAAATAAAATAAAATAAATGCAATAGTACAAAAGACCACTGACAGAGTCAGAATACAACCTGACACCTTGTTAGTTGGGGTGGTGGTAACAGTCCAGATGAAATGATCTTGTCGAAGCAGTGATCCCATAGAAAGGTCTGGTAGCTCTTGGCCTCTGGGAATCCAGTGGATAAAAGCTGCCTGTGCTGTCCCAAACCCTGGATTATATCCAGGTGGGAATGCCTGGCTCCTCCCCCTGGGTGGAGCATCTCCCAATGGGATGATCTCATTCTATGAGTCATGCAGTGGGTCCTTGATGGCCCATTAAACAGAGATAACTCCTGGAGGGAGTTATCGATGAGTCATGTGGTAAGGCATTGTTGGGCCCATTAACAGAAGACAAGGGCAACACTGCCCCACCTGGTTTCAACAGCTCATGAAGATGGTGATAGAATACATACTTTGGGCACAATTTGCATTGTAACCTAGGACATTTGCAAATTCTAAAATTGGACAATGTCTATTGCAATGATAAAATGAAGAACTCTCCCAACTTTGTAATTAAGCCTGAAACTAAAATACTTTCTAGAAGTTTTGCATCCCTTATTTTATGAGATTCTAGAACAAGATGACAGCAACCTTAGCTGGCTTGGCTACATGTCCACAATAAGAATTTAATGGTCACAGGAGGAACAGTAATGCCTGCTACCATAGGCACCTGGGCTTACAGCAGCACCCACTCGCCTTTTCACACCATGTGGCTCTCACAAAATAGGAACCCATATTACTGATTGCAATAACCTGTTCTCCTTTGCAGTTTCCTTGCCAAAACTTTTCCCCCAAGTTTCTGAACTTTCCAGACCACCACGCTCGTATCCTATGATCTTCTCCCACAGGTAATTTCCACTAGAATTTCCATGTAGACCAGGCACAATGAGTTAATCCATTATCTCCAAAGTGTCCCTCATTGCTGACCAAGTGCTTAGCTACCAAAATCATGACAGAAAAGGATGTGGACATTCTGCACCATAACATGTCCTTTTCACTATCACTCAGGCTGTGCTTATACCAGCACACAGCCTTTCTTTCTTTTGCTATGTTGCCTCCTCTGAGCAGACAGGGAGCTGCAGAAGATCTCCTGAGCAGGCTGGTCTCAGCAAATCAGGAAGCCCCAGTTTACACTGAGCTTTATTGCTGCCTGTCTTGTTTTCCCTCAAACTGCCTTAATACCCTTTAGCATTTACCACAACAATGGATGACACTGTGGTAACATGGGCACCAAGCCTTCATTCAAACAAGAAAAAGAACAACATTTTGCAATAGCTCAGGATATATGAACATTGGTTCAGGATCATTATTCCGTTGGTTTCTTGTGATCACAGAAGCAAGAGATGAAGAAGACACTTCAGGGTATCTTACCATTTTTCAATACCAGAGAGAGGGACAGATGTTCCTGGGTCACATTTACCAATTTTTACCTAGTCCAGTAGTATGTGTTTCATATTTCTCTCAGGAAGTTAACAGAATCATCATCATAGGAATTTTTCTTAGTGTTCAGTCTTATATTTCTTTGCTTAATATCATTCTGCATCTTTACATAATGAGCTTAGTAAGCTATAAGGAGAGAGAGAACACTTGCTGGCCAAGCAGGTTTCTACAAAACTCTTTCAGCTCCATCAGAGAAGCTGTACCATTGTTCTTGGCCCTGGTGACATATGCAGTAATTGGGGAATATTTCACTAGCTCTGACAGAGTGAATCTAGTACTATGTGTGTAATATAAAGGTGATTAGAACAGAGAAAAGGTTAGCTATCACCAGGACAAAGCAATTATTTTTCTGTGCATTAATATGAGATCTTCTGCAATTTGTATAAGATTTGTTATTAATAGACTAAGGAATTCCTATAGCCACTAAATTGTCCCTCTTAAAATGCATTTGGTTAAATTTTATTATCAGTAGTACCAATGGCAATATACTTGGAGATCTTAAAAATCCAAAATATGTTCTGAATCCCTTCACATTCTTTCCCTCACGTAATTGTGACATATGTTTTCCCTCTGATTCTCCTGCAGCTTTCTGCTTAACATAACCTGTATGTAATCTGGCCATAAATTCTTTTTACAGTCAGTACAAGACTAACAGTTTTAGTTTTGGTTGTTCTGAAACATTTTTTATCTTTGTCAGTTCACTAGTACTCCTTTTTATTGAGCAATACAACACAGATTCAACTAGCATCCCACTGGTAACTAAACAAAGTTCAGTTTGAGTCAGTCACAAACTGCCCCTTCTCTTGCTGTTCTGCAATGCTGATATTCAAAACTGCCTGCATATTCACCAGAAATGGTGAGCAGTGCAATTAATGCCAGATACAAAGAAATTAAATTTTAGTAAGAAAAGATTTGAAGGTATTGAAGGACCTTGTGCTCTTGTTGAATGTGCAGCTCCTATAAGATGAGATTTACACTAAGTCTCTAATAGGAGGTTTGGTGGTTGTTTGGGGTTTTTTACATAAGGAATCAATTTCCTGGAAAAAACCACAAACAAACATTGTGACTGGAGAATTTTACAAGCTGTTAGACAAATATCTACCAAACCCCAAGAAGTTAATGTGCTTTTGGTAAAAAAAATGAGCTAGGCTTTTAAACTCTGCTCCTGCCTTTGAGCAGCTTTGTCATATTAAAGAAGAGATTTCTTTCCTCTCTGAAAACCCATATTTAAGTTAACAATTTCCTTAGAGGCACTTACAGAGAAAAATTAATACAGATGTTCAGAAATATCAAGTGCTTAATATTCTTAAGTTTTTTAACAGCTATGGGTGTGTTCATGTTAGACAAGAATACTATCTATATCATATTATCTATAGCTTTTGCACTTGTGATTATGTTATTTCTCATGCAAAGCAAATAATGAATTAAAATTGTTTTCCTTGGTGTGAATTGGTACTTCTACATTTTAAATAAGTATTTCTTAGTTTTTTTCAGCACTAGTATACAATATCATCCTCTGAAGTATTCTTTTACTCTGTCATAGAATTAAAGTGAAATCAAGTACTCCGAAATATGCTTGAACCTGTCTTCTGGAATCTGGAATATCACAAAAATTTAACTCCATATGGGAATTGTGTCTGTTATAAATGAAAGAAGAAAGAGCCATAATTATGCAGTGTAGATCCATTTACCTTATAATCAAAATCTGAATTACTTAGAAAGTGAGGAACAAACAAAAAAGGGAGAGAAAAAGCTGTTGAAAGCATGTGTTTTCAAATATACAGAAAGTCATAAAACTAAGCATCAAATCAAATCACACTTTTAATTTATTATTTTACTTGTTTTAATAATGAAAAATGTAAAAACGTTGCGATGAGATATTTTTTATTTAAAAAGATCAGCAAAAATCAACCAAACCAAAGCAACAACAAAACAAGCGCCCATACTCAGAAAGTGCTGATTCAGTATGTTTGTTTTGTCCCTGATGCAGTTTTGCAAGTATTTTTACTTTCTTCTCCTTCTGTTTCTTAAAGACCTGATTCCAGGAAGGGTATTTTGAAATTTCATAGTTGCTCATTAAAACATATTTTAATCCTTGTAAGGAAGGTGCTATAACACTGTTATTTTTTTTTTTTATAATCTAGCATGTAGTTCGTCTTTTTTTTTGCAAAAGAATATTATAGCAATTTTGTGTACTTGAAGATGTATAGGTCTGCAATGTTTTCCTATCCAGTAAAATAAGTAACTTCAACCCCATTAAAGCTGATCCTTGCTTCAGATCCTCTGCTGACCAGATTTTGGCAGCACCCCTTGAAATATCTGGCAATCTGTCAGACATTACCACTTCAGAAGTACTAAATTTCCTTCTAGATGAGGTGCAGCATTAGTCATGTATTGTCTTTGTTACAGCAGATGTAGAGCCCAGCAGCCAAGTGATCAGCACACACCCAGGCTTTGCCCTGCTGCAAATGTTTCAGTTATCAAACATATGGTCTGATGTTGCGAGTCTTGCTTAAATGTTGTAACTGAAATCAGCTGTGCAAGAACACTGAAACCAGGGAGGACTCAGCCTGGTTTTGGATAGCAGGATTTCACACAGCCACCTACAAAATGCTTTCTGTGCAGCTGACACAGACATTACTATCAAGTGGCAGATGCTGACAGAGAGATGTTATTTTATGTACTGCTCATAATCCCCCTCAAAAATTTTAAATAACATAGAAGCATGTACAAGGGAGAAAAGAATGCAATGAAGGCTTTAATGTGACAATGGAAATGCTGTAGTTCCAAGGAAACTAGATGTAAAGAGTCTCAAAATATTTTGAAAAGTTTTTAACTTTCAGAAACCCTGTGAGAAAGTTACATGGTACACTGCAGGCACCTTTTCTGCTATTCAAGAAAAGACTCCTTCATTCCAAAGTCCTTGTCTCAGTGTGTGAGGCAATCCTGAATACATAGCAATGAATGGAGAGGAACTATAAGAAGAAATGACAACTGATTTCAAATTCCTTTCAGTTTTGCTAAAAACTGCCATTTTGAAGAAGTAAAAGGGACATTTGATAACATTAAATAATTCTCCAGTAGAAATCTGGGAGCTGAACAGAGACATTCTATCCTTTATTAAGAATAATTTCCAGGGAACACAATCTAGTTTAATGACAGCTTTCTCTGTATAATTGCTAGCAGTACACATTGCTGGCCAATTTCTCTTAGATCTTTTGAACGAAGTACAGAAGACAAGTTATGTCTCAGCTTAATTTGTCAGGAAGCTACCTTATTTTTCTGTTCTATTCTCTGGAATTAATAATGCATTACCCACTTTAGATCGCTCTTTCCAGACGTTTTTCCAAGCACAGCCAGGTTACGTATGCCTGAACACATCTTCTTTAAAGAAAGCATGTGTAACCTTAAGGCGATGTAATCCTGAGAGGAAGATTAACCTTTAGTTGCATTTACATTATTTTTGGAGCATGACTAACCTTTTATTTGGAAGTATTAAACAGGAGGAATTGGACTATTTACAGATGGACCAAATCTGCTGATTGAAAGCCAAATTCTGCTCTTGCTGGAATTAGTAGGACTTTTGTTAAAGACATGAGTAAAAGATCAGTTATCCCTCTTGTGCTTAACTTTGATTCTCAGAGACTCTCAAGGAATCATAATTTCAATCACTGTCAAAAGGAGTAAAGAGATTCACAAACTCTGAATGATGTAATTTTTTTCCCCTGTCTGCACATTATATTATAACCAGGGTATATATTAAATATTTTACATAAAAATATATAGAATTATGCTACATATTATTGTAAAATTTTAATTAATGGATTAATTCATATTATTATATAACAATATAAATTATATAATATTATATATATTATTTATATTATATTATATTATATTATATTATATTATATTATATTATATTATATTATGCTAGGATATACCAATGAGAATACTTTAGATACTTTCCCCTTTTTAGTTCCAGATTATGTGTTATGTCTCTCTGTCCTTGCTGCTAGAGAAATTGTGACTGGACTAGAGGAGGAAAAATGCTTATTTTCTACCCAGTACTACACTTATTTAAGATGAGTGTATTTAGGGTAACTCAGCATAAAATGGCAGGTTTAAATTCTGAAGTATTCAGCTGTGAACTAACCCACAATAATGTGATGGATATGAAATTTCCCTTCTGTAGAGGACACCAATATCTGTTCAACAGAAAACAGGCAAAGGATTTTGTTGAAACACTACAGAGTTCTTCCACAGTATGTAAAAGAAACACACCAGATAAATTTTAATATAACTTCCACCAGTGCAACAGACATCTATTGATTTGGAAAGCTTATTGAGACGTAAAGAAGGACCATGTTGCTAATAAGGAATAGTTTATAGTGTCATTAACACATCAATGTTTCATTAGGGATTTAATTTTATTGTCTGTTCCAAGGCCTGGAAGTAGAATTAAAGGCAGATATTGTGCTGTATCCTTTTTCTTTCCCTCCCTTCCTTTTACAGAAGATTTGAAATTAGCAGAGAAGACATGTTTGTGTTGTAATGCATATCATGTTTTCATGCTTTCCTGTCCTGTTGATTTAGAAGAATCTGTTATCCCAGACAGAGGATTTGGGAATTGCAGATTTAGTACTATACAGATCATCTAGCTGAAGTCTTCATCTTTTCATTGCTATATTTTAGTAACTTATTGCTATCTTTTGTTACATCATAAATTCTGTTAACAGCTTTATTTGAAATACTCACCTTGTTGTTAAGTGTGTTGTACCAACATAAATATAAAGGTATGGAATAAGTTCTGGATATGTGTCAATGTAGTTACAACACACATTCTGTACACTGGCTCTATGTACTAAAACATTAATATTACGTTTGTTTTCATGATAAAAAGAAGACATGTTTTCATGTTTGTTTTCATGATCCTTTGCTGTGAGGCTGGTGAGGCACAGGAACAGGTTGCCCAGGGAAGTTGTGGATGCCCCAGCCCCGGCAGTGTCCAAGACCAGGCTGGATGGAGCTTTTAGTCTAGTGAAAATGTCCCTCCCAAGGAAGAGGTTAGAACTGAATGATATTTAAGGTTCCCTCCTGTTGGAGTGCATGCCCCATTGGGTTCCCCAGGGGGAGAAAAAGATACAGGGGTTGAATTGAAGACTTTAGAGAAATTAAAATATATTAAGCCACATAAATATGAAGTAGAAGTTTCGACTTTAGTTTTAAATAAGTATACTCTTAGTGCCTTAAGAATTTGTTAGCCAGTACTGGGCCCAGAGTCTGATAACTTAGTTTTAGGCATAACAAAAACAAGTAGAACATCACTGAAAGTACTAGATAGAGGAGGTACAATTTTTACGTGAATGAGATAAAACCTTTTACGTTAATAGATATGGTATATGACAGAGCTTTTTACATTAATAGATATGCTATATGCATAGGCTTTTATGTAAGGATTGATACCAACCTTCATAGTTTTTTGTAGTTTTACGTACTTTCAAAATTAGGTTTAGATTGGTGTAGAAAGAATGTTTTAGAATTGTGTTCTTAGTTAATTGGATAACCTATAGATAAGGATATGAATATGCATTTATTGTTTATGGATAAAAATCCCCTGTTTCAGAGGCAACGGATTAATCACCCTCCAACACAAACAATTCTATGATGAAGAATGTAATTTTTGGATAAGAGCTGGGAGTTTTCAGTCCTTGAGGAAGACAGTCATTGCTTTAAATGGTTGGGTCTTACATAATCTTGTGTACCTGAAAATTATAAATATGAGTTAGGATCCTGTGAATGTACCTTGGTGCAAGGTGCCTACATTTTAACTGAACATCCCTTTCAGGAAGGAAAGTTAAATGTGATCATGTGGGAAGCACTGCATATGCGTTTAATGAGGAAAGTTTAGAACTAGTGTCTGATAGTTCCCAGGAAAATGTTCCCAAACCAGAATATTTACAGAGAAAGTCCTCATGACTTTAACTTTTATAAGCTTAGGTAGGAATAAAAGAGAAACTTTCATGTAGAAGAATAAAATGAATCTCATCTCAAATATAGAAAAACTTTTCTTTTGTTTTGTTTAAATCTGCTTTTTAGCAATTTATCCTGAATGAAAAACTGGCTTGTTATTCTCCCACTGGTATTAATTGAGAGCTACTGTAGGAATATCAACAACCTCCATTAGGAGGATCAAGGTCTAGTTTATGACTTGACAGACATTCTGCTGTGTTATCAGAAGAAGATAACACTAATCTAAATTCTAATACTGGCCTCCCTTAACAATAACTCAGACATTGCACATCACAATTTTCTCAAACCTTCTACTTCCACGGTCTCATTTAGACATTAGCATAGCCGCTGTCTTAGAAGGCCCCTTGTCTGTCTTTTGTGTCTTTTGAGATTTTTTTTATCAATTGGTTAGTAGCCTGAACAGGTAACTGTGAGGTGACAAATATTTTGTGTCTGTTAACACTGTTCTAATTAGAAACTAATGCTTTTCCTCTTCTATTATTTGGTCTAACATCAAAACATCACACCAAATATTTTGTGCTTTTCATCAGACCTTGTGAATTCCTTGAATGACTGAAGAAAATAAAGCATGCAATTATCAGATATTTTAATGCCATGTGACTCCAAATGGAAGGCCTGTAGAGCCCTACACTGTGCAACATCAAGTCTCTGTGCGTGTAAATAAGTAAATAAAAATAAATGGTAGCCTTGTGGTGAGGAAGGAGAAAGGGATAGATAAGGAATAAGGTTATTCCTGGCATTTAATTTTAAAACATATTGTATAGAGATATAAAATAATATTTATTTTCTATGCTTTCAATAGTATGTCAAAAAAGCTTATTTGCTCAGATTTTGGTGAAAAGGGTGATCTTAGCCATAGAATTTAGTTAAAGTCACATTTCACTGCAGATGATGATAAAATAAGCAGTGCAGAATGGGATTTTTGAGGGCTCTGCCAAAAGGTTCCATACTATATGTCCTCTATTTTTATTTCTGGATTTCAATATAAAATTCAGCTAAAATGACTAATTTATATGTGTGTATGATATTGTGTTTTATTGTTCTGATAGTAAACCAACACAAGAACACCAGTGGGCCTACTTAGATCAGGTGTTTGGTTAAACCCTAGCTACAAATCAAGTTTATTATAATGCTTAAGACCTTATTTTTCACAATGGAGCTGGTCCTAGTGGGATCTTGATAAGAGCTTGCATCCTTGGGTTTAGAATGGAAGAGGAGCTGATAGTCGGCATGCTGCAATTAGAGTGTTATTGTCAATGTTTGGGGCTAAACAAATGCTCATTGAAAAGCTGCACAGATTGGGAACAGAGAAGCAACCAGAAAAGTGGAATGACAGGATTTTAGTAGAAAAAGAATGTTCTTATCATTGGTATAATATAACATTCTGTTCTCAAACTGTGTTTTCTTTATATTTTTCTACTTGAGGCTCTGCATCCTTAACTTAACACTTTAGAAGAGACTTCATGAATTATAACTGATAAACTTTGGCTTTATACAACTATAACTTCAAAGAACTACTGGAAGTTTAGTGGTTGCAGAGTGGGAAGAAAGCAGTTGTGCATATGTGACCAATGAGAGAGTACAATAGATGATCAGTTAAAATTAATAAATTATATATTCTTAAGGCAGCTTCCATTTAGTAAGTGGAAAATAATAGACAAATAAGAAAAGAAATATTTGGGTTTTTTGAATAATTGTTTATTTGTCATACACTTTTATGAATGATTTTTACCTCTTTTAAATAGAAGACCAAAAATTTGCCAAATTCATGGCAACTTGTGATAAACTCTGCCTCAGTATTTCAGCTGTACTCTGTTCCAAATGTCCTGTTAATATTGCTTGGGTTATAGATGGCTGCATAGATATCTTTGTGCCTCCACAAGAATACATCACCAGGATAATAAACCTTCATGTGAATGCATCTGTATGACTCATCTGAGTAAATCTGAAAAAAGAAAAAGCAGAGAGAAATGATGGCTGAATGTTGTCAACATTCAGTTTGTGGCTTTAACCTAACTTTTACTTTCTATGGGTTTAAAAGTCGTGCTTAAGTTTAATATGAGAAATTCAGCTTTCACTGAAAATGGTACAAACTAAAAAATCAATCTCCCTGATTTCCCAAGACATATTTCAGGTTATAAGAAACTTCAAAAAGCGAAATATAGTCTGTCCTTTAAACATTTAGAAGCTCCTTTAATGTATGAACTTCTAGAACTCTCATTTTTTAAGTTTTCTCTGTAAAACTGGTTATTTACTTCCTCCTTTCTGTAGGGAAAATTAAAATACTTATGTTCAGTATGGAGAGGTTTTGTGATGTTTTTCTGAACAAGATCCTTGACTGAACGTATTCACCTGCCTGTAAAATTACTCACCTGAGCTGAATGACTTAAATCTTTCTTGGAGAGCATTCCTTTTTCAGATGTCCAAGAAAAGTGAAAATCTGAAATGTTATTTCTTCTGTTGCTCTGAATAGAACTGAAGAAGTACCTACCCATCTTGGGGAACAATGAGTAGACATCATGATTTTAACAGCTTGAAGCCTAGGATCCAAGTGTGAACAGTTCAGCTATTAATTTTTTACAGTAATCAGAACAGAAAAAGAAAGATTCTTTGGGCAAGGAAAGCAGAATCACTTTGATAAGTGAGTCTAAGGAAGGGCTTGATTCTGCAAACAGCAGGACTTTGTACTGTGAATTTCAGTTAACTAATAAGCATTACTTCTTTTTGGTAAAGTTTCATGAATCAGTGTAATTTTTTTGGTCACATTATTTCTTCAGGAACTCTATGAGTTTTAGCACAGTTTCTATGGATTCTTTGGAGAATTGAGACAAGATCACAGTTACTGAAGGTGTACTGTCAGACAGGAAGAAACCAAGGGGCTTTTTCTGACACTGAGGACTGAGTTATGCTGAGGACTATTTCAAAGAGTTGGAAATGTGTCTTCAACCTGACTACACAGAAAAGAGAGTTTGTGCTTGGAGTGCAGCAGAGGAGCAAATGGCTCTCAGTAGAAGGGTTTTGTCTGAACTGAGGATTGAGTCTCCAAGTTCATGGCATTTCAACTGAATTTCAGAGACAGTTTTTAGTATGTCATTTTGGATTGCTATAAGAATGTGATCTTGGTTGTGATAAAGAGAGCAAGTCAATCTTATTTTATTAAACTTAGCAACAGTAATATCTTCTAGCAGGGTATCAGACAATCTCTGTTTAGGATTATGGGGTTTTTGCCACAGACTCAGAGTGATCAGGAAGGCATTAGGCTTGTGCATTTGTAACAACTTTAGACACTCGGTATTCTTCCATATTAGAAAGTAAATCTGAAAAAGGAATGAATTTATTTGAACAGCAGCAGTGGAAAACAACAAAATCATGGTATAATATCTATGAATTAATAAAGCAGTAGACAAAGCAAGAACAGACCAGAACATCTGTGGTTGCTATTTTCACCACAGTTCACTGGGAACTGTCTCAGATGGTCTGGACATACAGTTTTTTAGGGCAGATACTTTTATTTTTAATCATAGATATTTCATGCAAACTTAAAATACTTTGGAAAAACCCAAAAGAGCTTGAAGGTACATTGTTATCTAATACCTGAAAAGCTACCTATGTATATTTTGTCCTTATATACTTAATCTCAAAAAAGGTGGATTTTTGTCCTTCACTTCTTTTTTAATAGTAACTTTTATATTTATATGTTTTTATTCATATGAGACCAATGAACTTATCAAATGACTAAAAGTAAAAAATTTCAGAGAATGGACTGTGTTTAGATATTTCTTGTTTAGAAAGGTAAAATGGAGCCCCTTATGATTTGCCACCTACACAAATACTGAATCAGAACAAAACAATTGAACAATCGTGTAATAATAGTCATTTTATCTGACATGTAAAAAAATGGCAACTCCTAATTCAGTTTATAATAGTGTTCTCTACAACTAGATATCCTCAAATAAGACAAAAACATTAGTCTGTTAGAAAGCACATAAAACCATAAGGTTTTTTAGAAATAAAATATACCATAAAACTGCAAAATGGAAGAGCCTTTCTTGTTATAATCAGGCTGTTACATTTTTTTTGTCATACTGGTTAATAAAACCTGAGTTTCAAATACAGTAAGAAAAACAATAAGCATTTTCATCCTGTATTATTCTGCTAAAATTAATTCCATTAATTTTGTGGTTATAATTAACATATTTTGACAGAAATGAAGTTAAGAAAGAGTTCAATGTTTTAACCCTTCTCTTCATCAGTGTTATATCCTCCCACCTAGGAATGAACATAATTTCTTTATTTTCTATGCATCTTATTGTTGTATTTTAAATATTTTCTTGCATGTAAATTCATTCTTAGGGCTGGAGGGGTTTTTTATTATTTTCTTCTTATAAGATTGAGTTACTTGTTTGAATACTGTTTCCCTTTATTTAATGTGTCTTCTCAATCTTTAACTTTAGAAAGCTCAAGATTTCATAATGCAGCCCTGTGGATCTCTTGGATCCTTGTCTTTCTCCTGATGTGGGACAGTTTGCCATTGCTGAATTAATACAGTTTCTTTCAATATCTGTCAGGTCTGCTACAACTATCTCTTACAATAGTGTCCCATGTCTCTAACAATGAGTCTCCTCAAGTCTTTGGGATTTACTTTCTCTCCATTTTCTTCATTTCAATATCACTTCTTTCTAGCCATAATATCAGACACACTATTGAATATAATCTATACTGTTATTCTAGCACCTTTGATCAAAATTTAATTTAAAATAGTGCCTCTTCCAATAGTTTTCTACAGCTTATGATAATGCTGATCCCAAGATTTTCCAAGATCATCTCAAGTTATCTGAACGTTAATTTGCTAACAATATGCAATAATTAAATGTTCCTATCATTTCTAAGTCCTACTTTGTGTTTAGAAGAAAAAGCCCAAATACCTTATTCATCTCTTTCCTGAACAGATATTTCTTTAATATAACTTACCATAATATCCTCCTTCTTCTTGATTACCATCACAGTGAGAGAGCTGACCATGACTTTTTTTTTTTCCTTTTTTTTGTCTTCCATATCTGTATTTTTTGAGATATTTTTTCATTCTAGGTCAGATTGTTCTTGTTATAAACATTCCTTGATCTTTCTCGTTCTCCAGTTGTTAACAAAACAGAATCTGTTGGCAGAAACAAAGGGGTTTGACTTAATAATCTCCTTGAAATCAACATAAGAATATCACCTGCCCCCTTGGAATATTGTAAATTGGCTTCAGCTCCTGGCAATAGGTATTCAATAAATCATCTGTAATTCCTCACCTAGCCAGTAAAGTTCTATGATCTCACAATCTGAAAAATGTGCACCATTACAAAATCCAGAAACCTTGTTGTCTCCTCAGACATGAAAGATGCTGTTCCAATTCCCCCATGTCATGCACTCACAAATGAGTATTGTTGTGTCCATTAGCTTTGAACGCATTCATGAATAAATAAGGACTTTGAACTAATCTGTACACAAAGCTGGCTTGGCAGGGTTTGGGGGTTTAATTGAACTTCGTATTAATTTACAATTAGTAGGTTTTATTTACTTTCTGATGGCATTAGCAAACACATTATAAAGGAAGTACAAATAAAATTTATGCCAATTACATATGAGAATAATTGCATTTTATTAATCCAAGAATTCATGCAATCAATTTAATTATTGGTACACTTAGTTTAGATACCTCATTATTCCTCATGCTAATTAATCTCAACCACTAATGAGTAGTTTCGAAATGGGACTGTTTACTCTTTTGTCCTAAATGGAAGTTTTCTTAAACAACCATTGATATTTACTTTAGGGAAACAAGCAAGTTTTCTGAATTAATTTATTTATATGTTTGGGGTTTTTTTTTAATTACTCTTCAAGATAACAGCAGCTTTCTTGGTTCAAAATAAGAAATTTAAAAGATTATTATTCCAGTCCTGTCTGAGTTTGAGCAAATGACTTATATATGCCTTCTCAAAATGTTGTTATTTGGCAAGGCTAAATGCACACCAAAATAGAAGATTAACAAATCCTGTAAATAATCATAGGGTTATGCAGAGTATTTTCTGAATAACCATGACAGCTTTGGAGGCTGTCTTCCTCCTCTGTCTCCATACGTTCAGTCTGGAAGCACATTCCAGTTTTTATGGTGTCGTGTAGAGACAACACACTAAACATGAGAGCTAGCAAGTAGGGTGTTTCAGAGAAAATCCTTCCTTGCAGAGATGTAAGAGAAAACACAGTTGAAAGGAAGACATTATTTCTGATGAAATAAAATGCACAGATGGTCTTGGAGATAGGTTAAATCAAAAGGTGAATATTTTGGATTTTAACTGACAAGGCCAAAAGAAAGACGATAAAGTCAGAACTGATTAGGAAAAATAATTTCTGATGAACAGGATGGGACAATATTGTGGAGCTTGAAGAATAAGTAAAGAAGAGAATTATGTCAAAAAAAACCAACCCAACCAAAACAACCTCAGGAGATAACAAAGACAAGGAAAATAATTGTAGTTGTAAGCCTGAAAAATAAAAAGCAACTCCCAGAGGAGCTGAAGAAAAACCTCTCTGTATGAACATATTTAAGGAGATGCAAAAATGTCAGAAAGCCAAGTGGAGAGGAAAAAAATAACAAGAGAAGAAAAAAGTGTGAACACCAAGGTCAGCAAAGGAATTGGACGGGAGGAGGTGCTCCAGGCAGAGCAGAGATTCTCCAGCAGCCTGTGGAAGAGAGCACAGAGGGGATGTTATTGCCCTGCAAGCCCCAGCTGACAGACACTAAAACTACAAACTATTCTTTTTAAATTTCAATTTAATAAAATTATAGCAGAACAGAAGTCCAAGTTGCACAGTAGACTCTGTGAACTAAAACTTGACACCCCACTTCACTTTCTCAGCTGGAAAACACATTGCAAACACAATCATATCGCACTAGTTCCCCTAGCAATTCAGACTTAAAACATAATTCAAATAATATCTCACTAGAGAAAAAAAACCGCAAAAACTAAAAAAACAACAAACACAAAGCTTACAATGACAAAGAGAAAAAGATACTGTATTCTATGACTTTAAAAAATCAAAAATAATGCTTTGTACTCCAGAAGGTGGAAATTGCCTCTGGGAAAGTCGTTGCAGCACTTTTTAGATAAAAATCCATGTTAGGAAAAAAAATCAAATTTTGGAATAGTCAGGGACTGTGAGAATTATAATGAACTTTGGCACCCAATTAGGTAGGGAATATCTAAGCTCTTCAAAGCTCCATTTATGTATAAACTAGATCAAAGTTCTCTGTCTTTGAAGAAAAGCATTTACGATTCCTTTTTCCTTCCTGCCCTGCCATCTGATTTTCCCCTCCTACTTTCAGGGCACTGACAACCTCTGCTGGCACCTTTCAGCAAAGCATTGAGCACAACATGGAGAGAAGGCTGGAGGAAACATTTAACTTTTACATGAAAGTTGAACCTTTGTCCTCTACAGAGTTTAGTGTGAACTTTTTATTCCTGATATAATTTTAACATGCAGAAGAGTATATGAAATCAGAGAACCATAGAATGACCTGCGCTGGAAGGGACCTTAAAGATCATCTAATTCCAACCCCCTTATCAGGCACAGAGACTCCTTTCATTCAACAAGGTGGCTCAGTGCCCCATCCAACCTGATCTTGAGCAGCTCAAGGAGTAGGGAGCCCACAAAAAATAAAATTCTGGATTAATGTTGGTGAAGGATGCTTAGACAGGCTACATTTATGCACCTTACTAAATAAACAGAATCATAATTAAGTTACTAATAAACACAGTACATTATGCAATTCCCTAACCTGTAGAGTCATGAATAAAATATTGGCAGTATCTGAGTGGATATGTGCTATGTTGGCATGTCTCATTAATCATCCAAAGAGAATAAGAACTTCTGTTAAACTGTACTTATTTTACCTGAGAATCTGAATTTTTAGACAAAAGCCCAAGTTACAGTTTCTTATTGTCACAAGGTAATGCTTCAAGAAACAGCCATCTGCATTCTTGAAATATGTGGTGTTCAACTTATATTTCACATGAAATCAAGTTTTGATATATGACTGTGCAAAAATGAAGACAAAAAGTGGTCTCAAAAAATATATTAGAAGGACCTAAGCAGGTCCTAAGCAGACAAGAGTATGGTCCACTGTAGAAAGAATTAAAAATTTAAAAAATTCATCAGTCATCAGTGTGCATAATTTTTGATGTCAGATAATTTTCTTGCTGTTTGCACAATATCTAGCACCCTCAGTTTTAACAGTATTCCAAAACTTCAGTATAAATCGCTTTAATGACATATTATAGCTAAGAATCATATACATATGACAAATTCTGTAGAAATAAATTTTGTGTATATTTTAACGTATTTAAGTTATGCCTTCATGTACTTATCTCTCCAAGAAGAAAGTTAAAACCTGGGCAAATAATTTCTCCAGTGAACTTTGAAGAATCATGTTTACGAACACCGAATCAAATGACAATCACTAGATAAAATACTGTGGGTCCAGAGGTATATTAAAACTAAAGCAGACAAAATCAGTGCATTTCCTGTTTCTATGTTCTGGTGGGTTTTTTTATAATAACCTGGAAACCATAATAAAGAAAAGTATGGTCATGCTAAGGAAAGAAAGAGGCATGGAATAGCAAAATGAGTACCAGGGCTACACAGCACACCAGTCTAAGTGAACAGTGAAACCTGGATTTCCAGTACTGCTGTGCACTCGCCTTCTTCCTGGGAGTCTTACCTCTTGTATTCAGTTAATCCATATATCAACACTCCCTAGTGCTACATTTAGAACATTTTCCCAGAGATGAATACATGGGTATGAATTAATGGAGACTCATAAACCAAGGATAAACAGATAAGAAAAATCACAGTCTCAGTTATTTCATAGTACATTGATTTTGTTGGATTTTGACTGAGGGCAACTTAAGACAGAAGTTTGGTCTTTGAGGGGTTTTTTTGTAACAATTGATACTTTAATAAAAAGGAAAATTACTATTAATAATAATAAAAAAGTCTTTCTACATTTTATTAATTCTTGGTATTTGACATTGTAGTTAAAAGTGTGATTTGAAATACAGTATAACGTCTCAATTCTGGAAAATATTTTAATAACTGTGTTAAATCATTCTTAGATTACATATTTAAGGTTATAAATATTTTAATCCCTTCGGGTTAAAGAAGATTAAATGACACATATATACTCTTTCTATATAGCACTGATTTCTTGAGTGCTATTTTGATAGTTACATTTTAAGCATCAGGAAATTATTTTCATCATAATATTGGAAAAATATGTTCAAAATAATTATATTTTCACTACGAAACCTTTTATATCCTCTGAATTGTTTGAAACTTTACTTTTTTCGGTGGTTTTTTTCAGGCATAAGTAGTAAAGCTACTCAAAGATGGAGAGAATGAATAAATGTACAAATTTTACCATAGCAAGAAACTGTTAGTGTAGTTAGGTTTCCTAAGAGTAGTTGTGGAACATTATAAGTTTCTAGAAAAAAGCTAAAAAGTTTGTTTTCATAGAAGGGAGTACAGTTTATACTGAAATGGATTCAGATATAGATTTTTCCTTTCTGCTTCAAAGTCTATTTGTTTATTTTGAACAAACAGGAAGAATGGCATATGAAAGAGCAGGATGACATTGAACAGAATCCTTAAAAACAATTTTGTATCCATTGTCTAACTCACCTGACCCATTGAGAATTCAGGAGATGGAGGACTTGAGTTTACCATTGCACAGTAGGGCCAATTTGCTATAAATAAAAGCAGTAATTTAGGGACGTGGGTTTGCTTTACCAATTTCAACTCAGAAGACAAGAAGTCATTCACTGCACTTGCTAAAAATGGGGTTTGGATTCCTGGAAGCAGCATCTACAGCATTGGTTTTTATTTAAGGGCACAGACATGTTGACAGTAAGACAAGTGCTCATTAAGATATTTGGATGTGCTTCATGAATATGTCAGACAGACTCAGAACATGCTGTTAAAAAGCTTGAGAATTTACATAAGTTACTCTAAAAATAGTCTAAATTTGGCCTCTAACAATTAAATATTACCAGGAATAAATTATATCAAACACATAAATTGGTTTAGAAATTTAACAATTATCTTCTTTAAGACTCAATTTTTAAATGATGTGACTGACTTCCTTTTTACCAAAGGATAAAGTAGAATGCATAATTTTATAACTCCTTCCTACTATATCAGATATCTTAGGCCTCAAGACTCATTTTCTGAACACACTTCAATTTTATCCAAAATTACTCTCATGCTAGCTGTAATGTTAGGATGAAGCGCCTATGGAACTCTGGGTTTATTTACATTCTTTTTCCTAGACATTGCTATTGTCAGATAATAGGAGACATGATAATCTCAAGTAGCAGCCAAATGGGGAAAAAGAGGAGGAAGGTGCCACAGGCAAAGAACCAAGGTTTATCATGTCAGTCTCTCCATGTTTTTCTGTGTGGTCTCAAGCAAAACCCAGAACCATCCTGGACATCTTGATTTGCAATAGTATACTGTATTGATTCTGTACCCTAGGAAAGGGTCTACACTGCACAGACCACATCTGTAAAATGACACTGACATAAATCACACTGAAATGGAATTGCAAGTAAAGATGTTATTTCACTGCTCATACTTACAGGTAATTCCAGATTATTTTCTGATTTATTTACTCGTCCATCTACAAGTATCCAAGGAACAGTATTTCACAAAACTTTTCCTTCAAACACATGACATTTACTATGTATTCTGTGTTACATCAAAGTAAGGGACTTTAACAAGTCCATTCAAACATCTTAGAAGGCTTGCTGCAAAGCAGCCTGTATTATTGTGATAGGTATTTCACCTAGTTGACTGCAGACAGAAAACCATCAGATTTTCCATATAGTATAGTTAATAGTAATAGTCCTTCTTCTACTTTGCTTGTGTGAGTGTGGCTTTTGCTTAACTATAGGACTGTCTTTATCTCCACCCCTGAGTTTCCTCACTTTTACTCATCTGATTATTTCTCCCATCCCACCAGGGGTGAGTGAGTGGGGGTCAGTGTGCTGCTTAGCTTCCAGCTGGAGTTAAACCCTCTATGCATCCTGCTGCATAAAGTGCCTAATGCTCATACTGGATATGTGTGCTTGATCCTCCTCAGTCAAGGGTGAGCTGGAACAAAGCTTTGATCCAGGACAGCTGACAGAGTTCATTAGGAGCTGCTAGGGCCACCCTTACTTTACTTTTAGCCTTAGCAGCAGTAATACTCCCAGGGCGTTCCCAGGAGTGCCCACATACTAGGCAAGGTGCCCAGAAATCTTGACAAGACCTTCAGAAAATCTGAAAGATGCAAAGCCCAGAAACTTCTGTGTAGACCCCTGAAATTTGTTGGCTGCCTCTGGAAGCTGTGCTGTTACCTCATAAAGGCCTAAATTTGAGGTGAAGAATATTTTCTTCCTTTAGCTGAGACATTAAAGTACTAAAGTACAGAAGGCAGAAGAGCAACATTGCTTGCTTGAAGCAGTGTTTCTAATTTGAACTTGTTTTCTGTGTATTTCTCAACAGACAGTAAAAATTGTCCCTAAATTTATATAATGTGAATTGTCCTATTCAGCACACAGTGCTTCGGGAAATTTCCGGATCAAGGTTTAAAAATTGTAATTTTTATTACACATTGATAGAAAGTGAGTAGTTTCTTATGGCAATTTAAATATAGTCTTCAGTCTCAAAGATGATTTAAGCAAAGAGCCACTCATCACCCAATAAATAGCACTTAATTTAGAGATTAGGCCACAGAATTCACCCAAATTACAAGATATTTTTGAATGTATTTCTTTCTTTATATATCACTTTCTTCATTTGGACAGACTCAAAATGAAATACTGATTCAGTGGAAATATTTAGTTTCAGGGGGTTTATTTTAGAGATTTGCACCCAATGACTTATACATAGGTAGCCTCAAAGTTCTGGATATAAATGTTGGATTAATTTATTGATGCTTTGTGTAGTCACCATATCAAGAAGTATCTACTAGATGTTGTCTTACGTAAAAGCTTAACAAGTGGCAGAAAAATAATGTACAAAAGCCAGTTCAAAAGAATAAATAACAAAATTTCTTGGAGTAATAAAGGTAAATAATATTATGCAGTTGAGTAGATTACTATTCTGTAAACCAGTAGAACTAGAGTCTTCATAGTAAATGGAGACATTCAAAATCATGTCCATTGAAAAGTAAGTTTTTATTCCTTGTGCATATAATCATACTTACAAGAGAAAATACCTCTTTGATGTTGACCACTAAAAAAAAAGCCTGTATTTGGGATAAGTGTTTTATGCAAATGGGAATGAATAGAATCATTCCTATCCCAAAAAAATCTAATGCACCACTTAATCCCACCATCTGTATAATGAATCACATAACTCTTTTTACTGAAGAAAAAGAGCAGGAAAATAAATAAGAATGAAAATTACAACAAAAAAACAACCAAATATTTTGTTTCAAAATAATTGCATCATTGAGAAAATTGCATCTTTGACAAATGCTGCCATGCAAGATGGACACCAGGAGTTATATTTTCAGTTACAATGACCAATTTTTTCTTGAATACAGACTTGCATGAACTGAGAGCAGCCTTTGGAAATGTTTGCTTTACTTTATTTTTTCCCAAAACATCCTGTTCTCTGAGATAATGGATATCATAACTCTCTTCCTTGGCTTTCTTTAAAGAGATTGGAATTTTTATTTCTCCCGAAAAATATTCACCAACTGGGTGCAAGGATAGCTGATTCAGGAAATAGAGGAATGTAAAGTTTGGTTGTGGCAGGTAAGTGAAAAGAGGAAGGTGATATCCTGACATTCTCTTTATTATTTCTACTCTACCTACATAATCTGCTGTCACTTTGGGGTGCCCCAGAGTTCAGGAAAACATTTTCTCAGCACAGTTCTGAACATTTATCAGTGCAATATTGGAGGCTCAGAGATAGCAATACAAATATTACCAGTAATTTTAAGAGCACCATGCACCATGAATAAGCAGCAAATCATTATTTTTGAAAGGTCATTTGGCACAATTGAGCTCTGCTATCTTACATCAAAACATATACAGGATGTTATTGCTAAGAATGTTAGATGGCATTCAAAGCAAAGGCTTGCTATAAAGGGAGTACAATGATGGCTATTTTCAGTAGCCTGCCATTTAGTCATCAGTGATGAGCTGCAAAGTATCACAGGACACTCATTGCTCCTTGCTTTGAGCTGGAAACCCAATTCAGAAATGTACCTGAGAATAAAATTAAATAAAGCATCATTAGGTTAATTGCAGAACTATATTTAATCTCAACAAAGTTTTCAGCAAACTCCATGAGCTTTGCACAAGCCCACCTCTCAAGCCTGCCAAGGTCCCCATGGATGGCACCCCCTTCCTCCACTGTGTGGAGCACACCACACAGTTTTTGTATCTCAGCAGCCTTGCTGAGGCTGCCACTGTCCATGTTGCCGACTCTAAACTATTAACAATTAACTAATAACTATTAACTGTATAAACTATTAACTACACAAGCTATTAATTATAAATAATTAAAATTCCATTCTGCTTGTGGTTTTCTTAATATTAATTTTAAAAATAATTCCTCTAACTACAGCTAATAAAGGAGTACTCATACTATAACAACAAAGAATTCTGCCATAAACTGCAAATAACATCAAGCACAATTTAATAGATTAATAATTTCACTGTTATTACTCTAAAATATTAACAACAAGCCTGCTATACTGAATTTTTATTATAGGCATATATATTCCATGTTAGAATTCTTATGCTAGGAGAGTCTTGTTCTCTATAGTATGACAGTGGGACAGGTGCTGGAAGGTGAGGCCCTGTGCAGCTGCCCTGGGAAGCCCCCACTGCTCCCAGCCCCCAGGATTCAGTAGTCTGACTGTGACCTGGCCTGTCTTAGTCACTGCTCAGAGGTGAGGAACAGTGTATCTGCTGGTTGCTAAAGAAATGGAGATGGATTTTAAAAACTCCTAAATATACTATGGATAATTGCCAAAATAGAGGGATTTTCTTCCTTCTGTATGCTTTGCAAAATATTACATGGATTGGAATTTTAATTATTAGGTTCTGGTTCTTTAATTTTTTTTTTAGTTGAAAAGTTTATTTTAAAACTTACCATACAGGTCAACCTCCTTTATTCTTTCATAAGTGATGCAATTTAAAGGATACTAAACTACTATGAATGTACACTACTGCATTGTGGCATCTGTATTTTCAGGATCCATTTTCTGAATATTAAATGCCAAAGGACAGCAATCTGAATAGGGAACACATGAAAAAATTCAAGTTTGCCAGGTCAGAGTACGACATAGCACCCATATCACACCACAGAATAAAGATTATACCTCAGAATATAGGGAGAAAAAAGCTGATAAATTAACTTAGAATTTATTCTTTCTGAAAAGTTTGGTTTAGAGTGACTTCTGGGAAGATTTAACATTTGTTTCTGAGAATGAAGTACTCAAGTTGATGGGCACCACTAACTTAATTTTTCTGGGTCATTTAGCCTATTCCTCCTTATGACTTATTGCTAGCCTCTTGGAGTCGTTCTGAACAATATACTGTGCAATATAGAGTGCACTGTATCTCACCACTTTATGACTTTTTATTGCTGCTATATTTTTCTATGACCTTAAAATGCATTAAATGTGACAAATAATATGGCTATTTCATAGAACTCTGTGAAGCACATTTACATTTCTGATGTGCATTATAGGTAACTCCCAGTTCAGCTGCTTTGATGGCTTTACAATTGAAATCCAGTTCAAACCTTGCCTGAAACCACACTGAAGTTAATTGTTGTTATCCATGTGTTTTAATAAGCTTTTGGCTACACTTTAATGAAGCTTGGGAAAGCTTGTCAGCATAAAGCCAAGACCTACAAATGTTTAGTCAGAATAATCATGTCTTGCCCTGAAACAGAATGAGCAGTCATCCACATAAGAGTGTGGGAAATGTGTAATCAGTGGGTTCTCTCTTCAAGCTACTACTTTTTATGAGTTATTTATCATAGTGCTGAATAGGACTTAAGCCTTTATTTGCAGATACAGCAGCTTACACTAGGAAGTTGTTGGGCTGTTGGAGACATTAATCTCCACAAAATGCATTCATTTAAATTAAAGTTGCTATTAGGTATGCATATTAAGGTACGTAAGGAGATTAACACCTAGAAATTTTAACCTGGAGGAGGATTAAAGTAGCCTTAGTCAAGATGAATGAAAATTTCCACAGTGAAGTGAGAGATCTACATTTAGCTTTTATTTTAGGACCTCAAATGTTTTTTAACATGAAATGTTTCCAAAGAGAGTTTGGTATGTACATGTGTTTGAATATACTATAACATCTTCTTCTTGCACCTCCAGAACTATGTAGAGAAAATGCTGATACTAAAATAGCAGCTATATTAGATACAGATGGAATTATCACAGAAAACCCCATGATAACACATGCATATTTCAAAGCAAATATCCATTTCATGTGCCATTGTTT
This sequence comes from Acrocephalus scirpaceus scirpaceus, assembly GCA_910950805.1. Classification (NCBI taxonomy): domain Eukaryota; kingdom Metazoa; phylum Chordata; class Aves; order Passeriformes; family Sylviidae; genus Acrocephalus; species Acrocephalus scirpaceus. The sequence goes on from OU383780.1 coordinate 42,815,973, forward strand.
TTAACTGATATCCAATGGAGTTCACAATATTGTTTTCAATAACACAATTATGTATGTTATTATTAAGACACACACAGATATGTAGGATGGGCTTTTAGAATTATTAATGTTGTATTTAAGTTATCACTGAATTGAGTGGTCATTGAATTCTAGGCTTAGTGTATTTCAGGAAACAGCCTTCCATGGTGAAATTTCTTGTACAATGCAAATGATGAATTTAGCTTGTATCTATCGAAACTGAGGCCTGAGCAGCAAACCACTGTGGATTCATAATAAGGTTTAAGAATATTAGTGCTTCCAGTGTCTTCAGAAAAAAAATACCAAACATACTGGTTTCATCATCTCAAAAGAGCAAGAGAACTGAGCAGGTATGCTCTGCAAAATGGAAAGATATCAAGGAGTCAGACGTATTTTGGTCCTTATATTTATTCTGCTCAAAATATGACCTTCATTGGCATTTTGACTCTTTGAAGCACTTCTGTAGGTGCTCTCTTATCTCACCCTCTTATCTTCTATATTCAGATAAGTTTTTTTTTCCATTGGCAAAAGGAAAACGTAGCAGCTGGCTAGCCTTTTAGTCTTAGTTTTTGAAGTCTGGAAGTAGAAACAATCAAATGCAAATGAAAAAGTAGCAACATGCAGAAAGAACTAAGGAGCTACATTTCCTAGGCATATATAGACTCAGAAATTAATATCAAATTTTTAATAAGAGCCTACCTTCTGCAGGGTCTAGATAGTAAATCATATGAGGGATGGCTGAGGGAGGTGGGGGTATTTATGCTGGAAAGAAGGCAGCTCAGGGACTCTTTAAAGCTATCTGAAAGGAGTTTGTAGCAAGGTGGGGGTTGACCTCTTCTCCCAGGCAACTAGGAGAAGTTCAGATTGGACATCAGGAAGAGTTCCTTCATGGAAAATGTCATTAAGCATTGGAGTTTGATGTCCAGGAAGTTAGGGGTGTCATCATCCTTGGAGGTGTTAAAGAAAAGACTGGATGTACTGTACTTTAAATATGCTAAATTAGAGGAATTTCTGTTATATGGAATATCACAGATCATATCAGTGAAGTGGATAACACAGAAAAAGGCGAGTAAAGGTGAAAAAATGGTAAAATTATCAACAGAGAAAAAGAATGCTGATGGTGGTGGAGAACTATGCCCTGTGACCACCAATGTTGATACAAAAGAACCACTGTCACAAAGGAAATATTTTCATTAGTCAATATACCCCTTTCCTATTATTTAAAATGTAACAACCAAATTTATTTTCTGCCATTAAACTACATCTGTAGGTAGGTATAAACAGAAGATAGGAATACAGGAAATGTTAATCCAGTGCCCTAATATGTTGAAAACACATTAGAAATTTAATACTGTGAATAGTAAGGTGGTTATATAATTCACTCAATTGCACTTTTATATGTCTCAGTTAAGGCATATTTGGAGATAATACTGCAGAAAACAATCTGCATGAGAGATAGACTTGAAATTATTATAATTCTTCCTGTTAAAATAAATGTTATAGCATGGCAAAAAAAAATGTTCAGTAGTTAAGATTCTTTTTTGTGTAAGGTTTTCTCTGTGTGTCCGTCTTAGCATAGGGATTGAAAATCTTTCATAGAGAGCTTGCCAGACTGACTTTTGTCTTTTCCAGATGTCAGGGTTTCTGTATGACAACAGAAACACAGTCAGATCTAAGAAATGCTGCCTTTCAAACAGACAAGTTTCTCCTGGAAATATTCTGTGGTAGTTTTTATCTCTGAAAGACAATACCCCTTGGTGTTCAGCCCTTCCAAAGCTTGGTCCTTCACGAGGGAGATGGGAGGGAGTGACTGGCATTGAATACTGTTTTGGGATGACTAGTCTCCCAGTATACTATACAGCCCTACAGAGTGTCATTTAATGGCTAACTGTGTGCTGTCTTTGCCAGGCTGTATTTTAAAAGGACTTTAAGTGTCTATAACTCTTGTATGAAAATTGACCATGACAATTTTAGGTGCCATTCCCTAAATTATAAGCTCATATTAATTTTATTATGTATACTTTTTTTTTTTCAGTTAAGGACCCATTACTAATGAATATTTACTTTGTTTGGAAGCACTTGACACAAGAATTTGGACTGTAATTACTTGTGTTTTACAACAATAGGTCTTGTAGTATAAGGAAAGAAAAAAATATGTACTGAAGGAATTTAGTAGAGACAAGGTTCCTATAGTGAGTTATTACTCAACCATAGTGCTGCTTCAATGTGTATTCCTGGTGATATTAAATGTGAATAGACATAAAACTGAAACCTTGCGGTTGGAAAATACCAGCTTGTATTTAAAATAAAAAAAAAATTTTCTATAGCCTGCTCAGATTTCATATCAGATGAGTACTTTCAGATTCTTTATGTTTTCTCAAAACTGGTAAGAATATTCTTAAACAATATGGGAAAAGAGTAAAACTGATATCTGGAATGGAAATATAGAAACAGAGCCAAAGAGACTTGTGAACAAAATAGAAGTCAATTGAAAAAGACAACAGAAGTTAATGAGCAAAGCAAGAAGAAAATCTGAGGAGGAGTTTCCAAATGAAGTATTTGTGGCTAGTTAAAGAAAAGCATACATTGCCTCTAGAAGATGTTCCAGTTGTTTCCATCAGAGATATTTGGAGTGACTGGTGATTCTACTTATGTAGACTTAGATAAGCAAAAAAGTTTTGCAGCAAGTTTCCGTATCCTCCAGTGGTTCAGAGATATTTTGACAGACATGAAAAATTCAAAACTTGATAAACAAAGAAACAAAAATAATCCTGTATGTTGCCTACTCACTGAGAAAGTCCTTTTTTCATTGCCCAAAATTGAGAGCATTTTTAAAGACCAGAATTCTTTAACCACCTGGGCTTAACACTCCTGGAATGATTTGTGATAAATTTCATCTGTTCTTTATGCAAAAGAGTGAGAATATTGGAACAAAATTGCCCTTCAGCAGCAGCTGTGTTCTATATTTTTATTCTTTTTTTTTTTGACGAGCCTTGATATCCTAGTTTCTAACTGCTTCCCTTACACCATTTGCATTATTATCATGGACCTGATGCTGTAGATAAGTTCTAGCAGCTGCTTCCAAAAACTTCAGCTGAACACCTGGGCTAGCAGGTCTTGCATCCATGTGAGTAATTATCTGTATATGTCTTATGTTCATACATTTTTCCTAAATGTGAATAATTGAAAAATAATTTCAAAACCACTTCTGATGTTAGCATTTAAAATTCTTGATGGAATCATATAAAGACTATCACAGAGTACTGGTGGGGCTCCTAAGATAAATATATATTTTTCAGATACGCTTTCTTTGAATTAAAACAAAACTAACCAAGCAAACAAACAAAAACCTCAAACCAACAAAGCCATTTAGACTAATGAATTTCATAATAATGGTATTCAATTCTACTTTCATTCCTCAGGCACATTTAACCATCTGTCTTAAATGAGTTTTTCTTTTATTGGCCAATGACTTCAAAAATTTGGAACAAGTGTCTTGAGACAGTCTTGCATTGATTAAGGTAAGCCATTTGGAGATACTGATATTAACTATTTAAGATAAGCAGTAGTTGGTGAATACATGTAAATTCCAGACCCTGTCATAAAAGTTGCTCCATTTTTTATCCCTCTCTTGTATTTAATTCAACTTGAGCTCAGTACTACTCCCATTAGGGAGCCAAAAACCTCCCACTGTAGCCATCATCCTGATTATTGCTGATAGTTTAATGGTACTCTTCTCATGATCTGTAATTGAATATAAATGTACTGTGCAAAAGGTTACATCACTTGATGTTTATCTTTGTATTTTTCATTTTGTTCTGTTAGTCTCTTTTGCGTTTTGTTTGAGATGAAATACTAAGGAAAGATACCTATTTTCTTGTATATCATTCCAAGTCCAGCAAAATACAATCATATTATTTCTGGCAAATACGTATGATCAGAGTTCAATACTGAGTTAAATGGTTGAAAAACCAAAGAAAGGAAAAAGTTCTCATTAAAATAAATGGATTCTAAAGGCAAGACTGAAATGTACCATTCTTACTCTATGGTTGCGTTTAGGATCAAAATCCATAAGATTCATAAAGGGTTGTCATGCATAGAACTTCCATGAGAAAGCAAAGCTACTTGCCTATTACATTCCAGAAAAGGGATTTTCACAGGTAATATATTAATTTATTTTTTCTAAATAAATTGGGAGATAATATGAAAAGAGGGCAGATGTGAAAAGTGGTTGCCCTTGCAAGAGACAGTGAGTAGAAATGAATACTTGAATTCACTCAAGTATGTCATAGTATGATGTAAGTGTTGTAATTTGTATTGACAGCATCTGGTACTTGTCATGGCCCAAAGGGTGTCAAACTAGACATAAATTTCAAAATGCAAATATTATATCTTCCATTCAAAGTTAAATTTTCACTTAATACCTCAAACAATGAATAAATCTAAGATTTACTCTTTCCTGTCTACCCCCAGAGCACATACATTAAAACAAAGTGCATTAATGGGTGTCTACAGATTTTAAGCAAATGTCATGCATGCATTTAGCAAATGGCTGAACTGCAGGGAAAGCTGACAATCTTATTCACTGAACAGCAATCTTGATAGGTAGGGGATTACTATTACCATCTTCTCTTATCACAACTCCTTCAAGGATGCTGCAATGTTCCCAAACAAAAAAATACAACGAGCAACTAAAAAACAAACCACAAAAAAACCCCCCAAAAAACCCCAAAAAACCAAACAATTTAGAAATGTCTTGGATTTCCTCTCTTAATCAAAAGAGACTGAAAAACATAACTTTTTCTTCAATGTCCATATTAGTTAGGAAATTAAATTAATAGACAATATGAACAAAGATCTGAGATTTATAAATTATCTACTTTGCATTTGAAATTTTTTGTTTGCTGTCCTTTGAATTAAAAACAGGCTTGCTTCTTTTCACTTTTGATTCCATTGACAATTATTATTCCCTCTACACAGGTGTAATCTTTCAGAAAACAGCTGATTCCTAACAAAATCCCTATTTGTCTTCTGAGATACTAATAATAATGTTATTAGGATATTGATCTCGTTACAATGAGAGTAGTTTTCTTGTTTCTGACAAACCAACACAATCTCCTATTACCATAACAATGTAAAATTTCTTTGTTTTTACATGTAGATATTGTTTTGCTTTTGATAAACTAGAGAAAAGTTCCATAGATCACTTTCCAGCTAAATGACACAAGTTGGACCTCAGTGCTACCACATTGCTCTTTCTTATCACCCTGGGTACAGAAAGTGTTTAAGGAGAGAAGGATCAGGCATTCAGGTCATAATTCTTGGAAAAAAGTTTTGGTTTCAACCTTGACTTTTTTGTTCTCTGATCTCACAGTGCTTCTGCATATGGCAGAGTGAACACTTTGAAGTACGTGGGATATTTTAGCCATGGTGGTTAATGGGTTTGTGTCGTTAAGCTTGCTGCAACTTTGGTTTTTCTATTCATCCTTCTTTCTGATGGAACAATATTGGCTTCAGGCATATGATTGTGCCTGCTGCTCTAAACTCTCTTTAGTTTGTCTTGCTGAATGTGTTTTTCATGGAATCAGATTGAAAAGGAGATTTATTTCTGGTTTTTTCATTTCATCAAAACACTATGTTTGTTATGGTTTTGATCCTGCATCTTCTTCCAGTGCAATATTGGTGACATATGGTGTTTACTATATTTCTAACCACACTCCAATAAAATCATGTAACTATTTTAGCTAATAAACACTAACTATCTTATATTTTGAGAGTGCTGTTTTAGAATCTCATACTTAAAATCAAACTTGTTAAAAGAGACTTTTTTTTTTATGAGGTTATATATAAAAACATAGATAAAACCTAATCATATTCAAATACTTATTTAAGAAGAGTAGCATGACTCAAAAAGACCAGTTTGCTTCTTGTGTGTACTTGTGACTATTTGGATCCCCTCAAAATCAAACCCTTCTTTTAAGAGGCATCCAGATTTAAAAGAAGAAAACAAAATCATCACAAATGTATACCAGTGAGTATCAAAAAAAAAAAAAAATAGAAAAAAAATCTCAGTGTCTAATCAGTGAAAATCCATGAATTTCTATCTGATTCCAAAGCAAAACTGAATGTCACCTGCTTGGCTTTCTCGGCTTAATCAGTTTAAGGCATCTGTCCAAGAGTGTCAATCTATGTTGCCCATGAGAAATGGAAGTCCACCCTCCAGAGGATAAACACTGGAGTGCAGTCTGTGATTTTGGTAGAGTTACAATGTTTCTAGGACAATATCAGTATGCCTTCTTTCCTAAAACTACTAAAAAACCAAATCACTATAATTTACAGGAAGGTACATATTTTGTTACATCTGTTCCACGTGCATACGACTTACATCAGCATAATCATGAGTTTCTTGTACTTCTTTGACTTACAATGGCTGGATACATAAATCTTGCTGAAACTTAGATTCATGAAAGGGATAACAGCCTTACAATATTAGGGATAACGTTTTGTTTCTATCTTATCCCATATCTCTGTGTGCATTTTCTTATTTTCAAAATAAGACAATGTATAGAGAACACAGTGGGATTTATGCTTGTATGTTGTCTTACACATTTAAAACACAAAGCTTTTTTCCAAAGGGCTGAAAATATTTGATTACTGCTGATCACCATTGTGCTGTTCAGAACACCCCAGCTCAGTGACTTTTAATACCCCAATGCTGTTAGCCTTGTAACATACAAAGAGCAACATTAGCCCACGGCTCACAGGAGTGTCATGAGGAGGAGTAGGTCTGAGGAGGAGTAAGTTAATAGCAGCTTATTCTCTAAACCCCAGTGTGAAATATAACTGTCCTTAGTTATCATGTGGTACACTTTCATATCTGGTCTCCAGTCTTCCTGACAGTTATTGAATACCATGCATGTGCCTATATTTTCCTACAGTAACAAAGCAAACACAACCAAATGGCATGGCATCCTTTCTGTTGTACAGCACCAAGAAATCTCACTATGACTTTTCATTTATGCCCTTTTAGGTTCTGCTTACAATAACAATTTGTCTTTCTGAATATATAATATTGTTTTTCAGTGACCTTAGGATTATTCTGTAATTTCTCCTAATTTAGGACTGATCTAATAAACTCCTAAATAAAAAATATGCAAAAATATCAATGCATTTGCCTCACTCCTTTAATAAGCACATTTTTCCCCCATCCATGGAAACCAAATAGTTTAATCTTCTTCAGGCTTTAGCCTTTCATTGTATCATTCCCTTTCACTCTTGGTCTTACTACAAGCTGGAGCATAAGAGACAGAAAGCAAGCATGAAGGTAAAAAGAACATCTTGATTATAAATCAAAGCAAACAGACTGTCTCAAACCTGTGGCATAGCTTAGTCTACAGACAACATTTGTTTTGTGAAAGCAATTATTTTTGCTCCTAAGATCAAATCATCTGTAATTTTAAGAGCCAAAGGAAGTAGCTGTTTGTCTTTCAGTAGGCTCAGTCAACTGAAAGCAGAAATCTACAGGCTAGTGAGGAAAGTGGTGGAAAATAGATGTCCCCATGCACCACAGATAACATTTTGTATCTGTATTAATCCTTGTTGGATCAAAATTTATTATATCAGTAGCACATTTTATTTCATTACCATGGCTGCATTTCCTTTAGAACTCCTACTTTTCTTATTGAAAGAACAATAATAAAAAGCCGCTCTGACGATATTTAAAGACTATCAGCCACATTAATATGGAGATGCTGAACATACCATTACCTGAAATAAAATCTTGTGTGTGTAATATGCTGATTTGAAACAGAATCTTTCCCAGCTCAATGAAGCGCTGAGCAAGGACAATGTGTTCCAAAATCTATTTTGGTTTTTTGGGGCACGGTAGCCAAGCAGTAGGGAATTTGAAAACAGAGAAAGTAGGATTTGCAGGCTATGGGGTGCTGGAGCCTGGGGCAGACATCCTCACAAGGCGGGTGGTCTGCTGCCAAGTTTTTGGTGTGTCTTCATTGAAGACTAAAGAATCTGGGTAGTTGCAAAAATAAAAGTCCTTTTCTGCATGGTTGAAATCAGTCTCATGAAGGCAGAGTTGTTGCAGTCCATGCCATTATGCAGAAAGCCTTCTAGCATAAAGTCCCCAAGTCCCATGCAGAAGCAGCAGCAGCAACATCATCCATGATGTGTGTTCCATTTGTGATACACATGAATGGTGGTGATGATGATGATTTGCATTCTCTATGTTTTTATTCTGTTTTTAACCAATCAGTTACAAACACAGTTCTACTATTGCCTTGTTGAACCTATCCAAATCTAACACTGAGGTACGAAAGTAGTTGTAATTTCTTTCACAAATTCTATGCATATGACTCTGTCTGTTCTATCTAGGAATGCTAGCAAGGCTACATTGATTTTGTTATGACGAGAACTTAATTAACTTTGAAAAAGGCAATGCTGCTTGAACTTTAGGCTTTAGGGCTTTTCTTACTAACTAATACAGGCTCATATTTGTTTCAGGCACTTAAAAGATGCTCCTCATTTAAAACTAAACCTGCATTTCTACCTCATGTCTGGCTGGATTTATGTATTTCAGTTTCTCTGAAGATTTTAATTCAGCCCTCACATCTTTGAGCATCCCTGGGCCTGTGTGGATGGGGCCCAGAGGGATTTTGCATCCTGACAGTCTGTGGCAGGTCCACCTGCCCAGCAGGGATCCGGGCTCTCCAGAGGGTGACCTGTGCCTGACCACAGCCACGCCAAGGCTTCGGGTGTGCGGTGCTGAGCCCCTGTGCAGGCCCACCCCACCGTGGATGTGGGGTGGCGGCCACAGGGCAGGAGGGAGGCCCCTGGGTCAGTCAGGACTAATGTGACCACATCTGACCACAGGTCTGACATGGCTGTGTTTGAAAGGAGCCCTGCTGGGGCGTGGGTTGAGCTGCTCCCCCTCAGAGCGTCCGTCAGGTACTGTCAATTCTGTTTGACATCGAGACTCAAACGTTGGTGGAGCTTTAATTGGTTTAACTGACTTATAAAATAAATCTTGTTTGGATAAAATATTTATTGTAATTTTACAAGCCTCCACAACATCTCCTGTCTCAGTACCAGGTTTTTATTTCTCTTCTTATATACACTTTGTAATGTTCTTTCATTTTAACAAAAATTAATTAAATGGAGTGCTGAACTAAATGAAATAAAACAATTTTGTTTTCCTTGAACCTATTTCTGTTCACAGGACTAAAAAATTACATTCTTGGGATTAAATCATAGGGAGGTAGGTTATTTCTAAATATAATTCTTTTTTTTCTTTTTTCACAAATGTATGTTCCAATATTTTATATACACATAACTGCCATATTTAAACATTTTACTCATACTTACTCATGGAGATTAAATAGGATTTTTTGTATCTCCTTTGAATCATTTATTAATAATCCTAGTTGGAGATGGTGCTGGATTGTAAGACTTCTGTCATTGTTCATGTAGTAATTATACCCACTGCCCATCCTTTGTGCTGGCCTCTGGACAGACACTTCTGGAGAACATAGAGAAAGTTATAAATAGGAAAATACACTCTTCCCTTCTGCCTGTAAATTCCCAGTAGTACCAAACATTCTTTCCAAATGTTAAATGTTTATTTTAATCTTGCTAAATTTAATTTTAAGTAATCAGGATGTACCTCACATAACTTGGGACCAGAATATATCTTACCAGGATTTATAGTTGTCACCGGGATTTTTTGATGTCCTTCTGGCATTTTATGCTATAATTTTTTTAATCTACATTCTTTATACTATTTATAATTGTGTTTACCCTGCTCATGCTATTCATCTGGTTTTTGAGATAGTCTTCAATCTTCTCAATCACCTCTACAAAAATAGTCAGGCTTCTGATAATTTTGCCCACATGATTTTACACAACATTTTAGGTCATGGGTATCTGACTTATAAAATATAGGGCAGGTATGCTATATTGCATAAATAATGACTACTTATAATTGCTTTTGAATAGTGGGTCTTCATAATGGTCTGTGAAAGTCCTGAGTTTAGACCCCATTCTGATATATTTGTCTGATGAAAATCTAGCTCGTCTCTAGTTCACTTTGACATAAGCAATGACTACAATGGTAAACTGTGATTCTTTGATTGCACGTGATATAAACTGTTAATTTAGGTCATTACTTAGTGTTTATATTGAAAATAAATAAACAGAAAGAAAAATAAATGAAATTATTTCAATTTTTTTTATCTAAATGTGTAAACAAGTGCAATGAACTTTTAGAATTCCTCTTGATAAAATTACCAGATGAGCATGGAATTTCAATACATTCAGGTTGATGGAACAAAGGAGAATACAATAAAAAATCAATTCTAGTATTCACCTGTATGTTTATTTAGTATAGATTAAGGTAAAAAATAAAGCGATAAAGATTGTTATGACTTTGCAATAAGTTTTAGACTATTTCTGCACAAAGGAAAGGGCACAGCATAGAAAAATTGAGATTGTGCACTTCAAGATTTTAACTTTTTTATTAAATCCAAATTTATTTGTTCCCTTTTAATAAATTATTAAAGAATTTTGAATTCATCTGATAAAGCTGATACACTTTTAGGTCACTTTCTTTTTCCTGATGTATATGGAAAACAGTTCAGGAACAAGGATTTCACAGCTGATATCAAGATAATATTATTCTTATATGGCTAACAGAATTTGGCCCTTCATATATGTTGAAATGCAATCTGTAAGATTTATTTGATTTTTTTCAGACATAGAAGGTGTATATGTGCTTATATCTGCAACCTCTTACTGTCTTCCTTTGACATGGTTTTAGTTTTTTCATTGTTCAGAAGAGCAATGCATATTAGATGCATCTGCATGCAATGAAAACCAAGGGAAAACAAAAACGAAAATTAACAAAATCACAAAACTAAGTTTTTAAGCTTGGAAAAAATAAGTGCAATCATTTATCATTGGTTAAAAGGAAAATTTCAGCCCTTTGTGAGGAACAGCTTCCCCTTCTCTTTAATGAGTATTTTAATCAAGTCCTTATTCTTTAGAGCAATTGTTGTGGTCTAGTCTTAAAACTCGCTCCAGTGACTGACAAGTATTTATTGCATTTATACTTCAGAGTGTGTCAAAACACACAATTTTCTAGTTCCATGGATACAATAAAAATAAATCGATGATTTTTTGGACGACAATAAGGAGATGGTTCCTCAAATATGAAGTGAAAGCAGTTATATGTTTGTCTTGCTTTGTGTGTTCAATACACGCCTAGAATGTTTTATCAGGTCTGCTTCTTTTTCACTACAATATCAGAAAGGACATAATAAATGTTTTAATTTGATGTGAAATTCATTTAAAAAAATTGAAAATAATGAAACAGTCAGATACTAGTGGAGAGCTGAGGGGAAAAAACAGGTGGTAAAAACTTTGAACATGAAGTCTGTTACTTTTAATATTAACTTAATTGAACATATTAACGGTTAATTTGTGTTCAAAATTGGTAAAATAGGTATATGTTCCAAGACTCTCACTAATTGGACATAATTGTTTATTTAAATATGTGCACTTTTATAATCCTCATAGGTCTGAAACAACTCCCTTTTCGATGATTATCTAGGAAAAGAGGATTGCAAGTCACTATTAGCAGCCAGTTCTTTCCCCTGCTAAGTGCGTTTAATCGTATGCAAAAAACTCTCTTAAGATAACAAACTCAGGATCACCAGATTCTTAATAAGGGATTTCTGAAACAGGCAAGAATGAAGCATTTTCAGATCTGGGGGAAAAAACCAAAATGAACACCAAAGCCAGCATGCTGTGCATCCCTGTAATGTCCTTTGAATGAAAGTTACAAATTAAACAATTCTCACAACTCGTTATTACCCTATAAGGTGATGGAACAAATACAAAACAAAAACAAACCAACTCTCCTAAGGGGCTTACTCTAGTTGTACATCACAGTATTTCTGATAGTTCTCCTACTGTTTCGTGGGATAGTCATGAGTTTTAAATCTATTATTGACAATGAAGCATTATATACTCCATGTTTGCAGAGGTATTAACAAATCCACTAATAAATCTGTATGGATATATATCAAAAAGTTGGTGAATGTGTATCACAGACATTCTTCCATGGAAAAATGGATCTCATTATTAAAAATCTCATCCGAGGTGCATTCAAAGGATTCCAGAAAAGGGTGGAAAATTCCTATCACATTACTGAAGTATTTACATACATCTCCCTTTCTAGTCTCTAATGATTTGATAATGCCTCAGGTGCATGGTCAAAGTTGTGGGCTTTTTTGTTTCCTTAGCAATCACCAAATCTCCATTTTCATAAATTAAAGAGCCTATACAGACCTTTTTGCTATTTACCTTACTGTCATTTCTTCTGGCACCCTTTGGACACAGATGACAGCATTTAGACTCAGGACAGAAGTTAAACACAACAGAAGCTAAAGTTGCAGAATGAAAAGACACCCTTTTTTAAACCTCAAAAGTAATAAATGAAATTATCAAAGGAATCGATAAACAGTATGGTAAATATATATGTGTGTATGTATACATATATACACATACATATTTACAGTTTTTATATATATATATATGAGAGATTATGTTATCATAACACTTTATATGTATTTCTTTATCAGTTATATTTATTTTTTTATTATATCTCTACAATAATAGAAAAATACATTTCTTGTTGTGGATCACTCAGAAGGGATATTATTGCCCTTCACGATGCCAGCAAGGATAGAAATGTAGCATCATTTTCATGAGTGAATAAATACAAATCACTTCTGGACTGAGATGCATTAATTGGATTCACCAAGAGTCGCTCAAGTTTAGGGATCTTCCTTCACTTGTGGGGGATTTCATTCCTGGAAAATACAGAAGCTGTCTCATCAGACAGAAGACAATTCCAATGAATAGAATTGTATGAAACAGAATTTTTTTTGAAGTTCAAGTTGCATCATGATGAGAAAGTTGTAGGAGCACCTTGAGATCTGAAAACTTTCAACCCTAAAGTTGAATCCCTTTGGTAGTATAGAAGAAGCATAGTTCAGTAGAGCAGCCAAAAGGCAGAGATATGTTGGCTGTGTTAAATCACTTCTGTCATGTTACAATTGCTTTTCAGTAGCAGATTTCAGCCCCTATTGCTATGACAGTAGGAAAGAAAAATCATGACCAAAGAAAAGATCACCAACCAGCATAAGTAACGTAATCTAATTGCTTCATCCTTGTCAACAGCTGACCTGAAACAAGCTCAAAAATATTGAGCTCCAAACTGTGTGAATTTCATTAATAACAGGAGATGTAGACTCCCTGAGTGAACTGGGTTCTATCCTGCATCAAGTATCACCAGCTGACTTACGTGTTCTGAAGTCATTGCTTGCGCGAGAAAAACAAAAAGTAAAAATCTCATTTTCTGTTTACATAAGAATTTTCAGTGCCGGATATTAGAAAAGTCATGGATTGGCTTGCAAGTCCACACATTTATACACCAAAGAAATTCCTGAATGTAAATAGACTATGATAAATCATAGCTACAGTATTCTGCTATTATGGTTAAAGTGCTCAGATTCCACAGGTATTATAAATGCTTAAGCACTATAAAAATATAAATTGAACAAGAAGAAGTATAATTTTTTTTCTCAGTTTTGTTCTGTAATTGGATTCTGACAAAATGCTTGCTAGCAAACTGATTTGAGTCCTAACTCTCCAGTTTAGAAAATTTATTAACTGTATTCTAGAAAAATATCCTTCTTTGCATCTTTGGGAAAGAAAAAAAAAATAAAAAGGTGTTGACAGCTTTGCTAACTTGAAAAGCAAATTTCTTTATAGAATGGTAATTTAAAAAAATTCTACGCTATCAGAATCTATTAAAAATAAAATCAGTTAAATCATTCTTATGAAAATACATCAGTAATTCTTATGTAATACTAATGCAATATGACAGCATTCAATTCCATGTCGTACTTTCAATTTCTCAAATTTTTCCCACCTTGCTTTTTCAGCTTTACATAAAAAACTTTACACCCGCCTTCTTGGGTGAGGGTTTTTTTTCTTAAAATTTCATAACACTTTATCTACCCTGCCTTTTTATAAATTTAGTTTTAGGTTAACTTATACATAATTAAAAAAAAAATCTTAGCTCAAGATAAGCACTAAATATGACTCAAAATTTCTGAGATTTTTACAAAAACAAAAAGACTGCAGAAAGTGTAAAATAAAAAGTATATATTTTAAAGAGGTTTCTATGAGTAAACAAGTTTTAAAAAGTTCCTGCTGCAGGTCATATGAGGCATTTGTCACAGCAAATAACTGTGTGATAACACAGAAATTTGTGCAAGTTCTCCATTGCTAAGTGGTGGTTGGAATGATACCTGGGAGCTGTGATTTTAGACACTGCACACTTTTAGAACTCAGGAGGTAAAAAGAATGACTCTCATTTACTGGGCTATTTTCCTCTAATGCCATTTTTACAGTCTAGCTTTTAGATTCATTTACAACTAGCAATGCTTAAAGGTTGAAAGGAAGAGAAATGAGTGGTAGGCTACTTCTATATAAACCCCACATTAGAACTTGCAAACACACCTCTCCAGCTCTTCCTCTTTCAAGATACTGACATTCCAAGTAAAACTGGCTTGGTTTGATAAGATTCACTTTGCTGTATATTTAGAGAAACAGACAATTAAGTGTTGGGCAGAGTGGAAACTGCCAAAGACAGGCATTGTCTCTGAGGGTTACTGCTATGCTGCAGTCACAGTGTTCTCTTCTGGAAAGCTCTTGGAAGTACCAGAAAAGATATGAGGAAAGAAAGGAAAAGCATCAGCAGGACCTTGAGAGAAAGAGCTTTTAAGGAAATAGAATAAGAATGAACATTGTGTTTCTGGCCTGGAAAGAGTGATATAAACGAAATGTATCAGTGGAGAATTTGTAACGTGGCATTAGACTTCTAAACTTGCTCAATCTCAAGAATTTTTTATTCAGAAACTCTGAGCACTTTGGCTCAAATCTGCTCCACTGAACACACAACTGCAATTATCTGCTGGTTTCAGAAGAGGAATGAGGTTAATGCTGAGTATTTTTGAAAAATCCAGCTTAGGTATCTGCAGAAGCCTGAACATAGTCAAATGGGGTGGAATGCTAGCACAGCTAATGTAAGTGACCTGATTAACTTGTCAACAAGGAGGTAAAAAAGGGAAGGGAACAAACCACTGCTGAGAAAATGGACTGAGTTTTGTGTTGAGAAAACAAAATACAAAAAAATCTGAGAATAAGTTCTTAAAGAAAAAGTGGAAGTATAAGCTAACATCATATTAGTGATGGAAATCCAGAGATAATTGCTTTTATTTCCTGAATTTACAGTGATTATCATTTTTATCTCCCTGCTCCCTGCTCTACAATACAGTTCTGGGCAACTTCTGTTACAGATATCTTCAGGATTTCCATAGATTCTGGTAAAATAATGTACTTAAAACTATAAAGAATTCAAGGTTACAACACAAGGAACACTAGTTAATTTGCTATTTGGTGGCTTAAATGAGGAGGCTGTCAAGAAAACCCTTCTAATATTTTACAGGTTTGGGTTTTTTTTTCTTCATTTCTTGGTATTTTTCTACCTCTTTAACAGGTATATAAACAAACTCAGTTCAACTAAGACATCCATTTGGAATACCAAATGCATCAATAAACAATGTGGGAAAACTTCAAATCTTCTTTTGTAGCATTTCTTGAGAAAACTACATAATGAATTTCGTTTTGCTAACCTAAAACTGCATTTTCCTACTAAGAAAAATATTTTTAGAAGAAAAATGTATGTCCTTCTAGGAAAGCTAGATTTTGGGTGATAGAATCTGCAAGTTTTTCAGATCAGTGGTTTAAAGAATTATTTCTCAATTTTTTGACTATTTTTCAGGGGCGGTGAGTTATAGCTCTGAGAGGAAGAACATCGGTATCATAGAGCATTGCTGGAGAGTTTTGGGAGCATATTCTGCACTGCTAGCACTATTGGTCAGAATTGCACAATCAAAATTTATTAGAACTCTATTTCACACAGAAAAAATTTGGAAACACAAAAGTGTGGTTTTTTCACTTAAAGTTTTAAACTAAATAATCTAGAACAACTAAATTAAAATCCCAAAACCTTGATTTTCTGACAATCTGTGTACTTTAAAATGGAAAACAATCTTTACCAAGAGAGAAGGGTTCATCCAGTTTGCTGAATTTTGTTTTGCTGGATTTAATTTTACTTGTAATTTAAAGCTTTGACAATTAAATTGAGCATTAAGCAACAATGCAATAATTAAATCACTCAAAAAGGAAAAGGCACAGCAGAGTTATTATTTATAATTTTCTTCTTTTCTGCTTTGTAATCTGAAATACAATGTCCATGTTAATTTCTCTCAGTAATTTGTCCAAATACATATATTAAGCTAATCTATTTGTAGCCAAGGATTTGAAATTATTTGAAATGGAATCTGTCTATTTTTCAAAATACTGTGATAAAAAGTGCAAGCTAAAACATTCATGCATATTTTTGTTGTTGCTGTTGTTACCCACTATGTGACCTCAAGTTTTGGGAACTACAAAATAGTATGAAGCTTTGTTGACAGCATGTAAGATCCTAGAAAGTTTTGTAACTTCCAGGAAGATTATAAATAATTTGATGTCGCAAGTTTTAATTATCTCCTTCCACATAAACAGAAGTTACTGACACAGAGGCATGATCTTCACGTGTGAGCTTTCAGTTTGTTGTTGTGAGAATGCTATCAGAGAAATGCAGAAGGATAGAGAATGCAATTTTTGACAAAAGTACTTCTTGTACTAAAATTTCACTTTTCAGAGAGCTAATTTAGTTTTGGGGGTTTTTTTAAACAGAATTCAGTAATTCCTGGGTATCATAAATTTTTGTCTTGGACTATTGCAGGTTGACAATTTCATTTATTTCATGAGAAATAATGATGGAATACAAAATATGTCATTAATCTAATGAAAAAGTCTAGTTCAAACAAGTAAAGAAAAGAATCTACAGTAAGACAGCAACAATCCTGTAAAATTTCAATGGTCAATGTCATTTCGACATGTTTTAGCAATTCACTCTCTTTTAAACTCAGAGATATGGGTCTTTGTTTTATATTGTCACAGTGTCTCTCGAGATTTGCCCACTAAGACTAGGAATTTTTTAATATTTTCAGCTTTTCTAGAAACAAAAATACACAAATGACAAGTGAAGTACTTGATTCAACAAACCTTTATTCTGTGTGCTCTCCTTATGCCATTAAGATGAGACTGGAATTTCCAAGGGCAAACAACATTGTACTAGACATGATTGTTCCTTAGAGCCACAATAACATTTCAGTAGCTTTTTGAATCACTAAAATAAACAAAAATACTCCAGATTCTTGGTACTGCTTGACAAATATCTCTTGCCAACAATCACGTGAATTTCCTCTATTGTGATGTGGTTTCTCAATGAGGAAATGGTTTTTTGCTTGATTCTCCTGTGTATCTATGTTTTTCTCAAGCATTTTTCTTGCAGAAATACAAAGGGCAAGAAATGTTGCAAAGATGTGGGGAAGAGTAGTCAGAAATTACAAAACAATTTGTTCAGGGACATTCAGTTTTCTCCCTTCTCAAATGTTTCTAAATGGAGAAAATCTTTGTCTTTCAGACTACTTTGTGCTTTGCTGTTGAATGTGCCCTCTTTTTTGGTTTGGCCTACTGGGTCTGGCTGAGATGGAGTTCATTTTCCCTGTAGCAACCCCCACAGTGTTGCGATGTGTGTTGGTAGCTGGCAGGGAATGGGCAAGATCTTGGGAGGGGGCACAGCCAGGACACCTGACCCAAAACTGACCAAAGGGGTATTCCATGCGTTCAGCAGTAAAAGCTAAGTGAAAGAAAGAGGATATATGTTTTTTATGATGTCTGTCTTCCAGAGCAACCACTATGTGTACGGAAAACCAGCTTCCCAGAAAGTGGCTGGACGTTGCCTGTTGATCATAAGTAAGGAATAAAATATTTTGGGTTTCTTTCCTTTCACACATGCAACTTCTGCTTTTGCTTTATTAAACTACCTTTATCTTGACCCATGTGTTTTTTTCTCCATCCTGTTTCCTGCTCCTGTCTTCCTGTGAAGAAGGAGTGGTAGAGTGGTTTGGTAGGCACTTGCTATTCCAGCCAAGGTCAATCCACCAAATTCAAGAACTTTGTAGGTGTGATAATATATTTTGGTATAGTAATGTCTATTTATTTAATGCATTTTTAAAGCAGTGAATGAAATAAAAAACAAAATAAACCAAAAACCCAAGTTTTCTGGAATACAATTTCTTAGATTCTTTCGAACTACACAGAAAATTAAAATCTGCTTCAAAAAGATCTAAAGAGCTGCACATTACAAATGTGATACCATCAAACTGTAATTCAACTCATTTTCTTATTAAATATTAAATATTTAAATATATAATAACTTACTGATTAAATTTTGATTTTTAAAGAGATTTCTTGTTGGTTATCTTCATCTCAGAACTGTTTTCAGCTTTCTAAGCTTCCATTGCTTTCTCATTGTTTAATCCAAATAACTAATACAAATATAAGTACCAAATACAAAGAAACATTTTTAAAATTAAGCTTAGCTTAAAAAATTAGTTAAGACAAAATGGAGGCCTTACATTCACTAATAAGGTATAAAACTTTGGGGAATTCCATAAACATATTTGTACACTTTACACATAAATGTACTTTCACTCTATCCCTGGCTGAGAAAACACAGGAATATTCCAGATGATATTTATTTCAGCCTGACCACTCAAAAAAAACAAGCAAGAAAAAACAAATATCTGTCACTTTCAAAATCCCAAGGTAATAAACACCTTAACATTCTGTTCAGATGAAGGTAGTTCTGTCATGACCTCATGCTGTATGAATAAATAGATGTGAAATTACATCAGAACTAACTTCCAAGGTAAATTATCTCTTCTTGGAATTTCAAAGTCAATGATACATGTTTGACAAAGTTGAACACAGTAATGCAGAGGTAAGTAGTTAAGGCTATAAAAAAATCCATCAAGATTTGTGATTTAATGGTCATTTTAACCTAAACATATTTGTACTCTAGAAAGTGATAGTGTGTCTGCACTGTGAGACAATTCACCTTCTCATAGTACATGAGGAATGGAGCCAGAACCTAATATTTTTAAAGCTTTTCTTATGACTAAAGTTCTAGTACTGTTTGTTTTAGTCCTCATGACATGAAATGATATCTCAAACAAATTTATCTTCAGGAGCCAATAGGCCTCTATGCATATTTAAAAGCTCTCTTGTGCTTGCCTAAACACAAAGAAACCAAAATATACTTGACTAAATTTCATAACTATTTTTGCACTCTCTATTTCTACATTACCAAAATCAAAAATCCACTTTAAAAATCAAAATTAATAATGGTAAAAAATATGATCATTCTTTAAAAATTATACTTGTAAATACATATTGTTTCAAATGATTTTTTAAATCCCTGACTAGATATTCATCTAGGAACTCACATATGGATTAAGCTATGGATTAGCCCACTAGACCTATTAAGCATATTTCTATTCATATTAGAACAGCTGGGCTAAAACAGGAAAAAAAAATTAAGGACTTCCTGTTTCATCATAGTTCTCCCTTTCAAAAGGTTTTCCTTTCTCTTATAGTGAACTTAGAAAAAATGAGAAGGATAAAACTAAAATATGGAGGAACAATATAGCTACTTTCATACAGCTCATTGTTCCTTAATAATATAAAATCAAATGGAAGTATAAGGCATTTGAGTTTAAACTGTAGTCTTTCAAGTTCTAGTCTTCTCTTTTCCTACTCTTTTGCTCCTAAATTTTCCTTTATCACTGATGACAGGAAAGCAATCCTTCTTCTTTTAAATAGCCATTAGCTAAATTCTCATCTCCCATAGTAAATTAGACTTCTTGGTGCCTTAACATCTGTCTAAAGAAATAGTTACCTTGCTCTTGTAGGAGTTACAAAATTAATGTCAAAGCTTATCCTGGTTCTCAGTGAACCAGAGGATGGTGTCATAGATACAAGGACAGCCAGCCAGGAGCCATACCCCTGTATGAGAACAAAAGACTTTGGCACTCTCTGGAGGGAAGATAGTCTGAAACATGATTTATTGTTGAAACAAAGGCCGATATGAAACTTCTGCCAATAGCAGGAAAATTCTGCACAAGTAGCACAGATCCTCACTACATTTAAAGGTATTTAATCTATTTTTTCCCAACTAATGCCTGTAGCAGACTCTGCCAAAATGCATGATCCTGTTCAAAGTCATACTGCATAAAGGGCAATAGAAAAGTAATCTGCCGCTATCTCTTTCTCCAATATTATTCTAGCTCTACCAAGATAAATGCAAGTGGGAAGCAAACACTCCATGATTTATACTCTACTATATTCACTTGCCTGAGATGCACTTGCCTTACACAGAGGAAAAAACAGAAAAGTGAAAATTTGCAGAGATAAAAGTAGACTAATTTGGAAGCTGCCTTACCATTATGTCAAATTAACTTTGTGCTTATAACAAACACAACCAGGCTTGCTAGCTTTGTTATAAAGATAGGGGGATGTATTTATGCAGTAAAGTTGGTACATAACTAAAAAAAATCCAACTAGTGTAAAATAAAAACACATCACACAGGTAAAATCCACAAAGGCTAGAATTTTTAACTAGATTCAGATATGTAAA
This sequence comes from Acrocephalus scirpaceus scirpaceus, assembly GCA_910950805.1. NCBI lineage: Eukaryota > Metazoa > Chordata > Aves > Passeriformes > Sylviidae > Acrocephalus > Acrocephalus scirpaceus. Next base: position 42,836,725 of record OU383780.1, read on the forward strand.
CTCTTCCTGTTAGCACAAGTTCTCTTCTAGAATTAGGGGGATTTAAAAATCTTTCTGAATGCACAAGACAGACTTTAGTCAGAAAACAGAGTAAATGCCATGAGACAAGTTTTCTCCAAAGCGATGGACTTTATGCATAAGACACACTATAAAAATTGTCTTACAATATCTGTATATTAAGAAAAAGGCTTAATTTTGTTCCTTATATTGGTAATAAAACATTTTATATATAGTAGTAATTTGTTTAAAGAACCTTGGATGCAAAATTAAATAAATCTTGCCCATAATGCCTTCTTCTAGAAACAGCATCATGCATACATGGCTCATCTCTGATATGTCTGTAAACATAGTTTGGATAGTTATTTATAGTCTTCATTGATTCAAAAAAAAAAAAAAAAAAAAAAAAAGAAAGACACTTAAGTCATTCTGCTTCAATAGCAGAATGAGCAAAACTTAATTTTCCTGTAGGCTTGTGTTGTGTCCCTGTGTTCTTCCAAGCATGTTCCACCTAGTTCACTCCTATATACACTTCACAGTTTTTACTTGTCTCACTTTGTTCCATACATATTCAAGTATGCAAGTACAAAGTATGAGCTTTAGCTATTAACTTGGGAACAGAACATCATATCTATCTTCTAACCAGATAGCAACTTCATCATACTTAAAGGAATATAAATTTTTAACCCCTCTCTCTTTGGCAAACATGGTCGATACCAACAGATTCTAGAATTTTTTGAGGATACGAGTATAGTATCCTATACTATAGGGGAAGAAGAGAAGACTGTGGTATTTGTCTCTTTCACTTAGTAGTAAAACCTCATGTACTTAAAAAAAATTATGCTGAAATGCACCAAACCTCCACATATTCCAAAAGCATAGATGATGAACTAGAAAAAAACCAAACCCTCTAACTGTCTTTAAATTACTGAGCAATCATAAAGGTTGCTCCAAATTTTCCTTCTTTTTTTCCCAGTAATGTCCTGATGATGTCTACATGCTCATTGCCAAAAGTTTGTTAGAAATGCTACCTTATAAACTGTTCATTACATATGTCTCTCTTGTGACAAACTCCTTAATGTCATTTGGGACTCAGAACAGGTTTCAAAACAGACTGATTATGGGTATAGCAGAATCAAGATTTGAAAAGTATGTAAATGAATTGAATTGTCTTTAACTTATGGAAAAGCATCATAACTATTAAGTTGATACATTTGCTAGTAAATGAGTAGACAAATAACTCTAGTTTCACAATTCCCAGCTTAATGGAGCTATTGAGCTAACAAAAGGCAATTTTTCAATGTTTATAAAAACATATTCACAGTTGCAAACATTTTCTTGAGACATTATGATAAAGTATTCAGATAATTCATAATTTATGGCAGTAAAGTTTGAAAGTTGACTACCCACCTGGACATAAAACCTTACTGTTTAAACTGCTTAGTTTTCCTGACACCTGGAGGGCTTTATTAATTTCCTCTAATTTGTTTCGAATATATTTATCAGGTTTTCCAAAGAGACCATTGATTTCAAATATAAGTTGTTCTTCCTCTTATTGATGACTAGAGCCAACAGTCTTTTTTCAGGGAAATTGCCCTGCCTTGGAGATGACTTAGAATACGTGACAATATCTTACATGCAAACAGAGACAAAACTTCAAGGGCTTCTTATTTTTTGTCTCCAAAAGCCACAAGGAAAGGACAGGTAACTTGTGCAGACACAAGCTATCGCACTTGCCACTCTCTCACGGTATGGTGTGGCTTCTGAGTGGGCAGAGTTAAGTGTGTGGAATCTGTTTAGAAAACCTAGATCCATTGGAATTTAATTCAGAGGTCACATGAATGATATCTAAATCCCCAGATTTAGAGTTGCTTTTCTCCTTTCTATTTACATAGACCACTTTGCAGCACTAGTAACAACAGTATTTGTCTGTCTGTGACTTTATTGCACACACTAATGAGTGCCGTTCTTGAATTACATCATATCCATAAACTTTGATAAATAAAATCATACCACTAAATATAAATGTCACAGGAAATGCACTGGACAGAATGAAGACAGGATAGAAATAAAAATTTGTTTACAGGTACACTAAGACACAAACTGTCCCTAATCTTAGCAGGAGAAAAAAATAAAAATCAATTTCATTGCTGAAAGTATAATCAAATAACAAAACAATAAATGGCAATACAATTACGTTTCTCTTCTCTGAATTAATATTTAGAAAACTTCCTTATTTCAATTTCTTTTCTTATCCATTCCATTCCATTCCATTCCATTCCATTCTCTGTCCCACTGGGACCTACGGGACGTGCCAGTTTTTCTGTTGCAGGACAGACTAACACAGGGCCTAACAGCAAAGAATGTGGGAGATCATTTCCACTTGGTAAAACCAAGTAACAATTTAAGATCTAGATATAACAGTTTTTCTTTCCTAGTAAACACTTAGAGCTTCTTTAATATGTCTGGCTTTACTGAGAGGAGGAAAGGGATACTAGCTTTTAGTATACTCCCATTATGAGCACAAGGAGTGTAGATTTTTCTGGCCAAGATGCTGCTGGGAGATTCAGAGTCGGTCATAATGCAGCAATATCCATCACGAGTCCATAAACCACTAAAACTCAGAAATTCAGAAAGCATTTAAACAAAATTCATCATTTTTGCATGCAGTAATTTGTTTGCACAAGTTTTATAAATCCAGGTAACCAAAATTAAATTCTGAGTGCCATCAGTACAATATTTCACTCACTTACTAGAGCACTTAATAAGTACAGCAATACATTTCAATCAAATACACACAACATTCATTAAGAAATTTTATGGAGTTTTTTTTCCCTATTCAGAGCACTTATATTTTTGCACACACAGGAAAAAATTCTAAACAAAATAGTTAGATAAAAACAATCAATTATAACAGCAAAAGTTTGAATCTGAAAGAAAGGATGGGTCCTCATTTATCAACAAAACTGAGCTTTGTAATTCAGAGACAAGATATGGCCATCATACTTACCAGTGTGTTCATTAATTTGGATTATTGCATCTTTTATAAAAAGATATTTAAATGCTTACAAAACAAAAGTGCAAAATCATAATTTTCTAGCATATAGCTGTTATATATCTCTGGTGACATTTAATTTGAGTAAGAGCTAGTTTAGCAATTTGAATGGAATGGAATAGATTACTTGAATTGTTCCCTTGTAGAAATGAAGAGCAGAGGCAATAAAACTGATATCCTTTGCTTAATTTTTTAAGAGTTGTAAAAATTGAGGCAGCTGTATTAGTATAGTGACTGTAAGATTTGAGCCTGAAAAACAGATAAAATATAATGGAAAGGAAAAAAAGATTGAGAAAGTGAGTATATGGAAAAGCTAAAAATCACCAGCTTGTTTTCAACAGCTCTGAACTTTATAAAGAAGAGGTATATGAAAAGCATAATATGATGATGAATACATTCAGTACATGTAGAAATTCAAATATAGTTTCTGATTTATGGCATAAAACATTTTAAAACTCTGCTAGAGGCCAAGGGGTAAAATGTACAATGTGATCCTAATAGTCTGGGACAACTATTCTTTGTGATACTTTATCACTTAAGTCACAACAGCAAAACTATTTGCTTCATTTATAAGAAATAGTGTAGTCTTTAATTCTAAGATTCAGAGGAATTTTATTTTCCCAAGAAACACAGATTGAAGCATTTAATTATTATGTACAAGATGCTAAATATAATATTTGGGGAAGAAAACAAAAGGAGAGATAGGAGAGAAAAAGAGCTTCAAAAATACTGTTAGATCCTCAACCTGAGAATATGTTGCAATAGCCAATTCAAGAGTTTTCAGCTTTTCTGTAGCCTTGCCTGTTCTCTAGGGTTTTGTTGTTTTCTATAATCTTGCCTTTTCCTATATGTCACACACCACCCTTTCTTACTTATGCTTTGGCTAAGGTTTTCCTTCTTTTCCCTCAGTACTTCATGTAACTTATTCTGTCCCAAGTAAACACAAAGAGGTAAGTAGCTATTCCACAGCACCAGTTTTCCACTGCCCTCTTACATATTCTTATGGGAATAAATAAGTAAATAAATGCCAAATGAGAGTAGCCCTATTTAGGATCATAAGAGAAATGGACATATAATATAGAATTGTTTCTGTAATTTGTCAGAGGTATAAAACTTAATGTCTTTTCACTAATTACTTTTTCCTTTAGCTGTTATAGAAAACTGACTAAATGCTGAAACAAGAGTTGAGATATTCAAAATTCAACCTCACTTATAAGTGTTGAACTTTGAAATTCTCTTCCTGATCCTTTAAAACTTGCCAATTCTTTGAGGTTCACTTATGTAATTACCATATGTTATACTGCTCCTCCAAATCCCTGATGGGATATTATCCCTAGAATTTAGCTACAAACCTCGTTTATATTCATATTAATACTTCTTTTGTATTATATTTTGTATGTTTTATAAATGCTGAGTATTTAAAATCAAGTGCAGAAAGCCCTTAAGGGCTTCAGGAGTTGATATACATACATAAACAGAATAAATACAGTCGGTTCAGCAACACCAGCAGTAACAAAGCATTCACTGTTTTTACCCAAAACCAATTCAAAGTGCATATACATTTCTCTCGAAGTGAGAAATAAAATTGTATCTGACATTAGGGTCTCCATAGAAGAAATTTACACTGAAACACCTGCATATGACTCTTTAATATTAAACTTTGTGTAGAGTCTCGGTCATTTAACATAATGTAGGGGAGTTTTTAAAAAATATTTATTTACTATTAAGTATTACAATGCAAAACATTCAGAAAACAGATTTAGTCAATGTTTAAATTGGGATCATGCACAGAGACTGTGGGATAGAATCCACACACTCCAGTTCCACAACACTCAACAGATCTGTTGTTCCACAACAGATTATCTCCCATGACTGGAGCAAGATGAGACATTATTTGTGAGATCTGATGCTGCAATGAAAAATCAGGTAACACAAAAATTAGGTAACTTTTTTTTCATGGATCATAATCTCCAAAAATAAGAAAGTTTCCTTAAAAATCTCCCTACACACTGACACAGGGTAAAGTTTGAATTAATTGTGAGCTACTTATAATTCATATTCACAATGAGAGTCTCCTCATTTCCATCCTGCTCATAAAAACCTGAAGACAGGACAATGAAGAAACAGAAATTAAATTTCTTTTGGATTTGTTTTCCACTGTATGATTTAAAAATTAATTAATATGAAGTATTTATAAATATTTGGTGCCTTTTCAGGAAAATAATAGCAATGGACATATATACATGTGTATTCACAGAAATGCATACAAATCTAGATATCTACATATCTATACGTAGAATTTGCCAGCTGCCTCATCTATCATTTTATTCTTCTGATAAGGACAGGTGTAATTCTTCAGATAAACCCTAAAGAAAACATATTTTTACACATAGGCAAAATCAGAGCAAATTTAAATAAATTTCACTTGATGAAAATTGTTCCGTTTACGTTTCAAAATAGCATTGATGGTTTCTCTTTTCTGAAAGGACGTGAGAGAATGGCCTGAAGTTGTGTCAGGGAAGGTTGAGGTTAGTAGATGGTAAGCAAAAGATGAACTTTGCTTCCTTAACTCAAAAATACATATTACTTCTCGTGTCCTTGCATATTCTGATGACTAAAGTTACTCTAAACTCTACCAAAATATGAAATTTAGAAACATAAGGAAAATAAATAGAAATTATGAACACTCTTCAGTATTGAGATGCTGATGGGGAGGCAATTTTGAAAGACCTAACTCTTCATCATTTTATGAGTGTCATACCTAGAGAAGACACCACAGTTTTGGGGCAAAAAATTTAGGACTCTGGAACAGTTAATTACTTTTTGAACATGTAGGATGAAATACTAATTATTGACTTGAGCTTGTTAAAGGAAATTTAGCTATAGAAAACTCTACAAAGAGATTACTGAGACTTTGCATTCTCCACCTTTCCCACACAGGCTGATTAATGGCATGGACACCCCCCAAAAATTATATATTGGGCTATACTACAAAAAAAGGAACAAAAAAGATGTCATCTTCCAGGTTACTGAGAGATAGCTAGAATAATGGACATCTGTGGATTCCAGAAGCAACTGAAAGAGATAAAATGGAAGTTGAGTAGGTAATTGTTCCAAAGTGAAACATGGAAACCCTCATTTAAAAAAAGAGGCATTTCTTGCCTTTGTCCACAACTAGTGATGATGTTTTATTTTCTTCATAATTTCAATGGCCCAGCCACACATAAACGGAAGTATTTTTTGAGCCATTGAACCTCAGGAAAATATGATGAGTCAATTATGTTACATCACATTTGCAATTACTCTGATTGCCAGTTTGAATCTGTAGATCCTTTTTAATTTTATGGTATTAATTACCACTATGTTCAATTAAATCTGGTTCAAGACCTAAGAATATTTAATGGCACTGTAAAAGAGCAAGTGGAGAAAACATTTGTTACTCAAATACAGAATAAAGTAAACAAAATGTACATACATTTCAGGAGAGTTTGGGGAAATATAGGACCCATAGTTATCACAAATCTAAAGCAAGTTTCTTTTTTCCATTTCTAATTTCTCTTTTAAAGAAAAGAACTATGCTCATGGACTGTAAGATTTACAGCTACTATTTTTTGCTACTACTGTTTTGTATCCTTTCACTATATGTCATTTGCAGATTATGTTCTTGTTCTTTTCCTCGTAAAAAGAAGCAATACAGCAGATAAAGGGATGAAAAATGCTTTATAAATCATGTGTGAGATCATCATTACTCTAGAGGACTTCCTTACATTAATATCATATATTAATACTGATGTTGAATATTCTCCTTCTGTTCTCGCCCTCTGCACCCTCTTCAGAATTCTCATGGATGAGACAGTGGAAAGGGGCAAGCCTCCTTCTTTTATTACTTTTTGTTTATCAGTTTCTCATCTTTACACAAAGTCATGATTATTTTATTTGGACTTGCACTATAATGGGGAAATATTTTTGTTTTACAATGTATAAATATACACATTTTAATAAAACTCCCTTTTTGAATTAACACCAAAGCAAAAAAGTCAAAAGAATCTTAGATCTTCTGAAGGAACTTCTCCTTAAAGAAAACAAGCACAATTTTTCAAAACATTTCTAATTACCCCATTAAACCAGCCTAAAATGAGGGTAATTACACCTAATATTTTTTGCCTTTTGTCACCAAAATTATTAATCTGCCACATAAGGAATTACGATTACACAACCCCTGGCTGCTCCTATGTACTGTGCCATTCAGATGGCCGATAGCATTTTAATTCATCAGAGGTGATCTGAGAAGAAGCTTCATAAAAACACATATACACCAATGATATTCACTGATTTGTTTGCACTGACACTTCTCTCTGAATACAGAGGTGAAAAAAGATGTCTTGAGAATAAATGGCAGTTGGTGACATCTCAAAAAGAAAAATCTTTTGGTGAATGCAATGAAACATAAACATTTATGGGCACTGGCCAAGTAGACTATATCATAACTAAATTACCAGATTTCTACGCAGAAAAGAGAAATTTTTTCTGTTTAAATATAAAAATATGAATCACCACTGCAAAACATTACAGGAATTTGTGGCATTTAAAAAGGCAACAGAGAGAATATAATTTAATATTCATGCTTATAATTTAAAGGGACTCCTAAAGAAAGAATCAGTAGCATGGGAAGACTGTATATGCACTGGCTCTGACTTCATATACATAATATTATATATGTTGACAAAAGGAGAAATATTCCCAAATGTACTGTGAGCTGTACCTTCAAAATTACTGAAATTACTTCTCCTGTGATACAGTAGCCAATAAAATCTGAACTCTTATGAAGGAAAGCAGGGTATAATTCAAAAAATTGTTTCTTGGTGATAGTTCTGTTTTAAAGAATTCTGTTTTGCCTGCCTCCAGATATTTATTTCTAGGCCAGATATTTATTTCTAGGTGAGCTTTAAAGTTGAGCCAGCACAGGAGACTGTAATTCCATGATATTGCACACCACTGAAACACTCCTGTGCTAAACAAGAAAAGAGACCTGTTCGGATGAAAAACAAACACTCCTGTTATTACTAAAACACAAGCAGGAGATACACAGAAGGTGGAAGGAGGGACAGGCAACCTAGAATGAATATAGAGACTTTTCAAAGTAGAAACAAGACAAGGAAAACAAAGACTCATTTAGAATTAAATCTGGCCCAGGCTGTCAAGGACAGCCAGAAGGGCTTCTTCAAATACACTGGTATCAAAAGGAAAACTAAAGATAATTAATAAATTAAGCAGGGGTCTGGTGTCAGAGAGAGGATGTAGAGAAGGCAGAGTTACTGAACTCCTTATTTTCATTGGTTTCACTGGCAAGACCAGCCCCCAGGAATCTGTGACCCAGGAGACCGAGGTAAAGGAACAGGAGGGAAGAGGGCGCCAGGGCTTTGGGCTACAGTTTGTGTCCGGTTTAGCTGTTTGCCAGTGACTACCCTGAATACATCACTGACATTGAAATTCTCTTTGGAGATAATATTTTATTTGTTTCTCTCTGGTGACATGCATTTGTTCAACATCCTCTCCTAAACTTCAGTGCCAGTATAACCCTATGCAAGCAGAAGATTAAATTTCAAAATTAGATACTGAGAAAGTATCCTTTTTTAAATTATGAGTTTTACAGAGGAACTTGCATACATCCTTTCTACACTATTTTCAACTGATACTCTTCCATTTCCTTATGGATTTTTTTTGCAAAACACTGACAAAATCTGTTCCTCAGGCTTCTTTCATTAAGTGAGTGGGTTTTTAGGGGGTTTTTGCTACTCAGACGTTATATTCTAAATTTTAAAAGGAATTAATAGTTCCTGTAAGTCACTTGTTCTCTCTGCATTTTTTCCCAGCAATAAAACTAGTTGATATTCTTTATCTGCTTCACAAAAATGGATTCTGCAACATATAATTTTAGTCCAGTGAAGCAGAAATCACAAATCTCTTATGTACTTATTTTAATACTCCAATGTTTCTAATCCTGTGTTGGCAGAACACAAATAAGGTTGCAAGGGGAAGAAATTCTGTACAGATGAAGAAATGGCAATTTTACAAAAGATAGTAGTGTGATCCTTTCCTGGCAGAAGACAAGCATGAGGAAAACCATGTGATCTCTCTGTGTCTTGTAGCCATTGAATCATCAATAATATGTATTTAGGAAAATCTAGGAAGTAGATATACTTTCATATGTGCATAAGAAAGTTAATAAACCATTCACATGGAAAATTCTTAAGACTAGATATTGCTGCTATGTCATTTGTATAACTATAAAACATACGTAGCTAAATTAGTTTTGCAAATATTGAAAATACAGCTTCTGTGCCTTAAAAATTTCTGCCTTATCACAGTCTCAAAACCCACCCTTTCTTTTGAATTCTGTGGTGACACAGTTGGGGGAGAGAAGTGTTTATGAAAAGCCATCTACTTCAACAGAGTTAATAATAATACTATTATAATACCAGTACCTTTTCTGTCACAAATCTTCAGTGAGGTATTATTAAAAATTATATCAGATTCTACATTATCTGTGTTTCAACAGACTAGATTATCATCATAGTCTGGGTTTGCAATACTTAACTTTCCCAAGGAACAGCAAGAAGTATCTTAAACAATCCCATATGACATTCCAGAGAATACAAGTGAAAACCTGATTAGTTCAACATCTATTCATTCTAATGATAGAAAAAGAGAATGTCTTCTTCACACAGATATGTTTCTTTCCCTTTCACAAAACACAGAAAATGAAAGGAAAACAAAGACCATGAAGCAGTGAGCAGAAATCATGGTTGAATGTAAAGCTGGTCGGTTTTTGATACAGAAAACTCTTTATTTCTTAAACTGGCAGGGAGTATTTATTACAATGACTGAGAAATATCAAGAGTTTGCACAAATGATTTTCTCTTGGTTACATAACCAGTCACATGTGTAAATTTCCTGAGTGTAATTTTTTGGCTAGTCTCTAATTTTACTAATATTTTTGTCACCTTTGTTCAAAATCGATGAGCACTATAGATGTATTAAAAAGGTTAGATTGTCTATAAAGAAACATTGAACCTCTTCAGATAAATAATGTCAGTATATCACTAGTTTCAGGAGTATTTGGGTGACTGAGACATTTACTACCTGAAAATGCACTGATCACTTAAATCACAACAGCTTGTACTGCAAGTACCCACTGTCTTTCATTTCAGACCACTTACTATATGAATAGGCAAAATGGTTTAGTGTATTTTAAAGCCACTAAAAATCCTCTTTTACATTTTACATGAATAAATATAAACTTTATAAGGCCTAAGGGGGCAAAAAACCTGCCAATCACTGGATAAATGTTTAAAGCTCCTCTCATTGTTTTGCAGCTGTTGCCCTTCACTGAAGGATATTTCCTGTGCTGCAGACTCTGAATAACAGCATTTCATTTTAAGAATGTAATTAGAAACACATCTGTTGTTCTAGAACCTTTAGATTGAGCAAGTCCTCTGTAAACCAGGCAGGAAGATTTTTAAAAATGCATTTTTGGTATACTTAATCTCTCTGCTTTCTACCGCCATTAAAAAAAAAAAAAAAAAAAGGTCAGCAATTAAGTATCCAGATTTCTGTTTTGATCCCACAACATATGTGGCCTAGCAACCAGTTTGATTCATTTCACTGAGCTCTGGAAACAAATTAGCAAATCCTTTTTCAGATGACTTATTGCTCTGGACCTTCAAAAAACCAAGAAACCTTTGGCTAGGTGGTAGGAGTTATAGAATCATGTCCTTTATCTTCATGGAATTTTAAATGAATGGTAGAAGAATAATGTGCATCTTGAATTTTAATGCAAGAGGTCTCAAATTTTGACAGTCTCTTCACAGGCAAGTGCAAGTTTTAGCTAAGACTGGAGTTTATTTCAGAGCTAGTCTCATCTTTTGTTCTGTCACTGGGTAGGACAGTACTCTATCAGTTAAACTACAATAATTAGTAAAGAAAGGATGAGTACGAACAGCTTTCTAACATCTCAGCTGCTGTAATTGCCATGCAGCCTATACTTAATTTTGTAGACATAGCTCTGATCCACTTTAATGACACAAACTAGCTTCAAAGGCTTAACTGGTAGAACAAGATGTATGACTGAGGCTTGGGCACTGTTCTGTACATAAGGTGGACACTGCAAGACAAACTGCAAGGTAGAAAGAATTTAAGTGATCTGAGTCTTCTTAATCTAACATCTTCATTTTAATGCACAATTATAAATACTAGTGCATATTTGATTTCTTGTTGTGCTGGTGCCCTTCAGAAATCACAACATTGGTAATAAAAATGTATAAAAGTGGAAATCCACAGTGTTATTTCTTAGCCATTAATTATGTTTATTCCAGTGACTCTTCAGGTACTCTCCAGGTAAACAATGATAAGAATGCATTTTAACATAAGAACTTAAACTTATCTTAAGAGACAAGAAACCACAGATAAGAAACGAGCATATTTCTCAGCACACTCAAAAACTTAGTGGTTTCTCTTTTCAGCACTGTATTATTTAAAACAACCTCACTAAGACCTTATTATTTGTTCTAAATTCACCCCCTAAAAATCCACCATTACCAAAATTTGTCTAAGAAAGAAAAGGTCCTGGTACATCTGATTAGTGATCCCAGTTTTGGAAAGGATATCAATGAAACAAGAAAAATTGTCTTAGAAAATGAATGTGCTTTCTAGGAATAATTGAAAAACTAAATAGCCTTTGGGCAGTGACAAATCCTTTGTTTTCACTGTGTAAGATGCCAGTTAATCCACAAGTAGTTAAACATTCTCATATTGACTAACATTACCAGAACAGTGCTTTAGGTATTAGGGGTTTACTCACAGATATTGTCAGACAGTTTTTTAAACTCTGAAGTCCTCCAAATGTATGTGACTTAGGATTGATAGTCACAGAATTATTTTTCATAAAGTGATCTGTTAATGAAGGCTCTCTATACTTTTTAAATTATATTGAATTGGAACCTAGTTTAAAAAAAATCTAGATAATTAAAAAAAAATCCTGCAAAGATTTTTAAAATATTTTTGTTCTGTTTTTTTAAAAAAAAAAAATCAAAGTAATATCTGATCAAGAATTTTTTTTAAAGTCATACTGTTTAACCATGAATGCATAAACTTTTTTGTATACTATTTTAACTAGTAATGCAAGCCCTACTGATATTTCTCCAAGTCAAGATAGTGAGTCTGTGCATTGGTTGGTACTCAAAATTTATAAATAAAACAATGGTATTTTGAAATAGTTTGGTGAGGGATTTTTCCTATGAAAATCCAGAGGAGTCTGCAGTCCATTCACTATTAATAATACTTCAGAATAGAAGGGAATAGCTTGCCAATAGATGAAAACTTGTATTAGTTGCAATATGGTAAATACTGCAATACATAACAAAGTGTTCATGATTTTTTATTGTAGATGCTGACATTCAAATACTTCAGATACTGCTTACTATTTTTTTTCCATCTTTTCTTGCTTTTCTCCTGACAATCACATTGTTATTATTCTGTTTTCATACTATTTGGTGTTTCTAATATCTGTCTTTAACATAGGTTCACTTTTTTTTTCAGTAAATACAGTCCCATTATCAAATTTGATTCTTGGCCTATGGGTCCCAAAGATGAAAGAAGCTTTTATATTGCTCTGCTATATAAATGGTGTTGATGTAAGTATGAGTGTCTCCATGGCAAGATTTGGTCTAAGTGCTTAAATGAGGGAATGTGAGTCACCAGAGAACAATGATTCATGACTACAAATTACAGTAACATGTACTCTATTACAAAGACATCTGGCTCTCATGAGATTAGGGTGTAAGAGAAAACCTGAACATTGCAAAGGTAGTTGGTTGAGCATCTACTCACTCCCTGAAACAGTCGCATGAGCAACGTTACCTATGTGAACAGCTCCTTGGAGCACATAAGCTTTAGGTAAACAAATATGCACTTTTTCTTTCAACCCATACATACAGACTCTAAAATTTACAAAAAATATACTTAATATTTCCTTATTGTTTATCCAATGAAATTAAAAAAGAGAATATAAAATAGCAGTATTGAACAACTTCTTAATAACTCAAGAAATATTTTTTGCCATTTGCTGAGCCTGAATGAAGCATTTCTATAGAGTCAGTGAAAATAGATATTTTCTATTCCACCACATGCAAACTTGACAACATTAAGTTTGCTAGATAAGGTATTAGCCACAACTTTATACACACATCATCAACAGGTATGAGCTGATGTTCTAGGAATCCATCCCTGGAGATCAGGCAATAAACATGTCTCATTGTCCTTTCTGACAACTTACTATTTTCCTCCTGTTGCTGTACAATTTATCAGTGTTTACTATTGTTGCATTTTAGTGAAATTAAGGGTTCAGTTCTGTGTTAGAATATGCACTAGGTCAAAAGGAACATATTTGCTTCCTGTATTCATTATCTTATGATGTTACAGAATGAATGAAAAAATAAAAAGGGATTTTTTTTATTTATTATCTGAATGACAGATTTGAAGGTTATGAATCCTATGATTTCAGCATTTAGCAACCCAGCAAAGAAAAAAACAAAAATTATATGCATTTATAGCACAACTGAAACAGCTGAGGAACATCAGCCACCATCCAATTAATAGATACCAGTAACTTTTATCTCCTCATCCTTTATTTCATAATGAAATTTTAGCAAATGTTAGCAAGAATGCAAGAATTGTTATTAGATGTTTGCACCAACAATACAAACTGACAATATATGATCAGTTTAAACTGTTTGTAGGGACTCTTCCTTTTTGATTTAACACAATGCTATGAAGTAGCTCAGAGATGCAATCAAAATGCAATCAAATACCACAAGATCTGGTAATAAAGTGTAGTTTGGAAGTGATCACTAATCAAAATACATATTTTCTTCTTTGGACTGATTTCCATCTAGAAATGTGTATTTCTAAAGAACTTTGTAAAAAAACAATGACCTGATAGCTTCTACTGCTCCTAGACCCACTAAATTTCCATAGGAGGCTTAGAAGAATGCTTTCCAGACCCTGCTACCCCAGGATGTGTGAATCAATCTGCCTCAATTAACTCTAATTGAAGGGAAGTCTCAGAACTTCCTTCTTAGTCCAGTTTCCTGGGTAGTAAAGATTATAAGGAAATTCAAACTCTTTGCATAAAAGTTTAAAATAAAAGTATAATGATAAAAAGCAAGGGCTTTTAACTATTTCACCTACTGAGCATCGTTTCCCCTCAGAGACTTTTTTCTGAGACTAAGCTGCCAATCCTCCCCTTTAACTTCAAAGAGCTTTTCTCTCTCTTAGATATAAATAGATCACTGCAGACACCCAGAGAGATAGAAAACCATCCACCTGTAAAGATTTACAGCAGAGAAAGCCTGAAACTCACCTTTCTGAAGGCCCCCTTTCCTCATTTTGCCAAAGGGCCAGGTCTTTCTGCTCATGATAAGGCAGATTACTGTACTGCACTTCTGTTTCTAGTAGGTTTTCAGTCAGCTGCAGCCTTAACCAAGTCACAAATCTCCCCTCCACAAGCCTTGCAAGCCTCTTTTCTTGTTTAGCAGTGGTTTATTGGGAGCAGGTGTAGTAACCTGCTTGCACTTGGTAATAACTCCATTTAACACCTATAAGTGAATCCCATACTTTCTTATTCTGATATAGTACCAGGCTTCTATATATTTATTCTTGAGGGTGATAATACTTCTTACTGAGCAATAAAAATATGTACAGTATGCTTGCTTGTTTGCTGCTCATGCTGTCAGTTATCTATCTTGATCACTTGGTGTCTTTGTTTCCATATTTTTCACAGAGTTGTCAATTTTCTTCCTGTTCAGCAAATTTCTATATTAAACTTACCTAGGGAGACGTGATTGCAGTTCTTCACTGTCAAAACTGTGTGGGTAACTAGTGTGGATTTTTTTTTTGCCTTTCATTTTTCATGGCAGGTTTATGTATGTGCATATAACCACTAAATATTTTCTCTATCATGAGCTAAAAAAACATCCTGACTTTGGAAAATGGCCTCATATGGAGCAGAAAGCTACTTATTTCCAACACGGCAGGATAGCAGCTGTTTGGTTTGTTCTTTGGCATAGGAAGCCTGAAAATGGAATTTATTAGTGCTAAGTCTGTATGCATCTTTCCAGAATATATTTCATTATAACTTTACTCTGGTAAGCAGCTTACACCCAAATTTACCATCATTTGAAATATAAAACTATTCTGATAATGTTGCTCAATATTGCATAATCCTAAACTTAGAAATTCATAATTATGATTGCGAGCGATGTTGATAACTTGCAAAAATACTGAATTATGTTATTTTTTCTAAATTGTTCTATTCTAACAGTTAGAAAACTGCTATTTTTTCTTGGATTTCAGAAAAGCCAATCCTAGAAATCTTAGCTCTATATAGGTAACTAAATATTGAATATAATCCTAGTGAGGGCATCTTTTAAATGTCTCTGGACAGGTTATAAACATTCATTTTTCAATGTAAATGATGGAAGATGAAGCAAAAAAATATGTATCTGCCTTTCTTATGCATACATGAGACCTAGAAAAGGTCTCACATATCATATTTGGATGCCCTGTTGAGAGAGAATTGTATCAACAACTTCTTTGAGACCAGAGCCTAGTTTTCATATGGGAATTCAAAATCACTTGAATTTCAGGGTTTTTATTAAAGGGCGTAAAAGACCAGCCATCTTTCAGAATGACAGAACTGTTCTTGCTTATTGTAATTTCAAAGTAAAATTGCTGTTCTTTCTACTTCTGCAGTGGGAGAATGCAGGGTGCATAACTAGCATTTTTAAGCCCAGGAAATATTCTTGTATCACAAGTCTGTGGACTGAACTCAGCCATGAGAAATCACATAAAGAGAAAGAAGGTATTTTAGGACTTGTTCCTGGAACAAAATCTTTGTCTCACTGAACTTGATGGCAAAATTCTTGTGGATTGCAAATGAACATCTTCTCTGGAAGCCCTCACATGGTGGGCTTTCTGCTTTGACCATAAGGTCACATGTCCTACTTCATTCCAAAAAATACATGCATAATTGTCACAGCTGTAATAGTTTAGAAGGTGAAAATCCATATTTTCCCTTAGATCAAATATTTTCTTGTTGTGTTTTTAAGCCCAGCTGGAGATAAAACACTACGCATGTGCTTGCTTAAAAATCCTCCAACCCCAGTAGAATGGGGAGAGAATCAAATTAAAACTTATATGTTGCCATAAATACAGTTTAATAACTGAAAATAAACTAAAATATAATAATAATGGTTAATAATAAAATTACTTATAATAATAATAGAAAAAGCAAGTGATGCACAGTGCAGTTTCTCACCACCCATTGAATGATGCCAGACCCCTCTTCCTGAATCCAGATCAGCCTCACTTCTGGGTGACCTCCCCACAGTTTATGCACTGAGCATGACATTCTGTGGTTTGGAATACCCCTTTGGTCAGTTTGCAGCACATTCCTGCCTATACTCTCTCTCAGTTTCTTTTGCAGACCTCCTCACTTGGCAGAGGAGGGAAAATAAAGATAGGAAAAAAGATGGGAAAAAATTACTTAGGGTAAACATGACTTAGCAAAAAACCAAAACATCAGTGCATTAGCAGCATCATTCTCTTTCTAAATCCAAAACACAGCACTGTGACAGCTACTGAGAAGAAATTAGCTCGAGCACAGCAGAAACCAGGACACTTCTCTTGCAACACTTCACTTTCAAAATCCAATCAGAAACATCTGTCTTTCCAGCGTATCATTTTCTCTAACTTTATGATCATAAACAAAAGTATTCCACAGTAATTTACTCAGTTCTATTCTCCCTGCAAGATATATTCAGAGTCCAAATAAGAAAATATATTATTAATTGCATAGCAAAATCTTCTTTCCTCTTCTTTTAAAACTATGTCAATCACATTCAAATTGTAAGCATAAACTATTTGGAAAAAGAATCCTACTGAATGAATCTATTTATGAAGAGAGAATCATCAAACTCAGTGATGTTTCACCAGAAATTTCTATCAACATATGGCTTAGAGAAGCCAAATCAAAGGCCATAAAAGTCTCTGGTTTTGGATGAGAAAATACCAGATAGAGAAAATTGTCACAAGAACCTTCAAATAGGAAAGAATAAAAAGAAGTAGACAAAAGGAATATGTGTTTCTTTTAAAAGGGCACAAGTAACAGTAAGCCTACAAATTTTCCTGGAAACGCAAAAAAATCTTGCAGATCTAAAAATGCTGACAGAAAACTCAAATACAGTTTTAGATGTATTATTTACACTAAGAAAGTTCTCCCTTTCTTTTGTGGCTCCTGCACAGCCTTGGAGAACATTGTCTTCTTTTTTGAACTGGGGCTATTACAGTATGCTTTTCAAATGAGACTTCCTCTATTTCAGATATGAAACAAGTCTTTTTATTAAGACATTTTAAAACCTAAAATAGATACATCTAAGCATGTGCAGTTATTATAGATGTAATTACCATGGAGGAAAAAAACAGATAAATATGAAGGTAATCATCATGTAGGAGTGTGCTTCTCAGCATCAACTTTGATCAGCAAATGTCTTATACATTTCACATACTGAGCTCAGTTAGGTATCCTATTCAGGAGGTGGGCAAAAAAGTCAAATGGAGCAGACGAATGAAGGCACTGATAATGTTGGACAACAAGAAACATAGTAGTCAACCAGTGATAAACTGCTGATGGTCTGTCTTGCTTTAATCTTGACTTGACCCTTCATCTGGTCATTATCTTGATTAATTGCCAACAGTCAGTTTAGTCAGCACATGTAAATTTTAAATAAATTGTAGGATGAGCATCATTCTTTTCTCCATTTCTAATGAGCCTGATACAGAGAAGGCTCATATCCTTGCTGCCACAGTTCTAGGTCAAAACATATTTAATATAGATCAGCTATAAGAGCTGGAGGCTGTTTGGAGAGAGTATATTAATTTCTCAGCAGCCACAAAGAATATTATTCTGTTTCCACATCCAGTTATTCACCACTTAATGGTGAATGCTATTGAAAAGAAACCTCTACATACAGAACTTTTGCTGATGTGGAGGTGTATTTAGATTTTTAACTTCTTATTCCCTGCAAAGAATGTAATAATATTTGGGCATGTACATTAAAATCTTACATCTTGAAAACTTTTTTTTAATTTAGTTTGCAAAATATGATGCAAAAAACAGGCAAATTTATAGAGAATATTTTAAATTTATAATTTTTTTCATTTGCTGTAAGGATGCTTTCATATACTTGAATGTTAAGTGTTCTCAGAGGTTTTATGTTTCTTTCTACCTTCTCGTGTCAAAAGCTGTTTACAAAAGAGTTTCTTCAGCTTTCCTTTACTCAATAACAACAAACCAATCTACTGATGACACATGTAAAGATAGCCAGCACATTGTGTTTATGAGAAAAGAAACTTTCCAGTCCATCTTCAACTGAAATATCCTGGATTGTTTAAGGATCTAAATTCTAATGTTTGAGTACTGTGTTACTATCATGAAAGATTGAAAGCAACTTGCTGAAACAAGGTAGATGAACATATCAGAATAATTGACGAGATGCATTCTGTAATACCTGTTTGCATAATTTCATAAATAATTGGTCAGATACAATTGGTAGAACAAATTTCCACTTGTCTGTCTTTAAACAAAAATGTTCATGAAATCTGGATGTTAAGAAATCTTCACAGTTCATAGAATTTTGCCATGAATAGGCATTTGATATACAAATGACAGTAAAGTTATTACTGTCTTTCAAAATACATGTTAATATCTATTTTGATTTGCTAAACGCTTATCACTGACAGCTGAACACTTGGACAAACTAATCTGTTTCCCTTTTCCCTAGGTTTAAGTCACTTACAGTACAAGGCCTCACCAAAAATTATAGCTATTGTTTCACCTAATACTTACTATCAAATTGCACATTATGACTGAATTTTCAATTACCTTAACAATGAAGAGTGGACTAAACAGAGAACAGAAAATAGAAGGGGGGGGGGGGGGGGGGGGGCGGGGGGGGGCTGGGGGGGTAGAATAAATTTATTTAGAAGCTATATAAATTGAAATATTTTCATTAAGGAGGCTCTGTGTGTGTACCATGAAACTCATTCCTGGGTCTGCTCTTTGTACCTGGTTGAGAATTCTCAATTTTCCTATTTTCTTGCTCCATATATTTTGTTCACCCAGTTTACAGGCCTTGGGAGGAATATTCTCAGACTGTACCTGCACTTTATCTTGCTGATGTTCATTGTTTACCTACCTTTATAAAATTAAAGCATTTCTGTTGCTTCCTAAAGAGTGACATGGTCATTGAATGGCTTTTTAACTCTATCCTGCTTTTTACACCAAGCCTTCAAGATGTAAAGGATTTCCTCTGTGAGCTAGAGAGGTACCTTCAGATACATAAACTGGAGTTAAATAACATTCTTATGAGCAGAATCAAATTTGAAATGCAAGTCATCAATCTTTTTGTGAAAGTTTGCTGCTTGGTATTGGGAAATTCTGGTAAAGGACCAGTTTAGTGATCATGGGCTTCAGAGATTAAAATAATGAATATTTATGAGTCACAAAACATTTTCAAAACTGTTTCTTTCCTTTTCCTTGCAGCCACCAAACACACAAAACACAGGCTTACAACATGAATATTACACAGGTAGTAGACTTCAGTCCAATAAATACTCTCATACCTTGAATTTGGAATCCATATTCCTGTGCTACATAGACATTTATATCTTTCTTCTTTTTATGCAATCTATGACTTTTCTACTGATTTATTTTTTATATGTATTTTGCTATTTCCCTCCCAATTGTTTTTTCTAAATTGTGTCATGGTTTTTGCCAATTTCTTGACACTGGATCCTACTACCAATATAAAACAGAATTTTCCTTCCCCTCACCCCTTCCTTACCTATTTCAATGCTGTTGCCAGTTATAGGACATTCCTTTCATTTCAGAGGCTATTTTCTTCATCTCCCACAGGAGATCATATCTGATGAGAGCTCTTTATAGATCTAGAGGTTTTAAAAGTCTGCTTCTGTCCCCTTCCAGGTAGGGACCTGTTGTTGCTATCTCTGTAGTGTTATTTGAGGTCTTTCACAATAAATACCACATAGTAATTAGTATCCCAGTCACAACACGTGACTAATAGGGGAGCACTGAAGGAATGTGCTTTTGTTTTTTTTAATAATTTAATTAGCTCATTTAAAAATACTTTTAATAAGGAAGATGGGGAGGGAGTGGAAAAATAGAAAAGAGCAAAAATCAACTATTTATACTTTTCAAATCTCAGGAGAGTAAAACAAGAAAAAATCACTTCCACATTTTTAAATCATTTCATAGTCTCCAGCAAAGAAGCAATGAATGCACACATATACTATTTGTCTTCTCTGTGTAATGAAGAGATAACTATGAAGCTACTCACTGATTGCAGGCTTTTTTTATGGCAGAACTATAGGGGCTCTGGGGCATTCTGTCACTGTCAAAATTCTTAAGCACTTTAGTCTCCAAAGGCATGTCTGAAATCTCAGCCCTCTCTCTTGCAAAGACAAAGGCTTGGGACCACTAATATAAATAATAGATCAAACTTTAGCAAAAGAAGAATATGTCAAGAGACAAGGCCAGGATGGAAAGTTTTTATAACATCATGTGAAAACTATCAAGACTCTCTGAAAGACATTATTTTGTTTTATCATGCTGTTTTATCAAAAATAAAATTCCATTGTTCAACTCAAGCCTCATACCGTCTCTGAAGAAAACTCATCCAAGTATATAAATGAGCAAGAATTAAGCTGTGTCAGCTCTTTGTATATCAAGTATAAGAAACACAAGGGGAATCCTATTTGATTTTTCCTTTAAGAAATTTTTCATCTTAGCGTATAATCCTTTATCGGTGTTCTGATTTTGTATTATGAGCACTATGGTTCTGTGGATTAAATTCACACCTGATTAGATAAAACCAACAAAATGTAGGAAGCCTAAAATGACTGCAAACAACCACCCTCTACCCTCAAAAGAGAAGTTCTGCATTGTGTAATTATGAGACTGAAGCAAAAAGATTTATGGGAATTAATTTAGAGATGCAAGATGCATTTGTGCAGGTTGAGTACACAGACATGGAAACTGAAGAAAGTTTTTTATATGCAGAAGGAAAGGTTTATTTCTCACGACAGTGAATTCTGCTGTCTGAATGCTCAATATTTTTAGTCTCAAATAGTGAATGTTCATAATACCTCTCTCTTCTCCCCTCAGTTACCCTCCCCTCCTTTCATTTCTTGAAGTTCATGGCTAATAATCTGCTCTTTGACATTCAAGACAAAACAAAAGTTA
The DNA here is from genome assembly GCA_910950805.1 of Acrocephalus scirpaceus scirpaceus. Taxonomy (NCBI): domain Eukaryota; kingdom Metazoa; phylum Chordata; class Aves; order Passeriformes; family Sylviidae; genus Acrocephalus; species Acrocephalus scirpaceus. The sequence continues at coordinate 42,858,156 of OU383780.1, forward strand.
AGAATTCTTAACCATGAATGATATTGTTATCAAAGAGTGCTCAGATCTGTGGGTCAAAAAGGTGATTTTTCTTGGAGACATAATAAACTGTTACAGATATCTGGTTATTAAGGTTAGCAGTGGTGATATACTTTTTAAAATAAAATCAAATAATAAAGGAAGCAAAGAAGATTATTTGTTGAATTGTAACTCCAGAGAAACTTTTGCACCTTAATCAAAAGGAAATTCTAATTTTGCTAAGGGCTTCACTGAAAAGTTACCTCCTTTGCAGTTTGTTAAGTTTTCGGAACTTGGTGAGGAAGTCTCATTAGAGTCCATATAATGAATCTTGCATTACTTCATTTTCATTTACTGTCACTCAAAAGATTACTGTTGAACAAAGGCATAATCTCTCAGTATTTCCAGTCTAATCAGAAATGGGATAAGTCTGAAACAGAACCCTATTTTTGAGATTACTCTGAATCTTTCAAACTCAATTGTGTGATCAAGAAGCTAAAGCTTATTCTCAGAAGGGACACTGGGTCTCTACCTGCTGTATTTTTAAGTAGACAAAATTTCTTTCAAGCCCCTCTCTGACAAATCAAGTGCACAAGGGTGTCAGTAAAACTGCGCCAGTAGGGCCAGTGACAGACAAATATATCAGGTGATATTGACATTCTGTTGATGTTGCTGCCTTAGGTCCTTTTCTGGCAGCTCAGAAAAAAAATTTCATTATTTGCGCAGCAGTGAAACTACTGCATGGGAAATATTTCACTACACAAAATACAAGGAGTGAGAATAACTTAGGTCTTTCTTGGAAATTATTAATCCCAATGCTGTACTATCTTTTTGAAAATTTTCCTTAAGATAAAACAAAATTTATCCAAAATTATTTCCAGAGATTTTGCCAGTTTAGCAACCATCTATGCCCTGAGCAAAGATGTGTTTCTGATTCCTTTCCCCAGCCACTTTCCAGATGGTAGCCCTAACAGAGGAAGTAATACAGAGCTGTACTATGTATACATATATCTGTAGCTCTACATAAGTCTCACAAGCTATGATTTTACAAGAAGCAGAACAAAATTTTCAAAATTGAAGTACTTTTGAAATGTCTGACAGGTGTATATCAAAATTACCATATTTGGGCTAAGAATCTTACTCTGAATTTCTGAATAAACTTTTTTTTTTTTTTTTTAAGAGCAAGAAATACTTGTTTGAACAAGCCAAAACTCTGAATCTGTTACAAAGGTATGCTGAATTAGAAACAGTCATTTGACTGTACATTTTGTTCCATAAGGTGGCCAGTTGACAAAGGAGAAGGAAAGAACAAAATGAGGACAAGTGAGAAAAAACAGCTCCATCTGACTGCAGTTATTAATGAACTTAAAAAGTGTTCAGGTTTATTAATAGGAATTTGTTAACTATGTCTTAATTTTCTTACATTGAGATGCAATTCCTTTATTCAATACTGTTATTCTATGTTTCTTCTATGTTTCCTCAGCTGAAGAGGTCATTAAGATCATTTCAGAGGATATATGTAGTTATTTCCTCTATTTCTTGGCTCACTGACATTCTTAACACTGATTTGAAAGAACCCCTATGTATGCTGCAACATGAATGACTTTTGAAGCCTTTAAGGAAATCTACAGTAGCTAGAGACCTGGTAGCTGTTTCTCTGTATTTGATAACTGAGTTCTTAACATTTGATTAAATATTTGTTGAAGAAAATATGTAATGCAGCAATTCTGCTGTCAGAAATATTGTGTACTGTACACAATCTAATTTTTTTTTTTAATGCAAGTCAGTATAAGTATAATCTAGGTTTTCACATCAAGTTAAACTTAGTGTTTAACTGCCTGTATGAATATAAACTAGTGTTCTCATGATTTACACAAATTTAGATTCGAGTCCTGTCAATTCCTATTCCTGTACATATGTTTTGTATGATGATGAGTAGACCCACCTTAAACACTGAGCCAGACCCACGACTATTAAACAAAATAGCATGACTATAAGAGTCACAAAATCTTTCAAAGACAGCCACTACTCCTGACCACCTCACAAGACCTATATTCAAAACAGAGGGCAGGTGTTTGGAGGAGTAGGAATTGTCTTGTGATTCATCCTACTTTTGATTTGATTTCATATCTCAAGTTAATTGGCTACATCCATGGACCTGTCATGTACTTGAGTTCAAGTAGTTGTAAAGCAAATTATTTTTTTATAATATAGATTATTTTTTGTAGAACTCAATTGCTTCAGGAATTTACACATGCCAGAATCATAAGTGATTTCAAAATAGGATGAAAAATTTCACAGAATAAACACTCTCTCTGGCTCTCCATTGGCGATTAAAGACATCAATCCATTTAAAGGTAAGATTATGACTTTAACTAGGGTTAGTACATCAGAGGAAGGGTCATATTAAATATATTCTGTATAAACACATCAAAAGGAGTATTCCCAATACAATAACGACCCCAGTTAGAGACACATTATAAGACAACCATTTGATCTAAAAAATAATTACAAAATATTTTAATTTTAAAAATTGAATGCCCTTTTCCATGCAATTTTGTTTCTAAGAATGCTATTTTCTTCCTGTAGGTCTTTTCATCCACAAATAACATAAACACAAATTTTATTCAATAATGTTTGGAAATTTACTCCCCTTCTTCACAGAGAGATTAACAGATAATTAGAAATTTTCAGATATTCAGAAACAAAGAGGTTAATAGGAGTATTAAGTAATATAATATTCAGCTATATTGTTACACAGAATAGATAACCCCCTATTAGGGTGAAGATCAGAATATAGTCCATTCCAATATCTTCAAAAAGAGATTGAAAATTGTTTTTAAACAAAACAAACCTGTTTCTAAGTAAAGAATCAAAAAATGAAAACCTTAAACTTCTTGTTAAAGTCAGAAACAGTATTCAACTTCATAAAATTAATATATTCATAATTAAATACATACTTTTTTCTAATTTCAAAAGTTGCTCTCAATTTTCAGTAATAAATCTTTTTTCTCCTTCCTAATATAAATTATCATGCTGTTATAATAAATTATGCTGCTTTAAAGTGCCTGCTCTTAGTTTTGTTCTTTGGTCTAAAACAAATCAAGTTTATAAAATATCTTTGTAGTTATTTGAGTGGTGATGTTGCCTCAAAGATATATGGGTGAGTGGTACTTTCATAGGTGACATAAGTACCACAGAATTTTATATCAAAGGCTTGGACTCCAACAGACAGATTATTGTTTTTTGGGTAAGGGATTTCCAAAAAGTGCCAGACTTCACCATCTTCACCCCACAGAATTAAATAGTATTGCTGTCGGAACCCAAGACATCCCTTTGGATGTCCCGGGTGGTCCGAGGCCCCAGGAGGGGGTCCAGAGACCCTGGAACAGCAATAAAAATACCAGTGCCTTTGATTTTAGCCCCTGGGAGCGATTGCCAACATTATATGAAGAATTACAAGTCACAGGTGTGTAGTTAGGATATTAAATAACTTATTTTTGTGTATTAATATGGATTTTGGGGGTTCACAAAGGAGGCTCAAGGAGACAAGATGGAGGGATTTGGGTGTGTCCCTTGTCTTTCTCCTTCTTCTTCTTGTCCTCCATCTTTGGGTGAGGTGGTGGCATTTTCTTATTGGTTTAGTGTAAAAGTGCACAGTTTAATAAAAGCAGTAGATATTGGTATAGTAGTGAAAACAATGGGGACGTAATAATTAGTATAAAAGATTAGGACCGCCCATGAGCGGGGCAGATGGCCTTCGGCTGCGGTGTAGGTGACACCTACGCCAGCTGAAGGAAAAATATTTAAGAACACGATGGAATAAACAACTCTGATAAAAGAATCGACGCGTCCTGATTCTTTCTTCTGGCATGGGGCTTGGAGAAAAGGACTTTACCCGCAATTCTCGGATGGCTACCAGCCCGGGATCCGAGATATTGCATGCTCATAAAATTAAAAATCAATATTTTTATATCAAAAGCAATTAACATGATGAATCTGAAACTTTGCTCTCAGGGTACTGTCCTCCCAGGAAAGTGGTTTTTAATAATACTATTCTGATTCTCCATAATTAATTCATCCTGGTAAATTATAATAGAAGCTGTTACACTTCATTCATAAGGTGTTAACATTATTATAAAATGTGATTCTTTGTCATTTTAAAAGTTTTCAAATTTATCTTAGCTTCTAAGAAAAAAGTGTTGGAGAGCAGGTTTTAGATTGAAGGAGAAAATACAGAGAAAAAGGAAATCCTTGGGTAGGAATAAGAAGAGCCCTAAAATGAGAAAGAAAAATGAAACCTGGAAGTACAATATGATTACTAGAAGAGAGAATGCAAAACCAAAGAAAAACCTAGGAAGAAAACAGGATGACATTCAGAATGACAATACTTCTATTTTAACATGAGCCAGCACATCACCAACACACTGCTGAACACAGTCTTCACAACAGACCCTGTATACAGGATGGTATTTCTTACAGAGTACAGAAATGCTTTAAGGCATCAAAAATGGGATCAGCATTGTACTACTCCTCCAAATCCTACTGTTCCAATCCATCTAGTTATATGCAAAAAGAAGAGGAAAAAAAAAAGAAGCCTAAGACTAGTTGGATTTATGAAGAGGTTGAAGCACTAGAATCAAGGAAAGATAAGGCTGATGAAGTAAAAATTGGAAAATTGGAAGCTGACTTGTAGTGACAGCTTGGCCTTGAAGATTTAACGTTTTAGCAATCTACATTACAAAAATCCTTATTAGCCTTTAATGTTGCTTGCTTAAAATTAGGATTGGATCATAACTAGAACATGCCTGCACTGCACAAAGATCCTTCAGCAAGTGCTGGCTGAGGCTGACACGGCCATACACGGGGGCAGCCTTTGCATTGACAGCATGAGTCCAAAGCCAGCGAGCCATTTATTTGCTTTACAATAAGCATGAGACCTTGGCACAGCAAGGCACTATAACCACAGAATTGGAAGTACAACGCTCCTTTGTTGTAGGCTTTGTAGTCCCTGATTTGGGACTGGTGACAGAATTCCTCAACAGCCATATATCATGGTTGAGAAAGCTGCAGACAGGAATTTGGAAAGAGTGGATATTCACTGTAGACACTCTGTCACCTGTACACAGCATTACACAATTTGGATTTTTGGGGGTGTTTTTGTACATGGCTTCCTGGTATTGTTTGCATGGAAAATGGATCATTTATCACTATTTAACGCAGGGTGATCACTGGTACGTATGCATAGCTTCTTCTAACACTTTTAGTGGAAAACAGCAGCTCAAATGATTTGAAGTTTTGTGGGAAGTGTCTGATTATGGTTGTCATTAAATATCTAGGAAATATCAAACAGTGTAATTTTTTTTTTATTTAGCTTGTATCATATTTATTAGTTTTTTGAGTAATTATTGTGTTCTGCCACTTGTAAAAGAAGGGATGTCCATATATCTTCTAGCAACATAATACAGTAAAATAAGAATCTAAGAACAAGGGACAAGCTGAAATATCCCTACTACACAGATTATCGCAGGCATATAGAGGTGTTTTTTATTAGTCTTTTACAGAACAACTTTGTTCAGTGTATTCATTGGACAAAATATATTTGTCATTCCTGCAACAATGTGTTGGTGACAACAACACATCACTGAGCACAGTGAGCTCAATTGTAAATCATTGCTGCATGGATAACTAGTAAAAAGGGGGTCTAGAAAATCTCATCTGAACACACTGTAGCTTTTTTCCTCCAATGTATATTTAATTGATAAAATTATATATGTTTATGCAGAATTCTACTAACTTGACCATATATTTGCTACCACTTTGTACCAAATGAAAATTGGTTTGAAATACAAAATTGAATGAATTTGCACAACAAATTCAAACACCAAACACATTTTTTAAAAGTCTATCTAGTTGTGAATGAAGCAGATTTGATAGCTCTGCCATGAACAAACTTTTCAAATTGATCTATAATTTGCACTAAGGACTTTTACCATTTGCTACTGCCAGAATATGCTCTAATTTTTACAGAGCCACCTAAAAAGAGCAAGTGTAGTTTTCTTCTGAATCAGCAGTTCACTTGTTTAAAAGATATGAAGAAACATCAGGAAGCAAGATATCAGAGAGCTCAAAAATGTACACACTATTTTATGTTGGACACAGAATTTAACATGCATAAATGCACAAATGACTGCTCAAAATACTGTACTACCTGTCTAGCCGTCTGAAACTAATACAGTATAACCATGAATTAAAAGGAAATAGCTTCTAGTGTGCTCAGTTATCTGTCCGGAAATTTGCACAAAATAAAACATCTTTCTTTGAGGAAATTAGGAAATAGATTTCCAAGTGAAATTCTTAACATCAATTAACTCATTGCCTTCCCAGCAATCAATTTTGTACTGTTAAAACACTGTATTGGCAAAAAAAGACGTAAAAATCCTTCACCAAGTGGATGTAGCCTGTTCCATTTTGCTGCCTTTTTTAGAGATGCAGATCATTTTACAGACCATGAAACCATTAATTTTAGCTTTACTTCGTTGGAAGGGCAGAATAAGCACCAAATAACACCTTCAGCTTTTGATGAGTCTTACGAATTGTAAATACTGGTATGTGTCACAAAGTTCAGACAAAATATTTAACTATAACTTTCTGGATAAATTACATTTTGGGTAATATTTGCACTGCATTAATTAAGTCTCAGGTATCCATATAGTAAAATTTTTCACTATTATCTACTGTTATCCTTGTCTTAGGCTTGAGCAACACAAGCTTTATCTTCAAGAAGATTTGATGGGATAGCTTTAGTTTTTCCTACAAGTGCCTGTAAAGATGCCAGTTAGTAGCAATTGGGATTTTTTTCTCTGGTACAAACTCATATGGGAAGCTGGCTGAGTTCGACCACTTTGCTCTCCAGTGTGTGAAATACCATCTATGGCAACATCAGATTTTAAAGGAGTGAGCTGTCTTTGAGACCTAAAAAAATGAACCAATTTCCTGCCAAGTACTACCCAATCATGAATTAATCTGAAATCTGTCCTTCTACAACCTATTAAGAGTTACCTTATTAAGTAATGAGGCCATTTGGGATGTGAGCCATATGAGAATAAAAATTTTCTCCCAATATTAACTCAATATTAATTCAATTTAGAAATTGTGTTTATCTTCTGCAGTGTTTTGCTTTTTTGAGCAATTTGGCTATGGTTAGTTATTATTTGACACGTCTGGCTCTTTGTAGCACTGTTTTTGGAATTTACCTGTCTTAAAGACAAAACTGCATTCTTCATTCTGTACATTTCCCAGGCTTCTCAGCTTTGCTAGGAAAGGCATGTTAAATAAGACACATATGTCATGACCCTCAGTACAGTATTTGCTTCAATCTAATTAGTGGTAATATGCAACTGCTAGGATCAGATAATTGGATCTAAATTTGGAAAAGTCCCCAGATAGTCTTTACATACTGCCATTGTGTCTGTAATGGGCTGAGGCAGCATTGGGCCTCCTCAGCTCAGATATGCAGAGATATTTTGTGTTTCTCAGCTCTCACTGTCAGAGATGATTAGGTGCCAATGCAGCTGGAAAGAAGACAAACAGATTTGGTTTTCAGATGAAAGTCAGAAACTACTGTGCACTGATATCCACTACTGAATAAAAGACTGGCATGGATTACCTTATTAAGTACTCATTTGGCTCTCAGTCAAGGAACCTGATAGATATTTTTACTGTTGGTTAGGAACTAATTTTTGTTTACATTTTTTGTAATGACTCATCTTATGCTTGGGTCTTTTAAGTAAGAGCCAGTGGAGGAGAAAAGAAGAATAGTAAAAATTTACAATCTCAAATCAATTAATACTCTAAAGAAATTTAGACCCATGTTTGCTCAGCCAGAATGGTTGAACAGACAACAGATGCTCATCGATGTTGGAAATCTCAGGACAGATTTAATTAACTTTTTTTAATCCTAATTGCTTCTAGATCATCTACTGCACTATCTCAGCAATTATTTTTTTTTCTTTTTCAAGTAGCCCAAAACCTAATATAAATAGAAGCTTTATACTTATAATAAGACTAATTTTTGTGGTTTTATTAAAAGGAAGGAAGCTTTTTATTTTTTTTAATGAGGAATTCCTCATAGGCTTTAATAGATTTAGAAAATGAGTACAAGAGAATAAAAGAGAAAAATATGATGAGAAAAATATGGTGTGACTTTTTCCATATTATTGGACCAGCTTCTCTTGAATGGTTTCCAGTTAAATTGTACATGATTTTTAAAGCATATAACTTTCTAAAGCAGCAATTGGTCATGGTGGTTTAAGTCAAGACCACAACTAAGTTCCACACAGCCACCTGCTCACTCCCTGCCAGGGGAATGGGGAAAAGAACCAGAAGGGAATCAGAAGAATGAAAGTGAGAAAACTCATGAGTTGAGATAAAGATAGTTTAATATGTAAAGAAAAAACACAAACAAAGCAAAAGATGACATTAATTCACCACTTCCCATTGGCAGGCAGGCTTTCAGTTTTCCACTGGAATGTGTAATGTCTGCTTGGGAAGACAATGAAGCTTCTAAGGTCCTTCCTGCCTTCATGTTCCTTCAGCTTTGTATGTGGAGCATGGTACCATATGGGTTTGGTCAGCTGGGGTCAGCTGTCCTGGCCGTGCCCCCTCCCATCTTCTTGTCATCCCCTCCTGGAGCTGTCACTAACCGAACAGCTGAAAAGATTTTGACTGTGTGAGCACCGGTCAGCAATAATGGAAACATCCCTGTGTTATCCACTCTGTTTCTAGCACAAATCCAAACACAGGCACACAAGTGCTGCCATGGATACAGCTGTCCCTGGACGGAAACACAGCAGACTACAACCATATCACTCTGCCATGGACTGGAAGCTGCTGTGACGGGAATATTTGGAGATTGAAACGCAAAGCAAATTTTGAAACATTAGGCATGAGTTTATTTATATGCATATTTAATTACCAGGTACTCTATCAACAACTGAAAATTATACATAAATCCAACATGCTAACTGAGCCTTGGAAAAATGATGTGTTTTTTACTTCCAACAGACTCTGATACCCACAGTGTTTGATATTCTCAGCCTGTAACTAAGATGGTTCATTCAGCTCATCTTCAAAGAGGGTAGTTAAAACCAAAGTTCCCTACTCTTTCTTCCCAAGTTCCACTCTGTATCCTTGGTGTGTATACGAAACTGTTCCGTGAACTGAGACCAGTCTGGTCCTCTTTTTCATAGGTTCCACCTTGTGCAGGTTTTGTCCTGCAAGTGATTTTCAGTTTCATCTTCTTCAAATGGGTGTTGCCTCTTTAGAGACTAACTCATGCTGCTGCTCATATTATTTCTTCAAGAAACTCCAGACTATGAAGTGTTATCTTATTTTTTTTTTTAAGTCAATGTGATAAATGCCATCTGACATCTAAAATCTATCAGTTTTGTGGCATATTGAGCTCCAAGACAGGCAAGGTAGTGTTTGTAAATTGGTCTTCATGCTGCATGTGTTTTAGATAGGTGAAAATCCAGCTAGGATCACCAAAACTAAGATTCTTTACAACATTTAAAATGCCATTACGTTTATTTCCCAAGCGTATATACCATCTGAGTTTCACAAATTTTTCAGTTTTATATTTCTAAAACTAAGGGGATGTTGGAAATTTTACAAAGTCAGTACTGAGATTCTTCACTTTTCCTTTCCCTTCCCCTGTTCTCTTTTCCTCTTAACCTTCCCTTTTAACCCTCCTTAACATTTCCCTCCCCTCACACTTGCTCTTCTCTCTTCTTCTGCCTTCTCTTTCTTCTCCCTCTGTAGCTATTACATTGATGCTGCAAATTTTCCTAAACATTTGGAATCTTTAAGAAACAAACAGGCTCCTCTTTTTGAAGGAAGCACCTGCCTGAGCTAAAATTACATCTAAAGAGCTTAATTAATACTCTTAGGAAAAAAAAAAAAACAGAACACAGGATAATTATAGCTACAGTAATGGAATTCATTCAAAACAAACTCTCACACAGTTGTAGCAGAATGCAAAGATTAAGCATCTGGTAGTAACTCACAGATAAGGATGGATATGTTGGAAAGACAAGTAGTGAATGTTATGTCCCAAAAATAAAATAATCTGGTTTGGAGGTAATAGGAAATGAGCTTGTTATTTACAAAGATCTTGCTGCCATGCATTTTACGAAGTTTTTTTACAACATATATACATATGAAATAATTTCATATATATTTGATGTAAACAAATACATTGCCTCCAACTTATGACTTTCTATTCAAGAACCAGATAACCAAATGATACAAAGAATATCCAAACAGATGCTTCCAAGAGTTTCTACATTTTTTCTGAATTTTATAATTCATAATTGGTTTTCCCACATTTCTGGATAGAATCACTCAGTGTAATTTACAAGTTCTTTACAAGTTTAAAGTACAACAACACAGAAAAGCAAATAATGCTCAGCATACTTGTACAGATTTTACGGAAAAGGTCTCATGCTTCGTACTCAACAAGATTTGCGGAGTTTATTTTTAATATAATGTTGGCTAAACAATTTTACTTCTTGAACTACATAATTACCACTAAAGAGTAATATATTACTGTTATTAACCTATGAATCTGTGTGAATGTGCTTAGGAGCATATGCTTATATTCAGTGTGCTAACCAAGCAAAAGGCTTGGAATAACAATGACACTGTTATTATTATGTTATTTATGTAATAATAATTATATTATTATTAATGAAAGGAAATAAGAGAGTGTTACAGCTCTTTCCAAAACTTGTGATCTCTGGCCATTTAGAAACCAGTGTTATTGGAGATAAAATCATCATAATGTGAACACCAATGTAACGTAATTTTTTATTAGACGGAAAAGGGATTATTTTGAAAAGAAAAAAAGACATTTTTACTAATGGAAGTCCACTCTTCTACTCATCAAAAATCTGTGTTTTAGGGGTTACCACATAGCCACACAAATGGAGCATGAAAGCAGGATGAAAATCAGAGGATCCAGCTAAGAGGTTACAAGGCTGATATTTTATTAAGTCTCATATGAGGCAAGAGATTTCTTCTTTCCTCTTTAGTCAGGAAAAGAGAATAGGAAAAAATCTATTCACATATTGAAAAAGGAGCTATCTCTTTACTAAAAGATTTCTGGTAGTATTTTTTTTATTTCATATATGAAATTCAGAGCCCAGTTCAGGGTCAGAAGGAAAATTACTCCCACCCTTAGGATTCGAGGAGCTGATTTAGCTGCCATGGAAGACAGGGCAACAATATAAAACACTTTATTTTGTACTGCAGTTTTGAAGTACAGCCATGCTGTAATATTTCTAAACCAACATACTCCTGTCAACATTCCTTCAGTCGTGTTACCGCGGTGAGTGGGCTTGTTGCCAATGCAGTCAGCTCTGAATTCCTCGAAAGGCTTTATGCCCTGTGGATGGGAAGTTAATCTGCACTTGGATAATGTGATATAAACACTACTGCAGTTACAGGAAGAGCTGCAGAAAACACTTTAATATCCACAATACCACTCCTCATTTTTCTTTGGGCACCTTGCAGTAGACACCACCTTATATACCCCACTGTCATGGGTCTCCAGCTCCTCTTTGTGGATGACAACAGTGGCTGCAGCAGAAACAATTTGAGGACTTCCAGCATTTTGCCTCAGCACCCCTTCTGCTTGCTCCTCTGAGTAACACTGCTCGCAATCCAGAGGCTATGTTCAGCGTTGAGTGTAATCATGGATATGCATTTTACCTTCCATGAACTTTCTACAGCTCCAGGGGTCCCAAAGAATGAAGTTTCCTTCTGAAATTATATGAATTCCTTGTGTGCAGTTGGAAACAAAAGTAACCCTCTACAATCATTTTGTTGTTAATAATTATTCCTTTAAGCAAATCCAGAAGAAGGAGAATAAGTATACACTTTCCAAAATATCTGGACACTCATGCTAAAAAAAACAGAAAATCACTACACTAAATATTGTGTAAATTTTCACAGTACCACAATTCCATATCCAAGCCCTTCAAGGAATATTTATGTATCAAATACATGCATTTGCAATCGTGAAAGCTGTTTTGTATATTCATTACCCAAAAAAAGTAACTAATTTCTCAAATGTATTCAGAGTATAATTTCTAGTCACAGTTATTCAGGGTTCTTTTTTTTTAGTTTTTGTCCAGAAAGCACAAGTCCATGCTCATTTCTGACTTTCATTTTCATGTATCATACTCTATTTATACAGTTGCTCAGGATCTAGATTTCATCTGGTACAAACCCAATGTTGCTAGTGTCATTAGTTTCTGTCATGTAATTTCACATTCTGTTAAGAAACAGAATTTGAAATTAGCATATGTGCAAAAGCATTTAGAAATTGAGGGGTTTTTCCCAGCTGAAAAGGTCAAGTACTTATAAATCTTTGTCAGAACTGAGGCAACACAAATGCACTGCAGTGGCAGCATTCCAGAAAGGTGCTGCATTTATTGCCAAGGTAGTGCTTGAGCCGCAATAGTGTGAAAAGCTGTAGCAGCTTGTAAAAATCACAAAATAAAATAGTATCTGTAGTCAACAATGTAACATATGATTCAGATATCCTGAGTAATAGAGTAATAAAGTAATGAAGGTAAAGCTTTATTTGGAGTATATACTGACGCATCAGAAAAGGCAAGGTAGCAAAAAAAATTCTGGAAAAGCTGAAAAAGGGTAATTCTATTCCAGCAATGGATAAATAGTTAACTAGTGTTATTATCCCTACTTCATTATCCATACTATGAATATGTATTGAGGACAAACATTCTTCGTTACATTTTTTCTTTGAGGTATTTTTAAATTTCTATTGCAGATGTTCAAAATGACTGAAAAAGCAACACTATAGGTCTTTAATCTGGAAATAATTTTATCTTCTATGAGTAATACAGAAGAATCACATAGAATCCCAGAGTATGCTGAGTTGGAAGGGTCTCACAAGGATTATCCCGTCCAACTCCTGGCCCCGCACAGGACACCCCAAGAGTCACACCCTGTACCTGAGAGCATTGTCCAAACGCTTCTTGAACTCTGCCAGGCTTGTGCTGTGATCACTTCCCTGAGGAACCTGTTCCAGTGCCCAGCCATTCTCTGGGTGAAGAACCTTTTTCTAACATCCAACCTAAACCTGCCCTGACACAACTTCAGGCCATTCCCTTGGGTTCTGTTGCTGCTCACCAGAGAGAAGAGATCAGTGCCTGCCCCTCCTCTTCCCCTCAGGAGGAAGTTGCAACTGCAATGAGGTTTCCCCTCAGGCTCCTCCAGGCTGAACAGACCAAGTGACCTCAGCTGCTCCTTTTATGGCTTCCCTCCAGGCCCTTCACCATCCTCATGACCCCCCTCTGGATGATCTCTAATTTAATATCTTTCTTACATTACAGTGACCAAAACCACACACAATATTCAAACTGAAGTGACATCAGTGCAGAGCAAAGCAGAACTATCACCACCCCTGCCTGGGTGGCAGCAAAGGGACAATACAACAAAGTGATTTTTCCCAGATTAAAATTAAAGGAAGGAATGCTAGGTCAGGAATCAGGAAATAATTTGTTTCTGTGTTTAAATCAGTAGCTTAAATGAAAAAAACTTCTATTGAAATTAGCATTGTTCATATGGCATATAATTGTGGTCAGAAGTTTTATGTAACAATTTATATTTTCTATTCATGTATTAATTGATAGAGCTCTTTAAAATTATTTTTCTTAGATGGCAGAGCATAGCGATAAGTTTAAGTATCTTGTTCCAGCTGGTAACCTACTGACTGACAAATAAATATTCCTCTTTTTGTTTAAAATCAAACTGTACAATTTTTGTTAATTCCACTGCTTCAGGTGTTTTACATATTATAATTTATACTTTTCTCTGATATATCTGTCATTGGCCAGTGTCAGAAATCAGGCTGATAAAATAACTGGTTTGCCCCACTTATGAATAGCTAAGCACTTTCACTGTCAAATTTTGAGATGCTGAAACACCATAGAGACTATATTTCTGAAACCAATCCTCTACATTTTCTTCAATTTACACACAGAATAAAAAGGGGTCTTAACCCCTGTCTTGAGAAGCAGTGCATCTTTCCGCTGTCATACTGAACATTTGTTAATGTGGAAAATTTGTGATGCTCATACAAACAGCACAAGTATTAGGATATACATTAGCTCAACTGGTTTTCCTTGAAAACCAGATATTTTACGGAGAAGCACTGAGGAAGGAGACAGTCCCTTTTGGCATCTGTAGACATTTGCAGTTTTGGAAGCATGAGAACTGTTAGTATTTCTTTCTTCATTATTTCTTTTGAATAAAGAGATTCCTCTTCTTCAGATGTCATTTTGTTTTTATCTTCTGTTACACAGAGACTTAGCACATTTTAGAACTTAGTAACTGTCCACTCAGATGGTGAATGGTCCTGGAGTCAGATGCCTAAACCAGATGTCTGAACTCCTCAAGCACTGCTCTAATTTGCTTCCAGGAATAGGAAATCTACAACTTCTGTGGGCAACCTGTTCCAGTGCCCCACCACCCTCACTGTAAAGAATTTCTTCCTAACATCTGAAGTAAACATGCCCTCCTTCAGTTTGAAGTCAGTCTCCCTCACCCTTACATTCCCTTGAAAAAAGTCACTCTCTGGCTTACTTCTAGGGCCTTCTTAAGGACTGGAAGGCCACAGTGAGGTTTCCCCAGAGCTTCCTCTTCTCCAAGTGGAACCACCTCACCCAGCTCTCTCAGCTGATCCTCACAGGTGTTACGACCTGCTCAAATAAGCTGAGTTTGTAGTGGTCTCAGAGTACAAAGGAGGCAAAGAGAATCCTGTTTAACCAGGAAAATCAATGCACTTCTATTAATGTGCCCACAAAACTGATATGCAGTAATGAGAGAGAGAAAAACAGAGAGGAAAGAAGACGATAAGGAGAGAAAAGAAAGAGAGAGAGAGAGGAGAGATAGGAAAGGTAGGATATGTACCACAGAGGGAGAGAGAGTCCTCGCAGCTGTCCAATAGATCACCTTCGCAGCCCTCGTGGCATCTTGGCCAATAGACTGTCGCTGCAATCCTCGTGGTGCAGCTGATAGATACCATCTTCTCTAGGGAGGTCTTCCAAGGGAGTCTCCTTAGAGGTCGAATTTATAGTTCTTTCCAAGGCGAGAGGCAGTCAGCCAGAGTGGGGGAGAAATATCGTGATGGAGTCGAGACCCATGCACAATGTGGGGGGTACAGGGCAAGCTGGACTCTTTGGTCCAGGCACAGAATGGTGGTACAAATCCAGGGGCAATGTAGCATGGTCTCCATTGTGTCCCAGCAGGATGTAGATCTGGTTCCCATGCAAACACACCTGGCCAGATGGTAATTCTGCTGGCAGGTTACATCAGTCTGGAGTCTCAGCACACCCTGTTCCCTCAAATTTCCACAACGAAACGTGAGACATATCGAAGATTTTTGGGCTGACTCTTACAACAGGAGAGGAGCTCCAGCCCTGAGATCACCTTCAAGGCCTCCTCCAGCAGGTCCACATCCTTCTTGTGCTGGGAACCCCAGAGCTGGACACAGGACTCCAGGTCGGGTCTCATGAGAGGGGGTGCAGGAGAGTATCTCCTCCCTCGACCTGCTGGCCACACTCCTTTTGATGCAGACCAGGATGTGATTGGCTTTCGGGCTGTATCATTTTTGTTATGTCAGTATTCAGGCCTCTAGGACAGTTATCCTTATATGGGACAGTTCTACAGTTAAAACATTCATTTAGGAAATGAAAGACTTCAAAGCCTCTCAGCTATTGCAAATTCCAGGTTACACACAGACCTGCTCCCAGCTCAAGATTTTCTTTTTGAATTATACTGTCAACGTTTGTAAATGCAATGCAATAATCACAAGGAAGCAATTTCTATAAATATTGATTATTATCCTTCTTATTTTATCTGGTGCAAAATTAGAGTGAAAATAGAAATAATTTGAGTGCTTTTCTTTAAATAGTGTTTAAAGTCCGTGTACTCAAGTTGTAGGAACTTACACTCCTGCCATTTCAATAAATATTAGGTATGTTGCTCACCCTGTAAGAGGTACCAAGTTGTTAGTGCATAAATTTGCCTATTCTTTGCATAGCATGATGCCCTTGAGAACTGAAATATAGCTTGTCTTTTACCTTACATGTTCTAGAATAATTAGGTTTCTATTTTAATTTTTCTGCGACTGATAGAATATTAGTAATGCTTAATGTTCAAATTATGTGATCCACTAGCTGCAAACAGGTAATTTTGTTCAAATAATAAATGGGTTGAAGCTAACTGAACTGTAGAAGTAACAATAATATAATGTATTTGTTCAACTGTAGCTCCATTTATATTTTATTTTTATAGTAAACTCACCTAAACTGTTTTACTCTCCAAAATAATTGCCAGTAAAGACTTCTGCTTCCAATAAACCACATGAAAAAAGACTATGGTCATAAACTAAAGATTGTTGAATACTGTTACATTTTTAGTTATCTGACTGCTATAAATGGAAGTAAATTTATAGAGTATATATTACCTCAGATTTGTAAGTTAGAGATAGAATGACGTAAGAAATTGTTTTAAATGCTAAATCAGCAATTGCTCCACCTCTCTTTTTGGTTAAGGAGATTAAGAATTCATTCAGACTTTTTCTGTATTACTCTGGAACAAAACGTGTTTCACTTTTATATAGCTATTTCTCACAAGTTTTTCTTATTCGCTGCTCATTTTTTGTCAGTAATTCCCTTAAATATGAAGATATTTTTTCTCAATATGCAGATGTATTTTCATAGTAAAAGAAGAGAGAAAAGGAAATCTATTAAAAAAGTATAATTCTTGCCTATTCTATTCTCTTCCAGCTAGTAACAAGTATGTAGCGTCACAAGTAGATGTTTATATTCACTTATAGTAAATTGATATAATTGTTTTGCTGTTAGTTGTGTTGTGCTTTGATTTGCCAGGTGGGTACGCCTTCTTAACTTTTAAAGGCAGAAATATTATCTTTGGATATATTTGCAGAATATCTGGAAAAGTATTATTACTGAGGATGTGTTTAACATTCTTGAAAAACACATGTAAAAAAGTTTTGACATAGAAGAAAAGCCTTACACTCATTTCATACTTTACCTAAGGGAAAAAGACAGTGAAGAGCAACCTACTTGAGAATAAAAGCTTTGAAAAATGAATCCTGTTTTTCTCCATTTTTCATGTTTCCAAGTTATTTAGTTCACCTTCAATTAGAACACACACTGCATGCCCATGAGTAGGCCTGGATTCAACACAGGATTTATAATGAAACATTCTTTACTGCCAGATATCCTGGAAATCTTAGACCATCTGGTTTCACAACATACTTGTAGCTGATTATCTGCTTAAGAATTAATTAGAAACACATGTTAAACTGTTGTGATAGCAAAATTGTTGACATTTGTCTTATATGTGTTTTGAAAAGCAACCATTTTCTGAGTCAGCTTCCAAAATAGGACGAGGTAATGGACTAAAAGGCAGACTCTACTAGGATTAAAATGCACGTTCCCTGGCCAGGAATGATACTGAAAAGCATTATATTGTATTTTTCAGTGTCTGAGTATAAAAATATGACATATAGATGATATCTGTTTATCTCTCTCCCTCAAATAAAATCTAAGTGTAGCTTAAATTTGGGAACAAAAACAAAACAGCACAATGCAAAGTAGGAAACACAATAAGATTCAGATGCTTAAGGATAACTGAAATATATATTCATTTTCTCAGCAGAGTTAGTTGTCTTTTAATTTTTAAGTAAAATATATGCTTGTGGAATTCATAGTTAAATAATTGCCCATAGAACAACACCAAATATGGAATTTTCTAAAAATGGCACCTTGACTCAAGTTGCTTGTTCTTTCACTGGAGCTTTTTAAAACAAAGACTATCAGTAGCTTATATGAGTACAAACAACAAATTATTGTGACAAAATAAGTTATTGCACATCAAATGGATGACTGCCACACACCATTTGTTTGCTCTAAGTCACTGAGAAACAAAATGCCTTAGCAGCTTCAGCTACCACTAGAGAGTTGCGGGGTTTTGTGAATATTTGTAAGGATGTAGCTTGATTGGAATGAAATATCTTGAAGTGGTAAGAAATAGCAAATATTTAAACTAGCTGACCTCCAAATATTTTTGTCAAAATGTGAGTAGAATCAACCATATGACAATATTTTTTTAAATGAAGGCATTAATAAAAAGGAAAAGAATGCTTTCTATCTTTCATACTAACCTTGCTCAACAGAAGAAAGGCAACATGAAACAGTTTAAAATTCAAAGGAATTTTCACTTCTATTATTTGATAAAAGCATTTTTTTCTAATAGTGTTTTGAAATCTGGTGTTTTGCCTTTCAGCCTCTTTAGTCCATTTCATTCCTTAAGAGTTAAACACTTTAAATTTGTGATTATATAATGACCACAAATGACTTTTAGGCCCTAGTTTGTGCAACTTCTTGCTAATGTATTCTTAAGTCTCTTAATATTGTGTACAATATTAAGCCAGAAGGCAGCATGGTAACTTCTGTTTGCAAAGCTGGATAATTTCTGTAAAATTCTAACTCTTGTAGAGCATTTGGTTTTGTACACCATGCTGAAGGTCTAATTTGTTTTCCCCTGAACAGCCTGGGATAACGGAATGGCTATTTTCCAGTTTACATAAGTCTATCTCCTATCCTCTTCTCACTTCCTTGGGTGCAATATTAGTGCCTGACACCACTAAAATATCATTAAAACACAGAGAGAAGCAGCAAAACATCTCATGCCAAGAACTTTAACTACTTTTGGAAGGAGTGAGAAGAAAAATGCTGGCATGTTTTAGCAGCTGTATGTAGAGGATAACACAAAACACAGACAACAGAAAATCTAATGCTTTTACAGAATTTGTAATTCATCCTACCTTGTGGTTCCAACTTGAGCAGCATTTACAACGCTGAAGATTAAATGCAGTAGGTAAACAAATTTTCAACTGCTGCAGATATTAGTTAAGGGCTGGAGAAAGCAAAGCAAAGATCATGATAACACACACGTGTATGTGTGTGTGTGTATATATATACACACACATACAGATACATATATATGTATATAAATTCAATAGGAATTTATACATTTTAAAAAGTATAAAATGTTATACATTATCAATCTTACCTGATTAGTTATATGAAATATAACAGTCTTAGTTACATCAGTCTAAATCTACTTAATTTCCCTAGTCAAACAAGTCTAAAGCATCATAAAACATCATATCAAATCCTTCCCTGTGCCTAAGCTTCCTCTAACAATGGAAAGATGTCACACTTTCTTAACTATGTTACTATACATAAAGCTACACAATTTTCCAGGTATTGACTTCAGCTGTGGTATGTAGCAAGACTTAAACAGCCAAAATCGTCATTCATTATGTTTCTCAGGTAAGGAATAAATTCCAATCTGGTCAAATATAATACAGCCTTATAAATATGAAAATGACTAAATATGACATGGACAGATGGAGACAGATCTGCCAAAGATATACAGGAATACCTGCATTAATAGACTTGTCATTAGAAAAAGAGAAGAAGAAATATTCACCTAAAGTCTGATGTCTTATAGGCTTAGAGAGTAGTTGAAATAAAAAGGATTTGCTATTTTAGATGGATCTATGAATGACCATTAGTACTAACTGTCTTTTCACTGACATTTTTACTGTCTTTTTACTGACATGCTGACTTTTTTTTCTTGTTCTTTCTCCAGAAATAAAAGTAATAGTGTCATGTAGTATATGTCAAAGATTCAATTTAAGAGAATTTCTCCAGCTGGTTTGTCATAACAAGGTATTAATGTTTTCACTGAAAAAGCTGGATAGAGAACAAGAAAAAAGATGTGGTGAAGTCACACTTCAGTCTTTGTAAGTACAAGTCCATTATCATAAATTGATATTTCTCTTTCAGCAGTGTCCATCAAGTGAAGGCATTTCAATCTCAAGTGCAGACAAAGGCACTTCTCCCCTTTCAACTGTTATTATGCATCTTGTCATCATGATTATTGTTAAAAGATATTATAATTATAAAGATTAATTAGTAGTCAGAACAATAGAACCACATATCTTACATTAACAATACATCAGGTTCCAAGAATGGAGCTTTCAAATACAGCAAATCATGACGTTTGATAGGTCAGACAAGAATATGAAAATGTATTATTTTGTTATTACAAAGCCTTTGTGCTGATATGTAAAAATGGCAATGAGTCATTTTCTGTCTCTGCATAAGGACATCTTTTTATGTTTGTAAAAACTCTTTAAGTGTTAATTAGGCAAGGACCCATCAAAAATCAAATTAGGAACAATTAACACTCGTTACTGCTAGGGAGAAATAAAAGAAAGAAGCATGTTTGGCAGCATGTAGACTCTTGCTGAGGTGTTTTACTTGAAATGAGGGCACATCACAGTGCTTTACCGTGAAAGTATCCAAAACTCCTGAGTTACAGCTTTTCCTTTTTAAAAACTAATCATTATTCAAGCAGAGATGAGAAGTTCTAACCAAGCATAACTTAAGATATACTATGTGGTATGTCATTGTTTGTTAGAAGCAGATATTTCCTAAGCAAGCTAAAACTCTTGGAAACACTGAGCAAAGCAGTCACAATTACAACCAGAGATCAGATATGAGTCTGGGCATGTCGTTCCCGTTCTTTGTTAAAAGAACAGCTGAATGGTGACAGTATGCTGCATTTCTGCTGGTTTTTTTCCTAAAGCTCTTTGCAAACTAATGTATTACCCATCAAAATATTTGCTATATAAACTCAAAAGGCACATACACAAATAAAATTACAGCTGCATGTCCTCTGTAGCAATTTGTTCACATTTGCATATGCTTCTCAGCTACCTGGAATGATGAGCAAATTGATTTTGAGAAGATAATAAACAGTCATGAGGAGTAAGAACACAGAATTTCTTATAAAAATTATTTTACAAGTCAGAAATTAAATGGGATTTTTCACAGTTTTGGATATCTTCTTGCGAGGACCTAGCAATGAGAGGTGGCAAGGGAACTTGGTGATAAAATAAAATGCTGAAAATGGATTTTATATCACAGAGGGCTCTGTAGAAAGAAAAAAACACAGAAGACAACAGCTAAGAACCAGACAAGATTATGATTGATAGAAACAATTAATAATTTAATACACGGCCTTGTCACAGTTTTATGCAAGTGATCCCTGATATTTCTGATTAAAATTTCATTTTCTCTTCCAGATATCATCCATTTTCTTTGCCACTTACTGGGTTTCATATTCAATACTGGATATTCACTTAAATTAATTAACTTTTTAAATAATTAGCATTATTGAGAATATCTAACTCTGAAA
This sequence comes from Acrocephalus scirpaceus scirpaceus, assembly GCA_910950805.1. Classification (NCBI taxonomy): domain Eukaryota; kingdom Metazoa; phylum Chordata; class Aves; order Passeriformes; family Sylviidae; genus Acrocephalus; species Acrocephalus scirpaceus. The sequence continues at coordinate 42,879,546 of OU383780.1, forward strand.
TCTGTTTTATGTTCTATTTTATCAAAGGATAAAATATGCAGGATATACCTCCTGCATATTTTACAGAACCATATGTCCTGTAAAGTACACATTTATGACTCAAGAGCTTTCATCTGCAGGGCTCTGGTCAGTCAGAGTTTTTCTAAAGTATTTCTTCAAGTTCTTTGTCTTCTAAACTTAATAAGACTATCCAAATAAATTAATATCTATAGAACTTTCATGTCTTCTTTAATTTTCCTAAGGAACTACTGAAGGTTGAAGGTGTTTTAAACCTACCTTCAGTTACCCAGTGATGCAAGTCCAAGGACAGATGATAGCTATCTACATTGTATAATCTTTTCCCAGGAGCTCTAGCCATACTCACTTCAAAGTTCCAGAACTGCAATTCATTCATTCCCAAAGCAAGCTAACAAGGAGATTAAGGAGTCTTCAACGTGTAACATAACATCCTTTGCCTGCATATATTCATTTAAGATCAAGTATTTATACAGAACTAGATCAAAATATTAGAACTGCTGCTTTCTGAGAACCTCAAAGTTCAATTACAATATGAAATGCAGAAATTTAAAGTAGTTACTGAGTTCATCAGTAACAAATCTTATATTTTCTTCCAACCTCCACCATCACAAATTTCATATTAAATGAAGCTGAGCCTGAAGGCAACTGTAACTTCTCTCTCACCTTAGAGGCTTGGTTTGACAGTGACAGCTGACTGTCATTGCATCAAAATCCTCAGAGAGTTTGCAAATGAGATACATTTCCCTGCTAAAAGCACCTGTGAAGACAACAATAAATTAGTCATTCTTCAAGAGGATGGGGGAAACTGAGCAATTAAAGGTAGTCTCGCTCACTTGCAATTAAGAGTACTCTCTTTCAATGATGAGAAAATAAATAAGAATTATATTAGAGTTATTGCTAAAAATAGTTAACCTCCTTAACTGTTTCATTTCTGGATTGGATACATTAACTGCTCAGATACAGTTATGGTTCAGTTACAGTTTTAAGCTCATAGTATTTATGATTTTTCTGTCATGAAGACAAGAAATCAGAAAAATAGGAGAGAAGGAGAAGCAAACTGCAGAAAGGGGTCAGGATGCTTCATTTTAGAATAGCAAGTGCATTTGTAAACAATTAGACTTCTAGTACTCTTCCTCTTCCTGTTATGCTTCTGTACAATCCATATCCATATCCAATGTTTAGCTTAAAAGGAAAATGAGTACATCATGGTATTGTGTTGTAGCTTCCAGAAGATATTTATTCTACTTGTGCAAAGTGAATTTCTACTTAGACTAAGAGTGCACTCTGGCATTATGAGTTCATATAAAGCGTAAACAGCAGATGACCAGCTTTTCCAAGACTAGAAAAAAAAGACTTTTTTGTGTTTGAGACAAACCAAACTACCAAGGGAGCCTCCTATCCTAGGTTTTTAATAATAATTTCTTGACACTAGGATGGGATTTCAATAAAGCTGTATTATAAATACCCAGTTTTAGCATTTCTCAGAGGGAATTATTTTCTGGCTTCAGTTAGACAGTTTGCATGGAAGAAACATGTCTGAATGTATTCAGAAAGTTGTCAATCAGATAAATTTTGACAAAGTGTAAGGTTCAAATTACATCATATATTTGTGTATATTAAATCATCAGTATTTTAGAGCTAGAAATACTTCTGTGTCAGCTGTCAAGGTCTGTTCTGAAGTTTAGACAAGAGATAACTGAGGAGCGGAAGCACATCTCCAGTGGAACTGTTTTATTTCAGAGACTGAATTCAAAACATGTTTGCAGTGAGCCTGTAGGGGAAGGGACACAGGTGTACATTCAGTATAAAATATGGTGACACTTTCTTCTCTCCCTTAAAATTGTTACATTAGTTTACAATAAAGACTCCTCTAAAGGTTACATATTAGGGTAGTTTCACATACAGGATGATTTCTATAACATTAATATTTTTGTTGCCAGACACAACTCTGTCAGTATATAATCATGTTGAATTAAATTTATTTAATTTACTTGAAAAATAAAAACACACAAAAAAAACCCCCAAAAAACTGCCAAAAAATAAATAAAACAAACAAACAAAAAACTCAAACCCAGCCATACAAGCAAAAAAAAAAAAAAAAAAAAAAAGGGCACTTAAAGATGTCGAAAGTCCACTAAATTTTCAAAATTGTCTTTGGCAAGAAATATTAGCACATTCCTTTCTTGGGGAACTCAATGTATGCTGTGAAGACCCCTAAAAGAACAATGAACCCTGGAGATATTTTTTTGTGGCCTGTATCTTTCTTGATACCTTTCCTGGTACCTTTCTTTACATTTCACACAATGGTTTAGCCAAAGATATCCATACACTTGTCACCTAGCTCCTGGAAAATTTTGCTGCATTGTGTATGTAAGTATATGAAGAAAGGAGTGTCTGTATAATCAAAACACCCACCATCACTGAACCACCATGTCCATATTTGTACCCTGTTGTCATTCTTCTAACTTCTAGTTTTTGTCTCCAAGACACCCAGCACAGTTGGTTGATACAGTTATAAAATCTATAAAATCAACAGGCTGAAAGATTACATTCCACTACCCTTTCAAGCGACCAGTTCATACAATTTGATTTTATGCATATAAAGATTTCAGAGGGAAAAACAAAACAAACACTCCTGATTCTTAGTAGATTTCTATGTCTGACCTACCTGGACAAACCAGCTACCTCAGCTAATCTACCAACAAAACTTCATTTTCTAAACTATTGTGCATTTTAATATTTCAAAGGAAGATCAAATATTCTTTTTCAATGTGTTGGGCTTACTTTGGCTGGATGCCAGGTAACGCTAAGCCACTCTATCTTTCCCCTTCCTAAACTGGGCAGGGGAGAGAAACTGTAACAAAAGGCTAGAGGACTGAGCTAAGGACAGGGTGGGATTCCTCACTGACTGGGAAAAACAGACTCATCTCAGAGAATTTGATTTATTGCTAAGAAATCTTAAAAGGTAATAATAAGTTAAAAAAAAAAAGTCTTAAACTACTTTCCTTCCACCTCTCTGTTCTTTTCAGGCTCAACGTCACTGACAGAGCTGCCTCACCGTGGTCTTCCCCACAGGCTGCAGGGGAATCTCTGCTCTGGCGTCTGAGGCACCTCTTCCACCTCCTTCTTCACTGACCCTGGTGTTTGCAGAGCTGTTTCCTTCACATATTCTCACTCCTCTCTCCTGGCTGCTGTTTTGCAGCATTTTTCCCCTTCTTAAACACTTTTCCCAGAGGCCCTACCACGGTCACTGCGGGGCTCAGCCTTGGCCAGTTGCAGGTTCCTACTGGTGCTGGCTGGTGTTGCCTCTATTGAACACAGGGGAAGCTTCTGACATTTTCTCCTGGAAACCACCCCTGCAGCCCCCACTGCTGCCAAACTTTGTTATGCATGGGTTTTGTAAATGGACCATAAAATTGCCATCATAGCTGCAGAAGGCAGTGGTTTCCTGGACACAGATACTTGCTAGCCTGAGAGAAAAGGCAAATGGGAATGAAGAATCTGTGGGACTTTAGTCCTCTTCAGGGAAAGACAGTTAAGTATAATCAATTCAATAAATGCTGTTCTCATATGGATGTAAATTGAGTGAAATTTGTCAATTAAACAGACAAACTGTGCCTTGAAGAACCTAAACAAAGGGAAACTAAATCAGGTCCATTGAAATATCCTCATCAGCCTCCCTAAATAGATGACTAGTATAATTAATTTCATTTTATCTACCGACTTTGTTAAGAAGTATCCTTTATTGCATTGTGCACTAGCGATAAAACTGCCTGTGCTACCAATCTAACAAATTCATTTCTTTCAAGGCTTTCACTTTTCTCTGGCCAGAGTTAAAAATAATGTGGGAGACCATCCGCAGCAGTTTCCATTCTAACTGCCCAATCTGAAAGAACATTAATCGACTGTTAATATTGACCTGTTCTAGTCACAGATTCCAAAAAAAAAAAAAAAGCCTTTAAATGAGGCAAGGACAGTGGCTTTTTAGGAAATTCCTAAGTCCTTGTGGCTGTCATTCCATAGAATAATGATTGTCTGTTAGAAGCTGAAATAAAATTCAGACTGCCACCTGAAAATCCACATAAATCAGACTCTTGAGTTTCAGAGTAGGACAAATTGCAGAGAGGTCCTCAGTGAACTGACACATCTATATTGCACAGTATTATAAAATGTTATAGAACAATGGCTCTGCACAGCCTGCCTGGAACAAGAGTGTTCATGAATATTTGTTTTCATTTTCAAATGCCAGTTTTGAGAGATCTATTACATATTGTAGCAATCATCTAGACTGTCTGAGTGATTATTTCTTTAAAAGTAAGTGTGCTGACATACACAGCTGGCAAGAAATTTGAGGCCTGCACAGTAAAAAAACAAAAAAAATCCTTTCAGGCCCTGATGTTACAAAAAATACTCAACACGCAGTGTAAAGCTAATACCTTCTCACAGCTAACTCTCCCCTCAATCTTTCTTTTCCTCAGCACTAAATGCCCGAGTTCCAAATGCAATCAATTATTTTACTATATCAACCACTGACCACACTCAGATGTTATCAACTCTTTGTAAAGAAACCTGCAAGTGGAAAACAGATAGATTTCTAAAGAAATAGAGAAGATAACCAAGGTAACAGCAAGGATAGACAATGTCCTTGGACATATGTGCTCACCTATAAACCTATAAACCTGTACAACATGTGAAGCTTTGGAAATTCTTTACATTGCAAAAAAATGAAAGGATATTTTAGGGAGACCTGAAGAGAAACAGAGTCTGGATTCTGGAAATTAAAGTTTTAAAAAGGTTAGCAAATTCTAATTACAGCCTTCTAAACTTGTGGAAACTTTGACATTTCCCAATATCACCATTGATCACATTGACATTGAAGCAATCCTGAAATGAACGCAAAAATTAACATTGCTTTAATCACTATTATAAACCTCCTGAGAGCAGTCACTGCAATAAAATTGGCATATTAAATATATGAAAAAATAATTGCAGGTGCAACTAAAAATGACTAATGATGAAACAACAGCTTCCACATGAAAAGAATATTAAATAGTTTTGCACAGTTGCAGGAGCCAAATTTGTTAACATATTGGCTTGTTTGTTAGAATAGAGCACAGGGCAGGAGGACAGAGAATCTCCGTTTTAAAAGTACTATTTGTGTGCTGTTTCATAAAGTTCCCCACACATGTTTAAAACATAGTTATTTGCAAACTTCACTAGATCACAAAATATATGGAATGACAGAGCCTGATAGGGATCACCTGAGACTCTCTGTGGCAATTTTCTTATGAACTTTAGTATACTACACAATTTCTTTTATGGAAATGAAGATCTGGTAGAATTCTGCTGGAGATTATTTTGTAAATAATGGCATCTAATCTCTTCAGGATTGCAGACAGTGTTGTAAGGTTGCTATTTTAAGGCTTGGACTTACATGTTATAGAATCACAGAATGGCTTGGGTTGGAAGAGACCCAAACCCTGCCATGGCAAGGGACACTTTTCACTAGAGCAGGTTGCTCAGGGCCCCATCCAACATGACCTTGAACATTTCCAGGGATGGGACAGACATAACTTTTCTGGGAAACCTGTTCCAGTGTTTACCACCCCCACAGCAAAGAAGTTTTTCCTAACATCTAATCTAAAGCTGATCTCTTGCCATTCCCACTTGGCCTGTCCTTCAGGCTCCTGTAAATAGTCTCTCTCCACCTATCTCATCCTGTTTAGGTCCTGGAAGGCCACAATAAGGTCACCCTGAAGCCTCCTCTTCTCCAGGCTAAACAAACCAAATTCTTTTAGCCTTTGAATGTGTGTCTGATTACCTTGTGGCAAGTTTATTTTTTCTATATAAAATTATGTGAAACAAGGAAAAAAGGTAAACATTTCTGCCAAAGGGTAAATGAAAAATCATAAGAAGTCTTAAAGTTTTTCTTTCTTCTTTAGAGTAGTTATAGGATGAAAGAGAAATTGTTTTATAATTATCTCAAAAATAGTTTCAACAAAAAGAGAAATATCTACAGAAGTAATTATTGTCTTTTGTTCTCAATTTTTAGTTCATGAGGAATTAGATATCTGATACATATTGTTTTTTAATAATTTTGTACAGCTATTTTTATAGAATGATCAGTGTGTTCCAATATACACAGCAATACGAACACATTGCACTGAGCTTTCTTTCAGGCATGACTTCAAAATATTTATGAAGTTCCTTAGGTAGATATTACTTTTAATTAATGTCAATATGTGGAAAACTTATCATGGTACATGACAAATGTTTTATGTGTCTGTCATTAATTATATATAAGCAAGTTTTAAAAAACTTACTAAAAATAATTCTATATACTTATATTGTTATATGTGAATACAAAAGAAATTTCTTTTTAAGCTAAGGAGGCCAACATGTCAGCACTATTTCAAAGTTCTCCATTTTAATGTCTCAATGAGGAGCAACTCACGTAGAGCACCTAATTCTTGAACTTAAAACTGAAATTTGTTTCATTCCACCGTACTCCTGCAGGTGTTCCTGATCATTGCCATTCTGAATTCATTTTTGAACACAAAAGCAGATTTTAATAATTTATATTTTAAATTTTGACTGAACACATGCAGTTTTAGCACTGTCTTTAGGTTACTAATATACACAAGGGTAAAATTAGATACAGTACATAATTTCATGTTGACAAACCCTTACATTCCACAAACCTTAAAAATTATACAATATTGATAAAGGAGACTTGGGGTACGGTTGTTTATTTCTTTTCACTGTCCCTCTCTTTCTTTCCCCCTACACTACTTCTGGAAGTATGAATAATACAACTGTATATGTTAGTACAACTAAACACATTTAAAAAGTTTTGTCAAGATCAAGGGGGCAAAACTGGGATTTTTAAAGCAATATAGAGGCAAGCAGAATTAACATTATTGTTTTATTTCTAATTATGGTCCTAAATTCCTTACCTTATAGATCTATTCATAGTCTCATGTAATTTTCAATAATAAACTTCATTTACAGATGCTTTTGGCAGTGAACCTGAACTAGTTTTTGTCACTTTGTAGGATGTAACAGGGATATGAGAGGCTACAACGCAAATATTTCCATAGCAGAGATATAGACTAAATTCTATATTTTTATGTACTCTTGCAAGTGAAAATAAATGTAAATAGAGAACATAGAGCTAAAATACAGATTACAATTCTAATTTAGCTTCATATTTACACTGTACATTACCAAATTCAGATTTTATTTACCTTAATATGCTTTCAAGTAATGTAGTATGGGATTGACAATCTATATACTAATGACTTCTTCCAACACACTGCAGCAATGACTACATTTCCTGTTCTACCACCTCTGTATGCTGTCAGTCGCATATTTTGAGATATCAATCCTTGTCATTGAAAAGCTGTGTACTTTGTAAAAGGAGGAAATGTTGCATTTAGAGGAGAGGAATAAAACAAGGGCTTAATTAAAAAAGGAAACACATACATATGCACACACGTACATATGAATACAAATGGAAATGGAAAAATTTAATGTTAAGAAGAAAAAGGATTGGTTTAAATCCTTGGCTGTGGGACAACTTGCTTAGTCAAAAATCTAGAAAGGTTTCACATTTAAAAGCTTAGTTGACTAGTGTGAAGCAGAAGGGGTTTTTCTATTGTTTGATGAGCGTTTTGTTCAAGGTATTGTCAAATTCCTCTGGAAAGGTGAATTATTAGGTCAGATTGGTACTTCTGGAAAGAGGCGTTCTCTTTCTTCTTTTGAGGGTAGCTGCACATCTTGATGAGGGAAGTTTCAGAGACACAGGACTCGCATAAGAATAAACAACTCATATAAAGGAGCTGCAAGTCTGAAGCTCATAGTGAGACAGATTTTGGAGAAAACCAATACACAGGACTGAGAAGTGATGTAAAGGAAATTCCCAAAGTATTGGGCTAAAGTTCTTGATGCTGAAGAAGTCAGAGCTGGCTGAAACCAAGTTTAAAAACAAGGACCTATTCTAAAAGAATATAGTAAGCAATGGGTAAGTTACTTATAAACTGGTTCTTTCTCTCTTTTTCTCTAGTCAAATAAGTTAAAATCAAAAAAGTTTATTATTAGAATATGCTTTATGGTAAAAGTCCTATTTGATTTGTGGTCCTATTTTCCTGCATGATTCTGTCTACAATTACTTCCATTACTATGAGTGTTGGCAAACTCTGACAGAACTGTACATACATAGGTGGACAGATTTTTCCTTCTCTACTGCTGAGTGTTTTGATCACTTTCTTTTCTTCTTTAGCCTTGACTTTTGTTAACATGCTAGCTAGCAAACACTTAAAGCTAAGGAGATGAATTTATTTTTTTCTTTTTACTATTGTGATCATCTATGTGACAAATTTATATGACATTTATATAGTATTTAATGAATGACCATAAAATCATGTTCCATAGATTTATTATAATTTTGACTTTTGAAATTTTGAATTTGAATCAGTGAGATATTTTTCTTATTAATAATGTCTCTTTCATAAACTAGCAATGATATTTTTAATAAAAAAAAATATAACCGTATCTCAATAATGTTATCAAACTGAAGGTTTAAGCAGGCTCTTTAAAATAAGCATTAATGGAAACAATTTCCCTAAAGGAATGAAATAAGCCAAGGAAAGATCTATGCCTAAGACCAACTTTCTTCCTTTGACAGAAGCAACCATTAAAGGCTAAACAGGATCTAATATACTTGTTTTATCAAAAATATTTTTCCTTTTTTTTTCTTCCATTTCTCTTTTTTGTTTTTTCCACCAAGATTTTCTTGTCAGAAGTATTATCTGGTCATATGATGAAAACAAGGTAAAGAATTACACATATAATTGCTACCAAGAGAGAAGATGTTCATTTACAACCCATAACAATTATGTAGATAGACTGTAGGCATAATAAACAGCCACAGGAGGGAGGGAGAGACAAACAATTACTCTAATGGAGAGGGAGATGTTGTGATTAACATTAAATGCTACCCACAGTGAGAGATCTGCAGTAAGAGTGACATACATGACAACTATATAAGACACACTTGCCTCCTGGGGAGGCAAAACAGTGAGAATAAGAAATAATGTATTCTACATCAGTGGAAGTAGCTCCCTATATTTATAAAGTTGTAAGAGTATATCTGCTTTCCACCAAAGGCAAAGCAATTTCTTTTTCTTGAACTTTCCTTTTTAGTGTCATTTTCAGTTAGGAAATAAAAGTATCTGACACTGAAAATAATAGTTGGAAAGGGAGAGAATGAGGAATGCAGAAAGGAAGAAGAAAATCCAGCACCAGAGCTACTAGATAGGCACATTTTTTTTTGCTACTCATTACAGATCATATGGAAAGTGAAAGCCCATCATTTTGTCATTAATCTGTAGACACAGACATATTTTTCCATAGAAGTGTTCTCAATAATTGGTATATTATTAGTAATTCAGGTAGAACACAGTTGCTCTTAGAGTGAAGCTAAATAATGAGCATGCAATTAGGAAGGAAAACCTGATCTATTTGCAAGTACTTATAATTGCAGACATTCCACATCAAATTCCTGGACATTAAGACACTAAATAAATGCTAGATTAAGACAGTGTACTTATTTCAACAAGAAATATATGCAGCTAGGATGCATATCTTATAGCTTTATTTATACATTTTAATACAATTATGCACAAGTTCACAAATGTGGAAAGTAATCCATAGTGGAAGACAAAGCTGTCTTCCTCTACATAATAATTCACTGTAAGAAGTTAATGATTTTTTTAAAAAATGTATGCTTGAAGTACTCTTCAGGTAAAAATGTTGTTATTTAAAGCAACAACAGTCTTCTTAGTAATACAGTTCACTCAACCCAGTGTTGTAGCTGATCTTCCTCACATCTAATCACTTATTAATTTGAATTAAATGTGAACTAGCCACAGCATTCAAAGCTAACTTGGAAATTATGACAAAAATTTTGGAACTAGATTTTCGTTATCCCGAAAATGACACCCACATCTAAGACTAAAAGTGCAACTATGGGAACATGCAACACAGCTGACAGTATTTAACCATTATCATTTGATCAAGATTTGATTTGTGTTGATGATGGATTCCTATTTCAAGTGCTGATTTATCGTAAGTTTTGCTAGTTTTATTTCTGTGTCTCTGGATAGAGATAAAAGCCTTGTCTTCAAACAAAATAAAGTCTAAAGACTGGTAAAAACAAACTTGGAAAAATAAGGGGCTTTAAAAGTGTAAAGAAATAGAGATATTTTTTGTTCTATTCTAATCTTCAACTATTGGACTTGATTAAGATGACTTCTCTGGCCTCACTTAATTGCTGATGTTGAGAAAAAGAGAAAATTTCAAAAGCAAATCAGAAATGATTGCTAACTTAGACTGAGTCATTCAACATTTCTTTCACTTCTGTGAGAACCCTAAAAGTCCCAGACAATGACCCTGGATTGTTCTCTCACTGTCCTCCTCTAAACCTGTAGGGTTCTTTTCTCTTGTTTTTGCTGTCACTACATACAGATATGAAACAAGCTTATTCTGCACATCCCAGTATTTTCCTTTGTGTACAACTGGCATGACAGAGTAGGTGTAAAGAAAGGAAAAGTTCCTTTTCCTTACACCTTGTTCACCTTCATAGATACTATGTCTAATGGACATGCACCTTCCTTGCTTTTTTCTGTTCATTGCAGTGGTGAGCAAATCTCAGGATGGTGTTCTAATACAATTCTACTGTCTTTAAAATTCGTCTGGATTTTGGATACTGCTGTTCATCTTTAGGGTATTATTGCCAGATAGCTTACTCTTCTACATCCATTATGATTTAATTGACTGAAGAAAGCAGGGTTTTTTTAATCTCAGGCAAAGTGCATGTCTCAAGCTTTCCACAAAATGTTAAGAAAAGGCCAATACTGCCAAGACACAGAAGGTGACAAACACAGTTTTAAAAATTGAACAGTGAGCATCTTATTACCAGTTTTCTATTATTTTCATCTTCAGGTATTTCTGTAGTATCTGATTTTGAATTTCTTTTTTTTAAACAAAATAAGATAAAATAAGAAGATATCTGTCAGCTTTTGTTAATTAGGAGTTGATTAATCAAATTTGCTGCAACTCATTTTGCAGATTTTCCTCTGTTGAAACAGATCTTGCATTTAATTAATGGATGATAGTGCTGATAATAAGAACATTTTAATCACTGAGTGCTGATGATAGATGGTTTGCCTGTTTAATTGAATTGTTACTTAACAGCATATTGTCTTTGAGAATGCGGTGATTTGGATTCAAAGACGGAAGGCATGTAGTTGGGTGATGTGAAAATCATGTTTATTTGTTGGAACTGTCATTAACTTGTAGCAGAGAAACTACTGACCTTATTTCCCTATTTCAACTGGGATATTAATAATTTGAATCTTATTTTTTTTCTCCTCTTCCTTATCTGAAATTTTATATGTAAAAATATGGAGAACAGAGCATACATGGACACTGTCAATGTTGGATAGTAAAAATACTCCATTCCACAGCCACATAATTGATTCTGTTAATTTCTAAATTTATCTGTGAAATGTTTCAAAAATGTAAATATTACATATGGGTCAAATTACTTTTTTCTAGTTCTTTAATATGACTTCTGTTAACCATTAGTTGTGTTCTTTCATAGGATGTTCCATAGCACATTTTGATGTTAGCTCTGTTTCTTTACTATTTTGCCTACTTTGAAGTGAGGGTCTACACAGAAATAGGTAAATTTGTTAAATTAAAAATGAAAAGGGGCATTAAAAAGAAATAAATAATTGCAAGTGCAACTAAGGATCTGTATTAAACAACATAGGAAATAAAGAGAAAATACAACCAAAAAAACCTCAAAGGCTTAGCTAAAGATCAAGGCAATGTACAAAAAAATGTGGGGAAGGAATCCTTTACTGCATATCTACATTAAACTAAAAAACAAGCAAATAACTTGTTCTAAATTCAGAAAAGTTTAAAGCAAACACATAAAAGTCAAGCCCAAACCTGTTTGGGGAACAAATAAAACGAAGCATAAAATCTAATAAAAATGTCTTTATTGAAATATGTTAAAGCAAGAAGCCTTCCAGAAAGTTTGTGTGAAGCCAGCAGACAATCCAAATATAAAATAAATGTACTACTGTGGAAGAAAAATACAAGTGAACTGTTTATATGTTTATTTATGGTTCAAGAGCTTCAAAGAGATTCAGAAGTCTTTATGAAGGACTCATTATCTGATGATCCCTTCTAAATAAAGAATCAGTAGGTGCAGTTACAGAGCAGACAGACAGAAGTAGAACAGTAGTAAATAAATGGGTGCCAGGACTAGAGAGTATTTTACCCATGCTTTAAAGGAACTGACTATAAAATAGATAATATACTGCTATGTAAAATGAAACAATTGTTTTTCTAAGATTCTATAAGCCTGAATAAGTGTAACTGAAAAGGCTGATACTTCTATCAGGAAATTAATAGGTTATATAATAAAGAACAGAGTTGGGCTGCTCATAAATGAGCAACATACTAGGCAAGGGTTGTCAGGATTTTAAATGCCATCTCATAAGTCTTCTTCAATTCCTTCCTAGAACTGTAAGAAATGTATGAACAAGGGGAACAAGTTAAAAATATCACCTTTTGAAGTGTGAGTTAACTTTTGATATGGTCCTCATTACCAAAGACAAAAAGAAGATACATTGAATCACGATGATCTCACAGTGCTCCCAACAGTGAAGGTCACCCATGAACTTCCAACAGACCTACATTGTGAAAGGCACATGTTCACAATGTGAAAAATGCCATGAATAGCAGTGGCAGAATTTGCCTATGATTTTGAATTATTTGGGAGAGACAGAATCCGAATTGATGAAGTATCTCCTTACACTACTCAGTGGTTAAGTAATAAAATGTCAATGTGAAAATTGAATGTAGTTAAATGCAAAGTACCCCTCTCTCCACTCCATCAATTTTAAGTTTATACACACAACAATGGGCTCAAAGCCTAAGTCTCACCACTTAGGAAAGAGATATTTCAGTTACGATAAGTAGTTCTATGAAAACACCCAATTGTGAGCAGCCAGAATCCTGGAAACTATTGGGAAATAAATAGAAAAATAAAATAAGATCATTATTATGCAGCTGTATAAATAGATTAAGTCCATGAAACCCATATACAGTAAATTTCCCTTCCTAGATCTCAAGAAAGATACAGTAAAGCTACAAAGGATTTAAAGAAAATGCCAAGGCTAAGCAAAAGTATTTGGCATGTTCAGTTGGGGGAATGATTGAATAGATTAGGTTGAAAAATTCATGAATGAGGAATAAAACCATGGAAAGCTATTTAACAGTACAAACTCTGGAGAGCTGAACAGGGATAATGAACCATCATTCCTTTCACCACATGAAACATCTTCTCACTTGCCTCTTCCTTAAAATATTTTTGTACTGATTTTCTGCCATATAAACTGTGTAAACACATTTACTATATAAGCCTTCATACCAACAAGTTATAAGCCTGTATGTTTTTCAGAGGCATATTAGAGAAAGCTGTTGATGACAGGCTATAGTTTCCTTTTTCTACTAACAGTTACAGAACCATTATTCTATTATGACTGCTAATACTGTTCTAAAATTTCACTTTTTCCTCTGACAAAGATAAAAAAAAAAAAAGAGGGAAACAGACTTATTTGTCCTCTTTCTTGAAGACCAAGGAATAGAATAGCTTTAAATATGTTGGAGAAACAACATAATTTTATTCTTGTTTTCCACGCTTGTCCAATGCTAATTAACTCATGGAGGTTCTCTCTGATTATTCTCTGATATACTCAAAGATACCATAAAAGGCATCTCATACAAAAAAGACAAAACACTTTCATTTGTCTAAACTCTCCTGACCAAAAAAAAAAAATAATTGGAAGAGTAAAAATATTTATAGACATGTACTCCGAAAATGCAGCTACTCTGACTCAAAAAATATATTTTAGTACTAAGAGTTGTACTCCACAGAGCTGCAATTTATAAGATTCTTGTTACTGCTAAATATAAAAGAATTTAAAGTATGTGTAAGCAAGTTTAAGTCCAAGCAGTGTTCATGATTTGAAGACTACACCATTGTTCCCAGAGTGTTTGGTCACTTGTTCCTGTACTATCAGCTTTGTCTGATTTATTCCAGTTTTAGGGTTTTTTAAACCAAATAACAGTAACACTAAGCAATAGTACCTACATTTGCAACAACAGGCATTAATCTCCTAAGAGATATTGCTCCCAAGACTCAAGTGAAAATCTGTAGTAGAATGTTTACAGTTAAGAAAATAATAATAATAATAATAATAATAATAATAATAATAATAATAATAATAATAATAATAATAATAATAATCAGATTTCAAATTCATTTAAAAAACCTTCAGAATTTAAAATTTGTGAGCATTCTTCATATGGGCTGCTCTTGCAACTAGGTTTTGCTAAACTTTTTAGTATATGAAGTACATATTAAAGGCAGGAACCAAGCAGAAAATTTCTGATTGGGATCTGAAGACAACAGGGCAATATTGCTTTAAGGGACAACAGGCTGTTGCTCATCTTTTCCCCATCTTTTCCCTATCTACATTAGCTGACAGTCCATTCCAGCAAGCACTGATACCTTAGATCCAGTCTATTAAATAGTAAGTCTGCACATACTGCTAGTTTTATCTGTCTATCGGGGATAAATCTACACTAATCCGTACTGTGGAATTGGAAATAGAATTTGGGAAGGGCCAGGAGAATTCAGCCTATTGATTTACAGGCCAGGGCTCACTGAAGTTGCTCTGCTACTAATCAGGGCTGATTACTTTTCAGATGCACAAGGTTGAGCAGACATTATTGTTCTTCTTCAGCAAACTAGTATGAGAATTTTTGGGGATTTTTGATATCTTAAAATAAAAAAGGCTGACTTTCTTAAAGCAGTTTCTTTGATTTTTTTTTTTATTATTATTTTGTGGTCTACAAGAAGCAGCTGTTCAAATTACAGGATTTAGTATTTATATATTTCTCATCAATTTCCTCATTAGTTAAGACTTTAGTTCAATTGTAAAGAAGGAGAGTAGATGCATTTATCATCTGATATAAAGTCTTACAGCAAAATATAAGATGAGTACTGCTAAAATATGCAGTTAATGGTTTTGCTAACCATAAAACTTTTAGCAAAGATTTGCTTGAATCAGAATCTTGGATCCAACCACTGCTAGGAATCCAACCACTGCTAGGAAACTAGAAGCCACGTCTGCAATCCTTGCTTGTGCTCATCTCTACAAGGACAAGAGGAGCAATTGGAAGCAAAACAATTTGTTCTAAAACCATAGATGCTTTGGTGTTTGTTGTGCTAATGTGTTAACAGTAAAATGCACTTGTGCATTTGCAGACACCTCATAAAAATCTGTAACACATTGACCTATATACTACCTTAATATTATATATTAAAATAGAATCTTGAAAGGAATTACTACAAATAGGAAGATTTGACACAGATTTTGGAGGAAAGACCCCTCTTAATATTTAGATAAATATGCAAACAGAAATCCCAAACACACATTGAAAAACAAACTCAAATTGGAAAATAATACTTTAAGGGAGCAATTATTCCTCTCTACATTAGTGATACTTTTACTGCTGAGTGTAATCTCAGATGGCAGATTTACATATGTATGGGTTTTCCATTTTCAATGTGAAAAATGTTTTCTATAACCAATTAATTTAGGGAATGTCTTGTTTGAAATATTATGCTGAGTTGTATGTATTTAGTGTAGTATGAACAGAGGAGGAGAAAGAAAGAGATGAGCCTTGTAAGTCGTTTAAGAATTTTAATTTTAAAGTCTTGTCATTCAAGGTTTGTGTAAAAGTGGGAATGATTGCCTGGTTGGACCTCTTTTGTGGATAATTCATGGCTTTATATAGGATTTGACATGATGGTACTACAACCTCCAAGTGTTTTACTGTCCTATTAGTACAGATATAATAATAATGCCATGAAAAATTAGTTGGTGAATGTTCTAGGCCCTGAACATTACTTGCAAACAAATTCATACTTTTGTTACTATTCTCTATGGAGGTTTGACCAGCAAATACAAACTCAAATTGAAATTTCAAATATCCAAAATAGTACTGAGCCACCCCAATTCCTGTTTCATTTTGGGGAAAGCAACATAAATGAATCTCCCTGTATTTCTGATTTAGCATATCAAAAAGCAGAATCAACTCCAATGGCTTTTGAGTCTGATGAAGGCTAAAACATCTAAGATATTCAGTAGAACAGCTAAAGCTTCCAAACTTTAATGATTGGAAAAAAGACAAAGCTTTTCAAGATCTACCTATTGCAAGTGTGCTCTTACTTAGTACATTTCCAGGATGGGTGAAGGTAAGAATATCAAAGGCTTATTTTTTCAGATCATTTTTAAAGGTTCCTAATTTCATTCTAGTTTTAAATGCATTTTTCAGAACCCATACAGGTAAGGAAAGCTGGAAACCAGTAACAGACAGCTGTGTTCAGGCTATTAAAAGCCAATCTGGGCATATCTATGAAAAGGGACATCCTGTTGGTCTAGAAATTAGTAAATTGAAGTGAAATTATAAGTAATTAGCTGACACTTTCACAAACCCTGTGAAAATTATTTTAAAACATCTAACAGCTGTTGGCTAATAAAGAGAAATAGTATAGTTGTAGCAGAACATTTCAAGTGCCAGTAACAAAAATGTTAAAATGCTATGAAGGGTAGCTGCTATGTGACAGCAGCAAGGATGGAGTTGAAGAACAGGCACCATACAAATGTGGGCAGCAGATGTGTGAAATCAAACACGTGACTGTCACATCTTTCACATGAGTTTCTCTGAAACCATGAGACACAGTGACTGGTGCAGCTCAGCTGAGTACTTTTCCCTTTCTCAGCACCTTATCAGGTGCACCACACTATTGGACATACATATGATTGTTATGATGACTTAAGTTTTAGCTTTCGTGTTTTTCAGATTCTGTGCTGCCTAGGAGTGTAGTTCCAATCCTCATATTAAGAGCTGATAAGCTCTCTTCACAGAGTAGGGAGACAAAACAAATCCTTTTCCTGCTGAAGACCAAGGACAACTTTCAGGCCTGAAAGCATAAACAACAGTGGACTGAAAGGAGAAACAAGGATGGGACCTCACAAGCTGAACTGTAACTGGACAATTAAACTCCAATATGCAAATGGACCAAAACTTATGAAAGTGTAAGACTTCGTGACCAGTGGTCCATTTTTTGAGAACATTCTTAGTCCACCTTGGGTGTCACCCTGGTCAGGCTCTTGTCCTGCCTGAGGTGTACCTAAAGGCCTTTCCATAAATACCTACTTTATTCCCTAGCTCTATCCAGTCTCTGTTTCAGGTCAGCCTTCCCAAGGCATCAGCTTCTTACTTTCTTCCTTCGTGAAAAAAGAAAGTGCTGTTCTTTATGGCATTGATGAGGCAGACCCTCAGGCTTAAACTCTGTATTCCATACCTTGATAAAGACTGTCTGTTTTTTTATTCTTTTGTGTGAATTCCTAAGGAGTGTTCTATGGACAATGTTGCATGTTAGCTGAAGGCAGCATATAATGATTGCAAGGTAATTGTTACGACTGCTGTTTTAATTTAGAGTTTGTATTTGTCTTGTCCTTCCCTTGCATGTGCTAACGGCATGTTTATATCAGGAATGTGAGTTCCCATGATGAACAGCTAATTACATAAAACTTGGCATCTCTGTCCAAATTCCAAATTAAAACTATTCTTCTCACCATAGGGTTATGTTATTTTACATGTAGATCTTTAACTTAACCGTTATCACAATTTTTTTGCTCTTTTCTCGATCTGAGGTTTAAGCAATAAGCTATGATGGTACATTACGAATATGAATACTGAGCATAAATGTTATATAGCTTCTTTCTCATTATTTGATACAGAAATTACTTTTTCCCCCTAAAATCAGAAACTTTCCTGTACAGTAATGCTAATCTTGAAAGCAGATACAAACAATCTGTAGAGAGAAAAGACTATTTCTGTAATGTGTTACTAAGAAATTTGAGAAGTGTTTTACAAAGAAGGAAGCAACACTAATTTTAAAAAAGGTCCTTCAATAACTTCCTGGTTGAAACTGCTGGCATTTAATCTGTAATGTCTGAAATTCAGTCAAAAAGTGAGATGTTTACACATCTAAGGATCATTGAAATTAGTCCCCCTGAAATAATTCAAAAATTCCTAGTCAGTGAAATGCTATTCATGATCTTACTGGTGACATTACTTTCAAAAATTCAGCAGAGATTGATTCTGTATTAGAAGTCACTGCTATGTAGGAACTGACTCCAAATCCAAACATCCCTCCATTCTAAAGATAGTGGATCTAAATATTTGTCTTAAAATAGTAGAACTTTTAAGGTCAGAAAAGACCTTTAAGATCATGGAGTCTAACCCTTAACCAACACTTCTGTATTAATCACTAAACTGTACCTCCAAGTGCCATTTTCGTATGGTTTTTTAACACTTCCAGAGATGGTGACTCAATCACTTCCCTGAGCAGCCTGTTCCGATGCATCACCACTCCCACTGAAGACTTTTTTTTCTAAAATCTAGTCTAAAATTCCCTGGTACAACTTGAGGACATTTTCTCTGGTCCTGCCACTTGTTACCTTGAAGAAGAGACTGACTCGCACCTTGCTGCAACTTCTTTCCAGGTAATTGTAGAGAGTGATAAGATCTGTTAGACAGTGGTTTAATAGGACTAAAATATGATACCATATTTCTCTTCAATCAATTAGTGTATAAAGTTGATATAATATATTTTTAATATTTTAGCTGAAATAAATTGATAAGAATTGTGAAAAAGTGTTCTTTTAGTGTGTATCTGTTATTAAGGGAGAACTGAGATCTCACACTCCCAAAACAAACAACTTTTGCATTTAGGAGAAAAAAGTTTTGAGATTGTGCTGGGACAATTTGTAGAAAAAGAAGGTTAAAGAGATGTCTATGGGTCTTCTGTCCATCCCTGTGTGGCAGAGCAAAGATCCAGTACAAAATAGTCTGATATTGGCAATGAAGAAAGAGTAAAAATTTTTGTTTGAAGGCAAAGTTCTTTATAAAATTCTCAGAAATAAAAATTCATCAGATGTCTTCTCCTCCAGTTCCTTTTTAATGCCTGGGGTTGGGGAAATCTCATAATCACTCTATTAATGACCATGCTTACTGTATTCCAACAAAATCCTGGTCAGAGTGCCAAACAAAATATGCTTGTGCTGTGACTGCAAGTACTTCTATTAATTAGATATGAAATTTGGAAGAAGCTTGCTCCTGAAACACAGGATCACATTTTTTCCAGCAGATGACACTGTATTTCTCTCTGCAGAAAGCATACTAATGTGTGTTTAGACTCACTCTGACATACAGAGAAAATGAGACATCTATCTTCTTGCTACAGCAAGATTTAAAAAATATTCATCTCCTGCAATAGCTCTTCCAGGAAATGCACTTAGGTGTATTGAGGTACTTATGTACTACCTTTCACTTTGATTGGCAATAGGGTTATACACATTCAATGACTGATAAAAAGAAAAACAAAATTTCAGTTTCTGAGATAGATTTTTTTTTAATATTTTTGAGCCGTTACACAGAGACCTGTGAAAATGACTTAAACAACCTGAGTGGTTAACCAAGTACTACATCTCCACCCACAAATCCAGCTGAGTAAATGATTAAAGCAGGAAGCCCCTACTGAGGGAAGGAAAACTAAAAAAAAACAAAACAAACAAACAAACAAACAAATTTTCAATTTACAAAGCCTGAATTATCCATAGTATTCCAGGCTACTTCTTTGTCTAGACAAAGGTGTCCTCCTAAACCTGTGAGCAGTGCTGCAGGATGTTATTCCTCCTCTCTTCAAATTTTACATTTGTCATATTTCAGTAACTGCACAGGAAGTTCCAAGTGCAGGCAGGAAAATTGAGAATTTGACCACTGGTAAAAGAGCAGCAATAAGATATATTGTATAATAGACCCCATTCTCATATTTTTTCTTCTCTACAGATATTCTGGACGTAGAAGCCATGTGAGAGCTGGTGTTCTTAATGCTTGCTAGTTCTGTCTTTCACTTAGATTCTGTAAATCTTGAGTTGAAAGAAAGAGGAACCATATGACTACATGCTTTCCCATCCAGTGCATGTATAGCAGATTGAGCTCTCTTTTTCTTCCAGGATAAATTCCCTGAACATTCAATGAGCATTCAATCCTGTAAAAGTTATTAACTGACATTTAGCAAATAAGTTTCCATTTTTCCTTTGAGACAGGCCACATAACAAAAAACCCCTGCAAACATTCATAAAACATGTGCAGTACTTCCAGTGAAACAGAAAATTATGCAACACTTCTGAGTATTGAAATTCTAGTTCAAAGTGTGGACTATCTGCAGAATCTAAACTACATCTTGGAAATCTGAAATTCATGAGCATGAATCCAGATAGTCTGCCATAAAGGATAAAAGAAAGTTTTTTCTTTTTTCTTCCGCTAATAGTAATATTAAGTGAAAGCCTACATGAAGTGTCTACAATTAAATATCTATACATATATATGAGCTCTTCAACATCTTTATAAGTGAAAAGGAGGACCTGAAAGTATCCTAAACATAGGAAGTTTAACAAAGTGCCAAAGTCTACACCTGGGACAGGGCAACCCCGGATGTACGGACAGACTGGGGAAGGAGGGGCTGTAGAGCAGTGCTGCAGAAAGGGCCCTGGGGGTCCTGGTCTGTGGGAAGTTGGATCTGAGTCAGCAGTGCCCTGGCAGCCAGGAGGGCCAACCCTGTCCTGGGGGGCACCAGGCCCAGCCTCGCCAGCCGGGCAAGGGAGGGATTGTCCTGCTCTGCTCTGCACTGGGGCAGCCTCACCCCGAGTGCTGGGGGCAGTTCTGGGTGCCACAATGTTATCAAAATATAAAGGCATTAGCGAGTGTCCAAAAGAGAACTACAAAGATGGTGAAGAGTTTAGAGAGGAAGCCATAAAAGAAGCAGCTGAGCTTATTTGGCTTGTTCAGCTTGGAGAGGAGATTGAGGAGAGACCTCATTGTGGTCTACAGCTCCCTCACAAGGGGCACTGATCTCTTTTCTCTGGTGACAGGATCAAAAAGAGCAACAAGAAGCTGTGTTAGGGGCAGTTTAGGCTGCCTACTAGGAAAAGCGTCCTCACTCAGAGTGTGGTTGGGCACTCAAAGGGGCTCCCCAGGGAAGTGGCCACAGCTCCAAGCCTGACAGAATTCAGGAAAGGTTTGGACAATATTGTCAGACACATGGTGTGATTCTTGAGGTGTGCTGTGCAGGAACAGGAGTTGGACTTGATGATTTTTGTGGGTCCTTTCCAACTAGGGATAAATTCTATAATTCTATGAACAACTGATGCACAAGTCTAAAACTTACTCATATAACATAAAACTGTGAATATTATTTTTAGATAAATTTAGCTTCTTTTTCTTTTTTTCTTCTTGGCTCCTTACATCAATTATCTTTGAATGGAGAAGCGACATCCTTTTTATTGCTTAAAAATCTTTCTGTTGAAATACAGCCTTGATTAGACAAGGGCAGTTCCTGATTTAATGTACACATATCTTTCATGAAAACAGTTGTGCTTGCTTATAAGTAGTAATGTAGAGCTGTTAAATGGCAATATATTTCCTGAATGCCAGCTCTTTTAGTTGACTGCACACTCCAGCTTTGACATTTGCTGTTTTATTAGTCTAATTCTGATGAATGGAAGGAAAAGGTCTCATCACAAGAGGGTTTATATGGAGCAGTTTATATAATGAAGGAAGAGGCAGGATTAGTTAGACCTTCCATTGACATAATTTTTATTTCTTCTCTAGGGTTATGAAGGCGATCTGCAGGTCACATAGCCCTCTCTATCCCAGAATGTACTAAATTTACTTGCATTACTCAAGATGGTTTTTTATACAGCATAATCTTCAAAATTTCCAAGGCTGGAAATTTCCTAACAATCTTATTAGTAGTTAATGATATTACATTTATGCCATTTCTGTAAAAAGAATCTGCCTTCTCCTCTTATCATCCCCTGCAGTCTGTGGCAGACAGCTCCATTTCCCCAGCTCTCCTTCCTACTGAAAAGAATTCTTTAAGTTATCTCAACTGAATTAATACAACCTGAGTTTCCAAGGGTCCTTTTTTGTTGCTCATTGCGTGACCAGTTAATGCAGCTAATAATCATAAACTGCATTTACTAGTAAAGAGTAATTTCTGATTATGATTAGTTAATTTTTATGCAGAGTTCTTCAGACTATGGTAGTACTCAGAAAGTATAATTAAAAGAATTTGCAAATGAGGTATCAATTGTTTGCAATGATCATTATTTTATGTGTCCATTTGTCCATCTTACAAAACTAAATACAAACTTTTCCAAGGAAAAATATTTTAGATTTTTAAAAATTATATAATACCGCTTACTATTAATAGATTTTTTTAAAAATATCCAGTAACTGACCTCTGCAGAATTTTGTCTTTTACATTATTTTACCTTTCAGTAAACTTTTTTTAACTGCAATGAATATTGTTATCCAACAGTCAGAAAGAGTACAATTAAAATCACTGAGCATATGTTCAATTCCTATTTTGGCTTGAATGTTGGACAAATTCCTCAGAAAAGTTTTAAAACCCTGATCACAGATAATGACCGTCAAAGAAAATAATTGACATTAAGTATAAAGTGTTAGTGATGTTTACATGAAAGATAATATTCTTCATCATATGTGGACCAAAATACAAAATATGATTATAATTCATTGAATCATGTAGTTGCCAGAATTTTGGAAATATATATATTCAATATCTTCTTTCTGTTTGATATGTGCAAGACTACATATTTTGGGTTTTCTGGTTCTAAGAATCAGTTCCTTGTGTATCTTTTGCTCATAAAGCTTGCCATTTTGTAAAATGCTACTTCCAGAAGTAGCAATTGTCTTCTACTCTGTCCTCTGCTACTGTCCAGAAGTAGCAGATTCAGATGAGTGTCACTGGTCTTGATCAAGACTCCGTGTATTTCCACAGATATGTCCATGTTTTGTATTTCTGTTGACATTGCTGTACTGCCTTCAGGCTCTCAGGAAAAAACTGCAGCATATAGCTGTGGTTCCAGGATCTGAAGAACTGGTTGAATAAAGACTGTTGAACATCTTTCTGCTCAACAGATTTGGATAAAATGAGGTTTTACAAAAAAACCCCAAATTTTAAAAGAAATTATGCCTTGGAGCTGGAAACTGGATCTGTGGAAAGGATTTCCAAGAAACTCAGTTTGTACACAATGCATTGTCAGGTATCAATAACTGCATCTGCTGTCAGGAACCTCATTTCCCAAGCAGCAAACATTAAAATGTGTAGATGTAGCTTGTATCCCCACAATGGGACTTCTTTGGCGGAAATGTCTAATATCATTTCAGATGAAATTGTTTCCAGATTGAAAGTGTTGGACAGATACTCCTTACGATGGAATTGCAAGGGAAAAATATGGATAGACAGTTTAGTCTTATGAAAATGAAAGATGAAATTTCATTGCAAAAACGTGCTTCAGGCCCTGACACAACATGACATAATCAGACCTCCTTCTTACTTCCTTGTATTACTCAGTTTAGCATCAAACATATAAGTACTCTTGAATGTAGATAAGCAGATTAAGATAAGACAGGCCAGAGTACACCAGAAAACAACTAAATATTTGTTTCATCAACCTTTGATGAAATAAACTGAATGAAGATCTGAAATAAGGAGTACTAAAAACAGACAGAATTTTGGAGCTATGGAGATTAAAAAAAAGATAAGATCTCATAATGGATTGGATGTAGGTGCTATGAAAGATGAAATTTCATTGTAATAACATGCTTCAGTTTCAGTTTTACTCAGTTTCACTGAGTATCAAAAGAAAAAATCTTTCAAGGAGGATTAAGCCTAGACAGGAGAAATTCCCTACACCGAAAAAAATATTTATACATTTGTTTTAAAAAATATTTATTGATTTAATTCTACTGCAGATAAAAGCCTCTTTTTTTCGCTAAGCATTAAAGGAACACCCTGGTGTTTTTGTGAGGTAGTGAATACAGATAATTTTTTCAACTGCAATAGTGGAATTTCAAAAGCAATACAATTAATATATTCTGCAAATGTAAATAAAGAAATGAGAACTAATTTTAAATAGTGTTATTTAAAAATATGTAGACTTTCTTGGCCTCAAATGGGATCTTAATAACAGTAAGATGTTCATTGCATATTCTGTAACATATGTATTAAGGACTTAGAGCCAGTGTTAATATTCATGTAGGTGAGCATGAGTGTGCCTGTGAGTGTAGAGAGCAAGAGGTGGTGTGTTTTCTTTAGTGCATCCTAACACTGACCTGCTGGACAACAGCAGGTTTTTGTGTTAGTGTTGCTGATATTTATATTGGTGCCCATAAAGGCCCTGCTCTGTCTGTGGGGCCTGCGAGGGCAGGCATGTTAAAAGTTGTGTGACTGTGTGTAATTGAATGTGTCATTCTGGATTCACATTCTCCTCTGCTGTTTGCTGAACCTGCAAACTTGAGCAGCAGCTGCATCCGTCAGGCTGGGCGGAGAGGCCCCCAGAGCTCAGCGTGCCACAGGCCCGGCTGCTGCAGTCAGGAGGAAGGAATGGGTGCTGGCACATTCCGGAGTCAACAAATCTGCTAACGTACTTAGCAGGCATAGACTGTCCAGAAAAGATGAACACCTAGTTTTAAAGCTGTGAGGACAATTGCAAGAATTGATACCAGATGTGGTTAAAATCATTGTCCGACTGGAACTATTTAACACTGACTATTCCGACGACTACTGAGACCCTTTTTGTAATTTTTGTCCTTTGCTGCTCGATATGAAGTAGTACTGGCTTGTCCATCTCTTAAGTCAGTGCTTGCAATGAAGCAATGACCTTTTCCTTGACAATGCACTTGACATTGCCTATCTCCAATGTTATTTATTGGCTTTCTTGCCTTGAATTCCTTTGCAAGAAATTCTTCCAAAGACTGACTCATTGTGATTGCATGGGCACAATCTGTTTTATTTCCTTCTAAGCTGTTGTATTTTGAACTTTCTTGTACATAAGTCTGAATTTGAGATGAAGAGGAAAATAGAAATGTACGTGGGAGAAGTAGGAACTGTCTGCACTCTCTACCAATTTGTCACAGGACAGCCATGGCACTGGAACACAATAATCAGTGTGCAGATGTTGACACCTTTTACCTCCTCAGACAACACACCACACACTGGTGGTTGTGAGAACTGATCAGTTACTGTGTGCAGCTAGGCCAGGGAAATACACAAGGCCTACCTTAGTTCAAATACTATTCCAAACAATTAATGTCACGGAACCAAGAACTAAAATTAGAAATGATAATACACCAAACCATCTTTTAAACAGAAATGTAACAACTTTTCAAGCACAAACACGTACACATCTCACCCACATGGAACCTGTTACCGTTACATACTACTTACAGGCCATACCCAAAGTTCTATAAAAGAATTTGTGTCTCCGCAATTCCTCAGAGAAGCAAAGTCTACCAGAACCATTTCTCTGAGATCATGAGGGATTTTGGCACCACGCTCACTGCTGCCTTTCTTTATCATGGCAGATTTATATCACTAGTCCCTTCCATTTACTGTTGCTGGGTTCTTCCCCATTTTGGGTTCTAATCTCCAGGAAGAGACATTATTGCTTCATCTTACCCTCAGGCCATTACTAGACTTAATGATGTTTGGTAGACTTAGAAAAATCCTACTCATAATAAAAACCATATGTAAATTATGATTATATACAAAAAATTAATGTTAAAGACAGCAGAAATGCAAAGTCAGTAAGGAAAAGGCATCAATACCACCTGCATTTGCTGTTCAGCACAACAGCTTTGTTACCATCTACATAACATTTCTTCAAAGAAATTGGTGGTCAGTGTTTGCTAGAGGAACACTGAAAAAAATAAAATAATGGGTAGTTGTTCAATGTAAATTAAACCTGAGGCTACACTTCATTCTGTTGAAAACTTGTTCTGAATACAAAATTATTAGTTATTTAAATGGATTTTTTGAGTTGTTCATTACTGCAGTTGCAGTGCTTTACATCACTGGCTAATTTATCTTCAAAAACATCATTTTAAAAATGGGTTATATATTCAGAGTACAAGTTACATGATCTATACTGGTTTTTTAAATGTTTCCTGATTAAATTAATGGTGTTTCATTTAGTTTATAAATCCCCTAATGTTTTAAGATTTGGACACTTGTAGGCAGAAGCAGGCACTTGACCTTGACACTCTCAATGTAAACAGCAAGGTGGCTGTCAGATTATCTGTGAGGGTCCTCGATTTGGAAATTAACTTCCTTATCAATTAATTGGTCTAGGACTCAGTTTCTTAGAAATCTAAACATGTTATAAAGCCTATCTCGTTTTTTGTCTTCCATTTTTCTATTAAAGAAACTGAGGAAATAACTAGGTTCATTTCATACAGTTAATTTAGGAAGTTATAGGCACTGTGAACAGATAACAATAATTTTCTTATGAATACTGAAAAAAAACCCCATAAAATAATTTTAATAGAATTATGCTAACAACATTATATAAATATTTATTCCAAAATTAACTTTCTCTTTTTTTTGCTTTTTTCTTTTTTCTTTGCATTATCTTGAAGTATATTTCACAAATGGGTTTATATGTCAGATTACTAGCTGAAAAGGGCTTTTGCAATCTATCATTATGGGACAACCACTTTACAACCCGTGCTTTTTAATATGAACCTATAATCATATTTGATACTTCATATTTCTCCTAAGTAACAGTGCTCTCAGGCACACAGTGTGATTCCTGGGGATTGTTCTGGCAGTCTTCTCAGGCACATTCCGTGACTCTTGGGAATGTCCTGTGCATGGCTAAAACTTGCACTCGATGACCCTTCTGGGTCCCTTCTAATTCAGAATGTTCTGTGATTCTGTAATAAGCTAGTTTGGGAAATACAGCAGCAGGTCTGACTTTTGTTTACAACCTCAAATAAGCCTGTCACTGACTTTTAGGCAGAGATGATCTTACATGTAACAGCAGTGCTGCTGCTGGCAATTAACACCAGAACAAGTAGCTTTAAATACTTCATATAGCACACAGCAAAAGTAAACAATTTCAAGTGAAGGAAATTGAATGAATGTTATCTTTCCTCTTCACCTGCAATTATCAGGTTAATTTTTACTCTATATTTGATCTCCAGCTCATCATGACTCAACAAAGGCAAGTCTCACTAGCCTTGGAAGAATTTAAGCATATATTTCTTCATAGAGATGATCAAGGGTTCTGAATTTACTCCAAAATATTTTTATTGCCTTTTAGATTTCTGTAGAAGGAATCTTATAATGTTATTATTTTTAAGGGAAAATTATTAAGATTTGCAATAAAGTTTGACTATGAATTTTTTCTCATTGTGGTGAGTTACTCAGGAATCTTTTTCTAAGTTCCTGTGGAGTCTGCCTGCTGAGCTGAATGCTCTAGACCTTTTGCACTACCATGTTAGCATGCTGTGTTCTATCCCTTTAAACTGTACCTGTACCATTCATTGTCAAAAGAACTCCATGGTGAGTACTGGAAGTTCTTTACAGCCAGAATACAGAATAAAACCTATTGTCTTCTTATTAGTTTTCCTATTAGCTTAAAAATCTTCTTGCAAGGATGATTTCTATTGTTCCTACTCCCAAATTGATGAGCACAGTTTCCTTAAATAAATTCCAAAAAGAGTCAATGTGATGTGAAGTTAGCAAGATAATGGAAATTAATTTATTCTTTGTGTTTCAGGCATGGACTCATGGTTGTTCTGTTTGGCTGCCTGTGCTGACACATGCACATGGAATTGCTTTTAGGGTGTAGGACTAAATTTTTTACTGAACTCGTGCTGGCTAGAAAAGGAAAAAACTTTAAGAAATAATTAAAATTA
Organism: Acrocephalus scirpaceus scirpaceus; assembly: GCA_910950805.1. Taxonomy (NCBI): domain Eukaryota; kingdom Metazoa; phylum Chordata; class Aves; order Passeriformes; family Sylviidae; genus Acrocephalus; species Acrocephalus scirpaceus. The sequence continues at coordinate 42,907,575 of OU383780.1, forward strand.
ACTAAAGGAGGGAACAGGGTGTTTAAAATAATTTGAAAACAAGTTTTTACACAAATTTGCTTGATTTTTTGCCTGAATTTGTTGAATGACAGCACTTTCTTATACAAGTTATGCAACAAAATAAATAGAGCACTTCAAAATAGGTTCCTTATTCCTTTTTCTGTAGCTAATCTCAAAAACACTGACTATTGACACCAGCTCTAGAGTCCATATACATAAAACCCATATGGTTTAATCAGTCTCTGAGATGTGTCTATCTCCTCAGACACCTGCATCACCATTTAAAGTATACAGTCTATGAACTGAGCAATCTCAAACTGCAGTCATCTCTGGCATGTGAAAATTTCAGATAACAGTCTGATGATTTAGTACTTTCTATACTCCTCCATCTTCAGATTGACAGGACCTGATTGTATCCATATTTGAAGCTTTGAAACTTTTCATATTCAGAAAATGCTTTTAAGGATCTTGCAGTTCACATATAAAGCTGTGTAGGTCACACAGACTTTGAACTCCGTCCCATTAGGAATACAGGATCAGCTTTCAAGACCTGTCCTTAACATTCTGTGTCGATCTATGTGGCTGTAAAATGATGACCAGATAAAATTTTAAGATATTCTACTTACAGGATGTTCAAGTGAAAGCAGTCCTTGAAGCAAAAAAGTGAATATAGCAACACTCTTTTGGTTTTTTTGGAGGTTTCTATTAAGATTTGAATCCATTTTCATTTAACAGCTCTGTCTAAATACTACTGTGACACTGCTGGTTTTGACAGCTGTACTACATTAAGGTCTTCTTCATTGCCTTCTCAACCCAGTCCTTTCTATGTCACTCCAGGTTCCTTTCTCTGTAGATAACCAAGTTAACGATTCCATCAGCAATTATGTTCTATTCTTAATATTGATTTAAGTATTTGTATGTTAAATATATTATTTTTACTTCCTTGGCCGCTGAGTTTGTTGTTTCATTTCATTTGCAAAATAGTCCAAAGCTGCTGGTCATGGCTTTGTTTTTTGGTTTTTGGTTTTTTTTTTTTTCCTATAAAAAAAGATTTATAGATATCTATAAAAATGTCTGTCTATTCCTAAAAAAAAGATATAATCTGGACTATCAATCTCAACAAAGTTGTAATTTCAGCTAAAATGTCTCAATTTAGTCAAATGCCCATCTAAGAAATCATCTCCCAAATGGCAAAATAAAATTCATACAAAAGTACTGCGTGTTTCTTTACTCCTCTTGAGGAAAAACCCTTAACACATCAAGCACAGAATGTTATCTCCGTGTCGTTCCAGAATAATCACTGATTTTAAGTGGAGAAAATATGGCCTTTCCACCTTACATACAGGTCCCAAGTTAAATAAGCTCCTACTTGGAGGAAAAAATATGATAAAAATTAACCAACAAACACATTAATGCACAATTACCACTGAGTATATTTCCTCATATTTTTCTTTGTTTCTTCTGTAACATCAAAACCAGTGGTTCTCTCTGGGCCTCTGATGCAGGGTGATGCAGACTCTCAGGAGCAGTGCCATTTCTGTTTCATTGAGCTTTTCTATAATGTTCAGAATCTTCTCTAGCTCTTTGGGTATTTTCTTATGAATGCATTCATTTTACAAGACCAAGCTTGTTTTCTTTAAACCTATCCTCCCTGCTGCACTATTACAAGATGAATTTTTCCTCAAGTTTGTGGTATTTATGACACGTCCCATTTACATACTATTTTAATTTATCCTATAGATTGAAGATCTATTTGTTATCTTTCACTGCCTATGAGTTTTTTTCAAAATCATGGTATCTAGTATCATGCATCCGTTTGTAACTACATTTAAAACATTTCTGACTGAGAGTTTACTCATCTTCTGCTGAGTGGTGGTTCATGGCTCCTATGAAGGATTTATCTGAGGTAACGGACCTATTGTTGGTGCTTGAAAAAGGTCTGTTAGCAACTGGCAAATGAATACTGCATGAGTCACTGCTTTGCATAACACAACAAACAGTAAAACACTTCTTTCTGTGCATCATTTTAATGTACAGATCATTATGTTTTGAAAGGTGATGGAGGAGGAAGAGAAAGAGTTCAAAGCAGTATTACTTTATGAGGTGTCAGAGACGGAGGAATATTCCTGTTTGTTTTCAGCAAAGGAGTGTGGAATTGTGCTATCTTCCTAAAACAATTTAACCACTCTGAACTTTATCAGACACTGTCTAGTTTACTCATGGAATGCAGCAAAACAAGAAAAAGAAATGAACATTCAAGAGCATTCAAGAAGATGTACGGTAATCTCAGTTAGAGATTGTTCATTAATCAACTGTTACATAATCAAATGCTTGGATTTTATTTGTTTTATTTGTTACCGTTGTCTTTAGCTATTACTTGATATTCTTCCAAAGAAAATCCTTGTAAGAAATGAGCATGGTAGTTCCACAGGTAATTCACCATGTGTTAATAAGAAGCCTGCCCTGTATTATTTCCCTGCTTCATTAGCTGGAATTTTAAGTAATAAGTAACATTAGAACATATTGTAATTCAGCCTCATTTATATAATAGTCTCCATGGAAAATAAGGAAGTATTTGGATAAACTGTCCAAAGAAATGGGCTGGATAGTATCGTCCTTTAATGACATCCGTCTGTCAAGCTCCTAGACTTCAGGTTTCAGTCCCTCATCAAGGAAACCACAAGAGAATTAATTGTTTTCCACATTCAGAAACCACGTGTGCAATTATGCCAGTTGTAGTGCATGATTAACCTCCTCACTTTTGAAAGGGTTTTATTCTGTAAAGGTGTGCTGTACCTGTGCAAGATCTGTAAGCAATGCATAGGCAAACTATGATGTTAGGAGAAAGAGAAGGCAAGTATATTGTTATTTGGGGAAAAATTATCTCAGGCTCAGATGACTGACAGAAAGGACAGTGACATAGAGCACACCGTCACCAGCTGTCCCAGAAAAATATTTTACACACATAGTAGTACTACATTAATATTGATGATATATTGATATTTCCCACATTTGCTGTATAAATTAATGAACTACTGGAGCAAACAGCCAGAAGGAGTGGGATGATTTGTCACTCTGTAGCTTCCTCAATTTGCTATCTTCCCAAGGCTATACATTATCAAGAATAACAAATGGAATTCATATGGCTCCCTTATTAACATGCATCAGCTGTATCAGAATGTGCCTTGTGGATTTTTAGGGTCAGTTCAGGAGAACCTCCCTATCTTCAGGCAATCTTTCTCTTCCTTAAAGAGAACTAACAAATAATTAAGACATCTCCGAAGAGAAAGCTTTTCAGTTTGTTTTTGGTTCCTTGTTAAATTGTAAAACAGGTTCAACCAATTCATTTGCCCATGAAATTCGTTTTACTGACCACCTTTGTCAAGTGGATACTCCCTATGACACTTACAAATAATTTGTATTTTATAATCATCCTGTTTAGAAATACACTATATTGTCTATCACTTTTGATCAGAATGGTTTTCCTGACTACTAGCATTTATACTCTGTTCTTTTGGTTTGTCACATCCATAGGGTTCCCTGTTTCTGCACTGGGGTTTTTGTTTGTTTATTTTTTTGTTCGTCTGTGTATAGATTCTATGCTATGTAGTCACGTTTACTGTACTTGGTGCTGCACCGAAGCATTGCAAGACAAGCCTTACCTCAGTTTGTAATCTAGGGAAAGGATGGAGAAAGAGAAGGCTCCCTCTTACCACACACATATACAGCTCAGTGTCACCTCAGAACACAAGACAGTTTTACTTGCTGCATTGCTAACCTCTTAGGAGAAAAGCTTTGAGTGAAGCACTCATAATTTTTAACACAAAATTATCAAGTGGTTGAAATGTCTCTTTTTTGTTGTGCTTTCTTACGTGGATTTGGGGGTTTTGCTGTTTAATGAAGGAGGTGGGATTTCAGTGCTTGGTTTTGGGGTTTTTTTTAGTGACCAACCCACCTCCTGATATTTAACTATAAAAATCAACTTATATTTCACCTCTCTCAGGCAAAAGTTGGAAGAGTGAATTCTTTTACTAATGGTTGAGCTACCTGTGAAGAATGAACCACACATATGTAATCAAGCTAAGCAATTCAAACTAGTTTTACTATTGGCTTGATTTGATTGTTTATAGAGACAACTTATGGCTAATGAAGATTTTTAATCATAAATGTTACCATGTAATTTGATGTCTGTGTGGAGTGTGTCAGATTTCTCTATATTCTAGAGGCTTCTCTTATTCTGCTAAACATTTTCAGAGCTCATTAGCACATTGCTGTAGATATGATTACACTTTCAGTTGGCACAGCATTTTCTTGTTGATTGCAGGGTGGTAAACAGCTCCCTTTGGTGCCTTTTCCTCTCATCTGGAGCACAGAACCTAACTGCTGTGACCACTTATGTGACAAATTTGGCAGATGCAAGATCCCAGATGGAAAGCTCTCAAATTTGTGTTTCCAGTGTAGCATCTGGGTATATGATTGGCTTCCTGGCTGACTCCTTACAAGATCTCCTGGGCTGCCTTTACATATTTTCCAGTTATAGCAGCTGCAGTTATACTAGACTATTTGACAGGACCTCCTCATTTGCATCATCTATTGAAGTTATAACTTCCTTTAATTATAGCCCTCCCCCACTGCAATTCTATTACCTAAAATTATCATGTTGACCAGAGAGTTAGGTTATTTGAATCTGCAAGTATTCTGCTCCACTGTTGAGAATATGCCTGCCAGTTAGAGGTCATATTTCATTCTCTGTTCAGGATAGTTCACAGGATTAATAATTTTAAATCCACAATAACTTCACTGAGACTAAAATAAATTTTCCAGGCTTGCGCTGATACCACCACTGTTTAGTGTCTGGCTCTTCTAATGATCAGGGTCTGTTTTATTATCATCTTTTTAGAGATTTAGGTTTATTCTTTTCAGTAGTTGGCCATCCTGCATTAATTGCATCTTATAAACGCTGAAAGTTATCTATATCTAGTATTGTATTAAGGGCCATTGCATCACTGAAAGTTTGGCTTTGCAGGTAAGATATAAAAATGAAAACTTATCTTTCTAGCTTGCTAAAGATCTCAAAGAATTATTTTGCAAGAATAATATGTTACCATCAGTTTCTTGTATAAACTGCAGTTAGCTTAATTACATTCTGTCTCCCTAAATTCCTTCTGTAGTATCATTTTGGTAAGTCATTTTTCACTTTCAGTCTTAAAACTGTTGTGCAAACACTGCTTTATGCTGTTAAACATCTGCTGTATTCCACCCCAGTGGTGTTTGATTCACCGGTAGATGAAGAGATCACTGTGTGCCTGATATATAATACACTTTGGAATCCTTTGGGATAAATATAAATGCAATGTGTTATAACAAATCTCTAGTCACAGAGGGCTCGTGGTTGTCACTACGATGCAAGTCATAGCATTTTGGAACATCACGAGCAGCAGTGATGGAACAGTAGAATTAGTTTTTCAATGCATCTGACTCTAAGAAAAAAAGAATTTGTAGAAATAGGAATTATGGTGTGCAGTTGAACAGCTGTTATCCCAATGTGTAGAAGATTTTGCAAGATTTCCTGACAATATTGATTCTTACCATTCCCCTGATAGAAATTTACACTGGATGTTTCCTGAGAGAAGGAGGTGCCTTGTACACCATGGAATAAAACAGATCTGCCCAAATCCTCCTTCTTCTGAATACCTGAAATTTCCATGAGCAAACTAGATGGGGAATGGTGTAATTCCAAGTATTACACTTGGAAACTTCACATTTGTCATTACTGCCACAACAACAGTGCCCCAGAAACCAGTTCAGCAGTGTTATAACTATCCTGGTAATAAAAGACAAAGATACTATGAGATGGTTGCTTGCCTTTGATTTTCATAAGTACTCTGAATAGATGTATACCATTCCTAAACCACAACACTGTGTTTCAGGGAGAATGTGACACTTATTCCTTAGCCCATTGGAATGCAAGTCACACTAGCATGGTGAAAAACTCCAGGTAAAAAACTTACCTGTAAAATTGGAAACAATTTGGGATATCTTAGATATGCAGGAATGACAACAACAAGTTGCTATGTAAGATGATGGAACTGTTTATAAATGAAAAACCTCTGCAATCCAGTGAGATAAATCCATAAAGTCCAGTAACTATCAGGGAGTATAGTTCATAAAACTCTTTTGCTGCCCATTGAAATTTTAAACAGTCTTGCTAGTGATGTGTTTCAATTATAAATGAGAAACTTAATTCCAGCTGCTTGCATAAATATTCTATCTTTCTTAAAACAGATCATAAATTAATTTCAACATGCCTGTGCACTCTATAGCCTACAGTTTAGGAATTGTAAATCTACATATATATGCAGCCTAGTTATGGCTTATGTGTCAGATGGGATCCAAGGAGAAAATAATGACAGCTTAAGTAGTACTGGAAACCCAAAAATACACGCACACCACTATTTGTATTAGGATTCAAATATGCCTATTAAACTTTTGATTAAGGTAGCTCAAGAGATGCCATACAGAATGCTTGAGATAATAAATGCCAGATAAACTATTGGTAGATGCAAAGAAATGTGTAAGAAGAAGGGAGGCAAAAGCACTGCAAAGTGTAACTTTGTTCCCAAGCTTAATGCACAGAAGAACTAAATGCATTTTATTTGTTATAATGGCCATGTCTTCTTTGTCTAGTACAATAAAATGCTGCATTTAAATATATGCTATGATGTAATATGCTACAAATGTATAATACATCAAGGAGTATCTAGACTCAGTAGGCTATTCAAAAGATAATAACCTTGATTTACAGAATCCTTTTGTTCTCTTAAGCATTGCAGGAAGAGAAAGGAGGGAGAGAAACTCCAGGAGCTTGGCAAAGAAATTTTTCATTCTATTTTATAAGTCTTCCTTTTCTTCATTAAATATACTGACAGACAGACACTATGATACATTGATCCACATGTTATTTTTCTTCAGCCAACATAAATGGATGGGAATTTACTGATGATTTAATCTTCAGAAGTAATACTGGTTTAGAAGTTTAGCTGGATTTGACGCAGCTTATTTGAATCATTTGGACCTCATAGGTCTCGCTAATTAAAACTTAGAGTGAACTTTTTATTTTCTTCTGAGAAATCCAGTCCTTTCCTGCTGAATATATGACAGGAAGAGTGGGTCTTACTTTCTCCCTAATATTAAATGATTCTTACTGAACCAGGTTACAACTACTGCTATAGGAATAATAATATGTACAATGAGTAAAGTTTGTAACCTAAAGAATAAGACAAGAAATAAAGTTTTTATGTTTTATTCCTAAACATATATACATTGATTATAGGAACTTGGCAGGCTTTGTTACCTAATTAAATGTCCAAGAAGACATTGTTTTCTTTATTCTTATTCCTGGATTCCACCTAAGCACATCTATCTACACACAGAGATGAGCCTTGTATATACGTCCTGTTTTACATGAAAAAGAGAAAGAAATTTTGGGGATCTGCTTTGTCTTTATCTCTCTGCCATTAGGCAGAAGGCACCTTGGGGCCACTTACTTGCTAGTAATGATGGGAAGAAACCACGAGCTCCTTGGAGAAAGGATAATGGAGTTGCAAACAGACATAACTTAACTGGATTGCGTGTCTTTATGAAAAAAACACCACTATGCTACATTCTTAACACCCTATGGGCCTATAATTCATTATATAATGCACCTTGTCAAACAACTTTCTTGGATGTAATTCCGTCCAAAAGAGTTCTCCACGGAACTCTCCGTAAAAGCAGCCCCATACTTATGGCTTGTTTGTACTCTACTTAGCAGTATGTTAAATTAAAATTTGGTTTTAAGGCTTAGTTCAGATTTAAGCGAAACAACCCTTGTGATAACAATCTAAAGTGACAAATTTCACTCTAACAATCCTCCATCTTAAAAGATTCTATGGATCTATGACACAATAAAGTACGTGCACTTCAGTGAAATGAATTTTTTCCAAATGAAGCGTTGTATTTTTTAACGATGAATAAACAAAACTAATATAAACTGCAGCATTTCCTTACACAATACATTTGTTCTGAAGTTCATAAATATTGCAAGAAGTCAGGTAGAGAATGCAAATCCTTTAGGTATTAAAACTAAGCAGTCTTAATGTGATGGTTATAAAATTAAATCACAATTGATAATAAAATGTGTATAATTCATTATTAGAGGAACAGGATGTCCTTGTAAAGATCAGCATTCATAAAAATTATTTGTGTGTGGAGAATAGAATATTGGCTCAACAAATGTCTTGTGATGCAAAGCTGAGACTTCAGGCTACAATACTATGTCAAAGAATATTTTGAAAGTAATGCTGTAGCTCATAATTTATATTTAATAAATGCATCGAAGCAAGATAACTAATTAATACACTTGCAATTAGGTGAGAGGAGACTACTAACTTTTAACTACAAATGCAAAAGAATAAATTAATCAAAAGATGCAAATAAATTTTTATAAATTTCTTCTCCTGACAGTTTTTACAATTTTGAGCTCCTGATGAAATAAATTTAAATCAGTATATCTGCTGTTAGGAAAAAAAAAATCAGATGCCTATTAGTATTAAAAAGCTGGAAAAGTTAAATTCTAGTCTATTTCAAAACCTCAGAAACTAGGAACTCAAGAAATAATTCTTATTTTAAAAAAATCCTGAGAACATAATGAAATCTTCATTATTGTGAGAAATTTGCAAAATTCAACCATGATTCCTAAAAAACCCTCTAATATTTACCTCCAATATCAGTTTCCCATGAAACATTCCATCTCTCTTCATCATTTCGCTTTGTCTTGCCCCAAAAGTTGTTTCATTTTCCTAGAATCATTCTACTCTTGTCAATGGACTATATCAGCCACATGGGTTTTACCTATGCGTATTCATTTCCACTTCCTGCAATTTTCCTCTGCCTGACACGGATTTATTGGGGAAATATTCATTGATTTGTTCTTTGCAAGCCCTGTGAAGAGATCATTCAATTTTACTGTTATGCAGAGTGGTTCTTCTAATAATTTTGGTTTTCTGGGACTCTGCTGAAACCTCTTTAATATGTATACTAAAGAACAAATTTTTATGGGTGTAAGTATGGATTAAATGTTCCAGCCATCTTTTTACTTAAAAAAAACTAATTGAGCATTTGTGGAGTAGCAGAAAATCCTCTGGGTTTTTTCCAAACCACAATGCAAAAGGGAATTTTGAAGCAGAGGTGATATCAGGTTTATTACTGATATATTTACGTGCAAGTTTGGGGGGTGTGTGTCTGTGTATGCATTGCCATTCCATTTCTAGAGTGACTCTAGATCTGGGACCAACCTTGCAGCTATAGAACATTTTACTACCAGGGACTACATGAGGAACAGGACCTTCTTTCTCTTTCAGTTCTAAAGGGATTCACAAGCACAGCTTTCAATTGTGAAGGCTGAAACCTGGTGGAGGTTTTGGGTTTTTGGGGAATGCATTTTTATGGGTCAGTCTCTGCCCTTCTCTAAAAATTGTTGAGTCCACTGTTCATTTATAGCATTGAGTATTCCTGGGTAGGATTTCATTCACTTGAAAATGTATGGCAAATTTGAACATGTATATGGATTCAAAGGAGCAACATTATCTCACTGGAGAAGCAGATTATCACATAGAGGCAACCTCCTCTGAATGGTTCCCTAGAAAACACACTTCTGTCTTTTGACTTAAGCCAAAGCTTCATTATAAATAAAGAAAAAATAATGCCTATAAAGAGGCTCCTGAGGGCAAGCAAATGTAAAATCTAAAGAAATCTCAAAAATCTCTATGAGGATTAAACTGGTAGTAATTACATAATTTGGCAGTTACCTAAAGCTTCACACAGCAGCCAACCTTTCAGCCTGCATCCAGCCATAAGCAGACAGGCACTCAGCAATCCCAGCACTGAGTAATCATACAGTGAGAAATCAGTTTGGGAGTGCAATGTGATGCTTTGCTAGGAATTGGATGACAAATGACGATGATCAACCAGAAGATAAACAATAACAAGTAGGCTTAATGACAACATTACAAGATTCATTGGCACCAATACTTACATTGCTCACTGGCACAGTCCCCTGGATTTGTTGCATCTCTTGTGCCAAATTGGAATCCCCTCCATAATTACTTTTCTTTCTCAGTTATGTTTATAATCCATTTTGCTGCCCAAAAAAGTAAATTTTTATTTCACCACCAAAAAAGAGACATATTCTAAAACTTATTTTAGATGAGATAGTAAGAAATAGACACATTTTTAAAGAATCTCTTATATTGCTTTCTGTTAAAAAACATACATATACAAAAAAGAGAAGCAGGGTAAATTAGCAAATATGTTTGATATTGAAATCTCTATGCTAAAAATGGCACCAATCTGAGTGAGATGTAGCATTGTGTCCGTGCAATTGCAGTTGGCCAGAAGCTTGGGGTGATGGGCTGAGATATTTTCTTTGGAAGGGAGGTCAAGGACTCAAGAGTGAAAAGATGCAGATGGTAGAAAAAGCTGGGAGACAGCACCCATATGGCAACGTAGGGAGAGCTGATGCATTAGTGCTTTTGGGCTTCATTTGGACTCCTAATCATCCCTCAGTTTTGTGCCCTGGTTCCATCAAATTGTTAAGCAAAAAAAATCACCAACTACAAATGGGAGCATTATTACAAAACACAGATAAAGTTCAAATTGCTGACTATATACATGCATACATCACTGCTTTTTGTTTTGCAACATATGCTTGTAAAACTAAGTATAAAGCTATTTACAGTAAATACACAAGAAATATATGGGAGGAAGAAAAGAAATCAAACATAAAATTTCCTTCTCAGCTTTGGAGACTGGGTGAGCACCCAGCAAAACAACTTTTTGGCTAAATCTCTTAGTAATGCCTGGATTATATACTTTGCACAGAATCTCAAAACATCTAAAATAAGAGCCCTAAGAGCCTTGGACCATTGTCATATTTATATTGTCTCTAACATTTTGAGGTCAACACTGCTTGAGTTTTGGTTTATTTTTGTGATCACTGTGTAACAGAATAATTTCAGGCTTGTCATCCACCTAGCATATTACTCATAAAATGCCTGAATTTCTCTAATGTGAGTTTCATGGTATTTCATTGCAGGATATACCAGATGCAGTGAAATGCATGTATGAATAGCAAGTCCTTCAAAAGAACCTTGGTTTATATTTATAGCAGAAATATATATCCATATATATTGATTATTTTCCTTATTTATTTTCCTCTGGAAAGCATCATTTGGTATGCTGTGTTAGCTCGGAAGCTATTTGGTATCAGGATATAAAATCAACTTACTCAACATGGCTGATGTTCTCATTTTTAAACACAAGGTGTCCGCCTGTGTCCTTACAACAGAGTATTTATAAAGAATGTTTTCTTGTATTAGCTTCATTTTTGAGGTTGCTCCTGAGAAATGATTCCAAATGAATTCAAAATTAACTCATTAGAGCGAAAAGAATTCAGAGTGAATCAACTCCTTCCTGTCTCTGTCTCATTCAGGTAAGAGCATACTTGTAAGCATGCAACATCTTGCTATTAGCTTGAATCTTTTCTAAGGATGATAAATGATTAAGACCTATGATCCTGAGCTACAGAAGACTGCTGTAACATTACACAAAAATTAATGGGAAAAAGTGCTGGAATAATGAAAATGGAGAGATTTAATGCATCAAGTTATAGGATAACATAAAAAGTTCTGTTATAAGCTGCAGTGTCTTTAGTTGAAAAGAAGAGGGCAGAAATAGGTGTACTAACCTACCAGAAGATGATTATGAGTTATAAATGTGATATACCTGAGAAAAAGGTCAACATACTTCTGAGATGCTTGAGGCAAAGCGCAGATAGGAAAACAGAAGTGTTGTTGTACAACACCGTCAGCAAGACCTTAATGTAGCAGGCTGTCTGCACCTGTGATTATTGTAATAAAAAAGATGAGCTCAACCTGACACAGACATGTTAAGTGCTCTTAGGGTAACCAAGGCATGGAAAAGCTGAAAAGAAATACACTGAAAGAGAAAATAAGAAAATTTTATTTGAGGGATATATCCCTGGGGCAAGCCATGCAGTTTTAGAAGAGCTCTCCAAATGATAACAAAGACAGGCCTCTTGTATCATACATGTTTTGCTACCTACAGACAGGGGGTGTGTTGCAAATGCAGCGATGCACTTCACTCATAAGAGAGGAGAGACAATGTATTTTATTGATATAAACCAGTGTGTTAACAGAATTCAGTGTTAAATGTGACTGTGGTTTAACGAGACTCGATGACAAGGTGTACTAGGGTTTTGTTGTGGGTCTGGATGCACTCATACTTAAGGCTTAAAGTAGGAGAAGAGGGGGAGAGCACACTTGTTTTTGTGAGCTTGCATTTGTTTATTATTGATTTAAATAAGGTAAACCAACCATGAACTTTTAAATTTGGCAGCATGTGCTAATGCTGTTCCCAGTTATGTAAGGTCTGGTCATGTTTTTATTTGCTTATGTATTTATTTTATTTTTACATAACTTACTGTTGATATTTCTTGAATACAGAATTCATATATTTCACCAAATGGTAAGGAGTTAAAAAGTTAATATCTTTCATGTATAGATCAATTTTCAAAGGAACTTGAAACCATTATAAATGATGCTAATTTAACTAAATTCACCAGGGTAATTTTCCTCCCTTTGCAAAAGACTGAGTTTTGCATTCAACAATGTTAAATGACACAGAAGAGACCTAATGCTAAAGTATAGAACACAATCCAAGTAAATAGTTTCAATAAGTTTTCATTATAAAAAATTAATGATAATAAAAGTAAAAACTGATGCTCTATACACTACAGTTCACAAAGTATCTAATTTCCAGACTACTCACCTGACATAAATTATCTTAGAAAGGGATGAGCAAGAACATTGAATACTGATTTAATTCATGAATACCAGAAAATAAACAGGAACGGTAATATTTTGGAAAGTACAAAGATAAAGTAGTTTTTGCTTATTGCAGTTAGTTTTGATAATAATATACATGATATTGAAAGACTGCCTTTTTCTCCTCTTGTTACATACATATATTTTTATACATACCTTTATTTAATACATTTATTAAATACATTTATTTATCATCCATTTTTTATTATTTATATACACATTACCTTTATATTGTTATTGTAAATTTAATAATTTTTACACATACTATTATTTTATTTTATACACACATATAATTTGCTATACCTGCATCCACATTTTTTAACTGCAACATACTAGCCATGAAGTAACACCTGGAAGTTTATCCAAATAAGCCACAAATAAAGGTACATTAATGTTAAATGACCACTAAAATATATAAATGTGATTCATACTGTTAGTTAACTAGAATATTAAGTGCACCTTTTTCTCTACCACTTCAGGCAATGACTTTAGGAATCTGTGCATTGAACAGCTGTTACACTGAAATGCTGTATCAACAGCACAAGACATGGCTATCAGGTAAAAAAGCCTTGCCTTTGTGATCATCACCAACTGCAGCTACAAACAGAAAATGTTAATTTACTGACAGTATGCAACAGATAACTGAAATGAACTCTTACACGATTGTGCCTTTCAAACAGTTCTCATTGGACAAATACATCGTTTGGCTGCAACTGCTCTTTTGATGTTAACAGCTTTGTTTCAGTTAAAAAGAACACATAAATTGCCTATCTTCAGGTAAAAATGTTCTTAGTCCACTTGAATTTGTGAGGGGGAGCCATGAACTCCTGTGCTGAAATCTCAGTTTTATCGGTATGATATAAACCAGCTAAGTGAAATTATTTTTGTTTTTAGATTTCCAGTTGGAAAAATTAATAAATCTAGGTGCTCTTAATTAAGTACAGGCCTTATTAAAGAGTGGATTAGAATAGCATTTGGCATGTCTAGAAAAGGGATTTCTGTTATAGGGTTTAATTAGAAGTGTTATCTTTGTATGAAATCAAGAGAACTGAGTAAGATATTTGTTATTCATACAAACAATACCCTTAAAAGATCAATGACTACAAATCAAAGTTAATAAAATCAGAAAATGAAAGAATTATGCTAACCCCCATTTGGTCCTTTTTTCACATACATTAGGATACAATTTGCAGTAAGGGAAAGTAGAATTTGCATGCTACTCAATAAAATCTTTTATGACTGTGTAAATGGGAAAAACAAAACACCTGCCATTTATCTCTGTAACTAATTTGCTGCTAGCTACCCAAAGACATCTTTAAGTGCGAATTTTATTAACTTTCTCAGTAATATTTTTCCTTTTTTTATTTAAATTCTCTTGCTAAAAGTAAAAATTTAAAAAAAAAAAAAAAAAGAGCATCATTAAATGCCCTGAGACAGTTAAAATATCAGTGTATGGGCATGCAAATTATTCCCATTTTCCCAGCTGAAACATAGGTTTATAGTTGGTTTTAGTGTACTCCAAAATACCATGTGCTAAATGTTAAAGCAACAATTCTCTTCCACTGTAAAGAAGATGGGAAAATGCTTTTTTGTAAATCATTTGCAATCTAGTTAGATTAAACTATCCTTTATTCCTGTAGTTAAGCATCATTTCAAGTATTTATTGTGGGACAAAGAGATGCATACTGAGGGAAAAAAAAAAACCTAGGAGATAGTACAGAAAGAAAGAAAACAAAGGAACTAGAAAAATTCTTTCTGGTGGATTATGGTCTGTCAGATTCTTGTCCCTGTTTCTCTTAGAAGAGTGCAGCTTTTACTATTTTAGTTAGCACAGGACAACTGAATGGTTGGGATTGGAAGGTATCTCTGGAGATCATCTAGGTCAACCCTGTTGTTAAAGCAAGTTCACCTAGAGCAGGTTGTACAGGATTGTGTCCAGGTAGGACTGAATATTTCCAGAGGAGACTCCACAACCTCCCTGAGCAGCCAGTTCCAGTGCTCTGTCACCCTCAAAGTAAAGACTTTTCTCCTCATATTTGGATGAAACATTCTGTGCTGCAGTTTTTTGCCCATTGCCCCTTATTCTGTAGCTGGGCACCACTGGGAAGAGATTGGCTCCATCCTCTTGACACCTGCCCTTCAGATATTTGTGTACATTGACAAGATCCCTGCTCAGTCATCTCTTGCTGAGGCTGAACAGGCCCAGTTCCTTGTAAGAGAGGTGCTCCAGACCCTTAATCATGCTTGTAGCCCTCCACTGAACCTGTTCCAGGAGCTCCAAGTCTCTCCTGTCCTGAGGAGCCCAGAACTGGACACAGCACTCCAGATGTGCCTCACTCACCAGGACTGAGTAGAGGGGCAGGATCACTTCCCTTGAGCTGCTGGCAATGCTGTTCCTAACGCACCCCACATTAAGGGTGTATAAGGCTCCACCAGCACCCACCCTCTGCAGAGTTGATTTCCAGCAGCTCAGCCCCTAGTCTGCCTTGGTGCATGGGGTTATTCTTCTCCAGGTGCGGGACCCTGCATTTGCCTTTCTTGAACTTCTTTCAATTCCTCTTTGCCCCACTCTCCAACCTGTCCAGATCCTCCTGAATGGTAGCACAGCCTTCTGCTACATTACCTCTAAGCAGTACAGATTTCACTTGGTGTTATTATTAGTGTTAGTGTGGTGTATCTGGCCTCACAGTAAGACCTGTGGTGATACCTTAAACCAAGTAAACCTAAGACTTTCTGCATTCACACATCAATGTTTGCTTCGAATTGGCAGCTCTTGACAGCACCTTCTAAGAGAGTCTGGCAGTTAGAATTATTAGAACTATTTGTGGTACTATTGCTTCTAGACTTTATTATAATTTTAATGAATGTATTAAAATCTACTTCTGATCAACTTGTAGTGCAGTTCCATTTAGAATATAACCACTATTAGAGAAAGGTAATTTAAATCTATTTTGGTATCTTCATACTACATAGCAGTCAGAAAAATTACATAGTTTGAGGCCTGTATTAGACAGGGGGGAGGAATAAACCTTGGAGGGAGCAATAAACACCAGAGAAATAGGTCTAGCAATAGAAAAATGGAATGAGAATAATTTTATCTTCACTTACAAAATTTAATTAGAATGACTACATGAATTTCAATGCCTGTGGTTCAAAAATGTTTTCTCTGCTATGATATGAAATCTTTGTCTTATTAACATGTTTTCTACTGTCCTTTCCATACTTTCAAATATAATACTGTTCAAAACCAAAGCCATTTAAAAGAAGGAAATTTTTTCATGCTAAACATCATTTGGTTTTAAAATGTCTCAACTTTTCTAATGTCTTAACTTTTCAAACATAATTATTCAATTTGTTTTTCTCAAATAAACCAAAATATAAAACTAAAGCTGCAAACGGTTTGTTGGGAACTTTTTTGCAAATTATATTAAAAGAAAGCAAAATTAAAAGATTGGTTTAGTTTGTTATCGTCCTACCTGCTGACCTCTATATATAACTGTGCTTGTAATTCAGGACTCACCCAAAACAAGTTGGTTATTTGGCTATGTCTGCTACAGAAAGTATGGGCTTTTCAAAGCATGAGATATATGAATCAATAAGATGTAGGAAAGATCTCGGAAGAATATTAGATCATATTTTCTACACTAGCTATTTCGGAATCATGTTTAGTCTAAAAGTTTATAGTAGGCTTAAAAACTATCTAGCAAAATCAAAACAATTACTGAGGAGTTTTTAATCCTAAGGAACTATGTAGTTCCAGTGAAAAAATATTGTGTTGGAAAGTTCCAAACAGTCACATTTGTTTGTCTATAATATTGTAATAATAATTTATTATTATCCAATAATTTATTACCAAGTGCTTCAAAAGACTTATTTAAGTAAAGCATTGAAATATGTGGCTACAAGAGATAAATAATTTTTAGACAGAGCAAACCAGGTTTTTTCATGTGGGACTTTAGAATACATAAAGTAAAGTAGAAGAGTTTTCATGTGCAAGGCTTGATCTTTCTTAGGGTAAATTAGAAAAACTTTTTTCCCCTGGAGTTGGCTCCCTTAGCCCTTGGTTTCAGACAATGCTTTAAGCTAGTTCCTTATGTTAATTTCCCAGAAAGTAGATGTGCAAGGTGAAAAAACAGTCTTTACAATTGATCAGAAAAATAAACTCAGTCAGACTTTTAATCAAGGCAAAAGTCCTGCATATACAGGGTCTAATCCTGGTCTCCTCAAGTGACTTCCAATTTTTCTTTGGCTTCACCAAGATACACAGTGCAAACTCAGCTTTATCAAGAATTCAGAGAAGGTCCAAGCACTTTTTTTTAAACCAAAGGATTTCATAAGCTGAACTTTTATCCTAGGCTGGCTGTTTCAATAGGACTTATATGTATAAAGACTTTCTGTGCTGCAGATAGTCCCTAAATGTATAATCCCTGCTGAGCAAGCTGGTTAGGGGAAGCTGCCACCCTGTCTGTAGTTCTCAGCAGGCCTGCAATTTAAACACTGGGGAGTTTAGGTACTCTTTGTAACACTGTGCATTCTCCTCCTAAGGGCTTAGAAGTGCAAAGCCAGTGAATGTAACCTGTCTTCTGTTAATACTGCACTTTTGTGTGCTTCAATTGCATTTTATTTTTCCTCCCTTGTTTTTCCTTAAAAAAAAAAAAAAAAAAAAGAAAGAAAGAAAGAAAGAAAGAAAGAAAGAAAGAAAGAAAGAAAGAAAGAAAGAAAGAAAGAAGTAAATCCCTGTGAATATAACAAAGCTTCTTTTTCATAGACAAATAGACCCATGAATAACAAAGGTTTGAAGTAAATTTCTGAAAATGTACCCTGCCAGAATTTGCCAGAACACTTCAAAGTGAGGCAAAATTACTCTTTACATGCTGTTCAGAAACAGATACTAAAAAATAAAATCTATCTTTCTCAAAACTCCTGTGCCTCTGTAGAGGTAGTTGAAAATGATGAAATTGTGTTACCTAATGAAGAAGAAATTAGAAAAAATTGTCATGGGATATTTACCATGTTGTCATTAGAAAAGACAATAGAGTTGTTTCTGCTAAACATGTTATTCCTACCGTTTTCAGTACACATGGGTATTGTAAAAACCCACATATTATTTCTTTGTCTGGAATTCATAACAAGGTTTTTGGTATTTGCTTCTTCTTTCACTAGGAAGAAAAATACCCTGAAATGTGAGATTCCAAAGCCAATTACAGTTATTTGGAGTTAAGTCTTTAATTTGTAATATGACTTACAGTAAATCTTTTTAATCACCCTATAAATGTCTAAATAAAGACACTATCCCACTAATGTTTGCTAGCCAAAATGTAATTATAATTACTATATTTCATTTTTTTACTTTGCTTATTCAGTGTCCATTGATTTCAGACTGAGCCCTCATCTCTGGACAATTTCTGTGTTTAGCTAAGAATAACTTGAGGTTTTCTTGGGATAGATCAGCAGCAAAGGAATCAGTGAGACCTGCTTGAGTTTGCAAGTGAGAAATGTTATTAATGCTAGTTGCTTATTGCTAAAATATTTTTGTATCTCATGTATTATACTAGCATCATGGACTAGATGCAAGGATTCTGAATTAAGTTCTAGGATGCACAGAATTGCAGGCTTCTAGACAACTGGGCTTCTGCTTCAGAAGATGGAAATATGATGTTCTGTATTTGGTGATACAACTCTAAACAGCCAACATGTAGTAGTTAATTCAACTTTTCTTTAGAAAATTGAAGCAGATTATATTTGTGTTTCACTTTTTCCAAACACTTTCAAATTTTATAGCTGAGGTTTTTTTTCAAATTTGCTTCTTTTCAAAAAGTCCATATTATTATTTACATTGACACTAGTAACTATTACTTTTCATTTCTTTTTGAAGCAGATATATTTGTGTTGTTTTCCATATGCTAGATTCCAGAACAGAGGTTCAACGATCACAAAACAGTGATGTGTTGATAGTGTCACAATTTACCATGCTGCAAAAAAAGGAAAATTGCTAGCTTTCACTAAGGCAGCAGGAAGATTGCAACAAATACTGCCATGAAACAAATCAGCAAATCTTTTTCATAACTAAAAACAAGAGCAGGAAACTGAATTCCTGTATATTCCAGATGTTAGTATCAGAGGGTTATTAGATAAAGGCCTAATTGGTTTTTAAAAATTGAACAAAATTAGTAATGTTGTCAAAAATGACAAGATACTACAACTTTGCTTGCATTTTTGCATGCTTTTTTAATTAAGAGAGAATAAAATCCCAATCTGATTTCCAAAGGAATAGTCAAGGAAGCATGGATGGAAATCAAATCAAATCAAATTTCAAATTGGAAGGTGTGTCCATGCGCATCAGCAGATTCTTGTGAAAACATAAGAACACAAAAATAGCTGCACAACAGAGCTCTAAATCTATATCTATTCATAAACCTTCCCTTTCATAGAAACCTTAAAGCCCACTAGGTTATTTCCTGATCTTGAATGCTGCTATCTGACTTCTAGCTATAGTCAGTCACGTGGCTGAGACATCCTCATGTTTATTCTTCCTCATCAAAGTGCCTGTTCTAATGTCTGTTCTACAAGATGAATCAATCCCCTTGGAAGAGATGTGAATATTTGTGCTGTGCACCAATTTTAGAGTGTAGAAGGGGTTGGATTAGCTGCAAAGGAGAGGGTAAAGAAAGATTTATAGTTGCCATGGACTCAGTAGTAGACCTATTTTTACTTTTTATTTCATCTTAGGTAGTTTAATCATCTTTGCAAAGAAGCAGAAGTGGATCCTCCTGTTTTATGTAAAAGAATGCCAAACTTGCAAAAGAGTAATGGGGAAATAGTTTTTTTCCTTACTTCTGCAAATTTAAACAGAAGTAGAAGGTTGCTAGGTAGAATAACTAGGTGCCATGACAACCTAGAAAGTCTTCACAGGTGAGTCACACTCGTTCATCCAATTTGAAGCTTTCAACTTAATCCTTCTGCTCAGTGATTCTTTACCCAATGTGACTGCAAGCTGCAAAACATTTACTTGTGCTTCACTTTTCTGACTTATTTTACAGTGTAAAAACCAGGTCTCTGATACATAATAGCCTTCCATTTTGCTTAAAATAAAAAAAAATAAAAATAAAAAAAACCAAAAACACACACACAAAAAAAAAAAAAAAAAACCCACACACACACACACAAAAAAAAACACTTTCTGGAGGAATTGGTTTGGGTATCTTTTGGGTTACAGTGATGCAAACTTCCTGAATTTATCATTTGTATAATTTGTAACTGAAATGAATCATTTACTATGTTTTTAATCATTTTGTGCTTAACTTAATTTCTTCAATTAATTTTTTGGTGAGAAATGGTGTTTTGTTGAATAACTGTATTGTCTATCATCTGAAAGCATTCCCCTTTTTCTTAAACTCACTTGCCAAATATGGGAGAACAAAAAGTACATTGTCTTATTGTAATATTTGTGTTGTTGCTCATTTTTCTGTGTATGTCATTCCATGTTACAGAATACACTCTCAAACCTTACACTAAAAATTCTCCCTTTTATCTCTCATCACCTTAATGTGGTGGTACTTTATCAGGTCTTAGATGATTAGAGTTGTTCAGCCTCATTCTGCTCAGCCTGATCACCTTTCACATCAACTTGTTATATGTAAAGGTCAGGTATTACTTAGCTATTTAACTACAGACCCTGCATTTGAATTTTATCTCTTAAATCTGGGATTTTACAAAATCATTTCTATCAGGACATTTACCCAGCTAATCTTCATCCCTAAGTAATTTCTTGCATATGAAATGTCTCGAAATTTCCACTTGCAAGCAGGATTCTTCCAGCCTCTTCTGACTACCTATGTGCTGATTCATAACAAGAAGGGGTGACTTCTTTCTAAAATGGGACTTCCTATCTGAATTGAGCAATTCTACCTCACAAAATAATCCTGCTTGTGCACTGACACTCATTGCAGTCAATAGGAAACGGGGGGGAAAAGAACAGCTTGAAGCATCCAGATTCTGCCCTCACTGACATGAGCATGCCTTCAAGTGATTAGCAGCAAGGCAATTTTAATATATGATGCTCACATAACGTCACTAACGTATGCTGTGCCAGCAGCAAATAGATTGTAGCAGAGCCTCTTTCATCTTTCTTCCATCCTGACATTACAGAAGACAATTTTTAAATATTGAACACTGGCACAATTCTAGATAAATCATACACACAGTCACAGAAAGCAACTGCGCCACATAAAACTCATCACGTCTGCAACAGTGAGCACATTCCACTCATGCAGATTAACTTCTGATAACAGTGTTATCTCTACTTCACATATGCAATTTATCTGGATACACACAGTAAAAATTTTCATGCAGGCCAGCAGTCTGAGTTGCCAAGCATTGAGAAAAGCAACCTGTTCTCACAAAAACAGATGAGAAGCTTTATCCTGTTTTACAAAGCATCTTGGTTATTGCATTTGATACCGGACCATAAGCATCTCTGTGATGACTTCAGTTTTTCTTTAATATAGGGGATTCTCCAAGGGATTTCCCCCAGAAGATTTTTGTATTCAATGGACTAAAGATGTAGTGTTGTGCTTCAGTTGCCATGTTCATACCAAATGGAGAGAATAGTAGCTTGACGTGATTGTTACTGTCTTGTGCAGAAAGGTGCAAAACAAATGTTTATCTGTTAAAAAAATTGCAGGAAAAAAATAAACAAGCAGAAAACTATATGAAAACAAAAAAAGAAATCAAACTTAAAAAACCTGAATCATCTCTGTAGATTCTGGTCTTCACCATCATCGTTACTATGCCTTTTGCAGCCACACACCAGAGTTTGAAATATTGTGATAAGCTATTGATCTGTGGTTTTCCACTTCAGCTCAAAAATTAAAATATTTTCATTATCATTACTTCCATTCAGGCAAGTAATCCTTATGCTGGGATAATTTGGCTTCTCTGCTTCTGATCTGGCTTGAGCTGGGGCCCAGAGATAATATCTGGGGGTTGCTATGCCCATCTGGGAAACTTCACCCACTCTACCTCAGCATGGGGTTAATGAAACACAAAGAATTTTAAGGGAAGGTGAGAAGTCAATATAAGTCTCTTTCCTACCCAGGAATTAAATAATTAAACAAATCCAGTGGTGAACTAAGTTGATGAGTTGCACAGCTCCCACTCCCTGTGGAGCATGTGCAGCCCATTCCTTGGATACCTCTCAACAACCTGGAGGTTTCTTCCATTAGCCTGGCAAATGTATCTCCCCCTTCTAGCCAGTTGGCAGCTTGTTCTATCTCTGACACATTTGAGCTGGAGTTATTCCATCCACCTGCATGGAAAAATGGAAGGGGAAAAGAGAAGGTTCTCACTCAGTCATTCAAGAGCCACTATGTCCAACTTTCTTAATAGAGAAACAGATGCCTGAGATGTAGGAGAGTGAGGGTTTTAAATGGTTTGCTGCTTTGCAGCAATCTGATCTACTGGCATGACTGCTCAGCCTCCTCCTGTGGCTGGAAGCAGTGAGGACATGATAGTTTGATTCTTTTCTGTAGCTTTGAAATAACTTCTTTTAATTCCCAAGCTACTTGTTATCTTTGCACTTTTTAAACAGATGTCCAAATCGCAGAAATTCTTGACAGCCATCAGTTTGTATCCCTAATTGCTTGCTTCCCCTTCTGAAGCTTTCTTACTCTAATTACAGTCTTCTGACATTAAATTTTGCAATAATTTATATTTCTTCTCATGGCAATAATAAGTATTAGTTGCATATTCTGAATACAATTATAATTGACTATTTTCAAATTATGCAGGCTCACCTATCATACTGAAGTGTGAAACAAAAGATGTTTTCCTAGAGCTCTTGCAACCCTTCAGGCCAAAGGATTTCTCTCGTACATACCTGCGAAATCTCATTAACAAGTAAAACTAAGACTGCCACATTTTCTAATTCCACGGTTCTCTCCATCCAAGGGAGTTTTAGAGACTCATTTTTCAAGAAACCTTCCCACATCACCTCTTGGAAAATAAGACATCACTCAGTATCTGAAAATTCAGTCTGTTGAACTACATTAATTTTGTTGAAGGCTGATATATTGATCAGGATTCATTGACTTGAGGAAGAAAATAAATTATGCAGATTCTTGAGGACTATCACTAAAAATCTACTCAAAACAAACAACCAACCTCTTTCCCCACCCTTTTTTTCTGTCCCCAGCTAAAACACCATGCAAATAAAAATGTGTTGAAAAAAGAAGCTCAAGAAGAGAATCTCAGTTATAACATTTTTAGGAAACAAAATTAAAGCTACTTAGGAAATCGTAAAGTTTCCTAGCTCCAGTTAATATGAAATAACTGCATGTACTTGGGCTTGTTCTCTGTCTGACAGATGAAATGAAAGACTGATGATAACAAGAGAGTCAGAAAGTAATTTGGCCCCCCATCACTTATGGAACATACCTATTGGAGAAACGCCAGGTAATGCCTAGTAATGTCTGAATCAAATGAAAAGCTATGCCGCCACAGAGAAACCTTAAGTGGGAAATTAATTTGCATATTGCTACAAAGAAAATGCTGCTGATAATCACTAGCACAAAAATCATATTTTCTCTTTTTTATTTTAAAATGGAAGTTCTTCAATGCTATTAAAATGTAAGGATTTGAAAGTCAAATTTTAAACCAACCTTTCATTTGTTGATTTGTATTACAGTAGCTTAATCATTATCTTTATCATTTACACCTTCTTAACTGTTCCTTTCATTGTGATTTTATTCAAAAGAGGAAATTGATGTGATAAGGCTATTCATATAATCACATTCAGCCACAAATCTGGAAATCTGTTCCACAGTCACTGGAATCCAGAGAAGAAACTCTGTGAATGAAATACTGCTTATTCATACTTCCCAGACAGACAGAGAACTTCTGGTGTGGGACAGCCACAACTGACTGCCTCTAATGTCAATGAGAATTGTGTTATGGAATGACACCTTACAAACTTCATGGCATTGCAGTATTAGTGTGAACAGAAAGAAAAATTCAGGGATAATTTTTCTTTTCTTTCTCCTTCCTGCCATTCTCATTTTACCCCCACAAAAAAATTATTCAAGGCATTAGATGCTGGTTTTAATGTATGTAATACCATATTGTAATTAATAGAATTATCTATTTTCAAAAATTCCAGTAAAAATTACAAATTTTATTGGGAAAAAATCAAATATGGTAGGAAAGACATATTTCCAGTAGATTAAGTTTACCTATGTTATTTTGGTAGTTTCAATGACACTTTTTTATTAATGAGAATATGACAGTATATAAAGCAAGCAATAAATAAAAGCAAGTGCAGTTACAGCTGTTAAAAAACCAGCTACAGTTAGGGACATACAGAAGTAGCTTAGTACTCTTTCTTAGTCATTCATTTTGGGTGGACTGTTTTAGGTTCTTTCCTCTCCATGGATGTTGCAGTGGTGGTATTTACAAATATCTATATAGCAAAGAGCAACTTCAGAAGACAGTTTCAGTTCTCAAAATAATTATATAAATGGTTCTCTGAAGCAGTCTGCTATGTGATCCAGCCAAACATTTCAATTCATTTATATCCTGAGTTGATTCATTTTGTGTATCTACACAAATCCTTCTATAACAAGAAAAAGAATATTCTGGTTACAAGAAATGAGCTACTGCTAGGAGAGCACATGGAAACGGTTTCTAAAAGGTATTGTTTGAGTCAGAAGAATGCTTACCTGTTACCATTCTAGAATTCTGCTCCTAAGTTTCATAACTTTCTCCACTTCCACCAGCAGAAGTGTAAATCAGAAAATGTAAGGGGTGGAGTGTGTAATTACTGTTAGGTTCCAGCTTAATATTTTGTTACTCTGAATATGCACTTGTATTAACATTCATTGCATATTAACTCTTTTTTTCCCCTTCCTTTACACATATATTTGACTCTGATTTTCTTGAATTTATAACTGTTAGCCTGGAGAGCACTGCAAGATCTTTACATGTTTCGAGGCTACTGACATCGTATGCTCCATTCATCTTAATATGTTCCCTTTTCAGTATGCTTTCCCTGAAAGCCTCCCTCAGAGTTTGTGCAAAATAAGCATTAGCCTGGCAATACAGATGCCACTGGTCAGTACTGCTCAGTAACTTTGCTTCCACTCACATTCTTAAAGCAGAAATCTGTCACTGCATTTCACAAGGAATCAAAAGAACTTATGTATATGAGGCTTGCCATAAAACTATGAACTCCTTCCAGGCACTGAGATTTCTCTTGTTCCTGATAAGCTCAGGTGGACATTCATTTCTGCACATGAAAATTGGTATGTCTGTGTATTTACAGAAGTCCACAGCTTTGATTAGCCAGCAGCTAAGCTTAATGATCACAGTATGGATCCTGAGTTCTCATTTCATTCAGTCCTAGGGTACTTATCTTTGATTTGAAGCATTAAAATCTCTTTTGATAGGGACATAAACATGAAATTTGGCGGGTAGTTCCTCTTAGTTTCAATTTGGAAATAGAGTGAACAACTAGAACTCTCCCAATTTGAAACTCTATGTATTAAAAAGTCTCTCTGAGATCAGATGATCTAATTAATTCAGGTAAAACTAACTCACATCCAGATAACATAGCAGCATCAGATCTGGGAATCTGAGTTTAAGCTATTTAAGTTATATTTCCATTCTCTTCTTGAAGAATGAAGATAATAGCTCTATTTTATCACTCCTTTGCAATAAAGCATTTTAACACTGCTCTTGAACAGGTCTCAATTACAGGAAAAGTTGCACTATGAGGGCATCAGGAGCTCTTGTGAGAAAATAACTGCTTAACTGTCTTCTATGATTAGGTGTCGTGGGGCAGAAAGATAATTTTCATCCTCTTTTGCATAGCCTTGAGGACATTGCAATTACTTACAGAACAATAACATTGCCCTGGGCTCTTCCAGCAAGCCTGCTGACACCACAATGGACAGCAGCAAACAAATAGTAACAAATAAGCAGACAAAGAGCTGTGTGAGACAGTCTCTATTAAAAAGATAAAAGGAAGGGGTGGAAAGGAACAGGCATTAGAGACACTGCCACTATTGTTTACCAGAGAAAAACCATGTTGTTTTATTGTGACTCCTTTTATGGAAAATAAGGCACTAAGAAAAGTAAACTGAACTTGGCAGTGCTTAGCACAGGACTTGTCTATTAACTCTGTGCCCTAGATATGGTTCTTCCTGGGCTTTGGGAAAACTGGTACCTTTATTTATGAATAATAACAAATTAAGCAAAAAACAGATTTTTTTTTTTTCCTACAGATCTTCCTTTCTTGAACTGTGTAGGAGAGTGTGCTGGTACATGGAGAGAAATATGAAAGGCTGGGCACTATCATATTACACTCATTAGACAGTACATGTTTTACTTGTTGGCATGCTCTGAAGCAACAAAAGAAATTACACATTATGGATTGGAATAATGGTATCTCTGAAATAGTACAAGGCTACCTAACAAGACAAGATGCCTCAGTTCCACTGCCTCAAATTTCAGTATTTCTGTATTCAGTATGCCTTTCTTCTGGAATATTAAGTGCCCCAAGACTTTTGTCTAATTCAGTTCTTGCATTCCTCTTATGCCAATAATAGGCTGGAATTTTATTACAAGAGTTAAATCAGTTCCCATGTCACCTATGTTCCCCATTGCCTAGGCATTTTTCTACATGCCTCTCACCTGAGCTTGGTTGATTCTCTTGAGTTTCTGCCATGTTCTATAGATAGCACAGGTAGTTTAATAGCATGACCTGAAAATGAAAAGTTGAAAAGAGAGCATTGTTCATTCAGCTATTAGCTGGGGACAGGATTTATTCAACTTGTTTCTCTTGTGTATATTAATCTCATTAGAGTTGCAGTCTGGAACTCCTGCTATGGGAAAACTGCATTTAGAAAAACTTCCTTATGAATTATTAACTGTTAGCTAAACTGTCTTACCTCCTTTTCTTTTTTATATTTTTAACAGACATTTTTCATCTGTTGAAGCATATAGTAGAATGAGTTGCTAGCATTGTCATGCTTTATCAAACTCAAGCAACAATTTCAGTTCTAGTTTTTCCTTTTGGTATCTCTTATTAAGTTAACATTTCAGAACAAATAATAATGTAGCATTTCTGAAATTTCACATCTTTCTCAATATAGGTAATTTTTCTTTGTTTTCAGCTTGTGACTGGAAAGTACAAGACTATGTACTTTTGGATCTTCTTGACTGCAGCTTTTCTCTTTGCTTTTCAAAACTTGTGTGTTGTTTGTTTGTAGTTGGTTCTTTGTTTGTTTGGTTTTGGGTGGGTTTTTTTTTTTTTTTAACTGGGAGGTACTAAACAATTTTATCGCAGTTCCATGCTGCATTTTGTTTGGTAATGTGTTGACAGTGGGGAGCTTCTGCATGACTCTCTCTGCTGTGAATCCTCATTCACATAATTGGCATTTCTTGACAGTAAATCAAAACAATCTCTAATATGTTGGCTTTTTTCCTTTAATCTGATGCCAAACAAATGCACAGGGCCTAGTCAGTTCTGATGCATTTTTCATATCCCAGAAAAAGTGTTTGTCTGCTGACATTTACCACCCATGCTCTGCTCTTACAAAGTAGCTTTCTGGATGTCCTTGTACAGACTTACTACACAGTTGAAATTTCTTTTGTTCTGTTCATACATTCTAGAAATTCAGAGGGTCTCTAATGCCAGAATATTTCCTGAAGAGAACACCTAAGATTTTGTTTCTCTGATAAAGTAGTCTGAACCAGTATCTGCTTTGTTCAAACAATAGAAGATGGCTTTTATCCTGAATACATTTGATGGCAACTCTGATCCTTGCAAACCTGAACAAAATATTAAATTATACCTAGCTTGAAAACAAATTTGTGATTTCCTAGCTATAGTTAAGTTGCTGAGAAATTTGTGACAACTTCAGTAGGGCCAGGATTTCTTTCTAATGATAGACCTCAGTGTTTTAACCTTCCCTATTCCCTTTTCTATCTTTTGTACTTAGCATGCCATATTTTCAAGATGCTTCAAAGCCTCACAAAAGTTCATTCAAAAACTACAGACATGCTAGAAAATCTCAAGTTAGAAGTAGCAAACAATAGCAGTAACACGTCTGCAAAACTCAGCTTCTGCTCTGAATCTGCTTGCTCCAACTTCTAACTGCTTCAAACTAATCACTGTTACAATAACCTTATTAGTCTCCTACCAAGGATAAAGAGGCAAAGAGAGGGATAGGACAAAGAAAAAGGATTTCCATTATGCAATACAATCAAGAGCACCTGTGCTGGAATTCATTAACTCCATTGAGCAGGCAGCTGCATATTTTCAACATCCTGATGAGGGAGGGGGAAAAAAAGAGAGCAGCTTACTGACTGTACAAATTGGAAAACACAACAAAATATAAAGCGCCTCATTTTCTTATTCAGGCATTGGATTATGCTATTCCTCTTTTAGAATTGCTGGTTTCCTTGTATTTCTGTTTATATAATATTTTGTATCTTCATTATAAATACAAAATATTATTGGAATGATATTCCAAAAAATATGGCTTACACTATTGGTTCTGCAAAGTCAAAGAACCAAAGTATTGCTGAACACTTTTATTCTGTAAGTTTATCATTTAGAAGAGATCATTCTAGTTAGAAATCATCCTGGCCATATTTGACAATTGATTGTTTTTATAAATATATTTTATTTTATTTGGGGTTTTATCTTGCTTCTATCTTTTTTTTTTTTTCTTTCTATCCAAAATTTCTCTGTGTTTTATTTCTGACAGGTGAGTTTATAGCGCTGTGAAATTTTACTTGGACCTCTCTGATTTCTTGCAGCTGTGGAATTCTCTTTTCCTAATTCACACACCTGTTTTAATGAAGGGTCACGAGCTGGATCTCGCCCTCACTGTCGAATTCTGGCCTGTGCTAACAGAGACTAGAAAAGTTATTTCCAAGGTCTTATTGGATAGTTCAAATGGAAATTCTGAAAACACCTGATCATAGATGTCTCCTACAGACAAATTCTCCAGTGTTGAGGGAATACTGTAGGTAATCATGCCTCCTCAGATTATGTTCAACTCTCATTTCCAAGGGATAAGCCTGGGTGAAGAGTATGGATTGGAACAATGACCTCTGAAAGCTGGGGCACCACAATGATACTGTGAACACATTTCCTCATGTTGAGCAAAGGAAAACAGGTGCATGTTATTGTGACCTAAGCTTCAGTGGGATTTTCCACTACCATTTTATAAATGAAAGGTGTGAGGGAGTCTCCATGAAGAATTGGGTTTTGTCTCTTACCCAGATACTGTGTTGCAGGAGATATGCAGGGAGCACTCATGGGTTTTGATTCTGGTATGTGACAGAGGAAGCTTTAATCCACAATTTAAGTCTTGCTAACAGCCCAACTAGGTGACTTTTTTTTCCATAAGTTGTCAACATAGTTGCAAAAACAGGTTGGTACACCATATTTGATTTCCAAAGTTATTTTTTAAAATTTAAGGTCAAACAGGCTATGCTGCTATGCCATAAGACAGATGGTTTCCCTCATCCGTTAATGTCTGGTGAAAAACAAATAAAGGACAGAAACAAATTTAGCCATTAGATTGTCTATGGAAATCTGCATTGGGACCTCTGCTATTCAAGTTTAAAGTAGTCAAGCCCAGAGGTGACTGACCATGAATTGGAGCAGGAAGATGTCAAAGCACTAAATGAATTAGTGATAAAACGGCAGATAAAATCAACTGTGAATTGACTGCATGTGGAGAAAAAATCTCTAACGAAATGTATACAGCTATGGCTCTAAATAATGTATTGATACTAAGGAAGGGGATTTGGAACTCATGGATAGTTCTCTAAAAATGTCAATCAATATGCATTTGTAGTCAAAAGAGATGGATTTGAGACTTACTACAAAAAAGTTGACAAAAAAAGTCACTCCTTAAATCCTTTATATACTGCCAAAATGAACCCTGTGAAAGTTTAGTATCTCCTGAAGTTCATTTTAAAAGAACTAATTTGAACTAGGAAAAATAACGAAAAAAAGCAAAGGATAGCCAAAGGAGAAAATTATACTGACTTAGGGAAAACCACATCTATTTGGATTCTTCACTTTGGAAAAGGCATCAAGAGAGATATGAATAACATGAGAAGGTGAAGAGAGACTAGCTATTCAGTTTCCCTTAAGACTGAAACTGGCAGTCTCTTCATTAAATTAAATTACCAGGTATTTAATTTAAAATAAGCAAAAGAGAAGGGTTTTTTTGTCCTCCATCACTCAGCTATACAGTAGAACAGTGTTATAATGCGGTAAAAAAATGAAAGTTTAAAAAACCCCACATAACTAGCCAAACTCATGAAGCACAGATCCAGCAACTGTTCCTTTGTTGTTTTGCAGGTTGTGTGCTTCCACAGTTGCTTCCTCAGAAGTGTTCAGCCTAGTTTTTTGCCCAAAGGAGATTACAGTCTCCACTGAAATGTTCATTCTGTGTCACAAATCTGTCAAAGACTGTATTCACTGCTTTGAGAAATCAATTTCATGCATAAATTTAAAAAAGTTTCTCTTGCAGGAAACAAATGCACAAAAGCAATCTCTTCAGGCTAAGTTTAAATCTTACTTTTAATGGGTGCTAAAGCCCTTAAGAAAGACTCATCTGCTGTTCCTTCACTCCAGAATGTCGTGAATGTTAATTGATTTCTTGGTGGATGTCAACCTGGTATCACTGAAGTGTCCTAAGTAGTTTTCATTCATTTTTATATTGAAATTATGCATACAAACACTTGCCTTACATTAAAGAGAGTAAGGTTGCCATGTTGATGATTTAAAAGTTGCCAGAATGTGTGCTCATTGCATTCACTGGTCCCACACATCATAATGCAGCCTTGATTGCATGCTTGCATTTTTCCACAGAATTGTGTTGCAAGGACTGTGATACGATGTGAAATTCTTTAGGATTGAAAAACATAAAACAATTAAAAACCCCAGTGTATTGAAAACAGATGTCATCATGTGGTGTTTTCAGGATAAGTCACTAGCAATCCTGCCTTCAAATTCCTGCTCTTCCCAGCCAAACACTTGGGACTTAAACTAAATGCTGCCCTGGTGCCCATTCTTATTGTCAGTACTGTCTCAGGGAAATTTAATATGGAATTATAATTGCAGGGAAATCATTTCAGCTCCTAAATACTAAGAAGCAGCTGTTGAAGGCTGGTTTTCAAAATAAAAACATTGGAGTAAACTGTCATGAAATAGCAAAAGACACAACCCTGACAAAGAGATGATGCCAAGCTAAATTTCATCTGCCACTTGAAATGCCAATTTGGTCAGAATTATATTTTGAATTTTAAGACTGGAAAAACTGCTGGTTTTCCAACACAATATATACATTTGTTTTAGTTGATATACATTTTAGTTTTCATCCCTAGCACATAAAACTTGGCAGTGTTCCATGAAGAAACATTTTGGACGATGGCACTAATTTTATGTAATAATATATGCAAATGTATACAGCCAGTAATAACTAAAATACAGGAAGGTAAACAGTTTACTCATTGACTTGACAGATTCCAACATAAAGCAGTTATACAACAGCATAATATTTTGAAATACAGTTACTGTTCTTCATATGGAAGCTACTAGGAAATCAATATGACAAAAATAATGAAGAGATGTTGTTTTGTTTATTTTTGTCATGTTAATTATGACAGAATAAGGATTATTATAAAATCATATTTTATTTCATATTGACACAAATATTTTTATGGTGATTATGTTATACTGATTATTTATTTGAGCAGTAGAGGAGGTACAATTTTTAAATGGTAAGTACAGATACTAATTCTGGGTCCTCCCAGCTGTTCCTGAAGAAGCTCTTAAAGAATACAGATATTTTAAATAGTTGTTATGAAAAGGAATACAACTAAATAGAATTGGCTAAAATATTTACCTGTGATATTTTGCAATGCTCTGCAGGCAAACTTTTGCCTGCATTGCCATATGAATAAGTAAAATAAGATGAAATGTTTGTTTGTGGTTATATGCCAACCTACAAGAAATCCCAAGGAATTACTATTCCTTGAGAAAGCAATATACACCACATATAGTAAGAAATTATTCAGTTTCTTGAAAAATGCCCTCAAGTGGAGGAATAGATGGTTTATAAACATGAATGATATTTTTTTCCCACACAAGTACTGTAACTTCATTTTGTTGAAAATACTAGTGAGGTTCTCCCTGCTGACACCACAAGCTCTGTGAAAGTTGTTTACAGCATCATGACGAAAGTTGAAATGATGAAGGACAAAATAGTTATATAGCTGCCAATACCTGGAGGATAAGCAAGAACAAGAACATCTCTGACTGAATATGTTTTTAATTTTGGGGCTTTTTTCTGGATTTAATTGCCTTTTTTTTTCCTGGCAAACATTACATTCATTTTGCAGAAGCAAATGCTCTCCAGCTGCCTTTAGACATTGCTGCTGAAGAACAGTGGCCAGTGCTCTGGGTCTGTACTGACTTGTGAGGGGTGGCAAGTGCCCTGCAGGGGTGGCTGCAGCAATGACAGCAGAACGGGCAGTGCAGAGGCAAAGCCTTCTGACGTGCTGGATAGCTTGCCCAGAAAGAAAATGTGTTTGTAAGTTATGGAGTAATTCAACAGAAGGATGGCCTGTAGACTATAGGAGTGCTATCTGTGGGTATGAATTAAAAGACAGGAAAGGTGGTGGTGATTAACTGGGATCTTTTGGAAAGTATGGGATGAGGGCATGATGTAGATGGTATATAGTAATTACTGGATATTGTCCTGATTTTGGAAGTGATATAGTTGATTTTCTTCCTGTAGCTGATATATTATTGAGTTTTGGATATATGGATGAAGATAATTATGAGAATACACTGATGTTTTAGTTGTTACTAAGGTCTGTTTACACTGACACAAAGAGTTTTCAGCTTCTCATGCTGCCCTGGTGGCAAGGAGGCTGGGATTACACAAGGAGCTGGAAAGCCAAAGGGGTTTTTTATACTGTATGACATCATGCATAGCATATAAACTAGGGGTAAAGTGCCTGGGGGGCTGCTGCTCAGGAACAGGCTGGCCATCACTTACTTGGTGGTGAGCCCTTGGTTTTCATTTGCATCACTTGTTTCTCTTGAGTTTTGACTTTCTCTTGGTTATTTTCCCTTTCATTGCTATGTTATTATTATTCTGCTATTATTATTATTATTACTATTATTTTAAACTCTTTTTATCTCAACCCACAAGTTTTCTTTTTAACCTTTCTTCTCACCCCATTCCCCTGTGCAGAAATGAGTAAGCTGCTGTGCAGTGCTCAGCTGCCAGCTGGGGTTAAACTGTGACAGTGTTAAACTGTGTTAGCTGTACTCTAATACTTGTCTTGCACCCTTGTTAGAAATACCACCAGTCTCCAAATACCTTTAGAGACAATACTCTCCCTTCCCTCAGTCTTTCAGATGAGACATAAAATAATCCTATCCCATGACTATTTTTCCTATATAATCCTGTTTAAGGGGTCCTCCATTTCTTTACAGGGGATAGGTAGGCTGCAGTGCAAAGCTTTCCCACTGTGCACATTTTCATTGGAAAAAGCTTTATTTTTCAGATTGTACTATGTCATTAAATGTCTGTAAACAGAAATACTAAGATCTGAAGAGGTTATTTGTCTAAACTGAGGAGCTCTTATGTTAGCAGTGTGATGAAGAGAGACAAAGTGCCATCTAGTGAAAACAATAATTTAACATAAAGAAAAGGTTAAGATCTTACTGAAGATTAGTTTGACAGTGTCAATTCCCAGATGTGGGTGAATAGAGCCAGTGTTTTATTAATATAATATCACAATTTAGGCAGCAAGGCAATTATTGCAATTATTCAAATCTATGAGTACTCTGTGAACTTTTGCAGCTTTTTTTTAAAAAAAACCAAATATATTAAATTCTTTTTATGTGTACAAAGTCAATCATGGCTAAGTTGTGCCAGAAGTGCTGTGGTTATTCTGTAAGATATTTTCCTTCTGAAACACCAACAGTCCAGTACAATAAAGAGCCTGTGCGGGTCCAGTACAATGTTTACACCACACAGGACTGAAATGTGAGGTCAAGAAGTACATGCTTTTTAGGAAAACAAAGGGAACTACATACTCTCTCCATTCTACCCACTCTTGAGTTTATCTGGTTTGATAAACAGATTCCTCAACACAAATTGCACAGTGCAATTTCTCTGAAATCATTAATGTTCTGGATTACTGCACTTATGATATTTCCCCACGGTAAATAAAACATTTTTTTTTTAAGAAATAGAGTAGAATATTCACTGAGTCACTATGAAAAAATTTGAGCTAACTAAAATTTCGGATGACTTTGATTTTCAAAAATCAAATGGCAAAAGTTTGCCTCAGATTACTGAGATACAATACACAAAGCATATTTAACGATTTACATACCTGCTTTTGTGAAAATATTATTTTCAGGGAAAATGGAGGGAAATGGAAGTAAAATATTAAGCTTCCGTCCTTGTTCTGTAATTCATCCTAAATTCCTGCTTGTTTTGCAACATTTAACTACTTTGTATCAGCACACCTTCTGATTCTAATGCCTCTCTCTAGTCTGGAAACTATTAAAAAAACAAAACACTTCGGCATCACAGTCTGAGTGTTGTGATTGTCATTTCATTGGATAAGTGAAACAGGCTGAGGAAATAGAATCATGGTTTTGGTATTGTATCCTATTCAATGCAAAGCACACTGCTAAGAGTCCAAAGGGCTTGTAAGCAGAATGGTTGACACACCTATGTTTGTCAATACTCATGTGAAATTACCAGCAGCAGAGTTAACGTGGCGAAAATTGCTTGCGTGCAAACTCCTTTGCAAATCTCCCTACAAGTTGTCCTTATTGAGATTTCAGAACTGAGTCTGACCCCCAGAGTTAATACTACTGGTATTTCTCATCTCTAAAGATATATTTGATAACTATATCCTGAAAGAAGGAATCTGAAAAAAAGCTCCTTTCCCCCTGTCCATGAGAAAGATTAAAGATTTTGAAGTTACCTTAATTATAGAGCATTGGCAGCTTTTGCTTAATTTCCCTGGACCTTTATTCTGCATCAAACACTCTGCTGTATTATTTGGATTGTCATGCCTTTCTTTTAACTAGGCTGTTATTTACTAGTGTTACTTCCCATTCTCGTGATAAACTTACTTTACCTAACTAAAAGTTGCTTTATTGCTAATTTGTCTCCCATTATTTGCAAGAGGAAAGGGTTTATAAACACTATGTAAATCTTTGGCATAACCAACTACTATGCTTTTAGTTTCTTGGCAAAAAGAAAAAAGTCCCTTTTTATAAATTTATTTAGGGTTCACAGCACTGGGGCTTAGAAGGAGTTGAAAAGCAGAGTAGGTACTGTAAGTAAATAGTTGTTAAACCCCCATGAGAAAGGATTTGAAATGGGTCTGTGAATGGGAATAGGTAACAGTAAAATTAAAGACAGACCACTACCAAAAAAAAAAAAAAAAAAAAAAAAAAAAAAAAAAAAAAAAAAGCATTGTGCAGAGCACAATGGGGTGAAACAATCCCATTTCCAATGTTTCTAGGATGTATCCTGTTAATGCATCCCAGGACATTTATGTCCCCTAGCATGTTGGAGCAATGATACAGGAACAGTGCCAAGCCTGTGAGTTAATTTATTAATTTATTCTACCTGCCATCCAAGCACAAAAAGAAACACAACCTGACACTTTGGGGTTAGCTGATTTATTTAAATTCTTCCCTACTTAGATCTTTGTTTTATTTTATTTTTAGTTCCCTCTTAGCATTACTTTTGAATAAGAAGTTCCAAGTATGCTTAATCATTGAAAAGTTCCTGACAGTTTCTATAAAAGCAGTAACATTTTCTTTTATTGTAGCTTATGTTGCAGAAAGAGTAGACTTAGAAGTAATAAATATTGACGCTCATGGAGAAGACTGAGGATTAATTTCCTTGAATGATTTCTACATATGCTGTGGAATTTCAATACATAACACTAATCTCTCAATGTTTGATACAATACAGCTGGTAGTAAATCTTCTTACTTATGTGGCATATATTGCTAATTAAATAGTTCTATCCTGCCCAAATTTCCTTCTAGGTGTTTGCCTATGTTTCCTAATTTTCTGCTTACATATTCAATCAGTGATTTATCCCCTATTTGCCCTTTCTGATGTAATTAAAAGTAAGCTGACAGAAACAAAAGCAATAGTTGAATACAGTCTGGTGTGGAGAAGCAGTGGGGAAAGAAAGGCATACCACCAATGGAGCCATCAAGGCCAAAAACTCAGACCCGAGCTCTACTAGAGCACATCACATAATTTACATCAGGAAAGATGTAAAAGAGTCCTGTCCACTAAATATACTGTCTCTCTTTGCCAGCTGGGATCAGGATCTAACATCAAGCTATCGCGAGTAAGAATACTCATAGAGAAGTTTAAAATCCTAAGCTATTAAAATGGTATAACACCTAGAAGTTAGTGTGGCAAATTTACTCTTCTTGAGCAATCTTCAGATCTGTGACTGTATTTTAGGAGGTCAGTAAAGTTGTCTGGATTTAAAACATTGTCAGATGTAAATTGAGGAAACAACTTGAACCATGGTACGTAATTTCACAGCGAAGTTTTGGAAAAAACCCAACAAACAACACACCACAAAAAATAAATATGTAAAAATCTAAAATGATACGCTGAAAGGGGTGTACATATGTGTGTATATATATATATATATAGGTATATATATACTTTACAAAAGTATGTGTGCATAATCTATATTCAGGAAGAGACGTGCCCATACATTTTCTACATACAGCTTCTTGGTAATAAAAAAGTCAATGCATTCTTAATATTTATACACTTGATTTGAAAATTTATGTCTTCTGGAAGCAGGAAAGTAGTCAAAAGATTAGGTAATGGAAAAAAAAAGTCATTGTGTGCTTCCTTCACCGAGGTTTTGGAAAATAGTTCCTGTGGGTTCGTTTCAGAGTGTTTTATCAAAATTATTGAAAAGAGAAATCTATTAATGAAAACACTTGCATTTTAAAATAAACATCTTTAATACTTCTGCTGTAAAATCAGTTGGTAAGTTATGTCAGATCACATCAGCAGTGTTGGACTGCCCATGTAATGCAGTGTGACTGATGCAGGCTGACAAGATATGCAAGCCAGTGACATTTTAAGTGGGATGGGGGACAAAAGGAAAAATATGACTTTGCCTCAGAAGATAAGATGTGAATGTGCACATATGCACAATCCCAACTGGCCTCAATGGTTGCCTTCCTGGAGTTTCAGCAGGGAGCTATCCCTTCATTTATGGAGTTAGGCCTTTCATTGTAGCCTGGAGTTGTACAGAGGAGATACTGAAATAAGTCTCACTTAAGAGAGTCCCACACAAATCTCATCATATCCTACTTCAAAACTCATTTGAAAGTGCTTCAATGAGGCATCAGTCAGTGCTTAGACCTTGCAGAGGTTCTCTCCAGAGAGGAAATTTGCATATTGTACAATCATGATTTACCATTTTTCTGTATCTCATTTAAAAACACATTTTTTAACCAACAAATATTCTTTAAAATTAGCACCCAGAGAAGCATAAATTAACATATGAATTACTTTACTCAAGTTCAGAGAAACGCTCTTAACCTTGAAAGGCATTTCACCATTTGCAGAAAGAGTTTCACACCATTGCTTATGGTCTAGTGAGTGTCAGCGACTCAGAAACACAGGGCTGTTGAATACGAAGCCTACATGCAACAAGCAACCATAATTTCATTTTCTTGGCAAATGAGCATTAAGCCTACTTAGTACAATTTCAGTAATTCAAGATGAAGTGCAGACAAGGAGAGACACAGTTAATGAGGAGTGTTGGTCCATCAGGATAACGATTCTCCTGTCAGTTAAGTATCTGTGAATAACTCCACGTGGTATTTAATATGCCATCACAGTGCATGAAAAAGCAGTCATGCTACTTAGACACCAAGTTAAAAAAAAAAACAAAAACAACAAAAAACTACATCTGAGTTTTACGTAACCCAAAGTAATGCAAGGAATATCTTTATCAGGGCTGCACCTGCTCAGTTTATATGATAGTCAAAGCTGTAAACAAAAATTTGCTTTTAGGGAATAAATGTTCCTTTACTGCAGAGTATAGGGCTGCTTTATACAACTTAGCAAAGCTCTTTAGCCTTCTGACTCCTGAGAGACAGATTTGTTTTTCTGTTTCCCACAGCCCTGCAACATCTGAATTTGTCACAATAATTACTGAAAACATTGTCTAAGACCTATACAATAGTATCTGTAATTGTCTCTATTTACATGAAGTAAAGAAAACAAAGCCATAATAATAAAACTATGGTATGACTGGAACCTCAAGCACAGAAAAGCAAAAAACCCCATGGTTTTTAACATTTTAGGGGAAAATTATCTTCAGCAGAAAACTCAGTAATAAAATCAAGCTAGCCCTGCCTTCTTCCAATTGCCTGTTTTAACTACTAAAAGTTTTCTCTATCAGATACATTTTGATGTAGGAATCCTATACAGTTGCAGTACTTACTTAAACATTGTAAGGATGTCTTAAACTATTACAGCAGACATAGATTAAATTTCCCTTGGCATTAGTTATAAAGTGTTAAGGATTCTTTGGTAGCTCTGAAAATATTTGACAAGGCGATAGTTTAGATCTTAATATTTTCCCCTTATTCCTAGCTAATTAAAAACGCGCTTAGAAAACATTATCCATCATAGCTTGGAATTCACAGGAGTAGTAAAATTACTTCCAACAAAAATGTACAAGGAAAGCAACTCTCACAGTCTTGACCTGAGATATCCTGCAGATTTGTAATGAAGATTGTAGCTAGCAAAAGGATTAGGAGCTCTTACATGATAATCCATGTTTGAAATCTGCTTGATTACAGTCCAACAAATAATTTGTAATGCATCAATTCAGTGGTGCTTTTCTTATTTGCCTGTTGGTTTGGAATGGATCTTTAGGGGTTTGCATGCCTGCTGTTTTTTCCAATAGATACCTGGATATGTGTCGAAGGTATTTTACTTCAGTATGAATATGTGATGACTGATGTCAAACTAGTTTCCTTCTACTGCTCCGCTGCTCCTGCTCTGCTGCTTAGAAGAGTCTTTTTCACTTCTGTTTTGCTATCAGCAAAATAATTTGCTAGAATTTATTACACAACCAAGTGTTATGACAGGCAGGACAATATTAAGGTAAGCACACTAAAATGAAAAGAATGTTAAAGAAAACAAAATAAGAAGGGTAGATGAATACAAGTCAAACATCTGAAATACTGCAGGTGTTTTTCTAGACAATGGGGAAAGATGATTTTTTTTTAAATAAAAAAAATAATTCTTTAATTTTTCTTCTAATTGTTGTGAATCAAACATCTGAAATACTGCAGGTGTTTTTCTAGACAACGGGGAAACATTTTTTTTTAAATAAAAAAAATAATTCTTTAATTTTTCTTCTAACTGTTGTGACAAATCAGGTTTTTAGACTTGTAAGACCATCATTTCACAGCAGTACAGTTTGTCAAATGTTAAAAATATTTGCTTTAATATAAATTGGGAATTTGAGATTTTTGCTTTATTTTACTTGAGTATTATCAAGCATGGCAACATGAAAAATAGGAATTCATGACACCCAAAATGCATCTGTCCCTCTCTTTTGTGGCAAATTTTGAGTGATTGAGCCCAAATTTTATAAATGCTGCTTAAACTATATTTGCACATGGCATGCATAGTCATTGCTCTAACAGAAAAAATACATGCCCTTTCTACTAGGCAAAAGATCCTAGCTGCTCCAGCATTAGCAGGCATCATTAGAACATTGCTAGGTACAGCTGAATAAGCTTTGCCTCTGTTATGTCATTTATATTCAAGCCATTAAAAATAACATTGTAAGCTGTTATGTAGTTGTCATATCAGGAAGAAGCCTTATTCTGATTTAATTAAATTTTTCTGGCAACTGATAAAGACAGGGAGTGGAAATAATTAAGCCCACATAGGTTATTCTTTTCGTTATTCAAGGAGAAAATCTCTAAAGTTTTATCCTTCACTGGGCTTTTTTAGGAAACTGTTTTCTCAGGTCCTTGCCATTTATTAATGTGTTGATTCATTTTAGCAGTACTGATATCTCTAGTGGGTCATAACTCATTTCTGTTGAAACCCCAACATGCAGAAACTGTTTTGGAGAATTCTCCCCAAATAGTTACAGATGAACTATCATCTGAAATCAGTGTGATTTATTTAAAGTTGAAGACAGCTGCAATGCACGAAATTTGATTAAATGGCTTGGCCACTGCCCAGACAGATTTACCTCTGGAAGGTTTTCACCCAGAAGTGCTATGAATAGGCTGCTCAAGAGTACTTGAGGCCAGATAAAAGAACTTGGAAATCCAGTACCATGTTTTAAGGCAGATGCAGCAAAAATGGAGACCAGAAAACTCTGTTAAGCCTTTCTATGCTGCATAGGGTGTTCAACACCTTCACGTGGTATTCAGAGCAGCACAAGGAGCAGCAAAAAGCCTTCAGTCAGTCCTGTACATATTACCTTTCTTCTGCCAGCTCACTGGGAAATGCTGAGTCTTAAATCCTAGCTTCATTCAGCTTTGGAAAAAATTGGATTACCCACTCTTGGGTTTCACCTCCTTCACTAGTTGGAACAAGAAAGAAAATTCAGTCTCCAAACACTCATGAATGTAGAGGCTCAGATTTCCTCTTTATTAAAAGTTCATGGTTAAATAACGAAATTGTAAAACAAGTTGGTTTGTTTGGGTTCTTTTTGTCTCTGCATGTTGGAATTTTCCCTCGTTTTCTTCCCTTCCACACCTAGTTATGGGGAAAGATCCCAGTCTGTTCTTCGTTTGCTTATTTTTATACAGGAATTAATGTTGCCACACTGTAGCAAACTTGTAGCAAAACTCCAGGGAGAGGTGGAGGGTTGGCTGTAAAACCAAGGCAGTTTCACTCAGGTGCTTACTATCATACCTGCCTTCCCATGGGAACTACAAAACGTGTATTTCAGATGATGCCTGGGCTCAGCCAAGAGATGTCTTCAGGGGACTTTGCTATGACTTATGTAATGGACTGGGTGATGGCGGACACCAGTTCTCCAGTTCTGGTTATGGATTCTTTCAGAGGTTAATAGCATGCTGAATTTGGATATGGTTTACCCCACCATGGAGTTCACAGGGATTTAATCTGCCATCGTATCCCACATGGATAAGTTGTTAGGAATTACCCATTGTCCTGTCTGCTGCACTGGATGTCCTGAGAACAAGAACAGTGCCACCAGCACACAAAAATGATACAGCTCTCTGTCTCCTTTGATGTGGTATTTCCACACTCTGTCAGTTCTGGGTGTTC
The DNA here is from genome assembly GCA_910950805.1 of Acrocephalus scirpaceus scirpaceus. Lineage (NCBI taxonomy): Eukaryota > Metazoa > Chordata > Aves > Passeriformes > Sylviidae > Acrocephalus > Acrocephalus scirpaceus. The sequence continues at coordinate 42,948,915 of OU383780.1, forward strand.
CCTGGCACATCAATCCCAATGTTCCAGTTACTATGTCTTACAGTTGCAGGAAGGAAGGTGGGGCCAGGCATAACAGGCAAGAGACGCTTTTCATCTGCCCTACGACTGTTTGATAAAAAATGAAATTTAAAAAAATCCGTAACAACAATGACCAGGTCCACAGCCTAGCAGTTAGTGCTCTTCACTTTCCTGAGGTTTGCTATCAGTACTGTTGCAGTTTAAATTTAAGACAGTATAATGGACCAGTTGCTTACACCTACTTGACACTGTGCACAAAATGGATATGATGGCTTATTAATATGTGGGTTTGGGAAAGCAGGTAATATCATGTGAGCTGTCATTGCAAAATGCCCCTCCCACTACAAGATGAGAAATGTTCAGCACTATATAAATTGACAAGGGCCTACATTAACTTGTATGCCAGATACACACTGTGCACAGTCAGATTGCATCTCACTTTTGATTTCAGGACCCCTTCCAGACTAATACTATCATAGCCAGGAAGAGATCTGACCTCCTGTGATATGTCTCACTGCTATATCATCCAGAGCATCACTTCTATTTTGTTTGTCTCCTCCCTTGGGCACACAGAGTATTAACATATTCCTGCCAAATATATGAAAAGATATATATTTTCACATCATAGCCTTGGTGTAGATGAAAATGAGCATTCTTCATTCCTCTGTCAAACAAGCTATTGTTCAAACCAATGTTTCTTATTGTGCCAAGAAAATACTTGGCTGCTTTATAGTACTAAAACTATGTGGCTTTGATCATCTGATTGACAAAGAAATGCTTGCTTCCTCTCTGTCTACCAGTAAAGTTTCTAAATTGAAAGCTTTAACACAATACTCAACAATCCTGAGTAGAGTCATTAACAAAACATAGTCTGTGAGATAGCACTGAAGTAAAAGGTGAATGAAGAGTAATAATGGCATTTTGTAGTTATGCACTGAAGTAAAAGGTGAATGAAGAGTAATAATGGCATTTTGTAGTTATGCACATATGAATTAATTTATAAAACATCTGGATACCATATTCAATGGTATCCAGATGTTTTATAAATTAATTCATAAAAGGTAGGCATCCTCAAGTAAAAAAAAAATGTGTAGCTGAAGGAACAACATTATATTTTGGTTAAACTATTGCTCTTTTGAGAAGTTCACAGGAATCCTTTAAATTACTTTACTTTGAAGCAGGAGCTACAGAGCAATACTTGTAAATTTTTTTGTGTTTACAAATCATTCATTCTAAAAGATTATTTTATTAATATATGTATTCCCAAATATTTACAAGGTACTCTTTTCCACTGCATTTTATCTGATGGAATATTTAATGTGAGCAGTGTCAATGCAGTATCTTGCAAAAATTAATCTTACTCTGTATTTGAATAATTATTAGCTGGTGTAGCTCTCATTTTGAATAAATGATTTCAACCTCTAAAACCATAGATTTATGAATAAGGAATAATACCCTTCTTGACAGGTTATGATTTTTCTTTTAAATACCCTTATTCCAAAAGTTTGAATAAAAATCTTTATTTCTTCAAAGTGGGAATATTTAGTTTTTAAGTTTATTTTTAAAATGTGCAATTGATTTATCTTCATTTGGAAGCATTTTTAAGGTATAATGGGTTGAAACAGAAATATATGGATGACTTTCTCTCCCACATTTTCTGCTACAAATAAAATTTATTTAGGTAATTACTTGCACTGTAACATGAGTGCAATAAATGGGCAAGACATTTAATTTACCTCAGCTGTTTTGCACACAGAGAACTGTTATGAAGCATGTTTAGAGTCATACTGTACACGAATGCATTTCCTCCACTTCTCCAAGAAAGTACTAAGTCAGGGGTTTGATTATGTCTTTCCCTACATTTCCTCTCAACAATATACTTTGGGCCTATATTCTCATGAAGTCACTGTCTGGGTCGGATTCAAAGTCAAAGCTTTGCCTCCTGGCCATCCTGGCAAGAAGGCCACCTGCAGGCTGAGATTCTCTGACCCGGGGATCTTCCCCTGTTTCCCTGTGCCAGGATTAGGGCAAAGGGATAATCTCCACTTATACAAGTGGCTGCCCTGAAGAGTGTTTGCCTCCAAAGCAGGGAAACAAATTTACTTCAGGCACCGTGTGCAGACTTAAAATTATTCATTAGAACTGTCAGCTATGCTAGTCCAGCATTTTAACTGCTAATCCAAGTTAACAGCTCTCCTTTTTTTGAGAGAGGCAATAAACAAAAAGGTGGCATTTGAGAAGCATCAGTGGAGAAAAACATTAGGCAGTGCATAGCTTAAATTAAGTTTTTTGTCATACACAAACTTGCTTTAATAAACTTTCAACTTGTCAAGATCACAGTTGAAAAACACTTCTAAGGTCCAGCACTCCAGTGCAACTAATATTCTTCTTGACATTTGAAGTATTATGTAAGGAGCTTCAGGTGTAAAGTGCACTGTAGACAAAAGACTTTCTTGCCTCACAAAGAAACTCATAAAATGGTTGAATTGTCAGGAAAGTGACAGCCAGTAAGGGACAAGAATGCAAATGGATTTAGAGCTGTGATAGCTCCTGAAGGATACAGGTCTTACGCTACAGTCTGGAAACATCTCTGGACTGATGTTCTCCCCTCCAATAAGCTCTAGTCCTTGATTGCACCCTACAGACCGCCAGGCTAGCAGAGAGCATGAGGCTTGAGCCAAGTTAAAAACTAAGCCAAAGGAGGAGGATACAAGCTTATTTATTCTGGATCCGATCTACCCAGGCTGCCAGGTTCGTGTTTGGTGGGGAGGACAGCTGGCAAAGCAGTGGTGGCTGCCAGCAGCTCCCTTAGCTGCCCATATCAATATCACAAGCTGCCAGAACAACTTTCCTAGAAGTCATTAATAATTACAGTAGGGCAAAATGCACCCATTTTCCAAAATAGGAAGTGAAGTGCAAACCACACTATGTTATCACCACTTAAAAACACAGAACAGTTCTGATTGTCTTTGGAGCTGGGCTAATCATCTGGGAAAATTGGTAAATTAATGTGGTTGCACAACCTTATGGTCAGCATGATCTTTTTATCAGAAAAGGCTTGTTAAAGTGGGGTCTTTACTGTCACTGACAAAAGCAGGGGAGCTACTGATTCAGCTGAGATTGGGAGAACCAAACACAGGTCTACCTGCACATTACTGGGAAACACTGGTGCAGCAAATTAGCCTTCATCCAAATCCCAGCTCACACTCAAAGTACCTGCGTGAGATAACACCAGAAATTCTCAGTCACTGACTTCACAGTCTTTTCTGATTCGTCTCGAAATTTCATCCTCTTTCATTATGGACACATTAGTCCAATATTTGACACACTAAGTTCAAAGACAAAAGAGGAAAGAATTTATCTCCACTGACATATTCCAGCTCTAAACACAAATTTTTCCAATAAAGGAACTAAAATAAAGATTACTGCCTGTGACACTGTTCTAGTGGAGAACAACCTTCCTCACCCCATCAGCATCACTTTACAATTGCAGTGGCAGAGTGGTGTGACTAAGGGGTGCTGGAGAACAACTAGCTTTTGAAGATCACACAAGTACCTGTTACATCTGTCCACAGGAACCTGTTCATTTCCTTCTCAGGGGGAAGGCAGACTAGGCCCCAAAATCATATCATTTAAGTCAAGCAGTGAAAAATACCTATTTTGACTCAGGCACCTAACAGCAGATTCAAATATAACTGAGCTTCACAGGTAGAGAACAACTGTGTATTTTCCTCCATTTTGTAGTAACATACTTCCTCCTCTCTCAACTAATTTCAAAAGGTTAAGTCAAAAAAACAAAAACAAAAACAAAAACAAAAAACCAAAACAACTCCCCCAAAAAACCAACCAAAAAACCACACACACACAAAAAAAAAAAACAACCAAAAAAAAAACCCACCCAAAAAACCCCAAACTCTTACCTTGAAGGTAAGACCGCCCACAAAGTGGGATATTACAGAGGGAGAACAAACAAAAACACAGCTAACATTTCAGAACAATCCTGAACTGAAGGCCTAGAACTAGTTTAAATGGCACCTCAGGATCATGTACAGGAAGGCAGAATGCTGAAGTGTTGTATATATATGTCAATACATATGTGGGTGCATCTATAACATGTTGTAATCATTCTGGAATATGTTGTCACTTTAAAGTAATTATAGTATACACAAGTGGGCAGGAAAAAAAATCACTGAAAGTGAAGCTCAGACTTCTGAATCCATAATAAAGCATCATAATTACCTGTTCTTAGTTGGTGAACAACTGTAAAGATAGATATAAAAGTCAATATAAGGAGCAGGTGTTCAGGCACTACTCTTGAGCATTCTTAATACACTTTCAGGCTTTTTCCACTCATAGAATGGTGATCATACCATTCTAGGTATGTCAGCTGTGCAGGCTTCTGCCAAATTCCCCTGCTCTTAAGAAAAGAAATGTAATTTAGCAAAGCATGATGAGCTGCTGTCAGCATGAATGGAGCTGCCTGTCCATTGTGTTGTTGCCAGCACTTTTGACAGTGAAGACTTGAAAAAGCAAGTTAATGGCTCTTTGTGAGTTTGGTCAGGCTAAAAGGAGTTCCACTTTATACCCCTGTCTAGGAAGGACATAACTGTTATTTGGTGATTTTCCTTGCTTTCTCTCTTCTTTGGGCTCTCATATGACAGAGATTAGAACAGCATACTTGGCAAATACCATATGTTCTTGTAGGGCAATCTACATTACTACCCTTTACTCCTGTGCAACTTTGTTAGACTGAAGAATACATTTCATGGGGCAAACTAGAAAAATATTGATATAACAGAGCCACCTTCTGATACTGTTCCTTAATCTGCTACTTCCTTTTTTGTACAATGCTTAGATATCCATTTTCCATACTTGCTTTAGTTTCCAGCAACCCTTGAGACTATTACATTAACATGCATAATTGGATTGTGATCCTTTATGTTTGCAATTCACTGTGCATTCTTCCAGTTTTTTGTGCTCTGTTTTTGGCAAAAGCCTATAACCACATGTATTTCTTTAAAAAACACTAATTTTTAAAAGTTACTTGCATACAGCTTATGACTAATGTCATTCTTTAATGGTAGGTAGGAATTCTAGGCCTTTTGATTGATGGCTGCAAAATTACTTTGGGAGGGCACTGACAATGAATTATTTCTGTAATTTCTTGTAAAACTCAGTGCTTCAAAACCAAGTGCTGGCAGAATCATATCACTGTTCTGCTTTGAACTCTGCCAATATTGAAGTTTACTAAATTTTAATGTGCCAGGGAAGAACTTTTATCAATCTGCATTAGAAATAAACACATGTATGAAGACTGCAACATATAAAACAGTAGGGTATTTCTTTATGTTAATAACTCCTGAGCAGATATTCTTAGCTCATTCTGTTTAAATGCATTGGGTGACAGGATGTTCCAAATTCAGTTTGAAGAAATGTAGGCAGGTTTCTGCAAGTCCTCTGATGTTCTGTCTCCGTAAACGTTTCCAGTGTTGTTTCTTTCAACGGCTTTTATTGCTGTATACCATGATAGTCAATAAAATTATTTGATAAAAAGGTAAAAAAACTAATAACCTCAGAAACCACAGAAGAATAGAATTAAATCAAACAGGTCAGTGACACTGCTTACTTCCCATTGGATCAAAGGTAGTGAAATGGTGATTTGAGCAGGATATAAAAAGAACCTGTCTGTGTAATAAACTGCAATAGCAAAAATCTTATACTACTTATACTACTTCTTTAAACATTGCACCCAATGCATCTAAAATACACCTTCAGACCTATATCTAAGGATTAGTTGATGTAGTTTGGTTACGAGTTCTCTGAAATTCAGTGGTGAATGTGACAAAGGTCACTTAGATTCTCTTTTAATCTTGCTTTTTTGCATATAAAATAGTTTTCTTTCAGTCAAATTGCTGGTAAGTTTTGCTAACAAAGGAGGCAGTATTTGTGAATACTTCTTGATGTACTGTTGGGCAAATGATGCATCTGATTCATCTTGTTTGAAGGGGTTTTTTTGGTTGGTGGTGCATTGTGGCTCTGTACTTTTTGGGCTTCAGAATTCTGCTGCTAACTATCGCATGCCGATTTCCATGGGAACAAATTCCCGTTCTCCTAACACTTTCTTTGTTATTTTGTAAATACTATGAGAGCTTCACTCTTCTGACGATTTTTCTCAAAGCAATCTCTGTCACCTAGCGTTTACAAAAGGGGAAGGGAGTGAGTCCTTCTGTGACCAATCACAGCCCCTTTTGCAGACCATGTGATAAAAGAGGCAGAAGAAAATGTAAATAAAGCCTTCTGATCACCACCGAACCGTCTCTGTGTGTCCTTCATCGCCTTTTCCTACTGCGACAGTGCATGTCCTTCTCAGAAAATACTGTTTAAAACAGTTTTGACTATATATAATGGGATTTGTATATAATGGGATTTGATTAATATATGAAAAAACTCTAAAATCTCCATGGATTACATTATGGATGTGTGTAATTTTCCCAATACCCTTAGGTAGGGATACTTTCCTTAGGAACATTTATTCAGATGCTACTGAAAAAGAAAAAAAGAAACTGTACTTTAAAGCAAATGAAAAAAGATATGAGGAGAGTTAGGACCTGAAGACAGAATAGTAAAATCATCATAGTTTGGTTTGGTTTGTTTTTTTTTTTTTTTTAATTGAGGATTTTTCCTTATAAAATAAAAGGGAACTTGACATAGGTGCCAGCTTGTTCCTTTCTTGGGACTCTGTTTTAACTATATCTATTATCCCAATAAGCTTTGCAGGACAGTTGAAGCTGACAAGAGGGACACACAGGTGTTTTCTGACACTTGGCACTCCATGTCAGACTGTTCCAAGTGCAGAGCATTAGGTGAATAAATTATACGCCTATCAGAAGACAGGTGCAGTGACAGAAAATGTGCATTTTCTGGATAAGCATTGGAGTCCCGCAGCCTCTGAGAGAACTTTGAAACACATGGTATGTTTCCTTCTTCAGATACTCAGTTCTGAGCTTTACAGACGTTTCTATTTAATGTCCAAGAGCTTTCTGATGTACAATAATGCCTCCTCACATTTGTGCCAGCAGAGCTCTCTCCTCAAGAAGCATCTCTCCAGATGTGCTGAGTTTTCTGTGAAGCTGGTGGGACCTGGCAGTTTCTTACAGTCATGGTCCAGGCTGTGCCACTAATTACCCTCAGTATAAACCCAGCCTGTTTCCAGAGCCCATAAAACAAAAAAAAATATTGTATTATAAGGAGTCTTCAAGACATTTTTTTCCTCAAAGCCTCTCTGATTCCAGGGTTCCTCATAAAGATACTGAAGTCACCATTCCAGACTAATTCATCTTTGCATGGTCTAGAAACTAACAATTCTCTCGCACACAAGTGAGATTGGAAGAATTTCTTTCTTTCCAAACATTCTGAATAAAAAAAGGTTAATTTACCATGTGCCTTTGAGTACCAATTGTTGTTTATGAACCAGTAGATTTCTTTTTGCTCTCAACTATACTGGTTTGGGACTTTTTATGTGTTCTAGAGCCTTCATTACCTTCAATTACTTTCTCATGCTTGAACAACCGGTGTTCTTCACTTTAAAAAATTGTTCCTGTACCTTTCACTGTGCTTTGCCTGCAGAAATCAATCATGGTGAAGAAGTATAGTCAGAATAATTTCCTTTGCAGGGCTTATGCTCTACAGGATAAATCTCAGTCTTCCAGGAGAATGATTTTTAGAATAGATGTCTCATAAACTCGATTGTTTCTACAGCACCATTGCTAGTCCTCATTTGAGTCTCATAATTGCAAGGTTAACCATCAATTCCTGCTTCATTTCTGAGGCCTTTTACTACTGAATTGCCAGAACCTTTTTTTTTCTTTTTGATTGGGAAGGGTGGACATACTATGCCCAGAGATACCAACAAATGGGCCTTTGTGCTATGTATGGCTACATGGTAGCCAAAGATATCCTCACTGTACAAATCTGATGTACCAAACCACACCTGAGTTTGATCTAAGTTAGAACTAAACAGTCTCAACCTCTCAATATCATCCAATCAATCTTTATAATTGGATTTATCAGTGATTCCTCCTGCAATGGATCTACAGTATACATATATTTTTTGTCCCAGACAAAAGATTGATTTCTTTACTGTCTAAAACTTGCACTGCATATGATGCAGCTGCAGTGGCTGACATGTGCAGATAAAGCATGACTGACTTTACATCTCTCTGTTCACTGCTATCATTTGATGACATGGATGAGAAGAGAAGAATCTATAGCAATCCCATACAATCTGTTGCCCTCAGCATAAGTAATGTAGCCTGTTCAGATGAACAAACAGAAGTCCTATTTTGTCACAGAAGCCTAAACTGCTCATGTCATGACTGGTATTTTATTGCCACACCAATTACAGTAAAATAGCAGTTTCTTCTTTGAAATTACTCACCTGGGAGTTAGTTTGCAGATTTCAAATCAAGCTGTAGTAAATAAGAAATCTCCAGAAGAAAAGAAGGCTTCCTTACAAAGAGGTTTGTCTCCCACTAGCTTCCCAGGTGCTAAAACAGCTTAAGAAAAAGCTGCTAACTACTCAAACACTAATTGAAAAGGAGTTTTCAGAGAAAAAAAATTGATTTTGTGGAGTCCAGATAAGAGTAATATAAAGTAATATTAATTACTTAATAAGGTAATAAGATTTTATATTTTCTCTTAAATAAAGTATCACAGTCCTCTTTGTGACTTGCCTGTTTGCTTCTCTTTACCTCTCCTAAAAGTAATTAAAATGAGAACCTGATGTACGTAGGCTCCACATGTGATACCCAGAGTGCCGGGTGGGCATCCCAATCATGTTCTAAGTCACCACCAAGAAGGAATAGATTCAGTAATCTGGAAGTAAGAAAAATGTTTCTGTTCTGTTAAACTCTGGAAAATTAAACAAGAGGTTGAATGCAAACTGCTGACTTCAATGTAAGCATTGATGGTCCCTGTATCTTTCCAAGATGTGATGTGATGAATCACTGTAACTTCCCCCTGAAGTGATACCTTTCACTTCAGAGCCCTGGTACCCTCCTCTATTACGTTCTCTGGCTGTGGCATTCAGAGGCTGGCCACAGAAATGAAGTACCCTAAGTCAAGTAAGTAATTTCAGATTAGAATAACTGTCTGGATTTTGATGACGTCCTTAAATACACAACAGTAAATTACCTGATTGCCTCTGTTAGTTCCAAACATTTTTGAAAACTTTGTATGCCCCTGTCTGTGTAATTGTTTGCTTGTAGAGAAGATTCCCAGGGGAGAGAGGCAAGAATTTTATGCAATTTGCAAAATCAATATAATCAAAATTATTCTTTTCTATGGTAAATTTCTCCATGGCATTTATTAAAGTCTTGTTTCATGCTCTAATTTTGATTTTTCCAGTGGTTTGAATTTACAGAGAGTAACTTGTCTAATAAAGGTCATAGCATAGACTTGAGGGTTTTTTTTGCTAGTAAACCTGTTATCTGTGGTATACTGCAAGAATGAAAAGGACAATTTTCCCTTGGTCAAATAATTCACTGCTAAAAATATTGAGTTCCATGAAGTAAGTATATGAACCTCTGACAATGGCATAACTCAAGTATTGTTTTGAGCTTGTTTTAGAGAGAAACTCTGTTAAGTGGTTAAAGTAAGGATGCAGTTAAAGCATACAGATGTACTAGAACAGCTAGTATATTTGGAAAAAACCCGAGGGTGTTTGGGTGGCTGATTTGGGCACACGTGAGGGTTTTGGGAGCCAGCCTGTTATGACTTTTGCCAAATGCAAAAGATTTTTCCACACTGTAACTTCCGAAGACCAATTCTTTACCAGCTCTTCAGAATACATGCTTAAGTCTGCCAAAAGCAGGAACTGTGAATGTGTTCACTTGAGTACACACTGAGGTTACACCTTGCTCATTGCAGAGGGGGTGGATCAGGTGACTTTCCAACCCAATCTATTCTATGATTCCACTTGAGTCCACTTGCACCTTTCAGATGAAGTTGTATGTAGCTGCATGTAGCTGATTCTGTTAACTTCAAATTCTGACACTTGATAGGAAGAAAACAGAAAAAGATTTCTATAGATTGGACTAGTCAGACATTCCTCAAAAGCTGCTCTATATTTCTATGCTTCACTTCAGCAAGTAATTAAAAATATCCCACCCCTATCTTTACACAGTTGATATTCGCTGGTAGATTTGATTGCTTTGCACACTACCCCCTTTGCCATATTCAGATGGCAATACAAGGATTTCTAAAACACATTATGAAATGGTGATGCCTCTTGGATGCTACTTAAAATGCAATCACCATGAAACAGGTAATTAGACAGCATCTGGAATGTTCTTTTCTGTTTTGGACATTTTCAGAAACATTAACAGAGAAGAAATTCAAGAAAGAGCAGCTGTAGATGATTACACATCAGGAGGAATCAAATTAAAGCATACAAAAAGGTTTTTAACTTGTCCAAATGAAGCTGTGAAGAAATGTGTCTGAAGACTGTAGAAGGGCTATTTGTCCCCTCTAAGCTTTTCCAGTATATGACTCCCCTTCATTCTGGGAGTTCAGGGAGGACTCTCAGAATCAGAGTTACAGTTCTGAGAAATCCTGAAAGGAAAGGTTTTGCCCAACTCTGAACTGTGGGACTGTATCGGGAAAGAGAATGAAGCTCTGGGAAAGATGTTGAAGAAAAGACTCTCCAGAAAGTTCAGAGTGGCACGTGGGACTAAGATGGAGGGCATGGAAAAGGTAAGGTTGCATTGGAGTTCAGGAGCAAGTGGATTTCTGAGTCTGCACAGACTCCTGTGCAAGGAGGTGAGGATTGCCATGTCAAGGCCTTCTCTTGTGACAAGTAGAGGTTACTGATATAGCTTGACAAGTCAGAAGGATAATCTGTCACACCACCATGTCTGTTCAGATGGGAGTGGAGAGCTCTGAAAAAGCCTCTGGAAGGCCTGGGACTCACCTGGGGACAAAGACATCTCTGAAGGAAAGACAGGCTCCCAGAACAACAGGCATTTGAGTCGATACCTGTGGCAGAGATATTCATTACTGTGTACCTATTCTGCTACCTCTGAAGTGTTACTTTTGTATCTGAGCAGCCGATGAGTCACCTGAAATCAGAATGTCACAGCAGCCATGAGAATAATCATGGAACACAAGAGCCTGAGGGAGGCAGTAAGGAGCAGGTACCTTGATCTGTCAGGATGCCGAGTGCTTCTAAACTAGAATCTACAAATTGTTAAAGACTACATTCTGAACGAAAAGTAACTGCTTAGGTTCTACTGGTGTTGAACTAAAGATAACAGTGAGGAAGAACTATATGCAATGGATGAAAAAGACATCTTAATGTTGATAGCAGGATGTAAAATATTACCAAAGTAATTGATGCATATTGCATCAAATGATTCACTAAAATAACACTAGACAAAACATTGAAAATATGTCTGCATTTATGGGGAGTTGAAATTAATGATCCAACATCAAGAATTTCCCTACCAGGTTTTTATTGACACAAACTGCTTCAGAAGTATGTATGCATCTTTGTAAATCATCTAAAATATCCTTTTCCTAACTAACATAACAGGCTCAGTGCATCTCATCTGCAACACTTGTAGTGGATTTAGTGGGACTTCTGGGACTATCTCCCATCTGAAAACCTTGCTGTGCCATTACAACAACCATGAGAAATTGGCACAGATCTTCATTACTTGATCCAAATTTTTAAGTTATGATTCCTAAACACAGGGTTTCACTCAAAATATAGCATGATTCAAAATACATTGTTTATGTGATATTTTCTCCACACGTACTAACTTAGTGATTATTTTTTAATCAGTATTTTTAGATATTCAGGATTCTGAAATTAGGTACACATGAATATAGAGTTTCTGTGGCCGCTCAAATGAATCAAAGGACCAATATAGTTCCTTGAATTGTGTCTGGTAGTGCAGTGACATCTGAGCCAGAGCCAAAATTGAGCTCATATACAGAAAAGAAAAAATTATCACTTCATAATTAAGAAATGTCTGAATCATGCTTTAGGAAGGATTAAGTATAAAAATGTAATTAAAACAGTTTTAACATATGTCAGTCAGTAAAATAATATGAAATAAAATTTTAAGGAAGAGATGCTAGGCATACTTTCCTGCCACCCACAAACAGAATGAAAGAGGATAATCAGAATATATAATTAGTAGCAAGAGAGGTACACTCATTGCCTTCATGAAATCTAAAATGAAGTCCTGATTAAGACTTATAATTAATGCTGATCTGCAAATCCTATTTATTTTATGCCAAAAAAAAATGTCATGCTTGATCTTAACTCTTCAGTTTGTTCTGTATTCACTTGCATCTTTCTATCTGGAAAATAACTCATATGGCTAAAGATGCCATATTTTTTTTTTTTCAATCTCCTTTCCACATCAGTATTCTCTAGATTTTGCCACATGGATGTTAGAAATTTGAGAAAGAAAGAATTGCAAAGTTGGTTTGTGTCTAACTAGTGTTTAGCAGATAAAATAATTCCTAAACTTTATAAAAGCTCCTATTTTATGCCTTAAGTTTTCTTTAATTCCTTGGAAATTACAATTTGAGTGGCCACTGAAAAACTTTTTACAACAAGGGAGGTTGAAATGCTGTCACAGGTTGTCCAAAGAGGCAGTAGAAATCCCACCTCTGAAAACATCCAAGGTCAGGTTGGACGGGGCTCTGAACAACATGATCTAACTGAAGATGTCCTTGTTCATTGGAGAGGGGTTGAACCAGATGATCTTTAAATCTCTCATTCAACACAACTATTATATGGTTTTATGAAGAATGAAAATTACATTGATACTGACTCAAGTGGCTCGAGTGGCTTAGAAAAACTTTACCAGTTGTAATAGAACATAAAAGCATCTAAGCACTGTGAGTTCATTGGAGGCAGGGGTGGGTGAGGCTAGTGAATTACAGAGTTCAAGTTCTGTCCAGGTAGCAGTTCCCTGAGAAAGTCCAGGAATATTATAAAATTTTCAGTTGGTGTGTTACTCAATTTCTACAAGTTCAGAGTGATTTGGCAGTTTTCAAAACATTTTTTTATGGCTGAAAATGGCTTTTGGGGTTTTTTTTTTCCTGACATTTTATCTCTTCTAAACATTGGGGGGTTTTAGGGGGTTTTTTTCTTTTTCTTTTCTTTTTTATTTTCTTTTTTCTTTTCTTTTTTCTTTTCTTTTTTTTTTTTTTTTTTGACTAATGACTTCAGTGATTGCAAATTCTATATAATTCAGTGGAAATATTCATTAAAGCAGCTCAAGTTAACCATATGCATAAAAATCTAGTGCAAATGCAAAAGAGGAGTGATAAGGATGATCTACATTTTGAAGGGACAATAATCTGTCTGTCCTTCACAAGTTATGGCTGTTTTAGTATTGGCTTAATATTTTTTAAAGTTTAGGATTTATATTCACTGAAGACATCATATGTTTGAAATTGTTCCCTGTAGAAGAATTTCTTATGCTTCATGTTTACTTGACTTGGTCCTGAGTTTTTTAAGTGTTCAATGATTTTGGGATGATCTCTATTTAGCAGCAAGTAAGCTACAAATGGGTGGGGGGAGGTACAAATATTATGTTTGAAATAGGGATGACTCAAAAAGGGACAAAAAAGGAGTGTTTAGAACAGGAATGGAAGAGGATTTGTAATATTTTGAAAAAAAAAAAAATAGATGTAATAATTAGAGGAGTTTCCACCAACTGAAAGAAGTTCCAAACGTTGTCACTAGTCTTAATGGAAATAAGGAGATTTTCCTCTCTGAGATGGAATTATTTTTTTAATCTCTTTGAGCTAGTAAATAATGTAGAACAAACTGCCCTTTGGTACACTAAAATTCACTCTTTCTAACTGGACCTTTCTCATCAGGTAAATATAAAAGAAAAATATGACTGTCAAACTCCTTCTAAACCTTCTGTTTGATATCTGCAATTCTGGAATAGGCCACCTGGAACCAAAACTTGAAACAATGCACCAGGACCTAATCTCCTTTCCTTGTGATCTATTGTCAGTCTAGTTTGCAGCTGCAGGTAATCTAACAGTACTTTTAAAGACAGCAACTCTCTTTCAGTAGCAGTGAAATCTGTTGCCCCTATCACAACTGTATTTATCCAATGACTGAGATTTCGAGTCTTCTATGCTTTTACACAGACAGCAAGGGCTTGACAGTTAGAATATTATTTATATACTGAGTGCTGGCTCTGCAGGTTGTGTTGTCTTGCCTATTATATAGACAAACAACTTTTCATGCAGCAAATTGTGCATGTATTATTTTCTTTTCTCTTACTTTATGGTCAGAAGAATAAAATGAATGAACACAGCCAGTCACACGAAAAAGTAATTGAAGGTCAGGTGGGATATGTTTCTTGTATACAGGATGAAGTTTTCCTTATTTTACTCTTGGTGTCATGCCCACAACAATAAGCAGCTTTAAAAATTGACAGATTTATCATCTTGACATGCAATTTTCTGGGTAACTTTTCCAAAGCTGTGGTTAAGCTATGAAGCTATTTCTATTTGGAAGAATAAACTGATTATGATGTTGTACAGATCTTTTTACTATATTCATTTTTTTTCCTGAGTTCTAACCTTGGTATGTTGGTAGTGAGGATATTAAATTCCTCAGGCTGATAATTATGCTCGGTGCTTAAGAACTGAAGAGAAAGTCATGGTGCTGTACTGATGGTGTTGAAAATACTGAGATTTAGTCAATCTTTGGAGCAAGGCGGTTAAACCTTAATGCATGGAATGCTTTCTGTAAATTATTATTTTAAAAGTTGGTTACATATTGGACATGGAAACAACTGCAGCATTATAAAACTATGGGCTATGAAGTAAATAGGAGAAAGGTGTAAAATGGGGAACTGTGTAATCATAACCATGATAATCCAAGCAGTCAGGTTTAAAAGGCAGTGGTGAAATGTGACAGATACATGATTTGCCTTATAAATGATTAAAGTTGAGTAATTATTTTGAAACAGCTTTACAGGGAACCAGACATTTTACTTTTCAGAAAAACTGTCATTTCAAGAGAGATTAAACTGATTGTGTATAGCCCAAAGTATTAAAGTCAGCACAGAGCAATTGTGACAAGTTTGCAATTCTTCTCAGGTCTGTCTACTCCATCCCTGGAAGCACTCCAAAAACAGGATGTGGCATTTCACAATATAGTTTAGTGGACATGGTGGTATTAGTTTAAAAATTGGACTTGATGATCTTGGATGTCTTTTCCAACCTTACTGAT
Source organism: Acrocephalus scirpaceus scirpaceus (assembly GCA_910950805.1). Classification (NCBI taxonomy): domain Eukaryota; kingdom Metazoa; phylum Chordata; class Aves; order Passeriformes; family Sylviidae; genus Acrocephalus; species Acrocephalus scirpaceus. Next base: position 42,964,210 of record OU383780.1, read on the forward strand.
TCTATGATTCTATAAAGTGTTCAAGGCAAGGTTGCACGGGTGTTTGAGCAACCTGGTCTAGTGAAAGGTGTCCCTACTCTAGAGACAGGGCAGGGGGGTTGGAACAAGATGATCTTGAAAGTCCCTTTCAACCCAAACCATTCTATGGTTATAAAGGGGAAAATCAGATTTATGGTTTATAAATATATAAATATCTATATGGTTTATACCAGGTAAATATTGACCAGCAAAATAAGTAAATTTGCCATTGGGGGTGTTAGATGAAGAAGATTCATATTATGCTGGCTAATTTTCAGTGACACTTCAGGAAACGTTTTTTGTTATGTGTCCTTCTTTTCTTGGGGACTGGAGTGGGTGAAGTTCTGTGAACTGAACCAAGCTCCAGATGAATGAGGAAAACTGTTTTAACTTCTCACAATGACAAGAAGTCAAGGAGGACAGCTCAAACATAACAAGCTCCATAAACCAAATCAGTTGTCAGTTTGTACAAGGGCAGACTCTGAATGCAGCCATCCATTTCTCCTTTTCATCTCTTTCTGAAGGACAGAAGGTAAGGAAGGGGGATCGTATCTATCACCTTAAGTTATGGTGAATTTTAGAAAGTACTAATCTGTGTGACTTCTTTGCAAGCCATGCAAAGCCTGCAGTATTCTTATGCTGGACAGTCCTACCTTTCAAATAAATGGTGGGCAGTAATACCTCCTTCCAATCTCTCACGTTATGTCTTCAACTGAGCTTGAAACAAATTTCTCTGTGGATGAACAAAGGACTCAATTCTCCTGGGCTACTAACCTAGCACTCTTCTCAAGTACAGAAGTCAAATATAAAACAAAGAAATCAAACAGCTGTAGGACCTGATAAAGTGCAAGCTGAAACAGGAGACCCAGAGGACTGGAAGTGTGATTATAGCCAGCAAAGTATCATTCTCATATGAGTAGTGCATCATGTCAGCTGTATTATTGCCAAGATACGAAAAAGTAAGCAGGTAAGAACACTTGAAAAGAATGAAACAAACAAATTTCTTAATCAGAAAACCAATCTCCTTTTTGTTGCTATAGGAAACAGAAATTTTGATAAAGAAATCAAGCCTTAAAATAAGCTAATATAAGGTCAGAAGTATTTACCAGCCTTGGTAACTTCCTGTATCTGTACTTGTGCAATGTAGATATGGCTATAAAACAAGAAGAGAAAAATCCAGCTATCCAGAAAACTACCAAGTTGGCTTTCTGCATATTATCTGTGGTAATACAAGAAGATTAAATCCTTCCACTGAGGAGAACACAGTTCAAGTTAGAGAGTGTAGTGAATCACATTTGGTGTTAAATAGCCTATTTTACTAACATGAAGCTCGTTGTCTGATCCAATTGCAGTTCTTTTCAGTTCAGCCTGCAAAGGGCAGGACTGCTGTGCTGCATTCTCGAGTCTGGCAGGCAAGCAGAGGACCTTCACCTTTTGCCTTCTATTTCTGACTCATCAGAAGACTGGTAAGGTTGTAGCTTGATACTCACTTGAATATGTAGACTGTAATTAATCTGTTAACCTTCAGAGACAGAGCAGAAATGATCTAATGCTGATATGTCTGTAAAAGAGTATAAGCAGCTTAAATTTAGAGTCCAAGGTTACTGTCCACCAAACTGATGAAATAAACTGGCTATCCTTGAAAAGTAATTCACTTAAATGTTTTTAAGCCCTCAATCCCATCAACATCTGCCTTATTCAAATCTGATAAGAATGTTGGAATGTTCACTTTATTTAGTACAATAAAGACTAATCCTGCATTGATTTATAGTGAGCATAATTTGAAAACCTGACCTTTTGGTTTTGCAGCATTCTAGTCAAAAGGAATTTACACTGACAGTGGATTTTCTTCCAAATGGATCAAAAAGCATTTCAAAGAGAAAAAAGGTGAAATGGCTTACCAGAATGCCACTTAGATCTTTATCTTACCATTTCCATCTTTCACTAAACCATGCTGAAATTTTCTTGAAGCTCGGGTAACTTTAGTTTGACTGTTGTTGCTTTTTGTCTCTGGTCAGCACCAGCATCCTTGCTGTCAGTGTGACCAGGTTCTTTAAGCCTGATAACAACAGAAACAGTTCAATTCTGTGAATATAAAAATAAGAACTTAAATTAATCTCTTTAGGGAACCTATTTCATACAACTAAGTTTAAACGTTGATTTTTTTTTTTTTTCCTTTCAGGCCTAATTCAGGTGTCAGTTTTTTGCTGGAATTGTACTGGCTTCATATGTCTCAAATTAGATCAGAATCAGACCAATCAGCTTTTGAAAAGGAAAGTTTTATTTCCTTGCACTCAGGGTCCAAATACACTGTGGTACCAACATAAATGAGAAAAATAAAGAGTAAAATTCCCCCTGAATTTAAAAAGGAGGACTAGAATGACAATAGCGTTGAAGGTAAAGCCTAACACCAAAATTTTTCACCAATTAGAAATACCTTGAACAACAGACTGGCTTTGTATTTTTATATTCCTGTATACCTTTGGGATTATGCTAATATGACTACACCAGCATTTAGAAGACTACAGCAGCACTTACTCTTAACTCTCCTGAGAGAAAACCCAGCAACTGAAATAATACAACAGTTTAGTCAAATGCTGATAAATTTGTTATACAGAGTTTTTATTTGAATGATTTGGCTGACTTATGAAAATGTTTAGTCTATAAAACACTTAATAGGAATACATATATCATATTTTTCCTAATATATAAGCTTACCAGCAATTGTTCTCATGATTTATTTAATAAAGCTGACTTTGTTGTAGAAAGTCATAGGGTTGCATTTAGTTTAGGTACACACTCAATGCTGGCCTTGTGGATAAGGTAGAATTATTGCACGTAGGTTGGATTGTGCTGTTAAAGACTAGTCAAATGCTGCAATTAAAATTTTAAAGTTTAATACTCCTCAAAGTCAACTGTGTCCATAAATTTTGCTCACTTCTAGGACCATCTTTTCCATCTATACCCACCAATGATCCTTTTTCCCCACCATGTCAGCCAAAGGTTCATTTGCTTCATCCTGATTTAGTTTTCTCAGCTGAGTGTACAGGAAGGGAGGTTCCTCTCTGAAGCTTACACATATCTTTTTTGATATGTATAAGCTTCAGAGAGTAAAACGATCAATTTCCAGATCCAGCAGATGTAGAAGGCTCTAAAACAAGCCAACTCATAGGAATGTCCTAACTGCTTATGTATAGCATACATATACAAACACACACATCTTGTGGTGCTTTCCTTACAGCCTCAGTGTTTGGTAAGATACATATTTGGTGGCGTATTTTGGGAACATGAAATTTCCCCATGAAGTCTGACCAACAGAGCTTCCAGGGAAGTAATGGTTTGAGACTTGAGCTAAAAAGTCCTATCTCTCAGTGTTAGTGCTGTGTTACATTTCAGCAAAGTATAACTTTCTTAATTAGTTCTGACTATTGTTCAGTTCATAAATACGGACCCAGTATTAATTTTAGTTCACAAACCCTTGTGTGCTTCACTGTGTGTCAGTGAGCACACAATGACTCTCCTCTTTGCATAAAGTCATTTTCAGCTGGAAAGCATGGGACTTCTGAAAATTATCATTATTTAAGATACAAAAGTCAACCAGATCCTTGATAGATGAAAGGAAAAACATGAAAGGGTTGAGGTTTTTTCCTCATAAAAGAAAAGTGGTCTGAGCCAAAGTTTCATATGATCATGAGTTACTCATCCACTAAATATAAAGTTAAAATTGAACATGCATACAGGAATTATCTGATTTCTAGAGAGTCAAGACTGTGTTTTTCCCTTCAGTTGTCAGTGCTTCTGTAGTGGCATATCCATTTTTGGTCTCAATGTGCACTGCTTCGTCAGAGACAGTGTTCAGCCAACAGTTTTCCTAGGAAGTTCTCAAGTGTTTACATGTACCAGGATTGAAACATAGAAGTCTTTCATCTTTCTTTAAAATATGCTGGTTGAATGATAGGGCTCCAGTTTCTGTGTTCATCTGCAAGATTCATTAACCACAATCATCCAAAGATAGCATGAAACGCTTTATCACAATTTTCATTACTACATGCTGTTTTCCTATGGGTTATTGTACATGGAAAATAAAGAAATTAATACTGAGTGTATAAACATTATTGGTTAGTTCCTAACAAAAAACCAAACAAACAACAAAATTGAGTACAATCTTTATGTGGTAAGAACTGTTGCATAGTTTGGCATATTCATCATTTGGTTTTCCCCACAGCAATTCTGATAGTGGTGAGTGGCAGTTATTAGGCCTTAGTGAATATATAGGAACAGCTGACATCTAATGGATGAAAATAAATTACTCTGATTATGGCACTAGGCTATACAGACTAAAAAGGGGTTTTTTGAGATGTTTAGGGTGATTTAAAAAAATTAATGTGGTAATTCAAGTTAATGTGCTACACATATATCAAGATTTCTTTGACATTTCATCATAAAGTTATACCTTGAAAAGCTGTAAGCATATATCATGGTACTGCTAGTATTCACTAACAATCAAGGACCATTTTAAAAGAACAAATGAAAATGATGTTGTATAGCATAGCCACAAAAATTTACCCTCTATAAATGATGAGGGTTCTCATCATTTATAGATGCTTCCACTCAAAGATATTATTTTATTCTGCAACTATCTCATCATCTCTAGAACAATATGAAATGATATGATGTCTAGTTTTTGAGTCATTTTATTTGCTGACGTTCTGAGTGGCCTCTGTATTTAAACAGCTGAAATTTAAGTTAGGTGGGCACTGTAATAATTTTGGAAGTGGAAAAGCCACTCAGCATGAACTTATTTTTAACTGTTCTGCTTTTTCTTAATCTAGTATCAAACAGGTTTTCCAGGCTGAAAATGTGGTTAATGCTTGTTTCTGTGAAACTTACAACATGAATGTTGATAGTAAAGTTACTGAGATGCTTTCATACATAAGTCTAACCCCATTCAAATATCCTTATTGTTTTAAGCATTAATAGGACACAATTTAAAACCAAATGGCAGATGGCAGAAGTTATGCATCCCATCTGATTTGTCCTAAAAATCATGTAGCCACTAGAATAGAAAGAAAATATTTTCAGAAGTAGGAGTTTGTTAATGTTACACACTGCAGGAGCACGTCTCCCAATACTTATGGCTCCACACCTGGCTATTTCTCACCATGGTGCCACAAAGTTTCACTCTACACAGTCTACCTGACTGCACACGTTGGTAAATCAAACTATTCCATAATGGTTGCCACTAGACCCTGTGAGAAACATTTTCTCAAAGACTAGTATTTTAAAAAGATGTCATGTTTCTAGGCAAGTTTGTAACTTTCCATTGCAGTATGAAAAGTGTACCCTGTATCTCAGCTGAAATTTCTAGTTATTACATACTGATATGCTGTAGTCAGGTCCATTTTTTTTTTCCTCAGCTGATCTTCAGCTATTATCATGCCAGACAAAAGTCAAATATTTTTGTGGTCCATGGAAAGTAGATGTCACATGGTCTCAATCAGTAAAGGACTGTTGAGATGTGCACTGAAGCAGACCTGTAGTGAAAGCATAAAATTATCCCAGTCAGTTTCTTATCTTGCAAAATGTACTTGATTGTTCTCTTTTGTTCAAAAAAAGCTATGATGGCAATGACATTTTCAATAAGACATCAGATATGCAGTGTATTTAATGCATTTTTCATTCCTTTATTTCTAATAGAAAAATATTATTTCCTCCCTTTTCTCACATCCTTAACCCTAATACATTCTATTGAGATTTCCATTTGAAGACTGTATATAGTTTTGTTATCTCAGTACTCAATGGGGTCCATCTGGCCACAGTAATCTCTGTCAATTTTAACTGAAAATTCAGCAATGTTCACATCAAGGATTACACAATAGCTATTATGGCAACTATAGTTTTCCCAGAACTTAAAATATACAGCAGTAGGTCACTTTCCAAGCTTACTTTGGAATGGTTATCTTTTCATGATAGAATTTGAATTATATATAGATACCCAGGTTATTGTTCCTTTCTTCTATCAGCTTTTTTGCAAAAAACCCACATGATCTGTTATTTAGAGCCTAGCCTCAGGATGAACACCATTGTGACAGTGCATTAGCATTGGGGTAGAAAATACACATATAAAGGAAAATAAATCCAAATGGATTAAAAAATAATAGAAAAAGTTTTGTACATTATATCTACATGAAATAGACATAATTCCCTTTTAATCCATGTTTTTGTGTTCCTTCCATAAAATATCTACACTACATGTGCTGTCATGTTTGAATAGTCTGTAGCATTTTTCAAGAGAGGTTTATCTAATCTAGCTGCATTTTTAGTGTCTCCATTTATGCTTTTTCTATCCCTTAGAGAAGAAAATAATAGGCACATCTGGGGCATGGTTCATCTCATCTGAAAAGAGACTTCTGAAATGTTATTGGAAACATACTTTAAATGTGATAATGTGATTTCTCTTATTTTTATGTTTTTTTAAAAAAAGGAATAAAAAGCAAAAGTCCCTTCACACTGCCTGACTTGCAATGGAGATATCCATATTCTGTGAAGAGATGACATCTTGAGCATGTCAGGTAATAGATATAGTTTGGTCCAAACAAAACCACCTGACTGAGGGAAGCAGGACCTTCATTGAGGCTGAACAGAAAAATGTCTGAGAGAAAACCTAGTAGCAATTTCAGAAGCTCCCTTTTAGGTGTATACTATAATATAATGTTAGATCAAATGATTATAATGCAGTCTTCTGAAGGAACATGTAACACTTTTGGGATGGAGACCATAATTGGTCTCCATAATTCATAACTATTAAATGCATTCTTTTAATTGTGCCACCTCAATCCTTTGCTCACTCTAATTCTCATTCCTAGTTAATATCTAGGGGGGCATTTTAATTACTACTTATTCCCATTCTAGAGGCATATGTAGAATAACAATCTTGCAACATTTCCAGACACTCTAGATTAATTTCCCCTTCTTCTATTTGTTCTTTCAATGTTCTTGTGAGTACGACAGTAGTAACTCAAATAAGTCCTATCCCTCAAAAGTAATAGACAACAACAAAAGCTGTAAGGGAAAAAAAAATCAACGACAAAAAACCCCAAGCAACTCATGGAACACACTTCTACTAGAATTTGCAAGTATCATAAATTTTGGAAAAGTTTTATGATGCGTGCAACATGCAAATTTAGAACAGAAGTCTTGTCATACAACAGGATAATAAATGTGCTGGTCATCCATTTTTCCTTCAGAAGAACCAGTAAAATTCTCAATGGAATTAGGCTTTAATTTATTTAACTTAATTAATTAATTGAATTAATTTAATTAGTTAAATTTAATTTTTATTAAGTTTAGAGTTAAACTTCACGCCTTGTTTATTCCCAATTTTGCTTTGTAAAATAAATATCTGCATCGCTTTGCCTTTCATCCCTTTGAAGCAAAGCAAACATTACCAACGTTTTTCCTTCAAACCCATCAATTAATCTGACTAACAAGTACTTATGTTCCCAGTTAATTGAAGTTACAACCTTTTCTATAGATGAGAGTTCTCCTTTCCCAGAAAGTGGTGCACAAGAGGTCCAAGGCCTCAGCCTTAGTGAACTTCAAGGAATCTGTATTCTTTTTTCCCTTCAATGGTTTCTGGGGACTGTCAATGCCCTCAAACAGAAAAAAGGTTTGTCTTCACCAAGAGCCACTGCCAACTCACTCCCTACTTCCAAATTTTGTAAAACATGAGAAAGAGCTTCTTAGTTTCTATAGGAAAGAGAATGAGAATTACTGTCCAGTGTTATAAAGCTTTTTAATTCCATTGTTTTCCTTCTTTAGTACCTGTGGACAGAGATACTTCTCTTAGGAATGGAAGTGACTGAATATAAAATTCCATTGTCAGAGGTGATATTTCCTTTTGCCACTAAGATTTTTAGTCAGCAATCTACAGAGAAAAAGCACCAAAATATTATCAACTTAATTCTTGTAAATTGCTTTAAAAACTTTTACTATAGCCTACTTTGATAGTTTTTCTGGGATAAACTAAGGCAAAAAAGAAAAAAGTTAAAGATTAATTGCAAGATTGAAAGAGGATAACTAAAAATACTATATTTATTTCCATGCTTTCTTTTTCTTATTGAAATATATCTAAGAACATCTATATTTGATCTTCACTAAGTGGTTCCTGGCAAGGCAAGGACATTTTCAGAGGAATGACCTTCTCACTCTGATTTTGATCCAACTCTCACCTGTGGTAGAGTAACTGTAGCTTAAGATGGCTACCTGGTAGTTATTAGCTCTAGTATAATGTCTGGGTACTTTTGCAGTATTTTCAACATTGTTTACTGAAAATGGGGAGTTCTTTTAGATCCAAAATCTTTGGGGAAAATAATTCAATTGAAGTTACATCTCATTGAAATTTTACTTTCATGTTCTCAATGTATAACTTCTCTACTTCAATTGAGCTATATATTCACAAAAAACCCCAACCTAGACTGGCATTATAAAGCCATATATTCATATTAAAAGTACCCAAAAAAATCTGTTTCATGCTCCACGGGCAAAAACTTCTCCCATCTTTAAAGGACATACATAATGGCTTTGCACCAGGAGGGTATAAGAAATGTTGCCTACTCGTTGTCCACCCTAAAAAAGAATGCCAGATGGGAAAGGGATAATGCTGGTGGCAGCAAGGTATTGCCAGCAGGTCAGCCATACCTTTTGCAGTAAGAGGCTGTTTTAGCAAGCTGTGTATGCAGTCTAGAAAGCTCCTTTCTCTGCAACAGGTGGGATCAGAGCATGTGTAATTACCAGCAATTTGCTTATCACAATCTGTGGTAAGTGAAGTACTTTATGATTATATGATAATACGTTCGCTTCTTTGTCTGATCTCCACCTGCTCAGAACAGGATGGTACAGATAAATTATTTTTGTTCATGAATATTCTTAGGAGAGAGAGAGAAATATTGCTCACTGAACTAATTTTATTTTATTCCTGTAACTAGGCTGCTATTATTTCTCGTGGCAAATTTCAACCTCTTTTGGATGCCCTGCATAATAAAAGGAGCTACTAAAACTGGCAAACTCTAAATGTTATTTTGTGCCATCATATTTTCTCTTGGTTTTAGGAGCCTCTGCAATAGAAACACAGAAAAGCAGTAACAGTTCCAATTCCAAAGTCTCCCTGTTTCTTCATATATATAGACATATGTATTACATGTCCTAATATGTCTACTGTAGGTAAAGGCTTTTCTTTATTCTATTTTCTTTTTTTTATTTTCTTTATTCCTACATAATTTCTCTAGCATAAAATACCCAGTTTGCTTTTTTTCTATTTCTTCTGTCAAACAACCCCAGAAGCCCAGACAATCCTTGATTCTGTACTGTAAGTGATGCAATGACATAATTTAAAGTGATTTTTCTATCTAATTCAATTTAAATAATATCTTGCTGTCATAATCCCTACAGTTATTCCTGAACCTCAGACAGTTAAAGCTAGATTGTGCTAGCTGGGCCTGGTATAGATGATGTGGCTTGGCAGCATCAGTGCATTGAGAAGTCAGGGCAATGATCAAACATGATCTGCTCCCCTTGCCCTTCTCAAGTACCACTAATGGGGCTTTATAGGTGCCCTTTACATTGGTGAATAGTTTTTCACAGTGCTTAATGAGATTAGGACACTGTTTAAAGTATATTGCCTGTGTTTGTGATGTGGAGAAAATATTTACATTCAGCATATGGTTTTGATGGAGGTTTTGGCTGAAAGCTGGTTCAGTATTTAAGAGTGCTAAGCTGTTGAAATGGGCACAGTTTTAAACTGTTTGTTGAGGTGTTTGACACCATGGCAGGGTGGTAGTTGCTTATACCTTTTTATCTTTTACCAAAAGCTAATTGGTTAATCACACTTAATGCATGGATGGGTTGGTGATAGTTCCATGTAATGTAAAACAATTAAATATTTACATACAGTTAGTAATGCAATCAGATTCTCTGCTGCAAGTCAGGAACAGAGGCGGAAGGGAGAAGCAAAGAAAGAAGGTGAAAAGGTCAGCAGTGAAAATAGAATAGAGGTGAGAGAACAAACATTTTTTCCCTGAATAGCTGAGCATGCATTTTCTGTCGAGTATTAAAGATTTAAAAGAAAGCTTATTTTTATTTATTGGAAGTGCACTTCACAAATGCTGGGAAAATGCTTGAACTGACCTCAATTTTTGGGACAGCATCACATTTTCATATGAATCAAAATGCTTAGACAGTTCTTTAGAGTGAAATTTGTATAGGAAATGTTCCTTTGCCTTATGTACTATAACAAAATATGTTAAAAGAATAATGTGGTGGCTAGACTAAAGAGGAGAGAGATAATCCTCTATACACTTTTTCTCGTACTTAAAAGGAATAATTTAGTTTTCTTGACTTTCTAAGTCTACTTCTATATGAGTACAGATGTCCACAGTCCTTTAAGACTCTTGAATACTTTTTCTCTGATGACACCTGATGAGAGTTTTGTAAAAGTTCACAAATCCTTTGATAAAACTGGCTCAATATTTTGTGCCTATACTCTGTCATCTATGAGCCATTACATCAGTGGTAGGGGCTAACTAAAAGCATTGATTTCAACAACCTTAAGAAAAAAGTTAGGATATTGTGCTGAAAGTCTAATACAACTGCAATAAAATATTTTGACTGGACACACAGGATAATACACAGGTGGAGCTGAGGAATTTAATTTTATCTCTGGTACAGTGTGTTCCTTTGAATATAGTAGTTAAAGTTATCATAAAGCAATGAGTAAATTGAAACAAGATGGCCACTAATTTAATCTAAATAAAATTTGTGAAGGACAGGTTCCTAAAGCTTGAACTGGATGGCTTCACAAGGTACTTTCAACCTCAGTGATCTCGTAATTCTACCTAGTAAGTCTACATAATGTTCTACTATACAATTTCCACTGGGTTATACCAAGGGAGAAATTTTTTGAGATTTATCCATGCTGCACTCAAGTGCATACTGTGAGCCCTCAGCTGTAATTACTGGAGAAATCTGCACCAAAAGGAACCCCCTTGCACACCACTGCATGTTCAAGTGTGGGCCAAAGATCCATGTGCTCGTACCTCAAACACAGATTTGGATCTGTACATAGGCCTATTTCTTTGATCAAAAGTCACAGAATTCTGAGTAAGGTCAGCACTGTTCATTGATGTTTCTTTTGTACAAAGTTCTAGTTCTAAGCTTACATAGTGTTTTGAGCTGCAGTTTGAGCACTAGTGCTCAAATAATAGCTTCCTTATTCTGTCTGTAAACATGTAAACATATACAAGGTAATGTATAAAATTTGGTTAAAATGTTTAACAACAATTATCTATGCCCTTAAAATACATTGTTCAGTTCATAAACACAACTATTGTAGAATTAATCTCTTTATTGTGTCTCTGTTAATGCAGTGAATGTATAAACAATTTTTATCATTGGACAACCTACAGAATCATTAAAAACTGTATTTAGGATACGACTTATGAATAGGACAAGTGCATCAGACAGATTTTTAATTTTCTCCTGCTTTAGTTCTTATTGTTTTGCACTGATACAATGTATGATTAAAGAGAATTTATTTTCATACATAGGACATCCATTGTTAGTTAGGTACAATTATATCATTTTGATTCCTACTGACAGTAGATTATGGTAACAGTAAATCCTATTTGGATAGAATGAGAGAAGATTATAATGGAATACTTGCTGCATGCCTGAATTCTAAACATGTCAGGAAGCACCTGAAAATTAATACAAACAGCAAGTTGCTCATTTAAGTAAACTAGTCTGGGGGTAACATCATAGGTGTTCTTTCCTGCTAAAGCTTGACAGAGGATGGGGTTAAGCTTCAGCATGGCTGTGGGCTTCACTTAGAGGAAGTAGTACAGATGCAGAGCAGGCCCACGTGTGTCAAGGGACATTTTATATTGTCTTGGACAAGACTGAAGTTATGGGCCAGAAGTATTTGTGTCCCAACTCATGTAGCCTCATGATTCCTCTTGTCTCCCTTTCTATTGCACCAATATGTAATCCTTTATGTATTGCTGTGATCTTTCAGTAAATCCAAATTGGTCTCAAAACAACTATCAAGAAAACAGGGAGAATGACATATAGCATGTGTAACTGCTAGTCAGGACACAAAAATGTTCTATGTTTTCAGATCTCTGTAGAGTAATAAATGTCACTTGAAACACAGATAGTACTTATAGTGACATAAAACCATAGCAAAATGTCCTAAAAAACCCCTTCATTTTTAAAATTGACACATACTGTACCCTTTTCAGCAAGGAAATGCATGTCTTTGTCGTCCTCCGTTGTGTTTCTACAAGACAGCCTTGCTGCAGCTGTAATTTAAAACACCACAGCTTTTTCCTGAGTCAAAAATATTGCAACAATCATCTGGTTAGAAATAGAAGGAGATGAAAGGCACACTGTTAATGCTTACTTCTACTCAAACTTTTGTTTCTCCTTGGTACCTTATATGTCAAAATTGCCCTGATTTCATATTACAAATTTTATATTGTAAAAAAAGCTCACTGTCAATTTATAGAACAGATATGGACCCCACATGTGTATAATTCATCTCTGCTATTTTAGACTTGATCTTCTTAAGTGACCTGAAAATGTCGGGAAAATAGGCCTCTTGATCAATGAGAATTGAGATAATCATTATTAATGTGGAAACTTTCTATCAAGAGCTCTTCAAATGGATTTTTTCTTAATTGCTTCCTCACTAGCACTGGAAAAAGGAAGTTAATTTGCACAGAAATAGCAAATACATGGAAATAAGGAAGCTTGCAGAAAGCTCGTGAAAGCTATCTAAGCTTTTGTTGAAAAGATTTGAAGGCAGAACATATTCAGTCTGAATGAGTTCATTAATCCCCTGTGGGTATCTAATACAAATATACAGGTCCACATTGAAAGCTCAAAAAATGTCTCATTGCTATTTGGGACAAATGTGGGTGTTGCTCTTGTTAGAGAGAAGTTGTTCTGTAATCCCTTTATTCATGTTGGTTTTAGGGGTTAAGAATCTGCTCATTTGAAGCTGCTAGGCTAAATCAGCCCACATTAGCTCCTCAGATATGTTTTTTGAAACAAATTAATTAGAAGACCTTGATATTCTACCTTATGCTAAACTGCCTGAGTTATAATTGTGAGGATAATTGGATATATCTCCCTACTCTACGGAAGGCATTCAATAGCAGATGGTGCCTTGATGTCTCATTTTTCAGAAATATGGTAGATTGCATTCACTAGTATGCTACAGAGTATCATCATAAATAATTGCCACTAAAGGAGTTGGCAAATAAAAAACATATATTATGACATGCATTTTGATAGAATTTGAAATGGTTCCTATTTATTCAGAGAGAACTTGTAAAGTGCTGTAGAGTGCTTTAAAATATAAGATGTTGCATAATAATAATTGTTCTTACTATACATTTGTCCACCTATCCTTAGACTGTATTTTTTGTGTAACTTATTTGTCTGGTATTCATGTTACACTCCATTTTTATTTCTAAGGTTCTCAGTTGCAGGATTTTAAATAATTCTTTCAAGTTTATTCATTTGGCTTTGCCTTTTAAGTGTAGGCTTTTATATTTAATTAAGATTTTGGTGGCATCTGTTCCAGAAGTGCCATATAAATGTTATGATTCATATATTTATGAATTATAAATATTTTGTTCCAACAAAAGCCAACACACAGAACTCCCAACACCTACACATAACTGGGAGAGCCATGAAATGCCTAAAGTTGAAAGTGTATACTGTTTGTTTTTAAATGTAAAACTTTTCCATGTTTTGTGAAACAAAGTTAGAAAACTGTGGACATATTTCTTACTCACTAAATCTCATTATACCGCTCCATTTGTTTAAACATCAGTATATTAACTATTTGAAGACCTCAACAACTGTTTCCTCTAAGGAATACAGAGAAATGCCATTTCATCCTTCAAGTGGTCTAGGAATAAACTTCTTGAAAATTACAGTGGTTGAATTGTTATATTTTCAGATATCTGAGTATAGTTTATATGCCCCAGTGACTGAAATGAGAATTATGGATGGATGCTTTCTAAGACCTGAAAGTTCATAAGAAGCTTCAGATTTCTAAGCTTCTTTCATCTTAAGACCAGAAATGCAGACACAAAAATTACTTCATTTTGCTTTAGCTCTACAAAAAAAGGTTTGTACTCAATTTTTCCTGGTTTATGTAAGGTGTATTTGAATGTTCTAATCACTACTCAGCTCATTGGCTGACAGTTCTACATTCAGGAATGCCTTGTTATCATACTATGATATGCTATCATAGTAAAGACAGGAAATGTTCACATTTTTATGGTTGGCATTCAACATTTATTTGCAAAAGCTTGTTGTAGACCAAGATTTGGAATACTGAATAAAGCACATGGCCACCAATCAAAAAGGATTTTATCTGTCAAGCCCTCAATTTTCTCTGGCAAAAATAAAGGTGTGCCTACAGAAAAATGTGAGAACTGGGCAAGCATGGAAGCTGGATGAATAATATGTGTAATAAACACCTGCACTTACTCCATCATATAGTTCCTTGTTGCCCTGAATCCATGCTTAGCTACCTCAGCATGCTTTGGCATAGAGCTGTAAAGTTCAGCCTTCAGTTGCATGGTCACCTTCGTTGTATCTCTTGGAACTGCTCCCCACTACCAACTGTTAGCTTCCAGCCCTTGCACATGCCTTTTATGCTATACAGATCTTCAGTATCTTCTCTTTTCCAAATTGCATACTATCTAGTTCAGCCATTCTTTCTATGGAGGTCATGCCACTTCCATAATAATCAGTATGACTAAATTGACTTTGTTAATTTAGGAAAGAAGTAATTTTTAATATTTTTTATTATAGTTTTTAAATTATTCTTAGAAGAAAGAAGTAAAATTAAATTAAAGAGGTAAAATTAAGGAGAAATACAATTGAAATACAATCAATAAATGATTCCTGAGAAAGGAATCAAGACACAGATAAATCCGTGTTAACTCTTAATCTTTTAATTTCATACTTAATGATTCAATCTATTTATTCTAATATATGCATACTCATTATATTGTGAAATGTACTAATACAAATCTGATGTAGCTTGACTAGCCAAATACTTAGCATCATAGAATAACTTAGGCTGGAAGGAACTTCAGGAGGTCTCTAGCCCTACCTAGCGCTCGAAGCAAGATCAGCTCTGAGGTCACACCAAGTTGTTCGGGGCTTTGTTCAGTCTGGTCTTCAAAACCTCCAGGATTTGCAACCACCCTGGGAAATCTGTTCTAATATCCTTATGGGAAAAAAAAAAATTCCACTCTAGACCCATACTGGATCTATTTGGGATAGATGAAATTACTATTTTTTTCCCCTGAATTTACTGGACAAGAACCTGCCCAGTACCAGAGTGTACACTGACAACTGGACAGTTAACTGAAATCACATATCGTTTTGAGACAGAAACCAGAAAAACACACATGTGTCAAACTGGAGCTGGCTGACATACAATGCATTTTTTTACTAGCCTGGAGGATATGGAGTCTGCATTCATGTCCTTATCAACTTCCCAAAACACAAACAATAACGGGGTGCAACGTATGAACTACTTAAACTACATGATATTAATCTCCATTTGCCTGAAGATTCCTGGGACGGTTTGTTCAAAATTCTTTTGAAGAGTTTAAAAGAGAAATGTTGACACTTAGAGAGCAAAACTAATTTTCTCATGGGTAAAGCTCCACACTGTTTTACACTTCTGCAAAATTTTGCTTGTGCATGTTAAAGGGAGACTGTAACTTGGACGGGTATTAGTAGAGGTAATTAGGCTGACTGAGAAGGTAAAGAATAATTCCCAGACAACTAGGAGATCTTGGCTTGTTTTGGCTAGAAAACAAAAATCTGAGAAGGAACTAATTGCTCTCTATCATTTCATCAGGAGAATAAACAGAGAGAAAAAAGAGCTATTGAATTTAAAGAAGAGATTTAATGTTGGCATAGGAGTAAATGATGAATAAATTTAGGATGGAAATTAGAGGGTTTTTTAGACATCATAAGCATGGCTTTCTTGAATAGATTTCCATTAGAAATAGTTGAGGCAGAGACCAAGCAATTTTTAAAAAGAATATAATCGTTTATGAAAGGCTCACTTGTGACGGAAGATGACTGGATCTGATGAAAGATTTCCTGTTTGATATTCTTAGTTTAGCAGATGACCTTTTTCCAGGTCTCTTAAGGACTTATTCTCAGAAATGCTAAACCCAGTTGAAATTCATTTAATCTTGTTCTGAGAGCAGTTCCTTCATCTGTAAAATGGATCTGCCACTTAAGTTGAATGAGCATTTGCAACCCTTAGGATAATTAAAAGAAAAAAATGAGCTAAAATTAGGAACACACCCTGAACTTTTTTTAAAGCAACATAGGAATGTCAGGAATTTACAAGGTTAATTTATCTGTAATAGAAAAGGGCAGCTAAACTGATGAGAATGCTTGAAATCTATAATGCAGAAGTAAGTCTTTCTACAGGGGTTCTCTGGCTACTTTCTATGGTGCATGAAGAAATTCTGCTAGCAGAGTACACAGTTTAGGGGCATACAGCAATTATTTACTGATTAATACTCGTGGGGAATAGTTACTAATAACATGTTTCCAGCTTAAGCATTTGCATGCTCATGGTGCAGGCATGTCAATAAGACTCTCCTGGTAAGGCAGTGATCATACAGGAGCTGAAAGTGTTTTCTCTCTCTTCCCTTGAGTGTTGCTGCATTGCTGCATCTAAATGCTTTCTTCCTTGGTTTTTATATCATTTTATACTGATGCTTTTCTCTTAAGTCACTCAGTTAGTAATTTCCATCTCTGCTTTTGTCTTTCTTATCTTGCATAGAAGTAACTTTTCTTTCCTATTACAGCTTAAAGGGACATGGTCAGAAAGCTGTGTTTTAAGAAAGGCAGGCTTTGCATCATACTCAGCTGAATTTCTACAATGAGTTATAGCAGCACCACCTCTGAATTATCAAAACTTTGAGGTCTGTAGATCCAGCACCAAGGAACTGTCCTCCTCCAGCATCTTCAGTACTACCCAAGTTTGAGAATACTCGGGATAAAAATTAATTCTCTCACTCGGACTACTTCACTGTAATTCATGCACTAAAGAAATCTAAGCTTTTCCATTATTTCAGTGTAGTTTTGCTGCATAAGTGCATTCTATTACATGTGCATGTTAGGAGTAGAAACATCTCTAATATATGCTTAATTGCAAATAGAAAAATATAACATATATATTATTGAATAACAAGCTACCTGGGAAAGGAAGAAGTAAAAAAAAAAAAAAAAAAAAAAGTGGAAAATTACAGGAATTTACAGTTTAAAGTAAACGGAGATGAGCCAGCAGAACAAAAACATTTTTCTGAAATGGAGCATTTCATGATTTAGCAGACATTTTTCAGTATGACAATAGCAATCACTGTTTGCAGAACAATCATGCCTGTGTACTTGGCCTCTAAATTTTTGTGCTGATTGCCCTTTCAAATCTGTGGAGATCTGGAAACAAATGTAAGTGTAGGTAGGTTTGACAGCAGCCTATTTAGCCTT
The DNA here is from genome assembly GCA_910950805.1 of Acrocephalus scirpaceus scirpaceus. Taxonomy (NCBI): domain Eukaryota; kingdom Metazoa; phylum Chordata; class Aves; order Passeriformes; family Sylviidae; genus Acrocephalus; species Acrocephalus scirpaceus. The sequence continues at coordinate 42,981,832 of OU383780.1, forward strand.
GGCCTTAGGTTTACATCATTTTAGCTTTTGTTCTGCCTTGGGTTTAGTAAAGTTGCCATTTGAATTAACAGCCCTCCCTTTTCTTTATAAGTGACCTGTGAAAATGAAACAGGAAGTTATTCTAACTGGACTGTAAAGCTCTTAACTGAGGCAAGACTTTTGAACTTTAAATTAACTTTGAAAGCAATGTACTGCATTTTAGGTTGACATCATTACATTTCTTGTGCATTAAAAAAGGAAAATGATGGTTAGGTGAAATTCTGAGATTTGAAATACAAAATAAATTATTATTAGTAACATACCAAGTGATCCAGATGCTCACATAATAAGCAGTACTTGTCTACTCTTGCTTGGCAGTAGGAAATGTTGTAGTAATGTTATGACGTATATATGTATACAAAGTATTACATGGCAGCGGGGGTTGGACTAGAGGATCTCCAGGGGTCACTTCCAACTCTAACAATTCTGTGATTCTGTATTCTAAATGCTAAATATTCCTATGCAATTAGTAAACCCCTAAAAATTATATAAGGACTGTAATTGTAAATGACAAATTCTCTGCATCTACTATTCTCAAATATTTTAAGTAGACAAGACATTGTTCAAATTAATTTACATTTTAAAATCGACTTATAAGCCCTAGAAGAGACCAGTACATAAAATTTGTTCACTTTTCTATTACAAACTGTCATCTGTAATAATTTCCCACTTTAGTGTTCCTTCCGGATATCTGTTAGATTTATACTGAACCCATTGCTGTTTTTCATGTTAATATTGGGATCAAAGAGCTTTAGCAAGAGTTTACGCCAGTCATGAACATTCCTTCCTTCATTTTGTCTCATGGCATTTCCCTGTACAAATTTCTAAAACTTTCCATGAACAAGATAACTAAAACTATTTGAAGAGTTACAAACTGACATCAACAAAATTTTTTATAGGGAAACTATTACTCTGACCTATACAAGTACGTATTCTTATATACTTTTAGATACAAATTCAATATATGTAAAACATCTTACTGATTTCTTTCTTCCTCATGTAGCTGTATTATTATTTTGCTAGCTTATTCCTTATTCTGAAAAAGGAGTAAATAAAATTTTGTCAGATACTTTAAAGAACCTCCTTTTAACTTCCTTAAAAAAAAAAAAACCCAAACCCCCAAACCAACAAAACAAACCACACAAAAACAGCAACAACAAAAAAAACCCCACAACAAAACCAACAAAAAACCTCCCTTGAGGTTCTCATGATTTTCATAGTAATTAATTTAATTCTTTGTTCTAGCAGAAATGGGGACACAAAGCAGAATCAACTGGAACCTGCTTTTGTGATGTGAACAATAGGATTTAATATACCTCTTGCATCTTTAATTCTATAAAATGGTGTCCTTCATAATGGCTTTTCATTTTGATCAGATGAAATTGAAAAGTAGCTTCTATGATCATTCTATAATTCTACTTATTTAATGAAGGTGTTTCTTTTTCCAAAATTTACAACAATCTTTATGGACACTAAGCAGTCTTCCAGCATTTGCTTTTTGAAAGTGACATGATTTTTTTGTCCTCAGGACAACTGTAATTTTCTCAACAGGTGTATTAATGCTTGGGGAATGTCAAAAGAGACTTAATGAGAAATCACATATGAGAAAGAATGTCATATTTCCAAGCACGATTGAAAGCTCACCATGACTTTGACCCTGATATCTTATTTCCCTGCCACTCTCACAGTTTCAAGTTAGTCACATACTGCTTGACACAATCACATTCATCAAATAGACTGTTTTAGGTTATTATCCAGCAGTTTACACTGTCCAAACTTGTTTAAACTTCACAGATATTTTTCCAGCTTCTCACTGTAATGAAGCAAATAGCAGTGAGGGACCATAGCCATAGAAAGAAATCTTGCATAATCACTGTGCAAGCTTAGAGGATTACTGCTACTGCTGTGGCTGCAGAGCTTGAAAGTTTAAAATTACAGAGAGGTGGTACTGTCAATTCTCACCAACCCTATCTTGCCATCCCTTGTCTGTCCCCCATCCATCTTGTTAAATCCTCACTCCCAGTATGAAAAGTGTTGCCCTTCAGTAGGTGAACAGGCAGGATTTTACTCAATCAGTTTTGGTTTTTTAGATACACAGCCACCATTGGTTCTGACCCCTCCTTTCTCCTTATTTAAAAGACACCACTCACTCTACAGATACTGTGGCTAGCATATGGCAGGTTTTATCCATTCCACAAAACATTTCCCAGCAGCAGCAAGTCCTGGAGTCCTAGGTCGAACAACATGCACATCATCCATAACTTCTTTGGGCCACCTGTTCCAGTGTCTTACCACTGTCTAGTATAGAACTTTTTTCTAATGTCTAATTTAAATCTCTCCTCTTTCAGTTTAAAACCCTTCCCCCTTGTCCTATTGCTGTCTATCTGTGTAAAAAGCCTGTCTCACTCTTTTTTACAAGCCTCCTTATAGTACTAGGAGGCTGCAATAAGATGTCCCCAGAGTCTTCAGACTGAACAACCCCAGGTCCTTCAGCCACTCCTCATAGGAGAGGTGGTCCAGCCTTCTGGGCAACTTCATAACTCAAATATTTTGGTATTATATAACTAGACTGCAGCCAAATCCCTTCTGCTTATAGTTTTGTCCTTTAGTATGTGATGTACCTTGGCTCAAGTGACCAACTACTTTCCACAGAATGTAGGAAGTTTGTGATATCACATGATGTACTTTTACTTTGAGGGACAGAGGGCCCAGACTGTGCGAAAAATTCTTTTCACTTCAATGCCAGCTGATGATGAAGTGCTTGTAAAGAACTAGATGACCTTTTTCAGAAAGCAGTTAGCGAAAGACATATTCTCACACTGATACATTTGATTCTAATACAGCAGATTCTATTGGGCTTGTCCTTATTGTATCTTTTTAAATTTTGATCAAGTTACTATTAGCTCTTAAAATGAACATCTTCTCTTTTTGATTTTTTTCCTTAATTCCGTGTTAGCCTCCATAATTTCTCTAATATTACAGTACAGATTTCTTTCATCTTTTTTTCTTATGTGTAATTGTGGATACAAAAGTGAGTAAGCTTACATGTCACATATGAGGCTGAGACTCCATTTCTGCTGAAGAAATGAGGGATGTCCATTACCTATGTGTTACCAAATTCTATACCACTGATCCTTATATTTATCTTTCATTTGCATAGACATGAGATACATTTAGATATTTAGAGTCACTGGTCCTCTAAAAGTCATTTAGTAAACCTCTGGCTAATTGGAAAATGGAAAACTCTACCGGCCACATAAAATGAGTGGTCCTAATGAAGGGCTTATGGTTAAAAAACTGGACAATCCCTCTTTTGTTCTAGAGGGAATTATAGCTTTAAATGCACAAATAAATAAAAACAAATTAAAAGTTTCAGAGGATTTTAGCCCCTCCCTGCTGTTTGTTTTCTTACCAGCTATTAATTTTCATAAAGTAAAAATGGGAATAAATAATGTAATTAAAAATAATAGTATGTTAATCTTCTATCCCAAAGGTTCCATCTAATTGTTTGAAGGGTGATGCATTTGGATCTGATACTTATTTACTAGGGATGATTGCTTAGCCACTTACTGCATTAATATTGACAGATGTCCCAGAGAGATAATAAGTGAAAGCATATCAGTACTTTGCAGTCATTTAATGTTAGCATATAATGCTACTTAATACATGTTGACTTCCACATTTATCTTCTCTGGTGAACAGAGGAACAGCATGAGAATTTTTTCCTGACTTGATTTGATTTTTCCATCAAATAAATGAAAAATGACAAGGAAATAAGTTTTCTAAAATGATAAACTTAATGTTTCATTTCACCAGTGGGGTGAAAATACAACATTAAAAGGCTAGTTTGTCAGGTGCATTTATAGATGACTACAGATGGTTTTAGGAAAGTTTTTCAGGACTAATATGATACAAATTCTCCTCTCAAAGGCTGTAAATAATCCAGAGTATTATGATAATGCAAGTTTTCAACAAAATTTCCCTTCTAAAAATTCATGGGGAAAAGAGAGAAACAAAGACTGATAAAGTCATAAATTCTACTCCTATAAAGAGTGTTGTATTCTTCCACAATATATTCTAAAGCATCTCCTGATGTAGATGTGAAAATATCAAGTGACTAATCTCTACAATTGTCCTTTACCAGTTCTCGCACTCTCAAATGTGAGAAGAATTTTCAATATTTATTTTTTAATGTCAAAAAAATGCAAATAGCAGTAGTAGTAGTAGTAATAGTAAAAAAAAAATTAGAGGAGGAAATGTTTAATGATTTTCTTGAGGACAGTGAACTAGTATTGAAACATATATTGTACAGGTGCATGTTTCTGACATGCAGTTCATCTGACATGCAGTAACAAAGCAGTAAGAATATATGAATATAAATACATGTTTTAACATGCACCCTTAGCAACATTCCTCATGTAGGAATACCTAAATTAAAATTATGCATTCTGAAATTTTTACAGGGGCTTGATATTTATATGACTCTTCTTTGATGGCTGTTAAATTTGAAAAATGTGGCTAAAAATGTTTAGAGATGTTGGCTTGTTGCCTGAATGATGTTGCCTCCAATATACCTTTGCTGCAGGGCTTGTAAAGTTTTTATCTTTTTTTATCTGGGAAGTGTAGAAAAATATTAAATATATTCATTCTTCCATAGGGAAAAAGCCCAACAACCCAAGAGAGAAAAATACTCTTTATCCAGTTGTAGTGGTTTTGTTTTTTTCTCTCTTCACACATACACCTGCTTTGTCCCTTACCATCTCCAGTTTGGCCAAAGTACCCCATTGCCTTTTAGAAAGCATAGGCTGTTTTGATAGATAGATGCTATTCTGATTTACTGTATCTTCCTTACAAATTCAAGAATTCTCATAGACTCATAGAACATGCTGAGTTGGAGGCCCTCATCAGGACTATCAAAACTAACTCCCGGCCCTGCACAGGACACCCAAGAATCCCAGCCTGTGGCTGAGAGCATTGTCCAAACACTTCTTGAGCTCTGTCAGGTTTGGTGCTGTGACCACTTCCCTGGGGAGCCTGTTCCAGTGCCTGACCACCTTCTGGGTGAGAAGTCTTTTCCTGATACCCAGCCTAAACTACCCCTAACACAGCTTCATGCCATTTACTCACATCCAGTCAGGGGGTCACCACACAGAAGAGACCAGTGCCTTCCCCTCTGCTTTTGCTCATGAGGATGTTGAGGACAACTGAGGTCTCCCCTCAGTCTTCTGCAGGCTGAACAGACCAAGTGACCTTAGCCACTCCTCATACAGCATCCTCTCCAAACTCTTCACCACCCTTGTGGCCCTCCTTTGGACACTCTGTAATAGTTTAATGTACTTTTTATATTGTGGCACCCAGAACTGCCCCCAGCACTCGGGGTGAGGCGATCCCGGTGCAGAGCAGAGTGGGACAATCCCTCCCTTGCCCGGCTGGCGAGGCTGGGCCTGAGGCACCCTGGGACACTTAGATAGAGAGTATTTGTCTGCTTTTATTCACTACAGTTCTTCCTTCATCGCTTGCTGCAAAATCTGCAGTGACTCAGGAGCAGTCATGAGTCACTGTCATTCTCTTCAGGGAATCTGCATCAAATGAGAACATATACACTGAACTTCATATCAAACTGTGAATGAACAGAGTGGGGTAAATGCACTGAGGAGGTTTTCTGTAGAGGAAATGGCAAAAAGGTTGGTTTGGAATGGGTCAATATGTGAAAAACTTGTTCAGCAAATGGAGCCACTGTTTTAACAGGCTCACCAAGCATCAGAGTGCATTGGTGCCTCAACCCAACAAGTATAGACAAGAGCACAGACTGGGAGAATTTGGGAACTGTGAGGTTCAGCTTATTTGTTATTGGGCAAGAGCAAAATATGTTAAAAAAGTGAGATATTTTAGTTACTAATTCAAAATATAATCTGATTGAAAACAATCCCAGAAGAAAAACTGAGTGTTCATTAAGTTAGGAGTTATGTTCTTCAAAGAGAGCTAACTGCTCTCTTCCCAAATCAGCTCCTTATGTCTGTGAGTACTTTTGATTACCTTTGTTTATGAGGAACAAGAGACAATATGACAATTATCGATTAAAAAAAAAAAAATCCCCAGAGCCCAGAGGGCAGAACTCCTTTAGATGTGTTCTTATTGCTGAGACAAGCCAAGGTATCTAACTATCTCATAAAGATGAATAAGGTCTCCCAGGGATTAGAGCACATTTCAGAGTGAAAGTTGGATGTCTTATTTCAGTAGTGACCATTAGGGATACTGTTAGCTGGGTGGTAGTTTTAAAACCAGAAGAATATTTATTTCTCTGTAGGAACTGGGATTTTTAACAGGGTGATCTTCAGTTTTATGCTGTGGTAAAGGAACATATACAATATACAATATTTAAATATACAATATACAATAATTACAATATACATATACAATAATTTAAAAAAAACATATAAGCTAAGATCTAGAATTAGAGCTTTCATGACTGAAATCTTTACAACTTATTCTATGGCTAAAAATGGGTCACAGATTATGAACACAATGGTCAAAAAAAAAAATTATAATTAAAAGCATCAACAGTTTCATTTTTTTTTCTTTTCCATTTCTTCCATCAAGCTGTTTAGCTCAGGGATTCTGTACTCATCAAGACCCAAGAAAAATGTCCAAATGAGCTTTTTTTTGTTATATTGTGATGGTTGCATCATGCAATGACCTGTAGAAAGACTTGCATTTTTAACATAATTGGAAACAGCCCTGAAAGTGTTGGCTCCATCTTGGCTCAATGAATGCTGTAGTCCTCTAAACAAAATGTCTGGGTACAGCTGAGTTCAAATAGTTAAAACAGTAATGGTGAGATTTTCTTCCTGTTTGAAGAAGAGTAAGAAATAAATAAAAGATGGTTGTGTGGGATAAAGTTGGCTTTATATTTATTCCTGATATTTTGTTCACATTTTGAGACCAAGTATATCAGTTTTCAGAGTAGCTTTCTGAGATTATACAGAAACATACAAATTTTTGGATTGTGTTTCTTACCTCACAAGTTCAGAATTTTCTTTAGTCAGCTAAATCTTTATCCTTGCTTTTAGCAAGGATATCCTTATCCTTTTAGCATTACCCCTCCCTCTTCTTATTTATCAGGTTTTGGTTCAGTTTTTTGATTGGTTGGGTTTTAAAGTTAATAGTTTCGACAAAGACTGTCATGTCAAGAAAACAATTTCAAACTAAATCTTATTAATATGGGTTTTTTATACAAAATAATTTGGGAAATAAGAAATACTTTTCTTTTTTTCAATCTGAGATGCCATTGTTTCAGTAAACTGAGTAATTCCCTTCTGTTTCAAATAAAATAAAAAACCCCACTTTTACTGATAGAAGTCCTCTTTCTCTCTCCCCTTTCCTTTCCCTTTTGATAACCACATTATTTTTTTTAATTGGTAAAAAGCGATGTCACAACTGATAGTATTAATATCAGTAAGGGTTTAGAAAGCTAATTGGCCACCACAGAAAAAAATGCAGTAGTAGTCCATTTTATGGTTGTATTAGGTGGATGTAATTTCTTAAACTAAGATTCTTGGAGCCCAAAACTCACATCAGTCATTTCCATATTTCCCCATATTTTTCTATTTACACACTTTAAATTTTTAGGAGTAGTTACTTTTTCCAAACAGAAGGAGTCATATTCTGACTGAGAAAGACTGAGAAAGCAAGCAGAAAACCTCCTGGTGCTACAGAGACATGAAGAGTCATTCAACAAGAAACTGAGCTTATTAAGTAGACAGAAATGATATTTCTATTGTAAAGATGTTCTGTATTATATACAGGCAATTTCATTCCACTGCTTCATTCCATTGCTTACACTTGAATCTGGTGTGGCTTAAGTAGAAGCATTTAAAGTTCTCAGGTCTCAGTTATTTTACATGTAATGTTCTTATGGAAAACAAAGAACACTCACACCAGGAGAAATCAGTGTTTGTAAGCTGTAGCTTTCATGCTGCATAACTACATTTCTTTCTGAAGTCTCTGTTGCATTTGGGAGCAAGAGCTGCAATCCTATTAGAAGACTTGTTTCAACTTACACAGTCACTTGAGCTTGGACTTTTACATGACTGATTAGGAAAATTCAAATTAATCAGTAAAAATAATATGACTATCCCTGGAAAAATTATCAAGAAATTCCTAGGAGTATTTTTTTTAATATATCACATATGATTTTTCTAGCTGACATTGGATAACTGTGCAAGGTAAAAACAAAAAACAAACAGACTTAAAAATATAAAATGCATTGTTGCATTAAAGCAATGGCAATATAGATTTGTTACAGAGCATGTAGTGGTAAGGAAAATTTTCTGTTGTGCTAGAAAAAACAAAAGGAGGAATGAAATAGCTTAGTTAAACTGATAGAGCACTACTCTTTGCCATTCTATTCACAGAGCTTCCATTAGCAGTTTTACCATCTTGCAGAAAAAACCAGTCTGATTATCTTCTGGCTAGAATATAGGACATGTGGTATGTAGTCCCAGGAAAGTTATATTTTATGGCATGAAAACTTTCTCCTGCTAAGTGCAGGAGCACTGCCAACAGACTTGTGACTTGACTGGTAATTCAATGTACTACAAAATCAATTTTGGTACCATGTAATAGCAATTAGGTCTCATTTTCATATTGCCTTTAACAAAATATTAAGGGTTTACTCCGTCTACAGTGTTTTAATGTTTTAATAGATAATAATTCCTCTGTGTTCATTAACCAGAAACATTTGTTCAAGGATTTAAAGACTTTATCTGAGAAAGCAGGACTCTTTAAGATGCAACTAAGTACATTTGTAAAATGCTTTTTAAAAAAATATAACAAGACAAAAAAAGCAACCAACATCCCCTTTAAATTATTTTAGACTTTTTCTACAATTTCAAGCATCTTGAAAGTGATTCATAAAAGCCAATTAAAAGCTAGCCCGTTGACTCAGCAGGAGGGACTCATATATCCCTTTCTCATAATCCTCACTGGGATATGATGAAATGGGTAGAGGTAAAGGAATAGCAAGTTTCTAGAGTTAAAAGTGATAAAGTATCTAGTTACTCCTCACAGGAACTGAAGGGGAAAAATCAATTATAATGTCTATGCATCTAAAAATATGGTTTATACCTCTGCATGGTGCATTATCATCAGAGCTAAGCAGACGAGAGAGCAAAGAGGGAATGGGAGACTGAGGAAGTGATCACCAGAGGATGCATTAGAAATTCAGCAGGCTGAAAGCAATTTCAGTTAGAAAGGAAGAAAGAAAAATGTTTTGATGTTAATTCATTCATGCTTCCCCATTTGACTTGCAGTCAGGGCCATCCACTTAGTAGCTTAGTTAGGACAGGTAGAAATTTTTATGCCTGATTCTGATTTCTCTTACTGTTGAAGTAAACCAGAAATTAATCCAATAAAATCAACCCAGAAGTACTTACATAAGATTAGTGTAAAAATCAGACCCCTTATATTTCTGTGACATAAATATGTAGGATTTATGGCTATTTCTTTCCAACAGCCATCAAGTCGTTGGACAGAATTAATAAATGTAATTCACAGTAGCTGCTGCAATAACTGCAAGCAGTTTTATTCTTGGCTACTTCCTCTTCTAAGAGAGAAGTCATGTTTTACCTCCCCTTCCTGTGGAAGATATACATGTCTTAAGAATACTTCTTTATAAGATGTGCTTTGTTTGAATTCTGGATGAAAGGGTCTTGGTTTTCCTAGGAGGTCACTCTGTCCAATTATAGCAGAAAGTAAAAGGCCTGCCCTGATAATCATACCTACTCTTTGCTTATGAGCACTGCGAGCACTGGCTGCAAAGTAATGACAGAGCTTCTGCTCTCTCTGTGCTGCAGTCAACTGCACTTTGCTACTACACTTTAACTCACTCTGAAGAAAGTGCAGGCAATTCATATAAAAAATTAAAGAGATACTCTTCTGTGATGGCCAGAGAAGGCATAAGCCGTGATTTTAGATATCATCATCTTTCCAGTTAAAATATACTTCATTTTCACCACACTGCTACGGTAGCAGAAGATGCTGAAATGCTGCATATCACAGCTGGCTACTAGATCTTGTTTCTTGTGATTTGGGGAATACCTGTTCCTCTGCAACATAGCTTGTCTCCCCTTTTCACACTTCATTCACCCCTCATCTGCAAAAAAAGAAAAGCTTGTTACCTTCAGAGATATAGCACAGAGAAACCTTTTGTCACTGAAAAGAGACTGCTAAACCAAGGCCTTTTAAAGGTAGAGTACAGGGCTGCTGAACTGCAGCTCTGAAGAACCAGCAGCTGCCTCGAAATACTGTGCTTGTGGCCAAACTGCCATAAATGTCTACTTTTCCAGTGACTTAATTGGCACTTCACCCAAGCAGAGCACGATTCATTCTTTCACACTTTTCTGTTCAGACGGAAGGAAAAGGGTCTATTAGCTGCTTTGATGTAAACCAAACCTTTAGTCAGTTAACAGGACCTATCAATTTGTTCAGTTCACCTAGTTCAGGCAAAATCAGAAAAAAACTTCAGTTCCTTTTAGTGCATTAACTGAGCTGCAGACAAGCTGTCAATAGTAACGAGCTGAATCAGTGTATTTGACAAATATATTCTGGACTTTAGCAGTAAGACCACAACAGAAAAGACAGAAAAGTGTCCCTCCATAGCCACCCTTGTTGTGGGAAGCATCTTCTAATAACATGTTTACAATAATTTCAATTCAACAACCGTTTTTCCCCCGAAGTTTTTGCTTTCGAATTAATAGAAAAATTTCAGTTGTCATATGTTTATATTGTATAACATTATTCAAAAACAAGATTTTGACCCACCTATAACAACGTTGGAAGCTATGCAAAAAAATATTTACGTAAGATTTATGGTTTTAGAAGCTCCAGAGGAACAAGGTCCTCATTTGAGGTCAATTACTGCAGCTTAAAGCCCTATTAGGCTACACAACTCGGTACTTAGTGTAAGGAGACAGGACAGACATCCTCCAAAATAAAATGCTTATTTGACCATGGCCTTTGAATCATTTGAGTTTTTCCTGAGACTACTTTCTAGCTTTTATTTATTGCAGGAAAAAAACCCCAAAACCTCAAACTGTAAACATTAAGAACTGTGTGTAGGAGTAAATGTCTGAAATGGAAGCAATGAACCTTCAAGCAGAGCCTGCTGCTTGCTAGCTGCAACTGTAGTGGACTTCTTGTAAACTCTGAAAACACCTAAAGAAAAGTGGTATGCCCCAAATACTCCAGTTAACAGAGACATGAAATACAGGAGGCTGCTCTCACAATGCATTATTTAGCTTGGGAAAATACAGAGCTTGGGGTTCTAAAAAGAAGAGCATGTGGTGGAAAATCAGAGCTCCCGAATTAAGCCATCTTCAAAAGAAGAAGGGAACCTGAAAAGAAGGCAGTGAAGATCGTAGCTGAAGGAAAGATCCTGGAAGCGAAGGAAGATCCTTAAGATCAGACAGTTTCATAGACACAAATACTAGGCATGAAGAAAAATGGTGGGGGCCAGCCAGGGGCCTCGGCTGATGATGCCCAAGACAGGTGACAGCAAGCAGGAGCACAGCAGGAGCTGACAGGACTCTGCCTGACCATCTGTGCCAGCAGGGACCTTCCTGCTGGGAAGTGCAGACCTAGCAAGCTAGGGAAGAGTGAGGGAGGGAGTGAATACATGGTATCATCAAGCCCAGTAAAACCTTGAACCTTGCTGACTTTTAATTAATACGCCAGTACCAACCCACCCATAGCACAAGCAGTGTCAGAAATGAGATGCAGTGAACCTTGCTGAAATGGCATCCGGGGATCCCTCCAGCAGCAGTTGTGTGTCAGTGTGAGAGTGTCTACGGGCAGGTGGCAGGTGCACAGCTCACCACCTTGTTGGGTTCTATGGATCCTGGCAGGGCACCTCTCAGAGGATTTAACATGCTGGTAACCACAAGGCCTTTGTGGCAGCAAGTGCAGTTGCTGGGCTCTTAATTCAGGGCATTTGTCTGCATAAAAAATGATGAAAAGTGGATGCTGGTCTCCAAGCTAATCAAAGAAAACAAAGCAGAATGAAACTAACGTCCTGGTGCCACCCATATTAGTAAGCACATAAATATTTCAGTCTTCAGTATCTTTTAGTTTATAATTTGTATCCACTGTTGACTTGTCAAGAGGCAAGAGGATGCTCCTCTTAGGTAACCAATGCAATTTTTCAAATAGGACAAACTGTGAGGTGGTATTACTCAGAATTTATACAGAGGGTTATATTTTGTCAAACAGTCGCACATGTAAATGTGGAAAGTAGTAGTAACAGAGAACCTTTGGATTAGTAAACATAAATCTACAGCATCCATATGTGGACTGAGTGGAGATGACCTGGATTAATTCAAGTATTAAATAAAAAAGAATTAAAAACAAGAAAGGAGGAACAGAGGAAGGATGAATTATGTGTCACATGGACGAATACACTAGGAAGTTACCTAATGTAGGCATGTTTTTGTACTTATGTTCTGTGGTTTAACACATTGTCTCTGTATGTAGGGAAGCGTAAGCCCTGGCTGATATTTTTGGAATCGCACTATGTTTTCTAAGATATAAAAGCATATTTGTTAAAACATGGCTGGGTCAAACATGACCATCACTATTTAAGATTCTGCCATGCATTTGTATACGTGACCACAGCTTTACAGGATGATCCCAAGATCATTTACTTGAACCCCTCCACAGATTGTTGCAGGGAAAGAAAATATTAAACCCATTATGTCAGAATCAGGGTGATTTAATGGAGAGTTTGGTAATAGCTCCTCAATATTTTTCTATGCTTAGGGACCAGGAATTTAGGTGCATTGCCTCAGGGAGGATTATTCAATTTTTAGAATGCTAGTATGCATCACAATTCCCCTTTTTCTGCCTCCCGTTGAGTCACATGAAGAACCGTGTCCCCATTCCTAGAAAGGAGGGCAATGTGTTTAAATAATAAGCAAGTGGGAAATTAGTTTATGATTCAATAGCAAGTTTGGAATCTGTGCTAGAGAGCCAAAAGCAGATTAGCTGTATCCTTAACAGGAAATATTGCCATAGAAACTGAGGGAATACTTGCTAGCTGCTAGAAGCAGAGACATAGGGCTTATTTCAATTTTGGGGGCCTTTTTATTACAAAAATCCTTGCAGTTTCAGCAGAAGAAATATCTGTATTCTCTTGAGATTTATGCCTTTATTTTACATTTTATTCTTTGTCATGTACTAACCTCTATAAACTTCCCTGGCCTGCAGATACATTTCAACTTCAATTCATTACTTCATCATAATAAAACTTATTTCAAGGTACATTAGGCTTCTCCAGGCAGAACACTAATATGATACATTTGTTTCAAACAAACAAATGAAAATAAAAGTGGTGATAGGAGGGACATTTTTTCATTCAGCACTCAGTGAACTGAGACTGTCTCAAAAATCTCCTGTCGAGTTCAGAGCTACTACCTGTGTCATGCACTGCTTAAAATGGATTGAAAGATTAGGAAGAAAGTGATTCATAGTGTTTTAAGGGAGAAGCTGATATCAGAAAAGTATATCAAGGGAAAAAAAAAAACAAAACCAAAAACCCAAAAGAATTCCAAAAGTAAGAAAAGGTATCAGGGAAATTTCACTTGGCAGTTTTTTCCTGGTAATTGCAGCAACATGAGGCAGAGCCCTCAAAAGAGTACAGTATATTTCTACACATGCATAAGAATGGAGGTGATCATCTCCTTTCTGCTTTTCTCTACATGTAATTTTTCCAAAACCAAACAAAATGCCATAGTTTAACCCCAACTGACTAAGTACTGGACAGCCACTTCCTCTATGTCCACCATGTCCAGTGGGATGGGGAAGAGAACTGGAAAAAAAAGGTAAAACCCAAGTTTGAAATATGAACATTACTAATACTAAGACTAATACCGGGGAATAAACCCCAAGAAAAATAACTGATGCATAAAACAATACTGATGTGCGCCAGCTTTGCCAAGGTTTAAGTACAGGAATGATTTATGTAAGTTGATGAAGGATAACTTCAAATACACAGAAAACTATGTTGGATGCCACTGGAGCACAATAATTTCCCTAATCCAAAATATCCCTTTTAAGAGTGCATTAGTACAAAATGAAATGAGGACATTCAGACCATGAAAGCAAAGAAGTGCAAGCTAAATTTGTTAGCTAAAGTTCTATGCTGCATCATTTTTTGAATAGAACAAAAGAAGGAATCATACATTAAAGAACCCTTGGTAATGTCACAGTGAAATAGTCCCTTCAGTTAGGAAATCTATCCTCATCTTTCAGTGCTATGATCTAAACTGAATGCTCCTGTCTAAATACCCACGTATCTATGGTAACAGAAAGATGAGAACTTTCTCAAGAAAAATGAAAGAATTTCACTGTCCAGGACAGCTGGGTGAAAATGAAACACCAAGCATATGGCTCAATTAGACAGCAAATTTATAAATGTAATTTATCATACAACTGTTAGGCATTATTTTATACACTGCAAATATGGTACAACTGTTACAAAGCCAGTATCAGCCCATTTTTGGACTCTCTTTTTCCTAAGCACTTGTAGTTGCAAGAACTAGAAAAGGGAAGTATTTTTACATCAAAGATAAGCAATTTCAACTCATTTGTAAAAATATTCCTCTCAGTGAATTTTCAGTTTAGCTTATCAGGAGGCATTTCTTCATGCAAATATCTATATAATGCATGAGAAAGTCTGTCTAGTAAATCACAGCAACTCAGATCTAACCCCTTGATCAACTGCCTTAAATCAACTGATTTGTTTATAAATAATTTTTTAAAATATAAATAAAAGGTCCTTTCTTTCTTTCTGGCAAAATTTCCCTATCCATACCCCACTTCTTCTTTTTGTTCTTCACTCTTACTAGGAACAGGATGATGCCAAGAACTAAGGCAGAATTTCTTGTCAGTCCATTATTTTCAAGTCTTCAGTTCATGGCACTGCAGGTACCTTAAGAAAAGATACTGCACTCTTTTCTTTATGCTTGGAGTAAGTTTTTGAAGAGGTAAACATCAATTAAAAAAGGGGAGAAAGAACTTCAGTAAAAAAGTTTAATTTGCATGTCTATACGTTTTTTAATTTTATAAGACTAGAATCTTGTTCTTGAAAAAAACCCACAGTTTTGTGCGTGTGACATTTGCAAATCACGTTATGTGAAATACTAGTGAAAAAATGTGATTTTATTTTTAAAAACAGTAGCTGTCAGATTACTGCATATTTGATATCTCAAAGTAGTAGATGAAAAGGAGGTGAAATATTCCATAATCACCTTCTTATACAGGTTGCCACCAAGCTGCCCTTGTGAATTGTGTAGAGGATCAATAGATGCATTGACTTCCTTTTCTGCGAAATGCAATCTCACCTTTGGTTTAAAAGCAAAACAGAGACATACAGATACACAAATTCTGCAGTCATTCACCTCCATTCCTTTTCATTGAATGCTTATGTGAATTGGTCTCTCAGCACTCAACTGATAACAAAACTCCTTTCAACTCTCTAAGCTATGAGCTCTGTTTCCAAAGGCACTGCATCTTCACTGGGATTCTTCTTCAAAAACTATCATGGTTTAATTTTTTCCCCTTTTCTTCTCTAGCCCTGTGTAACGCTCCAAAGATTTTTTTCTTTCAGCTTCCTAAAGAAGCAGAAGGAGGTTTCTTTATTTCTCTCTTTATTTTTCCCTCCCTGCATTGAGAAAAACCTGAGTGGCAGCCAGTTGAGGAGATTAAATTAGGACAAAAATAACTTCAGATCAAACATTTAGCTGATATCTTTCCTGCTAGATTACCAGCAGTGTGGCGGTGGGTTTTTGTTAAGTTATTGTTAAGTCAATATCCCAATGGTGTGTTCCTGTCACCTCCCCGAGGGTTTGGTTTCACCCCAGCTTTTCCCCTCCCGTGTCCAGCTGTCCATCACTCCCCAGACACACCGTTACATTATTTGCGTAGTGTAAATCTTCCCTAGCCCCTTCCCCTATTTCCAGAGGCTTCCCTGTCAATCCTAAACCCCGCCTGGATTTTCCTCTTTCCCTCGACACCCCGTTGGTGCCCGTGACCCTCTCCACCCCCCTAGCCTCCCCTATAGGCTGTGGGTCCCTCCTCACCGCCCGCCCCGTTGTGTCCCTGATTGGTTGGAGGAACACCCCGTTCCTCCCCTCTCTGAAATGACCCTGTAAGGGCGGGAGGTTTGGCTTTGGGTGGCACCTCTTGGAGCCATAAAGCCTTTGAGACGCTGCGGAGAGACCCTTTCCGTTCTCGGCGGCCCCGCTTCGGCCTCCCCCGAGCCGCGGGTGACGGCCCCTCACGGCGCCTGCCGGGGAGCGCCACCGGCCTGGGGTTTCTCCGGCACTTGGGTCACAGCAGGAGACGTGAATATATGTTCTTGGGTAAGTCGCTGTTCAGCAAGCCTTCTGATTTTGATTGCAAAAATGACTGTTAAAAATGTAACAACTTGTAGCACCTAGCAAATGCACTTCAAAAAACCTAGGAGTGGCTATGGTGCTAGAAATACAGATAAAAAGTTGCTATTTATTATTTAAATTAAGCTGATGTTAAAAAATCAATGGCTATACTTCACTGTTGCATGCGAGCCTCATGCTGTACAGAGATGCCCTAACACGGTGTAGGTCAAGCCACGCAGTAGGAGCAGCAACAGGCTCTCAGAAGGGCACAGGCAGCTGGTTTTCGTCCTGAGCTGACTGGTCGAGTCGCAGGGAGAGGGACCTTTCATTGCAGCCCTGGCCCTTGTTCCCCCGAGCATGTGGCCCCACTGGTGTCCTTCACCAGGCATAATTGGGGCTCCGGGTAATGGGACAGCTCGCTGTCCTGCACTGGGCAGGGCCTGCCTGGGCCAGCTCCAGCTGCGCCCGAGGGGATGGGAGCAATCACTGTCTGCTAAATGCCTTAGCTAGCTGGAGGCGCCTACGGTGCCTTGCATGAGCTTGTTTTGAAATAGGGTGATCATGGCCATGTGAGGGCCATTGGGGGAGTCGACAGACTGGTGATAATGAAATTATGTCAGCATTATGCACTGCGCCCAACACCTAGCTTCACATATTGCTTCACCTCAATGGAGTTGAATGGGTCTGAGCTGAACGCACAGTGAAAACAAAAGCTGAAGGTGGGAAGAAAGCTAAGCTTTCTCTAAGCTTTTCTTTGTCGGTTCTCTCTTCTGCGTCAATACCACAATCAGTAAATAGATGTTTGTTAATTGACACTAAATTAATAGTCAACAGCACCTATGACATACGCATCTGTGATTACAAGGCAGAAGTTCAGTTGTGAACTCTGTGAACAAATATTGGAGAGCTGTAGAGTGGAAGATTAGAGTGTGCATCCCAGAGAAGGAATCAAAGTCTCTGGAGTTTATTTTCTGAAGAGACAACCAGTCTGTGGGAGCACGCTGTAAGGGACACGGTGTGCCCTGCTCTTGTGTCAGGCACAAGAGCAACAGTGACTACCTGATGGCAGCAGTGAGTTTAAGGTGCTTATCCAAAAAAGGCTTACTCATGTATTTAGTTTTCACATAGTAGGTAAATTCTGTCTGCACTATAATCAGTGGGAGCTTTGCCAGTGTCTTGACAAGGGTTGGGTTTTCACCTTGAAGTCAGCGGTATTACTTTCAAGGTATAAAGAGAATTATGTGAATAAACCTAGGGAGGGCTAAAACAAATTTATTCATGGTGCCTTGCATTACTTTATTGATTGATCTTGGAATTGCTACATTTTAGTTACTGTAAAGTTTATCACATCGGTTTGTAAATTCACGGAATAATGCTGAGACTAAAGGTGAGTTAGCAAGCTTTCTTTATTCAACTGCCTATAAAACTGCAGTTACACAAAATTCTGTTTTCAGGGTTTACTTACAAAATGGGCAGGTGAAAAACAGGTAAAACAGATTCTGTGTTTCAATACAAAAGACATAGCTTGCTCATATTTAAACATAACATCTATAAATAATTCACATTTTAAAAGTGGGTAATGCCGCTCATTAACTGTCTTTATCCATTTCAGAAGGGAAACTAATTTGCTAGAATTGTGTTCCCCTTTATTTCATGTAGGAGATAAAATGTAATTTCTATGGTAGATAATAAATGTTTTCTCTGAAGGGGGAAAAGCAAAATGAATGATGTTGTTTGAATACTGAAATTTGGTGTAGTAATTCTCTGACTTTATGAAAGCAAAATGCCACTCAGTGCCTTTAAAAATGAGTTTAAATCTAAAAAAAGTTCGGATTGAACACATTTAAATGAAAGTAACAGCTGTCTAATCCTGATTATGAACTTTTTCAGATAATTCTGATTATAAAATATGTCGTTGTTGTTAATGTTTCCAATGTGCTAATTGTGCTAGAAGCAAGAAAGCGTCCTTCCCTATGATCTTCAGCAACAGCAACCTCTGCTGTTATTCATCTCCTCCCTCCCCTTTTGATCTACCTCAGCTTCCTGTTCTGTGCCTCCCTTCCTCCCCAGATACCCTGTGCACTCATCTTTCAGCCTCCATTCTGCTCAGAAGATTTCACTAACTGTGGGAAGGTATAAATGTTGGGGGAAAAAGGTGAAGTTCCCAAAACCTGGTGACTTCCTGTGGTTGCTGTATTAAAATTAGCAATGCCTTTCATGTTAAAAAAGACCTGATCACCAGCAGCGATCATATGAAGCATATTCCATGAGGAGAGTGTAGACTGATGGCAAGCTGAAAGTTTGTGTGTCAAAGTCAATTTATCTTTGAGAATTTTAGGCCACACAGCAAAGTGGATTAAGGAACTCTGCCATCAACTACTCTGCCATCAGCTCTGGCAATTCCACAACCTGTCAGCAGTTTCTCTGCCTCAGCTGAGCTGAAAAGAAAGGAATTGATGGTAAATCAATAATGCTCAATTGTCGTTTGCAATACTGCATAATGGCAACACTGAACAGCCAAGCTATTAATGATAGTTCTAAGCTTTGAGGAAAACATAGAGTAGATGTAGCTTCCTAGAAATAGATTATAATTGTCCAAGTGTTTGGCCATGAATTTGTTCCTTTCCCGCTGATTTTCTAGTATACACAAGAAGGGGATTGCCCTTTTGTCCTGCATTGAAATCACAAATATAGATGTGACTATGTACAGGATCCCCAGTTCATTTCAAGGTACTAAGACAATACTAATAATCCTCTCAGAAGAAAATGTAAACAGTTACACTATTCATGCACCTGTGGACATCATTGTGAGAGGATATACTGAAGTAGTGTATAATTTTCTTTATAGCTTAGACATTACACAGAAAACCAGATGGTAGCAATGCATTGTTCATGTGACTGTGTGTCTGTGATGCAATGTCGTCCTCGAGGTAAAGAGCAGGGCTGGAGCTCCCCTTTGCATGCCATCTTTAACTGCCAAATTTTAAATATTTGATTGCTAAGCTGTGAAACTTAAAGTACATGTTTCTGTGTCTCTTGACTGATATTTTCATAGATACAAGATTTTATTGGCCTAGTGGATCATGATATCTGAAGGACTTTATTGTGGTTTCTCTGTGAGATATAATATCAATGAATTAACATTGGGTACACCCTTATATGCAAGTTTTAATATATACATCAGATAGGAATTCTTGATGTACAGCTTCCAATTTCTTGCATCTTTTCTCTGTTACAGCACTGTGCCCTAGGTCATCTTGCCTCCTATCTTGAAAGGGATTCATTTTGATTTCATTCATTCATCGATATACCCAAATGAGCTTGTGCATAACATGCCACAGTCATTTACAGCTTGCAATCTGACTTCTTTTTTAGAAAACATTTTTGCTATATTTCTAATAAAAGTAGTGCCTTTGTTCAATTCATTCTTAGACTTTGATAAGCACAGAAGAGAAAACTCTTAGGAATTTTGGATTTCTGAGTTATCTGTTGTATATCAAGCACAGAAATATGCATATACACACATATATCCATCCCACCTTTATAGTGCTGTCATGACCATATTATTCTATCTGGAATAATAGAAACAGGAAAAATTAACAGGAAAATTACAGATGTTGTATGGTAAACAGCATGTTATCATAATTTTAGGTTCTTAAGTGTGTTAAGTGTATTAAGATGATACCTTGGTATATCTTTCTCTGTTCTTGGCTACACCACATTAAATGAGGTGCTGTCCAGTGTGATGTCCCTTTATCATTGATGTGGATGGGGACTGTGAGTTTCATTCTTGTTTAGCCATTCCAAATGTACAATTTGCGAAGGAGTTTTCTGGAAACCTGAGCAGAATTATTTTCTTTAAGAAGAAAAACATGACAGCATTTTTGTAGGCAAGATGCTAAGAGATGATTATGCATTTACTGATAACTAAAAAAAACCCTGTGTGAAATAAAACCCCACCACATACAATTTTACCCTTGGGAAAAAGAATGAGAAGAGGAAGGCACTATAAATGCTAGTCATACTATTGAATGCACTATTCAAAGGTATTCAAATATTAGAGCAAAGATGGTTAATGTAAGAATAAAACAGGAAGAAAAATATGCACATTTAAATACAGTCATGCTTCTACTTTGGATACTTAAATGAGATAAATTTAATATCTGTTTTATGTATTATGTATTTTTATGCATTATGTGTTAAATCACTCCTCAAGTCTTGTATATACTCAAGCTTTCTTTTGAGCAACCTAATTACCATATACTGTATTGTGTAAGTAATTATGTACCATACAAGTATGTTTCTCAAGCAAACAAAAAACCCCAAATCAGATCAATATGTTCTGCTTGGCATCTGTTCTGATGCTGCACAAAAGAAATTTTCCCCTAAATATCACTGTGTTATTTTCACTTTGAAAGTACATAAAAGTTTAAATTTTCACTGCCAGACAGGCATGCTGTTTTCAAAGTTCTTAGTGTAAAACTGTTCTTTGAAGAAGTCAAAACTGCAGTTAAATTTTAACTTACTTTGCAGAGTGTAAAATCCAGGTGCATCCAGTCTTACTGCAAAGAAAACAAAAGGAAATTGTGTGAAATATGCTGTATGGTAGCTACATAGAGCAACATTACGAATATTTGTGTTGACCTTTTATGTGTTTGAGACTTTTAAAATCCAATATTCTAATTCTAAATTCTCTAACATCCTTTTATATCAATGTATGGGTTCAGTTTTCCCTAATTGTGGCAGATTTGACCACTGCTGGCTTGAGATTTATTCACCAGTTTTCTTTCACTCTACATACCTCTATGAAATGTATTGCTGTCATTTTGTGGTGAGGACATTGCTGAGTCAGAATGGCAATAAATTGTGAATAATGTCTCTGCAAATGGGTTATTTTAGCCCATCTCACCAGTACTTACATGCTTGAGTGACTACAGCCAAATGCTTTTCCTTAGTCATTATGAAATCCCCATTCCCACCTCTCATATAACCCTAGCCCAAGCTACCTCTAATTCTCAAGTCTGAGTACTTTCCTTGAAGCGATGATACAAGAACAGCAATGATTCACTTTCAGATGTGCCTACGCAACAGCAGAAGCTTGCCAAGCTAGAGAAGGAAACGTCCAAGGTCAGTGACAGTGCAATGGAGAAACTTTGCAAAACAGGTGTAAACACCTCGTTCGAAAAGAGATTAGCGATCAGCTAAACTGGAGGTGCTGATTTCTCACAGAATATATTCCCTTCTTGATGAAGTGTTTTATTTTAGAAGTTCTTTGAAGCACAAGGCATTTCCAGTCCTTCATTCTGATACACAGTAAGGAGTACTCAAGTTACAAGAAAAGTTATAATTCTCATATTTAGGTTTCCATCCTATCCTTTGAAAGCCTTTTTATTTTTTAAGCTCTACAGAGAAAATGCCCCTTCCCACAGCAGTACCCTAACTAAAGAAGTAGCATGTATTTTGCCTGTTTCTCCTATCCCTGTGCTTTGACTTCTCTTGTTCCATGGCCCAGCTTTACTGGGAAACACCTACTATACCATTGTCTAAACTCTTCCGCAACTTAAATTTTTTTTTTTTTTAAATGGTGCGTGGTGCTTTAAAGGACTCCGGGGAAAAAAAATTTAGGTCAAGATCTCCATATTTTTTTTTTGTGATTGAAATTCAGATTAAACTGATGTATTGCTATTCTTTCCATTTTCTCTTAAAGAGAAAACAGTTTGTGAAGAGGAGATTATGTGAGTCATGAATTTAAAAGAAATCCTAATATGTAGACAGGAATATAACCTGGGATAGACCTCTTGTGCTTAACATTTGGTCCAACCTATGCTTCCCTTGTTGTTTCCTATTGCTCCTAAATGTTTTACATTTTCTCAGCTGCTTTTGTATGATACTTACCATTTTCTATGGACTGCAAAAACATCTGGATATGTCAGTTGAGGGAACAAAGTTACTCTGCTTGAGTTTTAACTTAAATGCATAATACATATGTATGTTGAAAACGTGCATTAAAACCGGGTATTAACAGATTTTTGTTCCTCCTAAGTGATGATAACAGTTACTATTCTAAGAGGTCTAAAATACTATTGGAAATTATGTGTAAATTCTGTAGTTAAGATTATGACAAACTGCTGTGTATTATGGGACTCTCATTTATGAGGAGCAGGGCTAAGAATGCAAAGTATCCACAGGAAGTACAAATTTTTGTGTGGGACATACATTCTGTAACAATAAAAGTGAGGGGAGTGAGGAAGGGGAGTTCATGGGGTTCCATTTTGGTGTGCTAGTAGAATTTTAGTATTTTGTAACTTTCTGCACAATTATTAATTTTGATGATACTGGACTTGGAGGAGGTGCTGACTCCCTTGAAGGCAGAGAGGCCCTGCAGTGAGACCCAGACAAATCAGAGCTGGGCAATCATCAGCTGTGAAGTTCTAACCAAGACACGAGTCTCATTGCACTCTACAACTTTCCCACAAGGGGAAGAGGAGGGGCAGATACGGATCTCTTCCCTGTGAGAAGGGTGACAGGATCTGATGGAGCAGCACAAAGCTGTGTCAGTGGAGGTTTAGGTTAGATATCTGGAAAAGGTTCTTCACCCAGAGGATGTTTGGGCACTGGAACAGCCTCCTCAGGGAAGTGGTCACAGCAGCAAGCCTGACAGAGTTCAGTAAGTGTTTGAACAATGCTCTCATGTGCATGGTTTGACTCTTGGGGTGGTTTTGTTCAGAACCAAGAGCTGGATTTTGGTGATTTTTGTATGTACTTTGCAACTCAGGATATTCTGTGATTTTTAATCATGTAGTAACTAAGCCATAATAATATTTTAAGATATGAAAGACACCTGTTGTGTGTTATTACAATTCTTGTAGTTTAAACATTTGTTAAAGATGTCCTAGTAAAAAATATAACCTATCCTCAGACATTCACTGCTGTGGCCAGGAATCAGCTGTATCTCTGGAAATAAGCAGGTCTTTACAACTCAGTTTGTGTGATAGGGTTTCTGCTCCTTAACTCCATGCAGTAAGAGAAGTGTCATTGATTGGCGTGGATGCTTTAAATATAAGTACAAATCAGTACTTACTTTGGAATAAAGCCAGGTATGTACACTTTTATGACAATAGTGGTATCCAGAATAGCTGTTGATACAAGTACTGTTCTTTTCTGTTGTCAACAGCCAAATTATTGCTTCCAATTCTTAAAAGAATAAGTGGAAGAGGATCCTAAATAGCAGTGGATAATAATAAAGGCATTGCCTGTACGCAGTATTTCAAACTATGGATATGAAGATACAGTTCTATCTCTGGGGATCACAATCTGAAAATAATACACAATGCAGCTCCCCAGTTACCTTAATTTTACTTAGTTTATTATAAAAAGAATATCAGTCAATGAGAAACAAACTGAAACCCAAAAGGTTACAGCACTTAAAGTAGAACTCTTTAAACTCTATTACAATTTCACAAAATGTGAGAAATACTCTAGAGAAATAATTTACAAACCAGTGAGAGGCAGCTTTGCTTTTATATGATACACCAAAGTAAAGTAAAACTTAAATGCGTAACTTGCAAAAGCTAGAACAATGAACCATGGACAGGTTTTCAGGGTATATAGAAAAGACATCAGCATATTTATCAGGTTGATAAATTTTAGAAATAGTTACATGAATAAAGTTAATTTTTTGTACAACACATGAGAAGATGTAGATCATTGTGCAAAGTGGATGGGAACTGTTGTAGCCCTTAAATAACCAGTGTCACATCACCCAGACTAAATATTCACCTTTTAATCTTCAAGTTCTTTTTTCAAATAAACTTCTAATTTTAAGTACTACTCAACACAACAATTTATTATGCAATAAAATTCCTCATTTACTTTAAAGAAATGCATAAGTTGACCCATAAAGCCCTTGTGCTGACACCTGGTGCTCTCAATGGTTCTGCTGCATGCATTTTTTACTACTTCTGTGATAGTAATTAATATGGCCTTTTAAATATATTTTGATGTTGTAGATGTTTGTGGAAGGCTTTGTTATGTATTTGGTGGATGAGTGAAAGTAACGTAATGGGTAATAAGTAAATAGAGTATTGCACATTACAGTTCATTAATTGTTGTACTGCCTAACTATGGAAGGGGATTGCTTCAGTGTTGATATGAAAAAAAGGGCTTCAGGAAGAGGAGGAGAGTCCTGGCATTAATTTCAATGAGAATAAGATAGGTTTGAAGACTTTTGGTAGGAGAAAGCAAAACATTATGGGGACTACTGCAGTGAGCAATGTGGGTTTAGCCACCCAAGACTAAGAGTTTCCTGGCATAGGAGTGGTCTGTTCCGTGGCTGTTGGTCCGGTGACAATTCTGGACTTAATTTAGTAGTGTGGATACAGCCTCTGAGATTCAGAGTTCATATACAGACTTGCAGATAGGGAATTTCCCTGATCCACAGATCATTCAGAGCTAATTCAAGGGCGCTAAACAGCCTATTGTTAACAGACTGTTTTACGGGGTTTTGTGGTGCCTTAGTACAGCTGGAGAACTTTCTATTAAGACAAAAGGCTGCATCTGAGCATACTGAGTCGTTATAATATTCCTTTTCCTTCCACTTCTGCTTTAAAATGTAGCACTGCAGATGGCAAAGCCCAAAAACCTTACGCAGCACACCTTTACTTACAGCTTACTTGCACTGAAGAGGTTTCAGAATATTCATATGAAGTAAGTGCTGGCAAGGGTGCAGCAGGCTAAATAGCACTTTATTAAACTAAAAATTATATATTTCAGATTTAATTGAAATCAATTAAAACTCAATTGTATACAGCAACTGGGAAACAAATGGATTTTCTTCTTTGCTATACTCCTACTTCTTTTACACATTAAATTCTTTGCTGATTTACCGTCAGCTCTAAATTTATTCTTTCTTGATCAATGTGATCCAAATATAAACTCAGATAAATAACAGACTACAAAAAAGGAAAAAAATAGGAAGAGTGGCAAATTATTCTCTTGATTGAACGGTAACTATTTTCTGACCTTAAACAGAGGGCTCATGGTCAGAAGCTGGTACACTCAGAAAAGGAATTATTCGAATATACTTTGATTTACTTCGTCCATGACCACTTACATTTATCGAGACAATCCTGTCTGGGCAGAAAAACAGATAGAATGATCCAATAGGTCTTTTTCATCTCTTATGCCTATTGTTCTGCTATTACATAAAATACATTAAAAATAAATTTGCATAGCATACTGGAACATCTCCAAGCAAGCCATTTCAATCTCTGAGGAACAAGATAAATATGTAATTTAAATACAGCCTAAAAATCTATTTACTGATCTGTCTGCATTTATTGGTCCATTGGAGATTAAAAAATCAATCTTTATCAAAGAACTCTCACTAAATAATGTCAGAGCTCTGACTTAAGTCAGAGGAGAGACTGAGGCTTTGTCCTTAGAACATATTGCCTTATTTTTAAGACGCATAAGGGCAAGTTTTGAAAGTAGAACTAGTCTTAAATTTATGATGAATTTTAACAGGAATCTCTTTGGTCATAATACTATGCTGAGCTTTGAAAAATGCAAATATTCATTCCTTAACCAGAATCACATGCAGGTATTCTGTTGAACAGAAAACCAGCCACAGTGAGCAATAACTTTTGAAAAACAAATTAATCAAATCTCCACTTGAAACCATCTCTTGATGAACTGAAAGACTATTCATATACCCTGGCTGTTTCCATTAGAAGTGTTACTAACGTGTCACAAAGAGACAACGGAGGAGGACAAAGCTTGTCAAAGACAAAATTGCACCTTTGTGGGTATCTCCTGCCTATTGTCATCTTTGCCACAAGCTTTCTACCTGAGACATGGTGTCCATGTGATATTCTGAAAAATGGTGTTCACACCTTCTCTTCTAACCTTATTTTAGAGCTGCTTTATTGCCCTTTCTCTTGTACATACTGTGCTGGGTATTTGTTTGACAAACCAGGTGTGTTAGAGTCTGAGATACCTCAGCGGCCAGTTAATATGGTGAACACAGACATGATGGGAAGGGTGCACTTTTTCAACCTAATTTCATATGGTGTAATAAGATTTCCTTATTCAGGCTCAGCATTGGTTGAATTTTCTGACTGTGAACTTACTTTAAATGAAGTACCTATATATTTTTACACTGAACTTTCCATCTCTTTTTACCAGATTGTTGTGTTGGCTTGGTCCAACTGTATTCTTTCTACACGTTCCTATGGAGCTGTTCAGTTATCTTTGAACTTGCAGTACCAAATATTATATGCAAAAGACACCAGACTCATCTGAAAAAACATATTGCAACCATCCCACTTCAGGCTTCTTTTGGGCATATACAAAACCATGTGCAAGATATACATAATTTAAAAATACCAGCCAGCCACTGGTTTATACAATACATCATGTAGCTACAGGAACAAGCTGCTAGACACTAAATGTTCACCACCCCTATAGTAAATGCAATGAATCTTTCACCAAGTTTTCATGGATCAGGTGGAGAAAAGTGAGCCTTCTTTGCTCCTTGGATCTAGTTGAGCCTTGACATACATTGCTGAGCTGCTCTCTGCCTAATCCCTGGCTTTTTCTTGAACACTTTGATAACTTTTTCTGATTGCATATTTCCTACTGAATGCTTGAGCTGCTCACAATCTTTTGCTTGCTAAGTTTACCTGTCTTCGGTTTTGCCTTCCTGTCATGGTTCAACTCCAGCCAGAAACCACGTCACAGCTGCTTGCTCACTCCCCCACCAGAGAGAATGAGAAGAGTAAGTGGGAAAACTCATGGGTTGAGATAAATAAAGACAGTTAATTAAGTAAAGGAAAGGCTGGACATGCAAGCAAAACAAAGAATTAATTCACTGCTTAATGGGCAGTGGTTCGGTCTTCCCCGGGAAAGCAGGACTCCATCACACTTAATGGGTATTTGGGAAGACCAATGCCACATCTGCAAACCTCTCCCCTTCCTCCTTCCAGAATATACTGAGCATGATGTCCTGTTGTCTGGAATATCCCTTGGGTCAGTTTGGGTCACCTGTCCTGGCTTAGTCTCCTCCTGCCTTCCCATACACACCCAGCCCCCCTCACCAGTGCAGCAGTGCAGAAATCAGAAAGGGCCTTGGCTCTATGCAAGTACTGCTCAGCAATAACCAAAACATCTGTTATCAACAGTTTTCAGCACAAATCCAAAACACAGCCCCATACTAGTAATTTCAAGAAAGTGAACTCTACCCCAGCCAAAACCAGCACATTTCTTTACCTTGTATAGATCTAACATGTACTGTACTTTCTCACATTTTTTTGCTACAATTTAGCTATTTTCCTGGAAGTCTGAGTCAAGAACTTGCAGCTGTGCTATATCCCAAGTAGAACTTGGATCCACATTGACAGTAGACCTTGTTCAGGCATGTCTCTACCTCGATTTTGCAGAAGACTTAGGAACATGATTATAGAGATACTGAAGATGGTCAAGCAGGAAATCAGCACAGCAATTAACAGGATTCACTGAGTCATTGTTCTTCATAGTTTAGGAAAACCATAGCTATTCTGCCATGATATACAGCTGAGCTATTAAACCTTGTCAGATCCAATTTGACTCTACCATGCAGTCAATTCATATGTTTCTGAACCTCTAACACTGTTAATCCACAGCATGGCTAATTGAAAGGGACATATTTGATAGTATGATTATGAAAGCACTAGTATTTTATGTGGTAATTCTTAAAGAAAGGACATTAGTCTTTGCTACTTAATATATAATATGTAGAAAGGACAGAAGTCAACAACTGGGGGCCAAACTACAGGCTATCTCTTTGAAATGTATCAGTCTGATAAATTACCTCAAATCATGAAGAAATAACCTTCACTTATTAAGCTGTAATAATTTTTGATTCTTCACAATGTTAAGGAGCTATTATTGTCAATTGGAATATTTATTTCTAATTTAAACATTTCTGACTTATGCTGTGTATGACATACCATCTCAATTCACATTTAATTATCATCTCCTAAATAAAAGAATGAAAGATTATGCAGATTTCACAGATGACCTATCTCTTGATCACTGGGTCTTAGGATTTTATCTATCAGATTAAAGGGCTTCTTCTCTGTATTTTTATTAATCAATTTTGAGAAAGAGAAAGGGAGAACTAATAACCACAAGCTTAATTAGCAGCTTCTTTTGTAAATATTGGAGGAAGAGCTCAAAAATATAAGGTAAAAATTGTAAACTCTGCATTCTCTGAGTCTATTAGAGGAAATATACAAAGAGGAAAAGATAACTAATGATGCAGACTCAGAATTTCTCTTAGAATGCATTTGTAATAGCAAGCCTGTCTGAAGGTAAAGTAGGACATTGGCATGCTTGTGTAACAGGAAACAAAATCCACAGGCTGCTTCTGGTGCAGAAGTATAAGAGTAAGGAACCACCAGTGTTCTTTGTTTTGCTCCTTTCTAGGGGGAAACAAAGTAATGTATCCTGAAGATATGTTACTCTCATGATGCTTTTAAGCATTTATATTTTAAGACTTCCCTATTTTTACAACAAAAACATATGCATTGCTCACCTTTCTGCCCATCTGCCCTGTTCTCTTATGGAGAGAGATACTGGGAGTCACTCTTTATAAAGATAGAAGAACTTAGTAAAAGAGTATTTCTTTTTATTAAAAAGACCAGCTCTAACTTTGGTTTTATGTTCTTTAGAATATATGGCAGCTGAAAGAAAGAATTAGAAATAGAAAAAGAATGAAGGCTAATCCTCAATTTAGCAGCATGAATTAAAAGGATCACTTTCAAGGCCTCCTACTTTTCTTTCCAAAAATCTTAATAGCAACGTCTCTTTCTCAGTGTGATCCTTCTTATCCATTCAATAAAGGAGCGGGGTTTTTAAGAAAAAGAAGTAGATATGAGAGCTTCAATAAAGTTGTCAAAGAGCATGATGTTGTGATACAAATTAGAAGAAAAAGATCTCTTCATACAGATCTGTCTATGAAGAAATCAGAATTTTAACGGCAGCTATGGGCTATTGTTTATTTCAGGCCTAATTATTGTAGAGAAAAGGTTGCTTAGGGTTGATTTTAAATGATATATTTATATATAAGTTTAGTTTCCTGTGTCCCTTTCTACTTTCTTCCTTTTTATATTTCATAAAACATCAGGCAGTCTCTCCAGATCTGCTGCTCTTGTGCCCATGGCCAACCATTGATTTCAGAGAAACAGCTGGCAGCCAGGGAGCTCTGCTGCCAGCAGGTCCCCCTCCTTCCCTCCTCCGTGTCAGTGAACTCCAGCATCTGAAGAACATGCACTCAAGAGAGTTTTGGAGTAGTTTTAATTATTCAGATGTGCTATGGTGTTAGAAGTGATTCAGAGGTCCTACTAACTAATCTTGCATTTCCATCCTGTGTTACTTCAGGGCCTTGTCAATTTCCTTCAGTTCCCTGAGATTTCATTTTCACATTACATTTTTGTCACCGAACAAATGTCATTGGAAGCTTCAGCAAATTTCTTTAGCAAATCTTATTTTAGTGAAAGGTAGAGGAAGCATGGAATGAGATTTCCCCAGACAACTAAGGCAATAAAAATAGAATGTATCTGTTTAAAGAGAATTTCATTCTGATTTCCAATAAAACAGACAAATTCACCTTTCTCTTCTTTCTTTTCCTTTTTTTTCCTCCAAAGTTTAATAGAGGTTATAGTAGCGTGGTTTCTAATAATACCAGAGGATCTAATTATTCTTGTTAAGAATCATGAAATACTTCTAAGCAGTACTGTATTACATACCATTTCAAATCACATTTAATTATTATCTCCTAAATAAAAGGAAGGAATGAAAAATTATGAAGACTGCACAGACAATCCATTCTAATTCACTCCCTAAACCTTGAGCTGCTAATTTGATTATGAATTGAAACATTTGCAGAGACTAGTAATTCCATTGCAATCTTCATTTCAGATACGCTGACTGATGAATGGTTCTGCTTCTCTTAACAATGTTCTGCAGAAAGTACCAGATTCCTTTGGGGGGTTTTTTTTGTAACTTTTCCCTTTTTTGTAACATGACAGATGAGAATGCTGAAATCACAGCTGTGAGTTCATTTCCTTCCACTGAGTGACTTTCTTCATTTTAGATAGGTATAGGACTGGGGAAGTATTATTACAGGTAAACAGGGATCCTGCTGTATTTTCAGCAGGATCAGTTGTATATGCTTCTGACTATCTAAAATTAAATTAACTCTGATTGTCTCTATAAATGCTTCATAACTTCCCAGCTTGGCTGGATGACAGAGTTTGAAGAAGTGGGATTTTATTTCATTTTTTTTTTTTTCTTCCCAAGGTAGATCAATATTTTATTTTCCACTTAATTTTTAAACCTCCTCCCTTCCTTTTCTTTAAACTGACTGCCAAACGGGTAGAATATTGGGATGGAAATATCCAGGAGTTACAGAGTAAGAAAAATACACCTTTGTCCTGTGTATTTAAAGCCCAGGGAATAATTGAAAAATTTGACAGGTAAAAGTACTGAAAAGTACTTAAAATTGAAAGATGTTGCTCATTTTTCTGGTGCAGCTTTGTTAGTTTACTAAGAGCCTTGTATAACCAAGATACTCATGCAAAGTTAGAGTACTTTACTGACATCTCTTTGATATACACAGGGCCCATACTGGTATTTTATGAAGGGCATATAAATGCCACAATGTGGCAAGTTAACTTGTATTCATTCAGTGCAGCAGACTCTGCCTGGGGTAAAACAGGAACATATTTTCCTGTATTCTACTGAAGAGCTTCTATGGTTACATGGAAACACTTACGCACTTTTCTGTGGGGATGTAGACCTGACAGGCATTACTGTGTCTTTGAGAACTCTTTATATGCTGGCTATTTTGAATTGTAAGATATGAAAACTATGTCACTTTAAAAATACCCAAACAACTGAACTGGTAATGTCATTAACAAGAGGAGTACTTTAGACAATACTGACTTATAGTAAATCAGCCCAAATGAAAGCAGCAAGTTTTGAATATCTATCTGAAGAAAACTGTCAGGTAGTGATGTTTTTTGTAAGACTGTTCGTGAGGACCTGTAATTTGTGTCCTCTGAGTTTGTCCCTTGTCTCTGTGGCTTCTTTTTAATATGAAGGACATTGCACAAATCCAGTCAAGGTCTGCTTTCTCAGGCTACAGAGGGAAGAAGGAAGAATCTATAAGCTGTTAAATCACGTATCTAGGTGTGGTTTCTTTTTTGTTATAAAGACCCCTGCTCATGGCACGTAGAAAAGACATTCATAAGAAAAGGTGTTAAGGATATGCTCTGGATCAAGCTGTAAAAATAGATCACATCGTTGAAAAGACTGTATTACCCAGCTCTAGCTTTCTCAGACTATTTCTGTGGCACTGCAGTAGTTTTAATAAGCCACGTAGATTAACATAGAGATGACCCTTCATAGTTCAGGGAAACTTCTTCACAAATTCTTCTAAACTGCTTTCAAGGGTCCAAATGTGTTCAGGTTCCCTTCCCAGTCTGCATTTTTGACAATGGTTGCACAAAAAAGATGAAAAACTTGTAGCCAACAACCAAAATTAAGAATGCCACATGAAAGCCCTAACCAGAGACAATTTGCGCTTGTTTTCTGCTTGGCTTCATGAATCTTGCAATATGTTCAACCCATGGACAGTCAGTCCATTGCTTAATGTGTTCTCTGTTATTAATCATCATTGTAAGATACAAATCTCCCCAAATCTTCAGAGAAAGCCTTTATCTTTAGACTTGGTTCTAAGAACCAAAAAAAAAAAAAAATCAGAGTATGATCACAAAAGTCACCATTGAGTCTATATTTATGTGTTTTGAAATGGCTTCTGTTAAGCACTCTGCCAAAGATTTAGGCATGGCAAAGTTTCATAGTACAGTTTTTGAGGATGAAGCAGACTCAGTTTTCATGCATTTTCAAGAGCTGCTCTGTCTGAAAGGCTTATCAGATTGTTTTTCTTTCCAAAACAGAATTTTCACTTCTGGTTGCACTGTAGAGCCAGAGGAGATACTGAGCTGGATTCTGTTCTGTCTCACTTGTAAAGTCCTGCTGTTACTACAGGACTGTTCACTATAATGTCTCTTAATTGTAAATATTTATTTTCATGTAGCTCATAGAGTTTCATGTAAGAATGAAGCAATAAAAATTAAATTTGTCAAAATGAATCCTGTTCAACTCTTTCTGTGTTGCTGTTGTTTGGTGAATTTTTATTTCTGAAAAGCATTTAACTTTAGTTCCCAGTTACTCCTTTTAGACCTGTAGCTGCTTTTTCTGCTGGCATCTATTTAAAATGCCTTAGTAGCCTTAATGCTGCTGCAACCTGGACTGTTATCTTCAGTTTGCTGTACCTGAGTTTCTCTTACTGCTTAAAAATACAAGGAAAAAAAGTGACATTGATCATTGTCTCTCTGAGTTAAGTAGGAAGAGAACAGTTAAGTTGATGGCCTTGATGGTCTCCACTGATAGACAATGTTCAGAGATATTCAGCTGAGAAAATACTTCCTCTTGTGGTGTTACAATGTGCTTCTAAATTCTGAAGTGGAAGGGCTAGTGAAACCACTACACTTACTCTAGTACAAAAGTGGATATTACTAAGATTGTAGCAGTATCATTCCCTAGTTTTCTTCTGCCTCATAGATGTAAAGACAATTGGTTTCTGTTTCCTACTTTTCAAAGAGGAGAGTTTTGCAGGTCAGTTTGCTTGTGGTGGGAGTGGATCAAGGGTCTTAAGTTG
Source organism: Acrocephalus scirpaceus scirpaceus (assembly GCA_910950805.1). Classification (NCBI taxonomy): domain Eukaryota; kingdom Metazoa; phylum Chordata; class Aves; order Passeriformes; family Sylviidae; genus Acrocephalus; species Acrocephalus scirpaceus. Next base: position 43,015,066 of record OU383780.1, read on the forward strand.
GAATATCAGAATTCTCTTTTACTGGTGACTTTTATTGGCACAACTTAAGTTCTTTGAAAAGAAAATAGTGTTGACTGAGGGAGCAAGAGATGTTGGCCTGAAATACTTGAGCCTACATTGTTAATCTGAAAAGCTGCTGCAACCACAAATTGCACTGGATGAAGTAAGTTCTGGAGTACCCTGGAGCCTTGAATATGAGAGGTAAATAGTCATTGTCCAAACTGGGGAGAGCCCTATATATGCATATATAAATATATAGAAATATTAATATATATATACACAAATAAAAGTATATAAATGTAAATAAAAATACATATTCATGTGAAAATATCCCTGCTTTTCCAGCCTGAAAATTCAGTGCTTCCTTCCATTATAACTATTTTATTAATGGGTTAATGAAGTTCCATTTTTGATGGAAATGCAATTATTGAAATTGTTAAGGGGAAGGAAGAGGTGCCTCCTCACCTTAGTCATTCAAAAATTAGTAGTCTCTTGTGGATACTATCTTCATTTAACTCCAATCATTCAATTAATCTTTATTAGACTTATTTATTAGGAGATTTGAGTATGTGTATTTAGCTCTGAAGATCTTCTGGTGCAGTCTAAACAGACTGAAAAAGAATTGCAATCAATTAAATGATGTAGGGAAGTAGGAAATGAAGACTGTTTCAGTAGGATGCAGGCAATGTGTGATTCTAGACATGCATTGCACCTTTAAATCTTTACTATTTCCAGCAAAGCAGTTGAAATACCTCCCTGAAGTCACTGCAGACGCAATGCAGAAAATATATTAGACCCAGCATCTCCATGACAGTGCCTGTATTAAAAATGGATGGACAGCTTCTGAAAACCCATTGTTTGCTGTCTCCACAGATAGGATTCAGCTAATGAAACAGCTAATTAGATTTTTGTAATCCTGTCGTCATTGTTTGAGAGAGTGACACTTTACTTGAATTCCTCATGTGGATCTCTTCAGTCTAGGAAGGAATACTTTTTTCCAGGCCAATTTGGTTCTTGTCACTTTGCTGGAATGGCAGTTCCCTCTGTTGGTGTAATGAAATCACTGCTTTCCCAAACAGAACTATGTCACTCAGCATTTAAGTAGGAAAGAATAGGAAAATGAGGATACGATTAGTCAAACAGGCCCTGTGTTCAAAATTCATTTCTGAAATCAAATAGTAGAATTGGATTGAGTTCATAATGGAAGAATTACTTAGGTATTATTGCAAGCTGTATTACATATTCATCGACTTGCTGAATGTGCATGGATTTGTCAGGCATTCTCCACTCCCTGCTCCTCATTTCCATCCAGTGCAGATGCAGTGAAGGGATAACCAAGTTGAAAGCCGTCTAAATTAAGGAGTGATTAAGACAAGTTTGGGTGGATGCTGAATGTTAATCTCACAAGCCACATTCTTCTGCAATGTAAGAGGGTGCAACTCTCACTGGTAGCTCTCTGCCTTCAGCAGTGCATCGTGATGAGACTTAATATATGAGAGACTGTAGTCCTTGAAGCTTAACTGAGTTGTGTGTTGGGGTTTTTTTTAAAGCTTCCTTGTTAATAGTACTTCTGCTGGTATTGATTTCTAATGGTAGCTGGGAGCTTTATTCCCTTTGAGATTCTTGTAAAATCGCTGCAATTAGAGAAACAAAATTGCACTGACCAGAGAAGCTGTATTAATTGGTAACTCAATATAGTTTGACCCAGATCATCTACATTTCTGGCTGGATGGCCCCCTGGTATCGGTGGGCCTCTTGAGTTCTGCCTGCAACAAACTCACTGAGAAGCTCAAATTATACTCTGAAAAGTCTTAGCAATAAGAGTCCTTATATTTATTTTGTTAAAACAACAAAGATGAGTGAATCAGTGTGCAAATTGCTAGGCTGCATAGCAGGTACAATTTGTTGAAGAACCTTGTGATGTCAAACATGTTTTCCAGACTTACGATATAATAAGTACTGTGCTGTAACTCAAATATTGGTGTGAATATATATATAGCAAGTGACCTGCAAGACTGACTGGATTATAGAATTACTTTATAAAGTAACTTGTCCTCTGATATTCTCTTAATATTGACATCACAAGCCTTTTGGGTATAATTATATAAAGAAATATATATGAATGCCCTCTCTTTTTTATCACATCCACATACAGAATCTCTAGGACTTAACGTATAATCTGTCTCATGGCATCTCTGTTGCAGCTGATGCCATCTCCACAGGATTCTTAGGCAAAATTCAGCAAAGAAAATCAAGTCTTGAGTCAAGTCAGAGACCAGGATTAGAAAATGGATCTCCAAACTGAGTCTAGCATAACCTGGGTCTAATGTTGAAGCAGGGATACTACTGCCTCCAGTTAAGTGAGAAGGCAACAATTTTCTGTGATCAGATATGAAGCACAGAATCACTATCCTTTAAAAGAGAGAAACAGAGAAAAGGCTGATTGAAAGGGACGTTTGGAAAAAGTTCCAAATTTTTCACAACTGATTCTATTTCTTTTTATTTAATCAAATTTTAGCTCTACTTTTCGTGATTTTTCTTTTCCATTCCTTGTCTGTCTTATGTATATGTAGAACTCGGCTCAATAACTGATTTGGTTTCTTCAGATGCTCTCATCCATATTTTGTGTATCTGAGATGTTCTCCTTTCAGAATACATCTGAAATGGACTAAATTATATGTGCCATAACTGCTTTCACAGCATTGTTGAAAGCTGCTGTTCTTTTTCATGGATCTTTAAATGTTGAAACATTTAAACTTAGAGTATATGTCTGAAATTTTTCAGTTTCTTTCATTTTTATAAGTCGTTAAGAACTGTTTGGGAAAGAGCTTTGTGAAAATAAAACAGTATTTACTTCTACAAGAAAAAAAGACATTTTTAAATCATAATCTTTAAGTGCTAGTTTTGCAAAAAAATTGTTCTTACATACTGAAAAAGTTTATTTTCTTTTTCTGTTGCTGATATTGAAATACTTTTCTTTCTGAAAATAAGACTGGTTTAAGTAGAGAAGGATTAATTTCTTCAAAGTACTTAACACCTGTCCTGACTTGAAGGGGCTATTTTTAACATGTATCAGTTATGTTAGTGTTTAAAAGATGCTAAAAAGGGCAATGTCTGTATTTTTTCTATTATTTTGCCTAGGAAGAATTGGAAGAAAAGATATTTTCATATCCTTCTTGAGTTTTGAGATATTGGTGAGTTTGATCATTACAGAAACAAAGTCAGTCCTCCTTGTAACATAATTTTCATTTAAAACCCTGTAAGTCATCATCTAGTCTTTCTGTGTACCTATTCATTATTAGTGGTAGTTCCATGAAAAGAAGGTTGTTTGTCTGCTCCTGCTGCTTATTCTCCACCAGAAAGCATAATCCTTTGTTTGTGGGCAGCAGAATTAGCAGCTTTGGAGATCATAATTGTTTCATACCTGGGGCTTGGAAGAAACCTCAGGGAGAGATACTCTTCAGCCTTGTCTGAAAATACTGAGTTTACTTAGAGTTACTTTTCCAAGTTCCGGTTGTGTGAGACATGATTGTATCTGTAAAATGCTCAGTCCACGTGTATGTGTGTGTATAGATTACTGGAATGTGTGCATGGAACTGTGCTGATCTATTCACAGTACACAAAGCAAAGCACTACAATAACAAAAAGCCAAAATAATGAGACAAGCTGTAGCAGGAAAGACCCAAACAGCATTATTATCTTACAATGGTTTTCTTAACTGACAGGAAACAAATTTGATATTCCTGTGTACCTCATCAAATTTACATGAGCTAGCCTGACTGAGAAGCCTGGGAAGAAAGAGGCAAAATCCACAGTTATTTGGAGACCAAGTAGTGGTAGCTTTTTTTTCATCTCTGGTAACTTAGTTTTTTGTAAGAGGTGTTGATGCCATATCCTTGCTCACATTTCCAGTGTAGGTGTGGGGGTATGCAAAAACATGATTTTTCTAATATTATCTGATACAAATTCAAAAAAATATACATGATCCAAAAGACAGATAGTATATCTTCAAATGAATAGCTTACCTAACTTACCTAAAGTGACAGGGATATTAAGCCTCACATGGATCTGTTTCAGTTCAGCCAGGGCACATTTTGGTATTCCTGTTCACACTGGCTGATATGCAGAGGATGTGCACTCTAGCAGACAGCAAATAATGACAATTTTGGATCTGTAATAAATTATACCTTCTGTTTTAAAAAATAATGCTAGATTTCAGTTTGTTAATTTATCGATGCTTTATATCAGCATAGACTGCTCAGGGACTAGAAATTGCTAAGATTAGAAACAAAATCATTTTAAAACAAGAACTTTCTGTCTCAGTTTAATTTTTACATCTTTGATTTTGAAAAATATCTGATGGCTTTTGTGCCAGGGATGAAATTTTGTTTCTGTAGTCTCAACCAATCTGTAAAAGAGCTATCTTGATTCTACTTTGATTTCTTCAGAAAAATAGCCAGCTAAATTGCAGCTTTTTTATCAGTGAGAGAAATTTGACAAGAATACAGAGCTCAGTTTTAAACTTTGAGCTGAGTTAGGGGCTAAGAGAGCAAAAGGTTCCTCCACTGAAGCTGAGCATACTTGAATTTGTGGTTGTTGAAATGATTAATGTTAAATCTCAAAATACATTTTCTTAACAAACTCAGTTTAAAGTAGAACAACATTGTTAAAAATGAGGTTCACCTTTTTGGAAAAATTTAGAAGTTTAATAAAAAAATTAAGAAAACAGACAATTAGGAGAGATAAAAGCAAAATACATTTTCTCGGTCGAGGGTGCCTGGCACAGAACCAGCCAGCACACGTTTTAACAAGTTTTCCCTTTAAAAACATCTGCTTGATGCATATTTAAAATTTGCATGCATGATTCAAACATTCCTTTGGAGTAAGAATCCCTTTATTTAGTCCCAACTTCCCCCCCCCACTCCATCCAGCAGACCCGTCCTTTGGTTTCTCCATTTCATCTGATAACACAGGTCCATAAATTCTTCTCCTGGGGTTCTGGTCATTTTCACTTAGACAAGCTACTGACAACAGAAGTTTAATCGCTTCCTTGGTCATCAATTTTTAAACAATAGACCCCAGTGTTCTCATAATGAGATACCATCACATTTCTAAATTCTGTTAATAAAGAAAACACAGTACAATCTTCCTACATTCTACATACAGTATTCATTTTAATATTTGCGAAAAGCCAGCTATATACTATGCATTTATAACAACATTTAAACAGCAACTAAGCATTTCAATTCAAGCACATTACAATCCATTTTATTTTGCAGAACTGATAGTTTATTTCAATTTACTTTTGTTTATAGCCCATTTAATCTCAGGTAGGAAGGGAAAGAGAATAGTTTTTACTTTTAAAAGAACCTCAAACATTATTTGACCTGTAAAAGTATTTAGTGTTTGCTGTTGAAACAAGAATCCATTGTATTACCAACAACACAAAACAGAGACACTGTACATTCAAAGAGTTTTTCTAAACAAAAGGGATAATGAGCACTGCTAGGGAAAGAAAGTAACAACTTTGGTGGTATGAGCACCTTAACTTCTAGCATGTGTACTTTGATGTTTCTGATAAACTGTTTCATAATGATAAATATTCTGTGCACACCTGTACCATCTTGGTGTTCTCTGAGTGTTCTTTACATGCCATTACCACCAGTTGCTGCTCTTTATGTAGTTTCAGTTTTTTCTTGGCTGGTCTGCTTTTTTCATAGAATATGGCAATCCCCAAATACGCATTCACTACGCAGCTGTTGAGAAAATGACCTGATTTAGAATCCAAGGCTCTAAAAGACGTACTAGATGGAAACTTTTTTTTTTGTAATAAAGCCATCCATCATCCAACTCTGCAAACAGTAGAGCATGTCTGTTTATAGAAAAGCTGTCAGCACAGTGTTGCCTGGAAAGCAGATCTGTTGTGATCCTGTGCTCCTGAAAGCTAGGTCTGGAAACAGCTTTGCTTATTGACGTTGCTTAGTGTCCTGGAATATCTTTGCGAAAGTATTACTTGTGATAGGAAAGATGTGTGCTAATGTCTTCACAAACAATTTCATGGATGAAGCTATGGGTGTTAACGTCCTTGAAATTGATCATAATGTCTCTACCAGCTTGAAGCAGCAGGTTTGTTACAGAGCCCAGATAGCCTGACTCCTGAAGTAGACGAGTGGGTCCTCACAAGCCTGAGTTTCTGAACTTTGTGGAAAAATGACCTATTTAAAAGGGAATATGTGGTAGGCTGTTTGGGAAGATTGGACCTTCCTAGTGCCTCAGGCAAAGTGTAAGGAAGAGGACAACATGCGGCTGGGAATCTTGAGAGAGAAGGCCCCGCGGGCATATGCCCCAGTGGACTCTGTTTATTCAAGTAAAATTGTAGGACTCCTCTGTCTCCTTTATGGACGCCGGCTCTCGTAGCGTGATTTTCCACGCACTTGGAAGAACAAATGTAAAATGGAGTGAGACAAGTACTGGGATCTCATGCTCTTTTTTTTTTTCACAGAAAGATAGGGATGAATATCATTTGGCCTTCTCCTTTGTTTTCTAACATTTATTTACTATGAAAGAGATTTAATATATCTGTTTATAATTCCTGTTTAGCTAGTGACATGTCCTTCAGCAAAGTCACTTTACACATCAGCTTGGTCAAAGAGAAGCTTAATCCAAAAGTCAGCAGTGCTTCAAAGAAGAAACAGTGAAAACCTGACAGTAAAAATGTGTGTCATTGCTTCCGCTGAAGTGCCTTATTGTTGCCCGATAGAAGAGTAAACACAAACCAACAAAGTCAGTTTATGCGGTGCTTTATTCGGAGGCCCCGGGGACCTGGGGACTAATGTCCCAAATCAGAATCCCGAGAATCTCCATCAGTCTCCCAGTTCTTATACCTTTTTACAAAGATTACCTCATACAGCTACATGCCAACCTTATTGTATGTTATTTCCAAGGAATCATAAACTGTTACATTCGTTGTTCAGAAAACAATCCCCCTACCCTATAAATCTTATGAGGTTGTCTAACCCCGAACTATAGATCAGCTTTCTCACCCAATCCCCCACCACCAAACAGCTTTTACATCTAAGCAACAATCTACAAGCTCTACATGCTCTACAAGCTTGACTAACCCCTTTAAACATTAACACCAGACATGTCTCAGCTTGTTTTCCATGGGCCTACTAAGGTTCTCAAGCCTTAGCATAACTACTGCTACTGTATAAGTTTTCTACATATTCATTGTAGATTCACACTATTTCACTATATTGGTAACATTATTGGGACTGTTACATCCATTAATTAAAAAAATTAAATTAGAGATATGAAAAACGAGGTTCACTTTCTTACAAATATTCATAAGTTTAATAAAAAAATAAAAAATAGACAATTAGCAGACACACTAAAGCAAATACAGTTTCTCAGCCGAGGGTGCCTGGCACCGAGCCAGCCAGCACCCCTCACCCCTTCAGATCCCCTTTTTTTTAAGGATCAGTATGTTACATATTCAATAGACCCTAATGCATTATTCAGACATTCCTTTAAGTTCAGATGTTCTCTTGGCTTTGCTTGCCACAATTTGTCTTAGTTTAACATTTTATTACTTGTCGATAATGTTCTTTTGGCGTCCTGCAGTCATTCTTATGTCTTATTCTTCTGATACCAGGAGACGAGTGAATTCCTTTTTGTAGCTTTTGGTCCATCGCTGTCGTGATCTTGTTAATTCATGAATGCAGGATGACCCACCCTACCTTCTGGTTTGACTGGTTTTAGATGCTACAGCTCAAAAGAAACATTACACATTCTTCACAATTCTAAACACTGTTAAAAATAAAATACAGTAAAACCTCCCCATATTATACGTAGCATTCATTTGCTAAAAGCGAGTATTTGCGAAAAGCCAACTTTATAATGTGCATTTATAACAGCGAGGAGTCCAGTGCTGAGGAATACCTCTGCTGCGGGTAGCTCGGTTTGCAAGCCGCAGACTGAGATGCAGATGGAGCTCTGGGTGGGAGCCGGAAGATGAGAGGCCGTGAATTGCCAACCTTTGCATAACAAAGGGCAGGGCGAGGGTGGTGCCAGCCAGGGGAATGGACCCTGGGAGTCACAGCAGGAGCCACGAGCTGCCAGCCTGTAGGGTAACAAAGGCAGTAGGAAGGGTGGTGCCATCCAGGCGGATGGACTGAAGGACAGGCGGGAGGGGAGGGCTCAGGGGAGCGGGACTTGCGCGCAGGTGGGCTGTGAGGGCACAAGAGCCCGGGGGTCCTTGGTGGGGGCGCGCTCCTCGAACGCGCCAGCTCGGGCTGCCCCTGCGGCCCTGCGCCGGGACAGAATAACTGTGGAACGGGACACCTGGGACTGTGCTGCGGGAAAGCCGGGGCACGGCCGGTGAGTGAACCTGGTGCGAGTGCAGGGTGTGCGGGAAGCCAGGGGAGACCCGCGGGGTCACTGAGCCGCAGCTGCCAGGCCAGGGGCCTTCCGCGCCGCCCTTCATCAGAAATGGCACCTGGAGATTGTGGTCTTGGAAAAACTGCTGGAGGCCCAGTCACCCTAAGTGCGCCTGCTGATCTTACCTTGGGTTGGCTTCACCATTTTCCTGGTAGAATATGTTTCCCAGAAATAGATTTTATATCCTTATTTTGTATTCTGCAGGGGAAAAATTTCCAAAACCATAGGGAAATTTTCCCCATCGCTCAGTTAAAAAAAAAAAAAAAAAAAACGAAATACCAAATTGTTTAAAAGGTGTGTGACTTAAAATGAGAAATAGTCCCAACTATCTCATGGAATGTTGTAACATTCTGCTGGTCTTGTTTCACATAAATCCATATATTTTTATTTGGGGCCTTTACTTTAAAGTTGCAGTATTTACTGAAAACCTATTTCCTTCCCTTGCCGTTGCTCAGAGTATCTCTGAGGAACAGCAGGCTGTTCACTCAACACCTTTTAAAGACAAATGGTTGAGTAACTGGATTTCTGTTCCTTCTGGAAATGGACTTCACTATAGGGAAAGGGGGGTTTTAAATTTCAGTTTTGCTTTGCATGTTAGCAGAGGAAGCTTTACACAAATACGATTTTTAACAAGGTGGGCCCTCAGTGTTTGTCAAAATTTTACGGTTTAAAGTATCAGGAGAACAGTGCAGCCCGTTTGAACATGACCATTCAGTGAAGCTGTGAAACTGGATACTGCATATAAAAATGTTATTTAGGTTTGGAATTTCTGAAGAAAAGCAGATCATGGTGCTTATTGAGGAACTAAAAATATCTAACGCAGTGCAGACATTGAACAAAGGCAGAAAGGACTCAGTGGGACAGTCCATTGTAGAAGTCTTACCATGATACAGGCAGCACCTTTTGCTGCTCCTGTGCAGTCAAAACGAATGTTGTACGGAACTGAAAGTGGTTTACTAAACAAATGCGTTCAGACTGTGGAAGAATGCTGCTTTTCCTTTCTGGCTTACACTGTAAAAGAATTGTTATAATTTTGCAACTCTTAATGCTCATACAGCCCACTGTTAATATGATGTATCTTACACAGGTGGTGTCTGTCTTAGAGGGGAACTGTCAATTCCTTATATTGTGAGCTTATATGAGGAAGGACTCATATTAATGTTGTATCACTGACTAATGGTTATTTTGGACAATTTGCCTTATATAATGCCTCTTGTCTGTCAAATGGATATGAAAGTCATAACTATACCTATATAAAATGATATTCAAACTTTTTTTAAAAAAATCTTCCATAGAAGTGCTTACTACTAAATATGTTCATAAAATAATAAAAATCAGTGCTTAAGATGGGACAGAGAAATCTTGAAGTAGCCTCAATCACAAATACAAACTTTTCTTTCTTCCACACCGAGTAACAATGCCCTCTGTACTGATTGTGGGGAGGAAAATGGCTAAAATTCTAGAAAAGCATAACTGATACAAAATTGTAAAGTAAGATAAATTAGAGTAATCCTTCTGATGCTTATTGACATACCCAAGGCTCTGTCTATGACTTGTTTGCTTACTGGAGATTATATATGTATATGTAATGTGATGAAGTATGTTTGAGGAGATACTTGCAGAGTCTTCATGTGTACCTGTAATTGTGTAAATTAGTCCCTTGAATAGTCTCAAATCTGCTAATGTCAATGCATTTTTCAGACTAGGTGGCTGGTAGGTTGGTTGTATCTGTTGATATGATCCTAAAACTGAGTGACCTCTGTTGAGAGTGGAAATTCTGTTGAAATTTACAGATAAAACGGAGAGAACAGGATTGTTTCTGTATTGCTCAGTACCTCCCAAGGAGTTGGTGCTTGCCTGAAGTGTTTGCATAAAGAAAAAGAAAGATTTGGCAAGAGCAGCCTCAGTAGGAATTTCTTATGTGGGTGTCTCTAGGGAGTACTGCCTGATGACAGTGAAAATACCAAATATTTTCTTCTAATCATTTTAGTATTGTTTAGACCCATCACTGCATAAATCACTGCAGTAATTTGTAAAGCTGATTAATGTGTGTATGTTCCTTGATTCACAGAACTTGGAGCTTTCCTGATACATAATTCTTCAACTATTTACTTTGCAATACTTTCTGTGCCGGTTTGGGGAACTGAAGGCAACAATCCTGAACTTGTAACCACAGTCTTGCAGACTGGAATTCAGAGGTGGTTAATGTGGGTTTGTGTTAACTCCTTCAGAATTATGAAGGATAAAAATTATTGTGTCTTCTAAGGAGATTTTCTAAAAATCTGAGCAAATACAGTCAACATATGTTTGCAAAAGTGTTTGTTTTTACCGCTTTCACCCTTCTGCTAAACTCTTACCATAGAAGCCTTCTGAGTCAGATACTGAGTCAAGACAGTCAGTGAAGCTCTGGTAACTACTGTATTTTGGTTCTTGCTTGATAAGGACCTGACAACTTTCCGTTTTCTAAAGAAGCAAATATCCAGAGTGACAACTAGAATGAATGAGGAATGCAAAAGGGGAAGAAAGTTATTTAGTTGTATATCTCAAAGAAAAACACTCCAGGAAATCTTTCCTCTACTTAAATCACATTTATATTCTTACTGTGTTTCTATTTTAATAGTAAGGCATAAAACAAAATGGGTATTTTATGGATATTTGCATCAAACAAGTGTTGTACTTAGGCTGAATATTGTTTGTCTGTTTTGTAACAAATGGTTTGTACCGTGGGTATTTAAAAGACTGGACTACATCCTGAATCCCCATTTCATTCCAAATTGTTGCATAGTGCCAGTGGAAAGGATGTGGGGGAGTGGATGGAAGAGATGGGGGGGGGGGATTGCCTTGGTGTGAAATTGGCACAGCAAGTCCCTCGCTGCTTGCTTCTGCTGCGTTTGCAAGTGTGGGACAATGTGTCGGTAGCAGTTGCAGAAGGAATTGTTTGCTTCTAGCTTGCGTCAAATGTGGGACACCCCATGTAGACTGACAAACTCATTACATAATAACTGCAGTTTCATTAAGGGGTTAGATTTTTCATCTGAAGTGCAGCACATGATTCAAACCTTATATCTACTGATTATAGACAGAAGGTAGATATTTAAACGTTGATGCCCTGACTGTTGTCGCTGTATTAAAAACCAGTACACCACATCAGGCAAGGAGGACTGATGCACTGAACCTGCTGGAATGTTTTTAGAGGCGAAATGTTTTAACTTAATAATTGTGAGGGACACCAGGGGAGAAAAGCCATAATATTTCTTGGTGCTAATGGCTTTAGGTGAGTATTGTATTTACTGAACAGACAGAATGATATCTGCCTATGTAATTTGCTGTTGTCCCACCATGATTTTTCTGTTTATCTGTGTTTGGACTTCTTTAATTGTGGAAAACTTTCAATCTGCCTATGATAGAATTAGTCAGTATTCGAGCTCTGTATAGGCTGGATGTTAATATTTAATTGCATTTTCAAAATTTTGAGAAACATAGAGTAATTTGATATGCTGCTGGGGAACCAAGGCTCAGTCCTTTCGGGGTTGTTTTTTTTTTTTTTTTTGTCGTTTTTCTTGCTGTTGTTTTTTTAAGGAAACAAATACTTTTTCTGAAGGAATAATTAGGTTTTTTAACAAAGTGCATGTGAGTATCCTATTTTAGGAGATCTTAAGCAAAAAAGAAAATTATTTTTAAAAGATATTATTGATACTGGGCACCACTACTTAATAAAACCTACTTAAAAAAGTGTTCAAAAAATTATAAAAGGAGAAAGAAGGAGATAGTAATAAAGTTATGAGAGGAAGATTGTTTAAAATTAGTCTATGCTACAACATGTACCAAGGGTGTTATTAATGAGTGTATACTGTAGTATGCCAATATAATTTGTACTAAAATATTACGGTAGTTAAGATGCTGTAAGCATCTTGAAATTCAATACCTAAATTTATTGCCAGAAGTAAGTTGTAATTTAAAGGATCTAGGCTGATACTAGAGCCTCCATAAATGCAAAATAGAAATTCTTTTCAGGTTGCAGACCGGCCCATGTTATTATTCACATACTCCCTTGAGATGCGCATTTCACTTTCATAGAATCTCAGACTGGCTGTACCACCAGGACCCACCTGAAACCAGGGCAGTGGGCAATAGCCAGTGAGGTCTGGTAATAGCTCAGTGACGGCTCTGACTGAGCTCCCAGTAAAGCAGCACACCTCTCTAGAGAATCAGGGTAGTGAAGGGGTGCCCTTGCAGCTCTCGGAGGAGAGGTGCCTGCTGCTGTCACCTGCTGCCTTTGCTCGGTTGTGCTGTTGGCACACAGGGAGCCTTATGCAGATCCAGCATCTCTCCCAGTGCTCTCCTGTGCTTGCTTTTCTGCCAAGAATGTAAAACCATATTTATTTTAGTAGACAAGCAGAGAAGAGATTTCTTAGTGTAGAGGATTATTAAAGTCCTGGAGGTCTTTCGAAGGTTAAGTTCAATTTTAATATCATGACCAAAACCACCAAGTCACTCTAACTTGATTACCTTTCCCATGCCTGAGTGGAGGATAGAGGTTACTGCTAAACCAGTTCTTCAAATGATTTCTTTTTGCTGGGAATTTTTGCTAGTGTGTCAATCATCAAAGGACTAAAGGAAGGAAGGAAGGAGACAGGGAGAAAGTAGTAGGAGAGAAGCCAGTATTGCCAATCCTTTTTGGAATCTTTAGTTATTCTGCTTCTTTTCTGGATCAGAAGGATTACATCTTTCTAACTATTCACATAACATTTTAAACTGTTATCTGAATCACTGTTCTTAGAGAAAAAACAGTACAGCTGAGAAATACCTTAATATCCCAGCAAATCCATGTGGTTATCTGGATACAAATAGATAACATTACCACTTGAAATCTTTGAGACCATGTCAGACAGCTCTTTAAACCTCCGCAACCACTTGAACTGATGCTCACCTCCATAGCATGACTGAGCACTCCAAGTTGGTTTAAAACACTTCTTCTGTTATTAAAAAAAAAATCTAGAAAATAATCCCAGACCTATAACACTGGTATTTTGCATCATTATTTTCCTCTCTTCCACAGTTTACCTAGTGGTAAGTTTCAGATGTTTTTGCAGATGGTTTTTTCAGGTGTTTATGTTGTTAAAAGCTGTGGAGGAATTTGACACCTATGGTATAGCCTTTCTGGATGTATTTTGTACACCTCTTTTGGTTCTCACTAGTACTGCTTAAAATGGCAGAATGTTGTATTAAATAAACTACTTCATCACATTCAGACATCAATTTGTTAATTTGAAAATATATTCTTGTATTGTGCTTTCCTTCCATGGTACAATGAATCAATGAATTTTTTTCTGGGATCAGCAGTTTCAGGAGAGTTATAATGAGCAAACCTAGAAAGAACAAATTTGTGCATTGCTATGGCTTAGTCATACTCATCAAAGGCCTAGTGTGACAAAAAGAAAGGGCATTTCTAAACTGAAAACATATAATAAATGTAATTTATTAGGGTTGTGGAAGGAGTAACAATTCATCTTATATAGGAGCACTGCGTGTTTATAAATTAATGCATTTATCATTGGTGTGTTGTTTTGGTGTTTGGATCCAAATGATTGCTTGAAATAATAATGCCTCACAGAGGTTTGGTTCAAATTTTAGAACATACTTATTTCTTATGCAGTTGTACACAAGGAAACCTCCACAGGAGTTTAGGTGTTCTGAGGACTGAGTAAAGTCCTCAACAAAAACCTTTTAAAGTGTCAGTCTATGACAGATACTCTTAACTCACAGTAACAACAACTCAAAGCCAAGAGCCCAATGAAAGTGCAAGTCAGTCTGAAAATATGAAACACATATTGTACATATCTGCAACAACAGGAGGTAGTGCTGTAGAGCAGAAGTACAGTGGAGTTATGCCTTTCTTTCTAAGTACATCACAGATGATCTGGCAATTGAGATAAGCTTTCCACAGACTGCAATGACTCCACAGGGCATTGAACTGCTGATAGCCATGATTTACTCTACAAAGCTTATTTGCTACATTTTTAGAAGTTCTGTATATCTAAAATTTTACTTTCTACCCATACACTTTCAAAAACAGTATCAACAGTATTGTTCTGTTCATAAAAATGTATGAATGTGAGCTTGTGAAAAAATTTGCTCACATGAGCAATTGTAAAGCATTTTAGCATGTACTGATAAGTACATCAGTGTATGTTATTTTGTGGTGTAAGACTTGCAAGCACCTTCTACTGCTCATGACAATGTCACATTTTGAAAAATATTGTAATCATAAATAGCCTTCAATTTTTAAGAGCAATTTAATGAAATATTTTGTTGCTAACAGTAGTTTATCTGAGGTACAGATTCTGATACTTGGATTACAGCATTTTCTGTGTATTACAGAAAATTCAAATATTTGCAATTGTCAGAAGGACTGTGTATCTTTAAATGCTTACTTATTGTCATTTTTACTATTCCTAATAGTTTAGCAACATAGCACTCTTCTAAAAATTATCAATGACAAGCCAAGAAGCAATGGTCAGAGCTTTCATCTGTTGCTCAAAAAAAGGCATAAGTATTAGAAATTTTGGGAAGATGGATTTAATGGGCTACCTCCCCTTACTTTAAATCTTAAATTTTCTTTCTGGTATAATAATGCACAAGAATGTTACGAATAGCTTTTAAATTTATCAACAATTCTGCAAGGTAAGTGTTCTTTGGGTTTAATTCTATGTGAAATAGACTTCTCTGAAATATACAGCGAATTAAAACATTGAAAGAAATTACAAAAAACAAATCACATGTCCTGTTCTTGATCTCCTGTAAAATAAATTTAGAATATACAAAAATCATGTTACTCATGAATCATTTGGACTGCATGTCCAAATTCTCTTTGGCAAAAATCTATGCAACAACTTGGATCAAGTGCAGTGGACACATTGTTGGTATCATATCTATATTCTTTCCTGAAAACCTGCACGTAGACTATGTTATAATAGATAGTCCTTGTCTAGAAGAAAACTGCTGGTGTTTGTTTCATCCTTTCTTTTTGTATTTATAATTAATTTTTGATACCTACTTTTACCTTTTTGGGGACACATAGCTGTCCTTACATATTCTTCCAATCCCTGAAAAGTTGAAAGCATTTACAATTTTATAACAATCTGTGACAGCCATATTACTTTGTATAAATCTAAAGATTTCCAGCTTTCCTCTGTAAAAACAGTAGTTCTGAGACTGCTTCTTGCAGAAGTGTTATTTTTTGGGATGTATTCCAGTTTCTCTGAACATGACTTCCCACTGTCTTTTATACTTGCAAGAAGAAATATCACTGATTTCAAGTCCTATCTCAAGGTCAGCCTTCCATTCAGAAAGATCAGAGGTAGTATTACTCATTTTACGGGTCAAAAAGTGTATGTGAGATAATACAGGCTCTTTTTAAAGACACAGAATCTTCTTGTGTGTGTTTGATTTACCTGGAGTCTGAGTGATGCTCTTTCTTGTCACAAGAGAATTCAAATGTTTTGTTATTTTTATTATAAACATTCTCAGTCATTTCTAGTGATACTAAAGCACTAATATTTCATACCCGATCAACTTAGGAAATAAGAATGTCATTTTTAGATCTAAATAACTTTGGAAATATTTGAAGGTGACATTACTTAGGTATTTGGAAGTTACCTAAATCATGCCCTTCTGTGTTTTTTTGTAGATTGTAATTTGGCCTTTTTAATCACATCTTAGCTCCATGAATTTGACACTTAGGCTTCAGTTCTGCACCCAAAGAATTGTAGATACTCCCAACATTTAAGAACACCCACCCCTCCCCAACCCCCCAGAAATCCCCCAAACTATTATTTGGAACTCTATAAATAAAATAAATAATAACAGTTATGCTAAGTAAATCAATGACTTATGTTTCCCTGACCATTTGCCATTTGATAACTGACATGGTGGAACTTAAATGTATATTGCTATCACTATCCAATATAAGCTTCAATATAAAATAGAAGTCTTTTCACAACTGTTAACTGTGAACTGAACAGTGTTTAGTATCAATATTACATATACTGCTTCATGCAGATACTAAGTGTAATACTCCTTTTTAGTGGACTGGGAAATTGCATTAATCTGCCTCATGGAGAGCCTCCATATGTCTGTATCTTCTGTTTGGAATTCATCATACCTTCCCTTATTTGCTTAATATACAAGGCTAGGATCTCATAATTTTCATCTAGAGCACCAGTTATTTTAGCTTTAACTCAGGATATTTCATATTCAAATATAGGCTGGAATAGAAACAGTTACATTAAGAAAAGAGTTAATCTAGTGTGTTATCAGCTATGGATTACTTATACTTAAACAAGCTTCTTTTTTATCAGTATACACAAGCTCACAAAATTTCCTCTTGAATCAGGGTTGGCTGAAGCAAATCTACAGTTTTAGCCTACTATTGTGATTTTCTGAAACAATCTTGCCAAAATGCAGTAATTATTTTTCAATTCTTATGAGCACATTTGCTGCCCTAATGAGGTGCCCCTTGTATGACCCATCAGTTTCTGTGCCTGGTATTGCATACCTGACCTTCTAAGAAATACTAGGAAGTATCTGGCTATTATGAAGGAAAATAAGTTGCACATAAGTAGTAGCTCCTATTATTTGCAGACCAATGGACTGAAATAAAATAAAAATCCCTGTCTGAAAAAGGCTATAGAAGAAGACAACAATTCAAAGAAAACTTATTTAATTACTGCATTTCACTAGTGAAACACTGTCAGCCAAAGCAGTTACACTGTCAGCCAAAGCAGTTCTCCTTAGCAGGAAACGAAATGGAATATTTACCATGACACAGCCTGATGTGAGGGACTGGATATTTGCAAAGTAATGAGTGATAAATCTAAAAAGCAGAAAAGGAAAATAATGAGACGATCCGCAACTGCTTTATAATCATCAAAATTTATTAGGGATAGCAAACAGCAATATTATCACCTGCCAATGTCATGCCCTTTAATATGAGTCTAAATTACAAGAGCACAAACGTCAAGAAAAATAGTCTTATACATATTCACACATAAGTTCTTTTAGTATTACTCATTTATTTGTTGGCAAAAGGCATTTGCAATTAAGTTTTACTTAGTTTTTTACAAAACTAAGGGAAAAGAAAAAAAAAGCTGCAACTAAAAAAGCCCAAACTTCAAGAGGCCTCTCTAAAACTCTTCCACTTTGCAGAGGCAGTTAGAACAGGTTGTTGAATACAGTGTAATAAGGGCTTTGGGCAAGAAGCAAATGTTTGGGCAAGAAGCAAATATAATTTTAGTGTAACTGCCAAGTCTCTCCTGACCATAGTAGCCATAGTAAGAAAATACTGTCATTGCAGTTATTTTTCCCAACCCAGAATGATGTCCCCTCAGTTGGGGTTTTAATGGAAAACAATAAAACATTAACAGAAATGTGGGTGTAACCAGAAACCTACTACCTTTATTTGAAACACCTCTGTTCCATGGATTTGACCCACAAGTGCATAGGTATTCTGCCTGAACCAGTTATAAATGGACTCTGAATGTTTTGCCCTCCAGACTGCTTTTATGTTCCTGCAGACTTGAGTAACTGTGCGTGGAAAGTTTCAGAAAAACTTTGCAGAGGATGTGCTTTATTGTCAGTATGTTACACAGTTATTAGTGGTGTTAAAAATAGGTCATAGTGTCTTAAAATCACTTATGTTGAAAAAGATCCTTAAAATCATTGAATCCAGTCATTAGCCTAACAACACTGCCAACTTCACCACTACATGATGTCCCTGGATACCTAGATACCAAAGATACACAATTTCTTTTAAATACCTCCAGGGATGATAAACCATTTCTGTGGGCAGCCTGTTCAATGTTTTGACCGCCCTATCAGTGAAGATATTTTCCCTAGTATCCAGTCTATCTAATCTATCTAATGTCTTCCTTAAAAGTACATCTCAGAATAAATTTTGATGAAAAAACTACCTGTGAAGGCTCTGTGGGTGTTTAAGTCACAGGAATCACACCTATATCTGTCCCATTTCCAAGTCTATAAACACTTCACCTGAAATATCTGGTAGCCCTTAATGCAAGTAACTCCTGGGACCCATAAAGAAAATCCTTTTAGAGAAATGTTCAAATTGATTGTTAAATATTAAATGTCTGCTTGTAGTATGTACTCTTAAGTGCCGCAGGGCTTTGAAAGAATTAAAATTGGTTCTCCCTGAATACTCATGCTACTTACCAGGACTTAAGATAGTTTTTCATCTGCCCTGCTGACGGCTCAGTGGGTGGCCTTAGGGTATGACAGTCAGTTAGTGTTAAGATGCAATGAAATTCCACCAATTATTTGTGAAAAATCACTCACTGGGTTCCTTCAGTAGCTGACAATGGTTTGACATTTTAGAACTGCTAAGTAAACTATAACACATTCAACCGCATTACATCTCTTTTTCATTATGAGACCATATTTAATATGACTTTCCATTACAAAGTGATCTACAAAGTGACTATGTGTCAATGACTTTTCCACAGCATTCTGACACAGAGGAGCAGTCTTCCTGGGTTACATCTGGCCAAACTCAGCACAGCAGCACAATGTGTGGGCTTTGCAACCAATATGTAGATTCAGTACAGGTAAGAGAATGTGCTACTCTTCTGCTTTTCTCTACTATTTGATAAAATAAAGACAAAAGAAAAACTTGGGGAGATAATATCAATAGTCACTTACAGGAAGAGATTCTATGAAAAATAATCAGAAGCAGTGTAAATTAGCATTAAACCTTTATGTGAATTATGCACAGATGATGATAGTTCTCTTAAATACTTCTGTGAAAAAAAATAGAGTTGCAAGTTTCTCTCTAAAAGGTCTTTTCTAATACAAATTCAGAATTGCTGTGGCAAAGTTAAGCTATTTCATAAGTAAGCTATAAAAGTGGTAAGAGGTGGGAAGAAATAAAATTCAAGGTGAAATTATGGACAGGCGAGCAGTAGGGGATGCTAACTAGATGTACCACATTTTAGGATGCATACTTTAATAAGGATATTTTCAGTGCAACAGAAGGAGTAATAGGTAGGACAAGAAGAACTAAAATGAAAAGAAAATGTTCTGTTAACTAGGATATCAGTTTATATGATATGTTCTGGTGTGGTACTGTGGCTTCCTCTACTGCGACTTTCTAAATGGTTTGTCCCAGCCTGTTTGTTGATTCCAGGTTTCTCATCCCTCTCCGAACAGTGTACCCCTCCCCCAAACTGCCTTTTGCCCCACCTACCTGAATGTCAATCCCCTCCTAATCCCTGCCCTTTGTTCTAGAAAGTCCCCTGTCAGTCCTTGTTGTCCCAACCCCCTGCCTAAACTCCTCCTATTCCACAAGGCCCTATTTGCCCATGTGACCCTTTCCCCTTCCATTGTGCTTCTATTGGTTATATTGTGAGTCCCTCCTTCAACTCCTCCCTGATGTATTCCTGATTGATTGAGAGATTGTAATCACCCCTTGTTTTTTTCCCCTGTTTAAAAATCAGTGTACAGCATTGTTCAAGGTTCTTCGTCCCTGACCTTGTCTGGAGAATAAACTGAGAATCACACGAAGGATGCCTCCCTGTTGTTTGTCTGGATCCTCGATGCTGCACTATCAAGAACCTTAGAGAGCAGAAGCAGCCCCTCTCTGCACCGCCACTCAGCCGACTTGTGGTTTGGGGGCGGCCACCCTCGGCGCAGGCCAGAGTGAGGGGCTAGCTGGGGTTCTCCGGTCACTCCTCTTGCATCAGCTGGTGCACAACGTGGGACCCCCCCTCGTGGGAGCTCGTGGACCAGGCTATCCTTCTGGATTTCTTTGGATTTCCTTGGATTTATAGTCTGTGGAACGTCAGCAGTCCCTGTGTGACCATGCTGCTTTTTGGTCAGTGGTGCTCCCAGGGGCAAAGAGGCAACCCTCCAACACCCAGGAAGATCTCTTCCTGATCAGGGACCTCTCTTGCAGAGTTTCATTCCAGGGTTGCCAGGTTCTGGTGAGTGTGAGGGGGTGTAGTTTCTCTAGGGTGCAGGTGCATTATCCCCAGGGGTGGGGACTGACAGGCAAAAGGCCACTTGTGTTGGCTGCGCAGAGCACCCTGACGCCCCGGGGGGTCTCTGGGCCCTTTTGTTTTTAGTTTTCCTTTTGCTGCAAGGGAGGGCAGAGTGGTTGCTGCATTGACAAGATGGGTGGTCGGTTGTCAGTGCAGCAGAGGGAGGTGTTTGACCAAGTTGCGGGTGTCCTGGTGGGAGGGGGAGTGAAGTTTTCACGGGGATTGTTGGAAGGATTTATTCAGTGGTTGTTTTTTCATTTCCCAAATGTGCCCTCCAGGGATGTCAAAAATGTTGTGTTTTGGAATGCGGTTGGTACCAAATTAACAAGTTTGTCCAAGAAAGGAGACCCCTCTGGGGCCAAATTTTACCCTCTATTTATAAAAATCCAATCGGTCATCAAAGATCAGGAGACCAAAAAGGAGAAGGGGAAGATGGAAAACCAACCAACACAGTTGTCACCATTTCTCTTTAAAGCCCCTCTTTCCCAAACCCTTTGTCCCAATCCCTTGTCCCCTACACCAGGTAGGTTAGGGGGAACAACCCACGAAGAGGCACAGGGTTGTTACCCAGTCCCTGGCTCCCCACAAGCTCCTCGGAACCCTTGCCCTGATGACAAGGCGACAACTGCCAGGGATCCTTTCCTAAACCCTCAATCAGTCTCCTCTCTCCCAGTTCAAAATCCTCAAGTTGTTCCCCAAGAGAGTTTGTCTCCTAGTCCACAAAAGGGTCCCCAAAGAGCACAGGATGGTGGCGGCCACATGGCCTGCCCCCTTTCTTGTGCTTCTTCTCCCCATAGTCCTCTTTCTAACCCCTTCCTGTCACCCTACTCCTCCTATCCTTCAGGTGCCTCCCCTTCCTCTGCGTCAGTTTCTTTTTCTGCTCCCATGGCTCCACCTGCTGTTCCACCCATGATTTCTCCTCCCATGACATCACCTGAAACCTCCTCTTTCTGTGACTCCGCCCCAGTTCCCATACCTTGTTCATCCAGCTTCACCCACCCTCTCCCGACTTCTGGTTCCCACACTTCTCCTTCCAGTTCCCATGGTGTGGGGGCCAGATATAACGAGCCCAGGAACCGGAATCTGGAACAGGAGGCCCTACTTTTTGCCACACGTGTTGTTTACAATCGTAGGGGAGAGCATCCCGTATGGGAGCCTCTCAGCTACCAAAACAAAAAGGATCTCCTATGGGCCCAGAAAGAGTGCGGCAGAAAAAGTCAGTATTTTAAAGGCTTACTGGAGGCCACTTTTTCATCCAATGTGTTGGTCCCTAGTGACCTCAAAGAGTTGTTTTCATGTCTCCTTTCTCCCGCAGAGTATATTCTGTGGGAGACAACATGGAAGCGGTTGCTCAGGGGACTCCTTTCTGAGCTCCTGCAGAGCCCTGACAGTGCGTTTGATGCACAGGGTGATAACATCACCCTAGATCACTTAAGCGGCGAAGGGGACTGGGCCCTGGCTCACAAGCAGGCTGGGCTGATCCCTCAGCCTGTGCTGCAGCGCATCAAAGGAGCTGCCAAAAAAGCATTCACAGTCATGCCTACAGCAGAGCCCAGGCAAAGTTATGTTTCAATTAAACAATCTCCCTCGGAGTCGTTTTTAGATTTTGTTGACAGACTGTATGCAGTAATGGAGGGGCAGTTTGAGAATCGGGAAGTTCAGGATGCAGTAATGTTAACAATGATCGAGAGTAATGCAAATGATGTTTGCAAGCGTGTCATTTTTGGGCTGCCCCTGGAACCATGTCCAACCCTGGGTTCGATTATTGAAGCCTGCATGAAGCGAGCCATTGTGGATCCTGAGGCTACACGAAGAGGACCTGGATCCAGTGAGATGGTCGTAACACCTGCAGCCCTATCACCGAGTACTCCGATGCCTGGAATGGTCAAGTGTTTTCATTGTTGGCGGGAAGGGCATGTCATGCGCTGTTGTCCCTTCAAGAACAAGACTTCACATACACCTGGTGGGGGAGGGAGAGGGAGGAGGAACAAAAAAACTAAAAGGGGAGCGCAGATTTGCCTTGCATGAAGAAACAAATGGGGCAGACCTCATCATTGCTGGGTTTGTGGGGCAAAGTGATTGGGACCCACGGGTTTTGTTACTACTAAAAGTTTGAAGGAGCCATTTAGGCTCAAGCTGACCACTTCAGTGACTTCTGCCTCACCAGATTAGCTGACCATTTTAGTTGATCCTGGACATTTCATGTATTTCTACTGGATGGACAGGAAGAACCTTGTTGTAGGGGGCTCAAAACATACACCCCCTGAGATCGAGATTGTTCCAGGAATGTTACCATCCAGCCTGGAGCAAATCGTTCTCATGGCATGTTGTGTCCATTCCCCAGGCCAGGTCATTGCCCAGGTCATTCCAGTGCCTCCTGTGCTCATTAGTGATTTTGATCTCTCAGTTTTTTGGGCAGAGATGGTGGGAGAGGACAAACCCCTTGTTTAGCATAATCTCAGGAGGGAGGGGGATTTTATATAGCTTTGGGGCTAATGGACGCCTGGGCAGATGTGACGGTCCTTCCACCACACATGTGGCCGTCACATTGGGAGCTGCAACCTGTGGCCAGCAAGGTTTCAGGTATAGGGGACAACTGATTGGCTAAGAGATCAAAAAGCATTGTGCAAATTAAGGGACCAGATAGGCAATTGGCTTCACTGCACCTATTTGTTTTTGATTCCAGCTTTATCTTGTGGGGAAGAGATGCCATGTCCCCATGGGGGGTTAAGTTAGAAATCCTGCAAACCCCTCAGGATTTTTAATTGTGGCCACTGAGGAGTGCTCCATCCAAAAACTGAATTGGCTGATGGATTCCCCTGTATGGGTGGATCAGTGTCCGCTAAACAAACAAATATTGAAGGCGTTCAGCAAACTTGTGGAGGAGCAATTAGCTAAAAGGAACATGGTGGAAACTAACAGCTCTTGGAATTCTCCAGTGTTTTTTATCAAGAAGCTGGGGAAGGACAAGTGGCACCTCCTCCACGACCTTCGCAAAATCAGCGAGGTCATTGAGGACGCGGGACCTCTTCAACCAGGTATGCTGTGCCCATCAATGCTCCCCCAAAACTAGAATTTGGCTGTTACTGACATTAAGGATTTTTTCCTTTAAATTCCCTAAGACCTGGCCGATGCCCTGCAGTTTGCATTCTCAATACCTTCCATCAACAGGGAGACTCCAAAGAGACGCTACCACTGGCCAGTTCTTTCCCAGGGGAAGAACAGTCCAGCTGTTTGCCAGTGGTACATTGCCAAGATACTGTCCCCTGTGCATGCCATAGTGGGGGAGGCCATCCATCATTTTATGGATGACATGCTTGTACGTTCCTCTAAGAGCAAGGTACTTACACAGACCCTTGATGAGATTGTCACTGCTTTGACTGCTGCGGGATTTGAGTTGCAGCAAGAAAATATGCAGAGGCTGCCGCCTTGGAGGTACCTAGGTCTTGAGATTGCAAAGCAGACCATAACACCTCAGAAGTTGGTGATCAGTGGTAGGCCTGGGACTTTCAGGGATCTCCATCAGCTGTGTGGGTCTCTAATCCTAACTGGAATAGGCGCTGGCTGGGAATCACCAGGGAAGACCTGGCCCCCCGCTTCAATTTATTGGAAGTGGGGAGGAGCTGGGTTCTCCAAGGGCCCTGACTCGGGAGGCTCAACAGGCGTTAGAGAAGGTGCAGTTGGCACTGTCCAGCAAGCAGGCCCACTGCTGCCAGTCAAGCCTCCCATTCAACTTCATCATCCTGAGGAAGCTGCTACACCTTCATGGGCTGATTTTCCAATGGCACAACGACCAGAAGGACCCCCTCTTGATCATAGAGTGGGTGATCCTAGGTCACCAGTTGCCAAGAGTATCATCTAGCCACAGGAGCTGATGGCCCAGTTGATCAGTAGGGCTAAGGTTCGGATGCGACTGCTGGCAGGGTGCGATTTTGCAGGCATTCATGTGCCGATGAAGTCACCGACTGGAAGGTTGACCAACAAGACCTTGGAGCAGCTGCTCCGTGAGAACAAGATGTTACAATTTGCTTTGGATAGTTACGTAGGGAGAATTTCTATTCACTGTCCTGAACACAAATTGTTTACCTCAGAATTCAATTTGATCCCAACAGAGAAGCAGAGCCACAGACCTCTCAAAGCCTTGACAGTTTTCACTGTTGGATCTAGAGAATCCCATAAGTCAGTTATAACTTGGAAAGATCCTCGGACTCAGCAGTGGGAGACTGATGTTCAGATAGTTGAGGGCTCCCATCCCTGCTGAGTGGGCCGCAGTCATCAGAGCTTTTGAGATGTTTTAGGAACCGATAAATTTAGTTACAGATGTGGCCTATGTACCTGGTGTAGTATCCAGAGCTGAGAAGACAGGTTCAAAGGAAGTCTCGAATCCGATTATCTTTACCTTGCTCTCGAAGCTAATATACCTTGTCTCCCACCGAGAGCAACCCTACTACATAGTAGTGCATGTAAGGTCGCACATGGACCTTCCTGGATTAATCACTGAAGGTAATTGCAGAGCAGATGCCCTAGCTGCCCCCGTGCAGCTGGCTGGCCTACCTAACATCTTCTAGCAGGCCAAACTCAGCCAGAAACAGTCCAGCAGAATGTCCTGGGGCTGGTCCCCCAGTTTCACCTGAGGCAAGATCAGGCTAAGGCATTTGTGGCTACATGCCCAAACTGCTAACAGATTTCATTATCACTGGGATCGGGGGTGAACCCCAGAGGACTTGGCAGTTGTTAGGTGTGGGAGACAGACTTCACCCACATCTCCCAGTTGGGGAGGGTCAAATATGTACATGTCTATTGACAGTTACAGTTGACACCTTCTCCGGTGCTGTATATGCCTTGGCCCACACAGGGGAGAAGACTATGGTTGCGCTAAAACACCTATTTCAGGCCTTCTCCATGCTGGGGATCCCCAAAGTGATTAAAACTGATAATGGTCCAACCTGTGCCTCCAAGGTGTTCAGTAATTTCCTGTAAGAGTGGGGGGTTGAACATTGCAAGGGGATCCTGTACTCCCCCATCAGCCAAGCAGTGATAGGAAGAACTCATTACACATTAAAAAAGATGTTAGACCAAAAGAGAGGGGATGTTCAGGTCAACTCACCACAGTTAAGACTCTGCAAGGCACTCTTCATGATGAATTTTCTTAACTGCACTTCTGAAAGTTTTCCAGTCATCAGGTGCTTCAAACAAAGTCAACAGTTGAGGTTGGAGGAGCAGTCGCTGGTTCTGGTTAAAGATCCTGAAACCTGGGACGTGAAAGGAACTTTTGACCTACTCACCTGGGGGTGGGAATACACTTACGTATCCGCCCCATCAGGGCTCAGGTGGGTCCCACAGAAGTGGGTCAAACCCTATGTTCCAGCAAAGAAGAAAAAGACCCCAAATACAGCCACATGCCAAAGATGTTACAGCTGCGTCTTGGCAATGGCGATGACGTGAAGGAAGAGAGCGACCCAAACCGTATTCTGTCCCTGACTCAAAGTTTTTAGTCGATAGCTTTGAGGAGTTTTAAATGTTTCATAACTCATGTGTATTGTTTCTAATTTCTTTCAAGGATACCATCTCAGTCCCCATGAAGCCGGAACAACTCTGGCTTCTGCTCCTCATCAGCCAGTCCGTGGGAGCATGGATCATCCCCCAGCCTCGGAAAAATGCGTGGGTGACCCTAGCCCATGCACTCCAACAAGACCGTCTATGCTTGTTGATGGCTGCTACTGATGATCTGTTGTCGACCAGCCTCATGGGGATCCCTTTTAAACCCACTGAATTTCCAAAAAGCTTATTAAAAGTTTAAGAAAAACAAACACAGAAAAGGCCCCCTTTAAAGTTATTTACAGGGGAGGCTCTACCTTTAAGCTCCAGCTCCCTGTCACCAGTCTCTGGAGTAGAGACCTTACCCAGATTAGAAAAAGAACCACAGGAATCTGAAATATTGGGTTCCTCTGTTGCTTCTCAATGTGTGCAATTTAAATATGAGCCACACAATAGAAAAGATCAATTCGACCAGGTCATCCAATATAAGAAAAATTTTACAGCTGTTAACTGGTGTGTTTCCCTGGCAAAAACAAGTAGACCCTCTACAGAGGGTGGGAGTCCCCGTAAATTGGATAAAGGAGCTTTTGTTACTTGTGGAGATAGAGCATGGGCTGGCATCCCCTCTCGTCTTCTTGGAGGTTCGTGCACCCTAGGTCGGTTGTCCCTGCTCGCACCCAGCTCGACCAAAATTGCTGATTTGAACAAGCAAAACCAATTAAGGATTTGGAAAAGGGGTGCAGATGAATTGGACGAGCACTGCTGTGCAAAAATTTTTCATTGGGCTAAGTCCAGAAGGGTTGCCGTACCTGTCTTTCTGCCATGGGTTGCGGCAGCCAAAGCTCTAGGTGAATTGGGCCGCCTAGAGTGCTGGGTGACAAGGCAGGCAAATCTTACTTCAAGCGCCCTTAGTAGCCTCTCAGAAGATGAAGAAATTATCAGGAAGGCGACATTGCAAAACAGGGCAGCCATTGATTTCCTGCTATTAGTTCATGGGCACAGTTGTAATGATATTGAGGGGATGTGTTGTTTCAATCTGCCAAGCAAAAGTAAGAGTATCCATGCTTCCATCAGAGAGATGAAAACCATGATCGGCAAAATAAAGCAGGAAGCCGTGGATTGGCTGGGAAACATCTTTAAGGACTGGGGAATATTGGGATGGTTGTTGATAGTTATTAATGACATTTTATGTATTGTTCTTGTTTCGTTTCTAGTCCTCTTGGCCTTTGGGATTCTACAAAGGGTCCTAACCAAGAGCTTGGAAAAATTGGTTGCTACCGGAACTGAAGTTTGAACACTTAATTTCTCCTACCCCACTTCCTCTCAAAAGTTAAACAAAAAAGGAGGAGTTGTGGTGGTGTGGCTTTCTTTACTGCAAAAAACATCGGTTTGTTCCAGCCCGTTAGTTTATTCCAAATGTCTCCTCCCTCTCCAAATGGTCTATCCCTCCCCCAAACTGGCTTTCTCCTCACCTACCTGAATATCAATCCCCCCCCAGTCCCTGCCCTTTGTTCTAGAAAGTCCCAACCCTCTGGCTAAACTCCTCCCTGGAATTCCCTATTCCACAAGGCACATTTGCCCATGTGACCCTTTCCCCTTTCACTGTGCTTCCTATTGGTTATATTGTGAGTCCCTCCTTCAACTCCTCCCTGATGTATCCCCGATTGGTTGAGAGATTGTAATCACCCCTTGTTTTTCCCCTGTTTAAAAATCAGTGTACAGCATTGTTCAAGGTTTTTTATCCCCGACTTTGTCTGGAGAATAAACTGAGAATCACACGAAGGATGCCTCCCTGTTGTTTGTCTGGATCCTCGATGCTGCACTATCAAGAACCTTAGAGAGCAGAAGCAGCCCCTCTCTGCACCGCCACTCAGCCGACTTGTGGTTTGGGGGCAGCCACCCTCGGCGCAGGCCAGAGTGAGGGGCTAGCTGGAGTTCTCCGGTCACTCTCGTCCTGTCATTTTGGGAAATGGTGAATTCAGCTTTTGATACAACTTAGATAATTTGGTAAATAAAGTAGAAGAACACAAATTCTAGCAGTGAGAGGAAGTGCTTTGCGTAAGCTAATGGCCTTTCTCATGAGTATTTAGTTCCTTTTTCTCACTTGAACTGGTTAGTTTGGACAGACTGATCATTTTCTATTTTTGCTCATCTGGTTTTAACTTTGACCATCTCTAAACTGTGTTAGCGGAAACAACACTGTCAAAGAAATACTCTGTCCATGGAGCTGTAATTTTATATTGTGAATGATCAAATTAGAGCTGAGCTTTTCTACAGCTTTTTTCAATTTAGCAGCTGGGCCTGCTTCTGTGTTTCCTTTTAGACTTGCTCACTGTGGATAGAAGATAATGCAAGGTGTGAGTATGTGGATTTGCCGTGCAAGGCAAGCCACTGTCTTGCTGGGGCACTCATCTACCGCTAGGTAGATGCAAACCATGATGTCTTCTCAGCAAGCAACTTTCTACTTATGATCAGGAGGCATGAAAAATTTAAGGTGTATTTCCCAGCAAATATATGATGGATTGAAAGATTATTATACTCTCAGTACTTCCTAGTGACATGTATTTTACTAGAAGCAAATATCTGTGTAGCAATTATCTGCTGTCATTACTTGCTACAGTCTGGGCAGCTCTCCCACATGAAGCAAAGTCAAAATAATTAATTCGTATCTAGATTTTTCCTCAAAATTTCCATAAGCAAATAGTATCTAATCAGAATGAACATTTTTACATTAAGATGGTTGGGTTTTGGCTTGTTCTGGAACAGATGTTCTTTGGATGAAACATTCAGGTCCTGTGTACATATAATCTTGTGTATCTAGAACCCTGCAGGGCTATTTGGAGCAATGGCGGTTCTAAGAGGAGCTGGAATAATTTATAAGATGCAAGTTTCATAAATGTGAAATTTCTACATATGAACTTGACTCTGGTCCCATGAAAGAAAATTTGGTTAATCACCAGAGAGCTCTTGGAGGACTTACCACAAATTGCAGATTGGTACTTCTAGCACATTCCTGACTGGTCTAAATTCAATGGAAGTAATTCTAATTGCATACAAAACTCTGATAATCATCCTGTGTGATATAGTTGGTTTGTCTTATGTTCCTCTTAATGTTTACATTTAGGAAGATTTTGTTTTGGATTTTGGTTTTTCTTAAACCATGTCTTTACAAGTACCAAAACCACATTTGTTTTCAAAGACATATGCTTGAAGTGTTTGCATTTCCAGAACATCCTTGGATTCTGGCAACCCCAAAGGTGAGCAGACAGAAAATCAGGCAGTTTGTTGTTTTCAGCCTTTCTGCATTTACTCAGTAATTCATCAAAACCAATCTGTTTTTGCAAAATGCTGCTGTTTGGCAAATGAGTGTTTTGTGACAAAAACTCAGTTTAATCAGAAAAATCCTGCTTAGTTCTATTCATTAGCAGGAGAGAGACAAATCAGATGTTCTTCAGTCTACTAATCACAGAGCATGACTGAATGACTTTGAATCATGCCTCTATCCTCTTATTGCTGTGATTGATACCAAAATGAGAGCTATGAAGCCTGCAGGTTGCATTGCGACTTTTTATATTGGCAGCTGTGAAACATGCATTTTCAAAATTAGCACTATGTACCTAACACCTCATATATGGAACACTGTCCTCTGAGCTAATGGTGCTTGAGTGTGCTTTGAAGGCATAATTTGCATGTCACTTAAATTTCAGATGATTCCTCTGTGTGGTTATGTTGGTTGAAAGCATGTTATGTACACATGAATAATACAGTTGTAAAAGGTATTTAGGCTTGGGTTGAGACAGTATTTAAGTATGATCTTAACTTGGAAGGACTCAGATATGGGATGCAGAGGGATAAAGGTATATAAATCTTTTTTATTGACCGAATACTGAATACTTCGGGTTCAATCAGCAAAGAAAACATCTAAACAGTACACTGAGCCTACAAATAGGACAGGTTGGGATATACACTTGTCCAGCTCTTGCAAAGACACTTGATATAGCCTGAGGACAGCTTTGCAGAGTCACAGCTCTGAGTAACTTTCAGGGGAGCAGTGCAGAAGAAACAATGAACAAAAATTCCTAGTGTTACTATATTTAAAAAATGAGAAAAGTAATGTATAGAGAAATAGCTCTGTGAAACTTGATAACTTACTGCAAATCAAGATATTGGACAAATGCATCTTTTCCTTCAATCCAAAGCCTACGTTTCAGTTTTATGCACTAAAAAACAATAAAAAGAAGTTTTCCTCTTAGTCTCTGTTGCTGATGTCTTGGTGTTTCCAGTAAGTCAAATTTGTGACTTTTTTTTTTTATCCTTGGCTTACTAGTGGATGAAACATGAAAAAAAAAAAGTCAGGGGGAAAGGGGGAGAGAAATACCAGTTGGTTCATTATCTTTCTTTGCTTAGATCTGCAACCAATTTCTGCTGAAATTTATTTCAGCTCTTGGCTGAACCATAAAAAATAGAGAAACAGAAGATGTTTTAAGCTTTACAGTTCTCATTCTCTGTACTGAACAGTATTGGCTGCCATCTATAATTTCTACTTTATGACAATGCAAACAGAGGTTATGATAGAAGGTAAAAAAACGTATTTTCTTTTACCTACTTTGGTTTTATTCCTGGGCTTGTGTTCATTCCCATCTTCTAACTTTGCAACCAGAAAGTTTAAAAAGTAAATTTTAGGACTTGGCTATGCTAATAAAATATGTAATGTGGGGGAATAGGGTTAGTCACCTAATATGCCTGTATCATCATAGAATATTCTAAGCTGGAAGGGACCCAAGAGTAGCATCAAGTCCAACTCCTGGTCATGCACAGGATAGCCCAATAATCCCACCAAGTGCCTGAGAGCACTGTCCAAACACTTGGTGAACTAAGGCTTGGTGCTGTGACCACTTCCCTGGGGAGCCTGTTCCAGTGCTCAAACATCTCTGGGTGAAGAACCTTTTCTTGGTATGCACCTAAACCTCCTCTGACTCAGCTTCATGCTGCTTCCTCGAGTCCTGTCACTGGTCACCACAGAGTGATTGGACACCACAGAGATCAGTGCTTGCCCCTCCTCTTCCCCTCACAAGGAAGTTGCAGACTGCAGTGAGATCTCCCTCCATCTCTTGTTTTCCAGGCCAAACAAAAAAAGTAACCTCAGCCACTCCTCATATGGTTTCCTCTCCAGGTCCTTCACCATCCTCATAGCCCTCCTGATGGATACATTGGTATGATAGATGAGAATTCAAGTATATATAATAAATATAATGTTTAGCCATTAAATAAGAGGCTATTTACTATTTTTCTTAAGCTCCTCCTTTGAGACATACGTAAACTTAATTTGTCTACGTTCTTCAGTAAGAGAAACTTGAATGCATAAAATAATTAAAAAAATATAGTATGGTGACTTAAAGACTTCTTACAGTTATGTTTAAAAATGCATCTGGCTGATCTGGGAATCCAAAAGGAAAAACTAATTTATTTTATATCCCATGAATGGGAAAGTTCATTAAACTTCAGCCTTCTTGGGAAACAGTTTAGTATTGATTGTGTTTAGGACCAGAGGGCTAAGAAGGCTTGGCAACTGTTTTAAATTCTCACACAAATTTGCCCTGTGACCTTGGAAAAATAAATTAATTTACATTCTATAGCTCAAATCAAGTAATTATTTTAAAGTCAGTCACTTAAATAAAAAGAAAAAATAATTCAATTTCTTGATCTTTTGAGTTTACGTACATCTGGCTAATGTGGATGAGAATTGCTAGTGCTGGCTTTTCTCTGAAAATAAATTCTATTTAACAGAAGCTTAAGTATGGATAGAGATATCAGTATAATGCCTTAGACTTCAGACCATGGAAAGCATGCCATTGCTAGCTAACTGCTTTTCATTTGAGACTGAATACCCTGGATTTTAAAAAATCTTTATATTTATCAGTTTCCTAAGACAGAATGTTAGTAAAGGTTTTTTGACTTTTTCAGAAGTGAGTACAGCTGGTTTAACTAAATTTTTTTGAAACTAAATGCAACCTTTCTAAAATTTTGCAACCATGTTGTAGGCTGGAACTAGATGGTAATTTAGATCCTTTCCAAGCCAAGCCAGTCTGTGATTTTAGCTGTCACGAAGTTTTCTGGAGCAGGTTTAGTCTTAATTGGGGCTTTGGGGGTCCTTGTTTGTTTGTTTGCTTGCTCATCAGTTTGTTATTGACTCTTGGGCACAGTAAAACAACTGTCTCATTCTTCTAGTGAAATAATTTTTAATAAATGACAAGTATGTTCCCAGGAGATAATGAGAGGTCATGCATTTTATTGATATATCTAGACTCCCATGAGTCCTAGCTTACAGCATTGTGTAAGGTTTTGTGGAATACAGATAGTAAAAACTTCTGAGAAAGGTTTTCTTGCTCTCCTCTGCTTACCCTTTTCACTATTTTATCCAATTTTGTTGCAGGTATCATCTCTACAAATCAAAGAGGGCTTTCATTCTGTTCTAAAATCTCCTCTAACAGTAAACAGGTAAAATCTACAGGTACTTCAGCACAGAAAATTCGTTTTATTGAAGGGTTTTATTCAAAAATGTCAAAACAAGGAATAAGAAACAGGTCTTACAAAATGATGGAAACCTAAATTTTGTCTCAATGTGACAGCCAGTATCTTCACTGCTGATAATATCCAGGAAATAGTAGTAACCTTAGCAACATAGGAAATTTTGTCCTTTTCCTTAAGAAAAATGTTGGTGAATATACTCCAGATAAAATCTGAAATAGCTAATCCATGAAACACACATCCAGGTGTACTGTTGGGATTGCTGTTTAGGGTTGCTTATTATCCACTAGTAACCATTACTGTTCTTCATATGTAAGTGTACATACATTGTAGAGCAATTTTGCAATATATAGCAAAAAATATCTTCTGGTTTTTAACACCTGATAGGTGAACCATAAAAACATCTTTAGATGATTTCTTTCATCTTTTGTCATATTCTTCTGGAAAACAACCTGCTGTTTATTTGAATAAGGATTTCAGGGAATGGAGAGTGTTGAAAGGGCAAAGCTGTGTGGTTTTGGCATGGGTTAAAGTACAGAAGCATGAAAACAGGTATCTCTGCTATTTATTGGTCAATAACAACAAATTAAGAAGTGTTTAAACAACAGATTTCTTACTCCCACTGGAGCTATTGCAAACTTTCTCCACTGATTTTAATGGAGCTGAGATTTCATCTGAAATGCTCAGCTTTCAAATCTTAAGTATACTCTCATGTTAACTCAGTCTTCAGAAGAAAACTATGTCAGTGTTTTTTTTGTTGACCTGTCAGTCTTCTGGTACTCTTGTAACAAGTATGCTAACCAATCGATGTAAAATGCCTTTAAACCTGTGCATTGTGGAGTACATTCGGAAATGATGACATGATAGCATAGCCCCCAACACAGCTCCCAAGGCATAAACTGTAAGGGTTTGACACATTCAATTTTCATCCAAACTCCCCAGGTGAGGAGTTTCTTCTGTGAATTTCGAAGAATGCAATTGAGATTCAACATATTTGGAGCTGAGCAGTTGTAAACTCAGGTTATTCTTGTGTTCTGTCTTTATTAAAGCCTAGTTTGCCTTCAGATTTTATGTGGAATTGGAGTTTTGGGGGCTCCAGGTAACCACTGTTTTCAATGAGAAAATTGCTAACTGCTACTCCAGGCTATGTTTTATTAATTTGCTTTTCTCTGACTATAAAACAAGCATTTAATTTATTTTAGAAATCTTAGTTGGTTCTTCTGTTTTATGTCTCCAGACAATATGATCAGTGCAATTTTGCATGTAATATTCAGTAGCATTCTCAAGGTGACTAGTAAAACATCTTCTGTGTGTCCTCCAAAGTTTCTCTACATTTTGTCACATACCTCACTTTAAGATTTTTTCATATCTACTTCATTCATTTGAACACTGTGATATTGTTTCAGACCGTGTTTGACTACATCTCAATCAAAAGTAGGAAGTTTCCTGTATCTTCATCTGAAATAGTATAATTCATGGAGGTATCCACCATAGCATATTCAGCTATAACATTTGAATTTTTTTCCTTTAACCTTGGATTTACTAGTCTTGCTGTAAATTTCATCAGCTGAATGGAAAAGGCATAGCCTGAGGTTACAGGTTGCTCTCCAATATTCCCTTTCTGTGTTTGTCCATTACATTCACATTTGTCCACTAATTTTACATTTTACCTTATAATTTCACATATTGTGAATTCTTGTTCACAATATGAAGTAATAATGTAATCTTCTATCAATATGTTATGTCCTTTCAAACTGATCATTGTTTGCTACTTATATCATTGAAATTATCCATTTTGAATTGTCTTGAACAAGAACTGTCTTGTAGGAGTTAATTTTCTCTCTTGCAGATTCATGTGCCATCACTTCAGGTTTAATTAACATTTATGATCAAAGCCAATCAAATTCAGGGACATTCAGCTATATTTTTTAAGTTGGTAGTTTCATATTAATTTTCTATACCAGTAGATTTTCCCAGGTTTTAAACAAATTAAACTTTGAGGGCTATTTTTAGAGTTCAAATTAAGTATTATAATTTGATACGGTTTCAGAGCTGAATAGCTGTTACTGTAGATTCAATTTCTATCTTTCACTAAAAAGAAGGGTAGAAGATCAATAGCTGCTCCTCTGTTCAGTTAATTGTTCTTGGCTGAACATACTTTGACAAATACTTGTAAGTTATTTTGTCCTAGGTAGTTTTACAGGAAGCTGTAAATTTTGATGAATTTTACTCTTCAAAATGTTCACTGTAACACTGAAATTTGCTTAAAGCTCAGCTTTAAACTCAGCTTGCCCCGTGGACCAGATCCAATCCTAATTAAGGGGGTGTACTTCCATGGGTTTACAGTACACAGTCCAAAATAAATATCTATTCCATACTTATGTATGACCCGATATTTTCAAGGCTCATTTAATCTTTTTTAAATAAAAAAATCATTTAGTCTATTCTATCATGTTTTTACATTATAGGTGCCTCATGACAGAGCGTAATTCTTGCTTGAAGTGCAAGTACTTGAATATTACTTACATGATTCTGGTGGGGTTTTGGGGGATCTGCTGAAATGAAACTTCTAGTAACATTATTTTGTGAAACTATAATTATTACAGTTTTAAACGGAATCATTTTAATTTAGTAATTTTGTACTACTGAGTTCAGCAACGTAGCATTATTAGTAGATAATGCTTGGTTATGAAGTATGAAATATCTGTCCGTCAGATTGCAATTAGCAACTTTGCTTTCTGTATTTTGTTCCAAATGTAAGTCAGTTTGCTTGCTGTGTTTTGCTCTTTTTACATTATTCTATTTTATCAAAATGCTGTCAATTCTCTAGCTAAGACAAATTAATTCTAAGCTGAAAGTAGTATCAAATTCAGATTACAAACTAATAAACTTTCATATATTCACATTGCATATGACAATCAGAAACAAAACCTGTTCTTTTGCATCCTGCACATTCATGAAGAGATGTTTTAAACATTGCAGAAAAATCTTGAACTTTTGTGACCTGTTTTTCATATTATATATTTTGATATTAGCTATGTCAATTCTGCTTTGGAAATTATATTGTACTTATGCAGATTAAAAAAATATATGACAGAATCAAACAATTGCACACCAAAGCAACTGTATCAGTTCTTAGCTTATGTTACAGGATTAGTTTGTGCAGAATTTCAAGTACTATGAGTAGAATGTGCTTCAGTGCTTTAAAAACGGTGTATGTGGCAAACTGTATTTCAAAGCAGTGAACATTAACAGAAGATAATTGCTTTTAGGCATATTCACTGAAGAACAGGGATGGTGAATGTGGCTGAGGTGTCACAGGAAGTAAATCCAACTCATAGCCCATGGCCCAAATGCAGCTCAGGTGGTCACTGATTAATATGGGAGAAAGTAGGACAAACCCCCAAAACTTCATTCCTCATACCCAGACTTCCACAGCTTAATGGATCACTTCCTTTATACATATATACACAAGTTGAATCAATGTAAATTTTCTAATAGAAATTGTTGCCAAAAACAAAAAAGGGAAAACAACACCACATATTAAAGTAGCCCAAATCACACTTGTACACACACACACACACACACACACACACACACACACACACACACACAGAGAAGTATGAGTCAATAAAGTATTTCTGTGGTTGGAGCAGGCAGGATTGCTCTGTTGCTCCTTGGGTTTTTAAAGAATTTTTTTGCCACTTTTCTTAGACTGCTGTATAGGCAAGAACTTAGAAAGAAATAATTTCATTACCAAAGACACTTGAGCTTATGCTTTGTAAAACTTCGCTATTTTAACTGTCTTCTGAATTTATGAGATACCAAATGTGGTTAGGAAAGTAATTTGAAGTAATGCTATAGCCTTAATGCAAAGGAAGTAGTAAAACTTGAAGTAATATCAGAGGCGGTAGATCAGTGTGACATTCTATAATGAGCTAAAAAGTTATGAAGCGTATGTGAATCACTAAAGTTAATTTCTTATTTACATTGAAATATTTATATTTGGATACTTTAGAGCAGTAATATACTTTAAGCTGATGTTTAACAGCTCCTTTTTGGTTCCTTCTATCCCTCTCATAGGTTCTTTTAAGGCATATGCCTTCAAAGATTTCTACAATGTAAATTGATTACCTATGTGGAAGGTTGCTTAATGACATAATAATACCTGTTTGATTGCTCTAGTAGAATATTTCTGTCTTCACTATTATACCAGGAAATTAGTATTGTATAATCCTATCTGGGCAACATGAAGAAAATCTTTAGGCCAGAGTAACTTCCTGAGATACTATAAAGTGACATTTCTTATCAGAAGGCACAGCATTCTTTCTGTTCTTCAAGGGCAACAAATCATCATTAGCCCAGTCTGTAACCTGATAAAAATCTGAATGTGTTGTATTAGTCATCATATTTCCAGTAGACTTGCCTTCATTTTAGATTGTGTACCTCATAAATTTTACAGTGAGCCATAACCAATTCCCACAATTATTATAACAGTCAGTAATGGTACTCAAGTTTCAGTAATAGCCAGAATTATAGACATGAACCTGAATTTCTTCATCTTTTATTTCCTGTTTAAAAAAAAAAAAAAAAAAGAAAAAAGTAAAAAAAAAAAAAGAAAAAAAAAAAGCTGGCCTTGTTCAGACTGTATCTGAATCTTGCCTGAAATTAATGAATACGGCTTTGGTCAGGGTTCTACTCCAGACCTTAAATAAAAATGGAATTAATAAAACATCAGTAGAAGTTGGCATTTGAGACTTAACCTTATTCTTCAAGAAGATTCTCATAGAAGTACAAAATCATCATGTGAACACTCAGTTTTATATAATTTATTTTTTCTATAATAAGGAAAGTGTTAATTGAGCAGAATTAAAGTTCAGGGGGAGTAGATACATGCCATTCAGTTATTCTTGTTACTGTTTTTTATAGCAAGAAGGTGAATCTTTCTCTTCTGGGAAATCTCACCTATAATGTTTTGTTAGCCAAATAACTCCTCTGTGGCATTTACTAGCAATGATATTTAGGAACATGCAAACTTTGTTCAAAGATG
The DNA here is from genome assembly GCA_910950805.1 of Acrocephalus scirpaceus scirpaceus. Lineage (NCBI taxonomy): Eukaryota > Metazoa > Chordata > Aves > Passeriformes > Sylviidae > Acrocephalus > Acrocephalus scirpaceus. The sequence goes on from OU383780.1 coordinate 43,052,674, forward strand.
AGCTATAGCTAGGACCTGCTCCTAATCAGCTGTTGGGCTAATTAGGAGTGCTACTAGAAACTTAGTCGAAAGGAGACTGCATTAGTTCCCAACAATTCTTCTGCCTTTTTATTCTCATAGGTGATATTTATAAATAAGAAAATACAGCAGTATTAATATTTCTAAAAGTACTTCATATCTAAAGGCAGTTGCTTAATCTGCTCCTATTAATTTGTCTTTAAATTTGTATTTCTCCAATATTTCTGTACATATACTTTGAAATGACACGGACAGATGGTTAGAGAATAGATGTTACATTTTACATTGTTATTTAACAGACAGGCAAAATTCTGCCTGACCGCACCCTGCTTCTTCTTAGTACTGCTGTCATCTCTAACAGTGCCTTAGACTAGAACCATATAAAATATCCTCACTAAATCTCACATGTTGTGTAATGATGTGAGACTTACTGATATTTTTAAAAAACTCAATCTATTTTCATAACAGTTCACAGGCACTGAAGGAGGTTACGCAGGCGCCAGATTCTGCTCCTGTTATTTAACTCACAGGCCTGCCTTCCAGCATGTCTCAATGCTGTTATTTTCCTATGTGCCATCAGGGGACAGAAATGGCAAAGCATCTGCATAGTTATAGCATTGCCTTCCTTTCTATAGTGACCTTTGATGGGGGAAAAACCCCATACTTGTTATTTTAGGAATAACTTTTTGACCTGTACCCATAGTATTGATTGGGGGTAGAGGTGCAGTGAACTTCTAAATGAGGTATTGCCTGAACATGTCTACCACACCTGAGATGCAGTCATGCAAAATGCTCTTCAAGTCTTGCTTCAGGATGATTTTCATAAGAACTTTGTAAAATAAAGCCTTACAGTAATGCATAGACCACAGATAATACCGCTTTAACTGTAGGAGGTTATTCCATAGAAAAAACCATTTGTTTAATATAAAAAATTGTCTGCCCAATCTTCTAGTACTGGCAGAACCTCAGAGTTCAGCAAAGAAAAGGAAACAAAAAAAAAGTGTAATGAAAGTAGAAAGTCATTTGCAGTAAGGAAAGGAATAGGTTTCTGTGATGTAACAGAAGACACTGAGATGTCAATTCCCTCAGAACCCAGTCCCACTGTTCCATGTCACCAACAAAGATATTGTCACGCTGCCATTACTGACCCATGAGGAACGCCACTCATCACTGATCTCTGCTTGGACATTGAGTCCAAGCTGGAGTGTGACCATCCAGCCAATTCCTAATTCACCAGGTGATGCACTCATCAGATAGATCCCTGTGTCTCCAGTTCAGAGCCAAGGCTGCCCCTTTATCACATGAAAGTGCACACAGGAAAAAATGAAGCTTAGTAAAATGCATTGTGCACAAAGTCATTCTGATGAATTATTCATAGAACTGATGATTCAATTAGGAGAACATTTTTCTTTCTCAGGTGTGAAATTCCATGCAAGTTGAAAGGGAACCTTAAAAATAGTAATGGGTGCAATTATATTCAGAATATGTCAGATAATCACGTCATTTTTCAATAACGAATTAATTAGATAGTAATACTTTTCATATGCACACTCTAATTGCTTTCCTCTGAGGATCTCAGAATGATACAAAGAGCACCTAATTAGGCCTCTAAACAACCATTTGAGGAAATCATTGTCTTTCTCTACTCACTGTAAACTGAGGTACCAAGTGGTGAAATTACATTTCTGCTAACACACATTGAGTTAGAGGAAAAATCGAACTATGGATTTTTTTCTTTATGTTACAACAGAAGGTGTTTTCATTTATAGTGTTTATTTAAAAATAGGAAATCATGAATGCTTATGTATTCAGTCCCTATCACAAAATAGAAAATGCACCTCTTCTATTAAAAAAATAAAAAAGGCTGTATCGAACCATAAATAAGAAGGATAACTTTCAAGTTTCAAGCAAACTTCCTAAGCTGAGCAACACTGAAAGAAATAATCACAGAGCACAGGTTTATTCTTAGCAGAGGTCACTAAATACTTTCTCTCATCTGTAAAATATATTCACCTAGTAGTTTCTGATGACCATTTTATTATTTGCATAAAAAGAAATAGCCATTATTTATATGATCTTTTTTCTTTCGGCTTGGCGTGTGTCCAAATACTGATGACCTCAAAAATACAGCTTGCTAATTTTAATATGATGAAAATGAAATCAAGATTCAGCAGTACCTTTTATAGAATTGATGATCAAGTACATGATGGTCATATATCCTTTAATCATAAAAAGGCATATTTTATGCTAATTATAGAATGTATATTGTATTTGCTTAATATTACTAATAACACCAAAGCTGTCAGTTTTTAATTGCAGTTTCTTAAATATGTAGTAAATTATCCCTTTATACATTAGTAAGGTAGTCATCCAGTGATACTAAAAACTGAAAGCTGGATCCACAATCAGTGTTTTGCAGGATGACTAATTAAGACAGCTTATTTCCTAATTAACAGGGAGATTCTTCTTGGCTAATGTCCCTGCCTGACATATTACTCTAACCTGGTTTTTGTTAGTTTTTCACCAAGATCAGCAGTCCTCAAAGGACTTTCATTCTGCTATTTTATATTTCTATTCTGTTATTCTTCTTTACCTACATTTGACCTCTGGGACTATGTAAAATGTGTGTGTGTGTATATATATATATATGGTGTGTCTATATAAATATATATCTTAAATATAAGTCTTGATGAAAGAATCACTGGAAATCACTGCAAAAGAATTATGTTTTTTATAATAGGTCTTTTCCAGTTACTGGAATCTACTGAATGTATGAAGAGAGACCTAGAATAAATGCACACAGACAATCCTCAGTTCTTCAATCTGAGTAAATGTAGCAGCATTACAAAAAAAATTTATGAATAGACTTCTTTTTGCAAAACACCTAGACAAGTGCTAAATTGTTAGGTGTGTCATGAATATGAAAAACTATGTAGGTTCTCCTCCCTGAGAATTCACATTATGTTCAATGCTCTTGTGTTTATTACCTGTATGAGAAGACACGGTTGTTTGGAAGAAACCCGTAAATGGTAGGAATGCTGGATACTTCGAAGTATCTTCAATGTTTAAGTGCAGAAGATTATTTTCTACTCTCTCAATAATTTCCCCCATCACTTAAAATGGTAATTCAAAATACAAGAAAGACTTAAAGAAATTCGTAAAATCTAGGCAGCCCTGGTGTTTTTCCAGGAAACACCAATTATTAGCATGCTGCACAAACCCAGATGGCTATGACTGATGTTCTAAGGATGTTTTAAGGATGTTTTAAATTAATGGATAACTATTTTTCGTCATAGTTGATAATTGGCTATTTTGGTTTTTTTCATGGAAAATAAATCCAAGTGTGTCTTCAGCTATTTTTAGGAGTTTCAATTAACCACAATTAATTTTCCATTTAAATGTCCAGGAGAACTGAAGTAGTCTATAATACTATAAATCCATTCAACAGCTTAATTAGCAGTTTTGTCTCTAGTTAGATGTGCTATTTTTATTTCATTGTCATTCTTAGGGTGGGGAAATACATATTTTCAATTTTAAATCAGCAAAAAATATAGCAAACACCAGTGAAAGAAATGAAATACTACAGTCAAGAAGGATTTGGATTTTCAAACTGAATTACATATTTTTGTTAAGTGTATTTTAAAAGAAAACTTAAAACATAATAGAATTTGATGTGGTTGTAGAAACCACTTTCCTTACCACATGTCTCTGTGGAATCAGGAAGCAAACTTTCTGTTTGCTTGAACATGAGTAAAAGGATATGGGCTGGATGAATTCACATAAACCATGATTATGTTGTCTCATCAAAGTTCTCAGGAAAGGACTGATGAGTGCTTGTTCCAGACACAGAAGCTGGGAAGGTGAAATAAGTAAAACTTTGGCAATAGCTGATGTTATGTATACTTTGTCCAATTAAAAAATATATATGATACACAAGTTCAGAAGGAAGTACTTCAAAAAGGAGGTAAGTGGCAAACAGAAAACATTGGCAATGAATCACCTACTGAATGTCATTAAAATCAAACTAAGACTCTGATAAAGGGCACCAAGAATAATAAAAATGCAATTAACTTAAGCTTTGTTCTCCCATAATACACTTTCATGATGAAATGTATTTATGAAGGGGTCAAGACATTTTATTCGAAGAATGCAGATTTCTGCCACTGAAACTATTTTAAGGGAGGTCAGACTGGACATCTTAAATGTTAACAAAATACACAGTTGCCTGGAAATGAGCAAAAAAGGATGAAATTCATAGCATTAAGGTTTTTTAAAAGGCTTGCAGCAAAAATAGATTCTTCTTTCAACCTACAGTGATGAATTTCATTTGCATCCATTGAACTTGCAACAAAGATTGAAAGGAAAAAATACAGGCAAAGAGAAAGATGGATTCAGAATTCAACTCATTCTCAGTTCTAATGCTCCTACTGTCATACTCCATCTGAAACTTTAAAAAAGAAACCCATTGAGCTGTCTTAAGTAGGTTTTGCTGAATGAAAGATTGGATTCTGTTAATGAGCAGGAATTACTGACAGGGCATTCCAGACTTGGTTTGAAGCTGGGGAATGCATGAACTTCAGAAAACTCAATTGTACCTTTCCCTTAGTCTTCAGAATTTGTAACATTATGTATTTTGAAATGAAGACACAGAAAAAGATGCCATAGTGTCACAAAAATGTTCCCTTCATTTTATAATGTCATGGTTCAATTCTAAATAAATAGCAGAAAAAAATCCCTAAAATAAATATCTTGTATTTTATTTATCACATTTTAAAAGATCAGTGTTTTCTTCCACAATTTTATTATTCTGTCAGTACAACTGTAAGATGGTAGAAGAAAGACCTGTAAACTAGAATTTCCTAGAAGCAATGTGTTTCCTATAAAATATTAATAATTTCATAGGCTTAATTGCCTTCCACTGATACAAGTGAAATAAGTCTATGCACCAAAGTGAACCATGCAACAGTCAATAAAAGACAGGAATGTGCTACCGCCACAGAGGACACATTTCCTACAGAACAACTCTTCCCTTCTCTGACTCTTCAAATCCTGATTCCCAAGGGAACATTTATGAAATACTTCCAAAAGACAAATGTGAGAAATGAAGCTTTTATACCTCTCCAAGCTAGAAGTCTTGAATTCCACAGAATTAACATCTGTTTTTATATTCAATACAATTCTTTCTCCGGTTCATCTCTCTTACACCAAATCAAAACCAGTTGTTCTCTCTTTTCCAAGTGAGTTAACGTTATATCTCCTTGATAATGTGCTCCTCTCTTCTAGTATTGCCCTTTAATCCTTCCTCTCTCATTATCCAACACAGGCATTATCTAACAATAAGCTGGGAATTGTATCATCTGATTGGGTATCATCTGATCCTGTGTGCAGTCTGGATTTTTCTCATTTAGCAGAAATTAATGTGATTGTAGGCATTTGTTTTCTTCTATTGCATTTCTAAAATCTATTTTCAGATTTACCATCTAGAAAAAATCTTGAATTCATTTTGGACGTGAACAGTGACAGACTCACTTTTGAGTACTTAGTTTCAGCCCAGACTTTTTTTTTTTATTTCTTTATTTGCAACGCAGATTGTTAGTCTCACAAAATGCATAGCACAACAGGAAGGAGACCGAGTTGCAATTGAAAAATGGGAGTAAGACAATGTAGAATAAATTTCCTGGTTTCACAGGCAGTTTCATGTAACTGCATGCCTCTGAGATCCAGTTGTGTTATGAATTTGGAGTTTTCTGGTGGTTTGTTTGGGGGTTTTGTTTGTTTGTTTGTTTGTTTTTCTCTAGACATGTTCCTCCCTGGGAGTGGTTGTTACTATTCATGGTACATATTACATACATCCATTGTTAACTTCTGCACAGTGTCTGTCTAGAATTCAGGCTCATTCAAATCAGATAGCTGAGAACTGACAGAGCTTTGTTTAAATGACTGTACTACACAATCTTGTCCAGCAGAGACTGACAATACTTGTTCTTTTTCTAGCTGCCCATTCCTAAATTACAGTTTGCGGTTTTGGTTTTTTATAGGACAACCTGAGTATTCCTTAATATCCTATAAATAGAATTCTCCTGTAGTATGTCAGGCTGTGTGGAAGCAGAAGGAGAAAGACAGGATGTGACTGAAAAAATATAGAAATAATGAAGTAAAGGAAATGAGACTAAAAGTATAAATAAGGAAAATAAAAGCTGATCAGTCTCTTCTGTCTGGAGATCATCATCGTGATGCCATTGATGTTTGCATGAAGCCAGCTACAATTTCCAGACAAATCATTGCATCTTTCATAGTTTAAAACAATATTTTAAATTGAATTGCTTTTGCTTATTAAAATATCACACAATGTGGAAACCCTTAGAGCAGAGAAAACAGACAGATGGCTAAGTAAATTAATCTATAAGCAGCAACAGAGCATAAGGTTAGTTGCTGACATTGACTGAATCTTGTGGAAGGTGGTAGAAAGATGACAGTATTAATTAGTTGCAGACATGAAGGTGAAAAAGGTTGTGAAAAGCTTGTGAAAGGGGAGGAGATGAGTTAGGAACTTGTCATTTAAGGGGAGGTTGACATTTCACATTTGAGATTTATAACTGTACTTTAAATTCCCTACAATTTTGTAACATTTTGATTGAAAACTCTAGTTTAAAACATTATGAAAATAGGAACACATTTCCAGTGTTAATCTACATTCTTGACTTCAGTTTCAAATGCAGGCATTTGAGTTTGCTCCAATTTTTTTTTTCACCACTTGTAATCATCATGCAGTAAAATGCATCATATAGAAAATAGAAAATAGGTCAGATGATACTACAGGGTGCTTTAATTGCTCTGAAACAGATATTTTCCTCTTCTTTCGTATTACTAGAGATTTCTTCTTTTACAGTGTTTCCAATTGGAATATATTTTTGGGTAATATATTAGTATAAATTTGGAATAGAGGATGCTCCAAAAGCTGTACAGTTACATTTGTGGTAAACTGTATGTTGTGTTCCAAGACAGACTTCATTCTTAGACTTTTTGCTCTGGAAGTCAAACATTCTTAATCTTTAAATTCTGATATCATTACAATACAAAAATGATATTAGATATTTTTCATACATTTTTAACAATCCAAGTTCACTGGCTTTTCTGGAGCTCTATAAATTCATATTAGCTGAAGACCAGGCATCAACTTTTCTTATTTCAGTCCCATTTCTTAGTGAACCTGATTTTGAATAAATGCTGAGCACTCCTACAGGTAGCAAGTATTGCACTCACTTGAAATAATGCATTTTAAGGTCTTCTGATGAAGGAAGAAGGAACCAGTGTCAAAAAAAAAAAAGAAAACACAGCACTGAACACATAATATTTCATACAATGTATCACTTAAAAAAAAATTCAAAATTTTGCTGGTCTTTTATTCTGTGACAATCCATAAATAGATACTAGAAATACATTACATAGTGATACCTAAATGTCAGTTTTAAAAGGCAAATATTCCCCCATTTATTTTCTAGTGATATTTGACACAAGTTTTCTCCATTAATAGCCTAGTAGAGACAATTTTGCATTATTTCCACTGAATAGATTTAAAAGCAAAAAGAAACAAGAATCTTATTACATCATAACATATTTGACAGAATTCTTTGATTTCAGAATCAGTTTTGTGTGATGAGTGGGAAACAGGGTCCCTTGAGTGCTCTTTCCTGCTTTAATCATCATACACCTTACTGATTTTTATTCAAGATGGCTTATGGGTTGAGTGCATATAATTTCACATTTTTCATTAGCTCATTTCTGCTTCCATACCAAGATTGTCAAGTCAAAAAGACTTTCTTAAAAGAACAGAAACAAGAATGTAATTTCTTTTGAGATCAAGATTGATTATAAGAAAGCAAATGTTGGGTGTTTTTCTATTAGTAACCTCTTCTATTTATAAATGATCCTGTTACAAAAAAGGAAAGAGTATGTTTATACATGATAGAGATTTTAAAGTAAAAATAATGTTTGAAAAGACAAAAGCATTTGATGATACTGGCTCATTAGTCATTTAAAATTTCCAGTTTTCATGTTCATTTTTCTTAGCCTGCACTTGACTTTAATTCTATGCCCGTAAATCCAACTTTAAAGCCTCAAAAGAATTTAGCATGGTCCATGGATCATACACACATGAGAGAAATCAATTTGCAGCAGAAGCTAAAGAGTGAATATTTAGGAGATGAGAAGGGAGGGAGATGATATTCTCGAGGATGAATTCATCTCGATTTCCACCAAGAAATGTTTGATGCTGAAACTCAGGTCCTGAAATGATGTGTGATAGTAAAGAAAAATCATGTATGAAAGGAGGGACTGAAAGCATGGTTTGGATGCTGATAATCATGCTAGAGAATGAATTATACATCACAGCTCTGAAAAAAATTTTCCCAGTGCTAGGATATTTTTCATTAAATACTGATTATTAAGCCTATTAAAAGTGAATTTAGTTGCAATAAATAAGTATCTTAAAGCTTATGCATTAAGGTTACATGTTTTCAGATTTTTTTGCTTAGAAAAATTACTGAATAGGGTATTTTACAGTGCACTTCTAACCTAAAAGAGTAATACATTAAAAACATCACCAGAAGAGAGTGCTTGTCTCCTGAAAGGTTTACAAAATAGTGAACATGAAATATATAGCTTGCTTCTAGCCACGTAGGTATCCTAAGAAGCCTGAGCTGTTGTGTTGAAACAAAGTCAGACCATTCTGCCTTTTTCAAAGCTATTAAATTTCAGGTAGCATAAAGGAGATGAAAACAAACATCCACAAGTCTCAAAAAGATGGCAGGAAACAAATAATGGCGTGTTCTGGCCTGAGCCATGGCTGAGTTGTGCAGGGCACAGACACAAAAAGCTATGTCTGAATGGCTAAACCAAGAGTTGCCTGTAAGTTCCTGGAAGGAAATCATGCTGACTTTCAGTGCAAAGTATTTGGAGATGTTTCATAACTGTTAGTCCTATTAAAACATTACCTCTGGAACCATAAGAAGGAGTAGGGAATTGCTGATGTCCAAGACATACTGACTCATTGCTACGTGCTTATATAGCTGTCATCTACCTGAGGTACTGATTTATCTGACGGGTTGGTATTATGCATGATACATGACCACACGCAAATTAGAATGAGTGGACTAGTCTTTCAAAATTAATGTTAGTTCGTATCTGGCATTCTGTTTCAAGATTTATGCTATTATTTCATTAATGTTTTACAAATGTATTATTAAAGTTTTGTTTTGGTTTGTGGTTTTTTTTTTTTTTCACATATATCTCATTCAAGCTAAGGCTAGAAGTTCTCCCCAGCCCCACTCCCCAAATCCCATCCTTGGTTTGAAAGGAATTAGACACTTTTTATATTCTTACTAAAAAACCTTTATAGATTCATTCCTTTAAATGGTTTTAATTAGCAATGCTTACCTCATAAAACAAATGCTTTGTATCCTCTGAAGATCAATTTACAAAAAAGTATACATGTTCTCCAAGCTTAATGTGCATACAGTTCTCTGTGCAGTAAGGTACTGTGTGGTATAAATAAGTACATCTTAATAAGAGCAGTGCCTTCTATTTCTAAAAAATTGTTTATAACCTTGAATTTTAAGTCTATATGACTTTACAAACATAATCCCTAGAGATAGAAACTATTACCTTTGTTTTTTCTTCTCATCTTGCTTCAAAATACTGTTAAGTTTTAGAAATGCCTCCAGGTTTTTGTTCAAGAAGAAGAGGGCACAGCCTCACAGATACATACATGCACACACACACCCACACACACATTCATTTTGATTTTTCATAGGCTGTCCTCAAGAATTTGATTTACTGAAGCCCTTAAGGTTTATCTCAAAAGTGCACTGAACACATTCCAGAGATCAAAAGATCTGGAACTGGAATATTGTTATTCTCCACTGATACTCTTTATAGAGGAAAAGCATTCTCATGTAATAAAAACAGTGTCTGTTCCAAGGTCATGTGATCATCTCTAGCCTACCTGATCTTTATTAGCAGTTGGTGTTAAACAGAGCAATTAGCACACCTTTTTATTTTTTTTCTCGAAGATGTATGAAAATATTTTTTTTCTTCATTTAGCTTGGCATAAGCAGGCTTACCAGTTTTATATATAGAAACAAAAGTTATAGATATATTTATACTTATATGTGAAAAAATGTGAGGAATCTAGTTCCTTAGTGTAACAATCTGTCAGCTTTGAATACTGTGTCATCTTAGCACACTATCTGAACTGCCAGTTGCAGTCTAAGCATGATTTACTCTTTTTGTCAACATTTTGGTTAATTCTTTTAAATAATTCTTAAATGCTTGGTCCAATTTACTAGATTCCCCAGTAATTATTCCTTCTCCTTCCTTCTTTTTTATGGTGAAACACCTGAGCAGTTCTGTACTATACAAGTTCTGCTCTCCATTTATCATATCATCAGAAACTCTTGGCTGATTTGGAAGTTGTTTATACGTGTATTCCCAGTTACATTCCATTACCTAATATGCACTGATAATAGAATGACCTCCTCCAAAATTACCAGTGTCACCTTGATTTCCACAGGTGTTACTTAACAGTGATTGTACTTTTCCTGTTTTATTGTAGAACAAATTGCTCGTGATCTCTGATGACATGCAGCTGGTAATGCAGGTGCATTTATAACACAGCCTGAGGAAATAGATTGAATATTTGAAGCAGTAAATCTTATTTTGATTTCTATAAGACAGATGTCAGCTCTATTTCTTCCCCTTCTTCTTTTCATGTGTCAAATAGAATTTATAAATGCAATTATTTCAAAGACACTTTAAATAAGAAAAGAAAATGGAGAAAAAAAGAGGAAGTGACAGGTGACAATGGCATCAGAATTAAAAAATACTTCAAATATACTATTATTGTAACTAACACTGCGAAAGCTGGAGCATTCTAGACTTGCTTTATCTTTTGAGGTAATCCCAGGTGAGTCTATTTGATTTTCCAAACAATCTTTTATCTAAGCTATTACTGATTGGTTACTGATATCTGAACAACTGATATTCCTCTGCACACGTGGCATTGGTCTGGCCACACCAGGGTGTACTGAAGGAAGAGCCAATACCAGAAATCAGGAATATGTACTGAAGAAACAAGTGACATTGACAAGCAGCTGCAAGATGGCCCAGTTTCAGTGTTCAGGAGAGCTCTGTCGTCAGTAAACCAGTTCACTGGCATTGGCCACTGGCGGCAGAGCCAGTACCAAGTAAACATGTTCTGAGAGAGAAAATGCTAACTGGCCTGCTGGCTTGAATTACCCTCTTGGTTTCCTTGTGTAAAACCCCACTGGAGCATTGCAAATGCCCTTCACTGCAGACAGTTTGTTGCACAAGGAGAGGTTGACAAGACAGTGCAGCTGAGGCTACGCGTGGAGCTTGTTATAAATGTCTCTTTGTTCTTAATCCAAGGAAATCAAACAACATTGAATGGTTTGGAATTGTTTTGTACCAGGATTTAAGATAATTTTTTGTTCATAATAGCTTTTCTAGTCAAAATTACAGTGGTTCAGTCCTGAGAACAAGGGATGGGTAGGGGATAGTGCCGTGTGAGCTTCCTGTTTCCATCAGAACGCATTGTGGAAGGCCTGAGCTGATGTTAGAAAAACACTTTGCCTTGACATTCCTCTTAGGAATCAGTTGCTTTGCTGTTTTTTAATTCCTTATTAGAAAAATCTAGTATCATGTACCTCATTAATTTAATATTCAGTAAAGGTATTCAGACTGTATTAGTGAAATTTTGAACATTTATCCTCTTTTTTAAAAAAAAGAGAAGGGGTTTGCTTGGTTTTTTTTCAAAGAGGGTACATGAAAATTAAGGTCAAAAACCTCATTGTGATGTGCAGATACTCTTTTTCAAAGGACCATCTTTTATTTACCTTAGCTTTTAAAATACTACTACTACTACTACTACTACTACTATACTACTACTACTAATAGTAGTAGTACAGTAGTAGTATACTAGTAGTAGTAGTATTATTTACATTATTTAAAGAGAGCTGTGATGGGGCATTTTCCAGGGGACTCCTTACAATATAATTTAGAGAACAGATTAAAAGGATTGATTTCTAGAGTAAGACTAATCTCAATTAACATTAACTTTCTCCAGTTAAGAACTGTGAGAAGTTTTTCACTCTCAGTTTTAATTATGTAAGTTCCAAATACATTCAGTAGAATTCTGGACAGCATAATTGGAAAACTTAAGAAATCACTCTTCTGAATGAACATATGCATCTACTTTCAAATGAGATGTATTGCTGATTCAAAGTTAGCTTCTGTAATTACTAGATTTTGTCAGTAGAAACCTTTGGAGCACCCAAAAATACAAAAAAAGGGGGAGAGATTACCTTTTAATTTAAAGGCTCTTCTGTTTCAGATATTACTTTTGCGTATTTTTTTCCTTAGACCTGGGTTTTCTGATAAAAGGGCAATGCATGTCCCTGGAAGGAACACTGATGAGGTTAATGGAATTGTCTTGAGTTAAATATTTGTCTCAGTATGCAAAAATCCACAGACAAAAATACATTGTTTGACATAATCAAATACAAGACAGTATGTCTGATGGCTCATACAGTTCAAAAACTCATGTTGAAATGTATAAGAGGACATAAATTATGTAGCTGGAGCACTTCAGACTTTAGGGAGTTTATTAGGAGGTGCCTCACAAGTACACTGTCTAGGATAAACAAGGGGAGTTCCTCAGTCATATATCTTATGTTTATCTTGCATTATATCTTCCCATGATTTACAAAAATTTCATTTAGTCTCATTATTTTGCTGTTAGGTAATTGATAAACAGAGAGGATAAACTTGACTAAAGATTTAAGAATCAGTCAGTGGTAGATTTCAATGGCAATTATTCATCTAAATATCTTTGAAGATCTGGGCGTCACCATTTAATCAGTTGTAGTTCTCTGCTCTAACATTAGTTTAATGTTATCTGATTGCTGTTAACTGATGATGCTCCTGAATGTTTGCCCCTTAAATAGTAACAAAGAGGTACCTCATTTTCATAATCTGTTATTAGATGTACACCAGGACTACTTTGCCACTTGAGTAATTGCTGTTGGATTCTGAAGTGTTTCTGTTTGGGTGAGGTTTGTCTGCTAAATAGGAACCTCTAAAAGAAGGTAACAAACCTCTCCAAGTCTCAGAGGACCATGTAGCTGTAAATGGAAACACTTTTACTGTCAGTTACAATATTGGAGTTAAAACAAGAGTGAAAAAAGCAGTGCCATCCTAAGATAATGCAATACATATCAAATATGGCACAGCTTGATACAAAATGAGGAGCAGAGCAGTGTGAGACTTGCTGAAAAAGCTGCTAAGAGAAAATCATGCAATGGCAAGTGGGAAAAGTACCATCACACCAAGTAAGAAAAGCACTGCAGTGCATTATAGTATAAAGTGGTTGCTTCCTCACATGTATGGCTTTGTTGTACCATTGCCATCAGTAGAGAAAAAGAAAAAAGATTCATGGTCTTGGTTTTCCTATCTTTGTGTAACTGGTCAAAGAAAGAATGTGTGTACTAGATAAAGTAGTTCAAACTACAGACAGCAGAATTTCAGAAGGATTTCAAGCGGGAATCATGACAGCTGAGATGGTAAAAGAGTGTGAGATCATGATAGTTACAAGGTTTTCTCTGTTGTCAATATTATTAATTATCAGACCTTTTTTAACATTTCACTCATTTAAAACCTAGAATATATTTGTAGCTGACAGAATTTAATATATGCAGAAAATTTGAGCTTTTTAATGTTAATTATGTACTGACCAGAAGTTTGGATTTAGCAAAGAATATTCTGCCAAATGGCAAGTACTTTAAATTATCTATTGAATCTTTTCTTCCTTCTTTTCAACATTTGCAATAATTGTGTCTCCAATACACAATCACCTTATGGGTTTACACTGATTTCTGAGGTTTGATTATCTTACCAAACAAATCCACAAAAATAAACATTAGAATTATATTTGATGAAATTTTCCTAGAAATATTTTCAGTTATGGAAAATGAAAAAACTTGTCACGTATGGCAAGGTTTTATTTTCTTCTTTAAGAGTTTAGTATCTGGAGCCTGAAGGAGGAAAGCTCTATTCATATGACCAACTATTGCTTTTTTACATAGACTCAATAATAGTGTATGTATATTCATAAGGAAAAACATTCATTTAAGTCATCAGGAGGAGGGTAATTACCTCAGTATGCAGGTTTTTGCAAAATCCTGTTTGGTCACAAACTAAGTTAACCTATATTTAGCTCAGAGATGATAAATCCACTGAGGTTACACATGCCCATTTATATAACATTTGAAAAAAACACCAAACCAACTTGAAATAGGCAATTAAACAAAAGCGCTACAATTACCACCATGTATGTGACCAAGGCAGATGTTAAGTTACTAAGAATAATTCTGGTGAGATATACCAACCTTTACTATTACTTCTGATTGCTATAGTAATTAATTTAAAAAATCTGTACAATTTCAATGTCATTTTCTGTGAAAATCTCTCAAACTAGGTAGATCTTTCCTTTTTTTTATTATTTTTAACTTTTTTTTTTAATGACACTGTAACTCACATTTGAGGAACTACATTTCTGTGACTATTTAGGAAGATTAAAATCTGAATCCAGTTTTGAAAAAGGGCCTTAAATTACATAAGGAAACATTTCTTATGAATCAGCACAGTTTCACTTAAGCACGTTGGGTACTGAAATTAGTTCAGCTGTGATCAGAAGAAACTAACAACAAATGACCCACACAAACATTGTCCCACTGTCTTGTGTGGATTTTGTAGAAGTGACTACTGGGAAGACACAACCTGCAAGCACATTTTAAAACCTGTTTAGCTCTTCCTGATGTCTTTGAAAAATTGGTGCTGAACTGCGTTTTATGTTAACTTATTTTGTTCTGAATTCCAGATACTAAGTGCACATTTGTACATTGGACATTTTATATGTTTTAATTACAAGATTTTCATGATGGCATGGGTGTTTTACTGCAATAATTCTTGGAAAGAAATATTATTCCAACTTAGAAAAACAATGAACTTAAATAATGCAAGTTTTCCAGTGCTGTTCATTTTACCAATCATTTAAAGAAATTCAAGTCCAAACGATCAAGTGGTAAAACTAGTTCCATTATTTGGTGCTCTGAGCCAGGATGTGTTAGAGGTTGCTCAAAATGACCCAAAGGCATGGTGCTTACAAGGTGTAAAGCACCAAGATGTTTTTTTTTCTCTTCTTTGTTTCCATGCAAAACTTTCATAAATTATGAGAATTATGTTAATAATAAAAAAAAAAAATCTTGTGTAGTCTCCAGTATTGGCAATCCCAGTCTATACTTTCTCGCACTTTGTTGGTTACTGCACAAAACTGGGATAAAAAGAATATATGTTACAGAGCAAAAAGGTCACACAGATGTAAACTTAAGACACAGAAGCAAGATTTTTAAGATAATTATGTTTTCATGCTTAGAATCAAGATGTGCTTCTGTACCTGCAATTGTGGACAAAAATGGAAATAACGTGGTAACTCTGAAGGTACTGAACCCTTAAAAGTGTTTCAAATTTTATTCTATAAATTGTATTCATTATTTATTCACATAAATAATGCTTTGTGGGGCTTTTTTTAAACAGTAATGAAAAAGGCACAAAAGCTCTTAGGACTATTTCAGTGTCTTGGAATGTGAATTCTAAAAGATGTACAATTTTTTCATGATGACAAATATTTCTGGGGACCACCTGGATAAGAATAGATAATGCAATAAAATACCTGCGGGTGCTGAAACGGAGGGCATATAAAGCAAGAAAAAGCATATTTCATCTAAAATGCTCATAGGGCTTTTTACTTTGTCAAATATGGCTGATATCTTTTGACTGATATAAATTATTATTGATTTCCAGGCTCTGAGAAACCTTTTAAGCTCTGAACAAAGATTTTAATCCTTTCTGGTTATTAAATAAGAATTTTTTTTATTATCCTTTACAAAAGGTTTTATGAAATTACTCATTTGATTATCCCATAATAATGACTGTAGTTAAATAGTACATTCACAGAAGATAAGGAACTGCCTCATCAGAAAGAATTTTATGTCCAGAAATAAAGCCTAAATCCACAGAGATCTTCTATATATATATTGATGTCAGTAGAAGTTCAGTTTGTCACAGGCTAAATGAGTGCATTTGATACAATTTTTGTTGGG
This sequence comes from Acrocephalus scirpaceus scirpaceus, assembly GCA_910950805.1. Lineage (NCBI taxonomy): Eukaryota > Metazoa > Chordata > Aves > Passeriformes > Sylviidae > Acrocephalus > Acrocephalus scirpaceus. The sequence goes on from OU383780.1 coordinate 43,068,927, forward strand.
AAAATTTAAGTAAGCTAAAAGAATGATGTTCATAGATCTACTAATAGCTTACAAAAAGGTGTCATGAAAATGATCTACAAAGATTACCTCCTCCAAAGCCTTTTGCATGAGCAGCCTCCTATATTCAGTACTGTAAAGATAGATACCATGAAGGGATGCTCACAACACAATGCAACACTTTCATTTAATCCACAACGGATCACAGCATTTCTGCTCTAGTAATTAATACTCAGTAGACCAGCAGCCATGTAGGCACGAGGCTCTGGATGAGCAGCATGTGTGGAATGGTTTTTGTGAGACAATTGAATATTGCTTCTTCCTCTTCAAAACCACATGGGAGGAAAAGCAAGTTGAAGTGTTGGTGCAAGGATTCCTTCACAGGGAAAGTCACTGACACCATCTGGTCTGTTAGCTACAGAACCTGGGACTTAATTGAACAAATACACATAAAGATGTGATGTCCTTGAAGAGATAGGGCCTTTCATCTGTAAAACTGGCTATATTTAGCTCTATTCCTGCTACAAGACAACAGAAGCTTGAAGGTCACATCACTCTCATGACCTATTAAAATCCATAGGAACTTTTCCATTGACTTTATTGTATTTTGGATGAGTCACCAATTCAACTGTAACTTCCTATTCCAATTATTTTGCGGTTGTGCACAAACCTCTAAACTTTGCTGCGAAGCAACAGCTTCTGTGCATAAATTCCATAATGGCAAACTCAATATTTATAGTAGATCTTAGAGGCAATGGCTGACAATGCTTAAGACACGTAAGGCAAAAAAGTCCTGCAGATCAAGATGAGTATTTCAGAGGAAAATCAGTGCTCCAGAAGGAAATTTGGCCATTGTACTAGAAATCAGCAGAGATGGGGTTAAATACAATTGATGTTACTCTGTGAAACATCAATGCATGACATTTCACAGCAGTTAGTATGCCCAGATGCCCCCGAGAGCTCAGCTCGTTCCTCCTCCATTCTCCACTGCGCTTTGAACAGTAAGACACCGCTAACAGGCAGCTAGCCCATGTGCTTTTGAGCCACTTTGCAGCAAAAAAGAGCAACACATGAGCTCTTGGACTTTTGTCAAATCCTTTCTGGAAATCTGAACATGTGATGTCCATAGAATTCCATTTTTTGTCTCCTATGGTAGTCATGTCTTCAAAGAAACCTAACCAGATGGTGAAGCTTGCCTTTCCTTTCTTAGAGGCCATCAGTCTTTGCTCACACTGTGTATTTCTAAGTGTTTTTCCTGTTTTGATCTCTGAGAAAGACTTTGTAAGACACTTCCTGCAACTGAAGTTTAACGACATTCTCAGATATGTTCCAACTCTTTTGTTAATCTATGGCTCCGTGATAAGTATCTGAACCTACTGAACTTCAACTAAGACATCTCGAAAAAGTGAAACATATGGAAGCTTCCCTGCAGCTCTGGTCATAAACCTCAGCTCACTATGGGTAAATAATAATGACTTCCTTTTATGAGAGCACCTTTTAACCCCTAATATCCCAAAGGTATTGCAAACTATTGTCCTGATTCTGCAGTTACCTATTTCAACAGACAGTCAACAAAGTTCTGCTGTCACAGATAGGTAACTTCTTGCATCATAGAAATCACAAGTGGGAAAACTTTTCTGCTACAATATAGAGTAAAATACCCCATTAGGAAGAAATTTGTGTTGTGATCCTTTTAGAAAATTCTGGTACAATTTGTTGAGCAACTTGAACATCATCATTCAAACTACATTTTGCCTGAAAAGTAGAAGTCAAGACTCCAACAACATTTAAATGTAAACCCAGTAGATTCTGAATGAGAACATGTTTTAATTTTAGTCTCTGACTGTTTTTCCTGTGTATTTCCTATGTTTCACAAATGCATGCTCAATATAGACTCTTTTCTATACTACTGGATTATTGTTACTACCTTAAAGAGCAATTACATATTCTTGTAACATTTTCTATTCAGATACCACTCAGGCTAAATACCACTTTTTAGCCTTTACAAGTGCAAAACAGTGCTGAAAGTTATACTTGATGATTCTATATTTACTCATGACAGTATAAGAACAATAATTGTGGTGAAATCATCTAAAAACTGGCTCCATATTTCTTACGGAGGTAGTAGTCTTTCAGAGGATCATTTGCATTAATAGCTTTGCTTCTTGTCAGTCAAAAAACAGCCATTGTCCATGCACACTTAAGGTGAAATCAGAATTTGTGGAGGAATATGAATCCATGTCCTTTAGGTACTGTGAAAAAGTGTATATTCTTTGTCTGTGTTCTATATTATGTCATAACTATGTAATCTCTTACAGATACACCAAAGAAAATTCTGAAGTAAAGCTGTGCTATTTGTTGCTGATGTATTGGAACTGAAACAACATCTGCTGTGAGGTAGGAATTACTCAATAGACATCAATTACTCATATAACAAGTTGACCTCTTTGCAATGAATAATTTGGAAGTTATAGCCCTCTATCCTTTTTGGAACCTAACAATAAATAGAACTTACTACAGCTATTTTTATTTGCTGTAGTTAGTAATCATATAAATAGAGTTTGTATATTAGTCATGTCATAAATAATGTTATTTCTGTTATTTATTAGGTCACTAATACTACATGCTACTGCTTCTGCTCTAGACCTGAACTAATGGAATTATTTGATAAAAATATAGCCAATGACTATAGAGAACTAAAACTGTTTAATCCTGCTCAAATGCCCTTGATTGTAGCCAAATAAAGGTGATCAGAATAATAGTACTGAGAAAAATTTGGACTGTTTCCCATAGTGACTTTTTGCACACTAGAGCTGTAACAGGTGAGTAGCAGCTTTGTTGACTTCGGAGAAGGCTGTTAAAAGATTAACCAAATGACATGTTATATTTCAGTTGCTATAGTTTGGGCTTGATGGGGCTTATGTTTAATTAGCTGTTCTAAATTAGGAACTCTACCTGCTGTTCATGTGTCAGCTATAGAAATTTTGTATGTCTTGAAAGTTAATTCCATTTAGTGAACAATCTTTCTTATCTTATTCTTACCACAATCAATAATGTATATTTTCTTCTAATCTTTGCCTTTCTAATCTAAATTCTCTGAGACAAAGGCACTGTGGTGTGTGAAGCATATCTAGTTCAATACAGTGTTTGTCTTGGTGGAAGAACTTGTAGGAGGTAATAAAACCAGTGCTTGTTATAAAATATAGAAGAGAAATTGTACACAATTAACTCTATCAATGTGCATTTTCAGATTTTGACTGGGTAGTTGATTTTCTTTAATTTTTATTAGCTGAAAGTTATTCAGTTTCAGGTAATTTCAGTTCAAATATTATTAATTGCGGATTAAGAATGTGCACAATATACTGCAGCAATTAAAAAAAAAAAGACAATAATCCATGTTTTTTCCAGTAATTCTTTTGTCCCTATGTTTATATATTGGGATGAAAAGAGAGGAAGAAGATGAGAGTTAAAAAGCAAAGAATCATGCAATATGTATAAATGCTTTTGGGTTTTCACTCAGCAAAATTTGTGATTTATAATTTCATTGTAATCCAGGCCTGGGAGGATACATGGAAAACTTACGTAAAAAAGTCTTATTTAGATATGTTCTTGAAGGATGAATAAGTACTATTTTACTGAGATGAAGGAGTACTATTTTATTGAGAGATTGTTTAGTTAGAGTTATGCAAAAGGATGTGAGGTTATTGTCAGTTTATCAGGTACAATACCTTTATTTCCATTATTGACCAACTCTTACTTTCTCAAACAATTTGTTACTGCTTACTTTGCCAATTCTGCTTGCCACATACAGGCAGAATCATTCCTTGTTGTCTCATAGTGATCAATTTGTACCTTGAATTTATGTACCTTTATGTCCTATTTTTTTTTTTTTTTGCATAGCCTTCACAAAAAAGTATTTGATGGAAAATCATAAATATGTATCTTTCCAAAAATGAAAGGTTTAGACATAGAAAATAAAAAATTAAAATGACATTGTGCTTTTCAGCATGTGTTTTGATACAGCCATGCTAATGATTCAGTGGAAGTTCCACCTTTAGCACATCTTCCATTACTATGCTTCCTTGGAAGTCTGATAAAGCTGCTACTCCCAAAAGGTCCCCTAAAAATTTCTGATGGATTATGTCCCTTTAAATATAATAGGAAATATTAACAGACAAAGGGATTACACTTACAGCTGATCATCAAATAAATTAGTACTAGCCATAAGCATAGTTATCTAAAAGTCTGGTTGCCTTGCTTTTTGGTTTCTTCATCTGTCATCAATTTATTATATGACAGATGCAGCATATAAATAAATTCTTTCTTAAATTTGGTTTGTTATAACAAAAATTATGGGTAGTAGGCATCTCCAGTATTTTCTGTCATAATTCAGATAAAAATATAATAGTAGTGACTGTAGTGATTCAATTGGTCTGCTCCAATAATATCACACATAGCCTTAAGCAGATACTCAATAGTATGACAAAAAAGGAGATATATATATATATCCTTATATAAATAAGGATATATAATAATATATCATTACATATTAATGATACCTTTTAATAATACTCTTCTGACTTGTCTCCAAGTATTTTTACCTCAAGACATACTCGAGGAGATTTTCAAGTATTTAGTAGCCCTCAGTTCAGTTTGGTTCAGTGTCCCTTGTGTCCAGCAAAACTTTCTGCAGCTACACCATCTTCTAAATACAAGTAAATCAAGCCAAAAGACTCAAGTTTATTAATTTGTATACAAAAAAGGTTTTCTTAAAAAATATGATTTTTTACGTGTCTGGTCAAAAAAGCAGTTCCTGTGATTGTGATCCAAAGCATAGCACTTAGTAATACTAATTTTTCAATACCTGTGAATTGAACAATCCATTGCCAGTCAGCTGATATCATACCTAGGAAATAATCTGTAGGGGAATAAAAACTTTTAGCTTATGAGGAGACAGAGTTTTTTCCTTTGAGAGAAATAACAGGGGTCTTGGAGACGATTGATTTTGGCAAGGTCTGTCCTTGTGGAGAACTAAGGAGTCAGCTTGTTTTTGCTTTGCATCTATACCAATATAATTGTATTATTGTGGCTCTTGCCTGTTTTCAGTTTCATTGAAGTACTTGAAGTACTTTCTTAGAAGATGGGTTTGCCATGAAACAGGGTTCCCATATCAAGGGATGATGTTGATGTGAAATTCAGAAAGACACAGTGGAAGTCTCATATCCTCCTCCTTCTACATACTCCTTTCAAATAGTTTCTAAAGAGGGATGTTATCTGATCTCTGTCATCACAGAATAACAGTTGTTTGCTCTGAGTTACCTTCAGTCCATCTAGAGCTGCATTTTGAAAGCTTGCAGGTGCATCCTCTGAATTCACACATTCCTGACTATTCAAAGTACGGTAATGCATCAGGAATGTGACTCTCACTTATTCCTCCACTGTGCCACCTTAGCATATGCATATTTCACATTTGCATTAGCACATTGCTTCATGTATTGCTTTGCTTTGATTGACATTCAGCATAATAAATCACCTCAGTTCTTGAATATATTTAACTGATTATAGCCTTGAGACACCCTCTGATAAATGGCTGTGCTCTAATTTTCAGAAGCAAACACTCTGATAATCAATGGAACCTTCTGTTTATGCACTTCTCATCTGACAGTATCACCAAAATGCTTTTAAATTAGTCTGTGAGCTTTAAAATTTATAGGTATATAAATACTATTATTTAGTTTCATATTTGAAGTTATAAATCGTTTTTATTCTGTGTCACTTAAATTTAGGTTTATTCAGATTTCTGTATCATCTAATTGGCTTCTATTTCAGGACAATTCATGGCCTGGAGAAAATCCTTTCTTGCTATAATTTAGAGAAAGATATAATTATGACAGTTAGATAGAGCTAATAATCAGTTATAAGAGCCATAAATCACATTTCTGAGGATGGTAAGGAGGCTACAAAATATTATATGGACTGGTGCATTCTCTAATACCTATATCAACACCTATTTCAAAGATTCAGAGAGACCCAAACCTGTTGGTCTTGGAGACCCAAACTAATTTTTGAGATAGTGTTGGCAGAGAAGTTTAAGAAACTACTACCACCTCAGGAAGAAAAACATTGGTTTATATTTTTGTGTTAGGTCACAGATTTTGCCAGGGAATTCTGATCAGAGTTTGGAAGATCCTTGGATTCAATTGAACAAGTTGCCAATTCTAATTCTAATTCTAATTCACAGTCATATTACAAATAAGAGTTTTTTCTACTTTGGGTGTAGTCTCTGTATGTCTTCTGTAAGCCAGAAATGATGTCATAATTAAATGAATCATAACTAAAACTTACATAAAACATGAAAAGTCTTAAATGTGGTGAATTCACCTTTTCTTATATACAAACATGCTGTTGGAAAGAAATTCCTGTCAGACCCAAACCCAGAATCAGTATGAGGCCAGATGAATATGATTGAATTTTCCCCCAATCTTTTTAATGCATTGATAACATCGTACGGCTGATATGAGCTTGACATCTTCAGCCTCACAAATAAAAAGGGAGCTGCAAAGAGAAAACAGATTCTCTATTGCCTTCTCTTTTAAGTGTCAGTATGTTATTTAAAAAAAAAAATCAGTGAGAGAGAAAGAAAATATGATTTGTGAGTCTAGTAACACCTAAATTGGACGTGTTCATTTCATTTGCTCATTGTGATCTATGTGCAGTCCTAGAATGTTCACTTTTTAACAAAATTTGTGTAGTTTGTTGGTTTATTGAGAATATTTTGCCAGCTTACAAAACTTGTAAATGCAGCTTGAAGAGTGCTGTACCGGCTGGTTTAACATCTCTGAGAAGATATTAAAATGAAACATGAATTACTTCTTCCTTTCCTTCTTCAGATATATTTCTGTGACACTGTATGTGGGCATTTTATTCTTAGAAGTCCTCATGATTCTGCGTCTAAGTGCATTCAAACATGATTCAGAATCAGATAGAGGATTGCAAATGCTGATCTCTATGGGACCATTAAAGTCATGTGTCTGTCTCCTGTTCTTGTTCAACTACCCTTTTACATTAATTTCTCTTGACACTTATTAAGCAGTGCAGTAATTCAGATTTACCTGTTATTCATTCTAGTAGTTCATGTAAATGAGTCCCTGTTAGTGTGTTGGCTTGTCTGCAGTTCTTAACTTTTGTATCACTGAATTATATAGGCAGCAACTTACATGTTTAATACTGGTTGACTATTTTAAACCTCATAAGCACTGTTTGAATACCCCTCTTATTCAATGAAGCTGATATATTGCCTAGCTTCATAGTGATATCAGAGTTGGGATTGAAATTGCACCTGAAGACAAGGAGTTCTCTTGACTCATAGATTTCAAAGGAAGCTCTAATACCTCACATGAGAGGAACTGGAACAATGGAAAGAGAGTGATGCACGTTGCAGAATTTCTCAAATTGTACCATATACAGGTTGACTTTGTGTCTTAACTTTTGAAAGACATCCCCAGAGGCATTTTGAATTTTGGTAGCTCTTAGCTGTAGAAATATGTGTTTAGGCATTTCTTTCCCTCTTCTGAGCGTTTCACAACAGATGCTGTAGAATAATGTGTATTGTGAGAGTTCTCACACACCTTATTTTAAAAAATGACAGGCTATATCTTATCTAAGATGCAGATACACAGCCCTGGCTTTAACACAGAACTCTGGAAAGGACATAGCAACACTGGTTATAATTGTGCTGGAAAATACTGGTTATAATTGTGCATCTTTCTATCTACAAGTTTTACTGAAGTCAGTCTGAAATCAGAGTGAAGATAATGGTTAACTTCGTGTCTTTTCGGGCAAGTTCTGATAAAGGCAATTTTTTGCCTTTATATAAAGTTCAATGTACCTCTAGCAACATTCAAAATTAGTGTATTGCCTTTACATGATATTCTTACTATTTCAACTTCATTTATTTTCAGTACACAGCATTACTAAGTAAGGACATGAATTCAGTGGAAGTTTGAAATGCTCTAGATATATGTCTTTTCCCTTGGCTCTAAATTTTTCTATTGTTTACTGTTTATATATTGTCAGTCTCCTTTGTTGCATATTTATTGATTAAAATAAAGAAATAAACTGTACATTTACAGCCACCCATCAAACAGAAGTGTTTTCTCAACATCTGGAACAAGCTGAGTTGTGCTAGTTTTAAAATAAAATAATCTATTAAAAATATGTCTTGAAGAACCAAAATTTCTGTCTTAATAAGTTTATTGGAAGTTTAAATGTAAGTTTTATTGGCAGAACAGAGACATAATTCATGCTTTCTTTCAGTGTATAAATTGGGGTGTTTAATTCAAAGTGTGGACTCCTGAGAAATTTTCGGTTTTGCCACATTAGTGAATAAACGAATGGAACAGAATTAAAATGGTGCTTCATCACTGCAGGATGATGCATCACAAAATATGGTTTATTCAATTGTCTTGACAACTGAACTACAGTTTTAACTATTTATGATAATGCTTTCATAATATAATGTTAAATATTTTATAATGAATTTCCTGAAAATAACAAAGACTTATAAATTCTTCCCTGCACAAAATAACACACTGGAGCAGGCTGCTATGAAACCTTGGCCAAGAAGCAGGGAACACAGAGATGCTTCATGTGTCAATCTTACAGATTATTAAAATGCAGTCATTTCTATGCAATTTTTGACGAAGCAACACTGTGAAGCTCAGTAGTGGAATCAGGTCCATTTTTATCCTTTCTAAAAGCAGGATTGTTTAAACAAAGAGTCAAATGTGTCTGGCTTATAGTGAAGCACTGGCTCTGTTTCACATTTTCTGCGTACAGACTGGAATTGTGACAATGCTCCTGCACAACTCCAGATATATTAATGTCTCTAGTTGCACGCATAAGTAATTAGATAAATGTAATTCACAGGCTTGCCAAAGAGCTATAAATAAAGGACTTAAGGAAGATACCCATGTGACATACATTTATTTTCAGGTGCGTGAGATTTGCTTATGTTTTTTGAATAGTCTCACAACAGAGATGAAAACTCTTAGGCTGGATAAATAGTAGTACTCCGTAGCTTATTTTTTTTGAAATATTACCACTGTTGCTTTTCCCAGACTTGGAATTTATAAATATCAGGAATATGTCCAAATTCTTCTTACAGATATGATAATCTCCATTATTTAAGTGAACTAACTGTTTTTACCAAGCAAAGCAAAAATGAAATAATGAAAACACCTTACTTCTCCTGTCGTTACAATGGCAATTAGAGCAGGCAGATTGTTAGAAGAAGGAGAATTTTTTTAGGAAAAAAAAATTTATGAAGAAGACATCTTTGTGTGACTGATGTATCAAAACAAAATAAAACTAATCAAAAATTTATCATTTTAAATTGCTTAGTATTTATTTGAGACAGAGAGAAGCAAAACTCTCTGCATGATAATTTGACATAGAATTTTTTACTAGATATGCCATTTTAATTCTGATTTTTTATAACAATTGAAATAAGTGAATAAAATGAATATATAGTCTGGCATTTGGATATAGCCTTACACGATCAAGAAAATTTGTCAGAATTGTATAAAGAGAGGGAGTATCATTAATATACTTTTGAAAATCAACACTAAAATAATAAAACTACTGATAGTAATTTTAGAAAATATAAAAATCCTGTTGTCATTTTAATTTTTTTTTTTTAGAAATTCCAGACTGCTTTAAAATATCTTATTATTTGAATTTGTTAACAAATGTCATCAGCATATGTCTTTTTTAATCTCCTGTCAGGAGTTTTATCTCCAGTCTCTCAAGTAGTTCTTTTGTACAAGTAATTTTATTTCTAAACCTCTGTTTAGAGTCTGTATTCCTCAAATCTGTAAAGTTTTGGTTGTGTGAGAGTATAGAACTTCATCTCAGCAATTTTCAAATGCATCTATAGGTTATTGTGTTTAAATATCACAATAGCTTCTTTGGACATAAACAAAACTGTTAATACAGTCCCACTGTTTAAAATAATTCAGTGTTGGAAAACAAGGGGGTAGAACCTCGCAATTGTTTTCTGTCTGTGCTTACATCAAAAATAACAAAGACTATTAGGTGGAACCTTTTCATCACTGTCATGTAGTTTAGGCACCTTCTAATAACTAAGTCTTCTGGAGCACAAGTACCTAGGCAGCCCTGGTAATTATAACCTCATTTAATGTTTTTAGGCTATTTTAGGAAGTCTGTTATCTCAAAGTTCCTGTAGCAGGCGCTTGGTATAACACATCACAGCTGGTACCTCTCATGGCAAATACAATGGCTTAAGTTAAATGCTCCCATTATTATTTTTTTCTTTTTTCCTTCTTTTTTCCCCTCTACAATAAGTAGGTCAAAACATACATTTATAGGACAAATTTAATCAATTTCACACATAGAAAAGATTTCCAAACAACCGTAACCATTTATTTTTGACTTTCCATTTAACAGAAATCAAATTGTTCATATTGCTTTTTTTCATTTTATAAAGCATGCTGGGAAACCCCTATCTGGCAGCCTCTATGAAGGATTCCATCTGGGATTTTTTGCCCGGCAGAGCCTTCCTTAATCTAACTGCATTCTATATTGGGAAATTATTTTATTTTCTATTTTCAGTTAGTGCATTGGCTTGGCCTTGTGCTTCATCTGCAGAGAACTGTTGCTCTTTCCATTTCTAACCTACAGAATGTTTGCCATTAACTGTGGGGATGTCTCTTGTGTTTTTCTCATTAATATAAATAATCCTAAATATTACACTAAAATTCTCTCTCACTAAGAACTCCTATTTGCATTAATTATTTGATTAATACTGCATTTCTTGCTACTAGTAAGGCACCATAGATCTTGCCATATATAAAACCTCTGCATTCAGCCATCGTTGCCAGAGCAGGAACTTCCTCTCTTGAAATGTCTTTATTTTTTATAATGGAAAAGAAAGATGTGAAAACTAGCAGGAAAGACAACACTAGAGAGAAAAAAAACCCCTCTTACTCATACTACCTAGTGTCCTTCACCCACATATTTCAATCTAATCTTAAGTCACCAAAACAAGACTGATATGATCTGTCCTCAGTGGAATTTCCTTACTGAGTCATAATTAGGGAGGTTAAGGAGAGAAACTGCCCAGAATAAATTTCTCCTGGTCCTCCGGATGAAATCACAGAGATCAGACTCCCAACATTTATCTCTTCTATTTTTGCTGACAGCACTCACCTACTGTTTGTTTGATCAGCAGAACTATTTCTCTCCTCAATTAAATAATTTTAGACCAATTATTTTCTAAGCTTCTGATTTAGACCCATTATCACCTGGTAACTTAAAGCCAAGAAAGTTCTGTGCGTGGATACTGTCAGAGACATTAGTCAATAACAAAAGGCACCATGGAAAAGTTCTACAATGCAAAGTTCTAGCTGTAACTTTTAACTTCCAAGTTTTTAACTTTTAATCTATAAGAGGTTGTTCATACGTGAAATTTCTATTTCTTTTTTAAAAATAAAATGTTATAACTGCAGTGTTATGCTCATACATTGCCTGCTGAGGCAGACCCAAGAAAGTGTCGTAGTCTGGCATTCTGCTATGTCCATTCACTCTCTTCCATGGCATTCCAAAGTAAGGGATTCATTTTTCCTTCTGCTAATACTAATGAGACTATTTATTTTGATTTTGCTGGAGAAAGAACTACACCACTACTGAGGAAATAATTTGGATTATTCCTCTAGTAATCTAAATATATTTAAGATTTAAAGGAACTAATCCAGAACATAAAACTTCTTGAGATTGGATCTTAGAAGTAAAAAGCAGAATCAGGGAAAGATCTGTTCTTTTCAGTTCAGAGCAGCAGTCTTTTTGCAGCAGAAAAAAAGTAAAGTAAAAGTGTGACAGCAACAATAGATCTGGTCGTGTGTTGAGCAGTGCTTTGAACTGAGAACTAAATATATTTAAACTTGATTCTTTCATTGCTATTATTCCTTTCATTTGCCACTTGAAAAAGCTCAGAAAATACTGTGTGTTTTCATAAACATGTAATTAGCTGTTGGGGGGATTTTTGGAAGACCTCAAATGAAAGACTCGCCAGGTGCTGATTTGTGGCTAGCGAAGGGCTCCAGCTGACAGGGATTTGATGAGTACTGCAGGTATCTAGAAAAGTGTTTCCACACTCACAACAGCCATTTTTTTGAATAGTAACTGAAGGAAATGTGACAAATAATAGATGTCTAGGGATTGAATACAGATGAAAACCAAGTAGTAGATATCATCATCGTGTGTCTGACATGTGACAGAGTTAATGAGGCAATCATCTGTAAATATAAACTGTACCAGCAGTACCCTGCATAACCTGTATCTCTAAGATTCACTACAAACAGGGTCAGGGATCACTTTCAAGACAGGTTAAATTCATGGCTGTCCTACTATGTGTCTTACATCATTATTATGCTCTCTTATTCTGGTTTTCATTTTAAAGTAGACTGAAAGGTTTTAAAGAAATAACTAATTATCATTATTTGCATGTATTAGGGACAATAAATAGCCTATTGAATATCTCTGGTCCTTTAGCAATTACTGAGAGAAATAATAAATAAGAATCTTTACACAGAGCTAGTGTATATGTGTGGATACATGTTTTGCATCTAGGAACTCATAGACTATTGGGTAGGTATCTTGCACAGAGAAATTTAATAACCTAGAGGATAGTTAGATCACAACCACTGTGAGTGGGAGTGCAAAATCTGTGTGCAGATTTGACAGCCACAGCCTGGATATGGTAGCAGCCTGTTTTATGAGTGGGTAAACAAGAAAGGAAAAGTACTGTACAAACATCTTTTGAAAGTCATGGGGCTTTTATATGGTGTGTTTAAAACAAAATACGTTTATTTTCTCAATACTTCTCAATATTTCTTTGAGAGCATGAGAAGCAGCATGAGTTGATTTATTGTCCTTCACTCTGGAATAGCTACATTTTTCTGCCTCGTGAGAATAAATAATGCAATACCACCAAAATGGAGCTAGTGCTGAGTATAGTCATTCAAAAAGTCCTTAAATGACAAAATGACCCATAAGGTCATCTCCAAGAGAGCACGGTGGAACATGCTCTTCATTAGTGTCTGTTTTCTTGTGTGGTTTTTTTCCACATTTTTTAAGTGTATAGAGTTAAGATGTTGTCTATTGGGAGCCCAAGTAATTTTCCAAACTCTCCATTGAACATGTAGTTTAAAGAGGCAAAAATGCTGAGTGCTTTTCTTCTGCAATTCATATCATAAACAATAAAAAAAGGAAATCTCTGCAGGAAAAATACTTTCTTTTATTCCTTTTCTCTGAGCTTTTTTCCCCAGTAGGACTTATATAGCTGTGCTTTGCAGCTTAATGACACTTCCAGCAAAACCAGGATTTCCAAGCACAAGACAGCAAATGTTCAGGAGCCTTTAGATACTATATTCATAACATGTTCTTTCCAAGTGGTCAGGAAACTACAAATCACTATTCAAAAAAATAACTAGGTCTTCTAGTAATGCTGGTTTGGAGGTGGAGATATGGGGTTTTTTTTAACTGTGCTCACAGTCTAAAGGAAAATTAGAGATAAAGCCTGTACTTGGTCTTTGTGAGTTTTCCTATCATTATTCATGTGTGTTGAACACTGAGTTCACGTTTTCTTTTCAAATGTCTCATTATCAGTTGTCTCCACTCACATTCCACATAAAAGTGAATGTCCAGAGTAAAAACATTTGTCTTGCTGCCACAATTTACCATCTGTCAGTAAAAGCAAAGGTTGAAACTGGGGAGAAATGCTCTCGATGACCACTCCTTTTATACTTTTTTCACTTTTTCCATAATCTTGCTATAAACCATTTGGCAAGAACAGACCACTGAAAATGGAATATTGTCTTAAACAAATAAAAGAAAAAGCCTGAATGATGACATCTTGTTTAATATTTTCCAGATATGAGCACAGACTTAGAGGAGAAAATGTGATAACGCAAAGAATATAAGGAGGGAAAATGTAAGAAGAAATAGGAGAAAGGTACTGTGAATTGCAGAAGGGAGGTCTTCTAACAGAAGAACATCTCTTATTCATGAAAACTTATGGTGAATGAAGTGATGCCTATTAAAAGTAACGAAAACTTGAGTGTGATACCAAAGAACGTAGCCTTGCAGTCTCCAGTTTCCAACTACTTTTCTTCCCCAAATCCCCCAAAATTATCTCATTTCCTTCTTCTTCCTGCTTCTTTTCACTAAAATGATTTGTAATGTCCTTCTTCTCCTCAGCTGCCTTTTTTTTTTAAAATATCTTGGTACACTTTATTGAGCTATCAAACTAGAACATAAGGCACATGGGAAAAAATAACATTAAATAGAAGTCAAAATGGTCAAGTATAATCTGTGCTACATTTTTCAAATATTGTAAACTTTTAATTTACCTTACTCTACTTCTGCTTAGTTTAGACTTCAAAAAGTGGAATAAGGTAGAAATATTCATTCTTTTTTTTTGCAAGATGTCACACTAATTATAGTGGAAAAGAAGGCACCATATAATTCTGAGTATATATTCAAGAATATCAGATAAAGAAAAGCTGCTATGCACTCCAAGTAGCATCAACTCTGCCATATCTGCAGGCAATAGTGACAGGTGCTATCTTTAGGTTACTTTGTCCTGGAAGTTCAAGCCACTCTTTGATTCCTTTGAAGGCAGCAATGCCACTGTACATGACTTTAGTGAACTTAGCTCTCTTGAGAAATATTCTTGGAAATATGAACTATTCTCTCTGTGGTTGGTGAAATTTTCAGAATACAGTAATATGACTTCTGTGGTTGCACTTTGCCCCATATTTATATTTAACACCTTTGAGCTTCTTTTAAACATTTCTCTGAATAGGTTTGACCAATTTTTTTTTTTTTTTTATAAAATGATTGTAACAGAAATAGTCTTTCTAAAGTTTTTTTTTAAAAAAAATAAAATGTAAAACTTAATTTTGAACACTTTTGTGTGTCTAAGTGTACTTCTGTGTATACACAGACACCCTTAGATAGATGCACTTGTATGTAAGAATATGTTAGAATCACCAATTAGTTTCATGCTATGGAAGCAATGAGACATTTGAAAGGCTTTTGAGATATTTGGAGATAAAGAAGTAAAACAATTAATGCAATTACATATGTCCATGGCTTCAGCAGTTTTATTATCATAAAATGATCCTGTTTCAAGAGCTAAAAAGGGAGAGAGTAGAAGAATGCACTATTGTCAGCCTCAGAAAAGTAATTTTGGTTCAGCAGTGAGGAATGATTGTATATAAACATTATGGAATTTTTTAAATCATCTAAAAGTGTGATATATATATATATAGTCAGGGGATGTTGGAGCATTGGAGTGATAGAAAAACTGTGTACACTATAAGAATGGAAAACGGTGGGCATAGAAATTTTTGGATGGCAAACTGTATCACATGGAGTTAATTAAAAAATCAGAGAAAAAAATTCAGAAAGCAGTATTTCTAAATGGGGAATCACATCCATGTAATGAGTCTGATGAATTCAGGACAATCC
This sequence comes from Acrocephalus scirpaceus scirpaceus, assembly GCA_910950805.1. Classification (NCBI taxonomy): domain Eukaryota; kingdom Metazoa; phylum Chordata; class Aves; order Passeriformes; family Sylviidae; genus Acrocephalus; species Acrocephalus scirpaceus. The sequence continues at coordinate 43,084,476 of OU383780.1, forward strand.
ATACAATCTCTGTGTTACTGTCCATGCTCTGTAAGTTGTTCTGGGCAGGAGTGTGGAGTGTTCACCTGACATTTCTTCCAGATTGCATATTCACATTGAGTGATTTTCATAATCTTATTCATTATTTCATAAAAATGTATTTTATTCAACAGCTTCTGATCTGAGAGAGCAGTTATAAACATGAGACAAAATATAGAAAGGAATTGAAGAAGAAAGTCATAACATCAAACTTTCTGCAATTTTTCCTTTCTCTCCTACTACTTTACACAATTGTTCAGCATCCATTTTCTGTTCTTACTCACTTTGAGAAAATGTCACTATTGTGCATAATTACTATCCTGTTTTACTGCTTTTATGTTTCACTAGAGATGTATTGCCTTCTTCTTGTACATTACTCATAAAGTTTAGACTTCCAAAACTACTGCTGTGTTTGACTGGTGAATTGCTTCCTTTTCTTTCCTTTCCTTTCCATTCTACATAAGAATGAATTTGCTTTCAAGGATATAGTAACAAAATTTTTCCACTAATAGCCTTAGTCCCTTAGTCCCTGGTATCCTTTCATCTTCAGTTTGCTGTTTTAATAAAATTCAACCGCCTGAATATATATTATTTAGTGTTTTTTGACTGCTAAGAGTTTCATTGTAATCATTTGTTTCAAACTTCAGATTGGTCAACTGGTATATAAAAGTTTAATTTTTTCATAAAACCAGTGATGTGTTAGCCTGTCCCTTGCACTTCTGTGAAATCTAGCTGGAAATGCAGCACAAGAACTATCTCTTCAGGTTATTCTTTGCTATTATCTCAACAACAAAATTTTTTACACATACTGAGGTTTTTTTTCTTCACATCAGCAGAAGACTGAGTTGAAGACTTGAGTCAGCCATCAGCAACACAATAACTGATTGTTGAGAAAATACATAAATATTAATATAAAAATTATATTGGTAATATTTTTCACAACCTGTCACCTATAGTCATTTAGATGTTTTTTCTTAATTTTATGGAATATTGTTATTGTATTATAGATTATGCTAAATCATCAGTACTGTATATTATTTTGTAAAGTTTATTATCTATTACTAATTTTTTTCTGATTCTTAAGCTAAAATAATTGCTCTTACAGTTTGGCAATTTTTTAAAAGTATTTGCTTTAGAAAATTAAATTATACTGCCTATATATGTTTTAGGTGTGTCTCATGAATTCTGGATTTGGCTTTTGAACATTTACAAGGATTGTTTTCCTGAGTTGCATTTCCCTATAGGGGAATTAAAACAGTTAGAATTAACAGAGGTAGTCTGGTTTACAATTCCTGTAATTTAAATAATTATCCTATTAACATTTTAATTTTATCAGGGTAGATTTAACTCAATTTTTGCATTAACTATCTTGGCCACTTAAATGTTGCATTTTCAGATTTCGGTGTGTTGTATAGTTCTTTAGTCACTTGAACATAATGCTAAGAAAAAGCATAGAACTTAATCTAATCTTCAGAGATCCATTTTAGCCATTAGGATTAGATGAAAGTTTTATAATCCTCCAGAGATTATTCTTCTTTGCTTCCATTAGTGGTGTTGGCAAAGGTTTGTTTGTCTGTTTGTTTGTTTTGTCCTTGAGTTCCTTTCAGTAAAAAGTCACAAACAATTTTGTTATTTTAGACTTTCTCAAAACATCACCAACTGTTTGAGCATTTAGGAGCTGTTTGAGACTCCACCACAGGCAACTGTATGTCAGAGTAGACAGGGATTTGTTGGGCCATAGAAACCCCCTAGTCTGTCAGATCTGGCTCTGCCTAATTCCAGTACAGTAAAGCACAAAGATGAAATGCAATCCCTAACAGGGCTGCATAATGCACTCCCTTTTAGTTCTGTCATATAAATCTCCATTTCCATGGCTCAGGCACTAACTTCTCTGGTTTTTATTCTGTCATGTTTCACTAGTGATAATGTTTATCTTCCTCATAAGATAATTTATGCTTTGTTGATGGCTCTGAACACTAATTTTCTGTCAGTTCATCTTTTCTTTTTCTTGTTTGCATGAGTATTTTTTCTATCTACTCTTCATGGATTAGATTTATCAAATCTTAATCCTGTTTATCTCCTTAAAATAATTACTCCATTTTATTGGTAAAGGTTTTGAAATGGAAAGGTGAAAGATTACAGTAATGTTTTAGATGAGACCTACTCAGTATTGCATAGAAGAGTGCAATTGCCTTGCTTACTTTATGAATGCTGCTGTTACTACACCACATTACAGCATTTCCCTCTTCTTTCCATCCACATTCACTTCTTAGACTTAGAAAATTTATCAACTCCTGTGAGCTTCAGTTCAACACCACTGCATGTTAGTAATTTTAGTTTTCTTTTTTCTCTTTACTATTCTTCTTTAGTTACAACTGTTTTTAGCATGGATAGTATCAGAAATAGTTTGTTAAAAGTTCAACATTCAGATAATGCCCAAACATCACAGAACAAATACGAGGTCAACCAAACTATGAATTGAAGTTGACTTCAGAAATATTAAGCCCTTTACCAATTATTTGATCTTTGATTTGCTGTGGAGAGGGGTTCTACATCCAAATTCTACTCAAACTCTTTTTTTTTTTTTTAAATATTGGTTTTAATACAAATATAAAGAGTTAGCTTAAACTCTGAGGATCTAATTCTAATTTATCTGATGTCAACTACATGGAAGAAAATTAAATACCTTTAGTTCACTCTGGTCTCCATCGCCTTCTCTCAGCTGCCTGTTACCAGGCAACTTGCAAGCTTGCTTGAATTTTTTCTGGTTTTGGAACTAGACTAGAACTGTGCACAGAGTATAGGCACAGTTCAAAATTAGTTGTATGTATTGTTGTTACAAGCATATTTGTTTCCCAAATTTGCAGCCATCTCTTATGAATGTTATAATAGAGCTCCATGAAGTGCATTCAGTAGCCAGAGCTCAAATATTATAGATTTATGCAGTAACCTTTCCAGTAATTTCCAGGGTTATGTCATTTTTCCCTCTAGTTACTCTTGTTTTTCAATAGCAAGAGTCAGTCATCACTGGGTCACTGGGATTGAAACAAAAGAGAGACAAATTTGCCTATGGCCCTCTTCCCCCCATATGACTAAAGCTGTAAACTTTGCCCTGTGCTGGTGCCAAACTACTTATTCAATTCATAAGCAAAAACTGCATGGAAAATATGGCAATTTAAAATGCCCTTCTTTGCTGTTTTCTACATGTGCAAGTCTGTCTAAAGAAAGTTTTATTTTTACTAGATTTCAATCACAGATATTTGGGAGGCTCTAAACAATGTGCTAACATTGTTTAGCTCTAAGCTGAAAAATTAGAAAGCAATGTGTGATTGAGGTACTGTCTCAGCTTCAGAATTATTTATTTGGATGATCAGAGATACACTGAATCCAAACCTGGGAACAGACAAGAAGCACTGGCAAATAATCTGTCTCTGGAACACTGCTTATGAGATGAAGAAAATGGTGTTCAATCAGAAACTGAATCTCATAAGCAATGCCTAACTTAACGAGATCAAAAGCTCAGCAGCAATTCTACCCCATTACAGAAATGCGGGTGGATACAGTGCTTCCACAGCACCGCACGCTCTGAGGTCATGGAGAACAGGCAGAGGGTCAGACCCATGGCATGTGGCGTGACACTTTCTCACCTCTCAGTGCTGTCCTGCAGTTCAGCCAGAGTTAAACAGAAGGATTTGTTGTTTGGCAGAATGTGGTCATATTCAGGGTACTTGAAAAAAAAAAAAAAGGGGAAATCATGGCCTCATTCAATCCAATAGATTCATGAAGTCAAAGTTATACTTACAGTTTTATAATGTAAGATTTCGTTTGAAAAATTTATTAAATTTCTAAACTCTTTTTCAATCATTTATTCTCATTGGTATTTCTATTACAGTTTAAAGACGAAATATTAGGTACTTTTGTTCTTTTGGTCAGCAGAGCTGCATCCATTGTTTTCAATATCCAGTAACACTGATCTCTGCAAAGAGATGCAAGGACTTTCTTCTTCCCTTCCCTAGCACCCCAGCACCTCATCTTAACTTTAGAATAAAGATTAATAAAAAGCAAGCCTTGGTGCTTCTGAGGGTTAACCAGAGAGAGTTTGGATTTCTGCCCATCAGCTGTAGGTCAGAAGCTACTGAAATCCCACAGTGGCATCAAGATTTTTGGGAGGCCATTAATGCCATATAGATAACAATAAAGTTACTCCTCTGATATGCTCTTAACACATTCTTTTAAAAATCTTGACTTAAAGTTCTTAGTTTTACAAAAACATTTGTATGCACTGAGCTCTACTCTTACTCACAGGATTGGAACATATCCATTAACAAAGGATAAAAGTTACTGAAGTGAGAGGGACTATGGGAGGGAGTTTTTATTCTTTCACTAAATATGTGTGATCATAATACAGTCTCTCTAAAAGACAATCATCATATTTATTGAGTGGATAATAATGGGAAAAATAAATATTCTCAGTTTCAGATACCATTTTATTGTTATCTACAAAACATATTTATTGTGATACATAAAACAAATGCATGTAACAGGCAAGCAGAGTGAAAGGCTCCAGTATTCCATATTGAAAAGGTCTAGAGGAAAAGATAAAACGAAAATCAAACATTAAGAAATAGTGATCAATTAGAAATTACGTAGTAGAAACTATATTTCTGAAAGATGGAGTAGCTCTCCAGTCTTTAATAGCACTATTTTTATATGCTTTCTAGTCACAATTTAAAAAGTTTTTTCTCCTAAATAAATGCATGTCTTGATATATATATTATACAGAAGGACGAAATTGAAGTCACTGTGGAAACAGCTGGAAGCAAGTAAAGCCTTTCAGGAAAGTTAGCGTAAGACTTGCTTTAAAAAATGTGGTAACTAACCCCACCTTCAAAATTTTTCCACAAAAAAATATCCACCTAACAGTGGATGGATGGCATCCTGATACTCCTTCTCCCATTCTGCTAACAAATTCAATCAGCTTATAGAATTGTTTGAAGCAAAATTCTTCTTCTTCTTCTTCACCCACCTTTCCTTAGGCCCTATTGGTGCTTGCCCTTTTAGTTGTTCTGTCTTCACTTTGACTCTATAAATACCTATAGTCAAGAATTTTTGTTTGTGTCCAGCAATATGAGTCCTGATTTAGCTAATGCTTCTGGTCACAGTAGAAAAACAAGAGATAGTGTAGCGGCGCATTTTCTATCTTTTTATTTATTGTTAATATTAATTTGTTCTGTAATGGTTTTTCCTAAGTTCCCCCCTATTTCTCCCCATTTGGTATATCTCCCGCCTTGGAAATCCCCTACCTTTGTCCTCCCAGGGCTTGTCCTTCTCTGGGAAACCTCTCCCCTTTTTCCAGAGACTTTGGAGAGACTTGGTCCCGGATTGGAGCAGGCTGGGAAATCCCCCACCCCTCGTTTCCTATTCGTTGTCTGTGTACCATCCCCACTCCCCTGATTGGTTTTCCCTCTTGTGTCCACCCCCTTCTCCTGGTCCCTTATAAGCAATAACCCCGCCCCTTGCAGGGAGACTCTGTGGCTCGCCTGCGTGCAGAACAGGTGACAATAAACCATCTTGCCATGAAGTCTCCTTCTTCTTACCTTGTCATCGCCTCGCTTCCAGCGCTCCATCGCCGTACGGCCTAACCCACGGGCGGAGAGCTGCCGGTCCGCCTGCGGCTTCCTAACCGAGGCTGGGGCGGTTCCCTGCCAGGGCTGCCGGGTCAGCTGGGAAGCCGTGCCCCAGTGAGCCAGGGAACACGCGTCAAGATAGTAATGGTTTTATTTGTGTGGATAACTGCAGAACAGCAAAGACAAAGTCTTCACAGAATCTGAACTACTCTCACATCTGTAAGATGGATGCCTAAAATATCTGAATTCTAATTCTTCTTGAAATGAGAGAAAAATATCAAGACTAGAAATAGATATGTGGTAAATCAGAAGGATGGTTAAGGGGGAAGATGCAACCTCCAATTAACCATTTTAAATCTGCTTAGTTTTGATTTAGCATGTCCTTAAAGTGTGTTAATAAAACAACAGCATCTCTGAAAGTGTTGATAATATTTTCATATCCCTTATGAGAATAAAAAATGGACTGAGGCTATGGGCTGTGTCATTTGTTGGCAAATTAGATAAATCGTAAAGTTTATCTTCTGACTGCCTACTTAGGTATTGCAGTTACCCCTAAGACATTAATCTATTGAAAAGAAGATATCATCTTTCAGGAGAAACATGTCGAAAGTATTTTGATAAAGTATTCATAATCCCTAAAAACAGATGGTTGTTCCATAAAGACTGTCAGCTGAGAAGATTTGCTGACAGAAACATGTTAAACAGCTTTAAATTTTTTGAGGGAAGAACTTGCACCACAAAATCAGATGCAATCTTCTATTAATCAATCACAGCTGGTTGATTTTTTGACAGCAGGACCATGCTGGACGTAATTTGATTGTCTTGCACTTTTTCTGATGAATAATACCTGGGTAAGTTAAAGCTTGATGGAGAGAGTATAAAAGGAAATCTCTTGCTCAAAATATAGGTGGGATGAGGGGAGAAGAAAATAATTTGTTATGTAAAGATATAGGAAAATCCATGAGGTTTTATTCATACATAATTTTATACATACATAACATTGGTTTTGTTTTGGCTGAGACAATAGTAGTTAGCATTTAATCTTTCAGAGATATAGCATAAATCCCTCCAAAGAACATGTATTCCGTGAGCAGTTTATAGTATTTGAAATTTCCCATATCCTTGAGTCTTTTCTGCATGCATAAAGTGCCTTTTTGATGGAAAGAAAAACACGTGGCAAGGCAGGGTTCAGTAAATTGTTGTACCACTGCACTGATTCCCAGTTGAAGAGGTCAACAGGATCATAAGTCTGGGGTGCAGAAAGACACCCAGAGACTGAGGAACATAGTCAGAACAGCTGCTGACAGATATTCTCCTTATTGATACTTGATAGTGGAAGTCTTGCTGTTCCAAGAATGCTGCTGTCTCTGACCTCTTCTTAACAGTACTTCCTCAGCTCAGCAGTCTCTCAGATGTCAGCTTGGCAGATCCCCGATTCCATATTTTTCATTCACGTTTCTAAGATGTTGGTGGTTCTCTTTCAGGTGGATTAGAGACAATCATTAGATAAATGAAACAGCCAAACCGAAAATGAATGAATATTCAAAATACTTAGCCCACATTGGCACCTTCCAAAATACATTGTATAGTTGCTGCTGATGTTGCACAAATTAAGTTTTGATTGTCAAATTAATGCTTGTTTTATTACGACATCAGTGAAAAGCAACAGATCTATAATACAAAAAAAGCATTAAGTTGCTCTGAGGCACTTCCACTGTTTTTTGCTCATGCTCTCCTGACACCACCAGGAGAAGAGGGAGGAAGTATTGTAAATGAAATGAACAAAATTGTCTTGTTTTTATCTTGCTAGTGACCATACCAGAAATGGTCAATTATCTCTGGATTACTTATGGATAGGAATCCTAGTAAATTCTACTGTAATCTGATTGGATTTTCTCTTGGCTTTGGTAAGAGTCCATTGGGTATAATTGAAGGGCTCTGTACTTTTAGAAAAAAAATATTACCAAGAATTGCCTAGCAAAAAAAGAACTTGAATTTCCAGATGACAAATAAATAGACTAGCAAAGTCTAGCCAGTGTTTGAGAGAAGCTTCTTTGTCAAGCACTCACTGAATCCACACTGGATTTGGAGAAGAAAAAAGGGATCCTACAAAACTAATTTTAGTAAAGATATCACAAAATTATTTTTATTCTTCTCAATTTTTAACTAAATAAAAAAGTCTAACTAAGGTTTTAGACTTTTCAAATTACTTTGTTGATCTGGAAAGAAAAATGTATATTAGAGATGCATAGTAAAACATAAAAAAAAAAAAAAAAAGACAAAAGCCATGATGTGTTAAGACTCTGTAAAGATCTAACCCAGAAGTATGTAAGAAAAAAGTGAAAAAACCAGGAGTATCATTCAATCAGAATGATGCAAATACTAAAGACATCATAGCTATGAGTCACAAAATAATTGCATATCTTGCATTTGCTTTTAAAACTGACAAGGCAAGAATTCTATATTAAAAACAATGAGAAATAACATTCCACACTGATCTAAGGATGTTCAGTGGCAGGGAGTATTCAAGGCAGGTTAGCCTTCGTGTGCACAGCTTTGTTTTTCCGTGTTGTTGTCTGGAGGATGTCTGTAGTGCAACTGCCCTTGTCCCCCTGATTCAGAGCCCATATTGACTTGTACCCACTTATTCTGGGTCTGCTCTACAAATGTTCTGATGGGAACATCACCTTGCTGTTCTGTGACCATTTAGACTTGGGAGAACCATTCACACAGCCCTAATTTGTGTGCTTATCCTCTGCTACATACAAAATATATATTATTTATAGCACTCTAGATTATAATCACTGATCTAGACATAGTACACTCATTTTGTTCACACTGTAAATACAGCATATTTAGATGTATGATAAGTAGCATTGCTAACCTAAGGAAGCTGTAAATCTACACTCAAATACAGTTTTTCAAAATACATTGTGGCAATGAAACTCCAGTTGAAGTCAGCATTGACAAAATGCAGTGTAGAAATAGTCTCTGTTGATAGACAAGATTCTGCATGAAAAGCTATATAATTTCAAAGACTGCAACAACCAAACATAGTTTAGGGAGATACTTCCACAGACTCGTAACCAGTTCTAGTATTTATTGTCTGTTTTTCAGTTTAAGAGCTGAATGTGCTCTCAGCCACAAGATAAAGTTTACTACAGGAGACAATTGCAGAATTATGGATATAATAGTGGGGATGTTCAGAGTAATTTGTGAGACCACATGGAGAATTCCGACAGACACAATCCCTGCTCAAGAGAATCTTGCTGACATGAGAAATGAAAACTACCACAAACTCTATAAGGGTTGGCAGCAGTAGGCATTCACTACAATACATTAAACATACTTTCACTTACACCTATTATTGTAACCAATAATCAGATTTGTAATACCTTAGCCATGACTAAAAGTTACTTTGAATGGATCGATGATTAAGATACTATTTCTTTCTTGCTTGCTGTCTTCCTTTCTTATTTTGTTATGCTTATCTTTCTTCTCAATGTTTTGGATTTTTTTTTTCCCAGCAGATATGAAGAGTACCACTGGTAAGTTGTAGGTACACCTTGGGTGTCTGCTAGGAATAAGATAGAACATTGGTAGATAAATAAGTATTTTTGCATCTGACCTACCTTATTGATTCCTAAAAGGTATTTTTTGTCTGCAGCAAAATAAATATTTGAAGTCCTTAATTATAAAAAAGTGAAATTATTTTAATTCATTATTTTAATTCATTATTTTAATTAATGTTATCTCATGAAAAATAAACTTAACTAAAAGACAGTACATAACTTCTCAGTAGTGTTATAGAGCCAGATATTCTTCAGCTCCCATTTTAATTTATACTTACCTCTGTATCTGATTTTCACACACCAGAAAATTTGTGTATTACTAAGTCAGATGTCAGATGTTACTGCATTATGGTGTTTCTACATTTAGAAACAAAGTTGGAAAGCATGAGATATTCTTACAGGTACAAATGGAGGACAGTGGTACAAAACCTGAATCATGTGATGTCAGAGTGCAGTTTGGTCCATTGCTGTAGCGCCCTGAAGTAAAAACATACAAGGGAGAATGTATTAACCATATATACTCATAATTCTTAACTTTCCCTTCATTTAACAGAAACCTTAGGGGGGAATCAATTACTTGAACACGTCAACAACTTAATGCTGTGGGCAAGGTTTACAGTTTAACCCAGTGAACCTACTGCTGCCAACCCAGTGGAAGTGATCCTGCTCCCACTGAGGCTAATATGAAGTTTGGCATAAGATTTCATAGCATAAGCAGTCAATACAATATTTGACATTCCTGCAATAAATGCAGATTCAAAATCTGCAGTTGTATGCACACTAAGTCTTTTACAAATTTAGTGGATAAAACTTCAGCATTGCTTTAGGTACTCAATTATTTACACACAGTGACTCTATTGTTTCTGATTGATACTGATATAAGCATAGAAATAAAAATTATTTGAAGCACATGAAAGAACTCCAGTTCGAAAATAGAATGAAACTTACTATTTTCTGCATTATAGTATAAATGTATGGAACTGACATGAATGGACTTCAGGTAGTTTGAGAATGCTGTATCTGTAGCTGTCAAATATTCAAATATTCACGTCAAGACCTCGATGGACTCATTGTCAAGAGGTGCTTGTGTGTTTTTTTACATTTCTGCCAAGGATTTACGGACTTTCATGTCCTATTAATTCCATGTTTGCTAGTTAGTTTTTGAGTTATGCAGTGTATTTGAGGCTTTGGAAGGATGTTCTAAGTAAGGAAGGAAGAAGGATGATGTCTGTGATATGAGAGTTTTGGTTTTCACTCACCTGTGATTTTTCCTATCATCACAGTATAATTTTCCCTTGTTTTTATTTTTTGTAACTTAGGCCATCACTCTTGAGTTTGAGTCACAGCTCATACAGAGTGCCTATTTAACACCATACATTTTACATGTCTTAACTATTAAGACATAGTGATTGCAATATGTAAAAGTTACAGTTAATTTAATGGGCAGGAAGCCCTGAAAATAAGATGGCAAGGCACTGGCAGAGGTTGCCCAGACAAGCTAAAGATGCTCCATTTCTTCAAGGCCAGGCTGGATGAGGCTCTGAGCAACCTGGTCCAGTAGAAGGCGTCCCTCCCTATGGCAGGACAATTGAAACTAGCTAATCTTGAAAGTCCCTTCCAATCCAAACCACTCTGTTAGTCTAAGAGGTAGTGTTATTCTCCTCCATTTTAGTGTCCTGTATATTTTATTAAACCAAGTAAGTTTCACACTGTTTGTTGGAAGGCACTGCTCTTAAATTATTGTTTGCTTTTAATTATGTTTCTTCTCTTTGTTTTGTGATATTCAAATACAGAAGGATTTTTTTTCTCTTTTTAGTCTCTGAAAATATCCGATGACTCATTGAGTAATGCTTCTCCTATAATTTTAATGTGATATTGTCTATTTTCTGAATCACTTTATGTAAGATAGAGGAAATTACTTACGTAAACACATTGCTATCTAGCAGCCTTAGGTAAGGATTACAGACCCAAATCTGATCCAGTTGTAATCATAGACAGTTTAAGCCTGTATTCAGGGTTACTCAGTTCTTTAAGGGAAAATAGAAATATCTGTTAGTAATCTCTGTGTATAGAATCATAGGATATCTCAAGTTGGAAGGAACCCATAAGGATCACCAACTCCTCAGCCTTTTCTCTAAGCTGAACTCTCATTTGTGTTTAGCATTCTGCTCCCTAGCATCTGTGTCTGCATGTTATGCAAAGTGTTTTTCAATTATAGCTTATACGCTGTTCTTGGTCTGTTGATATGTCTTACATAAAATAGATTGCAACAATATTTCTTAGCTTCTTAAAAAGTATTTTGATATTGGATGAGTACTTGAAAAAGGTTAAGGAAGGAAAAATGTGAAAGGCCAATTTCTCAGCTGAAACTTGCTGTCTGCTGTTTACTTTCTGACACTTTTTACAAAAACTGAATAAATAAATTGTCACACAACAGGAAACATTAGTTTCCATGTGAAGTCAGGTCATCAGTACCAAGGCAGCATGAAGTCCTTTTGTCCTTAATATTCAGTCAGTGAGAGAGCTGACATTTCTCCAGTGGGAAACATCATCATTTTTGCAGAGAGCTGCCTGTACAGAAGCAAGGGAAATTAAAAACTGTTATTGCATAGTCATACCAATAATGATGAACATTCAGTTGCAATCCTGAACAGTTCCTCTAGGATTTTTTGGGACAACAGGCAAGATAATGTGTAAATTGGGATTTACAATGATAACCATTGGTGTGTAGTCAAGTTACACTTGGTTGAATGGATACACTAATACGTGTGTGATGCACTGCATCTCTGACTGAGAAAGAACTGAAAGACAAATTTGTTTTCATGTAGACACACACACTTTTGCAGAATTATGGAAGTTAAGAGATAATTGTATCTTTAAATGTAAATTCATCTCACTGTCAATGGGAGGATTGCTGTATAACACATATTCTGCTGCCCAGACACAACCACTGCAAGTGACAGGTTACCTTCTGCTTCTGGAAAGAAAAGTTCTATGCACACAGGAAGCCTATCCTAAAAGAATTTCTCCTGATATTCAAATGTTTCCTATCTTAAATTAATCTCCTTATTTCTACAAATAACCTATAAAAATTAAATTTTTTTCTAATTTTCTTTTTATTCTTCACATCTCATAACTTCTAGTGTCTCCCTGTAGTTGTTACTGTGCTAGATTATACTTGGCTATAACCCTTTTTTCCACAAGTTCTGAGATGTAATTTTTTAGAGTGAAACACCAAAACACCACCACATGCAATGTATAGAATATAGCATAGTCAGTGATTGCCTTCCAAGTAAATATTCTTTTATTAGTGCATCTCAGGATGAATAAGTAGATGTGGGATGATATAGTATGAGGGGATTGATATTAATAACTTACTGCACAGAGCTGTAAATAACAGCACAAGGTGAAATAAGAACAAGAAATTTTTGTATGAATATCAAAAAAAATGTTGCAAGATAAATGTTCATATGGAGACAGCATTGCTGGTAACTCCATCCTCTGAATAGATTGACAATGCAGTGGAAGAACATTAAAGAATACGGCGAACAGAATCAATGCCAGAAGAGCATAGTCTAGGTGACAAAAAGGAGTAGGCCATTCAGCTCTCTTATTTATGCAGATTGCTGCCTGACAATGAATAATTGTGTTGTGGAAAATGTCTTGTAATCCACATATCTTGTTTCTGTCTTAAATAATAATGATTTAGCAAAATATTTATTAAGAAAAAAAGTAGTATCTGTTAACTTATTAAAATGCTATTAAAATTATCATGCAAGCAAAACTTTGCTGCTGTAACAATGAAAAAAACCAACAAAGAACAACAATAACAAAAAACAAGGTCTGGAATTGCAGACAAAAACTATGAAACAAAGATGTATTTACCTTGGATATTTACCTTGGGATATAATAGTGCTGTAGCAATTGCTTTAAGAGAAGGTGCATTGTTTCAGACAAAGACCAGAAAATGTTGATAGGTTCTAATGCCTGCATATGACATTTATCAGATTATATGACAAATTATATCATTACTCCTTGCAAAAGCCTGCTTCTACTGATTGGATAAAATGCTTCCTGCAGCCAGCTGGCATCTGCAACAAAGCCATATGAGTACAGAGTTTGATTATTTATTCCTTTAGAGGATAACAGATTATGACAGTGTGCAGGCACTAGTTCAGAACTTACTTAAATTACCTTTTTTTTTTGACCCAGGTGCCCTCTTTTAGAAAGAAAAAAAATGACCTGAACTCAGACAATTTCTTGTCCAAGCCATGTGGTGTGTGAGGGTTATAGTAGGAAATACCTCCAGTGGGGTAGTTTAGCATGGCAAGGAAGTATGTTGTATTAACAATGACATTTTTTGGTCATAACAAGAAATACGCAATCCATTTATAAGTAACCAGATAATGCCAGAAAATTGTTGGTTTGTTTCGGTTTGGTTTTTTTTTTATGAAATGATGTTTACAATTTTTGACCTCAACTATAAGCTACACTGTTAGCTTTAGTTCACCCAATTTTGGAAACAAAAGTCAAGACTAATGTCCTATCCAGATAAGTGAAGAATGACCAAACAATTGACGGCATTTGTAAGACATAATCATAATATTACTACTAGCCACAGATGAAAAAAGTGCTGAAGAATGGTCAGGGAAGCAGGCTAAAATGTCAACAGCCTGTCAAAGACTGATTCAGAATATAGGTAGCAAAGTTTACTTTTTTAAATGATCTCAACTTACAAGCTTCTGTTGATCATCACTGTGTATGCAGAAATTAATATTTTCCTGAAGTCTTTTTGGAAGACAGCAGTTTGCAGTGCTTTTAAGAGCTGTGATTTTGTATGATGTCTGTAAGAATTGAGCCAATACCATTAACCTTTCCTAAATTCACTTGACACAAGCAGATGCATTGTGTTTCGCAAGAATAACTTTTCTCAGTATAAGTTTGAAGATCTTTCCTCATGCCATGTTACTTAGCCCATGAAGTCTGTTTTCCTCAGACACACTGCCCAAGAAATGACCTATAGTGAAAAAGACACAGCTGAATCCAAAAGGTGCTTTATTCACTGTATTTGCTCGTGATATTTTCCAGTCATGACAGTTCACAGAACAATAGGTTCATGCATGCCCCAGGAGAGACCCCAGTCTATTTAAAGGGGAATGGCAATTTGTCCAAAGCACTGATTTATGCCTTTCCATGCCTCTCTGCAATGATCATGTTCATTCATAAATGCTGTTACTATTTAAATCACATATTACTTTTAAGAAGGAATAATTAGTTTGGGTTGTTTTTTTTTTTCCCTCCAGAAAAGTCAAAGCATGTTTTTTATGCACACAACCATAAGGGATTTTGTAAGCCTCTGTGCAGTACTGGCTTTCCAAGTAAGATCTTTTCATCTTGTTGATTTGATCCTAATTAAAGAAAATAATTTTACAGTACTTATATATTATAACGTGTTTCATTCTAATTATCTGCCTGTCCAGCTAGCTAGCTACCCTTTCTTTCTATCTATCTATCTATCTATCTATCTATCTATCTATCTATCTATCTATCTCCTTAGACCCCTCCATGTGACAAGTAGTAATAGTATGTGTGATACCAATGGTATATAAACTTGAGCGACTGAAATGGAAGATAAATTAAATACTTCTGTTCTCTTTCTTTTCCTCTCTTAACTCCCTCTTTGCCCTGTAAATTAATTATATGCATGTATAGTATCCCAGGAAAATGGTTTCATTATTTCAATACTTGATGTCTTTAATTATGAAAATGTTCTCTCCTTCCAGTTCTTGGAAAATTAGTACAAGACATTAGTCTATTTGCAGTGCTTTACTATCTAAATTTTAAGCTAGAATGAAAAATGGATTGCATCTGCTGCAGAAGTCAAAATGTCAGCAGCTAGAACTTTAAGGTCTTAGGAAAATAGATTAATTTCAGATGAGATTATTGTGAATGCAAGGCCTTATTAAAAAAAAAAAAAAAAAAAGAAAAAAGGAGAGAAGAAATAAACCCAAACAGCAGCTTAAATGTGGATGAGGTGCTAATTGACACATGATCTTTTCTACCCTTAAGCATTCATGGTACTGTGCTAACAGGATGCATCCATTTGTTAAGGGAAAAGCAGTCCATACAGTGTTAGCTGTCATTATACCATATTTGTCCAAAATGAAGAGTAACATAAGCTGGAACTGCCTTATGCTTGTATTTCCCCACTCCCCCAATGTGTTATACAAACTTTGATTTGTAAAAAATAAACAATACAAGGGCAACCATGTAGAGCCTAACTCTGAATACTGGATTGTATGTGAGTATGCTTGTTTTTCAAGTGAGATGTACTTTGTCCTTATGATTTTTGTCTATGATTCCACACTTGCAACGATTTCTGCAAAAATGGCCATTTAGTTTTCATATCAAGTATGCATTCTTTAATTTTAGGGACGTCTCCTTTGTTGTAGTCAATGTTGTAAGCCCAGTATTTATTAATGAGCTTCTGTCATTTTTAAGAAGCTACTGATGTCTTAATTAATGTCCAAGAAATTTATACCCACAGAACGAAAACATAACTTAAGGTGCCTAGGGGATGAAAGCTGGAACAGTTTTCATTACCTATAGATGAGTTTCAGAGATCTTGCAAAAATTACATCAGTATTAAAATCACCATGGAAACAGGAATTATGGTAATTCAAACCTTTAGAAATAATGAACACTGCAGCATTTCCAGCTTCCACCTTGCCCCTTCCGTAATTCTTATGCTGTCATGATTTTGAGAGCCGGGTTGTTCAAGGGTGCAGTGAAATTTCTCACCCAGGAATCTGGCTCAGAAGGAGGTCTGTCTTTTTTGCCTCCTTTATAAGGTATGGGGTTGGCAGGTGGCATAAGGACTAAGCAGTGATCCCACACAGACTTCTCAATGGGTTTATCCTTTGAACAGCTGCTCTGGTTTGTGAATAATATCAGTATCCACCAGAAGTAATTTTTTTAGTATTCACAGAAACTGGAACAAACTTTGCATGAACTGACATACAACCAAGAAAAAATCGTCTTATTTATCTTCTTAAGGAAATACATAATAATAATAATAATAATAAGTGTTTACATGACCTCAGCCTCTTAAGTAATTCACCTGGCCAGCTGTAGCTATCCAGAACAATTAATATTTGGCTGTTCATAGATTTTTTTCCTAGTTAATGAATCAGATTCACATTCAAAAATATATATATTAGTTAACTTTTTGTGGTGAAAGCTGCCAAGATTTTTTCCTAGATCAAATCTTTCAAATATCATGCTTTATTACAGCTTAGTACTAGATTTTGTTTTTGCACCCATCTAAAAGTAGACTTTTGATCTCTGTTAAGCAAGTGTACCCCAACTACACTCAGTATGATAAAAAAAGATAAATTGGGAAGTTGTCTTGAGAAATACTGTGAAGCACTGTAATGTGCATCCTTTACAAGCTAAAGTGATAATACTGTAATTTTAGGATGGCAAGGAAAGTGTGAGCCATGAAAAGTTTAAAAAAGTCTTCAACTGGAACTGTTTAAGCTTTCAGAGGAGGTAGATAAATAAATTCGTTATGTGTATTACCTTTTTGTGCTTTAAAGGATAATGCCAGATGCACTGAGCCCCAAAACAAATATGTTCTATAAACAAACAGAAAGAAAGAAACAAGCCAACCTTCTGCTAAGTCCAAAGTTCAAAACATATTGATTTTGATTCTTAAAAAACTAGAATTCAGTCATAGAAAATAAAATGTTGTTGGTAGAAATGGTAAAAATCAAGTTCTCATTTTACTCTCTAACAATAAAACAAAAAATGAAGCACTACACGGTGATTTTTGATAATTCGTAAGGACTAGGAATTAATCTTTTTTTTTTTTCTTTTTTTACCCCTAAATACTGAACTCTTTAAATGAAAAAGAACCTCTGTGTGCTTTTCTACCATGTTTTCTGTTGCAGCTACTCTTCCAGAAAGAATTTATTTCAGATTTGTTACTAGCTAGTTCAACTTTTGTCTCAGTATTTAAAAAGAGAAGAATTTTCAACCCAGGAGCATTTTCAGCATCTGCTTTTCACAGCTGATGTCCTCTGGCTCCATAACTTTATTTCCCTGAAAGTCTCTGGTGATTGGGTTTCACACTGACTTGTTTGAAAATTATGGAATATGCACACTCTGGGTGGGACTCCGGGGACTTGTATTTTCCACATTTCCACTGCAAAGAAAAACCTGCATTGAGTCTAGTAATATATCACTGTATTACAGCCATCAGGGCATTTAATTTACAACTTAAATCAGTCGGGACTTGCTGATGCTAGACAGTAATATACTGTCAGTTTAAAACCCCTGGATATTGCAGCTCAATGTGTGATGGGCTGTCAGTCAGCAGAGTGACAAAGTGACAATTTATGGTTTGTAAGAACCCAGCAGATAAATTGCGAGAAAAGTGCACTTTGACTTAAGCAGCACACTGTGTGGAATGTGTTTTTGTTGAAAGGACTGTGTAAAGGGAGAGGAAATTTCTTCTAATAAATAGAAACACTTTGCTCTTTTTATTTTAGGGTTTTTTAAAGGGCTGTTTACTGCTTGAGACTTTTAAAGAAATGCAGTAAACTGAAATGTATATACTGGGTGTTTTTCTTTGGTAATGTAGGGGTAGTGATCTTGTGTAGATTTTTATGACCTCACTGTAGCTCACCACAGCTGTACAGAATGTTGGTAAGTGCAGTTCAGTGTCTGCTGGGAGGAGGGAATACATACTGAAAGCTGCTGCTATGGCCCTGAAATGGCCATAAGGTTTTAAGAAACAGGATGCTTTTTAGTGTTAAAGAAACAAAAGGAAGACAGGAGAGACAGATTCATATGTAGACAAAGGCCTGATACCTCAAATGTCACGAAGCAAAAAGGAGAACTTCCTTTCTGTGATCATGGCCTGTGTCAACAAAACAAAAAGTGAATTGGGAACCTATTGGGATCCATCTGAAAAAGGCTAGAATGAAAGAAAAGTATTTTTGTATATTTGGTTTCTACTTTCACTGTACCATAGGTTTTGACGAGAATTTTTTTTTTTGTTTTGTTTTGGATGGAGAGAGATTGTGTTGTGTTTCAGGTTTTGTTTGTGGTTTCTTTTGGTGGTTTGGTGGTTTTTTTGTGTATGGTTTGGTTTCAGTTTTGTGGTGGATTTTTTGTTTGGCTTTTTTTAGCCAAACAAAGTGGAAGTATAAAAATAGCTTAAAAGAAGTTGCAAGTTTTCTTCACACCAAAACTGGCCAATCCTGAGCAGATGGCTTCAGCCCTCAAATTAGCATGTGAGTTTATTTTCATGGGGCTTCCCACCTTTTGCCTCTTCATGAACAATTTGAAAGAAAAGAATTGATTGGAATGCAAATTTTGAATTTCATAAAGTGAGAATGAGGCATTGTTTAACCTAATTTGGAGACAAGTGTATTCTACAAAGATCCTACAAACAGGAAAGGAGGCAAATTCATCAAATTTCACCTAATTTGTGTATTTTTAAACAAAGAACAATATTATTGACTTGGAAAATCAGCAGTTGCAGATTATAAAGAATAATTTTGCCTTACCTCTTGAAATACACTGTTTGCATTCTAAACACATATTGTCCTGTACTGTACTTTTAGTACTGTTCTAGTCTGTTGCATTCTGTAATTAACACCTATTTTTGTTTTTTAGATTGTATTCTATTGCCTCCAAAAGCTTTTTAACTATGAAATCCCTTACTGTGCTCTCCAAACAAAAGACTTTAAATGCATATAAAACAACTATTGTCTTATGCCCCATCACTGTAACTAAGTCTTGACCCCTCTGGTATTTAGTTGTTAAATCAGAGTAGGAGAGTTGTAATTTTTTCCTCATGTTCTGTTGAGATTTAGCCAGCGTGCTAAAATTCTCCTGGCTGATGACAATATATATGAAGGGATTTTTTTAAATTAGTTATTTCTGATATGACTAATAGTCACAGAAACATCACAATAGAGAAGGTATAAGTAGGATAGGAATTAAATTAATCTGGCAAACCCAAGACTAATTGAAAATTATTTATGACATGACAAACTATGGAGTAGCTATTCATTCATAATTGTTATGCAATTTTTTTTCCTCACATAGACCATAAATCCTAAAGATTTTTAGATTGTTATGCTTACTGCATATATAGGTACCCAAGGCTTAAGAGATGAAGTAAATTCTTAAGAATCTCAAAGTGACTGAAAGCAGGGTAAAGAAATGTCATCTGAATATTTCTAACTTTGACTGACATTTTTGAATCATGAAATGAATTGTAATTGTTGATATTCTTCAGTAACTGATAAAAAGATCTTTCTTCAAAGAATTACTTATATAAAAGTCATAACTGAGATGTAATCCTGAAGCTCTTGAGGACCCATAATTCTGCATTACATTTTATTACTCTTTTTTTTCTCATCTAGTATACCCTGAATTTAAAATCAAATTCTAATGCATGTTCTATCAAGAACACAGTCTTGCATTTCTATCAAAGACAGTTCTTGTTGGAAGAATGCCTTTCTGATGTCAGATTTTATGTTTCTGAGTGTCTGCATTAATTTTAATTTTAAAATATATACTTAGTGTTATATTGCAAAGGAAAAAAATCCAAACACGTTCAACAAATTTAAATTAATTAGAAATACCTGACATCGTGATTACATTGTTTGTTTGGCTCTTCTATTCTCTTCTTTTCTTTTAATTTATTTTCTTTTTCTTATTCATCTAGGTGAAGATTTCTATCAGATGTAGAGGAATATAGTCATTAAAAGTTAAGGTTTAAAAAAATCCAGCTTCACATCAATACTGATCCTTTCTATTGTGAAATTACTTTTTCCACCTCATTTAATGATAGAAACTTGGCAGCCGTGATGTGCTCCTATTTTATTTTTACTTCACATCTGATAGATGCATGTGTGAAAGACTTGGCAATTACAAAGATGTTTTTGTTACTTACTATGCAGTAGTCTCCTGCCCTTTAGTGTGCAGTGGGATTTTACTATAATAGAATATGAAACTTCTGATAATTCGAGATGAGTTTTCAGAAGAAAGGGTCGCAGCTGCTTCTGTGCTGGAGATACTTTTACACTGTATTACATCTGTGTCTGTTGTCAGCAGTGTCCTTTTAAGAATCATGATTCCCAATCAGAAGCCTGAACCCTTCCTAGAACTTAGGAGTATTTTTCTCAGCCTGTGCAGAGCTTTTTGCACAGAGCTGGGCATTTTCAGCAATCAGCCACGTGGAGCAGACAGCCCAGGCTGCCAGTGGTGACCTTATTAAGGGATCCTATAAAGGGGGCGGAAAGAGAGGAGTGGGGCAAGACCAAGGGAGTGTGAATCAAGTTGGTTTTGAGGTCAGTTATTTGTTTCTCATTTAATGCTGGGTGGCTTTGTTTTGTAGGACTGTAGATAGAAATGTGTTCTTTGCCACAGAAGCCATCTGATAGCAGGTAAATGATTGGCTTGTAAGGTTCTTGAGAAATACATCCAATCTTTGCTATGGGGCATGTAGATAATCTGTTCTGAACACTTATTTTACTGAGAGCCAGTAAATCTGAGCTTTTGCTTATTTTCATCACTAAAATAAAACAGAAAATAAAAAATTATTAGTGAATCAGGTCACTGTATATGTTACATAGGGTGAGTTGTGGGAAAGTGGAGTCAGAAAGAACAGAAGCTTCAATAGCTGTAATTGAGCTTATCTGTCAAGGTAGTGGCGTGTTTGCTTGGTGTTTGCTTACCACAAGCACAGATTCACAGCTGAGAGAGTAATATGTGCTGCGTCAAACTGGTGGGACCGTATTGCAGCCTGATGAATCAATGCAAGATTTTAAAAATGCTAAAGAAAAATAGACTTTAACGGAATGTAATAAAAGGTGGAAAAGTCATTCCTTTGATAAAGTCAGCTGGCTTTTCTCCCACTCATTTTGTCTACAGCAGGTATACTATAACTTCCTCACAGTTGCATAGCAACTGGACCCCAAATGTTTTAGTGTTTAGCAGTAATTATAGTTCTGTTGAAACTGTTTCAACAGAAAAAATTCTTCTTTGCCTGCTTTTCCTTCTTGCCTGGTCTTAGCCTGTTTGCCAAGATGATGGCTTTGTCTTTGAGGAAAAACACCTGTTGGGAGATGAGCTGAAACAAGCAGTTGTGTATCCCCTTGCTGATAAAGTGGGCCTGTTGTGCTCTGTCTATACGCAGTGAATGTGCTTCCCAAAGGATGAGCGTATGGGCTCCAGTCACTGGCTTAGCTCTCTGTGCAGACAAACGTTGACTGTCTAGACCAATTAAAAATTACCTGGATGTCTCTGAAGGCTGCTGTTTCAAGTATCAAAGAATTTACATCTCTAACTTATAAAAAAGGAAGACATTAATAACTGATCATGTTGAAATATCAACTGTCCCTGGAAACAAAAGGTTTCTAGTCTCTGTGTATAATGATGAATTTTAAGACATAAAAATGCACTGCTTTTTTAATGCTATCCTCTAGTTAGATTCTTTAATATAAATTGTTACATTGTAAAGCTATAGCCTTTCTCTGAAGTGAATATAGCTTGTACTACGCTTGTACTTTAAAACAGTTGGACTCTTAATAAAGATGTCAGGATACAGAAAGGAAAATCTCTGCCATGGGTTTTGATAGACTCAGATTTCTACTGCTTAAATCCAGAACACATGACACATTTACACTTTTAACCTGGAAACTTTACTGTCCAGCATTTTTTCTCTGCATTCCCTGCATTGCCTTACAGAAGGTGACAGACATATCAATGAGTTAGGTAGAATAGTATCTGTACAGTTTCTATTTATATGTGTTTAGAAGGCTTTTTAAGGGAAAAAGCAGTATTTAAAACTGTTAGGATCATTTTGCAAAAGGGAGAATTACTTACTTACTCTAAATCTTTGCAAAACACAAGGAAAACCACAGTAAAGTACTGTAGCACCACTTACCTGCCTGGTAGTTAGTGATGGATTATTTCTCTGAATTGGACATTAAATTAAAATATTGCTAATTTGCAATATTTTACAAATTCCTATTTTGAGCATTTCACAAATCTCTTCTAGAGCATATAGCAATACTTCCAAGTTGTAAGTTGCAAAATTAAATTCTCCACTACACTCAGAATAAGAAAAGAGTAGGAGGTTTTTTGGTCTACTTCCAGTTAACAAATTGTGCTAAATATCTTTATTGTCTGAAAATTTCTTTTCAATGAAATTAGAAGCGTAAGTTGAACTGAAAGAAAATACTGATTTAGTGATTACTGGAGAGCTTTGTCATACCACCTTTGGCATGACTTTAGCAAGAAAATAGATTTCCCTCCTTTGGTTAGGAATGCTTTTGATTATTATTGAGAAATGCAATTAATAATGCTTAAATTGGTTTGTTCAGCTCTTTCAGTGATCAGAATTTGAGCAGAAAAAGTTGAGGTGAAAATGATTTGGCAACACATGTCTGTAACCTTTCATATATATTGTCTTACTCATTTTAAATAAAAGGCAATACATAACACTGAGGACAGAGATCAAGACTAATTAATCAGGGAGACTACTGAGTGGATTTTATGGGCTCAGAACAACAATCTTAGCTTGATCAGTCCATTCAGGTTAACGCTGACTGGATAATGGAAAATCACTCTGTTGGATGTCTCTACAACGAAGTTTTGGTTAACTGCTCTGCCTCATTTACAGTATTTTGCTGTAAATGTCCAACAAAATTGAATTTCTTACTGGGGTATACCACTAGTGCTGCAAAATCTGAGTGCAGGGAAACTTCTGATCAGTGTCTTCCTGGACAGTGAGTGTTATCTGACATCTGTCTATGTAATCATGATGACTGTCTCTTCCTTGTCCCTGTTTTTTTCCAGTAATGATTGTTTTCTCTTCTGCATCTGTTAATTCAAGTGAAGAGTACATATGGAGTTTAGAGACAACATTGCAGATTTCTTAGTACTCCGTATTTTCAGCCTTTTGAATACTTTCTAGTGTTTATAATGCCCTTTTCTGTATATTCTTTGAAGCATGAATTAATTTTGGTAATAGGTAAACCAGAAGGTTGTTCTTTCAGATGCTGTCTAATGTTTTTATTGTTACTGAATTAAAATGAAATCCTATAATAATTAAGATCTAGGTATGTGTTGTAAAATTAGCAATATTTCCCTGTAAATATTACTAGACTTGAATGCTTGCCCCTCTAATAAATATATTGCTAAATATCCCAGATTAACCCTCTACTGCTGTAATTATGGCTTGCATTTGTTATGATCAGCGTACATCAAAACTTAAATTTCCCAAATACCTACTAAACCATCCTTCAAAATACTTGGATGAGACACTGTGGAACTCTGGTCCATCACATTCATTCCTTTATCAGACAATAGTAGCAAATTTGCCTAGAGATGTAGAAAATCGAGACAGTCTTCTTGGCAAATGATCTCGTGACTTGGGGATAAATGGATTTTCTTGAAACTTGGAGCAGTCACTTTTCATTCTGAAGCATTAATCTGAACATTAGCAATCACAAAGCTTAGGATTCAAAGTAATAAAAAATCATTAATGTCAGTAAACGTCAGTTGCACTGCCTCTGGTTTATTCTGTACTCCTAGTTTTCAGCTAGGAGTAAAGAATTGTCTAGTTTTCAGCTCAAAGTGTCCACTGCTTTTTTTTTCGTTATGGACACTGTTCAGGTTTTTCTGATTTGTCTCACAATGTTGATCTAACAAAGTCATAAACATTGAATTCTCTAGCTGACAAGCCAAATTGAGAGTGTGGAAACAGTGATCAGTTTCTTGTAACACTACAAATGTGTAACCTTACTGGGGACCCTGAGAGACAAGGAGGAGTCCTTTTCACCTTTGTTTTGGATATCAAGGCAAAAATCCTTAGGTGAAACACAGTTGGTTTATAACATTAAAAACACAATGAAACTGGCTCAGATTTCATTTGAATGGGATGTTATCTGGGTCACAGTTAACTTTTTATTAAGTGCAGTGCTTGATGGGAGTTGACAGGTGTGCAAGACATGGATGCTGACTGCTGTAAATAAATGTTTTGAAATGCAAAAGTGTAGCCACAGGTAAAGTATCAACCATATCTGATTAATGATGGCAAGATATATAATAATGGAGATATATAATCATGTCTCTCGTATATGGAGAGACATGTAATAATGCAAGTAGTTACTTAAGTCTTACTGTGGTAGAAATGGCTAAATAATATGAAAATAAATCTCCATAGAATACTGGAACATGATTTAACTTTATCTTTAGATGTCCTTATCATAATTATTTCAACATGAATTACAAAAATTAGAGTACTCCATACATGCAATCACCTTCATGGCCCTCCTCTGGGCTCATTTCAGCAGGTCCACATCCTTCTGGAGGAAGCACTTCAGGTGAGATCTCAGCAGAGCTGAGCAGAGGGGCAGAATCCCCTCCCTCAGCCTGCTGTTCACACTTCTTTTAACACAGCCCAGGACACGACTTCTTTGGGCTGTGAGCGCACATTGCTGCATCATTTATTTTACAGATGAGTTAATGTTTTCCTAGTATTTTTCTTTAAATGTCCAAAAACTTAAATTATTTTGTTTTGTTTGCTTTTTATGACATGCATATGAGAAAGGTGTTAAAGTGAAAATAGAAAAGGAACCTGTTTTGGTTACTCCATTCTTGTCTTTTGTTTCTTTAGTCACCAACACTTTTCAGAGAAAAGAGGTATTATATGATAATATAACCTGACAAGAGAGTTGTAGTCACATGGTATTTGGAAAGCATCACATACTCAGATGATAGGGATATGAAGTAAATGTTATTTGTTAGTATACATAATGATTTTATACGTAGGATAGATGTATAATAAATGCTGGTGGAACAGCTAATGCTGGTATTTTTAACCAGAACCAAGAAATCTCTGATGCACATCTCAGAACCAAGTTAGACTGAAAAATGCACCATGCACTTGCCTAAACATCAACACGTTTATTATGCTGCATTTTGATAGGAGCTCTCCAGGTTAGTTACCATGCAAGTTGTAGCAATCTCTGGTGAATGAACATCTGGCAAAGTCTAATGTGTAACAGTTGCAATGAATTTATTAGTTGTAACTTTTAATTGAAAGCTGAAGTACTTTTCTCATCTGTGAAGTCCCACAAATTCCTAGATAGAAGGAATAGGAAGATCATCTAGATAAATCCCCATACCACAGATGCTGGAATCTGGGACCTCTTTCTTGAAATGGTTCCTAAACTCTAATGACATACTTTGATTATATATCCTTGATTGAACCATTAATAAGTAGTTTCAGCTAACAAATTTTTTTGTAGTTGTGTCATCTAAATCTCCTTCAAAGTTTATTTGGTTGGGTTTTTTGTTTGGTTGGGTTTTTTGGCCAGGTTGAGGGTGTATGTGTTGGTTTTTCATTTGTTTTGTTTTACTGCTATTTTTTATAGAGAGAATAGTATAGATGATTACTGTCATAGCAACCACCATTCTGTGTATGGGGAAACTTCATATGTGCATTTTTCATTGCTTTTCCAACTCTCTTTTATTTATATCTGTGTGATAGAAAAAAATCTGGAGATTGTATACCCACTGGGACCTCTTTAGGAGTGAGGATACAAAATAAGTCCCTTGGGCTTCTTAAACTTGATATATCCATGAACTAAATTTACCTTTTGGATTGGATTAATTTGGAAAACACCACTCATAACTTAAAATAGCTTTTCAGCTGTGCTGGTTTTGGTTGGGGTAGAGTTAATTTCCTTCACAGAGACTGGTATGGGGCCGTGTTTTGGATTTGTGCTAAACACAGGGTTGATAATACAGAGATGTTTTTGTTATTGCTGAGCAGGGCTCACACAGAGGCTTTTCCTGCTTTCCATACTGCCACGCTTACCAGGAATTTGGAGTTGGATGGGAGTTTGGGAGGAGACACAGCTGGGACAGGTGACCCAAAGTGACCAGAGGGATTACATTTGCAACCTTCTTTTCTTTGGTGTAAATCCACTAATAGTATATAAGAACTTGAGTAGGGACAAAATTTTAATGGATTCTACTTGAAATGCTTTCCTGAGTTACCAATTGCAACTTCAATCTGGATTTCTAGAGAGTTGCAAATACCTTATTTCACCTAGCCATGTTTCTCTGCTTCACTTAGAAAAATGTCTTATAAATGTCAAAAATCCGATGGGACTTGTCCTTGAGAAATCTTTTTCACTTACTTTTTAGCTTAATTTCCTAAGGAAATTAGGCTTCTGCAATCACACTGTGTGTGTCTGTTCTTACTGATTAATAACCTCTTTTCAACCAAATTTGACATTGACCAGAGGGATAGAAGTCTCAAATATAATTAAATCCCTATGCACTGCAGGGAAGTAGGCAGCTAGGTAAATGAAAATGTTTTTTATAAGATAAAGACTGAAAATTCAGCACATCCAGAGACACTAGTGAATCCATCCAGGAAAGGTATTACTTATTCCCTGACCCTGGAGAAATTTCAATGAGTGCTCAACATATTATGAGACACAAGAGAATTTGTAGGGTTCTGTTCTGGATGAAACAATGATGACTTTTGACACTGACCATGTTTAAGTGAAGTACCTAATGATTTGTTTAGTATTTTTTTTCAATCCTGAAGGTTAGCTAGAAGATAGATTTAGAGTCTCAGATTTTTTTTCCAAATTTTATGTATGACCATACTCACAATTCTGTCTCTTGAAACTTATGCATTTTTGCAAAAGGATAATAATTGTTCACAGACTACTTCCAAAATTCTGTTCTAAAATACTAAACTTGTATTTTAGAGGGCTATACCAATATATGTATGTATAATTTATCTAATTTTTCAGAATTTCTTTCCTAATCTTACATTTTATTCTCACTTAAAATTAATTTTCTAACTATACAACTACTTAAAGACGACAATTATTCAGTTTGTTTCATATGGTTTGTTGTATACCCCTAAACTAACCTAGATGGGTAAAAAATATTCTTTTGCTTTTCTTTTTATTGCTTTTCTATTCTTGTCTATGCTCTACACCCACAATCCTTAGCCTTTTATTTTTCCTTTCACAGAAAACTGTATCTCCATTTGCTATAGAATTTCTGACTTTCAGACTAATAATGAACCTCTAGAGACATAACTGTTCATCATGATGCTATGGTGTATTTGATACTGTCTCTTTCATCAACTGCAAGCTCTCCAGTGTTCCTTTTACATTTCATACTATGCTCCCCTACTGAAACATAGCTTGAGGCAGAGGGTGAATAACTAAGTTTTGATATTGTACAGAATCGACCATAGGTATTCAAATATTTCCCAGAGACTTTTTTCTTCCTTCTAATCTTAAAACTGCTGTAAGACTTTGTGGATAGCCTGAATTTGTTTTCTTTACTTTATAAGGATTTATAAAGGCAACTGTCTCTTGGATCAGTAGAGAGATTTAAATAATTCTTTTCTTATTCATTAATATTTGATTCTTTTTAGAACACCTACATTCAACAAAAGAATGAGAAAGAAAAAAGTGAAACAAAACAAACCCTATTTGGCTCAATCAGAGTTTTGCTTTTGTTTGGAGTTCTTTTCTATACAACCTGTACAGCTTCTCCAATACTATTTCTGTCATTATTTGTAACATAAAACAAAATACACATTAAAAATACATGCTCACTTCTTTGTTATTGTTAATACTGTTAATATTTTACCAAAAAACATAATAGCAGGAAAGTATAATTATTTTATTTTTGTGCTTTTCTCTTTAATTTGATTATCTGAAGAAAGTAATCTGCATAGCAAAAGGGCAGATGGAGCTGGAAAATTAGACTTCAGAGCATGGCTAGTAGTGCAAGCTGCAGATCAGAATCACGTTGTCAAATTGTCCCCAAGTGTCTTTCTTGCTTTACTTTAGTCTACTGAAATATGTATGATTCAGAAATAAGGAATTCTGGCTCAGTGAGTTTGCATGATCAGAAACAAAACCTTTGATTTCATCTACCTACTTACATGTTTTGGATAAATGGGTTTTTTTCCATCTCACCAAAATACATTGAGTTTTGCTTAAAAAAATTCTTTGTCACACCACTATTAATTACAATGCAAGAGCACACATAGGAAAGCTGCTTGGCTTTTCCAATTTTTCCATTAAAGTTTACAGCGTTAGAAAAAATTTGCATGCATAGGTAAAAAACTGGCTCCAACTGGCAATCAAAATGAATTCCTCAACTCTTAAAATTATCTAAGTCTTTTCCTCCAATAAAGAAATGCAGCAGGAATCCAAGACTTCTTTTCACTGTTTATTTTAGAGGATAAATAACTTGCATGTCATTTCAGTTTATATTTTAGTATATGTATGTTATAATTCGTAGGGTTATCACTGAGGTTTTTCTTTAGACTGTCACACAGGGAATGTGTTTGTCCTGGATTTCAGGGGTCTTGGGCAAGATAATTCTCTGCTTGGGTTTTATAGTGGCATCTGTAACATGACCAAGATACATCAGAAATGGTAGGGATGCCTGAAGTGTTCAGCTTTATTTCCATTTTGCCACAGGTAACCACATGATGCCCTGCTTTTCAGAATGGGTAAAGCTTTTTCCTGAAAACGGTTCGATTATTGCCAAGAAATGTTAAGAGCTTCAACTGATAGCACTCACTCACCAAAAGACTAGAAGGTATGAATTTGTCAGCTTTCCAAAGTGAAACATTGTGATTCAGATTGACAAGTATGCTTAGTTAAGGCTTAGCCAAGCACTAAAGATGTTCTTTAGATTTTCTGACAACAAAATTGTTCATTGTCTGCAAAATCAGCAGTTTTCTATTTTTTTCTTTCCCCTTTAAAAACCAAATTTCTCACACATGCTATTGACAGCAAATTTTCAGCCAGCACTTGAATATTTTTATTGTCCTTATTTAATAGCTAGCTAGAGAACTGAACATGGTAAAGTTAGATCTAACTATTAATTTAGAGTACATGAAAATCCTAGTAGGTATCTCATCTAA
Organism: Acrocephalus scirpaceus scirpaceus; assembly: GCA_910950805.1. Classification (NCBI taxonomy): domain Eukaryota; kingdom Metazoa; phylum Chordata; class Aves; order Passeriformes; family Sylviidae; genus Acrocephalus; species Acrocephalus scirpaceus. The sequence goes on from OU383780.1 coordinate 43,113,701, forward strand.
CCTATTCTCAGGCTTTTCATTGTTAGTCATTTTTAAGTGTCAATCTTTTCCACTGTCTGCCTGAAGCAAGAGTTATTCAAGGACTGATTTTGTATTTGTTTAAAACTTATTCAGCAGGAGGTGAATACATGGAACTGTATCCTCTGCAAATTATAACTAGATAATGGAGTCAGGGGGGTTTTGTCTATGAAATCTCTTGAGTTTAGCAAATTTTGTCACCAGCTTTTTTTCTTCCTGTTTTAACAAAGATCAGTATTTGGGTACACTTGATTCCTCAGGCCAACCTGTTACTAAACCTTCATGGTTAGTGCTTTCAAACCAACCTTTTATGTGCATCAATTTAAGAAAAAAAAAAAGCTTTTATTGAGAAGAACACCTTTTAAAGGTTCCAATATATTTTGTCTGTAAAATTGACAGTAAAAAGAGACCATGGGTAATTTGTCACAGGTCATAGTTGTTTAAGGGTGACTTACAGTAACTGTTTTTTAATTCCCTATTGCCAATTACAAGACTTGCGTTTCAGTAATCATATTCTAAAGCCTGAGAATCTAAATAGATCTCAGAAGTGAGTGGGAAATGGGGGAAAGTTGTAAGCCTGATGCCTGTCTTTCTTCCTGCTGAAATTCCCTTATTGGCAGTCAAGAACACCAGATGTTCTGAAATCTCCTGTTTGGTACTAGTTGATTGTTTTGCTCTGCACCCTGGGTGAAATTCAGGCCAGCCTGTTTAGTCCATCTGACTGCTCAGCTAGAAAAACAGTTGAATAGTACTTAAGATGTCCAAGAAATCTAAGACTGATATTTGTAGCTTAAAAAGAACAAATTTCTATTTTGTCAGTTTAGGAGGGGTTGCTTATGAAATGCAACTACATTAGGGATTAAGAAATACAGTTCAGAAATTATCAGTTAAATATCAACCAGGATTATCTCTTAGTACAATAAAGTGTTTAGATTTATTTTAGTTCTGTAATTCTTACATAGTAAAGACACAGAAGAATTATTTTGCAATAAAATAAAATGTCATATCATCTAAATGTCATGTCACCCTTTTGCAGCATTTTTAGAGATGCCTGAGGTACATCTGTACAGTGAAATCTTTCTAAAACCTCTCAGGCCACCACAGCTGACATGTCCTAACCACTCTCCATGTGTGCTCCTAAGCACACCTACCATAGGCCAAGCAATGCTGATTGACTGCAGGCTAATAATAAAGACAGACCACAAGCATAGAAATAGTAAGAAAGAGCTCTAATGTTTCTGTTTCTGGAGATCATGCTAGAAGATTCCCTCCACAAGGGATATGCTGTATATCTTCAGGTTGTCAGTAGGACAGAAACCTGAGTTTCCTTGAAACAAACAGAAACAAAAGAGTGTAAAGATAGATAAACTATGTGTACTAATAATGAAAATGTAGAGTGTTGTAGCTGAGTTTCTAATATTCTGTCGCAGTTTCTCAGCCTGGGTACTTCTGGATTTCTGAGAAAAGCAGGAGAGGGTGAGCCACTCCTGTGTAAGGTGACAAGGGCTTCTGCAGCATTGGGACTAGAGTGGGGAACTGGAGGAGAAGGAACTGCACTGACCATGCTACATCCCTGTGGTTTGATGCTTCCATGATGTGCTTTTCAGATTCCTCCGGAATGGCATCTAGCCTAGTGCTTTTGCATGTTCCCCTTGGGAGTTTGTTAATTCTCAGCAGTCATGTGCTCTGACAAGCATGTGGCTGAATGTGCCACCATCACCCTGGGCTACCCTGTTCCCTTGCTTTTCCCTCTGCCACAGACTCTCCTTGTAGAAGGGAACACACATGTTAGAGGTTTACAGAAAAGGGGGAGGAGAAGGTGGTTCTTCTGAAAGCAATAGTGAAGACAGAGTGAAGACACTAAAAAGCACTTTGAGCCACATTACTAACCTCTGGTATGCAGCCATCTACTTTCTTTCACATAGCTTGAAGGGATTATCCTTTACTTTTCTGTCAGTAGGTCTTTGCTGCTTTATAATTTGCTCTTCAGTTTATTCAGTTGCTGTAAGGCTGTTTCATATTATCCTTGAAGCCATTCTATCCCCAAAGGGTTACTTGAGTTTAAATTTACCTCCAAGAGGCTTGTGTTATTTTATGTAGTTTTAACTCTTTCAACAGCTGTCTTTATTTCCCTGGAAGCCATCCCTGAGCCTCGGGGAGAAGCCCTTGTCTTCTAATGGATGCTTTGACTTTGTCAGAATAACTGCTTGTACACATTGGTGAGGAAGTTGGTGAAATTGGATTTTAATGCATGTGTGGGGACAAGGTGGTAGAATACATCTTTTACAGCAACTTAATGTCTGTGGGTTTCAGAGAAACAGAATATTCTTTTTTCCCTGATTCAGCAATGCACCATAGGCTGTGTACAGGTAACTTAGCTGAGAAACTTCTTGGGGTTACAAATGATAACATAAATATAAGGGTATGGAGCAGGAGAGCAGCACATGCCATCCTATAGGAAAGATGCCATAGAAAATCCAGACAAATGCCAGGATGCAGCACTTTCAATGGCACCTCCACCTGCTAATTTAAAAACCTGGGTTTGAAGCATAATACCATATTTTCTAGAGTCATTTGATAGGAAAATATCTGAGTGTTTCAGTGTTTTTTTCAAGTAATAGGATTGTCTTTGTTTGGTTACATGGGGCAGCACTCACAGTGGCTTCTGAAATCTATGTGTAACAAGAAACCAGAAGCTTGTAGGGAAAAGTTCAGTGGAAACTCACATGAGTAAATTTTATAGCCTAAGGAAGTGAACCTGTGCTTGCATTTTGAAAAAAATTTTTTGACATTTCTCATTCTCAATATGCTGTTGAATATATTAGCAAGATGATTTTTCCGACCTGCAGTTTTGACTCCTGAGCAATGTCTTGTCATCATGCAAAATTATAACAACTATTTTTAGAAGCCCAACAGCAAACAATCTAAGGGTTTAACATATGTCTCACATGATGAATTTAATGCACCATAGCCTTCCCTAGTGTCAATGACATAAAAGTCTATGCAGATTATTCATAGAAGCTGGACACAATGTTATTCAGAATAGAGATGTACTATTAAAATGTTGATTAAAAAACCCTCAGTTCATCTTTGAGGAGCATGTTTCCTAGTGAATATCTGTGGTGACACCATTTCTAGCAAACTTGCTCTTTTGCACCTCTTATTACCTTGAAAATCAAAGCATGGATGCAATTTGAGAGGAGCGTGGGAGAAAATCCTTGACTGTATATTTTCATTTTCTCATGTTGGTGTAAAAAAAAAAAAAAGATAAAGATTGAAAAGATGCCCCCAGGTTGGATTTGGATGCCCAGGAGGTGATTTGCTGTAGCGCATTAATCTCTTCAGTGTCACTGTAGGCTGTGGGACTGAGACAAATTGAGTCAGTCAGGCTTTATCTCTTCATTTCTGTACTCACTTGTCAAGAAAACCTTGAAATAATAACAGAAAGAAGGTGGAATTGTTTGGAAAGGCAACAGAGGTGAAAGTCTGGATGCAGCATCTCTTCTTAAGGCTAGAACAAGACTATATTCTCTTCAGCTAGGACACAAATACTGTTCAAATGGACATCAGCATATTTCAAAAGCTTAGTTTCTGAAAACATAAGAAGTTATGTGTGCAGATTTTGCATTAAGAGTCTGGTGTTGTACTAGAGAAGAATATTATGGAACTAAGGTTGAAAACTCAGTCCAAAGATGCAGCAGCATTTTTGTTGCTCCACCAGCAAATTCCCTTAATACACAGTCCTCTGTCAGAGAGATTCACAGGACAAGGGAATCCAGAAGACTGATTTATAAAGGCTGGATACAAAGAAAGCAAGGGTCTATTTGTGTGAAACAAATTGAATCTGACACACAAAACTTGAAAGACTACTCACAGTATTGCTGACATCCACCTGCTGCATACTTGCAGCTAGTGAATATTTGAGAATTGGATAGGATTAAATGCAGTACCTGTGCCCCAGAAGATGCAGAGCTTAAATTAAAGCTTCAGAAAGGGGACTTTCGAGTGTAATTGGGGAAGCGTAGGCTATCACTCATATCTGAGGTAATCTTCCTTGCACAGGCCACTAACATCTTCCTTTGAGAACATGGAAAAGAGAATTAAATACTTGGTTTCAAGAATAAAAAATTGTAGTTAAGGCAAGGAATTATATCAGGGAGAGCAATGTACATATGGCTTATTTCCAGAAATAGATACATCTCTCCAGCTGATAGAATCTGAGAGGTGCCTGACAACTCTCTCTCTGGCAGAGTAAAAAGCAGACATCTACAAAGTCATTGATCCTCATTGTCATCTCTGCTCAATTTGTCTTTATCTCCATACTTATGGAGATACTTACTCCATTGGTGTCAAGCAATTTTTTTCAGTCCTTAGCTCAAGTGAGTCTTCTTCTGGAGTAACTGTTCCAGTAAAGCTGCTTTTTGGTCCATGTACCCCTCAAGTTCTGAGTGCAGGAGCTGCATTTCCTTCTACAGTGTAGCTGAATAGGTTCAGTCACACTCCTCATGCCCTTGGCAGTTTTCAGTGCAATTTGACTTTCACGTCATACAATAGAGCTCTAGGGAATGCTATTGCAAAACACTGCCTAATCATTCCTTTAACTGTCGAGATGTGCTGGTAGGTGTGCCTAGTACAGAAAAACATACAAGAAATTGTAGAAAACACCCCATGAGATCCTGAACAATAATATATCCTGAATGCTCTCAACCTCTCTTGACTTCATCTCTATCAAATATTTCAGACTATAAAGAAAATCTGAAAGCACCTTTTTCTGGATCTACTCTCTATTTCAGAGGAATTTCTTCACAGAAACTGTGATTAAACATCGGAATGGACTGGCCAAGGAGGTGGTATTTTAGAAAACACCTGTAGCACTCCGTGCCATGGCCTAGTTGACAGGGTGGTGCTCACACATAGGTTGGACTTGATCTCAGAGGTCTTTTCCAACCTAAACTGATTCTGTGTCTGTAAACGAAGCTGATATCTCTTTTAAGACCAATTTATATAATTAGAAAAATTAGACAACCTTTTCAGCAAAAATACATTGCTTAGGCCTGGAACAGAAGAAATAGATTTCTAAACGCGAACTTAATAAAATTGCTCAGTTTTGACTCTTCAGAGTAAGTCCCTGGAAAAAAGATGTTTGGTGTGCAGGGGCTAGAAAACAAGTGGGGAGAAAAGTAGGGACTTACTAATTAAATTATGCAAGGGAAAGTAGACAACAGTTTATATTATGCAAAATAGAAAGGTTAGAAGAGGACAGGAAGACTCTAATTTACCAAATTCCAATTTTTTGTAGGTATGAAAAAAACCCCACAGAAATTAATTAGTTATTTTAGTTTTCAGAATCTTCTTTCTCAGTAGTTTAACAGGTTCTTCTTTTGGTTCAAGACTGAAAATATGGTGGAATGTGAATTTCATAGGATGTGTTCCTTCACTGAAAGTGTGTGGTCATATGCATATTTTCTGTGTGAGTTATTATTCTTGTATGGAAAAGGTGCTTAATTTCACCTCTACATTTGCCGTAAGAGTATTTTTCACTGGATGAAGTATGCAGCTGTAAGATTTGTAGGGTTCTAATTGTTCTGTGGTTGAGAATATTTATTGTAGTACTGTAGAGGTTGGTACATTTTCTGGTTTTTATTCAAGGAAAACCTATATTCATTTAGTGTGCTTGAGAGCACGAGGAGTTTCCTTTCAGAATCAATTTAGTGAGGCTACGGGGCTGTTTGAAAAGCAAGAAATTTCTTGTATTACAACTTGTAGTTATTTAAACACACTTTGTATAGCTTCTGGGAGAGGATGGGCTGTGACAATGGAAGATGTACATTCGGTGGTGGGTGGAGGTGTCATCTTTACTTAAAGATTTCTTCACATAATATTTCATATCTTTTTTCTGAAATTCTTTTCTACATGAGTAATTCTGAGGTATAAAAGTCTTTATTGCTAAGGTGAGCACTATGAGTGATCTGTTGTATATAAAGGCTTCTGAGGAGCCTGTATATGTGCAGGCCTTTAGTTTTCCATTTATCACACTTGCAGGTTACACTGCTGATGTTGCTGTAGGGAAATGGTGCTGGTACATGAGTTTTGCAGTGACAGTTTGATGGAGAATGGTTATTATTGAATTTGTGGTAAAAATCAATAAGAGAGTCCAGATTTCCAATTGAGATAATAAAGATGTCATCTATAAATCTTAGGCACAGTGTCGACACAGTGATACAATTATTTAACAGCTCTTTGTCATTGTAGCTCTTGAAAAGCTTGTCATAATACAGGACTGGAGAGAAGCTATCAAAAGAGAAGGATGTCTCAGTTAAGTTTTGCAGATGTCTGTGGATTGAGTTCTCTTCAGTAATTTCACTGATGGTCTGTATGATGGAATAGAGAGAAAGGATGACCTCTATTTGGTACAGATGTGAATGGTATTAAACTATTAAGATCTCTAAAACTCTTTCACAGGATTAGAATCAAAAGTACACTAATGGAATTGAGAAAATGACTGGAAAAAGCAGAATGGAATTTAATAAGAATAAGTGCAAGGTTAAGGAAGAAAAATGCACAAAAACAAGATGAGGAAAACACTGGTTAGGAAATGGAAAATGGAAGAAGCATAGCAGCTCCCAGCATTGTGGTGTTGCAAAAAGGGGAAACACTGCTCAGGATAAATTTCTTCCATTTAACAAGAGGCATTACAAACAGCTATAAATACACCTTAAAATCTGATTGTATAATTTCAACAGATGATGAAATAATGTTATATTAAATGTGATATATTTTGCAGTTCATCCATCTTATTTAGGAATTCGGCATCAAGCTGTCATGTTGCCTCATTTTGTAAATATATTAAATGTTGCCTATAAATGAAATTCTATTGTTGGGTAGTTCTTAACACACATAACTTAAAGATCTGTACTTTTAAACTTCACCAATTCTTTGAATGGTGATTTATATATTATAACTCTTGACCTTCTATTCTTGTGGAGTAAAATTATAAGTGCAGTCAAACTACAATAATTGTGTAATGAAAACCTCAGGGCTTAATAATATCCCCCATTTCTCACAGCAGAACTTGGATTTCACTAACTGTTCATATAAAATTACTGATTAATCTTTAAAGCTCATTCAACTGATGAATAATTGTGAGAAGTAAGTAGATAATGTATGAGCACCTTTTGGCAGTAAATAGATTTTTCAGGTGCATGATGCAATTTTTGGCATATTCAATAACTTTACAAAACATTCATGACCATTAGAAAAAGGTATTGTATTTACACATGTACTCACTTTGTAGTCTATTACATCATAATTGCTTCTGAATTGCTCAGTGACTGTAATATTTATTTTCTTTTATGTTAGATAAATCCTTGCAGATAAGAAGTTTAGCATAAACTGCATCATAACTCAATGCAGAGAACAGCATTTTTTTTTAATGAAACAGCTATTTTAATGGAATTTTAGGATATCAAATGTTTGAAAAGGGGAAAAATATGGAAATAGTTCTTTGTATGTTTTTCTTCACATTTGTTTGTACAGTATTTATAGTGCTGCAGTATAAACTCTTACCACCTCACTGTCCATAAGATCTTTTGATCAATATTGACCTTTGACTGTCTGAAGCTCTTTGCCACAAAAAATATCATATATGTTGAACAGCTCAAGTTGTGGAAAGAGATTTCTGACTGGTAGACAGTGATGGTCCCTCTCTGTGCTGGAATAGCCTTACCTCGAGTTCTGGGTGCACCACAATATAAGCAGGATATAAAGGTTTTAACATCCAAAGGAGGGCCATGAGGATGGTGAAGGGCCTTGAGGGGAAGCTGCATGAGGAGCAGCTGAGGTCACTCGGTCAGTTCAGCCTAGAGGAGACTGAGGGGAAACCTCACTGCAGTTACAACTTCCTCCTGAGGGGAAGAGGAGGGGCAGGCACTGATCTCTTCACTCTGGTGAGCAGCAACAGAACTCAAGGCAATGGCCTGAAGTTGTGTCAGGGCAGGTTTAGGTTGGGCATTAGAAAAAGGTTCTTGATCCAGAGGATGGCTGGGCACTGGAACAGGCTCCCCAGGGAAGTGGTGACAGCACCAAGCCTGACAGAGCTCAAGAAGCGTTTGGACAATGCTCTCGGGTACAGGTTGTGACTCTTGGGGTGTCCTGGGCAGGGCCAGGAGTTGGACTTCATGGTCCTTGTGGGTTCTTTCCAGGATATTCTATGATTCTAGACATGAACTTTCCTTATGGCTAGACAGGCTTTTGCAAAGAGAGATGGCAGAATCTCTCTGCAGTAAGGCTCAGAATGATCAGGGGATCTACTTCCATGTTTTCTATGGAGTAGTGCTTTATTCAGCAAGATAATTGCAACCCCATGCCATTTCAGTACTTCCATTCAAACACAGCATCCAGGATTTAGGATGGATATACGATTCCATCACAAAGTTCAATGCTATAAGTGAAAGTAGAAACAGTTTAAATGTCAAGGAATAATCAAAAGCTTTAAGGTAAAAGAAAATTTCCAGCCATCAATCAGTTGCCCCTAGTGGTAGACAACTGACTTGGGAGCTTTGAATTCTTTCTCCTTTTTCCCTATACCCGTGTGTAATTGCATTTGGTTCTTCCATAGTCAGAGAAAACAAGATAAGAGTTTTTCAAATTCCTACTTTTTAATTTAATTTTTCTAACAGCAGCAAAAATACAGATTCCCATGACTTTGAATTAAGAAGTCTTTGAGTTAACAGTGGTGGTATCATTTTAGTCTTCCAGGTAGGTAGTGTTTTGTGTTTCAGTCATTACAATGCAAAATATAAAACTAATGCATTATTCTGTCACTATACTTCCACAACTCAGCTGTGAGGGGTTTTTTTTATGTTTTGCTTTTCCTGATGATACCATATATTTATCTACTGCGTCTTCACCAGATGCTTTATAGCCAGATTGCTTCATTAACTTTTTTCTAAGTAATTTCAGCATTGTCTTTTGATCATGCAAATCTGTGTCTAACATCAGGTACTAATTTAAACACCCATTAAAAGGCTCTCATATACATCTAAAGGAAAAGAAAGGGGAGTAAGAGAAAAAAAAGAAAGGGAAGATAGCAATGTTTGATAATTCATAGCAAGTAGTGTCTTTTTTAAGAAACGTTAGGTCCTTGATGAAAACAATCAACAAACAACAAAACAACGCCCCCACCAAAACCAAAACAAACAAAAAGCCCCAACCAAGCAAAAAACAACCATATGAAGAAAAAACAAGAGATCACAAACAGATATTTTTGCCTGATACCAGTAGATTTGCACTGCTTTACAGCTCATGAAATAGCTACTGCAGGGAGAAGCCTATTCTATTCTTGAAAAAGCGGAATTCTTTGCTTCATGTCCTTGATTTCTGAGGACAGATAACAGGGGGGAGACTGCATGAAACTCCTCTGTTTATTCTGAGTCTGGATAAGTGGGTCAGAAAATTATACACAAACAGACACTGCTAATAACGATACTATTTGAGTATATGATGATAACAATTGTAATTTTCTTTGCAGTGGAAGCAGATGAAGGGAGAGATAAATCACTGTATTACTCAGCTGAGTACTCTGTGTTAAAACATGTAATGCCTAACCAGTAGTAATTTATTGCATTAGGATCCACTTTTGCCTTTCACTGTGCTATTTCCCTGTATAGAGGCATATTAACTCTTAAATTAAGTGTAGGTTTGAGAACCTGAGGAGGTGTGGATACTCTGCCTCTTGAAACCAAAAGACAGTAAGACCCAGCTGGTGAAGATGAAGACTTTTCACCCAGATAAGTGTTACCACTTGTTCTGCTACTCGCTTTCTGCTCTAACCTTACTTTCAGGATTTTTATTTTAGTTATCATCCATGTTAATGAACTACACTTAATAATTTTGATATCCTTATAAGCACTTCTGAAATTTTGTAAAATATCTTTGATTACTTAAGTTATCGTAGGATAGTTTTATTGAACTTCAAATCCCAGTGATCCAGTAATTTTCATTTTCATTTATTTAGACTTTTTCTAATTTTTGTATGTAATTTTTTCTGGTTTGCATGCAAGAAAATTATACCTCTAACATATTCTAAAATTGAAAAATTTATTTCCTTCCATCACCCATTACTTTCTTTTAAATATGTCAGATCTGAAACATTTTCTTCTCCTCTTACTTCAGTTTGATGTCCAACTCCATTGTTTGAGCTCAGGTTGGTCTCTTACTAGTAACTTACTGTTACTAGTTTATGCCACCCATGATTATGTGGATTTTTATGGCCAAAAATACTGGTAAGTCTTAAGGATAACAGCTAATTCCTTTCTCACATTGGGTATATTTTATCCAGAAATATTTTATTCATCTTGGAATTCATGTTAAAAATTTGAATAATGTCTTAACATTTTAGGTTATCTACTCACAATTTTGTATTTCAAGTTATTAATACAAAGCCTGTAGTTGGACACATTTCCAGGAAGTGTATTAGTGTATACAATATAGTTACATAGAGGGTGAAAAAAATTCACCTAAAAAAGCCATTTGTTTTTATTTGAATAATAAAAGAGCTCCTCTACAGTTGTTAATGGTATAAATCTATCTCAGAAATGAGATCAGTTTTCAAGCTGCATATTAAAGTGCTATCAACTTTAGAACTTCCTTCTATATTGATAAGATATATGATGCCCCCTTTCTCTCAGCAAGGATGTGTGACAATCTAAACACAAAAAAATGAGAAACAGGAGCTTATTTAATTTAAAACAAAGAACAAAGATACTTAACTTGATTTTAAATTTACCTGAACAGATCTGCATGCATTCAGAAGCTCCTACACTTGAGAACTAGAATAAGTGGTGGATTAAGTCATATTATAAGCAATTAAAACATAAATTAAGCATAGGTGTTTCTCATTATCTTGCAATGCAACCAAATGGTGCATAAGTGCTTAGCACAAATGCACAGTGACTGTGCCTGTGTCAAAAAGGTTGATTATGATTTTAAACTAATGATTTTGAACAAGATACTGAATATTCACTTCTGATGGCAGATCTGTAACATGAACTCTTTCACAGACAGGGTAAGTTTACCGTTGAGATCATTGAACTCCTGCATATTTGCATATACAATTATGTAATTCTTTAATCATTTGCAAACTTCATTCAACATTGTAACAACTACAATTTTGAAAAGACAGAATTTTGAAAATGCCCTTCTCTGAAGGAAGCTGGCTGTTTTTATCCCTTTTGCCCTGTTTGTTGCTTTAAATCCTCCCAAGTTTATGCCTATCTATGAAATGAAGTTGAGATGACTGTAACAACATACGCAATAGCTTGGTCATGAATCATCCCATACATGACAGAATACTGGTTTGTCTTATGTATTCTCTTGTCCTTTCAGTGTGAGCAGAAGCAAGTTCTACCAGCCAGTCCACATAACCATGCTGGAACACAGCCTAAGGTTGTTTCAGTCTCATCCTTCTGTTTTCCAGCTGCCCTCTCCCTTACTCCTTGGTGGATTGATTCACATATCAGCATAAGGCTATGCAAGCTCATTTTAAGTTGTCATCTCCTAAGTGTGGAAGCAGCATATATTTTTCCAGTGTTCTTTCACATTTTGTCACTACTTCTGTGATAACATCAGTAATTCCGAGACTATTTTGCAGATGCTTCATTAGGCTTCTTGTTATCGTTGACTTTCAGTTGTCAAGTTTGTCACAGTACAATAATGCTGAAATTATAATTGCATCAGATAGTTTTATCTCGTGCTGAAGGGTATATGCTTCATTCTCCAGATGTCCAAAGCATGTAGGCGCTTTTTATATTTGTGCATTTTGTTCCTCATCTTCTATTCCACTGCAATTTGTAGTTGCATTTTAAAATATATAGGGCGTCAAATGGGTTTCACTGTTGATCAGTGAACAGAGCTATCTTGGCTTTTTCAGGTTGTAAAGATGCTTCTTGTGCAAGTACTTGTTTCAGGCCTTGTTCTGGGCTGTCAGCAGCGAAGGCTCAAAACTCCAACATGAAAGCAATTTTACTTCCTTTGAGTGTATATGAGGACAGCAAACATGGAAGTAGTTTTTTCTATATTGCTGACAGGGTGCCCATCACAGTTATGCTACCCTGACATTCTCTTACCTTTTCCCATGTTTCATAAACTGTTGTGGATTTCACTGTGCACAGAGCCAGAAGGGATCACACCAGCATCTTATCCCTGCTTATCGTTGCCTGTTGCAGTTCATTCAACCTCCATTTTGTATAAAAAAAGAATAACTTCCCTAAGTCCACAGACTCTTAGTTCAAAGATATAAAATATGAGTATAGTTGCAGTTTGCTATATGCATTTTCTTTGTTGTTTTTGTTCCTAGTAACATTTAGTATTCAAAGCCTAATTTTCGAATACTATGGATGAAACATGGATTTTTCCTTCCAGGTATCTATCTTGAAAGTATTAGGAATATATAGAACTTTATCTCAAGCTGAAGTTTCTTCAGAAAGAGCTTCTTTGAGCTGCCTCAGAAATCAGCTAGTATCTCCTAATATCTTTAATGATTATAGCTTCATTTCATTCAGATAGGATGTTTCAGAAAATTCTGTAATATAGGAAACATGGTTTTCTCATTTAAATTTTCTTCTGTGGTATAATGGCACTAAACATGATCACTCATAGAGAAAAAGACCTCCAAACTTCATTGGAACAGCAAATTCATTATCCTTGCCTTGTTCCTACATTTGCAACTTCGATGTTTATTAACAAGCGGGAGAATACTGAACCCAACACAAAGCAGAAAACATACCTACAGTGGGAGTTTTTTTGCCTTAGTTGTCTTTGTCATCTGAACACACAGACATTGCTGGTATTTGGGGATTGCACTAGAATGGTGTTTTTGAAAGCTAGGATTAACTATTTGATAGCAGTGTTAATTTATGATGATTATGAACAGAATTCACAAATAAAACTTCAATATTTAGCCAACACATATGTAATAATTTACACTAAATCAATAAACATGTAGCAGACCATTATTCTCTAGTGCAGATTCATGATTCTCAGTTATGTATTCAGGAAGGTGTTAGGACACATTCCTTGCAGGACATAACAGAAAAGGTATATTGTCAAGGAAGCATTTTGAAAGATAGACGAAATAGCAAGCACAAACAACAATAAGGCTGTTGCCTTAACATTCCCTTGGCATTTATATTTGAAAAGTGCATTTCTGCTCAGTGTTATGTTCCAATTTCAGTTGTGAAATTATGTTTTTCTTCCCCAATGTAATTTAATATTCTTTGGTGTACTCTATTCTATTCCTAAGTTGGCTGCATTTAAATAGGAAATTAGGAGATTCTCTTAAGTTAGTAGATTCTGCTTTTTTCACCAATATGATTATCTGAAAAAGTCTCTGGGTGAAAAAAAAAAAAAACATACAGGAGAGCAAAAGTGACCTCTTATCTAACAAACATACCTACTTCTAACTTCTCCCTCTTTTCCTACTTTGCAAAAAAATTCCCAGGACTTCTATCACCTGGTCATAGTGCTTTCTGTCACCAGTGGACACCCCAGTCTTCTTCAGGTTGCTTATATTGTATTTTTCATGTCAGAACTGTGCAGTGTTGCAGACAGGAAAATGTGAGTGATAATTATGTAAGAGTTAACAATCAGTTAGATTGAAAATTGGGTAGAATAGGCAGAATTATCTGCTTGAAAAGCTATATCTGTGCTGTATGGAGATACTAGCATAACCTATATTCAAAATATAGGTCCCTAAAAGAACTTCATGAGGTCCAAACAAGACTGGGTAGCTAAGGTCTAAAATTGTAGCTGAAATTCACAGGTTTAATACTAAATGGTTGACAGAAATGGAATAATAAAAACAAAGAAAAGATGGATTGTTTTCAATACAGAATGAAATCTAGGAGCTGTAACATATCATGCTAGGAAAACGGTGATCTGTAGTGGTCAGAGTAAGCATGTGGAAAATAATAGGAAAAATGATAAATGCAGACAGTATCATTAGAGCACCATAAATCCTTAATGTGCCCAAGTTTGGATAAGATGTGCAGTTATTGGTCACCAAATCTCATAGAGAAACAGAAAGGCTTGACCAAACATCAGCTAGGATGAGGTCAGCCTCCATGTAAAGAGCAATTGCTTAGACTAAAACTCTTCAGCTTGGGAATGAGATAGCTGAAGTAAAATATGCTGCTGGGAGTTTATAATATCCAGGACAGAAAGGAATAAAAAGGTGTTAACAGTGTCTTTATATTTAAGGCTCCAAACGAGCACAAGGAGAAAGCAAATAATATACAATCTCCACTGCATTTTGTTATTTATCAAACAATATAATTGCTAAATCTTCCCTTTTTTATATATTCAAACAATATCTATTGCTTCCAAAATTGTTTCCTTTTTTCTTCTTTTAAACTTTAAATCTTGTCATGATGCTCCTTTTTTCCCCCTAAATTCCATTCTTTTCATAAAGAATATTTTAGTCTTACATGAAAAATAGACTTGCTTATTATCTCAATGACTTTTATACTTTAAATAAAGGCAAGAACAAACAGGATTTTTTATGCAGACATTTTTGCCTCTCAAAAGGTCATTGCCTCATTTACATACAAACCTGCAGATAGCTCAGAATTTGCAGAAAGCAAGTTCACAAGAGTTACAAAAATATATATATTTGCAGTAGACAACATGGAAGAGAGAAGAGTACCAAGCAGCTTATTTTCTTTTTCCCTAAACAAACTGACTAAATTTTCTTACCCTTTTACTGCTATCTGACAAATGTTTGCTGTTGAAAAAAGGAAAAAAATGTTAATGTGTCATGTTATTCTGTGCCTAGTGCTGTTCTCTGAATACATTCTTAGATTTCTAGCACAGAAACCTTCAATTCCTTTGTATTAGTAAGGTCAGACACTTGCAAAAGCCTGTGTTAAAAAAAAAGAAAAGAAGAAAAGAAAGAAAAAATAAGTTCTTGACTATGTATAGTTCATATACACTGTAGGTTTTAAAACAGAAAGCTGGCTTCTATTCACAAATACTGATCTGTAGCTGCAGTTATAGATATTTTTTTTGACTAACATTTGACAGAAGCTGCTTCAGATGGCTCTTTCAATTCTGTTTTTTCATCTCTGCCTCTGTATACCTCCTGTTTGAAGATAAGGCACCCGAGTGGCTTAGGGATCAGGGTAAGCTCATCCAAAAGGTCACAATACAATAAATGCACCTTGACATACTCCTACACAGACCTAAATCTGTTGCTGCAGAAATGCAGCTGCTGGGACAAGGAGTCACTGCTCTGTAAGGCTCCACCAAGAGTGGCTCCATGATGGTTCTCTGTGGTAACAGGAGCGTCCCTGGGAGTCAGATTTACTCTCTGTTATTATGGCACTTATCACTCACAAGCCTTGAGCCATCTGATACAGAATGATTTAGATTAATTGTTTTGAAATGTTTTTTTTAGGACTGGAAAGTTCTAAAAGTTAAAACACATATGGAACAGGTTTTCCTATTTGTTTTGAAAGGCTTGTGGTTCCCATACTAGGTAGCGAAGAGCAACAGTGTTTCTTGAAGACTGTTGACTATTTATTTCAGTGCAAAATAATTCTTTGTAGTAATTTCCCCAAGCAATATTAAGATGTGCATATACAATAAAAATCTGGCTGGCTTAATCAAATGCTTTTCAAAATTTCTTCTTTTGAGAACACATATCTATTTAGTTTAAAATGTCATCAACTACTGCAATGATTGGCTCTTCAAACAAATGGTAGTTCTTGAAGCTTAAAAAAATGAGTTGCAAGTCTCCTTTTTATTGTTATTTTTATTGTAAAACTTATAGTAATCACTAGCAATCCTCAGCTATACAGAAGTGTTTGGAAGCTTAGCTGCTTAAATATTACCCTGATTGCTATCCAGCAGTCCTACATGAGTGAGCTCTTGAATTCTGGCCCTCCACTTCCATGTACTCACTCAAAGGTTAACTCAAAATAGCTTTTTGCGTTGTAGAGGCTGGAGATACTGGACAGAACTCAACAGGGAGGTAAAGAAGAATTTTCTTTCTAAGACATCCAGACTGTTCACACTTGGAGATCTTCCTATCTTCCTTGGAATGAACTGATTCAGTGCCAAGTGAAAAGATCTTATTGTATCATTTATGACCTATAGTTACTCTCACCAACAGGGCCTACTTTAGTTTATAGTTAGGAAGAACAATGAACTTGCTACTTCTATACTCTAACATAATAAATACTGATAAAAGCAAACTGCAAAACCTCCAAACAGTCTTTGTGCTCCTTGCTGTGTAGCCAAAAGTTGAATGTTTCTAGAAAAAAAAGATTTTTTTTATCTGCTGCGTTAGGTATAACAAATGCAGAGATATCTCTCCTGGAAGAATTTAGGAAAACAAGGAAATATTGAAAGCCAAGATTGTCTAGTGCATAATGAAATAGTAAATGGGACCCTTTCACAAGAAAAGAGTTGAGGAAAAGTATGATTCACTTAGTTTTCTGTTCTGTTCTGTTTCTTACTCTGGTAGAAATTGAGACTGTCTGGTAAAAATAAATTAAAATACATGTTATTTATGAAAAATGTAAGAGTCCATGGCAATGCAAGCCTTGCTTTTCTGTGACAAGTTTAGTCTTTTGGTCATAATTCATAATACTTGACAGTGCTGTTATTCATTGACTGCATAACAAACATTAGTGACAGCAAAGTGATTTGGCAAAAATCAAGGGGTTACTGTAATACGTGGTTATAAGTTATCCAGGAAGCGCATTTAGGGCATGAAAATTGGGGGAATTTTTATTCATATAAAAGATTCAGAATCTGAGATCACCCTACCGAGAGATTACAGAGCAGAACATCCGTGGCCTAAAAATACAAAGTCTTACAAAGGAAAAAATCCAAACATGCTATCCAATTTCTGCAGTGAAACAGGATGCTGACTGCATGATAGGAAGGAAACCAGACTGAGTTTCCATGGCTGGCACTACATTAAAAACAAGCAACTGGCACATCAGTGGTTCAGCTGATAATAAAATCACAGAAAATTTGGTTGGAAGGCAATCTAATCTTATCCACCCTCCTTCACAGTGAAATTATTACTTAAACTGGATCAGCTCAGCTGAATCCTGAATATCTACATCCTGTTACCTCTCAACAGTGCTGTGCATTTTTTGACATGATATTACAGAAAAAGAGTATTAGCTGCCTCTCATGTGTGTATGACAGAACACAGAACAGTCAAAAGATTCAGGTTGAATATTTATTTAAAGGCCATTGCTTCTGAGAAATTCTGTTTTATTCAAACCTTGAGAAATTATTCTTGGCCTTGGCTGAGATTGACTAAAATATTTGAAAAATTAATCCCAAACATCAGACACATAGAATAGTAATATTTCTGGTTCATAAGGAATATGTATAATCACACTGCTGAATCGGAGCAATTGCAGTATGGTTTGAATTCTGTCATAATGGATTTACATGGAGAGGTTAATTACTAAATTTCTAGATCAGAAACTTCCATGTGTCTGGTGTAAAATACTAAATCAGCAAAATAGGACTAAGGTGAACACCAATAAGACTGACTAATTTTGACCTACATAATTTTTGCTGCCAAAGTCAGAGACATATTCAAAAATACAAAACTAGTCTATTTACTACAGTGGAGGGTTATTAATAAAGTTGTATTAAATATTTCCAACAATCAGCAAACATGTAAAAAATAAAGGGAAGAACTAGTGGGATGGGCAACATTATTCTCTCATTTCCTGAAATAACTCAGATGAATATTGCATGTTTTTTAAAAATAAGTTTTATTTAATACGTTAAACAATAATTCATTTTAAAATTTAAATTAATTGGAATTAAGATTTAAAAATTTATCTTTTATCTCAGAAATAGCAAAAATGCAAACAATTTAAACTGAAGTACTCAAAACTGTTACTAAGCAGCATTCTTGCTAAGTGAAAATCTGTGTCTCTGTGTTTGTCACAAGATTTTTTGCCTTTGTAACAGATGTATAGTGGAAAATATAATGAGATTACTGGAACCAATTCAATAGTTATTTTCTGCCCAGCATAAATTCCTTGGATTCTTAACTTTACTGTCTATTATTAGGAGTAGAAAACATCACCAAAGCTACATAAGAAAAGTGGCAGTGGCATATTCTAGAGAAAGCACAGCCATTGCAACAGGCAAAGCTTTCACTCATTTCAGTGATTCCTGTTGCACATAGGTTCAGCTTGGATTGGTAGCAGCCTGTCTCTCTGCCAGGGCAATGTCAGAAGTCTTCAGTAATAACATGGAAAAAATCTCATTGATAGCTATAGAACATTGCTGCAATTTCAGGATTTATTACTTGAAAGAAGAATGATGGACAGTTATTTTACACAGTGTATTCTCACAGCATTGGCGTCTTGTCTAAAAATATTATAACTCTGAGCCTTCAGGAACCTCGAGGTTCTAAGTACAATTATACATGAAAGAGGAGAGTTAAAGCAATGTTCTAATGGTGCAATGTTATAACAAAGCAATGCCTAATGTTTGACAGAATTGGTAAGCTTTCCTACATGCTCCTTTGGCCTTTATTTCAGATTGTTAGTATTCCAGTTTCTTCCAGGCAAGCCCCATATACTGGGATGATCTCAAGAAATAAAGGTAATTTAATTAAGGCCTGTGCAGGGGGTCTGAAGATTCATGCGGTTTAAGTCCTTTATCCATCCTCTTTGTTATGGCTCTAGGACACAGCTCAGTTCCTGGACTTTGGAGTTTGTAGAGCAGCTTTTTGTCTTAGCCTCTCCCATTTCCATGTAAATCATCTAAAGCATTTTTGGCAGTTTTCATCTGTTTTTAAACCTTCCACTCTTTTTTCATGTCGTAAACACAGTACTACTTTCTTTCAAAATTCAGACTTTATGCTGCTAAAGCTTTTGTTTCTTTTCTCTCTGTAAAATTGTCGGCCAATGTCCTCTGTACTTTTAGTTTCCCTATATCAGTATGAACAATCTCGTCCTAAATCTATCTTATTCATGGAATCCTATGATTAAATAGCATTTGTTTTACTGTAAGAGTCTACATTTCTTGTGTTAAATACGAAAAAAAGAAAGATACAGCAAAGTTGCTATTGTAGTGTGGGTTAAAATTTTGATGCTAATCATCCTCTGTGAAATAAGAAAGCAGTGTGATGTATAACATACAAAATAAGCAGTCATTTTATGTGGAATAATAGATAAGGGAATAAGCAGCAAATTTTACCCCTAACAATACAGATTTTGATTTGCAGACACTAAGACTTGATTATATGCAAGGGTGCTGATAGCATCTGGGAGGGGATGAGCACAGTGCACTTATGAACAAAGTAGTAACTTTGTGTTCCTAGGGTAAGACTCCAGATGCAGATAAGCTGGAATGTAAGCCTGTGTCACCACATGGAATCCAAAACTAGTATGTCAAATAGAATACAAGATACTTAGCCATTCTCCTCAAATGAAGCAAAACCAAAAGTTTCTCACTGTTTTAGCAGAAGATAACCAGTACTGCTTAACTTATTATTCCCATGCTTCCCATTATTGGTCCAGATAAACATGTTTTGTTTTCACCTCATTTATGAGCTTTAAAATTTCAGTAACAAGTAGGAAATGGCCACATAAAGGAGGGAATTTTTCTATACAACATACTGGTGAGTCCCTAAATTGAAATACATTTTCATGATTCTGCAATTTAGAAGTTTCTGGTCTGATTGTAAAGCTTATAAAAATTACATTAGAAATAATGTAAGTAATTATGGAACTAGACAATATGGCCTCCATGGAATGATTGAAAGAGGAAATATTTTCCAAAGATATAAAACACAGCTGGTGGAGGAAAGGGCGGGAGAGAAGTGGCTTAAATGATAATGAAAGAGACCTGTTTTAAAGAGAAAACTTAAATAACTCCCACAAACTAAACTACTAAGATATTGAAGAGAATTTTTCTGGTGAGACTGTGAAGCCACCATTTATGGAGTCTCAATCATTGAAGACATTTAAGAAAGGTTCAAATAATTATCAAGCAGAAATTGCACAGGCGTAATTAATCTTGCCTTCAGGCAAGAGAATGCATCTTTTTCAGTTTGTTCTTTGAAGTTATTTTCATGATAGATGTCTACAAAGCCATTGATTTCTCTTTCAAAATTCTCTTTTACAGTGTATCTATTTTGAGCAGAAAGTACTTTTGAATCCCAAATCGCTTTCCTCTGACTGTAAATCTCCTTGTTTTCAAGTCAAGGATTGATCTTTAATTACAGGTACTACATTTCATAAAACAGTATCTCTCTATCTACAGTGGGTGATTTCAGTCTCTAAAAATACACACTTTAGTCTTTCAGTGCCCAAAAGAGCAGATTTGTTGTGACTTAACCTCAGGCAAGAGTTAAGTACCTCACATTTGCTCCCCTACTATCCCCGCCATCCTCAATCTTCCCTGAGAAAGGTAAAATGTGTGGATTGAGATAAGAACAGTTAATAGTTGAAATAAAGATAATGAAGATACTAACATAGATAGTAAAGATTATGCTAATAATGATTTTCATGATGATGATGATAATAATAATGAGAAAAATGATGGAAAGGAGAGACAAGGAGATAGACATTAAACCCAGGGAAAACAGCTACCTCCAGTCTATATACTGAACATGACATTCTGTGCTGTGGAATATCCCCCTGGCTAGTTTGGGACAGCTCTCCTGGCCATGTTCCTGCCCAGGTTTCTTGTGCACCTCCTCACTGGCAGAACAAGGGAAACTGAAACATCCTTGATTTAGGGTAAGCACAACTTAGCAACACCTAAAACAACAGTGTGTTATCAACATTATTGTCTTACTAAATCCAAAACATGGCACTGTACCGGCTGGTAGGAATATACCAGCTGAAAGCAGGGCAGGGTTAAACTTCTTTAACCTGGTGTAAGAAACCCAGGCAGAAAGACTCTGGTCCACTCCCAACAAACAATAAACTCCCAAGTACTTTCTGAGACTGAAAATTCATTCATGTTCCCGGTGAAGCTGCCTTAGTATAGACAGTGCAAATGGTGCCAAGTAGCTTCCTGTGTCTCCTTTGCACACAGGTGTTTCCTGTGTCTTTTCTGCAGTACTTTCCCAAGGTTACAGCTATTTCAATCATCCTTCTTTTGTCATACTATGTATCTGTCACCATTCATCTCTAAAGTATCTTATAGCTCACCCTCTCTCCTCATCTAACTGAAATATTTGTATCACCTCTGGATTGTGACTAGTCCATCAAAAAACCTCATGCAGTTGAAATTCTGTCATCTGTCTAGATTGTTCAGGAAGTATTAGACATCATCTAGGATTGAGCATTGAGCGTATCTTCCTGATATTCATCTGATATTTTTGGCCAGACAACTGTGCAGTGACACACCAGAGGAAGGGAAATATTAAGTGTACAGGTCAAAGCATCCTGGAAAGAATGCAGAAATTTCCCAGATATTCATAGTACCTCAAACCCAGCCAGGAAAATGTGACCATATTGCTTCTGGACACTTAAATCTCATAAATTCTAAGATGAATACTGATTTTGAAGAGCCTTTTTGAGTAGCAAATGGTCCATAGGCATGAGAGAGAACTGCAAAGGTTTGCAGTAGGAGGAAAGGCTTTGCAGCGGTATCTGGAGTCCTCTTGAAATTGCTAGGATACAATATACATTAATCTCTGTTTTTATTAAACTGTAGAACTACAGCATCATGTCTGTTCCTCAGATACTACAAAACGTGGTATTCATGTTGCTGTGAAAAGAACATAGAATGACCCTGAGTGCTTGTTCACAGTTGGAACCCCATTCATGTGCTCCAGGAGAGCACTTTTTTTCCTGAATGAAATTCAGTTCAAGCACTCCACTATTTCTACCCAATGTGAATTGGAGCATGGTAAATGTTGTCCAGAGAGATTGTGGATGGAAGTGTTCAAGGCCAGGCTCGATGGGGCCCTGAGCAATCTGATCTAATGAGTGACATCCCTGCCCAGGACAGGTGGCTCAAAACAGATGATTTTTAAGGTCCCTTCTAACCTAACCCATTCTATGATCCTTCTATGAAATGGAGTTAATTGGAGATTCACTTCAAAAGCACGTTTCATCTCCAAACTAAAATACTAATGTGCACTCACATTTCAAATTTCATCTCCTATTCTGAATTTTAATTAAACCTGCATTTCCAATATATGGCTCTGCAATGTTTATATGGAAAACAAGAAAAAAGGTTTAAAAATTTAATATATTTTGAATAATCTTATTGCATGTATTTGTTGCAAAGGATCCTTGGATTGTAAACAACTTATAAAAGATCTTTTTCATGGAAAGAAATTCCTTAGTCTGCCAAATAACTCACTTAACTCATCTTTTTAATGAATGGATTAAAAAATGATATCTTTTACTTTAAAGTGATTATTAACTGATTGACTTTCAGAAAGTATAGGTACAAAATCTCCAAATTTCACATCAACCCATTCTGTCTGAAAAAGGCATCTTCTTCCATTTCTGAAGTACAACTCCACCTTTACCATGTGAATTGACAGTCTTTGAACAGTATTATTTAAGGACAGGAAAATTTGGAGATAAAAGTGCATGTTATTGCAACTTTCAAAGAAACTTAGGAATGTGGTATATAAATAAACAGTTGGCTCTCAGCCAAGACACCAGGGCTAATATTCTATAACACGGAAAGTACAATGGAAGTAAAATGATCACTGATTTTGATTAGCTGATGGATGAAGAACACTTCCAAGGGGTAAAGTGCATAGTTTTATTGTTATTTATTTTATATCCTAATCAAAATGAAAGCATGTGATCAAAGATTGGACTTGTGAAAATACACAACAGAGTTAAGGCTTTCTGGGCAAGGACAGGAAATATATGATCACTGAGGGATGTGGGAAGATACAAAAACTGAAGATGTTAAAGAATAGTCAGCAATGGTAATTTGTGAGATATGTTTTCTTCCTTCTGCTGGACAGACTGGGGGTTGCTCAGTTACCTATTTCTGATGTTAAGCACAGCTTAATAAGATTTGCTCTTTAACCATCACTAAATGCCCACGTTTGTGAAAGGCAGATCTGAATTCAGCTCCTGCTCTTGCTGATACTGATGCTCTGAAGCATAGGATTGCAATGCATTTGTCAAGGGACCCAGGTTTGTTAAAAAAATAGGAATAGAAAAAACTTATTCTTAACTTTCTCTTTTGAACCCATCACTTCTGTACAAAATTCAGTATTTCAGTGTTTGTCCAGTTTGGACATTTAAGTTTGCCATTTCATTGGAAGATTAGCTTGTGACATGCTATTAGCTGCTTGAGCTTTTAGTGTCACTTGAGGACAGGGGAACCACAAATGTACAAAAACTGATAAAAATGTTAGGTATATCTTAATTTTTTTTAATTACTATTATTTTTCAGTCTTATATTAGCTTATTTCATTTCACCCACTTTACAACTTGAATATTAAAACAATGCAAGCAGTGCAGACATAATATGTTTATCACCATAAAATCAAAGGTCAGAACAAGCAATACATAAAAGATAGTCATCAACAGATAAGCTCTGTTAAGGTCTGTGTTTCTTCACATATAGAGATGTCAGAAATATTAGTTAGAACTCCTGTAAATCTTAAACAGTATTAGCTGCCCAAAAAGTAGAGTGTTAGAAGTTCATAAGTCAATGAAGAAAAATAAGAATCTTTAGATAGGAATTTTTGATTCCTGAAATCTACACTATAAAATATTAGATGGCATTACTCTGTGTGCTATGCCATCTATTGGAAAAAAAAATCTGAAATTATTCTGTACATTTATCTGGATTATAAGAAAATGTGTACAATAAAGCTTTCATTATGACAGATTCAGTAAAGTGTTGTCTCTGAAGAGGGACTTAAGAAAACCAGAAGTCCCATCAACTAAATTCTGATCTAAAATGGTGATTTTTCTGGGCTTTCAAGGGCTTATCTACTGGTAGAGCATCTCAATCTTAGTTAGATAGTTTAAAAAGGCAAGATAGACATGTAATCTTTAATACAGAGTTTTTTAAAATACATCCTAAATGAGAACCCTGGATGCTTCACTGCATCTTTAACAAGTTCATAAAAGCTTTCATGTGCTGAGCACAGACAAGGCTAAACTTGCTGAGAGGGAGATCAGGTCATCTTATTTCCCTAAGAACATTTTCCTTGAAAAAGGCATCTCTGCATGATATTTTTTCAAATATTTTTGGGACAACTTAATGATCTCAGTTTATTCAAAGTAAAGGCTCTTTAAAGACTTCTGATTTTGATATTTGTTTCCTTTGAGGTTTTGTTTTTCCTATAGCACTGACAACCTTTCCTTTCTAGGTGGATAAGTCCTTCCTCTAGGTTTCTACCACTCACACTGGGAAAACTCAGATCTCTATAGCTAAACTTTTTTTTAAAGATCTTCAGTGTGTTTAAAAGCAATTAGTTAATGAGAACTTATGGTTAATGATGCTTCAGGTAGAATGATATCTATTTTTTAATTTCAGCATGTTCTTTCCTCATCAGTTTTAGCTGTTCCAAAAATTTTTTAAAACTCTAGTCCAGAATTTTTGGCTTCAGAATGGGTAATGACCCTTTTCTTTTTTTTAACCATGGATATGAAGATTTCAATGATTGCTTTTATTATCTTGGTAAGAGTTTTTAAAAATCCCTAGTCAGATTCATGCTCCTGTTGCTCAAAATCTACCATATAGAGAGAAAAAGCATCCTTTTAAGAATCAATTTCTTAAAAGAAAGATTTATGATCACACTTAGATAATGAATAAATAAATTGTGAAAAGCTTTTCCCTTACCCCATTATTTGAAAGGTGGAACATATTAATATATATGTGAAAAGTAGTGTGGCATGATACCAACAGATTGTGGGCTGCGTATATAATGCATGTGGATTTTTGTTTCCAACAAGAACCTGTCTTGCAATCAGTAACAAAATTTTCTCCTCCATGAACCAATAAGGGGCAAGAAGGAGCTTGACTAAGGGGGGGAAAATTTGGTTTTTGACTAAGGTTTCATTAGAGCTGTGCTTACTGTATTTGCCATTCATATCAATCTAGATCTCCAGTGGAGCTTTTAATCTTAATTAACTCCCTGCTGTTACTAATTGTGCTTCCACCCTGAGATCCCTATGAACTGTTGGGGTTATATAGATTGAAAAGAAGATACGATGTCTAGAAAATAGAGATGCAAAATACTAGTCAGTAGAGTATTAATTCTATTTAATGCCTTTTCTTAAAAAGTTACTTTTGGACCAGGTCTTTAAATGTAGTTTCAGTATTCACCCCATTGCAGTGCCCCCAAAACCCTGAGGTACAGAGCTGCAAGATAGTTGCTAACAAATCAGTCCAGAAATGGTACACAAAGAGAAGTTAGTTTTGTCATTTCAATAAAAGTGTAGCATGAGGATAATTTAGGATTAGATGGACTAATAGAAGAAAACAAATCTACATTTTCAGGGTTTTTTGTAAAATATTTAAGTGTGTCTGTATGTAAAAAGCAGCTTCTGTTCAGCTTTCATTCACTATGTTCTCTTAAATAGTGTCAGTGAGCAAGCCTTTTCTGCTTCTAGAATAAGGATACCTGCAAATGTATAAGGGTCTTCTAGGATGAAAAGTTACTGGCTATTTCCTTGTCTGATCTATGGCTGTTTGTATGATAATTCATATAAAATATCTATTGAACATAAAACCCAAAAATCTTACATTGAGTGTAAAGTTTTTCCCTCACTAAATGAGACTTTTCTTTTGCAGATTTCTCTGTAGTGTTCTGTGTATGTCTTTTTTGTGTCTGCACCTAGTTTGTAAATCATACATTATAGTCCTGAAAGTCCATAATGAATGAAATAGACCTCAAAATTTGCCAATGTTATGATACCACTTATGACTCTCTTCAAAGGCTGTGTATTGTGGCCAAGAGATTACTATGCCATTTTCATCTGATCTTCCATTTGCTGTAGGTTGTCCAGAACTGCTGGGCTTCTTGACACACCTCTTTATGCTGTGTTACTAAACAGCTAAGAAGGAATTGCTCCACTCTTACTGTCTTGTCTCTTCATTTTGGCATTTACAGTTTATGTCCAGGCTGAATTTTTAGGGTTTAACCATTTATTAGGTGTGTGACAATAAAATATTTAGAATGCAAGAAACTTCTTTTAAGAAACATCTGAAAATTAGTAGAGGAATGCTCCCTTACCCTCAAAAGAAATCAGCACTTTAGAATACTTATATTTTTAGGAGTCTTCCTGAACTTCTTGTACTTATGGAGATTACAAAACTACTTTTGTGGTTCTCTTGTAAGTATCAGCTAGACACTGTCTCTGGTTACTACATCTAGAGCTGTGTTTCTCAGGCTATGATCCATGAGACATTGATTGTTGACCCACAAAAAAAGGAATATTTTCATGTGTGTAAGACAGAAAAAAGCATATTAGGAGAAAATGAAGAATAGTGGTAATAAAAGGAAGCCAAAGTTCAAACAGACTGTTCTGTTTTAAATAAGAGCCAATGTAGGAGCACTGCATAGTTGAAAAGGTAAATACTTCATTTAAAATGCTGAGAATCCCTGGAGCAGACCATTCATTACAATGTCTCTTCACTCTGATTACTTTTCTAATCAGTATGCATCTCAGATGTAGATTTAGTATTGATCAGATGAAATGGGCGATAAAAGATTAAAAAGACTAAATAATGTAAACCCAAGAACAACATTAAAAACTAGAAAAATGAAACAACTAGCTCACAAACAGCTGCTGCATTCTGCTCAGATCAGTTTCTCAGCTGCTATACAGAAAATCCAATTCAAAGTTGTTTAAATATGTATTTTGTACTGATTTGTTCTAGATATATATATAAGTGTTTTTCTGCTTAGAGAATTTACACTCTGTATGTCACATTTAAAAAGGTTTGGATGGAGTTCTTTAACACCACTCTCCTTTGTTCATTCCCCTAGAACTGGAAAAAGCAGAAACTCAGCATGTTTGATTTACATATTGGAGCAACATATGATTTGATGCTCTCTTACAGATGAGGGATGTTACAGAGGAACAGTTCTTTTACGTATTAAATAGCTTTACATAGTAACTGTGTCAAATCAGGAAAGATTTGTGTGAAAGATCTGTTTCTAAAACATCTTTAAAGTCATCAGAATAGATCTCTCTTCATTCTATCTTTCAGACCCCAAACCATTAAATAGAGCAGGAAATAAGAAAGGTTTACAAAGAGTACCTTAACAAAGACTGAGTTGAAATAAAAATAGAATTTAACTGAAGAGGATCTTTAGAAGAGTAAACTTCTGAATACCCTTCTTGCTCTTCTCTTTCCTACACCATATTCTCAGTCTTTAAAATGCAAGCAGGCTTTAAAAATGCAGAATAAAAACACATCTAAAAATCAGATTGCCACCTAGCCATTCCATAATATGAATTATCCTTCAGTTGTTCCCTATCCATATTTAAAAGTACCTAGGAAGTAAATAATTTTAAAGAAAATAAAGGCTGCTTCTCACATAACTTCAATTTTAAGATCAAAAGAGAAGTAGTTCCCAGGTTCCTCTCTGCCAGGTCCTTATATCCCCTTCAGTAATACTCGCTTGGTCTAATATTAAATAACAACAAATCATTCTGAAAATTATTTTTATGTCCTGAAAACCCATTTCCAGTTTGATAAATCTTATTTTCCATTTGTTGTAATTATAAATATAACCAAGTAAATCTGTTATAGCGATTTAACTAAACAGGAAATACATCATGTTTTCACTCAGTTTATTAATGGATATTAGTGCTTTCCAAGGGTTTTACTTTTTTTCTTCTTTTTTTTTTTTTTGCTATTTCACATGAAGTTCAGATAGAATATGGGCATGAAAACTTTTCATACCTCAAAGTGATGTATGCAGGCGCTGATTAAATATAATTGTTATATGTCACTAATAAAGACACTTTTAATTTCTTTTTGAACATGCAAACCATTAGAAATAAATCCCTCTTGAAAATGTCGGGAGGAAATAAATATTGTAAAATCACAGTTTTACTTCTGAGGTAAGCTAAGGACAAGTAGTGCCTCTGTAGTTGAAAGAGTCCTTCCTCAGTAGTGTATAAATCTCAGTAGGAATGATGGAAAAGAGTCCAAGATAGAAACAGTTTTTCCAAAAATATTCATCAAACATAATTTTATTGCACCAAGTGAGATCTCATAAAGATGTTTTTTAGAAGTCTAGATGTTCTGTAACAGCTCTGAGAACAACAGAAAAAACCCCAAATTTCACCTTTAACAAGCAGCATTTTTCAACTAAAAGGTACTTTGCTCTAAGGAAGTTACAGTGCCTAATATTAGTGAGTAGATCAAACTGAAACTCTTTTGAGGTAAAGGAATTTTTTAGAAATTGGTATACGCTACATCAGAAATAAATCAGCTTCAATAAAATATAGAGGATGTTAGGAGTTAGAAGATGGAGAGGGAGAGCACAGTGAGAGGGCTGATAGAAAAAAAGCTTTATTAACACTGTAAAGTAACAGAGAAGTTAAAAAGTTTTGTGCCCTGTATTGCAGAGGAATAAAACTGAACCCATCCCAGGCAAATATTAATCCTGGGTTGCTAAAACAGCATAACTGCACACACAGCATGGCTGAAGCAGTAGAGCAACCAAAAGGGAGTTGTCTTCAGCTGTCAACACACAGGACAGCACAACCTATCTAACCCCATGTCACTTCACAGGGACCAGTATACAGAGTGCAGAGCATTGAACACTGGTAGACCTTTTATTCTTCTGCTCCATCACGACATTATATTTGTTAAAAAAATATTGTGTGGGTTATCCAATCCACCTTTCTCTATACTGGGCACACAATTTTTATCTGAATATCCAGCTATCTCTGCTGTTCTTATCATATTCTCTATCATGATCTGCTGGGCTTTTGTATTTTTTTAGCATTTTCCCTATTTTTTTTTAGTTAATTTTATTCATATATTGAAATTTCTTCATAATTCATTTTATACCTGTTCAGTATACTATTCCTGCTAATTAACCTATCTCAGAAAACATTTTAAAAAGCACTCATATAGAATTTTATGTCCTCAAAACATAGAGTCATGATTAGGTTAGTTTGAAGTGTATCTTAAGCATTACCTAATTCTGACCCCCCTGCCATGGGCAGGATGCCACCAGGTTGTTCAAAGTTCAATACCACAACCTGGCCTTGAGCACTTCCAGGCATGGGACATCCACAGCTCCTCTGAACAATCTCTGCCAGTGCCTCACCACTCTCACAGCAAGGAATTTCTTTCTAATACCTGATAAAAACCTGCCCTCTTTCAGTTTAAAGCCATTCCTCCTTTTCCTATCACTACATGCCCTTGTAAAAAGTCTCTCTCCAGCTTTCTTGTAGGCCCTTCAGGTACTGGAAGACTGCTGAATTCTTCTTTCCTTCACAAAGACATAAGGCAAAAATCTTTTCAATAATGCAAGCAGTACAACTGATTACAGTTATATCAATTTAATGCAGTAATATTGAAAGAAACTTCAAGGTTTCAATATTGAATAACATTAGGTAAACAGTTGTCTCTCTTCTTTCTCAGTATAAAAATAGAATGTAGAATATTAGTGTGTAATCTAACTTATCTGGTAATTTAAAGTGAAAATTTGAGAAGAAAGTAAAACTTTAGGAATTTTCATCACTGTGAGTAACAGAAAATATTTTTCACTGCAGACATGCATACACATTTCTCCCTGTGTGCTGTCTTCTAACAGCACACCTGCAATGTGCTACATGAATATCAGCGTGCATAAAAGGGCTCACCATAACTTAAAGGCAGAACTTTCTTACACGTATATATAGCGTAATTGTTTATACAGCTTCCTGTAGTTTACTGAAATGGTTGCCAAACTGGAAAAGAAGAGATTCACACAATCACAGAAGTCTTTACTTAATTATTAGGTGTATATGGATAAAAATTTGGCTTTGCAGCCCAAGCAGGGATAAGGGAGTGTGTAAAAAAATGTATTATTTGTGTGATTTATTTTTAGTCAAACCTGCAGCTTACCATCTTTGTTTGGTTAGTCAAACCTGCAGCTTGCAGTGATTGGTTGTCAATGTTTTCCTGTAGGTAATAAACTGGAAAAGAGCTTACTTACAATAGTCACTGGGAAAAAGATATCGCTTGGAATTCTGAGATTTCTGGGTACTGTGCGTGTTGCTATCTTACTTATCAGGCAGTGAGAGCAGTCCTGATATTTCTGTTAGGTGGGTTGCAACGTGTTTCAAATCAGTCCCTTTAAATATCTTAAGAAAAAGACTCTTCATTTGGAGAGACACCCCTGATCAAAAAAAGATTACTGTCCATCCTGTAACATATTAGCTTCTGTGGGAGATTTTCCCATGCAAAATTTAATTATGAAAGCAGTTAATTATGAGGGCAGTATGTGCCCTCATACATTTGTTTTTTATAAAAATATTGATATTTAATAGAAAAACTCTGCTGTACCATCTTTAACAAACCCCATTTAACAGATAAGGAAATATAAGTACAGACACAACTTCTCTTTTTAGTTCTGGTTCTTTCTTTTGGTCACATATTTTTAGCTTCAAAGACCAAATGACTGTTTAGTAGTTCTACCATCTCCTTGTTTTACTAAAGGCTGGGAGAAACCTCTCCAACACTGAAGGCATTGCTTCATCACTGCCACTTAAGGAAAAGGCACTAGTACCATGAAGACCTATGCAGTCAGTGTTAAAGGAAAACAAAAATCAGCTCTTCTGTCTTGAAAATAATCCTGCTACAAATAGGACCATATTAACAGTGGGTTTTAATTTTTAGTTCAGACATTGTTTAAAATATTTATTTAAAATGTACGGTTCTTTCTCAGTTTAATGCAGCTGTCACTTTAATTTGCAAAATGTGTTAGAACTCACAGGAAAAGCAAAATCCAAAGATACTGGAAAATCTTCCTAAAGTATAAGAGACAGTCAGGAAACACCAACAAGAACAAATGTATACCCAAAATGCATTTTGTTAGGGATTTTATTCCACAAATTTTGATTCATAAGAGTGATAGAGATGACAGGTAATCTGTAGTTTGAGAGAATACATTCATCAGTGTAAGCCCCTGTCGCTGTTGGACACGAAATAAAGAAACTCTAAGATTTTTAGAAGGTAAAGAATAAGAAGGCTTTATTTTTCTAATTTTTCTTATTATTTATAAGATGTTACGATACAAAATGAACATGATTGGTGCATAGGAACGACACTTCTCTAATTCTGTTGGTTAAACTACAGAAGTAGAAAAACACCAGCTGGGCAAAGTTGTTATGAGAAAAAGTAGTTATTTATACAAGATTGTTTTGAGAAAGAAACTTGTTGAAAAGATTTCCCTTGGGAAAGAGTTAACAGTTACTAACAGACTAAAAAATTCTCTCAGG
Organism: Acrocephalus scirpaceus scirpaceus; assembly: GCA_910950805.1. Classification (NCBI taxonomy): domain Eukaryota; kingdom Metazoa; phylum Chordata; class Aves; order Passeriformes; family Sylviidae; genus Acrocephalus; species Acrocephalus scirpaceus. Next base: position 43,145,164 of record OU383780.1, read on the forward strand.
CTCAGAAGTACCAGGCCCATAAGCCCTATCTTTTTTTCTCTAACATGATAGTCAAGTATATAACTCATTTAGTTGGATGCTGTGATAGATGATTTGGTACTAGACACTTACCTTGTTACCATCTGACTCTAACATTGCTCTTCCTGGAGTGGCAGCATGTCTCATAAAATTTGTATGCAACTCCAAAAAGTTTCTCGCAGCCATCAAGCCTAGTCATATTTTACTGATTTGTTTAAAGAAAGTGATGGCTGGAACTCTGAATTCTCATCTCATAATGGGATTTCAGTGCCTAAATATCTGGTTGACAGTAGTCAAAGCACACAAAGGAGAACATGAAGAACATTTTAATGTTTGCATTATCGTAGCTCATTCTTATGCATTATGTGATTCCAGACCCAGCATGCACCCTGCCCGTGCCTTATTTTATCATATGTAAATGCAACCCATCTCCTTTCACTATGACTTTGGAAATAGCCTTCTAAAATGGAACAAGTACATTGAGGGTCATTTTGTAATCAATTCAGTAGATTATGTGATGTGGCTCAGTGTACCCATTAAAAGTGAGATTCAAACTAATTATGGTTCAAATAGGCGTCTGTTTTTTTATGTTTTGTACAGCTTATTTGGTTCTTTTTTTCTTTTGTTTTGTTTTCTGAAAAAAACACTTTAAAAACTAGGCTGAAAAGTAGACTAATTATATGCATTGGGACCCTTTTAAAGGGATACTAAAGTTTCAAACTGTGACAAAGTTATTGCTCAAATACAGCATTTATAGTGATTAAAGTGAGCATTTCATGTTTGATGAAAGTGCTTTTTATTAATTTAAAATCCTTCATGAAGTTTTGATGGCATACAAGTATGTTGCATTTTTTGTTTATCCTATTGAACAATAGATTCCCATCAGCCCTCATACTTTTATGACCTTTAACTACCTATTTAACAAATGCTACCATTTCATTAGTATTAAACTACTTATGTCCTCAGTAATTCCACTATTCCTTTTATCAAAGCCCAAATCCAATAGGAAAGAAAAAATACTTTTAGCCATTTTTTTCTGATCCTATAAAATTGTGGGCCACAGAAATGGCCAGGGGGATGGAGTATTTTTCCTGTTAAGACAGGCCAAGGGAGCTGGCGTTATTCAGCATGGAGAGGAGAAGACTCTGGGGAACCTCACTGCAGCATTTCAGTCCTTAAAGGACACTTACAAAAAAAAGAAGAGTGACTTTTAACACAGACAGATAGTGGGAGGACAAGGAGAAGGGTTTTTAAACTAAAAGAGGAGAAATTTGGATTAGATTTTTGGAAGAAATTTTTTACTCAGGAGGTGATGAGGCACTGGAGAAGTTGCCCAGAGAAGTGAATGTCCCATCTCTGCTATTGTTCAAGGCCAGGTTGGATGGGGCCCTGGGACCCGATCTAGTGGGTGACATCCCATATCTGTGGAACTAGCACTAAGCCTTTAAGGTCCTTCCCAGCCCACACCATTCTATGATTCTGCATATGTATATATCACAGATAGTACCTGATTTGCAAGAAGCTGCTTCAAGGAACTCTGTGATAAAAAGAAATGGGTAAAATTCTTTACTTTTTTAAAATGTAGATTTTTTTTACAATTCCTCTTTAGACTAATATTTTCTCTTTTATATCTATATCCATTTTAACCATTATCAACAGTCCATGATGAATATCTACAGAATAGATATGCAGAGCATATTTTTCTCTATTTTATTATCCTCTGCTGTTTAAAAAGTATTACTGACAAATGTGGTTTCTTATATTAAAGGAAAAATGAATAAGTGTCTGGTTTTATTCCTTAAGTATAAATATTAGTAAATTACCCTGCTCAACAATTTTATTTTCCAAAGTATCTTGTAACTTCTGCAGCATCTATTTTTGTAGATAGTATGGCCATATTTGAATATACTATTCACTTAGTTTTGATCTTCTGTTCCTGTTCCATACTTATCTCATAACCTTTCAGCTTTTAAACATAAATTTGATACTCTTTTTATCAAGATTCAGTTTAAAATTAACATTTTTCTCTTGCTTAAATTGTTCATTTGCTGAAAGTAAGGATTTTAATATCAACAGTTTTAACTATAAGACCTCCTGCTTGTTTCACCTTGTTTTTTAAAGACCACTTCCCAAGTTCTTTTCTACAGTTTTTGGGTATGGACTAATAAACAACCAAGCCTTTTTTATTTTCAGTTTCTGTGATAGTCTGATCATTATTCAGATTATCTTTAAACAGACTTGAAATCTTATTTTTAACAGCTATCGAAGCTGAAGTACACCCCAGAAATGATCATGATTTACTTGGAGTCATGCTCCACAGAAGAGCTGGGAGCAGTACACAGGCTTTCTCATTTCTAGGTTTTATCTTAAGCCATCACTGGCCGACTGCAATAGAGGATAGGAAATGTAACCTGTTACTGCCTTAGTGCACTTTTCTGAGAATTTCATTTAAACAGCAGTAATGTCAAGCACAATGACCTATTCCATTTCTTTAACTGTTTCTTATTCCCACCTACTTGCTGGCTAAGTCTGATGATGAGACATTGCTACAAGAACAGAAAATAGCAACATGTGAATCTATTTTTGAAATGCAGCTGTAACAAGACTGGCAAGTAGAATAAACAAAATCTCTGTAACGTGTAATCTCTCAACTAGTAATTTTGTGGTCCATTCTCTGATCACCCTATCACCCTGCTATCTTACCTCTGCATTTGGACTGGCAAATAAATGACATCTCATTTCCTGTCACACACCCAAATGTCCTAAAGGAAAATTTTCAATCAGTATACCATTTCTGTTGTCATTTTGTAAACTGTGGTAAGAATAAATGTTTCAGAGGGATTTAGTTCTTTCTAGGAAGCATTCCTTAAAGGCCTTAACCTTCAATTTTAACTCTGACTCAAAACATGTTCACATAGAATATATGGCATTGCCTCAGCGTTTCAGTAAATTGAGGAGCATCAGAAATGTCTGCTTAATAGATTTTGACACTTTTGTGATTTTCTAAAGTTTCATCATTTACAAATTGAAGCTGTTGGTAATAAAACTATTTTTAAACAAAAAATAAAATAGACATTTACTTCATGTGAACTAACGTCATTAATTTCTGAAAAGATGCTGGTCACCATAACATCAAGCAACAGTGCTTTGTGTTTCTTGCAGTAAAGCACAGTCACAGTAAAGTGGATTTGAAGCTTTATTTTCTATTATGTGACGTATATGGTCGTAGAACAGCTACATGAAACTACACGTAAGTAATCACTGACCTTTAAAACCAGATGAATGTGTATTAAAATTCAAGTTGTTTGTGGTCTTGTGTATCACTCCATCAGAGCTGTGCAAGGATCTGCTTAAAACTGAAGGGCAAACAGTACTCTGACCACTTTGTTAGTTCCAGGGTGGTGGTGAAGACACATTTTGGAAGTGCTGAAGTTACAGAGTATGTTTCTTCAGGCTGAAAAGGACACTCATTCCAAAGGTTCCATTTTCTGATCATGTTTTATAGTTGGTTAAGGAGGTTCTGCTATGACCTCCACATAAATCTGGAATGCTTCCTGCTAATTAGTTCTGACAACATATATTGGCTATGTCCAAACCATACATCTTTCACACAGATTCTTTAGGCTTAGGTATTGGGCAGGTCCTGGTTTGTCGGGTGAGATCTAAATTCAGCTGAATTAGGCTGAATTAGGTGCAAAGCTATCCAGCTCTATTAACTGAATGCACTTCTGAAAATGCAGAGGAGAAGTTTACATTTCCCTGTACATTGCTGCAAAAATGAAATTACCATACTCTCTCCAGACAATAAAAAGACAGAAATGTAATTTATTCAAATCAAATGTTTAAGGCTATCAATTTCACTGAAGGTGTTCTTAAACTGTTAAATTATTTCAAATTCTTTTCTATTTTACCCTTTCTATCTACGACAATGAACACTAAGTACCACAAAATGATAATGGCTTTTTAAGTCTGGAAAACCCTTGCAGAAATTAAGCCAGTGTCAGACTACATTCTAGTAGACAGAGATGTGTGTCATGACTCTAACTGAGATTTTGGTAGAAGTCTGTGGAAAGCCAAAGAAGTTCTCACAAAGAAAAATTTTGCCGACTTAGCCTTTTAGTGACAAATTAACACACAAAAAGTCTTTCTAGGTATCTTTGATATGGAGCATAAGAAAAAAAATTTAGTTCTTTGCCTATTTGTATTTGATCTGTTAAAATCTCCAGCCCAAATGATGCCACATTCCAAATTTCAGTCCCCCTTCCTGTATATTAAAAATAAACTCTCAAAAAGAAAAAGAATGTAATTTGGTAGCTACACACTGAAAAAATATCACATGTGAGTGGCTTTACAGACACAAGAGATACAAGCATCTCCATAAGAAGCCAGTACTTTCTCAGCTCCTGAGATTAAAATAATAGTGTATATGTATATAAAATATTATAAACAAAATATTTTTTGTGTATATATGTGCACAATATATAAAAAGTGGAATACATAAATAGACTTATATATTTAAAGTGCAAAGCCTGAAGGAAAATCAATTGGTAAGGTATATAGTAAGCCTTACTTGTTCTCCTCTTCAGCCTTTCAGTAGCTGCATTCTTGCCTCATTATTGCTAACATAAAAGAGGGAAAGAACTAACATGCATTTACATAGTTACTAGGGGAAAAGTATGGCCTCTGTATGTAATCTTTAACAGTCACAGCAACAAAATTTTGATGTAATTTATAGCGGCCCAGCATGTTTCTTCAGATGTGTTGCATGTTCCTAAATTAAATTAATTCACAAGAGTAAATAACATATGTACAATTCTTTTTCTGTCTGTGTGTTAATCTGCTTTTAATCTTCCACAGAAAGACTAATACCCATTAGTAACTCTGCCTTTTTTGAAGCCATAAGTTATTTATTTATAAATTATCTCCAAATATCATGTCTTCTCATTAAAAAATAGTAGCCTGGAAAGACATAGTAATGGTGCAGACTCAGCTGTTTCTTTCTTGCTTCCATTTAGTGTTAGAATGTCTGAGATCTGCTTTTTGAAAATGTTTTGAACCAATAACAGAAGAATTTCAGATCTTGTACCACTTCTCTCTACCTTTCTAGAATATTTAGACAACTCAATTAAATGTGGTCTTCAAAATTCTCCAAAAGACAGGGGCTATAGATCCAGGATATTTCATATATCACTGTTAGTTTCTTTCTGGAGAAAAAAAGCACTATTAGAGATAAAAAACTCAAAATGCTGATGCCAAAAAAATCAATTGATTCTGAGTCATTCTTAACATTTTCAGGCTTTTTTTGTCACTATTTCTGCTACCTAAGAGATTTCTTAAGATTTTTGTTAAAACCTCACTTTCTGGCCAAAAATATTACGTAGTTCTGACTGGCTGTACTATTTCATTTTCAAGAATCTCTTTCTGCTCTAAGACAGTCTTTCTACATGAGCAATAGGAAGGATCTAACTTCAGTGGCTACTGTCAGAACATCTTCATTTGTGTGAAAACATAGGCAAATGAAGTAACTGTCTTCAGACAGAAATAATAATGATTCAATGCCAGTAGGAATTCAAATATGGTTACTGTAAAAAAAGAAGTTAAAAGCAGTAATATCTTAATGTGATAAAACCAGGCAAGTCTGATTTTCTGTGTTTATTAGTCTCTGTGGCTACTTTCTAGGCATAGAAACCTGGGAATACAATTTGTAATTCAGACATTCTGCAACTCTTTCATGCACACTAAAATGAACTCTGTCTCTTCTAGGAGGCATGGCATGAGAACTGTGCATTAAAAACAACAACAACAATGAAATTATACCTTAACACCCTGACTTATTTATAATTTTCTCATCCAGAAGTACTGTTTGTGGTCCATCAAGATTATGCCAGGGACAAAGATATCATATGATATTGTGTCAACACTACAGTAAGTTAGCTATGCAGCCAGGTACCAGCATGATTATGCAAATAGAGGCACTATTGCCTTATCAGTCAAAACCACTGGCAGAATGCCTGGGAGACAGATTTCAATAAAGGAGATACATTCTATCTCAGTGAGGCTGACATTAATAATTTATGATTAATCAGTTTATGGAAACATATTAACAACAGAAGGCTGTGGACAGCAAGATGGATTTCTTGCCTCCACTTTCCCCATTTTTTTCCCCCTCCTACCTGACTTAATTTTTTTTTTTTGTGATTAAAAGCCATGTAGAGGCTCAGTTTTTCACAAGAAAATGGATTAGCTTCTAAAAGAACCATACGGAACTGCTGAGCTGGGGATGAAGTGATGAGAAATCACACAACTAAGATCGGAGCTGAGCTGGTGTCAAATTTGCCTCTTACATTCCAACAACCAGGCCTGTGTCAGGACATCTTAATAATAAAAGATGAATTTGTATCGTGATTAGTATTCACACCTGGGATTTAGCTGTGAAGTATAAAATACCAGAAGTCTAAACAGCATATTCCAGCATAAACATCATCCCTCCAAACAAAAAGGAATTAATGCAGGGTTCCTTCATGAAGAATTGCTGCAAATGTGAAGTTTTCTTGGAGCTCATGCATAAATTATTTAAGAAAATATTAATTTAACACCTGTGAATACAATTTGTAATTCAGACAAGAGAAGATCACCCTTTGATAAAGTTCTAAATATCCACTTTTGAGCTGAGCCTCTGAAACGCTTCTGCAGCTTCTTAAAATCCAGGTGTAAAACCATTGGGCAGAGTCACCTGGAGCTTGATAGCATTATCTCTAAGGCTAGAACAACACACACAGATACTGGCTCAAAAATGTCTCTCTTCCACCCTACCTTGCTCTGAAAATCTAATAAAATGGTTTCTGCAGAAAGGACAGATAGAGCAATGCCAGGTTTGAGCATCTAATGGGACCTTACTGGGTTCTTCTGAAATTAAGCGAGCTAATTCAGTTTTGCATGTTGCAGAGCACATGTTTTAAAGAAGAAGAAAAAAGAATAAACAGAAACAAAAACCAAATGAAAAGAACAAAAAGCCCCCTAAAAAATTGAAATAAAAAGTAATGTTCTCATAAATAGAAAGGCTGCCTGAAATTTACTAAGTTCAGTTTTTCTTTAATGAGAGGAATGTGTAATGTTAATACATTTTATATGCCACAAAGGGGTTTTCCTTTTAGTGTTTATTCTAATTTAGCATCATGACACTGCATTTTTTCCTTTTTTTTTCCAAAATTTTGTTTTCTATGCATGCACTTGCCTTAGATGTTTTGTACCTAGCAAAACACATCACTATTGAGAAACAGAAGAGTGAAAGACATCAAAGTGCAAAGTGAGAGTAGAAACACATCTATGTTAGTATCAGAACATTACTTCATTATCTTTTTCTGCTCTGCCATTTTAAGGCTTGAAAGCCTTAAATTAATTTATACTTTGCAATTTTAACCTGAATATATATTTATTGCTATTAACCACCAGAGACTTTGAGTGCCTTAAAACATGTACTAACAGAATCTGATGCAACTAAATTGAGCCACATTGCAATGCAGAATGTTTCTGGAGCCACCAGTGACAAAAGTAATTGATAAATCAACCACTAATTGACTTGAGATAATGAAGGTATTTTTAAAGTGCAGTGAGATTGTGTCCTAATTAGCTTTGTAGAGATAGAAGAAAGGTTATCTTTACTGCAAGATTTTTGGGTAAGTGATGGGTTTAAAGAAATCAGATAAATATGCAATGAAAAAAATTGGTAAATGATACAGATTGTGATTCTGTCTTTGTACAGAAACAACTTTAGCGCAACATTCAAAGGCCCAGAATTTTATTTTTTTTCCTGATTCAGGAATGTATATCAACAGGTGTATTTATGTAAGATGCTGTGATTTTTAGTAGGACTTCTATATCCTTCTGTAGACCAACTTTACATAATGTGACCATTTCAGAATTTCCTAAATAGCTATTTATCTTTTTAATTGTAATATAATATTTTCCTGGAACCCCTTCTGCAGAATATATATTCCATACATTTCAAGGTGATTTAATTTGTATGTCACTGTCTACTCATTGTGGATGGATATTGCTTATTGCTAATTCTAGGAATGTTAAAACTAATTATGACACAAGTTTTATCAATTTTACAAGAATATGGTTTCAGTTGATCATTTGGAGACTGTTTGGGATTGAAGGAATATGTGCAGACACAACTTTTATGTGATTCCCACTTTGGTGACTGAAACTGCTAAATATGCTTGCTATTATTTCTCTGTACATATCATTCAGTTTTCTTGAAGGATCAGCTGAAAATATCTTGACTATAAATTAAAATAGACTATTTCAGACAATAAATTAAGGTTATGATTCTTGCTTAGTCCACAAAATGGATTTATTTTAGAGCAGGCTTGACTTCCAGAAAGCAAGTACCTCCAGCCCATGAGAATGTGAAAGGCAACAGGCTGTGCTGCTCTGGAGGAGACCAAGTCTTCCTCTGGTCTCCTTTTCCCAGTGTCAGAGTACCTGCTCCAAATAATTCACAACTCTGAGGGCCTTTTTCATTTCCTGATTATTCATTTTTAAGTATCCTATTCACTTTATCCTTCAATGGGAGCTGGTCTATGCTTCAAATCCCTCTAATATGCATTCTCAAATGCATGTTAAAAGCTTTGTAACAAAGAGAACAGAAATCAATTGTTTTCAAACTGGGATTTAACAAGTGGGAGTTGATTTAATTTATAAAAAGTGCAATTTAGATGGGAATTGAGAGAAAGCATTTCTCACACATGCTGTTATGCTAGTGTTGTAACATATCAAAATACTGCAACCCACACCTTGCAAAGATTTTAAAAGACAGGTTTGACAAATATCTTTCAGGCATGGTTTAGTTGCATTAAGCCTATTTCAAAGCCTGTAAAAGTAACAGGATGACCTAGAAATTTATTCAGGAGACCCTTTCAGTCCTATAGCAATGAATACATATATGATGCATTATGTGTCATATCCCAGCAGAAATTGCTTTCTCACCAATCTAAAGCTCTCTGCTCAGTCCATAAAATAAGTCCACACAAGTGAAAGTTTCTTTTACATAAGTGCCAAAATCCTTAGATAAATATTGGACCTCTACTATAAAGCTAAGGATTATGTTTAGAGCACAGAAATCAAATTAAGTAAAATTTAAATGCAAAAAGCTGTTACTCTTTCTGTAGCTATGTAACCCAAAGCCTCAGATGACTTCAGTACCTTCTATTAATTCCACTATGAAGCTACAAATTTCTCTTTTATTTTATACTTTTTTCCCTCTAATTTGTCTTAAGATAACTTGGCTCATTCTACAGATTGTAGTTCTCTGGATGTCATAATAAACTTCAAATATCTTGAATTAATTAATTTAATAAGCTCCCAACTACAAATTATTGACCCCAGTTTCAACTGAAAGTCCAAGAATTTTATGTTTGTTCTTTGAAATCAGAATTTCACCCAGAGTATCTTTACCTTACTTTAAGTGTTCACTACTTCTGGTTGATCTATTTCTATATGAAATGTGCCTTTCTTTTCTCTCCTTCTCTTTTTTTCCTGTTTTAGCACCTTCCCACTACTTTATGTCTCAGGTTCCCGTCCCAGCTCTTCCTTATCTTTACATTTAAAAGGAAGAGAGCATTAATACCTCAAAATTCAGTTTGATTGGGTTATATTTGGAAGGTAGGAAAGGTGTCACTGGACTTTTTCTGTTCCTTTTTCAAAAATGATGCAGCTTCTGAAGACTTTTATTGCTTTTATATTTCCCAGCACTGGGAAGATAAAAATAATGCTGGTGTTTTGTAGTTTTTTTCTTTAGAAATTCTTGTTTTCTGTATTTAGGTAGTGACATGTTGGGACAGCATGAATCATACACCATTTTATTTCTCCTTACAAAAATTGCTGTAAATTTTGCATTTGTGTATAGTAATCTTACTATTTAATATCTTTTGTACTGTATTGTAATGATGCTTTGTTTAATAGTTTTTAAGACCTGCATACTGAATAGTACTTTCCTAAAACTTTTAAAATAATTGTAAGAATTTGTACTGACTTCACAAATATGAGTCAGACTTTAAAAAAACTATTAAAATAATTTCATCATATTGGAATTAAGTGACTTGTTCTGTCTCTGGGACTGTTCCGTAGTGCCTCTAATTTTATAAGGCTGCCATGTCACAGCTGAAATTAAAGTAAAAGGCAGCTGTCATAGATGGATTGAGCAATATTCTCAGTTTATCTGAGAATTGATATAATTACATTAATTTCTGAAAGGAATATCAATTTACCCTTGAAAGGATATAAAAATTCTACTTAGAGGGCAACATTTAAATATGTCGATCAATTCCACATTTTAATGACTTCATTTTTCATCAGGGTTTTTTTTTTTTCACTATCTGCATCATCAGAATAATCCAGTGCTTCATTTCCTGACCCAGTGATTGGATTAAGAGTAATATCTGAAACCCAAAGAAAGAAAGACAAATAGATTATATCAGTGGGCTTGGAGCAGTACTTTAAGGAACGAATTTTGATGTAATTTCCTTTTACTTGAAAAACACACTCACTTCTGTTCATGCCACATTCCTTCGGAGCATTACTGCCTTCCACACTGCTGTGAAGGCTTGGACATAATGTCAGCTGTGAGTGGTCATTATGATTTGCCATTGTTCTTTCTGAACATGACATTAGCCATGTATGCATTTGTCACTTCTTTTCCTGAGAGGGGGAAAATCTGACTGCAAAAGGTTCAACCTTTCTCAAGGTCTTCTGTAACTGTAGAGCTTTGAGAGGCACTTCCCTGCAAGCAGGAGTGCTGTGGACAGACATGTAAGGTAATTGTTCTCATCTGTGTCTGCACATTGACCTGTGGAATCCTTACCCTGCAAGTGGCCAGCTCAGGGGAGCGTTACTGAAAATCAATACCTGTTTGTGTCTCCTATAGATAAAAGCATCAGAATAATCCATTCTGTATCCAAATGAAAAGGAATATGGGTATCCTCTGTCTCTGCAAAATTCTACCACAGGTTCAAACACTAAAGCCTTTGAATATGTGATATCAAGCCTTAAGGTCTTTAACTTAACTTACTGCACACAAGTTTGACTTTTTTATGGCTTCTTCCATCACTTAAATGAAGGCAGTCACTGGTTTAGAGTGATGCTTGCCTCAGGTGGTGGTCTTTTCACTTTTAATCTATGCAACAATACACTTAATCTTAGGGACAATTAATTAGCATTGTTAGTGGTCTCTTGTCACATTACTTCTACTAATATAATTTTAAGCAGCCAATTGAGCTATTCATCATAATTTACTAAAGACTGAATGCTGAAAAAATACAGATTATCAATTCCAGTTACAAACTTCCTTTTGTCTCGGTCATCTAGGATAGATTCTCTTAAAATCTTGAAAAACACCTTATCCATTGCAGGTACCCTATAGCTCTCATTTCTCTAGTATCTCAGTACACATACAGTGCTGCTGATTGTTAAGGAGCCCATATTTCAACTTTATATTTCATTTCTGTATGGAGACTACAAGTAAACAACAGTATAGAACGTGCAGTGGAAATACCTTTTATAAGCACAAATACTAAAGTACTAAAGTACTTTAGTACACAAGTACTAAAATAGTTGTTCTCTGACAGTTAAAAATATCAAGTCATTTCAAATCTGACACAGCAAAAGGAAGAGGTGCCCTCCAGAGGGACCTGGACAAACTTGAGGTTTTGGCCCACAAGAACCTCATGAAGTTCAGCATGAAGGGGGTTTATTAAAAAGAAGTAGAGCAACTTTTTATTAAAAAGAAGTAGAGCAACAGTATGGCCAGATGCTGATGGGACAAGGGAGAATAGTTTTAAAAAGGGGAGAGGCTTAGATTAGATGGCAGGAAAGAAGTTCTTTACTTCAGAGAGTGGCGAAATGCTGACACAGGTTGTTCAGAAAAGTTGGATGGGGCCCTGAGGAACCCAATATAGTGAGTGGCATCTCTGCCCTTGGAACTTGATAACCTTGGGTCCCTTCCAACCCAAGCTTTTCTGCAATTCTATGACAAATCAGAATTTTAGTCTGTGCATGGAGAATGCATATAGAAAATCTCAGTTCTATCAATACAAGAAAGCTCATGTTAGGAAGAAACTTCTCTGCCAGATGGCATTCGGGAATGCAGAACACCTGATTCTTCTCACACATGTATTTTCTCCACTATAATTTCAGCATGTCTAGTAAGTAGACTGAATACTGCCAGAGGGAAATGTCTGTTACATACACTAAATGTTAGCAAGTTCTTTTTTCCTACATTTGTATTCAAAATGTTCAATACTACAATAATACAACTTCATCCTTTTCCATGTAATGTAGTACTTACTTTATCCCTTGTTCATGTCACACTTTCCAGCTGACTGATTTGTCTAGTGAGTATAAGGGATGATTGTCAGATTGAAGCAGCATTTACTTCCTGGTGGATGTGGTGAACTGTGTACAACAAATCTTTTGCTTGATCGGCGTTGGCTTTCAGAGGTCTGTGTAGTGAACTGCTCAATCAGTACTCTGAATTGTTCTTTTATCGTCATCACTTCCTCTCTGGAATCCTGATGTCCAAAGAACTCTGTCCATAAGAGGTTATGTTTACAATTCATGTCCATATCATAGTTAAAAGCTCTAATTCATCTGCTCAAAATGTAAAATTCATGCAAGGTACACAGATTCTTCTCTGAATCTGGAAACTGTGAAAAGATCTCTGGGTTAGCATTTCAGGGCAACGCAGGTTTGTTTCTAAGTTTGAAAGGAGACTCTATGACCATTTAAAAATGGGTCTTGTCCAAAACCAGGGGAGAAGTATCTCCATTGTGAATCACTCCCTTGTAGGACTAATTACAGGTAAGACTTGATTCAAGCTGTACAATGCAAGCGTTCTTTATGAAGCATTAGTCTTAAAGGTGTTTGTCACCCATTTGGGGCAGTGATTATTTTTCTCATTTTTCTAATGGAAAGTCAATACTAGATTAATGATTAAATACAAACAAAAGCCCTAAGGTTTTAGCCTTTTCTCCAACACCTCTATGATGTCTTCTCAGCATCAGCTGATCAAATTTCCCTGTTGCCTTACATCTGTAACTGTGAATTACAGTTTAAAGATAAAGGCCAGAGCTTTAAATGATGCAGTGAAAGTCTGTATTTATGACATTTCAAGCATATTTTTCAAAAGCTGTTGAAGTAAGAAAATGAACTTTGGCCAAATTCTGAATCTGAACTTTGAATTTTCTGGGTTTTTTCCCTGTTCTGTAGATTTAGTTGCCTCTGACAGATTAAGCCAGAAAAAAAAATAAAAATCATGGATAAATTTAAAGTCAGTTATAATTGGCTGTTTACTATAAGACAATGACAAGTTGATGACTGAGGTCTTTTCTTAACTGCTAAAAAATGTGTGTGAAAGACATGCAATGATTCTTCTCTATAGGTTTATTAAATTCAGACTTCAAATCAACTGCTAAAAATTAACCACTAAAGGACCAGGTCGATAGATGTGAATGAATATTAAAATGCCCTTTACCCAGAAGAATGATTCCTTTGTCTCTAATGTCAGTTATTGTAGACTCTTTTGTCTGAGGACATCTTCTCACGTTTATTCACTAATCTTTATCTGCTAATTACCTGAATGGCAGCCAAATTAGTTTGCACATGTGAATTCTGCTCTCAAAAAATCAACTAGAGTAGAAGCTAATGCAGGATATTTCTGAACTGATTGTTGCAATTAGCTTCCTGAAATATGCCCCTTATGAAAATAGATAAAGTTTTTCAGCATCAGAAATAAAAATTAAAGTTGTGAGCCTCTGAGATGTCCATAGACACCACAGTTCCACAGAGGGCAAATAGAAGGAAATACATCACCTGAAGTGTTCTGACCCTTTTATTGATCAAATTGATCTTTTGTGTGTCTTCCTAACAGTTCATGCCAATGTATATTTTATGCTAGCCAGACCACTTATCCTTTTGGGATGAAAAAAAATACGAATTTTAACATAGCACTGTAGCCCCCTGAGGAAATAATCTGAAACATTCAATACTGTGAAGTGGTGTAGTAGAGGATTTTTCTCAAGTGTGAGCCAGAAGCATCTACATTAATCAATACCAGCTCTGTATGTAGAAAAGGGAACTTGAGATCTTCTTTGAGAAAAACCTAAACCTAAATCTGAAGAAGAAAACAACATTCTGAATCCATGCACTTCCCTTACATGTTGATGTGTAATATACCCCAACATGGAAAGGAAAGGGGGGAGCCATTCTTCTGGTCACAACAGAAGGTCCCATGTTTGGGGTTTTCCATGTCAGGTGGCACTTGATGGTGGGAAAATAAAAAATATTTTGAGTTACGTTCAAGCAATATGTTACTTGTCATTTGGAATAAAAGAAAGAACCAAACCAAAACAAATTCAAACAAAACCAAAAAACATAGAAAGCCAAAACAGAGAAATAAAAAGCATGACAAATATGTAACAGGTTTTTATGCTTGCACTTCTTATACAGAAATTCCTCTGTAATGCTATCAGACTCCTCAGTATAGCTATTACATAATAAACAACAATAATAATAAGTTATTTTTTTATTATTATATTTGGCTCTGAACAACATGTAGGTAATTTACGTCTCTACAGATTCATTGAGTTGAAGGGAATTTGGTTCATACATTTGAATCCCATCAGAGAGGAAGTGAGATAGAAGTCTAACTAGAGAGCATTTCTGTGGACCAATGACAAAAAAATATAATTTTTTTTATCCTTATATATTAAAGTGTTTAAAATTATCTCCTTGGTTGGTTCCAAGAATCTTCATGGCCACCTCATATTTTGAAATATGATTTATGATGGAAATACTTTAGGAAAATTGAGCTTTAAAAATCAGAGATTACCGTAATTTAGTCTAAATTCTGCAGCATTCTGAATTCAAATTTCAGAAAATATTTTTAAAATTACAGTCTTGCTCCGAATCTTATGAAAAGAATTCTTAAGTCTTGTATAACACTTATAATTTCAGAAATGCATATCACAATAATTAATCTTAGCAACATGAGTCAAATATTTTTTGACAGATCAGTAAAATATTTTTGCATGGAATTTGATATGATTAGTTTCCTCCAGCAGGTCAGTAGTGGGACCTGTGGTGTAGCTCCGATTCGTAATGTCTTTGCATAATTCTCTCTCATGTTAATTGTGAAGCATTTTTACATCACAGGAAAACAAACAAGTCTTTATTCCATTCTGGGAATGCAATAAAGTTACTGTGAATTTGTACTGGGCTGGAGCTGCAGAAGTTCTTGCCAGAAATGCTTGTTAATACATGAATTGTCTCCAGCCTGAGGAATATAAAGAGACATTAACAGTCCAGTCACTAATTTTAGATTAATACAATGATGCAAAAGAAAATTTAATTTAAAAAAAAAAAAGCATTCTGTGTTTAACCAGAAGGGCTATGTATGTGTCCAAGCGTGAAAAAGAACAACTAAAGATTAGCAGAATATCAAAGGAAGTATGTTGACAAACTCTTCAGAAATTAGGAATTCAAAAACATAAATTGGGAAACAATCTAAGTTAAAACTTTAATAGTAGATATTTAAATTACAAGGAATGAAAGCTGCAATGTTGTGCTAAATATGTACAATTGTCTACATTTTTTTTAATTGCAAAATCTAAAGTTTTTCAGTTATATGTAAATGAACTCTTCCTGCTACAGAACAGACCAACTGAAAACTGTGATTTTACGCAAGTTTTCCAGCATAGGAAAAATATCCACTTGTTAACACATTAAATTTGTGATGTGATGTGCAGCAATCATTTAAAATTTCATCATTAAAAATGTCAGTGGCATTTACTGACTTCATTAAAGGATTGATGACTCTGGATTGAAATTAATGAAGAAATGTTTTTGCCAGTCTTATAGCAGTAGCTAATGCCTGACAACACCCCTTATGAATAATAAAAACTCTTTACACAAACTGAACTAACATTTTGGAAGTTTATAAAATGAACCATCGCTGCAAATAGAGAAGTTATGATATTTCCTGATGATTTGCTTGAATTTATTCTCTGTGTTTGTGTGTGTGTGTGACTGTCTGTCTGTCTGTCTGTCTGTCACTGCTGGAAGGTGTTTGGGTTCATTGTGGTTTAACCCCAGCTGGCAACAAAATACCACAGAGCTGCTCAGTTTCTTCCTCCTTCTGCCAGATGGATGGGGACAAGGACTGGAAAGAAAAGGAAACCTTATGGGTTGAGATACAAACAGCTTAATAATTGTAATAAAGGGAAATATAACAGCAACAACAATATGATCTTGGTGATCTTAAAGGTATCAAAATAATAATAATAATAATAAATAATAATAGTAAAACAACAACAACAATGTGATCTTGGTGACCTTAAAGATAATAATAATAATAATAATAATAATAATAATAATAATAATAATAATAATAAGAGAGGAATAAAACCCAAGACAAACAAATGATACACAATACAGTTGCTCCTGGAGAACAAGTTTTTGTAGTGAGAATGACATTGTATGGCATGAAACTTCTCTCTGGCCAGTTCAGGTGTCCTGGCTGTGCTCCTTCACAGCTTCTTGCACACCTCCTAAGTGGCAGAGCATGTGAATCATCCTTAAGATTGATTACTGAATATTTCGTTTCTCTAGCAAATGAACTGGCTTTTTGTTCATATTGTTGTCACATAAATAGTCCTTTTTGATCACATCTGTCAACTCCAATAACCTCCAAAAAAATACACCCTTGTCTCTCAGAATCCAGCTTAAGGTTATTCAAACAACAATAGCTAGTAGCAATTCTTTTCTTTTTTAACTATCTGATAGTAAATAATAGTAACTACTTTGAAGTAATATGGATATTGCAAAACATATTTAATTGGGGTTTTGCTTTGGCTTCAGCTTTAGCTAAAGGACACTACCAAGTAGATAATACGGGCTATAAAAGCTTTGCTTGTGGCACTAGAAAGAATTCTATTGTAAAAACATGAGGGTGACTAACCTCCTTTGCTTCAGAAAAAAAGAAAACCTAAACCCTACATATTCTTGACTGATTTTGAATGCATACTGAAAAATTTGCTGTGGTTCAGAAATGTTTTTCTGTCCGGAACGTCTCATTGTTTTGCCTGCCCTAATTGAAGCAGATATTTTTCAGAAAATTCACCTGTTTTTCCTGTATCTCACTTTAACAGAGGTTTTATTTAAAATACATTCTCTTCTCTGGTATACATACACTGTTCATACTCTTCATTCTCATGTCAAAAATTTGAGGGAATTGAGGGAATACAGTGTGTGGGAAAACTCACTAGGAACTCAGTCTCTAATTCCAACAATTTTGTAATTCCAAGGCAGTACCTACACTTTCAGTTTACTACCATTTGCTTTTGTTGGAGTGAGTCTGGAATAGCTACAGAAGAGAATAAACAGGCAAACATTTCAAAGCCCAAAAAATACAGACTAATCAAAATTATAAATGACTGTGTAATAGAAACAAACTCTAGCAAATATTGAGTCTAAAGTCATGGGTTTCACACTTTTTCATTTTACAAAAAGATGAGAATTTTAAGAGTCAATAATTTAGAACCTGGAAGATATGAAAACATATCTCTGTGTATCTCTAATTCTTTACTGGAATCTCAAAATCTAGTGAAGAGCTCTGACAGTTTTACTGCATATACACATATATACACTAAAAATGAAGCAGAGCTAGAAGGACCTCAGACACATAAGCAAGAAAAATTACTAAAAAATTTATTTTAGAGAATAAAATTAGAGATAAATTAATTTAGAGAATTTTATGCAAAACCATGGGCTGAAACCAGACATCCTGGCTGCATTTCCCATGATATCTTTCACATATAAGTCACACAGAGTAGATAGCACATATTAAGTTCATATCTTATTTTACCTCATAAAAAATTATTTCTTTACACCAATGCCAAAATTCCCTGAAAGTGAACCAGCAACAAAGCCAGGAAATAGGTTTCCTGTCATTCAGTCTTTTACACTGTCCACTGGACCGTGTTGACTTCTTAAAGGTTAGTCAAGCAGCTAAGCACCTTTCTGAGATGATGAGGATCTGTTTGCCACAAGCTTATTCCAATAAATATGTGAGGTTTGTTCTACCTGCAGACAAGCCTACAAAACAATTTTGTATGATTAATAGCCCTAGGAGGAGTGATATGGGATGACTAAATACTTCTAGGTCATCTGAAAAAAATCCAAACCAGTTTCCTTTCCGAAGGTTCCATAAGTACTAATTGTCTTCCTGACACCACACACAGACAAGCACAAATCTGGAGAGTTTACGGACTCACTTAGGAAAAAGCATTTCTATCAGACACTGACAGCTTGAAGCTGACATAGCCTCCCTCATTCTTCACACGTAGCCGAGTTTGACACCACCTTTTGGAAGCAATGTATGACAGTTTAAAATGAAGGTAATCTTTCAACAGCTTGAAAGGCTTCTTTTCTTTTCTCCTTGAAACAGACTGTGCAAAGAGGTAACGACAAAAATAATTAATTTAAATCCTTCTAAAATTTCATCAGTTTGGTTTTCCAAAATGTGCCCCTTCAGAAAGCCTGAAGGGTAGTTATCTGCCTCCAAAATAAATTTTAATAGCTTACTAGAAGCTGCTCAGGTGTGGATATTTCTCTTGTTTATCAGTGCTTTGGGTACATACAAGCAATTATTTTTTATACTGAGGAGAGACATTCTTCAGGCTCGTAGCAACAAGTATATCCATTATGTAGTTCATATCTTTCTGAACCTGGATTTATTTCAGGATGTTTTAATATTTTAATGGAAAAAGTTGATTTTTTAATGAAATATTAAGATTAAGCTTTCAGTTGGTAGTTCCTCCCTTTATTAATTCAAAAATGCAGATGAAATGTGCTCTTTAGTTAGTTATTATAGCTAGGGACTTCTACCGAGAGTTTTATCTGCAAGCACCTCTATTAAAAAAAGGATGAGACTGCTCTGACTAGGGGAGTTAATAAGCAGGCACAAACAAAGAGGTGTGTCTGACTGCAGCATTAAAAAGAGGAAAGTCTAACTAGGCAAGTTCAAAATATCAGCTTTCCAGATACATACAGATTTTGTGGGTGTAGCCCTTCCCGTAATGAACAAAATACTAGCATTTCTTTTTATGCTTTTGCTCAGCTCTTTCAGATAAAATATATTATGCAAGCTCATTCTGTGAGTTTAAACAGAGTTTCTATCTATTTTTGATCTTGGTTTCAACAAATTCCTTTTATGTATGAGGTTTGTGGAAATTGATCTTGAAGAGCTGAAACTCTCTCAGCTGCTAAGGAATCCCTCAGCTCCCAAGCATTGATCAGATGCTGGTAATAGCAATGTCAGCTTGGCTGAGTGAACCTAAATACATTGCCATATAGAGGAACATAAAATTAATTCAGGCATCATGAACCTGAACCTCAGTCTGGTGAAAATCCAAAGCCCTCTTTCTGGAATAATTCCAGTAAAGAATTACGTTCTCCCAAACATCACCATCCTTGTGCAACTGGTCTTCACTGGTGTCAACAGTGGCAATTTCCTTCTCTGAACTGAACCATTTTCCTTTTTGCATTGTTTCCACTGCAGATGACTCCTCCATGACTCTCACTGACACCTCCATGAGACCTTCAGTCGTGAAGGCCCTTTCCCAAGTGTATTGTCAGTACATCCAGATAAAGGATCACAAAGCCACTGGCCCTATAAATCTCTCTCTCTCTAGAACCTAACTCTGCTATCAAATCAAAGTCCATTTCCATATTCTCAGGGTGACCCATCATGACTGTGTTCATAAAACACTTTAAGAGCTTAAGGCTTTAAATGGGCTTTTATACTTAAGCACCTTTTAATCCTCAAGGCAATTTATGCACAAACATTTTAAGGAGATAAAAATGGCATTGTTTCTTAAATGACACACATTTAAATCTTCTCACCCTTCAATCTTGTGAAGTGGTTTATGTATTAAAATCAGTAATACCAGTATTGCTACTTAGTCTCCGGCCTTGGACACACCACTTTCTCTGCATATGTGTTTCTCTGCCGCTGATATGGGAATAAGAACATTGTAACTACTGTTTTTCAAAACCAGTAACAGCTTGAACAGGAATTAAAATATGGAAGAAAAAAAGCATAAAAATACTTGGTGTTGTTATTAAACACCAGACATAAATGGTCATTAGATCAGTACTGGGAAATGAAGTTGCCAAGATGAAGTCTATGCCTACTTTTGGAAAGATGATCACTTTTACATGCACTTAATCTTTTTCAGCTTTAACCCTGCTGTGGAAGAAACCACCTGATTTTTTTAAAATTTCTATTATTATTTTTAATATTACTATTATTCTACTTGATTTTGTTTAATTTTTTCATTGTCTACCTTTCCTTTGAGATAGTAATATGACAGGAAAATACTTTTCTTAACAAAGAACACATCACTGATATATGTAAAGGTCAGTATCATTAGTCTGAAAACAGACTAAGATACTTGTCTGAGTGCTTTTGTAAGTGGTTTCGTCCTAGAAAAATTTTAGTGGAATTTGGGATGTAAAATAAAGGGACAAAATTCGGATTTTTTTAAGGTTATACTGGAGAAAGATTGACACTTCATTCAATAACCTTTTGAGAGAGAGAGAGAAGTTATAGATGATGTAATGCTGAGAGACAGATGAAGTGACTTTGGGTAATCAAAGTAAAAATTGCTGCCTGACAGAATCTGAGCAGCAAGGCCTTTTTTTCCTGAGGTACCTAATGGATTTTTACAGTGTTATAACATTTGAGTTTTATGTTTTATGATATTCACCAAGTGACAGTCTGACCCTCTTCTCCCCTAAGATGTTATCACTTCTCTGTGTCAAAGTAATTCTGTTGCTGTCTTACCAGAGATGAACTCATGAATCAGTGGTGTGGACAGGGGTGGCAGCCCAGATAGCACTCTGCGAAATCTATAAATCCTTTAAGAGCAACTATTTTTCTGCTGCCAGTGGTTATTATGGTGTCACAATCAGGCAATTTCATGCTGAAATGTTGGGTGGCCTGGATTTGAGTGCTAAAAGAAGAAAAGCTACCAGGAGATTATGGTATCAGCATGTTATATGATACAAAACGTAGGCAGTGAAGTCCACCAATCTTTGCATTGTATGCTCTTTCTACTTAGTAATGAGCACTAGAGTATATTTTCTCTGAATCGTAATCTTTTATAACATCTAGTGGCAGTCACCATAAAGTGTGAAGAACTAAATCTGTATCTTTTTTTTGTCCACGTGCCTTGCCTTAACCATGGATTCACATGCAACTTGGTAACTTTCAGTAATTAAGCCACACCGTATCCATGACAGATCACTTCACGCATAAAACTTCCCAGCATTTGCATGCCTAAGATTCAGGTGGGTCAATAGTCCTCATGGACTCCCTTGTGCAAAAATGAGTAATCAAAATCATTCAGTCAGTTGTCCATAGTCACATGCTCTGACTCTGGATTTGCATGCAGAATGAATAGGTAAAGGTTATTAGGTTTGTTAGGACAGGTACATTCCAGCATTTGGTACAGCCGCTGATGACATAAGACTGGAAAGCAGATGTACAAGTAAGTATAAATTAAGTACTTTGTTTTACACAAAAAGTCTCTTTGAATTCAGAGATTCAAGTGTCTTTGAACACACAGAAAAGGTTGCTGAATCCTAAGCCCAGTAGTTACAGTTGCTGACTGCTCTTCTGGATGGGTTACACCACTGTTTCTATCATTTTGAACGTCTGTTCTTGACCTACTGCTGCTCATCATTTTCAAGACCATCTCACAGAAAGGCTTCTTGAACTTTTGCCAGCTTTGGACTGTTCCATATTAAAATTGAATGGATCATGAAGAAATGCAAGAAAAACATGTCAGTTTGTTTTCATGACAAAATCAAGCAAATCTGAAAAACACCCAGAGAGGCATAATATAATCTGATTTTGTCATTTGTGTTTTAATTGGAAAGGTTGACAATAATCAGCAGAAGAAGACTAAAAAAATATTTTCAATCAAATTTCCCTCTTTTTTTTATTCTCAGTTAGCATTCAGAGAGTCACTAGTAGTTGAAAGAAACTCGAAGGAATAGTAACTTGCATGAGGATTCAGACCAGCCCCTGTGTTAACTCCTCATGGCTCAATAGGTAGAAAAAAAAAAATTAATTTTTTTGTGTGTGTGTTTAAGATTAGCTGATATAAGCATTTATAAACTATCTGAGTGAGAGATTTTGTAATGTTTGGTAGATTCAATGATAAAATAGGATTTTTAGAAATTGGGACCAGCTAGTGAACTACTCAGAGACTTTAACACTCAGATATTAAATATCTTGTTTACAAAAACTTTGCAACAGGATTTATAGAGTGTATTTGTTTCAGAGAGGAAGTAATTAATCTCTTTGAGTGATTAATATGTTTGTCCTTTGGCTATTTGGCATCAGATGTAAAAAATAAAAAGAAGGGAAAGATGAGAGGTTGTACCTAGGGAAAGTAAATAGTGGTGCAAATAACCCACTGATAAATTAGCTCAGAGAGAACAGTCCCACTCCCTGACTCTTTTAGTCATACTTTAGCAGGATGCAAAATTTTGGGGTGAGGTTTGGAATTTTTTATTTGTTTGTTTGTATCCTCTGGAAACGTTCAGGTATCCACAATGTAAGGCAAATGAATTATAGTGGACTAATGGAATTTGTAAGCCAGTTTTAATGGTGGCTAACCATTGCTAAATTTTGTTAAGTCAATTTTACTTTGCCTATAATATTCTTTTAAATACATTATGCTAGAGAATCTAGCCTCTAATGCCTGTATTGAATTCAGGCTTGAGAAAATGAGAGTTAGAGATGAGATTTTTCCTGTTAAAACTACTTTTCTTGACAAGATAAATTTGTAAATAAAATATTGCACATCAAGAGATCACTTTAGGTTACATAAACATTTTTAATAATTTAAAAAGTCATAGAATTTCACTTTGCAGCATTTAACTTAATCTTTACTCATAAATTATTACAATATATGATTATACTGCAAATTGCTGTAGAAATAAGTATATGATGCATCACTTCTGGTCACCACTAGTACATTATTAGGTGTTAGCTCTCATTCAAAATTTAAACAATGGAAAATAAGGGAAAGCAGGAAGCTGCTGGTGTGTGAATACAGTGGAAGGTTTCGGTCATCTTCTGCAGAAACCGCCAGTAGTTGTGATGTAGAGGTTGCTCCTCCAGCAGTGAAGCTGGCTCTGAAATTTTCAGATTTTATTCAGTCCTTCTGAAAGCATGCCAGTGTGTGCAAGAATATTACTTCTAGCACTGATCAAGACAGAGTAAAATACAAGCTTAGCTTCTGGTCTTGAGTGATAACAGTAGGCAGATGCTGCAATCAAGTACAGTTCTGTTAAAATCACTAGCTAATTCAATTTCTTAGATATTGAAGATATGGAAAATTGATAGGATACCGTGAATAACTAATGTTTATGAAAAAACTGATTCCTAGCAGCCTAGAGAAGACTGCTGGACACCACAGGTGGTACCTTCTGGGAACCAAGGTGGTCTAATCAGCCAAACAAGTTCTGAGTTAGAAAATTGAAATTAAATTCTTTAGTGCTGGGTTTGGACTGGATGTATTGGAAGCTAAAATTTCCTTTGGGTGACAAAATTTCTCAGACTTTGTCTTTATGCACAGATTGCAATACTGTAATTAAATACCATTATTTCCTAAGGGATCAAACACAGTGATACCTGCACGTGAGCAAGTATGGGTGCTGGTGTGCTTACACAAATGTTATGTGCACACACACACATTAGTATCAGGATGGTTTTACCATTACAACTGATTCAGCTTCTGTGATGACAATAATTTGAGTCTTTTGAAAAAAAAGTAACTTAAAGACTGCTAAACCTATAATAATCATCAGTGTGTAAATGGAATAAAATTTCTCCTTGATGACACTATAGAATCCAAGCCTTGTAAGAGAGGAAAACATGTAACCTCTCTCTCTTTTCCTCACCCTTCAATTTTCTTATGAATTGATATCTTCAACCCTTGAATCCAATTAGGGGTGATACAGCTGACAACTAATAAAGTACTGCTGGGGTGGTTCTGTGTCTGAGTGAAGTGAAAACTTGCATTTCTCTTTCTCTACTTACATGAATCTTGTCACAATGAGAATTATTCATTGCTGATAAAAAAATAATAAATATCAAAAGGCCAGAAGAGTTCTCTGCAATGGGTTAGTAATTTCTGCACAGTAATTACAAGCTAGGCTTTTCTCATGTGATAGGAAATTAAAGAGAATGAGAATTCACTACTTTTCTTAAAGGGTGGGGAGAAAAAAAGGAACAACTGTGTAAGTTCAAAATATTTTAAGAGCTACTTAGTAAAAATAGGGAAAACAGCAGATATTAAGAGCACAACAGCATCTGTCTGAAGTGAATAATTTTTTGGAAAGTCTTTTAGAAAGGGGAGCTTTGAAAGGCTGCTGCACAGTTCATGCAGAAGGTTTGTTTAGGATTCACCCTAGAAGGGCTTCTCACTCAGCACCCTTCAATTAAATACAGGTTATATTCATTCAAGGGTGAGAGTGGCATGTATTTTGCAAATATCATGATTTATGGACCTTGCTTTTTAAAGGTTGGGTCAGGCCATAGTGTGAGAGTGAGGATAAAGAATTCCTGTGCACTGTCCTCTCTGCCACGTGCTCATGAAAAGAAAAAGACTGGACTTGGTCTCGAAAAAAAGAAAAAAAAGTGACAGGAGCTGAAGCTGGGTAGGAAATACAGTTTGCAATTGCAATTGAAAGCAATCAGACAGTTGAAATTCTACTGTTTCTTTTGCCAGCAGTACCCCTCAGAAAGCCAGACTTATAGCAATTTTCTGTCTGCCTTTCTGAAAGGACTATCCCCCTGGGGTGAATAATGCAAAGAGATGCCCTTGGGGTTGCCTGTGACCCTAAGAACCTTTGTTCTGTTTTCGTTCTAACACACCATCAAACCCCATGAAATATTTATAAATGCAAAAACTTTCAAATTATGTTCTATTTATAACAGTAATAAAATGGCATCTCTCTAAATACATTTCCTCTAAATTTTTGGTCATACACCCAGGCTATGATAAATTAAATAGAACTCCACAACCCATGGGAAACAATGAATGATGTTCAGATGAATAACAGTTCAGATTCCTTATAATTTCTTAAAATATTTCTTTTCCTTCTATAATTTTAATGCACTTCTCTGCAAATGGAATTACATTTTGATTTTTGCTGTTTCTCTCTGCTGGTTAAACCTTCTCTTTGTTTTATAGTCATTGAACTTTTTTTTTGTGTACATATATTGACTCAATAACATGATTCAATTATTTCCTGTAAGGGTGTAATGAATAATGCATGTCTCTGGGTTTTGGAATACTTAATAGCCTCCAAATATGAAGTGAGTTAAACTGGAAGTATACCAGTTTTAGCAGTAGTCAGCTACAAGTTGAAAACAAAACAAACTTCTAGACTAAGTCATCAGCAGGTTGGGGAAGGATGCTTGAAAATTCTGCTTTTCAGATTAACTTCTGCCTCACAGACCCCTAGGTGCTTGTGGTAGTAGTGACTAGTGACTTTTTCTGAAGTTCTCTGGAGACCAATTTATATTGCTGAAGCACAGATGTACCATCTATTAATAGTAAATTTCTCCTTCCTGGATTGCCAAAATGTCAGTTTGGAATCTGTGGTATGAGTTTCATTGTGGTGTTAGAACTGGTGAACCAGAAAAACGAACTTGTTTCCAGTTACAAGTCCCAAAGTTTTCCCAGGTAGGAGTAGTCA
Organism: Acrocephalus scirpaceus scirpaceus; assembly: GCA_910950805.1. Lineage (NCBI taxonomy): Eukaryota > Metazoa > Chordata > Aves > Passeriformes > Sylviidae > Acrocephalus > Acrocephalus scirpaceus. The sequence goes on from OU383780.1 coordinate 43,171,021, forward strand.
CGATTTACCAAGAATATCAGAGGACAGAGAGAGACAGAATATGCAGTGGCAAGCACAACATGCTTTTTATTTTAGATGAGATAAAATCATAAATCTTTTAGCATAAATCTTATCTGAGAGGAACAGCACAATGACAAGCGTTCAGCAGAGCTTGGATCATTAAACTTTACAATATGTTTACAAATACTACTAAAGAGATGATTCTCAAGAACACCAAGACTGAAAATGCAAATACTCTCTGATACGCCCGTTGTGGTTAATGCTTTGAGATAACTGCAGCTTGATTTCTTGTCCTCATCCAAAGGAAGAATACCCCACAGTGACAGCAGTAGCATCTAAAATTGACTCAGAATTTTGCCTATTATACACTCCAGGGTATCACATTTCAAAGTGTTGATGTTCAAGCAGCCATATTGCCAAGTGAGTAAAATGAGAAGCAACCGTAATTCCCCATGAAGTTGTACAGGATAAGGAAAACTGCAGGATTTTGGCAAGCACTCCTCCATGCTTGCTCCCAATACACACAGAAACTCCACTAGCTTACAGAGGGTTTCAGAGTGGGAAGAGAGACTCAAACCAAGGATTATGTTTTGGTTTTAGTCAGAAAACAACATGCTGATGGAAATGACTATCCAGATTCATCAATCCCCACCAGAAAGCTGGGAAAGCTTTTTAGCTCCCAGATTTTTTAACAGAATACCAATAGGTTTTGTTAGAGAGCATTTATAGCAAGACCAGTATTGTGAAAAGTAAAAGAAAACTCTGCAGTGCAATACACCCTTATGAACACAGTTGAGTTATCCCTATATTGTCTCAATTCCTTCTCACAAGATACTGTAGACTGCATAGTCACTATCACATCTTTTATGCTAATTTTATTCACAAGCAGAAGTAGTCAAACTGGCAAACTGGTTTTAGTTTCCTTCTGCTCTGCCAGCTTTCAATGCCAGAACAAACCCTTTTGAACTCAGTGACAGGAAAGTAAATATATGGAAATTGGTTTCCAACAAAGCCACTGTTATCCTCCCTAATGGACCACTGTCCAATATTGTACAAACAAGAGCTGTCCTTCAGCTTTTCAGGAGTTGGCTTTATACAGGGTTGCACACACAAGGCCATGGATGCCCATGAGTTTCATGCCAGCCTTCTTTCTATTTGATATGGCTTAGAAATCACTGGACCTCACAGTAATTTTAGTTCAGAGTTAGACACGAGCTCAAACAAAAATATTTTATGTGATTTTTCATTGTTGCTGGGCTTATACAATCTGCCTCAAAACCCGACTTTGGCAGTTAGCTCTTTATAGTGACAGAGTCTGTGATAAACACGGTCGTACTGTTTCAGATTTGCAAAATGCAGAATTGCTGTTTGCAGAGATCACTAAATGGTTATAAATCTGCTAACCGTGTTCTTTGTGGTCTGGAAATTCAGTAACACTGAACAAATAAAATTATCATTTGAAGTTGGCCATTCTTTCTGTTGCATAGGGATAATCTCTGAAAGATGTTATATAGTGATAGTTCTTTGAAGAGAGTTTTGGAGAAATTGTACTATTTTACTTATTGCTTATTACTCAAAATGTCACTGAGATTGTTTCTTTGACCTGATAGAATATATTAACCTAGCGAGACTGTGGGTTTCTAGAATCAGTGAAATTTTTTTTCATCTATGAGTTTCTCTGAGAATAAGAGATAAGGAAAACTTTTTTGTGATCTCTTAGTTAAGGCATTTCTTTTTTGAAATATTATTCAAGCCTGAAGGAGATGAAGGAATTATTTTAAAAAATTAAATCCAAGTATTCAAGTCACCTGTTGTGAGTTCTTCATATTTCAAGAGGTTTCTTGCAGTGAGAACTAATTTCCAGTCAATACCAAGAATAACTGCAGAAAAACTTTAAAAGCACTTCCAGGGAAATTACTGTCCTCTGGTATTTGCCCAGTGCTGCTTGCAAAGGCCATTTACAGGTCAGTGTTAACACTAAGAGCTTACCAGATCTGGATTAATTTCACTGCTGGTGTTGATATCTACTACTGAAAACCAATAGGAACAGTATATCCAAAATCAGTATTTTGCTCAAAAAAAGCAATGATACTACACCTCCACACTTCCTGGTGATGGTTGCCTATGCAATACACAGAACAAAGGCTTTCAGCAGCAGCTTTTTCTGGTGAATTATCAAATTCATTTTATTAATAGAAAAATCTGCTAAAGAAACTCACCCCCTCTGACCTCTTATAAAGTGTGATGTGTTAGTCCTAATCGGGGTAACAGAAACTCTTAAGCTTTGTCCTGTATATATTAATGCTAATGAAATTCAACAAGTGGCTGGTTTCAGGGAAGGCAATGAAAGCAGAGGAGAGGGCAATGGCAGTAATGAGCCTGTAATTATTTGTAGAAATAAAGGAGAGCAAGTTCTTGCACAGGAAAGAAATCTCATGTAAAGACAATACTAATATAAATGGCAAGCCAACATGCAATGCTTTTCAAAGTTGTGTAAGACAGAAAGGGGATTAAAAGAGGAATTAGCAAAAGCTGAAACAGCTGTTATTTATGAGTTAAGAGCATTAACAGAGTCAGTACATCATCTCTGCTATCACCAATCTTTAATGTAATGAAATATAAACTTTGCCTCATTAAATATCAACCACGAGCCTCTCTATCTCTAGTATACTCTACCTACTGCAGTAAAAAAAAAATTTCCTTCACACTTTTTAAATAAAGCTAATGCCATATCTCAAGTACCTCCTTTTTCTTTTGCCTAGACAGAAGTGCCGGTAATGTTCTGTTAAAATAATTCCTAGCCAAGGCATGATGTTGCTTTTTATTGTATTGTGTTGGAGTAAGCTATGGTTTTTAATTACTTATGTATCTAAGGTGGTGTCTCTAAACTATCATGGCGAGGTCTCAAGATACATCAGTTTCAATAGAACTGCGGGCAAATAACTTCCAGTATTGCAGTTAATATTCCATCTATATATATTCTGACCTGAGCCCTCACAAAGGTCTAACATTTTTCTCTTTCTTCCTTTTTATTTTTCCTTTTTTTTTCTTTAATGTAATCTCTGCATTGTTGTACTGTTCATATGTGTCATGTCACTTTGACTCTTTTTTGGCAGAGAGCTCAAACGAGCTTCTATTAAAGTTAGGTTAATGCCACTCCTGATCAGCCATTGCTGTGAAATGATGCAAGGCTAACACCTCCTCTTCCAAGCTGAGGTCACTGCCAAGAGCAATGAGATTTTTTTTGTACCAAAAGCATAACTGACATTTTTTCCCACTTTTCAACATTTCCAGCTGAGAGTGAAAAGGGGTTTTCACAAATGAAATAAACCATCTGCTTTCTCCACTTGTACACAAATAACCCTTTCATTCAACAGGGACACCAGATATATTCTGCTTGCTTTGAAGAAATCTGTGTAGTAGAGCAAATGGGGAAGGGAAGTGAGTGAGACCATAATCTCTTTTATTTTTTTCCTATAAGAGCCTATCTTGTCTATCTTCAGAATTAACAGGTATTGTTGATTTAATTACATCCATCTCTGTAAAAATATCAACAAGAGAGTGCAGTTTAAAGTAGGCAATGATTTTTCTAGCTTTAGGTATTTTCATACATAGTAATTCCTTCCATATCACCTTCTACCTAAGGATTTTGGATAACATTTTAAAACTGGGCTGGGATTCTAATCTGACGGGCTGGATATCGCAGCTTTGCATACAAGTCAACAGAAGCGAAAAAGAGAATTTGGACCTACTGCAAAAGTATTTTTGGGTTTGATGTCTTTAAGCAGAAGCCTCTGTCCCTTCCTTTGACTGCTGATGCAGATGTAAACGGATGGTGTGATTTTCACCTTTAACCCTATTTTGAATGGAAATAAATGTTATCAGGTGTGTTGAGAAGGTGGTGCATAATGCTTATGGAATGCTTTAGTATTTTATGACCTCTTTGGTGATTGTTTAAGAAGACCTTATTTGGCACACAATATTGTATTCTGCCTGTCCTGAACTGAACTTTGCTGAAACTGAGTAGAGGGCACCTCCCCAAATGACCACTATTTACTCAGGTCTGTAAGGCTCCTCTTAAATGCTGCTCATTATGTTAGCTTCCTAGTAGAATTAAAATCTATAGATGTGTAAGAAATGGTGCTGGTATAAGAGGTCAAAGAATTACTTATCACAAAGGAAAACACTAAAATACAAAATCCCTTGAAGCAAAAGAGCTCACTCTTCTTTCCTTATGATACTGCATTTTTTCATTTTATTTCTTTATTGAAGTGTTGAACTTCTATTAGCATTTTAAAGGTTTTGCAATCACCTGTAGGAGAACATCTGAGGTAAGCTGTTGAGGTTTTACCCCAGCTGGTAAATAAGTACTACACGGATACTGCTTTGTCTCCCCAACACACACACTCCCCACTGCGTGGAGGCAAATCAGAAAGAAAAGATAAACCTCTTGGGTTGAGATAAAAATAATTTAATAATTAATACAAAATATAATAACACTAATAATACAATATATTACTAATAAAACAATAATAATAATAATAGTAATGATGAGGAGAGGAAGAGAGCAGCAGAACACAAGAGATGCAGAATACAATTGCTCACTGCCCACTGACTGATGCCCATACTGTTCCGAAGAATTGATCAACCCCTTTTTGTGTAACTCCCCCTGTTTACATATTGAGCATGATATTCTATATTATGGTATGACCCTTTGGTCAGTTCAGGTCAGCAGTCCTTCCTATGCCCTGTCCCAGTGTTTTGTGCAACTCTTCACTGTCAGAGCATGAGGCGTTTAAAAGCCCCTGACTTAAACAGCAACAGCCAAAACATCAGTGTGTTAACACCATTCTCATACTAAATCCAAACTATGTCACTGTACCTGTTACTAAGAAGTAAATGTACTCTGTCCCAGCCAAAACCAGGACAGTTTCTACCCCTTATTCCATCCCATTTGTGTCTTTCCTGACCTATGATAGATATACACACAGATCTATGGACCATCCCTCTAAATGCCCATTGAATTCATTGGCAGGCAGGGGTCCATCCACCTCCAGGACAGCAGGGCTCCCTCATGTGTCATGGTGAATTGGGAAGGCAAATGCCATCACTCTGAATATTTCCTCTTCTTCCAGCTGTATTTACTTATGTCCTACGGTGTGGAATATCCCCGTGGTCAGCTGGGTCATGTGCATGTGCTCCTGTAGCCCCAGACACCTGACCAGTGTGGCAGCAGAGAGCAGAAAAGGCCTTGGCTCAGTGTGAGCCCTGCTCAGCAATAATAAAAACTTCTCTACATTATCAGCCCTGTTTTCACTGTAAATTCAAAACGTGGCCTCATATTCACTATGAAGACAATTAATTCTACTGCAACCAAAACCAGAACAGAGGTTAACAAGGATGAGACTGGCTTTTCCTCTACCTTAATTATTCACTGACTTGGTTTCTAAAAATAATGCTCTTCCCCTTAGAGCATTTGTCACAAAAATTGGTGCTAGTGCTGGACACTGCAGTTCCAGCCTATTAAGACAAGAAGATACATTTTAACATTAAAATCATGTAGATTTTAATGATCTAGAGTTCATTAAAAAGCAAACCAAACCAAATGAAAACAAACAAAAAAACCACCACCACCATTTTGGCACTTATGTGAGAAAGTAAGAAAAAAGGCAATGTGATTGCAGTAAGTTCTCCTTCCTTAAGAGGGAAGATGTTATTCCTCTTGTAGCTGTGCACACTGGAACAGAAGCAGAAAGCTTTGTGAAGTCAGTCTAAAGATAGCAGCCAGGTTGAGCTTGTGCCAATCTGGAGGGTATGTGAACAGACTAAGAAACAATCAAAGGCCCCAGTGCACATGCTTAATTCATATACTTGGGCATGATTCCATGTTACTCAGTGTGTGTTTAAATTATACCTGAACTGTAGTAGATGTAGTAAATTGTGAACAAGAAATTCAATGCATGGAGAAGTCAAAATCAACTAAATATTAGATTTGTTGGGGAAAAAGAGGATGTTGCTGAAAGAATTTTCCTGATTTGTCAGCCACAGTTTTGTGGACAAATTCTCAGAAGTGGTTGGATGGTATTTATGGGGTGAAAATAAAATAACAAAAAGAAATCCAGAGAAGATTTAATTAATGGGATCCTCATTACATTAGTAAATGGCAATTTTTATGTAAGAGAAAGAGCCTACTAAAATGAGCCAGAGTAATTACAGGACTATGAAGTTCTTGTTATAGTCTCTATGTTCTTTATCAAGGGAGATATAGAAGAAAGTTTTCATTCATTTATTTTGTTTGATTTAAGAAGCTGTTTGATAACTGCTTGGTGGTACAAGAGTGTCTGGGTGTAGTAATTTTCAGACATTATATATTGGCAGAGAAGGATGCCAGTTGACATGTTTGAGTTTTATGGTTGCAACTACCTTCTAAGAAATGCATCAATTTTCCTTTAAAGGATCTGAGCTTAAGATCACCACTTTTGCAATCTCAGTAATAATGGAATACTCTGATGAAAGCTTCCTGTGATTAGCCTGAATGAGACACTGGATTGGCATTTCTGTATTTCCACAAAAGAAGCAGGAACTTTTCTATAGTAACCAGAGACTGCTGACAGTGACCAGAAACAGCTATCATGCCAAAATTGCCTGTTAATAACTTCCAGAAAAGCCTTTCAAAATTCAGAAGGATGCTTCAAACTCTAGTCCTGGAACCAACATCTTTCTGACAGTTTTGTTTCTAATCTTGTGCTAGATGAGCCGAAAGCATCAATTTCATTTACTTCAGACTAATGTTTTCATACCTGACTTCTCAGTACAAAGGTGCCCACATGATAGCCCTCCCTTGGTGATAATTCTTCTGATAACTCCTGAAGTATGGGAAAGTGTGAGTATGCAGAGCCTGGGTTAGTTTTTTCTCCTGAATGAAATTCTGGCACAACACTGCAAAGCAACATCCACGGTGAATACTGAGGGACCTGTGAGCTACCATCAGCTCTGTTGTATCCCAGCCTACATATACTAAATGCCTTTGTTTTTTTTTTTTTATCAATTACTATCGACCATCAAAAGATGCCTTTAGGTTAACAGAGGAATTCATGTCTCAAGTGAAATATGCATCATTACACTTACAAAAACATATAAAAAACCCTTGAAAGGTATACAGTACAAATGGTAGCAGTTCATCTGTTTATAAAATTTAACTTTTCATTGTTCTTAGCTCACATGCAACTGGAGGGTCACTTTTCAATGAGGGCAGAGAATAATAAAATATCTAAATAAGCACTTCCTGCCTTCCAGTTGCAAATCTATTCCTTAATATCCTTGGCAAGTGCCTCTTAAAGGAAGAGGATTGTTGAAGGTAAATGTGATATCCATGAAGCAAGGCTTACTTTAAACTGGTAACTGTTTTATATTCATTTGGTTCAATTCTAAAAATTGTGGAGACCATTCTCAGACAGTGACAAGTTTTCAAAGTAGGCTAAAATGGCACCTAATTGAAGAAAAGTTACTGAAAAAAGATTTAGAGTGCTCCTTCGAGGTCTAATGTCTATAAATAATTTCAGTAGTGAATGTTTACATAGCACTTTGAACATGTAAAGTGGTTTTCAAGAAGCATTGTTAGTTATTTGGCATTTACAGGTGAATAGCAGAGTTTTCAAAGGGGATATATTTGAAATTGAATAACTTCAAAAATGTTTCAAGGAAAAAACCATGCTAAGTTTCTCCAAAGGAAAAAATGACAATCATAATTTTCTTAAAAAAAAGATCAGCAATTAAATCTAGAGGAACTCTAAATATTTATTAATATTATTATTATTATTATTATTAATTTAGAAATGAGCAATGTAGTTTTGAAAATATAGGGAATATATGGGCCTGTTCTCCATAAAAAAAATTCAAATACTATATTGCTTTTCCTCAGTGGGACCTTAGATATTCTGTGTTGTGTAGAAACCAATACTCATCACCTGCTGCAGGAGAATTTCAATAGGTAGAATATTACTATTGGAGTGATGGTATGGGTAAATATTTACATTTCATTAATCACAATGGAATTCATCATGAGCTGGGGTACATATCCAATAATTAACCTTTCCAAACATTTAAGCTACTTTTCTTCTAAGCAGTTTAATATGCTATAGAGGAAAATGTTAATGGAAGCACTGTTTCAAACTCCTACTTTTCTCAAAATAATCCCAAAACATCACCAAAAAAAAGTGATGTTTCTTAAAGTTCAGAGCCTTTTGATAACAGAGCATTTTGCTAGTTTGTTGATCCAATATGATACCATTCTCCTTTATCTCAATACTTCTGATCATTTTATAATCTATCTTCAATTTGAGAAGTGAAACTGTCTTATGAAGTAGTGAAAACAAAGGAGGGAAAAAAATGGCACTCTTCAAAAGAATACAAATGTGATTAACTACCTATCCCCTTGATCAAATTCTTTATGCTTAATACCAGTACTCCTTGAAGCTTCAACTGGATGTTATAATCCCTACTTTCTCTCCAAACATGCCCACTGATACAAGTCATAGGTGGTATTAAACTTCTGCTGTCTTCTAAACAATTCCAAATATACTTCAGTGTCTCAGGGGTAGAAATAGAGCTGAATTGTGGCTGGGTCTTTTTCACAAGTGCAGTAAAAGTCATAGGTCACAAGAGAGCTTTCCAGTGATAGATCTCTTCTGGATCAGTTTGTTCAGACTTTAGCTCTCTGTAGAGAATCTCTGAAAGCAGAATATACAGAACTTGCAAGTATTAAGCAAATACTTATTGATTAAAGTACAAAAAATGTCTAGGATTTAGCAATCTGTCAGGCTAACCCTTCATGTACTCAGCTTCTCTGACACACCACCTGAAGAGTCTTTGCTGCCCAGAGAACCCCTGCCAAATGGGAAACTGATGACCTCTGTAGCAGCTGTAAGTTAGCTCTTCCCTGTTGCTGAGATGTAATTTTCAACCAGCTCACCAGCACAGGTTGATAACTTGATGTGATCCCCCAAAAACCCAACTCCAGCTATATTCACAGTGTTTTTTCCCCATAGATATTCTACATTCCTATGGACGAATCTCTTTCTTGGCTTGCTGATTTGATAATGATTTCATCTTGACATTTCTTGATTTCCCATCCTTCTATGAACTTGCTCAGAGATTTCCTCAGTAGTTTGAGGTCTTGGATCTGTGCAGAGTCAGAGCTGAGCCTGTGGTCCTTGGCTGACAGGCAGCAGGGTGAAGGATATACCAGCTATTATAGAGAGAAAGGTCTACACCAGGAATAATACAGTGTTCTTACTGCTCCCTGTACATGAAAGCTAAACAAAGGTCTTAGTCTCCCAGTGACAATGTAAGTGAACAGAAAGAAAATCTAGGTCTTAATAGGTAAGTGTTACTGGGGAAGAGAGTATGATTGAAGAGCTTTAGGAAAAAGGAAAGTGTATCATGTGTGGTATAACAAAGAGGTTATTACCTGTTATTCACCCCAAGGAGATAATACCTCCTCTGTTCTCTTCATTCTGCAGAGGCTTTCACGCTAACCTTTCCTCAGAGTATTTTTCTGTTTATGTCTCAGCAAAATTCCATCATGTTTTTAGCAATTCTCAAAAGACATCTGAGCCCACAATTAAGAAAAGTGATTTGAACATAAGTAATATGAAGAGATTCTAGTTTTCATCTGACTCAGCTCTTGCTTGTAGGTTACTGCAAGTTCTGCATTCATAGTTTGTGATATATGATATCTGGAGTGATGGTGAAATTTCTGGTAGTTAATTGGCTTTTTTCAAAATTTTTTTAAATTTTGAAGTTTTAAAATCTCTGATAAACTTATCACATGATTTATACAGGAAAGCAGATATAATTACTCTCCTTGAAGGCTGCAGTCCCTTTCTACCATTTCTACATTTCTACTACTCTCACTCTGATCACATGGTATGAGCTTACTGTATTAATGAGACTCAACTATGAAATGTTTGTTATATCATTTGAATAAAGTTCTTGTAAAAAGCATGAAGCCATATGAAATTTAGCAAGCATTTAAGCCTTCAGTCAAAGACCGAAGTTTTATCAGGCCTTTCAATGTGAGCAAATTGAAATCTCTGCCGATGAATTTAAAAGCTAGCTAGAAGCAGCAGTGGCTCAGAGAGCACAGACTTAGTAAGTATCTGGTAGCAGAGTACATGTATAGAAAAATCTTTACTGCTTGCCATTTTCCATTCTCTGTCTCTTTCCTTATATTTCTTTGCTAACTTTTTCTCTGTCTTGTTTTCTTGCATAAGAGACGTTGCAGTAGTCAGAAAGACCTGTGGGACCACTTGTGTGTTCTACTTCAAATCCCCTTTACAACATTCTCTCTGAAGAAAAAAATTCTAAAGGGAACCAAATATTTTTCCTCTGAAGATAACTTTGTGATCATTTTTTCATAGTTCCTAGCCAGAACAAATATTAGCTCTAGTCAATCTTCAGGGAACTTCTTAACTCAGCAAAGTAGTTGTTACTGTTTATGCAACTTCCAGTCTTATTTGCTTATTTTATTTTGACTTTTGATGGTCTCATTTCTGTGTCTTTTCTTTTTAGACTTCACTAAGTCTTCTAGATACTTCTATTATATAAAAGAAAGTGTTTATTGTAATTTGTCTGAAGGATTTAATTTCTGTATGATTTCTTTTAACCTTTGTTGTATAGCAGAGCATGTAGGATCATTCAATTCAAATTTTCATTCTAACACAGCATATCAATTCTCAGAGACAAATACAGCAATTTAGCAGTTGTCTTAATATTCAGAGCTTTATTATTTATGTATTTTGACTTTTTCATCAAATATTTTAAAAAAGAAGATGAAAACAAGTCATCAAATAAAAAGTCTCATAAAGCAGTACTGAGCAGTTAGAGGAATTAACTCATCATCAAATCAGTCACAGGGGGAGGCATAGTTAAGTACCCCTTGCCCTTTTCTGGGCTGATACTTAAGGATCAATCTTTTAATAGTACACATATTCCAAAAGTTTGCTTGAAGCACTCAAGAAGGTGTAGAGAACTAGCCAAAGGACCTTGCAGATAGATGTAAACACTGAACACCATTTCAGACATTTTTACTGCAGCCCCAAGGGAATGGTATGTGTATAATTTTTGTATTAGCCAATGCTTTTCCCACTTCAGTTTAAAGAAGTCCTGACAGTTGTTCCAATTTAATTATTAAATTGTTCATTTGGAAGATATAAATGCACAATTCTAGTTAAAGCATCAGGTGATCTTTGCCAAGCTCTGTGCTGCTTTTCTCACTGGTTTCATGACATGACACTGGCGTTCCTAGGCACTAATAACAGCTCCACTTGCAGCCTACCTCCAGAGGCAGTGCACTAAGCTTCACATCACACTTAAAAGTGTGACGAACTCCAAGGCAGGGCTCACCTGAAAGCAAAGGGCTCAGTCCCCTGGTGAGCTGGAAAGGGAGTTCAGGGTTGTTATGAGTAGGAAGCAAAAGAAAGGCACAGAGTTAGACTTGGATCACAGACTGTCTCTGTGAGCTGAGATCTCCACTGGAGAACAAGCCCTGCATGTTCTGTAGGGAGGTTTAACTTTATCTGTCATGTAACACTGGCAATGCACGCATTTTATTTTACTTAAGTGTCTGTATGTAATGGAATTGTTCCTGCTGTTGAAGAGAGGACAGTTCTGAAGGGAATATCTATGCCAAACGACCCAGAGTATGTGACTGGCACTGGGAACAGTAAGATATTCTCTGAAGGGTTACTTGGGCAGTCACAGCTCTTCATCCACTAGCTTCTGCCTAATACGCTGACATGGTCTTATATTGTGTTACTGACAAAGAAAAAAACATAATGCAAGATGTCTGAAATTGTATTTTAATGCTCTTGACAGAGGTAGGTGATCCTTTTCCAGAATCACTTGAAAAACTCTATCTAAATAAGGAGAAACAAGAACAGATTGCTACATCTTCATCTTTATATGCATTGTTACAGAGGACTTGACATCCCATATGATTTTCTTTAACTTGTGTCCTGTTCTGTTTTTTCCAAGAATTATGCTACTCACTTGGTTTGTTATCTTGACTATTATTTTAAGAAGAAAGCCAATCATCACTCTCCTAAGTGTCTTCTTTTACTTTTGTGCCAAGTTTTACAGTTTTGTTCCTCTTCTTTGTAATGCATGACATTCAAAAAAATCTGATCCTGGTTTATTCACTTTCCCAGGTGATTCCCAGGTCACTCTGTAAAAGCTTTACGGCTTTAGTAGCAAAGCGTTGAAGAGTTTTTAGTTTTCCATTGCTGTTTACTGTTTTAATTTCCAGTTTATTTCTTTTTTTACCTCTGCAACTAATTAAAAACATCCTGGTTTTTTTATTTGGTTAATATCTATCCATAAGTCACTGTTTTCATGAAGTTTAATTAATAAACTATGTTGTGCTGTGCCTTACACTTCTTATGCTGTTAATATGAATGATCACAATAGATGCTCAAAGGCCAGTAGTGTTGATTATTATTCATTAAATTACTCACATCTCCAATGTTCAGTTCTAGGAGAGCTTTATTTAGTCAACTGGTGCTTTCTGATATTTCTATCTTCATGAATATTAAAAATCCCCTCAGATAATAGTTTCAATCTTACCTTTAATGCCTTTTATATAAGACATTTCAGTGTGCCACTACTGCAATATTTGAGCTATAATACATTTCTGAGGGAGACGTAAATGTTTGGCTCTAAGAGCCCTTGGCTTTGGCAGGGAAGTTTTTGCTGCAAACCTGAATTCACACATTGCTTAGTTCTTTCTCTGCAGCAGTGTGTCTGTGAAGCTGCTCTATGAAAGATGTAATATATAATTTCCACCTGTTTTTTTGCAGAGTTGGAAGCTTTTAGGTTACTGACTATCTTGCCCTATATATTTCTGTATGAGAAAAAGGGACTTGCTACAGATATCAGGTTTTTTGATGATGAACTTAACAATAGTTTATAGGCTAAACTTTATATTATAACAGCAGAACAAGATTTTTTTAAGTAATTTTCTCTTGCAAGATTTAAAGCATGAATATTGAGATGTTTGTGATTTAAACACATTTTTTCTGTGTATTTTATCAGCTATAGGATTGATGGGTAAGATATAGACGTATGTCTCAGTAGGACACAAAATAAAGATAGTTTGACTCTAGTTTTGACAAAGAGAACATCAGAAGGCTTTATCTACAATCTTTTTGTGTTTTTAATAGCATGCTTAGCTAAAAAAGATATTCATTGGCCAATAGGACTGACACCTCTTTCCATTGTTAAAGTAATAGGAAACAACAGTTGGGGAAGATTGTTATGAGAAAAAAACACTGCCCACTTAGAAATGTTATGGGAAAAGGAGAAATATGTTTTGGGAAGAAAAACGGTTTAAAGTTTTCCCTTGGAAAAGGAGCTAGCAATTTTTAGTAAGCTGAAATTCTCTCAGGTTCAGAAATATTGAGCCCACAGATGTACAGTTCTATAATAGTATATGCATTTCTGTTAAAAGACTTAGAAATAATGAGTCCCTCTACATAATAATGCACAATATCCTCCAGTTTTCCAACATCTACAAATCTTTCCTAGTGGTTTAAATAGAAGTCTGAGACCTGCAAGTCACTGTGACTCACTGAATATATGAACTGCACACTTTGTGTGTCACAGCAAGAGGAAGTGGCTACAGGGCTGGATAAGAAATTTTGTGTCATCTTTACAGTCCTTGGAAACTTCAAATAACAGTAGAACTGCAAATAACAAATAAATTTCTTATAACTAATTACTTTTTTCCACACTTGTTCTAGTTCAAAGGCTTTTTTCAGAACATAAATTTCTTAATGGCTAGAAACCTTCCTCTAATATCTACCTTAAATTTATTCATAGACTATTTATACTCATTTATTCTTTTGCCAAAATCATCCTTAAATTTTATTAGCTCTTTGCTTTCCCTAGTGCTTATTCACTTGAACAAATGATAGAGAACAATAAACACCAGTCTTCTCTTTCTCGATTAAACAGACCAATAATTTTTAGTATCCTAAATCAGGGTCTCCAGCCACCTGTTTATCCTTGTAGAGTTTTTCTTCAGGTGCTCTTTTCCAAATTGATCTTTCTTGAATGGCAGATCAGGTTGACTATGAACAAACAGTAATTTCAGAGACTCTGACTTGCATCTCACATGGGTATTTGTTTAAATTAAAGGCTGAAAGCTGCCATCTTCAGAGGCAATGATACAAGATTAAAATAAACCAGTCCTCAAATGTTTTGAGACAAGGGGATCACTGTTTTAAAAGGTAGGATGGAAGATAGAAGATGATGTCTGCTCAGTCCCTGAAATCTCAATCATATCCATTTACTTGGTTTTAATAACAGACATTTGACAAAGCTTTTGAGGCGACACTGAGTCTCATGCTTGCATGGTTTTGCACTGCAATCATGCAGGTTTTTTCTGCATGCAATTTTCTAACACAATAACAGATAGCACCACATTTGTTAAAAAAGCAAGCTCCTAAAATGCATATATTACTTTGCAGCTGAAATACAATTTTTAAACAACCAGCCTATCTTTTGTAGCTGGAAACGAGAGACACCAACAATTGTTATACAGGAGGAAAAATCAAAACATTAGCAACTGTTATAGAAGCTTTTCTAGGTATCCCTTGTCTGCTCATGCCAAAGGCACTTTAGTGTTCAAAAACCTTTGATTACAACCAATTCATTCATTAATTTTTAGTTCAGGATTTATAAAAATGCAGTTTTCTCCTTTCAGGACAAAGCTGTGTCAGTCTCAGCAATCTATATATAGAGAGATGGGTGCTAACCCTATACACTATACATTAGTGTGAGATCAGGCAAGCAATTATCATAATCAAGAACTAGAGAAATCAAAGTGCATGGTTATAGTTAGTTTTGCCAATTTCTTTCACAGTTACATATAATATGGGGAGAATACACTTTGCAAAGCTGCAGCAGTGCAGCAGCAGAAGGAACAATTTGGTAATTTTTGAAACATAGAGAAAGATTTAAATCTCTGAAGTCCATTTTCATAAAAATGTTATCTTACTCTGATCTATTTGAGCAAAAACATTATGCTATGAACTTCTATTTATTTTTCTTGTTTTAGATATAGAATTTGTTCAGTCAGTAAATATAAAAACTTAAGAAAAGGGGTTCTGAGCACAAGAAATGCCAGTTTTTCTTTTCCAAAACTTGAGACACAGACACCCAAAAGAACATGTAACTGTTCTAGACTGGCAAATCTGAAGGAGACAATTTAAATGGAAAATGAGGCTTTTTAATATTTTTTTTTTCCTTTGAGCTTTGATTTCCTTTCTTTCCGTCATTTTATTATCAAGTAGTGAATGTGTGTGACAGAAATGAAGTCTATTTTTCAGCAATGCTTTTCTGTAGTTACATCACTGACACTTCCTATTCCTTGAAAATGGAGGCTATCTGAAGAATTTTCTTTTGAATCAAAGACTTTCTAGTTTGAGAGGGGGGGAAATCAAGTTATTTAATCTTTTCCCACATATGCAAATTTAATGCAAATTTTTAAATAAGAACCAGACAATTTTCACAATATATTCCAACTTTGTATGTGATATCACTTCTTTTTATCTATTTCTCTCTCAAAACCCAAGATGCACAGTCATTTTGAAATTCTTGTTACAAATTTTATTGCTAACCCTGTCTGGCTGTTACCAAAATTTGAACATATGGGCTGTCATATCAATAGATTTCATCCTTCAGAAATAAATTGTACAGCTGTATACTTATTAACTTTGCTTTTCTTTTTTAAGAGGCAAGAGCCAGATGAGTTGTGAAGGCTCAGGGGAACTTAGAACTAAATACAGAGATATGCCCTTAAAGCACTTAGGAGAAGTATTAATTATGTTATGGCTTTTTAGAAGCTCGGTGTGTCAAATACACCCACCAGAGATCTCACTGTGCCAAAATCAATACAGTTCATGAAAAGTCTCCCTTTATTTTCTTTTACATATGGAATGACTAAGACCCTCAGGCAGATAAATACTAAATCACTACAGTTAATCTGCTATAATTGAAACTCTTGACCCTTAAAAGATGAAGGAAAACCAGGGAATTTTCAAGTCTTGCTGCTAGTTTTCGAAGCTGTGAAACCAAGAGAAACCATGGTGAATTGTCATGAACTGTGTCTTCAAGATGAACATTTCTTTTACTGCAGATACTAAATATTCTCTATGGTGCACATATATGAATACTTGTAATTAGTATTTTCAGTATAGCAAGATATAGCAAGAAATAAAATTAGTAACAATAATTCAAATAAGGTTTAAACATTGAGGTCAGCCTAGAGTAAAAAAGGAAAGACTGTGTGAAAGGCCCAGTTGGTAGTAGCATGAGGAAAACTACACCTCATTAGCAATTAAAAATTCAATATGTTGAGACAGACAGCAGAAGAAGCTTTAACTATGTGGAATAAAAACTTGCTGAAAAAAAAACAACTGAACTTACAATTGAGTGGTAATATTGGGTGCTGAAGAAGTGACCCAAATCAGTTTCCCCCTTGCCAGGAGAGACAAGTCAAGAGGGTATCATCAGACAGAGGAGAGATTCTAAGCCCTCACTTGATGCTGCTTCTCTTTTCTTCTGCTCCCTGGAGGTAGGAACAGCAGCCAGCTGAGTTGTCTAGGTACCACTTGCTGCTCTTACATCAATTCCTCATCTTTTCCTGGGAAAGGACAGCAAGCTAGATGGAGTGTCACACTGGCCGAAATCTCATTTCTGTACTGTCCGTGGGCTCACAGATTGTATGCAGAAACTAAATGCAAGAAAATCTACAAGACATGCTTTTACAGCAGATAGCTCAAAAGTCCCACAGGAGGCAAATAAAAACTTGCAGAACTAAAAGTAGCATAAATACATTAATTCAGAGGGTTTGAGGCCCAGTTTATTACAGAAAGATTTTATGATACTGGTGAATGTAATTTCTTTGTTTGAATTAAAATCTAAGCATGTATCTCTTTTCTCTATTTCAAAAGCAAATAGGTATATTCTTAAGGTAATAGGGCATTTGGTAAAATTCTGCGTAGAATTTTTAAACTTTGTGTGCCATCCTAAATGAAAATACTTTCCAGAGGTTGCAGTAGCCTCCCATAATGGAATATAAATTAAACATTTGTATTTACAACTTTAGGATAAAAGCCATAAAAATAATAAAATTTTGTTCAAATCAGTGTAAAGAAAAGGTCCTTAATTATATACATATCCTCTCCCTAAAGTCCAACATTTGAGGTTAGACTTAATGTAGACATTTAATCATCTGGCAATAAAGACTGGTTGTTACTAATACTTGTTTCTGTGAAAATTTGTCGATGATAATTACTACTTTTACTATGTTCCATGTAATTAAGGTAGGTATTATGACCCTTCTCTGCATTGTACACAGACAATAGTAGAGGAAAGACATGTTTTAAGGACAAATCTATGGAATTTTAAGAGAGTTCTTATGAACAGACCCATTGTCAAAATGCAACTTTACTGTCACCAGGACTTAATAGTATCTCATCAATTTCATCCCAAAGCAAGCAATGCAGAGAAAGATACAAATGGATTTGACAGTGAATAACAAAATCTTGCACGCAAACCCAAGAAACTGAAATTGTTTATTAGCTCATAGAAGTTTGTGCCAAATCCATAAATTCTCTGGATTTTCATTTGTAGTTTTAAATAGATATATCTGTGTGTATATATATACATACAAAGACAATAATTAAAAATAATTTTAACCTACAGATTCACCTTCATTTCACCCACGAAATTCACTGATTTTCATTACAGCTTAGAATCAGGATTTATTAAGGAAAGTACAATGCAGAACAGAGCTTCAGACCTGTGGAGTGGCAGCTATCTGAAACCTGGCTCTCAAAAATAACAAGAGCTTTTCTCAGGAGAACACAATTGTTTGGAGAAAAGCCTGTACAGAGATCAGAATGAAATTGTTGTCATGACCCAGATGGAAGCTGGTAGCCTACATCTCTGCACAAGCACACCAGCCCGTGTACCAGCTTACATTTTTGGAACCTGAACAGAACACTAGTCCAGCCCCTCCAAAGAACAGAGTAAAAAGAAAGAAAATCTGCACCAGCTGTCCAGTTGCTGCCATACACATTTCATGGGGAGAATGTGCAAACCTAAAGTGGTTTGTGGGGAGGGAAGATACAATTTGGCTCTTGGATTTCGATGGTTACGATCTCTTCAACCAGATACCAAAAGCTTTTGAGTATAATGGGTGGGTTTTTTTCCATGTTTGCCCAATCTGCTACTGGAAGGAAACTCCAGTTCTGTGACAAAAGAGACATATGGCCATCTGCACAGCCAGGATTATGGAATACTTTTTTTCAGACAGAAAGGATATAAAATCAAAACAGGCAGTTTAACCAGGACTTAACAGAGAAAATATTTGAGAGCTTACCTAATTATCATAGCTAATGATCTCTTATGGTATTTGATATGGCAAGGTTCCCTTTAGGGAGCAAATGATGAATGTTTGAATTACAAACCCCAGCCTAAGAAGAGTATAAATACACCAAGCTATGTTCTTTCATCATTAGGTGATATATCTTGTTAAATAACCTGGAATTATTTATGAGACACTGAGGAATTTAATAAGTTGGGTTGGTTAAGACTAAAGCATAACTATACATTAAATTCAGCCTCCACCATGTCCTACTGACTTCTAATTTCTTGTCTGCTTTATGGAAACTAAACCTACAGGAACCTGTCCATGTTAAAAGCAGACAAAGAGGTGTTGAATGTTCTATGGCATATCAAATGGAAATTTAGACAGACTGTCCTGGGATATAAAATTTAAGTTAAATATATGTGTGACCACTTCAAAGTATAGTAAATATAATGATCCATCAAACACCTTGTGAGTTATACCAGCAGCTGTAAGAGTGAAGGAAAACAAGAAAACATAGCAGTTTATTATAAGAAACACTCCACATGGTATAACTGGATTAAATAACCATGAACAGTACAACAATCTTCCTACCTGGGCTTAAAATTTCATATATTTAACCAGGAGATAAGCCAGTGTGGTAGAGATCTCAATGTACCTTTTCTTTACTTCCCACTCACAATACAGTATCTTAATTCTATTTTTGAAAATGAAATGGCTCTGCTGTACTGTACACACACAAAACTACTTATGAAGCCCTCATATCTAATTTTTCATAGTCTAACCCAATGCTGAGTGCTCTAATTTTAGCACCTTCCGAGAGATATAGTCATTCCCAGCTGTGGTGCCAGGTAAGATCTATCCTTCCCTACCTGGAAGTTCTGTGGGTTACCCACTAAAGCACCAGTGTTTGCATTCTGTTTCTTCTCTTTACAGCCTCCTGTTTCAGTACTGTCACTGGTTTCTGGTTTCCTACTCAGAAAGCAGTTACAGTAGAAATGTGACTGTATCCAAAGACAGATTTCCATCTGTTTTGCCTTTTTATCAATAGGTGCATCGTCAATTTCCTCACAACATGATGAGAATCTGAGAAGTTTTATTAGTTTTTGAAATTTTCACTGATAAAAGTGTATATATATAAAAAACTCATTCTTTGATTTCTGCACTGAATATATATGGATTTTTTACCCCAGATTGCCGTATTTCCAAGTCTGTTATCTTACATTATTATCTATCAGTTTGAAATGTCCAATTTTCATAACAGAAAAAGAATGTTTCATATTAATATAATAGTATATCTTGTACATCTTGCCCATTTTGGTTTAAGCAAGACTGCTTGTGTCACACAATTGCTCTGCTTACGCAGGTTTTTGCAGAACAGCAGTGACACCAAGGATTTGAATCCCAGAGAAGAAGTGTGGGCCCCAGCATGACTAGAGGTGCTTTATTTGTGCCCTAATTTTAAATGAATTGGAATTTCTGATTGAGACAGTAGGTAATTTAGACAATTTAAAAATGAGCAATACAAATTAGGTCTCTTAACCTTTCTTCTTATCTGCCAAAAAAATTAAATATGTTTGTTCCAAATTCAGTAAAATTTTCTCAGCTGGTTATTTATTTGTTCACAGTGTAGAAGTCAAGTTATATGAACAACTTATTTCCCTCTCTTATCCTCAATTAGCAATTTTTAATCCCTTCCCACCCTCCTCTTTCAGTCTTTTAATTAATACTTTTTCAAGGGTTTTATTCTGGACTCTTTTGATAAACACTCTAGACAATTTAATGAATAAATTGTAGTTTGAAACCAGGACACCATGTTACTTGAAATGGATTCACTTCACATGAAGCTTCTAGACAGAACACAAAAAGTGTTCAAAGTGATTCATTGGCGTTACAGGTTATTTCATAGAGGCTAACAGGTGAGCAGGTTTCTTATTCAGAAGTTTAAATTAACTTTTTTTTTCTCTATATTATAATGTCTGAATAGTTTCTGTACATCCAGACTAGTCTAGCATGCTTTCTAGGTTTTGGGTTGGTTGGTTGTCTTTTTTAAGACTGTTAAGAGCCATTTATTAACAACTAGTGAGATTTCTTTTCTCCTTTTTGCTTTGGAATTTCAATGATAAATTGCCTGGTTTGTTTCCACATAAAAACTTATTTTGAAGGAAGTGCAGTTTTACTATCCTTTCTTATTTTGTTTATTTTTTTTTCACATATGGCCTATCATATATTGAAGTTAACCATCAGCCAAGATTAAAAAAGGGTTTACTTTTCTCTGAACTTTGGTTCACAAAATCACCTTTCACCGTAACATTTCCTTTGCAGTAGTTAAATACATATTTGTTTGTTCCATTCTGTATCACAGAAAATTAATGCTTGCTAAAAAATACAGATTATGTAATGA
Organism: Acrocephalus scirpaceus scirpaceus; assembly: GCA_910950805.1. Taxonomy (NCBI): domain Eukaryota; kingdom Metazoa; phylum Chordata; class Aves; order Passeriformes; family Sylviidae; genus Acrocephalus; species Acrocephalus scirpaceus. The sequence goes on from OU383780.1 coordinate 43,191,861, forward strand.
ATTCTTAGTTCCAGAAATACTAATTGCAAAAGTTCCAATAATTCATAAAGCACATCAGTAGCATACAAACCAACTTTTTTACTGACAAAAAGAATAATTAAAAGGAGATAATACATATAAGCTCTTTCTGAAGCTTTTGATTATATTTGAATAAGTTGCATTTACTGAATTAGTCAATAAACTGTCTCTATATTTTGTTAAATCATTATGAATGTTTCTAGTGAATCACCAGGAGTTATGGGCAAATTGAATGGAAGCTGGGCAAATTCTGGCAAAGAGTTTGGATGGTGCTGGTCTTATAAAGGGGAAAAAGAAAGACTTACAGACTGAAAAATACACATTTCTCAGAAACAGATTTGCAGAATTTATCACAGAAACACTCTGCAAACTCCTAGAAGGTCACAAGGAGAGTAGTGACACTGACCCTGGATCCACCAAGAAGTCCTTCTAAGGCAATCACACTCCCTGTGGTGGCAGAGACTCACATCTTGTGGGCAAGGACAGTCAACTCGTGTGTCCTCAGTAAGGCTGTTGATACCATCTTCTGTAACATTGCTAGAGGCAAGCAAAGGATACAGCTGAGATGAAACTTTGTTTGGAAAACTACATGTAGGTCGATGGTGCATGGTTAATGTCAGGGTGGGAGGGGGAGCAGAGGGCAGTCCTTGTGGTTGCTCAAACTCATCCTTGCTCTCTTTTTCTTTTCATAGTGAACTGAGAACAGATTGTTACATTTGCATGTGTGCAGCACAAAGCTGAGGGAGACTGCAAGTATAGAGAAGCGAGGTTTTGAATTTATTGTGGTGCTGGCAAGTTGGAGGAATAGTGCAAGATAAACAGTGTGTAATTGAATAAGGTATTTTTGTGAGGTGTATTTATGGAGGAGGGCCTGTGATTCTGCTCCTCTGTCTGAATTGAACATGGGAATGTCCTGGTGCAACAGCATTTGGATAACATTTCTCCTGGTGGGATTATATACTGTATATTTAAGGCAAAAGATCTGCTTAGCTTTGTGTGGTCAGGCAGGACCATGTCTGAAGTCTGCTTGCTCATCCACTGCAGGTCACTGCCTCAGTGATCACCTACATTATCTGGGAAATAAGTATTGCACTCTCAGGTCTTAAAATTGAGCCATAATCCAGAAAAGTGTTTGAGAGCAAAGATTTTAATCTCTTGAAATGACCTAAAACACTTCAAAAGTAGTTGAATGCAGAATTTTAAATTTTAATACTTGTTTTCAGTCCTGAACAATGAATGTATAGTATCTATAAAAATACAGGGCTATGAGAAGGAGGCAACCAAGCTGTCTTTCTGCGTGCTGGGTTGGAATAACACTGGTTTGCCATATTGTGCAGGATCACTCTGAAAACTTTGTACACAGGGAACTTTGTGATCTTTCTGAGTGGTGGCTGGGTTTGGGCATCCCAGCTGAAAAATGCCCAAACTGCAGGAAGCAAATTTCACGTCTGTTATCATGTGCTGTTTGTGGAGAGAAACCGTGACTGTAGAGCAATTTGGAGTCAAGATTGGCTCTAACTCATTGAATGAGTGCAGACAGGTGGGGACCAGCTCTCCTCTCCATGGCAACAGTGCCCTCTCCTGCTTTGCCAGGTGCTTTCTTGCCCTGTAAAATGCATCCCCTGCTCTGCACATATTTTACATGAGCATTCAGATGGGCAATGTGCAGTCACTCAGGCCTTTAGTAGCAGAAAAAATAAAAAAGCCTTTCACCATCAAACCCTTCACCAAAAAGAGATATCAGCAGGTTGTTCATAGTTACATTAGTTATTGACACTGGAAATATGTGGCTGGAATCATGGCTGGAAATATTTTCCTATCAACTGTCCTAGTCCTCACAGAGATGTTAGATAATTATTTCTAGCTTACAAAGATAATGCCTCTAAAAAAACCCAAGAACAGTCTAATCCTACAAATTGGAATTGTCTTTGGTTATGCTTTTGTTGTGTTTTTATGCTTTGATAACAAGTTTAAAAGCTTTGGCTTCTGTGTATATTCTACAAAAAAATGTGGACCTTCTCGAGTTTTTGAGCACTTGACAGATTCTCTTATATTTTCACTGAGGCTTTGACACCACTTGTTGGTAGTATTCCTTTAAAATGCTTTTGATATTAGCCTCAACAGCAACCAAAAAGCTATATTAAAAATGGCTGGGGGAAGAGATTGGTGAGATGGAGAGAGAAAGATTATAATCTAATCTGTGTAATAACATTCTGACTTCAGCTCTGAAAACAAAGAAATTCATTTATCAAAAAGCCAAAACTGCACCTTAGTGCAGTCGATAAATTTTCAACCATATTTTTAACTTGCATTCCTTTTAGTTTTTAATGTCTCAGATTTGCAATTTCATAGAGATAATTGAATATTGGGAGATGCAAGGGAGAACCACTGGAGTTTTTGAAGTAGAGTGGTTGCATAAATGCACAAACCTGCAATTTCAGGTGAAAAGCACACCATGGACAAGAAACCTGTTGCTGGGAGATCCTAGTTTATCAAATCTTTAGAGGCAGCCATTTCTTAACTCTTAACTGGAGAATGAGCTGCCTGTTCCCACAATATTTTTAATGTCAAGTCAGCCTGCCAAAATATCACAACTACTGGTTTGACTTCAAAGGAGAAGGTATTTTGGGTGACTCTTGGGGCATCTTTACCTTTTTTTTAAATATTTTATCCTTTTCTTTGTCACCTGAAATGTGTCTTCTTAGTCTTGTTGATTTTTGCTGCCCCTGTCTTAACATATTTGTCTCAAAGTAGATCTTACCATCTTGCACAATAGAAAAGAGTATGACATAGCAAAGATGCCCCAACCATAGATACCAAAGGTTGATGAAATTCTTGAAGAGAAAGGATCTAAAAATCTGATTATAGTACATACTCATTAAAAAGATCTAATAGTATTTTATCTCTTATAATGTTCAGACACTGTGTATATATACAGTGAAAATCCTTCCTTAGGTATTGGAACAGCTCATCTGGTTCATAGGTCCAACACTGGCAATAATTCAATGTAAATAAAGTAGGTTATTTTGCTGCTGGTTTGTTCATCTTGTTTGTTTGTTTTAAGGGTAGCTGTGCTTTAAAACAAGTAGTCACTTGATTTCTACCGTCTGGCAGTGAGATATGAGCCTTTTTGACTGGACTGTGATATATTCAGCAAAATTCTCAGTGGATGCATTGATAAGATGTCTGTTCATTTCTCAGCAGCTGTCTTGTGAAAATTGACAGGTGACCTTCAAGGCAATTATGCAACTTTTTTTTCAGTTATGTTGGTTGATAGATAGGTATTTGGACTTTCATTCTTTTCTCCAGTTTTCTGTTGCTTCTTTTTGTTTCTTTTTCTGTTGCTTATTTTCTGTTGAAGGTTTTTCATGCTTGAGGCCCACCATTAGGTTTCATTATTGTTTAATAAGGTTTCATTCTAAGTGATATAAAAAAGCATGGGACTATTCAGACTACAGATATTTGAACAGTGAATGTGTGATATGAAAAAAGGCCATCACAGGTGCCTAAATTTTATGCTAAAATATTCATATATATGCATGTTTGGAAATAAAAAAGCATATTTTTCATAATTTATAATAAGGTGAATTGGTTCATTCTGTACATCATATTAAATTAATTCCTAGTTGGTTTTTTTTTTTTCTGATTTAGCTCAAATTATTCATATCCTCACATAATTGCTTGGTTTTCTATTGACAGTCAGTAAGCATTTTTATTGGAATCGTTTACACTAAAGCCAGCCTGTTGACTTAAATGAGGTTCTTGCTAAGGCCTTTTTCCTCTGACATACAGCAGATGAAAAATTCCTATATTTCAATGTATTTCAATATATTCAGGCTGTAATGAAGTCTTAGTCTGAAATTATTCTGTCTCTGAGAGGCAGCAGATATGTTTTTAAGGCATTGAACACTTGGTAGAACTGTCCAGAGATGTCAGGTCACCAAAGTCTCCTCTTTAAATCAGTGCAATGCACACTCAAGCTTCATCTTAAGCTCAATCTTTAAAGAAAAAAATGTCTTAAATGCCTTGAAAGGGCAGAAAACTTAGAAGCAGACAGCAATTCAGTTGTCTCTTAAACTACTCTCTTTTCTTGATTATTCTTTCAAGTTTCTATCCAATTATTGGAAAGGAAGTGAAAACATCTTATGTGATGTGGAAAATACAGTTTAATTAAGATGTGTTATTGAGATAGATATGAAGAGCCCTTCACTTAAATCAGATTTATTGCTTCCACCTTGTTAACCTTTATCCTCAGTCACTGACCATTTTGTTACACAGTGGGCCACAGATTTCACATTTACAGCTTTTCTAAAGTGCACTTGTCAACTTCCACTATAAAATCTGACATTCATATCATCTTGGAAGCTTGATAACAAAGTGCTGCAAGTGCCCAGCATGAGGCTGCAAATATAAAAATGTATTCCACAACACTAAGGGGCTGCCATGAGTGTCCTTTGCTAATTATCAGGAGAACAAATGGCCTTAGATTAATGTTGCACAAGGAAAACATAGCAGATTTCTAGACTGAAAAAAGAAACATTTTGAAAGGGTAGTTATCTAGAGATAACTCTTGAAGTACCTCTGACAGCACTATTTTTAAGCAGAACAGAGGAATGGAAATAAAGGGCTGGTTCTGCCATTGTCCACAGAGAAGCATAAGGATTAAGTGGGTTTTTCATGAAGATTTAGAATATGAGAACTGCAGTCCTCAGTGAAAATGGTCAGCCCAAACCCCATCAGTTTTTAATGTGAAATTTAAAATATGGTTTTTTCCCATGTGCATCACTTTATAATTCTTTACACTAGAGTTCACAAGCTTTTTTCATTACTCAAGCAGTCTCTTATGGCAGATTTGTGGTCCTTCACTGTCTGCCCTTATCCTTTCTATCTGGAATACAATTGCATCAGGTGCGTGTTTTGTCACCTTCCTGCTCACCCACTTTTCCACAGCCTTCACAAATGTGTTAATCAGCACTAATGGAGTCAAGAGCCCCTCAAATTTCACTGGTGACCTCCCTTCTAGTAGTGAATTACCTGTGCTTGTTTTCTAGCTCCTATCTTTGCAGCAGTTATTCTCACATTACAGAGTTTTCCCTCTTACCACATCATGTTCTTCTAAATCACTGAAGAGTCACTGTAAAAAGCCATCTTATATAGAGGTGTCAATGCAGGAAAGAAGTAAGGAATTAGGTTTGGAGGTGAGCACCTATCTCAGGTTTCAGGAAGGGAATCCATACACACATTCCCCCCCGCTCCTTGCCTGCCACCACTGTTGTCCAAGCCAAATTCATTGTTGGACCTTTCCATAAAATTTACCAAAGAAAAATAACTTGGCCCCAGGGCACTCAGAGATGGGAAAAGTGACAAAATACATGCAGTTGAAAAATAAGCGAAGCACATAATATTTGCTTTCTGCTACTGCTTTGGCAGTGATCTGTGTCATCTGAGAGTTCTGCGCTCTTGAGTGTCTTTGAACACTTCTTCTTTGGCTGGGAAGTAATTGATTTCATAGTGCAGGGCTTTCAAGTCCTCTGCAAAACCTTCAGCTCTACTTTTTTCTCACAGATTCATTTTTATCTATTCCCATAATTTGAAAAGTCAACATGCAGCTTGCTTTTTTTTGATATCTTCTGCATAGCAAGGATTTATCACTTTTTTCTTCAGCTTCTCTCTTATCGTTTCCTTCTTTTACGTCTCTGATTTTTCTACAAGCTATAACCAAACAATTTAGTCTCATCAATTCAGTATTCCTTATAACACACACAGGAATCAAGTGTATACTTGTTAAAAGTGTAACCACAGGACTGCTCTGAGTGCATTAAAGGATGTTCCTCAGAAGACTGTGCTTGGAGCTATTTGGAAGATTTCACTGAAGACTGAATACCATATTCACTGTTATCTGAGTAAGAAATTGCATTCTAGGAAAAGCCCACGGAGTTCAAAGCTAAGTTCATATTCATTTAATTGAAAATCAAACCCACTCTTTGTTCTCAAGAACCTTCTTCCTTTAAAGGAAATTAGATGTTTAGGCTTCCAAGAAAACTCATGCATAACTTGACTGTTCTTAAGACACACGAAGAAGTTTCTAAACAGCTTTGTACTTATATTAACCAATTAATTGGACAAGAAAAATGCAATGGCAGTATCTGTTGCAACTGCTATGACATGAAAATTCTGTGCATACCAGATGCAATGGCACCAATCAATGCTTAACAGAAGAGAATAAGGTATTTTGTTTTCCTCTAAAATGTGCACAGTATGTTATTACTCATTTTCCTTAAGCTATACTATGGCTAATTTCTCTATTTTGTCCTATCAAAAGGGAATACTTTTAGCTTTCAAGAAAAGTTTTTTATTTCCTAGGGCATCCTCTCACTCATTAAACAATGCAATTTCAGCACAGGCAATAAGAGGATGGGTTAATAGTCCAGCTTCAAGTACCAGAGTAAAAAGAGCTGTCCTCATATTTCAGCCAAATGAGTTCAGGAGAAATTAAAATCTTTGTGTTCACCCTCAAAATCCTCATGTTTGGGTGCAGCATAACCCTTCATGATAACAAGCTTGCAAACAGGGGCAGCACACTGAAACTGCTGCTCACCCACATGAAAAGACGCTGATGAATCCCCATGAAATAGAAATGCCCAACTGAAATGCAGAGGTCTTTGGCATCAAGAGAGCTTAACTTATTTAAGGTTTTATAGCTAAGCACTGTGACCTTCAATAGGATATGGATCTGAATATTAATGTAATAATGAAGTAATGAATTCACAAGGTAGAGAGCAGGTTTTTGATTTGATTTTTTGTTTGGTTTTTTTTTTTTTTTCCTCAGAGCAGCCAGGATATTATCTCGACTTGCTGGATGGTATTTTAGGAATTTAGAGATGGTGTTGTTAAATATACTTCCCCCCTGTTATTTCAGTCTTTAGGTGAGGCTTTTTGCAGATAGTCTGTTAAAAAAGTCTAAAACATTAATATCAGGATAATTCTTCACAGAAGGAGTGATTAGACATTGGAATCAGCTTCTCAGGGAGTTGGTGGAGTCACCATCTCTGGAGACGTTTAAAGGAAACACTGAATGTGGCACTCAGTGCCATGGTCCAGTTGACAAAGTTGATCATAGGTTGGAATCAATGATGTCAAAAGTCTTTTTGAACCTAGATGAATTTTAAAAAAAAGAAGAATAAAGATATAATAAAAGTGGAATTTATTGATAAAATAGTTTTTACACAATTTCTGTTACATTAAAGTATTGTAAAAAAAGTAAAAATATCCTGGGTAAACTATGACCAAGCCTGTATTTATTTTACAACTTTGTGTTATGCTTGGCACTAATAAAGATTAATGTGGAGCCTCCTGTTCTTCATCTGTCTACTCAGATGTTTAGAACTAAAATTGGACCAAAAAGTCTATCCCATCCAGACGAGGTCTCAGCAATTCTAATATGCTGCAAACCCCGAGACAGGATGGCAAAAAGGTATCTTTGACAAAATCTTCCCTCAAAAGTATGAAAGTGTGCCATCCTAGGGCCAGGTTCAGGTCTTACTGTCCCATTCAACTGCAACTTGACATGATTTATGAACATTTCCTTCTCTGATTTGCTGTCCCTCAAGAATACCCTTGCAGGTTAATGAAAAGTTTATGCTTAGCTGACATTTATAAAGCCTAAAATCAAAAGCCACGTAATTCAAAGAGAATGTGAAAGCCGAGCAAAGGAACTTCATTTGCTCATAACTTTCTTGGCATATGAAGTTCTCCAGAATGAGAACTATTTCTGTATGAAGAGCTTTCCCTCACAGAGACCTACTCTTATACAAACAAAAGCATTAGGCTTGCTTTGAAATTAAACAATGTTCACAGGCTATACTTCCTTCCAGAGGCATTTTTGATAAAGAAAATATATATATAAATTCTGCTGCTTATCTTCCTTGTCCTCTGTATTTCTGTGTGAGCATCCACGCTGTGTTTAAAATTGGTTTGTAATTGATTCTTTTATAGCCACAGGTGTCAACTGGAAACATTGAGATAATGCAAGTTTTCATTTGATATATGCAAGAATAAGAATATAAGAAACACTGATGAATATACAATTTCATGTTGGAAAAAACATCAGTGTGAACCAAGAGATGTTACTGCACTCTAGAAAAATGAAATAATTAAATTTTAGAATTAAGCTAATTAATCATCACAATCTAGTCTTATCTTTTGACCATCACACATAACTTTTAACAAAGACACACATATGACTTCTAACAACTACAGAGACTCAGGCACACAATTTTTAAAGTTCTTATATCTTTTATCTGAGAAAGGAAAAAACCACCAACTTTCTCTTGTCTGCTTTTCAACTGTCAAGTGAAGAACAGACATTTTAAATCACCACTCCAAAAAGTCTTCACTTCCAGGTGTGTAAGGAGAAGCCTGCTGGGGGCTGTTACTGAACTGAAAAGAAACATCTGGGGACATTTTGGGCTGTTTTTTTGGGGAAGAACAGGCATGTCACTTGCAACAGCTTCTTCCTCTACCCCAACAATGCTGAGGCAAATTTCATTTTCAGTTTACCTCACTCAGTTCTGAAAAAAGGTCTGTGGAAAACATCTTGGAAGAAGACTTTTGAGCTACTAAAATGCAATGAACTCACATCTGAGCCTTACAACAGAGTAAACATGCCAGCAGGGAGTGGCCAAGATTTACATCCCTGTATGGTGATAGCCCAGGTTAGCTGCTGATGTCATGAAACCATTGACTTGATGTCAATATGACAGTCATATTGACTATGTTCATCATATAAACTTAAATAAGATGATCCTTTTCATTTGAAAGTGTAATTCCTGTATTAGCAATCATCATAATTTCCATGTGAAAGCTTGAGTAGGCTGTTGCTCCCAGTGACTTTCTGACATGAGTGTACAGCTCACCAGTGGTGTAAAATGAGAAATACTTGAACAAGCAATATTCATTTTAACACATATGATTAAATTTTCCTGGATCATAAAAGAAAGAATAAAAGTAACAATAAATAGGTATCACAGTTATAAACAGTTTGCAATAATTTTTAATCTCTCACATGTATAAAAAGATTTTTAACAAAAAATCAAATATGTGATAAAATGGATGATTTCTACTAAAATATCTGAATCCCTAAAAATAGTTTTCTGAATATGGAAGCTAGTTAGCCTAAACCTTTTTTTTTTTAAGTTTCTTATATTTTGGTCAGTAAATTTTGGATATGCTTGAAATGGGCAAAAAAAGTAATAAAACTTTAAGCATATTTCAGTACTTCTCATAAATTTGGAGGAATCCCTTATTCTCAAAAAACACCAAAAAACAAAACACCCCCCCCCCACCAGCTGTAATATAAAATGGGAAAATTCAGGAATTTTCCCATTTTATATTCATAATAAATTTTTAATTTTTAATTATTCATCAGTATTTACTTGTAATTTATTGTCTATGTTTCACTCATTCATATGAACTGGTTTTATTACCAGAAGCTTCAAATTAGACATGTATTTGAGTGCAACCTAAGATATTACAGTGCAAGATAAAAATCTTAATCACCAATTTCATCTTTAATGTATCTTGTAAATATTCAGGCTGTGTTAGCTCTAAGAACTATGTATGCTTTAAGAACTGCTGGCTACTTTTTTAATTGACTGCTGAGTTATTGGCTTGGCTTCTCATTAGCTAGAAGAACTTTCCATGATCCCTAATCACTGTGCAGAGCGAGTTAATGTGTACCACTGTGACAGCACATTTGAGATAAACGTGTTTGCATGATACAAAAGGTCCGTGATCTGTTCTGCATTATCTGATGAAATGCAGCCTTGCTGGAAGGTTTTGAAAATGAAGACGTGTAACACATTTTAAAATAACTATAAATGAAAAAGATAAAAATTCATTGCAAAAAACAACAAGCAAAAAAAATCCCCCAAACTGTCCATATAGTCTATTCCCATTTCATACAAAAGATTTAACTCAACCCAGGAGATAATCAGAAATGTTTCAAATTCCCCAAACCAGGTCTTGTTTACATTTTGAGGAATTGTAACAAAATGTTCAGATAACTACTTTCATTGCATTTTCCTTGTTTAACTTATTTTAGAACAATTGCATAGTACAACAAATTTACAGGGTACATCAGAAACATACAGATAAAATGTTTCCCTCCCAGACCTAATTACACTGTATGATTAAAGATCAAATATTTTACTTTTTGCAGTCAGTGCACTCTCTTTTATGTAAGTGGAGGCAGCAGCTTACAAGTTGGTGTCCTGGTTTTTCAGGACTCCAGAAGACCAAGGGGCTGCTCACATGAACTGAAAGAGTAACTCCTAGGAGCTGTCCCCAAAATGCTGCCTGTCATCTCTTTAACACTCTAATTGTGTTAAAGAGATTAGAGTGGAAAGAAAGTGATCCATTTAAGATCCAGGAAACTGAACTTTCTGTCTTCTGAAGATACTCACCAAGGAACAATTTCTTTATCATTACTTCAGAAAGAGGATCTGGCACAAATTGAAACTCCTACTTTAACCCATGGTTCTATGGTCATTATATAAAAATTCTTTTGCCATTTGTTGGTTTTATTGATGTGTGGTCCAAGGAAATTACTCAACAGTCAAAACAAACCAAAAAAACCAAACCAAACCAAACCAAAAAAAAAAAAAAAAGGAAAGCCAGCCTGTCATTGCACATTTGATCATTTAGAAGTATATATAGCAATATATGTCATTAGGTTTCACATCATGCAGCTCCAGAATGTAAGCATTTTAGAAAGAAAACTATTTTAAGAAAGGACAGTATAATTATTAGATATAAGATAATAAATTACAAAATTTTTTTTTTTACAAAAATTTTCTTTTTTTTAAAAAAAGGTACACTTCTAGGAAAGCAAATAACTGATTTGGGGCATCATTGCTTCAACAGAATAGCTCCAAATATTTAACCAAGTTCAAACAGAAACAATATATCAGCTAAAACCTGGAATGTCCTTCATAGTTTTCAGCCTGACCTCTATTTAATGTTGAACATTTTAATGTTAATTTAAAATATTTATTATTAGCTTCTTGTCTCATTCAGCTTGCTGCCTAGTACTTGTAAAACTCTACTGGTAACCAGCTACAGAATTCCAGGGTAGTGAGGAGAAAAGAAAACAGTGTGATTTGACTACCTTTGCAACAAAACCTTATTGAATGAAGCATTCTTCCATAAAAGGAAGAAGCATTGCAAAATCAGTTTGCATTTAGCAGGCAACAGTTGTTAAGGGCTGGAATCTTGTTTGAATTCCAAATTAAAACCAAAATAAAATACAATTCTCCTTAATAATGCAAATAATTGACCACATGGCCAAATGAAAACATGGATGCTGTAAGTATTCACACATAGATTGCTTTTTAAAAGATAAACTTCATCCAGACAAGAGTCATGTCTATGCCAAAACAAATTTTTTGAGTTGAATAGAGGAGTACATGGGTCAAGTATAAACACTGCTGAAACAGAAAGACTCTGGTAATATGACAGATATTTATAAGTCCAAACTTCATGGATTTAAAAACTGAATATATCTTAAAAAACTTTTTTTATGTTCTCTTCAAGTTGGTGTTTGGTTTTGGCTTTTTTTTTTTCATGACAGCTACATTACTAGCCTTCCACAGAAAAAAAAAAAAATTACCACTAGAATAATTCTTGAAAATAGGAATAAATTTTGTTCACATCTTTGAAGATAAGGCTGCCTACCCAGAATTTATTTTTGGGCTTTCCTCTGTGTTCCTATTACATATTTGTAAATTCAAAGGATAAGTAACATTGTTGCATTTCTTGGTACAGCTATTTAAATGATTTATACTTATATGTATTAATAAAATCTCTTTTGAGACATCCTAGCAGTATTTGTCAGGTTTGTCTACTATACCTGCTATCAAGGTCTCATTCATCTCTATACCATATTTGAAATTCTTTGTAAAATTGCCTAATTTTTCAATGTCATATTATTTCTGCTATAATTCTTTTAGGCTGAAATTCATTCTATTTCAAAAGTTTTTTCAAGACTTGTATACCACTGAAACACCACCTGAGCTTTCAAAATAATGCTTTGTGCCAATCATAGGTGAAGTAGGATTCCAATCTCTGAGGTTACTTGTCCATTATTTGTAATTGCTTATGGGTAGACAATTGAGGATACTTTAGGGAAAAAAAGTGTCTTGTTTATTAAACTGTATCTCCACTATCAGAAATTATCCCTTCGCTATTGTTAAAGATATACTTTGAGCCAACTGCTTGTATAAGACTGATATTAATGGAAATGCCTGGAGAGTTGATTTGCTAAAATAAAAGCCTTTTGGAACTGGAAAAGCCCAGCCACTGCTGGGTAATGGTGTAAGTAATGGGATGATGTAGAGATTTTTCAGTAGACGTTAAAAACTTAAAAGTAACTAAATACTTTTTTTTTCTTTTCACTAATACACCATATTTGATGATTGGTTGTGGTTTTGTTTTATTTTTCTTTTATTTACTTTTATTATTATTATTAAATATACCTAAGCATATGGACAAAAAGAAAGCAAATTATTTAAAAGGAATATATCGCATTGAAGTATAATTGCTCTTATTCCAAAGTCCATACCTCCCTATTTTCCCTCCCCATTTCTTGAGGAATCCGTGTTAAAAAGTGGGGCATTTAATAGTTGAGTATTCCTAGGCAGTAGATTTTTTCTGTGCAGAGAACTAGTGGTTCCTTTTAAATACCATTTCTTTCACATGTTGACTTAAAAATTGGGCACTTGTGTTTTAGTTGTTTTTTTAAAATTGGTAAACTTGACCAGTCTTCCAGGTATTTTCCAGCATAAGTTTATACAAAGCATTTTACCTTTTTAAAATGCAACCTTAGAGTTAATATGTTATGTATGTAGATGTGTTGAAGTGTTTAATATATTAGACAATCCAACAACATTCACTGTATATTTGCCTATTAGTATAAGTGTTTGCTACACTTAAAAAAGTGTAGCAAAAAGTGCTACACTTATAAAAGTGTTAAAGAGAAATAAATACTTTTATACTTTAAGTAATTATCATTAGCAACTCTGAGAGGATTTTTCAGCTGCTTGGAACACTCATTGAATATACTGTTTTATTGACTCATCCTTCTTGGCTTAGTTTGCTACATAATCTTTTTAGAAAAAAAGTAAGCTAAAGAGAGGCAACTAAATAAGTAACAGTGATAGTTCACAAGTCTATTGCTTCACTTAGCAGAACAATTAGTTCTCATTATCTAACTAAACTACCACGAGACCATTGAGAGGATAGAAATGTCTCAGGATTCTGAAATTTCAACTCATTGTCAGAACTTAAATACCATTAGTTTGAGGTATCAGTGATTGCAATTTCTGTAAAACTAAAGATGTAGGGAAAGTATTTTTTCCCTAGTTCCCCCTAATATAAACCAGCTAAAAATGTTTGCATTATTCTGACTAATTATTCTAAAACACTTTTTGAATTGTCAAGATCAGTTTTATCTTTAAAGCATGATCCTTTTCTTATTCTCCATATAAAAATACAAATTCTTGAAAACAGGAAAACATCATGTCTCTAGACATGATGGAACCTAGGAAATAGGTGCAGAATGAAGCAGGATTTTTTTTTAAAGTACTGAAAACTCAAAAGAAACACTTTAGCAATAACAGAACATATTGTTAGACGTAGTCTTTCTAAAAATGCTACTGAAGAGTATCAATTATTATTTCATAACAATATGTTTATTTTCTTATAAAATGTTGGAATTTATGGAATCTAGAAATTGTTTTAAAATTAAATGATTCCTGCATTCAAACTATAGATGACTTACATGAAATCAGGAGTGAAAATCAACCTCAGTAGTGAAGTAAAGAAAAACATGGTTTTAGAAAGTCAAAGAAAGTTCTCAGAAGAGTATATAATACTCATTAATGATGAATAATGAGGGAAAACATAAAAAGCTTTTATGGGATGCAACAGCCAAGAAGTACATTGTGACACTGTTTCTGTAGGACAGATTAATACAGGGAGTTGAACATTTCAAGCATGTTGAAAAAGCTATGACTTTTCAATTACTGTTCCTTTTCTAGAATGATTGAACTGTTGGGATTGGACTTTCAATGGTCCTCTAATCCAATTCACCACATTCAGTCTGACCTTGAATGTTTCCGGGGATGGGACATCTGCTATATCTCTGGGCAAATTCTTTCAGTGTGTTATCACCTTTTTTGTAAGTCTTCTTCCTTATATCTCTTTCTGACACTCTTTTAGTTTAAAACAATTACCCCTTGTTCTATCACAAGAGACATTGCTAAAAACCATCCACCCATCGTATCTGTACCTTGCTACCTTTGGGGTCCCTGTAGGGCAGGCACTGTTCACTAAGGATATGAAGTATCATTGTGCATAACCAACCCTATTCATATTCTGGACCTAATCTCAACAAACTCTTTAGTCTGCTCCGCTGTCCCATGGCAAAAGCAAGTAGAGGTGTACACGATAAGCATATGCACACTTTATTTTGCCCAAAAGTTGCAGGTAAGTTCCCGAACTTTCAAGTTCTCTTTGAACCAAGTTTAAGTGCAGAATCTTTCAGTGTCGGTCCCAACTCTACAAGAAATAATTGCTTTACTCACACAATTTGTGCTTGACACTTCCTGAAGAGCCGATTTTTGGTACCCAAAACGATTCAGAGGAAAGGATAAAGGAACTTTATCTCTGTATGCAATTTTCTCCTCTGTTTTCCAGTGTTCTCAAAGGCTGTTTCGTACATTCCTGAGGGGAATAGCCTTGAGGAAAAGCAACCTCTTGTTTGTATCGGTTTTTTCCAAGCTGTGTTTTACATCTTGTGGTGTCATCAGGCAGTATATCAAGAGCATTACTGCACTTGACTTTCCTTATTTTGTCCTGACAATATCCTCAGGGTTGATAAATGGTCCTGCTCTCCTATAGAAGGCAATGTATTTATTTGGATCCTATATATAAGTTTATGAAATCATGACATTTCGCAGCAGTGACTGGAGCAACAAGCAGTGGCTATTTCATCAGTTAACCCTTAGGGGATGATTGCTGTTGTCCGTCCTCGTCATTAACTCCTTGAAGACTGAAAATGTGTACCACAAGTTGCAGTCCAACACTTTCCAGCATCAGGTTTATTGCCATGCAAACTAAAGAAATGTATTATTTGTATTTAGCCAGTATGTTTTAATCAGAGTAAAATGGTACATGTGCTTCTGGGAGCAAATGCAGAAGACAAACTTAGGGATGGCATGAGGAGAGAGAATTGAAAGCATAGAAGAGAAACATAATCTGTCTTGCTTGGTTTTATGCTGCACTTTTTGCTTAAGCTTGCTTATACTTGGATCACTGTCTTAGTGACGTTTATTCAAGGAATCACAAGGTGAGTTTCAGGGAGTGTAAAGATTGGACTCACTGCAGTAGTTTTTGAAACACCTTTCATTTAACTGCAGTTGTCAGTTCTAGCCCTCTCATAAAAATAACTAAATCGGTAAGACACAATAAGAAGAGGCTGAAGTACACAGCAGTGAGGAGCATTGCTTCAAAGCCATAAGAAAATGGATTCCAATCAGTCTAATTCCTCACTCAGCCTTGTGCCAGGGCTGATGTATATCCTGCAGCCAGGCTTTCTGACTGCCTCTGCTACTTGAGATGCAGGCAGTCATGCTTTGGCACATCTTTCTACTCCTGTTCTTCCACAGCTCAAATGTCCATTTCACACCAATGTCAGTTCTTTTGACGGTTCTGTGAAAAAACAGCTATAAAATACGTGTGTTGTAAGTTCTTTAGAACAGGAAATAGCTCTGTTTAATTCAGTTTCTAGAGTTTGTTGACAAGAAATCACTAACCTATCTTGCATTACAATAGAAATGACAAGTGCTTCTAATAAATGGAAAGGCATTTATTTTACGGATGCCAAACCTGCTTCTGCATGTCCCAAACAGATGGGTTCACAAATCAGTTGGCTGCAGTTTCAGAGGCATGCTGGAAACTTATCCGATAGAGAGCTGGTGTAGAGCCCAGATCTGTCACAGGAGTGCCCCAAGGAGTTGCTCTGTAGCAGCCCCCACTTTGCCTGCTGCAATCAGTGGGCCAGAAACAAGGAGCAAACGGGATGGGAACCATCATGAGCTGCTCATCCCCTTCTGCTGTTACCAGGGATCATATGCTTTAGATTATTCCATAAGCAAGGAAGTGCTGCTGATTACTGACTCAGTGCCAAATGCATGTTTACTAACTGTTCATCTCGGAGTGTAACTGTATTAGGAAATACGTTTTTATTTGTGGTGTCACTTTATTATGTGCAGTAATTTGGTTTCACATGATATGTCACCCGAGGGGTTATTTATACATAAAGGGAGAAATGTTAAACTCAATCTCTCTTATCATGAGTTAATGAAATTAAACCACAGCAAATAAATTGATGTAATTTGCTGGCACACATTAATTTCCATATCTGGGTTGCCGAAAAGCAGAGCCCACTAACATGTGCAGTTAAAAAGTGATTAAATACTGCATTTTTTTGATGGCCTAGGAGGACATACAAGTAATTGGGCAGAGCCTTGAGTTACTTTTGAAATATTTTGGGAAAGCTACTACAATATATATAATGTAGTTGTGTATTCCTTACAGAATTCAATTAAATTCAATTATTGCTTCCAGATTTGTTGTCACTTTGGAACTTACACCAAAGTTCATGTACTTCATATCAAAGAAACTATTATGGCATACTCCTTCAGCAGCCATCTGTATCACGTGATAAGTTGTTCCTCAGTTTTGCTTCTGTAACACAAATGGCAGGATCAGTAAATCTGCTGGGAAAAACTCCCTGTGGCCGTAGATTTGTTCACCCAAACAAATGGCCCTGCTTGAGGCAGCCAGCAGACGCTGTCATCTACAACACAACAACCTTTCTCTCTGCTCCAACCCACACTGATTGAAACTCTGAACTTTTTAAATATACATGGGTTAGAAATATTGTAGCATATACTGAGGCGCCAGCTGCAGGTAACTATTAGTTCTTCTTTCCTTTTGCTTCTCCTGATCCACATGTTTGTCCCTGCACTCAGAATATGTCTATGCTACACTCTGGCGGATGGTTATTTATTTGTTTATTTTGGTAATGATTTGCTGCCATTGAATAATTCACATAGTACATTGTCATAGCTTTGCAGTGGTCAGGTTGGGCTGGACATTTACATCAATTCCTGTGGCTTCCCTTTGCAAGTACACGTGGTCTGTCCTGACCTAACTGCTGGAATTTTAAATATTGCATGAATAGCATGTCAGATCTTAAATGACCCTGGTTGTAGAATATCGGCCACCACTGAAAGAAACAATTAGTGGGATCTGTTTGTGACGGCAGGCTCCTTTCCCTTTTTAATAAACTTCTCAACCTTCACTGAAAACAGCACACTGGCTGATTTTCCAAATATTAATAAAACTGCAGAGAAAAAGATACACTTTTTTTCTGTTAGCTTTCTCTAGGTTTTTTTTTTTTCCAACCCTGTTGGCTTTTGTTTCACAGCAGAAGCAAAATTGCAATTAGCTTTTCAGTGACATAAATCTGCCAATGTAACAAAAATTCCCCTTTCATTGTCCACAAAGGTAGAGTGCCCCCCCACCCAACATGGCTGTGTTCTTGATTGATTGTATGTTTTGGAATATCTGTTGCCTGGATAGACCAGATGCTTGTTCGTTCCTTTCTGGCATCTGTAAGCCTTTAGGAAACTGTCTTAGCTGTTTCCAAACGGAAATTTATTTGCAAAGCAGCATTTGTGTATGGCATTTTTCTTTTATTTATGTAATGCCTAGGAGTGAAGCACTGGGATGAATTCATTTTAGTACACTCAAATAGTTGGTAGCTGATTTGGGCACTGGGGAAGGCTACAGGGTGGCTTCTGTGAGAAGCTGCCAGAAGCTTTCCCCATGTCCAGTAGAGCCAACACAAGTCAGCTCCAAGATGGATCTGCTGCTGGCCAAGGCCAAGGCCAAGGCCATCAGTGGCTGTGGTAGCATCTCTGTGATTCAAGAAAAGAAAAAACCTTCAGGAACTGCAGCTGGAATGAAGAGTGCGAATATGTGAGAGAAACAACTCTACAGTCTCCAAAGTCATTGAAGAACACACATTTATATGTGCACACATATATATATGCACAAACACAGAATATTGGTTAGGAACGAAACTAATAATTATTTTCTGTAATTTTTTCCATGTATAAGTTCTTTGTTAACAAAGACATCAAAATAATGGAGCACAGATAAAATTCAAATAATGAAAATTTTGATGTGTTGTTAAGTAAACATTTCTTCATCTTTCTGTAGACATTTGTGCAAAGAAGAGACCTAAGATGCAGGTGCAATTAAGCACAGTTTGTCCTCTAGTGATAACAATTAGCAAGGGTGTTTCAGTGGTAGAAAAAAAGATTTTCATTGGAGTAAATCACTGAAAATAATTTTGAGTTGAAGAAAGAAAAATTATTTTTGAAAAATACAGTTATTTAATTACAAAGATACTTTATTTAATCCTTCTACCTTAATTAATTTCTTGGATGTACCCTTTTAAAATGTATAGCAGACAATACAATGCTTTTGTGCTTGTCACCATGTGTTAATTGTACAGATTTGTTCAGAACTCTGTGCGGCTTAGGCCATTCATCCATTAACTTTCAGAAGCATTCACGTTCTTGCATGTGGTTTACTTCTTACCCTGTGACAAAGGCCTGTCCATTTCAGGTTTGTATCTGAGTGCCTCACAACCACTTGTGTGTTTTATCTTTACAAATGGTAGGTTAGGAAAAAATATCTCCACTTTGATAATGTGAGATCACCTATGTGCCTTGTCAACACTCACAGAAGAAGTCTCTTGTTGTAGACCCCCCTCTAGCACCAAGGTACCTTTCAAACTGTGCACAACAGAAGAGTAATGAGTCATATTGGTGAGATATTGATTCATATTCTTGCCCACTACTAAGTCCAAATAAATATAGAGCTGCATTAAGTTTTCTGGTTCAAAGAAGACATAAGCTATGGCAGGTCTGTCTAGGGAGCAAACAGCAGCAGCAAGCTGCAATACAGAGAATATCAAAAAGTTTTAGCTGTGGTCAGCCCTGACTCTATATGTAATTATTAAAAGAAAAAATACATTATCACTGGGCTGTCAAATTTTCAGTTGCTGATAAATTGTTAAAATTACCTGGTTTTGGTAGCATGGAGATCACACCTGGCTAATTAGAGCTTCTAACTTCTGCCTGTATGGTCAGACACCATCATATCTCTCCTCAAATATGTTATTCAGATGAAAATACTCTTTAGTTAACTGACAGGGATTTGCTCTTGTAGTCTATTTTATGCCTAATTAGGGCAGAAGAGGGGCTGGTGTTGTTTCATCATCACATGCATACAGGTCAAAAGACCAACCATCAGAACCTGTGCATCTTCAATATCCAGATAGCCCTTTGTGCTCAGCTCCAGACATTAGGAGTTCCTCATCAACTACAAATATGTTTCATACACTACACTGTGTACACTGTTAATCTGGAGAGAAGGTTATATCATGCCTATTTCTTCCCCATCTAGAATAATGTTCCATGATTTATTCCAGGCATGTGAAAATATAGAAAAAATTTTGACTACTATATGGTATACTACCATTATTTATGCATAGGGCCCTTGAAGAAAATATTTAAGTAAAGTAAAAGACAAAATGGAGGTACTGGTTTATGACAAAGCTATTTCACATAATAAACTTATAAAGCATTAGCATCTATATGATACTAACAGCAAGTAAGCTTTTATAAGTGAGCTGTGTTTGAGTTAGAATTTTTTTCTGCCTGTTGTGTATAATGGGGAAAAAATGGCAAAAGACATTTGTATGTATCTTTTTTAAAAGTTCCTTAATGAAAAACTATGAAAAAAGGAAGCTGTTAGGTGCAGAGATTAGGAATTTACCCCCTATTTTATGTCAGAATATAAGACATGAATATTTCAAATACTTAATAAGAAATGATAAGCAGTTCATTCAGCCCTGAGTCATCCATCAAACAGAAGTGCATATTTATACATCCCTGCCAAGCACAGATCTTTTAGGCAGCACCTGGGAAAACTTGACTATTAAAACTGCTTCAGGCTGAAGTCTGGCCTTTGATACCATTTTGCTTCCAGACTACAAACCCAGATCTTGATTTTACCTCCTCAGCTGCAGGTTAGCTCATCCTGCCTTGGTCCCCCCTGCCCCTTTCTTGCCTCAGATTCTCTTATTGTTGTATAAATTCTCCGTTCTTGACTCCAACCTGATCCAAATTGCACTCACGTCTATTTCTTTAGCCTTGCATACAGAGTCTGCTTTTTGATCCTCCCCTCAGGAGGAAATTCCAGGAAAATTCTTGCTCTTTCCCTATCTGCCAGCTTTTCTGCCCTCTAGATCAGGTGGTCCATGCTATGGCATCTGGGTTTGGTCTCTATGATACTGATTTCTATGCCCTTAAAGACCTCCTTGAAAAGATTTAAATTGTGCATTTATAAAATCATTGGATTTATGATTATTTAATTGTGTAAATATATAAAGAAATGAAAGTTACAGTAAAGAGGCCATTTACAGTATCTCCAAATGATTTATCTCATGTATTTCTTTAATCAGTAAAGCATGGAATTGTTTTCCTCCGTGAGAGTCAAATGAGGGGGAAAAACATAGTTTCAATGTCAAACTTGGACCATGTTTCATATCCATCAACACTAGAAAGACAGAGGCCAAATTCCACTTTAACCAGTATTTAGAAATTTGGGTAGTTTTCTGCAGAATACTGATGACTGGACAATCCTGAGATATGTTGAAAATTTTCTGTTTTCAGGAAAGCCAAATGAGTTTGGACTTAAAAATGGGCTGGGGTGGGCTGCATCCCTTGTGCCAAAGAGGAGGCAGGATAGTCTATGATACACAATGACATAATTGGAGTTTTAACAGAAGAAAAGCATTTTTTTTCTTTAGATATACACTAGGAAAGGTGACATTTTAGTGAATTATTTTCTTGTAAAGCTTTCTTCAGTATGTATATGATTACATACCACGTGAACCACTGCAAATAGAGGGATCAAGAGATCAAGAAATATCAGGCTTCTTTGGGAACAGAAATTTCAGAGAAAGATACAGAATAACACTTGAAGGATCTACTAATTTGTATAACAGTTTGTCAACTTTTTTCAGGTCTAGTCAGTGGGTGAATAATGAAAAGGAGAAGATGAGAGATTTCAGAGCTTTGTTTACACTGAGTCGGAGATTGCATTCCACTGGAGATGTCCTTGAAGGTACAGTGATCCATTTTGCTTAAACTGAGCAAGTCACAGAACATATCTTCTCTCTCTTTCCTACCACTTCTACAGCAGTAAAAGATGCAAATCCCCTTAAAACCTTGAATGTTGTCCATAGCATACAGTAAACATAAACACACAGCTGTGTTACACTGTAAAATAAAGGTAGAAGTTATACTATGACGCACAGAGGATAGAATAGCTGTAAATAAACTGTTTAAATATAATCACTTGGATGCTAATAATATTTTAGTTTGAAATCAAAACTCAATAAAAAGAGAAGCAAAGTACAGCAGAGGTGAGACTTGTAGGCTGAAGAAACTCTCTACATTTTACAGGAAATTTTCTTGGCTTGTAACTGAGACATTGCCCAGAAAAACCAGTAATAAAAGGCCTTTGCATCTCATGCATAACATATATTTTTTAATTGCCTTATTTTATTTAGTCTGTGAATAATTGAATACCCCTAATACTGCTGATACTACAATGATCTGGGATCTTAACCACTATTAATGTTTGTCCATCTGTAACCATCACAGCTGTGACAGAAAGAAAAGAAAAATCAAATCTCTTACTTGAAGAAATAATTTAATATATTTGAAAAGGATATACGTAGTAATTAATCTCATGTTAAATGAGTCTGATCTTTTTTTTCATGAGAAAGATTAGATTTTGAACTAGATGAATTGATATTGCTAACTGAAATGTACTGAAACCTACTTACCTAGGTGCCATGTGAGAATTACTATGGTCTTGAAATGTTTTTTCACAGTGCTGTTTCCCAAGCTTTTATTTTCACTGGGCCATGGAGTAGGAAGTGATGTGGCACTACTGTATAGGACATCACAGTGATATCACAGCCAGTGTCTGTGCCCTGACATAGCTGAAGGCATTCTCCATAATATTAGCAGGTATGCACAGATCAGAAAACAGGGAACACCTGGATTCTTCTCATATGGGATATGAATTTATGATTCTTGGATAAAGAAAGGTACCAGATTAGCTGGCATTCCTACTTTGGTGGGTTTTGCTGTCCTCCCTACTGCACCTAGAAGATGCTGCAGTGGGGACATCACACTTACACAACCCCAAGCTGTGACAGGAGTCTCTCATTTGTGAATTGTATATGGCATCCATGCCTTGAAAGTAATGACTCCCCTAGGCCCAAGCGTGGACTCTTCAGCTCTCTTGCTTTAAATATATTTTAAAATTAATTTTAGAAACATTTTAAAAGTTTCAACTTTGCTCCTTGGTCTAACCCTTTCAGTCTAACACTGCAGCAAGTCCCCAGTCACCAATCTGACTCACACAGCACATTCACAGAATGTGTCCTCATCCCAACGCATCCATCTATCTGTCTGTCCACTCTATCATTCTAGTCTAGTAAAAGCACTTGGGTTTACTATCTTGAAATTGGAGTGAATGAAAATCTTCTTGAGATTTGCATGGAGATTCAAATTTGCTGGTGCTCAACATAAAGTGTTTTGGCCTTTTTCCTTGAAATGTCATTTACTTACATTATTTATGTAATTACATTACTTACACTTAAAAAATATTGTTTGTTACACTCTCCTGGAAATCTTTGTGTTCTCACAAACTGAGAGTACTTATATTATTAAACACACCTGCTAATATGTACATGCTGATAATACTTTTTATTTTTCAAAATTCACATATGTCAGAAATTGCATCCCCTCTCCTCTGGGCATTGTTTATCACTAAGTAAACATCATGTATTTCATCTGGAAGGCAGTTTTACCAAGTGAGAAGATTTGCTTCTTCTAACTGACAATGTTCATACAAAACCAGAAGCAGTGGCTTACATTTTTTTTAAGTGAATAGAATTTACATGCCCATAGTGAAATTAATAAACTTTTAACTTTATTGCCATTTGACAAAGCTTTGGATAGAAATAGGTATTTACTAAAGCAGCAGAAAATGTTGAGGTTTACTTCTGATGTATATTATATTGCATTTAGTGCAACGCACACAAGATGTAATATTGGCTTCCCATGTTAAATACACTCCATAATTTTAACATTACTTTTGTTCCAAAAATTCTGAATGTTTAGGGCTAAGACTTACATTTGTGTATACTGATACTTGTAAGTCATATATGCTCAAAAGACTGAAGAGATTTAAATTCTGTTGGGGTAACTTAGAATTCAAAAGCCATTTATTTCAGAGAATATATTTGCTTACTTTCCCTGTGTCCCATCTGAATGTTTTCAAATATTCCACTTAGACCATCCTGTTGAAGCTGGAAGGTTTACTTTTTTTTATGTCTCTGAATGATAAAGGTTTTTAAGCAAATTGTTTTCTTTTAGATGCAACACAAATTGCATCAAAAGTACATTTTCTGGAGGAATAATTATTCCAAACCTGTCTTCTAGCGTTGAGTTCTGTAACATCTGTGGTAAATGATTTATTTTGATATGGTATTCTCTGACCAGCAAGTCAGAATAATCTGAAAGACATTCCTGTCCAGTGATTCATCAGATTCCAAATAAAGGGGAATCAATTCTTTCCTGTGAGAAATACTGGACCTGGATCAATGGCAAAATGGATGGGAAAATGAATAGGTTACTATTTGTGTGACATGAACAATGCAAAATATTCCTATATTTTTTTTTCTGTGTGCAGATTACTTCCAGTTTGGGTTCTGGTTTTTTATTTCTTCCCCCAAGACTGAAAACTAAAATCTTGTTCTAGATGCTTAGAAGGTGATTTAAGATATTTTAACATTTAAAAGAAGTTATCCATTATATATATGTATCATTTTTTCAAACTTTTGATGTCTTCTAGAATCCACAGTTATAAAAAATGTGGAGTCTATAAAATGTTACTTGTCATTTTTACTTTGAATATGCACTTCTTGAATATATGTATGATAAAAGCCACTGATGAACCAAAGCTAAAGTGCTTCCCTGGAGACAACTTCCGCTATTTGAACCTATCTAGTTAATTTAAGATATGGTTCTGCTTCAGGCTACCTAATATATATATATTGTTATTTTGAGTTCTAAATCCTTAACAGGGATGGGGCGGGGTGAGGGAGGGGGTGGTGTGTAAAATCTAACAGTAAGACTGATATTTTTCAAAATGTGATGCCTTAGGTTACATGATAACTTGTCAGTATTTAGATATGAAAGATGTTTTTTCTCAGAAATAAAGGTATATTGTCCATTAATATCTGCGAACTATGTTCCTCTGAAAATCCTCTGCTGCTTTATTGCGATGCTAAAGTAAAGATTTATGCTTTTAATGTTATACATGTATGTAAATGTAAAGCATCTCATTTACAAAAATCATCACCACAACAGGCTGTAATTGGCTTTCAGCCTCAGCTCAAGTACACAGGATTGAATGCTTGTTCTTAGAAAAGTTAATCTTCCCAGATGAAAAATGAAGACATTTTGGATACTGGCAGGATTTTGATACCTCATTTTGCCTATAATCCTTTTGCAGAGGTGCTTGCATGAAATGAAATTTTTTTAATATTAATTTCAAAACCAAAAATAAATTTGTTTACTGAGTGACAAAACCAACCTGTAATCCTCCAGTACATCCTTTGATCCAAGAAGAAACTTTCAAACCTTTAATCCTTAGTTTTGGAAAACTTTTACTGAGACTAACTCCGACTTAATTTTATTCATCACCATAAGACTGATGAATGATAAATCAGGCTCATTATTCAGAGCTCGGTTTTTTCCTTGTTATTTCCTTTTTTTTTCTCCTTTGATTCCCTTCTCTATTTTTGCCTTCCCCTATTTCAACAGTTTAAGGGGATAGTAGCTACTACAACATTCAATGGTTTACATTGAACACAGCAGTCAGTGCGCTCATCTGGAGATCTGTGTAATGAAGAGCTAGGAATGCTTTCACCACCAAGCCCACCCCCAAGCTATTCCCTGACTAGAAAAATACAGTCAAAATTCATGTGTTCTTCATGCTCATTGTGTTGAAAATACTGCTACAACATCATATAAACCACAAAACTGAGCTGAGCTAAGCTGAAATGCTGTTGCATAAGATGCTTTACATTCAGTTCAGTGCCGCCTTATAAGATTTTTAATACACTTAAAGAGATAATAGCCAATAACATATCTTGAAAGATTAATACCCCATTATTGATCTCATTAAAACTAATCCAAATGCTTGCTTCATGGTACCTTTGAAGAAAAGTGATTTTTGAATGAGAAATGCAAGGAGAAATTAAAAACCAAGTAGATGGGCAATACATACATTTGTTGGCTAGCAACTCAAATATTTTGCTTGTAATGATGTGTCTCAGTTGCTGTAAATATCAGGAATTTTCATGGAAATTGTTAGCCCCCTAAAATATTGCACTGTTTCATTGATTTCATTTATGCTATCAGGATCAGTAAACCTTCTTTGACCTGAAGGTCAGTGTAGGAATACTAATCTAATGATTTCTCTAGAGATGAATAACATTTTGCATCAGATAGTCAGATTGTTCCTTTTGGAAATAAGTGGTTCCAAAAGGAAATTTATAATCATGAAGAAGTAAAAAGGTCAGATTTTCTGTAATTCTTCATATTTACAGCCAAATATGTGCTACAGATGCTAATAACATTTTTCTACCATGTGAAAGAAGCTATACAGCAAGGTTTTTTAACTACATGGCATATATTTAACAAGTAGAAATTTTCCTCTCATCCATCTGAAATAAGTTTACAACTATGAACCAGGATTATTTATTAAATGTATTTTTATTGCTTCCACGTCTCTCATTTTCATAAACTGCCATATTAATTTGTCTAAAAGACTGCTCAAGAGTTTATTAAAATTTCATTAGCCAGAAATAACCAAAACAAACAAATGAAGCAAAATAAAAAACAAAAAAACAATCCCCCACCAGTATAAAACTTCCTCTTAAGCTCAGACTTAGTTACATATAAGATTTCTTCATTGTTGCTCAGTAAATATCATAGACATACAGGAACATTATTTTACTTCCATACAACAGCTACAGGTGTTATTTTCCACCATTTTTTGTGATTTTTTTCTTATATAGAATATTTCTCATTTGGGTTGTATTCTTTAATTTTGAGCAGAGAAACAAGCCTGAATTTATCTATTTTTAAAGTCACAACAGCTGATCTGACCTTCTAACCATAAATATTGTATAATCAACCAGAGGAAAAAAAGTCATGTGAGAAGATTAGTACACAATGGAGAAGTTTCCAACCAATCACTAATTGTTAGATGTTTTGGTATGTCATAAAATTTCAAATACATACTCTTTTAAGATTAAATACATTTTTGAACGCACTTTCTTCACATAGGAAATATGTGCAGATATAAACCTTTTTTATGTTATGAGAGGCAGCACAGAATTGATTTTTAAAGGATTTGTGGATTCACAATGAGAAAAATCATTTTTTGACTTGTGAACAGAGGACCAGTTAATCAAGGAATTATTATAAGTAATAACTTCAGAATTCTGCAATTTCATATTGGAAGACACACATTAAATATTATATCTATTTCTTCCAATTTTAGTGATAAATCTCTCATTTAATTCTTCAGGTTTTTACCAAGATTTGAATGTTTTTTCAAAATAAATGTTTCCTTGCTGCCATAATAATTTCCTAACTTCTTAAATCTCTTTACTACTGCTAGATATCAAGAATTTAAAAAAAAACAATGAATCTCTAGGCTTAATAATTCAGCAGACAACTTTTATGTGTGTTCTCTTTAAATGCAGTGTGTAAAGAAATAAGAGGTAAAGATTCTAGTGATTTTGAGTGATCCCACTGTGATGTCACAGCGGTCCCCTTTTCCTGTGCAGTACCCTCTTTCACATTGTTTACACACACCTATTCTAGAAATGGTTTCTCTGTTTGTGACACATCTGAAAATTTAAGAGATTTAGCAGCACTGCAACTGAGCAGAATAGTATAAATCTCTGTTGTCACTTTGTACTTCATTTCCCTAATCGTTTCAGTGCCACTGGAATAATTTCAGGATTCTTTTTTTGAGCTTGCGTGTCAGTTGGCTTCAGAGAGCAATGCCCACTGTAATTTAGAGCATGGCCTTGCACACTGCATCCCTGGTTAAAGGAAGCTGCACAACCAAATACTTTTGCTTCTCACATGAAAATATATTTTTTAACTTTTCACAGCCAAAGAGCAGTTTCCTTTTCTCTCCCACAGCCACCACATTTCCAGCAGTGTCATCAGAGCACACGGCCCTGCCCCACAGCGTGTAATTATCTGTACAAGCCAGAAAGATCCAGCTGTGAAAGGTATTCTGCTACAGGTAGCATATGGCTCTGCAGGGTGTCCCATCTGCCATGGCTTCAGCAACTGCAGACGGTCTCATGAAAGGCTTCCAAGTGACTCAGTGGCTTTGAGACAGCATTCCCCCTTCTTGTGTCCCCTCACCCTGTTTTCTGCTTCTGTACAGCTTTGATTCTAAGTACTCTGTATTCTCTGTCATGATCTGTTGAGCAACAGTAAAATGGTATCTACATTTATTCTGAATGAAGACTTAATCTCTTAAAACTCTGCTTTAAAATTTACATCTTTTCTCCTTTGTGTTTTATACCTTTTGACAAAAACAGATTCATGTGCCTATTGATAAGGAAATGGAATGACCTTTTCACCTGGGAGATAATTGGACAGTCTTGTCAGTGTAAGATAGTTTGCAGCATTTGCTTATATTCTTATGTGGGGTGAAGACTGAAAAAGAGGTGACTAAGTTTGCCTGGGCCTTCTAGTTACTATGAAAAATAGGATTTTTAGGCTAGAAACAGTGGAGACAGTCATCAGTTTTTCAGTGCAGACAGTCATCTTTTCTCAGTTCTTGTTCAAAGTAAAAAGTCAGGCCATGGCAAGAACACATCAGTAGTATAACTGAGGAACAGTTTGTTCCTCTTTTCCCTTCCAAAACATTTTTCATATCTTCTTTCAAGATTCTTTGTGGTCATTTTTCACACATATGATAGTGTACTGTCTCATCAGTAGCCTATCTTATAAATGATACCGTGAATAATTATGAAAAAAACCATTTTATCCTCCTCTTCTTTTCCAGTACTGAGGCAGAGTTTGCTTGTTTGGGAAGCTAAGGTGCTTGGTTTTATATCCCCAGCTTCTTGTTACTGAAGAAGCTAAACTGGACTGCATCAACCATCTGAAACACAAACTGGCTGACATTCAAAGCCATCCTTCATTCCTTGGCAGAGCCAGAGACCTGCAAGGAGAAGACAAGGGATTCAGGGAACATTTTTGTCTCTAAGAATTGCTCAGAGCTTTCAGTTTTCTCTTTCTCTCTTTATTTTTCTTCCTTATACTTGTTCTTATTGTCCTTATATTGTCCGGATACTGTCCTTATATTCTGTGGGGTTTTGTTTGCATTTCATTGTTTAGCACATTTACAAAAAATGTCTTGTTTCCCACTGTGCTGACTGAGTTACAGCTTGATTTCCTGTAGAAATATTCTCTCAGGAGAGAGAATAATTCTGCCTGTTTAAAATAATTTTAGCCCTATTTGTCTGCAATATTTCATTATTTGGATTTGAATTGACTTATGCTGAAACAGAAATTGGCTTAGTACCTTTCCAGGTACATAGCTACACTTAATATGTTTCAAAATTCTGTGAACGTTTTAAAGGTGTCACATCATAATGTGCAAGGGAAACACAATAAACTACTAACTCAGCTTTATTTTGAATGTAGAACACTTTTTCATGTTTGTATTGAAGAGTGCAATGGCAGGACACTAAAATTACAGGGCAGCAATGTTATGTAATTTCTGCACGTAGTTGCTTGACCATTTAATATCATATTTATAAACAGTGTAGGTTGAATTGTAAACACCACCAAATTGCAGGCTTAATAAAATTACTATTTCCATCCCTGCTGAACAGATATGTTTTTTCAAAGATAGATTAGACATTATGGCTGGGATGAATACTTTCAAGCTCTTTGAAGTTTATTATTGTCTCCGGCAAGAAACAAAATATTGAAAATAATGTTTTAAATTGTCCCTTAAAGCAGGACATAAAAACTTGTATCTGTAAATGTAATCTGCTAGCACTGAATATTTTTAGTGTAATAAACCTAAACACATCTCTGCTCTGAATGCCTTTTGCTCGTACAGAAATATATGGCTTTGTTAAGTGGATGAGTTTTGTTGGAGTAAATACACTAGATTTTATTTCATCTCATGCTGTGTACACTTCCTGGGGTTTTTCACCTTTTATTAGGATTGACTAACCCACTTGGAAAACTCAGCACACCTAGTTAAAAGGAAAGGCAAATGCCTTCTGAGACAGTCTTCCTCTCTTCCCACTTTATTCAGTGGCCCAGGTCAGCAAAGTACCTCTCCAAGGCCATTTGCAGTATTCTCCTCCTGTATTAAATTTAAAGCACACCCAGTTAGATACTGTTTCTCCACACAGATCTCAGGACGATAGAATTTAGCTGAGATCTTTGTTGAAGACAAGCCAATCCTCGATGTGGGGAAACAACTGCAGGTGTCTCAAACCCTGGAGAAGGGGGGAGAGAGAAGGAGGGAGAGAGAGAGCGAAGAAGACAGAACAGGAGTACCCCCATCTACAATACTGTGTACAAAGCAGCATGGAATCAGGGGGACTAGAGCTGTGCAGATTCAATGGCTTGAGAACATTCTTGTGACTCCTGACACGAGAGAAAGACTCAGTAGAAAGACCAAGAGAATTTGTGGAAATGCGTTCCTCTGTCATGCTCGGCATTGTGCATGCCAGGGAGGAATCTAAGATGAGAGAAGTATGTTTATTCAGATGCTGAAGAAATGGTCAATAAATCTCTTTGCCCTACACACTGCTTTAAGGAATTTTGATTTCTGCAGCCCCAGGATGCAGGGGTGGATATGCAAGCTAAGCCATCAATATGCAAGCAATGCAGCTCTACTCCATAAGCTTTACTGCAGCCCTCGGCTACACCACCAGCTGCTGCCACACTAATCCTTTCCACACAGTTACTTTTTCCCATGGCTATGGATATTATTGGACTATTGTTCATATCAGTATCTAATCCAGGCATTTTTTCAGCTCACACACTGATGCTGAGAAAACTGCCCTGCAAAGAGTAACACATAGCACACACACATTTACACATCTTTCTAATGTTCATCTATAAATTATCTCTGAAATTTAAGTTTAAAAGGCTCAGCTACATATATAATTGAAAGTAGTACTCACCAATTACTCATGTACTCCATGTTCCTAAGATGCTGCAAGGACTCTATATGCAGGATCGCTTTCTCTGAGCTGAGTCTTTTGCTCCTTCCCCTGCTTAGCTCTTCAGGGCTCACGTATTATTGCAGATGTGTTATTTCTTGTTCTCTGTTGACTCAGGGTAGCATAGTTACCCTGTTGTGGTAACTATACTACCTTTCTCCTTACTATCATCTTCCAACTTAACAGCTCCTTCCCTTTGGCTGTTCACCCCCACTGCCTTTAGATTTTCAGCTTCAACTTTAGCTTTACAAACTTTGCTGGGTTTAAAAGGACCAAATACCAAGTAGATGATCCCAACGTTACTCACAGTGCTGTGTAGAAAATGAGCTCTATCAAAACACAATCAAAATTAAGCTTTGTGTGAGCTTCATAGGGTTTTGGCTGAGGTAGAATTAATTTTCTTCACAGTGACTAGTATAGGACTGTGTCTGGATTTGTACTGGAAAAAATGTTGATAATATAGAGATGTTTCTGTTATTGCTAAGTGGTGTTTACCCAACATCAGGGGCTTTTCTGCATCTTTTATCACCCATCCAGTGAGAAGACTAGGGGTGCACAAGAAGCTGAGAAGGAGAATATTTGGGACAGCCAATCTCAACTGACCAAACCAATATTCCAGACCGTATGGCATCATGCTGAGCATGTAAAGCAGGCGAGGAAGAACAAACTGGGGGAACTTTTGGAGAGATAACATTTGCCAAGCAAGTGTTATGCATGACAGAGTCCTGCTTTCCTAGAGATGGCTGAACACCTGCTCATGAGAAGCAGTGAATGATTTTCTTGTTTTTCTTTGCTTGCATGCACAGCTCTTGTTTTCCCTATTAAACTGTCTTTATATCAACCCATGATTTTTTTTTTTTTACTTTAACTCTTCCAATTCTCTCCCCAATCTTATGGTGAGGGAGTGAGCATCTGTGTGGTACTTAGTTGCTGGTTGGGGTTAAACCTCAACAGAGAGAAAGTCAGGAAAGGATAGAGGATGAGGAGATACAGCCAACTAATTAAGCAGTTGTTTTCTAGAATGATTATAGAACAGATTGTCTTTGGGCACTGCAAGATGAAAATAATTTATAAAGAGGTCTGAAAGAAAACAGTCTACATGTGAAGCAAAATACAATGGAATATGACACATTAATAAATACAAATGAAATGTTAAAACTTGGCAAAAAATATGAATAGATCTTAATGAAAATTATAGATAAAAAGAAAAATTTGGTTTATAAAGTTAAAAATACGTGGTCCTGGTGCAGACTTATGTCTTGTTGTGTATCAGTTTCATTCTTGGTTGTTATTTTTCACTTCTCCTTGCCCATGTTTAAATAATTCTACACCCATTAGCTAATGTTGAATAAATTTGATACAGCAATATTATTTCCCAAGAATATGTTAGTCATATGTGTTTCCTGAAATAGATCTACAGATACAAATTGGATGCTTTCATTTACTCATCTAAAAGTTTTGATGGTACAAAAAATGTTGCAGTGAAAATTTATACCATTTTAAGTACTAGAGAATACAGAGAGGACAGAGGGAGAGAACTTGTAAGTACTTTAATTATGGAAGAGGCTTCAGTAAAGTCTACCCAAAAGTAACAAGGCACAATTGAGTAAAATGAGGATTTATTAAAAAACCCCATGTTGAGACAAGACTGTCAAAAAGAATAAAAGATAAAAGAGTTGAAGGGTACTGTCACATCAGTGGAAATAAGGTGAGATGATATCAAGATTCTTAACAATCAACCACAAGAGGAAAATAATTTCAAAAAGCTCAAGATATAAACTCAAAGAAATAAAAAGAAGGATTCTGGGATTGCTAAAGTGACTGCATTAGAAATTAATTTTGGTGATTAATAATGGAACTGCAGCCAGCAAGCAAAACCAAGCTATTTGAAAGATGTGTAAAGATTGGAGTTGTGAACTCCATCTCATGAAAATAGACAACTATAGATGGACTATAGACTTCCTAAAGGTGAGAGGCATTTCCAAGAGGCACAGGGAGAAATATTAGGACAGTATCACCACAAGGTGGGCAGATAAATCATGGGCACAACTATTGACCAACATATTCTGCACTTTGTGATCTAAAAATGTCTTCCAGAATATTATTATATTTGAATTGTGAATGATATTTGAATTACGCTAAAGTCCATAAAAACAATGTTAAGGGCTTTATAAATATTTTTGACTGTTATTAATTCACAAGAATTTAAAAAATAAATTTTAATTAAGACGCTTGGGTTTCCAGTTGCCAAGTTTCCCAAGCACTGAGCCACTATTTAATGTAGAAAATGGCATCCCTTCATTTTGTAGTGCTGAAGAGGAACTTCAAATGCATGTGAGCAGAGCACAGCCAGCTTAAAACAACACACAGAGAGAAAGACAGCAAGGAAACGAGACTGGGCTTTGATTTATAAATGCTTCTCAGCAATGAATTCGTTTCAGGAACGGAAGACAATCTCTTCTGGAGAAACAAATAAGCAAAAAGCAAAACAGAATAAAGAGCCAGAATGTAAACTAAACACTTGTCTGGCTCAGAGCCTCCAGTTTGATGTCTTGGGTTATAAATAATCAAGTGCACTTGTATAATCCATGTTGTACAGCACCAGTATTCATGAATACTTTAAAACCCTCTGACAACTGCTGATGTTTCATCAACCATAAAGTACAAAAGGCAAATTAGTTTTGTTTTTTCAGCACCCTTTGTGGTCAAAAAGATCAAAAAAGAGATTTCCATATTGGCAAAGACCTTGTCAGTCTTTTTCTCTGCTTATACATAAAGATGTGTTTCTGCAATATGACAATGAAGACTGGCAGATGTTAAAACGAAAGTCACCCCCTACATAAATTGAGCAACTTCAGGATATGAAGGCTTTCTTGAGAGTTTTATAAAAGGATTTATTCTTCTTTCATGTTTTTAAATTATTTTATACCAAGAACTGGACAAGTCAATTTTTCTGTGAAACTTGCTTCTGGCATATCTGAATTTTCCTTTTTAACTGAAAACCAGGAAATCGCTATCTCTGTCACAGAACATAACTTCCCAGAATTTTTATTTTTAACATAATTACATCACTAACTTAATGACAATATCCAGAGAGTAAAATTGCAACAGTATTGCAATGTGATATTATATTCTATGCTCTATATACTATTATATTGTATACTAAAATTTAAAATGCGCATATTTCAACAGGAGGGATTCACTTGTTGGAGCAAAGATCTATATGAAACATTTCAGAGAAGCTCTTTGTCATTGAAACCACAGAACAGTGTCATCAAGGTGTGAACATTTTCCATTTACTCTTAACTGTCCATCTTTGAATAAAATCATATCTTAAAACTGCAGTTCTGCATATAATTGTACTGCATGTCTAAAGTACCACACAATATAATTTCTATCCTAAACAAATTCTGCACATGTATTTCTTTAAATTAGGTTCTCAGAATTATTTTTAGTGATTATTCTGAAAACAGGGTAATATAAAATTCTAACTACTGTGCATTTTCTGCTTTTTTATAATCACTTTCTCTCCTGCCAGCCTGTGCACTTCCCTCAGACATTGTCTCAAAATATGCACATACCAATGCATTCATGCCTGAAAGAATCTAATGGCAAGAGTGACCTTCACTTTTCTTTTGTAACAGTCCGGAGGTGCATGTAGGCCAGAACTGATACCTGTCCCCACCCCTGTTTTGCATCTGTGTCTCTGGCTAAGAGCAGCTTTCTGTAAAGCCATTTATCTGGGGTGCTTGTGGAGTGGATGTGACAGCCTGGGGTGTGGTGAGCAGGCCCCCAGGTCTGCAGCTTGCCTGAGCCTGTGTAGACCCTGTGGTCCTGGCAGGGAAAGCTGGCAGCTTTGGAACTCCTGTCCCTCTCCAAAGCTGAGGATTCATTCTGCCTGAAACAGAACTGTGGCAGGAACTACAAGCAGTTCTTTGAACAGTGCCTTAGTGGAAGTGAAGGCAGACCATACTATAAAATACGATTAGATGCTGCATTAGGGGTTTTATGAAAGCAGCCGGTTGAGTATCCATTACATCTTGTATTTAACATTTATGTGATGAGTTTAATTAAGACTATAGCCTCTTTTTGTGGAGTAGA
Organism: Acrocephalus scirpaceus scirpaceus; assembly: GCA_910950805.1. Taxonomy (NCBI): domain Eukaryota; kingdom Metazoa; phylum Chordata; class Aves; order Passeriformes; family Sylviidae; genus Acrocephalus; species Acrocephalus scirpaceus. The sequence continues at coordinate 43,226,557 of OU383780.1, forward strand.
TTTGCTCTGGATAGCATTTATTTTCACCTCTCCTATGAAAAAAGGGCATTAAAAGGAAAATGAAAGTTCAGTCTTTTCAGGTCTGTAACTCTAAAGGAATACAATGTATTCAAAGACCACTGAAAGGTGCAGTGCGAAAAATCAAAATGGTAACAGATAGAAATTGGTTTTCATATTTTAGCCTTATAAAGAAAATTCACTTCTGGTGGTATGTGGTCACTTTATTATGCTGGAATGCATAATAAAAAGACTAGTTTTATAGAAGAGGAGCTAATTAAAAAATCTTTGGGTCTGTTGTGTTGTAAGAAGGTGCTACTGTTGAAAATAAAATACTTAAGCATTCACCTATAAATGGAAAAATCTGTTAAGATACCATTGATTTTGTCTGTACAGCAGTTGTAAAAGACATTAAAATTGTCTGGACGTCTAAAATATTTGGCAAAATGCATTGCAGTGTTTAAGGTTACAGCACCATCCACAAGCTGGCAATGTAACCTTCAGGAAGTCTGAAAGTTTTTGATCCAAAACTTCATGAAGCCCATCCATTCCTTGACTTAGTCCCTTAGCTCCAGAGTTTCCAAATAATAGAGACTGTAGCACTTTAGTCCTACTGCTATACAAAAAGATTTCCCTGTGGTTTTCATGTGTTTCCTGAAAATAATTCTAAATCATTTTTATTTTTTTTTTTTAAAAGATCCAAATCTCACATATACCCTGGGAAAAGGTGTATTCACTTGCTGTCTCTTCATTTTAAATAAGAGAATGAAAATTGTTTTTCACTCAAGTAAAATAAAAAATAAACTCTTTATAGCCAACTGGCTATAAAGAGTATGTAACAAATATATAACTGGCTGTATAGAGTATATAACAAATTTAATAATTTCAAGATAACTTTTATAATGCTTTTTTGTAATTTTAATCTTTCTTTCACCAGAATATTAATTTTTCTGACAATTTATCTGCATAGTCCTTGAGGGCATTACAGTCTCAAGATTTAGTGATTTAATATATCGGATTTCTTGTATTTTCTTATATTTCTACTAAAATTGAGCTACTTTACTGGGAAGGGGCTAGAAAACCCTTTACAATGTTTCACTTAACTAAAGATCAAATACCATGAGGCTGGAGAAGAACCTGTATAAGTCATCAGGGTTATACCTCTCTTTTAAGTTAAGGAATATTAAGTCACATGCAAGGAAAAGAAAAGCATGTGTTAGTAAGAACAAATAAATAAAAAGCTGGCACCTGCCTTCTTGGTTTGTTTTGACTGATTTAACTGGAGGAAAGACTCCTTGGTTTCCCTGATGTAAGTCCTGTACTGTTGAAGAAGAAGCAAAAGCCCCTTAAGCCTTGAGACACACTTCAAAACAATTATTTGGTGTGTTCAGCTGCTTTAATTTTCATTTACACAAATGAAGACTCTGGAAAGGACTTTATTTTCAAGATACATTTTCTCAGTAGTTTTGTTAAAATTCAGTTCAAAGGAAGAGTCCATGATAGGACTTCCAGAAATTAGGCACCCACTTACAATGAGTTTGTAATACCTTGATGAGGAAACTACTATCTATTCTCATTAATATCTCATTAATCTCAGCAAAAAGAGTGAAAAATATCTTCCTACTTTAATAAAAAAATATAATGCTCTCAAAGTCAATGAAGGATAGAGCAGTTCCAAATATTATTGTTGTTTCATCCTCAGTATTTCACAGTATATGTGCTGAAATTGTGCTCTTCCAGTCTCATTTGATTTAGTCCCATTTAGTGCTTCACTGTTGACTAAGGGTTTCCCCTTCATACATGCTCTACTGTTCTCTGCCAAGCAAGATTTTTTGATGCATGTTTTTCCTTCTGTTTCTCCTTAAAGATTTCACATTTACAGCTTAAACCCCCAGATCCACAAACACTAATGTAATTTACACAATTTCTCCAGTTCTAGAGCTCCCAACATGGGAAAAAAGCGAACCTATTGGAGTGAATGCAGAGGAAGCCACAAAAATGACCAGAGGTCTGTCCTCTCCTATGAGGACAGGCTGAGAGAGCTGGGGTTGTTCAGCCTGGAGAAGAGAAGCTTCAGGCAGACCTTACAGAACCTTCCAGTACTCAAAGAGGGCTCACAAGAAAGTTGGAGAGGGACTTTTTACAAGGGCATGTAGTGACAGGACAAGGGGGAATTGCTTTAAACTAAAAGAGGAAAGGTTTAAATTAGATATTAGGAAAAAATTGTTCACGGTGGTGAGGCACTGGAACATGTTGTGCAGAAAACCTGTGGATGTACCATCCCTGAAAGTGTTCAAGGCCATGTTGGATGGGGCTTTGAGCAACCTGGCCTAGAGGAATTGGAACTGGATGATGTTGAAGGTCCCTTCCAACTCATGCCATTCTAATGATTATTTGCTGAGAAAAAAATAGAAATTAATTTTCTCCCTTGTGACAACTAACTGGAGATTAAGTTGCTCTCACCTGCAGCTAACACTTGGTGTGAGAGAAGCAATTTTTAGGCTGTTTGTGCACAGCCAAGGTGTTGGGACCAAGAGTGGCTGTCCAGCATCTGTCCAGCATCTCTAAGAAAGGAGTCAGTCAGCAAGAAGCTGGGATGCTCCTTCTGTGGAGCTGATGAAGGATAGAGGCAGTTCTTTGTCCTGTGGTCACTCATTTCCTCACAGCACTGAAATCTTAACCTTTTAGGCAAGATTCTTTGCTTCAGTGTGATCTTGCTTGTTTGAGCAGGATGCATTGACACAAAACATGTGTCTGCAGAGCGCTGGAGGAAATAATAGGATACAGCCAGTTTACTGGAAAACCGATTTCAGAAATTCTCTCAGGCAGGTAATTACTCCTTGTGCTGATCTTATAGAGAAGGTCTTATCCAAGACAAGCAGAATACTAAAGCTTTCTTTATCCTTATGTAAATGCATCAGAATTTTTTCAGCATCACTTGGTCTTTTAATTGTTTCTAGCTGAAGACATACATATACATAGTAGGAAAAATTACTCAAAACCCCCACAAATATCATTGAATGGGGCTTGAGATGTAAATATTACCACATTATTATATATTAATGTATGTTAATCTTTGTTAATTTAAAACTCCCTGTATGAGATTATGACCTTGGTTTACTCAGAGGAAACTTTTTAGAAATTTACAGTTTTCAAAATTATCAATTTAACTAGCTTATTTTTAGGGCTTCAGATTTAGAACTGTTGAGCCTGAGCTGTGACTACTAAAATGAGAATGCATAATAGAAATATTTGTCCTCACAAAATAAGCGATTCCTTTCACTAGAAAGAATTTATATAAATGCGATTTTTTTACTTTATCCACTTTAAAGATAGATAAATAAGAAATATCTCATTGTTCAAAATGTCTTTAATATCCAAGATTAAGAACTTCCCAATCATAATTTTACTGGTAATTTTTTACTGTGTATTTCTATAATTGTATTAAAATCACCTAATCAAAATTTACCTAGAATTACATCAGTACAAATGTCATTATCATGTGTAAGAAGTGATGCCATGTAACTGAAGGTTAATTGTGGAATAACATCAACATTTGTTACACAATTAGGGCTTGAAAATCTGTGACAAGATTTTGAAGTCTCACATAGCCACAGAAGAGCTTCATCCAAGGGCATTCACAAAACAGACCTGAGATCAGGTCTGGAACAGTCTGGAATCACATGAGGCACAGGGAAAAGAAAGGGTGGCTCTCACACAGGTGGGAGAAGCAAATAGAAGCGAGCATTAGAATTGCTAAGGAAGAGTACATCTGGGGAAGGCAGAGCAGTGGGAGAGCTTGCCTCAGCCATCTATTGATTTTCTGATGTACCAAGTAGCACAGAGGAGAAAGGATATGGAATTGAGCCTGAGAGAATGGTGGTGTTCATGCAGCAGTAATTAGAGGTGAATTATCAGGCTGCAGAGAGGGGAATACCTGTGGATAAAAGTCCCAGGCTTATAGAAATTATTATTTGTAGGGCCAGTGAAGAGCAGTCTAGCTCCTGAATGGCCCATTAAGCTTTGAGCTGTGAGGGAAATTGGCGGAGAGGCTTTGCAGATAGAGCTGGAGTCTCGTCAGGTTAAGGTGAGCGCAGAGCATGAAATCCACTTACACCATCACTAATGGGGAACTCTAAATCAGACAAGTCAGTCCTCAGCTCTCTGAGCAGCAGGGGGCGACAGGGTTTTAAGACCTGTCCTGTTTCATTTCCTCAATTTTAAGACCAAAGGAAACTAGTTTCTTGTAAGCAGAGCTGTATTCAGCTGCTGGAGTCACAGCTTAATGGATTGCAATGGTACTGCTGGGAGCACACCACTCCTGCTTCTCTGGTGTGCAGAGGGAACTCTCAAGTGAGACAAGCTGAGAAGGCCTAATTTGAGAAAGACTGGGAAGAAAGCTTGCATTGCAATTAGACATTTAATATCCTATTCCTAGCACATTTTCATTGGATTTTGAGACTTCTAGAACAAACCAAACCAAAATTAACAAACCAGAATTGCACATTTTATAGGCTTGCTGCATCTTATCGATATTATTCTTACCCCTTGAATAAGGTCCAAAATGTTAACCAATGAAAATATTCAATCTAAACTTTTACTTGGATTTAATTAAGAAAGGATTTTGCTCTGACTTCAGTGATTGCTGTAGCATCTCCAAGCACCACTTTAGAAAATAAATACAAAAACTCCTAGTGCTGATATGGAGCTGATTCAGTTAAGGGAATTTGAATATGGAAGAATTTCTTGCCATTAAAGCTGGGTGAAATCTGTTTCTTTCTCTAATAGGATTTCAGTGTTCCCTGCAAGTCATCGAACCTTCTGACCCATGTCAATGACATTAGGAGTCAAATAAGTTTCTACAGGTTGCTCAGGTGTAGATGTCAGGTCTTCATGCCTTGATCACTAATGTTATGCTTATTCTAATGTATTTGTGTATAAACTGCCTTGAAGGATTGGCATCTTGAATTAAACTCCCATATGTCCACGAGAAAGCAACAAGGACTAAGATGAAGAAGTCAGAGAAAAGAATGAATCAAACTCTGAGGATGGTAGGATGGTCTCTTTAACCTCTACACCTTTGGAAGAGCAAAGTGCAAGAGACAATGTTTCATCTTGCTTCTGATCAATGTTGAAATATTAACAGTGTTTTTTCTTTCTTCTGTAGCCAATGTGTTTGGTAATTTGCGGTGGCTCAACCCTGACTGGATGCCAAGTGCTGCCAAAGCTGCCTCTATCACTCCCCTCCTGCTGTGAATGAGTGATTTTGTCCTCTTAAGGAAACATCATCAATGGTATTAGCAAAAAGTAGGTTTTAATATGAGTTTGTGATAGTGCTACTTTTACCAGAGTTCAGTGATAGAGCTTGTTCTACTACTTACTACATAGATGAAGCATACATAGGATGCTGTGGAGAGAGAGAAGGTACTGTCATTGTGGCTTTGTTTTAAAGGTATAGGACTCTTCCTGTTTGTCTGAACACAACACTGGGAGACAGCTGCTTTTATTTTTATTTCAGACACAGAATATTATTAAGCAAGGTATTCTGCTTCCTGTTGTGGTTTAACCACAACCAGCAGCCAGCTAGCCCTACCTTTGCCCAGAGCAGCACATTCCATCCTGTGAAGACATGGTGTTTCCTCAGCTTAAAATAAAACTTACTTCCTTGAAAACAGAACTTATTGAACTAGGGACAAAGACAGTATCAAGGGACTTTCTACACTTAGGGTTGTATTTAAGAAACAGAAAAGCATTTAACATAAGGAATAGAAATCAAAGTGGGTTTCAATTCATTTTTAACATCCCTAAAACAATTGCTGTATGCTGATAGTGCATTATACTGCCTGGAAAGTATCTGTCTTTTTTGTTTTAGATTTAGCTATTATGATACTGCATAGTTTAAAATTTTGCACTCCTGTGTTTCATTCACAGTCATTGTTGCAGTGGACTAAAAGAGTAATTTTTTTAAGACTCATAGCCTGTATTTCATATTTAAAACATGAACAATAAAATTTTGCTGCCAACATGTGGTGGGTTGACCTTATCTGAATATGAGATGCCTACCAAGGTGCTCTATCACTCCCCTCCTCAGAATGACAGGGAGAGGAGAAAATAAGATGGAAAAGAAAATTTATAGGTCAAGATAAAGGCAGGTTAAAAAAGCAGAAGCAGCCCTCACACCTTTTCTCTTAGTTTGTATATCTGATCAGTCATTACAAGGTATGGAATATTCCTTTGATCAGTTTGGATCACCTGTCCTGGATATGTCCCTACATCCCCTGCCAAGATTTTGCCCAGCCCCAAGACTACAGGTGTATGGGAGAGGAATGTTAGCGAGGCAGCCCTGATGCTGTGCAGGGAGTGCTCAGCAGTAGCTAAAACACCAGTGAGCTCTCCCCACCCTTCTAGCTACCAGTAAACAGTACACCAATGTGAGGACTGATATGGGGAAAATTAACCCCATCTGAGCCAGACCCAATACACATATTAAAGAGAAATATGTTCAGAAAGACAGAGCTGCTTTGAACCAAAATTATTCTTGCCAACCTGCCAATAAAAAGTTGCTTGAATAAAAATATCTCGAGAAATATGGTGTGGAAGATATACTTCTGAAGCATAAAGGGATTTAAAATATATTAATAAATCTCATGTTTCTTGGGAGAGACAATTAAAATGGGATAAATCTTTTTTAGACAAATAATCAGGTTCAGAGAGAAAACATGGAGCATATCATCCTGTTAAAATGTGTATAAGCAAGATTGAAACCTATAGTGAGACAGTAAAATGCAGATGCTGTGTGAAGGGACTTCTTCATATGAATTGTAAGAAAACTTTATTCTTGACTCAGAACTGTTAATGTCATTGAAGCCATGGAAAATGAAGAGACGGGACACTACAGTCCTTTATTCCCAATAATGACCTAGAATTAGAACTATAAATGGATATCAGCCTGCAATTTAGAAAGGAAGCGACGTGAGTTTCCTTGTTGCATTGCTCTTTCAACAAGAAAAGCATCCACTTAGCAGCAGTGCTACAGCTCTAAGCTCAGCATTAAGCCTTTTAAAGTGTCACTTTTTTCAGCATTAATCTAATGATAAGAGAGAAAGGCAATTGCAAAAGTCATTCTTTATTGCAGCATTTAGCTTCTTGAAACTTCATCAGAATCAGGAGGGACCCCTTTTTGCTGTGATTGCCTGACCCAGAATCTTTAATCCCGTTCATTAAAACCATGCGACTCTGTTTCCTTGTGAATTGCCTTCTGAGCTCCAGGAAATCACCAGGCACAGGCACAGAGCAGAGCTGAGGGCTGTACCAGAGCATAACTCTGACACCTGGAGAGCACAATTCTGCAATGAGGAGGCAGCTGTTTGAATGTGAGACATAATACTGACCTCACATTAATGAAAGAGAACACTAAAATAGTAATTTTACTTGATTAAGTCATCTGCTTAGACTTCAAATCAAGAAAGCAGTTTTCTTTGGTTTTTCAATAGCCCTTATAGTAGCCTATCACTGTGATTCCAAACTGATAGAAAAGGTACCTTTAAAAATGGAATATTTTTGGTATTCTCCTTCCCTTCAAAAAGCTTTCACAGGCTATTTGGGTTCTTTTAAACAACACTAAACTTTCACAGTAGTGTTTGGGAAATGTTTGGAATGGTAAACATATTTTAATATTTTAAACATTTCCTAATGCCAAAATTTACTTGACACATTTTTTTCTTTCTTTTTTTTCCTACCCACAAATAAAAGGGTGGTTGATATTTTACAGAACAACTGCAAAAAAAGGGCATTGGTGCAGAGCTTTGTTTTTCTAGGGGAGGGCTAAATGCATCAATATAGCTCCTACTAGTAGAAGACAAATATAAAATTGAGTATAAGACCTTAAGTGATGGTACAATGAATGGGAAATAAGGCTTTCCCTATTTTACCAGCTATTACTCCCCCATAAGCAGGATTGACAGAGGACATGGATGTATTTGCCTGCAGGACTGTCCCTCAAGGAGCAGAGGTGACAGCAGGCACAGCCCCCTCCACCCATTTGCCTGAGACACTGATGATCTAAAGAGCTCAGCCCCTTGCCATTGTATGTAAGGGCATATTTGCACAAGCAGCACAGACTTGAAGGACCTTGCTGGCTCATCAGTAATAATAGGTAGCTCAGCTCAGACCTGCTGGCAGGAAGCCAGTTTAAAGTATGTATTTCGTAAGTGCTGCTAGTCATTCTGCTGGAGAACTGGTGGGCTAAAATCTGTTTATGTCATAACTTGACCACTGGATGATAACCTAATTGCATCCTGGAGTTTCACAGCTCTCCAAGTCCCAATTCCCATAGAAGCACACTGATTCAGTTTATCTTAGAAATCAGGAGCATCTGAAGCTTTGCCATCTGGAAGTGTCTAGAGCACAAAATGTCTGAGGCTCTCACTGCTGACACGGGAGGGGGTGTGTTATGTCCATTGCCAGCAGGTTTTCAACATTTGCATCCTATTTCAGAGCCAGAATTGCTCAGAGCCACAATGCTATTGTTGCTCAAAAGCCTGTTGGAAGCTGCATAACGCTGCTGGATTCAGTGGTGAAGTGAGGCAAAGCAGAAATGGTGCTAATCTATGCAGAACATCCAGGGTCTTTATGATTTTGTCACTAAGCTGAACCTTTTATGGTATTTTTTCTCTGTGATTGTGGTCCATGGGTTTGCAGTATGCCTGATGTTTCTTCTCACTCCAGCCTCTGCTCAGGATAATTTCATATCTCCACTGCTGGCAAAGGACAAGGCTGCCTCAGCTTTCCAAACTGTGGAGCCTGTTTGAGTTGGCAAGAAAAAAACAGGGGCTTCAACTGGCTGTGATTGCTCTCTGGTTAAAGACCACAGCAACAGAAAATGCCTCAATTTACCACTAAAACCATATTCAACAAAGTAAGTGATTCTATCTTCTTTTTGACCAGTGTTTCTCTTATAAAAACTAAAACCCAGACAAGGAAATGCCAGACAGACTTTTAGAGTGAGTAGCTGAACCAAAAGCTCCTGTTTGAGTTTGAAAGTCTGTTCACATGCAGGCTTTGTTCATAATAAGGGACAGTATTGTTGTATTGTAGCTGGCTCAAGCCAGTCAGGCACAGAATCTATGACTGTTTCTTATCCAGAAAACTCAGGGTGTGTTTTGCTACATAGATTTCAAATGCCCAGATTTAAAACACCATTACTTCTGTGTAGAAACATATAAAACCAGTTTGAACAACCAGGACTTTAATGTATACACTTTCTTAATGGTTTTCCTGTTTTTCCTTTCTTCATTGACACAGATGGAACATTGGATACTTCAGCAGTCTAAGCATGTATTGAGCAAAAGCTGGGAGGAGGATCACCTCACACCTCCTACCTGTCATGAAAAATTCAAAGAAAAACATGTAAGTCAAGTATGCAGCTAAATCAAGCTCTTTAACTCCAAAGAGACTGAGAATCAACAGATTCAGGAAGAAAACAGTAAAATATATCTGAGAGTAGTGGCTCTACTGAAAGTAAAATGGCAACACTACTCTCAACATAGTATTTAATGTATTTTCTATTATTTTATCTATGATTTGGCAGTGTAACCAACTGTTTTTATAATGCTGAACTTAAAGAAAATACTGTCTCCTTTGATTAAGATGAATGAAAATAAAAGCTATCCTGAAGTGAAGGTATTTCAGATGGTAAGATATTAACTATAATATGGAAATATATGACATAAAAAGAATTTATGGAACAGAAAGAGTGTTCCTTTATCTGTCATATAAACTAAAGGTTTTCTTCAATGTATGAACACATTTTTTTATAGTTTAAAAGCACTCTGACAAACTTCAGCTGAGCTTTTAACAAGAAAATCAAATCTTTATATTCAATCTACCTGAAAAATAAAAGGCAACTTTTAGTACTATCTCAGATCATCTTTGATGTTTTCTCACCTCTGCATTATTATTAACAAAATTTTGCCTCCAAAAAATTCTCTGTGTGTTACACTTCATGACCTATGAGTGGGAAATTGCTTGCTGCATTCTTCAGGGAGGCGTAAATATGATCAGGACTCAGGTCAGCAAGGTTTATTCCTGCAAAGCCTTCACGTTGCCAGCCCTGTTTCTGCTATCCTCATTCTCATTATAAAGTTGTAAATTGATGAACTTCAGAAAGTTGAAAATATTATACTGTATAAAAGTTATAAATTAATCATTTTTTCATTTATGCTCTGGTGAATGTCATGTAAAATCTTCAAACACTAGAGGTTTATCACAGTTGCTTTTGGAGTGATTTGGAATGATTGTCAGTAGTGCAATTGCATCCTATGCATACTGTATGATGTTTCCACAGATAATGGCTAGGGGCTTTGTTTACTTTTATCTATGCTGCTGTGTTTCCTTGGTTTCATAAATATAAGATAATTTTCCCACTCTTTCTCTCCTTAAACTAGTAGTCAGCTATTTTGTTTCCTGTTTAGTTTTACTGTGTTTCTTTGGTTACTAAAACTTTAAACTCTGTAATATATTTCTTTGCGTCACAAGGCACTGTTAGGACTGTATTAACACCAGTTAATTCTTGTTTGCCAGCACCATATCCTTCTAGGAAGGCATCCCAAATTGATTTTCAGTTTTAATGCAAGGATCATAAAAACTTTATTTTCTTTTGTTGTCACTAGTGTACACTAGTAGGTAATGCAGAATCTAATTGTTATGAAACTCAGAAAGTAGAACAGTTCTCAGAAGATTAACTAAAATCAATTAGCAGAGGGAATGAAGCCACCATTGGCTTTTGATGCTCGCCCCCACGAATACAGCCATTCTCATTCCAGGACATAGAGGGATTATTTTATTGGAAAAGAATAGCTGGCTTCTGAGCTTTGACTGCCAACAGGAGAGTCAGTTAATTTTGAAAGCCTCTGTGGATTTTCTCATTTAAACATTTTTCTCTGAGGGAGCACAGAGAAATAACTGAAATATTTAATATTTTAATATGAAATTCTTCTAGGATTGTTGCTTTCATTTTTTATGCTGCAGAATTTGTTTGTTCATAATTTTGGAAAAGTTGTATAGAGATGAATATTTTGATCCAAATTCATTGCTTTCAATGCAAGCTGAGTGAAAAGTGATTGTTAAGTAAGTATTATGGAATGTTTCGCTGAGCTAGTAGCAATGAAAACACATGTTGCATTTGGTTAGTGTTCTGCTGTAAAATATATGACTACTTAAGAGTTTATGGGAAATAGGTAATCAAATCCATATATTTTTGTAGGAGTTTTTCTTGAGAAGGATCCTAAGATATGCCTGGTTCTGGCTTCCTCCAAACATGCTTTCATTTTCTTTACCCCTTTACCCTTTATCTTAGGTACTGGTTTTCTTTATATCTTCTGAATAATGTGGAAGGAAAAGCTTCGCAAAATTTCAGTTTGCCTCATATAACATTCGCATTTTAGTGTACTTCATATGTTTTAATTCAATTGTATTCTTGTTTCCTCTGTGGATTTAAGATCACATGTAGTTTTTAAGAGCATAGGGAGGGCCCAGACATGAGAAGGCCATTAGTGTTATTTCCAATGCATTATCAGCCCACACAGCATCCTGTATGTCCATATGGTACTATAAATAGCTTTTCTTGGACAGATATAGCATATGTTGAGATACCAATTAAATTAATTCATCACATTCATTTCCATTTCCCCACAGGTTTCCATGCACACATGAGTGACTAAGAACACCTTTCCACCCATTAGTTCATGTAAATTTTAAGACAAAAACTTATTATTTCTTTTGTTTGTTTTTTTCTTTCCTCTTCATTACTTCATGTATGTTTTCTTGGACTGCAATATTTTTATTACATTGATTCAGATTTAATACTTAGCTGCAAATTCCCATTCTACTTCTTTTTACTAAGGGTGGAAATTGGAAAAATGTCTTCAGGAAGGATAAAAATATTTCTCTGAGATTCTAATATCCCTGTTTCATTTCCAGTGAGACTGTCTTGTATTCCTTCCCACATCTCTTTCCATATTCTTTTTGTGCAGATAAAGTTGGCTACTATTTTGACTTAAATATTTGGATGCAGGAAACTGAATTGTTACTTAAATTATTTCCAAGGAGTAAAAACCAGCTGTGGTCAGCTGAACAGAAAGCAGCCATGTTGCTAAGACGTTGAATTCGTTGCCTAGGTACAACTTCTCCTAGTTGCCCTCAAAACTGTTTTCAGCAGCTCACAATACAAAGGAAGTTCAGCTGTAGCTGGAAACCTCTGTGCAGCTGTCTGGCCACTACATTCATCTGGCAGCTCCTGAACAAATATAGCTAAAAAGACAGGATGTAACAGTTTGGGGAGTCACAATGACTTTAGTAAAACCTCAAAAACTTTCTGACACACTCTGCCATGTGTAGAATTGATGCCCAACAATCACTGTGTCATAAGAACAATTGTGATATCTGTGATGGCATTGTTAAACCTGTGGGATCAATCTGGAACACTGGCAGTGTTTAAGGGTAGAAGGAAACTCCTATCATTCCAAGAATCCTAAGATATTGCTGACATCTATCTTTTAAACTCTTGTAAAATCAACTTTGGGCTTTGTAGACTCAATAATGTGTGGCATAGGGACATAATACTAAATACAATGCTACATTCATATATTCATGTATCATATATAGAGTGTAAAATTCTTTAACAAAAACCTCCCTTTTAATTTGTGTGCACATATTTTCCTACCCCTAGGGCTTGTTTAAAATTCTCAGTATTGTATTCAGCTTGAAAAGAGCATCAAATTATGATGCTAGCTCCTAAGCCAATACACAAAGCATGAATTTTCAGAGTTCTGGGTATTTTTCAATAATTTCTTGTGATTTTTCAAAGTTGGGTTAATAGATTTACAGGAGTTAAAAATGCTGCTAAGGAATACCACCTTGTGAAGGTATGTATTTATGAATACAGCCTTATTTAAATCTTGAACAGACAATTAGCACATAAATTGCTATTTGCACACTTTTTCTGTGACTTTAAGTCTTAATACTTTAATCCAATCTTGCAGACTATAAGAGTAAAGTAATAACACACCACTACTTCTGTACAACAAATGAATGGAAATTTTATCTCAGCTTAATTAATTTCCTGTTAGAGCAAATTTAACACACAAAATTAAAAAGAAATATCTTTGAGATTGCACAGTTTGTTTTGCTTTCTTTCTTCCATTTCTTCTGTCTTATTCTGCCTTATCAATGAAAAGCATTTTTCTCTCTCTCCTTCATACTCACAGTACACAGTAATACTCTTCTAATTTCAGCTATTACTGCAAGATGGAAATCAAAGCTGCTTTGCCATGTTTAAAATATATTATTAATGCATACAGGTAGAGGAAAAATGTCCAGAGGATATCATCATTTTGACATCTATTTTACAGTCCTCTGCCAGGCAATGAATCAAAAATGTCTCAGTCATCTAGAAGATGTTGTCAGATTTCTATTACAGTTGATGGAATTCTTTGTATGATGTAACTAAGTGAAGAGATAAACCAATTTAAATGCATTTAAATAGCTCACAGATGTGTACCATAATCTTATGCTTCCTGGAGTTTTGTTGTCAAACCAAAAATATTAAGGATGCTGATAAACGTACCTCAAGGTTGAAGATATAGGAAAGGACATGCTGTTACTGTAATGTGATAGAATGAGAATTGCCAGTCTCTTCAGTAGCTCTATAGAAAATTGTGCATCCCAGATTCAGTGACAGAACAGGAGCAAAATTGGCCTGTATTGGCCTTTGTGTCTAGTTCTCAAAAGTGCTTCATTGAGCCTTTCGCACAAAATCTGGTGATGAATCACTGACATAAATTACTCCCCTTCCCTCAGAATCTTAACAAGCATTCAAGTCTCTCTGGTTTAAAAAATAAAAGAGAATAAATGATTGATCTTTATTATATGATTAATCCCTATAATAAAATATACCTGTCACTAATAGATCCAAGCATATATCACAAGTTTTACTTAGCCAAAGGCATTATAGGAACAGAAAAACACACTGTTGCAGTGTAGTTTAGGTGCTTTTATGCTTCTTCCAAAGTTATGATCTGAATATTTAAATCAACCAAATTTTTACTGTTTAGTTCACTAATGAGGATGTTTTACAATTACAAAAAAATATTCACTTTCCTTAGTGTTCACCTACTTTATCTTCATGCAAAAGAAAGGTAAAGATAAGCACTGATAATCTAGTACCTAAAATGCAGAAGCAGGAGTGGGAAATACAAACTTCTGCCCTTGTTTTAGCATTTCCAACAAAAGTTGCCCAGCAGCTACAGCAGGGAAAACCACTTTTCTCTCTGCTGATAATGTTGCATGCACCCATTTACTCACACTTTTCTTCAGAAAGACTTTAAGGGTAGTGATTTGAGGGAAACATTTTGTGGGACAGGAGCTTGACCTCCCCATGCAGAGGCGTTCTCAGAGAGGCGCTAACTCTGTCATGCTGCATTTCCTGCGCCTCTCCATGGGAGGTCTGTCCACAGTTCTCAAACACTTCCAGCTTTAATACTGAGACTCAGCATCTCCCATAGTATTCAGCAGTATGACTTTAAAAAATTACAGAAGTGTCCTTTTAAAGATTTGTATTTATCTGTTGTGATTTGTAAGGGAATGGTGCTATTTAGAAACCAGTTTACATAACTATTGTGGGCATGTGTTTGTTTAGACTCTACTCATCTTTGTAAAGATATTTTTATTGAGGGTATCTAATCATATAAGCATATGAAAATTTTTCTGTGAAGGAATATGTCAGCCAGATATTTACAGCAGGGTGTGACTACAGAACTAATCAAATGAGACAGCTTGTAAGGAGGGTAGAATAAAGTACCATGTCAATTTACATAACTCTAGCTATATAAGAATGCAGTTAAGAATTTTGCTTAATTTAGTTACAAAAAGATAATGATGAACACCTTCTGAACAGCACGTCAACCATTTGCATTTGGTTTTTAAGAAATGGGAAATCTAAGTGTAACATATCAAGCAGCAGAATTGTCATGTGGAAGTTGTAAAGGTCAGGGGAAAGTATCTTCTTCCTGAAGGATTGCCAGCAGTTAACTTTAGTCATGTCTTTTATAGTTTCTAGAGGTTTACAAGGCAAGATAAATTTCATGAGAAAAACCTGACTCTGAATCTCACTTTTAACTTAGTTTCAGAACCAAAGATATGGTCGAAGGTTTTCAGCATGATCAGCTTGAAAGACCAATTGAGCACAACATTTTTGATCAATGAGGTTAAAACTTACCAAGTACTTACAAACTCTTCTCCCCAGACTGCCTAAAAGCTGATTCTATTTACACTTAATTCCTGAATTCAGTTTCTCCCTAATGACTTCCTCAAAACTCCACAATCCAATTCAATTAGACTCAAAACTAAAGCTATGAATCTTTGTTCTGAGCTAGATATCCTGTGCTACGAATCAGAGAAAAGAGCATTGCAGTATCCTCTTATCCCAGACTGAAAACTAACTGTGGAGCATTGCACAGATGTCTCAGAATCACAGATAAGAAAATAGTAGAGGAGTTACTGCTGAACTTTGCTTTTAAGACAACTCCATACATATCTACGTCATTTCTGGAAAATATTCATCTAATCTACTCCATACAAATTTTCACCAGCTAAAGATTTTGTAGCCATTGCAAACTTTATTATGGTAATTCCCAGTGTTTGAAATTTCCTTTTTTCCCCATGAATCTCTACCCTGGATCTTCCTTCCTGCAATTTAAGGCCACTGTTTCCTGGCCTGGTCAGCAGGGACAGGAGAGTAGATTATTCATCTTTGGCAGAAGGCAGCGTATTTGAAGACTGTTACTATGTATTGGCTATATTTTCTTTTTTTTGTGGGCTTAATAACCCCAGTGTGTTCTCTCCTTCTCCAAAAGTCATAAGTTTCAGATGTTTGATCAATCTTTTTGCTGTCCAAATAGTCCACTTCATTCTTGAATTGTGGTGCACAAAATGAACGCAGTACATCACCTAAGGCATCACCCATACTGGAAGCAGTAATTACTGTGTGTGCCTTGCAGTCTCTGTGGCAGTTTATACATCCCAGTATGATGCTTTTTCACCACAGCATGACATAGTTGACTGTAATGTGCGTGTCCTCCACAGAGATTTATTATTTGATAAATTGCTCAGTAACATGTGCATACATACATATATTTGGCACTGAAGTTTCCAGAGGGTCTTTTAGTTTTTCAGTAGAAAACATATAATGTATTGCTTATTGACTTAGCAAAAACAAATTAAGGTTTTATTAACTCCCGCACAACAACATTACTATTCTAATTATGTAGGAGATTTGTTGATAGTCTGGTGTATTTTCTTCTAATTAATTACACACATATTACTTTGTGAATATATTTTGGCTTTTCTTGTAGAAGTAAAATAATTTATGCAGCCTGAACATAGTATAAATACACACAGGGTGGAAAACAAAATCAAGAAGTCTTCTAAATTCAGGTCATATAATTTTCTGAAAAATATTACATTCCTTTCTTCCTCTGGCTTGTCCTAGATTGCATTCAACTCCCACACAAGAACAGTTTAGTAAGAACAGAGAAACAGCATAATAACCACACCTTTCCATGCAGCAGCAGAAAAAAACCACACTTTCAGGAGGACCGTGTGAGCTTAGGCTCCACCTGCATCTTCACTCTTGCTTACCAAATAAACTTTTCACTTGTGGACCTAAGTGAGAAGTGCTGTTCCCAGCTGAGACTCTCAGGATAACCAAGGATTTCCTAGAGCAGCTGCCTAAACCTCAGTTTACTGAAGAAGTGGATGTTAAGTGATGTGATCAACTTTGCCCCTCACAGTGATCTCTGGGGCTCAGTGCACTGCCTGTCTCAGATGCAGCACACTCCTGCTTGGTAAGTATTTAAACATACATGGTATGTTTAGGAATATACATGTTCTTCTAGACATAGAGGAAGAATTGATGGAATCTTCAGCACATGTTATTTCTCTTCCAAACTGTGCAGATGATCAGATTGAGAGGAAACATGAATTAAATGGTAACCTTTACTTTTGTTCAGGATGGATAGCACTTCAGCAGTGTGGACTTCAAGTTTCTGTATTTGATTGGAGCACAGGTAAGAAAGATACCCAAGACTGAAGTATATAGAAGAAACATACTGGTTTCCACACCGATTTAGTTCTCTCTATTTCCAAACAGAAAATAGATAGGTAGGCCCTTAATTTATATCTCACTTATTAATCTACACCTTTCTTTAGATTCTACATGTATTAATCAGTCTTTATATTAGGCCTCTCATTCTCCCAGCTGCAAAAGGTCACACAGAGAAGGGAAACAGTAGTGAGTGTGTCTGCCAAAGCTATTCCTCCTGGAAAGAGAAGCTCTGTTCTGCAGAGATCACTGAAGCAATGCAGTACTTCATCCCTGACTGTTAACAGGTTGAAGGGTACAGTAGTTACTTTTTTCTCATTTTCTCTTGACAACACTCTATGCTTTGCTAAAAATGTGTGGATACTCAGTGTTTCACAGCTTTTTGTAAAAAAAAGAAGCCAGTAAGACATATAAATTTTTTTAGGAGAACATAGTAATTAAAAAAAATGTATTTTCTAGTTCAGATAATCATTGGATGGAGACATAGGGATAATCACATAGTGGTGTTCACACAAATTGTCACAAGTAGTTACTGCTACATTGACAGGTCTGCTCACCATTTGCTGTTCAGCCATTATTAAACTCCTGACTAAAGATATGGCTGAAGATAAAGATAACTACCATAGTCTTTAAAGGCTTTCTCTGAAAAACTGTTCAATGGTAAATTGCTACAGGATTTACAGGACTCCCACCTGAGTTTTGGGGGATGAAGATGAGTTCATTTAGAAACTGGCTGGACAGCCTTATTTGATAGGGAGTCAGAGGACTCTTGTTCTAGAAAGAAAGTGACTTCCATCTCCAGGGAAAACAGAAAGATTTTATTCAAGGGACTGCCTGGGCGAGGTGACTCAGTGATGCTAGTCCATGCAGCAGTTCAATGTCCCATTTATTTTTATTGGTATTGATGTGGTACTTAGGGCAGTGTATCAAGAGCTCTATTCTCCATTGAGTCCTGCCGAATCGCTAGCCCCAAGATGTCGTCTACTGCTCTCTTTTTGTTTTCCTTTATTTCATTGCAACATTCAAGTTTACAATAATGTAAGAGGTTAAACAGCTGTTCAAATAAGAGCAAAATGTTTGTTTGCTACTATTTCCTGCTGAAGGTGTAGTATAAATAATAAATCAGTTAAGAATCACAAGCAGTCAAGAATCAGAACATGTCCCAGGGAAACAATATCAAAGATATTTTTCAGCAAAATACTCGAACACACATACTTTCTAAAATTCTTATTTAATCTGTTAGTTCAAGACAAGAGCCTTGTGTGGTAAGAGTACTAGAAAAAATGACTTGCCATGTGCTGAGCAAACCATCAGGAGAGGGAGCAGTACACATGCTTTATGGTGGGATGGATAAATCTGGCACCTTCAGGGAGACTTGTGGAAGCTGTGTAAGGGTGCTGCTGTCCTTGAGGCTGCCCCTGCAGGCACAAGTGAGAACGACAAGGTGTGGAGCAGTCAGTGCTGAGTTCCCTTGCTCCTGCTGCATCTGTACTGTCACGCTGAGACACGGAAGGAGCACGCTGGACACGCTCAGTCGCCCAAGGCAAAAAGGAGAAGTTTATTTACAGTTTTTAGAATTTATAGATTTTCTAAAGTGAAAGTGGATTGGAGGATAATATACCTCCTCTGAATCACACTGACCAGGTGAACAGTCTGTCAATTTTCTCCTCCTCCAAGAAGGAATGTGAAAAACACAGTGTTTTGAGAAAAAGTGTGGGAATTCTGACTCCAAGAATGTAAATATCAGAAGGCTTTGAAAATCAGGGCGACATCTGTACCCCCTCTGTGGCCACGGGACTGTGGGAATGCACAGGAGAAGGAGGATTTCCCACACAGTTCTCCTGCCAGAACCACAGTATGAGTTCCAGTTACAATCTCAACATCACTCTCAGCATATTTTTTCTTTTCACAATTAACATGTCTCCAAATTCCACCTTAATAAAATTAGTAAGTTAATTAATTTTCATCGAGTCACTGGACACTTATCCCTGTTAGCATAAATAAAGATTAATCAGCCATGAAAAGATACTTTCAAACCACATGGCTTGTAGATGCAATAAATTTTTAATGTGAAGATGAAAGAACTGTACATAATGCTGACAATTCACTCTCTGGACCTTCTTCAATCCCTGCTTTAGTAATGCTCTAAAACTCACTTTAAATCTATGCCTGGAAGTTTAGGCAGCTGATGTTCTTGAAGACTTTTAATACTATTTCTTTCTGAATAAAAGTAATTAATTTATTTTTTCCTCAAAACTACCAACTAGAATAGTTCTCTGCATCATTCTTCATCAAAATTCAATTTCACTCTGCTTTATAGAGGTCTGAATTTATTCTGTTGATTGGTAAATTAAATGAAAAATACTTCATTTCATAGCACAGTATGGAAAATATTAGTGGGAATGATGTGCAGAATTTTATCAGTCATAGTTATTTACTTTTGTGTCTTCTATTATTTCGTGTTTATGTGGAGATTTGCCATTTTGTTTTACTCGTCTTGTAAGATTTCAGAGAGCAAACTGTATATCAGGGTAATAAATCCACACCTCAGTGAGAATGTTCAGTGTGATGGTAAGAAACTCTGGAAACATTTTAAGCTAAAAAAAGTATTGGAATCTTCTCAGTGATCTGAATAGTGTTGCTTACATCACAGATCGGTGGCCTGTGGGTGATCAGTACAATATAAATAACAGCAGAAGAAAATATGTCTTCTGCATTTGTAATATGAAACCCCATTTTTCTTCAAAGCCCAGAGAACTCCAAATCACCATTTTTAGCAAGGTCATTGATTATATTTTTGATTTCAAAGTAAAGACATATTAACCATCTTAGGAATTAGGAAGAACAAAATTAATTTTTACCAATGACAAAATCCAATCATTGCAACAGAACTCGTGCTAAGACTTACATTTCTGGCTTTTTATGTAGTTGATGAACAGTTCCTCACTTGAAGATTTAATGTTGTTAATATTCATCTAGGCATTGCAGGTGTAATTCAGCTCTTCTAACTCTAGCTGTGTAAGCAGTATACAGCTAATATTATGTCTGAAATTTTCTTTTAAGTCAAGGCAGACTGACAGGTATGTTCAAATGGATCTTTTCATTTTATTTTCTTATTTAATGTGAATAGAGTTAAGCCTCTGGAAGCAATTTTTTGCATTGATTAGGCATAGATAAAATAAGTTCAGGAGAATCCTTTGTGTCTCTGTTGTCCCATTCAAAGGTCCGCTGTATCAGATCTGGCATTAAAATCTTGTCAGCCATTCCTTTGAACCCCAGTAATTACAAACAGTCGACTAAAGATTTTAATAAGGTCATAAGTTCATGATAATGAGAAGATCTAGACCACAAGCAGAAGGCTGTTTTCCACTGAAGGAATAAAACTATGAATTCAAAGAGGAAATGTCAGAAACATTGCTAGTAGAAATATTTCATACAAGACATAGGATAAAATAGAAAGCGTCAGCTGTAATGGGATTTATCTTGCAGTATCTGGATTAATTAAAAGTGATTTGAGATTGTGGAAGATAGATGGGCTTTGCTAACAACAGCAGTTGTGGTAGCTCTGGATGGGATTTTTTGCTGCATAAGAATTGATTTTTTTAAAAAAAATATTTAATTCTGTTCCTGAAACTTGGGTTGGAAATTATTTATATTTTAGTATTAGATTCAGCGTTAATGAACCTGAAGAGGTATAACCTGGTTTTCAGTATTTTGTCCAACAGATATGGATAATTTGTCTTACAAAATATTCAAGCATTTAAATGACAAATGTTTGAAGGTAATTTTTAAATTGAAATTGTTAATTCATTTAGGAATAAATGTTGGATCTCAGATTTTGGATAAATACAGGAGGGAATATGTATCTACTGCTACTCATTTGGTTATCCCCATACTTTTTATCTGTCAAACTAGCTACTTGGACAAGGTTGAAATTTATCGAATCCTTGTTTTATCTATGTTATCTGCAATGACTTTGACTTCTATGGTTGAGCACCTTCAAAAAGAATGAAAACTGCAAACACAAAGCAGGAGGCAGCTCAAGCCTGGTATCATTTAAATGCTATTTGGGCCTTATATAGCTTGTTGGCAATGTAGGCCTTATGTTGCTTCTTTCATTCTGCAGATTCATTTTTTAAAAATCTATTATTTTTGTTTTCTGGAGAAAAATCTTTTCTTGTTATTTTTGTGTCACCTGAAGGATTGAGAATTTATAAGCAGGTCAAGGATAGCCAGAGAAAATTCATGTGACTATTAAAAAAAACACCAAACCTGACAAAATCTTTTCTAAATGAAGCTCAGGACTTTTGTTTTGTGTTGAAAAAATAGTATTTCTGCTTCATACCTGGTCTTCCAATGCGATGTGAATGGTTTTCACCAGTGTATTTTCCAGCAGAAAGTTATGTTTTATCATAAAATGCAGCAACAATACATTTCTTTGATGTCTCTTTGGTCTGTCTCCTGAATATACTGTCATGGGCAGCATGCAGTAGTATAAAAACTGAACTCAACTTTGGTCATTAATCAGTCTCTCCAAAAGAAATCAGGATTCTGGGATAGATAGAAAAAAAATCATACTATCATAATCTATTGTAGTGTATTAAGTAAAAATATAAAGTTTTTATTTCCCTTTCTTTTAATTTGACATTTTTCAAAATTACCAGATTGTCTTAAAGAAACTTAATTTCTCATGAATATTTTTAAAAGCAAACTTTTGAAGTGCAAATCCATACTGTAGTCTTCTTAACCTTTCAGTTTGAACAGACTAAAAAATCCGTCTTGATTTGACATGAACTAGCTAATTAGTTGGTAGATACAAGACTGATAAAAAATGTAATGTTATAACAGCTCAGAGTTATGCTGAGTCTTATATTAATCAGTGAAAATCTCACTCTTGCATTAAAGCTATGAGCAGTAAGTTGGAATAAAGAAAAGGAGTTTATTATGGTCCAGCATACCAGTGGGCACTGTGATTAGCTGCAAGGGAGAACCAGGTCTATGAGACAAGTGCACAGCATTAGAGGCACGACCTGTCAAGCATCCTCTGGGACATGCAAAGAGGGAAGCAGAGCAGTGGACTTTGCCCAAAATTCAGGGAAATACTTTGTCCAAACACTGTGTATGGCCTCCAAACTTTGGTACAAAATCAAGTCTGAAAAGCAATCCTCATTTGTGATAGATCATTGCAAGAAACTTTCCACAAAGGTTCACCTGCAGAATCACCATCCAGTACTACCAGAATATTTGCTGTTTCTCTATTTGCAGGGTTTTCTCCAAGATAAACTACTTTGGATATTGTCTGCTATTTCACTGGGGCTGGATTTCCTACTTCTTACTGCAACACTCTTTGTATATCACTTATTTTCTGTATTGCATGCTAAATGTTTAATAATATGGTGATATATGCTAGGCAATAAGATGGTGGGGGAAAGGGAGCAGCACATCCTTCCTTTTCATATTTATTACTGGTGCTTCATCCAGAACATATTTAATGAGGCTTCAGATAAAATGTGAGTCTCAACCCTTCAAGCATAATTGGCAAGCAAAGAAATATAAAGAAATAGGTTACACAGTACTGGTTGTTAAAGCACGTATAATGGCTTGTGGTTTTAATAAACAAATAAATGTGCGCATAAATTATGTTCTTTACAGTATGATATTCTGATCATTCATGAATAATAAGAGACACTGTTCATGCACTCATTATTCCAATGTGGAGGAAAAATCTGTATGCATTGACTATTTACAGTACCATCCTTAACTTTTGTTATCACAAAATATACATATTGCATGCATTATCGCATACAGAAGTGTATGTGTTGTAATATATTTTTAGTGTTTTATTTTAGAGAAAGCCAGAAAGACACAAGTTGAGGATTTTTCATCTTTAAATCAGAATTGTTTTAATATGTATAGGTTTAAAGCTGAGTGCACATGGCATTTAAGGGGCAGCACCACAAGCCTTATTTGGGATTCTTTTCATGGTTGCCTAGTATATCCAAGGTTTACAAAATGATCACCTATGCACTAGGTCACTGGATGCATTTGAAAATATTTTACAGAATCAGAGAATATGCTGCATTGGAAGGCACTCACAATGATCATCAAGTTCAGCTCCTGGCCCTGCATAGGACATACCCAAGAGTCACACCATGTGCCTGAGAGCATTGCCCAAACCCTTCTTTAGCTCTGTCAGGCTCGGTGCTGTGACCACTTCCCTGGGGAGCCTGTTCCAGTGCCCAAACACCTCTGTGTCAAGAACCTTTTTCTAATGCCCAACCTAAACCTTCCCTGACACAATTTCAGGCCATTGCCTTGAGTCTTGTCACTGCTCACCAGAGAGAAGAGATCAGTGCCTGCCCCTCCTCTTCCCCTCAGGAGGAAGTTGTAACTGCAGTGAGGTTTCCCCTCAGTCTCCTCCAGGCTGAACTGACCGAGTGACCTCAGCTGCTCCTCATGCAGCTTCCCCTCAAGGCCCTTCACCATCCTCATGGCCCTCCTTTGGACACTCTTCAGTGGTTTACAAGTGTAAAATACATTCACCATTTAGTCTGAAAGTTTTCTGTTGTAGACTTTGTCTGGTAGGTACACTTTTAAGAGCTCAGCTGATTTTCCAGTAACTGTAGTTTAGTCTTACCATGGCCAGAGAGTCATTAGACAAAAGACCACAACACACAGACAACATAAATTGCAGATATTTAGTATTTATAATGGAAGAGTTATATATATGGAAGAGTTATAATGGAAGAGTTCAGGATGAATTATACATGTGGTGAAGCAACAATACTAATTCTTCTCTTGATTTTCTAAAAAAAATTGATCTGACTAGGCAACAATTGCCTGGTCAAATACTTTAAAAAAAATCAGCCCAATGTTATTAATCAGAGCTTTCAGTGAAGTGCATTATATTATAACACCATGAAGCTGTCATCATACCCCAGTGAGTAATACTAAGCACTGTTCAGACATGACTTGCTCCAGTGGAATTCTTCAGTTTCCATCAGTAAGGAAAATGAAACCCATGTGCATAGCTTGAACCAGCTGGCAGCTCTTTAAATTAGATAGGCATGAGCGGTGTGTGAGATTGGACACTCCTCCAGATGCTGCCCCAATTGAAAACAAAATAGTTTTCCTTATATTAGACACCCACATAATTTCTGGCTGTCAAGAGATTGGCATATTTTGACAGTTTAACTAAAATAGATGCTTTCAGGGAAAAATATAAAAGCTGTAAATTTTCTTGACAAGGAGCTTCTTTTTCCCTAAACATGTGTTTGATTTAAAAAAAAACCCTAAAAAATGCAACAAACAACCCCACAAGCACTAAGAGAAAGAAAAACTAACAAAACCTGGATTCTAGTTGTGATTCTAGCTGTGAGAACTTTAACAGAAATTATTAAACTTACTCAGAAACTATCAGTGATGAGGAGTTCTTTTCCCCAGATACACAGACATGTGAAGGCATTAAAATACCCACCATCTGCTTTCGCTTGTGCTTTGTTTAGTATGCAGAGCAGTGACAGAGAAAACTCATAAAACTCCAAGATTTTATTTCCTTTTTTGTTATGGTACAATTTGTCTGACTAAAAGTAGTAGCCCAAAATTAGGTGACACAATATGTCTGGACTAGATATCTGCTTTTCATCACCATTCAGCTGTTCAAGGGCAAGCATCTTTCTCCCCTGCTTACACAGAAGGAAACACTCAAAGATGTCAGATGGAGAAATTACATTCCTGCAAATCTTTTCAGGTCATTGCACCAGGGAGAAAGAAAGGTATTTCCAGAGCAGATATGCAACATCATCCTTCAATCTCCCACTTGTATAGCTCTACACATGTAGGCTAACCCCTTCATTACAGCTCTCACTATGTGCTTCTTCAGAAAGACCTTCAAGGTTCATACTCATATATCACTAAGACTTTGGCAAAGCACAAGACAGTGGAACTACCCTGCTCAGAAATAGGAGGCTCTGTGTAAGACGTGATGCCCTCTTTACCACTTCTCCCAGGAAAGTAGACTTGATCTTCAACTAAATCCAGGAGACAGTTCTTAAGCAGTCATACAGCACATGTGCCAGTAAGCAGGATGACACCAACCAGACTGACTGTTGTTCATATCTGAAGGGAGGCTGTCAAGAGGATGGAGCCAAGCTTTTTTCTGTACTGTTGAGCAATAGGACAAGAGGCAGTGGGCAGAAAGTGATGCACAGAAGTTCCACCTGAACACGAGGAAGAACCACTTCACTGTGTGGGTGAATGAGCACTGGAACAGATTGCCCAGAGAGGGTGTGGAGTCTCCCTCACTGGAGATATTTGGGATCTATCTGGATGCAGTCCTGTGCAATGTGTCCTGGAAAGACTGCTTGCACAGAGAGGTGTGACCAGATGACCCCACCTTTGGCCCCTTTCCAACCTTGACCATTCTGTCATTCTGTGATCTCCAAATACCTCCCTAGCATCACAAAAGGACAGCTGTTCCCAGTATTTGGCAGGCACATGCCCTGTGAAACCTCTTAAAAGTGCATGTCCTGTGAAACTTCTGTCGGATGTTATCTCTCTTTCAGCTTTTCTAATACCAGAAGCTGAAAAAAAAAGGTATTTCATTCTAAAATCAAAGACCGTCTAAGCAGTTCAAATTTTAAAAGTGTATATTTGCAGATATAATAGCAAAGACAAGGCTAAATATTCAGCAGACAGCTGAAGACACTAGCGTAGATCATAAGCCAGACTGAAACACATTGTTATTATATGCTGTAAATAAACAGGATTTAGTGCTGAGACACTGACATCTGTTAAAGATAATTCTATCCTTGTAGTTCACATTTATGTGAACGTTACATAAATGTTCATCAGTTTCTAAAAGCAACCAGCCAAGTGAACGCCTGGCAAAGCTAGGCTAACCAGTTCTGGTAGGTGAAACAAACCATTAAGATCGCCCTTATTTTCTTTCAGTATCTATTTGATTTCAAATAAAATGCCATTTTATCAAAGCAAACAAACAAACAAATCAGATGCAAGCTGATTGGAATTGTCAGCCTATTTCTAATCAACATTCTAAGATTTTGAAAAAGAATCTTCCCTTTTGAAAAGAGTATCTTAATTGTCGAATAATTCAACTCCTAGATAAAACTATTAATCATATTCGTACTCAGCATCTCCATTTTATGAACTTGACAAAGCTAACTCTGTGATAGGCTCAAAGTCAGTAAACTTGATTATTTCTTCATGAGTTGGTTCCCTACAACTCAGAAGTGTCAGTCATTACAGAGACTCATTTAATATGTATCCCCATACATTCACTGACATCTTTTAATGTTCACAATATCTGCTGTGAAAAAAAGAAAAATAAAAGAAAAATTCGTTTTGATTTTCATTCCTTTATGATAAGGTATTCTAGACACATATTTTCACTATTCCAGATTTTGGAAGTATTAACTTATCAACATTTCTTTGTGTTATTTGATTTTTTTCTCAAATTTTACTTCTTTTGCTTTTTTTTTTTTTAATAGTAGAGTTCTCTGTGTCATTTGAAGTGTAGTAAGTGAGGCAATTTAGGTGAAAAACAAGAAAATATAAGCAAAAAGCTAAAAACCGAACATAAGAAATAAATGGAGAAAAATTAGTAAGATTCCAAGCTTGCAAGATAAGCACTGCTTATAGCTCTCACAGAGTGATTACTTGCACCAAAATTAAACCTAAGTGCAATATGGGGAGATTTTTGTTTGTGTTTTAAAGGGAGATTCCCTCAAGCAGTGAAGGCTCAGGAAAAGTTTTAAAGTATTCATTTGAAGTTTTACTGTAGTTAAATGATAAACCCAGAGTACATTTTAGCTTCTTGGTGAGTTTGCATGGAAGCTCAATGAAAATAATGTTCCCGCTGAAATCCTTCATATGAAACCAATTGCCTGTCCCCGGAATCTAAAGGGTGATTTAGCCCATCCCAAAATATACAGCTTGCTGCAGTGTCATGCAAGTCCATGGGCTAACTACATCCCCATGCTTCTCCAGTAAGGAAAAAAATCTTTAAGCTATGATTAGATTGCTGAACAAATGGGAATAGTGACAGGCACATAAAGCCATATAAGGTGAGCAATTGTTAGAGAACAGAATTTGAATAATTGGTTTCCAAGATCTCTTGGAAGTTTTACAACCCAAGTTCTATGTCATTTGTCACATAGTTTGGTTTTCTCATAATGTGTACAAAGGTTTTCTATTGTCACTTGGTTATCACAATTTGTCCATTCAGTTATGAAGTATTCAGTGTCATTTATGTCTTTTCAAGTTCATTTTGCATGTCTGTAAATTATAACCCTTTATTAGTGTTGGCAATGAGCTGGAATTTCACTACTGCTTCAAAAATTATATGTCTGCACTTCCAACCTCTTCATATCAATGCCAGATTTGGAAAATTAATTCTTCTTCTTTACACCAGCTGTGTCAGGAGACAATTTAACAAGTGGAAGTGTGGGGAGAAGATAACAGAAAACAGAAAAATGGAGAGCTGGGATTAAAATTAATTTGTTGGTCTTAGAAGGGTGCACTTTATTAACGTGTACTGGATGCCAAGAATCATTAAAGATAATTCCAATTAAAGGTCTTAAACCAAGACAGAAAGCAGAAGTGTCTACCACTGTTTATTGCCTAAGACTAAATCTAATAGGAAACTGAAAATCAGGGCCATATTTTCCACTAGAGTGAGCAGAATGTGTAAGATGTCAAGTGGAACCCATGAAAATTAGATCTTTAATGAAAAGATGATAGAAGGCTGCCTAGAAGGAGTCAGAAAGACCAGTTTAAACACTTAGTACTAGATCTGCACACATTATGTAACAACAAGCCCGGTGCTCTTTCTAGGGTGGGTCTAGCAGAACTCAAGGATCCATCCTCATGAGAAACAATAAAATATGCCCTGCTGTATTTATCTTTACTTATTTTTCCACTTCACTTAATTTTTCCATATGGGATCGATCAAATCCCTGTAACCTCTCAAGAACTCTTTTTCAGTGTTCAACTTTACTGTTGGAAGCCAGAAACATGGGTGATGAGAGGAGCATCTTTGTAAGGACAATATGCTTTGCATGCAAACCTGTGGTTCATATTTAGGCAATGCACGAAGCCAGTTAAATTGGAGAAATTCTCAATTCATATCAGACAACATTAAATCCCTACTGATCTGAAGTTATACTGCCTTGTTTCTGAGCAGTATAAAACCTTAGCTGTGGCTCATACTTGTAACCCTGTTAGTCTTGCACTGACAAGGACGTCCTTTGTTGTTCTGAGAGCATTGCTTGGAGTGCTGCATAAGTTGCTTAGACATCAGGCAGAATCAATATCGAATTATAAATTCTAGCTTTTATGTCTATTTCCCCCCCCTTTTTTTTCACTTCTCTCTAACCCTACCTCCCACATGTTTAGACACTTAATGATAATTTATGTTTAATGTATTTGAGATATGCTTAATAAACAAGCTTCTAGTGTACAGTAATAAATTTTTTTCACAAGTAGACTTGGCTTTTTTACCTTCTAATTATACTTCTTCTTCATACTGTTCACTATAGAAATTTTCCCACCACACTAAAGTGATCTATGATGGTATGTTTTATACTCCCATTATTTATTAGTCCAAGACCATTACCAGTAAAAAAATTATCAGTTTAATATAAATATTTACTATTACTCCTGGTTATAATAATTAGATAATCCTCATCACTTGCCTGAACTTTTCAAAATGAAGTCTGAACAAGCACATGACTATTTCAGTTAATTTTACCTGAGGAAAGTTTGGAGAATAAGCATAGGTGGATCACAGGATAATCTCTTCAGATTGTTAACCTTCATTCCTTTCTGATGATAATAATTTTTTTAGAATATCTTAGATATTTTTATATTGGTTTGACTGGCTCATACTTTCTTCAGTATCTACTTTTATCAATTTTAATGAAAGGGTTATGTTTTTCAAGTTTGAACACTCAAGGCTAGCCTAATATATGGTTCTGGAAAGTTCATTTATCAGATTCATAACTGAAAACAGAACTAATTTAGAAGAAAATTTTAGCTGAGCACCTGGTAGGGATTAAATGTTTTTTGTGGTTGGGCTGGTTTGTTGGGTTTTTTAAAGTATTGCTCTTTGATGTACTTCCTTTTGAGAATTTTAAGTAGCCCTGTGTATACAAATGGGTGAGTACACATTGCTGCCTTTCATTTACAGCAGACAACCTGCAGAATTGTAACAAAAATCGGGACAGCAATAAGAGGCCAAATCACCTCACAAATTAAACACTGGGAAATGTGAGGGCGGAAAAGTAAAGATAATTGCCAAAAAAACCCAGCAGTTCAATAAGAACTGGACTGTCCTGGAGACAGTCCACTCCAAAAACTTACAGGAGATCCTTGGGCTGTAAAATTTGGAAAAATGGTTTTGTAATTATTTTATCCCACTGCAGAGGCCAAGTAAGGTAAATGAGGGTAAACGGTCGTAGGTAGATCCAAACTTCAAGAAAGGGTGGAGTCAATTTTTAATATTAATGCATTTTATATGCTTAATAGATTTTATAGACTGTAAAAATCAGCCCTTTAGGCATAGATTTTGCTCAATGAATTTGAAAGAATGAGTTAATGCATGATAGGACAGGATCAACTTGGGAACATTATAATCAACATAACAATTTTTTCTAAAGGGTTTAAGCTGATTTAATAATCCAAACAACACTGAAAGCTATGAAATCTTCACATAATGTAATACAGATTCCAGCAACATTCATCCTCATTAGTCTCTGCCACTGAGTGCGCCCTTCCCCTCTTCCTCAAGTTATAAAATAATTTAACCAGAGCATTTTATCAAAGAACCAAAAATGCAGGTTTCCTTGGATCATATCAGACCAATTTTGAAGACAATATCTTGGTCAGTGCCATAACAAAAGACCACATGACACCGTAAGTTCAGTTATAAGTTCTCCTTGTAATTACTCTAGTCATACTGTATTACATATTCCTCTTGTAAGCATGTGCCTCAAAACCACCCTAATGAAACCAAGTAGAAGATTATATATTATTCAGAGAGAAAAAAAAAGGGAGGGGGGCCTCTAGCTGATAGTACTGCTCTTAGGTCTTTGCAGTCCTTGGCAAAATAAAATTGGATGCTTCTGATGAGCTAACAAGATGGAAGTAACACAGTTAATGACCACTCATGAATGAAATGGGACTCTGATTGTGATTACATGTTCCTACAGCTGGTGCATAAGTTAGGTTGTGCTAGTTTCTTTCCTTAACAGAAGGAAGAAAAAGACAGTGTTGTCTACAGCTGCTATTTCACTGGTGTGCTAGAAGTTTTGTACAAGTTTTCCATTTCAATTGCTTGAATACTGATGTTCTTGCACCATTTTAGATCTTAATTTGCTTATACATATCTATCTTGTCTACCTCTCATTTTTTTTCCTTTGACTGAAGTACTTAATTTTATATAGCTGCGGTGTTTACTGTTCCTTTGTCACTCAGCTGTAGCCTTGACAATTTTAATAGGCCTCTATTTCTCTGGTGTCTCCACCATTTTTACCAGGCTTCACTGCTTTTGTCTCTTAGCTAAGATACAAGCCTTGGGACATGGCATGTTTGCCATGTTAAAAAAATGAGTATAGGTTTTCACAAATGTTTATAAACTCTGGCTAAACCTAGATAAAGCTGTACAGCTCACAGCTACAATCTCATCCTTCCCCTTTACTTCTCTTTCTTTTAGGTATTTGTCATAACTACGATGCTGACTGTTATTATTTAAAACAATGCTCTTGTATGCTTTGTATTTACTAAAGTTGTCAATTCCAAATAGGCTTGATTATAGTAATGTGGCACAAAATTCTACTTCTTTTCACCGTATATCAGCTTTTGAAATGTCCCTTCTGTTCAAGCTTCATAAACACTGCATCTTGACAGAAATCACTTGGAACATATGGAACTCATGTTACTAAAAAAGTCTGGGAAAGTGATGGCAGTTCCCGGCAGTTAAATAAACAAGGTTACATCTTGACAATAAGGCTTCTTCCCCCACGGTGTTTGGGCTCTATAAAAATATGTGAGATCTCATCCAATTTCTCTATCCCAACACTAATCACTTAGCTTGTTTCCATTTGTAGTTTAGGTTTTATTTTTTTCTGTCATCAGTTTCAGTGAACACCATGTCAGAATGTTTATCATAACCTCATTGAGGGGGAGGGTCAGAAAGTCCCTAAAAAATGCCTTCTGGAAATCAGAAATCTGTAGAAGGAAAAAGAGGACTTTCAGCGTGTTCTGAGTTTGTAAAATTTTCCTTCAATACATCCCAGATAATTATCTTTGCCATTACTTGACACCTACTGGCTTTGCAGATTACAGAACCTTTGATGGTCTTTTGGTCTGATCCAGTCTCCAAAGTTTCCCATCTTCAAAGCTATCAAAGATCAGTCTAACAGGAGCCAATACAGGCATACAAAGGTATTTTGGATAAAAATGTTTTCAGATGTTAACTCTATTCCTATAGTAGGTGATGTGTTCTTTAGGACTGATGTTTGACACAAATTGGATATAATCACCATTGCAAACTTCTTTGGTCTTTTGAGGTGTGTGCTTGTTACAATAATCTTGTCATCAAAAAAGAGTGAATTCTCAACTCAAGTGAATATTTCTGAAGTTTTTCATCTGGAAACAGGCAAACAAATATAAAGTTTATCACTAGCCATGTAGAAAAATCCTCCTCATATTCCATTATTGTTTGTTATTTGATAAAGTAACTACTCAGCATTTGAGGGTCTTAAAATTTATCACCTCCATGAAACTTTGCTATCAATTCTACAGTTCTTACAAGCCTGTAAATGTTAATTTCTTCTATAGCAGATGAGTCATTATGGCGTTTCTGAGTTCAATCTTTCCTCTTTTCAAAATTTAAACCATTTCAGAAGTTGGTTTGTTACTGCATGAAAGCCAGACATAAGTCTGAGAAAAACAGAACATATGTATAATATCTGGTTTTCATGTTTCATCTTCTAGTTCCTTGAAGTCATCTTCCCTCTGTTTTCTTCAGTTCATTGTGTTTTGAGGATAGTGATGAACAAAATAGCATCCCTACACTTGCATTTGTTCCATTTTACTGACATGTTAGCACACTATCTTAATGAATTTCTACTCTGCAAAACAGTAGGGGAAAAAATGGTTTTCTGTGCTCTCCAGCAAAAATTAATGAGACTCATTAGTTAATTCCTTTTTGGTTTCGTTATGGGGTAAATGCCAAATGACTTCCTCATCTTCACTAACTTTATAGTGTCATATATGCTCACAATTAAAGCTTTTGGAATTTTTAAACATCTTAAATGCAAAAGCAAAAATAATTTCCAATATATTGTAGGAGGCATTGACCATTTAAAACTCCCTTTTCATAAAACTAATTTAGGGAAGGAATTTTTGATTGGCTAACACAATGCTCTGTGAAAGATATTAAAGTTCCAGTGACAAGCCTAAGGTGAACATCATAATAAAAGGTATGTGGCAAGGGAACAAAGAAATTGTCCCTGAAAGTGAAACTTAACTTTCTCAGGAGAAGTATACAATTTTATTACTGGTGATGTCCAAATGGCCCATTTACTTAGATTGCTTTCTCTGTTTACACAATAGTTAATTCCTTCTTGGTGAGTAGGGCTGTTATATACTCGCCAGCACAATTAGTGTCTATGCAGCAGATTATTTCTTTTTGAATTTGCTAATAGATGTGCCTCTGTGAATTGGAGTATTTTGGAAGAAGGCATTTTGAAGTTCTCAATCGAGTCTTCTATTGTCTTCTTGAATGTTTCCCTTTCTTAAATAAAACTTCTTATTCCATGAATATAGAAGTCTCTTCATAGAATTTCTCTGTAACTACAGGTTTATGAATATTCTTTTCATTTTGGAAAATGTTAAAGGAAAAAAAAGGTTGTAAATTTCCATGCATCACACAACAAATCAATAAATTCTATACTAATTTAAATTCTTTTGCTTCTAGGAACAAAGAAACTTTTATAAGAGCATTAAAGAACACTCTAATGTTTTAAGAAAGATTAAAGGACTCTGACGTAAAATGCAACCCACCTTTCAATAGAGAAATAAACATTATAAAACTCTCTAGTCTTTTCTCCTTTATTGAGAATTAATATGAAAATTATATTCTTCTAAAAAAAAACCCAAAAGCATACAGCAGAGCAATTAACAGAAAGTTTTGATTGTGAGCATAGAATGTATTTAGTATGATCCAAGAACTTGTCTCCTCTCACTCATTAGGTTCAAAGAACCATGGAATTGAGAAGGTTGGAAAGTGGCTCAGTGAGTACTTCTGCCAACTCCTTCCCTGTCCTTGGGCAGATCCCACCTGGGATCACCTAGGCTTGTGAATGTCTAAATCATGCAGCAGGCCTCTAACCCTTTCTTCCTGTTTCATGGGGGCTTTATTCTGCTCCCTGTCTCTGTTTTCTGCCTCAGAGGCCTGGGTACCTGCAGAAAAGTCATCTTGCTATCAAAGATTAGGGCCAAGAAGGTATCTGCATTTTCATTATCCTTTGCACTATGTTTTCCCTCACATTTAGCCAAGGATGTGGATTCTTCTTAGCTCTCCTTTTGTTGCAGACAAGTTTGTATGAACATTGTTGTTGTTTATGTTGACAGCAGTATCCAGATTAAGTTCTAGTTGGGCTTTGACCTTTCTAATTTTCTCCCTGTATAATCCCATTACGCTGTTATGGTCCTTCCAAGTTGTCAGTCCCTTCTTCCAAAGATTGTGCACCCTGTTTTTTTACTCTGAGTTTGAGACAAAGGTCTCTGTTCAGCCAGGCCAGTCTTTTCCCTGATGACACATCTATGGGCACAAGGGGACAGACAGCTCCTGTACCTTTGAGATTTCCTTTTTAAAGAATGTCCAGCCTTCCTGGACTCCTTTTCCCTTCAGGACTACCTCAAGATACTGGTTAAAGATAGTTAATTATCTACTAGTCATTTCTCTTATTTGATTAATGCTCTACTTTATTATGAAAAGCTGTTTTGGACAGACAAAAATAAAGCCTGACATTCACTAACTTTAGTTTTGAAACAGATAAATCTGTGACAAATTATTTTACCACTGTTTGAAAGTTGTAGAATAGCTAAAGTTAAGAAAGGGATTCTAAAACTTAGTATTTTCATCTCTTTTATTGGTGATTTTTTTTCTTCAGATTCATTTCACATCCTATCATAGACATCCCAGCAACACATCACCTCTAGTATTATCTAGTTCCTGACAGTGACTAAAATTCCTTCTAGCTTTTCCTAAAGAATGAAATTTTGACCATTGAAGACAGATTAATTTGCTGATCTTAAATCTCATGCTGTTTAGAAAACCCTATATTATAAATACTAAACATGAGGTAATATTCTCTTACAGGATGAGAAAAAGTAGTTATCATTTGCTTTTTTTTCTCTGCCAAACACAGGGGAGGAAAAAAAAGCTGTGATCTTACTTGTACATTCCTTAGCTGTTTACATTTTCATACTTCATTTAACTTTTTTTCAAAAGCTGAAGAAACCAAAGTCATAAAGTAAAATGCAGCTTCATACTTGCAAGAGGTTCCATATATTTCTGTTCAGACAAAGAATTCCATTGGGACTTTAGAAAGCCTTTCTTCACTCAGTAATTAAGATGTGTAACAGACCACTAAGAATATTTATTTTAGAAATTACTTACTAAAGAAATGTGTAATTTCAGCTTCGCTTCTTTGTATGTCTGAGGAGAAAAATAAAGGAATCTGTATCTCATTCTTTTGTTTAAAATAGATACCAAACAGTACTCATTAGGATATTACAGAGTAACAAGAGTAATGATTTGGTTCTTATCAAAGGCATTGTATCCCTTAAAAAACATCTTCGGAGAAACAATCACTCATTTTCTTAGGAAAGACTGCTGTTACTAAAAGAAATTCTATACTAAACTATTTGTTTATACCTTTGTATGAGACACTTTTTGTTAATTCCCTTTGAAGCTAAGAGGACATAGTGTTAATTTGTAAGATGTAAGATAAATCATTCAAAAGTTCAAATACACAAAAATACAACATTCTATATACTGATGAAGTTTCTTAGTATTAATATTGTCACTTACCCCCAATCATTCCCCTATTGCATGATGCTATGATAAAAAGTAAAGAAAAAGTATTTTCGTTGCAGACACACAGACCACACATGTTATTAATGAACATGCTTAAGATAAGAAAGCTGATGCTATTGAAGTTCAAGCCATTCTGTGGAATAACAGCTACTGAAGAGAAAATTTCAAGGTTTCAACTATCACTCTTCATCTCCTTCCTAACTAAAAGTAATCAGACTGTTGTGAACATTCTTATCCTGAAAGTTAATTAACTCTTCTGTCTGTCTTGCATGCCCAGTGCCATCTGCACTGACTCTTTCAACTTCCCGTATCTTGCAATTAAGGAAAGTCACTCATACCAGCAAAATGTCTCTGAGAAATACAGATTTTTGATGAAACTAAAAGAGGGGGGAGGAAGGTGGAGAAAAAAGCAGATTAAGAACTTGCTTTACTCTTCCTATTTTTGCAGTGCAACTTCTACGTACCATCAAAACCTCAAAATTTGTATACCATTTTAGTATTTATAAATTGTTCTTACAACTAGAGAAGAATGGCATTCCTTATTGAGACAAATAAGATGCTCTTGAGCCTAATTTGATTAACAGAATTAAAAAGATAGAGTAGAAAAAAGAGGCCTTTCATTCTTTATTGGCAAAACAGTATTAGAGTTAGGGTCTCTTTGTCTTCATTACCTTGGGCTTAGAATACAGAGATATAGAGGTTCTTTGCAGTTAAGAAATTAACTAGATAGAAAGACTTATTTTTTGTTTGTGATAGATTATTCTGCAGGCAGGCTAGTTTAATCTATTATCAAAAATATCTGAAACATATTGTGACAGCTCAATTGAAGAAGCATCATAGAATCACAGAATATGCTGAATTGGAAGAGAATCATTAAGTTTAACTCCTGGCCCTACATAGGATACCCCAAAAATCACACCATGTGTCTGAAAGCATTCTCCAAATGCTTCTTGTATTCAAATACTTGGCTTGCAGAAGAACTGAGAAATTCCAATCTGTTTTAGTTTAATTTCCCTGAAGGAAACAGAAAATAATCAATTTGTAGAAGTGCTCCAGAAAAAAACTAATTGTCATCAGATATCTGACCAAAATATACTGTGTCAATAACAACTTTTAGCACATGAAATACAAATACCCACATGCAATTTGGGTGAGAGTAGGTGAGAGTAAGGATAACCTCGAGTTTTTAAGGCTTTGATATTGCCTCAACATTGCGTTCTCTTGAGCAAACTAAGCAGCTACAACCTAGGACATCCCAACAGTTGCTCTTTTATCATCAAGCAATTATCCATGGATCCTTGTCTGACTGGAGGAGATGTAAAGTTGATTTCTACCAGAACTGTTTTGAGTCTGATGGTAGCCATTCACCATCTAAGACTTAGGATGAATCTAGACCCTTTTATGGTACAATGGGGCAGACAGAGAAGCAAGTCAGCCAGGCTGGAGGTGGCTTGGGGCCTGTGGGAGCTCTGTACATGCTGTGGCTGCTATAATTCTTCTCCAGCTGCCCTGGCAGGGGAATAAAACTTAGCACCTCCTCTGCTGAGGAGACAAGGCCATTGCACACTTTCTAAAAGTTCACAGGCAAGCTAAGGTAGCTGGGGAGCTTGACTTTTATTGAGGAATTGGAGAAAATCCTCCAGAAGATACTTTTTCTGGAGGGAAAAACACGCTACAATGGAAAGGGATGGAGATAACTGGGAGGACTGAGAACATGACTAGTAGCAGTGGAAGAAATGCATGGGCTAGCAGGTACAGGGAGGTATGACAGAAAATGAGTTGCGGTGTAATCAAAACAGAAAAGGGCAATTTACGCTAAAAAAAATTAAATAAGACCCCAGGAACTTCCAGGAGGAAGAACAGGGGTATTAACCTTGCAAATTATACTAAGCAGGCAAAACTGCAAACACTCAGCAGGACAGAATTAGAACACAGTATAGTCTTGATAAATTGAAGAAAGGGTCTGAAAAAAATTTAATAGGAAAGCACTGTGTGTAAATAGGAAAAAATAATGACTTAAGCACAAATGATCCAGAGGAGGACCACGATGATGATCAGGGGTCTGTAGAGCCTGGAGTTATTTACCCTAGGGAATAGAAGGCTCCAGGGAAACCGTATAGCAGTCTCCCAGTGCTTAAAAAGGGGGTACAGAAAAGATGGAGAGGCTCATTACAAGGGAGTATAGTGAAAGGACAAGTGAAAGTAGATTTAAACTGAAAGAGGGTAAGTTTAGAATGGATATTAGGAAGATATTAATTTGGTGAGACACTGGAACAGGTTGCCCAGAGGAGTTGTGGGTGCCTCATCCCTGAAAGTGTTCAAGGTCAGGTTGGATGGGGCTTTCAGTAACTAGATCTAGGGAAAGGAGCTAGATAATGCTTTCTTTTTCTTTCTAAGCATTCAATGATTCTAATACAGAATTACAAGACATTGCAGTTCTGCATTTATAATTAAGTTTATTTATTATTCATGTGATATAAATATTCTGCTTCATTAAAAGTAGTATGTTCATTTTAACCACAAGATATCCATGCATTTACAGGCTCACCTCCATTTTGACCTGAAAATACATCATTAATTTAGAAATTAATGAATTTAGAATTTAGTGAATTAATGCATTTAGAAAAAAAAGAAGATTGTAAAAAAACAGAAGACCTCAAATACATGAAACACTGTCTTAAAAAAGGAAAGTAAGTTGTTCTATGTTCACTGAGTGTAGAACAAGGAAGGATGTATTTAAACTGCAGCATTATTCTGTTAAATGTGAGACATTTTTTATTATGAAAGCAAAGAAGAAGTAGAGTTGACTGTTAGAAGGATCAGTAATACTCTATTTGAAGATTTTCAGCTATAGATTAAACTGGCGTTTTCCAGAAATGCTTTTGATATCTGTTTTAGGATTTTGCCTTGGCAGCGACCTCTGAAAACACTTTTCAGACCTCCAGCCTTTGATTTCCTAATGACGCATCTAAAAGAGCTTCACAAACTGAATCTTATAAAGAAGCTTGTTAAATGATTGGCTTGGCTGAGCAGCATGTAGATAATGTTTTCTGTGGATTCTATCACTATAAAGTTAACTTTCAGAGTAGCCTCTTCAACATTACCAACTTTTCCCTCACAAGCATTTTCTATTGTTTGGCCTAGGGGGGCTGTAACATAAAATTAGCTTTTACAAATTTTTTTCAGTGTAATTGGACTGCCATAAGATTCCCTCAAGAAATGGAGAAGATTAACAAATTGCACATGAAGTTCCTCTACAGTCCAAACTGATCTAGATTGTCTTATTTTCAATCATCAATACACAGTTTATTAATTACACCCAGAGTTTCATCACCTTAAGGCTTGATTTTTTCTTTAGTCAGTATTTGGAACAGATTTTTTTTTCTGGCTGATCTTTTAATGGCAATATTAACAAAAAACAGCTGAGACAAAGCAGGACATCATGCATGATCTCTGTGAATTTATGTGTCTTCCAAACAAAACAGAACTTGCACTGCTTACTGGAGGAATTAATGTGTTTCATTAGGGGGGCTGATGTCTGATTCCTTCTACCATTATTTGATACCAAGTGTTTTTATGGTCTTATTTTCACTTGCAGTTCACTTATACAGGCTCAAGTGGGTACACAAACACCAC
Organism: Acrocephalus scirpaceus scirpaceus; assembly: GCA_910950805.1. NCBI lineage: Eukaryota > Metazoa > Chordata > Aves > Passeriformes > Sylviidae > Acrocephalus > Acrocephalus scirpaceus. The sequence goes on from OU383780.1 coordinate 43,265,475, forward strand.
TCTGTTTATAGACACAGGGTATCTGAGTTCAATCTGTTCTTTTGATATACATAGGTTTAAAACCATACATGGATGCAATACTTCTGCAACTACATGTTCTGAATATTTTAACGCCTATGTCATTACAGTAGTGTTTTTGCTTATATATGCTTGGCTCACCTAAAACTGCATCACTTCTTTTTGATTACAGATAAAGCAGAGAGTTTTGTTCCTTACATTTATGAAATCTAGGAAAAAAGTGCCTACCATCTCCTAATGTCTGTTTCTTCACCCAGAAGAAATATTAAACATTAAATATTCTGACAAAAATTATATATTCAAAACAGTGGAACCATCTAATAGAAAGGATGTTGAACTTGTTTCAGAGCAGTTGCTATTCTCAGAAATGTATAAATGAAATTATACATTTTAATGTCATTATGGAAATGCAGTTATTAAACATATTTTTGCTAACTGCATAAAAATGATGGGATAAGTTTTGTTCATTAATGTTAATCAAATGAAAAGAAAGCTTGGATATACAGGTGAAAGGCAGAAAATTTAGGTAGAAGTAGTGTTTTTCGAAATCAAGATCTCATAGGGTTTTAAAATTAAATAGTTGATCGCTATGATTTTTAAAAAAATAACCCTCTTTTGTATCTTTCCAGGATATGTAATCCTAAAAGAATTTCCTATCTATTGAATCCTCAATCACAGTAAGACTGAAGTTTGCCTATAGCACGATCTAGTCAAAAACCTGTGACAGCACTCAGCTTTATGAAGAGTCACAATGCATTTTTAACCTTGTCCTGTTTTTTATTAAATAGGGATATTAAATGTCTAAAGAAAAGGAACCACCAGCCTATATCAGGATTTTATTTTAGGCCCAGTTCACTTGAAAAAGACAAGCATCATCTCAGCATTACAAACTTAAGCATCATATTTGGACTTTCTTGAAGACTGTAGCTCAGAATGAGAGAAGAAAATTAAAAGGTCTGGTTACACTGCAAAATTTTTATGAGATCCCAGCTGCATAATTCTAGCTTGTCAATAAGATAATCCAACTTTAAGAAAGCAAAGTCAGTTTTGTACCTCATGGCTTAGTATCATGTATAAGATTTGATTGCGAGCTACCAAGATATAATTAAGATTAAATAGAAATTGTTCCATGTTAGCTACAATAATTCATTTCCTCTAAATGCAAAGCAAAGACAGCCACTGTCATAGCATATTGCTAGCAGCAATTCTAGGACAAAAAATCTTTTAACTACTTTTTCAAGAAAAACTGTTATAATATGGTGGTTGTTTAAAAAAAAAAAAAAAAAGTAAACCACAGAATCAATCAGTAAATTTTATGCAAAATGTGATATTAAATATAAACTGTCCAGCTATCATTGTTGAAATAAAGAGCCAATATAGCTGTAGTGGTAACTGCGGTTTTTATTTCCCAAAAATGTCCTGGGCTAGTCTGTAGCAGTAATAGTTTTGTTCTAAACTCTTGTTCTCTATGTAAGCCTCACTACATCTGCAGCTTGGAGGGGCAAATACTGATCCTTAAATACAGTGATTAGCATCTCTAGCTTCATACCTCCACAACCAGAGAAACTTTCAGTGATTCCCATGTCCCCAATCCACAATGATTTCTGCTTAAGGAGCTCATGCTTCCAGTGATACAAAACTGTGGGACATGAGGGTTTTTGAGTCAAAAAATCACAACCTCTGCTATTGCAAATGTGTTGCTTGTGGAAACTACTGCCTCTTGGCATTTGCTGTTTACTTTCATGTTTTGTGAGAAAACAATCTCCTCCGCCTCTTCCTAATTTAAGGTGAAATACAAAGGAAATAGTAGCCTTTGGTATCTGTTGGACTCCTCCATTTTAACAGGTGAACAAAAATACAACAGCCACAAATGAAAAAATGTTATAAATGTCTCCATCTACATAAATATCAATAGCTGATTTAGAGATTGCTGTGATGATGAGAGTGTTTCAAAGACTGGTTAAACCAGATTTAAACTTTAAACAGCAGTGGGGCAGACTGATAGTCATTAACACACTTCGGGCTAATGCCTAGTTCTTACCCAGTAAGACCTTAACATCTAACAAAAACAGTTGTGGCTATACAGCAGCACAGAGGCCACGCTAGATAGTGAGCACTTATGGATGAGGCCTTTAAATCACCTCAGTTGCTGAGGTCAAGGTGACCAGGCTTCACAGCTATTCCAAAAGGAAAGTCAGAGCTCAGAGCAATTTTTTTATCCACCTCTCCTCGTTCACATCTGGTGCTCTTCCTGGTTGCTTTCCCCCCTCCAAAAGGAGGATCTCATGTGCTCCTGATGCTTCTCATCTCATTTCTGGTTTTGTGAGCTGTCCTTATGAGTTTAGCAAAATGCCCTCCTCATTTGCAGACCTCTGTGCTTATTTTGTACTCTATTCTTGATCTTGAGAATTGTGCTTCTTGTAGTAATACCGTGTTGTCCTGTGCCATCTGAGTGCAACTGCACAAGTCTTTGCCTTCTTTGGAGGTCACGTTGCCCACACACTCATGCAAAATGCTTGTACATTGTGCCTGGCCATGCAATCACAGTATCACAAAATATGTTTGTTACAGTATTATTTTAGGCTTATGTTTGGGTTCAAGACAAGCTAATATTGATTCTGCCCAGATTAATGCACTTCTCAGGTGTAGCATTACAGGCCTCTGTTTTGACTACACAGCTGTAAAAATTGTTTGTTGGACAGAGGTGTATATGCTGCTTAAAGAAAAAGTGATTCTGTGTGAGGATCTGCATTTATACAGTTGGCAAACCCACATATTTTATCCATAATAAATTAATTGAATAATAGTACACTGCAGAAAGCAATACTGGAATATCAGTCCCTAGTCCTTAATGCCAATGAGTTCATAAAATTGCAATTCATAACGACTGATTATACTGAGTAAAAAAATGACCTGGAAGTATATGGTGAAAAAACTACCTTGTGTCTTCACAGAGTAATAGAATAGCTGGCACAAAATACATCATAGGCTCAATCCCACATGCAGCACTTGCATCAGAAATAGAAAATGTGACCTACTAAATCCACAATACAATTCTTCTAATTCAGAGGATTTTATCTACCCAAATAGTTTCTGTATCCAGCAGGTCTGACCAATGCCCCCTTGGTTTTGGTGAAGTATACAGAGAGATCTTTTTAAGAAGACTCTACAGGACTAATCTCAAAACTATCAGAAATACTAGGACCACATTTTGGCAAGGAGAATTTCTTTGAATAATGTCATATACAGCCTGCTAACTTTTCTGATGTACTCTCCTGCTGATGTGAGAATACAATGGACTTTTAGATTCTGTTTCTGGGTCATCTATGAAGCATTCCTCCTACCTTCTCTGAGAGTGTTTTCCTTGGTTCATTTGGCTACATTTGTTCCACGGAAATTGTCCCTAATTTTACAAATTTTATGGTTCACTTCACAATTGATGGAATCTGTCTAGGCATGAAAGAAAGACTCACATTTCCGATCACTGAGAAACACTTGGGTTTTTTGCCACGAAGTTTAATTGTATGGTCATGAAGGTTAAAATAAAGAACCAAGTGTACTGTTTCATTATGAGATTTAAGATTCTCAAGGAACCCATATCAGTGTTTTCTAGGTAAATGATGGATTCCACATCCCTCCTACAAGCAATCTCCAAACAGCACAGAACTCATGGAAATACTTGAGACCTGATAACTCATTTCAGATGGATTCAGAATACCCAGCCTGAGTATTGAACTGTGGGATTCTGTCTCCAATTGTATGTAGTCCTGACTTGGCATGGCAAGTCACCTCATCTCCACTTGTAAAGCCAACGTGGTCCTGACTCCACATCTGGTTTTGAAAATAGCCTTCAGCCTAGTCTTGTCAGAGAGAGCTGCCTTATGCAAAAAGTTTCACTAATAGCCCAGACAAAGACAAAATTTTATTCACTAGAATGGTTTTTATCCTGTATTTTTTGCTGCACGGTCTTGGCACACACAGGTGCACATTTTTGGGAAACAAAAGATAATTAAGGCAGTCTGTGCAGCAAACATAGGTTTATTAGCCTGGAGCCATTTCTGATATTTTTCCACATGCACTAAAACTATTTAACTGTGCATTGATTATCAAGGGCAAAGTTAGAGGACATCTATATTTAAAATACTACCAACACTTTGATTTCTGCTGTTGTTTCATGTTGATTAGACTGCTAAGGCAAACTGCTGCTTTTTATTAAATCTGGAGGAAATCTATCAAATAAAAGGTGTTTCATCAGCTTCCTGTGTGAAAAGAACATAAGGGGGATATTAGATTTAAAGTAGTTGAAGGCAACAAGAAACTGTTCATATCTAAGCCTTTGCTATCACCTTCAGTCTAGGAATATATACATATTTCAGACAAAAAGAGTACCTTTTATTGTCTTTACTGCAAGATATGGAACAAATTTAGAATCCTTACATAGAAATAGTTAGGCTATCTTCAGCAGAGCTTGGATACACTGTGTTTTGATGTGTAAGGTAACACAAATACAGCTAACCTTGAATTTGAATTAGTATATTTGGTTGTACAGTAAAATACTTGTGATAACACCATTGGCTGAAAGGTTAATACTGCTAAGATATCATCAAGGATATTTCTAATAATTTTTGATAAGAGCTTCTATGCCAATACTGATATTCCAACAAAATTAGATATTCTGGAGTAATATTAGATATGCCCAATTAACAGGAGATGTTTTTTGTCATCACATGACTATATCAGCAAGTAGTATGAGGGAAAAACAGGGGGAAGAATTGTAATACTATTAAGGAGAATTGGATATATTATGAAGGGAGAAGGCAGACTGCTTTGGACTAGGTTTTCTCTGGTCCCAAGGTCTGAACATGGATTAATTACCAGAGTGCAGCAGGTGTGGATTGTGTGCACATTTTTCAGTGTAGTTTCACCCAAAAGAAATACAGTTCATATGCTCTGAGGCTATTCTGTAGCTGGGTTCAATCAGGTTTGTTTCAAAACTGCACCCTTGATTCTCACTAAAACACTCATGTACACATTGCACTGTTCGAGTTTATCAAAGAAGATTCAGCTTCAGCTGTCCCTAAACACTGCATACAGACAATTCATCCAAACAAACACTCCCTTTGCTTATCTTGCTAAGTGCCTGCCCTAAGCTGAATTGGACAGATAATCTTTGTAGCTGATAAACCAGTATAATCTGGGAGCAATATGCATAGTTATGATGACAGTCTGGAAACTCTTCTATTTCAATCTTCCACTGCAAGTTGTACTTAATCTGGAAGAAACTTGGCATAGTAACACTTGATCTCTTGTTTTAGTCAATGATTAAAAAATTAAAGAGTAAGCAAACCTGCTCTCCACAATTACTAGCTTCTTGATGCTGGCTGATTTGGCAATAATAAGGTGTTTTCAAGATTATGAGTCGTCATCAGATAAGGTCTTTCAGCTGTACTAAATTAACCCATAGCATTCATAAGAGTTGATCTAACTTTCTCAGATTATCTCCGGAAAATTCAGGACTAATTCTTATACTCCTTGACAATTAAAAGGAAACAGATAAATATTTTTAAGTATGAACCTTGTGTTCCATTACCTACCTATCAGGCTGATGAAAAGTATTGGAATAGAGGAAGCCTCAAAACTCATTTAGTTATTTATTAAGGGTTTGTTTTTCAATGCATTTTACTAATCTAACCCCACCTCTTTTTACTTTAAATCTTTGTTTAATATACCAATTATACAAAGATGGATTTGTGCTTTGGGTTTATAGTTTGGCTTGATTAATACCGGACTTTTTACAAAACCAGCTAGTGACTAGGGAGAATGGCTTCAAAATGAAAAGGGACAGGTTTAGGTTAAATATTGGGAGAAAATTTTTTTACTCTGAGGGTAGTGAGGCACTGGAGTAGATTTTTAGTAAAGTTGTGGATGCCTCATCCTTGGAAGTGTTAAGGACAGGTTAGATGAGGCTTTAAGCAGCCTGGTCTAATGGTAGGTGTCCCTGCACATGGCAGGGGGATTGGAACTATATAAGCTTAAAGGTCTTTTCCAACATAAACCATTCCATGATTCTATGATTTGTTTAAAGAAACAAGGTGAGGTTTAAAAAGTCATCTATAATATTTATGCTCTTAATGACAATGCAATTGTATTTTGCTGATCTGGACCTCCGTGCAGGAGTGATATTATTCAGAGTAATTACACATTTTTAAACAGTTACCCATCTTACTCTCTAAGAAGTAAGTAATTTGACTCCTGCAGTTCCAAACCAGTTACATAAAAGTGAGAGTAAAATCAATATAAAGTGTTTTGGAGGGAGTCCACTTGGATTTCAGCAGCGATAAAGGGAGAAATTTTCAGAGTAAAATGCTAGTTTCCATTAAGAACAGAATTTTATTGCAGATTGTGGTGAACAAAAATCCCATCAAAATATTTATCTGATACTCTTTTTCTTTATAATTTGAAATCTAAGTAACTGACCACAGTAGTTATATCAACGGGTTTAAATTTTTTGGCATATATTTTGCAAAGGATTAATTAGGAGGCAAACTTTCCTTTATCTGCTGTGGAAGGGTACAGAGTCAGTGTTAATGAGACAATAACACCAGAGTGAATGCAGATGAAGTCAGAAATAGAAAGAACTTCAGATTAACTTCTATGTCTTATCTATAAATGTGCATTTAACTTGAAATAACTCATTGGGAAAAGACTATAGAAAAAACTAAGATGGGATGATATGGCTCTTAGCTCTGGACCTGATTATGGGTACATTGTCATCAAATACTCTCTTTTCCAGTCAAAAGTGTTTACTCTTGAGCTCTGTAAAGTGTTAATATAGTTGTGTGGAACAGAAACTGCTTAATAAGGTGCTACCATGTACTTTACAATTACAGGTTATATGGAGGTTACATGGAGAAACATCTTGTCATTTGCCCATTTAGAAGCAGAAGAAATAATAGAGGAGATGGGTTAAGGAGGGGTAGATGCTCTTCTGTGTGAGCTGTGTGTCCTGCCCAGCACTGCACTGAACGTTTCTGCTCCTCTTCTCCTTCACCATGACACTAAAAGGAAGGGGAACCACCAGAATTGAATTTGTGATTAATAAAGTGATAAGTTTTCTTTTTCCTCAGCTCAGGAAGAGGGCTTCAAATAAGAAAGCAGTAAAAATTTTGAAGACTTTTTGCAAGAATAAAAATAGTACCTCAGAAGGTCCAGAATAATTTCTCATTCCAGTTCCTTGGTCCGTTCTGACAAATATATTCTTCAGTTCATGGAAAAGATTTTTTTCTACTTATCAATTTTTGATCAAGATCCATAAAATTTATAATTTTGTCTTGAACACTCTCAACATCATAGTATTGGGTTTTTTTCATCCTCCCACAAATGTATCTGTTGATACCCAGCTGAAGTCATCAAAACTGCAAGTAGGTTATCACTGCCATTACTCAAGGCTTAGGCATATGTCACTGATCCAGCTGGCAAAAAACCCACTCTACCTTGGCAATTCCATTTATCACTAAATATCACTGAAGTAGAGAATAATCACGGGGTTTGGGTTGTAGGTATTTCATCTGCTTCAACTGAGCACTTTTGCCAATAACCATCAGGATATTTTGTGCCACCTGAGATTGTGTCTGACTGCTTTTCTGTTACACTGCCCATTGAAAGACTTCATTTTGTCTGTCAGAAGTTGTAGAACTTTTAAAAAACTTAGAAAATATTTTGTCGGTGTTTTTAAAAAATCTATAGAGTTATGAGTGTAACTTTCAGGGGGATATGGACTCCTCTATTCACTTGATGTCTTAGAGAATACTGCAAGTATATTTTCCTTCTTATTTTAGTGTGTGTGGAACTTCACTTTTATTGCTAAATACATTTACAAGAAGACAGTATTTATGTTGCATACTTTGTTCACTCCTGCTGCCTTTTTCTCTCTGAAAGTTGTAATCCACTGAATGTAAATCCCAGACTACTCCACTGCTAATTGTGATATGGCAGAGAGGGGATTATGACTCTGAGGGAGAAAAAAGTAGCTGGAACAGATGAATGCTTACAAAACAGAAGTCATCTTTGCATGAAACTTACCACATATTTGCTTTACCATTTGCTTTTTTAAAGCAAAATGGAGGGACTGCAAATAGGGGAAAATGCGCATTTTCTCACAGAGAGAAGATATGATCATAAACTGAAGGACCTTAGGATCTTACAGGCTTTATTAAAAAGCAGGTTTTGGTCCCAATGGCAAAACACCGACAAGGGTCAGAGAATGTCCAGCACTTGAATGATATCTTAGCATGGTTCAGGACACCAGCTTCTATAGCCTAAGGCTTCAGACACAGTTCATCAGTCAGAACTGACTGAAATGTATTTCTTAAGTAATGTTCCAAGCTGTATTTGATAACTTCAGCCATTTCATCATTCTGCTTTCATATACACAGAACACAACCATAGGTCAGAGGAACAGGAACAAGATTTAAAATCATCCACCTTTATATCTGCAAATCCATTATAAGGTCCATGAAGAATGTTTCAAGGCTGTGACATGCCTGAATTTCATTTTATTTTGTGCAACAAGGAAAATTGTTTTTCATGTACTTTTTCACTGCATGCATTTCTCTCTTATACAGAGAAAACAAAGGAAACAATCAAGATGTCTTTCAGGCACCTATTTCAATAGAGAGTTCATCTGTAAATTTTTGACTCAGGACATAAGCCAGGATGTAAAATGAAACCACAGTTCTCTCTTTCTGCTTAAAAACAATTACTATCTTCTTGTCCAGGGAGTTGCTTTAACCTTCATAGAATTTCAGGATATATGCTGTCGTAAAATGAATTTCATTCATATGAATCTCAACAAATGCTACCCTCTACAGGGAACTGCAGCTGATATCCCTGGAAATATCATCTTTATTGTTCTTTTTAATGAAGCTTAGGATAAGTTTTACTCTTCATTTCCCAGAGCTGATTAAATCAGGAGCTTGTATATCTGGATATACCTGGATGAAGTCTACTTTTTTTTTTTTTCCAAAGAGGAGTGGATTTTCAAATTAACAACCAAGCAACCTGCAATGCCTTTTAGAGAAGGGAAATGGAAAGGGAGCAGGTGCTTGCTGCATAGAGCAGCTTAGATCTCCCTTTCTGCTCTCTCTTCCTTTTCTGTAAAAGGAGTGCAAAATGTCTTTTTCCTCTTCAAATGCAAGAATCTGGAGGGCTTCCTCCTTCCTTTTTGAAAAGAAGGCTGTAAACAGGAATGAAAGAAAATCTTGAGAAGCCTTCCTACTAGTGATAAATAACTGCCTTCCACATGCAGAGAAGTACAAAACAAAATAAGGACACAGAATGGATGAAACACAAATTGTTCAAGGCAGGATTTGGAGCTGTCTGACAGAGGTGTCAGCAGATTGGTGTAAGTTACAGTATTTTACTTTTGTTTACAGGCTCAGAGCTGGATTCACCTCTTGCCAGTGATGAGTTTGGCAAAAGGTCTAAGAAATTCTGCACAATGGATGCTTTTGGCTGTCAACAGTCTATTTTAGGAGTCAGAAATATATGGAACACGGAAAATGACCCAACAGGACAGGGAGCAAGAATCAGCCTGGCATGCCCCTTACACATAAGCTTTCCAAGGTGTTGACGAGCCATGCTGGCCATCTTAAAGCCACATTTTTTGAGAGTTTTAGGAGATTCAATATGGATAAAGCCCAGAGAATCCAGTTCTGTTTCACTTACTGTGAAATAATTGAATAATTGGTTTATAATCAATGTTATCTCTATTGTAATCTTTCAAGTAGAAAAAAGTATGGAGGAGCTGTGGTCTTGTATTCTCCACTTGGTCAGCCCTCACTGCACATACTCAGTGTTAGCTTGAGCACTAAGCACTCACATTCTGGACATTTAACTAAAACAGTTAGGAAGGCCAGTAACTCCTGGGATACTGTACTTACCCAGAAGTGACAGACTTAATCTGTGAACTCGGCCTGCAAACTAAAACTCATCAGCACTTAAATATAATTATCAAGAGTTTGTTACATCATTTAGAAATGTTTACAAATCACTACAGTGTGTCCTTGGAATGAGATCCAGAATTCTGTTTACATTTTTAAAATCTCTAAAGAATGGGGCTTTTGTCCAACACTATGGTCTTCATGACTGCTTGAAAACAAATAATAAATTTTAGAAAAACATGTGAAACACAGATGAAGTAAAAAGAAAAATCTTCTTTTTCCCCTGTTTTGCAGATGGGAAGGCTCTAGGACCCCCAGTGCTACCCCAGGCCTTTCCCAAACTCAAGCAAGATGCTGTTTTAGTTAGCATTCCAGTATGGTTTATCCCTTGTGTTTTTTTCCCCAATCATTTCGCAACAATGCTTTTTGGCAGATGGAAATGACTCCAACAAAAAGCCAGGTGCATGCTCTGGCGGTTTCCCTGCTAAAAGGGATTTAGTCAGATGTTTCTTCCACCTGTGAATTGGCTGCCCAGTCTCAGCCAGCTCCTATGAATGTAATTATTATGCTCTATTTCAAAAAGCCAAAAAAAGTTCAAGTTGGTTCTGTCAAAAAAAGAGTCTGATACCATTACAGTTTCTCTCTATTTTCAGAACCTGATTCTCAATGAAAGAGTTTCTGTGACAACCATTTTAATTTTCAGTTTGGGGGCTTATCCTGACCTGGATTTCCATGAATCTACTTCAGATTTATACCAAAGCAATAATAATCAGTAGCACTTTTTAATGATAAACAGGTATTCATATCTTTAAATCCATTCCCAAGCAGTCGAATTCCCTACTTTTTCTGTGAAGAGATGAGTCATATTCAAGCAGTAATGAGTGACTGTCTGCATGGCTTCATGGGGAGCTCTGCTACCTGGAGGGAAGGCTACCAATATGTGGCTTCTGTGTGATTTTTAAATTCTCAGGCTTTGAAATCTCCCTTTTCTCTATGAGGAGTAAATCCATTTTCTCAAAAGGACAAATCAAAGCAAGATTTGTTTCTTTCCCTGCATTTTTTAGCCTGACATGAAGAAGCCCATTAAACAGCATGAAAAGTTCAAAATTATAAAGTTCTATACTAAAATATTTTTTAAAAATCTGAGATAAATCTGAGGCAGGTTCCATATTAATGGACTGAGGCATAAAACTTCACATGTACCAACAATGCAAACACAGCCCTCTTTATCACTGATCAAAAGCACTTGGGTAGAACCATCAGTCTTCACACAGATGTACTCCAAGACAGATTTGTGGGAGTTACAAATTGAAAGCAGAGAAAGGCAGCAGCCCAGCATGAGTGAAGAAAATTCAGAGGCAAATAACTACTCTGACTGCCGAGGGCAAGGCTGTTTGGATGACTGGCTACCCAGTCCTGTGCAGAGAGGGAGAGGGGAAGTCCTGATACTGCTCAGATTCCCAGTATGAAAAGACAAATATGACCACAGTGTTCACTGAATTATGTGATATAGGATATAGATTTTCCTTGAATTAAATCTCATTCAAGTTACTGTGTGATAGAAAGAATGGGCAAAATTCTTTTGTTTTTTTTAATCTTCAATTGTTATTAGAGTTGTTTTGAGTATTTTAATCTTTAATTGTTATGGAGGGTGGTCCTAAGGTAATAGTGCAATAGTAATGTGAAGAAAAAACTATCACTCCAGATATGTTATCTGTATCCAGTGGGAAAGGAACACATGAAAACAGATATGTTTCCACAATATATGAGTCTGTGTTGTGCCTTTTGTAATTCAGGCTAATGGATCAGCTGTAGCAGAATTAGCAAATGGGGAATAGAGTTTTTCTGATGGTCACTGGTCATCACAGATCTATGATCTGACTCAGAGTTCTGTTAATGTATTTGTTAATCATAAGTTGTCTTCCAGGAATTTGCATGAACATACATCAGTTTGTGGGATATTTCTGAACTGCTTCCTTTGACTATTTGCTGTGTGATTGACTAATTTGCCTATCTGGCTGTACGAAACATTTTAAACAGATGAGTTGAAGAACAAACAGCAAGCACTGCAATTCTCCCTGTAAAGGTACAGCTGAAACTATAACTACATTAAAATACAATAAATGTTTGAAAAATTGTGACATTTCTGTGAGTACATGGTACCCCATCTTCATCCTGTCACGCTTGGAACAGTGCAACACAGTAACATGGACCCATATTTGTTTGTTTTATTTGATAGAATAACAGGTACCTGTTTTCCTATGAAACTGCAATCAATAGCATCCCAAAATTCTGTATGAAAATGGGAAACAGCCCACCCATTGCAAAGGGAAGGGTTTTATTTTTTGAAGTACTTAGCCATGATAGTCAGAGTGTGGCAAAACCTCTTGGACTGTATTGTGCTTCTGTTCAGGCCTCTTTCCAGAGGGTATGAGCAAAACAACATCACCAAACTTTTTGGTTTTGTATTACATCTAGACTGATGATGTTTACACTGATGGTATTTTCTCATAAGAGGATTGTGGAAGAAGAAAAAATATTATTTGGAACATAAAAACAACACCAGTTTTTTCCATGAAACAATCATAGTATCTGTTTAACGCTGTATATTAACATGTGCCTGCTTCTCAAAGGAGACAGAAGTAATCCAACCTTAAATTCTTTACAATGTATAGTTTTCTCTTCTGTGGATCTCTGTATGTACTGAAAGTAACTTGTGCTATATTATTATAGATTCTAATTGCTCAAACTAGTGAGATTTTCTTTAACAGGAAAAAAAATGGAAAAAAAACAGGTTTGGCAATATCGATCATTTTTATTAGTTAGTAAACAGACCCTGAACTTCAGCTGAATTTCTCTCAGGTTGTCACACTGCAGTTACAGTGATGTAGCTGAGCTAATCATCTGGTAGGTGCTGGCAGGAACTGCTAGCAAAAACAGGGGTTTAGCTCTTAAAGCTTGTTTTGAAGATGTCTACAAGTTGTCAGCAATACTCTAAAACGTAAAACATAGACCTATAAACATTATATCAACCTGTATCTGATACCAGCCAACTGACAACTTCCTGTTTGTCATAAAGGTGCATACAGACCAGGCTATTATGGACTGATACTATTTTCTGTTTGAATAGCTTGAACTAACACCAGTATATTTTTTTAAGACCCATAAAAAGTAACAGGGCATTTTTTTAGATTTGTTTTAGAAACTGCACTGCTTTTTTAAGGAGGAGGCAGTATTTTTTTCTTAGACCACCTGACATAGTACACCAATCTACAAATCTTTGAACTTCATGGTTACAACATCACACACAGCTGTAGGGTTGACATATCTCAAGGTTCTGGATTGTGTTATACAGGTGGAAGTACTGACAGTATTTTCATTTCTCCATATGTACAGGCTTGTAAAATGCTTAAAGTCTTCCAGCAGTTATACTAGTTAAAAAAAAAAGTCTTTCAAGGAATAGGTAGGTGTTACTAGTTTCATACTGCATATACAAGTTCCAAGTGACTAAGCTTATGACTCTACAAAGCCAGCAACAGCACAGATTCTCTAATGTTGCCTGGACTGGGGGTCCAGAGGTAGATAAAGGTGCTTTAACACTTTACTGTTAAAAACCTGTGTATCTATTCCTTCCAGGTACCCCAGCACAGGCCCTTTGGAGCAGGTTTTCAAGAAGCCACTTTCTTGAGCAAGAAGACAAAATATAACCATTTGAAACTCTGCCTCCCATGAGGAAACATGGATTGATTTCTTGGCTCAGTCTAGCTTGGAAAGATTATTGCATTTGTTCAAGATCAAGAGACTCAAAAAAAAGTTGTCTCCTACATTCTATTTAGGATCTCCTACTAGACTGCTTACTAGTGCTGAGCAATTTCACCCTTAACCTCTCACAAAATCACCAGATCGTCCTTCCTTAATCTGTTTGCTGCCAGTGTGTGTGCTACAATCTCCTCACTTTTCAGGAAGGTAGATACTAGCACGAGGCAGGGGACACCAATCTTTTCCAGGCAAGCAGTCGTGGCACCAGTACAAAATCTTCACTGTCTCGCTGTGTGGCAGCAGAAGCTTCCATTTGTTTTGCTAATGTAAAAAATGAGCAAATTAGTATTGCTCAGAAGAGTTTCTTGTGTTACATACACCTAGGATAAATCCACACTCGGTCTAAATTAATTCTCACAGCAACCGAAGAATATTAGCACAAGTATATCTGTATGGATAAAATCTGATTTTCTAATCCCATAACCAGAATGCCCTCCAAAGAAAGCTGCAAGAAACTTGTCAGTAAAGGATGCTGATCACAGGAAAAAAAAATTGCCATCATGTTTGGTTTTGGCTTTCAGCACCTTGTATCTGCCTGGCATTTCTCAATAATTAGAGCACAACTTCCTTCCACTTAGAATTTATTGAAAAAATAATTTAGATACATAACTTTTGTGCTGTAGTACATTTGTAGGGAGATAATTCAAACATTTTGACATTTGACATTGAAGTAGAGTTTGTTAGACCTGTACCAGAAGGTCACAACATGTGTTCTTGTTTGCAGTTTGAATGTGTATAATTACGGGAATTAAGTTTCTGGAGCAAATACTCATAACTGTTATATACTGAATTTCCCTTAAAGCTTATAAAAACTTCTCAGTTTTTGCATAAAATTGTTTCAATATTCGTAGTAAAAGGGTATCTATTCCTTAGCATATTCATAAATAAAAGGATATAGCAGTTGGAGATAGAGTATACTCATTAGTTTTTATAAATAGGCATGTCAGCTAAGTTACTTAATAGTATTCAATCAGTTCTGGTAAGTGTGGGTTTTACATCTCACAATCAGCTGAATTTGTTGAACACAAGTAGACTAGTTGTCTAAAACACAGTCAGCTTTCTGCTTTGACCAAAAATCATCCTGATTTCCTTTGTATGATGCCGTTGGCTCTGAAAGATCAAGCAAACATCATCAGTCCACTCCTGCAGGTATCTCCTTATGTTCTCTATGCCATTCAGAGCACCAAGGGGCTGCTTTGACCTGTCCCCAGTTATGGTTAGTGCCCACTTCCTGGCAGTAAATGAGACCTGATATTTTCCAGAGCAAACACAGATACCTATATTTATTCATGGTTCATTTAATGGTATGTAAAGATAAGCTATACCATACAGGGAAAGAAAACTTGAAACATGTCTCTGAGGAGATTTATCTGGCATGTGGTGTGAAAAAAATGTAGGAGGGGAAGAAAAGCTGACAGAATGAAAGGAGCATACTTCAATTCATTACTATCACAGTAATAATAAGAATCCAAACTGCCTCAGATTACAATGTAAATATTTTGTGTGCTTTAGAATATTTTTCCTTTCTTTTTTTTTTTTTTTAATCACCTGTGGTGTGTTCCACAAAAATGAAAAAATAATGAATTTTGCCAGCTGGTGCTTTAGGTGATGACTTTTGAAACAAAAAGCTGTAATCTTGCTATTTAATTGGCAGGAGACTGAGAATGAGGGAATTTGGAGCAGTTCTGATAACCAGCCACCCTCAGGGACAGCATTACATGAAAGTTCATAAATATTGGTGAGGTACCATTACTGCTCTTATTCACGCTTGCTACATCAATTTCAAGAACTATAGATTTGCAAATATTTTACCATTGCTATTTATACTTGAGCAATAAATCTAACGGTGGTATGTTATCGATCATAAACCACAGCTCAGCAGTGTAGCACTCGTGGCTCTCAAGAAAGTCAGCCACTAAAACCAAAACTTTGAATGTCATTTTACTGATGATTTCAAGGCTGTCCAAAACTTTACAGTTCTGAATCATTACTTGTACTCTGTAACTTATAGCCCTTGATTTGTTTGCTTTGGACTTGGCTTGGGGATTGTTATCCATTAATTTTGTTACTTTTCTTGAATAAGACTACAGAAACATGCTATTGTTTGTATTACATGTACAGCATTTTGGAATGGCTTATTACATAGAATTTTCCTCCTGTATTTCACTGCATCTCTGGGATTTACTTATGATGAATAGTTTCCATGAAGATTGCGTTCATCCCGAATCTTTGTAGTCTTGCTTTTCCCCACTGAAAAATGTTAGAATGAAATAATGAGTGGAAATGAAGCATTTTTACATGTGTTTATTTTCAAGTTACTTATCTTTTCAGATTTTAATTTGTCTGCTGAAGGTATAGCTGTCAGTAACGACATACACAATGCTTCATGCTTCAAGTTGATGCTGCCCAGAGATGCTGAGCCAAATACTGCTTCCAGTAAAAGCAGTGTTAATCAAGGTACTTCAGGATTATTCTGTCCAAAATGGGACAAAGGTTTCAGTGTCCTTATTCTAAATATACTCCAATAAAATTTTGAACAGAATTTGTGCTTCAAAACTTAAATATTTTAATGGTACAAAAAGTAACAAAAATTACGCATTACATGTGATTAAGTCATAAAGTAGAATTATAAAATATTTTCTCTGGTTAAAAAACACACAGTAATATAAGGTCCATATTGATGTGTGTGGCAGCAGAAATGAATATGGCACATTATATAGTAAAAATAGGTCAGGTGAGTGGCTTATCAGTGGAATCCTGATACAGTGATGCAAACTCTGAAAACATGCCTGGTGAACAGTACCAGCAAAAGTCTGCATTCCTGTGCATAGGTATAATTCACATTCAGCCTTATGAACTGTGTTTCATGTGGCTATTACTCCATACCTGCTTTGGAAAAACATAAATATATTGATACAGCAAAGATTTCTATCACCTAAGAGAGGAAACCGTGGTTTATCTGAGTCCCTGCAGTGTGCCAGCATCTCAGCAATGTACCTGGTGTAGTCCGTGGGACACTGCTCATTAGTAGTGACTAGCATTATTGTCCATGCAAATGAAAGTTTGGAGCTGGTTTTAAAGTGCTACTTTTCCTCCTCTTTACTCAGCATTCAAATCTTCTGCCACAAATATTGTATTCTGTGAGTAATTTTTACCCCAATTAGATCATATTTTAGCTATCTCATTACCACAAGTTCAACATTTACCTTGTCTCTCTAATTTTTCATAGAATTCCAATCATTAAACCTGAAAAGCAACAACGCTTACATGGAGAGCATATGCTTTTCAGAATATATGGTTTCTTGGAATATAGGTGATTATCTTGGCTTCTTACCTTCAGTTTTACTGTTATTTAAGCACCAAGCCATTGTTCTCACCAGAATTACCTTTAGAAATGAAAGAACAGGGAACATTGTGCAGAAACTATTAGAATGAGCTGAACAGGGGAAGAAAACCGATTTGTATTTATGTGTTTCCCTTCAGTAGGAAAGAAGTTGGCTGCTCTATAATAACAAAGATTGAAGTGATTGTGGTTTGAGGCTGTTGGCCCTTTTATAATGATCATGACTGAGAATGAAAATAAGAGAATGGTCTTTCCCTGGATACAGTTTTTAACCCCTGTCATATTGTGCATCTCTAGATTTCAATTTGGGTCCACAATCTAGGGAAAAAATTGATAGATCCTAGGTGTTACCAAAGTGAAATAAATCACTCTTGTCTCTCCTCAAATGTCGGATCCCTCACTAAATGCCTCTGTGCTTACAATGTCAGGTAGCCACCATGGCTGCTCCCCTTTCCCTTCCTCCAATCTTCCTTTGCTGTGTGTCCTACACTTCACTCATAATAAGTTTGCATAACAACACTTCTCTTATTCATGCTTTTCTTAATTTTGTCTGGAGTTCTTTAGAAAGAGAAAAACTCACCCTAAATAATCTGTTTAAAATATTTGCCACGAGCTTGAGAATGTTAAAGAAGTACTCCATTGGTCCTATGCCCTTTATATTGGGTGGTAATTTTTAGTAATCAGTCACAGAAAATTTCGATTTTCTTCTACTTTGTGCTGGAACAGGTCTGTACAGTATGCTGGATAAATACTCTTAAACAAAACAAAACAAAACAAACAAACAAAAAAAACCAAAAAAAAAAAAAAAACCCAAACCAAAGCAAACAAAACAAGGACACAGTTTGAGTGTTCTTCAGTCTTGGTCTTGGGTGGAGGCATGGGCAATCATGTAAAATCTGCGTCTTGCAAATTATATCTCCAGTGTACACAATGTTTTACAAATTGTAAAGCCAAGCAGAATGATTGAGATATTTCTCAATATTATCGTGAGATACCAGTGATAATTTGCTGAGTTTTCTGTTTCAGTAAACACGAGAAATTATCTTTTTCATTACACTGTATCAAATTTCATTAGAATGATAGCCATGAGTAGGTGGTTGTAAAACTCTTCTTTGAAGTATTAAAACCAGAAGACAAGCTTGTGTTTGACAAGAACATTAGAAATTTATATATGAAAATTACAGTGATAAAGAAAGTACAATATTTAAGATGGGATGAGATTTGGTTTTTTTTCTGATGGGGCTGATTAAAAGATATGTTACATTATTTCTTCAGATGAATTTTTTCATTTAAACTACTCATGAGTTCTTATTTAAGTAAAGAGGCTACTAATTGAATTGCTGTACTTTCATTATTTCCCCCAATGGAGAGAAACAGTCTTAAGACTGTTCTTTCTATTTCCTTACGTGAATATTTTGAATTAATCTTTCTATTATATTTATTACCTGCTCCTTTCCCTTTGTGAGAATAGAGTATGGAATACTAAATAGAAGTAAGGTATTTTTAACAGCAGATACCAACATCTATATTAGCTGTTGGATCTCTCAAAGACCTGATTTTCAGACAAGAGTCATATACAGAAAAAATGACGTATTAGTACATAAAAATAGTTGATATAGAATGGTTCTCCACTTGAGACATTACCTGAAACTTAAAACTAGAGGGAACATAACACTAAAGACTTAATCAAAGAAGCCAGGCTTTGCTGGAAACAGAAATAAGTCATTAACACATTTTCCCTGTCTCTTACTCCCAGAACTGATATCACTCCTAGAGAAACGAGCAGCACCTTTACCATCTAGATCATCGCTCTGCATCCCAGCCATGCCAGCTGTCATGCTTTTAGATACTGCCCTTACATTCACACCTCCTAGAGCTCTTATGTGTCTCTGTGTTTCCCCATATTTTAAACTATTTTTGCCAGAGCTTTTAGCTTTTAGAGAAACACACTTTAAATGGAACTGAAATCTCAACAGGCCAATAAAATGTGATTGTATTAAAGCAAGCCATGATTTGATATCAGCCTTGCTTTTGTGGGGTTGTCTTTTGATCTTTGAATGCTTGGATTTAGCACAACTGAAGCATTTTTTTGCTTTCTGCTGGTCACTTTAAGACACATATTTGGAAGTGTACTTCTTATGAGAAGTGCTCTGTCAGTCCTTTGTATAATGTTGCACTTAGATCCTCATCTGTCTCTCTTGTGTTCTTCCTCTCACTCTGGTGGAATCAATGTGAATTTTTGCAGTCAATGTGACTGACATCTCCAAAATAGTCTGAACCTCCTTTTTTGTGCCTTATCTGGGAAAGGTCAGATTAAGGGTAGCACAAAGCAAAACTTCGAGAGTTATTTCTTACACAAAAATATGTACATTTCAGGTAGGCAGCATGAAGCAATTATTATAGAATTTCTTCGAATGAAAGCTACCTTCTAATCACAAAATCATCAATTAAAAAAGGGTTAGGAAAGGATATTGTAGACCGCTGCTAAAGGTGAGAATATCTTTTTCATTAGGCAGTCTTTTCATGCCACAGAAGGAAAAGTGAAAGGTGCCAATCACGTAGAAGTAAAGGACATTTATATTATATAAATATTAATCTTCTATAGTGATGAAAAGGCAGCTTAAAATATTTAATCAAGAATGTGATAGAGAATAAGGGGGTGGGGAAGGAAGTAAAAAACCCTCCATATCCATTTAAATTTGGGGAGTTTTAATGTGCTGGAATAATCTGAGGCATCTGGTTAATAATCAAGTGTTATTATTGACTGCTTCTGATAGATACAGATACTTTCTGCCTGTTATGAGGTCTTAACTCTTTTATACTAGAAAGTGTCTTTAAAACAATTTTAAACATGACTATAGGCTTATAAAATAGGCACAGGAACTATGTAGATATAATAATCATGTTAATCATAATAATAAACATTCCTAATACTAATTCTAATATGTTTCAGAGCTGTCTAAACATAATACAGCTTTAGCCACAGTCATAACGCTAAGTCAAAGAGAAATTTATACTGTAATGATCAATACAATCTTTTTCTACAGCACCAACTTATTTTTTGGCCTGTTCAACTCAGGACTCACCAGTGTTCAACATCATGAATAATAATTATGATTACATGAGTAATTCTTCAATAGGAATAATAAATATTCTTAAGGAAAACAACATTTTATTTTCTAGCTTTATTACTAGACATATTTAATTTCATCAGGATTATACAGAGAGAACCATTTCTACACTTAATAGTGATCAAATGTAGGGTGGCATCAGTTCTTGGCAGGGATTTTAGGCACAAATTATGTACAAACCATATATACAAATAATGCATGATGCACTTGAAGAAGCTACATTTTTAAACACAAGTTCATTTGTTTTCAGTGAGACATATGTGTGAACTCCACATTTATAGGCCTATTTGAAATACTGGAATAGAAAAAAGAGTCAGGACCTACCAGCAAGAGTTAGGATTTACAGCAAGAATCTGGATGCCACCCTTTTTATACTAGGAAATAGTATTACACCATATGTCAGTTCTATTTATTTGCTTATCTGTATGAGAATTTCTTTTTTACATCCTTGTTAGCTTGTCATGACACTGTTTATGCTAAACATGCCTGCATGCCTGCTTCCTACCTTCTGTAAGAAGTAATGTACAAGATCCATCCCCACCAGTTAAACTTCATGGGTCTCCAAGAGTTCACTATAGCCTTTATAGGTGCAGTTGTACCCTATGCAAGGACATGTGGGAGAAACCTGTTCCTTGAGAGGATTCAGACATCATTCTTCTTTAACTTGCATTCAGAGAGGCAGCACAGAGGTCAAGAAAGTCTGCTGGCAAAGAGCCAGAGTCAAGGCAAAATCAGGCTCTGCATGGCTGACTGCAGCCCAGGTTGTCAGATTAGTCCCCAGGTTGGCAGTGGACTTAGGGAAAGCTTTGAGGGGAGAGACAAAAACTCACTTTATCCCGTCAAAGCCATACCAAGATCTGTTCTGTTTTCCCTTCTACAAAATCTTTTAAAAGTGACTTTTCTATTCATGTAGAAAAGCTATCCCCATGCCCACTATACATCTGAACACCATCAGTGCCTGAGAGCTGCCTAATGTCCCATTTTCAAGGGGTCACAGGGCTCATTTGAACTTCCACAATGCCTGAAGTTTTCCCACACTGACCTTGACATAAAGCCTTCTCAGCAGGACTCTGTGGCTTGAAGACAAAAAATAACTGTGAGGTTTTAGTACCATTAGGCTGCATTTTGTACAACTCTCCCGTCTTTACAAGTTTCTTATAAATGCAAAATTAAATCAGTTTCAGAGAGCTCACTGGGAATATCTCCCTACTGCTCTGATGACAAACACTCTGCAAATAAAGACCCCCTTGCTGGAACTGCAAGATAAAAGATGGTAATCTTTACTTTCTACTAGGCTGGTATTAAATTGCTACAACAGCTGGTAAATGCAACCTGGTCTTACAAGAAATTGCAAGGGTTAAAAAACTGCAGTAACTATGAACAAAGGAGAGAAAATCCAAATTAGTGGTTGCTGCAGTTCTGTTCTGAAAAACACTATTTTATTGCAAAGAAACTCCCAATGACATTTCCATTGGTGCCACAATATTTTGTAATCTCTGGACAATAATTTCACTTGACTTGATTGCTTGCAGAAAAAGGCAGGAATCAGGTTATGATCATTTACTCACTAAAGTTTCTGACAAACTTGATTGTTTATTTATTAAACTTCTCACAATTTGAACAGAAGTAAGCATTGTAAGAAAACAGAATGAAAAACATTAATACTAAAAACTGTGAATATTTTAAATTAATTAAAAATTGCTATAGCTTATGTATATCATTTCATTAGGTACAAGAAAATTTTGTTGCTACATTCTTGTGTTTTCAGACAGCATTTTCCACAGAATTTCCTTGAGCAAAGCAGACACTGTGTATCAGTCCTAAATCAAACTCATCACCGTTATTATCTTCCTGCATGTACAGGATTTCATCCATCTAGTGACAGTAACAATTTCACAGATAAACAGATCATCTGGGCCTTTATTAAGGTCTGTAAAATGTAATGGGAATCATCCCGATTTCAAGCATCAGCTTTTTTATCACCAACCAGCTGTTTCTAATGCTGGAAATAAGTGCTGAAGGTGTTGTATTTAAACCTTTCAATGTTTCTCCTATACTGCTAACCAAAAGAGTGCCATGGAAAAATCCTGTTGGTGAAGCCAAGTGACTGAAATTGCTTCACAGCCACGGTGCATCTGAAACAAACTTCCATATCCCTATGTACATAGCACTTAGTGGTCCTTATATACCACATAGGAAGTACACACCTATACACAGGAAGTGCTCTGCCAATCTTAAGATAATATTTCCTGGACTTTCTCAAAATTAAATACCTGAAATAAGATGGATACTTCATTGCACATCATCAGAGAAGTATTTTTTTATGGCATGAGAATGGATATAGGTACTGCTGAACATTTAATGAACTGGTCATGCAGATCCATCTAGGTTGACAAGGGAACACTAAATTTTCTATGGTCATCCCCAAGTATCCAAATGGCTCAGAAAAAGCACACTGAATCATGTCTCTTTGGAGAATAGGCCTTATACAGAATTTTCCTTATCCAAGAATCTACATTTTTAATAGAACAAAAATCTTGGCCATTCCCTTAAGCAAAATATGTTCAGTCTTACAAGTCTGAATTAAATCAGTAGTGCACAGATTCAGAGTCAAAGGGGTGGTTGACTACCCTCTAATGACAGCAAATGCGAAAAATTCTAAATTCGCTAAAATAAATTGGCTACCCAAACAGATGGTGACCGTCACTGCTACTTCTGTCCTTAAAAATTAAATTTATAAATAGCTGGTAATGAATAAACCAAAAATATGCATACAGAAGACTAAAATCAGCTTACATTAACAGACTGTAAAGAGAATAAGCTGAAAACCAGCATTAGAGGAATTAATCTTGAGGGTCTCTTGCTTTGTTATTTATCCAACACATTTCTTTCAGTGGTGATGGTGTGAAATTGCTCAAAAAAAGAGGTATCAACTTTTTTTCAGTATCTGTTTTCTTGCTGTCCTTAACCCTGCGTGGTAAAGGTTGTGTAAAGCAGCATCAAAATATTACATCAGAAGTTTTTTCTGTTAATATAACAGTTTTCTCATTCTAAGTAGAAGGAAGCAGTTATTCAAAGGGAATGCATTCTGTACATGGAAATTACAGCTGCACTGCTGTTGTGAAATGGAACAATGGAATCCATTCCTTGGCAACAGTCACAGTCAGGAAGAGAAATGATGCAGTAAACATATGTAACCTATTCCTCCTGCAAACCAAATAATGTCTCCTTAGAGGCCCCCTCGGATGCTGCAATACAGAGAGGTTTCAATAATCCTGTCCTGTACAAAATATTGCAGGAGAAGGAAGATAAATCAAAGGACTTTTATATTTAACTTTCAAATATATTGGTTATTCTAACACTGTACACTGTTCCAAATCATTTGAGTAGCTTGAGGACAATGAAGCATTGTTGGAATATATGGATTTGAAATATCTCTCATTACATTCATTACAGCTCATCAAAAATGAAAAACATTTGCCAGACCTGGCCTTGATTATCTTTTCCTTTCAATCTGGACATAAAATTTTATGTCAGAGAAATGGGAGAGGACAAAATATGGATTCTATTCCAACCTCTACCCTGTCCCCCTGGGTTGTCTTGTTTGGTCCAAGAGCAGCAGTTATGGTGGATAAGTTGGACCAGTCCCTCCTGCAGAAGCAGTCCTTAAACTGCCCTCAAAACCAAATTCACTGCCCGTACCATCAGTGAACAGGGATGTAGAGGCCAAGACATTGAGACAGATGTGGGATACACTTTATCCCTGTAAATTGATGTGGGCAGTGTCATGCCATGCCCACAAGGTTCAGCAAAACAGGTGGGCAAGGAGCAGCTGAGGAGATGGGGAGGCCACAAAGTTCCTGTCCTCTGCTGCCCTGGACACAGAGCTTCAACTCAAACACAAATACAGCTCATAAGCAAAAAACAGAGGCAAATAAAACCAAAAAACCCTAATCCCTTTATCTCAGTGCAGACAGGATTCTGTCTTTAAAGTTGATTTTAAAAAATATAAATGTAAACAGTGTGCTGTAAAGCAGTCTTCAGCTGTTTTAATATTGCAGATAATTGAATTAATGCTCAAATATTATGTGTTGCAATTAACACAAGATAATAAGAAAATCCAGAACAATTTAAATGATTCAGTTTGTAAACCCTTATGTTTCCCAAAACAAAAATACCTGAAATGAAAAAATCAATTCTAGAATGATTTACTGATTCATGGAATAGCTTTTCCCTGTATTTGGACAGGATTTCTGTAATTTCACTGGATCACTCTTGTACTTGTAATTAAACATATATGTAAGCTTGTTCAGGACCAAAACATCTTGAGGCTTTTAATATATCTTATGATTAAAACCAAAATTATTGCATTTATTTATTATTCCTAAATTCAAGAAGTGTACTCAACAATGTTCCTTGCAGTAATATAAATTGATTATATAACCATATTACAATAACTTCATTTTTCAAGTTAATGCAAATAAATGCTTTAGAAAAGTTACAATAATGGTAACTCATTTTCAGACCAGCATTGTGAATAGCAAGTTCTGTCCCAAATTAAATGATAAAAAAGTTAATTATGATAACTTTATTTTTTTTTCTTAATTTAAGGTAGATTGAAGTACATGGATAGTAAAATGAAGTTCAAATTTGGAGACATAAATTTGAAAATCAATATATTATTTTGAGCCATATTTTTTTCTCATATTATCAGAAGCTTTTAAATTTCTAATTCTGTGGCAGCATTCTCGTTTGACAGAATCCAGAATTAAACCTGGATCAACATGAGGAAACCTGCCTTCATTAACAGATATCCAATTAAACCATGCAGTTTCTTAGGATCCCAAGTGATGGTAGCACATTAAGACAGAAATTACTCTCTGCAATGGATCCTGACTAATACTATCCTTGGGAAAATGCCTCTCCACCACCTCTCTGTGTGAGTAGCATTTATTGTTGCTCAGGTTTTGTCACCCCTCCAAGCTCCCACCTTATCACAGGAAGCATATCTTGACAGCTGCCTAGGTGTTGCTTCTTTCCCTGGTGCAGCCTGGCAATTCCTCTCAATGGAGAGTGGTAAATATAGATTTCTGGTTTAAGCATCACACTGACTGAGAACAGGAGGTGAACAGACAGCTCAGAAGGCTCCGGATATTTATGTATAATACTGTATTGTGGAAACACTCTAGGCCAGTTGCTGAGGCTTGAGTTAAATGGCTTTTTCTGAAAGTAACTGTAAAAATAAAATGGGGCAAAATTTCTTGCTGCAAACTCCCAGGAACCTAAGGGAAATGGGGAGAGAGTGAGAGACTCTTTTAGCCAGGAAATAGGTTAGCATGGCATTCAGGTGGGAATGGGGTAGGCAGCAAGAGAAATTGGGCACCTTGCCTGATACTTCAGCCCCACTGGGCCCAAACCAATGCTTACCTATAATAAGAAGTGAATAAATTCCTTAAAATCCAATTTAAGCATATTGTTGGTGTGATCCTTCCAAAACAAGTTAAGTGTTTTAGAAGCATTAGCTCCAGTGGAAATCACACCTGAGCCTGATCGTGGTCTTGTAGATCAAAAGCCCTTTTATTTGAACCAAAATGTAGCTAGAGTACTGCAAGAATTGCAATAGATAAGAATCAGCTTGTAACACATTGCCGTGAACACAGACATGATTCTTTGCATATGCAACTAACTACCCGTTAATTCCCTCCATTCTCTTTTCATTAGGCATATCCATCCACGTGACAATCACACACCTTCCACTTACCATCTCAAATTTTCTTCAGAAGCACTAATGTGGGAAAAAAATAGTCAGGTTTAAAACTAGGTTTTGTATTCATACAATGACCATAGCAGGAAATTCTGTGGCTGAAGTTGAGTAATTGACCAAACTAAATTATTACAGTGGTCACCTTTGATGCAGTCACCCAGCTGAACCCCCAGTGCAGGGGTGGTGTTCACTCCAGAGTTGCACAAGTTGATGTGTGCTTATGAGATAAGAACAGAAATCTAATGCTTAGTGGCCAGCAAAATCTTATAGGCTCCTGGCTTTTCTTCATAGCTTTTGAAAGTAGAATCCCTGTAAACTGATGTATAAAGAGTTATGCCTCATGTGGGAGAAGCTTTTTAAGTTGTTTCAGGGTAAGATGCCGACAGAAGAAAAGCTACCTTCTGTTTGTTGAGGCCATTGTGGATTTTGTCTACAAGGTTATGTCTTGAGGCAAAAGCAAGCAGCTGGCAGGAGCTGGTATACAGCTTCTTTTTATTTTTCTGAGACTGCTAGGAAAACATAAGGGAGTTCTTAGGGTAGGGAGAGTGTTCGTAGAGCAGTGCAGTGGGAGATCATCAGCACATCCCAGCACACACAAAAGAAGATGGCTTAGCATCTGTTCTGGAGCTCCAGAGTGTGCAAGCCAAGAGTTCTGGGTACTGGCAGTCATGGATGGAGATGGATCAAGGTGTGCATGCCAAGGGGTTTGGATACTGGTAATCAAGCACAGACATGAATATTTTGGTTGGTGGGCACAGAAAAATAGCAGGAAAATTAAGAATGATTCTTTCCAGTGCATTATATGTGAGCAGACTAAAGAATCTATTTACATTCTCATTAGCTTGAATATTTCCCATAGTAGAAATGGGGCAGAAATAGAGTAGAAATTTTAAATAATAGGAACACATTTTTTTAAAGTAATGCTCCACTCAACTTATTTAATCTATCTGTGGTTTGAATCTTCATAATTACTTTAAATTCAAAAACTTATGATAATGATTTGGATAGAAATATGTGCTCACATAAGCATCCACATCAGAGACAACAAATTCAAAATTATGTAAAAAAATAAATTAATCACATTCCCCTGAATGCAAAGGTATTTTAGACTCCAGAGAAAGACCTTCCTACATCACATGAATTTCACTTGTAATTGTGAGAAATGTTTTCTCTAAAGAGAAAACAGGTGTGAACGTTAAGATCGGACTTCTTCAGCCCCTGAATTCCCTCTCCATTTGAGCTACCCCGAAGTGTTTGCGTTGAACTCCAGAGGGCGGCACCAGTGCATGCGGAATTACCGACAAGGAATTTTTGCCCTGCGGTATTCAGATGGCAGACTGTGGAGAGAGTGGATGCTATCTATTCCTCAGCGTGTAGGGGTTGGGCCACCAAGTGCCCTGAGCAGTTTGAGGTACGTAACAATGATTCAGCCATACTTGTTATAAAGGCAACTTCCATGGATTTTGAAAACTGATCAGGGACTGGTCCCTTTTCCTGGGACAGTTTGATTAATAGGCATTCAAAGGTAATTGCACTCAAGTAATTCAATAATGTATTTGCAGCGAGTCAAATGCTGGAGTAAGAGGAAGAAGGTAGAAACCAAGCAAAGGTGTCATTTAACACTCATTGGGCTGTGAATATTTCTAACATCATGTACTGTATGTTCAAACTTTGTTTTGTATCAATGAGGATAATCCACCCTAATGTTGGAATAATGAAGAGATACTGAGATGGTCAGTGCACACCAAGACCTCAGTGCTGGCAGGAGTGATCTGCTGTCAGAAGACACTTGTGTATTTTACACTGCAGCTGCAGACCTTCACAGCACACAATTTTTATTATTATTCAGCTAATTAATTGCTTCTATAATTATGTTATCACATGAAAATGCTGCTGCTGTATAAAGTGCCAGCCCCATGCAACTGAAGTGTGTTGGAGTTGACTAATAGATGTCTGGGTTAAAAAAGTCATTTTACAGCAAATAAAATTTGACTGAATTTAGCTGCATACCAACTACTCTAGGTCGGTGGAAGAGTGATGGCAGCTCTGTCTATGTCTGTTGATACTCAAGAGAACCCACTGTCTCCTGCCAAGAGTCTTTGAGGAGTCAGAGATGTACCAATGTTCCTGCATCAGCTTTTGGATAACAGACAGATTGAGATACAAGCTAGCACTGTCAGCAAATAAAGCAAATGGAAGAAGGGAAGGGATTAGCACAGTACAGAAAGACCAAGGAACTTCAAAATGGGGTTGGGGATGTTATCTACTTTGCAGTTTGTCAGAAAGTCAACAGACAATAGAGCAAATTATCCAAGTTATCCTGTTTCTTCCTTGCATCAGATAGGAAATTTTAATTCTCAAAATCCAAATTCTCAAAGCAAATTAAGTTTTTGCATTTAGAGACAATTATAGGAATTTTTTATGTCATTCGCAGTGAAGTGAAAGTGATTGCATTCAGAATGATAGACTTCACTAGATACCTGTGGTGCCTGATGTGCATTAACTTACCATCTCCTGCCATACCTGTTTTCTTCTGAGCTTCTTCACAATCTCTGTGTAGCTTTCTGTTTTACCTCTGAAATACAGCAGGAGCTGTGATTTTTAAAGTGTATATTTAACTGTGCTGTAGAATTACCCAGAGACTTGATCTTATCATTCATTATCTTGCT
The DNA here is from genome assembly GCA_910950805.1 of Acrocephalus scirpaceus scirpaceus. NCBI lineage: Eukaryota > Metazoa > Chordata > Aves > Passeriformes > Sylviidae > Acrocephalus > Acrocephalus scirpaceus. The sequence goes on from OU383780.1 coordinate 43,294,160, forward strand.
CCTTCTGTTGCCTAAGCTACAAAATTCAAATAATACTGATTATTTTCTAAACTGCTTTGATATTCTCACATGAAAAACAACTAAATTCAAAACACTACTGCAGAATGCCATAAATGCCAGCTAGGAACCATCAATAAACACCAGACAAAAAGTTACCAATGTTCATGCCAAAGTTTAAAAAATGCCTGAGATATCAGTAAATTTCTGAAACTGTTAATTTAAATTAGGGCTTCACTTATTTTTGCCCTCAATAGTACCAACCTCCAGCAGTACCCTTGTTTTCATGCCTTATCTGATATTTTAAAGGATCAGTGCAAACAAAAAGCCATGCCAAAATCTTGAAGGGAGAGGAAAAAGGATAGAAGAGATTTGTGCCACATTATATACTTATAGAGAAAGTCCTGAATAATCCAATAACAGGGACAGAAAAGAAAAGAAAAGAAAGTCCACTTCAAGACAGCAAAATTTATCACTCTTCTGGAAGAATGCTGAAGATTGGGTAATACAGAAACAATTTTCCAGCCACAAAGGCACAATAACTATCATGCTAGTAAAAGACTACCACGATTCAGAATAGTTTGGTCACATCAATAGCGGAGCACAGAAATATTCAGAGAAAACACAACCATCTTAAACTCCTTACAATTGCAGACAAGTGCCACAAACACACAAGGCACAGTAATGAGTGGGAAGGAAATCTTCACTGTCTCAATGTTCTTCTGACACAGCAAAATCTTTTCACCTATGGACAAACCCTCCAGTCATGCATCTTTCTGAGCCCCAGAGCAGCTGTGAGCTGGGCCTTCACAACAGTGAGACATTTTCATCACAAGTTTGCTCCTGAAACTATGGGGTAAATAATTCATGGCTCTTGTCAGAAAGCTCCTAAAAATGGAGAGAGAGGTGTACTATGATTTTATGGAATTGGTTACAGTTCAGAGATTAACTGGAAGAACAGGCAGGTTGTAAAAAATTCTTGACTGCTCTTCCCAGCTTACGCTTTGCATAAACCATTGTGGCATTTTTTTTTTTTTTTTCAAAACACTGAAATATTGTTTCAGGAACTCTTACCTGTTCTAATAGGACATTGAAATTACTTTTCTTACATGAAGGTTTATTCAACATTGCTCTATGCTTTTTGCTGATTTTCTCCAAGCTTTTAGTATGAAAAAATAAATAATAATAATAAAAAAGGCAATATAATGGGGGACAAATTAGTGAGAATAGAATAAAATAGAATCTTTTTCATTGCCAAAACGTAGGTATGAACCAAAATATCAAAGAAGAACTCATGAAATTCCAAGGCTTAGAACATCATGAAAATATTATAATCCAGTGAAGCTATATTTTAGACATTTAAACTTGATAAAAGCATCAAATCATTTATATTTTAGAGTGTGTCTTTGACAGGAATCACAATGGTGAGGAATTTCAAAATAAAAAAAAAAAAAAAATCAAAATACCCAGCTCAGTGAGTTATAATCTGACTATTTTTTACTTATGTCCTAGCTCTTCCCTTCAAGCTCACACAGATACTTGCCTAATTGTTTTCAGTGCTTCATATTCTATTCCACGGCTCCTAAAATAATCACCTTTACAATTTTATCAATCTTTCCCTTTAAAAGGACAATAATTAGGCCTGATTTTCAGAAACATTAGGTAGCCAGACCTCTAATTTGCTGTAGCAAGGGTGACAGGAATTCAGTGTCAAGCATCTTACAAATCCAAAATTAAAAAATAAAAAGCAATAGATATTAACAAAAGTATGCATCCTAATTCAATAGATGTTTCTCTAAAGCTGAGATTTTTACACTGGTAATCCATAAAAAGAAGTCTCTGAATAAATACAGACTTATAAATTCAGTTTAGGGTTACTTAATTTTATTAAGCTTATGTAATTATTTTGTGCAGGAGTCATTGTACACTAACAGCTATGTTATTTGTCTCTTAGATCAAAGACAATTAAAAAGCAATTAATATTGCTAGTGTCTTGCTGAAGAGCATTCTCCAGCTAAAATCAGTGCTCTCCAACTTTTCTGTGTGCCTGAGCAAGAAAATGCCTGAGCAAGCGAATCCAGTAAAAGAAAAAACCAAACCCACAAAATATTAACACTTAGCCTAAAACATATCAAACCTGGGTGAGGTTGAATTTAAAATAAATCATAGGCAAGGGATGGTTGGGCAGGCAAAAGTATCACAGTACCTATTTCATGGAAGGGCAAGTAAGCCTGTTTTCCAGGCTGGCTCTCTCATTTCTTGGATGCCCAGATGTTGGTGGTGGCCCCAGGTGCTCTCATGTCCCCCATGCTCAGTGTTAAACTCACTGACTGCCCTCTAGATCTAGGCTTTAAACAAATTTAAAGGAAGATAAAATGGAATCTCTCTGTCTCTCCTAGCAATATGATGAACAGAGTACACAGTAGGTGTTCAGCAGATAAGGAAAAAGAAAAAAATGTTTCAAGTATTTTATAGCATTAGTTGCATATTTTAAATTATCAATCAGCTGTAGACAATACACAAGCGGATGTAGGACAAAATGTTCCTGTTCTACACTGAGACAGTTAAATATTTTCTAACAACCATAGTTTCAAGGTGATAATTCACAATACAATTCAGAAAGAAATATTGTATGCAGTTTCACATAATAAACCTTTGCCCATTTCTTATGAAAATCTCAGAGAAAAATCTTTGGTATTTCATATTAATATTGTTCACATGAATTTAAAACAAATGTAATGGCCCATTACACTTTTGTGCCTCTCAACACACTTTGCATACAAATTGAAAATAACATCTTACTGCCTCACTTTTACTGAAAGTAAAGCAAAAGAATGCATCCAGTATTTAAATATATTCAGTTTATTTATAGCATTAAACTAATTCTATCAGCTTTCATCTTCCAAACCCCAAACTTCCCTATGTCAGAAACCCTCACTTTAAGTAAATTAAATAGGAATATCTGTCTACCTTACTGCAAAGTAATGCTGCAGAACTCCCCTATCTTGAAGACCTTCTATCTAACTTCATTTATTTTTGGTTACAATCCTATATGAAAGGAAAGGGTTCCTATTAAATTTAATTAGAGATTTTTATTTTATAAAAACACAACATTCAGCTGGCAGGTTTTATTGTACCTACAGCTGCTTGATAAGCTGGCCCATTTTGTACCTTGACTGCATTTTTTGTTCAATAAGCCATGATACTGTTGGCCAAAAGTATTCATGGCCAAACAGACGTTTTTTATGCCACCCATTGGTTGATATTATGCCATTTGTTAATGTTTTAGTTAACATTTATGGTTAACTAAAGCAAAGAAATGGCAGGAGTTATATCCTCCATCTTTCTTCTGTTTGTTTATTAACACAGAAAGTGGAATGGTAGGGAATATTTTACCTCCATACTGATTTGCTCACAAAGTTGTTTTTTATCTGTTATAAATTCAAGAGCAAAAGCAGGTGGGTGGTTTTCTGATACAATTCTGAGTTTGGTTCTTAGTTCTGATATCCCTAACTTTTTTCTTCCCATGGAAATTAGATTAAAAGTATCAAAACACATAATACACATATGTAAAAAGATGCATCAGAAAAAAAATCAACCTGAAAACAATGGGATTTAGAAAAAAGTACTTCTAACAGACCAATTATTTGATAACCATCTACTCTAAAATCTGGTTTTAGAGGGAGGGTATTAAATTAAGATCGTTAATGGATTTGGCTGGGGAAACATCTGCACTCTTTCTTAAAGCAAACCCACAGAATACACTGTTTGATCAGCTCAGAGCAGGCTTTAAAGAGGTGTGTAAAACAACAAAATGCCCTTCTGAAAAATTAAAGTCCCCTTACGAGCTGAAGTCTCACTGAAGCTGATCAAAGAAGTCAGTAGGCAAAGTCTGTAGGGTCAGTAATGCTCAGGGACTTCAGCTCTGTCCCTTACAATTCTTCAGGGGACCTCCAAGAACTGTTTGGTTCATTGTAGCTGGCTTGTGCCATTGTACACAATGGCAGCTTTTCCTGTGCTCCCAAAACTTTCTTGGCAAGTTATGCCCCCTTAAATTCCAGAGAGAGAAGAACTCCATTTCTTCTGAAACTGGACAAGGTCTATGACCTTTCTAGAGACATCTCTAGCTGTATGAAATAATTCTTTGAGCATAACCTCAGCACCAGCCTGTACCTTGGCAGTCTCTTTCTTTCAGCATGATCTTTTTTCCTTTCTTTGCAGACTAATAGACTATTACTATCCTAAATATTTTGTTTACTATTGGCTGTAATAATGAAGTTGCAGTTAGAAATCATGCACCACTGCCTTAGTATTGGTTAGGTTTATTTTTTATACCCGAAGCAACTACATGTCAAGTGAGAGGCTATTTTCTGTTTTTCCTGTGCTTTCCAATCTGTATAAATCTACAGGGTTTCTACCAGCATTCAAGAACAGACAGGTATTTGCAAAATACCTGCAAAAATATTTGCAGGGATTCCAAATAGATAGATTAAAATTGTGACTGGCCTGGTAGAAAAATTACAAGATTTTTACTCCAGCACTGTTTGTTCAATATCCTCCAGTTAATTGCGAGTCATCCAAAAGACTAAAAATACAGTAGTTATGAAACTCTTCTTTATCCCTTGGAACTATGCTGAACAATGCAGTGCTGACTCCCTTGCTAGATTACTAGAAGGCAAATATTAAATTCCAGCAAAGAAGCAATTACTAAATCCATGTTTGTAATTAATTCACTACTGATTAGTTCTGACATGCAAGAGATCTGACTGGACCTAAAAAGTCAGTTAAAATAAAAGAGAAGAAAAAATGTGTAATGTAAATGTAAATGTCTAATCCACATTTGATTCTGTTATTAGCACAAACAATACCATTAAATGAGCACTGATTTTTTTTTTTGAGGTGTCAAGATTTTAAAGTTTTTCCTTCTCCCATCCAAAACACCTTGTATTGCTTTCAATAATTTTATTATAGACACTATACTGGACCTAGCCTGGTGGAAATCATTACAGATCTATTGAAGATTTTTGTTTTCTTCATATTATTGCAGGCATAGGTGTGATTTTTGTTTATTGACCTATTTATTACAAGTAATCATGCAAAAATATGTTCTGTTGTTCACTGTTGTTCCTCAGCAACAGTACTAATTAAAACATTTAAGTAATCCAGTTGTACAGTTTGTGTTTTTAAGTGACTGACAAAACATCTGTAAGTGCTAGTATTGAAAGAGAACAGCTGCAAATGTTCTTGGCATTAGCATAAATTACCTGGTGAATATCAATAAATGCTTCCACAGAAATAAGATTGCTGCAGAGATATTTCAGTAGCTCACGCTAATCAACTAAAATAAAATGTAAACAGCTCCAAAATTAGACTCAATAATCATATAGCACCTTCATGGGAAATAAACTGTGAGTTCCAGTTTTTCAGTTCAGAGGGACTGAAGAAATAAATTCAAATTTTCTTTAACAGTGTCACTCTTCTTGATACTCCTTCTGAAAGCTTCCTTCTCATGAAAACCACTTCTTGATCTTTACATACAAATAAACTGCTCCTGAGGCAGAGTGGGAGTATAAGCATAGGTGTGTGGATTTACATACCCTGTTTGCTTCATCTGCCCCCTCCAAAGGCATTCAGCAGCCAGGCATACTTGCTTTCCTTCCCATTGGCTCATGTCTCAGCATGACCCCAGTTTGACCCTGCATCTGCAGCATTCAAAGCTAAAGAAATGGTACAGCAGCACAGAGGGAATTAGAAACAGTATCCATCACTGATTAAACTTTTGATCAGCCACTCTGCTAAAGCTAAGGTACTCTTCCATTTGGAATTAAGCTACTGAACATACCTTGCAACAAGGTGAAAGGCCTGAACCAAACACAAAAAAATATACAGAAATGCTGAGACAAAGACGTGCGAGAGAGGTTGAAGGAATCTCGAGATCCATTAGAAAAAAACTGTCATAGTGGAAGGGGAAGTCTGCACAAAAATTTTGCAGCCCTGTTTAGCCCCTAATGGTCGTTGTCTGTATCACCATTGTGCCTGCTATCCAAACCCTGAGCAGGAGTCAAGAAATGGAGCTCTATTTTTAAAACTTAACTAAAAAGTTAACTTTTTAAACTTTGATGCTGAAGTGAGTGCACGTTTTAGGTGGTGAAGATACTAATAAGTATTCATGTTCAAGCTGCTGGAGAAAGGAAAACTAAAGGGGAAATTATGGAAGGAGGTAAGGTTTTGCCAAAGGGACTACAGAGCAAAATAACTCAGAGCATCAGCACTCTGAGAATTAATATTTGTCAGACAAAATGTAATGCAGTAATCAGAAGCTGAAGCATAGACAAAGGAGCAAGGCCAGATCTTTGTGCAGCTGCGGACAATGAACACAAGTTTTAGATAAAGATGTTTGCCTGCTGCAAAAAAGAATGAATCAAGCCATAGCCAAAGAGCATTTGATAACCTTCAGCTGTTCAGTACACTGCAGGGACCGACCAAGGGAAGGCTTAGGTGCTGAGTTGACAGAGGACACAGAGCTTTTCCGTGTGCTTTGTCACATCAAATGCCCATTTTCTGATAAGCTCATGTCTTTGCACAGTTTAATATGCATGCTAGTTATGGAAGTCATCATTCCTATCTGGACTATGTCCTGAGTTCCTGTTAATTTTTTAAAAAATGCTAATTACTGTAACTTCTGTGTCTTCTCACTATATGCCTTAAGGCTCCTTTGAGGAATATTAAGGAGAAATATTTTCATATATGTTGTCAATTAAATAATAAAATTTAGTAGTCTATTTCTTCTTCAAGAAAAATTAAAAAGTTGCAATGAACATTTCACCTGCAATAATTTTTCTTTAAATATTGCTTTTCCATAGCCAGCTCAAATAAAAGCGCCTTCTCTTCCATCAGAGGTTAAATAGAATTATGTGAATGAGCAGCATTAGAAATGCATTGAGTATAACTTAGATATCTGTAAAAACCAAGAGCAACAACATCTTACTGCTCAGTCCATCCCAGTTTGCCAATGTGTGGTCCATGTGCTGCACCTAAAACTACTCTGTGATTGGAAGTTGACTGATTAATTGACAGTAATAAAATATCTTGTGTATAGGTTGTTTCTTACTGTACATTCATATTAACAGAAAAATTAAATATGATAAGTATTACTGTTGGAATCACTGCATTCATGGGTGAATCTTAAATTTTTAGAGTATTCAAGTAGGAAGTCATATGAATTGGAATGTCAGAAAGACATACTTTCCATGAATATGAACCTAATCTTATTGAAAGCCATTTCTAATTAATATTTCATCAGCTGCCTGGTGGTAGCTTATAAGCTAAATTAGCTGAACAGGGTGAAATTAAACCTTTTTAAATGGAATGTGCCTGTTCACTTATGACTGTCTCCACAAGAAGTCTCTACAGCAATACACAGGTAAACATCCTACAGTCTCACCCCCACTCACTCAAAAATATCAGGTGGATGTTTCTGAGTAGTGGATATTTAACATAAAATAAAGATTATTTTATATCTTCTTACATGGACAGTCTGCTCATTAGGGTGACACTGAAATGTTCTGAATCAGCATTAAAAAATTGACTAAGAGTCACCAAAAATTTTGGGAAAAATAATAATTTTAAAAAGTCAAGGTTATTGGGTCTCTTTCCCATTGGGAAGTAAATAAAATAGCACCTTTCTCATTCCTACATAGGTATGCTATACTATCACCACAAACAGTATTCCTTTATGAGAGCATGTCATCATTTCCTACTTAAAATTATAGATTTTTTCTTTCCTGACAGCTTTGTGAATCTGAGTGACCTGATGAGGAAAAAATACTTCCTTTTGGTTATGGTTCCAACTATCAATTATTTATCCCTCCTCAACTGGGTAGACGGCTCATTTTTCAGGCTACTAATCTGCTGCCCATTACAGTAGATAAGATGCTGCAAATTATATGTTGAGGAAAACAGGTAGATGCTGTGCTACTGAAATCAGTTGGTGTGTAGCTTGTAAAGGGTCTACTGGCCTCTACAAAGAGTGAAATTATCCCTGCAGCAGCCACAGTGACCTCTAAGAGGGATTTCTTGACAACTGTGGTGATAACAACTACAATTAAGCTGAGATCTATGCATGTCAATCATAGCTTTTATTCTCTTTCTGTTTGATGTTTTAAAAAAATCCAACATTTTACAATAGCAGCATTCACAGCAGAGAGCACAAACTGGGGTCACTGTTGCATATTAGCTTAATTAATCCTTCTGACCATGTTTTACAATTTTATACAGCATCACCCCAATTATGTAGGAAAAGACTGCTTTTATGCCTCCTACATCTATTTAATATCAACTCAGAACAAAAGTTCAGAACAAAAAAGAGTTTTGGGTTTTGCCATGAATTCTCTATACTGACCATAAATTAAACAGTGTGTTAGAGGAACAAATGGAAACAACCAAAGTCCAGTAAATCACTAAAGCAGTTAGACTGATCTTGATGGGCTTCTATTAATTGCTGAAAAACAATAGTAAGCAAACTGCTATTTCTTAATACTGTATATTTTTCTGTGAACTTTGTCTTAATATTTGCTCCATCTTTTACCACTAGTTTTCCTTTAATATTGTTTTTTGCAAATTTGACAGCAAATGAAGTTACTATGGTGAGTGCAACCAGGAAGAGGAAAGAAGACATTGAAGGATATTTTCAGAAACTGCATTTTGAAATAAGTATTAGCGTGAACATTTTGAATATGAAACTCAATTCTCAAAGACTGTACCAATGAGTTATGTGACTCCTGTGCCCAGTGACACTGCTCATGCTTTGCATATCAAACATTCACATTCAGCTGACTGGAAACAATCTGTAAACTGGACATGATTTTGCAGAATCCATTTACAAAACAATAAATGTCTTCACATAGTTTTCAAACAAGGTATTTCTATATTTATATTCAAACAGATATTTTTAGCCACCTTGTTTCACTTAGGAAAAAGTGCACATGATCTGTTCCTATGAAGTACTACAAGGAGAGGGCTGCATGCCCTCCAGTCATGAGAATTCAGGGCTTGTAGGTATCAATCTGTCAAAAATGCTTAAAGAGCATTATTTCCCTGGTCATCCAGTTATCATTTCACCAGCTTATTGCATGTGCCATGTACAGAGTTACAGAGGGGGTTATTTTCTGTCTTCCTGCTGATGGATAAGGAACAGGGACAGGAAAATCAATGAATAATCAATTCAGTGGGTAATAGATTCAGCCCTTTGGGGTGATCAGGAATGGGGAACTGTACTTCATGGGCTGCTAAACTCAGAGGGCAAGAAGGCATGAATGTGTAATTTGTCTTTTTTTACTATAAACAGTACCAGAAACAGCAAGCTGCAAGAAAGGAAACATTTAGGAAAGAAATGGACCATGAGGTCAATGGACCAGCTACCTCTGACCTTCGTAACTCTGAATCACACCTGTAACAAGGAACTGGGATGAAGGGCAGTGTATAAAATCATGTTTCTATTTTAACCACTATTCTGTGTTTCAATAGGTTCAAAAATATTTAGTGCTTCTCAGCGTAGGAAATAGAAAATTATATCATCTCTAGGAGGAAATAAACTATGGTCTTCAGAATACCAGCATAGTCTTTAAGTACCAGCAAAAGTGATTTTTTTAAGTTTTGGATTTTCTTCCGATACCATTGTAGGAATCATTTACATAATGTGACTGTAGTTTATTATAAGTGTTAAGACTATATTTATAAGTGTGAGGCTTATGACCATGCTATCAGAAGAAATGTTCATTCTGATAAAATAAAGGAAATTAATAGACAGTATTTATTCCATCTCCTAAATAATTATTTTGGTTAGAGATACTTTGGTATGAGTCTCAACAAACAAGTGAGATTTGAAGTGCATTACTGCATTACTTCATTCAATAAAAGTCAGTTAAAAATATGTATAGCTTATTTCTTATAAGAACTAATTCAGTTATGAGCAAATATAATAGCCATATGACCCTGTGTTTGCTTCCTCAAAATTCCTGCATTTTACTCTGGAATCCTTATCTTTTCTGATAGGACTGCTTTTTCAGTATAATGCTTTTTCCTTACTTAGTATTTTTCCCACCTCTCCTTCTCTGTCAGATTTGTTTCTTTTTACATTAAAAGCTACCAAACTATCAGTTGTAGTTCTGTAAGGAAGAACAACTTTGGTTTCTGCAGTTAAAGGAAGGTTTTTTAAGCTTTCACTGATAGCCAAGAAGATAAAATCATGTATGAGTGCTCTATTTGCAATTTCTTTCTGAAGCTGAATATACAGTCAGTGATTTGCCAGTATGCTTGATCAGAGAAGGTTTAAGTTATTCATTAAAAACAGAGAGATTAAAGTTTAAAAGTTCATTCCATTTATGTGCATAAACTTACATACATACATATGTATATAATACATATGTATAGTTATTTAAAATTACATATCTTTCTGAGACTATAGTATTAATTTGATAACCCAAAGAAATTTATGAAGAGAAATCATTCTATAAATTAGCTGATGAGTTTCACCCTTTTCTCTCTGGTTATTAAGTACCTGTATTTCTACATTTCTGCATCTATTAAAAATAATTTTTAATTTGCAAAGCTCTTGCAGTTCATCATTAGAATTAGCAGAATGGCCAATAACTCACAAAATACCTTTTCTGATCTGTGTTCAAATAAGTAGAACTTCTGAAAGGAGAGGATAAGGAACAAATAATGAGAAATATAAATAATTAATATTAAACCACAGGTATCTCTTAAGGAATGAATGCTATTCTGAATGTTTTTAAAATATCCTCTCCTCAGATGACTGTAAGAAGATGTATAGTTTTTCTAGGAAGTTCTTGCTGATGGATAAAATTAACATCTAGCTGTTCCACTACAGTTCATTTTTCTGAAATAGCTTGGAGAAACAAATAAATTTTTGAATTATGAACAGTTTCATAAAGCAAGAAAGGTCTGCTTCTCTTCTGTTTATGATCAGTTTTCTCATTTTTTAGAGCTTGCTAAGTCACATTATTGTTAGTCTTGTTCTTTATATTAACAATAATTACTAGTTTGAGTAAATGCTTTTCTTCTAGGTGCAAGAAGGGAGCTTAAATACTGTCATTGTTAGCTGATGAGTAAGATCATTATGTTCTCCTAGTAAAATTAAGAACAGTTTCTTATTTCATTGTCTCTGTTACTGCAGAGCTGATCTATCTGCTCCTTAAGCTAGGGGAGCAGAGGCCACCATTCCCTTGCAGGAGGCGCTGAGCTCCATCCCTGCAGTCCGATTTGTGATGCTCACACAGCAACAAGCAATTATCCTGCAGCAGGGGTCACACAGCACCACACGCCCGCCCCTTTTAAAAAGTGAGATAAGGAAGGGTTCCAGGGAGCGGATTAGGAAGCCAGCCTGATGGTTTTCATGATTTGGACAAGGGAAAAAGAGTGCAGTGCATTCCCATCTGTCTGCCTTCTATAAATCATGGATAGTTACCTGAAAACCTGCACTGTACTGGCATCATGGATGGTACTTTACACGTTCACTGCCAGCCCTGGGGATGTTGTCTGGGGACAGGGAAAGGTGCTTCACAGGAATTAGGATTTAAGAGTTACAGATTTTATATGAGAGAACTGCTTGCTAGAAAATTATAAATTTCCATTTTAACTTTTCTTCTTTCTTACAAGCAAGTTGTCTAACCAGCTGTGATTTTTGTGGCTGACATCTGCTGAGAAAATCAGTAGAGACTTGCCACTTGTAAATAAAAGGTAACTGCATCAAGAGCACTGCCTAGGCCAAGCTCAGCTGTCAAAACCAAAATTCCCACAGTGATTTGTAAAAGTAGAAATACTGATGTACTCCTTAAGAGGCTATCCAAAACAAAATATTCCAAACTGTTCCTATAAACAGACTTGGGTTGGCATTGGAAAACTCAGCAAAGAGATTTCACTGGTATTTTCATGCACTACAGCTTGGTTTCTAGGATATGCATTACTTAAACAGAACTGGATCCTGTCTGTGGAAAAAGACCTAAAAGTTATCTTTGCAGTCTGTTTTCCTAAATGATGATCCACTGCCTTCCCTCTGTGCTCTGAGTTTTAGCTGATGAATTCTACAAAGTGTCACAAGAAATCAAAGTACACTGGATGATCAGAACAGTGCAAATACATTTCAGCCTTGAAGTCTTTTAAAAAACTTTACCCTAGAAATTCTGAGGGTGTCATAAAAGCCTAATCACTATATAGAATTGAAGGAATACCCTTTAATCTGGGATGAAAAGAAGCCAAGTATTCAAATGTCCTATGTCAAGTCTTAATCAATTGGCATGGATTTTTGGTTTTTGGGGTTCTTTTACTTGAGTAGGTATGAAAGAGGGGTTAGTTTTTAAAAGAGGTTTAAAATACTCATGTCTTTATGGTTCCCTTTAGATTATTATTTTGGTCTTGAAGTCCGCTTGGATTAAATGTTCTTTCAGGATTATTTTCTGCAACCACAATGCGAAGAAAATCAAAAAGATAAAAGGAAAAAGACACGAGAGTCTCAAATAATTGTTGTGTTTGGACACTAAATATTGTGAGGTTATATTACAAAGTAACAAAAGCTGATAATATTTTTCTTTCTTTTCCAGGTAAACTACCGTTAACGTCCATTTAGCCACTGCAAAAATAGGTCCTCTCTGATTGGGTTACTCAGCTATCCTGCTGACATTTTTACAATTAACATTTTTACAATTAACCTCAAACACCTGCAAAATCCTTAATGGAGGCCTTCCTTGATAACATGACTGCCTCAGAGAGAGGTGGACTATACAGCCAGGCACTGATATTATTGGAGCAAGAGCTTAATTTTTCATCTTGCAGATACAGGCCCAAGTCTTTGGGAGTTACTCCCCTAGGCCCATCATTTTTAAGAGTAAATAGCTTATCTTTCTTCCTTCCTTCAGACTTTCGATGTTTAAAGGATTTTGGATGTGCAGTTCTCTGGGGGAGCTGTCTAGGAAGTGTGGAGTTTATTACGTTAGAAAGCAAGCAAGCTGTGACGATGTGATGAAAATTCTCCCTTGTGCTCACTGTGTTCACTTGTCCAACTGGTTTCATGCACTGTTTAACAAGGCATCAACCAACTTCAGCAAGACAGCAGATACCTGAGAAACACTCACAAAGTCTCTGGTGCAAGAACGGAGATTTCCTGCTAGGCATAACATCTTTATGAAAATAAAAAGGTAATTTTTAGTACAAGAAATCTGATTCAGTAAACTGTGACAGATGCTCGGATCCTCGGCTCATCTAATTCAGTTTGACTCCATTAGAGTCAATGACATTACATCAATATTCACCAACTGAGCATTTAACCCAGAAGGCTGAAATCATGAAAAGTCACTTCAGAGACAATACTGACAACTTTGAGAATAGATTTGCTTTGCCATTCATACTTGAGTCTGCACTTAGATGTCCACTCTGACTACTGTGTCTTTTGTTATCAAATTATGGCTGCTAGTAAGGAGAGGACAGAGAGATGACTGTCATCTTTTAAATTCCTTCTTTTCCACTTCTCAGTAGAAACCTCTTCAAGTCAAGTGTCTGTCTTTTGCCTCTTTCCTTCAGATGCAAAATCAAAATAACATGAAAAGAATTGATACATTTATACATTGATACATGATTTAAAAATCTTCCAGTGTTCAGGTTTAAGTGTAGTTTTGCATAAAGCATCTCTGGGTGTTTGAGGCATCCCCAAATCTAGGAAAACACAATTTTAGGCTTGCTTAGCAGCAAAGAAAGGATTTAGCTCTATGATAAAGTACTTATGACACATTGACGTGTCTTGTATCGCTTGGAAGTAGGGGAAAGTGATTATTTAAAGTTAAAGAAGGCAAAGAGGGAAATAAATATTAATAAATATTAAATCACCAGCTGCTGCTTTAAATGACTAGCTGAGGAGGGGGGAAAAATGAAATTAATACACCAACCATCTGTACCTATACAGTATTTGTGCAGTGTCCATGGAACATCATGGAATGGAGGTGGCCAAGCTCACACAAGCTGGAGATCAGTTGTGTGAAAAGCAGAGATAAACAGCTTTTATAGTACTCTTGGCTGAGTTGCTCTGTTAATATAACAGCCAGCTCCAGCTTTACTTTACTATAGTAAATAACATACTCATTCCCATGTTTAAGCTCTCGAGAAGGGATAAAGACATTAATAAGTGGCAAAGTGTTTACAATCAGCCAGGACTGTGTACTGAACTGACAGTTTTGGTCAGGTCAACTCCTGCACTGTGTACAGAGTGTGAGGTGTCAAAGCCAGCTTTAAAGAGTGTCATCTAAATGGAACCCAGGACAGGAGGGTGTGCGGCCCGTTTAGAAAGTCAGGCAGAAATTCTGATTCTGCTATAACTTTGCAAGAAGTACAAACATGTATACCTGTGTGGTGGGACGGGCCACAGTTCAGATGTTCTTCATTGATGTAACTATAGCAAATTAGTTTCCACTGCTATATTTTCATTTATGATTGTTTTTTCATCCCTGGTTGGTTGACCTACATTTCCAGATCCACGTCCCAGATAAATCAAAGACAGGATCATCTGTTCTTCAGAACAGCTTGAAAGCCACTTGCTGATAGAACCTTCTTTAGAGAAGAAACCTTCAGATAACTAAAAGACACCAAAGCTGCTAATATCTTAGCAATATATATATTTATGTCACAGAATCCTAAGGGTTGGAAGAGACCTTCAAGGTCTCTGACCACCAACCCAGCACTGCCATAAATGCCCCTAAACCTTATAATATCCTCAAGTGCCACATCCAGACACCTCTTGAACTCTTCTGGAGACAGTAACTACACTACTTCCCTAAACAACTTATTCCAGTGCCTAACCACTCTTTCAGTGGGTTTTTTTCTGTTTTGGTTTGGTTTTGGGTTTTTTTTGTTTTGTTTTTGTTTTTGTTTTTTTAAATCTGATCTCTAATCTGAGCCTTCCCTGGTGCAATTTGAGGCCGCTTCCTGTCATCCTTTCACTTGAGATATGAGAGAAGAGGCTGACCCCACCTCACTACAACCTTCATTCAGGCAGTTGTAAAGAGTGAGAAGGTCCTTGCTGAGCATCCTTTTCTCCAGGCTAAACAGCCCCAGAATAAACAATTCCACTTCCCAGACTGTGTTACATATGTACATATCACATACATATGTTACAGCACCCCAGGAATGGAAGAAAAAATCTAGAGAGATGCATTTTTCTGTGTCCCCCTACTTCAAGAATAATTGATGGGTGCTGTGAAAGAGTATGTAGTATAGTTCAAACTTCATGGCAACCTGTTTTCTGTAATTAGACCCACTGGTCTCAAATCAGTCAAAGAAGTGGTCTGAAATCACAGTCACTTCCTAAAGTTATCAGATGAGATAATACTGAATCTCTTCAGACTTTGGCTTGTGTTCCTATGCCCCCACTAATTCCCATGTAGGCTTCTGGATATGATGGCTGAGGTGAACAGCTTTTCTCAGCAGAGTGGGTAATAACAAAAAGCATTTTTCTTTTTCTCACAAGTGTTAAGCAAGAGATTCTATAAAGTACCACTAGATTTTCTCTGCTGTGATCAAGGTTACATACATGCATTACTGGGTCCCCAGCACAAGAAAGACATGGACCTGTTACAGTACTTAAAGAGGACATTCACAAAAATTATCAGAGGATGGTAACATCCCTTTTATGAAGAAAGGATGAGACAGTTTGGATTATTTAACATGGGGAAGAGAAAACTCAGGCAAGACTGCACTGTGGACTTTCAATATAAAAAGGACACTTACTAGGAAGATGAAGAAAAACATTTTACCATGGCCTGTAGTGACAGCACAAGTGACAATGCTTTTAAAGTGAAAGTGAGCATATTTCCGCTAGATACAAGGGATTTTTTTTTTTTAATGATGATGAAGGTGGTGAGACCTCATAACTTTCCCAGAGAAGTAATGGATGCCCCATCAATGGAACTGTTCAAAATCAGGTTGGATGGCACTTGAGCAAACAGATTCATTTGAAGATGTCCCTGCTCATTGCAGGATGGTTGGACCTGATGATTATTAAGGGATCTTTCCAAGTCAATTCATTACATAAAACTGTGATTAGTCTATCTCACCTGTGTAGAATGCAGGACATGCAGAACTCTGCAATAAAGGAGAAAGAGAATGTAGTACGCAAGATTATTCTGTACTCTTTGACATGTAAGAAAAACATGGTGTCTCTCCCTGCTTCAATAATAATTCTCTATTTTCTGTGATTCTAATTTTATTTTCTGAGACAGAAAGCAAATAAACAAAGGCTGATCACTGATGCATGCATGTAACTGTAGGTGTGTGCCACTGCACACTGAAAACAGGATCCTCATTGAGCTATTTAAAGATGTGAATTTTAAGTGTCTATTATGTAAGTTTTATTATCCTTTACATTCATATATTATCCTGCCCAGTTTTAATTTTTTTCTGCCTTTATTTTGTTTAAGTGTATTGCCCCTCACACACTGAAGGTAAATTAAATAAGACTTTCCATAGGGCAATTATTGTGCTTTATGATAGTGGCTCATTCACACTAGCAGTGTTAAGTGGGTGGTAGGTTTTGTCTCCTCAGTTCCCCTACTTTAGGGACTTACAGACATTACCCATTCAGAATCTGTCCTAGCAGATATTTAATAACCAAGGACTTGATTTTATTTCATAGGTCATTTTCTTTCCTTCAGATGAATATCAATTTCAGGAAATGCAGGATGAAAGCTATATATATATATCAACACGAAACTGATTTTCTTTCTTTCAGGTTTGAAGGAGCTTTATATTTTTCTTTGCTTTATCCTATTTTATGAGAGGAAGGCCTTTTTTCTTTTTCAGGCTGCAAGTAAAATAGATGTTAAGATGTTTTTCTGCATCACTCTGGAGGGGAAAGCAAGTAGTGATTAATTCAAAGGATAATAGCAATAGCTTATATTTCTGTACTTGCTTTCATCTTGAAGGATACCTTTCCCAAAGCACTTCACAACCTAAATAAAGCAGGAATCATTAAAATTCTACTTTTGCCATTCCACAGGGATTATTGTACTGTACCTTTAGTGTTATGTGTAGATCAGTACCATGGTTACTGCAGCTACCTAGAGCAGAGAATAGTGAGCTTTTAATGATAGTTTTTTGGGGGTTTTTTTCTGTGAGTGTTTAACAGGTCAATTTTCTATAGCTGAAGTATATCCCTGTGTCAGGTAGACCACATTACTTATTCCATAGCATGCAGAAACTCCAGTCATCAGCTTAGAGGATATTTGAAAAAGCATCAGACCTACTGGAAAACATATTAAATTTGAAGAAAATGGAATATGATTTCCTGTGTTGGAACAAGACCACCATATCTAGAGTCACTGCTGTCTTGTTTGTGAAAAGTGATAACTCCTCTTCCATACTAACAAGTGGTATAGGCTTTTGTCTTAAAAGTCATTCACCAAATGTCAGTGGCAAAAGCACAAACACTCCTTTTTCTGCTTATTAAAATACTGACTCTAATCTGAGTAATATACTGCAGTAAGCTTAAAGAATCACACACACTACTCAGCCCAAAGTTTTCTTTCCAAGCAGAAACAGGTCAACTCCTCCATAGAATAGGATGTTATCTATTACTATACCATTGCCATCATAGCCTGTCTGTCAAACTACAACCGTCATGTTTCCCAGTAAAAGAAATAAGTTTGCTAATATGAAAGAAGTTCTTCAAAAATTAGCTCAAGGTCTTGTAAGGAAAAAAATATTGGACCTTGTAAAAAAATGTCAAATGTATATTTACACAATGAACTGCAAACAGAAATTTCAGGAAGAATAATTGTCCTGAGAAGAGCTCTTAAAAATACCATAAAATGCATAATACTATTTTGAGAGTATGAAGAACAATTTAAAAAGCCATTGGAGTAAAGGCTTAGAAGAATCCTGACATCACCATTTACGTCTTTGAATGGTTTCAAAGGTCAGTCTGTCAAACTGACCAGCTGTTGTCCCTTGTGAATGACAAAAAACAGCTGTCAGTACTTTATGAGCAAAGATCTACTATAGATTCAACCTGTAGGAACTCCTAAGATTCAAAGTATAGGAAAAGGACCACATGATATAGCTTTAACATCATCAAAATAATGCTAATGCTTGTCCCCCATGATATACCACAGTGAAAGGAAGATCTATAATGTCATCTGCTTTTCAGGTAGTCCAATGATCCAGTAAGACAAAGTGATTTGGGAAAGTTCAAAGGATATAGTTTCACTTCCAACAAAAAAACCCCAAAACAAATAAAAAATCAAATAAACCAAAGCAAAACGAAAATCCCTAACACAGAAACAAAACCAATTTGGATGTCACATTAGATCTCAATGTAATAAAAAGAAACCCATCTTCTCAATATTCAACACATTTACAGTAAAAGGAATTGAAAGATAACATTCAGAGGGCACTTATCACCTTTATAAAACCAACATCATTTCTAAGGGAAAGAAATACACCTGCCACTCCAGAAGTACAATACTAATGTCTCATGTGATTTAGGTGATTCTAAGACTCTGAAGCCTCTGTTAATTCATGGAAAAAGTTAATATAAGATGGGTATCACCTGGCTTTCTGATTAGTTTACGGCTGTATTAAACTGGTGATGGTCAGATGTATTGGTTTCAGACAACTGAAATTAATTGTCACCCCCTGGTAGATTACATGGTCTTAACCATAAAGGTTGTTACTCCTTGTTATTTAGCCTGGTTATGGCCCTTATACAGAATTCATAATTTTCATTATTTGTTTCATTTTATTGACAGTATTTGAGACGATACCTGAAATTTCCATTTTCACAAACAGGCCTGACATACCCAGTTATAGATTTAAATAATACTCTTGAACACGCGATATGCTTTGTCCAGATCTGACTGTAATTATCACTTTGTCATGCATTTCTAATAAGCAATTTGTGGGGACAAATAAATCAGGACTTCAGAAACATACCACACAAATTTAACAAAACATTCTCTTTAAATAAAAAAGGCCATTCACAGAAAAGGAAAAATAACAATTAACCATCCTGTTATTAATCATAACTACGTTAATTAGTGTTCCAACTAGGGAAAGCAAGAAATTAAGAAGTCAATTATGGTTTGCATATACAAACTGTTTTGTTAACATTTGGTTTGGTTCAGTTTGAAGCTTCGGCCTTAATTCCACCAGCATTGCCAAATTCTAAGACTCAACAGCATGGTGAGCAGCTCTGCTGATTGGCTGTTTTAATCCTTTCTTGGTGTTTAGTATTTTGTGATGGGGCTTTTTAATAAAGGACAGAAATTTGCCAACAAATTTTGTAGCAATGGATTTTCAATGACGCTTGAATCAATAAAGATCCACTTCAAAACTATTCTTGAACTGAAGCTTTTTCCTGAGAGAAAAATGCTTTTTCTCACATCTTAACTTAGTGACAGCAACTCCAGAATTTGGGAAAAATGTGTTTATTTGACTTTCTTGCATTGACTTCTTTGCATTGCTCCCAGTTTTCAGAAATCAGGTTGCAGAGAACAAAGATTAATGCTCTCGGATGATCTATGATAGCTCTGGTTTTAGACAGCTCAGAGCAAATAAATCTTTGCTATTTATAAAGAAAACAAAAGATTAAAGGTAAGCTGATTACTGTGGCTGCAAATGAGATACACTTCTGTTTCAGCAAATCCTTAAAGGAGCACAGATAAACCTCTGCCACTGCTGAAAAGTGAATATAACTAGTTACCTTTTTATCTCCTAGAGTGGTTGAAACTACTGCTTAGATATAGCAATTTGTCTTGAGAAACACTGGATGCACTAAGATTTAAAACATAATTTAGAATTTTAATAATGCAGCAAGCACTGACTTGTCTCTCCTCTTTAAACAACTGAAATGCATCTGAAAATTATGAGAATAAAAAGAAAACATGCTACATTTTAATGATTCCCCTGCTTGTCTAATTACTCCTTGATCCTTCAATCGTAAAAATTAGCACTGATACGGGTCATACCTTCAGGCAAACATTACACTTCATCAACTATTCTTCACAAGAGTGCAGATATCTGAGTGGATACCTCATGCTGGGCATCCCTCTAAGTCCTGTGAAATTGTACAGAGGTTTCTAATTTGGCTTCTTTGGATTTTATTAGGAAACAGCCAGTCCCAGTTCCACATTGTATTGTGAAGCACTTCACAACGCTGCTTCCTTTTGCATCAGTGAAAAAGAGATTTGTTTTCCAAGAATGTTAAAGCAAGAAATTTCCTAAATTTTATGTAACATTCCATTAAATTTTTAGACAGCCTACCCCATCTTTCAGAAATCATCCCAGAAAGTTGTCGTCTTGTATCAGATCTTAATCCTGATCTGTTCAGCACATCAAAATTACGTGGTATGAAATAGAGGGTAAAGGCAGGTTTGCAAATGATGCAGTTGTTAAATGTCCCATTCTACAGATAATTTTTATAAATTCTTTGTTTAAATTAAGTGCCATGTGACTTTTCCCTTCTGAATATTAACCATGTAGGAAGACAGCTAGAAGATTTGCAATACTTGATTCATTTTTGATTCCTTTCTTTCCAAGCAGAGAAGGATAGAGAGAAAAAGATGCAACTGAGAGGGAGATGTCATAGGCGTTTCCTGCACTTCTGATTCCCACAAGTCATTCTTCTGGTTCCAGGAGACTAGATGGAATTCTTTTCCACCGAGCATTCAAAATTCCTAAAAAGGCTAAGACTGCTGATTTTCATTTTGTAGTCACGATATTTAGAAGAGATGTAAACAGTGGCCATGTTCCAGAGCTTTGAGGTCCACAAGTGGCACAGAGCTTTCTTCTTGGAGTGCTTAAAATGGTCCTCCAGGTGATGAGAAACATTGTGTTTTATTGGGTGTAACACTCTCATCGTAGTTGCAAACAATAACAGTGCCTATAGCAGTGAATTATATTAATATATAAATTCAGGAAGAGAGCTCACACAAAAATAAATACTGCTATTCTAGGTCAAATAAATTCTTACTATTCATAAAGATCACACATTCACATAAGTTTATTTAATGTTCCTGTAGAGACTATCTCTACTTTTTTTGAATAGAATTTTTTCAAGTTCTATTCAAAAAAAGTCCTTCTACAGATCTTAAAGAACTTCCACAGTTAACTAATCTCTGTGAAAATGCATATATACATATGTATAGATATACATTAGTACAGGTGACATTATGCGTGTGTATATGTATATATTTATCACCTGCATTAGTGGTGAGAAATTTAAGAAATAACCAGATTCAGTTTGTGAAGGAGCCTGACAAAAATATCCATTATTTCTCTCTGCTAGACTGACAATCTGACCAGCAGAAAATGTCTCCTAATATTTAGGTCAGCATTTGAAAAACATACTGCTTACCTCTGATGTTATCACATTCATGACAAGTTAATGATGCTCAGTTGTCTTTGTAATGCATTTAAAAGGAATGGGCATTCTGCTAACTAATTGGCTTTACTAATGATGAGCAGAAAGACAATCACGAGAGATTTCATTCCCGCTTGGTATCGTGTAACTTCTCAAAGTGATGCATTTAGCATCTTTGCTGGTTTATCAAGAAAATTTTTTCCCCTCTTTAATATGACAACAGAAGAGATTTCAGGCTTTTGAAACAGCTACTTATTTCAGCTTCCCAGATGATTTTGAGGTGAATACATTACAAATGAAACTTATTAAAACACACATACATTAATGGCAACCACTGTGTAAACTGCAAAGCAGCTATTATCACATAGTACAATTAAGTTCCAATTTAATTCATTTAGATCTTCCTCATTTTGCACACCAAGCATTTCTGGAAGTTAATTGGCATGAAAGACAGGATAAACTATGCACAACAAATTGGGTGTGAAATAAAGTTAATTTAGATAAAATCCATTGTGAAAAGTGTTGTTTCAGCAATATTTGCAAAGGAGAGGAGTCACCAGTGCTACATAAATGTCATTGACTCTTTGCACTTTTTCAGAGCTGAGATTTCATGCAGCATTGCATTTATATAAGCCCTAGTTTGAATACAGGACTCTCCTGTGCTCATTATTCAAGAAGCTATGGAAACTACTTAATGGAATGCTACTGGCATCAATTAAAAAATTAATGGATCTTAGCTATAGGAATTTTTAACAGACAGTTTGTATGAGTGATTTAGTCCTGTCAAATCCTGACAACCTCCTGAAATTAGTGTTTAACTTTGTTATTTTCAACCTATGTATTTTCATAAAAATTAGCATAAAGGTAATTCACTAATGCATTTTAACACATCTAAGTAATGACATAATTCCACTAGAAGAGACACTCCAGACAACTGGGAGACAGAGGAGGAAAGAAGGATAAAGTATAAGATTTTGATTCAGGCTTGAAAGAAAGGATTGCATACATTCATAGTTAGAAGTGAAAGTTCAAGGCAAGGAGCACTGCAAGTAACTTTGCAGTGGAAGTACAACCATTCATGCTGACATTCACCTGGTGTAAGGTCCTGCGCCTGGGCTGGGGCAACCCCCAATATTGACATGAGCTGGGGAATGAATGGGTAGAGAGCAGCTCTGCTGAGAAGGACTTGGGGCCACTGCTGGGTGAAGACATGAGCCAGCAATGTGAGCTTACAGCTTAGAAAACCAATCATATCTGGGCTGCATCAAAAGAAGGTTCTCCCTCGTGAAGCCCCACATGGAGTACTGAGTAAAGAACTGGGATCTTTACAGGACATCGACCTGTTGGAGCAAGTCCAGAGGAGGGCAATGAAGATGATGAGAGGGATGGAGTACCTTTTCTATGAGGAAAGATTGAGATAATTGGAATTGTTCTCCTGGAGAAGACTCTGGAGTGACCTTATTGCAGTTTTCCAGTACCTGAAGAAGATTTACAAGCAAGCTCAACAGGGATTTTTTTACAAGGGCATGTAGTGATAAGACAAGGAGTAATGGCTTCAACCTGAAAGAGGATAGCTTTAGATTAGAAATTAAAAGAATTTTTTTTTTCACTTTGAGGGTAGTGAAACACTGGAACAGGTTGGCCAGAGAAGTTGTGGGTATCCCATTCCTGGAAGTGTTCAAAACCGTTGGATGGGGCTTTGAGCAACCTGGTCTAGAGAAAGGTGTCCCTGGCCATGGCATAGGAGTTGGAATGAGATCTTGTCTTGGTCCCTTCCAGCCCAAGACATTTGATAATATACTATTACAGAGTCTGAAAACTCATTCCATAACAGTAAATGTACTTAAACCTACTTTTTAAATATAAATATTAAAAGATACAAGTTTACTTTCACAGAGAATAAAGAGAAATAATGAAGAATTACATGTTACTAGATATTAAGATTTCTTAACCTTTTTTTTTTTTAATGGTATAGAAATCTGTTACCAGTAGAACAGTGTTAGGGTTTGGATTCTTACCTGTGCACATACTTGTACTCTTTACGTAATTGTGTTTTGCCATATCTTTCATCTGCATTTTTCATTATCATGCCATTCTCAGTTGCAAAACAAAAACAAGGTTCCCAGGTTTTATTCCTGGAAAGAGACATCACTAAAGTACTTGATTTCAAATAAAACAGGTCTTATAATAGATGAAATGTTTGATATTGTCCTTCCAAAGGATTTGAAGATCTGCCTATTAGGAATGACAATGGACAAAAAGATTAGTGAGATTAGTTTGAAATGGCTTGTGTATATATTAGTCATTTTCAGGAGAAAAAAGTATTTTAAAGTGCTGGACTACACAAGCTAAATGTGCATACATCATGTATCCCACCACTAGAAAGTATTTTATACAGATAAACATTTTACTATATATACATGGATTTCATAAGGCAGAGAAATATTTATAGATAATTCA
Source organism: Acrocephalus scirpaceus scirpaceus (assembly GCA_910950805.1). NCBI lineage: Eukaryota > Metazoa > Chordata > Aves > Passeriformes > Sylviidae > Acrocephalus > Acrocephalus scirpaceus. Next base: position 43,318,038 of record OU383780.1, read on the forward strand.
GTGAAAGTAAGAAGGCTGTAAGTATTATAAGAAATTAAATACATGCATATTATATGCTATTTTGTATGTTTATTATACAGAAATTTATGGGGCAAAATTAGCTGATATGATTTTTGGTTTTTTGTGGTCCTTTTTCCAACTGGATAATTGACCACAACTGAAGTGTAGCAATTTTGTAAAATGTTTATGTTTATTGAGATGGTCTTTCTCAGGCTTGCCTATCTGTTGCGAAAAATCATATTTCCTTCTGTATAAAACTGCCTCCATGTCATTTTTCCCAGATAGATGAAGTTCAGCATGAATCATGGCCTGATAAGGATGCAGACTCTGGGAGATGCTAAGCACTTTCAGAACAGAACAGGGGACCACATCCATGGAAAAGGAGTATCAAAATCCATCTAAAGTGTCCCTATAAATGTATTATTATTTGAGCATATAATACTACTAATGCACAAACTGCTGCTTGCAGATTTGCAGCTGGTAATCAGGCAGAAGTTATTTTGATTGCTTTGGTTGCTGAAATCAGTTTATGTCTGAATGCAAGACCTTTTCAGTAGGTCATAAAACTCTGAAGGAATTCAGCCTGCAGTTGGTAGAAATTAAATTCCTCTCATCCATCACTGAAAGATTGTTTATCAAGATGCTGTGGATGAATTAGTGTAATCCTTATCACTTAATATAGTCTGGCTTGATACCTTTACTGGAATTGGTTCTCAGAATTAATCAGCTTAGAAAATGTTAGGAAAGAGAAAAGTCAGCTATTAATTTGCAATTTCAAAAAAAAATCCCAAGCTTGCCCATCTAATACAAGAAGAGGAAGAGCTTCTCTCTACAAGTACAATCTTGTGATTTTTATCTGTACTGCATATGTCAAATATCAACTATGCAATACTATGCAAATATGTATGAGCTGTGACTGTTTGTTAGGCTGCTTTTATTTTGTTGTGGGCAGCATCCTTAAATGAGGGTAGATGTGTACAGGGTTTGGCCTGTACTGTGCAGCAACTTCTTTTGAAACACTGATATTCTTTTTTGTAGAAAAGTGGTCTATGCAGGAAGGTATTAACTTCCAATGTTAGGTTTTCATTAAACTTTGAGACAAGCTACAAAGTAACAGTATCTGGTTTCCAGTCAGGTTTTAAGCTATGCCTTATATCATCTGCAGGAGATACAGGTTTGTGAATTTTGCTCAAAAGATTTTTACTGTGTGCTTTGGAAAAGATTATTTTCCCATTCAGCAGTGTGCTAGGATGTTAGGAACATCGTGACTGGGTAATATTACTGGGGTAAGGAAAATCCTGTAAATGATTGTTTATAAAACTTTCCTTTTTTGGCTCCCTGCTAAAGTTATGCAGCCAGTTTACATTCTTAGTGCTGGAATAGAAGAATAGGAAATGTGCTAGTGTTTTTCATTAGTTCACTACTCATAATTTTCATAAAAACTCATGTGTGTTATTTCTTTGATAGTCCTACAGTATGCCAGTTTACTAAAACAGTTTCCTGTGTAAATACCTCTATTAGGGCAGAACTAAAGTGGGATTTTAGTGTATTGCTTACATCAATCACTAGCAGATTTTGAAAAACTTAGAGCACGGCTTAGTTTTTTCAATAGATGTGAGGACTAGGATTTCATTAAAAACATCTCTAGGGAATCATCACCTTGACCTAATCAGATAAATTTTGAAGGAGGTTACTTAGGGAGTGATGGGCACTTCAGACAACCCTGGGAAGAACCAAATGATTTTGTCATATTATTTTCTGGACATTGCCAGTGTGGCAACTGAATTTCCTCAGTGACATGTGTCATTCAGATAGTGAGAGCGGAGGATAAGAGTGCAAAATTTATCTGAGCAGGGATGCCAACAAGGATTTGGGAACATATACTTTCTTTTTTGTTTGCAGGGAAAACTTTATTTTTGCTTTGATTGAATGTTTTAAATTTCCACCTCACATTCTTGGAGAAGATAAGAACAGGTTTTCTAATTATTGCTTTACAATTTTCAAGCTCAGTAAGATCTTTCTTGATTCTTATGTTCTAGTTAGGAGTAAAAGCCTTCAAGATTTTCCTTTGTTTCTGTATTTTTAAAAGAAGAATGACCCCTATCTTATGTTTATGTTGATTTTTTTTCCTAGTGGAATAGAGTGTTGTCCCAGATGATACTAAAGTTATTTCCTGAGAAAATGTGATTAACCTGGTTTTTTGGGACCAGACATATCCTAATATTATTTGGAATTAGGTGGAGAAGGTTGATGCTACCTTGCAGTCATGTTTTCTATTACACTATTTTAAATCACTGTGAACTTGGGGTTTTCCTACTCCTCATACCCTCACTGTGGCTGAAAAAGAGCTATGGCAAACCACATTGTCACTCTCCTGAGGGAATGAGTACAGCAGATAAGTACCTCTCTTTTATTTAATTAATGCTTTTCTGGACATACTGCACTTCTGTTCACTTTGACGAGATATATTAGTGCCACCAGCCCTGCAAAGAGGGGCCATATGCAGCTGCAGCATTCAGAGCCTTATATGAGGAATATAGCACACAGAGCCTTATATGAGGAATATAACTCTGTTAGTTCAGAGTCTGCAGTTAGGACTAGATATGAGCACATTAATAATTAAGTGAAACATAACAGAAAGAAGGGATTGAATTCAGGATATTGCAAATAAAACAGCCATGTATAAAGGCAGAAGGATATCCAAAGTGGTCTGTTAAGGTGAATGTGAAAAGGCTTTCCAAACTATTTCTTCTTGGGATATGCAGGTAAATAGCTGTCCAGCTATCCAGCTGTCCTGACTTTTTCAGCACTCTTCTGTTAGAAGAATTTCTTGGTGACATCAGAGAAGATTCCTGTTAAAACAATTTTATGAGGGCATCAAAGAAGATATGATACACAGAGGATGTAATAATAATTAGAGGAAATTTAAGGCAATGAAGTCCAGGAAATTATAGGAAATCCTCCATTTGTGGTTAATTATCTCAATACAGGCTCCACGGATGTCTTGCAGGAAATGAGTGCTTGCTTGAAGAGTTTTACCCAGTTTTGTCCAAGCAAATGAGCAAGAGCAGCAGAGAGTTTGAAGCAATGCCCATGACATAAGCTTTTACCCTTCATTGCTAGGGCTTTTGTCCTGAGACTGAACAGATTAAAACCAAAAATTATTGTTTTCTTGAGAACAAAAGAGCTTTTATGAATTCAGTATATCCTGTGTATTGTCTGCCCATGTGAATGTTCATAGGCCTTATGCTATAAGGACATAATATCCTTTCCTGCTTGCAGTTATTGTGAGTGAGCAGCAGACTAAATATGTGAACCTATGTTTAGAAGGCACATTGATTCATATTGAACAATAACTTTCATGACTGCCACAGCAATGTAGAGGAAGAATCTTTGAAGGCTTCACGACTTTATTATAATATAGTCTTAATGATTAACTTTGCTGTGTCAGTATGATTGTCCATTTACAAATACCTCCAGTCCAGAAGCTAATGAATTCTTTGGCATTAGGCAATGATCTCCAAGATTATATGTGCACTATTGGAGCATATATCAAGAAAAAGCACCAGAGAGGACTTATTTTCATACAAATATTTTCTGCCCTTTGAATACCCCTCATCTTCTCACCCCATCTCCAAAATAAACAACAATAATAATAAAGAAACAACCTCAGAACTCTTACTACTGTCTTAGCCTAGTATAACTTTGAGTCAGATTTATTCATTCTGATTGTATTAGTAATCACTGTGCTTTCAGCCACTTTTACTTATTCTGCACTAGGTTTACTCCAAGACTCAGAAACAGAAGAGCAGGAAACAGAAATTATCTGGACTCGAATACTTTCAATTTCCTTCTGTGTTTTTAGCAATATATCTGCGTGGGTTTCAACTCAGAAATTGGAAGGGAAGGGGGCTCTGGTGGCAGTAGGATATCTAATTTGTCTTCCTCTAGAACCATTTATTGTCACATTCTTCCTAGTTTTTTGACTAGTCCAACTTAATGGGTTTTCTAGTATTTCTTACAGGAAATTATTCTCCATGTTTGTATAACTCCAGTAAGAATATTTTTTTAAAAAAATACATTTTTCTTGTCTTAATCTTAATCTATTATCTCTATTCACCTATTTTTAACTATGCTTGTTATGGTTTCACTTCTGTGTTAACAATTTGGCTTTTAATATTGCCCACAGTGTTTGCTTTGTGTATGGTTACAGACCATTGCTTTCTGCACCATGTTGGCTCTTATTCCTTAACTCCTGTAGTCTGCCTACCTTTATAGCATAAAGCGTACTGGAATTGAACACAGTATTGGAGCTGCAGTAAATAGGTTTTACTGGAGAGAACAGCTCCTAACACTGAGCTGTGACATGGTTCACTACTCTGTCAATTTGTTTCCCTCTCTTTTTCTAATTAAGCATGTCATGTTTACAGTCCACTGTGAGATACATGTATATTACAAAACCCAGATCATTCTAAAATGATGTACTCACAAGTGTGAGATCACATTACTAACAGAAAGGTTTTAATATTGATATATTTTTGAGCTGTACTTCAAAAACTCTTTGCAATAATAATTTTCCATTCCAAATTATCCTGCTATAAACACATTAATTGACTAGTTCATTTCCTCTTTCGTGAGAGATTTTATTTTGGCTTAAGGGACTGATTTCTCTGTTTACTGTGAAATACTTGTGGGTATTTTGTGAATTTCGTCTCTAAGATACAAGATTCAGGTTAGTAACGTGAGTTGATTGTTATGATCAAAGGAAAATGGAAATCACGCAAGGGAGGATATATTTGGTTTACAATGCACCTCTGTTTTAAATTCTCTTTCAAATGAACAGCTAGGAATGTTAATTAATGACTTCTGAAGCACCTTTAGCATCTATGCAAGCTGTCTGTTGTTATGAGTAGGAGATTCATACAGCAGAGCAGTACAAAAGTTTTTCTTATTCTAACTTGTAGGTTTTAGAGGAATTAGAATCTCAGATAGAAATGAGTAGAAACAACACAGGTCTGTCAGCTGGGCTACTCTGTTTCTGAGAATACATTAAACATATTTAACAAAAATATCTATGATGTAAGTATTTTTCTCAGTCGTATCAAATTAATGAATGGATATAAAAGCCAAAATTAATAAATTTTAAAGAAGTAATTATAGTGTCATGTATTTATACCGCTATATGAGGCTGATTTTCAGTTGGTACTTAAATCCTTTAAGACCACTAGAACTTTTTCAGTCATAATTAGGCAAAGCTTCTTCTTACTAGTAGAAATAATAACAAATGTTTTAAAAACTTTAATTTTACTGATGCCTAATTTACCTCTATAAGAAGAAAGGGCCATGCAAAATGACAGCACACAGTAGAACTATATTGGCAAGTACTATAGTGACTAAACAGGTAGAATTTGGGCCAGATTTAGTGAACAAAGGAGATTTAATTGAGATGCTCAAAGTAACACATTCACTTCTAATTAAAATGTTTTTATACCTCTTGGATCCTGGCTTTATGTCGCAGCTGAAAACAACATCAGTATCTGTTTCAGGGTAGGATTTTAATTCTAGTGCTAGTTCTGAAAGAAGAATGACCCTTAGAGTGCTTAATCTACCACAGCATTTCTCAAGAATGATGTGGGATAGTCCTGGAGGTCCCCCATAATTACTGCTCACTGATGACATTGAGTGTATCATTACAGAGTGCATTGGTCCTAGTCCTGATAGGCTAAGTAAAAAAAGGAGGAGAATTCTTAATTTGAAACTTCATTATATTTATCAAAACCAAAACAAAATAATTTCAGTTGGTTTAATGCTGTTTCCAAGACCAATTTGTATTCTGGAACTCTCTTGCTTTAGCGACTTCTTCAGGTTTACAGCTGTAAACTGCCATTGAGGTCACAGGAATTTACCCCCTGTAAATCCTAAATGTAACCTCTGTTTGATCCTCTGCCCTTCAAAGATCCTCTGACAGTACATGCTGTTCTGAACCTGCGATTATTGCACCACCCACATCAATTTATCATATTCAATTCAGGCTGTGTGCTGTTAGTCAGTAGATCTGAATTATGTACAGTGACCTCTCCTGAAACGTCGTGCCCCCGATTAATACAATATTCCATCTCTTTTCTGTTCAATTTCTCCTTCGTAATTCCCTGCTGAAACACGTTTGCCTTAATTCAATTGGACGCTCGATCTCTCTGGGCAGGCCACCACCAAACGATTGAGGGCCTCACTGCAATTATTTGTAATCCTGCAAAGAAATTAATAAAGATTCAGTTATGAAGTATTTAAAATGCAGACTGCACCATGGTGCTGTTAATGCATCACCCCCCACAAGCACTGTGCAATGACAGTGGAGATTGGGTCTCTAATAGGAATTAGATTTCAGCAAGATCACCTGTGGGTGTGTTTTTCCCCTTCAAACCACCTCCTGTGAAAATTATCTTTTCCACACACCCTCCACTTCCTTTTAAATACATAAGTGTCTTAGGTATTTTCTGCAGATTATTCTTTAACAAGCTGAGGAGATAATTTTGGCTTTTGGGCAGATATATTAGTAACATACTATTCTGGTGAAAATAGGACTCTGCCCATTTTTCTGAAAATTGCTCTCCTGTAATTTGGATAGCACTAACAGTAACACAGAGAAATAGTTTGATTTGGACCGGTTTGTAATTACCTTTACAAAATGAACAGAGAAGGGGATTCAGATGTCTTTTTTTTCCCTCTTCCCAAGATCCTTTCCCTGCTCAGGAAGGACATGCTCTGCTCAGTTAAGATGTGGTATTAGGATTCTGGAAATAGATACATGGATGCATTTTTGTGCATGACTATGGTCTTGGTCTTTGATCAAATGTTTAATATCTTATTTAAAAACTTTTGCACTCTTTCAAAAGGGCATAGTAGTAATCCTATTTTTGCCCTTATGAGTCATGCTCACTTTCTTATCTTACCTATCCAAGTTTAGTTTTCTAAGGTAAATACTAACAACTACAAGCTGTAAGTCATCTTACACTAAATTTTCTGACATATTTATTTTATAACCGTGTGCACCAGAATGCATTCCTGCCCAGGAATTTTCTCATAAAATACTTGTTTTAAATTAATACATGCAAAATAAAGATGAACTTATCTAAAATCCATTAAAAAAGGTTTAGTGGTTTTGTGGCATGCTTGTACATTTAACTTAATCAAAAGTAATTTATTTGATTGAATTTATAATTTAATGTACTCATATTTGCCAAGAAGGTACATCTTTGAAGTACCGAAAAGGGTAAATGTTCCATAACTCAGCTGTGTAAATACATAAAATTCTGTTCATGAATCTAAATAACAAGTCCATGGTATCTTTTTACTTGTTTCTTTTTAATCAACCTATATTCACTCAAGTTTGAATTCAGATTTTACTTGAAACTTTAATAGTCTCTGTGTAAAACAGAATTACAGCTGACTTGTTAGTAATATTCTTGACACAAAGTGGTTTTATTTCCTTTATTTTTATTTCAAACACTGTTGTTTCATGTACAAGAGAATAATTAATATTGTGACAGCAATTTCTGTTAGAAAGGTGGAAAACCATTATTGCATCTTAGTTGAAACTTGGGATAACTCTGGCAAGAGATATTTCATTATTTTTTCTCAAGTGCCCCCAAATCTGTTCTTGTTTCTGCCTTAATGATCTAGTCTTTAACTCAGAAAAGAAGCAAATACACTTAGTCCTTTAAGTAAGTCAGCTGGTTGCAGAAGGCACCATTAGTTTATAAGGATCCAAAAAGGTGCAAAGTGTCTAAATGCTTCTCAGGTTTACTGCCAAAGTCTATAGGATGATCTGTACCATTTTCCAACCACTGTCTGTGTGAGCCAAGAGATTCTCCAAGTGTATATTTAGTCAGTGGATTTTTCTTGCTTGTTTTAGTGCTTCTCTCCTGTATTGAGACAAGGGAATTTCTTCTACATTTTTTAAACCAGAACATTCTGGTGTAATTGTTGGTATTTTTATTTCTTTTTTACATTTGCACTTTTTACTTCTATATTCCTCTCATACTTTCCACACACTTCGCTTCCACATCTTTTTTTTATGTGGGTAAGTTAGAAATAAATACTGAGGCTGCTGTGACATCATTATCAGGATAATTTGTACAGCCCAGACTACAGTTCAGATTGGGCTCTTATCTCATTCCTAAGACACACGGCTGCACTTAGAGGAGATGGTCAGAGTTTATACAGACAGGGACAAACATATACAAGGCAAACATAAAAAATGTATTGGCTGTTTAGTTTTGTGAGAAAAGCAAGTAAGGTGAGATACAGTAGAGACAAAACATATAACATAATATATAACATAACAAACACATAGGTCTTATCAAAAAAGAAGTTGATCAATGAAGAACAGATTTTACAAAATTTAAAATGTTAAACTATTGATTCTAACTCACAGCCACAGGTATCTTTGGAAATAAGATTTTAGAAGATAATTGAACACAACTAAGCATTTGTATGTCCAATGAGAACATGTGCAGTTACATTGCAGAGAAAAGCTACGGAAACAGAAAAAAAAGAAAAACCCTTGACTTACATAATGAACTAATCTCTAACTAAAAGCAGTTAGAAAAGTTCTCTATGGACAATTTGGTGCATAATTGTTTAAAACTAATTTATTTTCATCTTTCTCTGAAGTATCTGGTACTAGTCACCATCAGAAAAGGGATATTGGGGTTGGCAGCCAGTTAGTTTGAGTTGGTAAGTTAATGCTATGATGCTGTTGATTTCTATGAACTGCTATACAATATATTTCTTAACCACAATGTGGCTTTCTGTAAAAATGTTCATTGTCATGGCAACAGAAGTAGGAGGATCAGTTTCCCTTTTGAGGATTTCAGCAAGATCAGCCATAAGACAGACTGTACCCTTTCTTTGTTGTTGTTTTTTTTTTTTTAGTGTAGGCACTACACTTCTTAAAAAGGGAGCTGGAGGTCATATATAACCCTCTGGAGGATGAGGGAATTTTTTTTTTTGGTAGGAAAAGTACAGATACACAGAGGAGATTTCTAAGAAATTAGAGGAAGAAAGGCTACCAGAAGAGCATACAGAGGGAGACAGCCTGCAGCTCCAAAAGCATCAAAGATAATTCTCAGAGAAACAGGAACTGGAGACTTTTCTGGGCTCAAGGCACTGCAAAAAGTGACAAGAGGTGTTGTGAATTTTGCTGCATGTCAGAAATCCACTGAGATACGTGAGACAATGGTCTATCTCTTGTCCATACAAGGACAAGGTAGACATGGGGAAGTTGGCTGACCATCCCTTTTATTACTACTCCATCCTAGTTTCTGTATTAAAAAAATTTAGTTAACCTACTTTATATTCTACTAAAACTGGGATATTTTCTTTGTTTGTGTGTTCATTTGTTTGAAAACTTTTGGTTACTGTTTAGGAAACACTCTGCAGAGGTCTACATTCCCTGCACAGTTGTGACTGCTTTGAGATCTCATCTCAAGCCAGTCAAAGGAAGATCTCTTGTTCCACTCCTTGCTGTCAGACTCAAGCCAATATCCAAACCAGAAATCTGTCATTAATCTTCTCTCAGATCATAACTGGTGCTGCAGCCACAAGGGTACAAGATGCTGCTATTTCAGGAGACATAGACAAGATGGATCCTGTAAATATCTTGAACTGGAGACATGTGACAGAAGTTGACTCAAATGATGCCTAAGAACCTTCTTAAAAACTCACTGTGGTTTATCAACTCATCAAAGGTGCAACACATTCAGACTAATGCATAAGCATGGTCAATGGCCTACATTTGGGGTATTGTTTACACCTTAGTAAATCCCCCTCAGATGAGCTAGCTTCTTCATTGCCACAATGAAAGCTTCTTGGCGTCTGTAAAGCTTTTATGTCTGAAAAGTCCCTGCAGGTTCTTCAGCATTGTCTCCTCTTTGTCTGAGCTCTGGGAGCCTACAGACCTCCTTTTGGCACATGCCTTATTCTTTGAGAACAAAAGCTACCAAGCCCGAATAAAAGTACATCAGCTTTCAATTAATAACTCAGCTATTGCTGTCATAACTCCTTTGATTGCTGGTGCAAGAGGCTTCACTTGAGTTCTTGCTGCTGTGTGCTAGTACTGAATCTAAAAATAAAAGTAAAACACTGGTTCCCATTAACAATGCTGTGCATTCAGACAAGGTTGCACTTAAAAAGGTTAGACAGACAGTTTGTCACAAATATGAGTACTTTCCTCATGCACTCAGCTACAAAGCTTGTTATTTGCTATGCTAGAATGAAATCTTGATCCCACTAAAATAGATGAGACCTTGTTATTATCTTGCACGCAGCTGGGATTTCAGATTGAAGAATAAAAGTTACATGAGGATGTTTTAAGACATTAATGTCTCAGTAAAAAAATCTTAATAAGCGAATGAAAAGAATTTTCAGATTAGTATCAGTAAATTCTGAACTGGAGAACAGTTAATTTAATAAATAAAGTCTATTTCTTTAAAAGAGATAAAAATCAGGTATTATAGCAAGTAGCTACTTTGCAGCAGCCTAATTAAACTATGATGCAGATAGTCTTTTTAAGCACACTTACTTGTGCTGTGCATTTTTTAAATAGCAAAAACAATATTGTCTTTCAAATACGTTAGATTTTTGTCATTATTTTTTAAAAAGCAGTTAGCCTGAAACAGCCTCTAGAACCAACTTACTAATTATTAATCATAAATATAATAGGTTAGTGAAATGTAAAAAACAGAAACTAGGATTAGTTGCAATCTTTCGTCTATATGGTTTTTATGGCCTGAGAAAGAAAGCAAAAGGCTTTCTTTTATTTTCTTGTATGACCAAGAAACAAGAATCGTCTTTAATCTTCTATTTCTTTTGTCAATTTTAGTTCATTTGCTTTTAACTTTCATTCCATGCATTCAATTAAGAGTATCACTGTTATTACACACCAAGATTCAATCATAAAATTAATGTGGATCCAGTGACTTCAAATAGTTTCATAGACTTACAGCCCTAGGGCAGATCTATTTACAGAGTGCAGCCACTTCCCCAAGCCAGTGCATCCTAGTTTGGGGTTGCTGAAATAGTATCACTTACATGGAATGGCAGTTGTTTTAGATTTCTTTCTTTTAAAGTTCCTATTACTTCTTTGGTGTCTCTTTTGAAGGCTTTATGAGTTATCCCAGTCCTTAACAAACAAAACCAATTTGTAAGGTTTATCTAGGAAGACATAACTGAAAAGAATTTTGTGTAGTTTCTTTCTGTTTAAAGTGAGGGAGAAATAAGGCCAGTGATAGTTACTTCCTGGGTCCCAATGATTTATTTCTTCAAAATGGGTAAAATAAAACATCCCTTTCCATTGGGAGAGCGAGTAATATTTTCAGCTCTTTTCCTTGGTGTCTATGACATTCAAGAACTATCAACGTTCCTCCATCCAGGGCAAGATCTTGATCCAAAAAGAAACCACAGCATGACATACAACCTTCTTGCATGAGAGCACGGCTCTGCAGCAGACCCTCTCCATAAATAGACTCTCAACAGAAAGGTAAATCTGCATCAAAGGCAAAGAAAAAAGCACAGCATGTCTACTGGGGTCACAGACTTCTATCTATCCAGTAGCCCAAAATGCAAGGTATATGAAGCCCTGCTGCCACTATTCAGCATAAACAATGCTACTGCTCTTGCATGTTTTTCTGAGTTCTCTTTTGGGGCTTCTTTGGAGCACACTCTTCATACTTCTTTTTCTACCACATTTTTCCATACTTTCTTCATACAAATGGTCTTTTTACATATTTAAGCCTTAATTTAATTTATTAATTCATTAAATCATAAAACTTGCACCTTGAGAACAATGAAAATACTATAAAAAATAGAGATGTCTATAGTTTTAGGAATTAAGGTCTGTCATTTGACAGAGGTCAATTAATTCAATTGATTACAACAATGTCAAGACATGCTTCTTTCCTTTTATTTGCTGTCCTAGTCTCTAACTAGGACTATAAGATTAAACTAGAGCAGAGAGTAGATTATGAGCCTAAGACACTGCAGCAAATCAGAAGGAAAGCTCATAAGTCAACACATTTAGACTTTATTTAAAATTGTGTGAGCTAACAAACCCAAGTCTTTACTGAGAAGTGCCCTCAGTACATGTGAACAATGTATAGTATTATGAATTGAGGGCTGAGTGAATAGACTAGATGGTTTTCACAGGATATTCTGTCCCTGAAAGTGACATGTTATTATTCCACGAGGCCAAATGTCCTTGAAATGGATGAGCTGATGACCATGTTCGGAGATCATTCAGATAAATTTCAAAAAAAGGTTGCTGGCAGAAATAGTAATTATTTGGATGGATTTATATAATTTTAAGCAGAATACATTTTATAGTTTTCTGAGAAGCATTCATTGTAAAAAGCATTCATTGTAAAGCATTCATTGTGAAAAAGATTATTTTTTATATTAATTGTCGCTGTCATAGAGATGTCCTTCAGGACACTGCTGGTAATTCTAGTGCTGCAGTTATCCCAAATGATACTCCTCAAGGCTGTGGCAGAAATATTCTGATCCACTCATACTGATTTCTCTGTGATATTTGTCTTTGCCACAGTGCTTGAAAAGTACATCATAGAATGAGCTACATCCCTCCATCATTAGGAAACTAATAGAAAAATAATCTGTAGCATTTGGGAAACTGTATAACTCTTTCACTTTGCCAAAGTGGGTAGGAGAGTAACACTCTCATTTCTTACTGTGCATCATGGATTTTTTTCCCTTGGAAGTCTACAGTGCCATTGTATTTTTTAGTAAGGATCTTGGAAATTTATGGCTTCATTTTTTCTTCTTAATGCCTAGAGATGTAAAAGATTTAGTATTTCATGTTACTTTGGTCTTTTACATAACGTTATTTTAATGTTATTTTAATGTCTGAGGACACAACTGAGATGATCCCTTAAATGATGATCACTACACAAACTAGGAAGGAATTTAAAAGAAAATAAACCAAACTATCTGTCAAGCTAAGTCTTCACCAACTAAAAAGTCTTTAGACACATTCTTATAATTGCAATTATTTTCCTTTACAAAGCCTCCAAGAATCCTTAGTGATTGTAATGATTTAAAAACCTGGTTATACAAAAAAAGGGAGCATACCGTCGTCATTGCTGCAGATCCATTACAAAGAATGCAGTTACAATCAGCTGCATTTTTGAGAAATGAGATGGTAATATCATTAAACTTACACAACACAGTTTTATCTTTCTTGTGGAGATTTATAAGGCCAAAAGGACTTCATGAAGGCATCACCTTTTATGCTTATCGTGAATTGCATGAATAAAGGATAAGAACTAATTTGGATGCTTAAACTGAAACCAGTATAATCTTAGTGTGGCTGAGGAAAGAAGGAAAATAATCAATGTGGCTATAAATCATATTTTATTTTCTTCAGTCTTCAGTGCAATTTAGAAAAGTCCGTGGCTCCCTAAATTATGCTCAGCTGTCTACAGCCCGAGGGGTTAAGTCCTGCATCTGAAAATTGCCACTGGACAAAAAATGTCATGGCTTCTCTCTCCAGGACCAGACCAAGAGGAGACAAGACTCTTATCACCATTATGCCTCACCCTGGGGAAAGAAGTTTAAGAGGGAATTACTTCATTATGTGTTTGTGTGAATGTTCATAGCACGCAGTACCAACTTCTTTAAGTAATCAGCTACATCTCACCCAGCTTCTGTTGGGGTTATTCAGAGAACTGCTGTCAGTATTTTCCAATTACATGTTTTTAATCCCATCCAGGGGATAAGGAGGGATGGAATCAGCACATCATAAGTGTCAGGTAGGGATAGAGTCAGAGGAAAACTGAAATCCATGTTTATGGAGATTTAATCTGAAAGATTGCTGTTTAAATATGCCTAGCACTCTGGGTCAAGGTCAGCAGTGCCACTGTTGACTGTAGCTGACTTCAATTGTGTACACTGGGTTCAGATTTAGTAGTTTTTATTTTATTAAGTTTTCACATAGCTTGTTTGGATTTTTTATAGTGGTAAAACTTAATACATATAGGGCTTTGTTATTGTTCGGATTTTTTTAGGTGAGTATTATACCACACAACAGAAAAAAAAAATCATATAGCTTTAAAATGGACTAACTCTCATTGAATTTAATTTTATTTTTATAAACCTTAAAAAGTCATTCTGCAGGAACCATATGAAAAAAGAAAAATAATTAAGCTGTAATCTCCAGTTAGAAAACAGAAGGTTCCAGGGAACATCTTGAAAAAACTGCATGTAACCTAGGAGTAGTGAGTTGAGTACCTCTGAGCCACCATAATAATGGCATCAATCTAACTGGAATCTGCCTGGAAGACAGTGCAAGGTAGGGAGTGTCTGCTGCTAAAAATTTCAGGCACTTCCTTTGACAAGATTGAACAGAAAGATTTTTTCCTTTCAGAAGTAGGTAAATGTTTCTGCAGTCTCATTATTTAAAGATTTAAAGGTGATCTAGGTGTTCAGCTGCACTGTGGGTATTTAAGTGGGTAGAAAATTCAGAGAAAAAGATACAAAGGAAACACTGCTGTTAGTGCCACCAGGAGTAGAAGCACCTCCCTGCATCCACAGTGAGGAGTAACAAATTTCTCTAAGGAGCTTTTGAATGGGAACTTCTTGGATGAGCATATATATATGTAGAGAAACACACACACTATCTAATGTTCTGCTTATTGCTCCATGTACATTTGTACCTTTTTCTCCATAGAATGAACCACATGCCATTGAAGTTGTCATAACACCCAGGTAAAGATCAGACAAAATGTGAACTTCAAGCTCTTCACAGATTTCTTGTTGTAAACTTGCATTTTTCACCCCAGAAATCTTGTTAATGGAAATGCTAAAACAGAAGAAATAAGTATTTGATATGTCACATTTCCCCTTTGTTCATCTCTTCCTGATTTTATGTTAGCTTTTTAGTACAGGACTCAACTGTTTCTTGAAGTCACAAGCATCACCTCTGTCTTGGGACACTCACAAGAGACTTTCCAAAACAAAAGGGGTAGCACTTCCAGGTGTAAGTTACTGTTTAACTTTCTATTCAAGTCCGTATTGGCTAGAAATTTCTATCATATGATGGCTGTAGCCTACTGTAGGAATGCAACTAAGATTACCTAAATCTTACCCACACTGCATTTGTATTCACCTAATTAAAATGCTCATCTGGCTCTTATCAGCATGCCCACTAATCTCCTAGCAAAGTCATGAAAGAATGTAAAGGCTGCAATCACTTCTTTAGGACAGAGCTGCACTTGAGGCATATTAGCGTTAGAAAGCTGGTACTGCCACTATTTGTCTTATGAATAAAGGATTTCCCTCTCTGTGGCCATCAGCATGAAGCCTTTCAAAAGTCATAAATTCACTAAGAAAATAATTGAAAATCTCTGAAACAGATCTCTATGGGCAAAATGTCAAATTGTGCAGCCCTAATGCACAGTTCCACAGCCCTCCCTAAACTGATTCTTTTTAACTGTGCCAGTATTTGTTGTGCTCACCTGTGGTAACTGCCACTGCTTCCATTTTTCAAACAGCAAGAAATGTATTACTACCATTGTTAAAAGGCTCCATAAGGCAATTACAGGAGAAGCCACGCCACAGGATTGTCAAATTAGCTGTGCAGGTTAGGCTGCAACAGCAAAACCATGGGGACTCTGCAGCTGTTGTGTGGGAGGTAAAGCTTGTGCTGGACTGGAACAAGTGCACTAAAAAACCCCAAGGAAGCAGAGGGGCTATGGCCAAAGACCTTACCACAGGAAATGCAAAAGGTAGGTGCACTCTTCCACTACCAGCCAGAAAATGAGTTTACACCAATAGTCATGGGACCTGTGATGCAAACAGACCCCCTCCCCTTTCCCTCCTAGGCAGGTTGCCCCCACTCAGTACTAATGCACACCAAATCTCCATCTTAATGGAAATGAGCACACCTCTTCCAGTATCACAGAGGACAGGAACAAGAAAAAGAGTCCCAGGTCTCTGCACACACCTAGACTTTGGCTCAACCTGTGTGTTGCTGTTTGGTGTCTTTTGGCGGGGGTGAGTGGGCAACTCTGTATAAACGACATATGTTTTTCAATAGGAACACAAGAAATAAATCAAAGGCTGAACTCAAGACCACAGCTTGGCTCTAGGGGGTCAATACCTCTACTGAATGCAAAAAGAAGTTCATAATTGGAAACCAGAGAGTCAGTGAGATGGCCCCTGAGGTCTTTTCACATGATATGAGTTTATTCCAAGTTTTTGTGGTACATGTAATTGTGGTTTATTATTTTTTCAATGACCGTGGGACACAGTCCATAGCTGTATAGCTCTGGATAGATAAGTGCCTTGGAATGATTGCAATTTCTAGGTAAGTAATTGTTTCCTACAAAACCAAAAGAATTTAAAATGTTCCAAGATGAAATCCCTGTTACCTCCCATTTAGTTTAGATAACTGTTCCTAGTGGAACAATTCCTGACTCCTGCTGGTAACTGCCTTGTGCTCCGAAGCTCAACAGCTCCTGCAAACTGAATTCTACCTTATGTAATTGCAGCAGCTGTTTATATTTGATACAGTACCTTTTCTTCAGAAAGGATTCGAAAGATTTTGCTGTGATTTTCAGACAGGCTTATAATGTAATAATTACTCATACAATAGTGAATATTACCCTTCCAATCTTAATAGAGCTATATCTATAGACAATAAAGTACACAAAATAAATTTCTACTCATGGACATGGCTAAGCCAACAGCAAAACCTGAATAACAATGCAGCACTGCTAAGGGAAAGGCCTTGAAATGTGCAACTAGCAATGAGGTTTTAAGGCTCACTTGCCCTTGAGAGGATATTATGTAGGTTAGAAATCAAAGCACAGAAAACAGTTCTAAAATATGCTAAATGGAGAAGCATATTTTGATTGGATAAACTAAGAGAAAGATGTCTCTAATTTGGCCACTTAACTAGTAAGCTAAGGTAAGAGGGACTAGAAAGATTCTGAAAATAACCACATTATAATTATAAAAATCAATACAATATTTCACAAGTATTCTGTGCAGTAAGTGCAAAAGCAGAATTGTAATGCATAAATCTGTACATGTCAGCTTAGCTATGACCTTTGGAATATGCAGCACAGATTTGAAGACATGTTTCTGAAGCTGGTTAAATCTGAAAGGCACTGAAAAGTCACAATAGATATGCACACATTGAAAGAAAAAGACTACTGCAAAAAGCTCCAGAAACTATTATTAGCTAGGTAACTGAAGAACAGCTGTCATGACAACCTAATTCATGTAAATGGCAAGAGATAAATACGAATATAATCAAGGTGCCTCAGGAACACTTTATTAACTTGAAGAGAGAAGCGTCCTCAGAGGTCAGAGTATCTTATGTAGTTCACATCTGCACCTCAGGCATTCACCTCCTGAACCCCAGCTGGTGTAAATCAGCATGGAATAATTGGACTGAGGTTAGCCACACTGATTTTAACATCTGCTGGGAATTTTGCCCTCTTCTTTGCTCTGTAAGGCTAAATAAGGGGGTTTATTACTCTATGTGTTCTTATTCCTCCTGGTTCTTTTTCTCTAGGGATGACATATAACTTATTTTACCACCATGGAGTATTTTTTATGAGTTAATAAGGCCAGACTAAACCTGAAGTGGGCACCTGGTTTAAAAAGATCAGTGGACTGCTATTGTATCCAGAAATAACCTCTCTAAAAAATTTGGAAATAAATTTTAATGTAAAAGAAATGTTTCAAATACTATCTTTTTGAAATAGAGCTATTTGGTTTTGCATCATTTTGAGATGGCTTTATGTAGCTGGGAACTCACTAATCAAATTCCGTTGAAGTGAATGCCTTGCTTTTTTCAAAAATATGTATTTTTCAACATTGAAAGTTTAAAGATTTTTGTGTTGTCCATGTTCACATAAAAAAACAAAACAAACACAAAAAACCCCAAACAGACACGAAAACTGAAAAATCATCCAAGCATGAAATCTCCCAAATCAAATAATTTTGGTGGTTTTGCCATAAAGGTAGCTTTATGACATCAGACACACTCACCAGGCAAGATAAATACTTATCTGATTTATATAGTAAGGATAGTTTTAAAACAGCTGTTGCTAAAACTCTAGCTCCGTCAAACAAGATTTTCACATAAATTATTGATTACTTGAGTTCTTTGGACAGTAATTAAATATTTGTAGTGAATTAAGGTACCAGTTCATTGAGTAGGTGATTTGAAATTTCATAGGAATTTTTAAAACTAACAAGTGAATTATAATATTACCTTTTTTCTTACCAATGACCATCAGTGAGTTCTCTAACTGCTTTTCCATAAATTCACTTTTTATCTGGCCTACTATTTTTTAGAAGCTGAACATCTAATTTCAAAATAAGTATTTTGACATTTTGGAGTTATTTCTGCAGGTCTTTTTCTACTGTTTTGTCTGGCTGTGACTTTTGACCATGGTTTTTTATCCCATGTGATAAAGCATTTACGTTTTAAAGGTATTCAGTTGTGCAACAGTTGAAGCAATTGATATTCTAGATTGAAAGGTTCCCATTTCTTGACAAATGGTCTTCTTCATCCTAAAAGAAAACGAAACCCATCATTTTTATTCATGCATAATATCAGGCAACTTCCTATTGTTGTTGAAATAAGTGGAATGATCCCCTTCCACTCTGAAAAACTACCAAAATAGTCATGCAGCACATTTCATCAGCACTGCCTCACTTTTATGAGAGACCATTAAAAACACACTATCAGAACTGTATTTTTACTTCTGAATATATTTGTACTTCACTCTAAAGTAGCCTTTCAAAGGTATGTCTATTAAAAGGAAATTTTCTTTTTAGATTATTTCTTTTAACTTTTTTCTTCACAAGATATCTCTAAAGTTCAGGCAAGAACTGAGATAATACCAAATATATTTTTTCAGTGAATATTTATTTCAACGGCCACATGAATTCATGAAATACTCTTTGAATGCTTTGGATGATTACCTTTTGTAAGTATTCATGCACTAAGTTTTATGAACCCCTGCTCTCAAGTTATTTTTAAACTAACATCAATAAATATGCATTGAGGATTTTTTTACAATGTGATTTTAAGAAGCTATGGCCACATTGTCTTAGTCTATCAAATGTCTAAGAGATAAAGTGAGCTTTTAAAAGTTCTTGTCACTACTGAAACAAAAGTTTGGTGATCCATTACCTGGTAACTCTCTTGTCATTATCATGAGCAAAGTGAGAGTAAATGATTCCATATGGAAGAGGGCAAGGGCGGATGAGTGGCATATCCAGAACACACAGAATTTACAGAAGTGACTAAAATACAGTTCCTCTTTGTATGCAATCTGTTCGGTCTGTGCATCTCACCTCATTTGGTTTCTCTGGCTATTTCTTGATCTTTAAAAAAAATGGTGGCTGTGAGAATTACAGTAAGAAAGAAACATCCAACTTCTTTTCTCTGTGGGTTACATATGCAAAGACTTGTAAGAGTCTGGAAGTAAACAGCTATACTCCTACTCAACAGGAAGAGTGCTGAGCATGGCACCTTCTGGATCAAATGCACATTGCCAGGAATAGGGTTCTAGAATAGAAGATCAATACTGTCATCATTCAGGTGCTTATTATCTCCTTAAACATCTAAGATCTACTGAGGCAATAAGCCTGCCAACCTAATTGTTAAATTTATTGTGTTTGATTAATATCTTTCTATCAGTCATATTGAGCCTAATCCAGCTCTGTGTGAAGTCTCTGAAAAATTACCATTGGCTTCAGGGGGAGCTGGATCAGGAAGCAATAGAGATGCCAGTTGATGAAATATGTGTAGAAAATGCAATCATCTCTTAAAACAAATCATATGCTATCTCAAAAGTGATAAAATGTCATTTAATTTCTGTTGGCATTCCTACACACTTCTGCACCAGCAGAGACAATATTCTTAGGGTTGAATGATATTTACTATGAAGACAAAAGCAGAATGTCGACAGGTAAAGTAATTTGGCTCTCATATTGACTACAGCAATTTGAGTGGCCACTGCTGTGAATTAGATGAATGACAGCTGGAAAAAAAATCAGATCTCTGGCAATAAAAAAAAAAAACAGTTGATATGAAAAATAGATCTAAAAAGCACAAAACACTGAAAAGTTTGATTACCTTTCTACAGTTGCCTAGCAAGTACTGTTTAGTAAGTGCTGTCCTTAAAGAGAACAATCTAACATTTCCCAGGGAACATGTGACAACTGCTCTTTTCTCATACTGTACTCTTAAATATCTATGGATCGCACTTGCCACACAAACAAACAAAGGGATCTTTAATAGCATGGCATTGCCAGGCTATTAAATAATGGTGAAAGACTAGGACAATCACTAAAAAGAACTACTCAAAACAGCTAAACTAGATTAGATTAGATCCATCTATTAGACATGTTAGACATAATTCTAATAGACATAATTCCACAGACAATGGAAAGAGCCTTCAAAGGAAGCATACCAGATAAATACGAATTACTTTAATTAGCCTTCAGGATTTAACCTGTGGTAAAAACCACAGAGCAAGGTAAAATGTTGCCGTGTTGAAGTTCACAGTGGTGTTTTGCACTTTAGCCCCTACTTTTTTCAGTGCCAATAGGAATTTTTCCTATACTTCTGAGGGTCCAGCCTTTGCAGAGAAATGGCTTAAATAATTAGCGAGACAGCTCTTCAGGTGTGTTTTGTAAAAACAAAAGGTTTAATAAATGAAAAATAATAAACTTTACAGAAATAAAAGCAAATCCAAGCACAGGTGCCTGAGAAGCTTCTGGCACCTTGCTAAGACACTCTAAAAAGCTCTTAAGTTCCTTTGTGCTCTTTCTTTTAGCACTTGATGGTTCAGGTGGGATGTTTGGCCCTTGGTTCAATGAAATCAGAAACAGGCTTTGACTTACACTTTCCAAACCCAGTCACTGCTTCTGTGCTGGCACTGACCCAATTACTGTCAAGACAGCAAAGAATTTTCTGGGTTCTTTACCTTATAAGAAGTACAAGGGGTAAGTCCCAGACCTTTCCCTATATGGAAACACTTACTTAGGTGTAGGGTGCATTACTACAAGTGTCCCCTACGGCTCAGAAGTTCAGTTGAAGAGGGGTGAGAGAAGGGTATGACAAATGTGCTTGGTAAAGGTTTACTGGCTGAGCCTGTTTTCTCCAAATGACATCACCTAAATTCAAGTGCATGTCAAATACATATATTTTCAACAGTTAAAGTATAGCTGTAGGTATAAGTACAGATATGGATTATATATACATATATGGTAATTTGAAATCAAAATATTTTATCAGAACTTTTTATGTCTGTAGATTTGGAAGAAGGAAATATTTTTTTTTATATGGCAATATATTTTGTTTCAACCACATAAGAACAGTATTTCTTTTAAAAAAAGTATTTTAATTCAGTCACCTTGTTTGCAGGTATTTCATCTAATTGTATTGAGTAAAGACAGATAAAAGCAAAAGCAGATAAATGTGTCAGGAAGGTCTTCTCAACATTTCCAGAATAACTTTTTCTTGTAACCTTTCTTGCAGACAATTTTAAAATGTTGATTTGTCTTTCCAGTGTGAGATGAAGAGAAAAATCTCAAATTATAGGAACAAAACCACAGAGCTCCAATTAGTACTGAGAATGCATTTAATATTTCTACTTACTTGCCTCACAAGGTTGATGGGAGATTTTGTTAGACATGGCTTCTCAAGCTCTGAAAACTGCTTGAGGAAAGGTACTCCTTTTCACTAACACCAAGTGTTATTTCTATGTGGCTTCTGAAGCTGACACAGAGGCAACTCCCATTCCAACAGAGGCAATTTGCGACCCTCATCTACGCAACTGACTTGCATACACAGTTCTCTCCTTCAGGGAATATTTTCTATAACTGTGTGGCTTTACTTATTTATTTTGCTAGTAAAAGGTAAGCCACATCTGTGCAATAAGCAGTAAGAATCACGTCTCGAAAAAGTCAGGGTTGTTCAGGCTTTTCTCAATTCCTTCAGAATGAAATACCTGCAGTAGTACCTATTGAGCTTTCATCTCAGGGGAGAGTCAAATGTTACAGTTTAATTTACTCCAGCATGTGAAGAGTAGAGGCATGTTTTATTAGGAATATAT
This sequence comes from Acrocephalus scirpaceus scirpaceus, assembly GCA_910950805.1. Taxonomy (NCBI): domain Eukaryota; kingdom Metazoa; phylum Chordata; class Aves; order Passeriformes; family Sylviidae; genus Acrocephalus; species Acrocephalus scirpaceus. The sequence goes on from OU383780.1 coordinate 43,340,195, forward strand.
GAAGGGAATCGATAACCCAGCCTTACCCAGCAGCAAAGGACAAGATCCCCATCTTGCAATTCTGGCTCCCTGCATGGCTGCCTGAGTTAAGACTTCCCATAAGGATGTAATATCATGTAAAATCATTCCTGTAATAAGCAACATTTAATTTGTGTCTCAGGCAGGCCTTCTTTGGCAAATTTCTGTTTTGAATGAGAAGGAAAAAAGAAAATATATGGATTTTTAAGATGTGCCTATATCATATATGTGTATATATATCTCAGTTAGTAAATGTACTACAGATTAAAATAAAGTATTTAAAAACAGACAGGCAAATAAATTTGGAATTTTTTTTTTTTTAAATCTTTCAGGCTCCCATCCAGTTCTGCTGATATACCTGAGTTTGGGCTCACACTAATTTTTCTAAATTCCAAACTCATGCTTGTGCCAGCTTCATCTCTTAATCACAAACTTTCCTTAGGATTAGCACAGGACAGATTCACAAAATAAAACCATGACTCTTCCAATTAACTAGACAAAGAGTAAATGCCTGACTATGTTGGATTTGAATATATTTGCACCTTCAAACATTCCATGCTAAGGTTTTGCTATAATGTCTACTCATAACATTCCAAAACATGGATCTGCACAATGTTCAGCATTTTTAAGTCCACATAATTCATTTTCAATGATTCTATAGTATTTCTGGTCATTTCATTTGAGAAGTGCTAACCAGAAGCCCTGCAGCAAAATTTACTTCATTGCTGCATTTCATTTTTTGACCCATTTTTCAGGAATCTTTTTTGGGGGGGAGGGTCATTTGTTCATTTCACTTATTTGGAAAGCATTAGTTATTTCATAGGAGGAGTAGGTTTTAGTGGTCATGTTTTGACTTTCTACTCTACTGTATTGCCCATGCCACTTCTCATAATTTTTTTTCCCTGGGACAATGTGAACATAATGACATTCCATATAGAATCAAAATAGAATTGAGAACATTTGCTCCTGAATACTCATTTGTCCTATATATCCTCAAGAACTTGTAACAAGTTAGTTAAAATTATATACAAAGTCTGTATTGTATATCAGAATGCAATGGGGAACCTAACATCCAATAACATTGATCCAGAAAGTTATAAACTTGGACATACAAAGGTCAGCTCCTTTCTTACTGTTGTTCAGAGCACATTTCAGAGGCAATGTAAAATGTGAATAAGGAAAACAGTAACATGTTCTTTCTTGTGAAAAGCTACTATCTAGACTGACATTTAAAGATTTGAAAGATGCCTACAAACCCCAGAGTATTAAATGATTAGATGGATGGATTACATCCCCTACAAGAAAAGGCTAAGAGAATTGGGATTGTTCAGCCTGGAGAAGGTTTTGGGGTGACTTTACTGCCATCTTCCAGTACCTGAAGGGAGCCCACAAGAAAGCTGAAGAGAGACAATTTACAAGGCCATGTAGCAACAGGATGAGGGGGAGCGGCTTTAAATAGAAAGATGGTGGGGTTAGATTAGTAATTAGAAAGAAATCCCCTACTGTGAGGATGGGGAGACACTGGAACAGGTTTCCTAGAGAAGCTGTGGATTCCCCATCCCTGGCAGTGTTCAAGCCAGTGCTGAATGGGGCTCTGAGCAACCGGTTCCAGTGGAAGATGCCCCTGCCCAAGGCAGGGGGATTGGAACTGGATGATATTTAAGGTCAATTCTAACTTAAATCTTTCTGTGATTCTATGATTAGGTCATCATTCCTTGTACAACATGCTAAGTGAGCAACTCAGTTGCTAAAATAATACGATTAAGAAAGCACAGAAAAAACGTTGTGTGTGGCATTTCAAACACTTTCAGTGACAACCCATTTAGACCCTGTTCAGGACCACACACAAATGATGAAAAGATTTTTCTTTCTCAGTATATTGTCAAAAGATGATATAAAGGCTGATGATAGTTTTCCACACAATCCAATAGCTCTTCAAGTGCCTCAGGGATAAGGGATAGGTTAGAGGAAATATCTATTTGATCTCTTTTTATCTTTTTCAAAATAGTAGGACATCATGCATATAACAGGATAAAAAACAAGTACATACAATAGAACCACTGCAGCACTTTGTGGGTTCGGTGTTTGTAATTACTAGACAATAGCACATTATCTTTCAAATTACACAGCAAAGGCAACAACAGTAATGATAATAAGTGGACTCAGGCAGGCAGGAAATTCTCTCTGCTATGTTAGGATTAGCAGATATAGGAGGAGAGTCCCATGAACATTTTTTGCTTACATTCAGTTTCAAATATCAGTGTACTGAGAAAAATTGAAGGGCCTTCAGCTTATGTCTTGCATATTTCCTGGGGAAGTTCTTAGAATTTTCTACTTGAAGTTTAGGGGCTGACTGTGGCTAAACACCTCAAAGGCCTAGTCAAAACTGAGCATTTCTACAATTCACTATATCAAAGCTATGGGCTTCATATTTCAAAAAACAAAAGCAGCTTATAGAGAGACATTTCTGAAAGGACAGAGGTGATGAGCCTCAAAAGATTTAAAGAGAACAAGAATGAAAATAAAGTTTCCTTCTGACAGGTTATACTGCAAAATAAGCTTTCTTCAAGATGAAGTTCTTGGAGTAGTTTTAAGAAACTAGAGAGCTTGTCTTTGAGTAAATTCACAAGGGGTTAAACAAATATTTGTAAATAAACTGATAACTTTTTTGCAGCAAAATTTATTTATAAGTGTTGTGCCCTGGCTTGGGTCTTTCTGCATTTTAAGAGGATCCCCTGCAGACCAGAGTATCTGAAGGCATGATGGATGAATTTTGCTCCTTAATAAAACTAAGGGTAGTTTGGTACAGGCTCCAAAAGAGGTAAAGGCCAGAGATCTGTCAACCAAGGACTTCTCTAGTTCTGATCTGTTCTCTGAATTCCACAGAGGAACTGGGCAACAAAATGAGTGTATAAGCATGCAGCACTGATCACACAATTAAACCATTGTTTAACAACACACACCATTTTCAGTTCTCATTCATCAAGGAACAAAGAAAGTTGTGGGGACAAAGGATTCTCATGCACACCTTATCCATCACATGTAATTTGACTTCCTGACAAGCCCTTTATTCCATAAATATGACAGACTAAGGGAGCCTTCTTCGAGCTCTCCCTGCTAAGCAGCTGGCAGCATGGTGGGGACTCCATTGAAACGGGATTCATCTCAGGATTGCTCCTCAAGGCAGAGAGACTGCTTAACAGTTACAGCTTTTTGGTAAGTGACTGATATTGCACATAAGCTCATAATGTAGCTCTCTAAGACTTTGTCTTGGTAGCATTGATTTTGTCTTGGTACTTTTTAATTGTTAAATCCTTTGAGCAGTACAGTAAGAGTGAACCTTGATACTGAACTTTGTTAAGCCACATTTTTACAGCATCATATTTCAATAAAACCTCTTCTGCTGATACTTTTGAAAGTGGTTCTTTAAGCAGTTTGAATTGTCCATTTGCAACAAATTGGCACAGTCGGCAAGATTCTTAAATCCAGCTTTGCTACACTATAACTCACAATTGACTCTTTTGCTCTTAAAATTAGTTTCTAATTCCAACATTGTTCATTTAAGGTTTTCAAAATTGTAAGCATTAATTCATTTTTACTATTTCATCTCTCTGATACAGATGAGAAGTCCCAACAATGAGGATGGAAAATGAAAAAGTATTTTTTGCCAAGTTGTAGAGAGTAAAATGTGAACCAGAATTGACTCACAAAGACACTGTGGACTAATAAAATGTGGACAGCAAAATATGGACTAGAATTGAGCCACAAAGGATCTTCAGGCCTAAGATTCAGCTGCAGGACAAGTCCTCAGAGACAATCTGAAACACTTGTGTTTCTTTTTCCTTTTTATTTGCAAATGAATCTGATGTTTGAAGTGTTGGAGCACTGCCCTGCATTGGTCCTTGCTACACCTGGAGGATGCCCTGGAGCTGCCCCGTGTGTCTGTGCCAGCCAGGCTGCAGCAAGCCCTGTGACCACGGCCTCTCCTCCTGCAACAGCCTTGGAGGAGAGAATAGCAGCAGACAGAGGGTTGTCCTGTGCTTGTGTCTGGCAACAGAATTATAGCCAGTAGAAGCTCCAGTAATGTATACTAAGCTTTTTTATACATGCATAAATCTTTAATGTTACTCAGTCTTACACAATTTTGTGCAGTCGTTATTGTATCCACAAAGGAAGGACCAGACATCTCCTGTTAGGAAGGAGTAACACTTTGTCTGTCTGTGTGTGTGTCTCTCTGTGTGTCTGTCTGTATATACACAGTGGGTGGTTAAAAATCTGTTCATTTATTTTTTAGATTTGACTGGCAGTAAATTTGGGGCCTCTCGTACATATTTGCTTGAGGCTTGAAACATTTAATGGATGGTTTATTCCTTCTTCTTAATATTGTACCTGAGAACTATATGCAAGTATTATTTTGCCTCTACATAGTGTGTTTTGTAAAATGACTAGCATTTACCACAGTTTCTTTCTTTGATATAAATATTTGAAATATATTTGGATTTGCCTGCAAGCTAACTTCCTAAAATTTTAGATTTTTTGGGGGGAATTCAAAAGAAATTATAAGAAGCAGTAATCTCATTTCCTGTCAGATGAGACTGGAGGCTCATTTCATGTTTAGAAATAAGGCACATGCCCAGATATTCATCAGAAAGAACTACTTATATGGACAAAGTCACAATTTGAAACTTTGCAACATAATTGCAGAGTCCTGAAGAAACAATAATGTACTCCAATGTGAATTAAATTAACTGGACATATACTGTCAGTATATATATGCTGAAAACTATGTTCATAGGTTGAAGACCCCCTTAAGGGCTGAAAATGAATAGCTTTTACAATCTTTTTGGAAAAATTTTGTGTAATGCCATATGTAGTTCTTTGCTAAATCTGTTTTAGCAGTAAATTACGGATTTTTCCAGGCACTGAAGTCCAATTCATACAGAATATAACTTCTCTGATATCAGTAAAGTTATCCTGCTGATGGTTTTAGATCAATATTTGCAAGACATTTTATTGTATAATATCTTCTTTAAAAAGATAAAAACTTTTAATTCTAATTCAAAGTATTACCGCTGTAACAGAAATTCAATAACATCCTTGGTGTGAGAGATTACCTCTCTTTTTATATTATTTTGGGGGTAGGATGGTCAGCAGACATTATGCTGATGAACAGGTGGAGCTAAGTGTTGTTCAAGTCAGGGCAATCCTGTAAAAATTATCTTGGGGTTTGACTTGTTTAAAATTTCACTATGCACTCCTTAACACCACTAGTTAAAATTTCATTCACTTTGGACCTTGAAGACCTCTGTAAGACAAATTTTTATGCAGAAAGACAACCAGCATTATATAAGTGAAGGCTTTCATCGCATAATCTATTTGAAGTACACTGTACAAGGAAATGAGTGGTCGTTCTAAGAACATACTGAACACTTTCTGAAACTGGTGTTTAGATGTTCTGGAGTCAGGACTGATAAACACATGCACATATCCTACCTTCAGGGACCATTGAAAGAACTTATACTCTCCAGCAATCTGCTCCATCTTAGCCCATTTCTATCCAGGGTTTGGAATTTACACAGAACTACACTGATCCACACAAGTATTTTTTTTACTCCTTGAAAATTATGCTATGATTGCAAACCTTTAGCCCTTACATACATAAATTTTCATGGCAATCAGCAGCATTGAAATTCTCATTTGTACTCATATTTAGCTCCTTTACCACTCAAAGAGAATATAAGTCTAATCTTTATAACAAAACCATAGAGGAACTCTCAACCAGAGCAAAAAAGGAGATTATTATATTAGCAAAACGGATATTGTCAACTACTCTACCTGTGCTAGCTGAGAGTCATACCTCTGGTGCAGCCATACGTGTATAGATTGTATTGTAAATCTGTCTTATGTTACATCAGAAAAAAGCACATGAAAAATGAGGAGTCTAGGAAGAGAATCTGAGAAGTGGAAACATTTTGAGCTTACAAATTTATTAGTACCTCTCTGAGTAACAAAACTGATTTATGGAAATTGATAGGAGTTCTGACTTTGTTATGAACAAGAGTTCATCCACATACAAGAATTCATCCACAGAAATGTGCTTCAGGCACCACTATTATTACAGAGAACTGAAAATGGAATTGCTGTCCACTGTGGTGAGATAGATTCAGTTAAAGAGAGACTAATAAAGAAATGGTGCTCTTCATTCTCTCAGAGAAGTGTTACACAAAAAGTTAAGATGAATGTTATATATTCCTCTAGACCTCTCTGTTGGATGAAATACTTTGTCAAGTCCTTTCAATATCAGAAAAATTAATAATTTTATTCCCATAGCCAGAATTCTCTACCAATAAAAAAAAAAACAAAAAACCATTAAAAAGAAAAAAAACACTGGAAAAGAGATATATTTTTGCATGCATCATTACTAGAAAATGCATAGTATATATCCGTCCATCCATCCATCTAGCAAGGTGACTAAATAGCTGTCCACCTACATGTGCCTAACTAACTATGTAAATATCCATTTATGTAAATATCCATCAATATCTACCACAATGGAATGCTCGTGCTGTTCCCAGCCTGCTGTCCTGGCCTTGAAGGTCCAGAGCACTACTCTCCCCATTCCTTCGCTCCTTCCCTCCCTGCTGTGGCCATCCAGTACATTTAGTGGAAATGAGAATGGAATAGCAAGTGATAACTGACCTTCTTCAATATGCTATTTCCATCAATTTGCTCTGTTACCTTCAGTGAGTAGGGAAGTAATACTGGAGAAAAAAATTGTCTTCCATCTCAGCTAGGATGCGACAAATAACAAACAAGAAAGGGACTGAAATGCAAAAATTCATGTGTTTTTATCATTTCCTATCCTCAGAAGACATTGGGAATTGACCTCAGTCAAAAACTTGCTGTTTATAAAGATGCAATGTAACCCTTTCACTTGTCCACCTCTGTGGGGAGACAGATTGTGGGGAGACAAAGAGAGCTAGTACTAAAGGCAATCTTACCCTTGATATATTGCAGCTGTGTTAATTATCCAAGAGTGGGAACAGCCTTGCCCTCCCAGCTATGGCTGTGATAAAAAGTGACTTAGCTGGGAGGGAATTCAGTTGGAGTCTGCTGGCTGTGCTGTGAGGAGGAAGGGACAGGAAGATGTGCAAGGGACAGAAAGGGTAAGATGCTGTACGTAGGACAAACAGGGTTAGGTGGCTGTGATAGGGACAGAAAGGAGTGAGCTGGAACAGCAGAAAGGAGAAGACTGTGGAGAAAGAGCCAGGGCTGTGTGGAGCTGCCCTGTGGGATTGCTGAAGAGAAGAGGTACAAGAGACTTTTATATAACAAGGAGCTGATACTTGAAGCCTTCTGATGTTTTAACTGAAGCACTTTGAGTGCAGTGTCCATCTTGAAAACCACACACCTCCAATAAACAAGAGGAAAGAGTATGCCAGGCGTCTGTACAAGATTTCAGCTCCTGATTTTTACACTCCTTTGCAGTGAGAACATGCACTGACATGGAGGATCCCTCAGCGCTTTTGTAGTATTTCTTTCTCCTTCACAAAAAGCAAAGACTTATCCATAAACAGGTTTTTGCCTGATTTGTTAATTTAAAATTTCGTGTGAGAATCTAGAGTTCTTGTTTTTATACTCATTTTGATGGCATGCATGCAATTTGCCACAGGCATTGGGAACAAGCTTCTCCACCATCCATATGGATGGGATCAGAGATCACAACATTACTGACAGAGGAGCAAAAAATGCAAAGTATGACAACCTGTGAAAACATCTGTCTTTACCAGTTTGGGAAAAGATGTGCCTTTCACAGCCAGCCAAGCACTTCACTTTCTGGTCTTCTGAAAAGCAAAAGCATTCATATTCAAATTGTTAAATTAAAAACTCAACTCTCAGGCAAACAATGCAGGGTCTAATGCCAGAAGATGAAATGCAAAACAGTTTTTCTGAGACTACTACAGTGTCAAAAATGTTCATCAAGACAGTGACAGAAGGCTCTAAACTACATGTAGAAGGACAAGAAAGAATTGATCACAATCATTACTTTTATTTAATGTCTTGCTGTGCATTATGACCTCAAAAAAATGTAAAACGAAATCTTTCTGATTTGAGTGGGTTTCCAAAGAGACAATTACTGGTGTTGAGAGATACTAAACTGAAATACAGACAAAAAGAATTAATGCATCTGGCAAGTTCTCATCTACTTGATCCATTGCTTTTTGTCTTTTAGACATTATTAAGCATGTCTTAGGAACAGTCTTGCTACTACAGAAACTGCTTTTCTGGCCTGACCTGAATTTAAAGTCTTCCAGCATTTTCCTAGAAGTCAGAAGAGGACACTGAATTTTGTCTTTCCATAAGAAATGAAACTGGAGTGATGTTATAGACTATCCCATGACACTTTTCATAACAGCAAGGGTGTACCAATGCTAGCTCACTGGCTAAATTCCAAGCTAGCTAATTATATTCTCTCTCCCAAATGTTTTCTGTGGTTTCAATTAAAGAAGTTATTAATTACTTCCTATCCTGAAAAATGTTAGCAGTGTTGCTGGCCCAGCACATCATCTGTGCTTTCTCAATAGTAAGTTTATGCATCAAAGTACCTTGGAATCCTGTGCTGCAAGTCACTAGAGAAATTTGCACTATTGCTGGTTTTATTATTTTATCAGCCACAGTACTTTTAGATTGCTTTTACTGTTAGTAATAAGTATATATTATTTTTATAATGCCCAAGCCATCTAAGAATTAAAATATGCAGTCATAATTCTAATTAAAAATATATCTTCTTTAAAATTGTAAATATTGAACGGTTTTATGATGTAGTATGGATGTAGTATCAGTGCACAGACTGCTTGTGATGATGATATTCAACTTACTGCATGTGAAGGGGCTCTTTGGACTACAAAAGCTCCAAACAGATGTTTCTGACACCATCCAAATGATCCATGTTTCAGTTGCTATAATTCTGCAATAAGTTTTGGGTAGGCATAACATCAAGTGTTCATTTCAAAATCATGAGAATTTTAACTTCTCCCTGGTGTATTTAAGCAGCTTGCTTTTATTCTCTTCCCTATGCCTTTATGTAATAATACCTCTTACTCCTGGATCTTCCATCCTTAAAATATCACAAATGTTATCCATCTTGGCCTCAGGCATATGTTAGCCTAAGCATCATCTGTCCTCATAAAGAGATTTTGAGGACCACTAACTTTTTCTTTTATTGTTCTCTATGACTCCACTTAGATATCAAGGTTTCCTCTGACCTGTGAGGTCCCAGTAGCAAAGATATCAGGAAACCAGTGGAATATGCAGGTTATTGATTTTTGTAACCATTTTTGAAAATAATTCAAGAAGCACATTATACGGCAAAGGTCTGGAGCGCGAGAGCTGACATGCAACACTCAGTGTCATTCTTGGTCAGACAGAAAGCAGAGTCACCTGAAACTGCACTGAGGCAGCAAAACCTGCAGTGGATCATCTGGGATAGGAATGAGAAATTTGTTCTGCAAAATTTTAAGTTCCTTGTAGCAAAGACATTCTTGGTTGACCTGACACCTTTGCTTCTGTCAAGTTTAGTGAGTAATCTCTTCAGACCACAAGGGTCTGATATTATTCCTTCCCTTCATTCAAAGGACACAGTAAGTATAATTTACCTGCCTTGCCACTTCTTTACCATAGTAAAGCTTGGGGGTTTAGACAGACACCCACACATACACAACCCCAACACATAATTTCCAACTTACATGCTGCATCCAGATCTAAGATAAGGCTTCAGATTCCAGTTGTGAGAAAATTCAAAATGAAGACATGTCAGCATAAATATTTTACAAAACTAAAGTAATATCTAGTGGAAAACCAGCTATGCAGTATAGTTCCCTCAGGAGATTTCTTCTGTGAGCTGCACATATAGGGCCTTCTATTTCAATTCTTCTAAAAAGAATGCATAAAATCAGTTTCTATAGAAAGAATAAATGCAGTGATATTTTTAAATTAATTCCATCACAAAAAGATTGACCATAGATGTAATAGGCTTTGTGTTGTGTGAAACACAATTAAGTGCTTTCTGAATTACACCTGTGTAAAAATAACTATTAATGATGTGCCTGATAAATGACAATAGAACTGTTTTACAAAATTAATTCTTATTTAGCTTAGATGCAATAACTGAAGAAAATATTTGACATTTTTCCTTTGAGGAGTTTGGGGGCTAAAAGCTTCACTGATATGGAAGGCTGTGAATCCAGTCTTGTTCCAAATTCATTTTAGTCTTTTCTCTGGGAATAAAATCAAACATTAGAGTAGTATAAAAGTGATAATAGTGAACAGATTTTTCCCATATAAACATTAAATAATTAATGTGCAGGTTATACATTAATATAACTGCTGTCTACAACATTTTCAAATCTTTGTGATGCTGCTGTTTAATTATGCAAAGGCATGGTGACAGCATGGTTCTACAGTAGACATTATGAGTACATAAAATATATTATGATATATGCATTTATGTTATGTATACCTGCCATAACTATGGAATAAGTTTCTCAAACGGTCTTTGTGGATAGCAAAACTTTGCTTTGAAGACAGGTATGTGTTTCTGATAAACTGAATTTATGCTTTTAGGTTGCTGCCATACTAAACCAGCCCATGTCAGTAATTCATGATTTTCAGATACATACAGTTGCTGTCATAGAAGAAAATTTCTTTTCCTGCAGGGCTGTCAATGGCTTCAGACTCAAAAGAGGTAAATACATCTCCAGGCATACTCATGGTGTTGTTCTTCCTCCCACCATCCCACCTTCCATAATCACCTGTGGGGGTTCTGATTGTTGCTTCCAACTTACTCTGGGTTTTGGGAGATAGAGGGCAACATGGTAGACAAGGGCTGTCTGGAATGCTGACCTGAAAGCCTTGCTGGTATGCCAATATGAGTATGATCTTACTTTATAAGTAGGAGACAGCCCAGGGCCTGTTGAGCTCTCCTGCACGTCAGCAGGCTTCATGTCAGCATCTCCCTTGAGTAGGGGCACCTCCCAAGGTCACTCCTTGAGGCTGAGAGGTTCCTTGCCATAACAAGTCCTCAGACTGATAGCATGCTAAATTTTGAGCATTATAAATTAGCATGCTAATTTATAATCCTATAGACAAAATCGTTGACCATGTTTGGGACTAGGACTGGATCCAGCTGTACCTAGACTCTTGTCTGAGAAGTTTAGAAAGCAAGGGGAAATCTTTCTGAACCTTGTGACTCAGTGGGAGGATCTTCCCAACAGTTTTATCTGACTTTGTCCTCTATACAGTAAATACTCAAGTGTACCTTGCCTTCAAATCTTTGCTGTCAAATCTTGCCAAACCACTCTTTGATATTAATAGGCATATTTTTGCTTCTCTTGTACAACTGGTGTATCACTCCATTCAACAAGATCATAAGAGGCAGAATAGACAGCTACTTTGGTACATGCAAAAGAAATTCTATCTGTGCCTGATGAAGGGAAGTCTGCAAAGCAGCAGCCCCATTTTTTTCAATACCAGGAAGTTATACAGCAAATGGAGAGAAGAAAAGGAGTATTAGCTTCTTAGAACATTGCATTAAGCTTACTTGGGTTTGTCATATATTGTTAAAATGTCACAATAGCCTTAGCAGTAATCCTACTGTACTTCATCCTATACAATAAAAGCTGCAAGAAAGCAACTTTTCAAGTACTACCTTACAACCTAATACATGCTATTAAATAATTTTCACAGTTCACAGATTATCTTTAGGCAGGGACATTGGTGGAGGTTTGTGTTAACTAAGTGTTTTTAATTAAACACATCATCTATATCTGACTAGAGAAGCTGTAGATTCCTCCATGCCGAGGGTGTTCAAGGCCAGGTTGGACAAAGCTCTGAGCAACCTGGTCCAGTGGAAGGTGTTCCTGCCCACGGCAGGGCTGGTTGGAACCGGATGATTGTAAAGGTTCCTTCCAAACCAGATTCTATCTTTTATGCCACCTACTACGTGTGTCTGTGTGCATTTCCCTGTGCAAATGCAAAAAGAGTATTGGATCTATTTTAGAACATTTGAAGTATTTCATTTAACAATTTTGACATAACTTCAATGTTGCTATAATTTTTGGTGTTATTACCTATGAAATCTTTGGAAATATTTATAGGTGGATGGATTACTCTTCTGTCAATGACTGACTGTCAAGTGGGAAGTATAATTGCTCCATGAAGTCTCCCAATTTTGAGACACAGAGAAGCTCTAAGAAAAAAGTGGGGTTTGAGACAAGCAAGAAGTCATGGAGAATCAAGATGCAAAATTCTTCACACTTCTCCTTTGTGAAAACCAGTAAGTTTTGAAAGAACACACCTGACTCTTCTCATGCAGAAGGCAAAAGCTCAGATTTTTTCACATGCTGGGTGTTCAGATTACATGTTTTCTTAAAGAAACTACTTTAAGTATTAGTAAACAGTCCCTAAACTGTTAGAAAATGCTGCTCCATTTCTGAATGCTGAAACATTCTCAGCATGTTGCATAGGGAATTTCAGCCAAGATTCTTTCTAAAATTGATCAAGTTATTAAATTTTGAGTTGTCCAGTTACTGTGACTTTGAAGATAATGATTTATAATGTGAAGTATCTGAACTGCTGCCCTACCTACCACCCACCAATATCTGCAGAATAGAAAAGAGTCTCTTTACAGTCTAGAGGAATCCACCAACTTTATGTGCTGTATATAAATAGTAACTTCCTTCTCTGGCATATGAATAAGAAAAGATATATACAGCAGTTTAGGAAACCAGTTGTTACGACCCGTTCAAAGTGAACTAAGTTCGTATTTAGTTTCTTAGAGTACAAAGGAGGCCAAAAATGCTGTTTAACCAAAATCAGTATACTTTATTCAATATCAATGTACCCACCAAAGCTGATATACTTTATTCAATGTACCCACCAAAAATGATATGCAATAACAAGAGAAAGAAATGGGAGAGAGAAAGCTATATAGATAAAAGCAAAAGAGAAAAGAGAAAAGAGAGATAGGACAGATAGGATATAATTACCACAGAGAGAGACGAAGTCCTCACAGCAGTCCAATAGGTCCGCCTTCACAAATCCTCGTAGCGCGCAGCTAATAGATTTGTCTTTGCAGAACCCTCGTGGAGCTGATAGATCTTCGTCTTCCGTGGGGAGGTCCTCAAAAGGGGTCTTCTTCTGAGGCAGAATATATAGTTCTCCAGAGTGGGGGAGAAATCTCGTGAGTCTAGGCCCAATGCACAATGAGAGGGGGGAGAAATCTCGTGATGGAGTCCAGGCCCAATACACAATGTGAGGGAGGGGGAGAACAGGGCAAGCTGTCCTGCTACACCTCAGGCACAGGTGGTCCAGAATCCAGGGGCAGTGTAGCGTGCTGCGACTACCATTGTTTCAGCAGGATGTATGTCCGGGAACTCAGTTCCCAAGCAAACACATCTAGCCAGGAATGGCAATTCTGGTAGCAGTTACATCAGCTCTTGGTTTCCCTCTCGTCCCCCCCCAAAGTCTCCATGACGAAAAGCGTGAGACAAAATTGAGGGTCTTCGGGCCGACTCTCACACCACCCCGTGGCTCACGATTGACGTCTGGCAGCAGGATTCATAGTGTTGATGTGATGTCTTCAGGACTCTATCATCTCTCATTGGTAATATATATCCCAGGAAAGGTAGAAGACAGGACAGTAGGGAAACAAGAAATAGCAGGAAAAAGAACAAAAAGGTGGGCACTAATCATTCAATATCAATTAATCTCATAATTATAACAATTATATTAATTCAAAATTTTCACAATTTAAAACAAAATTTTAAACTCCATTAATTGAAACAAATATCATCACAATTATAAAAATTGTATTAATTTAAAATTCTCACAATTTAAACTCAATTAATAAAAACAAATAACATATTAAATGAATCAATAATTATATTAATTCGTTAAAATTGAATCAAAAATTCAAACAATTTTAAACTCAATTAAAACAAATAACATGTTAATTAATCAAAACAAATAACATCAAATCAAAATTCAAACAATTTTAAACTAAATTAAAACAAATAGTTTCAAACAATTAAAACTAATTTAAAACAAAATCAAATCAAAATTCAAACAATTAAAACAAATAATTAAGAGAAAATCTAAATACAAAATCAAAATAGTAAATAAAGTTAAAAATCTTTAATCTCTAACTAAAATCTATTTAAAATCCATAACTATGGCTTACTTACACGGTCTGTCTTGTGTTAACATCTTTGAACATGTGTATAAGAGGAAATACTTAAATTAAATTGTGTGCATTCATGACTAAAGTTAATCATTTTACCTGTTTCATCACTTTCTAATTCATAAAAAATAAAGTTGCCAATAAAACAAAGCCAATCAAAACTAAAATCAAAAACAAACAAAAAAAAAAAATAAATTTCTTTTACTTTGTGATGAACAGTTACCAAAATTTTCTGTCCATCTTTTTGATCTTTTCTAAAATTTCTATTAAATCCTGATGATGTAACATTGCTTCACCTAAATAGGATTCATACCTATAGCAGTAGGCCATAGCTTATGGATCAGTGTATAATTAAATTGTAAAAGGTAATAAAAATAACTAGAGCTAAACAAGAAAAAATCACAACCTATAATTTTGATAAAATTACAAACACAAAAACTTAAATAATTTTTAGTGTCTAATATTTCATCACAAGCAGTTCTGTAGCAGGTGAAGTCTGCTGTGACCGTCTCCATTGTTCAGGTTCATGCTGGCAAACACGTGAGAACAGCACTTGGCCGACATCCCACCTCAGCCAGGCCAGTCTGTGTTCCTTGGGGTTTCAGAGCCCGCCCGTCCCTCCAGGGTTCCGCTTTCTGTGTCCTTGGGGTGAGATGATTGTGAGGCAAAGTGAGGGATCCTTTGGACAGTCTCTTATACCACCCCGTGACTCATAATCATTCCATCTAAGTCTTCGGAACTCATCATTTTAGTAGCATAACAAAAAAAAAAAAAAAAAAAAAGGGACAAAACAAAACAACAACAACAACAACAAAAAACCAAACAAAATCACAAAACAAAAGCAAGACTAAGCAAAAATAAAAAATGTCACAAAATAATTACAAAGCAGTTTCAATTATAATATGATTTTAAAACAAACAAACAAAGACTAAACAACACAATACAGTCAAAAAAAAAAAAATCCTTAATAAGTTTTTTGCTGTAAGGGCTAGTTCACTCCATTGCTTGTGTGGTTTGTCTTGTACTAATAATTTTAGGGGTATTATCAACAAATGGGTTATCAACTAAACTATGTGCAGTCATTATAGACATCAATTATGTTAACTGTTTCCTTATTTTCTAAAATAGCTGACAACACAAACTTAATCAAAACTAAAATTAAAACCAAAACAATAGGAATGCCACAATTTGTTCAAAATACTTGTAGCAGTAAGTAAAACACAAATAAAATTTAAAAATTTTTAATATTCACTGCTGCATTTTTTTACAAACACTATATCACAAAAAGTTTTCAAACAATGCAAAATTCTAAATTAACAATTTACTATTTTCACTAATTTGACGGCCTATTCCCTATGCTCAAAAAGATAGGGAATAGCTCTATCATAATTCAATCTTGAATGCAATAATAATAATAATAATAAATTAAATATTAAATATTAAAACATTGCATATGATTAACATAAAAGCTAAAGTTATTTTTATAATGGGGTAATAGTTAAAATTCACTAAGTTAAATTAGGGCTAGAATTGTCCTTTAAAATCATTAACACTGTCCCAAATTATTGTCCAAATTTAAAAAAAAAAAAAAAATTAAAACAACCATTCACTGTATCCACAATTAAGCCTGGATGCAGTTAAAAGCAAATAAAATATAACACTAAGTATATCAATTATCAATTTGTTGTCATTCACATTTTACTCTTTTCAATTTTGATAATATGTTTTATAACAGCCACTGATAAATTCTCAAGCTAATCAAAACAACTGCAGTGGTTGTTGTAATTTGGTAAAATCTCTAATTTTAATAGCAAATTTATTCATTAATATTTCTGTATCAATACCATTTAAAAATTTCTAATCATGTTACCACAAAAGTATCACTAGTTTTATCATGATTTATGGGGTCTTCATGTCCTACGGTGGTCTCCTGTAAAAATTAAGCACAACAAAATCTGCCAAAAAGAGGCAGAAGATTAACAGAATCACAGAATTCCAATGCTCTTTCCCTGGACTATCAAAAGCTACACATGCAAATTTATTCCAAGGAGGTTTTAACACCAGTGGTCTAGGATAATGTGATGGGTTCTTAAAATCATTTGGTCTCTGTAGTGAGGGAATTGACTGAACATCCTGATTTCTCTCCTGTGGTTTGGCTTGAGGGTTTACTGACCACTCAGGGGAAAATGAAAGATCTACCTTGGCAATTGAGGCAGGTTTATCAATCTGAGCATGCCACTTTCTTACTGAGGCTCTGTGAGCCACCCCGTCAGGCGGGAGAGTCCTGGCAGTGACAGCCTTAATAACTCCAAAAGGGCTTCTCTGGAAAATCGGTTGCTGACTTGCGATCTTCTCAATTACTACCAGAGCTAGACAAATGACAAAAAGCCCCTTTTCCCAGGTAGTGTACCTCTTTTCAGCATCTTTAAAACCACGAAAATAAAAACCAACAGGTCTGGTAGAATCCACAGGAATCAGTTGCAACATGTAAAATGACAATTCCAAAACAACAAAACAACACTGTACTTGAAAACGGTCTGTAAAGAAAATCAAACCTAAAACATGAGGAGCAGTTACTTCAAAAATTATCAATTTCAATGCTTTTTCATGAGAATCATTCCATTCCCACTTAACTTTGTTTCTCAGCAGGTTATAAAGTGGTTCGGCAACAGTAGAAAAATCTGGGACATGTTTTTCCCAAAACATCAACAATCCTAAAACAAGTTGTAGGTCTTTCTTGTATTCAGGCATTTTAATTTGATCTGAGGAGTTTAAGGTACTTCCTTTCCACCGAATTCCTAAAAGTTTCACTTCATCAAGATTTTCCAAGTGAGAAATTATTTTTAAACAATTAAGTTCGGCTCTCTGCCCAGATTCTATGAAAGGAGAGGTGCACTGGACAGAACCAGTTGGACCAGTTTGGTCTCTCCCTTCTAAGGGAATTGTGTTTTTTAAATTTATTTCAGGCTGCATGGGTATGCTGGTGGCTTTGTGAACACTTTCCAAAAATTGGTCAGGTGTATTAACTATATTTTCACTGGCGCAGAAAGCTGTGGACAGTGTCACAGAACTTGTGTCACATTTATGCGACTCAAAATCATCATTATTAACACAATTATGTTCTGTTTCAACGGAGGATGTCAAACAAGAGCAACAGTTTTCTCCACAGTTTTTTACCAATCCCAATTCTGCTTCTCCCTCTTTTTCGGAGTCAGCAGCGTTTGAATTATTAGAACATTCATTTATCAAGGCAGCCCGTAAGAAATTATTTTCTTCCTGCAACAAATGGTTTTTGGTTTTCTCTTTATGTAATTGTTCTTGCAACACTTCAACCAGGTTTTGAAGAGAGTCAATAATTGTTCCCTCTTGCTCACACCGCTTAAAGCGGTTTTCTATAGCAGCTGTAAGGCATGCGCCTAGAACAGAGCAAATTTTTGCTTTATCATGGCGAAATCTAAACTTTGTTTCATGTTGTATTTTATCAATCACACTTTCTAAATTAAACCAATTAACTTTCGCCCATTCTTCTCCCCCGGGAGAGGGTTGGGCATTGTCTTTTGCCAACAAGTTATAAAATGCAGTTTTATCGTTTTTAGTCATTTTTACGGAGGGACAAAACAAACCACCCCAGGGAGGTCAAGCTTAGTTACATGGACGTGCACAGCCCTTGCTGTGTTTCCCTCCTCTTCCCTGGGTGGGTGAAGAGACCAAATCTGCTTGGAAGGTATGCTTAGTTACTTATTTTGTCTCTTCGTGACAACCAAGCAGTCTACACAACACAATTTAACATACACACACACAAACACACACACACACACACAAAAAAATTTCTCCTTTGCACTAAGAAACTTTTTGGTAAATCTCTGAAGACAGAAAAAACAGAACTTCAGTAGGGTTGCTTTTTGCAGACCCCTCTGTCTAATCAGAGATCCTGTCCGTGACGCCAATTAATGTTACGACCCGTTCAAAGTGAACTAAGTTCGTATTTAGTTTCTTAGAGTACAAAGGAGGCCAAAAATGCTGTTTAACCAAAATCAGTATACTTTATTCAATATCAATGTACCCACCAAAGCTGATATACTTTATTCAATGTACCCACCAAAAATGATATGCAATAACAAGAGAAAGAAATGGGAGAGAGAAAGCTATATAGATAAAAGCAAAAGAGAAAAGAGAAAAGAGAGATAGGACAGATAGGATATAATTACCACAGAGAGAGACGAAGTCCTCACAGCAGTCCAATAGGTCCGCCTTCACAAATCCTCGTAGCGCGCAGCTAATAGATTTGTCTTCGCAGAACCCTCGTGGAGCTGATAGATCTTTGCCTTCACAGAGAGAGACAAAGTCCTCGCAGCAGTCCAATAGGTCCGCCTTCGCAAATCCTCGTAGCGCACCGCTAATAGATTTGTCTTTGCAGAACCCTCGTGGAGCTGATAGATCTTCGTCTTCCGTGGGGAGGTCCTCAAAAGGGGTCTTCTTCTGAGGCAGAATATATAGTTCTCCAGAGTGGGGGAGAAATCTCGTGAGTCTAGGCCCAATGCACAATGAGAGGGGGGAGAAATCTCGTGATGGAGTCCAGGCCCAATACACAATGTGAGGGAGGGGGAGAACAGGGCAAGCTGTCCTGCTACACCTCAGGCACAGGTGGTCCAGAATCCAGGGGCAGTGTAGCGTGTTGCAACTGCCATTGTTTCAGCAGGATGTATGTCCGGGAACTCAGTTCCCAAGCAAACACATCTAGCCAGGAATGGCAATTCTGGTAGCAGTTACATCAGCTCTTCGTTTCCCTCTCGTCCCCCCCCCAAAGTCTCCATGACGAAAAGCGTGAGACAAAATTGAGGGTCTTCGGGCCGACTCTCACACCAGTTAACAGCTGAAGAAGCAAATTATGTTGAGATGTTCTGAACATATCCAAAGGAAATCTTGGATGTCAGCAGGCAGGGTGGTCAGCACATTTCCGTGTGATTTCCTCTGTGTCATGCAAACACCAGTGTGGGTAATTTACAAGAAAAATATAAAGAACGTTCCCTGCTTTGTGACCTTTGAGAATTGGATGTGAACAGTTCCCATTACTGTGCTCTGCTGACAGAAATGATACATGGAATTTGAGGATGCAACCTCCCATAACTTAACCTCTCTCTTTTAACACACAAGATTTGGTGTGAAAATTATCTTTTTTTTTTCTTTCTGCAACAACCTTATTTCAACCATGACACTCTAGTCATCTTTTTCTTCCACATGCTTTGACTTTTTGGTGCAGTTCATATGTAAGAAGCATTAAAGACTATCCTGAGTGTGGGATTGTTATATTGTGTTCCAAATTGCTAAAGAAATATGGACAATTGCCAAAGAAATAACCCAAAAACAATGCTGGACCATGTTGAAACTGCTTCAGTCTGCAAAGCTTGATTAAAGGAGACAGGGCAAAGGTCCCTAAGTGTCCTGTTTCAAATAGTTTTTACCATGATTTGTTGAACTTAGGCTGGCCCTGAAAATAAAATTCTCCTCAGATTCAAAACAAGCCTCATTAACTGTGAGGTTATAATGTCTAGGGCAGATTAGATTTTGGATTGTTTTAAATAGTGCTGATCAAGATTAACTGGGAGCCTGCAATTTAAATCTCTTAATTCAACCTCTGGAAAATCATTCTCAATATACACACTACTCTATATTTGAGAAAGCAGTTTCGCAGAGAGGAGATGTCTATGAAAATCCACGATAACCTTGTGAAAAGTCTCTGTACCAAACTAGTGCATTTGGCAAAATTTATTTTCTCACCATTTATTCCAGAGAACACTATGGCAACACCAGGATATGTTTTTTCTTAGAGAAGCAAAAGTTAGATATTTTTCTTATATATAGCATTAAATTGACTGTACCACTTCTGTGAGTAGTCCAAAGTGTATGAGTTGGGATATTCAAAATTATAATGTTTTAAATAATATTTTTATGAATCTAAGCATTTGCAGAAATATTAAAATTTAGTCTGGAGGTTTCAGTGTAACTGGAGTCCCATTCCCTTAAGAACTAGGGTGAAAATACAGGAAGAGATATCCCAGGTAAGTTCTACAAGTAATTGAGGAAACTTTTTAATAAACATACAATGAACAACATACAATATGAGCAACAATACAATACAAAAAACCATACAAAACCATAAAATGAACAACTTCAGCAGAATAATGTTTTTAAGAGTTTTAGAAATGGGTCAGCTCAACCTGACCAATTATTCTGGTCTGACTAAAGCCACTGGAGCCGCTACTGAGGCAGAGAACACAAACCTGTAAGATATGTCCTGCATACTCCCTTTTATTTAGTCATTGCACTAATTGGCCTGATTCTTTTCTGAACCTGACAGTATCCTCTGCTTCCACAAGTTTCTGTGCTGGAAAATACCATTAACCCATTAGCCACCATGAAAAAAGGCAGTAATTAGAAATGGATGGATGGATGGATGGATGGATGGACGGACGGACGGACGGACGGACGGATGGATGGATGGATGGATGGAAGACAAAAGATAGAAATACACTTACTACCTGTTACTACATTTTATCTCCTTGAATTAAATCTTCTTGAGGTGTTTTTTAGCTGTATGATGGTGGCACTTGGTCTATCCACTCTGCATTCAACATTGCAACCCTTTGTGACTGTGAACTCAGTCATATCCTTCCTTGCCCTTCTGGTCTCCAGATTTTTGAAAGATCCCAGGATTTTTAGGCTCTCTTTATAAAGAAGCTGCTTCATTCTCTTGGTTATTTTAATTTCCCTTATCTGTAGTCTCTGATCCCACTAGAATTGAACGCAGCAGTAATAGCATAGCCACGTTAAGAATTTATATGGAGTTTCCGCCTCTTTTTTGATATCTGATCATATACGTTATTTTTTAACCATTACTGCCCACTGAGCCAATAGTGTTTATATCATATCAGGGACAGTTTAAAAAATCTTCTAACCTGTAACTCTCAATTTGAAGACTAGCATCAGGGAGTTGTATTTATCAGTGATATAAATATTCATTGGATTCTGTATCTGTCTATGTCATTTGTCATAAGATACACTAAATCAGTTTATAGTAATGATACAATTTGTATGATGAAGAGGATAATCTAAGTATTCTTCAAAAAATTTTCCTTCATGGGATTACACCTTTCCTTTTTAATTATGGCTAATTGTTCCTAGTTGTGTCCATTTAGGAATAGCAACACCTGCCATTATCTCAACACCTGAGAGTTGAGCTTAAGAACAAGTAGACCAACATTTGTTTGACAACGCAGGAAAAATACTCAACAAAAAAAAAAAAAAAGCTGGAGCACAGGAATGTCAAAAAAGGAGTTAACTACAATGTAAAACTTCCCTGTGTCTAACATCAGAAAAAATTCTGAACTTGTGTGCCTACTGCCAGAGCATTGGGACCAAGAAGGGGACATAAAAGACATTTGGAAGTGCCTGGGATCAGAAAATTACAAAACCAATTCTGCCACTGAGTTTTGTAGCCCCAAAGATGAACTTTTTTGACTTTTACTTCTGTAAAGGGTGCATGTTCAAAAACTTTTTCACGTCTCAGTATCCATCTTTTTGCTTACAATGTAAAGAACTTCATCAACAACAAAAACTTCTATTGCTATCCAGCAAGCACACCTAATCAGTTTAATGAACTTCTGCTAGATCTGAGAAAATATCCTTTATAAATAATTTGGCCCTTAGATATAAACTCATTCTATTCTCTGCAGTGAACTGCCTGGTCTAGTAACCATCATCATCTTCAAAAATCCCATATAATGTGAAAAATTTTGAATTAGATCCACTGCCTGCAGCCATTATAATAATAAAATCCTATTTCTCTGTTTTGAAGCCAAGCATCTATATTTCTCCTAGGTTAGGTAAAGGCATTGAAATTCAATGAAGAGACAGGTAATAAATGAGAGAATTTTCTAAGGTAATAACTACAATTCTCTTTAAAGGTCATCAAAAGATGAGAAATTATTATACTCTGTTAATGTTACTTGCAATATTCTGATTGGGTTCCATTGAAGGTGAAAAGGAAACCTCAGTTGCCACTCATTCTTTTATTAAAGAGAAAACAAATTAGCACAGGACTAAGCATTAACAGCGAAAAACGCTCTCTGTTGTGCTGCAGTCTTTTAAAATAAAAGGCAACTACAGAGTGAGTAACTATTTTGTTTTCAAATTTCAGAACTAGACTCTAATTTGATTGATTGTTCATTCATGTGAAGCAGTAAAAAAGAAACCAACTCAGAAAAGAACTCTGATTCCGAAATCATGCTCATACAAACTGCACTCCAAAACTCTTTGTTGTCTCACAATGAGGTTGTAAGATCAAGCAATAAAGAGCAGCAGGAAGAAAGTTATTCCTCTGCATAGAAGAGGTTATATTTATGCTAAAAGGTACACAAAAATCACAAAAATATAACAGCAACATTAATAATGTTGCTTTATTTTGCTGACAGCCTTTTTCATTTAAAAAAATGTTTATAAATATTTGCATACATTGTTAATGAAGCTAGATAATATGACAAGTGTCATATGGACAAAGAAGTATTCTGTGATCTATTAGATTTATGACTATAAAAGAAAATGAATCTGTTTCAAGTCCCTTTTTTCATTATTGAGACAATAGTTTCTCTTCAAAAGCAGAAAGACACCTAAAGGTTGTTCAAGGTACACGGGAATTTTCAAGCTTCTTAAGTTAAGATCTTAAATTAGAAAAAATTAGGTGTCTCTGGAGAGCATTTTACATCACCCCTGTGTTATCAGCCCAATGGTATATGTTATCACCTAGAATGGCATTCTAGAGCTAGACTCAAAGACTGCCCAAACTAGAGGTGTTTTCTTTTTGTTTAATAGACATTGATGTATTTTTTTACAAGAATTTAGCTAGATTTTGAAATCATTATGTTTCAGTGGAAAAGGAATATCAAGTGGCTTAAGAGCTACTTAAACTCTGTGGATCTTTACAGGTCCTATGAAGACTTCAGGTAACGAGTTATGATCAGGTACTATTTGTAGTACTGCTTGTAGCAAATACCCTAGCCCAAAAAAAAGCCATTCTTGGAGGCACAAAGAGAAGGAGGATACAATATATTTCCAATGAATTACTAAGATTATATGAAAAACAGATAGAGAAAACCTAAATGGGCTTCAGGATCTTTTCCATATCTAAACATGTATACATGTAATACATTTCATAGTACTAATATGAATGTCTGCTGCACAGCTTCATTTCTTAATCTAATATATAATTTCTTAATCTATTTTGCTCACTGTAATGGTCCTTGCTTTTTCCCCCATTAAATATACATTTATTGAATGATTTACACACAAACTGAGTGATATTCACATGCATACATGATGGGAGAAATTCAGGCCTCAGCAGTTGGAATGTACATTTGAAATAAGAAAACAGTGTTACAAAAGGCAAAAATATCAACCCTGTGGTGAACGCAAATATATAACACAACCCTATGACAGCCACTGTGAGGAAAACTAACTCTACTCCAGAACAAACCAGCACACCATTTTTCTGTAATAAGTTTCTCTGATTGTTTCATCATTTTTTATATCTTAGCTTAAGTGATTGTCAAGTTTAAGCAAAAATATAAAACTACTGATTGTGACATTTGGCTAATTAGTGCCTTCAGGGGCTCACTGCACTTAATAGAGCAAGAGAAGGACTGGTGCCATTTTCATTTTATGTTCCAAGTTCAGACAGACCTCAAGAGCATTTGGTACTTCATAACCCAGCAGGCTCTATAGCCTCAATGATAAACTGCCACTTACTTAGGGAAGAGTTTAGTGCAGGTACCTAAATGTGAGGAGTAAAGGTCCTTTCCTTATATATGGCATTTGTAGATCAACAGTCTTCACTATCCAAAATGAGTGATAATTCCTTGCCATTACTCTATGTAGATGACCTTTGTCTATACACTCCACTCCCACATATTTTGTTTTCACTTTTTAAAGGATGCATATGTTAATGCAGAGGGGTCATTGCCTTTTCTCCCACTATTTTCAGCATCACATTGGTGCTGAGTATCCTTTAGATCACATGAATTACTAAGGCGTGGTTGAGTTGGAAAAGGCAATGTGTCCCAGCAAGCCAGCAATGACAGAAAACATTTCTTCCTACTATTTTTACCTGTCTTGGAACACTGATGAATCTAACATGACCTGGTGATTGCAACCTGGCACCAGAAGTTTCAAAGAATATCTTTGAAATGTTTTTCCATTTAAGAAAATGTATTTCAGATTTCTTTGTGTGTGAAAGCCCTTCTTTGTGCAAGTCAACTGGTTTTTTAGTTTTGTGTATTTCTCTTTTTTTTTTTTTTTTTTAACCAATTTGACATCTGCATGACAGAAAATCTCTTCTTACTTCTACGTACACGAAGCTGGGTGTTATCTGCACCTGACTTCTGCACATAGCAGGAGATCCAATTATCTGAAATGGTATCTCGGCAGGAAAGATGGACTAGGATCGGTTTTAGATGTTCCAGGCTTTAAAAAGGCCTTGAATACCTTATGTAATTTAAATTTCTCTGCAGCATTTATATTACAGACTTTTAGAGTCCCTTGTCACTAAACCCATTTAACCTACTGGAAAGCTGTCAGGCAAAAGGAAACTATTCTGCCCAGGAACTAGAAATGCAAAAAGTACCACTGAAGAAGCTCAAGGAACCACAGTTCCTTGCACAGTTGTTCTCAACTCTGTGTTTGCCAGCCTTGACAGAGTCCCATTTAACGTTATGCTGCTGCTTCCATATAATCGCTCAAAAACGAAACAATCATTTGCATCCTTAAAGTAAACTTTAAATAAAAAGAATCAACCCTGCTGATCCTTTTCAGAAATATATAAACTCCTTGGATGCTAGCTCTGAGTTGAAAATAGGTACAACATACTTCCAGCATATTTAAGCTACTGCTTGAAATATTTAATACCCAGGAGGATTATTTTTTCTTCTATATAGAATATTACGGACTAAAATCTGTCAATATGTCAAAATTTATACCCTGCAGCAGATGTTCAGCTGTGCAAAAGAAATTTTCTTTTTCCTTGTTATATATGAAGAAAATTGAATGTATAGAAATGATATGGTCAGAATTGAAACCATCACAAAACCATTATATGAATATCAAATTATTTAAAGTCTAACATATTAATGTACTGTCTGTATGAACCAGTTTATAAAGCATACTCTATATATGCCCACTCTGCAAGGAACATGAAAAACATCTTTATTTTCTTCCAAGTTTACTAATGTGACTTGGGTAACACAGAGTTTCATTGTTTGGATGCATTTTCATACCTCATTCTTTTTCTGTATTTATGGGATTTTTTTGTTTTGTTTTGTTTCTAGTATTGTTGGAAGGAGAGAAGAGCAGCACATCATACATTAGCTGTTCTATGAGATTAGTCCTAACGCAGACCATGACCTAAATATGCTTTGTAAATAAGGCAATGCATTTCTTATCATTCAGCATGTTAAACAGTTTAGCTGAGATTGGAAACATTCACTATAATCTCCAAATTAACCCTCCTGTTATGTTGGAAGAGTGGAAAGGTGAACCTGATTCTCTCTTATTTGAGACAACTTTCAATACATAACTGCGGACATTATTACCATCAGGAGGGAAGTTTGCTTGTATTTTCATGCCCCGTTGCATAGATATAATGTATACAATGGTGAAGTGAGAAACATTCTGTCCCAGCAGCACCCTTTCGCTGCGTTTGTATGACAGGCTGCAGGCACGCTTCCTTTTCTGATTCTTGCTGTGCCAGCCGGAGATATTATACACTTTCCTCTGCCCCAAGTTATTCATCACTCTCTCTAAATGGGCTCTGTCCTTCAGGCATAGTCACTCAAGTTACCCCAAAGCACTTTCATATGGTGTTTATCCTAACCTGTCTGACTGCCTGAAATACTCATTTTATTTCCTTTTTCTTTGGTAGAACTGGGAGCAATCACTGTAGGTGATGCAACTGTTTGCAGAGGGAATCTCTATCTAACAGAGACAACAGTAAAATAACCACTTCAGGATTTGTAAATATATACTCTAATAAATAAAAATCTCTTTTAATTTTTATTATTATTACATATATTATGGTTGTGCAAGAGAATTTTTTTTTAATTACAATTCTTACTTTCTGTTTCTGAGAGAATATCTGGTAAAGTACCACAAATACTTTTATTTTCGAAATAGGAAAAAAAGAAATATCTCTTGGTTATTAAAATGATCATAATTTTAATCACTTGGTGAAAATATTAATGTTTTCAGAATATTGTATATTGTAATGTATTGCTGATTAGGGAAAAATAATGCTTTCTCTATTGGTTTTCTGCCAGATCTAGTAAATCTTATTACATCAGGACACTCCATTTTTGCAGCTGGAATCTCAAGATCCTGTGCTCTGAGGACATGGAAAGGAAAATCAGTTTTTGAAGGGTAAATTGATCTGAGTTGGAGAACAATGGCAAATATGAAGAGCCACATAATGCCATTTTGCATAATCGCTTATCTTAGAATCAAAGATGCTAACGAGAGGCTTTCACATAACTAAGGGAAAGGCTGCCAGCAGTTTTTTTTACTTATTCTGACTGAATTGGAAGATTCCCTTTGGGCCAGAGCTGATGTCATTAACATTGTACTTCCTAAAGAAGGGCACAGAATTTCAGTATTAATTAGTGTGTCATTGATCCAAATGTTTAACTTTTAGCTGTAGTTAAAAGCTAATATATTTACAATGTTGGGGGGTTTTTACTTTCAATATGCAGTTTATGTAGCTTTGGCAAATGAATTGATTAGAACAAACTAAAGGCTTAAAAACATCCTTTCCCATGAGGATAATTGAAAAGTCTAGTGACTTACTCTGCAGATGGTGCAGACAGGCACAATAAGCCATTTTAAATACTCCAGCATGCATGGTAAATTACTCATAAACATTTTTAGCATCCAAATTCATAAACATTTTATACATGAAAATGAAAAGCTCTGAGAAAGCAGGCCCATGTTGGGCAATATGGCAGACGTGGCTAAGAAGTGAAATGGATGGTTATGTATAAGAGTAACACAACAAGTTGAGAATAGTCAGTGCAAACACTGAACTGAATATTATTGGACAAATGCATTATTCAGCAACTCTTTCAAAGCCATCACCCTGACCATCTGGATGTTAGAACACCGAGGTGCAAGCAGAGTAAGTATATTACTATCCAAGGGATTTTCTAAACACAAATTCCAGAATGTATTTTCATATTTTTTTACTGAAATCCCTCTATTAAAAAGAAAAAGCAAACAAGCAATCTTTTTTCTGGGCAGAATATGGCGATACAGAGTTCATTGACTCCCTGTGAAAATAAAAATTCCCATTGAATTATCTTCCATATTGTCAAGCTCTCTAAACACTTCCCTTATCCACAACAAGCATTTTAAGGAATCTTCAAGTTTTCTTCTTCTGAATTCTCAAAAATAACGGAAGATGTCGAGTAAGGTAAGTTCTCTTTGATTTTGATTTTGATTTTGCCTGCTAGGGTACCATCTGCACAGAGTGAATAATACAATTTTCTATCAAGGTTGTATTGCATGCAATTGCCAATGTATGTTAGAGCTCTGCAGGGTGAGTTTCATTATCAAACAGGATCTTATTGCTCTGTACTGGTGCAGAAATCATTTTCTTTTTTCTGCAGTCACATTCTTGCTGTGTACTTTATCTTTACAAACCTATACCAATACCAAAAAAGAGAAAATAATTTGGTTCCCCATCCCACCATTCCAAGACGACGTTTGACCCTATCAGTGACAAAGACTGCGAGACACAGGTGACAACACTACATCAACTTGCCTAATGACCATTTACTTAACATGGGGTAAAATACCAGCCAGGGAATTTCTTCTGACCTTGGTTGTGGCCATGCCAATGACTGTGGCTGCAATACTTCTTTTCAGATTGAGTGATTGTGACTTTTTGCAAAGCCATAAGTTTGGATTTCCATCTTAAACAGTAGAGAGTTCTAAGTTTCTTCTTTATCAAATAATTTCATTAACAATCCACCTTTCACTGATGAGTGTGTGTCAATACAAGTTAAATTTTTCTGCCACTAGAGTCAGATGATTATAAAATCAATTTTTTTCCAAAACCTCCAAGCTCCAGGGCACAAAAAAAAATTTCTAAATTTTCTTCTACTTACTGTACTAAAATTATATGCCTTGCAATTTAAATTACATTAATTATAAGCTTCAACATTGAAAACTTAAAAAAATCCCCAACTATCTGCTGCCTGTAGAGAAAAGAAACCATAATGACTTAGGGTTTACTAGAGTCTGAGTAATAATGATTTCAAGGTTGTGGACTGACAGAGCAGCAGAAAAAAAAAAAGGACTGTTAAATGTCAGACAGATGAAATCACCTTATTCTTATACGGGATTTGTTGAAATCATGTTAACAGCAGACATTTGTTTAAATAGCTTGAAAAGACTGATAATATTGATTTGTCTTTACGGGAACATATTTTGAGATTAACTCTTGTCTAGATTTCTTTGAATTGTCATCATTCAGAAACAGACCACAATGGGAAGGGAAAGGTGGCAGCTAATTAAATGGTATTTATTCCAAATAGAAGTTGCCCTAGGAAGAATATACACCCTTAAACCAGAGGGTATTTAATAACTGCACCTGCTTTTATCCCAGGGAAGTGAGACACTGTCTGAACAGTTCCAACACTTGGTGAGAAAGTTAGGTTATCTGGAGTTTAGTCTTGTCTGTGTTGCTTAAAATTCAACTGCAACATTTGTCCATTATAAGGTTTACTAAAACATATAAAGTCAATCTAGTGAAAATACTGCTTTAAATTCCATGCTTTATACACAGATTCAGAAAAAAAAATATATATATACTGCTTGAGCAAAGCTGTTCATTCCTGCTTCATTCAGAAACATAGATTGGAAGAGACCAAAGCTGGACCATTTGTGATACTGCCACCATCCTTTACTTTAAACTCCTTCTTTCTCCCTCATTTTTCCAGAAAAAAGGTAGCTACAGTTAAATACACAAAGTCTTACCAGAGTCTTGTACAAAATACATACTACACTGTTCTGTGCCAGACACATCGTTTCTGATATTCCCAAGTACAAAATTAATCCTTTCCTACAGCCACATCATGCTGGTTGCTCAGGGACATTCTGTGACTGATTCATATACCCACATCTTTCTTCCACTCTGTCACTTTTGGCTGATCAGCTCCCAGGTTATAGCAGAAATTCCATTTCCTCCTCAGGATATGATCTTTCACTTTCGTACTATTATATTTGATCCCATTTGCACTACTGCACTTCTTAAGGTCATACAGTTCTTTCTTCTTTTTCATCTCACATTTTACCATTAGCTGTTCTTCATCCTCACTGCAACACTGTCCTTGTATTTGGCAGTAGATTTCTCTTCTCACAAGACAGCCCCTTTGTGACAGGCAAGAAAAAGGAGAGGGGACAAGAAGCAATACAAGGGGGATTGTTCCACTTTCTTTCTTTCATCCCTGTGAAACTCCTACCAGCCCTGTGCTGCTGAGATCCTTCAAGGCTATGCCCAGATGGCCTGCTGCACCTAACACTTGATTGCTGTTGGAAAGAGCTGGCCTAAGCCCAGGACCTTGCTTTATACCGTCCCTGTCATTCAGAGCAAGCACTAAGTGAAGTTTTATCAGCTCCAGCAAAACTCCCCCAATTTGTTTCAGGAAAAAACGTACCCTGTCCTGTTTGGTTACACACAGAAATGAAAGGGAGGACTGAGGGCAAGAAAATCCCATGACATTTGACTGTACAGACCTGAATATAGAGTAATTTCCTTCACTTTAACTTCTGTCAATCACAAACTAAATAACTGGGCTTATAAAAACAGCAATATTTCTTCCTGGGACTGGAAGTATATGTTAATATAAAGAGAAGCTTCTGGTTTAAGCCATCTAGAAGTATAGTTTTGAGGAATACAAAGACCTGTCAAGGATTGAGTGTCTGATTCCTTACAACCGAAGGACAGCGAATTCTCTTTTTTTTTTTTTTTTTTTTTTTTTTTTGCAGGGAGGACTTGGGGGGTTTTTTTGGTTGATTGGTTTGGTTTAGTTTTTCTTGGTTTAGGCTTTTCACTGTCCATAAAATAGCTTGGTAAATATAAAAAGATGTAAAGTCTCTTTTGTGGAAAGAGATGTCAGAAGTCCTTCTGAAAGTATGCAGTTCGTGATTTTTAAAAATCTCATTTTTCACTGTGAGGTACAAATATTTAGCCATGTTTTCTAAGCTTTGTCAGCTCACTCTTGAGCACTGGCTAAGCAATTGTTCACATTCAAATATAAGCTCTTAAGGCTGATTTCAGATTTCTTTTTCACATCAACACTGCAATATCTATGGGTTGTCTACTCACACAAAAAAATGTCCTGCAATCTTGTAGGAAGAACATCCCTTGTTACATCTAGGAAAATTGAATGTATTCCCAGTGCACCTTCCCTTTCACCCTGCCATATACACAAAGTACATAGTCATACATATGGGATATGTATATAACTGTGTATTTCATGCAGATGTTGTTGATAAGCCATATACGTATATATGTGTGTATGCCATATATCTACACAACATATATACCTAGTGCTGCCTCTCATACACTCACTGGTCTGTGGGCTTGCATGCTTTTGGGAACAGGCAAAGAAAAAAAATATGAGGAAAATCTTGGACATCACAGCAAGTTCCACATTATATTCCACGTGTTATTGTGGTAGTTTGTTATCATAATTTTCCCTGTGGACATTTAAAAAAAATGTTGTGCCTGTTTTAAGGGTTTATCTTTGCCAGCAGCGCAGTGATCTATCACACTCACCTCTATCTGTCCACCTTGTTAACTGTTTCAAAGGTTGCATGATAACTCAGTCACACTTTTCCTTAGAGTAGGATTGGCATGATTATATCAGGTTACACTAACTTACCTTACTCTTTAATTAGGCTTTTCGGGGCATTCCCCTGGGCAAAATTACAATTTTCCGAGGTGTAATTTGCAGGATTTTCCTTGGGTCCTGTTTCAATTGGAGGAAGCAAATAAGTGACTTTCCTAGCACAGTTACCACTTTAAGGATAAATTTCTTTTCATTAACTCTGCTACTCCACACTTACTTCAAGCCTCTCAAATGAATATTCTGCTGTCCTAGTTGCTGAGTTGCTCCATAACTTCCTCCTCTGAGACTTCAATCTCTGTCAAGACCATGCTGTTATTTCCATTTGAAAAGTGTCCTTGAAATAGGAATTTCCCCAATGGCTTCTACAACAGGGGCTGAAAGAACTTTTTTCATCGGCTACTGAGATACTTCACCCACTTTTTTAACTGCTCACCATGTCACGATTCCTCTTGGTGATCTAGAGGTGTCTTCAGCCACGCATACAGATACCTTGCTCCTAATGTGCTTATAGTGGATGCCACTTTTTCCTTCCCATCCTTAACTCTGCATCTCTGACTTAATCATAGAATCATTTAGGTTGGAAAATACCTCTAAGATCATCAAGTGCAACCATTAACCCAGCACTGCCATGTTCACCACCAAACAGTATCACCAAGAGCCACATCCATGTGTTTGTTCAATACTTCCAGGGATGGTGATTCCACCACTTTCCTGAGTAGCCTGGTCCAGGGCCTGAGCACCCTTTCAGTGAAGAAATATTTTCCAGTAACGAATCTAAACCTCCCATAGTGCAACTTGAGGCCATTTCCTCTTCTCCAATTGCTTGTTACCTGGGAGAAGAAAACGGTCCCCTCTTCATTACAACCTCCTTTCAGGCTAAACCAGATGAGCCCCAGAGAACACCACCTGTGACCAGCCACCAGCCTGACTGGATTGTACTTCAGTCACCACCATTCTTTGGACCCAGCCACACAGCAAGTTTTTAACCCGGTGAATTGTTCACGCGTCCAAGCCAAGAGCAGCCAGCTTCTCCAGGAGGATGCAGGGGGGACATTGTCAAATGCTTTACTAAAGCACATGCAGATGACATTCACAGACTTTTCTTCTCCCAACTAAATGGTTTAACTTGTAATAGAAGTTCAGGATGGTCAAGCAGGACCTCCCTTTCCCACACCCATGCTGGCTGGGCCTGATCCCCTGGTTGCCCTGCACGTGCTGTGTGATCACACTCAGGACAATCTGCTCCATGACCTTCCCTGGCACTGAGGTCAGGCTGACAGACCTGGAGTTCCCTGGGTCCTCCTTCCAACACAAATAATCACTCAATCATTGCAGATGCAGCAGACAGCCAAGTCAGTGTGGCCCTAAAGAAATAGCTGTCCTTTCAACTGAGCCAGACTATCCACAGGGATCTTAAAACTTCCTTCAAAGTAAGGATTTATGCTAAGGTAGATGTTTTGTACTTGCTAATCAAAGGACTCAGAAAGGGACTCCGATGTGACATAATGCATGCTAAATTGATATTTTTAGAAATATTTGTTACCTCAATGTCTTAGCATAAGCATTCAGACACTTTATTTAATAGGATACTTTCAATTAAAGTCTCAGAAAAAAATTGAGTAAAGAGTACAGAATTTGACTCAATGATTGAAATTTTTATAAAAACCCTGTTGCTGGCAACCAAAACCTGGAGGGACAACATAATACAGAACAATGAAGCCATTACTCTGAATTTATCTGTGCATTGCAGGAGACCATGTCATGAAAATAGTTTAGTTTCACTTCCATAAAACCAAATCAAATTTTCTCTGGGATGTTTTTTCTTGGATGTTTTTTCCTTTTGCTTTGAGCTTCACACAAAAATAATTATGATTAATACTGTAAATATTGGGGAAATGCTATCTCCCTTTTAAACTGGTAGTTAAACCTCCCTGCTAACAGGCATTCACAGTCTCCAAACCAGCTGAATCATCATGTAAGATGAAAACATCAATATTTAAAACATAACTGAGGATGGGGGTTTCCTCCATATATCTAGATAGTAATTAGTATCAAGTTCCTTTTGCTCCATTTAAGTAATTAATTAGACAAAGAAAAAATGGATTATTGCAACATACAGTACATGGAATTAAATCTTTAACTAGTTTGGAGGATTTAAATGTCTTTTTTAGGAGCGTTTTTAAAGAAGGAGACAGAAGGATCCCTCAAGGTTGTTCAAGAGATATGAGAAAGATTTTTCCAAGAGCTTAAGCATTTCTTTATAAGCCAAATAAAATAGGCATATCTTTCTTTTTCACTATTCAAAATTATCTGTAAATCATGTCACAATTAATTGTTCAGAATTTCCCTTACCTTAGGAATGCCTCTTGTGAATTATTGCTCAATTGCATTGGACAATGCAAACTCATGGTGAAGGTATGGTATAGCTTCCATAATTTATCTGGGGGAAAAAGGAACATTTCAGAAGGGTTGAATAGATATACCACTGGTGGTTCCTTTAGCTTCCAAACCCCAGTTGTTGCTACCTTAGACAGCAATACATTAATGGATTTCCACAATTTTCCATTATCCATTAAAATGTGGTTTTATTGCAGAAGTTGGGCTCTAACAGAGTGAGTTCACGTATTTTACTCCTGAAATTATGCCCTTATACACTGTCACCCAAAAACATGACAAAAGTAAAAAGTCACATGAAGTGTCAAATGTGGCTTAGGAAGGTACCTACAGTATAAGTGCCATTTAGTAGTGTTACAGTACTGCAGGCAAAAGTCCAAGAAATACAATTTGCAAACTGTTCTCCTTACAGTATCTGTATCTCCATACAGATAGCCTGTATGTGTGTGCCTTTGCATGTGCACAAAGTACACTAAAGTATCCACTCCTCTATGCAGTGCACCCTTGATCAAGTCTCCACTGTACTAAAACCTCTGCAAACCCAATCTAGATAATTTTAAATTTCTCCTTGTCTCCTTGTCAAATGCAAGTATGCAAGGATCAAAATTAAGTCTGTTGCAATTGTGAAACGTAATTCAAATTTCAGTCATATAAAGGGGAGGAAAATATCTTGTCTGTCTTGGAGTATGGCATAAAGGAGAACAATAATTTCAGAAGAGAAAGAAATATGGGTATTTCAGTGAGTTATTGAGGTAAGCATTATTAACTTCACATGAAGTGTGGCAGAGCCACAGCTTTCGGGACTGCTCTGGCATGACTGTGAAGTGGTTTTTGCACAGTGTAGTTATCAGCACTATTTCTCTAAACTACTCACTTTTAATAAACACTAATGATTTGTCTCTTCATTGTCATTACAGTCAGAAAAATACATTATCCTATAATTTAGAATTTTATTGATTATAATGCACCTACAGAGATGTGTCAAACTTAGGTCAATCATAAAAACTTTTATCCAGCAATTTTTAACACAGGAAAACTCTGCGTACAAATTACTATGTGACAGACAATAATTATAAACCCAAGTCAGATAGCAGGGTGAAGAAAATTCCCAGAATGGTTAGAGGTGAAAAGAAAGTGTGGGGAGATTTAAGGAGAACTCTTTTGTATGTTTTTGTGAAGAAAATCTATGAACTTTATTTTTGGAAAGGAATTTTCACAAAAAATATCCCTCTTTCTGTTTTTGTTCAAATGAAAGCTTAATAAGTAACCTATGTGAAGCCATTAACTGAGAAAGGCACTGATGCTTTGGGAAGTTCTCCTGGTGTACTGCTACGAGCTGTGGTGACTGTTTCTTTTGAAGCTTCTGGAAGCCTTTATCCCTGGATATTTTTAGTCCTGGATTGGTCAAGTCTCTGGCTGCTGCTATTGTTCATCCCACAATAACAACAATAGCACTTGGCAGTGACATGTGATGCTAAGGTGTTTTAGTGCTGCTATACATACTTCAATTAATTTTCAAAACAGCCTTTTAAGTATTATTAGCTACCATTTTTTTCTTTTTTTTCAAAATAAGAAAATGAGATACAACACAATGAAGTCACACATCCAAAGCTTATTGTCATCTAAGTACTAAAACTCTCCAGTTGCTGGCTATCTATTGGGCTTTGCTTAGGCTACGAGACCCGTTTTGTTACACTTGCAAAAACTTTTGTGCAGAGATTTTCTTTTTCTTAGAAGTTGTACTTGGAAATTTGCTGTGGAAGGAACCACAGAGAATTCAACAATGAAAAAAATTTCAGGATTTAAAAGTTCTTCATCCAAATATCAAACTATGATATGCAAGTTTGCATCTTATTGGTAAAGCCTGTATTCCAGTGAAAGCCAAAATTTCCCTTTCACTCCCTATTTTGAACCTGTATTTAGAACTATGCCCAGGTAAAATGCCCTGCAACTCAAAACATTAATTGGGCTGCCAACACATGTAACTGGTGTGTTTGCAGTACCCTGATAGAGGGACCAGGCCTTTGCAGGAATTGTGAAACCACCAGGATTACAACTCCAAACTCAGGTCTCAGAAGCTGCTGATGAAGTTGGCTTTGTTTGAACCTATTTACCCCTTACCTCCTCTTTCCTATCCTGCATTGATTTTTATTTTCTTTTGGGTTTCTTGAAAACCTTCTTCTCTCTAATACAGACAGAAAAGGTTAAAGATTAATGCTTTCATTTCACATTAAATTGCAAGCTCCAGAACAGTGGGAGATTCTTGTTTTATTTACGTATTTATTTACACTTGCTAGCAAATAAAATGTCGTCAGGAAATATTTTGCATTCAGCAATGTACAGACATGCAACAGCAATGAAAGTCAATTCCGTGAGTAGATTCGGGCCCTAAATGGGAAGGAGTCACCTCACTTAAAAAAAAAAAAAAAAAAGTCCTGGATTTTCAATAAATAAAAAATGTTGTGATGTCTTAAAAAATATATTCTAAGAAATTAAAATTCTGATCTATTTTGAAATAAATTAAGTAGTAGGAATTATATCACATACTGGCAACAGGTATTGTCTGGAATAAATTTTGCCATTCCTTGGGAGCAACATATTCTCCATTTCCCACACAGCTGGAGCTATGAGGAACACCAGAAGAACATAAAGATCTATGCCATTATTTGCAAGTCTATAAAAAAATATTCAATAGTTTTTAAGGTAAGCATATTGCAATTTTGACCTTATTCCCACCTGCTATTCAATGACATCTCTTGATTGATCATCTAATGTACATAGGAATAGAATCTCAAATGAGGGATTAAAATAAAATTACTCCCACAGCAAACATAATCCTAGTCAATATTTTATAAAACCTTGACTTAGGTGATCATTTCATTTGCGTTCCTTTTCATAAAAGAAGATTTACACGGCCTATGATGGCACTAACCTTTTCCTTGGACGGGTAGCACATCTCTCATATATTTACGTAATTATCTGATAGATCTCTTGAATTATCACCAGGGAAAAAAGCATGAAAACATGTCAAAACTATTTAAAGGGACCATTACATGCATATACCTGTCCCTATTCTGTTTTCATTTCTCTGTTGATATAATATCACAACCATATCAAAACCTTT
Organism: Acrocephalus scirpaceus scirpaceus; assembly: GCA_910950805.1. NCBI lineage: Eukaryota > Metazoa > Chordata > Aves > Passeriformes > Sylviidae > Acrocephalus > Acrocephalus scirpaceus. The sequence goes on from OU383780.1 coordinate 43,376,922, forward strand.
GGTCATTGCTTGGGGAAAAAAAAAAAAACACCTCATGATTTTTTACATTATGAAAGCAGAAGAAACTCACTCCCATGGCGAATTAAAGATTTCTTTTCCTGTACAAAAGCTATTAAGATCACTTTGAAACTACTTAGTCAGATTTTGGTTCGTTCTTATTCAAAATCTTACTTTCTCTTCCTCCTAGTAATGAGGTTAGCTATTCCCTCTTGAGCTAGATTAACTCTTGCACAAAAGGCTGTAGGAAAGGACGGAGGTGGCCAGAGCTTAAGTGACATCTAAGTGGAACATTGGTCAAGTGCTGGCCCTCTGCACACAGTTAATTTTATACATTAAAAAAGTATTCTATAACTGGAAATAGAGAGTACAAAAGAACTCTTCTGGCCATGTGACTTCATACACTGTGGTTTTGCTTGCAAATGTAGTTACTTGTACAGATCATACCATGTTCATTTGAGTTTTTTCTTCCTTTCATCTTCTGCTACTGCTTCCTGTTAAGAGTAATCTATGTCACACTAGAGAGTAGATATGCTGGAAAACAATTAATGAAATTTAAAACACAGAGAAAAGTAATTAGGTGAATTGTCTCCACTTAGATTATCAAAAGGAGCTTTGAAAATCCAGCTCTTTGATTTCCTGCACTTTGTTTCATGCCTTTGTAATACAGTTTCAGAGATGCTTTGAGGCCAAGGTTTTTTGTAGTTTCAGGGAAAACTTTGGAAACAAAAGGCTGTGTGTGCACATAACATGTATGAACATTATAAAAACTGCTATTATTGAGTGTATAGGTTGAAAAGGAAGGACAGTTAATAGAAGTAAGTTAAATTTTTCAGAAAAACTTAGCATCATCACATCATCATCAAGAAATTCAGAAGCTCAATTTATTGTGTGTTTTAACTATGAAAGCTGGTTTATTACTTTGAAATGGCAGTGATTCATAAAAAGATATATCTGGACATGAAAAGATGGTTTATTTAACTATTCTTTTCAGTGAATTGGAAGAGAAAAACATTTTCCATGTATAATGGTAATGCAATAATAGTAATTTTTTTTTATAATTTAATTTTGAGAGCCCAGACCAAAATCACATATCTGGTGATTCCTAACCTTTTGGGTTCATTTAAATTAATCAAACACATTTCAGTGCACTGGGCAATTTGACACATGCACTTTTGTCAAAAAGGGAAAGCATAGTGTATATGTAATATTGCATTTTTCATCATATTAAAGAGTCCATTTTTCCAGTAGTTGCTTAATCTTCTCCACTTAAACAGCCACACTTTTCTCCAAACAGCTTATTCTTCACTAACTGTAATGACAGTGATTTAGCCAACTGTTCCTACATACTTTCTTCAGCTGCAATTTCCTTCTGCTGCACCCCACACCAAACAGCACTTGCCATATAAAGATGCTACTGTAGGGCTACATTAGCAAACCTCACTGGAAACATAGCCTGAACACAACTTACTCAGAAACTCTGAGTGGCTTTTATAAGCTGGAAGTTTCATGTTTTCTGCTTTGGTTCACACTCTACAGGTCAGCTCTTCTCAATACCTTTGCATATTATGCTTCTTTAGCAAAATGAAAGTTTTACTCTTTTTTTGTCATATCTTCCAACAGCCTGAAGATTGTTTGACTTCATTCCTTAAGTTATGTTTTTTTCTTAAACTAGGCCGTGCTTTCCTCCTCACTTCTTCAGGGAAGCTCATAAGAAAAAGGGAGCTTCCCAGCATTCGCCCCCTGGGACCTGGAAAGAGGCCAGACCAGCCACTGGCCCAAGGCAAGCCTTTTTTGCCTTTTCTATGGCCTCAAGGACTTGCACTAACTGAAAATATAGGGGCAAAGCAGTGATTACATGAACTCCCAGGGATGTAATCTGACAGAGAGACACATGGGGTAGTCACAATGCTGCTCAGAACTGAATCTGGGAGATTTAAACCAGAAGAGAAGGGGAACTTGTGGCACTTCTTATTGCATCATTTGTCTTCCAGAGCAACCACTCCCTACTTCCCAGGGGGTGTCATGTGTTTCATTACATACCTGAAATAGAGAATAAATCTTTTGTTTTCCTTTGATTCCATGAGGGGCCTTTGCTTTTTCTTCATTAAACTGCCTTTATCTTGACACACGAGGGGTTTTTTCCATCTTATTTTCTCCCCTTCTGTCCTGCTGAGGAAGGAAAGTGATAGAGCAGCTTGGTGGGCACCTGGCACTCAGCCAGGATCGACCCACCCACGTACACAGCCTTACGTAACACAGACTCTGTGACAGTGATTCATGGTTTGAAAGTGAGCACCATCTGTGCTCTCAGAAACTTCCCCAGCCAAGGTGAAAGGTGAGGCTTAACAGCTGTATCCTCTTTGCTTTCTAAAGTCCATCCAAAGCTGTCCAAAGGACAGCAAAATCCTCACACTAATAAGATTGTGACAGACAGACTCTTCCATATGTTCCCGTATCAATGAACTCATAGAGCAACTGTCCTTAGTCTTGTCATGTTGGTGCTGAGCTAATGAAATGAGGTACAATCCTGCTGCTCTCTCTAAAATGCTCTAATCTCAGCCTTCACCCTCTGGCACACTGCAGCTCCCCCTTTGACAGAAGCTGTCGCCGCATTCTGCAGCTCCTCTAAGAGGTAGAGAAGTCCTGTTTATGGTTCATAAAATAGGCTGCTCCTGTGCACATACCTCGATGACAGCCATTAATGATTTAGTTATTTGAATTGGTTCTCTGACCTTCAGAGGTCAGAATGAATATGGTAAGTAAATCGGATTCACATTTGATCTTCTTTTACTCTTTTTATACAGAAAAAAAAAAAAAAAAGCAGAAAATAAATTTTGAAAAACCACAAAGCCCATAGCTTTCATTTTTATTACAGGTAGTGGTGATTTAAACTTTTTTCCATAATTGCATAATAAAAAGAGACTGTAGTAGTTCCATATAACAAAATAGTAATATCTCTTTCAGGACTTTAGAATCCATTTGCAGACATGCATTGAAAGTGAAGCAAATTAATATTTTTTTCAGGGTATGCAGGTAGCCGCAAGATTTTGGCATTAATAATTCTAAGGGCAGTAAGAATGCAGTCTCACGCAGCTAGTTGAAAATGTCAGTACAGCTCTGCTGGGTTTTAAGCCTAAATTATAGTAAAATCATTAGCAGTGCTGGAGAACTTGGAAGAAGCAAGTATTTCACATTCTTTATTCTAGCATATAGCAAGAGGGGTTGTTTTTTGTTTTTTTTTTTTTCAAAGCAGCAGCACACAGTGCACTGGTTATTACAGCCAATGGGGGCTGATATATGTTTTTTAACACTCTCTAGGAGTCACTGGTCCCGATCAAATTCCTTTTAGGGGGCATGGACCTATGGTCAAGCCTGAGAACTGCTCCATCCCACTAGTAAACTAGGGACCATTAAGAAGAAAAAATCAGAACACTGACCTTTCTCTGGACAGAATCTGCTATCTAATTTCTCCTGCTATTCTAAAATACTGTTTCAAGCACATGGCTGAAAGTGCCCATAGCACAAAAAGCTCGTCAGTGCGTTGGTGCATTCTTGAAATGTGTATATAAGAAAACAAACTGGGTGAAATGGTGTTGTCTTGGGTTGGGTAGCCAAGAGGTTTGTATTCTATTTCATCTGTTGTAAAAGCAGATGAAAGCTTCTTCTTATCTCCTTCACCACCCGTCCATCCTCCAGGGAGATATCTGCTGCTAATGGGCCATTAAGGCTCATCAATGACATGACACATTACATCATCCCATTGTGAGATGCTCCACCCAGTGTGGGAGGGGCCAACTGTTCCTACCTGCATAAAAACTGAGGCTCAGGAACAGCAGGCATCTGGTTCTTTGCACCAGAGGAAGACCAGACCCATCTTACCACCACTGGACTTTTCCTACTCCATTATCTGTACCCCACAGAACCTCATCTAGGATTTATTTGGACTGCTTCCGACACCCTTACCAACAGGGTGTCAGGTCATATCCCTGACTCTGCCAGGATTTTTTCCAGGACTTCTGTTTTGCTTGCTTGCTTGTCTTTGTACTACTGCATTTGTATTTTGGTTTGTTGTTGTTGTTTTTATTCCTACTAAAGAACTGTTACTCCTATTCCCATATTTTTGCCTGAAAGCCCCTAGTTGCAAAATTATAATAATTTGGAGGGGAGGGGGGTGACATTCTCCATTCCAAGGGAAGCTCTAGCTCTCCCTGGCAGACAACTGTCTTTCAAAACCAAGACAGGTGTGCAGGTGAATGGTGAATGATGTATTAAATAGGTTCCTGCAGGCTACTGTAAAGAAAGTATAGATGGTGCATAGAGGATAAGTTCTGTGTTCAGGACAGTTGTAAAGAAATGCTGATAGGCCAAACAGTCAATCTGAAATCTAACCTCTTTTACGTCTTGTTTTACATAGCATGATAGGACTTGAGGTGGAATATGTGCTTCAGGAAAAGGCAGAGTGTTAGAGAGCCAAAGGATTAGCTTAGAAAAATCTCGTGGAAATAGGCATTTCCTGACAGATTTTCATCTTTTCTTTTTTTTCTTCTCAAAACTGGTCAGAATTGCACACTGCTTATCTCTTCACCTTTTAGTGGTTTGCATCCATTATCAAGATTATGACTGTGGGGTTTGCATTAGTACAAACCACTCTGATAGGGGGGTAAGAAGTGAAAGAAACACTATGTGGAAGTGACCTATTTTCTTGTTATTGTTTCAGAACTCAGCCAGCTGGCATGGCCCCAGGTCAGCCACGCCACAGAAAACCTTTTCATTCAAAGTCACTGGCTGTGATATTTCAGAGGAGAAAGAAAGAGAGAGATTTCAACTCCTTTGTGCTACTTTGAAGCTTCTCTAATCATAGAATCACAGAATGACTTAGGTGGGAAAAGATCTTTAAGATCAAGTCCAACCATAAACCCAGAATTGTGAACTCCACCAATAAACCACATCAGTGTCATCTTTGTGTACTTCGAATAGGAAAACAGCTAAGAACAAAATAGTATTCAGAAATATGTGTATCAGAACCTTTTGCGTAAAAAAGGTACATTTTGACCACACAGAAAAAAAAAAAAAAAACACGCTCAGAAAGATATTATCCCAATTCCTTAACCACTTTTTAAACAAAGAAGATTTTATATCCACAAAGCTTTTTAATTTTATTAAATTCTTTCCCCTGCCTTTGATTTTTAATTGATCTGGAAAATGGTGAACATAATCTGAAAATATGTCACACACAAAACCAGCATCCTTCCCTGTGAGAGGAGGATTCTTCACTTACCATGTGCCACCCTGCATCATGGAATCCTGCACTGCAAATATACTATTGGCATCTGACAAGAAGATTACTCTTTCTCTTTTAAAGAGACTGACTAGAACTGGAGTGAGGAAAGCATTGGCATCTAAAAGGGGCAATAGCTGACAGTCTCATGGTTTCCATGCAACCCACAGATTTCCTCCTATTTGGCAACTGATCTTTTTTCTGACATATGATAAGATTGATAAGTGAGACTTATTTGTCAGACTTGATGTTCTCCATAGATCTGTCTGTTCTCAAGATGTAGGGAATAAATAATCCATTTTATGGGCTCTGCCAGGTCCCAGGTGACTGCATGGAGGAGTAGAAAATTGCCTCTTCTTTCACTGAAGTGAGATCGAGGGCCCTTTTTCCCACAGAAGCCATGCTGTATTTAGTCTCCTGTAGCATCTACTTCCAGTCCCTGAGTTCTCATGGAAAGGGTTGCTGCGTAGGGGAGGAAGCACTATACAAGAACAGAGGATGTCTTTGGGGATCTGAAAGAGAACAACTGTGTTCAGGGCAGCTTCTTATTTCATTAGATCTCCCTGATGCTCTGCTTCCTGGTACAAGTGGTGATAGTACAGAGCTCTGTGCATGGAAGTCAGAGGTGCAAAACAAATCCCTTCCAGGAAAGTGTAAATTAAAATTAATTCAGAATGGCACCAGAATTAGAGGAGATACACATGTGAGCATCCATCACATAAGACTGTTGTTTGTACTCAGAGGGTTGTTAACTGCTTTGTTGAAAACCTGAAGGAAACCCCTGTCTCTACATGATATAAATTGTACAGCTGAACAAAGCATACCCAGTGGTCTAAATCTATAAGGAACTTAGTGAACAATGATCTTAGAGAAGGAAAAGACATGACAAATGAAATTTTAAATATAGAGTTCTACAGTTGTAATTTATTTTCTTTGGTAAATGCTAGCACTGAAATGAATGCTGAAAACTCAGGAGGTAATTGGTAAACATTTTCATACTTAGGTGGTATGATTGATTCAGATTGATGAGTGAAAGGGAGCTTTATATAAAGCTGCAGGTGAACAAGAGGATTGTCTTTCCTAGCAGGAAAATCCTGCTGGCAGCAGAACCCCACACGCAAGGAGAGGCAGCCATATTCCTCTGTACAAGTCTCACTGCACACATCTGGCCATGCAGGTGAGTGACCCTCAGGCACCACGCAGCTGGTGATAACAGCACAGCCCCAGGGTGGGCAGGACCTGGGCATTTGCTGTAAGGACATGCCCCTCCCTTCCACTGCTGCCAAAGGGATGTGGAAGACACCATCCCACTCAGCTGCTGGAAGCGCAGCCTGAGAGACTGGGCTGGTGTTGGAGCTTTAGCCCAGGTGCTCAGACATGGCCTGGGACACAGGGCAGCCTTGCTCCTCCACCGTGTTGGTTTCCAGCTCTAAATCGTGCAAAGCAAGAACAGACCCAATGCAGGGAGAAAAGTGAAAGCCCATCATGAATATTGTCCACAAGCAATTGAGGAATTCAGCACCAATGTAGGAGAGTTGTTGCAATTGTTTGAATTGACTGAATCTCAGACTTCTCTCCTGGTAAAAAAAAATCTTCAGAGGTTTTCTCTCAGTCTACTTGATGAGCCTATCATCAAAATTAGCACTCTGCCACTAGTGTTTCCAGGTGCTGCCTAACTCAAGGTTTCCCAAACAAACACACTGAAACAGAAAATCCCTCTGAAATCTCATTCTTAGTTGCAGATTTCCATCTGTTCTTTCCTTGCCATCTCTATCCTTCCATGCACAGAAAAGTCAGAACACTGAAGAGTAGTTGGGGAACTGGACTTGATCAACATTCAGGAGTCTGAGTGTGTGAAGGAAATTCCAGAGACCACTGTCTTGGGTGACATCTACTATTTCACCTAAGGCAGACTCCTGTATTCAAAATATGTTGATACATTAGCACACAGTTCTGCTGACAAAAACAGATTTTATATCTTTCTTCAAGGAAATACCAAAACAATTTCACCTGTGTTAGGTCAATATCAGGCATAAGAGGGGAAGTCTAACTGAAAAGCTCATAAAGCCTGGGAATGTACATGACTTTAGCTATAAAAGCAATCACTTTTCTGAAGAAATCAGTAACAGGAGTGTTCCCTAGGCACAAAAACAAAGCTAAATACCAAAATCGTTCGCCGTAGGAACACCCTTGCTGTGCAACAGCTTTGGCACGAGTACATCCCCGGACTTCTCCCAGGCAGTAGAAAAGGAGCATAAACCTGGCGGCGGAGGGGAGCGGGGGAGAACGGAGTGGAGCGGAGGGGAGCGGGGAGGAGCGGAGGGGAGCGGGGAGGAGCGGAGGGGAGCGGGGGGGAGCGGAGGGGAGCGGGGAGGAGCGGAGGGGAGCGGAGGGGAGCGGGTGTCCCGGAGCCCCGGCGCGCAGGGCGCGGTGCCGGCGGGCGATGCTGCTGCCGCCGCAGGCAGCAGTTGCCTGGCAACTCCCGGCTCCAGCCGCATCCTGAGCTGCTCTGCCAGCCTGCCTCTTCCACCCACCCGTTGCATTTTAAGCAGAAAACAATTCTTGCGTTATCGACAGCAGAGCCCGTTAAAGATTCCCGGTAAACAAAACCTCGGACAAACTAAATCAAGTGCGGGGAAAAGTCAGGCTAAGACACATTGCTCTTCTCCAACACCCGTGCCTTCACTTTGCAGACACTGCCATTTGAAGCGGGGCGTAGCGCTGGAACAGGGGCTTAGTGCACTGTGCTGGCATTTCTCTTGGAACCAGAGGTTTGCAGGCCAGCTGACTAATTAGAGCCTCAGCACAAGCAAGGAGCTGTCCTAAAATAACAGGCTGGGTGGATAAGCATGCACTTGGGACTTAAAGTTAATATCCACTGGAAGAAATTAAATCTTTTTTGAGTGACTGGGTAGCCAGATCATGATGGGAAGGGGGGAGTTTGGCATATGAGAACAGTCTGGTGAATCATGCTGAGAAATTATTAGATTTTTTAAAAGTACTCCACCACAAAAAGGGCTAAACACCTTCCTCTGATGAAATAGGGAGAAAACCGCTGTTAAAAATCTGACACAGAGAAAAAGAATGTTTAACAGCTAGGAGGAAGGCTGTGAAACTGTGATATAATAGCTCCACTGAATGTTATATAAAGATTTACTATCTACTAGGCATGAAGCTGGGTGATTTAATACAAACTTCAGTTCCGTGTGATAGCTAGCAGATAATGACATATCCTGAGGTACAAGCATTTGAAACCTTTTTCAAATCACTCATGGACCATCTGCATGCACGTATCTCTGATGCATGCCCTGAGTTTGCCGTATTGCAGTTAGCCAATTTTTTGCCTTTTATCCCTTTTTCCTCATTCTGCTCTGCTAAAAGGAGAGACCAGATTACTTTCATGAATTTAGACTTTCAGAGTGAATTAAAAAGTTTTAAAAGGAGCAACTTTTTCATCTTTTTTTTTCAAAAATAACTTCCTTGGTAGGTGAATACACAAAAACCTCCCATCCCCCAAAAACAAAACAATAAACCAACCAACCATCAAACAAACAAAAAACCCCTTTCCCTATGTACCTTGGGGACCAAATATTAAAAAATTTTTGGCTATCAGGTTTTGAAAAGAAATTTTGAAAAAAAATTTAAAAGAAATCCCTCAGAGTCCAAGGGGAAATATCATGGCAGAGAGAGGCAGAAATTTAAGTGCCAGTGCCCAGCAGCATTATGCATTGCAGTTTTTCATCCACAGGAGGACACTGGACCCTGTATTAGTGAGACAGCTGGATAACATAATACTCGAGTCTATTGTCCAGGGAGACCAACTTCTTAGTGCTCTGCATAAAGTTTCATCAAATACTTTTTCATTGGGTAGAAGGTTGTGTTCTGTGGAAGTTCATAAGCAGAAATATTGGACAAACCCTATCAGATGGAGCTGCTGCTGAATTCTGACAAAGTCTGGCACTGTTTGCAGCCTTAGTGAACAGTGGGGTCCTGGAAGCTCCTTTCACTGATTCCATATGACATTGGGACAGACATTTGATCCTATTTTCTTCACTTTTTAAAACAAGGATGATTATGTTTGTCTTCACCATGGGACAGTAATTATAGCTAGTTTCTAAAGAGCATTTGGCATTTGGCAAGATACTTTTTCTATGGTGTTTACATAAATTCAACCAATTAAGGAAATTTCTAAGGAGCAAGCATTTATATGAATATATTTGTAAATTTAAAGAGGAGTGCCATTTTGATTTTCTCCTTTCTTTTCTAAATCCCTTGCAATCTCAGACTCAAAAATTTCTGAGGTAGATGTGAGATCTTTTACATGTCTGCAGTACAAATCCTGATCAGGGCATCTGGGCTCAAGCTCAGTGTAATTATTGAGTAGTACAATGTTTCCTTCAGAGGTGGTATTGGCTGCTAGCTTGGTGTGGATTCTGAAGCCAGCAGCAGACCCCATTTGGTTGTGGAATGGTAGCATATGTTGTCCTCCATGGGATTTATCGGTGGGATTCTTTCCTCATCATTTAGCAAACAGTGAATGACCATGTAATGTCAGAGATCCTGACTCAGCAAGCTCCTTTGGCATTGCAAGGTCCTTAAGATCACAAGAGGTTTTATAGATATGAATGGTCCCACCAATAGACACAAACACAACCGAGCTGTGACAAGTCAAAATGATATAGCTTCCAATTAGAGCCCAGAAACAATGCCCAGAATCAGATTCTATATAATGCCTTTACAAGTGACCTTTGGGGACAGTTTGCTACATGGCTGCTGAGAGAATGTTACTCAGGGAAGCTGTGAAATGAATGACAGTACACAGGCCAGAAATTGTAATTAGTTCACTGTACATTTCTCTTATGTGAATGCCAAAGTTCAGCAACATTAGTTTTACAGGGCTTCAGTTAGTCCTTTAGATGACCCAGTTTAATATAATCCACATGATTGCACTGCTGCTGAGACTTCTTTGTTGGTGCAAAATCCTGTGGCTTTTAAAGACTGACCTCAGAAGGAAAGCAATGACATATTTGGAGGATATAGACAGCTGTACCCTGCCTAAAAACATTTGGACATTTTGACAATGCTTTTAAAGCTGGTTCTGTGAAACATCATAATGGAGCATCAGATGCAGGAAATAACTTAGTCTTATGTATCACTGACTGTGAAGTACAGATTCAATTGTGAATTAATTGAGGATTTGTGTGCTTTCTGTGAACTACTTCAAAGTGGTTTATGATAACTAATGCACTTCCATTGCGACATACTGGTAATTATATCATGTGTATCCCAATGAAAGGAAAATATGTTGTGACCCCATCATATTTTTAAGATTTTCCTTGCTGCAGTTTTTGTGCCTTGCTTTATGGAAGGATGGTATTTTCTGTGCTGCAGGTTGTCTTCAACAGGTATTCAGTTCACACCAATAGGAGAAGTCATTTGAGACCTTTACAGTGGCCATTATAGGATCTCTGTACTTCTTTAGAGCTTTTCTAAATCACAGTGAACATTGGATATTTTGAAACTCACCTTCACCACATCAATTCCCAAGATACTTTTTCTATGATGTTTACATAAATTCAACCAATTAAGGAAATTTCTAAGGAGCAAGCATTTATATGAATATATTTGTAAATTTAAAGAGGAGTGCCATTTTGATTTTCTCCTTTCTTTTCTAAATCCCTTGCAATCTCAGACTCAAAAATTTCTGAGGTAGATGTGAGATCTTTTACATGTCTGCAGTACAAATCCTGATCAGGACATCTGGGCTCAAGCTCAGTGTAATTGTTGAGTAGTATAATGCTTCCTTCAGAGGTGGTATTGGCTGCTAGCTTGGTGTGGGTTCTGAAGCCAGCAGCAGACCCCATTTGGTTGTAGAATCTGCAGAAGAAGCATGCAGATTCTTTTGAGTAGAAAATGTAGGCAAAAGTGGGGTGGTTATTGCACAAGTCTTGACTAATCAAAGGTAACTCATGCACTGCCAAATTTGCTGTGCTGTACTTGAGGGGCTAAAGAGTTGATGTGAATTACAGGCTTTAAAAGGTGTGAATGTGACCATGAGAAAGCCAAAAACCTCTTGACGCAGAAACAACCTCAATAACAAGTGAAGGGGAGTATCTCAATTAGCATGAGCTGCTTAATATAATTTGCCTTTATGTGAATATTTTTCTAAATGCTAGAAGACTAAGTCTAAATCACCTTGTTGTTCCTGAGGAACCACACAACAGGATTTCATATCTTGTCAGACTATATGGCCAAAAAGGATAATAATAACAATTAATAATGGTTATTGTTGCTGTGATAAATAAGTAGATTTCAATATTTTTCCCTATATTACTTTCCTTTTAAGAACCTCTGTGGTTGGTAGCATTCTCAGACACACCTTTTCTACTTCTGTCTCTCCAGCAAAGCGTAGAAACACTTTTAAACAAAATGTATTTTATACAACTGCATTAGTTCAGAAATGAGGCTGCACTATATTAAATTCAGATTTTACATTTTCCAGGGAATACAGAGGTTCAGGCCTTTTACAGTCATTAGTCAGAGGCAATTTGTACAATCATTCTGTTGAGCAGAGATTCTGAGCTAGATGTGCACCTGTATTTCAATAACAGCTTTAGCGTATGAAATATATCCCAGGGAATTCTTTCCCTGTCCCTTTGGCTTTGCCCACTGTTAGCTTGTTTTTGTTGGATAAGTATACAAGAAATCTATAAACCTCATTATTTAGCCCTAGAAATAAATATTATACTTTGGCACTTGAGTTACTCCAAGGATCTCCCCATCATCTTGGGGGAATTGCATTGTAAAAGATCTCTAAACTGGATGACAGGCTTGTCATTTGCAACAGGAATATCAGAAGTCTACCCTTCTCTTCCCAAACCTGGAATCTAGGATGACAACTAGCATAATTTAAAGTAGGTTAAGGAAGGCACTCAGTCATTTTCCCAAGGAAAACATTGCACTCTACCCTGATAACTCCATCACAATTCTTAGGCAAATGGCCTTTCATATTACTGTGTCTGGGGACTGAGAAAAGAGATACTACCCAAGTATTTCATTGTGTCACAGAATATCTTTCTCTTTTTTCATCTCTCCTAGTACATCTGGAGCTTATAAGTTTTGCTAGTCCTCTAGACAGATGCACTATTTGTGCTGCCCTTTCTATTGATAGGACAGTGCATTTTTTTCACTTGATCTGTCTTCCCTATGAAGCTGCTGGTGTTGGTGTGGCATGCCCACTCTCTAGGGCAAGACAGGCTGTCTTCCCATTTTCGTGCTGTATATTTGTACACAATTGTGACCCCCATCTGTCTCAGAAAGGATTCCAGAACTTTGATAAATATTTTAGGAGTACATATTAATTTAGTGTTGCAGCTCTTTCCAGGAAATATTCAAGTTCAGAATGTTATACTCAAATGAAAGACAGGAAAGGAGAGAAAAAAATATTGTTTTATTTGAGCAGTGCAGATTCAAAGGAATAAACTTTCTGTTGGTCTAAAATGTTGTTGACAGATCACTAATCTCACTAAATCTGTCATAGGCTGATCATAATTTGCATTTGAGCCTGTTTTCTGATTTTGGAAGTTCCTAATTTCCCAAGATAAGCAATTTTTTTTACTATTCAATCTCTTCAGGAAGATGATATGTGAAGAACTTTCTCTGTAAAGAAAAAGAGTCCAGTTGTGACCTTCTGATTGAAGCAGACTGATCTGTGAGTTATCTGTGTCAGTTATTTCAAGTAGATCCCTCAAATTACCTGCTGACTGAAATGGAAGGATTTAAGGACAAAAGAAATTTGACATAACATGAATATTGCATTGCTTTCTGGGAGGCACTGCACTCCCTTGTGGGAATTTCAGCTACCTGACTCTTGACTATTGGCAATCTGCTGCCATTTAATTACATTTTTACAGATTAATCTGCTCATATTTTTTTGCTCTACTTGAGTAAAGCAAAAAAATCATTACAAGTTAGGTGACTGGGAGAGGATTTCAAAGAGCAAAAATGAGCAGTCACAAACAAGTGACTGAAGTAGAACAGAGAGAATGAGTCCCCTGCCTGGCCTGGAATAAGCCAGTACTCCCACAGGCACTATGATAGAATATATTGTAGTTCCCTATACCACAAAAATGAATAGTGAGCATAAGGACCATTGAGCTTTAAACTTTCCCAGTAGGCTACAGTTATAGAAATATAAGGAATTTGCACAATTCCTCAGAATGGGAATTGTTGACTCAATGGTGACAGGGTTCCGTGGCTTACAGGCTGGGCCATAAATTCAGGGAAAATATAGGAAACTGGGTTAAAAAAAATAATGCTAAGTATTGTCTGTCTAAACTGAATAAAGATTTGGTGAGCTGGTGGCCTGTGTCTAAAACTGAACAGTGTCAAAAGACTCTGAGGAAGACAGACAACTTTCATGCATCATAACCGTGTAGCAGCCCTAGCAGACAGGAGATGGAATCAGTAAGACCCAGGGCTCTTGTGATTTGGTCTTGGTTAATAGTCCTCTTTCCAGCCGGAGGGTGACCAGATGACCTCCAAGGATCTTGTCAGCTAGATATGCAATGATTCTATTAATTAAGCACGAAGACTGTCTGAGCATGTCTTTGCTCCTAAGTACATCTATTAACTTATTGCTAAGATGTGTGAAGTACAACAGTGTATTTGCTGCCTTTCTTTTTTCTCCATTGTGAATTCTAGAATGAAAAGAAAAACCTTTGTAGCAGTCACAGTAGCTTTAAGGAAAAACACAATCCCAGATTTTGCACAACCCTCCTTTAAAACCAGCCCAAGGAGGGCACTGCTGTTTCTAATTCCCTTTAAAGTCTTTTCTGGTCACCTTATTTGACAATGGGAGAAATAGGAGGCACAAGATGAAGACTTATTAACCACTTTAGATGGAAGAAATCCCAGGCTTAACAGGCATAATAGAGAAGTCAGTGACTGAGTAATCACCAAGACAACGACAAATTAGCTTGCAAAGCAGAAAAGAGGATTGCATTGCAGTGCCCTGTGCTATATTGGAGCCTATCTTTCAACAGGCCATCTTTGCACCTCCTTTTCCATTTCCACCTCTCTATGTATGTACCATACATTTGTATGCTCTGACTAGTACAGTCATCTGGTTTAAAAATGTCCAAGTGTTTTTGCATAATGTCTAGTTGTTCTTTTCTAAAACTTTCATAATCATCTTAGGTCTGCTAAATGATACTGATTAGACAACCTTAATGTCCGCTGTTATCTTAATTCTCTCAAGAGCAGACAGCTGCCTTGAGGGAGCATATAATAATGTCTCTCTACCTATTTATGCCAATTTGGCTTGCAGCCTAAAATTTCCTTAGCTAACAATTCAGAGTCAGATTTTCAAAATTAAGCCAAGAGATTTATAAGCACCTATACTTAAGCTTGTCTCCAATGAAAAAAAACTACAGAACAGGACAGTTTTACAAGAAGATCTTTGGAAGTCAAAATGAGTGATACGCACCCAGCTTACAGTGAAAGACTTGATTAGGGCTGCTTGATATTAGCTTCTGTTTAAGCTTTAAAAATCTCATCCTTAACAGCCTAATTCCAACTGCCAGTTGTTATTTACTCTTGTTCCTGTTCCCCACTGAGTGCTAGAGAAAAAGTTCTATGCTGAGATTAAATAAATCAGAAGTGATAATCAGTTTTCAGGCAGGGCAGTGTGACTTGTGCGGACTGAATTCACATTCCTGAAGGGAGATTTACAGTAGTTCAGTCACAGTTTTCTTTCTCCAAGAAAACAAGTAAAGAGCTTGCAAAAAGCTTGCAAAGAGAATGGCAAAAAGGCTGTGTGTAGACATTGTGTCAGCATTCCTGGTTCTGTAGCCTGTGCCAAACAGACTTGGGAAGGGCAGGCAACTCTTGCACCAGACTGCCACTGACAAAAAATTTTCTACTCTTAGGAGCTTATTTCCAGCATTCTACCAAGCAAAAAAAATAATCTGTGCCCAGTTTAGCACCCTCTAAATGGACATTATAAATTACCAGCTAAACTCTTTCACCATATCTAACACTACACAATCAAACTGCAGCAGCAATGGTATCTGAAATGCACAGTGGGTAAGAGTCAGTCAGACAGTAGCTGCCTGAGCTCCTGCTGCTCTTTATAAAATGCACTGAAAAGAAAATAAGCAGTAAAGGTCTGATATTTGTCCTCTTCTGGTGAATACACAGGTGCCAATATAGCTATGTGAGTCTTTCTTCTTTTGTTTTTTACTGTTCTGGTTTGGGGCATCCTTGAGATGTTCCAATGTGGAGTCAAATACAAGTCACTTGATGGTCATTGGATAAGTTATATCTAAATTAACACATGCTCTAGACAAAATTAAACAGCCTCTGGCAAAATTTTTTTTCTGTAAATAGGTGCATCAATACATAGTGTTTTCAGACTATTCATCAAGCCAGAAAGACGAATGAACACAACCACCTTCACACTCATAACATAATAGGTAACTTATTTAGAACAAGGAGATGTGCACAATAAAGAGATTTATTGTGTGACTAAAAGTAAAATTAAATTCCTGTTAAAATATTTATGTAGATGTAGCTGAAACATTCTGCTTAGAGATAAATCAGAGGCCTTTGGCATTTCACAGACATATCATTCCAATACTCTTCTGCTGCAAATTTAGTGCTTACAAGATGTTAATGGCAGTTCAGTTTTCAGGACAGTCTCTGCAGATTATTTTTGCTCAGCAGGTAGTAGGGATTTGCATCCATATTTCAAATATTCTTCTACCTCATTACCAGCTTCTTATTTCTTTGTGACTTATATCTCTATAAAATCTGGCTTGCTCTATGGAAAATGTAATTTCAAAAAAGAAAATTCTATGTAATGAGCATTTATCATATTCTTTCTTACTTTTTCCTTTTTTAGGCTTTTTTTTTCTAGAGAGACTGGATGAAAGAATGACATGGCATGCTTAATCAAAAATTTTAAAAGAGAGAGGAAAAAAGAGTCTTTTCTAAAAATCAAGCACTTTAAAAGAGTTTAAAATATCGGGGTACTTCTCTCAAATATGATACTCCATGTTAAGTGCTATCATTATTTGTTATGTTGCCTTCCTATGATTAAACTGAGATGTTTAAATAATATATGTATACTGGGAAGTACATTTGCTTGGGTAAGTTAATTTGTAAGAGTTGTAATCAGTACAAATTCAGTAAGTGCTTTTTGTAATATGGCTGAATGCAATGAAGTGATTTGGTATTCATGCAGATGTCACATGTAATTTCAGAGCTGTTACACTGTAATTTTGTAGCACTTAATAGAAATTATGGTGGTGGCAATTTTGTCACTGTAGGTAAGGGGCTCTTAGGGCTTCTCTCATAAATTTCCAGCTCCCTCTTTTCCGGTGTTTATGATATAGCGCAAAGTTAAAACCATCAGCCTAATAAAATCAGATTATAATTGATCAAACCCTGAAGAAGGGATGGATCAAAACAGCAAAATTTTAAACGTCTAGTTCAAGCAAAAATACTGACACTTTTGGTTCCACCTGTGATAGATGCAGAAATTCAGATCTACATTAGGTTTTTGGAACCTTTCTGCCTCATCTTATGCCCTCCTGCACCAGCACACAGGATTCCAGTACAGCGGAATGTTAGCCAAAGTTTGCTACCAGAGCTGGTCACAGTTTGGATTTCTGGTCTTTCAGCATCTCTACTGAGAGCCTTTTTCTTTTTGATCATTATAATACTCCCCACTTCTTTTGTGGAAAGGAAATAGCATGTTTGTACATTGGCATTTTCTTTTCCTTGAAGCAAAGGTATTGAGGGAAAGAAAAGTCCTTTTCAGATAGAAAAGGGATCACCTGTATAACAAAGCAAACAAACAAAAAAAAAGTGATACAATATTTTGTACTTGGCATTTCTAACCTTTAGATTTTGGACCTGGTGTTGCAGGTGAGCTAGAAAAGCAGCAGGAGGAAGAGGAGAATTTCACCACATTTTGTTTCACTTGTTTCCATGCCTCTGGGCTGTTTGCAGTTCTTTCAGATCTTATAGCAGGCTAAGATCTGCAGTAGGTATAAGCTCTTAACACATGGTCTGCACCCTGTGCCCTGTTGCGAGCAAGGTTCTGCAGAATAAAAAAGATAATTTTATAGCTTGTGATAGAAGATCTTTTATATCCACAGCAAAGCAGAGGAAATGCAAGATGTTCTACACTGCTCATGCCATGCATTTATATTCCCAGTTGGAAGACCAAATAAATAATTTAGTTCTGCCATCTCTTTTGAGATTAGTAACCAATAAGCACTGAACAGATGAGGTTAGCAAGAAATTTCTGATGCATTTTGCCTACTCAAACAATCATTGAATACCAGTTTTTGATTTATTATCAACTTAACTGAAAGTTTGCTAAAGCTGTGAAGTCTTTTCCACTCTATTGCCACTCAATAGAAAAATAAATTTTGTAGGAATTTGCTGGAAGTCATACATATATGCGTATATAAGTTTCTCTAGTACATAATAAAAGAGTTAAGGGCCTCCTGAAGTGCTGTTGTGGTTTGAAGTGGATTGTATGCAAACTATAGTTTCAGACAGAAGCACGAGTTTTATATTTCTTATTCTATTTTGACAGCACTGGTTTGTCACACCATATTCACTTGAGATTTTAAAAGTGTCCAAACTAAACATTAAGAGTACATTCAGCTTGAAATTTAATGTGACCCAGAATCAAATCCCTTTTTGTATCAATTCAAGTCTGATGAAATATAGAGTCATTTCCAGACTTAGAATATTAATCAAATAGCACTCTGCTTATGTGCTATCAGTACCTGGCCCTGCATGGAAATCAACTACTCAGTTGTGAGTCATTTTTCCTGAATGGGCTCATAGAGAGTCATGCAATATTCCACCAAGTAAGATTTTTGTCAGGCTGTCTCTGGGGACTTTCAGTCAGTTGAGCAACATACTAATTTCTAGTTAATATTTACCACTACATAATAAGACAAGAATACACAAACCTTTAATAATGTTTTCATTCAAGTAGGTCCTATTACTATTCAGTATAATTGGTAGATAAGATTAGGAAACCTCTGCAAGGAGAAACGTTGTACTATGCTTTTAACTAATCTCCATTTATGCCACTCAGACTTAAATTCCTTGCTCTATAATAATCTGCATTTATATTTTACATTATTTCTGGAGTCAAGTTAAATTCTATCATGATTCTAATTTTACAACTTGTTTTGAAGAGAAAAACTATACATATAAATATATTCCTTCTGCTGAAAGGTCTGTTGCAGTGAACTACCTCGCCATGGCAAAGAATTCAAAAATTGCTCAGGAGAAGGTAAAGCAATTTCTTCTATTTTTTTTTGCTGTCCTCACACATCTTTCAGAATAAATCCCATGGAAAAAGTCTGAAAGTATTTGGAATTGAAACCTGATTTCTGTGACACAATGGGATTCATCTTCAGAAAATGGTTTGCATCAATCTTCCACAGGAGATTTAATGAGACAAGTAACTGAGTGAGGTCTTATTCAGGTTACAATATATGGGATGGCCCAGAAGATTAACAAACTGCCAATGTGTTGGCTGATCTATTCAGGGACATATTGGCCCAAGCTCAGACAGAAATAAACCCAGCATCACCTGGCTTCTCTGGTAGAGGAATGTCAGCAAGAAACAAATGCAAGAAGCATTTCTCACTTTATCACTCATGCTGCTTCTAATCCTCTCCTGCTTCCTCTCTGCTTTTCTGGTAGTAGGGAACTTTAAGAATGCTTTATCCATCTGCACTGACCCATATCCCTCAGGACTGTGAATTCCACCAATCCATGATTACTGCAGCCCAGGCTGCCTCCAATCTTGATGTCACCAACTACCTCACTTCAATTGCTCACCATCAGGTCCAGTTTTGCAACCCTGTCTGGTAGGTCTGTCTATTACCTGGCTGAAGAAGATATCCACACTGAATTCCAGGAGTTTTCTGGGTTGCCTACAGCTTTCTGTGCTGCTTTCCCATCAGATGTTGGAGTGGTTGAAGTCCCCCAGCAGGATGAGAGCCTGTGAGTGTGATGCCTCCTGTAGCAGGAATAAGGTTTCTTCAATAGCCTCTCCTTGAATACACAGTGAATCCAGGAAGCTCAGAAATTAGAGGTTCAGAGCTGTTTGATGGACATCAGAGGAAAAAAGGGAAGAAGCACAATGTTTTAAAAAAAAAAAACTCCCATCATAAAGCAAAGCATGACTCACAGCTTCAGGCACTGAGTATTCCTGGCTCACTGACACAGAGACCTTCTTTCCCCTGAACCGAACAAAACCAAGGTTTGAAAGCAGTAATCATTTAACCAGAATGGTTAAATATCTGGAGCAAAACCAACACATTTATGTTCACAAAACAGAGTACACAACAGAATGTCTGTCCCATTACTGGCTTGACACAACTCTCTGAAAAGAAGGATGAACTTTCATTAAGGTGCTTAGGATCCAAGTGGGCTGACAGAAACTCACTTAAAGGCTGGTGTCATTCAACCACTAGTGCTATTCTGTAAGATTAAACTGAGCAGGTTTTTGGCTGTTCATATGCCTATATCAAATTAACTGAAAGAGGGAGAGAAGAAAAAAGGCCAAACACTTTCTTTTCAAAAGTATTAACACATTTTGCACCAAAAAAAAAAAAAAAATACAGTCATGTGGGCCTGATATTTCTGGGTCTGAGAAATTTTAGCCTGCTAACAGCTGCTAACTTTTCCCAACGGAAAACTTTTCAAGAAAGCTTCTTCTCAAAACAATCTTGGCAAACAACTACCTTTTCTCAAAACAATCTTCTCCAGGTGGTGTTTTGCTGTTTCTCTAGTTTAACCAATGGGATTAGAGAGGTGTCGTTCCTCTTCACCAATCATGTTAAGTCTGTATCAGAACACCTTATAAAAGGTAGTAAGAATTAGAGAATAAAGCTTTTTCTATTTTTCTTTTACTTTTTGCCCTCTGAAAAATTTGGAGTCTCTCATCTTTCTTTCGTGTCCTACAATGACACAGTCAACCTTGCAAAAGACCCCACAGAATCAGAAAAACTTTTTAAAACCTCTGGTTATGAGAAATTATTAACTGGATACTTATTTCCACAGTTAAAAGTAAATATTTTCTGACACTGTTTCCAAGTTGAACAAATAGCATTTTATAATACCTTGCTCATAATATTTGCATAATATTTTCATGTATCTAACTCAAATATAATGATATGAATCATTTAAAATAAGAATCCTCAGGATAGAACCAAATATGACGCTTAGCCAGCTTTACGGGGGATTTCAGAACAGATGACAGGATTTAAATGATAGGTGAACATAGCTTATTTTGAACAATCAGGGAAACAAAAAGAACTATATCAAGAAAATGTGTGCTAAAATTTACAGAAAGCTCTGAGAGACAGGCATCCTGAATGTCTCTGCGGGCTCATTTCCTGAGTGCATCATAACATTTGAAATGAGAAAATTTTGAATTTAGAAATGTGCTGGCTGGGTGAATTAATGTTGTGAGAGCATATACCATCAGCATTGAGAGACTTGGACCACAAAGAGGTTGATTAGCAGACAAGAGAGAGTGGCAAATTAAAACACGATCAGAGTCTAAATATGAAGACAAATCAGACAGCCCAGTAGAATTTAAAAGTTTATTTGAAAACTATTTCCTTACACTTAGAAAACTGATAAAACGAAACTTATCCAGAAAATACTTTGTTTCCGCAGGCAGAAACTGTAGTTGACACTTATCCTGTTCAAGATTAGTAACCAAAAATATAATCCTTTGGCACAGTTTCTTTATCATTTCATTTATTAGCTGTTGAACGTAATTGGTCAATTAGTAGTGCCAGATGGGATTCCAGTGGGGAATAGGAAAATAATTCTTCTTTTATTTATTTCTGCAAGGACAAGTGTGTGTGTTAGAATCATGATCCCTATTAAAACACACAGATGTCTTTGTATAGACTTGTCTCCTTAGCAGAGTCTATAAGAATTTATATGTAGTTTAGAACAGTGATCCAGGTTGTTGTCTTCTACCCTTTCAATGTTAACACTCTAGCCACTTGTCACCATCATTTTGAACCCAAATACAGAAATACTGAATAAGATTTATTGACTATGTCCTGTCAACCCTTCCCTATTGGGGTTTTTATATCTTCTTTGGATTATTCGGGTTAAATAAAATGTGGTGTTAAAAAAAAAAATCATTTCGGGAATAAGACACCACATCTAGGTGAAGGAAGAATAGTTTTGAAATTTGCATGCATGCAAAAATGAACGGCCTTTTTTAGACTGAGCTATTGGATAATAAAGGGGGGAAAAAATCCATCTTCGGAAAGTAAAGTAAAATATTTCAAACTAGCTATTGCCGGTTTTTTTGTGAATCAGCTGCCATCCCAATACAGAGCACACTGCAATAGAGCAGTAAATGATCTGCAGCTATTTACTATGAAACATTAGGTCTTCCATTAGCTTCTAAAGGTTTCTAACATTTGAGACATGTCCTTTCATGTTCAGTTCAAGCAGGGGTGTCAGTAAGGCTCTGGAGATGCCCTGATATACCTGAGATGTCCACAACATTCTGGGAGTAGAAGCTATACACCCGCCTGGAAAGAGGTCTGAGGACACTCCAAGGCACCTCAGGTAGCATGAGAAACCCTTCTTTAGACAACTGATAAAAGCCTCTGCAGTCTTTGGGCAATAATGTATGAGTCACCCTTGAGCTGCTACTGGATGCTCACTCATACAGCAATGAATTCTTTACGGTCATTTGAATTCCTGGCCGTTCATGCTCTGTTTGTGAAACTTACGATTTCTTTTGTGGTAATTCACTGAAAGTCCCTGCCTGACAATGAATTCACATATTCCTTTATGCAGGCATGCAAGCTGTCTGTTGAAATAGGCTTTGAATTTCTCCATCTAATCAAAACAATTTTAATAATTACTTCTCACACAACTTTTTTGTATTTAATTTATATTTTAGCTTCAACTTCATGTCACTCAAATGTTTCTTTCAAAGAGAAAATATCTTGCTAGCAAGAGACTATTTTTTCCTCTTCTTCAAGCTGTAATGTTCTTTAGGTATTTCCATAATCTGATATTCTGCAGCCAATGTTCATTTACATATCTGCAGAGATCGTGGTAGGGAATTCAACAGAGCTTGCAGCAAAGCCATCCATTTCCTTCAATCAAGATGGAAAGGAAATTGCTTGTGGGATAAGGTCTGTTGCCGATCCTCAGAACTATGCCAAATACATGCTGAAAGTAAATGGTCACCTAATTTTGATGTATTCCCTCATTTGTGATATCCGATACCCTGCTCAAAGCAGCCTGGAAAGGTTAGAGGCCACCTGTCAAGTAAAGAGGCCGATAATTGCTGCTGTATTACAGTAAAGGAGCCACTGGGGCTGAGTTCTGCATGTGCATGGCAAGTCACGTGCCTCCCTGGTGTAGCTCAACTGGCATGTTCATTGGCAGAGGGGAATTTTTCATCTGCCATCCATGATGATAATCACAGATGGGGAAATTTGTGTTACTAATAAAGAAATTATAAGAGGAATATATGCCATTTATTAAAAGTGTCAGTTTAAAAGGCAGCAGATATTACAGTAATACATCACTTCTTGACCCCAAAGTCTATTACTGTGCATGCTAAGAAAAGACATTTCTATTCCTTCAGGCTTTCATAGCACTGTGCCATTGATTTAACATTAAATGTGATTAGTTAGCATTTTGCTTTTTTCATATGGTTTGCTGCCAAAAAAAAATTAATTTTTGTGCTTAAAATGAAGCAAATCAAACTCCCACCACACATTCTGAAAGATCAACTGTAAATAAGATAATCTGTATATAAGAATCCCTTCATTCTTATTTTTATGCTAGATTATTCTAGCTTCAAATTAGCGTTCTATTGTAAGGGAACAGTTGCATTCTCTCTCTTGGTTCTCAGAAAGGGGCTGTACCATGGGACCTAGAGAGACAGCCCCCCAGAGCTCAGTCAGGCAAATACTTCTGCAAACGCTGCTGCTGCCAGATTTGCCTTCCCCAGCTCAGGCCAGAGGAGGGGTAACACAAGCACTCTGCATGTCCTTCACAGCAAAAACACCCATTAGCTTTAGCCTCTTTGACACAAGGTCATTCACTTCATGGTTTGATTGTGCAGCATAATGAATTAGGAGGGGTTCTTATGATTTAGCCCCCAAAAAGACATGATGCCTACAGTAATAATAGGCAACATGATCAATTTTTAACTGACAAAGCAAGTAATTTTTTCCAAAGTGATTTATGACCCTGTGTATGTCTCGGGTAGTGGATTCAGCTGTTTATGATGCCAGACATAAGTTTTACATCACAGTGCACAGATAACCTCCTCCACCTTACCTGCTGGACAGGTTTTGAACCAGCTCATTGTTGGCCACAGTGATGCAGTGGCTATTTGGCTTATTTGTGGATGCCTGTTCAGTGGAAAACAAAGCCATACCCTCTTATCCCTGAGAAATCTTATAAATGGATAGGCTCATTCCGTCACTTGTTGCATCAACATCCTGAGAACAAATGAGATTATGGATTTTGAAATTAATGTTGGAGAAAGTAGCACTGAAATTAAAAAAATCATCACTGAGAGATTTTGCTATCACTAAATTATTATTTTGAGCAAGCCCTCCATCAACCAGAGCTTTTACTTCAAGATGATAGTCAAGATTTGATGAGAATCCATCTAGCCCAGGAATATAATATATACCTAATTTTCAAAATGAGATAATAAAACCTTTGGGAAGGGGATTGTGATCTTAGGTATAACATTCCTTGACTTTGGGTGAGTTTTCTACAGCTAGGGTGAGAGGAAATAAAAAGGAACAAGAAAAAAGTATTTGTGTACTTGGGCATGTGTTGACATATGTATAAGATGGGCTTACTTATATGTTTGACTTTAAAGTTACCTCTATGTCTTGCTACAGATTCTGCACCAGATTTCTCTCCTTAATTTGGTGCTTTTTGGTGCTTAAAATGGACTTGGACACTGCAAAATAGTTACAAAAAACCTCCCAGCCAGATTTAATTTCAAATGGACCTTGGCCTTCCTTGTATTTTTATATGCTCTGGCAACATCCCTATCTTCAGCCCAAGCATTCTGTCCCTGCTTCCACCTTATTTGTCAGGAGTTCTTTATTCAACTTTGCAGGCCTCCTGTCCCTTTGGGTCACTTGATTGCCCATGGGGATGCACCATTCTGAACTCTATATAACAATTGTTTCTAGTTTTCCAAAACATGACGGTGGGTTAAGAGTAGCAGAAACTAAGAAAGAAGCCAAGAAAATATATTGTGTATTTCATTAGCAGATATTAAAACTTCACTGATATTATTGCTGCATTTTTTTTTATACTCTGGTAAATCACTGTTTTTCTCACAGACACACATATAAATATGAAACTAACCAGAGTATTTGGCATTTTGTTTTGAAGTTTTTATGCACAGTGTGCAGTGGAACGTGCTGACAGGAGTGTGGCTCTGACATTCACACTGTGCAAAAACATGACAAGCTATTACACCCCTCACAGTCACAGTCTGCTTTGTCTTTAAAATGATGATAATCCTCCTTTCCCATCCTGAGCCTTTCTGATTTAGGCAATAAGATCTTTTTGGATACAAATACCCATTAATTTCTGCTTGTTCAACATTGCCATCTCTACTGAGACCTACAGAGACTGCCACATTTCTAATAAACAATAATAATGAGACAACATGTACTAGGCTTGTGCTGACAAATACACACCTTCATTCTTATTCTTTACAAGTAATGCAGATTATTATGCGTTTATCATGCCAATAGCACATCTAAAATATGCTTCATGCCAGAATTATATAGATAAAGCCTTTACATCAGTCTTCAAAAAGGTCATATGTTTTACTGACTTAGATGGAAAAGCTGTTGTCTTTCTTTTCGAATTTGCCGTGACAGTTTATGAGTCAAATCCTGTATTGTATGAAATCTTTTCCTGGGAAGTGGGCAGTAAAGAACCAGGCAGGTGGCATTTTACAGACTTATAGGATTCAGCAGCTGAGCCCACAGTCAAATGAGAGATGAGAGCAGCAAAAAGGCCGCTCTTCTTTGGCAGTATTATAAATGGATAGAGTTACTCTCTACATGTGAAATTTCTTCAAATCCAGGGAGCAAATCAGATTAGAGGCTAGCATAATTCTTTCTGGATGAAATCACATTCTGTCCATAGAAATTCTGTGTGATGGATTTTTATTGCTAAATGCTGCTGTACAGAGAAATTCAGCACTGATACCATTTTAGGGGAGGCATTTGAAGGCTAAAGCATTAGAAGATGGTGCCGGACTGATACAGCCCACCCAGGATCAGTCTGCTCTTTTCAAAATTGCTTCTCAAGTACAAGACGAAAGGGCAGGGGAAAAAGACAATGAAGCTTCAAAAATAATTCCACTTAATAACAAGTCAAGCAAAACAATAGTCTTAAAGGATGTATGTTTGTTTGTTTCTTTGTTTGTTTATTTATCCCATGGAAGAAAGTGAAAAAAACAGGCCAAGTTGTCAGGACAGTAAGTTGGAACAGTAAGCTTAGACAGACTTTGGAAAGCGAGGCATGGACAAGTTTTGCCCTCTGTTAAAAAGATATTCTTTTTAGTATTATTTATTATTGTCTTTTGAATAGGAAGAAAATGGCCTCAAATTTTGCTAAATTAATAGTCCTAGGCATATGAACCACACAGACATCAAATTTCTAATTAAATTTTTGGAAAATTACAGTAATTTTAAAATATATTAAAAACTCTTGCATTATCTAATCCAAGAATCTTCACCTCATGCAAATATTGCATACAATGTCAGTAACTTTTTTTTAATTGTATCTTTAACCAAGATGTTAAAATTATTTAGAGCAGGGTTTGTCTTCTTATTACTGGCTTATATAATACAAAGTACTACAGATATACGATAACATCAATAGGTCTTAAGAATATGAATGTCCAAGCTTTATATACATATGGATCTCTTCAGTCCTTTTTTGGTTTCTATTTCTAGCTAAAAAATGAATATGCTTCGGAAAAATGGCAGGAGATAAGAACAGACAATGGACTAAAACTTCTCTTCTTGTGCCAATCTTGCACTTTTATTTCCCCCTAGAGAACACTAAGGATGATTCACCTAGGACAAGTCAGTATAATCAGAGAAAGTACCAGCTGTAAATAGCTATACATATAAACACACACATATATTTGCCTTTATTTGTGAGTTTTTCTCCTCTAAAATTTGCAGAGTTAAGGAAAACAGTCAGAAATGTTTCAGAATAGCACTCACATGTTTTCCATTACTAGAGCTGTGAAAATATGTTGACAAAAATATTTTAGGAAAAGAAGAACATTCTTCTGAAAACACATCTCCTGTAGAAATTTCTAAATGGACTGGAAATAAGTGTTTTCTGATGAAAAATGCTAGCTTACACTTCACTAAAATGTTTTTAATATAGGGGAGTTTAAATTTTATGCAATAATTTTTAAGCATTTCAAATAGAAAACGCTTTGTTCATATTTTAGTATGGTATCTCTGGTGCTTATATAAAAGATTTTTACTCCAAACTGGTCTTGTACTTTATCATAGATGTTTGTCCTAAAAGGAGCTGTGTGATTGAAGTTAAATAAACAGCAACTATTTTATCAGAAATGTGTAGTGATGACCTATACCCTACTTTTTTGTGTGAAAAATGTCTGCTCATTTTTATGTAACGTGAAACAAATGAAAAAGATCATCTTTCAGTCACATCTATGAGCTTGCACCTGAAGCAGAAATCAATACAGACCTGATTTTGCAGCTCATACTCACAAGAGTGATCCCATGAGTGTAAGTAAAGACTGCAAGATTAACACCCATCTGAGGAGAAAGAATGTTTCTGATGAGCTGTGTTGTGGCCACTTGGAGTCATAAGTAAATCTCTGCTGGATATGGTGGTGCTTTCCATTGCCTTCCTCTGCATTACACAAAACCCTAATTCCCATTGTACTTATATTTCAGTCATCACTTGCTAGTTATATGGCTACATTTTCATCTGTCCTCTTTTTTCATCTGTTAAAATCATCAAGGGAGGTGATCTCTCCAGATGTCTTTAAATACAACCTTCCCAGAAGCCATCTTGTTATATTTTAGACATTTGAATGAAGGGTGGTTTTGTTTTTTAGTGCATGCAGGCAGCTAAAATGGAAAAAGAAGGAGAACATGGACGTGTCAGTCCACTATGGCCAGCTGCACAAGGTAGACTTGAGCACCTGCTTGGTTCTGCTTAGCAAAAGTCACTGTGGAACACAGGAAACACAAGGGGTTTTCCTTGGGAAAAACATATGGAATAAGTTCCAAAGATGACAAGAATCATTCCTAAGAATTGTGTCTTTCCTTCCAAGGAGATGGCAGGTAGACTGCTTCCTTGATTTCTCTCCCTCACCACAAATGAAAAAGTAAAACAAAAAAGGAAAACACAAGAGAACAAGAAAGTCACTTCCCTACTGTTTTGCTCAGTTTCTCTTTCCGTAAACTAATAATGATGAGGCTGGCTCAACATGTATCATATGGCATGTGCAACAAATCCCACTATAAGCACCTTTGATGCTTTGCAACTGAAAGGCTCATTTAAACCTTAAAGTGTACATGAATATGGACATTTCATGTCAGTAGAACTAAATATATAAATACATATATGAGCTAAACACATAAATGAGATCCTCTACTAAGGGAAAATAAATGCCAGCTTTGACTTGGCAGGGACTTCCTGTAATTGCAAGGTTATAATTAAGATTTTATGGTATCTGGCCTACAGCAGTTTTCTCTATTATTGGAGAAGTCAGCACTGAGTGAAGGCCACCCTACCTGAGCTATGTACTAACCCATTCTCCTTTTAAAGCCTCAAGGTTGCACATGGCACCGATGATTTGTTGATTTCAACTTCTCTTAATTTATTCAATATCTGTGCCTCAGTACCTCTGAAGTCAACCGTGATAGTGGATACAACAACCAGTTTCAGCTGGCACATGTCCCAGTATTCTTGCCTGTAAAGTATTCATTTAATGCCTCAGCTCTTTCACCATCCTCTGTGACTTCAGTTCCCACTCGATCTTGCAACGCTGCAACTTCTTTGGCTCCTCACTCTCACAAGAGCACCAAAAACTTTTGCAACCTTCTGCCTTTTCTGCCCATCTGTTAAAATTACTTTCTTACTGGAGCAGCTATATACTTTTGAAGTTTATGTCAATGCAGATGACAGCCTTTTGCTGAATCTGTTTTGGGAATCATGGATCAGCACATTGTGTTGAGTTTGGAAAAACAACTTCAAATCAAAACCAGAGGTTTTTTCTGTGATTTAAGTGACTAAAGCATTTCCTAGAAGGTTACAAGGTATTATGAATGATATAAAATGCTGTCAGACTCTTCCAAAACCTCAAAATAATATTCCTGTGCTGCTCATCTGAAAACACAATAGTCTATGCCATACTTTAAAATTCCTTTTCTGTGTAGTACTAAATAAGTGGAAAACCACAAGACTGCATGAGTATGAAGCCGATATGAGCAACTGGCTCAGTCTTCTCAAAGGCAGTTGCTCTAACAGATATTATTTACCAGATCCCAGTACTACACCAGAAAACAACCTTTCTCAGAAGAATCACTGATCTTTTCATACTTTTCTTCTATAATTCAGGAGACTTGTGCTTTTAGGCAGGAGACAAAAATTAAGCTCTGTCCAACTGAAATAGAGATTTTATATGGAATATAAGAATAAAGAAGAATGTGGTACAGAAGATTTTGTTCAGAATGAACATGTCACAGAGATGTACAAGGTAGAATTTCTGTTGCAAAAGGACAAGAGATTAATATCCATGAAGAGAATAATTACTACCCATGAACTCTGGAGATAAATTAGTAACAGTGATTGCCTCAAGGGAGTGTGACTTGCACATTGCTTTAGACTCAGTGTAGCCAAGGATTTCTATGCAGAACGCAGACTTTTGACATTGCAGTAGTCACACTTAAAAGCACATTAAAACATCTGCTGTTGTTGCTGGTGACTCTCTTGGTCCCATCCAGCTCATCAAAAATTAGCCCAGGGTTTAAAAACTTGCTGATGTCCTATATAGGTCTTGCCCACCAGGTATCACTCACAGCATCTGAGGATGTTAATAGCACACTTGTGGTCTTTTTCATAATTTCACGCTCATTTCTTCTCTCCTTTTAGAGAGAAAAAAATTATAGAAGTATACGTACACCTATTTAATTCCTGTGTGCATAAGAATGGTCATAAATAATGGAAAATCAAACAGGAATAAATAATATTTATAAACCATACGAAGAATCACAGAATGCCGAAGATTGGTAGAGGCACCACATTCCTAAAATACCTAACTAGGTACATCAGCAGAAGCAGAAAGTGGAGAAATATTTGAATTTATAAGAGATATGACAAGTAAGTGAGAGGTCAGTAGCACAGCCACTTCCTGAGATATTAACCTGACATGACTAAACTGACACTCACTTTTCAGATTAAGGGCTTAATGGAAATAGCAAATGGCACAACTTTAATCTTTACTTGAGACAAGGATAGTAATGAAAACAGGAACTGCCTGAGACTTAACCCATTCTTCGAGTTGTCTTAAAACTGTAATCTCAAAATCCTCTTTAGATGATGGAGTTTGTAAGGCTGGATATAGCAATTTCTAATGGAATTTTACAAGCCATTAGGAATGCATATACCTCAAGAGAATGCCACCAGTCACAGCCTTTTTGCGGGCTGAAAAGTACTTGGGATTATTGTTATTTTCTCCATCTTTCTCTTTCTATCTCCTTGTCCTAAAATGTAATCTCTTTCTGATCTTTGCTATGTGGTTTTTTTTATTTCACTTGGTGAAATAAAAATAATTTTCACCAAAATGTCACATTATAGAAAAGAATGATCAGTTCAGGTTTGTTCTGTTCCACTTTCCTGAGCACTCAGAGCTTGATTAACATGCTACAAAAGCAATGAGACTTTCCCCACTGACTCTGATGGGAGTTGAGCTGGGCCCTAGCTCATTACAGAGCCATAACACCAAATTCATTGGGACACAGGGAAACGTCTGATTCTTTCCCACCCTGAAGCTCTCGATCCAGAAAGATGAGAGTTCAACAATACCAATATTCTGAGACTCCTTGAAGATTTTTTTTCAGAAAGATTTGTGGCTTGTCCTTTCCCCTGAAGACAATAACAAACACTATCACATAGTCTCCCACCCAGCAAATTTTCAAGCTCTAGATATGTTGCTTCCTGTTCTTAAAGAGTTTACTTCTTCTTTAGTTTAAGCAAATGCATGCTGGAGCTACATTTTACTCTCACATCCAACTCTGCCCTGGCTTTCGGGCTCTTCCACTCTTTAGTGTTTCCCAGGGCTAAGCACCCTCATGCAAGAAAGCTGAATTAGCTTCAAAGTATACTTTCATGGTGTCTGCACAAATCTGGCATTTGCCACATCAATTTGTTTTCCTATCTGAAGTCCTTATTTAAATTTTCATCAGACAAAAACTTTGTCAAGCTTAATTTACGGGTAAAGAAATGACAGGCAAAGAAAAACATTGAAATATTAATAAAAAGATTAATAATAGTATTAAAAAAATAACACTACAGCTTCAAGCACAGAACACCAGCTGTTGGTTGATAATACAAGTAGAAAGTTTCAGTAACTCTGAAAAGAAAAAAAAAATAAATGCTTGCACAATGAAGATATTAAAAGGTAATTAAATTTTATTTTAAAGTGAATTGGCAGTGGGAGTGGTGTGATTCCTGAATTAACAGCTTTAATTAAGAGTAAGAATGGGTTCATTCAGTTAGATCTGGAAAACTCAAAAGGATTTGTAATGGGGCAGACCCGTTTCAGATTTATGCCTCTGAACTAGTGAAGTCTTCATGGCATTGTGTCAGCAACAGCCTGTCAAGAAACAGAATGGAAGGCTGATTGTATACTTCATGCACAAGAACATTGACACAAAATCTCA
Source organism: Acrocephalus scirpaceus scirpaceus (assembly GCA_910950805.1). Classification (NCBI taxonomy): domain Eukaryota; kingdom Metazoa; phylum Chordata; class Aves; order Passeriformes; family Sylviidae; genus Acrocephalus; species Acrocephalus scirpaceus. The sequence continues at coordinate 43,408,230 of OU383780.1, forward strand.
TGCTAAGGTTTAAGTATATATAAATGCTTTCTGTTTTTAGATGTGCCTAACTTTCAGAAGCATGCATAAAAGAATAGCTATGTTGTCTCTCTTGTTTTGTAGGGGATTAAAAATACCTTTAAGCTAAACTCTGTGGCTGGAAACTGAGGCTGCTTTTCTGTCTTTTGGTTTAGCTTGTGGGAACTTTCTTTTTTTCATAAAAAATATCTGAAAACTGTATGTTCCACGAATCTTGTTTCCAAGCCCCTTGACATCCTATGGAAAGACTCGTCTTGTTTTAAGCACACTAGTTTAAATACGTTCAAAATCTGTATTCTAGATAAACAGCATGATGTCATATAAAAAAAGAAGAAAAGATGTCTTCAGTTGTTTTTGGCCTTTTTACCTGTGATACCAGATACCAAATCTTTTATCACATTCAGACAATGTGTCTTAAATACTGGATTATTTTCTAACTAGAAAATGTATTTCTAGTAGCTTTCTTTGGGAACACATTTTCCATATCTTCTTTTTCTAAAGCTTAAGAATATCCTTCCATACCCTAAGGACAATGAAAAAAACATTCTTCATTATTGGCATGTGAAATAATGATGGTTGTTTTCATACTGTAATGCAGATAAGGGAGCACACTTGACTAAAATTTAAGATCTGTGAAATAAAGGACTCTCTCCTAAATCATCTGTATTTTCCTTACTGTCCTCATTTATTCCTTGATGCTTTTTTCTTTTACTTAATATTGAACTTGCCAAACTACTCAAAGTATATTTGTCTACAGAGAGACAAAATAGAATCTTATGCAAATCACTGGAACAAGAATATACCCACAATTTACTTCAGAATTGAACCTCTGATGGATTAGATGAAACTTTCCCTTTCTGTGTCCTGTGTGTCACTAAATGCATGTGCAAGGAAATTTTTGCAAATGATTGGCCATTGTATTTTAGTTTGTTCTGTCAATATGTGTATGTAAACTTATACATATTGTCAGATTATTTCCCAGTTGCTCCAGATGACACCTCTGCTGGAAAGGTGTTTGTTGAGTACAATGGAAATAAGAGAAAGAATTATAGCAATCAGGTTTCTGATTGAAGTACCATGCAAAGCCAAACTGCCACCTTACCATTCATGGATAAGGTTTCTGCTAAATCTGGGTTACAATTATTGTTTTCTCTTATTGTTTTCCTTTGGAAAAACAGAAATGCAATTTTGGAAAATTTCTAAATACCCTTGACAAACAATTGTTGAACTGCATGCTAAATCCTTAGGGATTTAATGATCTACATTATAAGCAGCTCACTGAGGATATAATTCCATACATCTCTTTCTACACTCTCAAAAAAGAAGGAATTTTGGCTTTAGGCAAAATGAATCTACTAAGCTCTTCATTTCATGGTAATATTAAAATATATTATTAAATAAAATCGTATTTATAGGATTTTGAACATGCTGCTCCCTTAATACAAAAAAAACCAGTTGTAGCAGTGTCTTATTTAGTGACCCCACAGTGCTGAGAGCCTGCACATGGGTCTGAGACACCTATCAGGTACCTCATCTTTGCCAGAAACTATCCACATGGTGTCTTATAGTCAGATTCATTCTCAGGTTCCTATTCCCAGCTATTTTCTTGTTGTTCCATCGAAACATGATTAAACTCAGCTCACTGGTGCTAGAGCTGTGCTATGGTACCAAAAAGCATTTCCCAAATCCTGACTGGCTGTGTACCTCTCCTGCATGGCACTGAGATGTCACAGTGACATCTCAGTGCGGGTACACAGACCACAACTCCCTTTTGCTTCAGAAGTTTTGCATTCCTGCAGGTTTACATAGGAAGGAAAGAGATTCACCAGGGGAAAATCACATCAGGAAAGCTTGACTCCCCGCTTTGGTGTATCAAAAGGAATTCCACCAGAGCACAAACTGTTCAGCAACCAAATCTCCACAGGAGCCCAAAACAATCTAGATTTTGCATATTTTTCTGTGCCTATTAGCACTAATTAATATTAGGGATGACTACTTGCAACCAGAAGTTATTCTCTTGAAATTCTTTATAATAATAAAAAAAAATATTGAAAGATAGGTTTTTCTTATGATTCCTGGTATTATTCTGTCTTCTTTCAAAGCTGGAAATATTGCTTTCTAAGAGAAGTGGTACTGCATTGGTTTGATGAGCCAGTTATTGAATAGAGCATAGCAAATCTTACAACAGAAAATACAAGCATGAAATATCTCAAAGTGCAAGGTAGCTGCCTGCAGACAAGTCAAAAAGTAGAAACAGTGGACATACAGTTCATGGTTCAGCAATTAAGCAATATCATAGATCATGGTCCAATTGCTCTAAACCAGAAATCTTTCTGAAAACATTACAGTGAAAGAAAAAATATTTTACAAAGGAAAAATGCAAGGAATAAGCACATTTTCAGTGACAGTGTCACACTAAGTAATTATTTCATTGAGACATTACAGAAAGCCACCAATTGGTATTTCATAAGGCATTATGCATATCATGAACAGACCTTCAGTTGCAGATTTGAGGGGCATTTATTTAATATTGTTCAAAAGGAAATTATGCAATTTATTACGTAATAATGATATTCAAGGAAGAGTGGTTTCAACCTTGGTACACTGGAAATAATTGTATTAGATTAATTGGTATTTGCCAGTGATTATATATATATTACCGAATATCATCAGAATTCAAGTGATTGAAGCTAACTGGAATCTGGCATAGCCCCATTTAGAGGACTCCTACCAAACTTTGTTGCACTGTAATAAAGCCATAAGCAACACATGATCCATAGCAGCTAAATTTTCTTTAGGTCTTTTTTGTCACCTCTATATATTTTCCCTGTAAATCTTTGTGCAATGCTTGTCGTCTTTTTCCATGACAAATCTGAAATTTTCTTTTTGAGTATTTCTCCATTATCCTTGCCTCTTGTCTCAATTAATACAAATGGAGCAGACCATTTTTTAACTAGTAAGTAAAGTCAATGAAAATCTTCTTCAAATATCTTACAAATATATTAGTAAATAAATGTACAATATTAATATCTTTTGGAGATTATTTGTGTTCAAAACACTTGTAAGAAGCAAAATGTGGCTTCTATTTTAAAAATCCCAGTCAAAAAACCAGGGATTGACATATATCTACAGCAGGAAGATACACTGATCATATATCTACAGCAGGTTATCTCTGCTGCTGTCTACAAGCAGAGTTTTTGCTTGATGAGGTATTACTGACCAGGCTGCAATAAAATGACAAGCTGTTTTGGGCTTCAGAACAAACAAAAAAAATAAGAAAAACAAAATCCTTGAAGGTGGTGGTGCAACTGCAATTTAAATTGCATCATGTTTTTTTTTAAATAATTTCAAAACATCTCACCAGATGAGAACAAAAAAGATTGGACATGCATGAAAAATACTGATCTGCGATGTAGAAAATTAGAGCAATTTTTACCACCAAACTCCTACATGACCTCGAGAAATATATTTAATCTTTTGGCGTTTCCTTTTTCCATATATAAAGGCACTGTGCAAAAGGAAGCCAAAGAACAAATTGTCCTCAAGGGATTAACTTTTTGCAATGATAGAAGGTTCATAGTAGACTGGCATCCATCAAACCTATTTCTTAAAAAAAAAAAAAAAAAAAAAAAAAAAAAAACCAGAACACCAAAATCCAGACAGATTCAAAATATAGATGAAGAAGACTTTGTCAGAAGATTGCCTCAAATGCGAACTAGTTTAAGCCTAAGATTCTCTTTAGATGAACTGTCAGTGTAGGAGTCCATAACAAAATTTACGTCTTGAATTTTCTGCTCCATTCAGGGGGGCTGAGGTCATGGGTTTTTTTATCATTTCTTTTTTAAAGGGTGAAAACAAGAGGAGGGTGGCATTGAAGTATTCCAAAAACACCTTACTAGATATTCCAACAAACAAAAAATATTTCCCAATCAAAATCATGATTCAGTGTAGCAAAGCAAACTGCTCATTTGATCCCTAATTTACAATTGTTGTTGTTGGACTTGCTCTGTACACTTTGCATTTGACAGCAGAGTCTGTTTCCAGGATCTAAATGGGGCAAAAATTTACATCTGGTTCTCATGGCTCCCTGGCAGTAAAATGAAACCAAATATAAGAAGAAACCAAATCAAAGGCAGACTGACCACTACACAATCAAAAAGATTATTCAACAACTAGCCAATGTGCAGAATTAAAAGGACACACCAAGTATGTTATTGAATAAAAAAAAAAAGGGGGCTGAAAAAGTATATTGTAAAAACCTGTGTGAGATTCTTCAGTGTATTTGAGACCTAAAGTAAGGTAATAATCTTTGCAGCCAGGAAAGAGTTTCTGATTTTGCAAGCCAAGATTAAAAAATCTGCAATGAAGAAAGATATCCAGCAGTGTTCCAGCTAAGCTGATAAAAGAAGTTCAAGATTGCACAGCAACATGAGCTCTGACTCTCTAAGAACAAGCAATGAGTGCAAAGAGTGAAAATGAACATACTTCACTCCAGCTTGGAGGGTGAAATGGGTTGGAACATTGTAATTTATGTACCTGCTGAGCCCATACCAGCACAGCAATACAAAAAAAAATTACCCATTGGCAGTGCACCAACAGCTCAGACTTTCAGGTCACTCCTTTCACTACTCCTGGCAGGGGTTAGATGATTTCAAAAGAGGTGAAGAAATGGATTTGCAACAAAAACAGTAACTATCAATGTGTTTTGAGGACCTTACTCCTTTTTCTTTCAGTGAAGTCTATGGTTTTTAATTATGATAAGCTATCTAAGTATGCCTTCTCTCTGGAGATGAGAATAAAAGGATCTTCATAAATAATATCTAAAATCAAGTTATCCAAATATGTCCATACAACAAGCAGGGGTTTCTATTGCCTGACACACTGCACAGTCACCTCTGTATATGTGAAACAGGTGTAAGACACAATCACTGTCACACGAAATCATCCCCTCAAGGTCCTCACAGGTAGGAGTGACTTAAGCAGGAACATGTCCTGTTCTGGAGTGCTGGTTGACTTTTCACTGCAGATCTCACTGGACTGTTACTGAAGCCTTTGAAAAAATTCCCAAAGCCCCAGGATCATTGTGAATAAACCCAAAGACCTCTGAGATTTGTGAGGAGAAGTTGGCTCCTAAGAATACAGGACTGGAAGGAATGCCTCTGGTGCCTAATTGCCATTAACACCATTGCAGGTAACCTTGCCAGACAAGGTCTGAAAAGGAGAGGAGTTACCAATGTGATTCAAGAGAAAACACAAGGCCTTTCCTCAACCTCCTCCAGCCTCCTTACATCACAGGAACTGTGGTTCTGCAGGTATTCTCATGTAGCCTCCTGTCGTGCATGGGTGTTCCTTCCATATCCAGTGCTGCCACAGAGGCAGAAGTCACTGGAAGTACCCACATAGGGCATATTTTGCCACTGGGGAAGACAGGTCCATGGTGTGGATATTGAACGAGTCTGTAACTGGAGAAAGTCAGTGAAATGAAATACACAGAACACGGAGGTTCCATGGATTACTGTCATCAGGTACTTGGTGACAGTTTTAGCAACCCACCACACAGATTCATTCAATTCCTGGTGGATTATGCAAACCAGCCCTGTTTTGTCAAACAGCAAGCCTTCTCCTCTTGCTGCCTCCCAAGGAGCTCTCAGCTGGTTTCTCCAGAGCATGCCAGTTCCTGGGAAAGGATACCCCTGGGAAGAATACCCCTTCAGTCCTTTGCAGCTGGAATTGGGCAGTCACTGTGGGCCTGGTGGGCACTAATGGTGCTTTGGCCTTTGGAGCTGGATAAAACTTTCAGAGAGTCCTGATCTTATCATTCTTCACCTTAGAATCACCTAAGAAGGCTTTTTATGATGTCTAATTATGAGGTTTATTTTTTTCTTTTCTTATCAAAGTTAGTTATTCCTCTTCCTGATGGTGGAAAAGCAGCACCATACCCTTGCAGATTGAAAAACTGAGTTAGTCCTTCTTGAACTCCTGTGGCTACTGAACATCTCACTTTCAGCAACTGGAATTGTTTCTCCTCAAATTGTTTCTGATCAAACGTTCAAATACTAATAAAAATATACGTACAACATTTGATGCCTTTCTCTATTAGTGAAGTAGGAATGCCCAATAAAACTTGAGTATTGATAAATTTAGAGAGACACTGTGATTTTAGCAGCTCATTGATAGCTTAAATGACAGATCAAAACAGAAAGAACAGGTGAAATGTGATAATTCATGTTCATAAAGTCAATGGGATACCATGCTGAAGTTTGTGATTTCAGGTAATTTCCATTCTTGAAGAGCTGAGCCGATGCAGCGGATAACTAGCCCAGAACACCCAGAAGAAACTACAGAGGAAATGTAACCCAACACCAAAACACAAGTATCCTAATCATAATTTAACTCTGTAACTAGTGCTGGCAATATTTTTATACCTCACAAGCCCCGTGGAAAGGTGACTTACACAACCTGGTAAGGACCCGGACCAGGACCAGGCAAGGACCAGGATAGCAAGTACAAGGTTTGGATCAGGAAAGAAAGCAGGCATTGGGAATGTGTGTGTCAGAGACATTTTCCCCCTGCTTCTGTCCTAGACTCTGCTTAGGCTGCAGCCTTCCATGAAGCCAAAGTCTCTCTGGTCTGAGTCCCCTTTTCCCAGCATATATGGAATTTATCCTTCAGCTTTGTTCATTCTTGGCCCTGCAGCATCAGTGAGAGCCTTTGCTGGGCTGAGCACACGGCACAGCTATGAGCTGAGAAACCAAAGCAAACTGCAGAGCACTTGGCTCTGGGCTTCTCCAAACAGCCAGTGCTGCTCAGGCAAGGGGAGTTTTTTCTCTACTTACTTACAGTTTAATCTGATGTCAAGATTTTCATCTATGTAAAAATATGCTTAACAGCTCCATATCAATCAGTAGCAGGTCAGTATGGCACATTTTGTAGTTATGACTTTTGTTACAGTGAAGAAAATCCAAGAGGTCATTTAAAAGCACAGGAGTGATGGCTATGCAGAACGCCAGCTCTGTATAATGGAAAATTGATTAAAAATGTAAGACATACTGCTCTGGTTATTGAAAGTAATATAAAAATGCTGCAGCACATCTGTTTATAACAGTTTCTGTATCACAGGGGGTCCCTGTAATGGTTTATATTTGTGGTGTTGGTCAATTAGTTTAAAATATGTATTTTTTTACTCTGGAAGAGGAGAACATTTTCATCTTGTGCTATTTTTATTGCACTAACTGACCATTAGGTGTTTAAAATCCCTTGTACCAGGACGTGATAGAGCACATCAGTGGTCACTGACCCATCCAGCTGGAGTAAGAACAAAGACAGTTTAGAATTTGCCCTTCTTTCCCTGGGAGTGATGCAAGCACTGACCCCTCTGGCATTTAATCCTTGCAAGATGTGGGTGCCCCCTCATCTTCTTAAGAGGAAAGATTCACATGGTTTCATTTAAGGGAAGCATCCTACCAGGATTCACTAAAATGGTGGGTACAAAGACTGACTGAGATGTCTTGTGAGTACAGCCAGGAATCTCTTCCACAAAGTCACAGAGAGTTCATCTTCTCCTCCTACCTCTGCCAGGGGGGGGTCCCTTGCTTAGAAGAGGATGACATACACACTTGATTTATGGTCTGACACTCCCAGAGGGACAGAAACCTACCTGGATGTGGGAGTGAGACTCAACAGATGGAAATGGAGTGTGGGAGAAGCATTGCTGTGGGTCTTTCTCCCACTGGCAGCAGCCCCTGCACTCCTAGCCACTACCGAAGCCTTGGGGGGGTCATGTGGGGCTCAGCTGTGCATAACAAAACCAGAAAATTTTGAGAAACCAAAGACAGAAGTAAAATTGAAGGCCAGGAACCTCTGAGAAAATAATAAAAGTGTACAGCAATTATTTTGTGAAAAAATTATAAGCAATAAGCTTGTGCCTCTTGAACAGTGTTACTGATTTTATAGGAAGCATGTCAAATTTTATGGGATACCTGTTTGTGAGGGATATGTGGTGGGCAAGGGGAGAGTTATATATACACAGCCATACCAAATTTCACACTGGATTTGCTTTCCCGAGTTTACTTCTGGTTTATTTTTTTATCACCAGGGTTAGTCTTAGTAAATCCAGGCATAATACTACTGTGTAGGTCTGAAATTGTTTTGAGTCTCTTATCTCTGCTTCATTTTCTACTTTCTTTTTCACCTGATTTACTTTTAGATACCTTGGATTTAGAAACATCCAAAAAACTGTTGTCTTCTTCCCTCAGGTGAGACAGATCAGCCAAGTATTTTAGTGTAGTTATTATAAATATGTCTATACTGCCAGAGGAAAACACTAACAATCAGAGGGAAAGTAACTTACATTCCAAGAGCAGTAAAAGTTTTAACCTTTTAATTCTTCATTCTTTTATTACACTTTAAATATCACAGACTGAAATCACCAGAGCTGTATCAATTTATCAGATGAAGATATAAGTCCCTGAATTCAATTACTAATAGGCCTGCTCTGTGCAACCTTGAACCTTTAGATACACATTTGTTTATACAGTGATGTAGCAGAGAAATAGTTACATAATGGAGTTCTTGAAGAAAATGGTCACCCTCACCCAAACTGCAAATAAATTTGTTTTTAAGCCCTGCTTGTGAAATACCCTTGGGGTTCCATGGTATGGGTTTTCCTTTTAGCTTTGTTACAGTGAAAACACTCTGCCAAGCCAAAATTCTTTAAAACTACCCTGATCCTTTAAATTTATTACTGGTTACTAACAGCTTCCCATATTTCACTTATATATTTCAAGTTAGAACCAAGTATGCAATATGGAACAGGTCATATTTTTTTAGCTTTTTTCTTTCCTAGATTTATAGTGTGAACTCCTGCATTAAAATAATTTATGATGGATAATAGAACTTTAAAGCATATGGCAAAATTAAGTCTCAAGAATGGCAACATGAGTAATTCCATAATAAAAAGATGAGACTGCCTCCACAGTACTGATTTTTTAGAATCTGCTCTGTCAGCTCACTTATTTATACCAGATAGTAAATTTCACCTTTGCACATGCTTTCTTTTCCCAGATTTTTATTTTAGTTATTTTACATCTTAAATATTAACTTGCATTGCTACTTTGTTAAATATATTTTCTGACACCCAAAAACCTATGGATTAAGTATTGCTATATACACAGCATAATAAAGAATTTTTAGGATACTTGAATAGAATCACCTTATAAATACATAAAAAACTTTGCATCATCAACAATATTATTATTGTTAGAGAAAGAACTTGGCTTTCAAGATTTCAAAAGACTGCTCTTATTGAGTAACTTTCACCCACTGTGTTCTTTTACAGTACACTCAAGACTTTTGATCATATACCTTCCTTTAGATGCCCTGAAGAAAATCAGCTCATCAGGAAGTGAGACAGCATTGTTTGAACACCAATGACATTGTGAATCATGTGTTTGAAGGCTATTTTGCCATGATGATGACTTGTGATGATGGATACTGCTAACAACCATGATATTTAGTGAGACTCCAGAAAAATTCAAGGATACCCAGGGGGAAAATAGCCCCTTAAAACCACAACTCTGTGCAATCCCATGGCGGACCCAAGCTGGAGAATTCTGTTCTTGAAGGACTGCACCTCATGATAGAGTGGCCCACTTCATCTAAGTCTGTGGAGAACTGTTGCCTGTGGGATATACTCATGTTAGAGAAGTTTGTGGAGAACTGTCTCCACTGGGACCAACACACACTGGAGCCAGGGTAGGATGGATCCCCCTGAGCAGCAGCAGAAACAACCTGTGATGAACTGACTTTAACCCACATTTCCTGTCTCCCTGCACTGCTGGGAGACAAGGTAGAGATGGAAAGGAAGGAGGGGTAGGAGTAAGGTGTTTTAGGGTCTTATCTTACTTCTCATTCTCCTGGTCGGATTTTGTTAGCAATAAATTCAATTACTATGTCTAATTTGAGTTTGGTTTGCCTGTAATAGTAAATGATGAGTGATCTCTCTCTGTCCTTATCTCAACCCTTGAACCTTTCACTATAATTTATCCTGTCCAGCTGCAGAAGAGAGTGACAGAGAGATTTTAGTGGGTGCTTGGCATCCAGCCAGGTTCAACCCACTACAAGTTCTTAGGAAGAGAAGTGGTCAGAGACATGGAATTAAAAGCTAAAATATTGTGCCTATTTCTAAAAACCTATGGATTTTTCCTTAAAAATTAATACTCTAATGTAGTACAAAAGCCAAGGATTTGAAAACAGCAGAGAAAATTACATTTAGAAAGTGATGGGGCAAATGTTAGATCTCTTGAAATAGAAAATGAATTAATTTTCCATGAGACACAAATCAAGCATGTCTCATTACTTTCTCCACATACCTCTCTTGAAGGCTTATTTAAAACCAATACTCTTTGCAATATGTAAGGTATAGTGTATTGGCATAACGAGCAGGAAAGTGTCTGAAAACATGAACAAAGAGGATTGGTATGTTTCTGTCCTCTTTCAGAAGCAGATCAGTATCTTTTAAAATCAGAGGAAGATTCAGTATGAAAATGTGCCCTTCCAACTTCTCTTAACATCACAGAATTACATTTCAGAATCTGATGGGATTCCATGGAACTATTAAGTGAAGAAGGTGTTATTCAACAGGAGTCAGGGTGGCAGACTGTGCTCCTCTTCAATTAGGCTAAACAAAGTTCCTGTCTGATCCTGAAACATAGATTTACCCTTAGAAAGTTAAATTAATCATCCTTTATTCATACATCTCTATAAAGATACTTTTAATTAGCACATTTCCCCTTGGCTCTTCTCCTCCTTTTAACTTCTCAACATGGTCTTGACGGAACAATTGGTCTTTATTAATGTGTGACAGCTTAGAGCTGCAGTGAGCTGTTTGCCAGATGTTTGAACTCTGTTGAACTGCTGTTCACTTGTCAGACTAGCAATGAGGAGTGAACAAATATCCCACTATTCAGCCTCCCTCCTGAGCTGCTGGAGAATTTCAAACAACTTCAAGGGCCAGAGCCAAAGGATCTGCTGAGAAAGAATAAGGTATGTCCCTAAAGAGATCAGTGAGCCATGACTTTTCTAGAAAAGCAACTTTGTTTTTTATTATCTGCTGTGCATGTGAGTCAAGGGCTGAAACATCAGAGGGACCCACGCTACAGGGAGTGAAAGGCTTCAGAATGACACAGCTTTCACAGATCCTAAGGTTCTTCATGGACTATTAAGTAGAGGAGAGAATAGAAAGAAAGGGGCTACTGCAAAGCTTCTCCAAACAGCACATTTGACTCTGAAGATGATACTATCTGTGAGCAGAAAAGGAAGCAAGGTCTTTTGTGAAGCATTTTCATTTTAATCACTTGCTCACGAAGAAGCGAAAGAACATGAGTTTTGTTTCTCCTTTTTGTTGGAACTCATTCTTCAGATTTACATACAAAGTGCACAGGGGCAAATTAAGCACAAAAGTGGGCCCCTCATGATGCTAAAATGTGTCCCACCGGTTCTGCTAATAAAACATAATATGTACCTTGTATGTGACCATCTTATCGGACAGCAGCACTCACTGTGTCCCAGCACAGAACCATGTCCCGTCAGGATGTGTTCATAATCCCAGTCCAGGTCAGCCTCTCTGACACCGGCTGACTGCCTCCTCCTAGCTCAAAGCACATCTGCTTGTGTCCACTAGGACACTTAAAATCACCTCTTTGAGAAAAATATTTGTAAAACCAGGATGGATTCTTTATATACAGAAGCATATAGTGTGGTTTGGGTAGTCCCAGTACCCACTTTTTATTGCAAAAAGATAAAATACTGTTTGTTCTGTGACCTTAAAAAGCCTCAAGATTGTTAAGTAGACTGAAATCACAACAGTTCAGTGTCATTATTTTGTACCAAATGTAGTGCATTACATTGTTTACCCTGCACTGAAGGACTCTTGAGCAGGATTATATGATGGTTGTTGTACAGGATGCTTTTGGAAATAAAATGGACCTCTCATGAAGCTATGATTTTCTTTAGTATTCAAATTTTCTTTAGTATTCAGCAGTGATATAAACCCAAAGCCAATAAAATGTATTCATTATCTTTGCTAGACTTTTTTTTCTCATTTTACTTATGATTTCACTATAGGTTCCAGAGAAGAGAAAGAAGATAGACTAGAAAGTAACGAGTACCTTTTTTGCGTACATAACAAAAGAAAAAATAAGAGAATTTTAAAACCCACCCAAACCAAACAAACAAATAAAAGCAAACAAAAAACCAGAAAACACAAGGAAACTCATCTCTAGAAATCTTGTTCAAGGCCCTTCCCCCTTCAAACCTAGTTTAAAGCCCTCTCAATCAGCCCTGCCAACAACCCATGGGCTAGAATATTTTTCCCCCTTTCTAGACAAGCAAGCCCCATCTGTGTCCAGAAGGCCTGGTGCCATATAAAATGCCACATATTTGAAAAGGCCAAGATTACAGTGACAGCACCAGTCTTTAGGACACCTGTTGATCATATGGGTTCTCCTGCCCCTTTTGGCATTCTTACCCTCCTGCTACCTAAGGGACTGAAGAAAATACCACTTCTGTTCCCATCCCTTCAACCAGTTATCCCAGTGCAATTTTTGATTGCCCTAGGCCTCCTCAACTTCATCACTATGGACATGGACAACCAGAACTGGGTATTAATTAGAGGTCTAAATCTGTCCAGGGAGTCTTCTAGTAAAATCTCATACCTGGGCCCCAGAGAGGCAGCAGAAAATCCAAAAATGAAAAATGCAAATAGCCAGGAAATACTTCTACCTTGCAATAAATTAAAAAAAAAACCCACACATTTTCTGAGTCCAGGAGATTTTCCAGTGTCAGTCCCTAAGCTAAAGTTTTTGAGCTCTCATTCTTCAGGCTTCATAAGAAGACCGCTAAAGCTGTCCACAGTTGTTTTTATGTGTCACTAATGATGATAAATTGTTTTCACATTTTTCTAAAGAGCTTCTACCCTGTTTAACAGTGCATAAAATTCCATTCAGTTATACCAGATATGATTGAAGGATTTTGACAGTTTCCTCATAAAACGGATTACTACTATGAGTTCACTAATCCTATAAACTCTTGATTTTCATAATTTCCCATGTGATCGCAAGAAAAATTGCAAATGAATCTGCAGTTTCTCCCATCTTTTGTCGTTATACCCAGATCAATAAATTTGAGTTATCTTTTCCCTTGTTCTCTCTGAGCTGAAATATTATTTTCTTATTTTATCTACAGGCCTTCTTGAAATCAGCACTAACACCTATAAGGTGTTAAGGGATGTGTAATAGTCTCTCTGTGCTGATTGACTTGCTTCAAGTTCTTTCAGGATATTATTTTAGGAAGATAGTCTTTTATCTTTCTTAAATTTGAGAAGATTTGTCCTCTAATTTTTACATATTTAATTTTTTTAATTAAATATAGTTTTTTACATATTTAATTAGTCAAAGCCTGGTTAATAACCACATATAGCAGGGACAAGTTGTATCAAGGCATATAAATCAGTAGACAGTATTTTCTTGTAAGTTTTCATCCATTTTTAGTATGTGTCCTTTGGAAATTAGATTGGGCTACAATACATAGAAGCTTGTTATCTGTACTGCATTTGAGGGTCCCCTTACAGATACCCAGAGCAAATCAGAAGAAACTGTACATGGTAAATTAAGTAATTGTGATCTGCTTAGATAAGTCTCTTTTTTTTTTTCTATTTTTTTCTTCTTTTTTCTTTTTTTTCTTTTTTTCTTTTTTAATAGAGCTTAAAGGAGTTCCAGGAACATCCTATCCAGGGCTTCATCATTAGATAGGGAAGAAGTAATAATACTCTTATACTGAAGCAGTTCTGCTACAATAGTGCAACCAAAACCCACCCTGTGTCTTTCAGAATTATACCTGTTTCTGATAGCATTATGGGTACAATTAAGTGCTTGGGGCTTTTCCTCTTATATTTGGGATAACCAGGATCTAATATTTCATCTGTATTTTGAAAATTCAGATATCTGAGAGCTTAAAGCCTTTCTCCTGCATTGAAATATAATGACAATAAATCAATCCTTTGCTGATAATTCCTGCAAAATTAACCTTAACACATGCTGCTGATTGCCTTTTTGAGTACTATTTTCCCTCCTTTTTCTTGTGTTAAAAAAAATTCCCCTGAAACTGTCCTTTTCATGGTTTTAAAATTTAGTGATAAAGTCATGTCACCTTTTGCACCATGTGGAATAGCAAGTGACATTTTCCTCTAAATTTCAACCTTTGGAGAATATGAAAACAAAATTAATAAACATATAAATATATATGTTCATGTTATTCTCTCCAGCACTTGGGAGAGCCCTTCATGGCTACTGGTATGTGTACAAAACTTAAGTTTTTATCTGTTATGTGTCATTTGTCACCCTTCTCATTTTCCTTTCCCTCAGGTGTCTTGTGTTATGGCACAATCTATACTACCCCTTCATTTTAAAACTCCATAAAACATATCTGCCACAACCTGAACTGACTTATGGTACCAAGGAAAGAAGGATGATTACCTGTCAGCAATTACAGTCTGATTCTGATGCTTGCTCTCCACTGTGTAGCTATAACCCAAGATAATGTGAAGCCATTTGTACGATTAAGCAATCAAGTACAGTAACAATCTCGTATTTCAGCACAGCCACTGAAGTAAGGGAATATGCAAGTAAATTTACTAATCAATACACCTCTAAGTTTCACCCAAAACAGACCAAGTGAAATATAGCAAGCCCATAAACAGGACTAATGCAAAAATTGCCATCCTATAATTTTTTGCTCCCAAAATGTTTGTTCTTATATGGAACAGCCATTAATCCTATCATGTTATGTACTACCTGTTGCGTCTCCCTGTGGTGAGAATAATGCTCTCTCCAGCTACTTCAGCCAGAAGGAAAGTCTTGCTAAAGTGTACAACCATTTTGCAGAGGTAATTTAAGAAGTATAGGCATGAAAAGCTAGCATGGATTTAATTAGGATTAGGTGAAGAAAGGAAAAGTAATAGCGTAAGTGGGATTGCTAGACTAAGAGGAGGATTGGTACTGCTAGACAAAGAAGAGGAAAATGACTTTGGTGATGGGCAAGAGTGACTTTTTCTTTAATCAGATCTTGGGACATAACCATTTTGAAGAATTTCTATCTAAATAGGAATAACATTACAGTCAGTGACTGAGATGAGAGGCACTGCAGGAGCAAAGCATTAGCTACAAACCGTAGTATTTGGTGCTAAAGGAACCATTTTTAGAAACAGTTATTGAGTTTTACAAAATTGTCAGAAACTTTCAGAATCTAGACTAGAAAACCAGGATATTTACACACCTTGTATACATCTTTTGGAAAGCCAGTATTGAGGGGAGCAGGGTACAGATCAGAAGGCAAATAAACTATACCAGTTTAGTTATTTGACACGTCAGCTAAAGACAAAATTTTAAATTTCCTTGATGAAAATTTCAGCAAAAAGTGGTGAAAGGCAAAGCAATTAAGAGAATCTATTTGGGCTTCACTTTAGGCTTCGACAAGGTCTTTTGTTAGACATGGAGTTATTTGGACATAGAAATCACCAAGTAAATAAATACATAACATGAAATCAGACCAGATGCCTTCTGCCTTCTTTATGTATGAAAATATAAAGCAAAATAATTTAAGGATAAAAGGTAAAGTTTCAACATAAAAGATAGAATTAGTGGAGTTAGAATAAATCTGCTCAGATTTTCAACACTTAGATGTCTGAGATGTAAAACTACGAAGTCAAACACAGACAACACAGGAATGCATTCTGATCTTAGTAAAGAATTAGCAAAACCCAGAAAAATTTCAGAACCATACTTAAGGAAAGTATATTCCTATAAAAACTCTCTGTAACATTAAAAGTGAATGTTGGCAAATGGAAAAAGAAACATGCCAGAAAGAATTGTCAGAATGAATCTCATATTTTAACAATTTCTGCTTTATTTATTTGGAAAAAAAAAATAAGTGAATTGTTGAAGAGAGATCAGTGAAGGTCTCTGCTGAATGTTTTAGCTGTTAAAAAAGGTCACGAAAATCAAACTCGCAAAGATTATGATTAAAAATAAAGCTGCAGTGACTCCATAATGTAGATCAATGGTGTTACTTCACCTTTGTAAAGCTGCCTTCAATCTGATCTTTCCATCTGCAGTGAAGAGATAGAAACAGATGCATCCTAAAAACAGGGTAATGTAGGTCACTGAGAAGGTCTTGAGTGGGGAAAGGTTGGAGTTGATAGGAGGATTCACATTGGAGTATGTGTGGAAGAGTCAGATGTTCTCAGGACTTTCAGGATCCAAGACACCTTGTGCCAGCCATTTGAAGCAGTTTGCCAGTTCTGAGAATGAATACATTGTTTAGCCATTACTACAGCCTTTTCCCATCTTCCAGCTGTTTCACCTCATACTTCTTGAGATGTCTCATGTGGAATTTATCATGATCTCTATGGCTGCTTGGGACACTACTGCCTATACATTTGCTTTAACAACAAATAGAAAGAAAACCCAACAGAAGTAAGCCATAATTTTTTCTCAGTCACTCTTGGTCTATTGCACGGTAGTTTTCATTTTAGCCTAGACTTCCTGCCAGTCTTAATGGTCGCACTCTGGCACCAAGGGAAGAGCAGATCTGGCAGAGTGAGAAGCTGCAGGAGCCAGTTTACCAGCAGGGCAGAGAATTTGCTGTGGTTCTAATTGAAAAAAGCATCCTCATTTGGGCTTTTGCCTTCCCTATCACTCTCTCTCTCTCTCTCTCTCTCTGCTGGTTTCCTGTTAAGTTCTATTGTGTTTTGCCAATGCAGTCATCATATTCTCTAGATATTTGATTTACATAATTGAAGCAGTCCAGCTTATTTTAGGAAAATTACAACTTTGTGGGAAAAAAATAACTTATACAGTAATTATGGCAAAAATGTTCTGCTTTGTGTCAGACACAATGAAATTAGTGGGTTTAAAAATTAAGAACAAGGTCCTTTTAGCACTCTGTGTCATTTTTAAAAGAAGAATGAATACTCTTAAGAAGCAGCTTTGCATATTAATCTCAATGGCTGGGAACATTTCTTCTTAAGATATATGATATTCAAAACTATTAAAAGAAATATTGAAAGAAGGAGATTAATTTTTCTACAGTACAATTTTCCTGTCATTCTGTAAGATAAGTCTCCAGTGGATGTGTTTCCATCAAAGAAGATGGTTGTATGAAAAGTTACCTATTATGTAAGAAGAAATATTGAGTCCATGTTGATTTCATCCAGGATTTATCCAAATATACTGTCAGTCAAGAAAGCAAGATTCTGAATGGTTTGGTTCCTATTTGTGAACAGTTCCTCTGCGCATAAGGCCCATTTCCAAAACAAAAGGTGCAATACTGTCCATAAAATATATATCGTAGAAATCAGAAACCCCTGTCTAAGTGTAAGATGTCTAAATGTAAAGATGAGATAGTGTGGAAATACAAGCTAGAGATCATGTGTATCATAAGCAGGACTAATGTGTGCTGACAGTCACAGAGCAACAGAGTAGTAGCAAATAGGATTTGGCTAAACCAAATACATACTTGAAGATCATTTTAAGGCGTTATCTCCTTCCTTTAATAATGAAGACAAATTGTCTAATTGCAATTATCCATTGCACCCAAAGTTTTCTCCCACAGCTGAACTTTCCTTCCTAAAACAACCTGGATTCAGGTCATCCCTTTTAGGAGAAACAGATGTCATCATACACTGTTCTTCAGAAACCCCAGATCATTCTCAGCTAAGATTGACAATTAATTCCACATGTGTGGAAACTTCTTAAAGAACAACTTATACACCAGGAGCGCTTGAATGTCTCAGCTGAATAGGCAATTAGAAAGTTTTTGCTAATCAGCACTCCTTATAAGATCTCAAAGCTAAGCTGAAATGTTGAAAGGTCAGTTTATGTCAGAGAGGAATCTACTGATTCACATTAGGTTCAAATCTCTTCCCCCAGCAGAACTACAATGCAGTTAGTGGCATTGAGCAGCACTGTGTATTTTACTAGCATAATGCTCAGCAGCCACCATTTCCCGTGAAAAAAATAACACTGTTCACCTCTGAAAATGAATTATTTCTCTGTAAAACCTGTTAAAAAAATCTTACAAATAGTCCTTATTTAAATAAATCAGAAAACCTAAAACTAAAGTCCAACCTAATTTCAAGCACATTCATTTCTATATGTCTGTACTTACTTCCCTTATAACTCCTTGTAGCTTTTGGAAAAGTAATAAATCTTCTGTAGTATTTTTTTTTCCTTTTTAACAACAGAGGAGGCTTTTTTTTAGAGGTGCAGAAATACCTCTGTGCTGAATAGCAACCTTTTCATTCAGCAGCTTCTAGAGTTAGTTTTAAGTCCAATTCAGACCACACAAATGGATCTCAGGGATATCAGCTATCTAACTTTATGCAACATACCCAGCTTCATATTGCCTGTTTTGCTCCTCTTCATCAGTAGCCATTCTGAAGCCCATAGGGGACAATCTGTGGAGGCAAGGTATGTTCAAAATCAGGATCTAGAATAACAGCCCAGTTGTTTTCTCCCTTTTAATTTAATCTATTATTTTTCTCCCATTTAATTATTTTTGTGATGAGTAGTGCGGTGTCCACACTTTAATGGTATCATTACCTAATTAGCTTATTGGTCAAAGAAAGATGCTACTTTTTAATTGATCAGGAAAAGAACACGTATCTGTGTGAAATGAAGGGCCAAAGGTGTTCTACTCAGAGTGGTTAACCAGACATTTATTGACCTTCTAGGTACTACTGCATAATGTACAAGCTGTAAAATGCACTCTGTTTCAACACACTAATGCAATCACAAACTTCAAACCAAATTGAACAAATTTGCTTCAAATAAAACCAAAACAGCTCTGTCCAAACATTTTTAGGCTTACAATATCCTGCAAGTTTTGATATACTTCTGGAAAAGAAATACTACTTACTTAGAAAATAGCAGTATAAAATGAAAAAGATGGAGAGAGGAAAAAAAACCCAACAAGACCCAAAAAAACCAAATAAAACACCCCCCAAAAATGCTCTGTCTTCACCTGCCTGCAGATAGGCAAACACATCAAAACAGAAGACATTTTCTTGGGAATTGATTGACTTTGTGTTACGGCTGCCCAGCCCATACACATAACTTGGGATTATTTTATCTAACACATAATTTGAGATTATTTCATCTAACACAAGGCTGAAATGTAGTAGTTTCTTTAAATAAGTTTAAAAAATAACCTCAAGCCCAATTAACATATTTTAAAAACTCACCTGTAAAACTTCTGAAAAATAGCCTAAAACTTTGCTGAAATTTCAATAGCACAGAGCAGAAATAATGGGGCAGAAAACAGATCAGAGTTAAAAAGTAAACACAGATTGAATGAAGACCTTAGAATATTTACAATCAATATGAATAGAATCTATCCAGTTACTGGCCCCATTTGAAACTGATCATTAGCAATTACAGACAAAATAATAACCAGCACTCCTCAGCTAATGTTTAGCATTAGCCATCAGGAGGAAATGAATAGCAGACAGTCTGACCCTAGCTATCTCACAATCTTGTCCTAGCTTGCCCTGCAGAACACTGACTTCATAATTTAGGCAAATATTTAATCTTGGAAATTAGTTTTCTCACGTTTCCATATGCAGTCCACTGAATATAATTGAGATGAATCCACTAAACTCTTGTTCTTCTACAGCAGGGAAATGTTTGCTTTATATACAGGTGTTCTTTTCCCTTCTAATTCAATCAGCAAAATACAAAGCCAGCATACATTATATATCAGCTTCTGTCATGAGGAGCTAGTGGGAGGTTATTCAGCTCTATTTGGCAAAAATTAATTTCATACAAGTGTGTACAGTGCACAGACATCTACAGTCAGTCTTAAAGTATTTGATGTAAGTGGGTACAACCTGGTAACATATGGTTTAAGGCCTTTTTACATAACCTCCTTCTTGCTGATGCATTTTGAAAATAGCTCAAGGGGGACAATTTGGCTTAGCTAGGAAGTAAGTGCTGCAGTTTGATACAAATCCACATGTTTACCCCGTGAGCACTAAGCAGTTTGATTTCCTGTCTAGCTAGTGTTGATTAGTGTTGCAAAGTGAATACAATAATAACTCAACATTGCAGAAAAACTTTCCAACCTAAAAGGGTTATTTATCCATGTTCACTCTTTGTGCATGCTGATGTCTCTCCACCTCCCCCTCACTATCTCAATTTTACTCATGTGACTTTATCATCAGTAGCTCTGGGGGCAGATGACCTTTAAAGGTATAAGAGAGGATTCCAGTGTGCAATTTGTCACCTAGCTGGCATCAAAAGACAGGGGACATGAGGAATGTCTGCATGCAATTCTTCTACCTCTAGAAGATACAGCAAGCTGTGTCTGTAGTTACTTGAGCCAGGTTACTTACACAGATTCACTTCTATAACATGTAAATTACAAACGACATTCCAATAACTTTGAAGACTTTTTAATATGCTTTCTACCAACCTCCCATTATTTAGATTAATGGATTTTTTTACTCTTGAATTTTGTTTGCAGACATAGTGAACAACTTCTGTTAAATTTGAAAATCACTAGATTTTTGTCTGAATTAAACTGTTAGGGAGGAGCAAACCTCTTTAGATTTGCTCTTAGTGTCACGCAGCTTGGTGTTAGATCATAGAACTTGTCAGTGCAAATCCATTGCCTCATCCAGAGAAGGAACCAGAAAGGAGTGTAGAACTGTGATGTGGCACCACCCTGGTCAAGGACCTTCATGCTCTCTTGGACATCTTTCTCCATCTCCTTTGATTGCAGAATAGTAAAACATACCAGGTCTGACTTTTCTTCTCCAAGCTCAACAACTCCCTTTGAAGCAGCCTGGTCTTTAAAAGGAAAGTGACTTTGCACCTTCTACACAGTTTCATCGCAATTTAAACAAGCCTTCAACCTTTAGGTGTCAGAATAAGAAAAATCCGAGCAGAGGTTTTCCACCAAATTCTGAATTCTTTCAAATCAGCAGCTTGGGCATGAGCCAGTAGCACCTTTCAGTCTAGCACACCATTTCTATTGACCTTTTGTGCCACCAGTAAAAATGAAGATTGCATTTTATTTCATAGTAGCTCGTATTGAAAGCATGATGTGTTCCCCGATGTGTCTCATGCTATAATGGTGACAGGAATGAGTGTATGTTCCCTCTAACAAATCCATAACTGCAGAGAGCATTGCAGATCTCAGATACAGTTTAGACACAGCAGTAGTCTCACAAAACCAAACGTGAAGTCAGAAATGGTTGTACAGGGCCTGTACAGAATTAATTTGCAGGGTTACTGCATTTTTCCATATGTTTGCTATAAGTCTATTTCCCTTCAGTTTTGTGTGCAAGGTTGGGGAGGGTATTATAGGGTTTTTCAGGATTGTAATGCAATTTTATATTGCATTATCATTTATTTTTTCATTACCAAAATGTTACTCTGTTTGGAATTTTGTTACAATGCAGGGATTTCTTCTTAGTCACAAATCCACATGGTTCTCATATCCTCTTCCAGTGTAATTCTTTAAATGTGATCTTTCTCAGGTTTTGGGGTTTATTTTACTTAATCATACAGGAGACCCAAACTGGCATATACATAAGACACTTTCCATCATGATAAAAATTGAGTTTTCCTAAGTAAGGAAAAGATATTTCCTGGAGAAACATCTTTATTATTTATTTCACCTAAGCTACCTCCCAGGAGATTCAGAATGTCTAGAACTTTGTAGGCAATCCATCATTGAAATGTAGGTTTCTAGCATCTACACTCATACTTTTGGGAAAACAAACTGTAATCAAGTTTCTATCTGTTCCTCAATTTCTTTAAGGGTTAAAGTGAGTATGTGCATCTTCTTCAAAGAGGCTTGAAGAGCTGACAGCTGCAGACAGAGAGTGAGCAAGATATTTCAGAAGTGTCATAGATAAACAAGCTGTCACTAATAATTGCTAAGTCCTAATACAAATACAGACTTGTGTGTCAAGTGCCTTTAGAAACCTTTCCACAGAGCAAACTGTAAATAGGCAATAACCTGGACACTATACAAAGGCTGAAATCATCCTGTCCTTCTGTAAGTCATAACTTTCCCTTGGGAAGTTTTGCTGGAACGTCACTTTGAAAGGTGACAAGATCTCAGCCTTCATCCACACTTTAAAAGCCTCTTAACACTAACTTGGGTTAGTCTTTCATAAAATAAAGGTGTGTTTCCAGCATCAAGATAATTATCTTGATTTAAAAATTATTGGAGATAAAACAAAGGTACCTTTATCAAGTTTTAGCAGCTACATCAATATAAATAAACAACACTTCCTTCTTGGTTGGATTTTAAAGAGATCCACTGTTTTGATACAAAAAAGCATGTAAAAATTTGATGCAAAGATAAGTTTTTACTTTTCTCCAGTAGAGATAAGGCTTTAACTACTGGAGGTTGATGTTACTAGGCCATAATGAAAATCATTTCACATCTCTGATGGATGGTCTATCTCTCCACAAATTACAGATGTATAGATGATGTGTGTAAATTACTAATTTTTCAAACTGTTTCTAATGGATATAAACTCACTTCCTTAGGAACTGAAGAGTTCTCTAATGGCATGTTGCCACATCAGTTAAAAGCAACACCACAAATGAGTTTTCACAACTTCTTCCCTTCTCTTTTCAAATGAAAATATCTAATGAAAGAACCAATGAAAAAAAAAACCTCATTATGGGAAAAAATAGTGTACGCAGTTGGCTAATAAAATACAGAAGAGCTGCAGCTTGACATTTAGATGTCATCAAGTATCAAAGATAATACACAAATTATCTGGGCTCAAATCCAGCTTATGTGTATAATGGCAATATAATCAGAGGACATACTATTCAATGAACTGTGCTGTCTAATGTAATTCAATTCTATTTCTTAGTCTTACCTTACAGTATCCATCACTTTAATTGTTAGTGTTACCCACTATCATGGGTTTTGTTTAAACTATAAACCATCTCAACTGAATTATCCTATTACACCAGCTCCTGATGTTGATATATTGTTTGCAATGGTAACTTCATATAAATTATTGCTTGTGTTTTCTGGTCAGTGGAATCACCACTAGTCACTAGAATTTAGCTCATGATAATTAAAAAAATAAATAAATTTAAAAGGGAATAAAATACACAAAAATGCTTCCATAAATGTATAATTTTATAAAATATACAAATTCTAGATAAATATTTTTCAAGTTGGCAGTACATTGAAGGATGAAGTGATTCATTACAGACAAAATGGGAATGAAAAACATTAGGTAGTTTTAGATTCTGCTCCATTAAAGCCTGAAAAGAATACAAATACATATTCTCTCACACAAAAACATCCTAAAAAAGGTGCTACAATATGAGGAGCTATATAACAGTAGCTAACTGCAGACCCTAAGAGGATAGGAACCCAGTCCTATCTACCCAGTCAGGGTGTGGGAACCAAGCCCATAAAAGTTCAATGTCCCCCAAAGGTCAATATTTTTTCAGGAAAAAAATGAAACAAAAACCAGAAGCATAAAACAATAAAAGTGAAGTCATTGCTGGCCCCTTTCAAAGGAGATGCTTATTACAAGGAAATGCCCAACTGCAGAACCAAGTCTAACACTCTGCATCATCCCACCATCATTTTACTGTCCTGCCAGAGCCCTGCTGCTCGGCCACAGGGCTGCTCAGAGATACTCTCCAGCTGTGAGATGATCACATTATTGGATTTTCCTCATGTTCCCTTTCTCCTGTTGCCCTCTTTCCATCTTTGCTCTATTTCCACTGGCATCATAGACTGATTAAACCTTGTTTAGTAATTTTAGCCTTAGAGACTCCCAAGAGACCAGCAGCCCTTCACCATGTTTTGACATTCTTCACCCAATGGCAGCTCCAAGAACTACCTATAAAGTCCACGCATTTCTCTCATTGCTTTATTGTTGTCTTACCTAATACAATCTCTTTGTGTAAATATAAATTCATTTTCTTTTAAAATGCACCATATCAGAGACCTATTCTTATTAGACCACACTGGTATAGTCAAACTACATAGGCTAAAGAATTTGGTTCCCCAAGAATTATAAGAACTGGCTAATCAAGAAGTAAGAAGTTATCATGTTGAAGAGAAGGGACAGGTATAAGTCCTGGCAGCATTTTAAAAAAAATCAATAATTATTTTGACATGAGAAATGTGCTAATGAAATTCACTGCCAGCACTGGTTGGGAGAAACTGTCCATACAGAGAAAAATTGGAATATCACAAAAGGAAAACTGAAAGTCCTCTGGGACCAAAGTAGAAGATAAAAGGACAGAGTACAAAGTCATGCATTCAGGAGTAAAAAAGAATTCTGCTATATGCTAGAAACATGTTATCCATAGATAATTGAGCAGCAATGAGATACTACAATGGTTCAGCTGTAATAAAGGCAAAAGCTATCAAGAAGGTTTTGGGACTTTTCCAGATGAAACACTAAAGTCATATGCAATAATGGCATACAGAAAAATCTTGTTTATTTCAGGCAGTTTTGGATACTGATGTTCAAGAGTGACAAGTTCAGCCTGAAGCAATTCAGGGAGGAGTATTGGGAGGAGTATTAGAAAGAGGACATGGCTGGAGACAGTCAGACTTACGAGTGGATTTATGTTAAAAAGAATGACTGAGAAGATATAGGATTGCTTTATACAGATAACTCTGGGATGTAGATGCCAATGTGGACAGAGAGCTGTTTAAGCTAAAGGATGTAAACAGACCATGGAGCATGGAACTGTTAACAGGCTATGGCTAAATATAGGCTGGCAGTGAGAAGCTTTCTAACTATTAGAAGAGTTAGGAACTGTGGAATAGCTTATTTCTACACTATCATAGCAGCATAGAAGCAAAACCTGTATTTTATTACAAGATGAGGCTGGGAAGTGTTCTGGACTGTGGCTGTCTGTAGTGGGAGATTCATCTGAAATTGTGCATTTGTTAGCATAAATTCAGTATGGGTAAAGCCTTATCTCCACTAGAATGCAACACAGCTAAAAGGCTGTGGACATGCACTACAAATTCATTCTTGCCAATGAAAGAAACAACTGCTTTCAACAGCTGGTGTGAATGTCCCTATGCTGAAGTTATCACTCAAACCAGGCAAGCAGCCATCCTGAGTCATTGCAGGCAAAAACTGCCAGGTCACTTCAAATTCTCTCCCTGACACTGGCTGATTCTGCCTGAAGCAATTTAGGGAATGCTCATGAAAAATACTTTGCTGGCAGATCCAGGTGACTAGCAGCAAGATGTGGTAATTTCTTCCATCAACATAGCTGGATCAGAAACATGACATTTTTCTGCATCTAGTTACACTGGGTCACAAACCTGCGCAACTGCTTATTTTGGACCCTATTGAACTGTATAAACATACCCATGTTAATTCCCAAATGTTTTATTCTACTAGGATATATAGTGATATAAATATTTCAGTGAAATATAGGGTTCCCAATCTCAGTAGTTGTACTGGGTTAAAAGTTATGTGTAGGTGAAGCCTAGAAGAAGCAGGCATTATCTATATACTCTCATTCTGATGAGACCAAGGCAATAGTAATCACATTACACTGAAGTCCTGACACAATTAGCAAGCATGCTGGAATGAAAAAAATTCACTTTAGTGCCCCTGAAAGCTTTATTGTAGTTAGCAAGTGTTCATTTTTGTAATAATATAATTGGAGGAATGGAAAATTGCAGGTAATTGCTGTTGTTGTGACCTTGATCTTTTAGTAATGTAATTAATGTAATTGCTGCTATTTTGAATCATATTCTTTCATGGGCAGCTTCAAAGTCTTTGAGGAGAGTGATAAGGGCAAAGCTGCAACATAATTTTTTTTTTCTGCACCTCTGTTGGCATATGTAAAATAATTCAACTTTCACTGAAGTTCTGTTTTGGGTTTGGGAACTTTTCCCTTCAGTTTTCCATATCCTAATTTCCTATATGACTTGTAAATGTTTACACAACACAGTCTTTAGACACTGTTGACAATCTTGAAAATCAACACCATTAAAAATCCCTTAAAAATCAAATAATTTTGTTTAATGACAAATACCTTACTCTACAAAAGTTTTTGTGATTAAGGAATACCTCACATATTGATTTTCTGAACAAAATAAAAATACTTCAAAAGTGAATGTATATTTACCTTTTCACCAGAGAATAGATGGTTCAATGTCATTAGAACATAAAATGCCCATATCCACTGTTGGATACAATCTAGTGCCTTGGATGACTCAAAGAAAAACTTCAGATACCTGGGAAGGGGGTTAAAACAAGGACATGGAAATACTTCTCCAGACCACTCAGACAGACTTCAACAATTTCCACCTAGGACTCTCCCTCTACCTGTTTTGGTTTTTTTGTTTTGTTTTGTTTTGTTTTTGTTTAGCAGCTCTTACTGGCTTTTTCTCCCATGAAACCATTCATTCAGTTATTGAACCTAAGTAAAAATTAATCCACAACATCTTGCCTCAAATACACACTTTCTTACTCTGTGTCTTGAAAGTACCATGCTATGTACTTTATTGTACCTGATATCCCTCATTCTGAAGCCAGTGAGCAGCTTTTTCCAATGCACCTTCAGGACTCTATGGATCTCTACAAGATCCCTTTCCCAATGAAATATTTTCCGTATGATAAATGATAACATAGAACTAAAAGCTCAGAATCTGTGGTGACTGCCTGTGACACACACCCACATCTGGACTCAACTCAACCATTTGTTATTTGGCTTTAAATTAATTTCTTTCCTTTTGTTTTCATTTTAGGTTTCTGTTTGGTTTATGCCCTGTCTCTTCAGGTTAAGATTTCTTTCATCTTTTTGACATTCTCATCCATTTTTCCAGCAATAAGTAACACTGAGGTTCCCATCTGCTAGAACGCTGATTCTCGCAGACAGATCTCTTGGCCTTGGCTGTCAAGATTACAGGATTATAACCCCCAAGTGAAAGAAAATTGAGATCTATTTCATACTGCCCATGTACTCGTTCATCTGCTGTCAACATAGGTTCCTTGTCTCCAAATACTTTTTTTTTTTGCATTGTTTTTAAACAAAACAGTTGTCTTCTTCTCCTTTTTTGGTTTTTTTTTTTTTCTTTTTCCTTTTTAGTCAGTCCTGTTTATAATCAAAATCTGCTTTGAGATAGGGCTCCAAAGCCATACAACCAAACAGAGAAGTGCTTCCTGCTATGGCAATTCCTGTAACACACAATTCAAATCATGGCAGCCTTGTGGCTCCCCGAGGGACCCACACTGGAGCAGTTCCCGTGGTGCAGGCCATGGTGAAGTAGCTGTGCTCCTGCAGCCCATGGAAGTCTGTGGATTGGACTATACTAATGGTGGATTCCAGCAGGAACCCCTTGCTGCAGCCAGGCTGGAAACCAGGGGAGGAGTTCACTGCGATGTTAAACCAGAGAGAGCCAGGGGTGGAGTTTGTAATGGATATGCCTTCAAGTCGTTGTAGTCTGTGACATGAGTTGTGTGTTACAGGAATCACCACCAGCTAGTGGAGGAGGAGCCTTACAAGAAGCAGCTGCAGTGCAGCAGTGACCCAGGCTGAGCTGGTGGTTTGGTGCTCAGTAACTCCTCACACACACCACCTCTCTGGTCCAGAGTGAACACCGTGACACATGGAGCCCAAAGTCATGATCTACATTAACTCAGTAAACATTTTGAGGACATTTGTGGCCATTTCATGGATATTTTGTAAAGGCGATCCTTAAACTTAAGGCAATAATGTCTATGTATCATATCAAAGGATGGGAAGGAGGGATGTGGTCAGTAAGATGGTTTTGAATACAATGGGACCTGGGCATGATGTAAATGGTACTGAATAGAAGGTAGAATGTTCAGGGTTTGGGTGACATAATGTTAATTTTTCCTCACAGTGGATAGTACAGGGTTGTATTTTGGATTTGTGCTGAACATAGGGTTGATAAATACAGAGATGTTTTTGTTATTGCTGAGCAAGGCTCACACAGAGCCAAGGCCTTTTCTGCTCCTTGTACAGCCACAGTGGTGAGAGAGTTGGGCGTGCATGGGAGGAGACACAGCTGGGACAGGTGACCCCAAGTGACCAAAGGGATATTGCACACGATATGACATCGTGCTCAGTATGTAAAGTGGGGGAGGAAGGAAGAAGGGAGGACATTTGGAGTGATGGCATTTGTCTTCCCAAATCACTTCCCAAGCCCTGCTTTCCTGGGGATGGCTGAACACCTCTCTGCCCATGGGATGAAGTGTTTTGCTCTTGTGCATGACTTTCACTTTAGCTATTGAACTGCCTTTTTCTCAGCTCATGAATTTTCTGGGTTTTACTGTTTTGATTCTCCCCCCAGTCCTGCTGGTGAGGGAGGGACCAACTGCATGGTACTTGGTTGCTGACTGGAGTTAAATTGTGGCAACTGGTAAAACCTATTTAAAGCTAGCTACTTACCTCTTCCCTCTGCAAGCTCATACTCCCATTAAAAAAGAGACCAGGAACATAATTTATCATTATCCTTCTCTTTAAGAGTTTATACTGAAACTATTTCCTTAGACTGAGGACTTTCTGGGAGTATTTTAGGGTGTAAATGAGATTATCCTGTGAATAAATTTAAGTAATGTTTTTACTCATCCTGTATGCGTGTGTTCAACATAAGGTTTTTTTATCTAAGCCAAGACTCCTTCTCTGCAATGGTTTAGCCACTGCATATGGAAAGGGCACAGAGAAAACACAAATGTAATAACCTGAATGTTAATTATCTTCTACTTTTAAGTTCCAAGTGGAAACTGTTTGGTAAACAGGTTAAAAGCTCTGAAAATATCTCAAGGTCACATTTCAGCCCTCAGGAAGCATTTTTAAAAACCCATATAGAATGGTAAGTCTTCTATAGAATTCCATCAAGGAAACAGTTAAAAACTAGCTTTTCAAAATCAAGGTTACTGCAAGTGTATTATTGTGATGGCAGCCACATCCTTCTCTTCCTCTGCTTTTGCGTTATACTTTGTCTCTGTTGAAAGTCTCTGGAGCTTCCTCAGTCAAATATTGCATAGCTCCTGAATATGTTCTCTCCTTTTTTCCCCTCCTATTAAGTCCAAACTTCTTCACACAGCTTTCTCAGCATCCTCTTATCCCTGTGTTCCCTTGTTATTCCTCCTTGCTGCAATCCCCTCACCTCTAGTAAGGATAACATCTTTGTGGCTTTCCTCATTCTTCCTCTTTCCATTACTGCCCTCTTGTGGCATCAAATTCTATCTTCCCCAAGTGCATCAAGCGCTCCTCTTCGGCACTGTAGGATCAAAGACAGCCCTTCCAGCTACACAGACTTGTTCTTCTGAGACAACACAAGAGACGTAAGGGTGGGCTGAGATCTCCCATGCATATTCGTTTTTTCAGAACACGCCGCAGAGCTGGGGTTGAGCAGGACATGAATAGAACATCTAAATTCCCAAAGTCTTCATTTGGTTTCTGAGTTCCCTTTGAAGAAGTTATGCTTCTGTTGATAATTATGGAAAACTTCCAAAAATCGCTCTGACTTTTAAATGGCAGCAGAACTTGGTCCCAATGAGGGCAAGAAAGTTATAATTCTTCTTGGATTTGGCACCATAAAATCATACCATTAACAGAAGGATGAGATATGGCCTAAACCTTGGGATGAGTGAACAGCACAGAAAAATTTTCAGCATTAACAGACCTTGGAGATACAGCTGGATTTCTCACATATGCACAACAGCAGCTAGGGCTCTTAAATCATGAGGCTTTACGACACCCTATTGAACAAGCAGGTAAATCTACTGATCAGAATTGATTTGCTGCTGCCTTGTCACAGAAGAAAAAGCTCAAATTCCTTTGCTGATGAAAACAGAGAAAAATCTGCACCAGTTGTCAATTCATTCGAAGCTAAATGATGGCAATGAGTAATGTGAATATTTTGTTTTCCATGTAGTTTAATCCCTGGTGCACTTTTCGTTTAGTTACAACATGCCTCAAATAGGAATGCATTAAAGCATAATATAAGTTTTAATAGCTGTACTTATGTGGAGAAAAGTATACATGTGGGCTCTATTCCCCTATACCATACCAGCCCTGGGAAATTTATTTAGATTTTTTGTTCATCTGCTGCCTCAAAATGAATATTTTTATACTCATTAGGGATACATCTTGATCAAAATGAACTTTTCAACTACTCTTAATCTTCAATTGCTGGCTGGTTTTTTTTGGGTTTTTTTTCTGGTGCAAACCTCATCCTGTCTGTGTGCACATGCCCAGCAGCAGGTTCTCAGATGATAGGAGAATAACATGTCAGATACTCCCCTGACAGTTCTATGAGCCCTGCTCGTGATGCTTGCCCAAGGCTGTGTTTTTTATGTAGCAGGAAAACAGCAAGAAATGGCTTTCAGGGACCAGGGACCAAGGAGATGGATAGGGTGTGGGCATAGCTGTGTGTTTAAATATGCAAAAAGTGTCAGAAAGGAGCTATTATCTTCATTAAATACTGAAAATCTAGACAAGGGAGCAGAAATCCATAGGAACCTCCAGATTCTCTAGATCCTATTTTGCTGTTGGAGGATTAGGCCCTCTGTGTGTACTATTAACTTTCTGTGTGACATTAAAGGAACTATTTGCATATGTTTTTAAGCATTCATCCAAATTAGCATATTAAAATGCCTCCACTGAATTTTACCTTTTTTTGAAGCAACGTTATAACGCTGCCATTCCTCAGCCTACAAAACATTGTCACCTTTGAAGTCGTTACATAACCAGAGGACCAGACAGTCCTCCTCTCCCATGCAGCTTAAATGCATATCTTCATAGTTAATTGCCAAGCTATCCAAAAGAGACTGACCTGTTAAGCTAGATGCTGTACAAAATTGTGACAAAAAATCTAACCCTCCCCAGACATCATGCAATGTAAGCTGAAATGAAGAAACAAGCAAAAAAAAAAAAAAAAAAGTAATGTGATAGAAAAGAAATTAACAGGTAAGCGTGTAATCACTACCTGTGTCATAAATGGTACATCATATCAATAATGTGATTATTATAAAATTTGAAACAGCCAAGAAACCACCTTCACTGCAGCTGCTTGTATGGGCTGTGGCTACCTATTGCTCACAGAGTAGTATTTTCTTCTCACCTTCTTGCATTTTACATTTCACAAAGTCAGACTTCAATTGCATAAAACATTATCATTCTTTATGCACCCAAACACTTCAGCAAATGAAGCAGACGCCTGCCTTGATGAGGTTTTGGTCTAAAATCCTAACTTGAAGGCTTTTGCTGATGAAATATTGTCTACTCTTTATTTGCTGCTTTCTTCATAATATGTAGAAATATGGAAGGCTTAAAATTTCTGATGTTCGAAGAACGTTCACCTTGTTTCTAGGACAATTTATTGGATTCTTATGTATTTAGAGCTATGCTACATTTATCCACATTCACAGAGAGAACAAACCCAAAAATATCAGAAAAATCAAAAAGTGACAAAAGAAGGGGAGAAAAAGAAAGAAATTGAGAAGGAAGGATTTATTTCATTTTAATTTATTCAGTAATTCTTCATCTGTATGCTTAGCTTCCACTTACAACAATGCAGGGGTGTGCAGAAACATTGCTTAAGAATCTTACTTGTAATTTATATAAATCAGAATAAAATTTCACCTGAATACTAAGAATATGTTTCTTTGAGTGGAAACTCTTTAATAAAACTCTATTGCAAGCACACAAAAGTAAATAAAACCCATTTTAAACAACAAAATTACTTTGAAAAGTTGAAAAATTAAATTGGCTGTTGTAAAAAAGAGGATTTGCCTGCCACAAAAACCTCACTTTCAGCTTGATTATGCAACTCAAATGACATCTATCTGCATTTTAATCCCTGCTTGGAAGTCTGCTGGTAGAATTAATAATTATAATCAAAACCCATGGAAGTCCATGCTAATGATAAGATAAAGAACTTACTCCCACCACCTACAGTGAGAAGCTAATCTTCCTCAATGTCCTAATCTACTGACATACAGAGTTTGATCTGAAATAAGGTCTTAATAATGAATAATTTGCCTATGAATGATTCTGCTGAGCAGAAAATGGAAGATTAAAGAAGGAACTCTGAAGAATTAGCTATCTCTGATTTTCTCCAGTTTTAAGACAGCTTCTCCAGTGAGAAGCTTCCCTAGAAAATAAACCAAACCAAACCAAACAAAAAAACTCTACCAAAACCCACCTTTTTTGATAGCTGCTGCCACCCTAAGGAGACAAACAGCCAGAGCTGCAGAGAAGTGGTCCCTGTGTGGCTGCATCTTGTGCAGGTGTGTGCTGGTTTTAGCTGGGGTAGAGATGCTTCTCTTCTTAGTATAGCTGGTACAGGGCTACGTTTGGATTTGTGCAGGAAACAATGTTGATAATACAGCGATGCTCTTCTTACTGCTGAGTAGTGCTCACACAGAGCCAAACGCTTTTCTGCTCCTCTCCCCACCCTGTCAGAAAATGGTCTGGAAAAGTGCAAGTGGAAGCTTTCTCATTTTTTCTCATTTTTAACCTTCCCATTCTCTTCCCCCCATCCCACTGGGGTAGGGAGTGAGCGAGCAGCTGTGTGGTGCCTGATTGCTGGCTGGGGTTAAATCACAAGATGATATTTGGTGTCAAGCTGCAAGCTGTCATTAACTCCAGAGAACCGACTCCTCAGTGGAAGAGTGGTAGGGAAGCCAAGTCCCTTCTTTAACAAACAGTTTGGGAGTTGGAATTTGGCACTTACAGAGTGTCAGTGTCCTGCCTGTACTGTTAAACGTAATTAATCTCTGTGCATATGCACTCTACAAAGCAGAGAGAGGTGAAACAGATTACAAATAATATTTATTTACTTGTGTTTGAAATCAGCAACCAGAAACCAGTTACTTAGGCTTAGTAGATGTTTCACTATTGCAATTGACTTCCTTATTCAGATTTGAAAAAATGACCAAGGAGCTGTAAATTTCAAAAGTTTTCAATTTCAAAAGCATTAGGTACTTTCGTTTTTGAATGACAAACCTGGCACATCCTTAAGGGTGTAAGTACTCTTTTGGAAATACAGTGCATAGAAAATCAAAGTCCTTTATATTCTCTTAACTGAGTATCCAAATATTGATGAAGGGTGACCTTATTGATGTCATTTGACCTGTGACTGAGCTGCTTCATTGAGATAGCAGATACCAAAAGGGCATATGACTCTGCAATCCATACAAAGAAATGCCAATCATCAAGAACTGTATCTTTTTGGCAATCTGAAATTAAGTAGTTCAACACAGCCTGAAATACTAAATACATAAGTGAAAGCTTATTTAGTTCATCAACAAATACACTACAGAATTTCTATACGTGTGTTGATTTGGATGTGCAAGAGAAAAAATAATAATGAGCACACACCATTTTGAAAATGAGTGTGCTCTACAAGACAGTCATAATCAAAGCCTACAAGTTTCCAACTGAAAGAGACTATTCATCTACAGTTGCTTTTGCTATAGTGATCCTTATCAGAAGTAAAAAGAATTAGTTATGTCTAAATTTGGGGTTGAACTCACTGAAAGAGTCAGAATTTCCAACACAGCCAGCAGGAACCAAGTGTAGGCAAGAGGTGATAATGAGAAGTGGAGGAAAACTCAGTTTTTACTCAGTGTCCCCTATAACCATCCCATCAGAGCTGGCTGGTGTTAGAGGTGTGCTTATGGCTCCTGGTGTCCCAGACTGCAGACACCTACCAGGGGCCCGGGCAGGACAGCACCCAGGGTGAGATCAGGTCCCTCTACTTTACAGTCATTTCCCAGCTCGTGTGAAATTAATGAGCTTCGTTGTCCCTGTGCTGTAGTGCAAGACAGGGGCCTCAGCCTCTAGATGACTGGAAACCTCAAAGGGACATGGGACAGAGGAGGAAGAGCGGGCAAGGTGGGGAAGAAGAGCAGCAGAGGACTGAAAATGCACCCTAGCAAGCCAAAGTAAGACCATACTGGGTACTGCAGCGTGGGGAGAGGCCAAGTTGTACACAACTCCAGGCCTTTAGTTTCTGATTTCATCTTTGCCTTATTCATCAGTCACAATCCTCACAAATTTCCAAGGTTCAAGAAAAAGCTGCATTTCATTTGGCATGAAGGTGTCTTACAGATCTTCAGTAGTGCCTCATGAATAAAGCCATAGGGGAGACAGGGAGGAATTTTCCAACTCTGACTGTACCCAGCCATGCAGTGCCCTGCCTGGAGGCTGGTTAGGTGCTGGCAGGGTCTGCTGCTGGCTCAGGTGCCAGTTTGCCTCTTCACTCCTCTGTGCAGCAGTGTTAGCCTTGTGCAGAAGTTGTAGCTAATTCTTGGTCCACAGTCACTGCCCACCTTCCCCAGGCTGCTGGTGGGGCAAGTGGGGATACTGGGCTGCCAGGGAACTTCCAGCAGCTAATTTGAGATTATTTCACCCTGAGCAGGGATGGTGATTAATCAGGTGTGAGCCAGCAAGCTCCAGGGAGGACTTTCCGTGATGGAGAGCAGAGTTTCATACCATAAAACTGCCCCAGGAAGGCTACTGGCAGGGAAGGAGAGAGCTCCCAGAGCGTCAAACAGCAATTGTTCAAAAAATCACCATATGTTGAATTCCTTTCAGGGCTCTGAGTGTTCTATGAGCAGCTGTCTGTCTTTCAATTTAAAGTTAAAAAGCAAGCAGTGGTTTGGTGGACTATTGACAGAGCCCTAACCCAGCTTATCTGCAGTCCTTTTGCAATTATTTTAGCATTTTTATTTACAGTTTGCCTGGATTGTGGGGAACATTTCTGACATATCTCATGAGGTCATTGAAGGTGTAATTTTTTTTTTTTAATTATGCTCCCTAAAGGCTTTGGGTTTAATTAAAATTCTAAGGAACTTGCTTTGTTTTAAAAAATTAGCGGCATTGGCTCTTCACCAGAGCAATGATTCATTATGGCATAATTTGCTCAGCCTGGTCTATTTGCACAATGATGTTACCTGCTGGTGAGCCCTATTCTGTGCATCCTGTTTTAGGATCCCCTGTAAAAGAGGTGGGGATTTAATATTTACAATCATTCATCAGCCTCCATGTGTTTAAATGTGACTGTAGATGTAACGCCATATCCCAACTATCCAAGCAGAAGAGCAGTAACATG
Source organism: Acrocephalus scirpaceus scirpaceus (assembly GCA_910950805.1). Classification (NCBI taxonomy): domain Eukaryota; kingdom Metazoa; phylum Chordata; class Aves; order Passeriformes; family Sylviidae; genus Acrocephalus; species Acrocephalus scirpaceus. The sequence goes on from OU383780.1 coordinate 43,443,426, forward strand.
ATTTTGTTTGGCTCTTTAGCATTGTCTTACATTTGGAAAATTCTGGATATATTTTTACCCATGGGGTTTTTTTTCTACAGAAAAGTGCTTTTTATCTTGTATGAAGTTCTGCCACTTACCCCTGATAACAAGAGGGTGATGGAAAACACAGACCACATGGATACTCTTTTAGTGTGGAAAGACAAATAATGATTGAAATATATATTTTCCATCTCCTTGAACATGATCTTAATCCTTGGTGCTTTCCAGGTACTCTTTTGCCACTGAAAAAATATCCCTTGCCTGAGAATACGACACAACTAATTAAAGAACAGCTGTGTCCCCACATCCTTCAAACCATGCTGGATTTCTGATGGCTTCATCTCTCCACGGGATGTATAAGGGCAAGCAGCTTTCTCCCAGACAGACTAAGGGGGATTTTGGGTTCTAGGTGTGATCTAGGACAAGGCAGCAGCCTCTTCTGCCTCCACTGGGGAAGGTAGGGAGCAGTGCTGGGAGCAAGCTGCTTTCTGCCCCTGTGACACAGAAGGGGCTGAGGAGGTTTATGGATGCATATATATTTCAAACTGCAGCCTTGGATGTGTCGTCCTTGATTATGATGCCCAAATTTTCTCCCCAATGCATGAGGCAATGCATTAGAAAATTCTGTTACAATGTTGCACCCAAAGAAAAACCTCTAAGAATACATCCACTGGGGACTCGTCCTTCACTGAGGGATCACTTCTTTCTTGCTGGCAGCATCTTGAAAATGAAGCAGGGCTGAAAGCCCTTAGCCAAAAGTTTTCAGATAAGCTTTCTTAATGGTTCTTTAATTTTCTGAATGCATTTAACAACATTTTTCCCTAGTTGTTTACAAATAGAGTTAATTAAAACCTGTGATAATCAATGGAATAGGTAATAGTTTAGATATAAATGAGGTAGAGAGGCTGAAAAATTGCTTCATGTGACAGCAAGTGCTAGGCATACATCTCAGAAGTACTACTCCCCTTTTTTCTCATCACACTAACACTTCTCTGAGAGTATTTTTAGTATTTTTTCAACACATGTAAGTCACTAGCTAACATGGTTTTGGCTATACCTTATTTTCTGTGCCACCCACAATGTCCCCACCAAAAATCTAAAAGAACCCTTCCATGTTCCCAAGTAAAATGTGTACCAGAGTTTATATGGAATGGTTTGGGGAAAGGAAGCAAGCTTTATTTTCATGAGCTTGAAGGACAGCGGTCATGTGCAGTTGAATCTCAAAAAGAAAAGGGGTCAAACAGAGAGCAATAAGAAGCAAGCAATGTCAAAGGGATGGTGGACAAAAACACAAAAGGGAACATCAGTCCCTCAAAGAGCTTCACAGGGTGTGGAAAGACCATCATCATTCATTCAGCGTTTGCTCAGTGTAGTTCAGGGGATTGTCATCGTGTCAGCAGGTGAATGGGACATCTGCAAGGCAGAAAGTGCCAAGTCTTTGGATGTTAACTTGAACCATTTGACAGATAAACTTTCACCATTGCGTGGCACTTGTCTTCGGGTATTTACTCAAATCATGGATATGAAAAGGGGGGAGGTAAATTATTACCTGCTTCTCTTAATTTTATGGATTTGGGATTACTTAAACCTAAAGAAATTAGTATGAGATGTGGTGACAGCCCTGGTAAGCAGGGAAGGGAAGATTTGAGTCTGACTAAATGGGCATTTTCAAGTACAACTAAGCAGTGAGTACTGAAGATGGCAATCTTATCAACTAGGATACCTATAACGTTTCCAACTAATCTAACTTGACTAGCAGATTCCCTAACCTTTGGGAATAAAGTTGTGCAAGGAGATGTATGTGAACCCAGAGAGCAGCTGCCCTTGCTATTGTAGAATCACAGAATCCTTTCAGCTGGAAAGGGTCTCTGAGGTCAGCTTGTGACTGATCACCATCTTGTTTGCTAGAATATGGCACTAAGTGCTATGTTCAGTTGTATCTTGAACCCCTCCAGGAACAGTGACTCCATCATCTCCCTGGGCACTCCCTTCTAATGTTTAACAAACCTTTTAATTAAGAAATTGCCACTGATGTACAGCCTGAACTTCCTCTGGCAAAAAGAAAGCTATCCTGTGTAATACATTGCCCCAAACTGCAAGCTACAAATTTCTGACCAGCAGAGCAGTCTGGGCTTTAGTCTGCATGTCACCTAGGCACCTATTGTGTCTGTATGTAAAAGCAGTTGTAGAAATATTTTTTTTCAACTGATTTCTAGAAATGGTTAATATGAAGAGACTCATTTTGTTTGAATAAACATTTATGCGTGTAGTGCTTTTGAACACTGAAAACATCATCAGGTACAGCTGGAAGTATTGCACCTTATAATTATTACTTTTTTTCCCTGTAAGAAACCTCAGTGTAGACATAGACAAGAAAATAAGTAACCTCACTGAATATTTGTTGAAACTGTAACTATAGATATGGGTCTTGGCATTACCTGTTCATCATACATCGTAGGTACTGTGACCCCTTGAAGCCAATAAACTGGTTCAAGACATGTAATTTTTGTGGAAACATTGTCTTATTGGGATAAAGGAAATCATGAAGAACAGTCAAGGTTGTTGATATTTTACCTGTCCAAAACAAATGTTTTTCCTTTGGTTAGCACAAAAAATATTCCTCAAAAATCATGGGAAAGAAGTTCACAAGAAAGAAGTTTAGTTCAGACTAGTGGCACTCAGGAGGAAAGTATCCAGCATAAAGAAACAAGGGGATTTCACTTCAAGTTACTTGGAAGTTCAAAACAAAGTTTGGAAAGTGTAGAGAGTTCTGAGAATACATTGTAGGCTGAGACTTTAGGAGGACAAGAATGCAATGTAGGAGAAAGCAGGCTGGGCAGTTTTCTGATAGTGTGACACCTAAATAAACTAAAGCTGCATTTAGCCTTAAAAGATAGAATATGACACAGAAGATACAGAGAAAACAGTCAAGGCAGCTGAGGGATTTTTTCAGCAATGGCAGCTCTGACCCGTTGTTCAAGTATTAACCACATCTCTCTTTCTAAACAGACTGAGATTCATAGAAGGAAATATTTTATTCAGACAAAACGTTTTAATCATTTCAAAGTGATTTAATTTTGGGGATAGCTTTTACTTCAGGCAGCCTGACATGCTCCACCTTCTTGACTCTCTGTTGTCTTTAGAGTCAAGCCTACAGCCAGCTTTGAAATTCTTCACTGATTAACAAGTGGTATAGTTGCACTGTTTCCAATTACATGTATTCATTTATAGCAGTGCTTCTGCTGGATGTGCTGTGAGCTCTGTGATCCAATTATTTCTTCATTGTAGGATTAGATGCAGCTCCAGACAGAGTGAGAAGACTAAAATCCCTAAATGTCTGGTTCCATAATGAAGCAAATGAAGGGTAGAAAATAATTTGAATTCTAGGGCGTTTGCAAAGCAAGAAAGAATTGTATGTTTATAGCATGCTTCAGAAAAAAAAAAAAAAAAGGGTCTCCTCTAAGTGTTTTTATCACCAAAAAATTATAAAAAGATTTGAAATATTTTTAATTTGGGAGTGACAGCTCTAGTTAATAGGAACTTGGTTGAAGCAATAGCTCTTCACACTACCTTCAGAATTCTGGAAAAGTGAGGCACACCTCTGTTTTGATTGTGTTCATTTTGCATTTTCTTCATGATTAAGAGGATTGGAAACACTCATCTTTCAGCAAAGAAAATTGAGATGCTGAGCATAAAGGTGTGTGAATAGAGCTTTGGAAACTGTCTTGATTCTGAATGTAACTGTCTGTCAGCACAAGCAAAAGCCAGCTATGACAGTGACTTTAGAAAGAAGGCTGTTTCACATTATCAATTTCCTAGGCAAGCTATCTACTCATCTGGAAAATCATCATTCTGTGGATGCACTGTTGAGGTTTCTGGGTTCACTCACTCTCTCAGGAGTGTCACTGTTCTCACCACACTCTCACTGCCATCATTACTCTCTACTTTCAGGCTTGTTTGGCCAGATGCTGTCTATTGAATGCAGCTGGAACCACAACTATAACCACACTATCAAGCATTAACAATATTCCTGTGTTGTAGAACCATCTGCATTTTTGGAAAAAAAAAGTCAGGCAGGTTTTCCTATGCTTGCATGAAGAATGAAAACCTGTATATGGAAAAAAATCCAGTAAATGGGCATTAACTACAACACAGACACAACATAACTTAGGGGTGTCATCTGCTAAAATATTATTCATAAATTGTCAAGAGATCACCTAGAAATTATTGCTGTCTGAAGATGAAACAACTTATTCTGAATTAAACATCTTTCACAGTCTTTGTAAAGCATGAGTTAAGAGTTTAACTCTTAACATTTTTCTTCAAATTTTAACTGTTTGCCATAGCTAAATCAAGAAGAGAAGATGGAGTTTCTCTATTTTCCTTCTTATTCTTAACACCTCTGGTGGAAAACCTCTTTGATCATTGTAGTATCTCGAGCCTTCACCAATCTCATTGACTTTTCTTATTCCTTGTAAACTTGTATAAATTACAGATACGAATGGCCATAAAAGTGTTTTTGAAGAAAAACAGCTTTCTAAGGGCAGATGATGTAATATACTTCTATTTTATTAGCTTCAGTGAAATAGTGCTAATTTAAAGGCATTAAGCCTAGAAGTGTGTGTTGATAGGTTTATCAAGGGCCATCAGGCAGAGCTATTGCTGAAATAGTTAACTGGCAATCAGAGAAACTTATGATGGAAAAACTAGAAGTTAGTGAAAATAATTAAAAACACCCAATTGTTATATGCCTCACTGGATACTCAGTTAAGCTACATTATTTTTCATTAAAGCAGCACTGTAAGAATCTCAAAAAATTTAATTGTATATTTTTGCAAAAACCTTTGCCACCCTAAAATTGTGTAGTCAAATTTGTTCAGTTTCTTCTTATCATCAAACCACTATAAATATTTTTCAGGGATTTACAAACAAAAATATTTGAAAGCAATAGGTTTAATTTTCTTTTACATTAATACCAATGAATAATTCCTCTTGTGAAAGGCAGCCTGTCAGTCATGTGAGACCATGAAATGTTCTTTCCCATTTGACTAGGGTTTTCAAACCTTGGGGATTCTTATCTCTAAGTCCCAAATATATAGATTATTCTTAAGACTCATAAATTTGAGAACAACATCAAGAATTTGCAGACAAAGAAGTGATTTTTACACACTTAATTTGACAAGGTAAATGAGAACAATTAATCATAAGTTACAATAGCAGAGCATGACTAGTCATCATTATGTGCATTTTCTGTACAGATTGTCCTTGTCTGAGGCTATTTCAAATAGAGAAAAAGATGCAGGAATTGATTTGTTCAACTGTTTCTTGGTTATGGTAGCAAGGTGTCCAAACACTCTGGTCACTGCTATTTTGCCTCTTAAAGAGTGATTTCATTGAGGAATAGACAGAGGTAGCTGCACGTTGAGCCCTGAGTGGAAGCACTGGCTGGGGGGTGGCCAGTCACTCACATACTCTGTAGGATCCAAATTAACAAGAAGACTTCGGACTAAATATCACCATTCAACCAAGAGACACATATAGGGGTCATGGAACACATGTGAGACACACACATCAGCAGTATGTACAATCCTAGGGATTCTTTTGGTGGGAATCCCTTCCTGGAGGCATCAGCTCAAGCTGATTGGTGCACCACAAATAAATTACTCAAAGTAACCAGAGATTTGGGAGTTTGCTATGGGAAAAACCCAGGTCTGAGCCAACAAGGAAACCTTTTCTGACTGTGTGAGTGTGGGGTGTGCAGGGAGCCAGGAGGAGCACCCATGGGGTCACTGGAGCCACTGAATGTGAAGGGACCTCAGTCCCAGCAGTGAGAGTCTGGGATGGGGGGAGTGTGACTGACAGAGTGACTCCTAAATGGTCAGGTAGAGAAGTTTCCTTAACAGTCTTATTCAATGCCCTCAATGTTATTAATTGCCCAATGTTTAGGATTCTGAATGCATGTGACATACATTGTCTTTCAGAGTCATTCTAGTCATAAATTTCCACAGTGGAAAGCAGAATCTTTATTGTCCAGTACCTTAAGCCAGGAATAGGTGAAGGTTTGGAGCTGAATTGACTTTGTCATTCAACGATTAATGTGGCAGCACAAGTTTAAAGTCACAGTGAATTTCAGGTGAACAGCTGACAGTTTTCTTAACAATTACTTTAAAAATCTATCATTTAATTATTAGCTTGAAGGACACTGCAAATGAACATCATAGGTATCCCATTTACATGTTTAATTGGATTAGTCTCCTGACTTTCAGAATCTAGCAATTAATTTGTCTGGGCATCTTTTTCCAGATAGTCAAATGATTAATCTTTTATATTTCAGTGCATGGATTCACATCACACACTTTTATATTGAAAAATGAATTGTTGCTCCTCACCATCGCTCTGCTCTTTCTGTACGACCTGTTGTAGAACAAACTTTGCTGTTTGAAATAAGTGTCACAACTTATCATAGATGTGATTTACATTTTGAAATAATTGATTTTATATTACCTGCAAATGTTTTTCTTTCAGTTATGAAACCAAAAAGAGAAAATCTAATTCTAATATTATGTGCATGCAGTCAATAAATAAGCATTTCTTGCTATGTTAAATTTCACTTATCTGTTTAATAATTAACAGCTGTTTGGGCAAAATAAAATGCAGTGACATGGCTGTCATGATTATGTGTTAAGAGTACTAGAATCTAGTTTTTTCAAAAGGATTAACAATCCATGGTTCCTGTTATAATCTTTTTTGGGGCACATATGGTTCTTATGTTTGTAATATAGCTGTACAATAGACACTTATCTATTCTCCTTCTGAGCATGACAAAAGCATAAATCTTAATAATAAAGATGTCACATCTCAAGGTGTTCAGAAATGCCATCACTCAGAGGTCTCTTCTCAACCATGTTGCTTGCCATCTTGGTTGTATGTTTGGAAACAGGCAGGTTTCCTCCTGAGGTGGGCCATTCTTGGTAATGGGCCTTCAGGACCATAAAGGGCAAAGAATTACAGCTGACCTTTCTGTCCTTCCATCCAGTTCTCCAGTGCTGACCAGAGAAATTTCCTGATATGATGCCACTGTTTATTTTGCTTGTATTTCTTTTTTTTTTTTTACATCAAAACACTGATACAGGATTTGATGTGGAATCCAAAAGTCAAGTCTGAGATACTTTTCCATTGAACGTGTATTGGATTTTTATAGTCAGGTTTTGGTAGCAGGGGGCTATAGGGGTGACTTCTTTGAGAAGCTGCCAGAAAATTCCTCATCTCCAGCAGAGCCAATGGCAGCCAGCTCCAAGGAGGGTCGTGCTTGCTGGCCAAGGCTGGGACAATCAGGAATGGTGGTAGCCCCTCTGTGATTACAGGTTTAAGATGAAGAAAAAGGGGTCTCTGCACAGTTGTAACTGCAGTCAGAGAAGAGCAGGGTGAGAACATGTGAGAAGAACACCTATGCAGACAGCAAACCCATGGTGCAGACACTGGTGAAGGAGCTGTGGAAGTAGGGGGTAGAGGGAAGGTGTTTTAAGGTTTGTTTTTGTTTATCATTATCCTGCTCTGATTTTGTTAGCAATAAAATAAATTAATATCCGAAATTCAAGTCTGTTTTGCCCATGATGGTACTTCATGAGTGAATTCTCTCTATCCTTATCTCAGCCCATGAAACCTTCATTATATTTTCTCTCCCTTGTCCAGATGTGGAGGGCAGTGATAGAGAGGCTTTGGTGGGTGCCTGGCATCCAGCCAGGGTCAACCCACTGCAGAAATTTACCAGTAATGGTTTTCCAGAGATGTAATAAATAGCTCTGTTCATACTGAGCAAAAATGTGTCTATACTGGTGCGTTGGCAAGTGTAAAATGTAAAGTTACCTCAGGCTCCACTCAACAAAGTATTCACATATGTGACCTCTGTTAATTATAACAATTACACATGCATTTTTGATTAAGAAGCCTCATTCCATAAAATAATGAGCATCCTCAATCTCTGTAAAAGTCAATGAATGATAGAAGGGTTGCGTGTGTCTCATTTTAAGATCTTTCACACTTTGGAGAATTAGACCACAATCAGTGAAATATCCTTTTAAGTCAGTGTCCTGAGAGCAGACCTCTTCAAGGGAAGTAATGGTACTGAGGTGGGGGTCACCTCTTCTGCAGGGCAAGTAGAAATGGGCCAAGGGGAAAATGGTCTTAAGTTGCACCAGGTGAGGTTCAGGTTGGATATAAGGGAAAATTTCATCACTGAAAGAGTGGTTAAGAATTGGAAGAGGCTGCATAGGGAAGTGGTGGAACCACCACCCTGGGAAATGTTCAAGAGTAGATGAGGCACTTCATGACATGGTTTAGTGGCCATGATGGTGTCAGGTCAAAGGTTGAACTTGAAGATCTTGAAGGTCTTTTCCAATCTTAATGATTCTCTGATTCTACAGTTACTTTTCTAGCATGTTTACTACCTGAAAAAAAAAATTTGATTTTTATTTGTGGCTGCTACTGTTAAATACATGTCTACCCACATTCTTGCAGGGAGATTTCTAAAAATCTGCATGTTAAACTGAAACTGAACTGTAAGACGCTGTCAGGTATTACTTTTAACTAGAGGAACTGCACTGATGCTAATTCCTGAAAAATGTATATTATCCAGTCTCTGAAGGCTGTGAATTGATAAAGTCATCAGTTAGTGACTGTTGTCTGGCTGCTACAGTAGTTCATTCTTTAGTTCCTGTTTTTACTTTTGATGGTCACTATATCAATTCTTGCATGGCAATATATTTTTCCATTAATGCTGTATACCTAGGATATGCTCACAGCCAAAGTACTTCTTATGCATTCACCGGAGACTTTGTCTCCACCTCAGCTTCAGTTTTCCAAATCTATTCCAGTTCCTTAGTGTCTTTGGGTAATTAGATGAGTAAAACAGAAAAATTAAATTAAACATCTGTATAAGTAGTGTGTATTTAATAGGCTAAACACTCTTCTGGCATATGTTTCTCAACTTGTATTTTTGCATTTGTTATTACTGCTGAATAGAAGATAATAACACCAGTAATGAGTCTAACAGATTGTTTTTAACACTGGCAGAATGAAAGAAGATGTGGGACCCAGAATATATAACATTAAAATTGCATCTTCTAAGAGGCTACAAACTTTGCTAGCCAGATTGTAATCCTTTATTAAAAAAATAGAAAACTCAACATAAACCAAACATTAGACAGTCCCTCTGGCAAAAGGCCAAAGCTGAACTCTTAGAGGAATACAATAAAATCCTCTTACACAGTTTTCACAGGGCTTTGGGCTTCAGCTCTTAACATATTGCTACTTCCAAGACAATTTCCTTGGGGGAGTGTTCTGGTGTCTTTAGCAAAAGGAAATGTCTGTTTCTAAAAAGAATTGCAAAGGTTGTGATTCTCCACAATCATAACTGAACAAGATCATTCCCACAGGATATTTCAGGGCAAAAGCCATGACAGCAAACCCAAGAGCAATGACAATATGAGAAAGTTCAGCTAATATTAATAATTTCTTAGTGCAGGCATTTCTATACTTCTCTGGTTACTCAAAAATAAGACAAGTCTGTATAAAACACAGAGCATGCCAATGAGGTATATAGAGACATCTCCTAAAGATTATTTTTACCTTTGAGCACTTCTATTAGGATTATTTTGTGACATGCAAATTCTTTCCTTTCTGTTGGGGTGTAGGTAGCTGAACATAGCAGCTTATGTTCACTGCCCCATTCTTATCCCAAGGGACACCAATAATTTGAGGTTATGTAAATTAATCCTCTGGAAGTTTCTTCTAAATGGAAATACTCATTTGGAAGATCTAACACCCTGCTGAGCTGCTACCTGCCCTTCACTCTGCTGAGGTGGAGCATACAGTAGTGAGGAGGCACAGCTGTGATACTGAAAGTGGCCTGGGTGTTTATGTCCAGCACTGACATTTAAACAGTATTTTCAAGCTGCATGCAGCTCTTTCTTGCTAGAGCAAGAAATGTGAATATCTGAGTGGTGATCACTCTAACTGTACAGAAAGAAGCTGTGACCTCCTTGTCCTCTATGTGATTATTTTGTTTTCAAGTTCTAATTTTGTCTGGTTTAATCGTATTTTTTACTATTTTCCCTTTATCAAAACAAAAGCCAATAGAATCTGGACTGGAACTTTAGAAATATGATTACTGTGGTTTATTGATAAAAATCATAAATAGTCATGCTTGGGTTTAAAGATCATCAGTTCTGAAAATTGATTTTACAATTTTCTAATCAATAGCAGTAAATGCTGGTGGATGGTTATCTGAGCACTTCAGAAAACACCTATTTGGATGTAATAACTGTACCTAAGCATAAGAGAGTATAAAGCAAATGTCAAGTCCCTGATTTTTTTCTCTGATAAAGCATGGGTCTTAGCAAATCCCTCAACATCAGTAAAATTAGATTTGGACTAGGTGAAACACAAAAACTTTAGGCTGAGTGCTTTTTCTGCAGCTAGTGAATTGGCACTGATAGATGAACCACACAAGCTCAAAGAGGCAGTTAATAATTTAAATAAAATATCCCTTCTTTTTTGTTTTTTTCCCCTCAGGAGAGCTTTCCATAAAGGTATGGATGTCTTTTTGTCCTGTGGTTTGTCTGCTCTTTCCTGTCATTCCTGTGTGTTGGTGGTTTATATCAGCCAAATTGTTGTTCTCATTTAAAATTCACTAGAAGTCAGAGGTCTCCATCAAAATTAAGTGGATGTTGTGCTAAGGTGTACTTCATAGTAAGAAATTAATTCTGCTCTGAAAAGATACAGCTTAGATGAAAGACAAAGATGAAGCCATAGCCTCTTTGCCAGTAAAGCAAAGAGAGAAACAAATGAAGTCCTGAAAGTCTGTGGGAGGTTAGGCAGTCAAATGTCTTCATGGAATTGTCTTTAAAGACCCCTTCTTAAATTCTGCATTATATGAGAAACAGTGAAGTGGGTTCCAAGCTAGCTGGTGTGTTGATGTGGTGGCAAAACTAGACTGGGATCTGAAAGTAGCTCAACTCTTTTAGCTCTCTAACAGCGCTTGTTGGCTTGGGCACAGGGCCATGCTGATACAGCTGTATTGCTTCCCATTCCAGGGCTATATCACTTGGCTCACTAGACTGGGAATCTTGTGTGTTTATGTCGTTTAAGCAACTCTTAAAATTTACGTAAGAGGAGAAAAGACTGCTCTCAGTTCTTCAGGCCCATACTAGTGTTGCCACAGTATTCGCTTCATCATTTCCCTCAGAAGTCACTTCTGTATGAAACAAAATTCCACTGGAATAATTCAAAAGAAGAAATTACTGATGCATTAAATAATGTGTTTTGCATAAAGAAAAGATTACTGAAATCTCTATTCCTGAAGTTCACCCTTTTTTCTTTAGATATGTTCAACTCAGCCTATACTAATGTCTCAACTTGGAATAAGTCCTGTTTCATCTGGAGGGAAGCAAAGGCAGTCTCCCTGCAGCCTCTCCCAAGCAAGCATTTTGGCTCATTTCATCACACTGCATGTGTGCTCTGCAGGAAGTTCAAAAGAGGTTCACCAGGGTCACAGTAGTGCCCTTGGTCAAAATTTCAAATAAACACATGAAAAAGCCACAATTCCTGGCAGGATTTATTTAAGGCATAGTTTTACTGTGCTATCTGCTTTGTGTGCATCCTCAAAACCACAGATGTGGTAATCTGCTGACGAAAGCAAGCTTTACTACTGTCAGTGCTTTGGAATCAATACTGCTGCAGAAAAGCAAGCAGGGTTCTCCCACAGCTCCTCCATTCTCCACACCTCCTCCACACATCTCCAGCAGCTCAAGCTCTGCTTCCATACACTGTCCCTTGTGGCTGATAATGATGAGGGAAGGTCACAACTTTATTGGAAATCACCAGAAGGAATGAGCTTGCTGCATCGACAGATCAGAAATGTTAGTTCTGCCCTGAAAAGCACCACAAAGGCCTGGTGTTAAGCCCTGGTCCTCACTCAGCAAGTTTCTTCAAAAGGGGCTTGAGGTACTACTTTTTCTTGAGGTGGGTGCACAGGAGAAATGCAACAATATTCTCAGAAGGTTGAAAAACAAGCTTTACTGGAGAACTTTAGAAAATTAGGAATTTGGAAAAAATTTAAAACAAACATTCTATCAAAACAAGGCATTTCACAGTGCATCAACTTGGAAAGCTCTACCCCTTAAATCATCCACATTTCAAGAAAAGGAAATTAGGAGTAGAAAAGAAGAAGAAAAGGGAAAAAGAAAGCGAAAAGCAAAATATTTCTACCGCCTTGGATCCTAGAGTGGTTTAAGCTGCCATAAAATCCAAAGAAAATAGGGATGCAACCACATGCAGCTCAGGGCAATAAGTTATATCTGCTCTGGTCTACTGTGGCCACCCCTACCCAAGTGGGGCTTCCAGTCATCTGGCCACTCTGAGGCGAGATTGGGGGCTTCAGGGGTGGGGTGTGGGTCATTGCTTCTGCTGTGCCAGGTGTGCCAGTGACTGACAACCATTCAGTTGTTCTGAGCCTGTAATCATTTTCTCCGGTATCTCACACCTGGATAATCCTTTTTTAAACAGACTTTTTTTTCCTCTCATGAATCCCCTTTCACAAACAATGCATTTGTTTACTTGCTGATTAGATTTGTAACCTGAATCAATATCACTCCAGCCTTTATTCAATGCAAGGATGCAAATACTAGTAAAAAAAAATGTGAATCACTTGCATTCTCAGAGCTCAAACAAAAAATTTATAAAAAGAATCAATGACCTTCATCATCTCAAACCTCGCCCTGCTCAGTTATGTAGGAGTAGTTTTTTGACATCTGCATGACTGCTTGTCTGAAATGGGAGCAATGTGGAGTCTCTCTGCAGTCCCCAAAGTTTGGTTCCTAGGCCACCATCCAAACTGTCAGTGAGTGACACTTTGACAGCCCCAGGGGACAGGCTGTGGTTGCAAACAGGCAGAGTTCAGCCCCTGCCTCACTACTGCTTGCAATTCTCAGAGCTGAGCTGTACTGGCTCAGAGGGATGACTTGCAGGGAAGTGGTGTGAGATGGGGACTCCTGTGCTGAGTAATGCAAAAATGGAGGATTCTAGCAATATAGCCTCACATGTGTAATGTATTTTCAGCATTTATACCACTCTGTCTGCCCAGGTATGTTTTGCTGTGCATTGTTCTGAAAGACTATTATATTTTCCATGTATTTATTCTGGCTTTATTTCATATATGCTCTCTCTGTTGCAGGTTAGACAAAATGGTTTCAAAACTAGTTTATAATTGGCATCTTTGAATTGTTGCAATTAGGCAGCACACATGACAACATCCTCAGCTGGACAGTTTTGTGAGAGGAAAAGTTTTTCCTCAGTAAATTCATCAGTCACACACAGCCTGGACTCATATAGGATATTATAAAAAAAAAAAAAAATTCTCTTTGTGCTCCTCCATAGCGTTCCCTTAATGATTTCTCCACAACAGACCTGCTGTGTGGCAGTTTGCACACACTCTGCAGTTGCAACGGTTCAGCTACACCTCAAATCTAAGTTGTGCAGAAAAATACTGCTTATTTTGTTTGCTTATAGCCTGGGTTCAGAAGTCTTCTTTCTTCACAGCCAGGAAGATTAAACAAATCTTAAATGGGACCAGTGTCCCTGCAGTCACTGAAGGCCCACAAAGGATGTGAAGTTTGGAAAGAAAGGGACACTGAAAAATGCTGGTGTAATAGATCAGAAGGCTGGACATAGTTGTGAAGACTGAGACTTTTACATCAAGAGAGAAAATAACAGTATTTTGTCTTAATATCATACGACTTCATTCCAGAAGGAAGAAACATACTCACAGGTGGGTGTCCTCAGGCATTAGAGTTGGGTTATGATCAAAGGTTAGACCATAAGGCTGTAAATTAGGTGTGCTCTTCCTGGCTCTATTGGCAGTTGATAGCAACATTTTTACAAATTAACACGGGAAAAAAAGGATGTTTTACTGATGTGAGGTAATATGTACACAGAACAGTGAAACACTTCATTAGGTATATGGAGGAAAGCTATGTCTCTAAAGGAGTTTCCACAGACACACGACTCAACACTGGGTTGAAATAGGACAAAAGTCATTAGGATATTTCTACACGTTATAATGCATTCTCACAAATTTTACTTTTTAGATCTAGTGGCAACTGTAGCATTAAAATTAGAAGAAAGGACAGAGAAGAAAATTAGGAGAAAGGGTAAACAAAATGTATGTCTGTAAAATCTGTTAAGATGCCTTTCTTGAAAGATTTTCATCTTGGTAGCATGGGTAGAGAGGATCAGGCCAGATGGAAGCTTGTTTCGCCTGAAAAGAATGTATGATTATGCCTTTGGCATTTTTATGCACTTGAATCCTGTTTGCACATGGAAACCCTGAACTGATGGTGTTTCAAATGGAGTTTGGCTTATATCTAATGAGTATGAGCTGTCCACTCCTAATCCATGTGCTTTCTGTTGCCTTGTCACTATTTTACAGTGTGGTTGCTTTACCCAAGCTGAGCAGTTAATGGAACAAGCTTCCTTCAATATTTAGGAGAAGCTGCAGCTCCAGATAAGCATTTGCCTGCTGTTCCTAACTGCAGATCTATTTCTTTTAAAGTTGATCAGGTTTTAATTAGCACTGGAAGCCTTCAGGTGTACATCTTGATATACTTCAGTATTTCAGAATATAGATCAATTTTAATAACTGCAAAATTAAAAGAGAAAAAGGATAGAGAAAATACAGACAATTTAATTATTCAGAAACTCTTGTTAAGTCAATATTTAGCCAGGTTTCAAGCCTACTGCAGCACCAAACCCTTCAGGAAAACACTGAAAATAGCTTGTAATAAAACTTTGAAAAAGTTATTTTAAAGGGTTATGCTTGCACCCCATGCAGTGACATTGAGAGAGTTGTCCAGGGTGAAAAAAAAGGGCTTGGATTGGCCTATGTTTTCTCAATCCAGACTTCATCATTCAGACTCAAGATCTGGAAGTCCAAATAGCATAAACTCACTTGTCAGCAGGAGGATTAGCTCCCAAGGTTGAATTCATTTGGAGAGCTATGTGAGAAGTCATCTTGATAAAAGCCATAATAATAAGTCATATTCTTTTGTGATAACATTTTGAATCATTATTCAGAGAGCCAACCCTGTAGGGGTTTTTTGTGTTTTAAGCCTTTTAAATGTTTTTAGCTAATCTTTATTTTTAAAAAGAGCCCTGCTCTCTGTTCTGCTGTGTGCATTATGTTTGATCAATGGTTTCTTTGTGCCTGAAAAGTGAAAAGTGTATTTTTCTTTGTCATTTTATTATTTTAATCTGGTAAATGGTTAGAATTTAATACCAAAAGGCAGCATAAGTTTTTGTATTTAAAGTGACACTCCTGTTGGGTTTTTTACCTAAGTTAATTTATTGCTGGTGAAAAGCAGCAGCAACAGAGATTACAAGTGAAGCCTTACCCACTTTACCCCTTGTTACTAGTAAGATGCGGATGAATAATTGAAAATTCAAGCAACAGTACTCTTGAATCATCTAAACTGTCATCCACTAGTTCCAGCATAGGACAATGCAGTGAGCAATGGATTGGGAAAGGAATTTCCAAAACCCTGTTTAGCATTCATGAAAAAATTGTTAAATTTAGGTACTCATGTTGAGTAAGTGAATAGTGGCTTTCTTTTGTTATGTGGCTTCCATTTTGACTTCTTCCCAGAAAAGTCTTCCTGGAAGAGCAGAGCTTATGCCATAAGTTCATTTAAGAGTAGGAACTCGAGGATAAATACCAATGAGGTAGATTGACAAAAGAGGCCTGGTTATTCATCACAACATGAAATTCAGATGGTACAAAAATCAGCACAGCTTGCCCTGTGCATACCAAAAACTTCCCTAGCCATGTAACTGCAAATAAGGGTAAGTTTCTAGCAGGGTCCTCAGGGTAGTTTCTTGCCCACGTGCAGTTTAACATTGTGGGAAATGACCTCAAAGGAGTAGACAACCACTGATAAAAGTGATACAAGAATTTCACATAATATCCTGAGTTGGAAGGGACCCACAATGATCATTGAGTCCAACTCCTGGCCCTGCACAGGCCCAGAATCCCATCATGTGCCCGAGAGCATTGTTCAAATGCTTTTGAGCTCTGTCAGGCTTGGTGCTGTGACCCCTTCACTGGGGAGCCTGTTCCAGTGCCCAGCCACCCTCTGGGTGAAGAACCTTTTTCTAATATCCAAGCTAAACCTCCTCCAACTCATCTTCAGGCTGCTCATTCAGGTCCTGTCACTGGAAAAGAGAAATCAGTGCCTGCTCCTCCTGAGGAAGTTGTAACTGCGGTGAGGTCTCTGCTCACTCCCCTCCAGGCTGAACAGACCCAGTGACCCCAGCTGTTCCCCACAGGCTTTCCCTCAAGGTCCTTTGCCATCTTTGCTGCCCTTCTCGGGACACTCTCCAACAGCTCAACAGGTTGTTGTGGTGACCAAAACTGCACACAGAACTTGAGATGAGGCCACACCTACTCAGAGCAGAGCATGATAACCATTAAAACTACAGAAAGATCAGGATGGCTTGGTAAGCTGAAAGCTGGACAATTCCTCAGCATGGTCAAACCTAAATGTATATGTGTATGAGTTAAGGAAAATTATAAAGCTATGCTTGCAGAGTAGTGTAGCCTGACCTGGAAAGCAATGGTACCAGAAGGAGCAGTACAGGTCCCTGGAAGTTAACTAGGAAGGCAAACTTCCCTGTGATGGTGTGACTAAAAAGGATACTCTAATTCTTGGACTTATTACCAGGCCAGGAGATGGGTTTATTACTTTTGTGCTGTCAGTGATAGACCTGCTACAGAAGAAGAGTCCACAGTCCAGAAAGGGTGACACTTATAACTTCAGGAACAATTAAAAGATTGAAAAATACTTCCTGATTCTGAAAATATTTAATTTCATCATTTTAGTGTTTTTTCTTTTACAATAGTAATATTTAACTGTTGGAAGAGCACTCTATGATTTGTAAATTCTACATCTGTAGAAAATTTTTAAATCAAATCTAGATGTTTTACCTCTAAAACCTTGCTCTACTTCAAAGGGGAATTAATTAAGGAAATCATTACTACGATTTGTACAGTTCAAACAAGTGGTAGCAATGCCCATTTGTGGCTCTGCAATTAAGGGAAAGTGATGATTTTGCTTCAAGTGAAAGAACTACTGAAAAGGTAAGAGGATGCAAGTGGAATTGAAAAGAGAGAGAACATATATAAGTTTAAATGGAAATTTTTCTTTTACCATTAGCTTCAAAATTAGCTAATTCAGCTTCTTTATTCTTAACTGTTAGATTATTAACATATTTCTACTTCAGCTAATATTTAGCCAACTTTTTCATGTGAATTTTTCATTCTTTTGTCTCGATATCCTGTTAAATTGATCTCTGGCCTCTGGTGATTTTTGTTCTCCCTCTTGAAATATTTCTCAGTAACTTTCCAGTATTGAAATTCCCTGAAACTAATGAAACATTCCATACACATCCTTGTTCAACGGCATAATGCCTCCAGTTATGCAAACTAAAATTGCTCAGTTGATGACTCTAATTAGCTGTTAAACAGTCCACTTCAGTTCCTTTTGTAATTTTCATGTTCTACTCCTGCTGTTTCTTATACCCTCAGTTTTCACTAAAATATGTACTGTTATCCACTTATTCCTGAATAACTGTATACAGTCTTTAATCAAATTGACATCATGCACCAAAATTGCATCCATTCTATTTGAACAAATCCAATCATTAACCTTTTGCTGAAGAATACATTTCTTCCCACCCAGCCCAAGTCTAGTGGTTGCTTGGCAGTGTTTGATATAATGAAGAATGGCAAAACTAAAAGCAAGCTTCCAGAATTCTCGTGAAATTCTTGAACTACTCCAGGACCAGTGTGATGCAGTGCCACTATTAAGTCAGGGTAGGGTGATTTCTTCTGGTACAAGATAAAGAAACTTTGTGTGCACTGTTTGAGACATTTCTCCCTCACAGCCAACAAATAGAAGCCGTGCAGTAGGAAACAGCCTAAGTCTTGGGAGGGGCAGCTGAGAGAACTGGGACTGCTTTGTTTGAGAAAAAGCTGAGGGAAAACCCTCTAACTCTCTACAACTACCTGAAAGGAGGTTGAGGGTCAGTCTCTTTTGCCAGCTGGCATGTGAGTTATAGGATGGGGAGAAATGGCCTCAATGTTGTGCTGGGGAGGTTTAAATTGAATTAAGAGAAAATTCTTCACCAAAAGGGTGATCAAACAGGCTGTTCAGGGAAGTAGTTGAGTTACCATCCCTGGAAATATTTAAAAGACATATAGATGTGGCACTTTGGGTTTTGTTGTGGCAATGATATGTTTATAGCTGGTTTGATCATCTGAAGTGTCTTTTCTACCTTAGTGATTCCATGATCCCAAGTTCTATGATTCTGTGATTCCATGTTGTCTGATTCTATGAAAAGAACTATTTGTAGCATTTTTTTTGTACACTGGATATCAGTTCATTCTATACACAATTACATTCTATACAGAACTACATTGCCTTCCTCACAAAATAGTCTACCACAGCTGTTCAATCACAGATTTACACTGCAAGCCAGAAAAGCATATCAGCACATTTAGATAGACAATTTGTTTTGTGGCTGTCAATGGAAATGACATGTACACATGGAAAATTAAGTGCCTAGATTTCTGGATCAGAGCCTAAAGAACAACATGCAGAAAAGCCTCTCCTCCATGACTGTGTATTTACCTGATTTACACTAACGTAATACAAACACCTGGACACCTGGGGATGTCACTTCCCCTACAGAGAGCAAGTGTAACTTCAATAGTACATACTGAAAGAAGAGTTCCATTCTGCCTGCTTATCCTACTTGTAAAGGATCTTTAAAAATCTTTAAAATAGGTGGCTGACAGAGTTTGATAAACTTATGACTTTCAAACTGAAAAATGAGCAGGAAGACTGCCTGACCTCCAACCATCCTGCTTTTTCCAGGAATTCTGCTGGGGTAAAAGATGCTTATTCAGTTCCTGGGGAAAGTTGGCCAGCTGAGAGCAGGATTGCCTACCTGAATATGAAGGCATCATAAGCGTCCAGCAGAAGGAGCCTTAAGGATTGACTGCCCTGTGGTAGCAGACATCACCATTAAGAAAAAGCCAGGGAAGAGCTGCTGCTATCCAGTTTTCCTCAGCTGGTTTCTTCCAGAACAGCTGAGACCCCAGAGATTTGCTGGGGTAAGTCCCTTACTCTGCATATGCCAGAGTAACACTGACCTAGCATTTTAAATGTCTGTATTTTGAATCTAGGAGATTAGAGATACAGGCTGGGAAGATAATGCAAATGCTTGTGAGGATCTATTTGAAACCAGGACTAAGCTCAAAGCACTGATGAGCCAAAAGACTTTATCTGAGGCATCTTCTTCCTTACAAAGAGTCTTACAGAATCTGTACCTGGTAAGAGAGGCATGCTTTAGATTCAAATTTACTGAAACCAGGACAAAAGGTAATGTTGTGAGCTGCTTAGAGATCTTACCTATTTCCCATTGACCCCTGACTTAAATTGTTTCCCATCTCTACTTTAAATACTCCAGCAAAGTTGCTGGCAGTTATGCCTGTGTAAAGAGTTAGTGATGTGTATGTGTATGCTCTTTTTTCTGCTCTTCCTTTCTAGAATTCTTCAAGCCTGTGCAGACTGACTAAGATTTTTAAAGGAAAAGGACTAGTTGCTTTGTGCCACATCTGTTTATAAACCCTAATTTGAGGTTTCTTCACAGGAACTAATTTTTTAACCTGACGATGAAAATAGATAGACAAAGTTGTTATTTAATGAACACCTGGCAAGCACCTGGTGAAACATGACATATCAAAAATACCTACTTCTTCCTATTCAATTAAATGAAGGAAAAGAACATATTCTCATGGTATAGTACAATATTTCCCAAGATCTACTTCTACCCAAGTGTTTATAGAGTAAATGATACACCCTGATAATAGACTCTACTTTCCAGCTTCCACAGAAAATGTGGAAAATTTCATCACTTTCTGTGCAAGTAATCTTAAGGGGATTGTGGCATTCCCCAGCATTTTATCACCTTTAACATATCGTGAAAATATTTTCCTGTACTTTTCTAACCCTTTTTTTTTCCTAATTAGGGATGTGTTTCTGCTGAGAATTATGAACTCTCCTGCTGCGAGTGTGAGCATGCACGATGGTGCTAAGCAACTGAACACATGCAGAAATGGTCAAGACAGCATGTAATTGGAAGTGCGTGCATCACTTACAAGATTTTGCTGCGAGGTACTGTTCAGTGGTTTTTCCTGGCACTTAAAATATCTAGTTATAATAATAAGCTTTTTATAATATGAAATCATTCAATTGTTCCTAAGATTTACTGGGAAAGCTTTAGGCTGCAGCTAATGAGTTGCTTCTGGCCCAAAAATCACATTTTTAAATTATTTGACTGAACTAAGATATTCACATTGTTGTTTCTGATTTTTTGTGCTGCCTATTTACTGCAAGAAGCAAAGTGTTCTCTTGAATCCAACAACACCTCCATGCCCTGCTGCTTGCTGTTACCAAGCACAGTTGTGAAGAGGTCAATTATGTCCCTCTTCAGACCAGTTCCATGCCTAAAAAGTTCTGCATCCTTTCATTTGTGGAAAGAAGTGTGTAGCCTTTCCCTGGATTGCTCCCTGTCCCATCCCATGCCCCCTGGGGAGGGTCTGAAGTGATTCATGTGCCATAGCAGCACACAGTAGGGAGGCAGAGAGCACTCAAACCTAGAAAAAAGCATTAGCTGTACATAGCCATGCAAGGGTCAGCCTTGTCTGGTTCTGCCTCCCAACTAACTTCACTGTCTTTCCCTTAGAAGAGAAGTGAGCTGTGGAGGTAAGAACCTCTTGCAGATTATAATCTGCCTCCAGGCACAGAGCCTACCAATTCAAGGCCCTATGCAAATCAAGCATATCAGTGGGTCTCAGCAGCCTCAGGGAGACCCAGGGCAGGGAATCCAGCATTTCAGTGAGGTCATTTGTACCCATGATGGACAGTGGGCATAAAATAAGAGGTTTCTGTAAACCTCTGTATGCAAGGGTGACAAGAGTCACTGGTGTCATGTGTGCTTGGTATGCAACACACAGAGTCCATGGGCATTGTAGAGGATGTGATATTTGAAATATCCTATTCAGGTTCTCTAATTAGCCATTTTCATAATGAAACTCTGTCTAATAGGTCCATTTTCATTACAAATCTCTATAGGCATTCCCCATCTTTCCAGTTCTCTTAGTAGGACTAACAATTATAGTGCAATTGAGAGAATGTTGCATTTCTGCATATTTTGGTTGAAGTCATAAACCAAATCAATTATTCAAAATTGCTCTGAGCAGAACATAATTTTATTACCTACTTGTCAAGTACATTAATCAGATGTAATTTTTTTTAACCTATCTTTCTTTCTGGTTAGTCTTCTGCAATTATCCCTACTTTAAGGAGTCCATTTCTGTACCAAAGAAGGGTTATGATGTGGTCATGACTAATGTGTTTCTGTTAGCAAAGAGGAATTATCTTATTTTGGTCCATTATTCAAATTTAACATAAAAATTCCTTAGTTTTGAGCTTATTGTGTATAGAAATGACACATGGCATTTTACAGTACAAAGGGCTTGTGCTGTTATGCATAGCTATGCTGGATTTCTTTCCTTCTATTTTTTAATACTCAGGAGGACAGAAGTATTTAAAAAGCAGAAAACTACAATGGACTCTGTATTTTATTTCCATGTGAAATTTAAATGAAGTTGGAATGCATCACTCAAACAAGACTTCTACACATATATAAGAAAAAAACAATAAATCATATATTTCTCCCAACTACGTTGATTGTCTAAGACTCTTTATATCAAGGGAAACAAATCCATTGTCCCTCTTAGGGGTGCATGACTTACAAAATTTGTAATGAGATAACAAGACTTCTAATGCTAGGTCTTCTGGAAAGCCACTCTAATTCCAGTCAGCAGTGGCTGTAAACTGCTTTCATCTAAAAACCATTGAACTGAGAAATGGCTTCTATGTCCCTTATTCCTGCCCTAGGGTTTCTGATAAGCAAGATTTTACATCAGAGATTGACACAATTGACAGAGAAGACAAGATTTTGACTAAGCCCAGTGGAGGTTTATGTAATATCTCCAGATTAACAGCAAAACTCCCCATATGAGTGTCTCAGCAGCATAATCCTTAATCTGGGATTAGTACCCTATGTCTCAGTCTTTGCCATCTTCTGAGAAAATAGGATATGTAAAACTAAAAATGGTAGGCTATTTCACGATCATTGGTGAATAATTAATAAAAAGAAATCTGCATTTCCATGAATGTTCTCTAACCACCACTTTACCATATTCCTGTGCAAGTTGCACTGATGCACTGTGAGCAGGGTCAGGCAAACCACACAGTAAGGAGCGGTGTTGCTGAGGATCAGAGCAAACAAAGCCAAACACTGCATTCCTGTCATCTCTGCAGTACCTCTGAGTGCCACTTGAAAGAAGGGAACAGGCTGTTAGCTGAGAGGAGCAGACAGCCTGGCACTTGGCACTGGCTCTCCAGCTGACAGGACCTGTAATATTGCACGGGAAGTCCAAATTCTCACAAGCACTTCTAGGCTTGGCTGTGTGGAGGAGCTGAGCAAATTAACACGCAGAGAAAGCCATGCTGTGGTTGACAGGCTGTTGTCAGTGCTTAGGCTGGCACAGGTTCCTCTCCAGCACACAGAGCAAGCCTGCAGAGCACAGCACTGTGCAGCAGACAGAAGTACCAGACACCAAAATTCCTGGATATTTGAGGGTTTGAGTACTGTCTGATTCACAGCAGAGTTTTTCAAGATCCATATAACTGGCAGATTTGGACGCATATTAGCTTTTGGGAAAGGAATGCAGTAACTGACCAAATCATGTGAGTCAGCTGTGCAGGAAAGGAATGGAGCACTGCCAGTATCATCCAGTATGGTGAGAGATGCCCTATAAAACTGTTACACTTCATTCTCCCTTTCTCACCTTCTCCTCCTTATGTTGACTCTTCAGGCTCATAAGGCTTCCTGTAAGAGGTATGACACAACACAGCACCCCAGAAGTGGCAGCTAACCACCAGTTAGAGTGTCTGTATGAGCAGAGAAGGGCAGGAGCAGACTATGGAGCTGTTTGGGGAAATGCTGAAAATGCTCATTTATAAAATGGGTTGTGCTTAAAAACCAGTGTAATGAGCAGAGATGGATGCCTGACTCTCACAAATGCATATTGTGGTTTTCTGTGATTTTGTCTAGCACAGTAAATGACTTTCAGGGTTGCGTTGCTGTTAATGAAATCTTGTGAGACTAACCCCAGAAAAGACAGCTGCCTCCAAATCAAAGCAAATGTTCCCACTAGGTTTCAGTAAATCTCAAGACTTTAAACTGTCCTATATGTAGTTTATGGTCTGATGTTTCAAGTGTAGCATCAGCACCAGAGGACTATCATTTGCCCTGAAAAGTTTTGTGCAGGGATAAAACAATAGGAGCCATTCAGGGATAGCTCTTCCTTTTCATCCAATTCAGACGTACAGTCAAGGCACAGACATGCTTGGATCAAGGCAAGGAATGAAGTTTATTCTGATGCTATCCAAGGTATGGCTAAAAAAGCCTTTTACCTTTAGTTACAAATACATATTTATTTAATATAAAATTATTGTATTCACAATTGTCTATCTAACTATGTAGTCATAACAGAGGAATTGGAACTAAAATTATAACCTGGGGGAAAACATTACCTCTTTTGTATTACTAAAGGACAAACAGAGACATTAATCTGATACATATGCTTTTAGTAAAATAGAAAATAGTGCAAGTCAAAAATTGACATTTTGTGTGCTCACTGCCTTCCATAAATCTGTACAATTACATTTACATCAGATAATGCTTCACATCCATCCCTTTGGTAGGGGCTGGAGATCCATACCAAATGAAATCTATGTATCTGAACATCCAAAATTTCAAATGTGGAGTGAAAAAGTACTGTTTCCTTATCCCCTCCTGATCCATTTGTTTAGCTTTTTTTTCTTTTGCTGTTATTTTTCTTTCATGTGTCTTTAAATCATAGTCTCTGGTATGAATGGTTCCTGCTAAAATCATTGGCTTTGTGTTATCTCCTCTCTTACTTGTGTTTTCCAGTTCAACTTTCCAGATACCCACCTACATGTATATGGATTTAAAAGTACTTTACAGCCTATCAGCTAAATCCTAGATGATAGAAATCTCTCATCTTGGAATGGCTTCATCATTTGATTTGTATCCCAGCACATGACCCAGAGGGAAAGCTGCTCATGTCCATGGGTAGGTGGGTAGGAAATCCATGCACTTCCTGTTCACATCCATCTCTGCTGCAGAGCTGACGCTTTACAGCAAAAAAATAGTAACTCTCCTGAACATGCATTTAGCTGCTGTCATTCTCAATGCCTTCTTCATACATAAGCCATGCTGTTTACTCACAATTCCTCTCCTCTTCCCTTCTTTCATTTAAATTTTTGCACACAAACATGATTTAACATGTCCACTTCTTGTGCAGGGAATTCTACCAGGTAGAAAATGCCAGAATTTTTAAGGTCAGAAACTGACAGAATATTCTCTTCTAAATATATGCCACTGTCTGAGCATCCATGCTGAAATCTGCACATGGGATGGAGCTTAGGTTCCAGGTGATCCATCTTTCTTATACAAATCTTGGATGATCTGACAGACATTTTGCAATAAATACTACGAGTAACACAGGCAGAATTGCTTGATTTTCATTCAGTTGCAATTAATTTAATAGGAGAAAATTATTCCATTATACTCAATTCCACACATGTGGAAAACCACAAATAGTAATTTTTGTTTCTACCTATTTTTCTAAAAGTTTCTCTACCAAAAACCCTTACTAAACAATCGCTGGTGGTCTATGAACCACCTCTAAATACTTTTTAAAGTATGATGATGTTTCAGCAGTATCTTAGTTTTCACTCCAAATCTTGGCAGGCCAATCTCTCCTTCCATCCACCCAAAGTAGAGAGCTGAAATTTACTTCTAAAGCGGTCTTGGAAACAGAAATGCTATCATTGTCTGAAGTCTGAGGAATTGCAAAATTGGTGTTTGCTTCACATTTTATGAACAACACATGCGCATAGGAACTTTACTGAGACAAACTGTACCTGATTAAGCTATTCATGGATGCTGTCAGAAATCAGAACATGAACTTCAAGAGGTAATGTTTCTGGTGTCTTGTGAATGTGTTCCAGTAACTGTTTGCTGAGACTTGATTGCTCAGAGAATGACAAACCCATATAGGTGGTGCTGTGGTCTATTTGCTTTTGGTATTGTGTAGTTGCAGTGACATTTCTGTTGTGATTCCAAGAGCTGTTGTCAAATTAGTGGATTAATGGAAGTGCTACATTGGCAACAGTTATTGATGGTTTAGCTGACAGCCACCTGTCATATTTTGATACTGATGCCCAAAAATGAGCCTTGGAATTACATAATAGTTACTGCTCCTTTGAAGTGCATTGTTATGACTTAAAGCATGCCAGCAAGTTGCAGAGGGTGGAGAAGAGAAAGAGATGAAGTGAAAACCTCACCTAAAGACAGAGGCTAGGTTTTGCTTGAAATATATCATGCTGAGCTCCATGGTTGAACTGGCAAATGCCAGAGTCCCGAACAATGACAGCCTGGTAAATAGTAAGCAACTCATAGACATGAGGCCTGGGAACCAGGGAAATGAAAGCTGAAAAAGGAGGGATATTTATGGCAGGAGGGAAGGAATATGGTTCTTGGAGAGTTTTATTCTTGGACTCTATTATTATGAGACATGTTCTTTATCTGCTACAAAATAGATCTGGTTGGTGAGAGCTGCTGCTGTGCTGTTGCACTGCAACTGGCTTATCTCAGGTGGAAAGGATGAGGAGAACAGCCCACAGCACAGAAATTTAGTCTCTGTGCAGCTGGGGTGTCTGTTGGGAAGAGCTGTGGAGAGAAAAGGGCAGCACTGGTGAGAGTAAACCTTGGTAGATGTAGTCCATAAAAATCAAAAAGTCACTAGGACTGTCTGTGAAGAGGCTCAAAGGACAGTGCAGTGCACATTCAGGTTTCTGGGGACAGGGCAATCCACTTTTCATGACTTCTAGAGCAGAGGGCCTACAGGACAAATTTGTGACCTCTTGAAATTAAAGGAGAAAGTAGCTAGTTCTGGCTGAGGTGGTTGCCAGAAAAAATGAGGGGGTTTCTTCAGTAGATTATCTGATTTGTGTTCTGGGAGGAGAGAACTCTTGTTAACTCAGCATTTCCTTTTATTCTGGGCAGACAGCAAGAAGAGGGTATATGCCTTGCTGAGCTCTCAGCCTAATTGAAAAAGAGTTATTTAAAACATCTGTGTCCTATTCTTTACCTTCATGTAAATACATCTTTTGTCTTTTCTCAAAATAGCCAGACTTCCCCTCTATGGCAATCTCATTCCTCTTCACCTTACTCTTAATTTTTTCTCTTGGAGTCAATTCAGTTTTCCACATTTGCTGTCTTACCGATTCTAATTTTTTTCCCTATTTAAAGAGATTTTTTTTTTTTCAAAATTTTGGTTCTCTTTTTAATTCCTGAAAAATCTCTTTTGGATATTCTGACACACCCAGGGAAAGTGAGGGTGAGCTGGAAGGGGTAGAAAGCTGGGACTGCCAGTGGTCCTGTTCCTGGTCTCAAGACCTATGGCAAAATCAAGACAGCTGCTTCATTCCTGCCTTCCCAGCAGGTTCCAGACAGGGACAGGAAGGAGATATTTCCAGTGCTGAGTAGTTCTGCACTGGGCTGTATGTAGGGGTTGGTAGAGAAGGATGTTGGAACTTCAATGCGCTAACACCTAGAAATCACATCCATGGTTTACATATGCCATCTTGTAAAACCTCATTTACCAGCTAGCCCAGAGTGGAACAGATAAGTCAGTACTTGAAAGCAAACAAAAAATGTGTAGAATATCCAAGACTGTTTCTGGTAACCTCAGTAGCAGCTGGAAAGTGTTAAGATTTGAGACAGCTATTTTATTAAATTAAAATTGTCAACTTTTGACCTTGATTAACATTTAACCTTGATTAACATTAATGGCTTTGGACTGCTCTGCTTCCTCTATCTAGAATAGTCAGCAATTAAAACTCTGTAAACTAATAACAAAGTTGAGACTTGAGCCTGCTTTTGTGTAAATTGGGAAAGGAAATGAAAGCCTTTACTAAGTTATAATTTTGAGATTAACAAAGCACATCTGGTATCAAAAGAAGACTGGAAAGGTTGAGAAAAACATTTTTCTATTTGTTAAATTGTTTTACTGGACACTTCAGGGAGCCACTGAGTACTTGCATTAGGAACAAACAGAGTCTATTTAAAAAGCTTTGAACTAAAACTCTTCCTGCTATAACAACAGGAAAGAAAAATCATCAAAAATCATTCCACAATGTGTACTAAAAACAGAAGCAGCTTTCAATACAGTCATGGCTATTACCTAGAAACTGTTCTGCAGATACACCAAGAAGAACTTCTACTCTCTACATACAGATCAGAGCTATGTGCTAGGAAGACTATGCCAGTGGACTGGAGAAACACCTCCTAAAACCAATATATCAGATCTGCACTTTTTACTGCAAAAACATATTCTGTGTCTAGGAAGTAAAACTGTACTTCATTCACTGAAACTAGCACCAAAAGCATGTAACCTCTCCATAAAAGTAAAACAAGAAATCATGGGAAAACAATATTTGATAACATAGCATCAAGCAGTCCAACCCATTTTTACCCAGGAATGGCTTTTTTGACACTTTTTTTTCCATTAAAACAGAAAATATCCTTTTACACATAGACATCTGTACATAGCAGTAACAATGTAATGAAGCTTTCTCATTCAAACTTCTTACTATGCAGAGCTTGTGTATAATTTAAAGCTGGGTTAGTCTTTCACAAAACTAAAAAGTACCTTTTGTTGTCTAAGGTTAAGCACATGAGGGCATCATGGGAAATATAGAGAGCAAGTGGAACAACAGTATCAGAAGAGAGCAGATTGAAGGTGTGCTATTTACAGGCATAGGACCTGATATAGTAACTGCACCTACCTGACTCTCAAATCCATCCTGAATGCCTTCAGATAACTCCAAGATTTGTAAGACAACCCATATCCACTACCAGTCACCTTTGCTTTCAATATACCAGGGAAATTTCTCCTTCTTCCCTTCTCCCTTCCCCCAAGTTAATCAACACATGCCAGGTGATGACAGAGAAGAAGAGTACAGCTAATCAGAACCAATATGAGCAGATACTTACACTGATAATACTGGCTTTCTAAATGTGTATTATTTATCTGCACCATTTTTAGTTGCAAAATGCATGTACACAGAAGCAATAATAGAAATGTAATAGCATGGATTAGTTTAATGATACAGAATTCTTCCCTAAGGGACGATATTCCTCCATATGAGCATGTAGGGAAAGCAACATTTCAGTGCACAAGCATATAGCTGACCTAAATATAGACAACAATTTGTGCACATTTACAAGAGACTCCCTGAAAAGCCACACCACGTATTCAAAATAGGACTGTTATTCTACAAGCCAAGGACTTATACTTGACTCTTCAAAGCTATTTTGGTGCTCAATTCCTTTTGAGATCAAGAGTGATGCTTCCATTGCATTTCTGAGTGTATTGATATGAGCACAGTAAACAAAGATACGACTAGACACCAGGTTTAAAAATTACATTTCTGCAACAGCCTTTAGGTTATGGTTTTTATCATAGGAAGTACACAAATGAAATTAAAAGTTAAAGCTAAATTCTGCTCTTTTAAATTTAGAGAAAAAATTTTTCCAACCATGTGGACAGAGACAAGTGTGAATATTATTAGAGAGAGTATAGATAGAATTGCTTGGAGAAGCAGGTTCTTGAGTGACTTTGCTGCCATGGTTCCTGATGATGGTCTGCTATGCCTTGAACTGTTCCTCAGTGTTGCTGTCATACCTTGAGTGCTGTGTGCAGTTCTGGGCTCCCCAGTATGAGACAGATATGGAATTATTGCAGTGAATTTACTGGAGTGAACAGGGCCACTGAGATGAGTAAGGGACTGGAGCATCTTTGATATATGAAAAAGGTTAGTGGGCTAAGACACTTCAGTTTGCAAAACAGAAAGTTCAGGGGGACCTTTCTATAGTCTCTAAACACCTGGGATGTAAGGGAATGAAGACAAGGAAGCCTGCTGTGCTCTGCACTTGTGAGGCCATACCTCAAGTCCAGTTCTGCACCCCTCACTACAAGAAGGACATTGAGGTGCTGGAGCATGTCCAGAGAAGGGCAACAGAGCTGGGGAAGGGTCTGGAATACAAGCCCTGTGAGGAGTGGTTGAGGGAGAGGGGATTGTCCAGCCTGGAGGAAAGGAGACTCAAGGGGTGACCTCATCACTCTCTACAGCTGCCTGAAAGGATGGTGTAACGAGGTGGGGGTTGGCTTCTTCTCCCAGGTACCAAGTGACAGGACCAGAGGAAATGGCCTCAAGTTGCACCAAGGGAGGTTTAGATTGGAAGTTAGGAGAAATTCCTTCATCTGAAGGGTGGTCAGGCATTGGAACAGGCTGCTCTGGGAAGTGCATCAGGAATCACCCCATCCCTGGCAGTGTTCAAAAAAGGTGTACGTGTGTCACTTGGGGACACCTGTGTCACCAGGAGTTAGTGGTGAACATGGCAGTGCTGGGTTAAAAGTTGGACTTTGTGGTGGTGGGTTTTTGATACGTTTTGATGGGTTATGGTCTGCTCCTGTTATCCCCCCAGTGGTTGGTTTTGGTTTTACTCCATGTCTTCCCCTCCCCTATGCCTTTGTGCCCCTCTCCTGACCAGCCTGTGTTAGCCTGGGGACAATCACCTCCCTGCCCCACCCCTTCTGCCCCCCTCGGTTTAAAAGTTGACGCGGGACCCTGCCCGCCCTCTCTTGCACCCTTTGTGAAGAATAAAGATCTCTGTGAGGGAGCCTTCTCTGACTCTTGCTTCGAAGCCAGATGCCGAGGATATCGAGGACCAAGAGAGGAGGAAGCAGCTCTGCTCTCTGCAGCTCCTTGGCCTGCTTGCAGTCCAGGGACGGCCACTCCTGACCAGCGTGGCTGGGGTGAGAGCTAGCCAGAGCCCCCGGCCCCTGATGTCAGGACCTGAGGATCTTAAAGGTCCTTTCCAACATAAACAATGCTATGTTTCTATACATAACAGTTCAACGCCACTTTTGTGTACTTCTGGAGAGTGATGGACGTCTGCTCAGGTGCTGTCATTATCTGAATCTGATCCTGTGAGACCGCAAGGGTTTCTGGTGCAAATCTGTTGGTGAAGGGCAAACAGCGAGTCAGGGTTTCCTACAATGCAGCTATTGGTTGAAGATGTAATCCATTAAAGCAGCGCAGAGATGAAATTGTGCAGCAAGCTATTTTAAAAACTTTAATGATCCATTTAAAATAAACTCATTGCAAGGTAATTTAACAACACCACTTTTACAATTAAATATACTATTTTAGCATGCAAATACAGCACATTAATCCCATGTCAAGATAGAAAATGAAGTGAAACTGAAAGGATTCTGATACATGAAAGTCATCTCAGTAATTTCTCATCAGTTCATGGTGCTCTTAAGCAGCGTAATGAAAGAATGAATTGATTTAAACAACATTTTCTTGGAGCAATGGGGTTTGTGGAATTAAATTAACTTGATGGTTTTCTGTAAGAGCAGGTCTGCATGGCATTATATTATTCTTGAAATTAATTTCTTTTCCTCTCTAGAGTTATTTTTGTTCTGGTTTGGGTCTGATATTTTCTTTCTTGTTTATTTCCATAACATCCACTAAGGACTTCTATGCTAATTTTCCACATTTTTCACTTCATTATAATAAATAAAAAGTGCCTACTCAGATCCTCATTATCAGGTTCCTGAAGACAAGAATCAGCAAGAATTCTTCAGTTTATTTCTTTAAAATAATGTATTTTTTCTTTTTCTTTATTGTTAAATCCTTCTCCTCTTTTCTCTGTTAGGGGGTACAGTGGAAGAGAAGAATATTAACCAGAATAATATAGAGTCAGATTGCACAGGGCTATAAAGAGAAAAATGTTCCAATGTAGTGTTTTAATGAAGCAGAACACGGGAACTTTCGATAAATCTAGTTACATAACAGTTGAGAGGAGTTGTGGTAAATTTGCAGTATTTGTAAGAAGAAATACCTAGGTTAGACAGGAGCCCTGTATTTGCCTAGACAGGAGTTTAGCTCTGTAAAATATCACCAGTGTTTAGACAGAGACTGTGATGCTCACACTCCTAAGAGCCTGATGACACACTGTGTTATTTCTATTGTTGTACCCAGCTAATGCATCATTTATGATGTGCCATTGTGCTCCCGTAAGGAAGGAACTCCTTCTGGCACAAATAGCAAATATGCAGCTGACTCACGGGGCCTTTCATTAGCAAATGCCTTCCCTTTATTTCATAGCTTCTAACCTGTATTGTTTGGAAGGAGGTAGCACGGACACATCAGTTCCCAGCCCAGAAAAAATGCACATTTGATCAAACTAGAGAGCGAGCAATCTGATAAGAAATGCCAGAATATGCTTGTAAAAACCATGTGTAAATACTGGCTCTAGCTCTTTCTCTTATTGTTAAAATAAACTAACTGAAATAGTTGATTGTAACAATATTTGCCAGGTATTTGGCCTTTCACTGAGACTTCCAGATTTAGTATTTCTAACACTTTGAGAAAAATACATTTGACACTTTGAATGTTAATGTATGTCATACTTTTAGTGGTTTCCTTACCTTGATATCAAGAGTTAGTTTCTACTGAGTTTCCTTAAAAATCACAGAAACACATATAGACACACATATAGAAATGTAGCATGATGCTCTGCTGAGTTGGAGCAATGAGAATTATTTTCTTTAGCTCACTTTCTTTATCAAGGCTTTCTCATTTTCTGTCACCTTTTTTTTCCAAGAAAAAAGGACAGCATGTGTTTCACTGGTTTCCAGATCCCCGTGCCCTGGAGAGGAGGGTGCTGCCAGACCCAAGGTGGACAAACCTTGCTTGTTCTAGCCTGTGCTGGTCTCTGGGCTCTCACCATCTGCATTTCCTTCATTTGATCAGCTGCCACAACTTCTGAAGTGTTAGCTTTTGATAGTGCAGTTACTATGACAAAAAAAAAAAAAGAAAGTGACTTGTCCAGAGCTAGAGAATTTGACCATCTTGTCACAGTCTTAAAAGCCCAGCAGTGCTCCTAGAGAAGTACTCAGAGATGCACTTTCCTTCTGTGCTTACCTCTCACATCTCACAGTTCTCATTTTGCTTGCTTTCTTGATGCACCATACTCCTTGTTCTTTTCTGTGTAACAGTTACAGAAAGAGGGTGGGAGGCTCAAAATATTTTCCAGCACTACCTCTTCCTTGCAAGGAGATGAGAATGCCAAGGGGGATATGACAAATTATACACTGATCTACATTAGTTCTTTTATAGCACAGCAAGGCAATTCATTAAGTGATGGACACTTTCTTAATATTGTCTACATGTTTTCTATATACTATAAATATTAGAGTCCTTTTTCAAAATGCCTCCACCACATTGATCAATACTGCACATCTATAGCCAGCAACCCAGCTGCCTATGTTTCCTTGCAGTTCACTTTGTTAGACACTTCATGATTCTATGAGAAGGGAATAAAAGATTTTTTTTCTCTCTGAGCTATGGAAGATGCTCACTTTCCTTATAGACAAGCTTGCTTTGTCAGGACTGGTCTCTAGAATGAATTATCTGAATAACCTAAGTAGCATGTAATAAAGGAACAGATGCTAAAACCTCCTAAACTGCAAATCCCTGTTTCATAGTATCTCATTAGAAGCAAGCACTTATGTGCAAAAAATCCAAGCCTTTTCTCACTGTATCTTCATAGCAGTATCATATATTTTTAGCTTGTATTCAGGTCTTTCTGCAGCTCTACTTCAAATTGATAATTTTGTGATATTTTTATACCAACAATGAAAATTATTTGCAAAGAAAATCTTAATTCATTGTCAGTGATTTGCTTTTTTCCCCCTGCAGATTCCAAGCTCATGGATTTCAGCAGGATTTCACTAAAATACATGAGACCAAATGAGTTGTTCAGCTCAGACACTGGGGTCAGCAGTTCTTCGCAAGGTCAGGAGTCAGGGCATTGCTTGCTTTGCACATCAGGGACAATTATGTTTGCATTAAGATAATGACACGGTTTTTCGAGCCATATTCCAGGAACAGATGTAAATTCATGGCCTTCACTAGACACAACATAAGTTGGATCTATGTGTCCAAAGATAGATTATGGCTTGTGATTTGTATGCATCTCATTTAATCAATAAATTCAACAGACCAAGACTTTCCATACTTTTATGCTTTTGACTTTTGCACAGTTACACCAGAGGTAAATCTGTCCCATTGACAAGGCCTAATTCAGATTAAATATTCTGACTGCTGTTCAGCTGAACGTTAGAAAACATGGGCGCTGGTGGTAGTGTCACTGACAGTGTAAAGGAGAATCATGGATGCAATGTGCTACAGCCAGACCTTGGACCATAGAGATCATTCCTACACAGCTGAAAACACAGTCAATGACCAACTATAACCTGGAGGTACAGGTTGAAGAAGGAATACCACTGGCACCACTCACATATTCTGTGGAGATTTTCCACTGTATATCCTTGATTCTCTTAGGAGTTGAGATTTTTCATAGTTTAGGCTGTTGTGTGTGTTAAGTGAATGTCCTCTGCTTGATTCAAATACAGCAATGTTTGTTTTCAGGTGAGTATATAGATCCTAAAATTGAGATCATATTAATTGTTAATTATTATAAATATTAAAAAGCAATATAATTACGTCTTCCACATGAGCAAAACAAAACAAGGAATTCAATCTCCTTCCCCATGGCAGGCAGTTGTTGAGCCATCCCCAGGAAAACAGGGTTCCATCACAGGAAACAGTGACTTGGGAAGACAAACAGCATCACTCCAAGTGTCCCTGTTTCTTTCTTCTTTCCCCCTCTTTATATACGGAACACGATGTCATATGGTCTGGAATACTCCTGTAGTCAGTTGGGTCACCTGTCCTGGCCATGTCTCCACCCAGCTTAGGGGCACTTAGGGACATTTTTTAGTGCTGGTGGACTTGGCAGTGCTAGGCTAATGGCTGGACCCTTCTCTAACCTTAATAATACTACAATTCTGTGATTCTTACAGGACTGTCCTGATTTCAAAGGCTTCTCACATATCCTCATATAAAGTTGTTCAGAGAGTTACATTAAGCCTTTGGGTATTCAGTAGTACAATAAATACAGAGAAATGTAGGATTTTCTGTGCTGGAACAGATCAATGAGCCATTTAATTTGTTATCCTTCCTCCAGCAGCAATCAGCATCAAATGCTGCAGAGAAAACTCTCTTCAGAACATGACTTGACAAAGTGTTGCTCAATCTTTCCTGAGAAATACAAGGTTGCTAAATAATAGATCAGGTTTCCTTAGAAAATGTTGATGAACATACTGGAGCTATCATTCATCTGATTATCATTAAGATGTAAAGTGCCTCTCAACACTTTTTATGTCACCCCAGTTGATCATATGCTCAATTTTTCATCAATATATCTGTAAACTCTGGGTATCCTGTTATTGAGTAATTTTTCTCAGTTTGCCATGGCTTAATGTGAGGTACGTCCCTTGGTCAAAAGTCTTCATGAGGGGTATGTAGCAAACCACCAACAGGGGATGAAATTATGCTATGTTTTTAGAGAAAATAATATTCTCTGCTTTTTCATTTGCATGGCTCTGCTTTTCTAGTTTGGAGGAAGGTAAAAGAATAGAAAGTTACAAGCAAGTTTGCCCAAGAAAAAGGGGGTTCATTTAGGATATCCCCAGTGATATCTCAGACATTGTCTGCTTATGTTATCTCTAGCTAGCTCTAAGACATTTGCAAGGTGGAGTTCACCTACCCAGTGGGCTCAGGCATTCAAGCCATCATTTAGGAGAAACAGTGCCAAAACTCCTGCCCCTTGTTTTCCGAGTGCTGAGCTGCACAGATGCTAGTCTTTCATTGTGGACAAAAGAATAAAATAAATATTCCTTCTTTGAGCAAATGAAGTGTGGGTGGTTTAGTTTGAGTTCAGGGGAGCCAAGTAATGGTCAAGGGCTACATACAATGGCAAGTGCTTATGGAAATACACCCAGCTAAAATCAATTGGCTTCAAAGTCCTTAATTCTCCTTTGAAGTGTGTTCATTGTGTAGTGATAATAATGGTTGATGTTTTACTGACAAGAAAAATGAAGAGGTAGTCATCATCTCTAGATATATGCCAAAGGCTTACCGTAATACAATAAATAAGGATGATTCATTGAGACATTTGGACCATAAAGTAATGACTATTGTGAAGACATTAATACTGGGATTTTATAAGTATAATATCTCCTTTCAAGAAATGACTTTGTGGCTACTTTTCCCTCACAGTCTAGTAAGCTTAAAACATTTATTTCTATTTGAGATTGGTTTTAGTAGTAAACAATTACATTAAGAATATATATGGTAGTAAATATCGACACAAATATTTCACAAATCAGGAAAATGTTCTCATGATAATGATCTAAGCTTGCTGCTTTTCTCCCAATAACCTTTATTACAATCAATGTTATTTACTCTATGCATGGCACAAAGTCCATGCTTTGTAACAGAAGGGATATATATTTGGGGATACCTAGATACTAGATATTGTGGCTCTCTCACAAGGGAGAGTGGTTCTGTCTGATTCCTAGTAGTAGTCATAGAAACACAGCACCAAAAGGGAAGTGGAGTCCATTCTTCTATTCTCACATGCAATCTCAGTATTCAATCCTATTCATCAAACCCCATTTTAAAAGTGGTTTCATCTAATAAAGTTAATTAGTAGCAGAGATGGATGGACAGATTACAGAGATAACTGCAATATAACCTTTTTTGTCTTTTCAGTACACAGATTCTTTTTCCCCTTTTCTTTCCTTTTTTCTTTTTATTTGTTTTTTCCACAGGAACCCTAGTGCACCTCTGCTCCCTCCCTGCATTGGGTTCCTTTATGTAGAACAGATTGGTAATGAAGCTCTGAAATCCTTTGAGGGTCTTATAGAAAGAATGTGCGCTTTAGAGGATTACAACCCCTGTGACATCTTTGCAGCCTAACAAAAAGATTATTTTGTCATTAAGTGTTTTTCTCTGTTGTTTTAATAACAGCAACCATCAATCACATTCCAGGAGAAAAAGAGACATTAAGAAAATTATTTCCTTTTATACCTGTAGTTGTGCTCTATTAATGAGCAATGAACAGCCTTTTCCATTCCTTTACAATCTGTATGAATTTCAGTGACATCAAAAATTACATGGGGAAAACTTGAAGAGGATTTGGGTTTAATATTTACACATTGTCATGGCTGCCGTAAAGCAAACTTTTCACCTCCCTGATGCTAAATGAGACTCACAGCAGAGGATTTCAGGGTCTTGGTATGTAGTCCTAGGACCAAGGAAAAACAAATGATTCCAGCTGTTTCAGAGCTTGACCTGGCATTTGCTCTCTTAGATTTCACATAGCTAGATTACAGATTTCCTGTAGCCTACCATGCTTCCTGTAGAGGGCTTTTGAAGTGCTGCCTGATTTGTCTCTCTCAGGCAGACTGGCCATTTCAGAGTTTCTCCAGGATCTTGCCAGCAGGCTTGGCAAGGCTCTAGTTTTAGGATGCAGGATTCAGTCCCACAGAGAGAAGCAGAAAATGACACTAGAATGGCAACATTAACATATAAATTTTAGGCTGGAGGTTTTATTTAGCCATTTCTCAGAAAGCAATTATGTGCTCATGTAAACATTTTCATCACAGAATTCTGTGACAGTTAGTCACAGTAAGTGGTATATATTGCTTTGGTTCTTGGACTATTTTGAAAATCTGACTTGCCTCATGATTATCAGTTCTGAGCTTAGGAATGATTTTTGGTCACACCATTGCCTGTGAGACCACTTTTTTCACACAGTGGCACTCCTTTGGAAACTCTGTGTTTGTATGGTCTTTAGAAAACTATTGTGAATCCATTTTATTAAAACAAGTACAAACCAAATTATTTCTAAGTACTTTTAATATGCAGCTTACTAGTGAGTAGTTGTCCAGAATGATTCCCTGACACCAGTGGTGACCAGTATGAAATGCATTTTGTGGTGTCTGCCTATTTCATGAAAATAACCAAAATCATTAGAATAATCACAAGAGAAAGGAAAAACAGATATTACCTGGAATTTCAGACTCAAGAAGATGACAGGGCAGACATAAGCTTAGATTTCTCTGAAGCAGTCAGTGGAGTGAGTTCATGGCCCATTAAATGTGAAGATTTCAGACTACTGAAGTACTCATACCGTGAAGTACTCATAGGACATGTCTATACAATTTAATTCTCCAGGATTGCTGAACAACAGTTTCTCCCAAACATCTAAATTAAAAAATGAGGAGGAGGGAGTGATAGATGATGGAAATAAGCACAAAGAATCATAGATGAGATCTCTCATGTAAATGATGTATGAGTGCACATGATGCTCAGATGCTCCAGACCACCAGTTAACTTGCCACAGCCTTCACTCTCAGGGGCTGATCCTTCTCTTCTATGTCTTCAACAAAGAGATGACTGCTTCCTGGCTTTGTGCAGACTTCCTTAGGGTTCTGTTTTATCAGTATCCTACTCAGAAAGACTAGACTGGAAAGAGGCTTTTTTTGTTCACAGCACAGAGACTTACCGTTTGTGTGTGTTACAGAAGAGAGACATCAGACAAAGTTAGAGTAAAATACTACTATATAAGTTCCCACATCCTGAAGGAGTTATCTATAAAAATTTTTATCACAATTTTTCTCAGTCTTGCATTGTGTTGCTAAATTTCTTGATATAGTCTAGACTAGGCTCTAGAACAAGGCTTGAGTTTCCTGAAGCCTCCTTGGTGTTAGCCTGCAAGCAGTGTGTGTAAAGGTGTTTCTTGCATCTATTTGAATAAGGTATAACTTAATCCATTCAAAAAAGGAAATGGTCATGTTGGCATTTTAAAATATTTTCCAGACCAAAATGTTTGTCTCTACTGGATGTCAAAGTTAAACTTCTGTGTATTAGTCAGGGAAGAACGTTCAGCCAAGGGTGAGCCCTGAAATTCCCTAAAGCTGAAATCCTTGAAGGGAAGTCCTTGTGCTTCCATTCTTTTTATTAATTTCTTTCATTTATATCTTTCTGACCACTCTCTTTATTTTAAAATATACACTTTTGTCTGAGAAGACCAATTCATAAAACATCAGGTTGTAACTGCTGATGTAGACACAGGGAATAGGTAATAGTCCTTTCCATGCATATTCTGTATGACAGATTTCTGCCAGTCTTTGCATGTCAATGTTAAATATTTGCATTCTTATATTTATTTTCTATTCACCAACACAACAAGTGCTTGACAGATGCCTCAGCAGAATAAACTAATAGCTTGTTGTTTCACTAAGCCATTTCTACAATGCCACTGCAAATACAGACCTCAGAAATTGAGGTGCAATGTCTACACAGCATCTGGGACAAAAAGCTCCTCTAGTTTAAGTTTGCTTACACCCACTCCCCATAACAGCCCATAAATTTTTATTGCTTCTTATATCACAATCTTAATGTTACCGAAGTGAATTCATTAATGTTGTTCATTTTCTTGTTTGTGAGATAAAGCTAATCAGCAAACTACTGTTAACCCAATTTATTTGCAAGAGGTATTTTTCAAGCAAGGAGAAATTACAGCAATTGTTCATCATTAATTTTTGTTAATAGATGTGTGTTCATTTGTTGTATCTTGTAAACAAGCCACTGCATTATACAGTAAGCATACTGGTAAACCTGGGATGCTGTTTAGTGTTCTCATTTTATTCTGTATAATCACAACATTTTCCAAGAAGCCATGACTAACAATCTTCAGGCAAGGCTCTTTGTGAATTTTGAAGAATGAAGAAACTGAGTTTTGGAACCAGTCCTGAATACTGTAAATCTTCACCTCTATCAGAACCTGAGCAAAGGCAAAGTGAATTATTGAGGCAACCTACCTTAGTAAGATTCTAAAAAAGGATTAGACATATATGAATACTGGAAAAAAAGCTTCTGCAGTTACAGTCGGAAGGATAAAATTACAAGGGCTATCAGCCCACATGCTTGAAAGCATAAGCTGATCACCAGCTTGAGCCAGGAAGAAATGTTCTCTCATGGGAATTATTTTTATCTCTAATGCCATTAAGTGCATTATAAAACTCTTGAATTCCTGATGAATCAATCATTGACCACTATTGAAAGACAGCAAACTAACACAGACTAATTAATCTGGTTTTGATATGGAAATTTCAAAATACATAGACTTGAAGAGTAATCAGCCAGCCTTTAATGAAACCTTTCAGACAGGAAACTAAAACCATTTTGGAAGGAAAATAAATTTCAGTAACCTCTCTCCACAGACTGGGA
The DNA here is from genome assembly GCA_910950805.1 of Acrocephalus scirpaceus scirpaceus. Lineage (NCBI taxonomy): Eukaryota > Metazoa > Chordata > Aves > Passeriformes > Sylviidae > Acrocephalus > Acrocephalus scirpaceus. Next base: position 43,483,004 of record OU383780.1, read on the forward strand.
AATGAGACCAAGAAGAGGGAAAGGACTTAACCAAAGGCAAAAGTCAAGCTTTGTCAAAACCAAGCATATTCTACTGTCTTCTGAGTCTTACATATGTGCTTATCCTGTTGGGCCTGAACCTGTTGCTTTTTTGTTTCTGTTCAGTTTCTCTTCACAAAAAAGTCTTAGTGTGAGTTCTTCATGAATTGGTTTAACTGGAAGCACTCTGAGTCTATTTCACAGAACAGTCTTCATGTAAATCATTTGGAGCCATGTTTGACCTATGAAGAACTATTTAGGGGTTGCTGCATGGAAAAATATAATGTCATCATAAAAATAAAATGTCATCACTTAGCAGAAAAATTTTACCATTCCTGCAGTGCAGATTATTCTTCCCAGAACAGACAAATTTCTCCAGTGAAAAGTGATTTTGTGTCAGAACAATTATTCCACTGTCCTTTAATATATGCAAAGAAATAGTGCTTGAGGATGGGTATCAAGGTCAGAGGGACAGGCTGGACTCACTGGGCAAGGAGGTCTGAGAGCTGCCTGTCTGACTATGTGTCCTGTGGTACCTCTGCACTGGCACTTTTTAGTCTCAGAGGCTGTTTCTCCTACTGTTGCCATCTATCTCTGGTCCGTTAGGAATTCTGTTTCCCCAATCCTGACTCTTAATTGTTGAAAAACAGACTTGCCCTGCACAGAGATGTGAAAGAGGGGCATGATACACAAAGTGATCAACTGACAAAGCAAACACTAATTTTGTTTCATTTCATATGTGTTGAAAGGGAAGAGATTAGTTGCCTTTAAATATCATGAAAAGGAGATGACAAAACATGAAGGGGAAAGAAAACAAGGAGAAAGGCCAAGAAGAAGAGCTGTGGAATAAATGTGAAGAGTCAGATCACTGGAATATCTATCTGAACATTATGGGGGCAAATGAAGTCAAAACTCCAGAAAGGTCTTATCTGAAGTTCTTTGTTTTGATGGGGTCTGGGGGTCTGTTGATGCTTCTGTGAGCTGTGGTTTCTGACTAGATCCTCTACCCAGCTTTTCCACAGGATCTCAAAGTGACAGAAACAGGGAATCCACCTGAGGTGTAGTAGTTCCCAGTCCGATGAAACACTGTCCACCAGTGTTGCTGTGGTTTTGACAGGAAGAGATCTTATTAAATGGTTGGAAATTTTCTATTATTTTCTCTGCAGTGCAGCAGACCAAGCAACAGTTGTTTATAGCTTTTCTTTCCTGTTGTATCTGTCTTACCCATAACCTTACCCATTTGTCATCCATTTTGCTAAGGACTAATACTAACACTGGCATATCCAAGTATTGGTAGTCCTATGCTTAATCCTGCTCCGAAGGAAGATACAATTGACAGTGTTATGTTTATTGGAACATGGATGTCAAATCAAATCATTTTGCCCAGTGAACTCTAAATCTGTCATTTAGTTTTTAAGCATTGAGGGAGACAGGAGAATGAGAAAGATCAAATTAAGCCAAATTGAATGAAGTCATATCACTATTAAAGTCCTGTACAAGTCAATGAAAAGAGATACTTGATTTTATGAGATTTGTAAATCATTTTATGTACTGTTTGATATATAGTATAGGAGTGAATGTCAGATAACCATTTATGAAAATATAAATTAGGAAAACCGGATAAAAGTCCATTCAGGCATGCAAGGAGGGATAATTTGCAATATGAATAAATGAGGCCAGTCAATGATCTTGTGGACTAAATATAATAAATTTCTAATTTTACAATTAGCACTATCTTCCTAAACAGAAAATAGATTTATCCCTGCCATTTAAATGGCACTTGAGGACTAGCATAATTCTTTGAAAGTCATCTACTATAGAACCCTTTTTCATTTGATGCCAGTATTTATAATATTTTTCATTCCATTGGCAATAAGCTATTCTGGTTTTAACTTCATTATTTGATCACAGTGTCCAAAATCCTAGGTGAAAACTAGTTACACCTATGGTCAGTTGTCGTTTCTGTGTGCTGTGGGGGAAGCAAAAAACTTTTAGCTGCAACACAGCAGAACATCAGAGGAAAAATATTGCAGAGGATGAAATATCTGTCAAATGTAGGTCCTCATAAGACTCTTCTTGTTGCCATTCACATATTCCTGTGTCAAGGAAATGCTATTATGTACTCCTGACTATATTTTCTCTTTTTCTCTTTTTTTCAGGCTTTGGACAGTATCAAATTCTGTCAAAATATCTGTACTTAACATAAAGAAATACTCAACAGGCTAAGATGAAATCCTGTTACATAAAAGCATTATAAATAATACATTTTCATTTAAATCTTTTAATTTGATTAAGGATATAAGACAGAAAAATCATGCAAATGTTATTCAATAGCTAGTTTATGTCTGTCAGAAAATATGGAAATCAAAGGGTTCTACTTTAAAGCATCCTTGCATCATAGTTAATCAGCGTTTTTATCTTGCAGATCACAAGCTGGTATATATGAATCAACTACTGTGCTAGGACATCACATTAAAAATTCTTTTTGAATTCTAAAACTACTTGTCAACCTGTATGTTCTAGTAGTAAGTCCACATAGTCACTTCAATGCTTTCTCTGATGTTGCCCATTTCCTGTCAAACACAAGGGCAAATTTCAATTATGAATTAAAACCACTATGTTTGAAATAAATCGTGGAACTATTAACAGCAGTGGCCAGAGACAGGCTATTCTACTTTGCATTTCTGTAAGCTCTTTCTCTCCTCAGATCTCAAAGGGTTATTTTTACAAATGTGCATTAGTTCAGCCTCACAGCATATGGCCTCTGTGGCATTGTCAGTACTCTAAAAGCCAGGTAAGGCATGGCACAGAGGGTCTGCAACTCCTGTAGGAATCACAAGTGTTACTGGCCAGAGCAAGGCATCACATGAATGAGACAAAAGGACTGTTTCATCAGGAGAGTTCATTCACTCAGGACAATGCTGTGCTGAGTAGACTTACCTAGAAAGAGCAGAGTTACTCAGCTTGAACACACTGCAGATGCACTGAGAAGCCAAGCTCACTTAGAACAACATACATGGTTGAGTGAGGCACCCAGGTGTGTGTAGATCTGGCTCTGAATGACTTGCCAAGTAAGCCACTCTGGGACTTAGAACAGACTCTCCACATCATGAATTGGGATGTCCTATTTAAACAGTGGAACTACTGCAGATCTCTAGTACCCCTGTTATTTTTACAAGGACTTAAACACAGTAATTCATGTCTTCCCTTTGAGAAAACATCAAAATAATTTTAAATGGCATTTGATCAGGTAATGAAGTGAGAAAACACTGTCCTTAGTTTACTATCTTGTCTGCAGCCCTGAAACTCAAAGACTAACTCTCTAGGTAATGATGAATTTTTTAACTGGATTCAGTTTTGACACCACAGCTAACCAGGCTGGGAAATAAATGATTACCTTTATTTCTAAACCCTTTAACACCAATTGGTATGTGTTTTGATGAGTTGCTGTAGTGCAAATGAGGCTGGTTTCCATTAGCACAGAGCCACCATTGCCTTGCTTCTGTCTAGAGGTGTGTACATCCCATTCCCTTTTGCAGGACTGGGAATGTCAGTATTACTAAGGGTCTTTTGAACTTGGATGCTCTCAAATGTCCTTTGTGGATATAGCATCCATTTTATACAAAAAACAATGTTAAACAAAGTATCCAGAAATGCAGAAATTCTGTTTTACAGAGTCATAATTCTTCCATTATATTCTTGGTTGCAGGGAAACACCAAGAATCCTGCTCATGGCAAAAGTGCTGCATTAAGGGATCTTTGAACAGCCTTTCGGAGATGGACAGTGCTACCTGAATTACCACACAAGAGGCAGGTTTTCCTGAACTTTATTAGGGATGTTTGTGATCCTTCATTACTTAAGGACCCTGTATTACTTTGGCATTGGTGCTGTTGCTGGGAATGTCCAAATATGCCCATTAGTTTAGAAAAAGACATAGAAAGCTTAAATTTTAGCAACGATTTGACACCTTGTACCGGTTAGATACCTCACTCACAACACAGAAAGCACATTTCACTTTTGAGGAGGAGTAATGACTACATTGGAAGCACATGCAAAAAATCACCTTGCAAAAAAAAAATCTCTGTTTAGACATGTGAGAATTTATGTGAGCATATGGAAAGTAATATTTAATTGAAGCTATTTTCGCATGTGGGTAAGGCTTAAGTTATATGAAACCCTCTGGGAAAGAATTGCTGTTGATAACTGGCCAGCTTCTGTTGTGGAGCAATCTAGCTTTGAGAGATTAATGAGTGTGCTAAAGCATTGGTAGTGCTTTCTTTCTGAGAATTTATTTTCAGACACCTTGATCTCTGTCATATTTTTAAAATACATGTGAAAAGTAATACCAATGCCACAGGCAGGAAACAGCTATCTCTTTACTGCAGATATGTACAACCAGAATAATACTCATTAGAGCTTTGCAAAGATCAGCATTTATTTCTGGTGGGGATGTCCAAGCTTGAGCATGCAGTGCACCACTATGCCACAAGTTTAAAGGAGGGTCTGCTGAGGCAATGTCTGCATGGCTGTCTAAGATAATGCAGCAAACGTGGCTGGAAGCTTCCTCTGGACAGCTTGTAGGCTATAAGCAACACAGTGAGGCAGCTTTCAGGTTCAGAGAAAAAGATATGCTCAAAATATTCTATTAAAATGTATTTCATCTCTGAAATGCTGGGCTATCACAATTGTGGAGCTTTTGATAAAGTTCACAAAGAAAATCATTTTACCACTGCCTATACACTTGGTAATGAAAGAAGTGCCCTGCAACCCTTCTGAAGAATAAATTCTTACCCCTAAGTCGTGAAAAGCCAGCTGTTCCCACTCTGGCGTGTCTCCAAAGAGTCTAACAGTGAGTTGGAGGCTGAGAAGAGGCTATAAGGCATGTTGGAGACAAAAAGACATCGAGTAGAGACAGGTTTTGATAAGTGTATGGCAGCTATTCCCTGGCGACCCACCTCGAGGGTTTGCACTTAACAGCCCTAAGAGTGAGACAAAACACAGGGCAAGCACCATCTCCACAGCATTTCCATTCTCAGGTCTCTCCTGAGAAAACAGGAAGCAATAAAGATGTTCAATAATAGTTTAAACACTACCATCCATTTCTATTTGAACAGGAGAACGTGCCTCTCTGTTCTGGACAGATGGAATTAGCAGGAAATGTACTGTATAGATGTCACATCCTATCATCTGACATTTGCTCATGATTGTTATTATCAGGGCATTTTTATGGTAGGTGAGGGCATTTTTTTCAATGTTTTTTAAAGTAAAAAAATAAAAATAAAAATAAAAAAGTTCATCAAAGATGTTCCGGAAAAAAACATGATCAATCATCTCCATTTAGGCAATTGCATAATAAAATTTAAATTTTTGCTTCATAATCATGAATTAGAGACCTTCTGCCCATTTTTCTGTGGAAGCATGCAAGAAATTGGTGTTAAGGGGACGGGGGAGAGGGGCTGACATCCCAGCTGCATCATGTTATATGGTGTTCATAGCAACAAAATTCTGTGTAAAATGAATAAAAGATAATTCAGTGCATATGTCGCTTCTGGATATGATAAAGGCTTGATTTGATATTTATTTGAAGCAGGCTCCTGGTGACTGTCTATTGTCATAGCATTAGATGAGAAGAGAGAGAACGAGTAACTCTTTGAATGTGACTGTAGTAACAAGGAGAGCCTGCAGTCATGTCTTGTTAATTTACCAAGGAGGATATCACATTTACATTTCAAACTATCCCACTGCAGAGCTCCCAATTTTCTAGGATTATCCTGAGTTTTAAACCATCCAGACTGAGGCTTCATTGTTTACCCAGACTAATCCTTCACTTCACCCTATTTCCCTCCCTCCATTCCTACTACCCTGCCTACAGAAAAAAAAAGAAAAAGAAAAAGAAAAAGAAAGAAAATCTAACATTAAAAGGTGTTGCCAATCCTGCTCAGTAATTATGAGATGATTCCTCTAAAAGAGTGGGGTGAAATGTCATTTTATTATTCTTCTACTTCCTTCCCTTCCCTTCCTCCTCCCCACCCATCTTCTTGCAAGCAGGCATCAGGAGTAAATTTTCACTATGATGTGCAGGGATTTAGCTGTGTGAATCCTATTACTGCTATTAATTAGAACACATCAGTACAGCCAGCCAAAATCGTGCACCTTTTAATGTTTATCTGCTTGCTTTCACTTCTTATCCATACCCTGGTCCTGACTCTGATTTCTCACTGTATTTACCTCTGTAGTACTAATGGAAATTATTCCTGATTTACATGTAAGAATTTCTAGTAGCTCCCATCTGTGACATTTATGCAGATGCCCCATCGTCTTCTCCATTATTCTGCTTGCTTTCTTTTAGGACCTCTTGAAGTATTTTCTACATCATTCATCAGCAGGAATTATCAGCCCAAATTTTCACATCCATTTTCCAGTGATTTTATTATACAATGATATATTAAAAAACACCTTTGTCCTATGACTGCTGTTTCATTGAATTATTTGAGGGTGAAATTCCAGGATGTGCTTTAAATATCAAGGTGTTCACAGGTTTCATTTAACCTTGTAAAAATAAAGCACTGATTTATTTACTTGGGGATTTAATGAAAACACACCCAGTAACATCCCACCACAAGACAAGGGGATTTTGCTGAGGGTGTCCCTCAGAAAATCTCTTACATTCCCAGGATTATTCTTACCGTCCAGGTGGATTCAGTACGTGCCCTATTTCTGTGCTTTTTTACCAATGCAACATTTGCACTCAGAGCCAGCTGACCCAGAGCTGGGGCAGTGCTGGGTGAATTTGAAACTCCTGTCCATCACAAGTAGGTTTTTCTGAGAGCAGCCTGTCCCTTTATGTGGTGCTACCCAAGTGGCACCAGCTGATGAAGGGCAATGCTCCATATCAGCCTCAAACCTAAAGTCAGAGGAGGAGGAACATCCAGTATTGCTCTCCTTTAATCTCTGCTCAAAGGGCTTTGTACTAATTAAGCTTTACAACACCCTTCAGAAGTGAGGGAAGAGTGCTATGGTTCGACTGTAGATGAGGGGGAGAGGAGCCCAGTCAAATGACTTGGTGACAGAATCAGCCTAAGGCAATCAAGATGACAAGCCACAGCTTCAGCATCTGTCTTTTTTGTTGCTACTTAGAAATGCTTCAGTGAAGGAAAATCTAGATACTTTTTACCATTCTTTGTTAAAGCCTGGCTTTTCCCAGCCATGCCTGTTTAGCTGTTCACCTTGCCTTATTTGCAGGTCAGAGGCAAGAGAATCAACATGAGATTGTTTTGTGTCCACAGCTGACTTCGCAGATCATCCTGCCTACTATTAAGCATAGAAATTTGAAAACAGTTAAGTAGCTGATACTTTTAACTAGTAATGCATAAATACCATTTCTGTCCTTTTACAAAGAAACTGGTATTTTTCAAATTGTTGTGCTTCAAAACTTCTGAGTCCACATGAGCCAGAGCAGTCAGCAAGACTCTGGGACAAGGTATGAAGGTGAAAGCAGGGAGCAAATAAACTTTACAGCAGTCATTTTTAGCACTCCATAGAAATATTCTTTCTCCTTTGTTCTGTGTTACAATGCTGTTTTTCAGCTGCCTGCTGAAATTTTAGCATTTAAATTTTTTTCTTGCTAACTGTCACATTTGCCTGGTGAGACAGAACTAAATGGTCCTTAGGTGTAACTCAAGGAGCTCAGGAAATTCACAGTATTAAGAAAGACCCAAGACAGAAAATTCTTGGAAAAAACCTTCACTCTATATGAGCCCATTCAAGCTGTTTAAATAGATAAGCCCAAGACAAGCTGGTTATTCTGAGTGCACAGCAAGTCTAGAAATGCTGCAGTCAGAAAGGCCTGGAGTGATTGAACATTGCAAATGCAGCCCAGGGGCAGATTTAACTCCCTATTCTGTCCTGGGCACTTGCTCCCCTGTGCTGCTCATGTGGCAGCAGTGCCTACGAGGCCTCACTGGGGAGACAAGGGATGATGTCCAGGTTCTGACTGACTCAAGGCTGTTCTCCCTAGGGACAGGACAGCAGAAGGCAGGAGGGTAAGGTGAAGAGGGTATGGACAGGGAGATCACTGCAGCACCAGCCAACAAGCCCTGCTAGCACAACGTGCCATTACCATAGCTTCAGACCTCCTCTCAGCAGCATTTAGTAAGACTATAAAAATGGCAAAGAATGCAAGTACAAGTTCCACTAGATCCCAAGCCATCCCTTAGCCAGGGGTGTTTCATGGACATGAAGATAAGCATTATCGTTATCCAAGTAATAATTAGCTAATTAATTAGTCTGTCTCCTCATTGCATTCCTCAAGATCGTATTTACAATGCCTCACCCAGCCCACAGAGGATTCTTTTTCATTCAGATGAACTTTTTTTAGGCATCTCCTGCAACAGACAAGGACAAAGTGGTTCCAGGGATTTCACACGTTTTTCAGCTCCAGCCTTTGTTCAGTGCATTTCAAAGGCCATTTCATACCCTGCGCTCTCCAGCATCCCTCACCATTGCACCAGGGTGATGCTTGTGCTCATCTGTGATGAGTGCACATCTCCCCAGCCACCCCTCAGATTTAGGAGTGGAATACAGCAACTGGGATGGTGCAGCTATGTTCTAACTGGAGAAACCCTGGAAATGAGGAATTACAGTGAGGAGTAACGAGATGTACGGGCTGACATTGTTTCCATTTAGAATACAAATATTTCCATAGATTTTCACCAGAAAATAGAAATCAGACATGAGCCAATAAAAGACAGACATTCTCAAAATATATCAGACATTTCATCTAGTTTATAGTTTGCTGAAAACAAAAAAGACAAAACTGCCTAAAAACATGATTGTATTTCATAAGCAATGAAGGTCACTGTAAATGACAATATATTCACAAATATGTAGAGACTAACCAGGTATTGCAGCAATTTTCTTTTATTCACAGATGCTGGTTCCCAAATTCAGCTATGCTTCACAGGAAATGAGAGATGTTCTTTTCAGGGTGCTTAATTGTTTCTGCAAGCCTGTTTACCACATAGGAGAAATTCACTAAGAAAGTACAACTCCTGTTTTTTTCTGTTCCATTTGGCTGCTTATGAGACAAATAATCAGGATACATTTATAGCTTAAGGGACTGATTTGCCTGAGATGGACTAGCTGATTGTATTATTCCAAAGAAATAATATGTAGTATCTCAAAATAATTCCAGCTTGTTGCTCTCAGCTCACTAATGCATAATGCTCATTGCAGAAAGAACAGCATTAGACCAGCACCAATCTGACAGTCCATTTTTCAATGACACATCTTTCATTTATTTTATAAAAGAGGATTTTTTTTTTACTAAACGTATCTATCTATTTGTCAGTACAACATTGTTGTTTTTGCTGCAAATGAAATTCATGTCATTGGCTTTATTCTGTCATATTAAATTCCAACAAACACATAATAGTGTTTCTAAGGATTTCATTTTCCTAGCCTAGATGGTGCACAATTAAGTATTTTCTATGCTACAGTGAAAGAGAACTCTCCATACTTTTTGAGACTGTCAAATGTAATTATGAACTTTTAGGTTTTTATGACAGTCACTATAATTTAAGTATCTGAATATACCAGTGTGTTTGCAAAACATTGATTACTTACATATTTATAGCAGGTAATATGTTCTTACCGCCTAGGTAAGAACATATTTTCTGCTGTAAGTATAGAGAAACCAAGTAATGATTAATTTTATAATCATGAGACAATATCAGAAATCAAATGGTGAAAGAGCGTTCTGAGCCACAAAATAAGGTTTCTAGTCAATTCAGTGAAACTACTAAACTGTTAAGGTAGCTGAAAACAGAGGTTCAATTTCTCTTGAACTTTATGGTATTACATTAAAAAAATTATTAATGTTACAAAACTGGAAAGCCTTGACTTTTGAAATGGGATCATACATGAAGTATAGGATTTTTGGTTCCTATAGTAAGAGAGAAATTAGTAGCAATTTTTGAATATAACATTAAAAGTCACTGCTTTGGAATACTAAAACAAAAGGGCTAAAGCACCAAATGCACATAAAAAATGGCCACAGAGTATTAATTATGCTCAAACGTAACAGATTCGTTATGGAGTTTGTCTTTTTTTTTTTTTCCTTTTCCAAAAGAATTCTGGCTTTTGTTTGAAAACATACCTAAAAAAGTTTTTTAGAAAGAATGAAAAAGTAAAATAGAAGAAATATGTTCTGAAACTTCATCCATAATAAGCACTGATATGTCTTCATAAAAGCTAATTTTTATAAGCCTGCACAGTTTATGTCAGGTGATAATTCAATACTGACTTGTTACTTCTGTCTATATGGTATTTTATTGCTGTAGTATCCCTAAGGCTTTTGAACTTTATTGTACTCTTAAACTTTACCATCTGAAAGAAATTATATATAAATAAAATTGCTTTAGTCTACCCAACTCTACCTGGAGATGCCTGGCAGTATTTAATGGCTTTACTGACTCAGTGCCCTCAAGACAACATGCAGGTCTGCCTGAAGGCAGCCCTTTAAAACAAAATTAATTTCCTTAAATTATTCCTAGCAACTGAAGTGTTCACTAAATTTTCACCCACCTGATTCATTCTTAGTAGGAATTTCTTTCAGCCTTAAAAGGAAATATCACTGAAATTATACGTGTATTTTTCCAGTGACTGAGAGGAGAGCAAAGGGATTCAATTTTATCTTCTTTTTGAACCGAAATGTCTGGCATCAAATATTGTCTTCCATCAAATTCTGTAGTCATTCTGATGCGAGTCTGACAGAGCTCACAGTACCTGGCTGTGTGCCATCATTTGCCTTGCAGTAGCATCTTTCACAGAAATTAAATATGAGAGCCCTGGATCATAAGTAAATGAAACATCGCCCAGACTGAAGGAGACCTTAGTCTGCTTCAAACAGGTTTTTCCTCACTGTAGAGTGATGGAAAGGAACTTTCTTAATAGTTCCTACTCCTGCAATACCAGATTCAGCTCAGCATGGGGTAAGGAGCAGGGGAGTTTGTGGCTCCAGCTGCTGCTGCCACTTGGCTTTCACAGAACCCAGCCTGTCAGGGAGGGTGACAGGAGCCAGAGCAGATCAAGCACTGAGCACCCCTCAAGTACCACCCTGCCAGCCAATGTTCGGTGCAAGGAGAACAGCTGATACCAATTATGTGTAGGTAGGAAAGATTTGATGTCATGATGACTAATAACCTTGAGCTGTGGTTCCCCAGGCATTGAATCAGTATTTCGTACTGGATAAAAGCCACTGCTCCCATAAGCAAAGTCATAAACCAGTACAGAAACATTCTACCATTCAAGTGTGTGTGGTTGTTCAGGGTCTGTGGGCTTTTTTAAGTAGGGGAATAATTATATTTTATGCTATTTCAGTTATCTCCTTCTACACATTTGCTACTACCATGAATAAGAGCATTGGCTTTTGATACTATAATTGAACTTGACTTTTGACAGAAATTTGTGTGTTAACAGATGACTTGTACTAAAGGTGATGTACTAATACTCACATCAAGTAGCAGCAGACATGATATCATGAGCTAAATTCCATCTATACTGGTGGTCTGCAGGAACACATTATTTCAACATCCAAAAAAAAAAAATCCATATATCCAAAAAATAAGCAGTGCAAAATATTTCCTAAAGGTGATCCCAGTGCTTGTGAGGAGGTGACAAAGACAGGCAGCAGCTGTTGATAGCACAGTCTGGGACACAGGTGTGTTTCCAGCTGAAGTCTTGATGATGGATTGATTATATGTAGGTTGCTTGTTGTTTTTGCAATCTCTTTACAAGGTGAACATGACCTTAGGTATCTGTTGTTTGTGAATAAAACATACCCAAAATTATTTCCAGAACATACGCAGAACTCATTTTTCCCCCACAGAGGAATCAACCCACTCCAAAATTCTTACAGCCCAACTCACATCTGGTATTGCAGCTAAATGACTTCTAGAGAATTAAACTAGTTTGCACATTTAAAAAGAAGTCTCTTACCTGTCTCCACTCCATTAAAGCAATCTTAAAACATCTTATTTGATTACTTAACAAGAGAATAATCATTCATACCATATGTACTGAAGGTATTCAGCTTTGTGAGCTCTCAGTAGGAAGTACTGATGACAGAAGAGCACTTCTGCTATCAGCAGAGCATTTATGGGCTCTTACTTGCAAAACCACAGTTACTGTTTGGGGTCAGAACAGCTCTGGCCAGCCATGGGTACCAGGACTGTTTTCATAGAAATTTTCAGTGAGCAGTGGTGGGTACATGACACACCCAAGTGTTCAGTCACAATCCAGCCCTGCTCAAAGGCAATAACACTGGCAATAATCTCCAAGTTCAATAACCATGCCAACTGGGAAAGGCTCTTAGACCCACTGCCAGACAGCCTTCCAAACATTATTGTTCTTCCTGTTAATTCAGGCAAGCTTGGGAGACAGAGGGCCAAAGGTGTTTAAATTGTTTCCTCTCACTGAAACTCTGGTGATTTTTTTTTCCACTTTTGTCACTTTTTTCGACCCATGCTCTCTGTGGTAAAATATACACATACAAAAGCATGTACATTTGCAGCACAAGCATTTTCCCAGTGACAGAAGACGGCATTCTTTTTGGTGCTTTGAGTCATTTCCTTTAGGCTATAATCTTCCTCTGCACTTTTAAAATAAGGAACCTGCACAGAAAAGAGCCTCCACACTTTCATAAGATGCAATTAAAATTCTCTACTCTTTATAGATTAAAAAAACTACTTCATTGATTGAAGATGTAGGCCAATGTTGGTCAAGAGTCACTTGTCATTTTGCAGGGGTATTTTTCTACATGGCATAAAATTTCTACATGAATGAGAATTTTCATTCAGTGTTGAATTCTATCATTGTTGGCTTGAAGGTAGATTTGTAGTTTTGTCCCCAGGGTAAAATCTGATTCTGGCTGCTTTCATCTTCTGAGCTGCCCAGATTTATTTAGTGTTACATTCTTTCTGATCATTTTCCAGGATATCTGAGGTTTTATTTGAAACAGTAAATGCGTAGAAAGTGTGAGGGGATTCCACTTAAGTCTTATGGTCTGTTACTTGTATCTTAGCCAAAATGCCTCCACTGGCTTCTGTTCCATGTGTAGTTTTCTGTTATGTGAGTCTATTTACTATTGCAAAGCAGTAGGAAAGCTCTTGGTTATTATACACCAGGTCTTCCTTGAATTCAAGGTTTCAAAATCAGCTTCAATGGTTGGAGTAATTATTGACCCAACGTTGTCACTCAGCCAAGAGGAACTGATTTGAGAGAAAAGATAGTTTTCACAGAAATAAAAAATTTTTCCTTTTATGGATTGTCAGCTGAATCCTTTCAGATGATTAATAATCCACTCGTACCCTTGAACATTTTGACATTTGCAATAGCACAGTTTTTGCAAATATTTCTTTCTTCATCTCCCATGTTTAAACACAAGACTGAGAGAAGAAACATGGGGAGAAGCTAATATGCTAGGAAAACTAATTACCAGTGTCCCTGGTGGGACTTTTTTTCATTTTAGTTCAGAGAAAAAAAAAAAAAAACAAACAAACAAAAAAAAAAACCACCAGAAAAAAATGTAAAGGTCTGTCAGTCTATGATATTCCTGAGAGACTCATAAAGTGTGAGATAAAATAAGCAAATATTAAAATTATAAGAAGATGTGTGACTTTTCCAAGCAAAGTTTTTGTCATGACCGGTAACATTGGGGTTTATGTATTCCTCTATCATCTGTTACGTACCAGCGTTAGAGAAGAACAAAGCACAAATTAATTCCAGAAACAAAAGTAGAGAAATTTATTGGAAAAAATCCTAAGGCAAATAAGAACTTCACAGGATTATAAGACAGAACTATGATAACACAGGATGAGAAAACACAAACCCTCGTAGGATACCTAAATTCTAGACAAAAAAAACAGTGGGCAGGACCAGATTGAATTCATTCTCCTATATCCTATGCTTTTCTAGTGAATATGTCCTTTAGCTAATCCAAACTAATATTTGAGTTATACATCCTTCAGTGTACCTCAGTGGAAAGGATCTCCACTTTCAGCATTCAGTAGCCTAGTATTTCTTTTCCCATTAAGTGCAAAGGGTGTTTGTCCAGTAGTTTTGACAATCCCTCTGCAGGGACATAGGCAGGGATTGCTATAACTACTTCAGAGTAATTTAAACATGTTGCTCACATTGTTTACCCAGGTTTCACCTAAACAGAGTGCAGCTAAGGTAATGTGAATCCTTTAATGAGCACTGAAGATGATCAGCTCTTGAGTTTCAATTTAGTTATATCTCTTGTGTCCACTTTCACCCAGTCTGACTTGAAATGCCAGCTGATATCTGTGTTTAGACTTCTTCTGGGAGGAGCTTGATCCCGAATATTAGAAATTGGCTTTCCAACAATCATCTCACCACTATAGATGTTTGAAATAGTAAGTAGCTGGCAAATACATTTAGGTTATATAATAGCAACTGTGAATATACTTGACAAACACTGAGGTTGTTTGGTTGTACTGGTTGATGCTGACAAAGCCTTCAAGATCTTTAAAGGGATGCTGGGTAATTACAAAATATGGTTCTAAGAGATGAAGAAGTAGTATTATAAAAGCAAGATGCATTATTTTGCTTGCTACCCTTCACAGATAAAGTATAATGCAGAATACAAGAAACGTCTTTATTTTGATCTAGGGCTTGACTGGAATCTCCTTGCATGGAATACAAGATGCGTTTTCTTGCCACTACTATTGATGAATGACTAGAGCAGCATTATTTTCTACAGACAAAAATCTACAAGTTCTGAGGGTAGGATTCAATAATGCACTGGGTTGTTCTGTCGTTCAATCACATCAAAAAGGTGCATTGGCAAAGCTCCTTACAGTGAATATGAGCACCTTCATGCATAATGAACACAATTTGGGCTCGTTTTCAGAGCCAGGTAAGTAATATTCTTCATTAGCATTATACTGCAGCACTTTCACTGTGAGGTGTGCTAGGGCAGAAAGTTGCTGTAGGTATTCAGGATCTCAGTACCCACCATTCGTCTGCTGTAATTACCCAGATTTTTTTACCATTGCAGCCAAGAGCAATATACAACCAAGCATTTCTGCATATATCTGGTTACGAAAAAAGGTTCATAAAATAGATTCAGTAATAACAACAACATCATGTTTAAATTATAGTGACAAGAATTACTTTGTAACACTTTAGAAACCTATAACCCACCAGGAGCTTAAAGGTCTATTATGGTTAATGAGGCTGGTAGATGTGGTACTATTACAGGAACAAATGAACAGATATATGAATCAAAAGAACAGATTGCAGCCTTAATATTTTTTTCTAATCTAAATGGAACCAGTACAACTCTATAGGGCATCTCTCTGAATGAAACCCATACTGCTGGATTTAGTGTTAAATTATAGGACAATAGCTGGACACCTACGAAGTATTAAAGGGCAATTAAAAGTGGAAATCCTCTTGAGGTGTTGTTCAAATATGCCTTGAAAAATGCTTAGTAAAAGTATCAATGGTGGCTGTTTCTGGCTCTAATTTTACAGGTAAAGTTATAAAAATGGATTAAATTTCATTCCTTCTGCCCCTCCTTTTTCACCTATTGGAAATGTTAATGCTGTATGGCTGAAACTCTCTTCTCCATAGTACTTTGACACTGCAATAAACTAAGTGCAGTTTAGCATGAGTGTTCTGGCACGACAAGGAGATTGAAAGTATCATCTTGGCCTTATACTTTGTTCAGTTCAGCAGCTGAAAGCGCAGATAACATGTATTCAATTATATTTAGGAAGTTATATGTAGTTCTCTTGTCCATGATTAAAAATGATATTGTAGAAGTAGAGACAATGCAGAGAAGGGCAAGAAAATGACACTGTGGAAGGATTATGGTCTAACATATAATAGGCAGAATGACTGAGGAAACAAAATTAATTCTCTCTGCAGAAAGAAGGAATCAGGGGAATATGAACATAGTCTATAAATATTTCCAAGGAGATAATACAAATGAAAAAAGGGGATTATTAATGTTATCACAAGATGGCTGCAAATGAAGCAATACCCCAAATGTAAGACAGGAAAATTCTATAACAGCAAAGATAATAAATAATTAGAAACAGACAATCTTTGTGGGGTTAAAAACCTTTCCGGCTGATATCTTCAGTTCACAGGATATCACAAAAACTGGCTTAAGCATGTCAACAACCCCTACCTTCTGCTGTCAGATTAAATGTTACTGCACCATGGAGACATAGATTAAGGAAAAAAAAAATCTCTTCCTGGCTACAGATGCCTGTGACTTCTGCAGAAACTGGAAGGGCAATGACCTGAACAAAGCTGTCACAAATTCCCTATAGTTAAAGTTTTCTAAATACTTGTACAACCAGTGCTCTCCTGCTCCTCTTGACCCTAGCTGGGGGAGCAACTCATAGCGGCTTTTCCAGGAAGGAGTCAATTCAGCTCTCAGCTTGGTATCGAGCCATGGGAGTTCCTGTAAATGCACATCCCCCATCTGCATCTGTGTTCTCCAGAGCCTCAGCTGCTATGATTTTGGCCACCTCCTCATTTCCAGTTATTCTGGCAATTTCTCTCTGCCTCTATCCCCCATTCTTCCCTCAACCAGCTCAAGTACCTGTAAATTGTTTTACAAATGAGGAGACACGTATTCCCTTATGACTCCTTTTAAGTCATTGCATTTATTTCTCTTTCCTTTAAAAAATTAGGCCTCTTCTTGAAACCTTTCCTCAAAACGTGTTTCAGTGGAGCCAGTGCTTCCTTTGTATTTAGCCTTGTAAATTCACAGACTGACTAGGAAAAGTGGTTATGAGATGCAGTATAGGTGTCACGACGTTCTGCTTTTATAACAGCACTTTTGCTATGGTTAATTCACCCAGATCAGATCTAATGCCTTCTGGAAGTCTGTGAAAAAACTCCCACTGACTTCAGTGGGAGTTACAGTCAATGAGTGGCCTTTACAGCAAGTCCAAAGGCATTTATGCACAGTCTTATCTGAATCAAAATCTCGCTTCATAAAAGAGAAAACAAACAAACAAAAAAAAGCTGTTTTGTGTACTTTAAGAGTGTGTGTTTGAAATACAAATGTTAAAAACTTAAACACCTACTGTGAGTAAACAAATTTACATTGGCACAAAGGGGTAATTTCCTATTAAATTGCTAGTTTTAAAGAGAATCTAAAATTATTAACTCTTTGAGAAAGCTAAATTGGTGGTTTTTGTCCAGTATGAAATATAAGTTTCAAGAATAACCAGACTAAACTTTTTCAAGCATCTTTTTAACAGCATGAAGTTCTCACTTTTTACATGTCACTAATTCTGGTTGGCATAAGTAACAAAACAGAATTAGAACAATCTTCATTACCCTGTTCTATTAACTCTTTTCTATCTCCTAGAGATATTATACCTCAAGACTACAAAGATTTGGCCACTTCACTGAGTGTCTGTGTTTCCATATCCACCCCAATCCCTCATCAACCAGTCTGCCAATTCGAAATCATTTCACCCAGGTCATGCTTTTTATTTCCTACAGGCTTGTTTGGTTTTAGACAGTGCTTTTGCACTTTGTTTTGGTATCCAGTGCTGCACTTGTGTAAAGAATTCTGAGGAAGCAAGAAAGGGCACAGTGCTCTACACACACTGCTTACTTACAGCCTTGGTGCTCCTCATGGTCCTTCTCAGGTTGAGAAGGGAGCCTTGGAATTGGAGACAGCCCTCCCAGAAAAACCTCCAGTCAAAAGCTCGTGTTGCTGGAAAATCTATTTCTAAAAGATGCAAGGAGGACCACAGCCTTGGACTTCAGGCATATCAGTGCCACCTTATCTCACCTGGGACACCCAGGCCTTTGCTCTTGGTCTGAGTGCAAAGCTCCAGGATGTTTATATTCCTGGTGCTCAGTAAGGCTTAAATATTGAGTTGAGTTTTGAAAATTGGAAATTGCATTAATGTTGCGGTGAGCTTTGTATTTTCATGTTTTGTTTTTACCTATTTTTCATATATAAGTTAAGAAATGGTTTTTCCCAAGCTCCCCCCTGTACTTCTCCCCATTTGGTATATCTCCCACCTTGGAAATCCCCTACCTTTGTTCTCCTCAGTTATAGTTTGCTGTCAATCATCTGTTGCTATCCTCCCAGGGACTGTCACTCTCCGGGACGCCTCTCCCCTCTTTCCAGAGAGTTCGGAGAGACTCTGTCCCAGATTGGAGCAGGCTGGGAAATCCCCCACCCCTCAAATTTGATTTGCTCTCTGTATGCCTTCCCCTTTACCCCTGTTGGTTGTTTGACCCGAAGCCACTCCCTTTCCCTTTCCCTTTTAACCCACTGTACAGCTCTGTCAGCAGGGTCTCCAGTCAGGTGCTGCTGCAGAGAACCAATAAACTGCTCTCTGCTGCACCCTCACCGAGCCTCCTTCTTCACTCTCTCGCCATCGCCTCACTTCCAGCGCTCCGTTGCCGTACGGCCTTACCCACCGGGGGAGAGCTGCCGGTCCGCCTGCAACTCTCTAACCGAGGCTGGGGCGGTTCCCTGCCAGGGCTGCCGGGTCAGCTGGGAAGCCGTGCCCCAGTGAGCCAGGGAACACACGTCACATTAAGGCTTACCTTTACCTACTTAGACAACCTTACTCTGTCAATCCAGAGTTCTTATCTCAAGTCCAAAAGAAAAAGAAATATGGAAACTTTAAATGCTATCTTAAAATGTAAAGATATTTCCATAGTATCAGGAGGAAGAAGGATTGTGTGTGCTCATGCCTTGAGCACACTGCATGAGTCCCATAATGTATGTTTTCACTGTTAATTGCTATCATTATTTCAAATATTTTGTTGCTTACAACAACAACATAATTGCAGGAATCTAGAAACTGAAGAAAAATCTGTCTATGCATCAGGCAATTTGGTGCTGCCGTACTTCCAGTAGTAACTCAGCGTCAGTCAAGTTATTTATTATAAAAACTGCTATTTTTATCATCAGTCACTTTTGAGTGCTGCAACATCTACTCAGTCCTCCTTCAGGGACACACACTTTCTCTTGACTCAACCTTTTGCTTCATAATAAGAGAAATAAATAGTACAGAGACCAAAGATGAAAATGTTCAGTGAGAATGAGTATGAATTTGAACTCCTTTTCTCATCTAGTCCCCAGATTTTTGTTGTTTTATCTCTGTTAAATGTTTGTACTGTGCTGTTGGGAGTGTGTGTGCTTAAAGATTTTATTTCTTTTAAATAAGGCCTTTTGAAGAGTATCCTACATCCTCAGAACATATACAATAATAATGCCTTGACTAGTAACTGTGCTGAGGGAGGAAAGGCTGCCAAAGGCAGATATTGAAAAATAGCAGTATAATTTTAAAACATGTTTTAAAAATGTCTCCTGGTTCACAAGTTACTGTCTTTCCTTTTTGTCTTTTTCACCTGCATAAATGAGCCAGTGTTAAATACTTAAGAAGAATAGTGTGCATGAAATAGCAAATGTCAATAGTGACACTGATTTATTTTATAACTGATGTACTAAATTGATTATTAAATAACAGTATATTGCCCCTATGCCATCTATGTAATACTTATAATCCTGAAAGTTACTAGAGTATTTTGCTAGCATGATATAAGATATATGTTGGTGAAATTTGACACAAAGAGGTGATCAATATTGGTTTGAAATAGTCATAACATAAACATGCACCATTTCCTTCCATTGTCATTTCATGACACCTGTTATTTCAGGAACATTTGAGATAATTTTAAGTCATTATATGAGAAATTTTCTAACTCACCAAGTAAAACTGGATGCCTCTGTAATTTTGACTCAAACAGCACAGGTCTTGGCATATGTCATAACATCCTTTCTCAAATTCCTTTTTCACTGTGCCAGTACCATGAAACTACATTTGCTGTTTCTGCCTATCTGAGTTCAGAAGGAAGTACTAGCAAGTTGCAATTCTCCCCTTTTCAAAAAGGATAAAAATCCTCCTTTCTGACCCACCAAGGTAGTGAGACAATGGGTTCAAAGTCATGTCATTTTATGTTTAGGAAACCCACTGCTGACCCTGGGCTCAATATGAATGGCTTGGGTAGTTGCTCCCTTCTAAGAGAAGTCAAAAGACATATTTTCTGTCTGAGAGATTTTAAACTGAATGATGGGTCCTTGAAGCTGCTCAGGGGGCTGGAATAGTTCACTCCTTGGCATATTAATGGATTCTGGAAAGACAGAATGAAGGATATGGAGATATTCCTTTGCCCAGCAATGATCCCTGAGGTACATGTAGTCACTGGTTTGCAGTGCACAAACTCCCAGCAGCTTAGGACAAGAAGTGAAAAGGCTCACATATGGACCTGAAAGAAGAAAGGCAGTTTAAGGTTTTGACATTATTTAATCAGCAGCTGGGATACATTAGCATGCATCTTTCCTTGCCTCTCCCGAGGATTTACTTATGTAGAAAACAATTTGTCCCTTGTTGAACACATGGGGTTAGGAACAGCAACACATGATGGAGGGTGCAATGACTAAAGTGACCATTAATTGTAGGGGTCTGACAGTTTACCTTACTCAGACAGGAAGCTCAGTACTTTGGGCAGCACACCAGGCCCCAGCCACTAAGCTGCCCTGACATGACGATCCTTGAATTAATTTCTTGCTGTAATGATATGCGTAGCCACATCAAATCCACAGTGGCTGCAGTTTTGGCAGTTAATGTCAAAGTACAGTCATGCAATCAGAATACATTTTCACAGAGTGGATGTAGCCACAGTCTCTGAAGACCAGACTTAAGATTCACAGTTTTCATTTATCAAAGGATGCTAGTCACAGATTGCCAACGCCACACAGGTAGCAGCAATCTCTACTCCACTTATTTATCCAGCTGAATCCTGCTTAAAATTTGTATTATGTAACAGCTTTAATATTACCTGAACTCAAATGGGCTGCAAAATGATTTGCCAGTACTGCTTTGTGTGTGGCAGTAATGCCCATTAAGTGCAGTGTTGTGAAAACTTGCATTCATTTCATTGATAACAATGTGCTTTTTAGACAGTAAATTTCTGCAGTAGTTAATTACTACCATTCTGAGATGGTTAATAAAAGGTAACCAGATGGGCTTTTCCAGCGTGATACCATCCCAGGAATGTGATAGCCACTCAGATCCTGACCGCCTTCTGCATACTGCTGCTTAATTAAGTATTCCTGAAGTGTTTAGTATTTAACAGCTTGTGATATTTTAAATTCTATCTGATCCATCTTATAATGCTTATCATTCATTAAAAGAAAAAAAAAAAAAAACACAAAAACCTGAAACAAACAAACAGCTACAACAAAAATGCAGCCCTTTAAGAAGATAGTGCCAGGTAGAGAATTACACTCATCCTTGATCCACACAGGAGTCTCACAGGTTGGGGTTTTCCAAAAGGGAGACTTTGAAATAACCTTGAACAAAAAATGACTGGCAGCAAAATTCTATGGGCATAAATAAAATGGTGTGAGCTAATAAAGGAAAGTATCTTTACAAAGTCCAATACATAGTTTGTGAAGCTATTAGACCCCAACCATTTAGTGATCAGTATGTGAAGACTGTTTCCATAGGCATGTTTACACATAGTTTCCTATTGAAGGCTCCCAGTTGTGGCATTCTGTGGCTGTAAGCCATATTTATGAGCAATTCTGCTAATCCCTGATCCCAGGGCTGCCTGAAGTCAGTAGAAACACTTTGCCTCTATAGACAAGTTCTTGTAAATCTCTCCTTGTTGAAAGATTTAGGTCACTGATTGTCAGTATCAGAGATACTTCATAAAACAATTCACAGAATAATATGGGCTTCTCCTTCTGCCTTTTACTGGCTAGGTTGTTACACCAGATAACCCTTTAATGACTGTATTCCATTTTAACTTAACTCCAGAGATAGAGAAAATAAAAAATAAATTAAAAAGAAAATCTCCTTAATTCTATGCATCTTATGCATCTTTCACACATCTGCTGCAGTAAATCAGTCAAGATTGATTTGGGCTGGGTTGATTGGTTGTTGGTTTTTTTTAATTCTGAAGTACTGTCTTCTGTGGTAGAAACCAACATGTAACTCCCAGAGGAAGCTGGGTGAGTTTGGGAATTACCAGGCTCATAATCTAGTACCCAGCAATTTCTGTTCTCTCAAAACAGCTTCGCTCCTTAAACTTAACAGGTTTACTTCAGAAAAAAGAAATGTAAAAATGTAAAAAGGAAAAATTAAACTGCTACCACCAAGGCATTAATCAAACAGTTTCTTTAGCAGAAATTAGAGGCATGTTGCTAAAGCAAAAGTTGGAAGCAGTGAGGATTGACCAATGTTGTGTGAGAGGAGCATTTAGCACCACAACCTTCACCTAGAGTCTGTATTGGAGGCAGCAAGGCCCTGACTCTCCCTGGTGTTCCTGTGCATCAGACCTTGTTTGCACAGTTTGAAGCAGCATCACACATTTAAATACCACTCTTGATTGTGCCAAATAACTGGAAACCCGAACTTCAGAGCTGGACTTTGTTACTTAGGCCTCCAGCAGGAGTGTAACACAAGGCCCATTAACGGGAGTGTCTACCTAATGATTTAAAACAAATTATTATGATGGATATGTTGGCTCGGGCAATCAGACCAACTGGATGGTGATCACTCCTGTGAAGGAGTGAGTGATTCATATGGTCTAATATGGATTAATTTATATGTAAATTACTTGGTAATAGTGCAGCTTCTGCTTGAAAATCTGTGTGCATTGAAGAAGGGAAAGCATTTCTTGGTGACTACGGGAAGCTCGATGTGAAAGACTGTGCCACCTCTGTTTTAAAAGCCTATCACTGATATTCAGAGGTTCACTTTCTCTAATTCATGAGAGCAGTGATTTCCACAGTGTCTAATCTGAGCCCACTCATTTGGCCCTTCTGCTTGATGAATGTTTTCTGTGAAGACAAGAATTGACAATTAATCAGCAATACACATTCTTTTATGACTTGTTGAGACTAAGTTGTTGTTTTGGGACACACTGATAATTTTTAGCATATAACTCATGCCATGCAGTCAGGCTTCAAGGTGACATGGGAGTTTTTGGTTCTCAGACCAGTTAATTTAAGTTTTATGATAAATCTTGTATGATAATTTTTTTTACTGCTTCCACAAATTACTAGAGATAGACATTTTTCATGTGAAAATAATACATTTTTTTCATTCAAAATAATATATATTTTCATTTAAAATGTCAGACGTTTTAGGTATAAATACAGGACTAAGATCTGTGGTGATAATTTTAGGTATGTTTTTACTTTGAAAAAATTGTTCATTAGATGAACAATCTTGGATCTCTGATAAAAGGAAAAAATCCATCAAAATAAGTATAACCTAAGTGGAATTTACTCACAGGAATGTAATTTTTTTTTCACCAACTCCTAGCTCTTGAAGAAAAAAAAACTTTTGCTTTTTGCACCATTTCTGAGAGCAAATTAGTATTCAGTAGTACAAATATATTGTACTAATAGTTTATTTTTACTGTATTAACTTTTTAAGGAGATATTCAAGGTTTTATTGCAATTTATTTTTAGTGCTTAACATAAAAAAAAAGAATTTTCAGATTCTTAAAAACTGAAATTATCTTGTTGACTCCAGCATGTTTTTAGTGTCACAATTCCACATTGCCACAATGTGTTAGCGATAGCAAATCAGTTGACGTTATCATTTAAAGCACCATGATGAAATGCTTGCTTAAAAATTCTTATTTTCAATATGTATTTGGGATCACTGGACAAGATCTCTGCTCAGTAGTCGGATTTACTCCCTCAGTAAATCTCCAATGGTTATCTGGCAGTGTTCAAAAAAAATAAACTAGAATTGGCACATAGGGACAAGGTTTAGTGGTGAGCATGGCACTAGCTTAACAGTAGGACTTAATTATCTCAGAGGTCTTTTCCAGTCTTAATAATTATATGATTCTTTGAAAGTTTGGGCATCTCCCAGTGCTTTCTTTCATCTCTCTATCTTTTTTTCTATCAAAAAAAGTCTGAGGTAGTTTACTGACAAGCACAAGTTCACATGTTCAGTGCAGGTGCTAGCCTCAGCTAAATCCAAATTTATGCTGGTCTTAAGTAACTAGAAAACATTATTTGTGCCAAGAGCACAAGTATATCAAATCTGATTAGATGCATAAGTGTCTGTGTGGATTAATTACTAGAATTTCTTGTGATGGATTTGGCAGAGAGAATCTCTGATGTGAATAACAAAATAATACCTCTCTTGTTAATAGTTTAACAGCTCTGGAATAATGTAATATTTCCCCTCTCCCTACTCCCTCCTTCCCCTCTTTCCATTTTAAAATCCTTTCAGTTTTACAGAGTAATTTCTTTGGTGTTAAAAATTACTGGTCCTTCTGGGCAAGCTAGCTCACAAAATTTAAAGAGAAAAAGAGGTTGTACTCCCATATTTTTGCCTACTTGAAATTATCTTAGTAATCTAAGTCTCAGGATGTAGCAAAAACAGTTCTTTGCAGTGCTGCCCTGCAAGAGCAGCAAAACAGGAGGACCTGGCCTTTTTCTTTAGCTTGTAATGGTCCTGGAAAATCAAAGTATCTCACACTGCTCACAAAAAGTGGGGACCTGGTGTGGGGCATGAGCAGGGCTGGCAGTGCTGCCAGCACCAAAGGCTGCTCTTGCTGCCTCAAAGCCTGAGGCTGGATCTGGCAGCTGCTGGAGGAAGGACCGCTCCAGCATTCCACACGTTTCTCAGTCTCAAGGCAAAAGAAATTGGTCGTGCTTACATTTTGTCAGCCTAAAGTGTCTCCTGAGTAGACTTTCTCTATGATAGAAAACTGCTCACCTAGAAAGCTGGCAAGACCCGTTTTATGGGTCCATCCCTATGCAAACCTCTGCCTGTCCCTGTACAACATCAATCTAAACACACAATAAACAAATCTTGCATAAACTTTGTATATGCGGTGTCAACATAGATGCACTAAGTTGCTATCCATTCATCTTTCTCCCTAAAAGCCATTCATTTCCAAGTTTAGGCCTTTGATATGCAGCTTCTGAATAGTTCTATTGCAGAATAGTTAATATTGGACTTTTTTGTCATTTAATTTAATGTTACCAAGTTCTTCCCATTTCTCCACACTCACCTCTCGCTCGCAGAGTGCCTCTCTCTCTCTCACTTCAGTCTTGCAGCCTTTGAAATACACACCATTAAATGGATACTGTCATGGGATTTACTCCTTTCAGTTTGTCCCTGAGGTTTGTAGAAATGAAATTTTCAGTTTTATAGCAACCAGGGCATTCTGCGTATCCTATGATCCCCCTCATATTTTAGGAGAGGAGCTCCATATAATTTTTTTCTTTTTTGGATTATTAGAAGTCCACAGAGAAGCTAAGCCACTCTAAACTTCAAAGGATCCTACTTTAATGAATAAGATATAGCACATGAATAATGTAGGCTACATGGAGTAGAAATAAGGACCAATGACACTGCTGTAAACTATCTGCAAACAGCAGTGTAATAAAACAAGGCAGAAGCAAAGGGACTTCTGTGTTTTGTGTCTGATTAAATTGGCTTTAGATACAAAATATAATGAAGCCATAACTTTGTAATATCCTGTGACAAGAAGATACTATGCTTCTTGCAAGAAGGGCAAATGATGTGCTTTTCAAAAGTGGTAAGGCATTTTGGAAGACTTTGTTTCTCAGTACTCAGCACACATATACAAAAATGCAGGGCACTGCCACAGTAAAAAGCCTTTTAGAGGCCTAACTAACCATGTAAATATAGATGCATGCCAAATCACTAGGTAACCCTTCCTATAATGAGCTACAAGCCTGGATAAGTTACCTTAGTTTTCAGGAAACACATCTCTGAGAACTCTACTGCAGCTCCAATTTTCACCCCTTATGCCCAGGAGCCTACGTATTGAAATTGTATTACCATCACAAACATGTATTTTTGTTGCTAAAAAATAAAATTTACTCTCAGAATATGTTTCAAAATTGTCTGGTTTAGTGGAATGTGGTTTTGCTATGTATATGAATTCATGCATATTCCAAAGCACATGTTTTATAAACAGTGCAGTAGCTTCAACACAAATTTATCTTTTGGTTTTTTCTATTCTTTATCACAGAGTGAAGTAGACAGTTCAATGCATGCTGGAAGTCAAGGCCAATAGTGTTTGTTTGTTTACAACTTGGTGCCTTCTGATGCTTTTTTATCTTTGACCCCAGGCCTTATAAACTTGTAGGGTATCAGTTCATCCCTTTGATATGTGTCTTCATCTCCCTCAGCATCAAAGAGAAGTTGGCTGTGCAGGCAGGGGAGACAGTAGGCATTCCATTTTGGCAGATGCTTTTTTTGCACTCCCAGGAAAGACTGTGATATATTCTGAGCCCTCTGGATGTCACAAGCTCAGCAACTCTGACAAATAAAACATAGCAACAACCTGAAATCAATTTTATGAAGCCACTAGTAATGTTCATCTTTCAGCTTTGTGGAAACACTCAGAAATGTAGAATGGCTCCTCCTGTCTGCTGAGGAATAGTAATAAGCTGGAAAGAGATAAGAAGAGGAAGATAGGCTAGACTAAAGCTGTCTCTCCTCTGTGCCTGAGTGTCAGTGTGAAGATGGGAAATACTTAGTGTGCTCAGAAATAATAGTCCTCCTTATGAGCAGCAAATTTGACCTCCAAGTTTATGAACAGGTCAGATCTGAAAAACATAAAAATGAATTTTGCCATGGGAAAGATCAAGCTCAACAAACTGCTGTTATCTGGGGAGCAAATATGTTGAAAAGGCATTATACTTCTCTCCCAAACAATTGCTTTGACTATCTACTCGTGTGCTGTGCACTTGAGAAGACCATAGACAAAGCTGTGCATTATAAACCTCATTACCCAGGTAGTCGCAGCACATGATGAGCAAGATCCTTCCTCTTCTTCCAACTTCCAGGACTCTGGCCTGGTGGCAGCTCCCTGCTTTCTGATACAAAGTTTCTCTTAGCTATATAGGCATATTAATTCAATGTGATGGCACCAAAAAGACTTAATTTTGATTCAGCTTCACTGCTTCAGATCTGGTGTAAGATTTTTTGTAAGTGATGTTACCTCAGAGCCAGGCTCTCAGCTTTCTCATTCATCTGTGTAAAAGGCATGCTCTGAGTACTCTCACATTCAGGGAAAAGCTGAAGCCAGAAAACAACTTTAACCAAAGGCTCTTGTCAAGTTTGCTCTCTCCCTTCTCATCTTTTTCTGCCTCTTGCTCCCCTCCCCCCACCACCTTGAAAAAGACAGGAAAAAGGAGGGGAAAAAAAAAAAGAAAAATGCTATAGGCAAGAAAAGGAGAAAAGGAGAAAAAATAAAATGTTTGAATTTGAAATTATTGAAATCTGTCTTCCTCTTTGGGTCTATTCTAAATAAATAAATAAATGAAGCCCACCTCTAGCTAAGAAAGCTGCTCCAGGAGCTGCTTGATAAACATGCAGTTTGACTATGCGGGATGACAAATCTCCCAGGAACAGATGTTGCTCTTCTAAGCACTGTATAAAAAGTTGCTTTATCTGCTTAATAATGTATCTAGATTTAACCTCTCCTTTGCAACAGACAAAATTAAACAGAGTAAATCTGTCCTGGGATATGAGCCTATTATTAATACCAATCTCCTAACTGCTGTTAAAATACAGTTGTGTTCCTTGACACATTCAGTTCCATTTGCATTATGGAAAGCTAATGCATCAACTTGGCAATAAAAATGCATGGCCTTCTGAAATGAATGTACTGGATGGATGAATTCTGCTGGTTCTACGCATGGTCTCAATGCACTGCTCACATGCCCTTGGCTTTTTGCAAGGGTGGGTAATATAAATTGCCCCATGTTCAGTAGCTCATTTTGCAAGACTCACAAAGAGTAATAAACTCACAGTGAATTTATCATTTTACAGACACCATCCTATGCAGAAATCCATTGTTTGGTGGTTGGGTTTTTTGTTGGGTTGTTTTGTTTAGTTTTTTGTAGGGCTTTCTTCCTTTTAAGGTGACGTGCAAGATTCAATCTGTTAAAATGACACGATGATAGGTACGGGACAAAGCAGTGTTATATCTCATAATATTTCTAGCTGCATCTGCATCAGTAGGTTAGTATTGCTTCTGTGGTGGAACTCTCCAGCCAGGCACTCCCCAGAGAGTCACAAGAGCTCAATTTTGAGTACCGTGAGTACCAGGAATAATGTCTTTACAGCACCACTATGCTTCCAGAGATATGTTCTACACTTCATTAGTATTTTCAAGGGTTGCCTTTGACTTTGATTACTTATTTGAGCTTTGTCCTGCCAATTCATAATTAGCAACTACTTTTCTTTTGTTTTCCTGATATTGCTTACCCAGGGAGTGTCTTTTATCCCTTACTACAGTTACATTTTTCACTTGCTTTTCCTAAGAAGTTGTGTTAAATTAAGCTGTATTAATAATCAGATGAAAAACTAAACTTATAATTAAAAATTATTCTCATTTCCTCCTCCATTGAAGGGAATTTTTTCAACTCTAATGAAGGGTTTTGTTTGTTTTGGTTTTTTTTTCTCTCCTATCTGTTGTAGAACTATTTGGTTTCAAGACTTTATAGGTGTTTCCAGTCACAGCCAATATTTGCTGATAGCAAATGTTGAGCCCAGCTATTCCTCTTCTTCCCATTTATTGTCTCACCTTCTTTGCTCATAATATTCAAGCACTCCTCAACACATTTAGGGATTGCAATTTACAGTATGGGAAGGGAAGCCAAGTTACACCATGGCATCCAGAATGTGCAGATAGCCTCTACAGGTCAATTCAGGCTACTCTCTCATACTGCCGCTTTTGGGAAAGGCAGGATGTGTAGAAAGCCAAGAGGGTTTTGTGTTGACGTAGCTCCTAACTTTGAATGCTTCATCACCTGGAGGCAAACACAGAAGAATGCTTGATTTTCTGCTTTCCCAGGCCACTAATCATTGTCACACTCAATTGCTCATTTTGGGGGGCCATTCCCAATCCTCCCCTCAAGTCATCCACAAACCAGACTTAGCCACCACCTTAGGACTATTCCTTGAGCCATGTAGAGACTTTATTATCTGAAGCAGAACCTGTGTTTATTATATGTATAAATTCAGGCAGTAACTGCACCAGGTTATACAAGGGGGGCTTATTTATGAAGATAAGTCTCTAACATTAGGTTTGAAAACATGAAAATTACCTACTCTCTGAAAAGGTCTAACAGATCTAATGATTTTCCATTGCAAAAGTCCTTTCCTTCCTTCCTTCCTTCCTTCCTTCCTTCCTTCCTTCCTTCCTTCCTTCCTTCCTTCCTTCCTTCCTTCCTTCCTTCCTTCCTTCCTTCCTTCCTCTCTCCCTTAATGTCTTCACCACAGCTGCACTTTCCCTATGCATTGCTATTAAATATAGGTGTTGTTCCCACCAGAAAGAGAAGAGATGTCTTTAGAGAAGCAGTTCATAGGTTCCCTTTCAGTACAGGTCTTTGTAGGCTGGCAATGTTTTGCCCCTTTGGCTGCACCTCGGCACACGTCACAGCACAAAGTTGGTGCCAGCACAAAGGCTGCCGTGCTCCTCAGACAGTTTTATTCCTGCAGAGCCAGATCATAGAAGAATGGGCAGTGGGATTTCACTGCCCATCTGCTTTTTGGCCTCAGTGTGGCTTCCAAGGCAACACAGGGGGTTCCATTCTTCAGCCCACACAAGGGCTTCACTCTCATTTCCCAAGCCTACTTGACAGGCTGCTGGGGTGGCACATTCAGGGAATCATTTTTGATCACAGAATCATTTAAGATCATCAAGTCCAATCATTTAGCTAGCACTGCCAAGTCCACCTCTAAACTATGTCCTTAAATGCCACATCTACATGTTTTTTCAATAGCCCCAGGGATGATGACTCAGCCACTTCCCTCAGCAGCCTGTTCCAATGTCTCATCATCCTTTCAGTGAAGAATTTTTTCCTAATAACTATTCTAAACCTTTCCTCATGCAACTTGAAGCCATTTCCTCTTGCTCTACCACTTATTATTTGAGAAAAGAGATTGATCCCCACATGGCTACAACCTCTTTTCAGGTTGTAGAGAGTGATAAGGTCATCCTTGAGCCTCCTTTTCTCCAAGCTAAAAACCCTCAGCTCCCCCCAGCTGCTCCTTCTATGTTTTGTTCTCATTTGAAGCCTAGGAGCTTAACATTTAGCCACAGAGATTAACTCAGTTGATTAAAGCATGCTGCTAATTAACAACTGGGGTTTTGGGTT
Organism: Acrocephalus scirpaceus scirpaceus; assembly: GCA_910950805.1. NCBI lineage: Eukaryota > Metazoa > Chordata > Aves > Passeriformes > Sylviidae > Acrocephalus > Acrocephalus scirpaceus. The sequence continues at coordinate 43,513,282 of OU383780.1, forward strand.
TAATCCCCATACGGGCCATTCACCTAAGAGTTGGACTTGATATTCCTTTTGGGTCCCTTCAAACTCAGAATAGTCTGTGATTTCAGAGAAGTCTGTGGAAATGGTTAATCAGTCCCAGTCCTGTCAGTGAGCTGCGTGTGAATCAGAGAGATTATACAGCACTTATTTTCATACACTTACTTTGGGCCATAATGGCCTTGGCAGGACAGTGAGATGGGCAGGAGTGCAAAATATAATTTATCAGCTGGAAACTGGATGACAAAGCCACAAAACCCCACATGTTTGGTTTTTGTGCACATTGCGTTTCCACTCTAACCCTACCCATCAGTGACATTTCCCAGTGACACTTTTTGCTGAAGCCCTCCATCTGCTCTACCCACCCACCAACTCTGTCACAGCCTTCACACCCATCTGTCCTTACATCACTGAGCCTTTCATTGGATTATGTCAAATATAACTATTTTCCAGAAAGGATAAGGACTGAATTTCAGTTGTCCCAATTCAGCTTTGTGCCCATAACTACAGTTATTGAAAGTCCCATTTTTGTGAATGTTACGTCTTTTTAAGTTAGAGCTGGATCTGAGACAATGAAAAAATAGCTGATAGCTGACAAGTATCCTTTATCCTTTTCTCCCCTTGCTCTGCCCTTGCCTCTTCTCTTCTCTTCTCTTCTCTTCTCTTCTCTTCTCTTCTCTTCTCTTCTCTTCTCTTCTCTTCTCTTCTCTTCTCTTCTCTCTCCTCTCCTCTCCTCTCCTCTCCTCTCCTCTCCTCTCCTCTCCTCTCCTCTCCTCTCCTCTCCTCTCCTCTCCTCTCCCACACAGTACAATGACAAATCTTGGTTACACAGTATACCTTTCTCAGTACCTAAATCTTTGCTAGAGGGCTGTTACAATTACTGAATAATCTGAGAAACAAACCACCTCTGATTAATAAAATCTAACTGAACATCTTTCACTCAACTGTAATTAATGCATGAAACCCCATGTTTTCTAAAAGGACAGAGTGGTACTCAATTGATGTCGGTGTTACTATGTATGCAGCCCGTGCAGCAGGCTCCAATCCAGGCTTTTCCTTTTGAAATAAGCTTTACTCCAAGTAGTCTATGGGTGACAAATGGGCTCTTCAACATAGGCTGCCACCACTGCATCTAAAAGAATATGTGATAAACAGTGTTGCTTATGACCCATGGACAGAGAAAAGCCGTTTGAAATTCAAGAAAGACAAGTGCAAGGTCCTGCTCCTGGGGAGGAAAAAAACCCTGCACCAGCACAGGCTGGGGGCTGCGCTTTTGGAAAGCAGCTCTGTGGAGAAGGACCTGGGGGTCCTGGTGGAAAACAAGCTGTCCCTGAGCCAGCAGTGGGCAAGAAGGCTAATGGGATCCTGGGGTGCATTAGAACAGCATTGCCAGCAGGTTGGGGCAGGAGATCCTGCCCTGTAGTGGCACGTTTTCTATCTTTTTATTTATTGTTAATATTAATTTGTTCTCTAATGGTTTCTCCCAAGTTCCCCCCTGTATTTATCCCCATTTGGTTTCCCCCTGTCTTTGTTCTCCACAGCCTGTCACTCTCTGGGAAGCCTCTCCTCTCCTTCCAGAATGTTCGGAGAGACTCGGTCCCAGATTGGAGCAGGCTGGGGAATCCCCCACCCCTCGTTTCCCATTCGCTGTCTGTGTGACATCCCCATTTCCCTTATTGGCTTTCCCTCTTGTGTCCACCCCCTTCTCCCAACCCCATATAAGCTGCGGCCACACCTCGGGCAGGGACACTCTCGAGAGAGGCTCAGAGAGAAGCGTGGCTCCCCTGCGAAAAGCAGGTGACAATAAAAACCATCTAGCCACAAAGTAGCCTCCTCACTTCCTACCTTCGTCAAGCCTCACCGACATCTCTCGTGCAGCTCTGACCCACCGGGGGGGTGGTGGCCGCTCCGCCTGCTGCCACCAACCGAGTTTGGAAGTATCCCGAGCCAGGGCTAGCCAGGAACAGCTGGAAGCCACTTTCCAGCCGGGCTCGAGGGATATTTTCACTGCCCCTTTAGTCAGCCCTGGTGAGTGAGGCACATCTGGAGTGCTGTGTCCAGTTCTGGGCTCCTCAGGACAGGAGAGACTTGGAGCTCCTGCATGTAGTGGAGGGCAACAAAGATGATTAAGGGACTGGGGCATCTCACCAATATCTTTGTGAGAATGTAACTTTAGTGGTTTCCATTTCTGTTCATGATTTACACATCCATCTGTTCTACCAGACAGACCATCACACAAGAGACATGAAATGAAAAATTCTAAGGTCTTGATTATTTAGCCAGAGGTTTTTCAGTAATTGTGATACACTGTGGAACATCACAGCATTCAAAAGTCATGTCACAAGCAGTTCCTTTGCACCCTTACATGAAAGAGTAACATTGTACCATAAAGTATTATAAAACATGTAAGAAGCCAGATGCCCTGACACCTACTTGACCCAAACTCTGTGTCCTTATTTGTGACCGCCTGATTCCTTTTTGAGACAGAAAGATTTTGCAGTGGTTTCTGTAACATTTGGAAGGAGAAAAGAATATAGAGATAGCCATTAGACTAAAATCATAGATTTTCTGCAGGCTGTGAGCCCTTTTTGAAAATAGTGGAACCTCCATATTTGTTTTTTAGTGTCCTTGAAAGGGTGCAGATTTTTAGCTAGTTGCAGAGCTGGCTTCAGTCCAAAAAGAGGAAAGAATCCTGTGGCAAACGAGTGGTGAATTAACACACTTTACCACCCGCTTGTGCAGGATAAACACAAAATATCTCTCCCAGGGGATTTTCAGAGATTAAGATTTCTCCCCTCTGGCTCTGACTTTTTTTCTCCAGTTTGGAGATTGTAGGGAAGGTCACCCCCTTCCTATACACCTTATGCCTCATCCATATGGAAAACCTAGTTCCCTCTATTATCTCTACTCTCTTTTAAAAACATAACTCCCAGCATCCCCTATGGTTTGCTCCATAGTTTTTTGTTTGGAGGGAAGGAGGATGATGAAAGGAAGAGCAGGGACATTTCACATACAGCCCAGTTATTTATGCAGAGCCCTATCCACAGTGGGGTATCTGTTGGCACCTTTTATCATGTCAGCAGAACCACAGATAGTCTAAGAGACAGGAAGAAAAAACAAGGGCAGTAAAACTAGGAAATGTCATTCATAAAATTTCCTTTTCATGTGGATGCTGCTTTATAGGATATTTCAATCCCCTCAAAATCAATCTGAGAGCTATTCAAAATAATAAAGGAATATGGCTCAATTTTTGGCTATAAGATAAATGACATGAAAGAAAAGTCCTGAACCTAAGTGGAAGGAATAGGGACAGTATTGGTACCCTGGATATAATTTGAACAGAAACAAAAAGGACTGAGGTATATAGTTATCTCTCATAGACTGATTTTACAGGAATTGAAGGGATCAAGTAATAAAATATTTATCTGAAGCAGTTCTCCTTTTTCTTAGCAGAAAAAAGAGAGATAATTGAAATATAAGTTCTTGAAATAAAGTTCCCTTCCAATATTTTTTCACTATCATTCCTCAAGAAATAGAAGGAACTGGTGGATAACTACATATCAAAATTCACATGAACCACAAATTGTGGAATAAATACTATGCAGGTCTAGAGTGCAAAGATGCAATTGCAGATGATGATTCAGTTTATAATGGATATAGTTAAACATAATAAGATCAAAAATTTATACATCAGAAAATTAGTGGAACTAGTTTAGCTATATCATTTATTGTTCAATTAAATTTGGAAAAATCACAATGCATTTCCTGATTGTTAATGTCACTTCTATGAATGACACCTAATTTCACAAATCATGTAAGAAGCAAATGGATATCAAAAGCAAAAAAGATGTAACTATATAACCAAACCCAGAGGCTGCTCCAAAATTTACCAAGTGGAAATGCCTAATGGGTCTTTAAATTGCACCTGTTAAGCTCTGTCTTCACTCATTAATGCAGATACAGATCTCATACATAGCTGGGTTCATTAGTATGTCCCTGTAGCCTTATTATGAAGAGTAGCTATTTGATCCAGATGGCTCTCTTCCCCCTAACTCACCTGTGTGCCAGGGGAGAGCTAAGGAAACATCCCCTGAGGATGAATATAAGGCTTTTGGGTGTTTATAAGCCACCAGGGAAGCTGAAAGCCATCTGAACAAAATAGAATGGGATCCCTTCAGCAAACCTTGCCCAAGTGGTTACAGGAGGGTTTGTCCTCCCCAAGAGGCCTGAGTGGTTCCATCACTATAATTTGGAGCAAGACACTGGAGGAGTGTCTCACCACAGAGTGAGTCCCCATTCCTCCCTTTGAGTCCTTCCTCCTCCTTCTGCCCTGCCTACAGCCCAGTGTTAAGTTCAGTGCTCTACACAGGCAGCCTGGCCCTGGCTGCTCCACCACCACTGTCTCCTGAGACAGGGGCACGGCATCCCCAGCTGAGCAGCGAGCCTGTTCTGGGAGAGCCCTCAAGCCAAACACAAAGGAAAAGCAAAGCAAGTGTAAGGAGGCAGCATAATTAAAAATGGCAGGATTCAAAGTACCACGTTTGTTTGACAAAATTGTGCAAACAGAACATCAATAGACATAAATTAATAAAAGATGCGTCGTGGATTTTCATCCATAAATATATATGGCTCAAGTCTCTTTATATATCATTCCCAGATTCCTCAGAGTCTTCTGCATCCTAAATATATACAATAATAACTGAAAGGAGTTTAAAGACAGGTTAAGAGTTACTCCAAGGAGAAGGATGCAAAAGGAAATAATGAGGTAAACAGGCTCAACTTAAAGTTAAAAGGAGGTATTTTTGGATGTTCTTCTTTATAGAACTATCAGGCAGCATGGATATCATGAGGTTACAGTGGGGAAAAGAAATGAACCATCAAATCTCTCCAGACTGCCAGAAGCAAACAACGTTTAGCACTATTGTCAGTACAGTTTCTCCCTTGTGGCTTGAACAATGCTTGAAAATTGTGATTAGATACAATTGAAACAGTCAGCATACACAATAAAAGGCATGAGAGAACGCATTGCTAGGAAAAGGCCAATTAATGAATTCTTTAACAGTGAGGTAACCTACAAAAAGTAGTCTTCAAAGTGCATTTAGGAGGAATATGACCTTTTTCTCTAATATGCACAAAAACTTTTGAGATATATTAGCTTTGTGACAGCTGTGAGTGCAGGAATATATAGAATTCTTTAATTTGTGAGGAGAGAAAAATAACTCATAAATGACTTTGACTGAAGGGACTTCCTTGAATCTTGAGTCCAAAAAGGGGCTGATTATCAACTTCAGACCCAGTGTTTGACATTAGCCAAGGTGACTTTGGTTCATCCACGTGCAAGCCAATTTAGCAACTACTGTTGCTCCTTACTAATGTCCTCTAAGTCTCCAAAGCAAAGATAGAACAGAAGATATGGAATTTTTTTATGTGTTTTTCAATGTATGATATAGAAATGTGCAATGAGAGGATAAAAAAGAACTAGAATACCTCCTTTTTTTCTTACCATACTAACCTAAAAATTATCTAGGGAAATTATAAGCTAATTAAAAAGTAGACTCCTCACATTTTTAATGACTAAGAAATACATCATTTTAGTTAATGGTTTCCAAGGTATTTTTTGCTAAAAATATAGAATTTCCAGTGTATCATACACTCCTATTCCATATATAGGACTTACTTTTCTGCTAGTTACATGGAAAATAGTTCCTGTTGTCATAAGTTCTAGCTATTGTCAGTTGAAATAAGGAATTAAGATAGAAAATATTTCTATTTCTTGCTGTCTTTTTTTTTTAATTATGCATGCAAAAATTTAAAACTGTATTGTTTCCTGAAACATGAACAATCATTGTCTAAGTGATTAGTGAAATTTAATACTTCTATTTTTTCATATGCAAGTTAAGAACATCTTAATTTTATCACAGCCATTGTGATAGTCTTTTCCATAAAGGTTTTTTTTGAGAATATTATCTGACAAGAGAGTCTGTATTTGAATGGTTAAGATTTCACTTTAAATAGAAACTGTGGAAATAAAACTATAACCAAAGACTCTGTGAAGAATCCTTTATTGGCTTCTCATCACTTCCTCCAGTTACAGTTTGATTATTTCTGCTCCAAATTCAAACAGGGAGAAGTTAAGTCAAACAAGATTGCATTATATTTTTCCTTGCCCCCAAAATCACAGTATGTTTTTAACATATGAGTTATTTTAGACTCATATGAACTACCAAGCCTTTCAGAACAATGGAGTGTGCATTTCAGTGTAGCAGGCAGCATATGTTCTGTCTCACAGAATGGCAGCTACCTCTGCAGACTGCCAAGTCCCATAAATTTAATGGTGCAGCCTACAGAAAGCAGGATCCTAATGGTTATATATCTATAGACAGAAATTCATGGTGCTAGAAAGGCCCATTCAATCATCTAGTTGGACTTTCTATATATTCTCTTAAATTTCACAATGTAGCCCGCTGTGCAGGAATAAATACATAGCTAGTCATCTTTATCACCCCTGGCAGCTCGTAATGAGCTCCAGGAGCCACAGCAGCAGAGCCTGCAGTGTGCATGGGGCAGGACTGCCACAGCTTCTAGGACAGAAGGAGGGGATTGACCAGAATGGATGCTTCCCTCTAAACCTGTGCCTTCAAGCCGCTTTCTTCCATGCCTTTGCTGCTCTCACATCAAAGCCTGCATGTTGTGGGCCTGTAACCAGGAGAATATACAGGCTAGCTTCTTCTGCAGCCTAACAAGACGTAGCACTTGAAGGCAGAAGTCTTGCAGTGAAAACAGAGTCAGGCACTATAGGAAGAGAAAGAAAGGTGGCAGGTCTATGTTTCTGATGGTGGAAATTTTGGGGATTCTGATGGCCTCCATTAAGCCTAAGGTTACTGGTGTCTGCACAGGCTGAAATTCATGTGTGCCAATCACAGCAAACAGTAAGGCAAGCGCTGTCAACACAGAAAACTTCAGAGAAAACGCCTGGCCAGCAGCTTTACAGTGTAAATTCTGGTGTTGGCACAGAAAACCCACCAGGTCTAGAGTGTAACCAAGAAACCTCCAGTCTTTTGAAGCTGACTTGGGGATGGGCCACAGATAAGTACTGAAAAAATTTGTGGTCATGGTTTTATGAGTATGCCTGAGGGGATAAGGATGCCTTTCCCAAAGATCACAATATGCAGCAATTCATTAGGAATGTGCAGACTCAAAGATACTGAGTTGCTTTACCTTTTCTACTAATCCATATTGCAGAAATGGGACTTAACAGGATGAAATATGGACACTTAATTTAAAATGTGGTAGAAACTCACTTGGAAATACTATACCTTGATGTCTGACACCCCTAACACAGGAACAGACTAAGATTTGCTGAACTCAGCCTCCCATGCTGTTTTTGATTGTCAGGCATAACTGGCCTGTTCTGATTTATGTAACTGTCCCTACCAAGACAAATACATGTGTACTTAACTCAGAGATGAGCTATCAATTCATAGGGGTCCCTATATTAAATACATATGCTATATGGTGTTTTCTGTCACTACAATGCCTTTTTCTTCATAGTTTGCATTCATTTTCCTCTTTCATTAAGCTTGCTTTCCAGATAGTTGGTTAAGTTAATGTATTTGCACTAGGCTCATGCATTAATCTCTGCAAACTACACGACATTTTGCATACTGCACACACCTTGTCGTAAATTATTGCTTACTTCGTAGTATGCATAACTCTGCAATTCCAACAACCATAAATAAAGGTAAAGCAATGCCTCAGCCACTGCTGCCTCACAAAATAACATTGACAGAAGGAAGCCATTCACAAATAGAGAAATAATGAAGATTTCTTTTCAATCTAATGGGCATTAGGGAAAATATTTTAAAGTTCAGCAAGTAGTTGGAATTTTAATATATAAGTTTACTAACACAACTCCTAGAGCTGGCCACGAATTCTAAGAAGGATAAGAAAATGTCACTGTGCTATGAGATAAGGAGTCACTTAATCTTCCCTGTCTTATTCCTTCCTTTGTTCAGTTTTCTTTTATTAACACAAGAACCAGTTTCTTTAGGTTTTGAAGTATTCTTATTTATCTCCCTTTGCTGAAGTTCAGTTCTGTAGTAGAAAAACCAACTAGCTGAGGGCTCACAGTGTCTGTCACTCCGTGCAAACCGCAGCCGCAATATGAAACAAAACAAGGAGCTCTTAACATATGCAATGAGAAAAGTTAGATAGACTTTCCTTACCCTTCATACTGGCGGCACAGCACACCACTCCCTGGATACAAATTACCCCAGCCTCACTTGATCCTCCCTCTGGAGTTGTGGGATCTCAGAGTTTGTGCTCATCAGGAAGATAAATTTTCTAGAATGACACAACTAGACAATGTTCCAGTTGGAAAATTAAATTGCTCAACAAGACCTATTTTCTGGCTAATTTAAAACCCTTCCATCATCAAGCAAATAAGAAGATCGCACACATCCTGACACTCTTTTATTCAGGCATACAGTGGTAAAAGGTAAGAGTTGCAAGCAAAGCCATAAAGTCTTTCAGACACCAACAAAAGCCTTTTCTTTTCATCATAGCTGCAATAAGATCTGAAATATTCTTAAAGTTCAAATGGCTGCTCTTCTGTCTAAATTCATGTATGCTACGCTTGCACCACTGTCTGAACGTTGCTGTTTCTGTTTCCCACTTTGTTGAATTCCCACAAAAATGTTGAATGAATATAGCTCTTGTAAAAGTCTGCAGTTGTGCAGAAATGCTCAGGTGGTTTCAAAGCAAGTTATAAGTGTTTGCTAGGAGTGATGCTCAAAGCTTTCATTGTGGAATCAAGTTGTAGTAACAGTAACAAAAACCCATTCAACACACTAGGTAGTAAAAAATGTCATGGGAGACCTGCACTTTTGGATTCAAGTTTGTTGATGCTCACATCCCTTTTTTTTTTTTTTTTTTAATACCAGGAATTCATCTGCTAGGCAGGTGTATTAAAACTGATGTAGTATAGCTAAGCGTAATACTTGAGGAGTGAAAGTCTAGTCCAAAACATAAAGAGGAGTCAGTCCTTCCTAAGGGCAAAAGACTTCTTGCCAAGTTGGAGAATGCTACTTACCTGCTGTGACCTCCTTGATTGTCTGCTGTGTATTTTCCTGCATTCTCTGTGATACATTGATCTGATACACTGCCAAGGTGTGGGATAAATTTGGCATGCCCTTGCTTCTCACCAGTATTGATGTAGTGGCTTTTCTTATATTCATGTTCCTGAAGGAATGGCTGTCCTCAGCAAAGATCTATTTCCTCCCTTTCTTGGTTCAGCTTTGGAATACAATCAAAACTTTGTTTGATTCTGTGGATTCCCACACATAAATTTCTTTTTATCTCAGAAGTCAATTATATCAGTTAATCATAAAGAATCTGGCAATATTATGTGATTAATGTGTGGGGCAATATATAAATGTCAAATCTTGTTGCTCCAAGCTAGAAAGGAAATGCTGCTTAAAAAATATATTTATTTTATGAACAATGTTGAACATGAGGACAAAAGTATGATTGCTCCTGGAACTGAGAATCTCAAAATAACAGCTTCTGGGGAAGAAACAAACCCCCAGTGATTGCAGTAAAGTGAACCAGATACACTTAATCCCAGAACGGCAAGAAACAAAACAGATTGAATCACAAGCTGAGCAGTAAGGATTTTTAATAAATTTTCAATTTGGAAAATATTATATGACTGCAAACAGAAAGATAATACCTTTATGGAAGGGGTAAAAATTACTGCATGTTATGGCTGGTCCACTACTCTGACCTCAATAGCACACTAGAACAGATTTTTGAAGTAAGGAGGGGACATGAGGTCTGCATTTTCTTTAATAGGAACTTATTTTCATGATAATAGGTTAATACGACTGGACAAAACATCTGTCATAGAACAGCATGGAAAATGTTGGAATTACTTTAAGCATCTTGCAGTCCTCCTATACTGCTGCAGAGGCCCAGACCATCCAAAAGAAGCAGTTTCCACTAAGAAGTAATAAAACATGAAAAGGAAGTTTCCCAAAGACAACATGATCTCAAATGGTGTTTGCTACAAAACAGATTGCCCAGTGATTGCAAGGTAGTAGAGAAGAATAAAGTGAGATAATCAGGATAGCAGAGCCATTGTCTCCACTAACCATTTTCTAGTCTGTGTCACTTCCTATGAGGACAAACTGGGTTTAGTTGCTGGGCAGGCTGGACAATTGCATTTCCACGGTCCTGTCTGAACTACTCTGTGGTTTTGCCTCTAAAGGAGCTTATATTACATCTGAACCCACACAATAAATCCCTTTTATGATGCACATCATGGAAACAGGACTGTTATTTCAACATTTAAATGTGATGTTCACACTTTTTCCATGTGCTGCTCCTGCAGAAGAGAAAATATATGATGTACTATGGATTTTGTTGCTTGTTACTATCAAACTTTGACCAAGTAAAATATTATCAGAGTAGGAGAGTAAATATACATCATCTCCCAATTAGTGATGAGCATTAAATATCACCATCTCTGTAACTTTCTAGCCCTCAGCATCTGCCTTTACTGTCTGGAGCTACTGGATTTCTCTTCAGCATCTTTCCCTTGCTGAAATACTTCTGGCTGCTCAGTGGAAATAAATCTGCTCACCAATGAAGCCTTGCTGAGACTCCAAGGGACTTAAAGCCTCGACTGCAAAAATGACACTTGTACTGGCTTTTAAAAAAGATTGGCAAGAGATGCTGCAGAAGAACACCATGCCATTAATACAAAGTGGCAAAAGCACAATTTCTTTAGAGCAACTGGCAAATGCTTGTGCTTTTAGCACCTTTTTGAGATTAGCAAACAGATATTTTACTTATGTCTGAGAAAATGAGCAAAAACCAGCAAGATTTTTTAAGGGTCTTAATATCCTTCTTTCTAAATTACAAATGTTTAGCTTCGCTATTTCTCTGCACTTCACAGATGATAATTTTACAATAGGGATTTATCATTTTCTTACTAGTAGTGTTTGAGTTTGTTTCTGTCATTTCCAAACTCAATTTAAAACCAAAACAGAAAGATGAAGGTAAACTAAATCTCTGAGGGAAACAGGGTGGTGCATTTCTTTGCCTTGTGACTGCAGGCAGCTGGGCCAAGGGCTCCTAATGAAATTTCACTGGATTGTTAATCTCCAGCAGTGTGGGCTGTGAAGTAAAGAGCACAGAAAATCACACAAAGTAGTACAACCTCGACACACTATTGATGGGTGTTGGGCAAGTGGGGACTTGGCAGACACTGAATAGAGAGAAATGAAATGAAATGAAATAAGCACTGGGTATGGGAGCTATCATAGCATTTCTGAGGCAGGGAACACAGCGAGTCCCAAGAAGCTTCACCAGCAGCACAGAGAGGGTGGGTAATAGGATTGAAAGATTAGGAAGTGTGTCAGTCTGGCCTAGGGAGTCAGTGGCACAGGCAGCAGGTCTAGTTTGTGTGCACAGGTAGAATTGGGACCTTTACAGTTCCAGCTGAATCACTTGGGGACAATACCTTTCAGGAAAATTCATTACCATGGCCATTTCTTCTTATTTATTTCTCTTTCTAAAAAATATTGACAGTAGAAATAATGATCATAACATAGGGGCTATGTTACACATCTGAAAAATAACTGTATGCCACTAAGGTTTCCTCCCTCAGTACATATCTAAAGGTCTCCATCTTGGTTTTTGGATACAAGGAGAGGCAAGACATACCAAAATCCTAATTAGCAGTTATTGGCCAATTGCCATTCTAATTTTTCCACTGCCTCTTAAGTTATCCCTCTTGTGAATAAACAGAGAAGACATTGAATTTTACAGCTCTTGATCTTCATCCAGAAAATGTACACCTAATAAAGGTCTTAGACATTGAAAAAAAAAAACATTTCTCTGCTATTGCTGCCTCAATTACTTCAACATACTCTCAGTGGTTCTAGATGTTTTTTATTTACAGTAACCTTAACAGCAACATGACACAAATATTTAATTTCTAATATTTCATTTTTGCTGGTCTTTGTTTGCTGTGTTGCTCACAAAAATCAACATACCAACCAGTCTGAATGCACTTGTCTCCCAATAATTGAATCTAAACAGTTGGTTGAGTGTGGCTTACTTGGAGTGCTTGCTCCCACACTTTGACATTTGATTTTTTAAATTTTAGTTTACAGTTGTGTCTGATAGAATTAGGAGAAGGGAACAAAGCATGATATTGCCTGTTAGCTGAAATAAACTGTATTTTCCTTCTTGCTCTATAAGAAGGCATCTTGACCTCTTGCAGCTTTGTTTTTCCTCTTGGCCTCTCCCACTCAGACTGCAAGAAAGCAGTATGGAAATGCTCTGGGGATACCTGCTGACTTCATTGCTCCTGCCATCATGATCTAGAGTTGAATCCAGACTCTTTAAGGAGAATTAGAATAACCAGGCAGCGGCTGATACTATGGCTAGATCTAAAAGGCCGAAAAACCAGAAGGGAAGAAAACCCTCATTCATCTTGTCTTGGTGGAATGGAAATCAGATTAGCCATGACAGCCACAGTGAAAGATTTGTCTGCCAGGGCACAGAGATCATTAGAAGCAGAGGAACACCAGGGAAGACCGTGGCTTGGGAACTGAGTTGCTAGAGCTGCAACAGCACACCAAAAGCAGGACAAATAAGAAAGACAACAGCCCCAGAGACCTGAAATACTCAGCAGTGTTGCCTTTGTAATGCAAGTAGTCTCCTACTCGGTCTGCCTCTGAAGGGCCCTCCTGTCAGGCTGAATAGAGAAGAAAGCCAGAGGTACATGAATCCTTGGCTGCTCTGCTGCAGTGATCACTGAAGAGTTCAGCCAAACCACACAGGCTCTCAGGGGTTTGTGCCAAGAGCCATCCACGGCAACTGAACCCAGGAACTCACACTTATATGTGCCTGGAATGTCTCCAGCTAAGGAAAAGTTTCCTTCCACTTTTTTGAAGACACTTAGGAAAGCTTATATTTAGGCTAGAGATGTTTTTCAAAGAGAGAGTTCATGGCTAGCTTGTTTAAATAGTAAAACCTTCTTTTGAAAGCGAGAAACCTTCAGTTTCCGATTTCTCTGTGTGCGTGATGGGTAGAGGGTTTTATTATCCTAAGTGCTCCTCTAAGGTAGGTGTACTTGGTTTATGGAACAAAACTAAATTGTCATATGTTTTTCCAATACCAGCTACATTATTTCTGCAAAACTTAAACTGTATCTCTGTGCCTAGGATGCGTGCAAATAATACTGAAGTGGTAAAAAGAAAAGAAGAAAAATTATTTTTCCTATACCTTACTCTTTATTTTACCAGAAAACACAATCAGTGCTACCATGTACAAGTATAATATTCCCTGGGTAAAGCAGCACTCTACTGCATCTATCTATTTATTGCACAGTAAATGAATATGGCTTGGGTAAGTGCCACATGAGACCTGCTCAGGAGCGGTGCAACATTGCCACCGTGTGCCCTGCACCGAGAACTGGTTTTGTGGAGTCAATACAGTTACCTTCCTTTCTGCATTATTTTAGAGAAAAGGAAAAAAAAAAAAAAGGGTAAGTCACTCCCCACCAAAATTTTTTGTTTTACTGTGGATTTAGGCACAGGGAAACTATGTCTGGAGTACTGCCCATCAGCCACCAGTCTCTTTACAGAGTCAGCCAGCAGGCAGCACACTTGGGAGTCTCCTATTGGTCTGTTGCTCTCGTGGGGCACACAAATTGCATTAGGAATTAATGATCCCAGGCTTAAGTGGAAAATTCAAGAACTGAAATAGATCAGGAGGGAGTGTTTTCTTCTAAAAATACCATAGTTCTTTAACATTTTTGCTGAAACTGCCAAGAAGCATCTTTCCTGGAGTAATCCAATGAAAATCACATTCTAGTTACGCTGGGAATGATTAGCCATACGTGATTGCCTTTCAGGATCAGTGACATTTTCAATCACCTTTGACACAACCTTGTTCTTTTTCAGAGGGGCTAGATCCTGAGTAAGTGTGATGCTGATCTCAGCACTAACAGAATTCACAAACAATCTAACTTTGCCTTTCAATAAGGCTAGAATGTATTTTCTTTCCTCTTGAAGAAAAAGGCTAAACATTAAACATAGAACCTTAGTGCAATCAAGAGTGAAGACATGCTATGTTATTTGGTATTTTTCACTTGGGAGAACTGAAGAAGCACATAAATGTATGGCATGTGCAATGGTAGGAAACACAAATTTAAATAACAAAGACGAAACAGGATTTTTTTTTGCTTCATAATCTCAGTTGATGGGAAGGTGGAGGACAACATTGAAACCATTCATGCCACAGCTGGAAAAAGCAAATATGTGATTGTGCCAGCAGCGTGGATATATTTACTGACTGCACACAGTCAATTAAGCCTCACCACCACGGTCAAGGTCACTCAAGCTACAGTCCTCAGCTGGTCCAGAAGACAGACACCAAACCTGCTGGAACCAGGGAGGGGCAGGTACTGAGCTGGCCCTTTCACCCTATGGACACCCTCAGTGAGCCACAAGCAAATTTGAACTTTATCCTCAAGGAAGTTAACCTTTACTGAATTAACTGGCACAAATTGCACCTCTCTACCTAATGCCAGGCATGTCACACAGCCATTCTGGTTCCTGGCTTTGCCATTCCAGTCAACACTAAGTATTTCTATTGGTACACAAGACTAGAAAGCGCATCTGACAGCACTCCTTGCTTACTGTTGTTTTCCAGCCCAATTCTGTCACAATTCAAAATGTTAATTATGAAATCTAAGACTTCTAATCAAACTAAATCTCTAAATAATGAAGAACATACTAAAGCAGAACTTACCAGTCCTGTGGTACAGTGCTCACAGCCACAATTTTGCACCTCTGAAATTCATTCCTAGTACAGATTCTCCTTTACACTGCTGCTAGAAAGCTTCCTATCCTATCTCAAGTCTTTCCATAACAATAGTTACTAGCTTCCTTTTATAAACAAATCCCTCATCAGCTGGCCCTTCTCTAAGAACCCAGAAAGATCACAGAGCATGCAATGACAGTACTGTTCCTCTTTTGTAGAGTTTTTTATTTTTCATTGTTTATGGCCTTGAGACATTAGAAAAATCTGCAATAATATTTTATCTGAGTTTAGACAGTTATGAGTTAGCTCATGAGACATACTCTGGTGATGGAGTATTTCCTTTATTAGTCAGCTCTTGGATATTTCATTCTACAGCTCACCAGAGAAGACCTAGCCCACCTCAGCATGAAAAAGCAGGATGCAGGCAAATACATTTCCAGCAGACAAGACCATCAGAGAACGTGATGTGACCCAGTTGTACTAGTCCAGCAACACAAGAACATGTCCAATATCAAACAGACGTATCAAGAAGATTCCTAATGTTATTTTCTTTCAACAATATAATGTAATATCATTATAAGAACACGCATGATTTTCAAAAAAAAAATCAACTGTGTTGTTTCTTGTAATATTTAGAACATTTAAATTAAAATTGTCATTAAAAATCCTATTCTCAGCAAACACAACAAATGTAATTGTTTTCAGCTTGAGGCAAAAATTGGTGTCAGAAGCAGCTAGTGCAGCAACTACTCTAGATGCTACTACAAATTTGCTATCAATTGTTCTTAGCTGCACATGAGTTTGAGGATCATGTCAGTACGTGACTAACAGACAATCACTTCCACTTCTCATTTCAGTCCAAGACCCATAGAAAATACATCTGAAGCCTCAATATTCCCAAAGTAGGGGCTGTCTTTGGGCTTGAGGGTTCGGGTTCAGGCGCTGGTGGGGGTACAGGCGCTGAACTTTCACTGATTCTTCACTGAAGTGGGCTTTTTGTTTACTCCATTCAGCCTCTTTCCTATATAAAAGGTCCTAATAACTTTCATGTCACACCCTCTGCGATGAATGGATAATTGCGTCAACCCAGCAAGAGCATGACTCACTAAGTGAGCAATATCCATTTTCAACAGGGCAAAAATATCAGTGTAGACCCACTTAATTGTTCCATGATACAATTTAGCACTGCTATAGCATGTATTAAATTAATTAAAAGACTTTCCTTCCCGTCAAAGGTATAATCAAGGCAATTTGCTTTCAAACATAATCAGAAAACTATGCAAGGAAAGCTTAGCAATATGAGCTATTTTTTCATGTGGAAAGTTAATTGATTTTCTATCATTTTTCCCCTTTGGGATTCAAATGAAGCTTTACAAAAGTTGTTGCGCTTTTATGTGTAATTGGTCCACTTAAACTTTTAGAGCTTACCTAAAAGTAGACCACCAAAGTACTTCTTTTCTCCCCTTCTTCTGAGAGATTGTATCAACAATCATTAAAAAAAAAATTGCCTAGAGGTCACAGAAAACTCCAGAGTGCTTAAAACAATTAACATTTATAACAGAGAAACTTCACTGTGAGGTAGCAATCAGTCTCCTCTCCTATTGAATACATCAGCGAACATCTTTCTGAATCTTAATAATATAGGGGTGGTTTGAAGAAACACACATTTTTGTTTTCTTAGTACTTGGCACCACAGGAAAAATTCCATCTGGAAAGGAAAGGCTGGGGAAGGTGAACTGAAAAACAAAATTGAACACTGTTACATCAACAAGTAGTAATCAATCTAGATGTTGGTATTCTCCCCTACTCATTCCTTTGGGGAGGGCAGGGTGAGGCAGGATTACATGGAGGCTTTTTTGGAACAGCAAATAAAAAAAAACTCCATGCTTGTCTGGGGAGTCTCTCGGTAAGCTTCAGCTCCCT
Organism: Acrocephalus scirpaceus scirpaceus; assembly: GCA_910950805.1. Classification (NCBI taxonomy): domain Eukaryota; kingdom Metazoa; phylum Chordata; class Aves; order Passeriformes; family Sylviidae; genus Acrocephalus; species Acrocephalus scirpaceus. The sequence goes on from OU383780.1 coordinate 43,530,058, forward strand.
CAAAGTGTCCCAGAGAATTGGCAGCATTATACAGGAGTCCAGCTGAAAAAGACAGGGAGTGTCCACATGTTTGCTGTTTTGATTCTGACAGCTACAGTGGGATGGGAATATCAAGGGGAATTTGTAATGACCAAAAGACAATTTTAAAGTTGAATGAGTTTTGCTCTGAATTATTTCAACCAGCAGGACCTCCCTGATTTGGGCAGAACAAATGCTTCACAAAAATACCAGCTTACCCCAATATGCATCTATCAAAATTTACAGATGGTCAGCCAAAGGGTTTCAACAGCTTCTTCAGCTCTCAGTATGGAGAAGATTCCCTTTTCCTGTTGAAAAATGTAGCAATGCCATAGCTTGTTCTCTGTACTCTATGTTATATTGATTGCTGTATAGTAGCAGCTGAGACCAATAAAGGTAAGGAGAGAAACAGTAAAAGAAGCATGCCGTGCAAAATATATCTGACAGAGCTTTTGGATTCTGGAAAAAAAAATAACTTCAGTTATTCCAAAGTAAGTTCAAATGTAATGTCATTTACTTCAGCAAAGAGCTCAAGGCTGAGCCATGCACTCATGAACCAAAGATCTACATATAGACACAGGTTTTCTCAAAGCCCTGATGGGGTTCTGATCCAACATTCCACTTCAAATTCTAATCTAAGTTGCCTTTTTAAGAACATAAAAAAACCGCGCCATCTCTCCTATCTTACTGTGCAATTGTAATGCAATGAGACTGTTAAAAAAAGCAGAATATTTAAATAATATATCATTGCTCATTTTTGCAAATGCTGGCAGTGATGCTTCACAAATGGGCTGCCAGCCTGTGTACAAATCAAGAGTTGGTAGAGATGCTCCAGAACTAAAACACTCAGACTGAACCTGCTTCACTAAACTGAACCATCCTTTCTTCCATTACAGGAATAGGAACTCAAGACAAAACAATCTCAACAAGAAAAATACTTCAAACTTCAACCATTCATACTCATGTACCGTAATCTTAGAGGAAAAATATTAATGAAATCCAGCTCCTGGCTGATGCACTACTCTGTCCCTATGGCATATTCTCCAATATTTATTTCCAGATTTTTTTTAATTGACCTTAGCAAATCAGCTCCATCAACTTCTCATTGTGGTACTTGCAAAGTCTAGTGAATCTGAATTTCAACATGATGTTTTTCCTAAATTTAACATTGCTTAATTTTATTTCATTGTTAATTTCATCACTTCTATTCACAGAACTCAAAGTCATGGGGTTTTTAGTATCATTTTCGAAGGATGTCCTTGATCTGTTGATTCTGGGGCAGCGAGTCAAAAGTATCAGAAGAATATACATTTCTAAAATTAAATTTTGCAAAGTACAGAATTACAAGCCAGATAAACACTCATTTGCACATCTGTGAGCAGAGCCCAATCCTGTCAGATAGTAAATGGTATCAGTTGTCAGCACCTTGTAAAACGCACCCTGTAATGAATACTATTACCCTTGAAATTCAGTAGCCAGCTGAATTTGGTTAGCTTGCTTGCCACCTTGCCAGCACCTTCGTACACAGGGGTTTGGGGGTGCAGTAAGGAGGGGTGTTATTCACTGGGCTTTTGACAACCAAGCTTCTCCCACAAATATTGCAAGGAATCAAAAGCAAAATATCAAGCATCACATCCAAAGCACAAGCATCTTTGGCTGCTCAGCCAACCTCTCTTCCCACTACCACTCTTCTTCCTGCTCTCAGCAGATGGATATCCACTGGGCCATTGGGGTTTTGTACAGTTTACATCACTAATGTTCATAAATGGAGAATAAATCCATGGAATTCAGGCAATGTGTCACAACCCAGAACAAAGAGCCTTAAACGGATCACAATTTTGTTGTGGGAAATGTTGTTCAGCTAATGAAAGCTGTCAGTATTTTTGGCAGTCTGGATTTTGAAATATCTTAGTTAACAGAATCCTTGGTGAGCAGAGGAGACGAAGTGTAAGCAGTTGATTTAAACAAAGGCAATTTGGAATTAAATTTCCATTCAATAAGTAGGATGACCATTGTATTTCTATTTTCCTGATTGTTTGTTTTGACAGCTTTGCAAATGTTAAGCTTGAGCATGAAATGCTAACCAAGCTTTGATGCTTCCTGGCCCACACACCAGCCTTCCATCTTTTTTACTTTAAAATTCTATCCAGCAGGAAAGTAGCTCATCAGATTAATGTAGTGTCAACTTCTGGAAAGCTAGTTGCAAAACTGACATAGGAAAGACAAAACCAAAAATAAGAAAAAGAGGATGAAAAATGCACCTCCAGCATTTCTCTCTCAAACGCCAAATGTACAATCTGCAGCAAATCTAAACGGCAGAATCAAGACTTTAGGTACTCAGTAGAACTTGTCCTCTTGCTAAGTTATTTTGAGGAGCATAAGCAACATTATAAATGACACTTGCTTCTTTCTAAGAAATATGCACATCATATTGTACCTTACAAGTTTTTATGCATCTTGACACAAAAGAAGACAGATTCAAAAAAACTTAGAGCTTACTTGCTACAAGTACACACCTGCTCTCCAGAAACTGCCACAAGAATCCTCAACCACAACAGCCACAGAAGAACAAACTTTGTTGTTACATATGATAGAATGAGGCTAAAGCCTTAATTTACGGTGTTAACACTGCCACAAAATGTACTGGAGAATCTCACACAAATTTTAATTTCATTTTAATGGCTCAAAAGATAACTGTGTTGTATATCCACATGAATTACAAAATGATTACACTAATTTTTCAGTTGGGCATTCAAAGGCTTTCAACAAAAATTGCATGAAGTCAACAGAATATTTTAGTATGGTTCACTCTCCAGAAAAAAAAACATTTTTCATTTAATTCTACTATCTTTAGAGTCCTTTTATCCATTATCTTCATACAGAGTGAAGTTATGTCAATTTTCATATTTCATTGATTCTTTTTATATAGGCAGGTTCCTTACTGCTTTGGGTTTTTTAGTCCAGATCAGTACTATGTGGTTGCTGGAGAAAGGTTTGGTTAGAGATTTTTAAAGTTAAGCATCCACTTCCCCGAGGTTTGGGAATATTCAGATCAAAGAGAGCTTTGAATATGGAAAGAGTTTCTACAATCTGAAATTCAGTGTGAAGTTGGATTCAGAAATCTTGTTCAGATCTATCTTTCTTCATTCTTTTGGAATGTTTATGTGGAGAGATGTACTGAACAAGACACCACAGAGTACATAAAATTATAGATCATAAATCAGGGGAATTTTATTATCTGTCCTTTTTGGAAGTGCTGTAAATGAGACAAATATTTCTGCATTTTCATAAGGCATTAAAATTGATTTCCATTTTAACTGTGGGGCACTGCAATTGCAAATAAAGTAGCTTGTCTATAAAAATGACAGTACCTTTTAGCATTTGCTTTTCTTCCTACAAACTTGTCACAGACAAGCACTAAAACCATTTTCAGTCTAATTTGTGGTATTTCACAGCCCATACACCTGCAACATGTGCTTACAGTATCTTGCCAGCAAAACATGAAGCGCCACCTCCAACAGCCAGCAATCACAAACTTACCAAACTCATCGTCTTTTGAGATTCTACAACTTAGCACCATTACAGAGAAAACTGTCTGCCTTGTTTTCCCAAGGGATGTGCAGGCATTTAGCACCTGGGAGAGCTGCATGTTCCCAGGATGGGCAAAGGCAGCCGGCTCTCAGCGAGAGGAGCCCGGGACAGATGTGGCACCCCGGGCCCACCTGTGCTAACTGACAGCTGGCCACAAGAAAGCGTCCCACGGTGGGAATGCCCTGGGCTGGCAGCAGCGCTCGGCTCTGCGGGCAAGGAGCTACTTCCTGAGGCCAGCAGAACCTTGAGCAGGGGGTTCCTCGTCTCACTCGGGCGTTTGGAAACACAGGAGCTGAGCTGCAGCCTGGGAAGGATTGAGTACAGGGACTGGAGTCCAAGGGATCTCTGCCCCGGCCCTTGTCAGCCACGTCTTCAGCAGTACCACATTCACTACTGATGTAACACAAATCTCTGCTGAACAGAGGTGAACAGCCACACTTGGCTAAACCACACTGGAGTGTGCACAGAGCCCCAGCACAAGACTGCTGCTTCAGCTGCTTTGGTCAGTGTAACTGAATTGTCTCTCAGTCTCTTTGCTGGGCTGTGAACACTCACACTGGTGGGACTCAGCTACTGCTTTAGACTCCCAAGCAAAACTGAAGGTAGAGGACAAAAGGATATAAATCAGCCTGCTATCCAAGCAGACACTTGTACACCAAATGTCTGTTTATCCACACTATGATGTAAATGAAGTTGCTGAGCAACCAGGAATTTGGTCCTATTTTTACTTCTGCATTTAGAGTAGCATCACTGAGAGTCTACCTTTATAAGAAAGTGTATGCTTTTACAAAGGACATCAGATATTTTAAAAACAATTCCAAGATAGAGCAAAGTCCACTTCCAATCCTTGTCAAGATGCAGAAGGAAAAAAACACTTTAAAGGAGGTCAGAATCTTTAGTAGTTATGTATGTAATCAAGTTTCATGATTTGTACCAACTTGAAAATACATGTGATATTTTTGTTAAAGCAAAAAGCAATGTTCTAAGAACATATAATTACAGAAACTCCAAAAGAACCTATGCGGTATCTGAACAGTTACAAGATATGTTTTTTATATTTCATTTGCATTGGCTCTTCATTTAAATCTTTTCCCGTAATGATAATGGGTCATATACATAACTATATATTCAGTGAAGTTAAATCAGGAATTGATTTGGCTCCATATTCTTTCAGCTAAGACTGTAAATACCAGACTCCTGTCTGTGCTGTATGAATACAAATGGCCTCAGTGGAGTTCTGCCAGTTTATAGCAGCAGAAAATCAAGGCCAGAGGTTCAGTCTTTTCCATAAGAGCAGGAATTTGTTTCCACGCCATCTTCTTCATGAGGTTCTTAATTATCAGGTGGGTACTCTCCATACTAAAATTATTTTCCTTCAGTGGCATTGTGTGTATACAAGTGTATACCAGGATACCTCTGTGCACTAACAGAAAAACACTTATAATGTCTCTCAGATTTGCCTCCACATCTTTTCATTTCTTCAGTCTTTACCTCATTCTTCCAGAACCATTATCTCAAAAATAATTACTGTTCCTTTTACAGTCATGAGAAGTCAACATTAACCCTGAATTAAAATATCCAAGCTTTCACCTCAGCCAGTCAAGGAAACAGCCCTTCAGTTTCCGTCCCCAGTGGAAGGATTATCTACCTCTCATAAAACTCAAAGAGTTACTAAAACAAGTAGTTCCTCCCTATAACTGAGGATCCATCAAGACTGTGGAGAGAAACACTCAGTATCCTTCTGGCAACACCAAAGGTAGCCACAAGTTCAACACAGGTAAGCTCACTGACTGATAAGAATGCACATCTCTGCTGCACTTTGGACATCAATGAAGTCATTAATACAAAGGGACTGGGGAGATGCATCACACAGCCTTCACTTCCCATGGGTTCATCAATATCAGAGATTTTGCAGTTCAAAATCCTTGTCAATGTGATAGGGAGAAAGCTGTTCCCTACAGCAGCAGCTCCTAAGTCGATCCCAAGTAGCACTCCAAGTTTCCTGTTCCATGTGAGAGTTTTGCCTTTAATTCTTTTGGAAAATAGGAAAAATGTTTAGAAAAGTCCATAAATAGAAAAGATTAATGTCCCTTGCCAACCCCTGCTGAAAGCATTAAATATTAAACAGAATACAAGCTACAAGAGGAAAAGATATATATTATTCAGACTTCAAACCACCTCACAAACACTAAAACAATTCCAGGTAACTAACTCCATAAGCAAGTATAAAATTTAACATGCACATAAAGTATGTTCTTAAAAATGACAACCTGGTAATGGCTAAGAGGAAAATATGCCTCCTTTGTGAAAAGTAATCAAATTTGGTACAAGCCAAAAATAACCACAGGGGCAGGCCAATAAAATGTCATGCACAGAAAATGTAGCCTAAATTGCCTAATCTTCACCGTGATATTCATGCCTGTTAAAAAAGAGTAAAAATCTAACTTATGAGTGGTGTAAATGTAAGTGAATTATTCCCATTTCTCTGTGTAAGATGAATGTCACTAAAGAGTTCCAATTTTGTTGGGTACTCTGCAGCAAAGTGTTTCTTTATATCAAAGGAAACCATATAATGACTATACTGAATGACACTTATGGAGCATAATAGGTACTCTGAACATTTGGTAAGAATCATCTGCTTATGAGAGAAGGAACTGAATGGCTGGATGTATCCCTAATGTACAGTGAAAAATTGATAATGAAATGAATGGAAAAAGCACTTAAGAGATTCCAGAGCTGATGTGGTCTGAAGAATATTATAAACCCCTAGACAAGTTTTCTCATTGACTCTACTGGCTATAGGATTCCTACAGGACTGATCTCTAGCTTGTGTGACTCATGGCTTTCTAAAAAAACCACACACAAGAAGCACCTAATTCACCATTCCAAAAAGCCACAAATGCTCATCTTTATGGCTGATTCTTTGTCTGCAGGATAGCAAACTCTGTACAGAGAGATCTCTCAGACAGAAGGTTCCTTACTTTATCTTTGCTATACATACATGTGTTAATGAGGTTGTCTTCCTTATTTTTCTGCTGAGGCTTTCAAAGGCTAACCTTGCTACCATTATACAGCACTTCTCCATTTCTTTCTCCTAGATTTGTTATGGAGCTCTTCCAGAATTTACTTCTTATCCTTCTGACTTATACATATTATCTGTGTCCTTCAGAAGATGAATTAATAATTAGATCTGTTCAGAAATTTTCAACTTTAAGGTTTCACTGGAAAACTCCAGCTGGATCTAAACCATTTAATTTAAAATACCTTGGGTCCAACAAAACACTTTATTAAATTAAAATAAATTCACATTTAAAAAAAGTTTCAGAAAACCCAGCAGAATCTGCTACACAGCCAATTAAATTTAAAAAAAACATTTTAACTACAGCACAGGCATCTTTTTGAGTCTAGGTGTTAAAAAAAATTCTCGTCACCTTCTACCAGCAAGGTCCTGTACAAACCAGTTTTTCTATACAACATACTTCTAATTTTGTATCAGTCTCCTTAACTATCTTCTGTGACAGCTCTTTCTTTTCCTTTTTTATTTTTTTTTGGAATCTCACTCTTAAATTATATCCCTTAATCAAGGTAAATACCATTCCTCAAAACCAATGCTATTCAGATTTCAGTGGAGCACGGTTATGGTTTACAAAATCACTGATGCAGAAAATCTCCTTTGGAACATAAGAAGACCTTTCTTTGCTTTTATAAATTACTGCCAATGAAGCAGCCAACCGGCCACAGAAAATTCATCCACAGCCTTTAAACAAATCTATGGTTTGGTGCCCTGTCAGTCTGCTCAGGCACTCTTCCCATATCTATCATGCTAACCACCCACTTCAGAAATAACAGAGAGAGGTCAAGGACAAAATGTTGGTCAGCAAACTTTAGTGAATGCAGTTACACCAGAAAATGATCAAAAATACAATGCAGCATTGTGATGTTAAACCAAGCCTCAACAGCAAAGCTTCTACAGTTAGCTGAAAACAAAGGTTTCTAAACTCTTCAGAGAAGGAGTACACACCACCTTGTGTCAGAGATGCACACCCTTCTCTCCCACCCATATAGCTGACCTTTACTCAACTCCAGCTTGCTGTATTCCAGTGATGTAGACTGTAAGCTATAAGCTGTTATTTAGAATCAGCTCCTGTGAAAAAATGTAAAATCTGACAGCCCTTCAATGACAATTCCTTTAATAGATGAGATTGCTATTTTTTGCTCTGTGTGGAAGGGGGGGTGGTTTAAGCAGTTACTGTTTTAATTTTAGGAGTTGTACTACATCAGTTTTGATCAACACAAAAAGTTTGTTGGAAACAGGAATATTTATTTTCTGCATAACTGAAGTAACTCAAAAGACAGAGAAAAAAAATGCTCTGATTTATTCACTCATGTATCTCTATACATTTAAAGAGTTCATGGACTGATTTGTCAGCTGTTAAAAAGCTCTTAATTGTATTACTGAAAGAATCAGGTAAAAGGCAGCTTTAGGACCAGCTTTGTACTAGTCAGGAACCAAGTCAGTACCAGATATAAGCAAGAGTAGCACCCATGCTAATCTGAAATCCACCAGCTTGTTTTGCTCCTATGGAGAAGTCACTCCAGCACACTTATCCTGAGCCAGTACAAGATCCAAGGCACCTAGACAGAATTAAATGACAAATCTCAGGGATGCCACTCGCTGGCCATGCAGATAAGAACACTAAGTAAGGGTACAATGAGGAGCTACATTCATTCCATAAAAAGGCATTCCAACAGGCCTGCACAGAACACCTTTGACTCAGTCTTCAACTCGTGATTTGACATCTGTACCCGTTTTCTCTTCAGACAACTCCATAACAGCCTTCAGCTCAGCTTCAGAGAACTTAGGGGTCAGTGCCACATTGTCATAATCAAATTCTTCATCAAGTGAGAATGGCTGAACATCATCGCCCAGTAGCTGTAATGAGGAAAAACAGATACATAAATAATATTGCTGCAAGTGATAATAAGGAAGCTCAAAATATAAACTTCTAATTAATATTTAATTAAACTATTTTTTCTGACTCTAACACTCTCAGCTGATTAAGCTTTTTTTAAGTAAAAAAATAAATTCAATTATTCTATTTGACCTAATTTAAGCCATTTAATGTGCCTCATTTGTACTGTACTGTATCTGAATGAATATCATTAACTAATTTTGCTCAAGGCAAGGAATCTAAAAACCTCCCTTGCATACATCTATTATATTCCTGCCACTTGTAGCAGCAAGGCTGTGGGGATATGGACATGTTACATACAGCTATGTTAAATTTCAAAGACAGGTTCCATATCGCCAAAATTTGGGTTAGTATTACATAAAGCTTCACCATACATGCATCTGATATTAATGTGACACGCTTCCCAGAACACAGCTTCAGTGAAGGAAAGGTCTGCAATGAGCAAAATGACACATAATCAATTTTCAGACTCCAATTTTTTTTTCACCATCTCAGAGACATGGAATTGGCTAGTTTGCATTTCTTGCATGATGAACATAAGAATCCTACTGCATTTGCCAATATGTGCTTTGTTGACATATTGTATAGCATTTCTGCATTGCTTCTGGTTGAAATATCTTAGAATAAACACTCTGCCTATAAAATAAAACAATGAAAACAAGTAACTATGGCAGGCTCCATGCTGATAAGAAACTGCAGGAGGCCATGACATGAAAGGTTTATGGTAAGCAGTTACATAAAATGAATTCCAGGGCAACACAGGAAACACATCTTCAATATTAAATCTGTGTAGGAATGTTCCCTAACCCATAAGAAGTTAATATAAGTTGTCTAGAAATATGTTTCAAAGATTTAAGTACTTCAGCACCAAATCAGCAGAACGTTTAAACACATGCTTATTTTTTCAAACTTCTTACAACTCCTCAGTGAAGCCCACGACTACTGACGTATATGAAATTAAGAATACATGTACTACTTGCTGAAGAGCAGGAAGAACATTCAGCATCCTATGATCACTGCTCAGTTTAGAAGGCACAGTATCCTGCACAAATTGATGTGACATTTTTTAAGAAGAAGCATTGACACAGTTAATGCCATCTAGTAAGTCAGAGAAGTGGTAGCTGGATTCCTCTCTGGTGGCTGAGTACTTGATGGACATGGCAGAGAGCATTTGGGTAGTATCTACATTCTTTATTAATAAACTGCAATGTTGCATGAATAATCAGGAAATAATTTTTCTAGGGTTGTATAATTTTATTAATCATCTATATTGCTCAGTTTTCTAGGGATCTGGCTTACATGTTGGAGCAGCCAAATAATCCTGGCTGAAGATGTGTAGACCATGGGCACTTATAAATGGGAAAAACTTTGTAGACAGAGTTAGTCTAGAAAACACTATTCATTCTGCACACAAAGATTATCTTGCTTGTGTCCATAGACTACTTCAGGTAAACTATCATTAATTTTTATAAATAGCCCATTTGAAATATGTTAACAGTAGATAAAGCCTGCACAAAAACTCTCATTCCCATTAGAGAAAAGGCCAACTCCTTGACCTCCTCAGCATATTCATGTTCATCTTCATCTTTCCACATGCAAAGCCTTGTAGAATTCCTTGTCAGTAAGATTACCAGCAACTGGGTAACAAATGGTAGCAGCAACCAGGGTTCTTATACCTGTCTTTCATTTGAAGAAATCCAAGGCACTCTTCTAAAATACAATGCAAGGCACAAATATTTTTCAGTTATTTTGGCTGTAACAGTATTTTTACAACATTGTGGTTTTGACTGGGGTAGAGTTAATTTCCTTCACAGTGGCTGGTATGGGGCTGTGTTTTGGATTTGAACATAGGGTTGATAATACAGAGATGTTTTTGCTATAGCTGAGCAAGGCTCACACAGAGCCAAGGCCTTTTCTGCTTCTTGTACAGCCACAGTGGTGAGAGAGTTGGGTGTGCATGGGAGGAGACACAGCTGGGACAGGTGACCCCAAGTGACCAAAGGGGTATTGCACACCACATGACACGTCATCAGTGCATAAAGTGAGAGGAAGAAGGAGAAAAGAGGAGTTTGGAGCAATGTCCTTTGTCTTTCCAAGTGACTGTCATGCATGGTGGAGCCCTGCTCTCCTGGGGATGGCTGAGCACCTGCCCACCCGTGGGAGGCAGTGAATTAACTCCTTGATTTGCTTTGCTTGTGTGTGTGGCTTTTACTTTCCCTATTAAACTATCTTTATCTCAACCCATGAGTTTTCTAGTTTACCCTTGTCATTCTCTCCCAGTCCTGCTGGTGGGGAGCAAGCGAGTGGCTGTGGGGCTTGGTGTCTGCCCAGGGTTAAACCACGACACACATCTGAGGTATCTGAGATAAGAAGAGTTCAAACTACAGTAAGCCTTCATAGGGATTTTACAAAAGCAAATCTATTTTCCTCTGTCAACAGTTACAGAAAGTATACACACATCGACTCTGACCTTGTCTTGGCCTTTATGCCATTCCAGGAACATTTTATGCAGACACAGCAAAATACTGGAAAAACTTTTGTTTACAAAACTTGACCCCAAAATGCTAACTGAAATATGCCAAGATAAAACATACCCAACTTCACCCTGCTAACGATTTCTCTGTTACCCACTCATTGCACACTTGAAAAGTTTATTCACACTGCATATTTATCTGTGTGCTTCAGCTCTCAAATGAATACTCAAAGCATTAGGGATTCCTTTTTTTCCTCTTCTCCCAAGAAGACATTGACTCCAAACTTCCATGAAGACAAGCAATCTAAAACTTATATACTGCAAACTGCAATTTTGTTCTATGTCAAAAGGAAGATATTTTATGATAGAACACTGAATCCTCCGAGCTGATCAAGTTATTATCTTGTTATTTTTGCCTAAGGAGCTGAGAGAAATATGTGAATTTCAGGTGTCTAATTTAACATCTAATTGAAATCTTTTTGAGAGCTCTCTGGGAATAGAATCCTGCTCTATTAGGAAACTGCCAGTTTGCTTAAGATTGCTTCTATGATTTATTCTCTGAAGAAAAAAAATCACTTTCACTTAAAGTTTCTGCATGTCCAAATTAAAGGACAGAAATTGTAATATTCATATTAATAACTGAAATATTTTGCTAGAGGTTGTTTTACAAAGTAATATTATAAATAAAATACCTTAAAGTTGACATTTTCAAAAGTCTATTAATAATTAGCAACTCAATTCTTTTATTAATCTGTGTGGTTACACTTTGCTGAACAGCTTGTCTCCGTCCTTCTAAAATTTGTATTTCTGTGTAATTATGGCACTCTACGAGTCCCTTGTTGAAATTATGTAAAGCTTGCACATACACTCACTAGTGATTTCATTGCATGCTCAAGGGAAAACTTACTAGTTCACTAACAATAAATAAAAAAAAAAAAAAAGTGGAGGGAAGGCATATATGCTATGATCTCTTATAAGCTTACTATATCCTGAGGTACCTGGGAGAAAAGAAGTTTGTTTGAGCTTGGGGCACTGGACTAGAAGTCAATAAATCTTGGCCAATTTTCCACTTCTGCTTCATCATTCTGGACAAGTCATTCAATCTCTGTGTCTTTACTGGCCTCTGAGAAGATATAACTCTTCCATCTTCTTTGACTTAGTCAATCCTGTCTTTAAGTTCTTCTGTGTTCTTGTAACATTATGCATAGCATGTAGCAGAAACAAACCTCAGCTGAGACCCATCAGTAAAACTTTAACCAAAGGAACTCAATGGAAGTTGTATTTTAGAGGATAAATGCTGCCATGCCGCAGATTAAGATAAAATGACAGGCATGCTAAATACTTTTTTGAATGCTCAAACTACACACAAATAAAGGAAAATAGAAGGGCAGAATTCTTCTTTCCTAATCCCAGTCATATAAAAATTAGGTTTTCTAGACTAAGGTAGTCAATTAGCCAAAAATAGCCCAGCCTGAGCCTGTGGATGGAGATGAATTACATCCTACAACAAATTCCTACTGCAAGTGGGATTAATCACTTTCTGGAGTTGCTTATCTCTGTCTCTTGGTGACTGGAGGACTAAAACTACATTTAAAGCTGAAGTTAGGTGAGATGAATCACACTTTGAATGCATGTTTATAGCAAGTGGATGGAAAATATGCATCAACTGCACTTGTGTATACAGAGAGGGAAATAAGAACGAATAAAGACGCGAGGAAGCAGGAATTAAGACAAACAAATACTATCATATCTTTTATGAAAGAATATATTAAGTAGAAATAAGGGAGAAGATAAATTTCTGGGTTGGGGAGGGAAATTTTCTGTGATAATTTGCTTCAAACCTAGAATGAATGCTGGTTCAATCTGCAGTGGCCTGTGGGAGGTCACGTATGCTCTGTCGATATTGAAATCCTGAAACATATTTATGTCTAAGGGGAAGAAAGAAAGATGAAGCAACACTGGTGGACAACACAAATAATTTGCTGTGTCATTCACTAAGCCACTTCCTAAGACCTTTTGACAGAAAAACATTTTCAGGGAGACAAGATGCTCTTTAACAATTATCCAAGTTATAAATTGGGTCTTATCAGAGCTTCTTTTTTTTAAATTTTCTCTGCCAATATGTTAAGAGATACACAATTTACCCTAAAGTGCCTCACAGGTGTTTCCACAGCAAGATTTCTCATCTTGCTGGTCTTCATAGAGAATGGTCTTCCATATTCTAAGAAAACTAATTAGGCAGCCACATTATGTTGCCCTTTTCTAACAGATTTGTTTTGATGGACAGAGAACAGCCTCATTTTAAAGCAGAGACGTCTCCAGGGAAAATCTTTTTCTAAACTAGTCCTGCCATAAGCAATGCAAGACTTAATTTTCAAGGCAATGACAATTTGAAGCACTGAGGGACTTTAAAATGGACCTGTTCAGTCTTGACAGTTCTAAAAATCAGGCCACAGTTATATTATCTAAATGAAGGCAAAAATATGTTTATAATTTAGGGGAAAGACTGACTTCATTTTAAGTAGCCTGGCACCAACCAAATGGTTGTGAAAATTGTCTTTCTTCTTGAAAAATGCAGCAACTCATAGCCAATGTAATAATACTCAGTTTCTTTCATAACCCAAATTTCCCTCAAATGGAAATGAATTTTGCATGCAGTCGGATCTTTATCTATTTTTCATGAACTATAGTTTAAAGAATCATATGCAGTCCTTTATGAACACTGCAGGCTGCTACAGCCCTCCTTCTTCTCTACAAAAGTCATGAAATGAGAAAGCTATAAAACATCATTCTAGCTTTTTTGGGTGTTATTTTGTGTCCAATGGATATAACTAAAGGCAAAACCCTTGAATTATGTCAATCCTTAGGGAAAAGAGTGAGTATTTTTATTCACAGAATGGTAGGTATTAAAGCTTGAAAGGTCATTTTAGAACATCTACTTTTTCCCAAAGCAGAGTTCTTCCTTATAGTAAAGAGTTTATTGCAAGGAACTAAACACAACTGAGCCCAGGAAAGGAGGCACCATATGCAGTGCTGTAACACCAAACCTTCATTGGTCACGCGTCATTTATAAACTTGATTTAAGCCTCATGGGAGCATCAATAAGCATATGAAACTATCAAAACTGGCCCACTTTAGCTGGAAGCTAACTTCAGCTTCTGTTGCAATCATCAGGCAGGGGAAAAGAGCAGTGGAGAATTTTCTGCAATAGAAACACCCCGAAAAGTTAATGCTCACGCCGACTATTTGGATAGGAAGCTTAATGACTTAAAATAAGCCTGTGAGCAATCTATACCTTCTGTTGCAGTTTGAGAAGAACTGAATTTCTGAAGGAAGACAGCAATTCTAAATTAAAGCTTGCACTGACTGTGTCTGATTAAAAGGCTCAGAAGCCATAAAGAAAACCTCCCCACATCAGACCCTGACAATGTAGTTTCTCAGCAGTATCTTGCAACTATTCATTTCCAAGGGACCAGATCATAACTCTGACCACAATATATTCTAAAACCTTTTTTTTTTCTTTTAAGTGTCATGTTAAAGGGATCATTCACTACCTCCCTGCTGCAGAAAATGTCTCCTATACTAAGCCAATGAGTATGCCATAAGATCATGAGATCACTGGAAAATTAAATGGTCCATCATTCTACGTAAGTAAGGGTTACTAAAAGGCTTAAAAGTGCAAGGGCTTACTTGAATATTCTGTGAGTTACACAAATTAAATATTAAAAAGCCCACATACCACTTGAAGTATTGAAGTACACATTTTGAAAATGTAAGATTATATATTGCAGAGTGCAAGATAAAATAGAGTGTTTATTTCAATTCTTAACATATTTAAGAATTAATTATTCATTTAAAAATTAATAATATGACTTGTTAACTCACAGCAGTTCCACATACTACATCTATATCCCTCTGTTCTTGTGGAAATAACAGTAGAAGCCAATAGGAAAAGCAAAAATACCCCAAACCCCCAAAGTTTGAATGAATACATCTGACCTCATACCTCTTGGGCTTTGCTGTCTGGTGGCTGGGGAACTGACAAGGCTCTGAACTTTGGCTGAATAGGCTTATCAAAGAAGGGTGCACAGCAAGTCACTGTCTCTTCCACCTCTCCTGGGAGAACTAATGACCCTGCTGAATAAAAAAGAGTCAAGATTAACCTTCTACTCAATGCATAAATTAGCAAAAATCCTGTTAAAATCCTGTAGTGCTCAGACATGGGCAGTAGCTTGTTAGTCAGAGTGTGATGTACTTATTGTTGCATAAGCTATCATCACGAAAACAGATCCACACAGTCCTGAGCTAAAATCTAGATAGTAATACTGTACTAAGGAAAAATCAAACTTGTCTGAAAACAGACAGGTAGCTCTTCTTTCTTAAGAGTGTTGAATTAAAATCTGGATGCAGATGCTCTTAAACTCAGAGAGCACCTGGAATTGCATTCCTTTCTTTCAGAACAAATATGGAAGATCCTCAGCAGAGATGCCTGCAGTAGAAGTATGAAACACCTAGTCTGTCACTGATGAGCCAAGCAGGCTCATTCATTTCTCTTTAGCTAGAGCTTCACCACCTCTACATTGGGCATAAAGAATCATTGCAAGGCATCTTAGTATGACTTTCACAGAACATTAAGTAAAAATACCTGGTAGAACTATTAATATTTCCCACTACAGTGCCAGATGACTCTAAGGGTATTTCACGGATGTTTGTTTCTCCCTGAGCTTTTCAAAAAGGGGCACTTGAGAGGACTTCCCCATATCTGGGATGGAGTGACATGTAACCTTTCCATATGGGCAGGATTTGTTCCAAAGTTCACAAATGAACAGCTCTTCTGAATCACTTTTCTTCTACAAACTTCAGCAACACATTCATACTGGGACCAGTGGGTTTGCCTTCTTGGACAGATCAGAAGGATATACCTTAAGTTTAGAAATATCTTCTAACATGAATCAGTCTCAGCTCTGCCACAGCACAGATGTGTCCATCGTGTCTCAGTAATGTTTTTATGAAAGAACTTAACAGGCCCATATGTCTTGCAATTTAGTCAAAGGATTATGTAAATCTACCTACTATTTTTTCAGCTGATACACAAGTTTCTTTACAGTTTTATGCTACATTTACATTTATCTTGTAATCTCAGAATAAATTTTCAAAGCATTGCTTAAATGTTACTTAATGGAAGCAACAAGAGAGTACATAGATCCAGCATGAAACGGATGAAGTGTCTTTTTATCTGCACAATTTTATCACTGTAGTGGAGTTATGGACCTCTCATTCCCCTGTGAATCTGCATTTGAAAACAAAGATTTCCTAGCTAGGTCTTTGTAAAAAATCCATGATCAAATTCTTAATTTAGTTTTCTTCTGGGAATAGTGTACTATTTAAAAGCCAGCAGGGCTTCAAATGGCAAAGTAGAATGCTCCTTTTAAAAGAGTTAAATTAATTCCCTTGGCTATTTAATTTCTGGATTTTTGTCTCTTGTTTCATGATTAACATATAAGTGCGTTTGTTCTCATCCCTATTCTCTTGGCTGTTTATGTCTATCTCCAGCCATCTAAGTGCTTTCAGTCCTTGTTCTCAGCATAGCATCTGTTCTGATTCTGCGCGTTGTATGAGAAAACTTCCTGAAAAGGACAGCACAGTCCACAGGTATCTCGGCTATGTCTACACATGCCCTGCAGCTGCTTTTTACATAATTTGGGTCAAAAGTATTTGTAGGACAGAAGCAAGATGTGAATGCTCATTTGAAGACAACAGCATCTTCCACTATTGTTTCAAACTTACAACCTAAATCTACATCCTTACTAAAGTAACGGAAGCCTGGACATCAAGAAGTTTTTATCACCTACTGATATAAACACTGATTATTTCTGCACTAAGAGCTTCTCCCTCTCAACAAACCAATCTGCAGAGAGAGGAAGAGAAGGAAGCACTGTTATGCAACAGCCTGGCAATGGCTCAGAAAGATAACTCTTAAGAATTAGGACAACAGAAGGAAATTTATTTTTGCTTTTACTAAGAAGTGCTTGTCATACTCAGAATGTCAATTCCACGTTTTAAGGCTTGTTAGTAATGCAAACAATGTTTCAAATTCCCTTCAATCACCCTCTAAGAATGTAATCAACCTTTGTTTGCCAGTAGACATGCCAGAAATGAGCTTTGTCTCGCTCTATCCTGGCTGTGTGACAGCATATGAAAGTCTAATTGGTAAACACTGCTTTCCCTGATAATGTTTAATAAAGAAACCCCTTCAGAGAGAAAAATTAGAGAGTTTTGACAGTCGTCCTTCTCAGTGGGAGCACCCAAAGGAACTCCAGGCTATTGTAAGTTCTAGCCAGTACCTCACAGCTTGTTTAGGCTGCTGCTACAGCACTACTGGATGATGATCCTAATTAAGCTGCTAATTATGTTCTCTGTGGAGGTGATTAATTAGCAACAGGAAACTGCCAACAGCACCATATATAGAGATAACTGAACAGGCAGTGATACCAAAAAAACTGAGAAGAGGTACATTTTGAAATGTACCTCTCATACCATGAAGAATCAACTCCCTGGATGATATAGCTGACAATTTTACTCAAGTCCAGCGTACTTTAACAACTGCATATTTGGAAAGTGAACAATACTCTTTAGTCCCTCCCTACCACATCCCAGGAAGTTATTATTATATCTGTCAACACTGCTGAGTTGCAATTTTTTGCTTATTGTGTACCACAGACATCAATTATGAGTACAGAAAAAATAATCTACTAGCACAAGTCTGCTTTTAACTTTCAAGAGTGAGGAAGTTCAAATTTTTGTCTATAACTTTACTGTAGCCAAACGATGCCCAGCTATATATACACTGACAGCTATATATACACTGACACCGGTTTTACCACTTTCAGACACTACATTTCACAAAAATGCTGTTGATGGGGAGTTGAGAAGATAGTGATAAAAAAAGCTTAAAAGCTAAATTTTGCAGTCTCCTCTAATTCTCATGCTTCAGGCTGTTAGTCCCAAAGAGCTGCCTAGTGTGAAATCATCTCAAGGCAGTGTTAAATGGATTGCAGAGACTGGAGAAGAAAAACAAGAAAGGGATTCACCAGCTCGGGGGGAGCCCCATACTTTAAAAAATCCACCTCATTTAACTCTGAATCCTCTTCCTCAACCTGATTTTTCTGGATGTAAGCATAGGCTCAAAATATAAATGGAGAGGCTCAGATTATGAAAAATAACAAATGTTGATATAATTTGCCTAAAGAATTATTTAAATAATCAATAGTTATGCTTAGCTTCAGCTCCAAAATATCTGGATCAATTACGTTCTCCTCAGCCTCTGCAGGGCTACAGACAACTGAGACCTTGAAAAGAAAAGTTTGCAGTACTTCAGTGCTCCAAGCTGGATTAGGATGAAACAATTATATCCCTGCCTATGAAGCCTCACCCACCCATTTAATAAGCCCTCTTTTAATCTTCCCTTGTATTTAAACAACAGCACACTCAAGATCTCCAGACATTCTTTTACATATTTGGTACTTTATTCAAATATTACCTATCACTACCGAGCTACTCCTCAAGCCCTACAGCAAGAAACTTGTAACCAGTCCTGGAAAGCCCTGTTGCCAAAACAGAGGCACAAGGCAGCATCCATCCATCCCCGGAGAAAGCCTGATCATCTCTATTGTTGCCTTAAGCTCCTTACAGTTAGAGATTAAACTCAGGGAGAAAGAGCAATTACAGTACACCGTGACCATGCTGTCTCTACGCGATGCATCAAATCTATGGTTTGGGACAGCAATTTCACTTTGCCAATCGTGGTTTACTGTGCCAAAGTCCCACAATGCAAAGCATTACCCCTGTTTCAAGCTTTCAGCCCAGTGCTGTCAAACAAAAACATCTACAATGAATTTGCATACTGGCCAAATCTGTGGGCTGCTTTTCCTACTTGTATAAGAAGCAGTCACGTTCATTCACACCTTAAAAGACACTGAACTTTGCAATATAAATTGGAAACAAAAAACAAAACAAAAACCCAAACAAACAAACAAAACCCAAACAAAAAAAACCAAAATCAAACAAACCCAAAAAAACCATCACTAGAATGACTCTTCTAGGACATCTGCCAAACAGCACTGGTTAGATGGGATGTTTTCATACCTATTTTCTATCATGCTTTTCATACTGTCAGCTTTAAGCCACGTGCCCTTAAGTGTGAATATTTATTGTATTAATGTACAGTTGCTAACTCAGCTAACTGATCTGCCCTTTAAAGCTAAGTGAAGCACAGAGATATTGAACTGCTGCCAATAACAAGGAGAGATAAAGGCTTGTTGCAATTACTAGCAAGGTATGATATTTTTAACTGGGTGAAATAAACTATGATATTTTTAAGTTTGTTTTGACAATATGAAGTCTTAAATCAATCACTTGTTCTGACATAAGGTGGCAGCATTTAAAAAGGTCACCAACAGAATGTCTCTAATTTGTGTCACAATTTACCTCATTTATAAGCTAACTGGAGTTCTTCAGAATTAATCTTTCATTGAGGTATTCACTAGTGATATTACCCTAGATTACTTTAACATTACAAACAATAGAAGTCACATAATTTTGTATTTTATTGAAAATTGAATTTTGTTGCTATGGTTTCTACAGGACTAAGATTTTACCTCTCTTAGTATGAAGCTATTGAGTGGATTTTGACATGTAAGACACCTATCAAACTGTGCTATTTTCTGCACTTAAGAGTCAAGGGGAAATTTTTTAGCCTGACTCAACAACTATCTTCCCCACAGAAGCCCTAAGCAAGACCCAGGCTGTGGGTCTCCCAGGTATAAATTTGGATGCTGTTCACTTTCCTTGCAGCACTTAGAAGGAACAATTAATTTCTGGCTAGGTAGTGTTTCAATGTTATAAAATACAATCTAAAAGCCTAATCTTGTTAGTGAGCATTGTTGATACAGTCTCATTCTTCACTTAGGCAGTTTGCCTCACATGAAGTGTGTTTTACCAGGGCTTTCCATATGTATGGAATTAACATTTACTCTTGGACAAACACAAATACACATAAATGACCCAAAAGCTGGAGACAGGCAATGTCTGTCACAGTACTGAATGCATTGAGTTATCCCCAAGCTTAAGCAGAGCTCTTTTTCCTCACTGTTTTGCTCGGTATTTTATCATTGGGCTTTATTCTCATCAACCAATTTGTGGCCTGTTTGGAACCAGAGATATCTAACAATACTTTAATGAACTAGATACAGGCATTTCTCCTTTCATTATGATACAAGTGAAATATCGGTTTGTGCTTCCACCAGTAAACTCCAGGGTTTTTTTAATAGATATTACCAGAATTTAAGACATAAACACAGAACAATGCCCTACAAAGGGAAAAATGGGCACATATGAACACTGCAATTGAAAGAAATCTTCAACATCTGTACCTGATCTGGGACTGCCATTTTACCCCCTCCTTTCTGAAAGGTTGGAGAAAGAATATTTCCCATAAACCTGACTTACATTGGTACATTATTATATACTGAAAGTCTCTAAGCCCTCAGACTTCACAGGAATTCAGGACACAGAGAAAGGAAAGACTAATCAAAACTTTACTGTTAGAGTGGGTAGACCAGTCAAGTGGCAATAACTAAGAAACCAAGCATCAAAGCCCTGCAGCTTCTGTCTGTGACCTCAGGCAAATCCTTTAATCTGTGTGGCTTGGTTTCCTTGTACAGTCACAGGTATAGGTGAGGAAAGTGAACTTAAATACCAAAATGTTGTCAGTTCTGGTTGTAATAAAGACCATACAAGGACCTATGATAGACAAATAACTATAGACATTAGTATTCCATTTACTTTTTGGAGGTGGGAGAGTTAAAATTATTATAGATGTATAGAACAGTTCAACACAACTCAAAATGCTCCTAACTGGAATTTTTAAAGAAGTTCACTGTTAATTCAGAATTAGTCTAATATATTTTAAGACTAGGATGAAATTGTTTTAATAGGTAGGGACAGCATTTTCATTAAATATTTCCACTTTACAGCACTGTCTCTCAGCACCCACATTGCTTTACAAAAATACTTTTGTAATCAAAGTAATTTCAATACAAAATAGAAATGCATAAATATGGAGAGATGTTGCTAACAAGAAACGCTCTGCACTTCTAGAAAAGCTTGGGAAAAAAACCAAACCTATTCACCAGGACAAAGTGCATTAAATATTCCTCTTGATTTATTATTTCCCTACCTCTTAGAGCAGGGAAATTAGTACTTCAGTTTGGGGAATTGGGGCAATGAAAAGGAATTTTCTAGCAATAGAAGAACTGAGGAAGATCATCTCTTTTAGGGGAGAAGCAGTTCTTTAATCAAAGGTCACACACTTGCATTCAAAGACAGAAAATGACAGTGAATACGAAGGGGGGAACCTACCACTGCATGTCTCTTCATCTGTGTCTACATCTTCCAAGTTTAAGTACTTGTCCACCTGCCATAAAAACCCAAATTGGAAAATAGATGAAAATATATCAATTCCATTCTTTATAGTACACTCTAGGGTAAGGAAAAATGCATTAAATGGTCTGCTTCATTTTCTCCATTTCCCCCTGCATTTTTCCAAGAAAGCAGATGGATTTTCTTTGAAATGTGTAACCCAAAGGAAATACTTCTAGGTATAGTCAAAGATTTACTGCCAAAATTGCCACATATCAACTTAAGTGATGGGAAGGAAGCTCAAGCTGTACAGTAAGTTTTTCAGGAACTTAGTGGGAAGATGGAGAAGTAAAATATTTTCATAGGAAAATGATGCATGATAAGTTACTATGCAATTTTGCAAGCTCATTTCATATGGCACAGAGTACATGCTGTAGGCAAACTAGAGATTGATCCCTCTGTTTTGACACTAATGGTGAATTGATTAGGAAATAAAAAACTGAAGAATTATTACATTTCCAGTATTTCACCTGGGGCTTTGCTCTACTGTTTTCTCAGGCTAATGTCCCTTGAACAATCTAAACTATTTAAAATGTACCAAAAGACAAGACATTTCTCATTTCAGGTATCACTCTGAATAGATGCACAGGGTGAGAATGAAAGGTTTTTCCCAGCCTATCTGCAAATAGTGTTACCATGGAGGATTGACTACATGCCCTGGATTTTCTTCTGTGTTTCCATGAAGTAATTTAAGATGCTCTCAGATAATTTTTTCCATCCTGGTTGAAAAACAGTCTCATCAAGGCTTACATAATCTTGACACTTTAAAAGTACAATGCTCATTAACATTAGAAAAAAAAAATTTGGATTGCTGTCATTCCCACGGATGGGAAAGAAATACATGAACAAATCCAAGTAATTTGTAAATTAATACAGGAAAAATCAGTCAGGTTCTGCTCATAATCCCCACTTTGGAGAAAATCAAAGAAAATCTCACCTTCACTCTTTCAGACAGACTGAGATTATTTCTATCAGAGACACCAGCTGTTGACTTCTCACTCATCACTGTCTGTAGATAGATGGGCAGAAATACTTACATGCATAAAACAGAATCAAAATCACAATCAAACCTCCTACTGATTTATAAATAGTTCACAGAATCACAGAATGGGTAGGGTTGGAAGGCACCACTGCAGGTCACCTTGAGCCTGTTCAAGAAGGGTCCCCTAGAACATATTACTCAGGTTTATAGATGTTGTATATAAAAATTTTTAAGAAGTGAATGGAATGCTCCTGAAAATAGAACAGGTACAAGTAATTCTCTGAAAACCTACACGGGACCAGACTGAATCCATTGGAACAACAGTGCAAGTAATCATAGCATACCTATAAAGCAGAATTTAGAACAGTAGCACTGTTTTCAACAGCAATGTTTTCCCCATTTTCCTTTCTCAAGGCAAGCTTAAAGGTTACAGTGGCCAACTTACTGCATTATGGCCTCTTCCTGCTACTACACTGCAATTTTTCTGCTGCATTCTACTATTACTGTGTTTGTTTCTTAAACTGCTAATGTGACAAAAATGTACAGCCATGTCTGAAGATTTTTCTTCTTTAGAAATAAAAACATACATAAAGGTTTATGGAAGTTCCATTACATGAAGGATAATGGAAGTTGTACATTGCTTTATGTGGCAGCAAGACAATTCAATGCTGCTCAAGTAAGAGGCACAAAGACAAATTATACCAATGAGGAAACAACACTTCTTATGAAAAAAAAAAATGGCAAAAGTATTGTCATTATTATTACACAGTCAACTGACAGAATTTAATTGTTTTAAAAGCCTTCCTTGATTCTACCTCAAAGACATGCCTTAGTAAGGAAAGTGGCAGCTTGTGCTCTGAGGCCTGGCAGGCCCATTTGAAAGCACTTCAGTGTGTTGCTCTGTGTGTTTCACAAAAGGACTTGCTACTTCTTTTTTAATAAAAGTTTAATGAAGGGAAATTTTGAGTACAGACTAGATCACAGCTAAATTATTTGTTATTCAGGCAGGAAGGCAGAAGTTCTCAACAAGTTGACTCAGATTTCCATCTCACTCCCTTCCAGATGATGTCTGTTGTTTTCTTGTCCCTACACATTAAATCCCTAATCCCTTATGTTTCAGAAGATCAAAAATGCCCCTCACCCGCCTACTGTTTACTTCAGGCAGTAACACAGCTTCAGTAATACAGAACTCTGTACTTCCTAAAATCTACAAGAAACAAAATAAATCTGTCCATGCTGGCATCCATACTCTCTGTATTACTTTTCCTTTTTGCCAAACCTCTACCACAAACTGCAGTCTCCAGTAAAAGCATTACTTAGCTCATTGCAGGGTGCCTTATTTGTTAGCCAGATTATGGCAGCTCTTCAGCAGGGCAAATGCCACTGCCAAACATCATCTCTGCAGGTGCCTCTCTAAGCATTTAACACTTAGGTAGTATTTTAAATATTTGCCTCAAATAGGATAAATACCACTAGCCTCTAACATTTGGACAGTGTATCTCTCCATATATTCATCTGTTTAAATGTGGTGCTTGTCCACATGGACAAATGTTAACTCGTTACCTCATTCTCATTTGGCGTCCGTGGTGGAAAAGACACCCACATTTCCTTGCTTCCTTCAGGTGAGCCATCCTGTTTACTTCTGTTTGGTAATTCAGAAGTAGAACATTTTTTTCTTAAGGAGTCCACGTTACTTCCCTGAATTGTCTTTCCCTCTTTCTCTGCAAGCAGAATCACACCAGATCAGATAACATAATGAACTATCCAAGAAAAAGAAAAGCATGTATTTAATTAGATTTAATACTGACTTTTTACATATTCACTTTTCTTCATGAAAACTTCCATGTACAGCATATACATGTATTTTATGTATAAAACAAAAATTTAATGTAAAACTTTATCAGACTTCACCATAAAACTGAATATGCAGTTTGAACTTCAATTTCACAGAATCCCACCTATTCCTCAATACTGAAGAATTATTATCACAAAAGCTTATGCAATTTTATGAAGAAAACTTTTTAAAATCAACCAAGAATTGAAATACCCCAAAAAGCAAGACATTCAGCTTACACCTCATTGGATCTAGAAGCTGACTACTATGAGCATGGAAGTATGGATTTCCAAACCCATGCTGAATACGTCGAGTTTTTTCCTTTAACCTGACAAAAAAATAAATTAATCACAGCCAAAATAAAAATGCAGTGCTTTTTATTTTAAAAGTCCCATTATCAGATAAGGAGCAGCTACAGGTCAATTGATTAAAATGAACTTCACACCACATGTTCTTAATGAAAAATGAATGCTCATTTAATTAAGCTTTTTGGGTTTAGTTTGAAAAATTTACTTTGCAACAGCAAGAAACACTGCATTGCATTTCTAAAGCATAATTATGTATTATAAGCATTGAAGTAATTCTTGTGGAAAGTTTTAATGATGCCTTTGGGGTTACTACATTGAGTCATACAGCAAAGAATTATTAATCCCCTGGGACAGCTCTGTGCTGCAGTTACTGTGACACACAGAAAGGACCGGCAGGCTGGGCATAACCTGAAATCCACACTTACAAGAGTCAGGGTTCATAGAAAGCAAACTGCACCACACCAGAGCAACCTAACAAACAGGTTTTGATGCTCAGATAACAGATGGATCCTCTGAATAATTCCTAAATCCCAGATCTCTGTAACATCTTGCTTCTCCCTGATTCTTTAGAAAGTACTTTCCTAAAACAGTATTTGGATACAGCAATTCATATGAGCCATCACTTTTTCCAATATACTCTCTTTTTAAGCCATGGAAATGAAGCAGCATTAGACACAAAACTGTCTTTTAAATTCACAACTGGTAAAATGGTCACCCACTATTTGAAGGTAATTTCACTGTCACCCTCCTTTACAGGAAGAACTAGATGGCTAGCTCAAAAAAGGTCAATCTTTTTTTACTTTAGTAGTAAAAGAGGATGGGCTTCCTGTTTCATCCTAAGAACTTGCAAGTTTTATCTTAAAGACTGATAAGTCACAAAAGAATATTAATGTATTTTGGGACAAATGTGTATTGGCAAATAATGGAGCCAAACATCTGCAGAGCAGTAGAATACCAGCAGGGCCTGAGGTCTGACCCAGTGTCCTCCCTGTGCACACCAGGAGCATTTCTGTATGAGAAGTGACAAAAAGATTCTGGAAGCCATACACTTTTCTCACTAGACCAACAGAGAGACAAAAGAAATCATCACTGGGATGATCAAAAGCATAATTCATAGTACCAACAAACTCTGAGTAAACATGATATTCCTGCACTAGCCCATGCTTTTCTTGTATACCACTGTGGTCATTCTTCTGGGCTATGAATCAGATCACCCTTCTCAAAAATACAGGTTCTCCAAAGAATTCTCCAAAGAAAATAATATCACTTGTAGCATCAAAAGACCTATGACACATAGTTATAATTAGGCAGTTATAATTAGGTGCACATATGAGCTGACAAACTTGCTTTATTAGGTTATTTATTTTCTGGACACCTGAGTTATTGTCACAGCTTAAAAGCTAGATAGATTAAATGAGCTAGTAAGAAATCAAGTGCTTTCAGAGTATTTATGTGCCATTTACCAACCCCGGACTGAAGCTTAGAAGCACTATGCCTTTTCCTGAGAGATCAGTCATAAACTTTTGACAGAAACCTTTTTCTAGTTAAGACCATTGCAAAGTTATTGGCTTAGAGAATACTAAACATTACATTTGATGAAATATTCAGAACTGCAATGTGATACTAGATTCATGACTGCTTGTGAAGAAAAATTCAGAAGAAAAATGTCTAAGCAACCCAAAACAGTTGTTAAATGCAATTCTGTGGACAGAATATCAACTGAATAACCATGTGCATAATGAGGCCATGCCATATAAATGAAAGGGTGCCAGCCTTGAGCACAGTCCCTCAGGACCAGTAAGAACCAACTTCAGCTGCCCAAAGCAACTACTGGCACCTATAGTCTCCCAAAGCACGCATCACATAACTGGCTCCTTCGAAGCAGTAACTGCAATGAGCTTAAAAAATATTATTTAAAAAAACACACATAACTTATTTTAAAGAAACTACAATCTGAAGACAAGCACCACAGGTGTATTTCTTTGATAGTGTTCTGAATTTCAACCATTTCTGTCCTTAACTTTTTAAAGAGAAGGGGAAGAAGGAAGTATCACATTCAAGCCAGCAAGAGGATCACTCTGCCTTTTCCCTGACTAAGTGATAATTGACTCATTATTCACAGTCACAGCTCTCAACCAGCCAAGATCCTGTTGTAGAACACTGGCCTTCACAATATGTGATAAAAATCAAAAATAAGGGATACAAACACAACAAAATGTAGCAGAGGAAGAAAGTTGAAATGATATAAAGATTCATATATTTATTCTGCAGACAGATTCTGTCTCACTTTTTAGTCATGTCACTGTCAGTATCTCAAAAATGAAATAACAAGCCAACCTTGGTCTCTAGAAAAGTACATCTGAGTCTCTCAAGAGCAGTATCCATCATAATTGTGTGTCACTAAGAGTATGGTGCAGACTTCCGAAACATGTTTCAATCAAAAAGGATATCCAACTTAATAAATTTTTTTCTCTCCTGCTATCTATCCTCTATATTGCCTAAAATTCTCTTTTTCTTCCAATTTGGACAGGAATTTTTTTTAGAATGTCTAGTGATCACTCACATATTTCAAAGAATAAAGGAGTCACTGATTACAAAACCAGAGAAAAGAGCTACCTGCATTATCAGGAAAAACAAACTGTCAGTGAAATCTCCCAGATGACACAGTAGCCCCAGAAGAATGATAAAATTCCCATGGTCTGAAGCATTTCAAAGCCAGACTAGACACAGCAATCAATAACATACCATAGAATACCTGGCTTGGGATAATACACTGGATAAAATAATTCAAACTACCAGGTACTTTCCATCTTTTTTCAATTGGATTAATTAATTTCAAAAACAAAAACTGGTTGAAATTTAGAAATAGGCCCCTTTAGCTAAAAAACAACAACAACAACAAAAAGCCATACAGCAAAGTTACTATTTTAAGTTCCAATTTACTTTTTTGTCCTCAAATCCTGGACTGAGGGCCAGCAAAAAGCCTATGAATCACTTAAATCTCTTCCAAGTTATGCTTTGATGGAAAACCTGGAATTCAAATATTACAGTGACTTTCTGCAGGACTCCTGAACCAAAAAAGCCCAATTTTACTCAGAGTACCATAATAACTGTCCTGAACAGAAGTCACAAGTACAAATGTCATGTTCATTCACTTTCTCTATTCTTCAAACACACCGTCAGCAAACATTTTAAACAAGAAAAAAGGCTGTCACTGAAATATTTTCATAAAATACCACTTTGACATATTCACAAGGTGGTAACATACTCTGGAACTACCTGTATTTACCTATTTGCAACTATGTAAACCATTGTACAGCACTGCATTCATTTACTCTAAATTACAAGCTGTAAGAGGAAAACAAGAAATTTCAAGGCTGAAAATCCAATTTGCTGAAAAGATAATTTTTAAAGCTTTCTATTAATTTTTGTTAACTCAATCAAAGCAGCTCCCACATTTTCTGCAGTAACCCTACCAAAATTTGCAGCCTCCCTATGCTTGTATGTTGTCCTGCTGGGAAGAGAACAGTGTTTTAAAGTTACTTAGCCTAAAAAAGCCATTCTGATTTACGTTAACCAGATACCTTTCTGTTTCCATGTATTTTTATGTATAAATTGCTGCAAATCAATGCAGTTTGTCCAGCTTTTCAAGATAAGAAGTCCAACTATGCCATATAGTATGTACCTGGAGAATTTCAGGATTAGAGTCCTAGACGCCTGTCCAAAATTAAGAGCAATTCAGGTATAATTCAGGCACCTAAAGTTCGTCATGTAGTCCTGTTTTAAGAGTCTAAGGGATTAGCCTCCTGACACCACCCAAAAAGGCAGTGGATGTTTTACAGATATTGCACCATATCTGCCCACACTCAGCATCTGAATTGTCTATCCCGTAACTATCTGATTTCCTGTAAGGTCCGTTCCAATCTCACCCCATCAAAATCCGCACTGATTTCGATGGCAGTGATCTCACAGTAGTACTGAGCAAGCAGAACTCCTTTACAGCATAGATCTTGCCTAAAACATTTACCTCAGTGTGCAAATTAATATTTGTAACACAAAATTCAGATGGTGCAGCCTTTTCCCCTAACATCTTTGATCTTATCCTGATTAAATGACAAATAATCAGCACAAAGTATTGTTTAGGTTTTTTTTCCCCCTTCAAAAAAGGTCAAGTTTTACTATAATCAGTAATACAGGCTTGATTTTTTAATTTAAATTTACCTATTTCTTAAGGAAATTCCACTGTATTATCTCCTCAGCTAGGATAAATACATATTCCATGGACTGGGACAATAATTGCAGTGGGACTAAATCCAACCTAAAAGGGTAAACTCTTAAGTCACAATAGTTACTTCTGACTGCCAGTTTTGGATACTTATTGTAGTACGTTTAAAAATAAGTCAGGAAAGGACTTCTTTATGTGCTCCTTCAGGGAAAAGATGAATGACTTCTACTCTCAAGTATATTTCAGCCACTCTCCCAGACCTGCTCTAGCTTAATGTACAGCAATACTTCTCTAAAACTAACTGAGCTCCTAATTTTCAAAAGTTTAGCTGTTTTTTTATTGTATCAGTATCTCTCCCTTTGTACTTAATGGAACCTATGTGTTCTGGTTTTATGTAGTGTTTATCTGTATCAATATGTATGTCTCTGTTGTGCTTTTGATAGTCTCAGTGTAAGAAAAGGGGAAGTATTTCCTGTTTATTCCTCATTCACCCCATCTGATCATTTAAAAATTCATATGATTCTTTCACAGCTCAGCAGTGTTGCTGCTGGATACCTTCACAATCTGAATACTAATGCTGTCAGTTAAATAACAAGGCAAACGTGCACTTCATGATTTTAGTAGCTTGTACAAGCAAAATCCTGTTTCTTTCAACAGATGTACAAGAACTTCAGACTTCTTTCTGAGTTTGGTTTATACTAAGCCATACTTCGAACCTTACTAGGAAAAAAAGAATGCATTTGTGTTTATTTCTTAAATACTCAGCTTTTGGGTTTTTGGTTTTTTTACAGTCAAAGAAACCACAAATTTGCTTTAAGTTCTCCTCAGCAAAAGGAAACTACACTAAATACATTTGTTGGGAGCACTTTAAAAGAACTATGATGTACTAATAAATCAGGGCAGATTCAATCTTCAAGACTTTCTGTGTGCTTGCATCCTAGAATAATTCAGCACTAATAGGTGAGTAGGTAAGTGCTACAAGAAACAAGCAAATTGTATATAATTAAAATCATCTGACATCTTCATACAAAGTATTCCTTTCTTAGCAAGTAATGTAAAAAGGATGACAGCAGGTGGGAACAAAATAAAATGTCAGAAAGCCCATGAGTTTTGAAAATGCCGGAATTTGGACATTATAATCACAACATTGAGGCATACCTAAAAGGCTTGACTTTTTTTTTTAAAGACAAATACCTACTTTCTTGAAATTAGGCATTTTATTTAATTTTATACTGAACAGTGAAAAGTACCCAATTCTACAGAGTTCAGCACTAAACTGGAAGTGAGATCACTCAACTTCTGTTTCTGATTGTCCTGTTGAGTCACCTGTACACACCTCTGATCTCTGACATTATCCGCTTTGTGTCATTCCCACATTTGGAAAAAGGGCTTCCTCAGCTCACTGCAATACATGAAACTAAGCCAACAGCTGCATTTAGTGCACTTTGATGCCTTTCTAGACAAGGTGATGAGCTACAGCAGAGTTCACTCTGTGTTACTGCTTTTTATATTATTAGCATTCAATCACTGCCAATATGCCACATAGGCTAGAACCTCTACTGCAGTATCAACAGCAAAACTATTAAATACTTCCCTTTCTATGTGCTAGAAAATCTTGGTTATGAAAGAGGATGAAAATCCTTTTTTTCTTTTTTTTAAATCTGAGATACTCTTCAGAAATTGTTTAGTAATAAAGGCATCACAGAAAAGAATTGCTATTAGGGAAGCACTACTGTTCAAGGGCTGTTCAAGTTTCCAGGAGTCTGAGTGCCTCTGTACTTATGCGTTGCTGCCACTGATCTACTGGGCAAAGGCACATGAGTCATTTCCCTTCTTTAGGCCTATTTTTTTCTGTCTATACAATTGAGATGAAGTATCTTGCAGAGCAAATACCAGGACAACAAATATCCATAAAACAGATCAGATATTATAATTTCAAAAATAATCTATTAAGTTTGCATCTCTATGTCTGGGATTTTTTTCTACACTTAGGGGCTCTGTATGGCATTTGATTTTATACTAAATTGAATAAAGGCTAGATAGAGATTGCTACTGAATTTATAATCAATAAAAAATTGCAAATTTTGTCTCCTAACTAATTCTATCAAATGATCTAGCACAACACATCAATAAAAAGCTCTGAATTGACGCTGTTTCCCTATTTCATGCCCTGTTTAAGTTCCCTGGGGGTGAGAGATTATTTTAATTAGTTTTACTGAACTGTCTAGTTGCTTTTACTGGCCAATTTACTCATAGGCTGGAATTTCTCTTGGGGTTAGAATTGTCCTACTGGTCCATTTTTAAAATAAAAGTGCATTTACTGTCACTTTTTATATAGTTCTCTGATATGCTTTCTGCTGTGAAGACTGACGTTTGTAAAGTGCCTCCACTGACACTTATATAGGAAGTTTAAAGTTGTTGTTTTTTTCCTAAATGTGGTTAATGTAAAAAGGAAGCAGACAGCTACAGTCAAACGGACTGTGAACTGAATACCTTGCCCGGCTTTTCACTGGGGAATTAAGTTAATCTGAGCACAACACAGAATATGGCTCTTGCATGCCACCTGTAAGCACAGAAGTGATCAGTCACTTCCAAACTTCCTCCACTTGACAGTTTCTTCAGCACAGAAGTATCAAAACAACAGCACTGAGGCTACAAACTTTCAGTCCAAGCTGTAGCTTGCTTAGACAGGTGTAATCAAGATCCCTGGACTTAAATACACTGCCAGGCAGTGGGAGGTGTATGAAATACAGCAAAATTAACAGCAGGAATGGAATTCATTTAATCCTAATGGTCAAACACCCAGAACCATGAAAAAAAAAAAGCAAATCCTAACTTGGATTTGGGTAAGAATTTTATTCATGGCAGCATTTTCCTATCCCTAATCCTGTATTTTTAGAAGTGGGAGAGGAGCAATTTAAAATCTAGATGAAAATTTTGAAGCTTGAAAATTTTGAAGCTTTGAAGCTTTTGAAGCATTTGGGTTTTTTTTTTTCTGTATTTTTTGTACAAGGTCAAACGAGATATTTTATGCTCCAGTGAATTTCCCATTCTTCCTCTGAGTTTTAAAAAATGAGCAGATGCTGCCTTCTGATTTTGAGCATCATAGCCTCTGCACCAGATTTCAAAGAGTCTTCCTAGGATTTGAAAGAGGCTATTGTCCTCTGTGGCAATTTTTTCGAAAGCAGGGTTGGATGGATTTCCATGAGATTTTGTCCAAAGTTTTACTAGGAAGTGTAGAGTTCTGAACATACCACTCATTGACCACACCTACAGAAATCTGTGTCATCCACTCCTTTGTCAATTCAGCTCTTCTGAGGCTCCTTCAACTGCAAAGCTTCACAGCCAGTACGAAAGATTTCATCTTTCTGGACTCGTGCTCTAATTGCTAAATTACATTCCCACAGGTTCACCAGTCCTTTCACCTATGTATTCATCTTGTTAAAATTATCCCTATGACAAAAACCACACTTTGGATGCTTTAAATAGGAAAAATAAAGAGACTTAACTAGAATCTTAACCTGGTCCTCAAATGCCCATCCATTACAGAACCAATGAAAAAGGTTTTAAAAATTTCCCACTTACAGAGGAAGTACTCCTATAATTTTAAAATATTATTTATTTAAGCTATATAGGTCATGTTCCGTTGGAGCAGTATGTTTTAAATGCTTAAGTCAGAGTTTTAAAAATATATTTATGTATGTTTATCCATTTTCCATCAGATTTGTGGACGTGAAGTAGTAGTCTTACTATAAGATTTACTTGTCAATTAGTCTGTGAACTCTCATTTTTTCACTGCATCAAGCACATTTTAAAAAAACAGAACCACTTGGAATTTTTAGGAATACTAAAATCTGGAAGATTAAAATCCCATATCAAAGATGTAATTTTATGGTCCAGCTAAGTTACAATATATCTCTGTGCTAGTTAAACCAAACACACATCATGAAACCAATTACACAGAATTCAGAAGGACTTATTTTGAGTCCAGATCTTGTTCCATGTGAACTAAGAGTATCTTTTCAAACAGCACAAGGAAGAATAGAAGTAGTCAAAGGTAATATCACACATTCAGATAAAATAAAAAGACAACATTCTAAAAATGTGATTTTCTTGATTAGGATATTAGCAACCCTTAAAAAGCCAAATTGAAGTCAGGAATGTAAAAATTCAGTAATCCTGTTTCCCACATTTATAAGAATGAAACTATACTCTCAGCAGAAGGTCCTAATGTGTTCACAGGGGGTCACTCCAGGTTATTTATAGCCTCAAAAGGTTCTTTTTAGCTAGGCCAAAACAGCCAAGGATGTTTGGGTCTTTCTACTCAAGGTATATTCTCTACAGATTCATTGCGTGTAAATTTAACATATGAAGAAAAATTTAAAAATCATTAGGGTATCAGATTCTTATGAGACACTTTCATGAGTAACTAGAACCTTCAGCTGAAAATATCCTTGCAACACCAACTGCACACCTAGTATAAATTCATGCACAAGTGAAAAATACCTGTAAATGTTACACTCTGCAATCAATGGGATCCAATTAGTTTTGTGTGTTTTCTGCTTCCAATGTTATGACAGAAAAAAATCTACCAGATGACAATGTATGTTTTATGCTTTAAGGAGAATTTTTGCAGGTCATTAGTTTATAATGCAAACCAGCACATTGGGTACTTTTAAAGGAAAATGAAAGTGGGAGGAAAACAAGTTGAGCTGTTCAGTTCATACCATCATAAGAACCTGCATTTCTAGGCATTTGATTCAGGTAATGCCCTACCTTTTATATGATTTTAGTGGCAAATGCCTACAGTGACAGTGAAAGAGACTGAAATACACGCTGAGGCTTTTTGCAAGTAGCATCATGATATGCAGCATGTTTCTATGATAGCAGCTATCCCCAGAGTATCAATCATACATAAGAAGACCAGAACCGGATTTTCAATCCTCTTATCTCATCCCCCAGTGTCTCCTTTCTCTTCTATATTTTATAGGGAGGAGAGACAGAAAGTTGCCACAAGATTATTTCTGTGGCAGCTTCAACTCCCCCACTGGTTTTCTGCTCAATGCCTGTGACTGACACTTAGCTCTGCCTAAAGGATAAGGACAGGACAGACTTCTGAGTACCAATCAATGGGGCATACCACATGCTGTAATTGAAAAATACAGTGCTTCTGCAACAATATGAGGACTTACCACTTTTAGCGCAAAGCAGTGGTAAAGAGAATTGTAATATGTAGCTTGCACTTATTTTTATGGCACCTGTCTGAACATAGTTTAAAAAATGTGAACCTGAGCTACAGAACTTGAATTCTGTAATTCAGCAATGCTCAGATCAAGGTTAAGCTCCACTTTTTATTTCACGCGCAGAGCATGAGATCTTTTCAGCCTAATCACCTGTCTGATGTCCTGCTGTACCTTCTTTCAAGTTACCTGTTAGCTTGGCACAGGATGGGTCAGGTTGGAAGTGACCACAGTGGGTCATCTGGTTCAACCTCCCTGCTCAAGCAGGGTCACCCTAGAGGACCTTGCACAGGATTGTATCCAGAGAGATCTTAAGTATCTCCAGTGAGGGAGACTGCACACCTCCTCTGGGCAGTCTGTTCCAGTGCTCGGTCACCCGCACAGTGAAATGGTTCTTCCTCATGTTCAGGTGGAGCTTCTGTGCATCAGTTCTTGCCCATTGCCTCTTGTCCTATTGCTTGGCACCACTGAGAAAGGCCTGGCTCCATCCTCTGATACCCTCCTGTCCCATACTTACAGACTATGATAAGGTCCCCTCTGATTCATCTCTTCTTGAGGCTGAACGGGCCAGACTGCCTCAGCCTTTTCTCATAAGTGAGAGCATTGAGTTCCTTAATAATCTCTGTAGCCCTCTGATGGATCTGCTCCAGGAGCCCCCAAGTCTCTCTTGTCCTGAGGAGCCCAGAACTGGACACAGCCCTCCAGATGTGCCTCACCAAGCCTGACTAGAGGGGCAGGATCCTTTCCCTCAACCTGCTGGCAATGCTGTTCTAATGCACCCCAGGATCCCATTAGCCTTTCTTGCCCACTGCTGGCTCAGGGACAGCTTGTTCTCCACCAGAACCCCCAGGTCCTTCTCCACAGAGCTGCTTTCCAAGAGCTCAGCCCCCAGCCTGTGCTGGTGCAGGGCGTTATTCCTCCCCAGGAGCAGGACCCTGCACTTGTCTTTCTTGAATTTCAGAAGGTCCCTCTCTGCCCATCTCTCCAACCTGTCAAGGCCCTTCTGAAGGGTTGCACAGCCCTCTGGGGTATGGGCCACTCCTCCTGGCTTTTGAGTCAGCAGGGAACTTGCTGAGGAGGCCTCTGCCCCTTCCTCCAAGTCATTGATGAATTAGTTAAGACTGGGCCCAGTATTGACCCTTGGGGGGCACCACAAGTGACAGGGCTCCAACCAGACCCTGTGCTGCTGATCACGACATTCTGGGATGTGCCACTCAGCCAGTTCTCAACTCACCTCACTATTCTCTCAGCCAGCCCACACTTCCTGAGTTTGCCTATGAGGATGTTGTGGGAGACAGTGTTGAAAAGCTTGCTGAAATCAATTTAGACAATATCGACATCCCTCCAGGTAGTTGCTTCATCATAGAAGGCAATTACTTTGTAGAAGGCACACACACAGGCACAGCATAGTGGGCCAGTGTTAGTAAACCTGTTAAAGTACCCAAACTGCACACTCTTAATCTCAGGCCATTCCACACTATTAGGTGCTTTCCTTAGGCTCTTCTTTTATGGAGACTTCTCAAGTAAAACAATGCAAGATGTACTTAGGAAACATCTATCCTTCCAAACAGTGCATGTCCCCCTGCCTCCCTAAAGCATAAATGGCTAACCACCTGTAGTGACATGGCAGCCTGGGAACCAACCTGTAGAAAGTTGTCCTTAGGGCTCCTACTGCTGAGTGGAAAAACAAAAGAATCACAAGGATTTGCCTAAAGTCACAAAGCAGGTGAGTAGCACAACATTAAATACCACTGCTTTTTACCTTTCCTTCTGTCTGTGGTATCTAACGGGAGATTTGGCAAATTACATACCTTTCAAAAGATATGTGAATGTATTTAGAAACTCCTCATATGACTGTTCATGACTATTAATAAATTGATCAAGGATGCTGCTCTTTAACAGTTGTTCTCCCATGATCATCCACACCTTGAGAGTTGAACAGGTGTATCTGTTTTTGTAGGCTGGTTCTGCAATAGAAAGAAAAGAGCTACATATACCTGCAGGCAGGAAACAAATCAACAGAAAAGTCCCTAGTTCATATAGATGGGCACTAGAGAGTTTAATTTTTCTTCTCTCCTTGTGAAGTTCTGATCTCATCAGGGGAACTTTACTCAACATTTTTCCCAAAATTCACGTAGACATAGAAATTTTAAGTACAAAGAGAGAAATTGTGACCATTTCTGCTTCAGTTTATGACCTTGGGTAATATGGGCCACAGAAGTTCTAGCTTCTCTTGGTGTTATTTATTCTCTTAAGTTGTTCAGTTTTCCAACCCCTGCCTTCTTTGCAGAAACAGTGACATCCCTCATCAGTATGTTGTATTTAACAACCAGGACACACCTGTACATTCAAATTTTGGATTGAATCCATTATCTCCAGATGCACCACTCATTGTACCATCAAAGCCACAAACTCAGATTTTGTACCATATGGTAAATCACAATGACTCTGTGTGTGTGTGTGTGTGTGTGTGTGTATGTGTGTGTGTGTGCTGAGGCAGCACACAGGACATGGAGAGCATGCTGGCGCTGGACAGCCAGAAAGGAATGTGAAGACCACTCTTGAGAAGGGAACAAATGCTGAGAGCTTGAAGGAAGGGAGCTCCACTCTCCAGTCACACAGCAACAGCTTTGCAGCCCACCTTCATCACTTAACCAGACTCTGTGGGTAGCACCGGTCCTGAACCGCCCTTGGTGAAGCCTGCTGAAGTTCACCTTGCCCCTAACTCATAAAATCTATGTAAATGCATGTTAATAGCTGCATGATGCTAAGCACTTACCCATATTACTTATTTTTTATGCACACAGGTCCACACTAATAGAATCAGTATGGACACATAAACCTAATCAAGATGCAAGAACGCATTATACAAGTGCTTGATTTGAAGCATTTTATTTGAACATTGTTCTTCTGTTTCCTCTCTTAATTTACACAACACTAAGAAGTGGATTTGGGGAATGAAAGCTTAACTTTTCAGTGAAACTTCAACGATACCAAGGAAAGGCTGCCAATCTGGTACTTAAGTTAAATAAGATTGAAAAAGAATTTGCTTGGAGACCAGAAAGAAAATAAAGCATGACTTCTAACATAAAACTAATTTTGTTGCATTGTCTGCTTCCAAAGAAGACTAATGTTCTGAAGACATCAAAATACATGCACATCCACATGAACTAAAGTTTAAGTTTTCTAATGTTTTACAAAAATCCAACCACTATTAATCTCTCTGTGGACCGACCAAGCTGAATATAACTCACCAGACTCTCAGAGTTGTTTTATGTATATTACAGGGCTTTGAGAAGTAAGCAGTGCCTTCTATTCCTCATTATGGTTAAGTTATTAAAAATCATGACTTGAAATAGTGCTGTGATTATAAGGCTACTGTAAAAGAATATATATATATATATATATATATATATATATATATATATATATATAATCAAGAAAAAGTTAATAACTTTTTGTTTTTCTTTGGAGTCTGGTGTCTAGGATCTCTAACTCCCTTACAAACACTAACAAAATAAATTTAAAAACATTCCCAAAAAGAAGAGCAAACAAATATTATTCCCAATAGCAGATTAAAAAACATGAGTCACCAAGAATTTAAATGACTTAAAAACAGGTTAGTGGAGGGCTGACAGGAAATCTTGGATTAATTCACTCTAAAATGCTCCAGGAAACTAGAAAATTAATATGCAATTTGGGAGCATAGTCATATCCTTAACCAGCTGCATGACAGCTTTGTCTGTGAAAACCATGCTCCACAGCCACCAGATCACCAGCCTGAGATTCAGCACCCAGACTAGGTGATACCAAAATCATATATCTCAATTCTTACTCTGCTGTGCAGCTTCTACTTCCTACAGATTTGGGGAAACTTCATTTCAGATATTCCCTTGGACAGCTGTTATTGAGGTCTACAGTACCATCTCCTTATGGAGAGGAGAAACCAGCTAAGTCCTAAACTACTTTATTCCAGAGTCTCTCTTCAATGATCACCACACTATGTCAGTCACAGAAAAGTTTTGTGAGGTGAACAGCTGAAACCAGGCTGACCAGAAGACTCTCACCTTTGCTAAGGAGCTAACCAGCAGGGTCCACCTAAGTAAAAGGCTTCAGCATTCACCCAGTTCACAGCCTCAAGGCACTGACTTCTTTAAACTATCCTGAAAAAATGAAAAAATACACTGTAATGGATTGGAATCCTCCACAATTTATAAAGCTGGTACAATGACACTTTTAGGAATGAAATTACTCCATTGCTCTGTTAAAGATTAGATACTACTAAAATCAAAAACTTATCTTCCTTCTTCCCCAAAGCAATAAAACTAACTTCGAAGTGTGAAGGAAAGTAAAGGAAGGGTACCTGATCCTTTCCTTGTGCTGGCTTTAGATACTTTTAGAGTCAAATATCAGTAAGTGATGCATTCAAGCAGCAACTATGCTTTCTTCTTTTTGCATTTCACTCCTGCTCATCCATCCAAATGACTTTAATGAGGTTTCTTGAGGCGATCATTCATTAAGCTTTGCTGATCATCAGCAGATTGTGCAAAATCAATTTTATTTCTCAAAACGCAGTCTTCTTTTCTCAGCAGTTTAAGATAAATCAGAAATCTCTGCATGGAATCATAGAAGCAGGTCAAGTGAGTATTAGCATGACTTCAATTACAGAGTGATTAATTCTACTAAACAACACAAAATGTGGTAGAATATAAACTTCCTCGTTTATGTTGCGTTTTGAAGTGTTTTATGTTTCTTTAAACATTAAGGCAATGAAAGAAAAATCAAGATTATGAATTTTTTAAAGGAAAGAGCAGTAAGATAATTGTCTCTACAACTCAATAAAATCTTACATAGTTTAATTTTTCAGGGAAAAAAACTTCACTAGCATTTCTGGCACAGGTTCAAGTCAGGTTTTCACACTATGGATTTGCTCTCCTAGAAGTCATTCTCAATTAAAAAAAAAAAAAGACTGATTAATAAATGGAGTTTTTTTATAGTTCACTCATAGGTTCACGGAAAATATCCACTAGGTACACCTGTTATCAGGATTTTACAATCTATGTCTCCAAAAATCAGATTGAACATAAATACACTATTTTTAAATCTTACTGTCTTACCACTGGACAATGCCCCATCTTTTTTTCCTACAGAGCTATCACAGTAACTATACTGTTAACGATATTGTTACAGCAATGAAGAATGAGGTAGCAGCTTTGCAAAAAAAAAAAAAGAGATTTTAGGAGACAAGTGCACTCAGAATCAATTTAAGTCTATCTAGGTTCTAGCTGCTCCCAGAAAGGCCACCACCACCTTCACTTCCTCTTCACCTCCTGGTTCACCACTCCAGTCCATCTCTTGGGCAGACAAAATAAACTACCAATGCAAAACCTGAGAGTAAACAGAGCAAATGCATACATTCTGTTTTAAAGATATATTTTCCAATCTGCCTTTCAGCTGTACGATTCTGATTGTCTGTACAAGGGGACAATGGGAACGTGCAATGCGAGCAAAGGAAGGATGCAGGATTGCCCTTTTGGCAGCCTGTCATAGTTGCTTATGCAACCATGAAAGCACAGCCTCATCAGAAACACCCTCACAAATGGCCCAGAAAGCTGTGCCTCCTCCACACTGCAAAAGCAGATGTCAGCAGGGCATTTCTACACCCACTGGGCTGAGCTGGAGCCTGCAGTGCAGATCATCAGCCCCCACGGTGCAAAGAGGCAGGCAAAGCTGGAACTCAAACCTGTCCTTAACAAATGCTTGTTGTTAGCTATGGACCATGGCTGCTGCCTTAACAAACATCCCAGGATGGTGCTTTAAAAGTAGGCCAGGTGAAAGGCATGATTCTGGGAATTCCTGCTTGAGAATGACATAAAACATTTTGAGTCAAGCCGTTACCCATTTTCCTGAAGGCAGACTTGTCTTGTCTAGACATCTGCAAATTTACAGTTGCAGAAGAAAGCCCTCCCTGCTCTACTGTCCTGCCCTACTTTTCTCCCTCCCTTCTACCACCACCTGTGGGGATGCAGAGCTCCAGGAGCAAACACAAAGGCACCTAGTTCTGGCCACAAGCAGGTGCAGGTCAACCAAGCTGGAGGAAAAAACTAGAAGTTACAAAGGACAAAAACTTTCAGATGAGGTTCCTTCCAACATCTCGCAATTCAGTGTGATCTATGACAGCTAATCCTGTTAAAATCAACTGGATGTTTGCCATTGCCTTCAGCAGGAGGCCTTAAGGGCATACACTTAACGTATCAGCAATTCCTGTGGATGGGAGCTGCATCTGCTTGCCTGAGTGCATTACTGAGCCTGAGAGCTGACCTTTAGATGGACAAAAACATGTGCCGCTCATGCCCAGCTTGTACGAGCTTTTAAAGGATATATCCAAGGGCTTTAATTGCAAGCAAGCATATTGATCCTGTTGGATTTCAGTGCTATTATGCCAGTCCCGTACCTGAGAGGTTTTTTTAATGAATTTCCAATGCCTTCAAGAGTACTGCTGCCTTTAAAGACAACCTGGAGGCCTCACGGCAAGGGTAACATTTCATCCAAACTGCAGCAGCCACTGCCCCCTGGAATGCGATTGCCCAGGATCTGATAGTCAAAGCACAGCTGGATTCAATCAGACATTTTAGATAAGCCCTCCAAATAAAGCCCTCTCCCTCACAAGTTAAATACTGTTTACTGTCAGTTTTAGATGAGACAGAAAATTGAAGATTGTAGGATGCTGGACTCCCTGTGCCCTTTTTTACAGGTTTCAGCCTGTGGGTCCTGGCTAAGTATCTAGCATATTTGCATTCTGGCTGGCAAAACCTACACAAATGAGTAAGGCAGCCTTCCCTTTCCCTGCTGAGCTGGAGTGCATTACTGCAACCCACAGGAAGCCAGCCACATTTCAGCTCAGAGATGACTGTGTTTTACTGGCAGAAAATATGCTGAAAATCCTGGAAATATCTCAATGCAATTTGGAATGATTTGGGATGAAGAAGATGCAGACAATATATTACTTTAAGAAATTAATTGTAGAAGAAGAAAATCAAGTCAAATAAAGCATTTCCATAACAGCGAGCAACGTGCTGAAAACATACTACCTCTGTCAATGTTATTAAAATAGAAATTGTGAAGGAAAAGTCTATTTATTCCTTTTCACATGGGTTGTTTGCTAGTTAAATTCAGGATGGAA
This sequence comes from Acrocephalus scirpaceus scirpaceus, assembly GCA_910950805.1. Lineage (NCBI taxonomy): Eukaryota > Metazoa > Chordata > Aves > Passeriformes > Sylviidae > Acrocephalus > Acrocephalus scirpaceus. The sequence goes on from OU383780.1 coordinate 43,571,364, forward strand.
ATCCAAGATCTTCTTGCTATGACCAGGCCAGTTCTGAACATAATTTTCCCTACCACGTAGACACATTATTCTGAAGCTGCAGCTTCTCCAAAGCACTTTGCCACTGACAGTTAGAGACCAGCTTGGACAGACCATGTCCTCATCCAAAAATGACATGCTGTTGCCAAAAAACTTCAATGTCTCCATCTTGTCAACCACTGTAACTGGAAAAAGAATTTCTAAAGATAAGGAATGTCAAGTGGTAGCAAGAGTCTAAAACAAATGTAAAATATTAGAGTGACACAACTGGGGGACTGGATTTTTCACCTAAATATTTCATTTTGGTTTTTTTTCCGGTAGATCTTTGACCACAGACCCAAACAAGGCTCAGAATACACTTAGATAAGAAGCTGTCAAGTATTATCAAGGCCCTACTGAAAAGACAAATAAATGTGATCTGAATGCCCTTAAATTTGGGGGACGTTCTTCAGCATTCAGCTCTGCACCACAGTTTCCTTTTATCTTTGTTTCAGTAGAAAAGGCCCATATGGATGCTACAGGGCACAGTGCCTTAGCACTGCTGTATTTCAGATGAGAAACATCACCACATCCTATCTGCATTACAGTTATTCAATGTCTCAAGACAATTTTTGCAAACATTTGGTGTGTTTGCTTTGCTGTACTAATCAAATTCCATTTCAAGTTCCTTCTATTTCTATTCTCACAGCAGTTTCAAATGGGAGTTGAGATATTTCTAAAATATTGTGCAGCAGATGTTGTAACTCAGGAGTGGGTGAGTTAGGGCCAGGAAAACAAAAGCAGGGAGCTATGAAGAGTAAATTGTTTTCCAGGTTTTTCTGTTTATTTGTTGTGCTGTGTTATGCAAGTGGCTTATCCTCTGTGCCCCAGCACTGCTAGCTGTTGAAAGGATATGCTCCCAGTGGACTTCCCAACATCTCATTATTTGTTGTAGGAGGAAAGCACTGCGAAACTGATGAAAAACGCCACAGAAGGGTGCAAAGTTTTATTAGTCTTTCAAGGTTTGATCAGAAGGCCACTGAAGGAGAAAAAAAGACATCTCTAATTACTTCAGTGGACTTTGAGTTGGACTTTTTAGTCAGCCCTCACTCAGTGAACTGCATGCATTTGTCATTTCCTTTGCTGTGTTTCAATGTCATTGCCTGCTTGCAGCAGAGCATTCCTGGGGAAAGTAGTACGCCAATCAGCAAGAGTTGTTTTCTTGTACTTCCTACTGAAATTATTTTTTAACTCAAATTTTATTTTAAATTACATTTTAAAACAGCACTGAAAAATTCTGAAGATGATCACAAGATTGACAGGTTTAACAGTGTAAAAAAATTCAACCATGAAGAAGCATATGCTGCAGATATTTACAACCTAAGAGGCACCTGCTGTCACCCAGAGCTTGTTCCACAGCAAAGAGTTAAAGCTTCTGGAGGCTGGTGGGTTTCTTGTTGTGCCATCTGAAGACAAGAGAGGAAAGGAAAATAAACCAGTCACAGCCAGTTAGCCACAGTAGATCGAGTCCTCAGGAGCACATCTGCAAATTAAGCAGATAGATTCCCCTCCATCAGGCTGTCTCTCCATGCCACGAGCCCCCTGTGCTGTCACAGAAGATTCCTCATATTGCTCACATTTGAATCCAAATTACACAGAAAGATTACGGAGGACGCAAAAAACTGCTATCAGCCAGGTACGTCTAAATTACTGTTTTGCCCAGAGCAAACTTGGTTGATACATTTAGTAAATCTTTTGAGAAATACTATATAAAAATTTCCTTCCTTAAGCTTCTTTATGGACGACTTGAAACTTCTCTGTATGTCTGGACATGATTTTGATTGTGGAGAATTTGGAAACAGCACTTACTTTTCAGGGGCATGCTTTTCTGTTTTGGAAATGAAAAACCAGATCTGTCAGAGAAGAAAAAGCCCACAATACTGTAAAATCAATATAATTCTATAATAGATATCTGTGTTCATGCCAAAATAACTGCAAACTCATTAATGGTCAGCAGTGGGTGTTTGCCAGCTAAGATTCCACATTATCCTTCATTCCATTCTCTCAGTGTCCAATCAGTACAGCTCAAATATCTTATCTTTGTATAAATGAGAAAAGGTTCTTTGTGTTTGCTACAGTTCATAAGATCAACTCATTCATCATTCATTATTTTGCAGCATTCAAATTACTGTGAAATTATTACAAATAATACTTTCAATGCTGAAAAATATGAGATGTCACACTAAAACAGCAGCACTGATTAGTCATTGTTCTCCTGATTAGAATGTTTTTGTTGCCTAACTGGGTAACAGGCAAAGCACACAGGTGAACAAACCATCTCTGCATAGGGTCAAAGAGGACAAAAGTACTAAATACAGTTTGGGAGTGATTCAGTACCTAAACACTGTCATCTAGTGACATTCCATAAACCCTAGAGTTACTAGGATCTAGGACACAAAACAATGGGAGACTTGCTTCCATAGGAGAAGCTAGAAGATAAGGAAGGCTATCCTAAGGTATATGAAATGTCAGTTGCTGTTTAGGTCACTCAGTGCTACCCCTGTCTCTAAAAGTTGTTCATCCTGTACTTCTCTGTGAACACCTAATATGGTTTCTGAAATGGTACACCACCCAAAATTTTAACTATGTCCATCTATTTCCATAGTAAGCACATTTCAAATTACATTAGCTAATGCTTTTTAAAAACATCTCTCTTCATTTGATCCTTCTATAAATGTATCTCCCAATGCATGTATCTAAATCTGAATTCCTTATAATCTCTTCTTGCCATATAAACAACTCTTACCTGAAAAACCTGCTCTAAATACTGTTTAATTTTAAAATAAACACAAGGAGAAGATTTTAGTTTAGTTTTCTTCTTTCTTTTAGCTTAGCTTAGCTTCTAGTTCAGGTCTCTACTTCTTCCCAAATAGGGGGCTTATAAAAGTAATGCTGAGATTCTCATTTATTTGTATAATCCTTACAGCTTAACCTTTTATAAAAACATCAAATATGATGAAGCATGACTCAAGTCATCATAACTGGTAATTGTTTATATAACTCCCCCCTTCTCTTCTTATTCCTCTTTACTCCTTGTAAAGTCTCTTCCCCAGTATCTTGTGTTGCACCACAACAAAGGCATTTGTCTGTTTCCCTCTGCACTAGCCAATTCCAGTGTTGAGCACAAGCCACAAAAAAGCACTTTAAACTCTTTGCTTATAAGGTTAGATCTTCTGGGTTCCCCAAAGCTGTTCAGGGTTAGATGACCCACAGCCCAAAGGAACCAGTGTTATTGGAAGGTTAGAGCTGGAGGTCAGCATAGCCAAAGAGCAACCACACTGTATTGACACACTGTAATTAGCAAGAAAATACAGGAAAGCCAAAGTAATTCCAGCCAGTGCCTAAGGAGCTACTTCTGTACAAAAATCTCAGATAAATATTCCCTCCATTACATACTGAACTGTTTGCTTATGTAAAGTTCAAAAAAATATTACAAGATGACAAGGAAGTGTGTTTAAGTTTTCTTAACCAGTATATCCTGTGTGTCTATCAATCAAATAATTTTCACTGATCTTTCTCCACTCTGTATCTGCAGATTCTTCAGACAGTAAAATCTTCAGTACTGAGTACTGCTCACTATTTGGGAAATAGTTTATGACATTGTGGACACTAGTAATTGCCCTATTTAGAGATTCTTTAAGTATATGTAAAAATACAAGATGCATACCAATATGTCAGTTAAATTGTTTGCCACTTTTAATAGTCTCATTAGACTTCAAATATAAACCAGCAGTCAAATGTAGAATAGGATTGGTACAAGATAAAAAATTCTAATTTTCTCATACAGAACAGAAATTTTCTTACAGCATCTTCAGTATGGAAGACATTTCACTTTTCTAAAGATCCTGTAAAACTGAAGAAGCTAAGTAACCAGACAATATGAAAGAAGAGACAAATGACATCTAATCAAGTAAACCTAACTTAGTGCAAGCTCCTCTGATTATGCTATTTTTGAATGCTTGTAAGAAACAAGGAGCAGATTCCTGTTTAGCATATCACCTGAAGGTAAATAACTTCATAAGTCTTTCTTCATGCATAATAAGGACAAAACCTGCTGTGTACACTGACATGCTTAGAAAAGAGTTCACTAATTTAATTAACTTATAACCGAACTTCACCTCCAGTGCAGTACTCTAAAAAGAAATGTAAATGTAGAAAAAACTTACCACCTTCAGGGCAAAGGCATTAGGCTATACAGTGAACAGAACTCAACCATGATCTTTGGATGATTCCACAACATCAGATAGCCATTCCATGGATTGTTTTTCAAACAGATTCAGTAATGGCTATGCCTACCCTGTCTGTGTGCCCTGGCCTGAAAACACCTCACCTTTGAAAAACACTCCAGGGCAGATCCCTATTCTAGCACAGCAGTTCCCATCCCAGTTTGCAGACAGCAGTGCTGCAATATGGTACAGCATGGCAATTGATGTAGTCAGTGTAACCAGTTCCCATGTTTTTACAGCAATTCTTCCCCTGCACGATGTTGTTCATTTCCCCCCAGGTTTTGATGTCACGTAACTAGAAGATACTAAATCCTTCCTTAAAGAAGAAACCCTATGTGTCTTGGTTTTTGTTGTCAGAGCAAAATGAAAAGCAGCAACAAGGAAAATTTGAACCCAAAGATTAAAAAAAAAAAAAAGTAATTACATTTTTAAATGTAGGATTTGGTGGGGTTTTTCCTAATATTTAGCTCACACCTTTAAATTCTGGGGATTTCACAAAGGCTGGGACAGAGAACTTGGACATTTACTGAAGGGCACAAGTCTGCTGTCACCAAAAGGACACTGCCAATGAATCAGCCAGTTATTTCCCTCTTTGGTGTCTGTGCTCTCCAAAGCTCTTTCACAGTCAATATCCAGGCTGATTACATACCCTTCTTTCAGTCTTCAAACAAACAGGTTTATAAGAGTAAAAGATACCCCTTGAAACCTACTCATGAAAGCATGAGCAAAGCGCAGAGATGAAAGACAAAGCACCCTGAAGCATCCCCCTCCCCCCGCCCCGCTCCTAAACGCAGTCAACAAATCCTCACGTTTTCCTAGTAAACAAAACGTGCAATGGGAAGTTTCCGAGCACGGCCGCCCTCCGTCCCGCTGACTGCGGGGCCCTGGGGCAGGTTCCCGGCCGGGAGCGGGATGGGCCGGGCTCTCCTGCCGCCTCGGGCGAGCCCGAGCCCCGCCGGACGAGGCTCTCGCACCCGGGGCCCCGGGAGGCTCCAGCCCGGCATCCCGGGTAGCCTCGGGGCTACAGACGGGCAGGAAATCCCGGCTTGTGGCATCTCCGGCGCTGCTTCCTCCGCCCCGGGCACGCCGGGGCCGAACCCCGCCGCCAGCAGAGCGGCCCCGGCCCCGCGGCCGCACTCACCGCCGCCGGCTCTGGGAGCCCGCCGATCCCGATTCCCCGCGGCCGGGACAAGAAGCCAAGCGGCGGCCGGGCCGGGCCGGGCCGGGCCCCCAGCGAGGACTACCGGCCCCAGCAGCCCGTGGGAGCTGCCGTGCCCGCCCCGGGAAGCCGCCCCAGGCCGCGGCCTCACCGTGGGCGGGCTCCATGGGCCGACAGCCCATGGCGGGCACAAAATCCCCAACATACCGAGGCAATGGAGCGCACCTCATGCTTGATTCGTGTCTAGAGACGCAGAAAAGCATAGTGGGTTTCAGAGAGTGAACTGCAGTACAACTTCCGTAGGACTTATTCAAGACCTGTTAAATATTTGTGATAGGATCTAATGCATGTTTGATCTGTTTGTTTTGTTTTGTTTATTTTCTCAGCCACGGTATGGCCCAGTCAACAGACAAAATGTCGCTGCAGATGGTATCCACCATCAATAACTCATCCTTGCTTCAGCCGGGCTTCTCTCTCCTGAATTTTGATGGGCATGTTTTATTTTTTGGTCAGAAAGGATGGCCAAAGAGATCCTGTCCCACTGGTGTTTTCCTCCTCGATATAAAGCAGAATGAGCTCAAAATGAAACCTGCCTTCTTCTCAAAAGATTCGTGTTACCTTCCCCCTCTCCGCTACCCTGCTCTTTGCACGCTCAGAAGCGAGGCAAGGGCAGATGAGTACCAGTATATCATCCATGGTGGTAAAACACCTAACAATGAACTTTCTGATAAGATTTACTTTATGAGTCTGGTAAGCAAAACTAGCAAGAAAATGACGTTCCAATGCGTTGAGAAAGACCTGGGTGGAGACGTCCCTGAAGCTAGATATGGGCATACAATTAATGTAGTTCATAGCCGGGGAAAAAGCATGAGCGTTCTGTTTGGAGGGAGGACATATACTCCTCTTGCACAAAGAACCACTGAAAAATGGAACAGCGTAGTCGACTGTTTGCCATCTGTGTTTCTCATTGATTTTGAGTTTGGATGCTGTACATCATACATACTTCCAGAGCTTCAAGATGGACTTTCTTTCCATGTGTCAGTTGCCAGAGATGATACAATCTACATCTTGGGAGGCCACTCACTTCAAAATAACACCAGGTCCCCCAACTTGTACAAGCTAAAAATTGATCTGCCCCTGGGCAGCCCGGCTGTGACCTGCACCATCCTGCCAGGGGGGATATCAGTGTCAAGTGCTATAGTGACCCAGATCAGTGACACTGAATTTGTCCTTGTTGGTGGCTACCACTCAGACAATCAGAAACGGCTGGCATGTAATACCATAGTTCTGGAAGATAGTAAGATAGAGATTGTTGAAAGTGTGAGCCCAGAGTGGACACCAGATATTAAACACTGCAGAATGTGGTTTGGCTGTGATATGGGTAAAGGGTCTGTTTTGCTGGGCATTCCGGGGGCCAACAAACAAATAATCCCAGATGCAAACTACTTCTACATTTTGAGATGCAAAGGAGCAGAAGAGGATAAGGAAGAAGAATTGATAACACAGAATTGCAGTCAGACATCAGGTGAAGACCCTGGAGACTCTGCTCCATTTGAAGATTCAGAGGAATTTTGTTTTAGTGCTGAAGCCAATAGTTTTGATGCTGACGATGCTGATATTTACAATGAAGATGATGAAGAGGATGAATCAGAAACAGGCTACTGGATCACCTGCTGTGCCAGTTGCAATATTGACATTAACACCTGGGTCCCTTTCTATTCGACAGAGCTCAACAAGCCTGCAATGATCCTGTGTTCCAGTGGGGCTGGCCACTGGGTCCACGCGCAGTGTATGGATCTCTCAGAGACCGTACTTCTACGTCTCTCAGAAGCAAATGTCAAGTACTTCTGCAACAAGCACGTTGACCTTAATAAAGGGCTACAAACTCCCCAAAAGGTGGTGCGTCTGAAAAAGCCACCCATGAAACCATTGCGCAAAAAGAAAACCATGAAGTTATCAACATCAACGAAAAAGTCCTTTCTTCGGAGACTGTTTGAATAGATTTACACTGCTGATTTGTATTCACCTGGGAAGAAATGAAATTGCAGGCAAAGGCAACAATGGTTGAAGCAAAGTGGGTTGTTGGAGTTTGAAGAAATCTTCTTATTTCAGTTATCTCAATGTTTTTTTTAAATTTCAAAGCACATTAATTTTTTCTGTCTCTTATGTGTATTTTTGTAATACCCAGACAAGGACCCCGTCCTAGAGGGCACTGTGCAAACACACAGCCAGACACTGGTAAACTGTGTGCTGAATTTTAAGCTATAACTTAGTGCCCCAAAAGTTTAATGGAACTGCTGATAGGATAAGACATTATCCCATGTAGTCAGTACTGTTACCATCTGTCCATAGAGAACATTATATTGCTCGTTTTAATTTTTTATCTTAGTTAGTAGTTCTAGAAATATTTGAGCTAATTTATAGCTGCATTACTCCTGTTTTATGTTGGTGGAATGAGACTAATTACTCTGATTTTAAACAAAAGTAGTGGTTTAAATCCCTTGTGTCAGAAATAATGAAGTATTCAGGTACTGAGGGTCAGTTTTCTTCAGGGACTTCCATTATGGAAAGTTTACATATGGAGCATTTAATTCTGGATAATTAATTTTTTTATTTGGAGAGTTATGGAATAATTATCTGTCAGTTTTGGCTACAGTTGTGGAACATCATCTCACAGTAAAAATGAAATTGCTTTTTTTAAACTACTGTGATCATCAACTACTTTGTGTTTGTATTTTTAAAAATTTGGTTAGGTAATAAAGTTTGTAATAAAAATGACTGCATTTTTTCACATATTCATGGGTAAATCAAATACTGTAAATCCTAAAGTTTACAAAAGGACAGCATATATGCTTGGGGGGGTCTATATGAGGACTGGTAAGGGGTCAAGCTTCACAGCCGCCCCATGCTGTGAGCTCCCATTGACTTCAGAAGAAATTCCTTCTGATAAACAGGACTTTCATCATTTACTCCAGGTCCTCCACTACCCATTTCTTTCTCTGCTTTCCCAGGGTGACTGTGTAGAAGTGTGAAAGCTTAGAAGTGCAAACTGTAGATCAGAGTGATTCATTGAGCCAGTGGAGCATTGTGAAGGTAGAAACAAATGCAGCTGACTGCTCAAAACATGAGGAGAAGATTGGATTCAGATTGAAAAGGACATTGTCAAGGTTGAATAGCCCAAGAGTTTACTAAGATTTTTGTGGATTCTTTTATTGGTTATTTGTGAAGCCAATCATTCTTGACTTTATTTTTTATTCTTGTTACTGCTCCAAACATCTTTTCAGAAAATCAATACCAGCAGCACAACATTTGTGAGCCAACAATAATAGCTCAGTATTCACAGTCCAACTCTCATGCTGGATCCCTGAATAAAAAAGAAAAACAGGAGCAGCTGTCAGCTATTTGATCACTATGTGCAGGCCCTGAGCAGCCACTCCTTTACAAAGCAGTGTGTGGAGCACCGTATTCCTGTCAACAGAGACATGACATATCTGCACAGTACTCCCCTTAAAACCTTACCACCCCAAGTCAACAGAAAAGTAAAAGGCAACCATACAAAGTTTCCATTTACAAACTTTTCAGGTGCTGAGGGAGCTTAAAGTTTGGATTGAGCTTCTAAAGGGGAAGTATATCACCCTGATTGCCCTCTCTACAGCCTGATATGGGTATACATTCATAGATTTCAATGCCAGCTTCCCATTTGCATTGTCATAAGTTTTTCCAAGGAGTAGGAGTAAGTTAATATAATGTTCATGTAAAGTCCCTTCAAACTGATGAAATTCAATAGTCAATGTCGCCTTTTGTAGGTTAGTCATAGGTCTTAGAGAGCTGAAATTGTCGTCTTCATCATGCACTTATTTACATCAACCAAAAAAATCCACACCTACGTTAAAGCCACATCATCTTAACACCAACAAAAAGGGACACAATACTCACACAACAAAACTCTACCCCTTGCCACTTTGCCATTTTACAACAACAAAGGACTCCCCAGAATTACTAGGCTCCCCATAATTTTTGAATTCCCTGGCAATACCCAGTCTGAGTTTTTGCCTATTACCTCTGTCAGTTACTGTCATTATCTCAAGTTCCTTGGACACAGCACACTGTATGACAAATTTGTCTGCTAGTGCAGACAAATAAAAGGGTGGAAATACTTTGTAATGGGAAAGCTCAACACTGGCCTGGCAGAAGTGACATGTTGCCTGAGATAAAGCCTTGTGGCTCAGGCACTGGTAGTGTGGTTGCGGCGTATTGGGTGCAACTCTGAATTTCCAGAACTGACTCGTGCAGCTGCAGTGACTCTCTGAATCCCTGGGAGCTGAGAACAGATGCTGATCATGTGGCAAGCACAAGCACACGTTGTGGCCCCTTCCAGCCCTTACCAGAGCTGTTGTTCTTTACTTAACACTGTGGCTACGAAAAAAGCAATTCACAGTCGGACTTTATGTTATGCCTCACTGGGCCCATAACATAAGTGTATTGTATATTTGAGCTGTGTTTTTGTGGGTTTTTTTTTTAATGCATGGTTTATTTGAGTCGGAGGGGATAATTGTTTGGTTAAACCATGTCCCAGCTTCACAGTGGAAGGCTGTGCAAGCGGCATTATATCACATCTCAAAGACTGCAGCTACTGCAGGAAAAAGAAGTTGTAGGTAAAACAGAAAATATTTGAAAGGACTTGAACATAAAGAGATATTCAAACTTCAGCTTATAAAGAAGACACTTGACATAACATTCAAGACTGCAGAAAGTACCTAATTTCCTGAGTCATGTACTTCAAAAGCATTCATTGTCTTCAAAACCAGCTAATCAATACAAAATGTTTCTTGCTCAGGCAGGTTAGAATTAACAGATAAAATGAAGTAGATTTAAGTGCAGAAGTAAATCTCTATTGTATCTGCATCCAATTGGCCTGTGTGTTTTGTAACCACAGCAAGCAGCATCATGGTTCCCAGACACATTTTAGTAACACTGTATTGCTATTATCAGCTTCTATGAGAAGAATATATGGATTTTACTGCTATTGAAAGGTGCTTGGACCTTGAAGTACCTGATTAACTTACAGGAAAAGCACAAACTTTACTGGTAGCACTAAAGCATGTGTTGTACTTCAGAGTGACTCATAGCACCGATAGACCTTTGAAAGGAAAGGAAATAATGCAAGTGGGAGCTCAAAGCAGAAGGAAAATACTGAATTCAGATTGAAAAGGAATTTGTTAAGTTTATGTATTAAAGACATGTATGTATTAAAGACAGAAGGATTGGCTTACTTCTTTTTCATGACTGGTGGTTATCGCTCCCACCGTGTTTGATTTCCTACCCTATTCCATTTCAAACAAGACTAACCTTTGGGAAGGGCTTGAGCTTTTGAGTATCAAACTCCATTTTGTTATCTCTACTTCAAAAACCATGGCACTGGAGCCCATTTTTACTTTGGAAAAAAGCAGGACAATAGTCTTATAAACTCTCCAGTTTCTCAATACATAAATATGTACAGGAAGAACAGGACACTGGCCATTCCACAGATGTGCCGGACCTCCTTTGTGGAGGTCGTAGTTACTTGTTCACTTGCCCAGAATGCCCATCTCCAGAGGAAGAGTATTAAAAATGCACCTCTTGACCTCTCTCCTGATGCTGCTAGAAAGGCTGATAATTAAATCCTCTCTAATGTGTATTTTTGTATCATGGACAATATTAAACTTGATGAAAAAGGTGCAGAAGCTCTTTAAACACTTAAGGAAAAACTTAGTAGTTGCAGCTGGTCAGCTGCTTGACAATTACACCATATTCAGTCCCCTAAAGCAGTACTGTGAAGAGCTGTGACAGGCCTCAGTTATTCTTCATCTTATCCCCACAAGTGTACATGGAAAGTAAAATTCAGTCAGTTATTACAGATTTAGGAGTAAGGGAGTTATATCATCCTAATTTACCAGAAAACTGTCTGAGGCTTAGGTTTTTGCTTTAGAGGGATTCTGGGTTTTTTCCATCCAGCTTTTTTTTTTTACTTGAGATCAGATGAAAAAGCTAAGTTGGTGATATAGAGTCCAGATATTAGATGTCTGGTTATCTGATTACACAGGAAATCAGGTAGCTTAAATTGCTCATCATTAGTTCCGTTCAAACCAGTTGGTTTACATAAATCTCTTAACCTGTAGATATCATTGTAAGGAAGAAATAAAGATTTTTTTCTGAAGTAGAATAAAGCTAAGCTACAAATAATAGACTGAAAAGTAGACTGGAACTAATCTTTACAGCTTAACCTCTAGTGAGGAGCCAAACTTTGATGCAAAAGGCACTTAATGTATTAGCATAGTGATAACAGTGCAAGGCTGATTTTACATAAAATCTGGGATGGTATTTGTAAATGAACCAAAAGACATTTATAGACTAAATAAAACTAGTTTTATATCAGTTTAGTGTTCTGTCAAAAAGTTGCCTGTGAGGAAGGATGCTGAAAGGACTGCTGAGATGTCACAGAGTAATCTTCAATTGTGTTAATTTAGTGACTTCCAGAAGAGGGCTGGAATCTGCCTCTGGATATTAGAACAGCCTAACTGTGAAAAGCATCCACAGTTTAAATGAAAACGAAAACTATCACCAGGAAATTATGTGCATCGTTGAAAAGCTGTAAGAAATAAAAAGTCAGAAACTTAAATATTTATAAGACTTTTATTTTTAACTGGTTTAATGAAATAAGAAACTGTAATACAGTAAGAAAAAGCAAAATTATGAAGCCGTGCAGTGAAACAATGCAAATAACTCAGTGTAGTCAGAAATTAGGATCCTGTAAATATCTAGAGTTTGTTTCTGAACTACCTGACTAAAAATCAAAGCTGATTTGTTTAAAGACAATAGAATTATTCCTGTGAGGAAGAAAAACGTGTGGTAGCATAATCGTGGCTTCTAACATAGTTCATATCATTTATAACATGGCAATTCACAATACAAAACCCTGGAATAAAACAAAATAAAACCAAACCAAACAAAACAAAACAAGATAGGTAATGTGATTATATGAAAACTACAGTCAATACAATTTCAGAACAAGGCGGTAATTATTTACTGTGAATTACTGAAGGATTTGTACCAGTTATTTATGTAAAAAGAGAATGTGAAGGTTTGAAAGAGTACCATGAATAGAAGTCTCTCCATATTTCTAAAGCCTCTTCAAAGTCAGAAAGCTTAACAACAGGCTGCATAACCAAATGGTGCACCTGTGTGCAGTCAGGATTTGTTTGCCTTCCAGTGCATGGCTGTGTGCATGCAGCATCGTTATTTCAGCTCTGTTTACAAAAGCTTCACTTTCAGGTACCTGCCTTTTCAGTGTTTGTTCTAATGAGCTCAAAATTCTCAACTGATTTACAGAAAGATGTCAACAATGGGGAAATAGAAGATTAAACTAGATGCAAGTCTGAAAAAAGAGAAAAGGAAAAAAAAAATAGTAGTACCTCTCTGTGTCAGCTATCCTGCCCAGAGCTGGTAGAGTGTAAAATGTGACTTTATACCTTAAAATATCTCACAAAAGAATACTGCCACATGGCACTGCATTCCTCTGTCGTCACTCATATTTTGTTCACTTTGATGAGTTACCCCAGGATGTAAGGCTCGTCTTAAGAAATATACATACAAGGATCAAACTTACTCAGCCCTTTTGAAGACAGTGAGACCAATCACTTGCTGTTATATTGGCAGTCTGTTAAATTGAATTTGGAACTGGACAATGTTTCAGTAAGAGTCACTGAAATTACATGTGAAAAATTAATGAAGTCTGGTCCCTCACTCCATGGCGCATATGCATATTGGTAACAATGCATTGCTATGAATGACTTTGGATTACTTGGAATTCACTCCGTGCAAAAGGCAATGAAACCTATATATACCACTTAAATGGACTGATAATCACCATGAGATGAGTCAAGATTGTTAAACAAACCTCTAATTCATTCAAGCAAACTCAAGGATACAACACAAGGTAAAACAGCTGTCCCAAATATACATCCAGAGTAAAAAGAAAAGTGTGCAAATATTTATAAAATGAAATACATGCTGACCAAATATGAAAACTATATCTGCAAAACTATAGCTGCTAGAGAATGTTCTTTATACCTGCTATTTATACTCCCTAGGCAACAGCTCTATTTGTGGTCTGCATTTATTGGTAAAGAATGATATTTATATAAAACTAGTTTTTATGCTATGTAGGAAATACTTATTTTCAAAGAAATTTAAAAGAAAATTAATCTAGAAATAAACACTCAGTAAGTGCAGATATACATGATACACCATACAGAAAATGCTGTAGCTCTCGTGACTGCTTAGAAAAAAAGACATTATTTTCAACTGCAGATTTTGACATTGTGTTAAATTATGTTTAAAGAAATATGTTAAACTAAAATCCTAAATTACAGACTATTTTTAAAATAGTGATTTAATTAGTTGAAACCAAAAGAAAGGCATAATTAGAATAACATTAATATTTGTACTAATTACTGGCTCTTAATTCTATTTTTTAATTGTCCATAAATGGTAAATGCCAGTAACCTTAAAGATACAGTAAACAACATGAAAAGATACTACAAAACAAACCTCAGACCATTAATTCTTTTAAATTCACTGTTCACATACACTCAGAAACCAACTTCTGCCACATCAAAATGAAAAAAAAAAAAGTGGATTCTTTTAGATCCGTGCTTGTTTCCGCACTTAATCTTGTTACAGAAACATTACTCCAAACACAGTAACATCCTAGCCACAGATGCAGATCTGAAAGGCTGGATGATTTGAAGGCATCTCAGGTACTTGAGTATGTTTCATGAATATGTCAGTGAACTAAAGTCATAATTTTATGAATTATGAATATACTAAATATCACTTCAGAAAGACAAATACCAACTAAACACTGCTGTAAAAGTGAAAAATATGGCATGAAGAAATTTCAAGAGAGTTTATTGCTTTTTAACTAACCATGTAAACAACTATCTTTGAGGCTAATAAATTTTATCCCTCTTTTACAGATTTGGAAAATGAGGCTGTGCATGTGGTATATCCCAGGTGAGAAAAAGTTCGGTATCAGATAGAGCTGGAGTACAGCAGCAGCAGTCAGGGAAATATCCTACTGGCATGTATCTGATCACAGTAATAACCATCTCCTGAGAAATGGGACTGCTGTGACTAAAGTCACTTGGTGAAACTGTGCACCTAGTGGTATTGATGAGGATTTACTGGTGACTTCAGTGAGGCCAGGAATTCATTCAATAAAATTGTACTAATGCAAATTGTAATATATACTGAAGTTACTATAGAAGTTTAAAATGCTCATGAAGCAACAAACTACACAGCAGAGCTTGAATGTACTTTATATAATGAGATAACCACGAGGTACAGTAAATCCTGATTTAGGAGCACAAGTACAAGTTTGCCTTTCAGAGTAAACAAGCTACGATAAAAATATCTTTTAAAAACTTCAGCTACCTTTCCTATATCTTCATATAGTAAATTAGCATGATGATACCATCATCTGCTCCTAAGCAGTACTACAATATATATGTCAAATAATAATATTTCTAGAGTATGTGACATCAAAGTTTGCATCTTTAGTAAGTATTTTCTACGAAAATAACTGAACTTTATCCCAAAACAATTATCCATCTATCTCACTGATGAATCTTTACTTATAAAACCCAAAGAACCATCAAGAAAATAATCAAGCCCTCTTAAAAAGTAAATAGCAAAATATTCAACAAAATGCAAACAAAACAAACAGCAATGCTCCTTTGCAGCAACTGTCACAACTCTCCTCAATCATATTCCCTCCCAATTAAAACTTGCTATAAAACCTTGTTTACTTTGATTTTATCCCTTAGAAAGAATATGACCAGAACAAAACAAGGACCTTTCTTTGCAATTTTTTTCTGCTTTCATCTCTTATCACAACTGGTAAATGCACCAGTGCACTGCCTCTTGGAAACACCTAACACACACTGTGTTTATTAAAGGAACTCCTCTCAGCACTTTAAGAGGGAGTGTAAATTTCAGACTTCTCTGTACCTCTGCAGGTTTGAAGAAGAATCTGATTCCTTGCAGGGAGATACCATCACAAACCCAACACCAAAGATGCTGTACATTCAGAGTTCTGCTGAATCATTGTTTTCCAAGACCTCCAGTGGCAAGGAGTCACCTAAACTACCCCCGGAATCAATGGTGAAGCTCTGGCTTTTTAATGTTTTATGAGCATTCATGAACTTCTGGAGGTACTTGGAGGTATATAGCCAGTGGTGCTTCAAGACATCCTCCATCTCATAGACTTTGGACTGCCTGGCATTCATTTTTCGGAACCTCCTAAACAGTTTGTTTCCAGACTCATTTCCTTCACTTGCCCAGGCCCCAATGGACCCATCTCTTTCAATGATCTCAGGAACATGAGCAAGTGTTTTGTGGAAATAATTTGTAATCTTGCCCTCATATCTGTACTTGAACTTTGTAGATAAGAGTTCTGCAAAACGCTGTGAATTGTAGCTATACTGGCACAGCAGTTCTGGGCATTCTTTGGCAGGACATGAGGATCGCCACACTGGCTTCATCTTCAGATAAAGGTCCATTAGTTCTTTTAGGGCTTCATGCCTTTCCTCACACTTTATTAATTCACATACTGCCTCTACAGTCTCTTTGGACATAAGCTTTCTAGCAAAATTGCCACTCATTTTCAACATAGGCTTCAAGTTCATCTTCTTCCTGAGGTGTTTGTCAAGAGCCAACTGCCACCTCTTCCTCTCCTCTTTAGACACGTCAGGATTCTTGTAAAGTTCACCAATCTCCATCTGGAAAATCCTGTAGAATTCTGTCGCATTGCCAATGTCGCAGTGCAATGCATCTATGGAGGGAACAGTCTCAATAAAAGGTTTGGCTGAAACACCCTTCACTCTGTCACGGAGCTCATCAACAGACTCGTGGTATGGGTTGGACCTCCATATTTCATATCGCTCCAGATTTTCAGCATGGCTCCTGGTTATGGAGTGGAAGACCAGATTCTGGGATGCCTCCAAGCGGGTGGCATCACATAGGGTACAAATGTAAGTGGAACCTGAGGCCTCCAGCCCTTCCACTTCCCGCACAAGTTTCTCATCATACCCTGTACCCCTAAAGACAAATCTAAATGTTCTCAGGATGCCTCCCATTTCAAGCAGCAGTTCACTGTTTTTCATAGCCTCTCTTTCTGCTATGAGGGGGCTCAGGATTGCCGTCAAAGTTTCATGATCTGATTCATCAGCCAGCATAAGGCACAAGGGCTTACAGCACAACTCTGAATTGGGCTTTACTTCCTCAAAGATCCTCTTGCTTTCATTCCCATGTGCTATAGAAATGTTCATGACTGTGAAGGAAAAGCGAACGGCCTTCTCTGGGACAGCAGGCCCACTTCCATGCTTCTCACTGACATCTCCCATTCCGTCACAGGACTCTTTTACTACCACAGTGAAGGGGCCATTCAAATAGTCGTCCAGGTTTTTTTCTTTCATGCCTTCCAAGATCTCCTCCTCCATGTCTTTTAAGGCACAAACCAGGGCTGCATCATATCGGAAT
This sequence comes from Acrocephalus scirpaceus scirpaceus, assembly GCA_910950805.1. Lineage (NCBI taxonomy): Eukaryota > Metazoa > Chordata > Aves > Passeriformes > Sylviidae > Acrocephalus > Acrocephalus scirpaceus. The sequence goes on from OU383780.1 coordinate 43,588,386, forward strand.
CTCTTTGCAATTGTGTCTACTGGGTAATCATCAATGGAGAGTGGCAGTCCTGATAGTCCATCTATAATTCCCACTTCTGTGTTAGTGGATACATTTTTCAGGGGAGGTTTCCACTCAAATGGGTGATAACCTGGTAGGAGGGCTTTCTCAGCAGTGCGAAGAGAATGCAAAGGCTGGAAGATCTGCCTCCCAGTGACAGCTTTTACTGTTCTATACATTTTATGATACTGACTACAGCTGAGAAATGTGTTGATTCGGATGGCCAGACAGACAGCGGGATGAAGTCCAGATCCCTTCCCTTGCATTATAGCCTCCAGTTCATCTGCTTGTTTGTGTTCATTTTTTGCTCTCAAAGCTAGCAGGAACAAAGTCATGCATACAGCCTTTATATCACCACCCTCTTCTTTCTCAGCAAAAGCCTTGACTTGACGTTTCAGTTCCCTCAGACGATGTTTCTGAGCTCTCCTCGTCAAAGACAGGAGGTGCTGCCTCGGTCGGCCACCTTTATTTATGTAGCTGTAGAGTTCTCCATCTTTCATCTCCTTGTGGCTGGAGAGGTGTTGGCCGTATTTTCCATGCAAGATCTCTTCATCACATTCCTTTACAGGGCATTTTATACTCAAGTTATCAAGGATGTTTAGGAAGGATTTCACTGGGGTAACCAGATCAGTAGGAAAGCAAGGATACCAGCAGGAGGGGCAATAGCTGCCCATAACCCTGATACATTTAAGGATGCAAGTTCTGCAAAATAAGTGTCTGCATGTTGTTTCCACTGGATCTGCCAAAATATGATCACAAATCTGGCAAGAAATGGATTTAATGAAATCTACTGGGTAATCAATTGCAAGAAGCTTGGTGCTGAGATGTATATCCTTGCAATTGACAATCTCTTTAATTAAATTTTTGTTGTTTATCTGTGCTTGGTTCTTTACACCTCTGTTTAGCCAAGCACGTTCCCCAGTGGTTTTGACACGTTTGCCACGTTGTACACTTGGGGGCTGGTTTCTTCTCTTGACTCCTCGTCTGGTAGTATGGCACACATCACAGTTTGGGGAATGGGGTTGCCACTGCATTGTGCTGTTCCTAGGAAAATATACTTCGCATAGAGTATTACTGAATTTTCTGTGTATAATACTCCAACAGTTATGACAAAATCGAGTGGGATGGATAGTATCAACATCCCCTCGCACATCAATCTTGAAAACCTTAGCAATAAGATCTGGCCAAGAGGTTGCTGTTTTTTCTTTCTTTCTCAGAAGGCACAGAGTTTCATCATCCACTGGCCCATGCACTGGATAAGTTTTCTTGTAACAATCAGTTTTAAATGAAACTCCACAGATGCGGCAGAGTTGCTTCAGATTGTTCTGATGAGCTCTATTGTCTTGTGTTTTCATGGCATGGGCATCTTCCTCAAGTCCCTGCCTATTGCCCGTTAACTCCATCTTTTCGCCTTTTGGCGCTGCTTCATCTTTATGCAGGATGACTTCTTTGTTTGAAGAAACAGCCTCTTCTGCCTGATCTTTGTTTATGTGCTGGCTGTCATCAGAGGGAGTTTTTTCAAATGGCCGCAATTTGAAGAGCTTGAATTTCCATTCAGAAAATTTTGTATATGTATGCTGAAGTTCTTCAGGTAGGTCCATTTGTGATGCTGCTGATATCTGCAGTCTCACAGAAACCAGATCACCTGAGAAATAGAAAGATGTAAGTTAGCTTATTTTCCAAAATTAATAATAATGCCGTGATTTTTAATAGAACAGTTCTAATCACTTTAACTAAGAAATACTTTGAAAGTCATTACTCATCCAAGACATCTGCTGAACTGACAGGCCCTGAAAAAGCTGTCCACTTAATATATGAGATGAATTGCCAAACTTATTTTGATTTTGGTCCTAGGGCATCACATGCCTATTTCATCAGCTGTGCCCCTTATATGAGGCCATCCTAGTCATCCTGTAGTAAACATCCAAATCTTCCCCGTCCTTCTTTTGCTTGATGGAGCTTACCATAAGTAAAGCTACTATAGACAACTGCATTACATACTGAAAGTCAGTGATTTTTTTAATGTGAAACTGAACTCACTTGGTGCCTGAAAGGTAGAATTTTGTGTGTCCATGCTATATTATCTAAATCAGCAAACCCAGAGCTCTCATGTTACTTGTTAGTTCTGAATCTGGTCAAAAGTGTTTCATAGGTGGCATTCTGCAGGGGCAGAGCAGCACACGCCACTCAACCCCAGTGTAGACTTTATTCAGGCCCCAGTTTTGTAAGGTACTTTAGCATGTGCTTAATGGGTATGAGTAGCCCCACTAAAGCAGGAGAAGTGTGTCCTCTGTTGATGCAAAGCACTGCAGTTCCCTGAACTCCAAAGGGAATACAGCAATGCATACTGGATTCAGATTTGATTGTGAGAGAATATATATACATTGTACATTAGTCTTTCATTTAAGTACCTTGCTGAGATCTCTCTCTAAGGATTACTGGTACTGGAAATCTGAAAATGTCTGTGCAAATTTGACCCTAATTTTAGCTTTCATAGAGGTGCAGCCAAAAGTAGTATCAATGTGGTTTCCATGGAAATATGGTGTGTATAAAAATAAATACAAGACTTTCACCTGAAACACAGAAACTTTTTGCTACTGCATCAGACCCAGAAAATAAAATTTTATCGAAACAACAAGAGTGACTAACCTATTTTTCATTACCTGGCTATGAGAAATGCACATGGTAAACAAACAGTATCGAGAAAATTCATTTATGTCTTCTGACTTATTTTAGTTTTACTGCTATGGTTGGTGTGAGTAATAAAAATAAGGAAGACTGTACCTTGAGACAATGCACTAGACTAGAAATTACATAGCTGTGATTTCTTTTACTGATTTTATCATCACTTAGCAATCCACATAACTTGCTAGAAGTCTCAGTTTGGTGTATTTTTCAGAAGGTGTCCTTCATTAGGTAATATATCCAAGTCATGGTCCAAAGTGATGATGCCCAAGTCATGGTCCAAGTTTCTGAGATTATTTCATCTATAACCTTTCAATAAAGCATCATTTCAGTACAGCCCTTCAGAGTCTGTTGGGAAAGGTCTGCATGTATGAATTAAGTTCCACGTCCAGAATGACACAGCAGTCAGATTAGCTCTTTCCTTACAAGCTGGGTTTTACTTTAAAATTATCCATTAGGTTTGGCAACTAAAATTTGGGTTTGTTTTCTTCCCAGCTTCTCATCACTCCATCCCACTGAGAACAAGCTGCCCATACCACTGTCCCCATCTGCCTACATTGCTCCGTCCAGTTGCCTATACTCCTAAATATCTCTGTCTGCACTGCAGTCCCCTGCTGTCCAATGCTGATCCAGCATGGCAACGAGCGTGCTTGTATTCTGCTGTTCACAGATCTGTGAGGTGCAGCTGTGCACAGATGTATTCAGAGCATTACTACTGTCTCACTTTCTTGTCTGCATCTAGCGACAGACTTGGTGAAATTTATGCTCTGAGCAGTTTCCCCTGAACTATTCATTTCCCCTGAATAGTTCTGTGTTCCTACCACCTGCAGAGTAATTGAATACCTAGTTGCCCTATGCTGCCCACAGATCCTTCTCTTCTACATAACACCCTATGCAATTTTGTGTAATTTTACCATCACCAGCAGCACCTTCAGAATCTCTTAAAGCATGTGTAATGCCTCTTCGGGATGATATGAAAGTCATTGTAAAGAAACAGCCATCACGGGGTATATTTAATGCAAAATACTTAATACTGTCTCTGCTCTTCTGACCCTTTGAGTAAGAGCCACTGCAGTGCCAAACTCATCTCCAAAGCTATGACCTGACTCTTGCTACTAATCACCAGCTCAAATGAATCAGACAGGGTTTACCCATGCTAAAGGAAAGTTCAAGCAGTTTGTTCTTTTCGTCTTTCATTGAACATGTCCTGGAAGAAATGAATGACAAAGATGCCCTCTCAGGTTATCAGACCTTCACCTTCTGCAGTAGTTAATTGTTGCCAACAGGCTACTCATCAAAAGCTTTTGAATTGTCTAGCTCCCAGGCAGTGGAGATTACAGCAGCTCTCTTGGGAGAGCAAGAACCATTCCCAGTGCTAGGAATATTTCCTGCTACTCTTGCAAAATGTGCCTGTATTCTGTTATTCTAGTTGGGGTCATGTTGAACAATCTTTTTTCACCTTGCCTACCCCACTCAGATTCTTACAGAGGGAACCCCAGGCATGAATCTCCAGCCATGGTTATTTAATCAACTCAAACAGCTGTGTTCAATATCGCCTCTTTTTCTCTTGAAAAGGGAAAAGAAATCCCTTTTTTCTTCCAGATCACAGTATTTCATTCATTTCTGAAGACAAGCAAGATTACAATACTTTTGTTCACATCAGGGAAGACTTTGCTTTATAAAAAGCACCAAAATGAACAGAACAACCTCTGAAGTGAGGAAGCACATAAATCATTGACCTGCCCATTAAACCAGGACAAGGAACCAACACTGGGATGTCCTACAAGCACCTGGGATGCTGTCATTAATACTGCTAGCCTACCTTCAGCTTGCTGTCAGTTTGTAGAGCTGCTGCTATGTCTGCCCAGTTTGTTCCAAATGTCAAGCTTGTTTGCTGTCTCTCATGCATGCTCTCACTCTTTCTGTGTTCCCTCTGCTTTTTAAAGACACTGCAGTGCTGTTTATCTCACTTATCCCTCTCCCTCTGAGTTCCCCGTACAACACTGGTGCTAACCACAGTTTATTTGAACTGAACACAATACAGAACTCTCAAATCCAGGTGGCACCTGGCAATTTATGAGGCTTAACCACAAAATTCATATAAACAAGGTCATCTCGTGTGAGACTCCTGGGCTCTGAGATAAGTATGCAGACTCTCTCTGAGGAGCACCTGCAGTGTTTTTTAACACAAAGTTTGCATTTAGCTTTCTTCTTTGTAGTTTTATAACTGGTTTCTTCACTGTTAACTCACTGAGAGGAGAACCTAGTCTTGGTCACACTGGTGTTCCATGTCAAAGCTATTTCATTGAAGGCAAATGTCTCACTTCCCCAGCCAACCTTCTGCAGTTTGGGTGAATGACAACAGGGACCACAAAATGTCCATGCTTCTGATGGCAGTATTTAATTTTCATGGATGTTACCTCTTTACTAATGTGTATCTGGGGTCTTGAAGGCCCTGGGCAGGCAGGACAAATCAACAATATAAAAGTTGGTTACATACTTATTGAGTAAGCGGTAGGTATTACACCAGGTATGGGTTACAGGTGACCACAAACAGTGGCCAGCAGTCTTTTTCCTGAAAGCCCAAGAAGAAAACCTATGCTTAGTCTTCACAAAGCAACTATCTCAAAAACTGACTCAAAGTGGAAAGATGCTGTCATATAAGAGCACCCTGAAAATTTTCAGTCTCCACACACAACATTGTGCAAAAATTCTAGTGATCCATCAGGTCCTTTCAAATGTGAATGTAAGTTCACACTCCAGAAATAGGAATTTGCAATAGCAGAAAAACTACATAAACAGGCATTCCCCTTTATCCAGAGACTTTGTGATCCTGCAGGACTCAAAATCCATTTCTGACTTGCATATTTTTCCCTGAGAAGGTGGCTGAGGGAGGCCACTGTGCTTACATTGCAGCTCAGGATCTCCCAGTTAATGCACCTCTTACCTGATGTCAGCCAGAAGAAAAATCAGCAAAAGTTGTAGTAGGTGATATTTGCTATAGCTAAAATAGGTGAGAGGACTCACACTCCTTTATCTACTCTGATCTTACAATGCTTTCAGTTCTTAGAATCATAGAAGCCTCTAGGTTGGAAAAGGCTCTTAAGATCATCAGGTCTAACCACAAACCTAACACAGCCGAGTCCACCACTAAATCTTTTCCATAAGTGACACATCTGCATGTCTTTTAAATATCCCCTTGGGATGGTGACTCAACAACTTCTGTGGCCAGCCTGTTACAATACTCTTCAACCCTTTTGGTGAATAAATTTTTCCTAATATCCAACTAAACCTCTCTTGGTGCAACTTGAGGCCATTTCCTCTTGTCCTGTCACTTGTTACTTGGGAAATAGCCCAATCTCACCTTGGTACAATGTCCTTGAAAGGAAGGCAGTTGTAGAGAGCAATAAGGTCTCCCAAGCCTCCTTTTCTCCAGGCTAAACAGCCCCAGCTGTATCAGCTGCTCCTCATAGACCTGTTTTCTAGACCTTTCACTAGTCTCATTGCCCCAGCACTACTCTTGTAGTGAGAGGTCCAAAACTGAACACAGGATTCAAGGTGCAACCAGTGCCCAGTACAGAGCAACAATCACTTCCCTGGTCCTGCTGGCCACACTATTGCTGATTCAGGCCAGGATACCATTGGCTTTCTTGGCCACCTGGGCACTGCTGGTTCATTTTAAGCTGACTGTCAACCAGCACCTCCAGGTGCTTTTCCAGCCATTCTGACTCAAGCTATTCTTGTTAGATGATGTCTTGGAGAAGTGGTTAGTCCTGAGTTTTTGTGCCGCATGAGAGGCTAACAGCACTTGCAAACCAGTGTAAAGATTCATGCCAAAGCAAGTAATGTATGGAGAAAGGAAACAAAGTATAGATATTTATAGAATATGCAATGAATGGGAAATTAAAAGGGTTTAGAGACAAATATTGATGTCCTTGCTCAGATTCTGACACACACAAAGCCCTAATATGAAATAAATCCCAGTCAGAAGCATCTGAATGGGAGTGTCAGGATAAAGTAGAACAGAAGCTCTAGATGTCATTCCAGGCCAAGGCAGTGTGGGACAAGGATGTCATGGCTGAGGCATTTCTAGACATCTGAGAACATTAGATGGGTAGGGCCTGAGCTAACTACTTTGCTGTTCTGCCTGAACTTCCTAACAACCTATCTATTTTTACTATTCACTCCTTAGCACTTGGAGAGACCTTTTAAAAAAAAAAAAAAATCAGGTCGAGCTGCAATGCCAGATATCAATCAAAATCACTCTCTGCAGTCACAGACTGATTTCCTCTCTTATCTTGAAATGGCAGGCACAGTTCCCTGACAATATGCATTGTTAGGAGGAATTTGAGGCTTTTGAGAAGTTTAGCAGATCTCTCCCTCTGGGGTGTTTATTCAAAACTTCACCCAGGTAGCTGGCTGCCTGTCCTGTTCTCCCTCCCCAGAGCCTGAATTCCTGTGCAAACCCACACTGTACAGGCATCAGCTTCCTTATCAAAGGAACTACATGAGCATATATAAGCCTAGTCAAGTGCTTTTCTTCCAAGTATACAGGAAATCACCTTGGAAAAATACTGTCTCACAGGGATACAGCAGGCAGCTAAAGATTTTAATTGATCTCAAATTGCTACAGCTTTGAGCGTGTTTTGTGTCCGTAAAAGCACAATTGCCGAACAGTTTGAGCTGCACAGAGCCAGTACTGGAAAATGTTTTCCCTGTGCAGCTGGCACCACCGAGTGGAGAAAAGCATTTTTGCATTCATTTCTGTTACAACATGGACATTAATACGTGATAAGGGGCCTAAACCTTACAGATCTGAAAACTTTTCTGAATAAAAGAATTAATTTATTCTTGGAATAAAATCTCCAGATAAGTTCCTTGAATTCTCAGTTAAAATAGGTTGGACATCAGTGCCCCTGACACCTTGCAGATTACAAAAAATAGTATTTTTCAGATACACAAAACCCACCATCTAAAGATATCTGTTTTACAAAGCCATGCAATGATAAACTTCCTTGTTTTACAGCTCATGAAAGCAGCATACAGTATGTACACTTGGCAGGAGAAAAGGGGTAGCTTTATCATCTAACAAGAATAGCTTGAGTCAGAATGGCTGGAAAAGCACCTGGAGGTGCTGGTTGAAATTTGGCTAGTCTCCAGAGCAGGTCCACAAGATTTCAATTTATTTATGTATGTAAATGTTGTTATTTCTTTATTGTGATACTTTGGAGCCCTATCTGATGGCCCAGCTATTTCTCTCTCCTAACTCTTTAGCTTCCTGGCAGGTCTTGGCAAAAAAAATGTGTTTTGGACACAAACAGAGGTGTGCATTAGGGTCTGGCACAGCCTTGGCTCCGGGAGCAGCACCCTGCAGAGGGAGACAGGCGCTCCAGCCATGGAACAATCCGCCGATTTCCAGCTCCGAGGGAGCATGGCATGCAGACAGAAACACTGAAAATCACTGGAAAACTGCGGCCTCCAGCAACTCCCCCCCGCCCCCAGTTTACATCCCCCCCAGACATTGGGAACAGTTTGTTGGATTTAAATGTGTGTTAATCAGAGATTCTTGCCAAGAAAACTCCCTAATGCAACCAAACCAAATTCCTCTCGTTCATTCCTAAGGAAATGAAGCTGTCTGTGTTCACACTGTCCCGGTATTTCACTTCCTTAAAATTCCGCTGTCAAAGCCACCGGGAGAGGTTCCTCCCTGCGCTCGCCCTGGGGGAGGCAGCGTACCCGGCTTCGGTGCCTGCAGGAGTCCCCACGGGGCAGCTGAGGCGGGGAGAGGAAGTTGTTTCTAATAAGCACTTGGTTTGCACTGAAATGGCTTTTTGGCCACTCCCAAGCCATCAGCACGCACACCACCATCCCCAGCACGCCCCGGCTTTCAGCGCCTCGTTTTTAAACAGCGCTCAGGACAGAGCGGAGCGCATGCTAATGGCTCTTCATTAAAAGCATCAGCAGCGCGGGGTGAACGCCGGCCCGGCAGGAATTCAGCCACCGGCGGTGCCAGTTCCGTGTGTGCCGGGGCGGGGTGACAGCGACACCGCAGCGACACCGCAGCGACACCGCAGCTCCCGCGGCCCGGCCAGCCCAGCCCGCCCCGCCCCGCCCCGCCCCGCCCCGGCGGCGCTGCCCCTCCGCGGCGGCAGAGGGCGCTGCAGCGGCCGTGGCGCCCCGGGGGCCGCGCTCGCTCCGAGCCGCTGCTCCGGCTCTTCCCGAGCAGAAGCGGAAGCGGGCGGGGAGCGGCTGCGGGTCGCGGTGAGTCCGGCGGAACGCGGGGGGCGGCCGGGAGGGCGGGGGCTGCGGCGGGCCCCGGCGGGCCCCGGCGCCGGAACCGGGGAGCGAGGCCCCGGCTGGACTCGGGCCGCCGCAGGCGTTGTGGCGGCGCCCGCCGCGGAGCGTTTTTCCCCCGGGCCGGGGCTGCCGGCTGGGGAGCGGAGCCGCCTCCTGCCCGGCCCCGCGGAGCCCTTCGGCCCCTTCCACCGAGCTCGGGGCTCGGCGCCGGGCCGGGCCGGGCCGGGCCGGGGGTGCCGGGGAGGGCAGCCTGCTCTGGGTCAGGGCGTTGGTGGGGCTGGGGCGCCCCGGTCTGCGCTGCTCCGGAATTGAAACCGCGGCGCAGCGGGGCTGAGCCCGGCCCGGGGCTCGTAGTCGCTCTGGGTGGCCTGGAGGGTGGGAGCCTGGCCGCAGTGACTCTGTCCTGCCTCTGCCCCGGCGGGTGCCAGCGACGGCGGGAGGAGGCGGGGGGGGCTCTCGGGCTGTGCTCCCGCTTGTCTCCAGCACATCAGCTGAACTTGGGCTGTGTTTTTCCCACCGTTAAATAGAGACACTCGGTAAATTCTTCGGGAACGCGTTAAAGGGTAATTTGCAAGACAGGTTACTGTTTCTAAACCCGACAGCTCATATTCTCTAGTAGAGACTGGGAGTATTTAATATTTACGGTAACTTTGTTAACATGAGTAATAAATTATGACTTCAGTAGTAATTTCCATCAATTTCGTCTGGCTCGAATAGGTCACGCTGAGTCTTTTCGTACTTAAACAGAAATCTCAGCTGTAGGTGGGAGGAAGATGTTCTAATTATATCCCTTAGACATAGTTGTTAAAGCTTGCCGAAAGTATTCCCCCATGTTTGCCTCTGGCACCTTCTGCAGTGCTACCCCTCAGCTCTGTGGATTTTGTGGTGTCTTAGATCCCACTGTGAGTGATTAATAAAGTATTGATTTGAAGCTTTGGGTGAATTTTGCACTGTGCTCACCAACTGTTAAAAGACTTGCGAGCAAACTGCTTTGTCTTCCCGTAGAATGAAAAGGCCATAAAACTTGTACTTCTAGTTGAAGAAGGCCGGGAAAAGTCGCAGAAGGGTGCTGATAAAAGCATAATTCTTCTGTATACTCCACATTACCTTTGTTTTTCCCAGCGAGTGAAGATTCACGCAGCTGAGTCTGACTCTGTTGAAGGAGAACTTGTCAAGATATAAATGGCTTTTTAAGTTTTGTAGTATTGCAATGCTGCAGTACTTCTTTCGATCTTAGAAAACTGCTACTATATTTAGAAAGACAGGACACACAATAGGTACCTATGCTGGTAGAACTTCAGCATGAAAAAGTATCTGAGGTGAACATACAGTCTTTTCTTCACCCACTGAACTTCTATGAGTTTACTATGTCAAGAACAGTAACTTTTGTATCTCAATAGCACAGATTAGCTAAGCACATGTAAAAAAAAGTTTTCGTTCCAGACTGTGAAAACTGGCCAAAAAATATTCCGGGTATAAAGCATGTCAAAAAGAAAACAAAAGTAAATGTAAGGTGGAGTGAAAAGGAGAAATGTTTTAGTTGTTTCAGAATGTGTGTTTAATTCACTGTTTGCTTTCCCAGGATCTCAGATCATTTTACTAATGCCACATACAAGTCTCATGCCTGTAGAGGTGATGGTAATTAAATGTAGCCTGGAGACTGCCATGCAGAAATCACATTTTTCACATTTTTTTCACAGCCAGAGCTCTCTGCCTGTTTTTGAAGTGCTTTTTGGGTGTTTACTTTGTCCCCACTAGGGCTGCATCTTACATTCTCTGTAGATCTACTGAGAGGTATAGAAAGGCATAATGCATATATGAGTGTGTTCTCAGTGTGCAAAGGGAGAACAGAAGCCAGAGTCACTGACAAAGAAAGAGTTCAGTAGTACTGTTCTTCTCAATAACAGTGCTTTCCTTGTATTTGTTATTCTGAACAGTTCCCAGTAAATTCTGTCTAATAAACTGAAGAAAGTTTCAGGGAATTTTGGCTTGGGTTTGTTTTTTGGTTATGGAAAAACCCATGGTCTTGGTCTTAAATAGAGTCTAGTATGCTTCCACTGCTCACTAAAATGAAATTTGTTTTGACATACTTAAATAGGATAAAATATGAATGTAATGATAAGTGTGCCACCATCTAGTCCCCTAAGTAACATTCAAGCATGAAAATACTTAGGTGATTAAAGCCTGACAGCATTCCTTACAAATTAAAGAGAAATCACCTGGAAAGCCCCCAAGGGCTGCTCTACTCTAGTCAGGAGCTCTTGATAGTCTAATGAGCTCAGAATGTTGTTTGTGTTTGCCTCAAAAATTCCTCTTTCAAGTCTTTAGGTTCACATGTTAAAATGATATGAGTATGGTGGCTATTCAGAAGACTTGAATGTCTTAAAGGTTACTGCTATTAGAAAAAAAAAAAGAGTTTGTATCTCAACAAAATAAGCAACATGCTTGCAGACTTTTACAAGAAAGGAGAATTTGGTTTTTGCAGTTCCAAGTTCTGCCTGAATGTCCTATTGCTTTGCCTTGTCTGGCCATTTGATAGCTTTGAAATGGAAGTGGTTTATAGGTATTAATTAAAAGGTATTAGCGTAATTTCATGTGTTCTGCCTGGATGAGGCCATAATGATGATAGCTACAAACCTCATAGTGGAAACACATGGTGCTTATCAGTTATCAGTAGACTATTGATTAATGTGCTTGGGAATAAGTGTTGCAAGTATTGCTCCATAAGCAAGTTATCCAAAGTCACTCCACTGGTCTGTCAGTCTCATGACCCAGAAATCTATACGTACTTATACAAGGCAGGTGAAGAAAAGAGAAAAGTTTGGCCAGTTTTTCTGTCAATGCAGTGCTAAAGGCATTTCCCCTGCTGGCTGTGTGCTGGCTAGGCTGCAAGGAAATTAATTATATTTGTGAACTTTGAGTAAGAAAAAGGATTTGGAATAGTCTTCTGTATTGATTCCTTATTTGTGTGGGTAGTCATTGTCAATTTTCCAGGAAAGGTCATGTGGAAATTAATTGTATTAAGCACTTCCTGATTTATAATAAAAATTTTCTCATGTAGCAACTAATAGCACAGTATTCCTTAAGTTTGCCAAATGCTTGAACATATGATTTCGTATTTCTGTGTAAATAGTGTTCAATGCCTACTTTTACTTCCTCCCTAATACTCTAAATGATAGTGGGATTTTACAGGCAGTCTGAAGATATTTTCTCATACCAGTGATTTTTTTTTTTGATTTAGAGTAGTTTGGTGATTGAAAATCCATTGAAATCCTACATAAACTTCATTATACTATGGGAGTTGAAAAATCAAGAGTACTGAGCTTTGTTGCATGCATTAATTTAAAATATGGGCAGTTCAAATTTTGTTTTGAAGTAGTTTTTGTCAATCATAAGATATTATGATTCATTATTCTTGCAGGAGTTTGCACTTCTGGTCCGACTGTGCTATCTCGCATCAGCCTAATCACTTTGTAATGTAGCAGTGTAAATAGCAACTGAGCACAGGTTACTTAGTAAAGAAAGGTGTCATTATGGTTCAAAACTGGAAGTGTGGGATGGGGACTCCTTTTATTTTAACTGTCTTTTCTGGGGTGTGGAAGTTTCATCCTTAGGGCATTCCCAGACTTCTGCAGCACAGGTAATGATCAAACAAGTTCTGACCATTACCATTTGGCATGGAAAGCACCTTCCTTTCTGTTGGCAAACAACACAACTGTTGCCTCAGAGAGCGAAATGAACCTTTGCCAGCCCAAGGCCTGGATACCTCTGTGCCCAAGCTAAAGCCCATTATCTCCAGAGTCAGCAGGTCTGGCAGCACTTCCTAGCTCTAGAAAAGAGGATTCATTTCAGGTACCAAACGTAGTTAAAGTCTTTCTTTGCCTTAGAAACTTCACGCTAGCAAAAGTGAGAATTACCACATAATGATCCAATTTAATTGCCATTGTTCCTGGATCTGAAAGCTGGATGTTGTGGAAACAAAAAAGGTACAGAGAGCAGTCTAGGAAAGTGTTTAATGTATTAAACAACTAACATTGAAAAAAAGGATAAGTTCTCAAGGCTGTGGTGTATACAAGGTATTATAAATTAATATTTGGATATTGTTGTTCTTGCATTTGACTCAGTTTTGTTCAGCACAGAGGAAGAATAGCAACTATTATCAATAAGAAGAAAAACTGATGTGGTTTTCAGGAATCTTAGTTTTTATTTCACTGGAAATCTCTTTCATAATCAAAAAGAAAGGGTAGCAGCTTGATTTGAATTTTGGGATATATCCTAGTCTGGAGGTTAAAATCCATCCTTTTCCAGCCTAAGCATTTTTTGAATTCCCCAGGAGAGGAAGGTGAAAAATTGCTACAGTAAGTTTATAGATTGTCTGCTCTACCTTCACTGGGGAAAAGACCTGTTGCTGCCATTCAAGGTAAACTTTTCTGTACTGGTTTTGTCCTAGCACTGCTCTGTCCAAAAAGATTGAACCTATGTTCTATTCTTGGAGGATAAAGTAACTTCCACAAGAGACAGATCTAATTCACAGTACAGGAGTGACAACGTATAGAGAAATTAGTTTAAACTGTAGTGGAGTAGTAAGACCTTGGTTAATTGTCTGAGTAACAGCAGTGTGGATTTTGATTTGGAAAATTGTGCCTTGCCCCACACCTAAAATACGTGTGGAGGAAGGAGGATTTTGCTCACAGATAAGATGAAATGGATAAGAGTAGTAGGAGGAATCCTATCTTAGATAAAATATGAACAAAGTTTAAAATCTGGCTCTTAATCACCTTAAGTTGCCTCTTTGTGCCTGAATTTCCCAGTTTAAAAAGATACTTGCACTTCTTTTTTTGTGAACCACTTGGTCATATGCAGATAAAAAGCTCCATGTAGGAGTGGAATATATCACTGAATAAGAGGAGTTTTGTGTCAGACTAGGATGTTGACTGATTGCAGTGACTCAGTCGTTAAACTCACTCCAGTATGGGAGTTTTGTTTCTGTAAACTGAATATCCATACCTGTTATGTCTGTAGAAACAATTCAAATGGCCAAAGAGACACTGCTTGCATAGCACTTAAATCTACTAAGTGTTCAACTAGTGCGATTATACCTAGTCAGATCCTGGCTTCTTCTTTATAAGAACAGAATTGTAAATAGTATGGGAATTTTTTCCTAGGAACAGCCCAAGAGAAGAGTCATGCACTTCTTTGCAATTAATGCGACAGCTGAATTTGAGTAAACCTGAATATTTCTTCTTGCAACTTCCTGAATTCCTTTGTGACATTGCTAAAGGGACGTATGTTCCTCTTCCCTTTCTTAGTCCCAGTACATACACTCCTGTGGCTTAGAGTAATGTGAATTTTTCAGTCCTTAGCTGGCCTGTAGCTTCTAATATCCTGCATGCCAGCTTTCCCACTCCATTGATCCAATTTCGTTCCTCTGATTTTTCATGAAGTGTTGCCCATGGACTGATCATCCTCTGCAGCAGTTGTTTAATAAGTTATGTTAGTTTAACAGTGGAGACAAGCTGGGTTTATTCTCCGGAGAGAACAGATCTACTGATGGCAGGCTAAAAAAAAAAAAATCTGTCACACAGCGCATCTTTCTAAGCATTGATTCCTCTGCATCCATTCTAAGTCACTGGGGGAGCTGGTGCCTTTGTGGACTAAACTGGTCATGTCTGGACTATGGCAGGAGCAGCTGCTGAGAGCATGCTTGGTGTTTAGTTTGTATTGCTGTTGTGTTTAGGAGCCTCAGTTACAAAGCCTGTTGTGGTAGATAGTGTATAGGGACAATACATTGGGGTGGAAAAGAGGAGTGGAAGTGAGCAGCACTTTTTGAGTGCAATTCCAGACAGCTCTGCTGTAGAGTTATTTCTGCAGAAAGTGAGCACTGCTGGCCAGTTCAGTACAACTCAGAACTGTCAGCCTGTGCTTTGAGGCTCTATACCTTAATGGTATTTTGGAAATGTCAAGAATGCTGTTCTTCAGATGCTTCTCATATCCCTGCATACCCCAACAAGATGGAGTATAGTCATATATTTATACAACAGAATAAAAGTTCTGGTTTGATTATTCTAACTATATCTAACCAAAATATGCTAAGTTTGTTTTTCTTCAGATAGATCTGCCTCTTTTTTTGGTCTGGATAGCTGGAAAAAATAGCTCATAGTGCGTTATCGTAGGCAGTGTTTCCAGTTGTTTATCATGTAGATGGCCTAAAGGACATTTCTGTGATTTTGTGTGTGTTCAAAATATATTTCCCATAAATGCTAGTTGAGACCTTGTATGATTAGTATTTCTGTTGATGTAATCTAAAGGTGTCATAAGTACCCAAATAAAGCTACCTGTATGTCCTCCTCCTATCCATGAACATTTTGTAAAAATGAGCTGTGATACTCCAGTTCTGATATAAGCAAGAAAATTTTCAGTTTTGTGAGTTCATGGTCAAGGTAATCCTATTCATTCTGCTGCCTCCAGCATCTGCAGTAGTGATGCAGATAAACAGTTCTTACAATTTGTCTCTTGATTGGATTTCCATCCCTAATATATTTTAAATGACATAATGGTGTTACAGTGAATTCATTAGGTGAGCAGTGCAAGAGACTTTTGCCTATACTGCTGTGCAAAAGATTATCAAATCTGGGCTTATTGAGATTGTTTTGCATGCCTGGCTCCATAACCCTCTGGCTATTCATACTGACTTGCACCTGGTGATAATCTCTGTGTTTCAAATGTCATTTATAGAAAACTAACCACAGTAGGATTCTAAGAAAATTATTGTAACCATTAAAAAAATCCAGGGAGAGGAAGGTCTTTAGAATTTGTATTTGTTGGGTTTTTTTAAGATTCTCTCATTCTGTGTAGAAACACTAGCAATCTGGGGACACCAGCACTTTTTCATTTCACACCTATGAGTTCACCCTGCTTTGGAGGAGTGCTGTGAAAGCAGACTTTAGTATGCCATCCACTACTCTTCAGGGAAAGGTGACTTTTATCTTCTGTTCTTACAATCACGTCCCTTGTCCTCCCTGCCAGCTAACCTGGAAGAGGGAAAGAAGAGTAAGAGCTCTGTTTGAGTATTAGTAATTTGTAGATAGCTTTTGAGTTGTGGAATTATTATCCTTATCTCATGTGTAGCTTCTTACTCAATTTAAAGTCCTATTGGCAGTTCTAAAATGTTATCAGCAGTGCTGTATATTTGAATTTCATTTACAGCACAGCAGCTGCTTGGTTTAGGTACTTGGATTTATATTTTTTGTGGTCCTGCAGCTAAGTCGATTTGAAATCTATATTGTGAATTGCTTGATACAGAAAATGCTAAATAACTTATATACACTGCAAGGAAGATATGGAATCGAGCTGTTGTCCTCCAAGAAAACTTGATTCTGTGCAGCATTTTTTCCACACAAAATCTATTTGAATGTCTTAGAAGTAAATAATATGGTAGGGGTAAAGAAACATCTTCAGTACACATAGCAAGGACAAAGAGGATTTCTTTTTTTACAGAAATCAGATAGTCATATGAAAGAAATTACAGAAGGCGGGGGGAGGGCGGTGTTTGAACTATGCTGACAGGATGCAGTGTCCTTTCCTACATATCACAAGATAAGCAAAAAAAGATAACAGGGACAAAACAAAACCAGTGATTTTGAGTAGAACCAAATCTGTAACTCTGTTCCAGTACTTCTAGTCGGAAGTAAATTTTGTTCTTGCCTGGGAGGGAGTGTCCTGAAATACTTCAAATTAATCCATCTTTTTGCCCTGTTGCAGTGCGCTCCCGTGCAGCCTTGCTCAGCTGCCATGAGCTTGCTGCACAGCGACAGCAGCTGTGGAGCCCGGGACGGGGAGAGCGGCTGCTGCGCAGCCATGGCCAGCGCCTGCAGCGCGGCTGCCAAGGAGGAGAGCTCCAGCGTGGGCAGCGGCACCGGCAACCCGCCCGGCTCTTTCACGGAGGAGACACAGGGATACGACGTGGAGTTCGATCCGCCCCTGGAAAGTAAATATGAGTGTCCGATCTGTCTGATGGCTCTCCGGGAAGCAGTGCAGACACCGTGCGGCCACCGTTTCTGCAAAGGCTGCATTGTCAAATCAATAAGGTAAAGGAAAACTTGTGGAAGCTGCTTTTAAGAAGAAATTCATGTACCAGAGCAGCCGAAGGTCAATCTAATCTGAATAGAGCTGCCCAAGGTGCATTACCAGTGAGTGCTAATAGAACTCTGGAAATTTATTATTAATTAAAGGTACTGCATATGGCTAGAATGTTACAAGTTTGGAAGTTTTATGAGCTTTAGATAGTTTAGTATGTTTTTACAAACTTACCCAGGTTATGAATCTAAAAATACGATTAAAATTCAAATAATGATTTAAAAAAGAAAGGTAGACAAATCCCCCAAATAAATTGCATTTCCAGCTCAGGATTAATAAAATTACCTGTCTTTTGCCTATGATTGTTTCTCTTGATAACTACAGGAAACTACAGACAACCTGATTCCTTGGTGCAGATAAGGCAATTCATGTTTCAGTTCTTCACTTGAAATTAGCTGCTTCCTTCTTGAGCTGGAAGAGAGAATGTGATGGGGGAATAGTTTTGAACAAAACTAGTTTTGAGAGAGGAAACCAGGTGGCATGTGAGGGACTGGGAATAAGATACAAAGGGAATAGCAGGCTGGACTTAAAAAAAATGAATGATGGAAAGAGCAAGAAAGGGCAGAGAGTACCTTGTAGAGAGCACTTGCCTTAAACCTGGAATGAAGTCATCAGTGTTCCACACATGTGAGTGAGTATTGGATTACATTGATAGATCTAATGCTGTTGGATTTTTGCTTTCCAGCATAAGCCCAATTTTTTTCTTAGCAATTACTCACTTAGCTCAAATGTCACTTTGGTAGGAATTTATATATTCAGTTCTGTGTGACTCATGTGGAATTGGCTCATTTTCAACCATACTTTGCACACTTTTTTGTAAAGATCTTTAAATTGTCTTCAGTGTTGCTGTTTTTTCCTGGTATTTATTTTATAGCATGCAAAATGGACAGTGCTTTCTTGATTGGTTTTTCATACCATTTGTCCATAGTTCTATTCCATTTCTTTTTCTTCCCTATCCATCATTTGTAGCTCACTACATGAATAGTATGCCAGCAATTATATTTTCTGAATACAGTGTTTTGTGGTCTTCTCTGTAGTTTCTGCTACATAAATTCTCAGGAAGAATTTCTCCATGGAAAGGACCATGACCAGAAGCTTCTGCTTCTTTTATATTTACTTCATTTCTATTTACTTCATTTCTATGTGTTTACTTAATTCCTATGAATAGTGATGACTGTTTCAGTTAATACTAAACAAGATGGAAAGCATTTTTTTTTCTTTTGAGACTGTACGTCATCAGTGCAATATTTCAGATGTTTCATTGCTAGTAAAAGTTTACCCTCATTCCCCACTGAACTCTGTCTTTGGAGGACAGTTTGAGTGACTGCTTGTGAAAGCAGGGAGGACAATCTGGCTTGAAGTGCCAGAACTCTCTGAATCCCTGAAGGGCTGAACTACATGATTAATTGGTATCCATAGATCAAGCTATTGTTTTGGATTATGTAGTGTCTACAGTATGGTATTGATTTGCAGTATGTACTGTCTACAGTACCAGATTGATTGAGGTATTGAGAAGCTTCTACAGAACTAAAATGAAAATGGAAAGTGATATTTTACATTCTCTTAAGTACTGGATTTTTTCACTAAGTAATTGTCACAGCCTTCTTTTGATCAAAAAAATTTGCTTCTCTTTATTCCTTATTTCCCCATTGTCTTAACTCGAGTGAACAAAGAGATTAAGGATTTTAAATGATGAAGGATGGACAAGCATGTTTTGAGTAGTTGCTTCTTGTGACTTACACAAACAATTGTAGTTGTTCATGTTGAAGAAGTTGTGGCTGCAACCAGAGAAAAAATTGAAAAACCTTTTAAAAACTGGACTCTTCGATCTTACAGTGTGAAGGACATGATTGGATGAGATTTGATCACAGTAAATGTTTGCCTCCGAGACAGTCTTGGCAGCTTTTTAAATAGGGCTGTCTGAAGTGCTTTGAAGTGCTATAAGTCATGGAGAGGAGAAGCTTATCTACCTAACTACAAATGAGTTTACAAATGTTACTTGTCAACAAAATGCATTACTTGGAAATTCTAGAAGAACTAACTTTAGGTGCAGTAGCTAATTCAATTTCACTCCAGTATTCTCCTGTATCTTAAGGCAAAGCTGACTTAGGTTTGTAGTAGAGCTTGCCAAATACCAGAACCTGTGTTTATTGGAAAAGAAGAGTTGTGAGGTAACAGGGGGCAGCAGGGAAATCTTTGGGTGCTGGCAGTTCATCCAGCAGCTGGCATGGCTGCAGTTAGTCTCTGCCAACTGTCTCAGCTTCTTGGCTAAACTGCTCACTTGTTAAAATCACAGAGCAGTCTTTTCTTACAGAATTATTCTGGCTTTACTCTTGATACCTGTATTTTAGTCTCAAGGGAAATTACAGGAATATTCCTTCTATATTGTAGCAGATGGCCATTGTTTCACAGGTACTGTTGTGAGTGGCAGAGTGCAATGTGATCAATAATTCCAGCATAAGAAAGCCTTCACTGTAATATAAGTTTGAACAGAGGGGCATAAACTCAGTTCTGTCACAGGAAATGTATAGCAACATCTTTGTCTGTAGATGGATCTTAGCAGTGTTTTAAGCACAATCCTGATCCTTGTAAATAGTGAATAGTAAATTTGAAGCCTGTTTAATATCCTACAAAGAGTTGCTGCTTTTTCCTTACTACACTTTACTACGTTGGAAAATTGCATTTTATTCTTTTTTTGCCCTTTATCTGCTAGTTATTTAAACTGGGGATTTGGTAATCCAATGTAATTATTTCACATTAATCTGTTGTTGGCTGCTCTTACTCATGATTAGCTTTTCTTTGTAGAAATAAAACTGCTGTCTTATCAGCAGGTCTATTGAGCTATCTTTATACTCCACTAAACAGGGTGTTTGTAACCAAGTTTCACCTGTAAAAACTGATTTCCTGTAGGTTGTGAAGTGAGGGAACATTTCTGGCTTGTGACAAAGATCACACTGGTCAAGCTAGATGTTTTCTTTCTTCCACTTGTTCAGGAGTGTGATTCTCAGGCATGTGGTGATCTTGCTCTGCAAGCAAAACTTGTAAAAGGAAGTTCATTGCCTCTTTTTGAAGTGGCAACTTTACCTCCACTTCCTCTAGCAGCGTTGCTGATGGAGTTGCTGAGCAATTATTTCCTTTTCCAACAAAGAACATAAATTCCTTCGTGGTCTCCACAGCCCTCCACTAGGTTCTACTTCCCCTCGTGCTTGCAGGCGGTGACAATGATCTGGCCTTTGATCCTTGCACCACAAGTGCTCTCTGACATTTTTCCACCCCATGTATTTTTCCATTTTATTGGTGTTCCATTAGCACTTAGGAGCTCTGATCCCTCATGTCTCTTTCATTGCCTTACTTAATTGTGAATCAATATGTTGGCCTACTGCTGTCAGAATGAGCTGATACTGGAAATTTGATAGAGGTGATCCCCTTTTTTGCTCCATTTCTAATGATTTTGTATATACATGCAGGTGGATAGAACCTGAAGAACTGGAACAGGCTGTTAGTTACCTTGTGCAGGTTGCATGCATTCCTGTTCTTTTAGATTCCAAACCTTCACCAGTTAGCACCGACTTCCAGTCTGTTTGCTGTTAAACTGGCTTTAGGCGCAACACCTGGTTCCAAATCCAGTGTCATTTTCATAGTTTCTAATAATTTTTGTGCCTAGAGGTTTTCACCCTGTTTGCTGTATGAAATCGAAGGATGACCAACTGATCAAATGGTTGTATAACAAAACCAAACAAACTGTATAATGTAATGCCAAACAGATGAAGTCAATATGGAAAAAAAGACAATTTTGCTGTTTTTCTTAGCTGTGATCATCTTGGCTGTTTATAAAATGAGAAAGAAATGAGAGGAGGTCTAAGAAAGTTTTAAGTAATTGTTTTGAAGTAGTATGTGAAATATTCTTTGATGTTTGAGCTATGTGAAGTACTTACAGAAACAGGACTGTAAGTTCTTAGCATCTTTACATATTCCTCAAGTTTGTTTCCGGAGTACTTAACATGGCATTTGTACAAATAAAATTGAGTTTGAAAAGTACTGCAACCCCAGTCATGCCACCTCCAGTGAAACTGTGTTTTGAATTTTTCTGAAATACATGTCATATTTTCTGGTCATTGCCACATAATTACCATTGTTTTCAAAGATCTTCTTACTGTGTTATTATTTAGCCACTAATGTCTTGCTGGTGTAAAAATATTTTAAATTAAGTACTTGGGAAATCTGTTGGTAATATTGGAATATCTTTCCTTGCTTTTCTGCCTTGTAGAGATGCAGGTCACAAATGTCCTGTAGACAATGAAATTCTGCTTGAAAATCAACTTTTTCCTGACAACTTTGCCAAACGGGAAATTCTTTCATTAATGGTCAAGTGTCCCAACAAGGGCTGCAGCATGAAGATGGAGCTCAGGCACTTAGAGGTGAGAAGTAGTTTTGAAAATACGGAACCTTGTTTTCATGGATGAGTAAAAATTCAAAATAACTTTAATGTTATAATAATATTTAATAATAAATAAACCAGGTCATACCTGGTGCTCATTTATGCTGACTCAGTGCATTTTTCTTTCAAGACTATAGCTATACATATGGAGTTTTAATGAGTATTTAATTGTAGTTAGGTGATTCTCAAGTGAACATCACAGTGCATGACAATTGTACTAATGCAGCTTTCTGCTGAGGATCATTCATATTTGTCTTTCGATCCGCTATGTCTGTGCTTCACACAAGTTTCTTAATAGTTCAGTTTAATAGTCTCTCAAAGACTATTAAGTTTAGTAGTCTCTCAACGTAGCTACATATATTAGTTGAAATAATTGTTTCGGAAAATAATACATGCAGTTAAAAGGATAAATATAAAAGTAAATTTTTACTGAGAGCATTCTTAAAGCTCTGACTACATGAAACCCTGACCTTAGTAATGGGACAGTACCAGGCTGTTGGTAGAGTCAGTGTAAGTGTATAAGGATTTCCTTGCATGAGGGAAAGGTTGTGATTTCTTTGTCTTGCACTGTGCTTTCATGGATGAGATGATAGTTCTTGTATGAAGTATTAAATCCCTCTTCTGTTCTTCTGCAGGAGCACCAGCTGCAGTGTGATTTTTCCACTGTGGAATGCCCACAGTGCCAAGGAACCTTCCCAAAGAACCATCTGAAGGAGCACATGACCCAAGAGTGTCCGAGGCGTCAAGTGTGTTGCCCAAACTGTGCCACGTCTATGGCCTATGAAGATAAAGAGGTATTTAGCAGGAGTCTCAGTTTGCTGACCTGCATTCACATGGGTTTGCTTGGAAAGGGAACAGCAGTTAAAAAAACAAAGAAACAAAAACTAAAAGGTTTTGGTCTAGAAGAGCTTTTTGTGCTACTGCACAGCTTAGAAGCTACAAACTCAGGATGTGAGCCTGGAACAAGCAAAAGCTGGGGAGCGATTGTCCTTAAATACAAACTTACTGGGAACCGTGCGGTGTGAGGAGACGTGGACTTGTGTAAGAACCACTCATTTCTGACCTTACTATCAGACAGGCCAGTATCTACTGCCCATAGAATACAAAAAGCAGTATTTACATTTGCAGTTTTTATGGCTGGGAGAGAGGATGTATCAGGAGATATATCTTTTGGGGATATCTGCTACCACACAAGACCAAGATAATTTCTGAACTCTTCACCTGGCTCTGCATTTTTCACTCAGGTGACACTGAGATAATACTTTCCTTTTGGTGTTACCATTTCTTTATCTCTATATGGATGTGTTTTATCTCAAGGACTATTAAATGTCCTTGGATATCAATATTGTGAATTGTCAATCAAGTGTACCTCATACAGTCCAACAATACAAATAAAAACAACCAACCAATCAAAGTGCGTTCATATAGTTCCAGTACAATTGAACATGAATTTTAGGAACTTATGGTTAAAATCAGATTTCATTGGAGCATAAGAGCTTTAGGAAATAAAATATCTGCAGTTTTATGAATCTCTTGTAAAAATTCAGGAAAAAACAGTAGTAGAGAACATACTGTTCAGGGTAAAAGGTCATTGTTTTGCAGCTGCATACAGCTAAATGCAGAATTAGGAATATAAATAAAAATCTAATGTGTGATCAAGGATGATTAGCCCTCTCCTAAATTGGGTAACTTTACTGATGCTTTCTCCTCTTTTTTTTTCCATTTGATCACTTAAGCTTCATGACCAAACCTGCCCACTTGCCAATGTATATTGCGAATATTGCAACACGGTGCTCATCAGAGAGCAGGTAAGAGACTCCCTTTTTCTCTGTTTATTCCAGGTCAGGTGTTTTGTATTTACATTGCTTCTTTAATCAGAAATTAAACTCAGAGATACTGTTTGTCTACTAGCTGCTAAATCACTACCTGCCTTTGAAAATGTCCAGTCAGGTATGATACTCCCTTAAATGCTGCTCCAGCTTGCAGTTGCAGTCTGGCAAAGCTCTACAGGATTTTGGCTGCACATCACATTGTTGTATTGCTGGACTGCTTCTTGACAGGGGCCATTCTGCATGTCTTTGATCTTGAATAGAGTTGAAAAAATACCAACAACTGCCAGTGGTTATGGCTGACATTACAAGAAGAGGCTTTGATTTGGGCAGAGAGGGAGAGTTTTTGTACTTGGAAAGCCACTGTTGGAAAGTAGCTATAAGTACATTCACTATCAAACTGTGTTGCTGGCTGGAATTCTGCTTGTCCGTTAGTGTTGTAATAGCCATTATTATTTCTTCTGTTCAATAAGAACTTCATTGGCAAGAAAATGATAAATATTGATTTGTTTAATATGGGATGGCAATTATGTTGATGGCCTGGGTTAAAATAAAGAATGATCTTGTAAAATTGCACAAATACTCTGAAAAACAGGATTGAGCTTAGTAATGACAAAGGAAAAAGTCTGTTGTTAGGTAATGAACTGCAGAAGTGGGGAACACAGAATGCTAAACATTTGTAATAATAGCTGACCTCTGTTAGCCTTGTGCTTCATCATGATACTTACACAAGGCAAACACCTGGGGTTATACAAACAGGGATTCTGCCTGTGAAACACTGAATTCTCTTTTGCTTTGTTTAGGACTTGTAAGGCATAAGTTGAAGTTGTTGTGCTTTTGAGGGAGGGTGGATAGGGAGGATCCAGAGCAGTGAGATGACTGATCTGGAAAACATGGACCACAAAAAAAAAAATTGAAGTAACTTGAACTTCTTGAGGAAGATGATATTAAAGAGAGACACAATGAGTATGTGCAAGTAGTCCTTCAGAAGGGAAGGAATTGAACGTGATCTGGCTGGAGGATAGGCTAGAAACAAAACGTGTTTGGTCTAGCAAGGAAACCTGAATGCTTTCTGAGGCCTAACATAGGAACAAAGTCAATGAATTGTTACAGTACATACAAGTGGGATGTATAATTTTTATCACCAGCTAACATTTTTGTTCAAGATTTCTGTATTCCGTTAAGAAATTACATAGATATAAACTGATCTGACTTCAGGTACTTACTCAAAATCCATCCAGCTGTATCCTTTTTGGATAAAAGAATACTCTTGATGGAGAAGTAATATCAAATCTGATTTGTTTTAGATGCCTAACCATTATGACAATGATTGCCCTACTGCCCCAGTGCCATGTTTTTACAGTGCCTTTGGGTGTCCTGAAAAGGTAAGACTTTTATCAGTGCCTTCTGAATTGCAGACCTTCTGAATGATTTTGTCTGTTGCTTTTGTAATGTGTTTTCCTATTCTTGTCTCATTCACCAGCCCAAAATCCTCAGGTTTTGGTTGTGGGTTTTTTGTTTTGAGATACCTTAATGCTGAAACAGTGCATGTTGATACATTGCATTTAAAAATTGCTTTTTCAAATTTAAAAAGCTCTGTGAACAATTTGCTTGATGACCTCACTTTTATTATTTCATGGTTTCTCAGCTTTCATGTCAATGAAGTAGCTTCTAGCATTTCTTCCAAAGTTATGGCAAATATGCTTATGACTCCTAGAGTTCCATGAAGAGTTCTAAAATTATTACTTTTATTTCTAGTATTCTTTTTTAATACCTTTTGTTAAAAATTAGTCTTTCCCCTTCATTTCCACATCAGTTTTCACCCACCATTTGGTACTGTGGAGCATTTTAGCAAATCAATGAAGAGAGCATAGTGCTGATTTAGAGCACAGAAAAATTCTAAATATATTTATCACTAACAGTCTTTCACCATGTCTTTGTTTTGAGTTGAGCAGTGTTACTGAAAGTGTACACCATAATTAATGATGGTTTCATAGGGAAATTATCACTCCTGCAAAACTTGAATTTTTTTATCATGAATGCTCATTAACAAGAAGGTGACCCTGAATACACAGTGCTTGCCTTTGGAATATTTGACAAGAATGTGTTCAGTATAAAATACTCCAAGTTTCTTCAAATCTTGCTTTTACTTTCAGGTGCACAGTTTGAATGATACTGTTCATATTTCTCACTGTATGTACTACTGAAATACTTTGTGTTTTTTACTCAAAATTGCCTCCATTTGAAGTGTGGGTCTTGGCCTTTAATAAGAAGTTGTTCTCAATCTTTTCCAGAGAATTTAAATTTTGTTTTCCTGGAGATGCTGCAGCTTCTGTAAAAATACAATCAAAGGTTCCCTTATTAAACATTACATAGAATTATGCAACTGTACAATTATGCTGTTACTAATGATAAATATTCTAATAAGAATATATATGTTTGTGGCATACCAAAGTCCCAATCCAACAAAAACAATAATGCACATATCTGATTTATATTGCAGTCATTTATGTCAGTTCTATCTTAAGTTCCCAGGTTAACGGTTCTATGCTGAAATCACCTCATATCTACGCTCTTGTTGAGCCTCAGCTGTATCAACATCAGGGCAAAGGCACAAAAATCTTAAAGGTCTTTTCCAACCTAAATGATTCTGGAATTTACCTGCTGATTGAACTTCTTTTTTCATTTTTCCTAACAGTGATCTTAAATTTGGAGCTCTCCATTGGTAAAGTGCTATTTTGTCACACCTTTGTCCTTGATTCACGCTGCAGTTTTTCTCACATGACAAAAGCAACTACTTGTTTTATTTTCTTCAGAGCCGCATTTTAATGTGAATGCAGATGTTTGATGTGTTCGTAATGCCATATCTCTTAAATCCTAGATGCAAAGGAATGAACTGGCACGACATATGCAGGAATTCACTCAGGTTCACATGAGGATGATGGCTCAGAGTTTTCAAAATATCAGTGTTACTGCTGCAAATCCTGTACCCTTCATCAATGGCCTACCCTTTGAGCCTGCCCTCTTCTCACACGTGTCACATGCTGCCTATGACTGCAATCCAGAAGTTGAAAACTTCAAGGAAACTATTCAGCAGTTGGAAGGTCGTCTGGTAAGACAAGATCACCAAATCAGGGAACTCATTGCTAAAATGGAAACTCAGAACACTCACATGGCAGAACTTAAACGTACTATCCGAAATTTGGAGGGAAGGATTACTGAAATGGAGGCACAGCAATGTAATGGTATTTATATCTGGAAAATTGAGAACTTTAGTGGACTGCAGAAAGCCCAGGAGGAAGAGAGACCTGTAGTGATGCACAGTCCTGGCTTCTATACAGGGAAGCCTGGCTACAAGCTGTGCTTGCGCCTGCATATCCAGTTACCAAGTGCTCAGCGCTGTGCTAATTTTATCTCTCTGTTTGTCCACACTATGCAAGGGGAATATGACAGCCACCTGCCCTGGCCTTTCCAAGGCACCATACGGCTTTCTATTTTGGATCAATCAGAAGGCCCAGAAAGGCAGAACCATGAAGAGGTGATGGAAACCAAGCCAGAGCTACTGGCCTTCCAGAGACCGACAATTCACCGCAATCCGAAAGGTTTTGGTTATGTGACTTTCATGCACCTGCAGAACTTGAAACAGAGAACCTTCATCAAGGATGACACACTCCTGGTGCGCTGCGAGGTTCTAACGCGCCTGGACTTGAACAGTGTCCGCAGAGAAGGGTTCCAGGCCCGCAGTACTGATGGAGCCATGTAGCCTGCAAGTCTTAACCAGGGCAATGGAGCCTTACTCATGTTTTTCCACACAGATCACAAAAGTGCTTCATTGTCCACAAAGGTTGCGTTTGTAAAAGATCATAGTTGCCAATATAGTTGATCATCACCTGAATGGAACTTGGTTGTTGCTGGTATATTTTTTTTCTGTATGAGGTCATATATTTAAATATTTGGTAAGGTTCTCTCTAAAAAATAATAAGCTACTTCTGTAGCAAGCTAACTAAATTAAGTGTTAATCAAAACTGCCTACAGGAAAATCCTGTTGCAGAACCTGTGCCTCTCAGATTGGTAAAACTTCAGTCATATCGAATTGACCTGTCTTTTCACCTCAGTGCCTTGGAATAGATGCTGTTGCAAGGAAGGACCCAAATTAATAAAGATGAGGGATTTTTTCATTGGTTTTTTTCACAGAGCCTGGGGAAGTTGAGAATTTTCTAATTTATCTAAATTTATCTAGAATTATCTAGAATTTTGCATTGCCTGTGTGTCTCTTGAAGTTTGAAGTTAGGGTTAACACTTTGTTCATGTCACCAAGGGCTCAGGTATGCTTTGACCCTTTCTTCCTTCAGGAAGTTGCATGTTGATGCAGAGTTGATGTTGGTGTTTCCAAAAGATATGAGGTAGTGTTGTGGAGAAGGCTAAATAACTCTGAACTGAGTTCACTGAAGAAATATTTGTAATGTGGTCTGAAGGTGCCTCCCTAATTCTCTTTATTTTGATAAATCTTTCTGTAAGTGTGTGCTCCAGGCCCAGAATGTCAACTGCAATCATCAAGAGATATAAAAGTTTAGCATTTGAATGAAATCCCTTTGTGCCAGTGGGATCTCCTAGTGCTGGACTTGTTTTAGGTTATGAGTGCACACATAAGCAAAGGGATGTACTAAACAGAGAGGGTGATGCAGAATTTGTTTTACTGTTGTTGAAACCTGAATTTGTACCAAAGCTGAACTTGTGACCTGCATCTGTGATCAGGTGATCTCTTGGTGTTGTGGGTGAGGTACCCAAGTCATCCCCTGTGAATTCTCCGTGGGCAGCTGGCCATATCAGCATCCAACTGCTTCGGGCATTTCCTGTCTCTTTAGACAAAAGGAGCTGGGCCAGCTCGGCAATTTGGATGGTAAGGAAAGCCTATTAATTCAGCAGTGTGAGGAAAAATTATAATCCTTTTTGCTTTTAGGAAGAAAATCTGGCTTCCATAGTTACTCATTTATCAAACACTAGATTCACTGTGTCAAAGGTTCATGAGATTCCTAATGTTGTGTGTATTATTGTTTTCTGTACTGACTGATTATATGCCATATAAATGTTTTGACCAGTCAAAGCTGAACAGTTCAAGTTCACTGGTGCTAAAAATTTTAACTTTCATGGTGCTGATAAAGTTCTTGTCTTTAAAAGGATGGAAGAAAAAGGTTTTGTTCACCCCATAACCTAAGTACATGTTCAGATACCGAAGAAAGAAGTAAATGATGCATGAGCTTATGTGTATTATTTAACCAAGCTAGTGAAACAGCCTAAAGACTGGAGACACTGCAGCTTAAGAGGGACTGAAGAGTGTTCCAACTATTTGGCTTCATCCAAGCAATACCAGTGGGGAAAGGGCATATTGCTCAATATAAACAAGACTAAAGAAAGACTACTTACTATACCTTAGTGGTTTGGGAGGATACTCTGCCTGCTTGCATGAGAGGTAAAAGTTCCAGGGCCCAGCCTACCACTTTGTTCATCATATCCAGATGAGTAAAATTTCTTGTGCAAGTAGAACCTATTAAATGGAAGAGGGATTGTGTTCAATGCAGTATTGTCACTACTGAAACATGAACTTCCTGACTAATGATAAATGCAGTTAGCTGTTGGTGACTTTAGTGTATTCTCAGCCATTAGGGGACAGGTGAGCATATGTTACTCAAGATAGGGAAAGATCTCAGCTTTAAAACCAAAGTCGATTTATAATGAATAGCCTCATCCTATCAGCTGAATTGTTCTGGAGTGTCTTCAGTTGGAGCATTCCCAGTAAAGCCGTTCTTAACCGAGAGCTGTCGATGTCCATGGCAGTGCACAGAGCCACTCTGCACAGAAGGCACTGTACATGAGTTCTCCATTTTCAGGCTGTTACCTATCCATGTTTTTTTCAAGATGCTCAAAAACTGACATTCTCTTTTGTTCTCCTTCTTGTTTTCAGGGGGGCAGGAGGGGGAAGCAGTCAGAAAAAACACTTGTCATTTGAGAGCTTCTTCCTGCTCCAGGTCCTTCCTCAAGCCTAGCAATAAAAAAAATGTCCTTTTTCTCTGTTCAAGTAATTTATACCCAAGACCCACTAAATGCATTAACACTTCCTTTGCTTTTGAAGATTTGCATTCTGAATGGAATTTTTGCATTGAGTCTTACCTGGTAGATCTGATGTACTTCTGCCTCTGAGGAGGAAATTCCCTGTGGTAGCAGGGTTTAAATGATTCAGATTTAAATTGTACAATAGCACAAGCCAATAGGGAATAGAAGGCTACTGCATGTATAATTCTGTATTGGCCACAGTAATATGGATGCTTTATTCACTGCTGCTATTCTACTAGTTTCGTATTTTTATATTACCAGCTAGAACTCAGTGATGTCAAATTACTGTACTGTCAGAGTATTATGTGAG
Source organism: Acrocephalus scirpaceus scirpaceus (assembly GCA_910950805.1). NCBI lineage: Eukaryota > Metazoa > Chordata > Aves > Passeriformes > Sylviidae > Acrocephalus > Acrocephalus scirpaceus. Next base: position 43,618,231 of record OU383780.1, read on the forward strand.
AGACTGTCAGAGCTAATTTGGTAAGTATCAGTTAAATCTTACTGTCATAAAAGATTATAAATCTTAATGAAATATTTATTAGTGTACTTGTTCCATTTTCCTCTCTCCCCTTTCTTCAAATCTCTTCTTTTGAGAACTTGTTTTACCATGATGGATTGAGGTATAATTCCTAGAACTATTTAAATGGAAGGAGAAAGATCTGCAGCATTGAGTTGTCTCTAAATCAAAGAAATATTTTAATTAACCCATGTCCTGTGTAACTTGTTCAGCAATGGTGTTTTGTTCTGTAACTCAATGCTTTGCAGCATTACTAGATCTCAAGGTGGTTTAAGAAGTGGCTTAGCTTCTTTTATCTTCCAAATTTCTGTTGTCTTTAACATGTTTTAAGTCACCGACTCTTAATATGTGTATTTGCAAAGCTGCTATGGCACAAATTTCCCAATTATAATATATTATGAACGTGTTATCTCTTTGCCTCTGAATGTCTTCCCCTGCAGGGCAGGGAAAATTATTTTGCTAAAAATGTTGGTATGTAATGTATATATGGGAGCTCAGATAACGTGAGATGTATAGAGTTGTTTTTTAAGCAGTCTCATGATATGTCTGGTCATGTTTGCTATCAAAGGATTAAACTTGCTAATGAAATGAAATCAGGATGACCTTTCTATCCTTATTTAGAGATGGCAGCAGACCAAATACATTGATGATGGATGCAAAAAATTATTCTGTGTCAATGTTAAAGGTTTGTATTTGTTTGCATTTGAACAAAATGAAAGTATTCCTGTTCCCTTGGATAAATTGACTGATAGTTTAATATATTTTGTAATTAATGCACAGCTATGTTTCTGACAGAACTTTAAAAAATAAACTAATTAAACTGTGCACTGCATGTTGCATCTTTATTCATATAGAGGGCTATTCAAAAATATTAACTGATACAGGACAACTGATGTTGTGGTATTTTCTCTGTCTTGTAGGTTTCACAGACTTGTAGGCTGGTATCATACAGCACCAAGAAGGCAAAGAATATATTTCAATATAAAAACCTTCTGGCATTTATAAAGGGTATTTATAGTTTAATTCATTACTGGAAGATACAGCTCATATAATAAATAATAAACTAAGTGTTCTCATAATCGTCCTGTAATGTAAGATGTAACTCTTAAAAAAGCTGCACACTCACCTCTCTGGCCCCATCTGCTTGCTTGTTTTATTTGTCATAAAAACAACTAGGAGCAGAAATTTTGTTGCAGGAGACTTGAAATCAGAAACCATTGGGAGTTCTTCTGTCAGTAAGAAAAGTATATACACACATTATTGCAATCTCTGATTTATCTCAGCCTGGGTCTGTTTTTAAAAGCATCTGCAGGAAGGGATATTCAAAACGCTAAGATTCTTCTAAGTTAGTGGTATTGCAGTAATGTGCTGTTAATGTCAAGTTAATTATGACTTTGTTTTTCATCCATTAGGTTGGTCTTAATAGCTTCCATGAGTAATGGAGAGGAAGGCCTGCTCAGACATTGGTTATCTGTTGTGTTAATCTATTTTCAGTTTTCCATATTTTAAGTGCACTAAAATCTTCTTTTGGATGAGATGGAGTAATAATGACCTTTTTTTAAGCAGGAAAAGCTGGCATTTGCAGCTGCCCCTGGAATGGAAAGTCCATGTGCAGAAGCAGAAGAGCAGCAATATAGGAGCATGTTCACACCTGTGTACCTGTACATTTCTGGGGAAAAAATGGCTGAACTAGCTATGGACCAGGATACCCAGACTGGATATTTTCCTGAAAAAATACCAGTTCATTGCAGTGACTTCACAAGAAGAATATGTTTGTTTTAGCTAAAATCCTTAACTAGTGCCAAACCAGTTGCTTTGCTACCTTTCTCATGCCCAAAAAGCACGAGCCAAACACTCCAGATGTTCTGGTTGGAAAGAGAAACTCCCTGTGCCATTCCTTACTACACTGTGCTAAACTTCAGCTCTCCTGTGCTGTGTCTCATTTAGGAGTTGTGACTATTTAGCCTGTTCCAAGACAGCATTTACGGAAGTCAAGAAAACTTCCTGAATTAGCCCTGAAAAGGGTTGTGTGTGGTATTGGCATAGGCAGCAAATACAAGGCAATACAAGGACCAAAAAATAAATGGACCAGAAATGGTGAGGCGGGAGTCTAAGGCCTGTCTGGGTGAAATGAGTAAGAGGGCTGATGAATTCTGCCTGTTACTCATCTTGGATTAAAAAAAAAAAACAAAACCCAAAAATGTCATACCACTCAAATAGGAAATTTTTATGCTAGCACAAAAACTTAACAAAGGAAACACTTCCCTGGCACCAGTCTAATCCTCATCTGTTGTGACAGGTAGAAGAATTATTAAAGAAAAGCCTCATAAAATCAGGCCTGCTCTATTAAATTAATAGCTAGCCTGTAATCTCTTCTAAGTGTAGTTAAGCAGTTTGCAAGTTCCCATGTGAAAACAATCTTGGTATGAAAGGTTCATTAACACAACAATCTATTCTTGGGTTGAAAAATAAGTGCATCTGTGTAAACAATAAATCTGTTCTATGAGAACGTATAAAGGAAAAATGTAAACAACCTGAATCTTAGCATGTACACACAAATCACCTTCTGAGCAAAAAATGAAGTGGTAAGAAAACTACCAGCCAATAGGTGTTGCACACAAGGTCTGTGAAAACTGTATAAAATAAGTGATGTGACTAAAGAATTGGCTTTTCCTGCATGAAGGAAATGGAGTCTCTTACTACTAAGGCTAACTGACTACAATACCCATCATTTGCCACCACTGAGCCTTTGTCCACTCCATTTGGAAGGGAGAGCTTGACCACATTGGACTGAGTCAACCCTTGTGCCATCACCACCCTCACAGGACCTTAGTGACTTTGAAGTACCAAATGTCAGGAGCCTTCAGGTCTTTTTCCTTTTTAAGTTTTTACAGTTAAACCTAACTACCTTGATAAGTATATGACTGAGCACACAGGCGCTTAAGTTATTTTGAGCTTGTCAGGGCTCAGAATGGGTGAAGAGTTCATGCTAGCTCTGAAGTCCTTTCCAGTTCACAAGAGCATTAAAAAAGCGAACCCCCAGCCAGAACTGTCCTTGTTTCTCCTCTTTTTTTCATTTCCTCTTCTCTGCACAGAAGCAGCAAGATTCTGAAGTAGTGGTCATATCTTGAGTCCCTCCCCACTCATGTTTTTATCCCAAGTGGACCTGTTGCCACCACTTTTCAACCTTTCTAAAAGACTGCTTATATACTTTCTGTTTCTTTTTTTAAAAAAAAAAAAAAAAAAAAAAAAAACAAACTGTAAAAGATAAAATAACCTTGTTAGTGCGTGCTGAATGCAAAGCAATTAGAGACTGAGTTACAGCATTGTGAAGATAATCTTTCTGCTCAAATGCTGGGGCCATACTGCACTGTTTGTTCTTCTGGTGATCGTGTTCTTTGAACATGTTTGCCCCACTTAAACGACCACTTGCATTTCACAGTTCTGAAAGTTATGTTTTGGCTGGGGGTTTTCCTCTCCAATGGAATAGGAAACTTCATGAAACTCTGTGCAAGGAGATTGTGCAACAGGAAAATAATTTCTTTATTAGCTGCAGTCCCAGCCTCAACCAGTGAGCCTTTTTTTTCTTTTTGGTTTGTGCTCTGACTGATCTCTGAGGCCATGCAGCCTGGGTGTTGCTGAGTTCAGTGATTTCATGCTGCTCCTTTGTTGCAATCAACTCTTCGTTGCCTCCAGGAGCTGGCTGCTCTGCACGCCAGGGGGGATTATTGCAACCAGTCACCCGCTGATGAAGCAGGGGAAAAGCCCTGGTCTAACCCCTGGTCCTGAAGATTCCAGTTGAGAGTTTCTCACTGAGGTGCCAGCAGGTTTGACTTGACTTGGCCAGACTTGACAGGTCTTGGCCTGGGGCAGAATGGATTCATAGGCCGTGTTTTCTGGTGACTTTTGTCCAGAGACTTATCCCACTCACCTGTGAAGGGAACAAGGCATGATCAGAGCAGTGTTTTAGCAGTTTGGTACTCACAATTTTAAAAACAACCTCTCCACCATTCTCTCAGCAGATTAGATGCAGGAGAGATAGCTTCCTAAAAGCCCTGTGATAAAGTGTCCAAAAATGTGAGGTTTCAGTTTCTTAACCCTCTAAGACAGAACCTATTTTCCATGAGACTCAGCTGATAAATGACAGACTGGTGGGAAAAATAAGAAGAAAGGCAACAATACAAACCTTTCCTTATCTCCTCTGATGTGCAGAGTCCTGATTCCTGCTACAGACCAGTATCAGTAACTTGCTGGTTTTCCCTTCTGTCTTCAGCAGCAGCTGCTCCTCTCGCTGTGTGCTCGCACCGCAGGTGTCAGGTGAAGGTGCAAAGTCCAGGAGTTTGGCCTGTTAAATCCTACAACAGTATGCTTGAGTCAGCATTCCTATTTCCATTCTGATATTCCTGCCTGCAAGGACTTGTTTCTCTCCAAGATTAAACTTTGTCTCTTTTGCTGCCTTTTATTAAAGGAATAGTTTCAGCCAGGTATGACCTTGACCTTTGCTAACAGAGTGTTAAGGAGCGAAGGTACTGCCAGGGAAAAGTGACACATACAAGCATTGCTAGTTTCAGTATCACACCCAGGTGTGATAAACTTCACAGTGTGGAGTTTAGACTTGCTTAAGCAAGTGCCTCCAGTGTGATTCACCTCCTAGAAACAACTCCCTGAGCTTGAGTTTCTTCATGCGAAAGTCCTTTATATGGGGCATGTGCCTGTACTCATCCTTCTAGATAAAATGAAGGGACTGAATATTTTGAATTCATTTCAGTGATGTGTACAGCATGTGCTTTTGGATCCTCTGAGAATAGAAGATTTAGACTTTATACGGGTAGAAAGAGAACTATCCTGAAAGGCAAGTCAGTGCTGTTGGGAAAAGGGAGGTCAGACCACCAAACACCCAGGACAGAGATGAATGGCCACAGTGGATTTCTTGGTTCCTTGGCTGCTTTCAAACAGCAGTGGAAACCAAGGTGTGAATGCAAAGGAGGCACATTTTAACGTCTTCTGGTTCCTGTATATTCTCAGTCCAGTTGTAATAGTCTCAGATAAAGAAAGTAATTATAAAGATGACAAACTCAACACAAAAAAAAAGCATATTATATGCATAAAAAGACATGCTTTAAATTATTAAATGTCGTATTATATTGATGTACTGTATTAAATATATACAAATGTATACTATAGATCATGTATAATACATAATAATGTATCTATATAAAGAAAAATAAACTCTAACAAAAATTACCCCAGTCCAGTCCAAATGTCCCCAGGTTTTTGAGCCAGAACTGTGCATCCAACACCATCACACACCCTTACCAAAATGAGAAAGGGTAAAAGTGTGGGTAAGCCTTTCTCCCATGGAATTGTTCCTTTGAGCCGCATCTCTAATCCTGTGTTCAGCCCTGGACCTCATGCTGCACGAAAGACTTCCAGGGCTTGGCCCATGGGTTCTGCTCTCGTCCTCCTCTCAAACCCATTTTCTGCAGTAACACCTGGTACAACCCGAGCCAGGGGCTCCCACAGCACACACTGGGTACAGAGGCAAGGAGTGCCACTGCCCCAGGCAGAGCAGGCTTGGAGGGTAAGAGACAGGGACAAATTTGCTTTCCTCTAGGACTCTCAAAATCCCATTGGAGGCTGCCCAAATAAGGGCAATCCCAAACAAGAACACACCTGCAAAGCAAATAGTCACTCACTCAAAGGCCTAGTTCTGCTCTGCTGGTCTCTCCACAGTCCCTACAAACAGCAGCGTCTGCTGATGAACAGACCCTCACTCTCTGTTTTGTATAGAACTGAGCCTTTGTAAGCACTGCCAAGCCAGAGGAGTGGAGAGAGGCTGCTGCTGCTGCCCTCTGAAGGCATCACCAGCTCTGTGAATCAATCAGCTAACCATGACAATTAGTCAGGGAAAAAAGAAAAGAGATGAGAGCAGTCCAGATCTTGAACAATTTCTTCTCCACGCTGTAAACCCCAGGCAGAGGACAGCTATGTTGATGCAGAAAAACACTGGATTAGATTAAGCATTGGGTAAAGCCAAAGAAATAAGCTTTTGAAAATCGGCTTGTTTGTTTGTTCCTGACAAGTGTGGGTGTCTTGTTCACACCAGCTCATACATTTCAATAAGCTAGGAGGAGGCTCATGGCAAATGCTTTCTGGTCTCATTTACTGCAGCATTTACTTTGATTTTAAAGATCAGGACTTTTAAAAGATTACAGGACACTCTTTGATAGGGGAATGACTAGATGGTGGCAGTTCCTTTTCCCTGAAGTTGTTAAGGAAACTTAGGGAAACTCCTGACCATTGAGGAGTCACTTTGGCAGTCACACTCCCACCACTCCAGACTGTCACAGCTGGGAACAAAGCCCCTTCACAGGGGTGGCTCCAGTGACCCCATGGGTGCCCCCCTTGGCTTGCTGCACACTCCACACTCACAGTCAGAGAAAAAGGTTTCCTTACCAGCTCAGTTCTGGGTTTCCCACAGCTCAGGGAGTGGGAGTTTGACTACCAGAGCAGATCCTGGATGGTCAGACAGGAAAGGTTCCTTAACACAGTGCTGTTGGGGATGAGCCACTGAATTTAACCAGGACTGTGGGTCCAGCAGGCAGCATCTCTCCAGTCTGCTGCAGGGTTTTCAGGGAAGAGAGATGTCGAACATTTAAGAGCCAGAAGAGACACTGATGACATTTAGTGACAGGCTGAATGGAGGAGCTCAGAGGAGCTCCATCTGCACTACCAAATGCAGCAATGTTCAGCATGTGATCACCATCCACCACTGTCTTCTGAAAAAGCAACAGAATGGGGGAAAATCACAAGAAATCTTCTGCATTCACTCAAACTTGTAATGGACAGTGGTTCTGAATCTCTGAGATTCAAAGTTCCAAATGCACATCAGAACTCCTCTCCCACTCCCACAAAAAAAAAAAAGAAAAAAAAAGAAAAGAAAAGAAAAGAAGATAAGAGTGGTTTTTGTAGATGTAGTGCATATGCCACTTGAGAGGCACTTTTCACACATACTGTCAGCTCCCTCCTGCAGAACAGCCTCTCCCACCTTCTCATCTCTTATATCCAACCACACAGCAAATACACCATCCATCAGCCTGAGACATGCCTGAAGAAAGACTGGTTTAGCACTTGTCATAGTGAAGCCGTGAGACAGATATACAGGGGACAAGGGTGAACAAGTTTCTACTCCAAGAACCAATGATATGATAGTCAATAAGCCTTCAGTGTCAAGAGGATTAAAAATCCCCAGTGAAAAAGAGGGCTGGCTTACCAGTGACGGGTGTAAATCAGTTTCAGAGGCCTGCAGGGCAGGTGATTTATGGCACAGTCTGTGGTTTCTTACTGGCATTTAATATAAATAAATTCTGTCACTTTCTAGGTAGTCCTGTTGCAGTACCGACTTGAAGACTGAGCATCTTGTAACTGGTCTGTCTTTGAGAAGCCCAAGCAATTCTAACAGAACTCACTCTTCCAGGTTTAAAAAAAAAAAAAGGAAAAAAGTTTTTTTAAAAGTAAAAAAACAAACAAACAAAAAAACCCCACCAAAAAACCAAACAACCACAGAAATCTCCTGTGTGTGAGCCAATGCAGCTGTCTTCATAAATTTTAAGGTCAGAAAGAATGATTCTCTGACTCAATCTATTTTCTAATGTAACAGAGGTTGTTACTGCACAGTCTATAATAATTATGCCACAAGAAATATCAACTAGCTCTTGGCATAAGTGGGAATTAGCTTTGAAGCCAAATGAGAAACCCTTCAAACAGCAACACTCCTGAATACTCTTGCAATTCACAGCTACTGAAAATCTGCTCTGTGCTGTGGCAGGAGTTTAGGGTAGATGGGACCCTTCAAGCCATTGTCTTTTTGTTTAAGGGGTTTGCTCTTCTTTTGCTCATTGCAAAGTCTGGTGATCAAGCTATAATTAAGCCTATACCTTCTGTTATACCAATTATTCAGGTGAAGATTAATCTAGTCAGCTATTTCCTTTACCTGCATATACCTCCCCTTTACTGCTCTCTCCCATTCAGGTGAGTCTCCTACACACAAGCCCATATTTGTGGCCCCAAGAGTGTGTTGGTCATTCACAGCAAGCAGCTGTTGATAAATAATGACAATTTTCAGTTCCCTTACTTATGCACTGGAGTTGTCACTTTTTTTCATCACTTGGTATGGAGAAATGCACCCAAACTACTCAAACATCTGAGCTGCCACTCCTTGTGGACTTAGGACAGCTTCCACAAGACCTGAGGAAGTGCTTGGGCAGGATTAGCCTCCTGGAAGGGATGAACTTACACACAGAAGAGATGTAAACTGGCACCACAATTATACAGCACCTGCTCTCCCAGGTGGAAATAACTAACAAGGGTACTCCAGGCATCTTCAGACACAAGTATGAATAAAAGGCAGGCAATTCTCACGTGGCAAGTGGCAGTTATTTTACAGCATGCAGTTTTGAGCACCACATTGATGAGAATGAACTGTACCTTTACTGCAAAATTGCTTTAAAAACTGCTACCTCTGTTTTAAATCTTTTATTTATGTAGATGAATGCTTGGTGCCCCTTACCTGGAGCTGTTGGGATAGAAGGGGGAAGAGAAAGCACTCTCCAAATGTGTGGACAAGCAAGAATATCCCATTTAACCTATTGTTGTCTTGCCAGATCCACCTTCCATATTTGAAATATGAATAGGATGACTAATTACCTCCTCTTTGCTCAGGGAAATACCAAATACCCTGCTCTTCACACTTTTAATTAACAGGAAAATTTGCAGTGACTTTCCTATAGAGAATGTAGACTGTGGGCTGAATTTCCAGCTCAGGTACCCCTAGGAAACTCCCTGGGCACGGTGGAGAATCCGTGCCAGGGTGCATCTTGCTTTCCCACCTGCTTTCCTGAGTGGGAAGCGGTGCTGGCTCTGTGCAGACCTGTCCCAAGTGGGGAAGGGGCAGCCAGGGAACACAGCCTGGCCTCTTTCAGGAGCTCAGACATCCATTTGGTGGCTTTGTCTAACGCCCAGCTTCCCTTCAGGGTGAGGAAGGTGCACTCTGCCAGGCTCAAGAGTCCTGCTGCTGGCATGGGGAAGGAGCCAGTTTGGGAAGGAACAGGGAATCCAATTAGGGAAGTTTGCTGCTCTGAGACTAAAGCAAAATAAGAAGTTCACATAACTAAGCACACTATAAATACCACAATTTGTCTCTCACTAGACCTGCAGCTTCTCCTCTCTGGGGACCACAGGCTGCCTCTAAGAGCCAAATATTTTCCATCTGCTGACTCAGCAGCAAGTGCCAAAAGGCCTGGCAGGTGAACCCATTGCCATTTGGACCTAAAAAGAAAAGGTAATCCAAACCCTGCAGTGTTCACCCTGCTGCCATCAGTGCTAGCAGCAAGATACACTGCAAGTCTTCTGATTGAAAAAAAAAAAAAAGAAAAAGATTGCTGTCCACATGGCTAGGACCAGAAGCAGCTCTGCTTCCTGGCAATAAAAACATGTGCTTAGCAATGGGGAATATCAGAAAAAAGGCCAGTGGTACTAAGAACAGCCCCATCAATAAGTTTATGACAGAATTGCATGGACACAGAACAAATCACTTACCTTAAGAAGGAGGCAGAGTAAAAAGGGAAGACAGATTCAGTGTGATGAGAAGTGACTCAGTCTAGGTCATTATCAAAGTAGAAAGTAACAGACTTCAGGAGGTGGTGAAACTCCTTCTTCCCATTCTGACAGCTCCTCCAGGAGGTTTTCTCAAGTTGGTGACCACAAGGGTAGAAAAGACCCAGCCTGTGGCCCTGTCACAACTGTGTGACTTGGTCAGCAACACAGTGCAACCCCAAACCAGAACCCTGTGCCCAAAATGCAAGTGTTTCTGATGCTGCAGCTCCGGCATGAGGTCAGAGTCTTTGCTTCCAGAGGACTGGAAGCTCCCTCAGCAGAGAGCAGGCACTCAGCACTGCCCCTCAGAGCTGCTCCCAGGGCCCTTCCAGGCCAGCCTCACACTGCCACCATGGCACAGCTTTCCAGCCACCTTCAGATTCACTCCATCTCTACAAGAAAAGCATTTGCAGAGGCTTGTGCAGTCTCCCGTGGCTGTCAATGTGGTGGTCATGGCCATACACTCGGTGTGGTTTACAGAACAGGTTGTGTTTACTTCAGTTTACAAAGTAAAGCCACCAGCTTTAATTCTCCGTAAAAACAAAACAATGGGGGAAGTGCATGATTCAGAGGGCTTGGTGCAAATTTTTGCAAAGTAACAGATACAAAACCAAAATAATTAAAATCATACATATGTGTAAAACGAAAGAAATTCAAGTTAAAACCAGGACTAACTCCTATTAGCCCTAGAGATGATCCAAGAATATGTCAGGAAATAAATAAATCATTCTAATTTTCATTATAAAAGAGGGTGCTGCTCTCTAATGTCTAAATGGTTTGGGTATTTACAGAAGGCAAATGGGTTACAGGAGAAACAGACAGAAGAAAAGCATTCTTAAGAGTGAACTGAAATGCTGCAGGGTGACCACTTCCCCACACACCTCATTGTGATAAGGAGAAGGCTTTAAATAATGGCAAGGGGCCAAAGGAATTAACTGTGAGCAGTCATCATCATCTGCCCACGCTGGAGCGACTGTGCCAAGGTGAGACCAGCATGGCTTGGCTGCCACCATAGAGGTTCTGAAGCTCCACCACAATCCATGGCTGCCCTGGGGCAGTTGACAGCAAGCTGGCCTGGTCAGTCCAAGTTATGAACAGGAGAGCAATTTATCCTATAATCCAAGGGAATACTGCTCAAAGGCACATCTTCCTGGCCTCTGCTGGACTGTGGGTGCTCTGAGGAGGAGGAGACAGCCAGCACAGCTGAACCTCTTTTCCTGCCACGGAAAGCACAGCTGGTGATCCAAACACTCGGCCTTTCCCCAAAGGCCAAGAGCTCTGGTGACAGGAGGGAAAAGGAGGCTCATCCAAATATCTCTCTCAACATTGCAAACCACAGCAGACAAAGCAACACCCTCATTTATCAAGGCAACACAGCTTGTGCTCATAGCTGGTATTTCTGATGCTTTGTGACCAAATAATAACCTGCTCTCCTTTTGCTGCATGTGCTACCAATGCGAAATCCTGGCAGGTCAGAGCTGTACTTCCAGGGCAGCCAGTGGAGCAGAAGATGTTTAATGCCCAACAGAAGCAGGGCAAAATCTGCAGTTAATGTCATAGCATACAAAAAATGTCCCGAAGGCTCATCCTAACCTTCTCTTTCCTTGTCAAGACACACTTATTTACAGTACCACTTGGAGTAGATTCAAGTGGTAGTTGTGTTGTGTCCATATTTTTAATGGGATTTGACATTTAAGGCAGCACCACAGTTCACCTCTAAGCCTATAATTACACTTGCAAATCTGCTTAGCAAGACATCAGCAGAATATCCTGGGGACAGCTCAAACAGATTGGATCTGTCCCCACAGAAGCAGCATTAGAGTACCAAGTGATGCTACAAAGCAGACACTGCAGACTGCAGTGCCTGACACAGCCACCTGCAAACTGGACCCACTCCTAATCTTGACAATAAAACCAAAATCAAAGACTGCAAAGAGCCCTCACTTTATCTTAAAAGCAGTACTGCACTGAGTCAGATACCACTGGAGGTCAGGAGCACTTCATGAATACACTGAGACAGGGCACCTTTCCACACCCCGCTGATTATCCTCAGTCTTGTGAAATCTGCAAGTGCTAAAAGTACCAGAGTAGGCCCAGGATGAAATCCTGATCATCCCCTCCTGATCTGGAGTCAGGATGGCCCAGTGCTGAGAAGCACCTTTACATCTCCCACACAAGTGCAGCATCTCCTTCCCATTTGATTTTCGCTTTCATCCTAGCCCTATCGCCACTGAAATTTAGAGAGCAAATTGATGCCAAGTGCCAAGATGCTCAGTATATTTTGCACCCAACTTACACACCCCAGCCACCCTTTTTACCCAATTTATACCAGAACCCCCAAGATATGACTAGAACCAAATAAAGTACATATGAAGTACTCAGCTCAGACTCCACATATACTCTGTTTTCTTTGGGCCTGAGAAAATAGTACGTCTGATTAATTCTGATTTAGACTTTTCATCCACGCCCATGGGAAGCAAAGTGAAGGATCTCCTCCTCTCACAAGCCAGATCTTCAGATCTTTCTGCAGGATGCAAATGGTTTCATCCCTGAGTTCAACTTTAAAAGAGAAATTAAGTGCTCAGCATTCACCACACTAGCACCAGAAGTAAAGAGAACACTGAGCACAGAGGCCTCCACTGCAGGGACAAAGGACGAAGAAGAATCACAGTTGGGAAAGATGGAGAAAAGCAGAAAGAACTCGATTTGTATCATACCAAAGAAAAAAAGGAAACCTGATGCCAAAAAGTTAATACTAGTAGAGAGAGAAAGCTTACAGAAGGCAGACTGCTGTTCAACAGCAAAACTTTTGCAGCCCTCAGTGGTCATTTGGGAGCAGCCTGGTACCTCCATCAACAACGATCCCAGACCGGTAAAAGAACCTATCTAGAGAGCATTCTCAGCCATGAGAACCCTCGAGCCCATTTCAATGACACGACCAAAATTCCTATTTTTCTGTTTTTTTCCCAGCAGGGATGACACACCATTTTGTCCAGCTTAGTGCATACAGTTCTCCACTCCTCAGCCAGACTCCTTCTAGCTGACAGAGGTGCAGTTCAGCTCGGCAGGGTCCTGCCTAGTGGCTGCTGCCACGACTCCGTCGGGGCCGTCGGCAATGCTGGGCTCGCTGGAGCATTGCCTGTGGCTGAAGCAGCTGGGTTGCAGCAGGAGGCATTTGTCAGAGCTGTCTGATTCCTCAGCCACCATTCCCGTGTGCATCATGGAGGCCATGGCCAGCAGCTGGATGTCCGAGTGAGCATTGGCAACCGTGTGCCGACGGATGCTTCCACATTTCTCCAGGTAAGCCTCTCCCTCCTGCTCCGTCAGTGGGGTCAGGGCCTTAGGACGGGACCTGGAGTAGCGTCTCTCTGGAAGAGAAAGAGGAAGCAGGAATGGTCAACTGCACACAAACAAAGCACTGCCCAAACTGCTAGGCTGGCCTCGGGGAGCAGAGGGGATTCAGTGTGTAGCTACAGAGTGCCCCACCTCACTACCACTGGAAAACAGTCAGGAGCTCACTGTTCATACTGCTAGGTGTTGGGAAAGGAGATCTGCCTCTGCCCCAGAGAGGAGAACCTCCCATCCTGCTGTAGGGGCTGCTGCCTAGGAGAGAAGTGAACCAAAATGTCACCAGTGCAGCCAAGGGACTCTCTCTAGCATCCTGAGAGTCTTCTCTTTTATCAAGGGGTGAAGACCAAGCAGGTACTCTCACATGCAGGTTCACCAAAATAAGTGACACTAAAGCAGCAACAGTCTCCAAAAAACCATTCAGTGGGATTTGAACTGCCATCCCTTTCTCTGAAAAATTTCTCTCAGGAAGTGCCATTAACTGTTGTCAATGTGAAATTCCTGATGCTTACATGGCACTGTCTCTCTATCTGCCTAGGAATAGGCCATTCTGTTGGCATTATCCCACCATGCTTTTTAAAGACCATGTCAGAAAAAGGACATTTCATCCACTTTGCAACATATCTGGTTTGGAGGCTGGACACAGAAAATATGGAACAGTGCACAGGAACAGTCCCCAACAGCCTGGGGAAAAGGGGCACAAGGGAAAGGCGGTATTTGTGCTGAAGAGGAAAGGCAGTGACACAATGGATGGGTGTGGGCTGCATGATCTGCTCGGCAGAAACATTAAGGATGAAAAATGCCAGGTCTAAAGCACAGACCCAAGGTGCAGTCCCCAGCGCAGTATCATGAAGCACATTTTAATTCTGATACTGAAAGCTTGAAGGAAGGCAGGGATGAGAGTTTTGCCTTGGGTCACTGTAATCCCACCCCAGCAGGTTGAATCAGACACTGTTACTGTTCACCTGCTGGCTTCCACCCTTCTGCCATGTTCCATGTGATTTTGGACACCTCCTGTGGGTCTATCCCTACAGCAGCTGAGGGAGCCATTCCCTCCCTATGTGTCTCTGTTTCTCACAAATGTCACTGAAGTGTAAGGTCTCATTTCATAAAGTCAGAAGCCTTTAAACCATAAAAAAAGCTTCCAATCAAGACTGCAGAACACAAGAGTAACAAAATGCAAAGCAAAGCGCTTGTCACTGAAGGCTATAAGAGTTTTGGAAGCTTGTATCAGGAAGAAAAGCAGAAAACAAATTATTTGTTGCAGGGAGGAACAGGTGAGCAGCCAACACTTCACCCTGCTACTGCCAGTTGTCATATCTGAACTAGAAATTTTATTTTTATTTTGGTGCTTTATGACCAGGAAGATAAACTAGGAGTTTTTCTGGTACTTTTTTGCAAGCAACCTCAGATCAGCAGTGATGTGTGACTGTTTTAGCTTCTCTCCTATCCCCAGTACAAACCCTGTTTCTTAGCCAGCTGGATCCCTTTGGCATACTCCATCCTTACCATGCAGGTTATGGCTAATTTACACAGGCAGAGCAAAAAGGGTGCTAACAGAGAGCAGGCTGGAATGCTGCTATCTACAGTTCCCTTCTGTGACCAGTCCTGTCCCTTTCACACCTCTCTCACTTTAAATTAGTTTAAGATACAGCAGCCTTGCAGGCTGAAGCCTTATGAATACTCACAGCTGGGATCAGATGCCTTCAGTCACGTTTCTCAACTCTCATTTACCCTGAAGGCCCCAGCCCAGAGGGCAGTTTGGCCTCCAGAGCAGCTGTGTACAATGCAAGCACACCCAAAGCCCAATAGAGCCCTTCTCAAAAGCTACCGCGGGGAACCTACTGGGCTTCACCATCATTACAGGCTGCCCAGTGAGAGAAGAAACTGGTTCTGAGAAAGCAAAAAGGTGACTGAAAGAAGAAGAAAAAGAAGTCTGATTACAAGTGAAAGTTAAGGAAGCCACCTCCATAGCAGCACTTGGAAAATACTAAGATTATTTGTAGAAAAGTGCTGGTTTGCAGTCCCTGTCTTGTACTGCAAACACAAGTTCTTTCTTTCCTCATGCTCAGCACAAGGTGGAGCAAGGGTAAAAGGCCACCTTGGAACATACACAAATAAATGACAGCTAAAATCAAAGTAAGTTCAATTATTTTAAGGCATATAAACTTTACAAGGCCAATTTGTGTAGGTTTTCTGTTTTTTTTTTAAATGGCACAAATGCCTCGTTCAGCTGGCAGAAATCCAGGATGGCTAGAAACTTCAGTACAGGTCAGGCAGCTACCTTTCAAACTACACCAACAGCATGCAGATGTCCATAAACAGCAAAGCAATCAAATTTGTCAAAGTCCAACTTTTACAGGGGATTTGAGCCTTAGGATCAGATCTGCAAATACACGCTGAACTCTACAACCATGTTCACTTGCACAGAAGATATCTGATTGCTCAGCAACCACAAGAACAAAAATCCTGAGCCACAGTTTTCCTAAAGCAATGCCATGAGTTTATTACAAGCACAGGTTGTCTGAGTTCTGGTAAGTTCTACCACAACAACAATTCTTTTCCCATATGCTGCTAAAGTGTAGTACATGGCAGGTTGTGGGTCTCCAGCTTGCTACAATTTTGCATCGAAGCAAAGGCTAAAGCTAGTAAATACAGAGGGAGACTGGAGCTTTCTTCACTTGTTCTATTTAAATCTTCTTGACTATCAAATCAGTAACACTATGGCCATTAGCTAGCCAGTCTCTTCTGGCTGGCCACATGTGTAAGCAGAGCTCCTGCATCATGTGAAGAAGTTTCCCAGAATAAGCATGCTCATTCTCTCACCTAGGCATGTTTATCCATACTTTAAACACAATTTTAATTTGGTGGGTTTTTTTTTAAAACAGAATCCTCAGATGGAAGGAAGACTTCATGCAAAATCCCTGTCATCCCTCAGAATTAATATGCAACAGTTTCGCTGTTTGCAAAAGCTGATTGATGCAGCAGCTGAAGCAGGCTACCAAGCAGGGACAGAGAGCAGGCAGCAAAGTACCAGGTACAGTCTCTCACTGTGATGAAAGCAGTACACCAGGCATGGACAAAGGGTTTTAAAATCCAGTCCATGTCCAGAGAGAGGGTAGACTTTGTGGGTATGTGTGTGGAGTGATGGAGCACTAATAGTTCACTAGGTCATGGAAAAGAAAAAGCCTGTCAAAAAATCTACATTCAGAAACAATAATCAGGGCCTTCTCAAGGGTGTTTTAGCCTTTATTTTCTATCTCTTGTGAAGTCATGCACTGTTTCCTTTTCCAGCACAAATGCCTTCCATTACCCAACCTGAGTACCCCAATAATAGCTTCAGCACAATGTGCATGTCTTACCAAGCAAGCAGGCGCTACCAGAGGAGCTGTGATCCTCACACAAACCTAAGAATGGTGATACCACCTGCTTGACCAGTTCTTCCAGCTGTAGGTAGCCCTCAGTGGGGCCAGTAGGCTCATGGACACTCTGAAAATCAAACACAAAAACCAACATTACCCTTAAAAGATTTTTGAATAAAGCCTGGGGTCTGTCAATTTTCTCTGTACTGGAATATCCCAGCTGTGTCAGTAAAGCTTTTGGAGCTGATGGAGGTTTGGGTGCCTTTCTGGTCAATCTTCTTGTTCAAGTTACAGTCACACCCTATGGACATTGAGCAGACAGTTCTTTTTTCTGAGCAAGTGACAGGAAGGTACAAGGCGTGCTCCCACTGAGGATGTGCACAGTGTACTACAGCAATGTAATTATGCTAGGGCGGTTCTACCAGAAAACATCTCTTTATAGAAAAGCCTTCACACGCCTTGGGCAAAGCACTGCTCTTTTCCTCGGCAGGACTGCAGGCAAAGCACTCTCTGTGGTTCAGCTTACAGCTGTGAAGATGGTAGATAACACCAACCAATTTAACAGTAATTTCAGAAACCGTTCAGACTTAACTTCCTGCAAAGCCTCAATAAGCTTTTTTCCTCAAATGTGCTGCTTTGAGATCCTCTTTGCTCTCAAGATTCTTGTATTAAAAAAACATTTCAGGGAAATTGAGGTAGCACTTTAATATCACCTGCTGTTCCAGTCTGGGTCACTGGAACATCAGAACAGTGAGAACTCATACAGAACTACCAGCTTAGCCACTTTGCAATTTTGGTTGTGCTTCATAAAGTTTCTCAGACACCCATTATGTTGGAGAAGAAATAAAAGCCACCAGGCTGTGTGGTATGTTGGAGGGAAGGGATGCCACCCAGAGGGACTTTGAAAGGCTCAAGATATGGGCCTGTGCAAACCTCATGATAATCAACAACGGCAAATGAAAGGTTCAGATGAAGGCTGGATGGGGCTCTGAACAGCCTGGTCTAGTGGAAGGTGTCCCTGCCCATGGCAGGGAGGTTGGAACCAGATGATCTTTAGGATCCCCTCCAACCCAAATCATTCTGTGATTCTATCAACTCAAACATGTAATATGGCATTTTTCACGACTGTCAGGCTGGGCAATATGAGAAAAAGCCCAAAACCAGCTGTATTTGGCATGCTTAGAAAGTATTCTGGTGAGATCTATAAATATAAGTATATTATAGCTATATAATATAACGATAATATAGCTAGAGCTATAACTAATGTATAACTAGAGCATCTGTGATAACTATAAAGAGAATAGTTATCACAGACGCTCCAGATCTCAGAAGATGAAAATTTGTGTGAATAAAAGAGTCCTGACACTGTTCCTAGATGGGGAGGAGAGGTACCAAGAAAAAAAAAAAAAAAAAAACACTAAAAACCTGGCTTTTTCAAGGCAACATCTTTACCTGTTCCCAGGAAAGCTCAGGGCATCCAAATTCAGCTCTCATTTTAACACTGACCACTCCCAAATAAGCACATATCACACCCCCTTCATCACACATCCTCTGCTCTCCCCACTTTTCCTCCACTGTTTGTATGATTTCAGCGAGGTCAAGATACCCAAGAGAGTCAGACGAAGAAGAGCAGAGGCTCCCCACCTGCAGAATTAACAGCATCTGGACAATGGAAGCTGGAACCTTTGTCTGGACCAGGGGAAGGATTTCTTCCAACTTTACTTTTAGCAAGACCAAGTCTCTGAAGCCAAGAAGAGCAATCTGACGGATAGTCAACTCCTGACCCTAAAAAACAAAGAAGGCAAAATCCAAGTGTAGATAAAGGGATGTGTGAGCATAGTACTAACACATGGGCACACACACAGGAGGGTTTATTCTGCCCATTGCTGCTGTGGCAAAGCACTCCTCGGTCATTCATGTTCAGAATTCATGGTACTCTTAAACTTCTTTCCTTCAAGTGTCACACAAATTCTGAAGAGGGCATCACCTCATCTGTGGCACCACTAGTTTTGGTGTGAAGCCAAAAATGGGCCTGTAGTTCACCAAATGGCTATGTATTCATAACACTTGCCATCCAATTTGTTCACAAAGAAGCCCAGGCTGGATGTAGCTTGTGCTTCTCGTGCTTGGAGCTGAGAAAGCAGAGAAAGTTTGATAGGGAACAAAGTTGTTATAGAATATTTCTTAACTAAATCTACCTCTGACCTATATTGCACCCTCTTTTTGCTCAATGTCTGCACTTTAGACCTTGCTGATATGACAAAAATCTACAAGTCAGTCCATTACAGATTTTAGGATTTAGGCTGGAGCAAAGCTAGCAAGACTGTTTGAATCAAACATCATTTTAAAAAGCATCAGCTTCAATATCCTCTTCAAGGCATTCCTATTTTACATCAACAACACAAGTGAGCAGGCTTAACAAATGATATAATATTTCTCAGCATATTTAAACAGTCTAACTCCATTTGGCACTCTGGTGTTACCAACTTTCCCTCTGCTATGTTTAATATCTGCATGACTTTCTCTTGCCCCACTGCATCTCAGTAGCAGAAATTTTCCTCCCAGCCCTGCCCAGCACTTTCTAGCCTGTAAAGTTTGCCTTGTTCTTCTCAGTATGTTAATCTCTGCCCCATGGTCTGCTTGGGAATCATTTTATGATCTCCATAACACACTCAACATAGCAAATATTTAGCTGGAAGAAATTAACAGCAGTTAATCATTAATTCATAACAGGTTGCATGTCATAATTAACAGCATTATCATTATGTAAATATAAATTAAAACCAATAGTATGGAGGGCAGCTTGGCCATAATAAAAGCAATTTGCTGTTTTAAACCATCACTGTGTAGGGAAAAAAGGTGCAGGAAAGACCAGTACCTTTCTTGAAACTATATTTCAGCAGCTGCAAACTTTTTATTTATATTATGCAGTTTAGTTCCATTAACTTCATATCCCATTTCAAAATGCAAACATGTTTCTGTGCCAAGCAAAACAAGATTTGCTATTCTTTTTTCCACACCAATGGTCACATCAACAGCTGCAACTATCCAAAAGCCAGTGACCTGTTTACATAGTTTCCCTCTGTACAGCAATTTAACCAACTTGGCTGCTTAAAGGTCATATTTCTGCAACAGCTATGAGCCTTGGGGTTAAACTCAGCTGAGATACGAGGTTGGTTTGAGTTACTACCTTTGGTAACATATGCTCACACATGTGACTGACTCAGTTTCATTCTGAATGGGTAATTGCTGGGATCACAGAAGAGCACAACTAAATAATCCTGCCTATATTTGCAGGAAAGGATGGGGAATCAAGAACAAATTGACTTTCCCATCTACCAGAGCAGTGTACAAAGAACCACAGCTTGATGGAAGACACTCGCTGGATATGAGCACTCCTCACATGTTGTGACACACCATATAAATGGTTACATCCAGTTCCCTAGTTCTAGGAAAAGCCCAATTTTGTTATTAGGACACTGGCCTGGCATAAGAGCAATTTCTATTTCTTGCTGTGCCAGCAACTCTCTCTGTGGTAGCCTAGAGCAGTTTACTCTGAATTAAATTCTTGGACGTATTTAGGCAGCTTAATCCATACATTTGTGTAGTACTCAGATGTCCACAAAGCTTTAAATATCCTGTCTGTTGACCTTTCAGTTCCTCATCCAGAAAGTGGCAATACTTCCCAAACTTTAAAGTTTTGCTGATATATTTTGAGTGACTCAGATATTGTGACAAGACAAATACAGAAAAAAAAAAAAAAAAGGCTTTCAAAGAATCTCAACATCCCATAGTCACCCTTTCACCACTATAACAAAGTTACTTCCAAAAGCTGCACCACAGTGTTGTAACTTCTGTCCCATTTCTCATCAGAGACATTTAATAGCAGGGCAGTAGATTTTTCTTTTAAGTGACAGAATTATTAGCATCAGTGGGTATGACACACAGTTCAACTGTTTCCACAGTACACAGATAGCTGCAGTGCAGACAACCCCCTGCTTAAATAGGTCACTCCCTCACTGAGAGTTAGCTGCCAAAGGAGAGAAAGGGAGGGTATTATAGTTGCAGTTTTACCTGTCAAACACCTACCTTCAAGCATCTGCAGCAAGGAAAGAAAATAAACACAGTAGAAAGGTTAGTGTCTGTCTTTGCAGAAGCCCTTCCTCTTTTAGGAAATGCCAGCTTTAATAGGATTAGAAGAAAAGGGCAAGCTTTGAGCTTTACCTGCTGCCTTTCAAACAATACAAGGGAAAATAATTTTAAAAGGCTCTGGAAATACTGTCTTCCAGAAGAGGCAAAAGTCAAGAGGAGGAGGCTAGCATTTCCAAGAACGTCATTCTCCACATGAGGTACATTTTTCTTTTCCTCTGATGGCAGAAAAGTTCAAAATAGGCTGGGGAGGTAATTAAACTGCTCATATGGAAACCCTGACTAAAACTACATTAAAAAATGATACAGCTCAATGCTTCTGATGGGATACTAAGCTTTCAAAATACCCAGCGTAAAAAGGTTTTCCATAAAGTGTTCATTTTTCCTCTACCCAAAGACTTACATGTCCCCTTACTGAAGCTTAGAAAAACCCAGCTGAGGATTTCCCAAAGGCACAAATGGGATATAAGCCCTTCAAAAGTCATTAGGGTGAGTTAAACACATCTTCTCCTGATCCAGTCTTCAGATTTATACCTCTAAGACAAGCTGTCAGTGTTGTCATCTGCACCAACAGTCACAGCTATTTAAAAAAAGAAGGAACTATAAATACAAATAGCCCAGAGCTTCAGTCTAGACAAGGTATAGTCCAACAGTTTCTGTGTGCAAGCTTAGCTAAGCACAGAGAGTAGACAATTGGGACTAAATTCAGCCCAGAACACTGTGCTTGTCCAGCAGATTTTAGCAGTCCTTCTTACAGTTAATACTTGGATAAACTCTACTTCCTCCCAGATTTAGTTTAAAGGTTTTGATATGTATATAGCCACTGGCCAAACAGTGCTGCTGGCAGAGAAGTTACCACTTGCCATGAGCAGGCATTGCAGTTACATTGCTTCACTTGACTGAACTGTAATTACGATTACCTGGACTGGGTAGAAAATTGCCTGGAGTGTAGGAAGAGTCTCTGTAAAATAGTGATCCCAGATTTCAGACAGGACATCAATGCGATCCTCACCTATGAAGACAGAGATTGGGAGCAAGAGCTTTAGTGACAGGGACACCGAAAGCAAGTTGGATTTTCTAAGTACTCTAATTCCCCAAGCAACAGAGACTTCACTTCTGCAGTTTCTGCCCAAAACTGGACATCACCCAGCTAAGCTTCCCCTTAACTGACCATTGTTTGTTCTGTGCAAAACATGAGACCACTTCCAACAAAAGAGTGAAGCCCCTTTTCAACCAGAGGCTTTAACTCCACAGCACAGGATTGTGCAATTGCACAGCTCACAGTTAACATGCTCCACTAGCAGGGGAGAGGCCACACAAAAACAGCTGATTCTGACAACCAGCAGGTCACAGCCAGCATCAGCTGATCATCATGCAACTGAGTCAGGGAGAGAGTTTAGAGAGCTGAGCCCCCTCCAGCATCCACTCAGTACCAAGCAGCAGTCAGGTACCTGTCAGGAATCCCAACAAAGGCACTAATGACAAATGAGGCACTTGTGAAGGTTCCCAAATGAAATCCACTTGTGGCCAACCCTTACATGACTCCAATTCAAACAAACATCCCCAAATGTAATGAAGACAGACTAAGTTACGTATCTTGGGATTCCCATAACAGGAATACAATTGTGATCAAATTATGCTTGTAGGTTTGGCTTACAGAGCTATGCGCTCCTCAACATCTGGGCCCAAAGCCTCCAAGTTGTTTAGCTAGAGGTTTGCAATGTTTATTTCAAGTTTTAGATACATCCCTGGAAATCTCAGGTGCAAATACAGACTCAGGTTTAAAACCACAAGTTTCTGACAAAAGAATTTTCCAGGATACCTCCCACAGTATCTCACAAGCAGTCTAGACTCCAAGAGCAGTAATGGAAGATGGCCACTCTAGACAGGTTTGAAGGCTCAGCCTCCAGGTCACTAAAGGTCCTACATGAGGAACATGTATAACTGCAACTCAAAGGAGTGTTATCACTGTGAGGTGCTTTTCTCATCTGCAGGCTTCAACACAGACTTTCACTGTGCTTGCCCATGGGTTGTGCTGCTTAGGACACAGCCAGAGAGCCAAGAGCCAGCAGGACTAGATCCTGCAGACATTTTCCTTTGAGCAGAGAGCCAGCCCACTAACAACCACAGAAAGGTTCAAAGAGATGCTTCACTGGTATGACTCTGGCTTCAAAACTGGAACTACAGGCAGACAAGAAACTACCTAACACCCCCACAACAGCTACCCATTACCACAACAGCCAAGTGTAAGCAAAAAAGACAACAGGAAACAGATTAATTGAATGTTTAAATTTTCCCTCCTCTGCCTCCTACCCAGGACTGCAATGCTTTGCTGTCTGGAGACAGAATGAAATGTCAGAGATCACTTCTCCTTCTGAAGGGGAAGTAGGAATGGTTTGTTTCTTCAAGAAATCATAAATCCTGCAGGCATTGAAAGAGATTCTGACAGATCGTATAAAGAAAAATCATGTTAAAGAGGCTGTGATTGCAAAATAGACACAGATAAAACATCACTGCCCTGCAGCCACTCTGTCTAGGTGCAGGGGTAGTATAAGTTTTCCAGAAAGACAGAACTAACCAAGAAATCCTCATTGCTGTGACCACAAGACCTGCAACAAGCCCACACATTATAAAAGAAAGGTGCCCATGAGTCATCTCCTGCAGTGATGCCAGCCTGCATAGCAAAGTGGCTCCAGTATCACTTCAAGCTAGGGACAGAAAAATGAGGCATAGAAGGTGTTTTGCTGTCTGCCCGGGAAACTTCATCTGACCCAAACTACCTGAGCATCTGCAAAATACTCTTGGGCAGCTCTCAGCTTATTACAGACTCAAAGTCAATTTTCATAATGCTAAAGCAGATACTGGAATAGTTTTATATGAATACATAACCCAAAGTCTCTGGTAAGCTGTGCAGCATTCATTCTGAAGAGCTGGCAGTGGCAAGGCAGGTACCCACATTTTGGAAAATGCGGGAGTCTGCCTTTTTTCCTCCCTCACCAGACCAGTGCTGAAGAAGAACACCTCAAGCAGGAGGCTGGGAACCCTTTAACTTCTCTGGGCCCAACTCCTACAGCCTGCCAGCTGGATGAAGTCACTTGGTGAAGAACGGTGCAGC
Organism: Acrocephalus scirpaceus scirpaceus; assembly: GCA_910950805.1. Taxonomy (NCBI): domain Eukaryota; kingdom Metazoa; phylum Chordata; class Aves; order Passeriformes; family Sylviidae; genus Acrocephalus; species Acrocephalus scirpaceus. The sequence continues at coordinate 43,641,916 of OU383780.1, forward strand.
GGAATCCAGGACCAGCAATGACTGTGAGATTATAAGCATCTATTGGCATTTAATGACCCGCATACAATACCCTGGTGATTAGCAAGAGATCTTCCCTGCAGGCTAGAAAACTGGGTCAAACCAAAGAGAAGCTTGGTTTTGAATGAAGACGTGCTGGCTTCGCTTCAAACAGTTACTAAATGTGACCAGCTCCCCACACGTCCAATACTGAGTGGCCACACCACACTTGCCCACAGGCTCTGCAGCAGTAGTTTGAACACAACTCCATGTGTGGTCAACTTCTTTCCTGAAGGATTTCATTCTTACCCGAAGGACTGTTCTTTCCTTTAAATTTACACAAAGCCTGATAGTTCAGCTCTCAAAAACATGACAGAAAAACCGAAGTTGTGCTTACATCAAGCTGCAATGCACATTGAGAAATGAAAGGCAGAAGGCAGTTCCAAGCAGTTTTGCAACAGGATCCATGTCCAGACCAGAGCTGCTATGAGTCCAGGTTCAGCTGCCACACGAGACCCACGTACCTGCTTTTTGAAGCAGTTATGGCTGGTGGGAGTATCGTGGCTCTGTGGCTATTCAAACAGCCCACCCTCTCTTCATCCTCACAGGGGCTCCCAAGGGGTTGTGTGACACCCCAGGGCAGCACCAGAAAGGTCTGTATGCTTTCCAGACATGCAAATCATCTCATCTGACCAAACATCAAAGCCCAACTTCCTTCCAAAACAGGTTTCCTACTATACTTACCTTCACACAGCTTGACCTTTTCCTCCATAAACAGCAAGCCTTTCGCAAGGAGCTGGTTCTGCCAAGAGAAAAGAGAGACATGCATTATTTATTTATAATGAACATGGAAGGATGCATTTTTTTCAGATACTATCCACTTTGCATGCATTTATCTTAAGATTAGTCATGTTGTAGTACCTTCTTCCAGCACTGGTCTCAGTGTGAGTGCTAGACATTCCTTAACCCTCTCTTGTTCAGCTAGACATGAGAATGCAACAGACACAGCAGTTGAAACATCTCCCAGAAAAGGGAAGGGTCACAGGGAGAGAGTCAAGAAAATAAAATGGTTTTTACCATAATGGTGCACCCACATATGCTAAAACTCAATTACCTGATGGAGGCGATCAAAGAGTCAAATGCTACAAAAAGGTCCCCCTCTCTTCCTCTTTTGGCACTTGCTCATTGCTTGTCTAACTGCACAGTAGGCCAAGTTCAACTCCCTAACATCTCTCTCCCTACCTATTATCTTTCCATGAGGCCATTCTTTTTGTATTGAGAAGCTGGATCATCTCAAGCCGTGTCAAGCTGCAGAAGAGCTGGCAGGACCTGGTTCTTTGTAGATAAACTTAACTCTAGTCTCAATGGACTAGACACATCAAGACATCAATATGCCTGTTTGCAGTTCAGGACATCCAAATACCTGATTAGCTTTTTGTTCCCACTTCCCCAAACGTAAGAATGGTGTGAAAACACCACCTATCTTTTTGTTCTCCTGACAGCCCAAGGTGAATCAGTTACTCTGAAAAGTTTTGAGAATCCCAGAGAAAGGCACTGCAGTCACCACTTAACACACTACTACTGCATCCTAAAAAAGCTACAGACATCATACTGATAGAGAATAAGGCCTTCTGCCTCTCTGAAAGGATTCAGTATCAGGGTAGCCCACAATAGTCAGAGATGACTCCCCCACTGTTCATCCCACAGTTTTTGTTTTTAATGGGGAACGAGGTCAAGGTTGCACTTTTGAACTTTCCATCAGCCAAGGAGCAAGGCACATCTCTTTCCACTCCCAGTGGACACTGCTGTTACCCCACTGCCTGGACACCACCACAGCCTCCTGATGAGATGCCACAGTGCATGCTGCCCTGGTGCTCCTGCTCTGGATCATAAATCTGCCTCCTGGAGCCACACATCAGCCTGGCTCAGCCCTGACACAGAGACAGGCATCTGTGGAAACACCCCAAGCCAAGAGAGCAGCACAGCTCTGCATCTTCCCTTCAACAAGAAGCTAACACAAAGCTGGGTATAAAAAGGAGGAAACATTGCTCTGTGACATTCTCAGGCTGAGATATATTTTTCACCTGGGCCATGACAACAGGAATTAGCAAGCTGGATAAATATGTTCACACAATGAAAAAAACCTACATTTCCAAATGTTAGCAACAAGTGGAAGGTGACTGTTTTATGAAGATCCTCTAGCAGAAATATGGGCTTTGGAAGGAAATATTAAGTTGTCAAGATGTCCATTGAAATTTTAGATTTGTTCAACAGAAATAAATGACTACATATATCATGCTCTGGACAACAAGAAAAAACTTTCCAGGAAAAATCAACAGTGTGAAAAAGGAGGGAGAAAGACATCTGTAAGGAAGAAAACATGAAACCCACTTACACTATAAATATTTTTTCTGCTTGAACAATAGATAATGTCGGAGTAATATGGCACTTTAATCCTTCCAAATGCTCTCAGTTTATTAATGAAAGTACTTAATTTCTTTATTTTTCAGCCTGTAGCTCAAGTCTATTACTTCTCATATACTGCAGGGGAAATTTACAGCTGATCTTTAATACTGTATTATTTTAGACTACTTTGTAATAAAAAGGTGTATATATATATATACACACACACATATGAAGTTGTGATGCTTATTTTCTTGTGTTTCTCTCAAGAAATGTGAATTCCTTCTCTATATGCCATAGAACCTTGAATTTCATTTTACATGTTTCCCCTCTGGATACAATTTTGCAGATACTTTGCCTAAAAGTTAGTATTATCGATAATATTTACTTCCAGGGATTTTTTTTCTTTCCTTTGCAGCTATGTTAGCAAACAAAGAACACATTTGTACATGCTAATGGGCAGCACAGCTGTATCTATTGTAAAATAGATATATTATTCATTACTCTGTGGTATCAAATTTATAATGCTCCTATGAATGTATTATAGCAATTCCATGTGCTAAAGGAATTGCATAATCTCACTCTGAGGATTTCCTTTAAAAAGGGATTAGGTCCATATAGTTACTGTAGTTACTACAGACTTTTCACTAATCCTCTCAGATTTTCCCTTTTCCTGTGGAAGAGACTTAAAAAAAATTAATAACATCAACCACACTTCATTTCCCTTCTCTCTGTCCTAAAAATATCTGGAAATGCTACTTTTCCATCTTTTCTGCAAGAAGTCACAGGCTTAGGAATTGATTCAATCCAAACATTAATCCCTCAGAGCAAGCCAGACAGGCAAATTGTCATTAACAAACCCTACAGGGTCTGCTGACAAATCAATACAAGCTACTCAATGCAGCCGCAGTGGAGGTCTGTATCAGACCTTGCCTAGATTACAAGTCTCATTCTGCTGCTGCATCCCTGCTTGCCAGAATCACAGAGCTAAGAGGAAAAATAAATCTTCTATTCAAAGCAAGACCAGATAACGACTCACACCAAGGAAGCTTGAAGGGTACATTTATTTGAAAAAGTTCAGCTGCCACCTTCCATCTCTTTGCATTTACAGCTGAACTGGGAGCTTGGGGGAGCAGTGATTCCCTTCCCTCCCCAAATGGTTCCCCAGGGTGTTTTCCTCATCCTGCTGTTGGGACACCACAGGATGCTATATGCTTATTTTGGGGGGTGCAAACCCGCCTTTACTCTTTGCTACTCTGCTGTGCAGAGAAACAAAGTCCCAACTTCAACACATGCACATGCAGTTGAGAAATCTGGAGAGAGATGTTTTGTAGCAGATAGAAGTGACCTTGTGAAATCTCACAGCCTGACCCCTTTTCTCAGTGCAGAAAACCAAAACAGCTGACTCACATACACCACTAAGAAGGGTAGCTAAAAGAAAGCTCTTAAGAAAATTTTTAAATGCCCTAAGCTTTTAAAGACAGGATTCAAAGTGAAAATAATTACTTTTCACTTGTTCCTCAGTAAAGATCATGTCTGTGTTTGCTACTCAACATGCCTGTGTTTGCTACACTTTAAGTCATGCTCAAATCATTTGGAATAAAAAAAATTTGAAGGCAGTCAGGCACCACCTATAAAACACACACACTTTCCTGATAATTCTGTCCTTTTTTCTGGCATGGATATTTTCCTCTTCCCCTTCCCTGCTAGAGAAATTGAGGCAAGTTTCTCTATTTGTGCCCAGTGAAGTAATTCCAGCCCCACCATCTTCCCAGAAGGTGCAAGCTCTCCCAGGCACAACAGCTGGGGCTCCTCTCTCAAACCAGCAGTGCCTGCAGTGCCCAGCATCTCACTGCAGGAGCTGGGCATTCCCAATGGGGGCCCTTGCTGTACATGCTCCCACTACACCCTGGGCAAAAATTAGATGCTGCCTGACAGAAGCACTCAGGCAGCAGCATGGGTGTGGTGCCAGGCTCTGGGCAGAACCAACAGGAAGGATTTTGGGGTGACAGCTGTGCCACCGGCACAGCTTGCTCTGCTCTGGGTGCTATACTCAAGCAGAAGACTGGCAAAAAACAGCGATGCAGCTTTGGCAGCAACTCCACTGTAAACACCAAGGAGGCTCAAGTCATCATAGGCAACTTCACATCTTGTCTGAAAGCCATGTCTGGAGTATAGCAAGATACAAATGAATTCTCCTGCTAATAACAAGCCATTATTTTTGAGGGAAAAAGGTTTACACAAACACCCATTTAGTTACGGATAAATTCTGCTTTCCCTTCATGTCTCCAAGCCAAACACGGCCAGTATGCCTTTTAAAAGCCACCTTCAAATTAACAAATTAATATTAGTTGATCAAGCTACATAAGCTTGAAACAGAAGTAAAGTGATCAAGAACATACTCCAAATAACTAACCTCATTTTGCTGATCAAAAAAACAAGATCAGTTTTTCTACAGAACACAACAGCATTTCTTAAATGCAGCCCCCTTTTCTAGGCAACTGAGGCTTTGTCTTCTAGTGCTAAACCACAGTTTTACACATAGTCACTGCTTTGCGTATAATCTGATGTTAATTTGAGAAAAAAAAGCATCACCCAAACTTACTTTGGTATTTTCTACAAAGTTATTGCTAGCTGCACACAAACACAAATTTGTGTGAGCTGCAGCATCTCATTCCCCCACCCTCATCCTTTTTTCTCTAACAAGATGGGAAATACTGACAGAAGCAGAGAGATCACTTCCATCCTACATAGAGGAGAAACTGCAAGATAAATATGAAATCACATCCTAAAATGACTCTTCCTAGAGCCAGTTTTGTGCACTACAGATAAAAGAGAAAGCCCACTTGAAGAGATGAAAGTGAGGCAGGGAGAGTAAGAAGGAGAGCAGACCACGTAGGCAGCACGGCTACGATCTAGACCACAACCAGCCAGGCAGCAGCTCTGGGAAACTCCCGCAGCCAGGGCCCCTGACTTTATGCTTCCTAGTCACTGCTCCAGATGGGATCCTGCTCAGCCAGGCCATGGCACACCAACCACGGCATGCTTTGAGTGGGAGCAACCAGGCTCCCTTTGGAAGGATTCCACACATCTACAGAGTCCATGAGAGCAGGGCCTGAAAGGAGGTGTCCCTGCTGCCACCCAGGACTAGGTCCTCTGCTCGACAGCAGTGCGGAGCTGCTGGGGCACTCCGTCCATGATAAGGAACTGAGCAGTTGCTATGGAGTCTCTGGAGCTGCTCCATGGAAGCTGCTCTAGAAAGGGCCAGATGAAGCAGAAATAATTAGCAGACCTGCATGAACAGAGCTTCCCAGCCAATGAGGAGACAAATGCAATAAAAAAGACCAGTTTGACCCGAAAGAGTATTGCAGACACACAGCTGAGCTCTGCAAATCACACAAGTGTGCATTCTGTTCCTTGTGCAGCAGCCGAGCTGCTGCAGGCCCTGGCAGCAGGCACAAGACAGCACTTGGCCAGAGAAAAGCTAGTGCTGCCTGCATCCAGCAGTAACCATCATTCCAATAGCCTACACAATTATTTCCTTGCCTTGCTGTGAAACAGGTAGACACAGAAAGCTGGCATCAAGGAAGGATGCATCATGCACCATGTATTTTTCTCTTTGGCTAAGCACATGTCCTTTTCAGCTGTTAGCTAGGCTTTACAAAGCAGCCTTTCAAAAGAGCAAGCAAACATCATGAGAAATGCTCAAATCATCTCTCCAGGCTGGAGTTCCAGGAAAACATGCACTGGGGACCTAAACAAAAGCTTTATGGTGCCACAAGGGAGGGAGGAGTGCAGGTTTCCCCCATCACTGCAGTCACCTTGCACAGCTGGGGAGCCTACAGCGAGAGGGACTCTGACCACAGGAAAGTTCACCAGCACCACTTCTGATTGTTCTAAAGGCAGAAGATAAAATCAGTTTTGGTTTGGGTCCAGGCCTGCCTCATTGCTGACACCGCTTACTTTTCAGATACTTATTATCGTCTTGCTGCTTGGACTTTGCTTGACACCTCAGCAATGTGTGCTCTTGCACGCTGCAGCTTCTGCAGCTTCGCGTACAAACAGAAAGCTGTGTCTAATTCTGAGTCAGAACTTGCCACCTCCAGCAGCTCTCCACTGCAGCAGGCTGGAAATTATGTAACAGCTTGCATCTGGTTTTAAGACATCAAAGACTTCATTGGATTAGATGAGGAAACACAGCCCACTTGCCATTCCTCACCTACCAGCTCTGCCAGTGTGGAGAGTGGGCATCAGGCATCAGATCTGGGCATTTGACTTTCTGCATTTGCAGCCTATGGGTTCTGGGAGAGGTTACAGTGCCTGAGAAGGGATCAGGTCTCTCTGCCTTGGGAGGAGACAGTTTGGAGTTAATATATATAAATGCCTTTCCATTTTGCCCCCCATGAGTTTCAAGATTAAAATGCCCGCACAGAGTGAAAAGACACAGTTCATCCCTTCCAAAGGTTTTGTTTCAGGCTGTTTGCAGAATCAGGCAGACAATGCATCAATTTATCAACACTTGCTAATTTTATATTTAAAATTTTTCTCCGCCAACATGATGGCCAGACAGTAGGAAAACGAAGGGAGCTTATCTGAAAAATCACACAGCTGCACCAGAGAAGACCCAATTGCCAGTACACCCTGTTCCTCCAAATTCCAGCCTCCTACCTTCCATGGTCATCAGATTTCCACCTACTGCACCTCAGCTGACCACCAGCAAACCAACCCAGCAGTGAGAGCAAACAGTGCCCTGCTGGGTTATTGAGCAGAGAGGTAGGTACCTAGTGCCCCTTTTCTGGAAATTCTCAAATCAGTTCATGAGTAAATTCAGTACTGAAAAACCTGGAGCATGAAGCACTACTTTAAGGCAGACCTGCAGTAAATGCTACAAGTCCCAGCTATCTGGTATTTACACTCAGGCTTCAATCCAAGGAGAGGGGTTGTATATACAGTAGGATTGCTAAAGCGGCAGATTTATAAACACAACTTTCCTTCAGAATGAAACATCTGAGTTTGCACTGCAGCCCTTACAGGAATTATATTTCTCTTTCAAAGACAAAACAGATTCATTAACTCTGATATGATGATGGCTTGGTAGCAGAAAAAGACTGCATAAACTCCAATCATTTCCTAAACATTCCTTTAGCAATTTCAGGAGCTAAAAACTGTTAATTTGCATGAGTGCTGATGAAAAGGACTTGTGAGTAATCAAGTCAAGTTGATCACAAAGGTAGCTTTGTCTTACTATAAAAGCTCTGTTCCATTTTAGTCTTGAATATTCAATGGTTATAAAAAATGTGCATGTGTGAGTGTATAAAATTTACATAATGTAAAATACTGAACTCTTAAAACAAATGTGATTTTGAAGTTCCTCTTAGCGGCTCCAGTTATAAGTGCCATGGCATAAGAAATGGAAAACATTCAGGTCAGTTTATCACATCTAAATATTACATGATTCAGTTAGTTGCTCTAATTGCTGCTAGGGTATTTAAAACTGCCTGGCTACACAGAGAGCATATTCTTCAGGGTCCATTTCAACGCAAGAGGACAGAAAACTTGGTTCTAGGGATAGCTTTCAGCAGGCTTTAACAGATGTCAGAGGAAGTCACTGCCAAAAGATGCACTTCCACTCTGCATCCTGGTGACCCACTCCCAACACCTCCCCCATGCCAGAGGTGATGACCACAACACGTCAAAGGAAGTAGTTGGAAACTTCAACTTTTTTCTTTCAAGGTTATTTTTCAGCCAAATCAGCAGTTTGATTCAATTCTGTTCATCTTGGTGGCAGCAGTACTGCCATAAATCAGAAGGCATCAGCAGTGAAACAGAACTCACAGACAAATTAAAAAATGTTGTCAGCCCTTCTTTGGTGGGTGAACATTCCTTCCCCACTTCATGGCCCTAGGATTTTTGAGGAAAGACATTCAGGACAGAGTGGTATTTTTTTATCATAGCCATATGCTGTTTGTCCAGAGTCAGAAATGAGTCTGCATCTTAGCTCACAGAGGGAAAAATCTCATTTCCGACAATAGCCTTTATCTCAGTTTTTCTCGCAACTTGCCTGCACCGAGAGTTTTACCTCAGACTGAGTCTGACAGATGCCAAGTTACTCCTTTTGACACTGAGCAAAAATACCCCAGAAATTAAATGTGAGTGCTGGTGGCTGCCACCCCACTCAGGGTCTAGGAAACATCCTGCCATGTGCCACCAGCAGCTGCCTCTGCAGTAAACAACTTGTGCAAAGAGGGGCTGAGGAAGTGAAACATAACTACCCCTGGGGCAGGAGCTTTCTTCTCACTTGATAGCACAGCAGGGGGATTTTTTTAAGTCATGTAATCTAATAAATCATGTAATCTGATAGGAAACAACACTAGTCTTCTTTTTCCTCTTTTAAGCTTTTAGCACGCACACAGCAGCATCAGCCGCTTTAGAAAGTACAGAAATCTTCTCTCTTACTCAATGGGAAGAAAACCCTCTTGTTTCCAGTAGCCCCTCTTTTTTTTTCTAATCAACACTACACTGAACAAATTAAAACACTGAAAGTCATCAGTGCCTTCTAAAAATCATCCAGCAGGCTTTCATGTGGTTACATGTGAACCTCTGTCTATCTGGCCACTATCAATAAAAGGCAGCAACACATATTCACATTTGTAATTATTCAAGTCTTCCTTCATCTTTCACATTTTCCTTTTTCAGAAGCTGCATTTATATTTGTAGGACTAAAAGGCAAACAGCACCCAGGGTTGATTTCCTGCTGATAGAAATTTCCTTCTCTTTGCCCTCTCCTACCTCCAGGAGTCATCGTTATTGCTCCTCTTTCTCTTTGCTGGCCCCTGTTGCAGAAAACCTACTTTTGAATTCTCTACGCTCAAGAAAAGGCACCCCATCTACTTTAAAAACTTCAAGGGAATTCCTTGTTGATCTTGGCAGGCTACTAGCAGCCTTTAAGTGCAAAGGAAGATTATCCTTAATTCCGCACCCACATCAATGAAAATAATTTCTCCCAGGGCTATACGGCCCACATTTAAAAAGTCCAGTACCTCCATCATCTTTCTCAGCAAAACAAAACAAAACTTGTAGGCTACAGGCATGTAAAAAGGGATCCTAATTTTGTTATAGGCTCAAAAGCTGAAGGGAGCAAACCTCAAAATAAAGCAAGCAAGTCATGCAATACCTGAAAGTAATCTGTGATGAAGGATCCAAGTTCACTCTTCAGCAGCCGTCTGTAGACAGAAGGAATGGAGCCATGAAGTAGCAGCCACTGCTGGTCATTTCTTACAGCTATATCTGCACTTTACTACCAGTCGTACAAAAGATACAGGGATGTATGGGAATGGTCCTTTTGGCCACAGTTAGATTTCTCTTACACTTACATATGTATTTTACAAAGGCTATTCTCAGATTATAAATGAATCACACGGTTTCTCTAATGTCTTCTAATTATAAACCATACACCTAGAACAAGCAAAAAAAGTAATTACCCCCCTGAATGAACAGAAATCTGGGGAGGAAATTTAGGTTGAAATCCATAATTTTTTCTCCTTTTTTGTTTAAACAAAGATGCCTTTCATGTCACTGAAGATAGCATATCTCCCTAATGTTGTACTTCCTTTTCTCTTGGAAGTGGAATGTGAGGATAAGGAGAGGAGAAATGAAGCAGAAGCTGCAGCCACATTTTAACTACCACATTTCAAACAATAAAAAAGAAGGCATATTTTCCAAGGAAGAAATTCTAGAAATTGACCAAGAGGTGTTTTAAATACAAACAGGCAAAAGCCACTCTAAAGAAGTATTCCTGATGAAAATTGTTGGCTTTTAAATCAGGCTGTGATAAAAGTTTTAAATTCTATTGCATATTTGCATTTAAAAAAATATATAAAAATCAGGATTGTTTTACATCAGAGGCAGCATTGAAAAAACAACCTAGGAAGTTGAGTGCATTTGCACTTGAAGCTTTCAGTGATTGAGAATAAATTCTATAGCAGTAAATTCTGCCTAAAATTTAAAGGTTGCCCAACACTTTCCAATGTCAAACACTGCATTTTTTTTTCTGTTTTAAGAGTTTTGCTGTTTACCAATGCGAAGTATAGTCAGGAGTGCTCGAAAATAGCATTTGAATCAGCAACCATCCAGTTCTTAAGGTGGGTTTTTACCAACAAACTACACCACTTTACCTCATCTCTGCTCAAAGTTAAATTTGACAGCCTTCCTCTCTAACCATTTTACAACACTTCTACATTTATTTGCATGCCAACATGCCTTTAGTCTTTCTCTCTCTGAGGGCTTATATTCACCCACCCAAATCAAACCATGTGTCTATGTCTACAAGATCAATAAATCAGGTAAGTCCTTGGGGGCCCATTTGTCAGAAGCTTTTCCATTGGCTTCAGCCAAATCCAGCAGGCTCTCCACCAGCTGACTGACAAGCCCAGCAGGATTTGGCTTCATGCAGTTAAGACCAGCAACCAGAGGCTTGCACCTTAGAGAAAAAACAAAGGAATGGTATCTTCCTAAACATGGCCAAGTCATCTCCCACTTACAGAAATTCCATTTACTGAAGGCATTTCTTACATTTCCTCTTGCTGTGACAACTGACTTTCAGAGCAGGGAAAAAAAAAAAAAAAAAAAAAAAAAAAAAAAAAAAAAAAAAAAAAAAAAAAAAAGCCAGTGAGATAGTATCAAATCACAGCAAGATAAAAACTTGGTGGCAGCAATCCGTAACAAAATGGTACCACCTGCTCATCTCCGGGTCCTGTCATTACTATCCTCCTTTAAAAATGTCCTATTTCCCTCTGCCAAATGACAAAGCATTGTGCAGGACCTGAGAGCCTCTTACTGCATTAGCAAACTGCAACCCAGGAGCCCAGTGGAGAGCTATGAGCAAGGGCAAGGAAAATGCACCAGCTCGACTTCACGGCACGCAAGAGTTGTCTGTCTCAGAGGTCTGGCTTTTCTCCAGTGTCAAGGCAGAGATTCACCTTGTGCACAGAGCTCACCCCGTGCTAGGAGCCCCATCAAGAACCACAGGTGTGAGGCTGCAGATGTTCATACAAACACACATGCAGAGGCCTGTCCTTTTGCTCCTTAGACGGGCATTAATGAGCTACTTGGATGTGAAAAGGTCTATTTAAAGAGTGACATTTGGAGATGTAACCAATGCTCAGGGCACCTGCAGGAACATTAATCATGTAATTCAAGGTGAGTGCTTCCAAGTACAGCCTGGCAGTGCATGTCTGTGGAAAAGGGCATTTCCCCTCCCACCATCAGCACTGCTCTCAAAGCATGCACAGTTCATGAAGAATTTCCTGTTCTTCTCCTGGCTTTCAACAGTCTGCATTCACTTCAGCAACCAGCATGAAGAGCACATGGTCCAGCCACTGGGGCCAAGCCCAGACCCCACAGCAGTTCTGCCCAGTGTACTGCCTCCCTGGAAGGGTGGGAAGGAGCATCTGCCTGCACTTCAGGGGAAAAGCAGGATGCAGGCACTGCCACGGGCAACAGGCAAGTCACAAAACCCAAAGCCACTCCCCAAGTCTGCTAACAAACTGGGGCTTTAGGTATTTCCCAAGCCTTATGACATCTGTTTTTATTTTCATGTCCACAAATACTCATCCCATGGAGAATTAAGACTGCTCCAAGTACTTAAACCTAACTTGAAGACTTCTGACCTGAACACACTAAAATATCATTAAAGCGCAAGATGCTGCCCTTGCTCAACTCTCAAAAGGAATTATATTAAACTTTTCGGGTTTGGGACTAGACCAAATTGGACAGAGTCTCCTGCCCTGATAACTGCACTTATTTTGAAAGTGGGGAAAGGGGTACTTTAGACTGCTGCTTAATACATACTTAGCTCAAATTGCCATTTGAATCTTTAGGAGCTCAAAAAAATGCAATAGGAATGAGGAGAGGGCATATAAAAGAAGTAGAGATGTGTGACAGGACTCTTAACAAATTAATATGGATGCAGTGAGAAAAAGAGAAGGAAGAACCTACATCCAGGAGCCCTGACAACACTCCTCTCAGCAGCACTTGGAAGCAAGGCAAGAATATGTAGTTCTTTATCTACTCTACAGCCCTATCTAGCTAATCAAACTTTCCAACTAATCAGAATGAAACCACAGATAATCATGAAACCTGCTTTTAAAAGAAAATGATACTTTTAACCATCACTAGCATCAGTGACAAAAAATGTTGGCTAGGCTTTTAGGGTTTTTTATCTTTACGGTTCATATTTTCAGGTTTTGTTCTGCAATTATCATGTGAAGACTAAGATTTTAAATGAAAGGCTGTCATTTACTTTAAACACTCCAAGGTTCTGAGAAGTTTGGTTTCAGAAAAGAGATGCCAATATTATTATGTATAATAATATAATAATAAAAAGAGGCATAGCTCCTAGGAAGGAGCAACAGCCTTACAACCCAAGTCAATACACAACTTGTTCTTATCAAAGCTACGTATCCACACAAGTTGGATAAAAAATATCCAAATATCCTGTGCCATTCATGTCAGTCAATATCAAAAAAGAAGTAAGTTAGCCAGAAGCCTCAAAGCTGTGCTTAAGTTTGCTTTCATCCCTTCTCCTCCCACCACTATCTTTTAACTGTGGTTCTGAAGGCAACAGACCCCAGCAAACACCAAACAAGCAGCAACAAAAATCCATTTTTGTGCATTTCAGTGACCTACCTGATATTTTCATTGAGGGTGTAAAGTTCATTATTCTGCAAGCCTCCCCCTTTGAACACATTTATCACTGCTGTTTGTACACTGCCAAAAAAAAAAAAAAAAAAAATGAGACAGGAGAACATCCATGAATAACAGTGTGATTTACCACAGAGCATAATATGAACAAGACACCAAAAGCAGAGAGATTACAACCAAGTGAAGTTAATTACCCTTAAATCCTTCCACTGTTTCACACCTTGAAATTGTTACTCTTAATTACCTACATCTCCCCTGGGAGACAGAGCAGAACCAACCTCAAGTTCTGCCTAGGGTAAGCAAGGGAAAGTTGTCACAGGGACACTGCTCAAGCCAGGTCTCTTGAACACAACTGCTTGGGGGATCTTTGCTGCGTGCTGCAGGCTAGTTGCTCTGAGGAGACATAGATTTTTGGTAATATCTGCCAAACACTGACATCATCACATTATCCAGAGATCCTACCAGGAACCAGCCACTCTGCAGCATCTGGCAAGACCCTGGCCATGCTGGAAGATGTTCTGCAGCCACCACCACCTCAGTCAGATCCAAGTTTAAGCCCTGTTAATGCTTGTAAGATGCTGTTGGAGTATCTTCTAATTCTCTCACCAGCACAGAGGAAGTCATAAAGTGACAGCAGGCAAGAAGGTTTAGCAGGTCTAAAACTCACCATGGCTAACAAGGTCATATGTCATTTCCTTAACAGACATTCCCTTCTGTGGGCCAGTTATGGCATCTGCATGCTTTACAGACCTCAGCTCACTATCATGGCACAAAACTGCAGTGTTTTTGCCAGGCTACTTTTGTGTGACATTGGTAAACTGAGCTAGGTCAGCAAGCAAGAACGGTCTGCAGAGCACAGAGCCAGGTGGCAGAAGGGAAGGTGGGAACACCCACTTCTGGTAGCAGCAAACCATTACATCAGATCAAGACATAGAACATCTCACTCTTCACCTTTCACATTGTTTTCCCAGTTGCCATTGCTGCATGACACGCACAGCAGACAGTATTTAGCTATCAATAGGAAATGCTGGTTGAAGCCATAAGCTTAGTAGCTGTCAGAGAAACTTGACTGTGATAAAAGCTTCTTAATATGCAAATGTATGCCTTTGTGAATTAATAAACTGGCATTTAATACAGTACTAAGAATGTGTTTTCCTAAATGGTACTTAAAAGATGCAACTGTTAACAAAAAGCAATTCTGCTTTACTTCAAGACAGTATGGCTGAACAACATTGGCCAAAACCAACTGAGCACTAGTAGGTCTAAATTTTTCAACTCCACAGATACTTTCAGTGCCAGCAAAGCGTGGACATGGCACAAATTCGTGCATGGTTATAGACAGATGAGCTTAGCCATAAATGGTGTGAACACAAGTGTAAGATACACATGACCCTCATTGAGGAGCTGCTGCAGGGCAAGAGCTCACCCAGGTGGGTCCTGCTCACCTGTTCCAGGCAGAGTTGGAGCTGAGCTGCATCGCCTGCCGGGCTGCCTGGAACCGAGGCAGATCACTGAGGACAGGGGAGCTCATGAAGCGAGGTCGAGGCCTTCTGAACGAGCCCATCTTGTGGGACTGGAGTGCAAAGGACAGAGCTATGGTGAACCCTCCTTTCATAGGGTCAGGTGGAGCAGAGCAGGACCATCAGAAAGGCTCTTCTCTCGAAGGTTCAAGCGTCAATCTCAGCAACGTCCATGAGTCTTCAAGCCAAGGACTCAGTCAGAAGCAAGGAGCCAGCCCTGGACTAGTAGTTCCCCACCATGTCGGGTTGTGACCTGAGCTGCATGATGAAGGAACTGAAGCAGTCCTGCAATGCAAAGAGAAAGGAAAAGAGTAAGGCAGAGAAGGGAGTGATGAAAATATCCTGTGCCCTTAACATTAACAGCAGCTTTGGGAAGACTCTGGAATTCCAGAGTTCTTCAACAGCTCCATTTCCCATCTTGCCCCTTAAACAATGACCCAACAGAGCCAGTCAGAAAAGCATGGTCTCTCTTTTGACTTCAATTAGTGGAGAGGCAAGAACAGAGATGCCTCAACTCTTCTGCCAGAGGCACTTTACAAATACCTTTAAATAGTTAGCCACTCAGCCTGTATATAAAATAGTACCAACTGAAGAAAGAGAAAATTATTCCTCTAGAGAAGTACAAAAGATGAACAATGGAAAAAAAGATGAATAGACTAGCACAGTGCTTTTTTTTTAAGAAGCATTGTGCAAGGGAATAACCCCACTTGCTATCAGTTCACTACAAAAAGGATATAATAAGGAGCTTCTTCAAAAGAGTTCTGACATACAGATATTTTGAGCATAAGCAGGGCTTTTATGTTTCTGGTTTTTCTACAGCATGAGAAGTAATTACTAGGCCAATTATGAAATGACCGTATTTTCCACTCTAATCATCATCTCCATGTAGATGAGTATGTAGCCCCAAGTAAACCACAGAAATAGAAGAAGTGAACTTGAATAAAAGCCACAAAAAAACTCTGGCAAATCTTCTGTACTTTGAAATCTTCCCACTTTAGATGAATACAAGCAATAGATGTAGTTGGCAGTTTGGAGAATGAGATGTGGGACACAGGAGAGCAGAGGGGAAAAGAAACAAACAAAAAAGTTGTGTAACTGAACTACACATGAAAGATGTAAAGCAAAATCTCTTTTCTACTACATCTTCAGCACGAGGTGAAAAGAGAGATGGTCAGACAAAAAAAATGCTGTGTATCTGCACTAATTTCACTGGTGTTCAGCTCCAGGAAATCTTTCCACTGCCCAAACTATTATTAACTCTTAGATGTAGGAAAACAGTTTCCTTCCCACCTAGCCAGCCCCATTTTACACTGAGCTCACTTTGTTACCCCAGTTCTGATCAATCACCATGAAGCCTTCGCAAGGCCCTTGCTGTGCCATGGACACCACATGCCCTGCCAAACAGGAAGCTAATGAAGAAAACATTCCATTTTTTAGGCACCGAAACACACAGTACTATCATCCTTGTTTCTGTTCAAGAAACAAGCACTGTTGTTATACCCTCACAAGCTAAAGACAGTTTGCAGAGATCTCTGTGGAACTGGAACATGGCTACAAGTGCAACTTTTTCCTGCCTTTAGACAACTCCTGGCTGTCTTCATTGATGACAAAGCCCAGACAGTCTTTTGTGACATAAGCTTAGCTTTAACTGTTGTTGCTTGAAAGGGCAGCAATCTGATGGGGGTTTTGGCTGCTCTGTTAAAATTAAAATAAAAACAAAGTCGTAACTTTTCGACATCAAGATTAAATGTAAACTAGTACAACCACATCAGCAGGATCTTTTGTGTGCATTTCGCAGCAACGGTTCATTTGACATTGCCCACACATTTTCAATCTGCCAGCAATTTCTCCATTGACAACTAACCACATCAGAAATCAGCAGAGAAAAAAGCTACAGCACCTTGGAGAGCCGAGGCAGGTTCTCTTCATAGCAGACTGAAGGGTGGCCGCGAGGCAAAGCCCAAGGATAGCGGCTGTTCCTGTCGCAAAACAAGAGCTCATGCCAATGTTTGTCTACAAGTTCCAAAGCTGACAGCATGAGGAGCTGAATAAGTGACAGCTCGGTTCTCCCAACAGCACTGTAAAACTTCTCACTTAACAATCTTTACACACAGAAACACAAAATGAATTGGGTTGGAAGAGACCTTAGAGACCACCTCTAAGGTTCCAACCTCTCTGCCACCTTTCACTTTCAGAGGTATAAAATGCAACATAAGCATGATTTCTAGCAGGCATTTAACACGGCTAGAAAGCAGTGGTTAAGATGTGCTAACCCACAAGCCTTGTCTTACCACTGTTCCAGGTGCCACAAAGGCATGCAAGCACCTTCCTCCCCAACAATGAAATAATTTTATAGGATGCATTTATATTCATTCGAATGATATTAAGTTGCAAGGGGAAAGCTAAAATTCAGAAATGTAAAACAGTATAACCTTTGTGCCTTAACATATATAAATTTAAGTATGGGCAGGAAATTCTTTGGCCCATTCTGTGCAAACAGTAGAACACCACAATCAGGAAGGTCTCTTCTGAGCTTGGCCTATGGATTTACAAGACTGACTCCACCGAGCAGAACCATGGTATTACACTGGGCTCCAGGATGAATTTCCTGAGCACTTCTTACCTAGGGAATGTGCTTAAGCTCATTGAAACATAAGCTTAATTGAAACAACAAATACATGTTGTTTTCCTTAATCTCTGTCAAAAGTCACCAGGTCAGATAAAAACAAGCTCTTGCCTGCAAAGAGCAGATAAGACACCCTTCTTCCTCCCCCAGCCCAGCCTGCAATGTATGTTACTGTCAAGTCAACCTTGCTTTAGAATCCCATTAGGAATTTAAAGCAAGATCTTCAGCTTTAGGACTTGATTCAGAGTCTTATTTTTATTTCTTCAGGACTGAAAGACACAAATCTCTCCTATCTTATCTAAACCCAGTAACTATGAAATGACAGGCACACCAAACTCCTACTCTCAAGGCAGTCTAACCCTAAATGGTACCCAAACATAACTGACCCTCATGTTACCAGAACTGGAAATGCCAGTCTGTAAGACCATTCTCTCCCCATGCCCACAGCCCATTTAAACTGTTTTCAGAGTTCCATAAAGGTCAAAGTAACAGAGCGTTTACTGAAAAACTGACTTTCGTCACATGTACTCTGCAGATCCTCTGCACTCACCCGAAGGTACAACAAAGCACCTGAACCCAATCAAACCCTTCCATCACACCAGATTTTCCTTTCACAGCAACTTGCTTCCACTGAAAGTTTTCCCCAAAGCAAGGAAGCCTTGTAAATAATGTTTCATTTTCATATGGAGGTTGCAGCAGCAGTTTCTTGGCAATATCTGTGGTGTGCATTTCGCAGTGTGCAATTTTTTGGCTTTTTACTGGGAGAAACTACCCCTGTGGCAAGAAAGGCATTAACATAGTTACAGGTTAGTAAGAAGCCCTCATGGTATTCAGGCTATTTGAGGTATTGGAAATGAACAGTATTTAGCAAAATCCTGAGCAAGGAACAATCTTCCTTTTCATTTTGCTGTGAAAACTCACAGAATTATGCAGAAATGTTTAGAAACAGACACTGTTCTCCTAGAGGCTTTCAGTATAAACTCCTTCAAATCTGCAGTTTCTTCTGGCTAGAATTAAAGTTGTTTACAAGGCTACAAAATTAAACTTAACTTCTAATAATCACAATCCTACTAGCAACCACAGAACTAGAAACAACTTTACAGAGAAGCAATTACTTTTCCCCTTTTACACAGAATGGGAGACATCCTGGGAGACACCAGGATGCAGCATTTTCCAGGCACCAAGCAACAAGTCTCTCCATCAATTATAAAAGACATTAAGAGTCAGAGACCGAAGTGCAGTGTCTGCATAAGACATACAGCCACACCTGATAATCTTTCAGTCCAACGTGCTTCAGCTGCTGGGATAATGCTTTACATGGCATCAGATTTCCAACTGTTTGGTAGCTGGTATATCCTAAACTCTCCTCATCTTGCTTAGTGACCCTGCACACCATCTGTGGCAAGATACTTGCCATGACTAAGTCACAGAGATAGGTATTGCTCTTCCTTCCCTTTCAGATGTCCTGCCCTCCCTTATTTGTTTTTCTTATCCGTGATTATCATCTCAAAGTCCAGCCACCAAAACCCTCTAGACCTCTAACAAGGCAGGTATGTCATCTGTGTAAAACTCAGGTCTTCAAGGGAGCTAACTCTGCAGGGATGAAAGTAAATGTTCCCAACTGAGGCAGCACAGCAGGACAATGAGTCAATCTGACAACAATGTAATTTCATCCACTTGTAATTCATCACATCTGAGTAAACACTTTTAGGATTAATCTGAATCTTCAAAGAAAAGAATTGAGCATGGAGACAAATCCTTTTCCAACACACATAGATACAGACATTTATAAAAACATTACAGTCATGAAGCTAGGAAATTTTTATTATTTGTTTTCTGTTAGCTATGAAAAACAAGTGAGAAATCATAAAATGATTTCTTGAATCGACCTTTCCTTCCCAACAGACCGTAATACATCTGACTGTCTGGAGGAAAAGCAAGATCAGGAGCTACCCCTACTTCAATATCTCTCTCTACTAAAGAAAGAATAACCCAAATTAAAAATTGGCAGCCATTTCTCCAAATTATGAATCCTCATGATAATCTTGGGCCAAACAAACAAAAGGCCCATGGTAACTGAGAATTAACAGAACAGACCTTTTAAAATTCCTCTGATGTCTTCTCTGCAAAACAGAGAGCAACAGCTGCTAACGGAAGTGACATGACAGAAAAATCTACAACTACTTTTGCTTCTTAGAAGAAAACTTTCACCAACATTACTTCACAACAAATTCAGACCAAAAAGCCCTAAGTCCAAAAGTAACTTTAAAATAGGAGGGAAAAAAATAGTGGAGAATGAAACAGAGCAATAGAGAATGATGGGTTATCCTGACATAACTGATGTTTTGACATTTAATTATTTTTACTGTTAAAAATAGCCCCTTCATGAAGAAAAATACACACTTGCTTATACTTCTCTTTTATTTGCTTCATGCAGTTGTGACATTGATGACCTATGATCACAAAATATACAAATTGGACACTGCAACATGCACCTGAATATTTTGTAAACATTTTGAGTGTAAAAGAAGCGTAAACTTCAGAAAAATGCCCCACTGTACTAAGCCTACAATGCCTAATGAGCAGTCCCATTCTGCCTCAGACACAAAAAGTATGCAGAGAGCTAACAAGATTCTTGTTAGCTGATTCTTCTTCCAGCCCAATAAATCTTTAACAAAGGATGTGATTGGCAAAACCCTTGATATGAGTTCAACAGACGAGATCTGAAGACACTACTTCTGACAAAATCCCTGCTTTTTTACCTGCTGTGCAGCCACGCTGAGAAGTGGAAAAGCTGCCCACAACCTGTAACGTGGCGTCTTGTGGGTCATCATAATTACACATGACACATGCATGAATTTCATTTATATTCTAACACCAACAGTGTTTGCCACTGCTAAGCTAACAGCACATTCAGTTCCTCTTATAGCTCCCAATTGCTCAGTTTCTTAAAATTAAACAAGGTTTGATCATCATCTCTCCTACTTTTCAGGAGAGAAGATGATCAAATTGAGATTCACTCAATAATTAACAGAGGTTGTTTCTGGTCAACAATAATCAGAAGCTGTATCTTAGATATACCTCAGAAGCTTTTGAAAGCAAGAGTGTCAAAAATGTTGGAGCAGTCTAGGGTCCAGTTTCAAGGCATAGTCCCTCTTACACCCTCATCCTTTCACGCCTTCACACCTTTGGCTATCTGACCCATGAAAAGTTTAGCGCTTAATCCACTGCCCATAAAAACAGCAGGAATCTAACTAAATACTGATCTCATCATGGTTTGAATCAAGTCCTGAAGCAGCACAGAAAAGTGGTGACACTGTGTCTTGTGAGCAGCTCCTCACATAAGGAAAAGTGTATTTCCAGGTGTGCTCATGCTAGCACCAGGAGCACAGCCCATGCTAGGAGACATTCCCAGTTCAGGAAGCTAAGTGGAAGAGTGCAAGACCAGCCTTCAGGTCTTTCAGTCTTATCAATAGGACTGATTCAAGTCACAAACTTTAAAGGACAGCTTCTTACACCCATAAATTAATGGCACTTGTTTCTAAAATCCCAAAAATTATCTCAGAAATTTTGCAAGGGGAAACTGTAGTGAGGCTACGATGAGGGATCACAGGCCATAGGCAGGCTCAGGGGCCATGGCCCTACTCCTCAGCACAAGGGCAGGATCCAGGTGGAAGCAGGACAATGCTCCACTTCCACTGGGCACAGCCAAAAGAAGTTCCCTAGATACTGTCCCATGGGGAAACACGAGGAGATTCCTCAAGCTCTTTGTGCAGGTTCATACCAGCTGGGAAATGCAGGACTTCAGCCAGCCAAAGCACATTACCTGCAACCCCATCACACACCTCCTGTCAGCCCCTGGCTGCCCCCAGCCTGTGCACTGCCAGGGTTGACTGTCTGCCTGCCCCACATCTGCAGCCTGCTCACCCCTCCCTGCACCATGGGAAAGCCCTGAAGGATCCCAGAGAGGCTCAGCCCCAGGCAGATAGGCCACTCAGTCCTGCAAATCACTCCTTTCATCAAGAGCTCTTGGAGGCATACTAATAAAAGTAAAAATAATTAGCTCAATTTTCTAGCTGAAGAAATAAAGTTGCTAAGCCAGTGAAGTGACTTAGCCTGGTCTTCAACCTTGCAAGCCAGGATCCTATTCATATAACAAAAATACCCCTCTAATCTGCTTTAATGAACTTTTCAAATTATTTGACAGTGCTGGAGAGAAAAGGACGAATCTGATCTACCTCTCCTTACCTCTCCCTTCCTAAGCTGATTGAATACCAAAAGGTGTCTTTTTTTTTTTTTCCCCCCTGGCTTCACCACCACAAAGGCAGCAACTTGATGTCCCATAAATAGTCCAATAGTTCTACTGGCCACATATATCTGTAATTAAAATTGACAGATTTTAACTATTGAGCTTAAATGTGTTATCAAAGTGACATCAATAGAATAGGGGAAAACAGCCTTCTCGATACAAAGTTCACACAGTGGTATGCAATCATATAATCAACAATTTTATTGCCACAAAACCCCTTGTTTTGCGACCCAAAATCCCTTGTTTTGCGACCCAAAACAAGATCTCACCTTCCTTATCTTCCTAGTACACACCCATCTCCACAATAGAGACAGCATCCCTGTTTTCCATCCCTATCTCTTGCATATTCCTTCTTCCAATTTGACCCACATCATGCCTTTACTCACCATACATATCAAACAATTTCACAAACAGATCTAACTCAGCTTTGATAACAGAACCATTTATAAAGAAATTCAGTGGCATCCACTCAGTTGTGCTCTGAATTTCTGAGGTTAAATCAAACCTGAAACTCAAAGTGAAACTCTGCTTAAGAGTGAGAGGAAATATATGACGAGGGGAAAAAACCTTTGTGTATATCCCACCATGGTCTGAGAACCTTCTCTGTAGTTGAGAGACTCCTGCAGTCCCCTTGGAGTTTATAGCCAGTTCAAAGTAAGACTGCTACTTCACATCTATATACATGATAGTACAACTACTCATTGAAAAATGTGAGAAATCAATAATAACACAGAGTAAGACAGTTCAGTGTGAACTAAAGAGATCCACTCATAGTAAAGAACACACAGAAAAATAAATATCTTCTTATATAGAAGTAGCATCTAAGACAACAAAGTTATTTTGTTTTCTACCATAGATGTTCTGTGTTATTTCAAACAATTTTTTTTAATTCTTAGGACTCACATCATTCAAAAATGGAGAAAATTTTTATGGCTATTAAAAGGCATGGTATGTTTGCAAAACACTCTGACATGCTTGGGTGAGAATAAGAGGAAAACAGCTCATTAGAATCACTTAGCTCACCAGAATGAAGGTAGAGACAATTTTGAATTCGATGCACTAACAGATGATTTAATCTGGTTAAAATAAATTGTATCCCCCTAATTCCCTAACAAGGAATTACAACACCAAAACCTTGCTATGAAAGACAAGAAGCAAAAATGACACATGGGCTCAGAAAAATAAAATTGATGGAGCGGTTTGAGAATGAAAAAATACACTTACCTCTTTGGCACAATAAGAAACCCCCTCAACAGAGGGAAGGAATGGATAAGTAGGGGGAAAGATAATATCTATCACCATTTTCTGATCAGCTGAAAGCTTTAGGGTATTTTAGGCATTCTATAAAGTTGCATCCATAACATCTGGAGCAACCAAGCTTTAAAAATGGATCACTGCAGTGCTATCCTAATCCACAGCAGCTAGCACAGATTCTTTTAAGCACCAAACTTATCCGTATCCGTCTTTTGAGTTTCACCCACCAACATATAGAAGAGGTAAAATCACCACTGCTTTGTCTCCAATTCTATAGCAAGGCTCTACTCAAGCTGTTAACACTCCAAAAACCACAGCTGATTTAATAGCAAAGCAGTAGTCCAAGGATCTCAGGCCCACAGTTCAGAAGCTCCCAGTTGTTCCCAGACCTACCAGTCTTAAACTCACTTGATTAGCAGCTGATTTTCAAGAAATATAGCTAAATAGGAACACACATGAATACAAGGAAGATTAAACACACACAGTTATTTCCTTCCACTGGCAGTATTCCTGCATTCAACAGATGCCCTAATAAATGCACCCCTACTGGAGAAAAACAGCCCAAGAATGTGTCACTTGAATGACACAAGTATGAGTAAGCTATCAAATTCTTTCTGTAGTAAAAGCCTTTGGACTGAATTGACAAATACATTTTCAAACCCAGAAATTAACTTAGCATTGCTCTCTCTTCTGAATTTCACCCATGTGGGAAGTGGTAACACCCACAAAGAGCCATTCCTTCAGCATGGGCTCTTAAAATATTTTCACAAATCTCAGAGAAACTTTAACCATTTAGACCCTTTGACCTTTTAGACCATCCCTTCCTTGGTCAAATGTGGTGAAATTCCCAAACAAATTCCTAGGGGAATTCACAAGAGAGGAACAGACAAGCCACAGGATGCTTTCTTAAAGGTGGTCACACTCAAGGAGTTGCAGCGAATGGCTCCTTATCCAAGTGGAAAGCATTGGTCAGTTCTGGGATTGGCACCATTTAACACCTTTGTCAATGATAAGGACAGTGGCACTGAGCACATCCTCAACAAGTTCACTGATGACACCAAGCTGTGTGGTGCAATCGACACACTGGAGAGAAGGAATGACATCCAGGGGGACCCTGACAGATTTGAGGGCCTGAACATGAAGTTGAACAAGGCAAAGCACACATTTCTGCACCTGGGTCAAAGCAATCCCAGGTACAAATACAGGCTGGGCCAAGAATGGATTGAGAGCAGCCCTGAGGAGAAGGACTTGACGGTGCTGGTGAATGAGAAGTTTGACATGACCCAGTAATGTGTAGTTGCAGCCCAGAAAGACAACCATATCCTGGTCTGCACCCAAAGCAGCCTGGCCAGCAGCTTAAAGGGGGTGATTCTCCCTCTCTGTTCTCCTGAGACCCCACCCGGAGTGCTGCATCCAGCTCTGGAGCTCCCAACACAATAAGGATGTGGACCTTTTGGAAGGAGTCCAGAGGAGGGCCATGAAGATGATCAGAGGAGTGGAGTACCATTCCATATGAACAGGGTGAGAGAGTTGGGGGTGTTCAGCCTTGGGAACAGACGGCTCCAGGGAGAACTTAGAGCACCTTCCAGTACTTAAAGGGGGCCTTACAAGAGAGCTGGAGAGGAACTGTGTTCAAGGGCATGCAGTGATAGGTGAAGGGGAAATGGCTTTAAAGAAAATAGGTTTAGATTAGACATTAGGAAGAAACTTTGTACTGTGAGGGTGATGAAACACTAAACAGGTTGCCCAGAGGAGCTGGAATTGTTCAAGGCCAGGTTGCATAGGGCTCTGAGCAACCTGGTCTAGTGGAAGGTGTCCTTGTCCGCACCTGGGGTTTGGAATCAGATGATCCTTAAGGTCCCTTCTAATCCAAATCATTCTATGTTTCTATGATTGTATGCCAAACAAAAGCATGGAGTGAGAGAAAAATGTAATTTCAGAAGCAAAAAGGTCATCATCAATCTAAATGTAATGACACGTTTAATTTTCTAGGAATGTTAATCAGAATGCATGCAAGATATACTTTATCAAAATCAAACAATAAGTCAGCAACCGAAATTATTTTAAAACTATCTCTACTGCAACTAGAATGATGATCTATTATCTTTGTGCTTTCTTGCACTTCATTCTTATTCCTTTTTGTCTGATTTTTGATTTCACATTCCTGTGGTTGTTATTAAAAACCAAAGTGTGTCCCACATCTTTTAACCCTGGGCCTACAAAACGTGGCACATAAGTAGCTGCTTATACATCACAGCCCATCCTCAGCCAGCTGTAGTGTAACTGGGGTTTTGCTAAAATCCTCAGTCCAGCTTCTGAGCTGCTCTTAAACTCATCTAGTGCAGTAAAAACAGGGCATAACAGGTTGTTATGCCCTACTGAATAGGCCCTGAAACCCAGCACATATTTAGTCAGTGTATATTTATGCTTGAACTCACATCAGCAGAAACAATGAGTACAAAAGGCCATACATTATGGGCAAAAAAATCCACAAATACTGCAGGCGCCTAAAAAAGTCACATGAAAACTGAACTCACTGAATATGAGTTACAAAAAGGATAAAATTCTAGTACTTATGTGTCTGTTACTTTTAAATCCTTGCTGATACGTGCATGTCCCATTCCTCCACTCTTTCCATAAGAACGGAAGCTACATCAAAGAAGAGGTTAGCTATCTCACCTATTCTGTCTTTGGTTGCTGGAAATTTAAGGAATTGAAATTCTTCCAAAAGGGAGTAAGGACTCAGCAAACACTACCTGTGTTCCAGCTGAACTTTGAAAGCGAACGTTGAAAGTCTTATCAGAGTTTCAGGTGATATCAGACAACCCATAAACACACTGCATAAAATTATTACTAAGAATTTTATCTTGAAGGCGGAAGACAAATGTGAAACTGTCACCTTAACTATGCTGTAAAACTGCCAAAAGGAAATATTACTATTAAACTGACATATCAAAAAAGATTCCTAACAAGGGCTTGAGTGCACTTGTACTTCCCTGCCCACCCTTGTCACTGCCAACTTGCCAGTGCCATCCATGCAGAACCCAGTGCAACACACCATACCTGACACGACAGATACTTCAGCCAGAGATTTAGGACACCTCCCTCATAGACAACCAAGAATAATCCACCTCTTCTTCCTAGTTTCATCAAAATGCACAGGTTTTTTGACCCAAGCCCAAGAACTTTGCTCCCTCAGATGTTGTATTTTAGCAAGAATGCCATTCCGAATGCCAATGAACTGTACATCAAGAGCATACCTCATCCTAGATTACTGTGAAATTTGCATTTACTGGGGATTTGAAGTCTACTTTTTCTTGTGTTTTGGAACACAAGACAATAACCTTTTCATTTTTTAAGTTCAGTACTTTGGTAGCACCCCTAAGTTCATGAATCTCTCCTATGTTACAGCTAAAAGAAAAGTCACATGCCTTCTGCAGGAATTTCTTAGTACTCTTCACCCTATGTGACAGGTCAATCAATCATAATGGTCTGTCTGGGCTGTAAAAAGTATAAATAGCTTTAATAGGAGAAGTTAATCTAAGCAGCAAAAAAAGAATGCAAGTGCTTTTACATCACAATTCTCCACCTACCTACACAGACAGACCATTAAGTTTCGGGTTGCCACCACAGACCATGTCCTCAAACCTAGCATCCTTGTCATGGCCGTAAAACAGCTGACATAATTTACTGCACAGATTTTCAACTACAGGCCATTTTTTGTTGTCAAAATGCTAACAGAGTTCTTCACAGACGTAAGAGGATAGGATTTTACTTGCAGCTAGGAGGTTTTCAGGAAAGTCAGTTCATTAGTAGACCACGGTGTCTTGTCTCCTCTGATTTAGAGCTATACTGAGAGGGGCTACGGCACGGTTGGACAGTGGCATCTGTTTAAGAAAAAGAAATACATAACCTGCGTTATCAGCTCCTGTGCTTTGTGCACGCTGCCTCATCATGAAAAATGATCTATGGGTATATACATTAAATATGCACACACACAGAGCACTACATGCGAGATGCAAACAGGTCTTGCATGCTGATCCAGGTACCGACGAGTTCTGCATAACCGAGATCTTTCACACCACAAAATTTGCAGCACTGCCTATAAATACGCTCAGCACTTGTTTCTGACAAATGAAATATCCCCCTAGTCAAGACAGCTCACTTACATGAACAAATCATCATATGACTGGAAAAGGAGGAAAAAAATAGCTGTGCTTTGGACTATTCTTTTCAGCACAGACAGCCAGGAGCTGCATTGACTGGGGCCACTGCTGGAATGATGTGTGGCTGTGGCTGATGTCCCACGGAGAAGACGGTGGCAGTGAATGTGTTTGGCAGTGGAAGGAACTGGAAAGTAGATTATGCCCACGAATTTGGAAAGCACTGGAAATATTCCTAGGGCAGAGAGGTTCCGAGCGCACATTGGGGAAAGATGGGCGGCATCAGCATGGCAGAGGTACAAGGGAAGAGAGAAAGGGATGGAGATACGCTTCACTTTGTTAAACAGGTGGCCAGCTACTCTTATGGCTTCTGTCTCCTCTACGTGCTAATTCCATTTATTTAGAGAAAGACGGGAGAAGAATCTCTTTCCCTCCGCCTCGGTTTCAGAATTATTGCATCTCCTGGGGGGAAGGGTTAGACTGAGACATTTGGTTTGGAAATGACTCACTCGGCAGCGCTATGGAGCCGGAGGGTCTATTTTTAATATTTTTAAATGGAGAACTTACCCAGGTCTCATGCCTGCGCTGCGCTCCAGAGGCACGGCGGAGCGCGGGGAGCCCAGCGCGCTGCCCTCCGCAGCCGCCCCCCGGTAAACATCCCCTTCGCGCCGCCGGCATCGCCGCCGGCCCCGCTGCCCCCGGGCGGGCCGCCCGAGCCCCCCTGGCCGAGCGGGGCCGGCGCCCGAGGTCGCGGCTCGCACTCACCCCGGGCCGGCTGCGGGGCTGCCGCTGCCCGCGCCCGCCGCACGCACCGACGGACGGACGGACGGATGGACGGACGCGCTGCCTCCTCGCCGCGATCTGGCGAAATTTGCCACCCACCGGCCAGGATTTTACACTTCCTGGCGGCCGGCCAGCCCTTGCTGCTACAGCCTGCCCCGGGCTGGCTCCTCCCCGCCGAGACGAGAGCCGGCCGGGCCGGGCCGGGCCGGGCGGAGCGGAGCGGGGGAGCCGCGCCTGCCTTCCCCGGCTCCCAGCCCGCTCCGCCTGGGGGTACCCCTCCCGTCCCGTCCCAGTCAGGAAGTTTAAATTCTTCTGACCTTAAGCGAAAGAAAGGGATGGAAAGGATGGAGGAGCTCGGGAGGCCCTTGCCGGGGAAAGGCGGCCGGCCCGGGTCTCGCCGCCTCGGCCGGGAGATGCTGGACCTCCGCCGGCTCCTCGCTGGCCCGACTCGGGGCGCACCCAGCCAAAGCAACGGGTCGTGTAGCACGGGGGAAGGGATGTGCCCCTTAAAATTAGGGTTTATTTTATTTTGATCTCACTGTTCAAGGTTCCCGTGGCAGCCGCAGCGCCGTGCAGTTTGCTCTGTTCTGCTGTCACAGCCTGCAGCAGGTATCAGACAGGAAACTGCTGAAAAAAACCCTCTTGTAACTCGGGGTCCTTAAAGAGATTAAAAGCTGCAATTAGTTGCAATCAGGGAGCAAGAGCATGGAACATGTAAGTCAAAGAGTTACGCTGACTTTTAGAGAGCTACTCATTAATTGAAAACACTTGAGACTTTTAAGTGCTTAAAGGAGACAGACCAAACTGGTAAAATAGTGTAATTTTCTAGAACTGTTTAAGAGCCCTTTGTGAATTATGCTTCATATGCTTCACCATACTGGTGAAGATTGGTAACCTTATGCACTCCTTTTTAAGAGAATTCAAGTCATAACTTTACAACTAAATTGTATCTGGTTTCAGAAGGAAAAAAGCTGATGCTACTCTGAAACCAGTATGTTATTCCATTAGTTCATGGTGAACTAATCCCAATCCTTTAACACTTTTAAGTTGTGTTGATATCCAAACTTAGATAAGAACAGCTGCCTTGTGTGTTTGTAGGAGAGGTATTCTCATGTGTCTTTTTTTTCTATCTCCAGATGTTTAAAACAAAGACTCACTGAGGTACTGTGAACCTTACCTGCTGTCCATTGCTTCTACTAGTTTGGGTTTACTATTAGGAACACGAAATCATTACCTAGAGATTGCAGAGAAGACTTTACTGCAAGCTGTATGAAGACATACAAAGACATATTTTCTGTCCCAGACTTGTGTGTCGTATGATGAGAGTTGATACCTACACAGAATATAAAATTGGTTAATCTACTAATAATTAAAAGTGCACCTTGTCATGTATTCTGCACCTGCTTTTCAAGCCAAGAGTTACTTATTTTTCAGAGGCAGCATTGCTGAAGTGGAGTTTGAGTGATGATCTCAATCCGTGACTCATGGTATAGCTGGGAAGTGACCATCACTGCGGGTAGGACAACTGCAAAGCAAGGATGTGACTTACTATATTTGAACTGTTCTCCATGGACCAGCAAAAATCCTAAGGAATTTTCAGGTGAAGAGTCTGGTGACCTGACATATTTGTTCAGGTGGCATGCTCCTTTTAAGAGAAATTCCCAGGTTTTCTTAAAAAAAACAAAAAACAAAACCCAAAACCAAGCCAACAAAAAAAACAACAAAAAACTAGCCCCACCATCCCACAAGCTGGCATCTTTCCCCAAATTTTAATTCACATGGTTATAAATCAAAATTTGACAATACATTTCAGGTGTGGGACAAATTCCTGCGTAAGTTTTATGAAGGAAAATCTGGTTGCCATACCCATGTGGTTCTAGCTTCAGGACTGAGGGACATCAGTGCCACAACTCAGACTTACTGCAACCATCCTGATGTATGGCTGGATTCTCACATGTGGGAGAAGAGGAAGGAAAGAGCTGAAAAGACCCCTGCCACCACACCAGAAGGAAAGGGGAGGTCCTCTCTAATTTCCTCATTAGGAAGAAGTGAGGATTCTGTGGAAAGAAAATAGTCTTTGTCTCTGAGAGTGAGGGCCCCTAGTTACGTTATGCAGGAGTACAGGTACTGGGAAGACTTTAATATATGGCAAGGGCAGACAAGAAAGACAACTAGAAATATTAGCCCAGCAGAAAGAGATAAAAGACTTAGGTGGGATTCATTTTACCTAACTTTAGCTATCTGAGTATATGCAAAACACACCTAGCTTTCCAAGTTAGATAAGGTAAATCCTGCCCTACAGCTTGCCCAAGTGGAATAAGGTAGCAGTGAAAGGGATCTGAGGAGAAAAGACTTGTGTTCAGGTTGACAGATGAGAAAAATTACCTTGACTTGCTCCTTTTCCCCTTTTAGCTGTGGTTTGAGCAAAAAGAGCAGAACATGGTTTTTGAAGAAAGCTCTTTGCCTTACACAGACCAGTGATAATTGCCAGGTGTCTGCTCTCTGCCCTAAAGACAATGCATAGTGCAAATGCCCTGCTGTGTGCTTTCTGTGAGAGGAACGGGCTCTTCTGAGGCCTTGTCCTACAGCATCGTCTCAGAGAACTGAAAAGCAGGTAAACCTACAACATCAACAATGTTGCCACAGACATTTCTATAATGAACAGCTAGGTGAAAAATAGCTACAGCCTTAATTTTGGTTTTGCCACTCTGCCTCAACACATCCTCTCTGTAGCACGCTCTATAGTGAGACTGAGCACACACATGTCCTGCTCTCACACAGCCTGCTGTTCAATAAGAGTCTAACCACAAGAGTTGTGACTAACAGGTGTGACCTTTTATTGGTTTGCTTATAATGCACCTGATGATGGGACGAACCCACAATGTATTGCCTTTGCTTTGGCTGTGTGATCCAACAGGTCTTCAGCATCATGTGCTTCCCAGAAACGAGTCCTGGGAAAAGACCCACAGTGTAGTCTGTGAGGAGGGCAGTGAGAAGAGTCATCATTTCTGAAGAGCATTACCAATTCTGGCACTAATTTTCAAATAGCTGAGGGTTGCAGCTAAAACAGGCCAAGAAGTCAACAACCTACATTTTATTCTTATCCTATCCACAAGCATCTCTTGCCCTTTCAATCTGCAAGGACAGCAGGTATCTACTGCATCTCTCCAACGTGTGGTGGGGAGGAGGGGCCAGGAAAAAAAAATTGACTTCAGCTAAAGTGGATGATTTTGGCAACAAAGGATTAGGCAATAGCTACATTTGAACTTGCCTTGCAGATTCTAGCAAGGAATATGGGGCAGACAAATGGGGATAAGCTGGGAGCAGCAACCTCCTCTGACATCTCAGACAGGGAGGACACATCTGGTAATCCTCAGTGACACTGGGAATTATTTAACAAAGCAATTAATCTTTCTCTTGGGACTGTAGTGAGAAAATTTCATGTATTGGTGATGCCATGAAGCTTTAACAACTCTTTCAAAGAGAATAAAAAAATATTTTTTCTTTATGTGCCATTTAATGTTCATATTTATGATTTCAAGCTTGGGGATTGAAGGGGAAGGGAAGGAAATACCTCTAAGCTGTGGGGTTGAGGGTACGCTATTCTATTAATTTTGCAAGTCAAAGCTCTGTCACAAATGATATTCAGTAAACAAAATGTAGTTCCACAGGGAAACATGCAGCTATACCACTACATCTGTCAAAAATAATTCAAGTCACAGCTACTCATTGAGAAGACGAATTCTCAGAAGCTGTAATGCTGAGAGAGACCTAAAATAGCAGGAGAGCAGACAGTAAATTAGACAGGCCCATAATTTGAGATGATGGGAGGGGAAAAAAAAAACCCAGAAACAAGAAAACAATGGAATAGTAGAGTTCATAAACAGAAACTCTAACAAAAGCCTCTGTTGCTGGCAGTGTAGTGGAAACTCTTTGGAAATACTACATTCAGTCCTGACTATCTTCTCATTAAAAAGACATCAGTAAACATAAATGACTTTTTAAAAAAAAAAAAAGCAGAGGTGATGAGGATTGATATAGAGACCCTGTCGTGTGAGTTGAAAGAACTAAATACAGCTGTGCATGGTGTGTAGGACACAACGCTGCAAAAAAAATAGATTCAATTGTGGGAGAACAACTATTTTGGTTTACAGAAGGGAGAGCATTATTATTGTGAGGAAGGAGAAACTAGGATGAACCAAGGCAAAAAGATTAGGGTGAGTACTGTCACAATGGCTTGGCTGTAAGATCTACTGCCTGGTGGAGCAGTTGCTGTGGGAGTCTTCTTGTGGTATTTTAAATAAGCACAACACAGTGTTTATCCCTTGGCCTACCAAGCACAGTGGGCTAGTTGATCTTTTACAGAGGAATTTTCCATCTTTAATTTCTGTGTTTCTAAAGCTTTCTCCTCGTAGAGCACTGTTTGTCACACCAGTGGCAAACCTTGAGGAGAAGACAAACAAAATAGCCCACAGGCAGAGATCTAAATAGAGGAAATAACTGAAATGTGTTTGTGTTTGATGCTTTACAGTCACACCATAAATCAGAGCTAGGCAAAGGCAGTGACAACCAGTATTCCTTACACTGACCCCTGCTAGAAACCATAATATAAATTTCCAAAGGTCATAAGCAAGCATAACAAACCGTTCTTTCCATCCTCCTGCTTTAAGTCTTCCCATCCCACTCCTGACTTCATTTGTCTCCCCAGCATCTCCATCTGCTCCATCTCCCTTGTGCCTTTCATCCCTGAGGTCAGTAAACTGAATCTTTAAATTCATTACTTGGAATCTTATATATCCACCTAAACTCTCTCCAATCTGGTTTCTATACCTCCTACATCAAAGTGGTGTGTCACCTTTTCTAACTGCCATGCTTCAGTGAATCCTCAGAGCAGCTTCTATCTTCTCTGACATGTCAGCAATCTTTGAAACAGATAGAAGTCCTTTTGCCTTTCATTTTCCCTCTTACAAGTTCCTTTTCCTCCTTAATTGTTTCATCAGTGTATCATCCTTTGGCTTCCTCTAGGAGGGCTTTTTTTCTTTTGGCCGCTTCTATTGTTCTTCATCTTGACTTCAGGTAATTTCACACACACAGACCAATTAAATTACCAGTGCATGGTTGCCTTCTCTACTTCAGTCCCTTTTCTTCCTTTTTGAGCTTACTATACTAACTATAAACACACAGACACATATTTATTTGGGCATTGTTTTTCAGACAGATTATTCTTTCTCTAGGTTCTCATTTTCAGGCAATGTCTAAATTGTCCAGATATTTTCTGGGTGTCTTCTTTCAAATAATGTCCTTTCTTACCCACAGAGCAGTATATCTGAGGCTGACTTTAGTCACTTCATATCAAGATTACTGTGATATCTTTTCCTCCAGCTTTCAAAAATATAATCTTCACCCATATTTATGCAGAACAGTGCTATAAATGTCATTGCACCCATCTCTCACATTGAAAGCATTACTTTTTACTTTCCTTCCCTCTCTTGGCCTGTCCTTCTCTACTTATCGTGGCAGTTCCTCTCCTGTCTTCGTGTTACTGCAGTTTCTTATATCTTAGTTTCACCAAAGTCAGCTGTGACTGCCACCTAAAAAAAGCAATTTCACACTGGCTTTGGCTGTTAGCTCTGCCCAGCACTGTCCCTTCCTTGTGCCATCAATATCTCTGACTGCACAGCAACTTGGACCAGGAATATGAGCTGGGTTACAAAGATGACACTGCCTTCACTGCTCACAGGGAGCTTGACCTGACTTTGTGCTGTTGGTGGCATGTGAAAAAGACAACTGGATCCAGCATCGTGTGAGTCCCAGCATGACACCAGCCTAAGAGTCCGGGAGAACCTCACTGTGTTCTCCTAATGTAAGGACAGGCCTGGAAGTAGAACTGCAAGCTCCTCTGCCATGTGTGCTGCCCTACTCTAAGCCAGCTCTGGGGCCATTTAGGATCTGTAGGCTGTGCCAGTAAAGAGATCACCACAGGGGTAATTGGGGTAATTTTGGCAAGATGGCCAATGGCCCAGTTACCAGCTGCAGAGAGGTTTGATATTTCATATATCAGCTGTCTGCTGGCACCAGCTTGGTGTTATATTGTCTTTGAAAGCTGACATTGTTCTTAAGGTGAAATGAGTGAACACTAGTGAATGGATGCCAAATCACACTGTTCTAATTACAGGAGGTTTCTAAGATGTCTTCCTTTATTCATCCTTGACTTGGTGTGATTCATCTCTTGGTTTTCAGTCCTTTTTTTTTCACTTTCTACACCTCATTTGCAGACCATGCTATGCTCTGCAGGACAGAAGCACTCCAACACAGTGAAAGTCACTACTGGGGGTAGACTTCTCTTAGTGAGAAAAAAACAGGCTTTCCACCTTAAAACTCCTAAATGCATCTGGCACCGTCACTTTGATGTAGCTCTCGGAGCCAGCTGAAAACAAATCTGTGTGCACATAGCAGAAGGACATGTTCACCTCCTGAGCTGACTGGCACAAGAATCAGTTTAGTCAGGGGCCATGAGGAAATCATGTGCTGTACCGAAAGGGATCAGAGTAGCTCTGCCTGTATTTATATTCAAAGAGAATGTGGGAGAGGCTTGAACCCTCAGCCATCCCACAGTTGGTGGGATGATGGGCAGACATGCCTTTTCCTCTAGGAGCAAGATTCTTACTTGTTGTTTTGTGGCTTATGTTGCTGATTTAGCACAGCTGCCAACAATTTTTCCTCACCTCCCTGAGGTGACCCTGCCTTCCTTGATAAATGGAGGAATGATAGAATGCAGCCAGGTGCCATAGACAGAATGTACATGTTTACAGCTTGGTGCTTATTTACTCATCTGCTCTTGACTTCCACTGTAATTGCCAGGTCATCTTTTCCAGACGTAGCAGTACTGCCCACACTGGAAGATGCCTTTACTGGCTAAAGGATCTTATTTTGTCTGCCCAGGAATGGAGCTGTGCTATGGGGAAGACAGCTGGAGGCTGTGTCAGGGGAGAAGAAAACCCTTGGCCATTCTGAGTTTACCTGCACAGAGAAAGGGCCTGGCAGAATAAGTGAGTAACAACTCAGTAACTACATGCCTCTTTCTTGACCAAATTCTTGTCTCACAGAGGAGTGTCAATGACTTCTGGCACAGAAGTGGTGGATACAGTGAGGCTACAGTGTAGGATTAAACTAGGGAGGATGAGAATCCTTGGTGGCCAAGTAGAGGCATTTGAAATGTCAACTGCTTTTCAATATACAGAGCAAGATGCAAATACCTATAATATGTATGGCTTTTGGGAGGTATGTGGATGGTAAAGTGCAGGACAGCTTCATAGAATTCCTCCATGTTATCAGATGCTTCTGATCCCAGATTATCTATTGTTATCACATAGAGCCTTTGTACCACCCCACACCATAAAGCAGCAGGAAGGATACAAGGTGTTAAAAGCACTGCATAAAGGAAGATGCAGACTGTATATCGACCTTCTGCATAGAATGAGTCTTTGCAAGCCAGAAGGGTCTGTGCACCTGTGGAATTCAGCCTGTGATTGCCAGAATAAATGCATTTAACTCGAGAATCCCATATGCACATGTTCATATGGCTTATGAGCGATACTTTATGGTGGCCACATGGCTGTGTGTACAGACACACTTCTCCAGTGAGCTAACACAGGTTTTTGAACACCAGCTGTGGAATCTGTGTCTATGGCTCCGGTTTTTCTGGGGGGCAGTCATATCCCAACTGTGCCAATATGAAGCTGGGTAAATCAGTTTGACATGTCGCCAGTTTTCAGAATTTTTCTCAGTCTCTCAGGTTTTTGATTTATTTTCAAAAACTCTCCATGGAGACTGCTCTTTATGTGGAATTTACCCTTCTGCCAGGCCAGACTGGAATTTCAGCAATTTAAAGGAAATATGAGATTTTTTTGTGTGTGTGTGTGGTGCCAACTCACTAGAGCAGAGACAGGGACAACACTTGGGCTTTGCAACCAATAAAATTCAGCAAATAAACCAGCTTGCCTCTTCTCCTTCACTTCGTCTCTCTCTCCCCCCTTCCCTTCTTTCCCCTCCCCACTATTTTTGCACCTTGCTGAAACATATGAAATCAAAATGGCAAAAACATTCCAAGGAAACAGTCATTTACTCTGGATTATTATTCACTGGATTTATGCACACCATGCCCTGAGCAGGCAGCCTCTCTCCCATCCTTCCCTTGCAACAGAAAGTGCATCTGCTAGCTCATGGCAAGGCAAGGCACAGTCCTGACCTGTGGAGATAAACAGCTCTGGTGACAGCTCAGAGAAGCAATGCCTGGCTGGCACTGTGTCACCTCCTGGGCCAGGAGCTCTGCCCAGCAAGGTACAAATGCAAAGAGTGACAGTGTCAGACTGTGGTGCTCTCCTGCAGCTGGGGAATGTGCTTCATTAAGGGACTCTGCATTAGGCTGCACCCAGCACAGAGGGTTGCTCAGGACAAGGCAGGGGAATTTGGAAGTGGGCTGCAAAAGCAAGGGCACCTACATGCTGTCTGACAGATCCACTATCTGTCCACCACGAATTATCAGCCTGTTTAAAAATTAGTAGTTCTACCACTCAGAGAGGCTTGCATAGTCCAATTATAAAATCGTTACAAGCAACTGGAAATAGGAAACGTGTCTGATTGCATAAATCTGGCTCAGGTAGGCTAGCAGGGATCCCAGCCAGCTTGCATTTGGTTACTAGGCAATGTAACACACTGAGGGCCAGAATGGGTCCCTTTAGCTCAGATTTCTGTCTCTGACAGCAGCCAAACAGAGATGCCTAAGGTGGACCATAGGAACAGGAAAAGCATATGGAAAGATGACTTCGCTCAGTCATCTCCACCACTATTTTAACCTGTATTATCTAAGTTGAAGATAGCACAAGGTGCTCCCTGCAGTTCAATCACTTTTCCTCTACAATTTCAGGTACCTTTGAATTTATTTTCACATCTGTGTTTTCCAGAGTCTGTGAAGTACAAAGGTTTTGCTGGAGAAAACTCCACGGCATACGTTCCTGATAGGAGGCAAAGAGAAAGAGCAGTGTTAACAGGAGTTAAGTTGCTGCCAAATATACAGCCACAGCCTGAACTACAAAGTCAATGAAGTCAATTTGAACTAGCCCTAATGTGGTTCTATATTGTCCCCTTCTCTCCACACAATGGCCACAAAATTAACCAGATAAAAGCTTTCCTCTCTTATAAATACAGTAGTCTAAGCAACAAAATTTCTGTCACCTCTGTTAGCCTTGAAAAAGACATTTTGATGACATATAGGTATTTTTCTCATCTGATGAAAGTTGCAGTATGCAGCAGTGCTCAGGATATGCACAGGATACACACTGCCTGCACATACCTTCTTGCACAAGCCTGCCAGCAGGGACAGGAGGGCAGAAAGAACCAAGGCCAGCAGCTGACCCAGGAAGATACGGATCCTTGTAGCTGCAATGCGTTATTACCACTACAATGAGCTTCCAGTGTTTACTGTACACACACAGATTGGTATGCAGGGAGATGGGCTGTCTGAGCAAATAAACAGAAAAGGCCAGGGTCCAAGTCAGACTGAACAATAGACTGGGGAGAACGCAACACTCCTCTTTAGCTGGACTTCCCTCCAGGAAACCCAGCTCATACTAAAATCCTCCTGTATCCTGTGCCCTAGTCTGGGGGTGTTGACTCGGTTCCAGCTAATCATGTAAATCGTATTTGCAGAAGGAGGTGAGTGCAGGCTGCTGGATGCTCCCAAGAAAGTATTCTGGAAGAAAGCTCCCTGCTCTAAGATGAGAGGAGAGTTGGCCTCAGCATTTTGAGAGAGGTTTCTCTGTTCAAGTGCTCCCAAACATGACTGCTTCTTTAGTGAAGTAGCTTACCATGCATCAGACCTCAGAAATACTAAAGCTCCTCTCCTGCCTCCTTATCTTGAGAAATGGGAATGATTGTTCAAACACAGTGATTCTCATGACTCAAGCAGAAGGAGATTTTTAGACTCTGAGGCTCTCACTTCAAGATGACTGGGGTTGGAACTGTGTAGTATTTGAGGCTTACTGTGGTTTAAAGCTGACCAAGACAGAGAGAGAATTGGGATGGGGAGTTTCTAGCTGAGAATTAATATCCAAGGCCAAACCTGGGTTGTAAGAAAACTATTTCTCAGCCTTTTGTAATTAACAAGCCAAATAGTGTTTGAGGGGGAAAAATAAAGGAAAACAAAAGTAGGAGTCTCTGCAGCATTCTACATACTACTAGTGTTTGTCAATTTCTCAATAAATAAAGCACCTGCCATCTAATTAATAAAATGTTGTGATTTTAGAAAAATTAAATTACACATTATAATCACAGCCATTTTGACTGGGATTTTGAGTGGAATACTGATACTGCTCTCTTCCAACAGTCAGAAATCAGCAAGTATTCCATTGTCTGGACTCTTACATTTTAGGGATCATCAACAGTGGTTCATAGTTCACAGAGATTAAATTGCTTGATACTGGTTTGGAGCTTGTAATAGTGGTCTTGAAAACGAAGGCAGCTAGGATTTCTGTGTGCTTTTGTGTTTTCTGTCAGTTCTTTTAAGATGCTGCATATTCATAGATGAAGCTGGTTAGGTCACTGTACTTGCTTTTTCAAAAACAATGTAAAGTGCTGATTTTTTTGAAATAAGTGAGATATTTTCACCTCTTTTAGCAGGATTTGGAAGTAGACTATTCCTATTTTTACATTTCCTGTTCCAGGAAGGAAATAGGGTTTTAAAATTTTTGTTACTATAGACTTTTTTTTCCTAGTTGAATCAAATCTCAATCAGTGGTGATACTGAAAGAGTTATGTTTCCTGTTTGCTTCTGCTTAAGAAAAAGTTCTAGTAAGAACTGTTGAAAATGCAGCTGTAACTAATTAACAGCCAACTTTCTCCACTGTTTAACATTTACTTATCAATTGAAGTCCTTACATTAAACAGTATCTCAAATGCCTTTCCTTTTAGAAATGCAGACTCTCAAGGGCGCTGTGAGTACTCTTTATGTTCTACCATAGAAAACATGTTTTCTCCAGGACTTCTGCCTCATTTTATGGAATTAGAGCATTTCCAGACTGTTTCCCAATGAAATGTAGCTGGGAGGATCCTGACTACTTAAAAATCACATTGACTCTTACAATAAAAGCAGAGGCAAATGCTAGTCCAAATCCAATTTAGGTTGCAATATGCTGATTTTTACCTAGGACATAGGATTCTTTACGCAATTTCCCCTTTTACCCGCCATGTTCCTATAGTTACATTGTAATTTGTGTGCTGATTCAGCTGGAACATTCCACTCTTGAAGGGAGTCAATTTTGAGCAACAATTGAAATATTTACCACTTGTTTAAGTTGTGAAATATTTTAGAATATTATAGAATAATCTAGCAATTTTCCTCATCATTACTAGAACATTTACAGAAATGACAAATCACTTTCAGTGATATTATGTAAGCACTAATTCACTAATTCACTAATGATCATAGTCTATGGAGGAGTAAGAATTTCACATTATCAATTTCATTTATGGGGAAAATGAAATTAAAAATTAGGAGCCTAATTTTCAGTAGATTCTCTCAACTCCTCTTAAAAATCAGATCAAGTTACATCTGCATGGTAAGGTCAAGCAGACCAGGAATCTGTAGAATACATGCTCTACACAAACAGTTGATGCTGAGGATCTGACATGCACACTATGCATATTCCAGGGTTTTTTTCAATTCAAATCACCATCATTTGGATCCCCTGGAGGGAATGCCTAATGAGGTCTGAGCATGTTGGGTACACTTCTGCAGAACATTTTTCAGTTTAATTTCATGCAGCAGAACCTAACCTCTGCACTCAAAATCAGCCCATGATGCAAAATGAAACACAGGCAATAGAGATGTTCAGGAGATTTGCATGAAAAATACAGTCCTGATCCAAGCTAAAACACCAGTGGAGCCACTTCACAGGCATTGCTGGCAGGACTGATGCAATGGCTGTGCTCTGTCCCACACTTCTGTCACTTCACCGCACACTACACAATGCAAAGAAAAGGCACAACAGGCTGACACATGGTTCTGCTGTTTCCAGACTGGTGTATGAGGTCCTACTTTTAGGCATATTTCCTGAGGTGTAAGGCATCTATACTTCTCTAAACTCTGACAGTTTGTATCTGAAGATATGAGAATTCATTCTGTTTCATTTCAAGACATGCTGATTCAGAACAGTTGGTAACCCAGAGATGCCTTACTACCAAAACCCTGTGT
Organism: Acrocephalus scirpaceus scirpaceus; assembly: GCA_910950805.1. Classification (NCBI taxonomy): domain Eukaryota; kingdom Metazoa; phylum Chordata; class Aves; order Passeriformes; family Sylviidae; genus Acrocephalus; species Acrocephalus scirpaceus. The sequence continues at coordinate 43,681,922 of OU383780.1, forward strand.
TTGTGTTGATTTAAACATTGTTTTTACTGCTGGAAGAAATTTTTCTTGAAAGTAGTGCTTCAGCTCCATGGTATTTGTGTCACTGCATAATGAAGTTGTGTAACGTTACATCACTGTACACTGGCAAGATGCTGCAACAGGAGGACTCAGGCAGCAGTGCTCCCCTGTAGCACTGGCACAAAGAGTTACAGGCGAGGGTGGAGAAACCTTTCAGGGCTGGTTTACACCACTGTATTTACATTTTATATGTTATACACCTTTTATAATCACAGGTTTGTATTGTATGGTGAAATTATAAAGTCAGCCAGCAATGTCCAGCCTCCCTGCTGCATGCACAGATTCTCTTCCTGAGCTGACGCAAATCCTCAGCAAATATATTGTTGTTACAGGAACACTCGACCAGTAAAACCATGCCTGCAGCTGTCTCCCCCTGAGCTCTGGCTCCCCAGGCAGTGGCCCTTCTGCTGATACAGAGTGGGGATGCACAGCCTGGGTAAAAACAACCAAGTACGCCAGTGACAGGGCAACATCAGTAGCTATTAGCCAGGGAATTACTTCCTAGGGTTAATGTTAGAGTCGTGATCATTTGGTTTACCCTTCAGCTAAGGTAATTTTATAGCCATGTCAAAAGATGTTTTTTAACAGAAAATGTTCTGGGGAGCCTGGTTTAAACAACAGCTATCAAAACAAAACAAATTCTAGGTTCAGCTACATCATTTTTTTTAAGCTGTGGCATTCTTCAGTAGCCCTTTGATTCAGTCTCTGGTACGATGAGGCACTGTGCATCACACATTAGTTGATGCTGATCTGTGGCACTGTACAATGCTGTCATTGTGAGGACAAGGAATGAAGTTGGATTGTTTGCAGGATGTATCAGTCAGGAGCAAACAGAACAACAAGCATACCAATGCTTAGGTACTCTTTTCAGCATAGCAAAAGACTCAGCTAACTCATCAAACTATACACCTTAGGATGGCAGGATTAAATACAGCGTCTCCTGAGAGGCTGGAGAGTTTGCAAGCTCCATTATGCAGTTTACTGAGAGGAAAAAACATAAAACACCACAGCCATAAAATGTTCTGAATTAAGAAAAAACCCCACTCATTAAATTAGTAACAGCCAACAGGACATGCACTATATAAACACCAGAACTTTCTGCTTTCAGAAGTAAACAACCAATACACAGTTCCCATCTTTGACAAACCAGACCCGCCAAAGCTCGCACGCTGAGCGTGAGAGTCACACCACTGACAGCTCCCTCCTGCCACACCACAGCTTGGTTTGCACCTCATGTGCTTACAGGTTCACAGCTGCTCTGCATCCCTTGGAGACACAGAGCTACTGGGCACAGCGCAGAGCAACAGCATGACCTGCAGAACTGCAATTTTTTCTTTGTTTTCACCTCCAAACAGCACCTCTCTCATGCTTCCCCCTCTGTGAGTTATGATGAATGCACACAAAATGGTTAAAGGTATTTTTTCTAGAGAAAGTATTAATTTCTGTTTCACATACTGCATTTGCTATGTAATAGATGATAGGTACTGGAGATGAAGTCTGTTTTGGTGTATTTGACACAATCTGTTTGAAGAGCTCCCCTTAAAAGAAAGTAATTAGTTTATACTATTTTGCATATCATTCTTATCCTATTGGTAAGAGCCCAGCAGACAGCTAGTTGGATTCAATTTACTTGTGGCATAATGTTTCACATAAACATAGTCTCAAGTCTTAATTTCTGCTGTTCTGACGTCCCCTCACACACCCTTGTTACTAACACCGGATATTTTGTGAAACTCCAGAGAAGACAATATAAGCTGCCAAGTGGAAACTTCTTCAAGAGGCTGGCTCATGTCTTGAAATTATAGATGCACAAACACAGCTGCATTTGTGCTATTTCTAAAATGCCAGAGGCAAAGCATTTAATATATATTTATGTAGATCTGAAACACCCCTCTGGAGATTTACTACTTACACGCGTGGAAGTGAACAGCGGAAGCAGCAGATAAATAATGAAAACATCAATTACATTTTAAAGAGCCTTTTAATTTTAATAGTCCACAGTGATGTTAATAATACAGGGAAGGACATTTTCAAATCATTTATCTTGACATTTAGCCTTATGATGGCTTGGTAATTTAAGCATGTGGTTGTGGAGAGCTAGAGCTAAAGCTCTACCTCTCTAGAGAAATAAAAATAATTTTTATTCCAATTTGTTAGTTTTTACAATTCTGGTCTTCTGTTTTGAGGCATTAATAGAGGTTTTTCCGAGTGTTTGTGTTATACCTCCTCTTTTCTAAGTTTTAAGCTGTATAAAATAGAGAAAGAAACTGCTTTTTGTTGAAAACTGCTGTTGAAACTGTTTTCTGTTGCAATTATATGTGTGATCAAGGCATTGTTGAAATAAACTGTGGCTTTATGGTTCTATTGCTATTTCTTGGCACCTAAATCTGGAGTTCTTTGAGCTAGCCAGCATATTAACACAGAATGAAAAGACAATCATAGCTAGTAAGACAGAAATAAGCCCTCCACAAGCGTCATTTCAAACCAATAAAAGGCAGCAATCGCAACAAAAGGGACCTGAATGACTCCAGCATTTCCTTGATAATGGGATATGAATCCTTTTGCCTTACTGAGATGTAACTTAAACTAATGGTGACTGTTTTCTCTCTGTGAGCTATTCTCATATGAAATGAACTGACGGGGTTCTTGTTGCCGTTTTGGGGCACAGCCACGACCTTACGGCTCTCCTTACCTCCCTCTCTGCAGGCAGCCTGAGCTGCACGGGCAGAGACAATGCAATTTCTTGAAGTCCCTGGGTGCCCGAGGCTGCCTTGGTCTGCCACTGGCACACACCTGCCCTCACCGCAAAGGTAAACTGAGCACATGCACAGCTGGGTGAAGCAGCTCAAGGCTGGTGGTTCTCCTCCTGATGCAGGAGAAGGAGCCAGTGTGTGAGTGGCTTCCTGCTGGGAGGCCCCTGGCACCCAGTGGTTAAAGGCAGGCAGTGCAGAGGACAGTGCTCAAGCGGAATTTAGGCTGAGGAAGAGTTGAAGGGAAGCAAGAAAACGTAGCAGGCTGAGAATGGTTAGGCAGAGTTTATAGGCTGTGTCACAGCAACACTGAAGACTGAAATGGGCTGGGGTACAGTGAGACTTTATAGTGTAATGAGTACAGAACATTAAACTGATGAAACGTGCCTACAGCTGGTTTGTTGATAGTTGGCATCACTGCAGATGTTTCACTCTGAAGGCTAAACTGTCAGAAGTCACCCAGATGGCCTGAGGCCCCACAGATGTGCAGAAACTGCTCTCCTGCCAGCAGTGGTTCCCAGTAATGGATCTCATCAACTACTTGCTGCTGAAGGTAACTTCCTCTGCTGGAAGAAAGAAGCCAAGCAACTGAAACGGGCGCATTTGGGGCTTGCTGTTTTACATACCTTGTCTCACAGGAGACATTTCTGGCAGCTGTTGTCCACCAGTTTACCAATGAGCTCCAGCACGTTTGAGCTTTCCCTTGTTGCCTTCCCCTCCGTATTTGCACAGTTGCTTGCACAGAGTGGTGGTTGCCTCCAGCAGCCAAAAGGGAGAGCAGGGAGCCCATGCTGGTGCTGGCCTCTGCCTCCATGTTCAGCTTCAGCATGACCACGTCATGCTAAGGAACACTGACGTTCAAAAGGAGAGTGGGGAGGAAAGACTTGTTTACTTTTTTGCTTTTATAAGAGCTATCAAATGTCTTGCTTTTGTCTGTGCTGGCCTGCTCCTCCCGTCTTGTCAGGACTGACTGTTATGCCACTGAAGCTGAAAATACCTCATGGAAAATGTTTTGTTGCATGCTTTAATTTGCTTTATAAAACCAGATGCAGTTCCATTGATTCTTACACAGAATTTTCTCCCAGGAGTTTTGCAAGCATCAATGAATGGTTATTAAATCTGAATGAGACCTTGAATGAAGACAATGGTAAAAGCTTGGTATGATGCTTAGGCCAAATGCTCTCAGCTGGAAAACACTCAAAAAGATTCTTTCTGTCCCAATGATGCTTTGCAGTTTGAACACATTCATAATCTCATGAATAGTCTGAGCTGCCTATCAAATTTTATAGGGACTGTCTTGCAGCAGAGGGCAAAGAAAATTACCTTTGATGAGCTGTTAATGTGCAATGCCTTCTTTACAAGAGTTAGGCTGCTCACTTTCCAGTTTTAATACAGACTTACAGCAGTGTGAGGCTGCTCACTTTCCAGCTGTAATGCAGGCAACTGTCCACACTGTGACTTACAGAGCACACACAGTATCTGTTGGCATGAGCCTTATGGATCACATCTGTCAGCAGTGGTCTTACCCTCTAATTTGCAGTCCCATTTGAAGAGTCTCAAGTATCAGCAATCCAAACTGAAAAGGCAGTTCAGCTGCTTCAGCTGAGAGGCCAGGGAGGAAGGAATACTCTGATCTGAAAGATGATTGAAAACTGACACAGAAGAGTATAAACCTGAGTGTTAACCACATGGTTTGGCTCCATTTCTTAAAAAATCCTAATAATAAAAGCCTGTCAGGATGACTTAGCAAGTAGAGATGGGGCCAAACAGGAAAGGTGTTGATACTACATTACATGCACTTCATTGGGCCACTGCAAGAGACAACAGACTGGCAACGAACAGGGTGCACAGCCATGCAGATCCAGGCCAGCACTGCTAATTATGCCCATAGTGTATCCCAAGCTTCTACCCTATTCTCACTATCACAGAATTAATGGGTTTCACCAACAGAAATAAATGTAGGACACTGGAAGATGAAAAGAACCTGACTTGCCTAAGTCTGTTAAAGGAAGGATAACCCATCAAGTCCAGTGATCAGTTCAGAAACTTTGCCCAATAACACAGATCAACCAGTTTTTCTGAATTGCAGCAAAAAGTAATATGTGTCAAAATACTAATTAGGGGTGACTGTTCGGAAACCCTGTTCTGTGAAGCTCTGCAGGGCTTAAGCCACAGACTGGCTGGGGCACAGAGCTTTCCTCTCTCACACAGTCTACATCCAGGCCCATGAACACACTTGATGTCATCTCTCTACTGCATTCCCTTGGAGCTAAGTCCTGCATTTCTAATTTGGAAAAGGATAGGCAACTTTCTTACTAAAATTGCACACACCCAGCAGGGAGCAGTTACAGAGCAGAGCCTTGCCTTGCAGCTGGAAGCCCGTAAGGATGAGACCACTCCTCTGCAGCACATGCTCCAATGAATACAGGCAATGCTGTGGGGAAAAAACAAATAGTTCTTCCCATCAAATCCTTAATATCCCAAGGATTTCTCTCCCAGGGACCCTTGAGTGGACAAAGTGAGCTAGAACTGTTTGGTTCTTTCCCTGGAGTGTAAAAGATTACAGTTCTCCAGATAAGAATTATAGGGAAGCTAAATTTATTATTTCCTTCTTTTATTTCTCAAGGGAAAAATAACAACAACAACAAACCCAAACAAACAAAACAAACAAACAAAAAAACCCCACCAAATCACCTGCAGTACTTTAGGGAGAACCATTTGCAGATAGCCTAGGCTGGCTCAGCCAAGAGAGAGTCACATCAGTCAGTACTCCAGCTGTATCACCCAGGTCTGGGTGCAGGCAAATTTGCCAGCCCAGAGGCACAGTTTAATTTTCAGACTCAATGACTGAACAATTTGGTTCATGAGATCCAACCCAATTCCTGCACAAAGTGCTGTGACTCATCTGCAGGCTCAGAACTCACAGCTGAGTCCCCTTGGGTGATACAGACATGAAATCATGGTAAAAAAAGGGCTGTGAGAAAACACATCTGGAGGTCATCCAATCCATCTTACTCCCCTAAGTGGGTTTCTTTTTTCAAACTCAGAGAGAAGTGCCTCTGGCACAACAGATAATTGAACTGGTGTTTCTCAAACCTTCCTGATAATCACACTGATCACAGGGCCAGCCTTCCTTACAGGATGCAGTCTCACACTTCATCCCTAGTAATTTCATTTTGGAGGCCTTGACCTTGAAGACAGAGGAAGGAAGGAGGGAAAGAAGAAGGGAAGGAAGAAAGGAGGAGAGGAAGGAAGGGAGGGAAGAAGAAAAGAAAGAAAAGGTCAAACCAAATAAAGCATTTTACTAAGCATTTCTGTCGGCTTCAGCTGTTTCAAATTTGATATTAAACAAACAGAATTTCAATTTTGATATTAAATCAAACGTGTCATCATTTCTTCATAATTATAAGTCTCCCATAATTATAAGTGAGGAAATGGCAGCAATAGGAGGTGGACTGGAGAATGAATTCAGTAAGATGCCAGCTGTGCTTACTGGCAGGCAGCATCTTCATTCTGAGTATGTGACTCACAGGTAAATGTTCTCTTGCCACACACTCCTGTGAGAGCTGGCAGTGACAGTTATCTACTCTCCCCACCCCACACCCTCCCATCCTTTGCATCTCTCCACCTACTTGTGGATAAAGTTCCTCTGTACAATTAAATCCTTAACCCAGGTGTGGTGGTTTGACCTTGGCTGGATGCCCAGTGTCCACCAAAGCCATTCTATCATCCCCTTCCTCAACAGGACAGGGGAGACAAAATGTAACAAAAGGCTCATGAGTTAAGGACAAGGACAGATCACTCACCACCATTACCATCGTGGGCAGAACAGCCTTGACTCAGAGAAATTAAGTGAATTTATTACCAGTCAAAATCAGAGCAGGATAATGAAAAATCAAATCCTAAAAGCACCTTTCCCCCACCCCTCCCTGCTACCTGGACTTAACTTTATTTTTGATTCACTACCTCCTCCCCACCAGTGGTGCAGGGGTACAGTCAGTTCATCAGATGTTGTTTCTGATGCTGTTTTCCCCTCAGGGTAAAGATTCCTTCCCCTGCTTCAGCACAGCATCCCTTCCCCAGGAGACAGTTCTCCACCTCTCCAGTGTGAGTCCTTCCTACAGGCTGCAGTTCTTCATGAGTTGCTCCAGTGTGTGTCCCTTCCAAGGATGTATTCCTTAGAAACATCCAGCGTGGCCTGCCCCATGGTCACAAGTCCTGACACCAAACCTGCTCCAGCATGGGCTTCTCTCTCCATGGGTCCCCAGGTCCTGCCAGAAGCCTTCACCAGCATGGGCTGCCCACGGGCTCACAGCCTCCTTCAGGTATGCAGTGTGAGGTCCTCCAGGGCCTGCAGGTGAATCTCTGCATCCCCATGGTCCTCCATGGGCTGCAGGGGCACAGCTGCCTCACCATGGTCTGCACCAGGGGCTGCAGGGGAATCTCAGCTCCAGCCCCTGGAGCACCTTTTTTTCATATTTCTCCAGAGAGCCTCGTGCCTGCAGGGATGTTTCTCTCACACAATCTCACTCCTCTCTTCTCTGGCCACAATTACTTCTGTGCAATAACTTTTGGGTTTTTTCTTCTTAGCTCTGCTATCCCAGAGGTGCTCCCACCATTACTGATGGGCTTGGCCTTGGCCAGTGGCAGGTCCATCTTGGAGCCAGTTGGTTCAGGCTCTGTTGGAGATGGGGGAAGTTTCTAACAACTTGTCAAAGAAGCCACCCCTGTAGCCCCCCACTACCAGAACCTTGCCACAGAAACCCAATAGACTAGGCGTGGATCAACCTGATTTTACTAAAGTCTTGTAAAGTCATTGCTTTAGAAAGGCACTGAAAAAATATGTGTCCCTCCCACCCACTTAGATATGGCATTTCAGAAGTGTTACTGCTTTGAAAAATTCTGCTCACCTCTCACTGTAGAAAACTTTAGTCTTATTGGTTTGGAAACAAGACAAGCAGGCAGATTACAAGAGGTCAATGATGCAAGTACAAGTATATCCTGTGAACAATCCCTGTTTCCTTTAGGCATATTTCCTCAGATAACACGTTGCTTTTTTCCCAGTGCCTTCATTCTGTTTATCCTTTCACAACCTCCACACTTACTATTGATGTTAATAAATGCCCACACTTATTACTGCAGAACATTATGTATTATACAGAGTTCCATTACCTTCCTGGCATTCGTGACAAAACTGACTTACTTTGATTCATTTAAAGACTGAAGCAGTGTCAAGAGAATTGATACTGGTTTTCTAGCTCTTAACCCCCAACCTCTAACCACTACCCCATGCTTCTTCCCACGGGGGTGCTATTGTTTAACCCACTAACTGCAAACCTTTCATTTTGGAAACCAAAAATGAATATCTCATCATCCTTCACTTTCTGTTCTATCCTAGTGTGTAGTATGGAATCTATTCCTCTGCAAGAATAAACCCTGTTCCCTGCCAGGCTTGTGAAGCCCAATGGAACAAGCGTTTATGTGTTTGCGTTGCTCACTGTGCAATATTCTGCTTACAAACCAACAGAGATGGAAATGAGGCAGGGGATGTGACAGAGGTAGTGATGGGGAAAGATCATAGATTAGTGATGCCCTGGAGCCAGATGTGCTGGAAGCCACACAAGACAAAGAGCAGCCCTCTCTCAGAAAGAGGACTTGTTTAAATCCCTTAAGAAGTGAAAGATACAGCTTGCAAAGATAGCGGTCCGTATCGCTGCTGTGGTGCCACGACAAATCCTTCACCTCCCGCTCCCGCTGGCTGAAAGCAGCGCGTTTACAGCAAAATTCCAAGGCAGAGTTTTGCACTGAGAGTAAAAAACATCCCGACTGGAGCGGCACGGGCAGTGCCATACACCGAGGGCTTCCCTGTCCGTGTCCGTGTGCCTGTCCCGCTCCCTCTCCCTGTCCGTGTCCGTGCGCCTGTCCCGCTCCCTGTCCCTGTCCCTGTCCCTGTCCGTGTCCGTGTGCCTGTCCCGCTCCCTGTCCCTGTCCCTCTCCCTGTCCGTATTCGTGCGCCTGTCCCGCTCCCGCTCCCGCTCCCTGTCCCCGCCCCGGTGACGGGCGCGTGATGGCGGCGGGCGGAGCGCGGCCGCCCTGACGGCGCCAAGATGGCGGCGCTGCGGGACGGGGACTTCGCGGCGCTGCAGATTCTGCTGAAGGTGAGCGGGGCCGGGCCGCGGGAGGACGGGGCCGCCGCTGCCGGGCCGCGGCTGAGCGCCCCCGCTTTGCTCCCCGCCAGGCGCCGTCGAAGGACGCCGTGCGGCAGCTGTGCCAGGAGTGCTTCTCCAGCCCGCCCGCCGCGCTGCGGCCGCTGGCGCAGCGCGCCGGCCCCGGGCTCGCCGTCAGCGCGCAGGAAGCGGAGCAGGTAGGGCCGGGCCGGGCGGGGCAGCCGCGGGCCCCGGCGGGAGGGGGTAAGGAGGGAGCGGGACTGTGCAGGGCCAGCACGGGGGGGGCCCAGGCCCTCGGGAAGGCGCGGGGCTCCGCGGGCGCTGTTGGAACGGGACGTGCGCGGAAACAGCGACTCTTGCCCGCGGCAGAAGGGAACGGGCTGAGGCTGCGAAGCGGAGGGCGCTGAGGAGCTCTGCCCCATCCTGCTAAGGCTGTCAGGCCGTACTTGGATGCCCAAGGCGCTGGTGGTGTGGGTCTCGCAGCTCTTCTCCTGGCTGAGAAGGCCCGTCCTGTGCTGAATGTAATGCTTTTCAACTCAGCCCCTTCTCTTGTCTCCTGACAGCTGGTGTTTGCTTTGCACAACCTCACCAGGCACGTGGTGTATCGCGGCTTGACCAGGGCAGAAGACATCCTCTGTCTCTTCCCAGAAAACTTCCACCAAAATCTGAAAAACCTCTTGACTAAGATAATCTTGGAGAATATGTAAGTGCTATCCACCTGCCATTTGCTTTCAGCTGGAGAGTTAAGGCCTGTGTATGTGGTTTGATACATGGATAGTTGGCGACATGCAGAGTCTTGTTTCCGTAAATTTTGTGTGCCTTGGGCATAATCACACAGGCTGGGATGAGCAGAGTTGAACAGAATATATCATCTGAGTGGAATGCCCAGTGAAGCACAGCCATGGGCACACAGAGTTTTCCCATGACTTTTGAAATGAATGTGGGCCACATTCCCAATATGCAAAGCCCCTTTTATCTTAACAGCTGTGTGGTGAAAAAATGCTGCTGATGACAACAAAACTTAGAGGGCTGGATTTCAGCACTAAAAAATCTAGGTAGTATTTAGATATCCATCCACTTGTCCCCATGGCTAGGTGCAAAGGCATTGTATGTGAAAGAGCATACATGAGGTGCTGGCAGAGGAGGGCAGTTCTGCTTGTGCATCGCAATGCTTGGAGCCTGTTGCTTTGATAAAACCAGGGAGAAAGGTAGATGCTTTAAATGAGCTGCCCTTCCAGAAGAACCCATGGTTGGTCACCAGTTTGCCTGCCAGTATCCACCAGTCCAGCCTTTCCATGGCACTCAGTAGCATAGGCAGTCTCTGCCTGCTGCTTACTGATGGTGACCCTTCAGTTGGGGATAAGCCATGCTAAATGCTTACCTCTTTTTTTTCACCTCAAAGCACTGTTGATACTGTTTTCTCCACTTTTTCACAGCTCTGCTTGGAGGAATGAAGCACAAGCCAGTCAGAGTAAGTAGCAGAGTAATCTCAGGAATGAGATTGTTTGCTAGGAAATAATGGATTATCTTAGTATTGTATTAATGAAGTGTCTGACATGCATTACACATAGGGACTAAGGCAGTGGTCCAAGGCAGACATTCGAACAGCTTGATCTGTGTTAACATAAAAAAGTGAATGGTTTCCTGCCCCTCCCAAGCCACAGGCAATCAGTCTTTGCAAATTAACATACAAGGCTAAGCAGATGTATTTTGTGTTGTTGCAAATGCTGCCAAGTGCTGGCCCTAACAGTCTGTGAACTGGAATTTGTTCCAAAAGCAGGAGCAAGGCAGCCAGTTGTGCACTGCCCCCTGGAGCTCTGTGCGAGGAAGCAGCAGAAGCAGGAGGAGAGAGCCTTTCCCCAGACAGAAAAAAAATTCAGTTAGACAATGAAGCACAGAGAGGAAGAGACTTAAGTGTCTGTAGTCAGTAAGGAAGGCTGGCAGTCAACCCCTGGGGAGGACACTAAGCATCTTGCAATAGGCAGAATCCAGACAGGCTGCAATTGCCTACTGAGACAGCTCTTTCCGTAGCAACCAAGTCAGACCTGTCTTCTCTTGGGTGGGCCCAAGAGCTCTCCAGCTCTGAGCTATTGATGTCAGTATTGCGCCTATTAAATGGTTTCTGCTAGGCTGCATGTAATTGGGATGATCTCTGAAATATTTGTAAGGAATGCGAAGGCTGCTGTTTGCCAGTATGTTTGCTGTAATGCAGGATGCTTTGGTTCCCAGGATGGGGAACTTGAAATAACATGTTTTATACTGCTGGATTTTATGAGCTTTCAAGAGTGCTTTCTTACCAGTTTCACAGCAGAGGAATAAGCGTGCAGGTGCCAGAGCAACCCATGATGAAACACTGGTTGAGTGTAGCAGGCAGCAAGGCAGGGCATAAAGCTGTGCAGAAGACATCTTACTGCTCTCATTCTCCCAGCTGCTTTGGGAATTGACCTCTGCTTCTTGCACTGAACTGTCATTGCATGTAATGATGGGAGAGCCCTTTTTGCCCTTCCAGTGTCATGAGGAGGCCTTCAGAAACTGGCTTATTCCAGAGTAACATGATGGGAAACCACGTAGTAGCAACTAAACTTGTACGCTTCCCAGGGCCAGAAGTGGAGAGGCCTGTGCATGGTGGTTGTCACAGGTTCCAGGGTATCATCTTGTGCTGCTGAGCCTAACAGAGCTATTTTTAACCCCCCCAGTCTCCCTGCCTCGCCTGGTGGACATGGACTGGAGGGTGGACATCAAGACGTCTTCAGATAACATTGCAAGAATGGCAGTCCCTACTTGCCTGCTGCAGTTAAAGGTAAAGGCAGGGGCTGTGAAGGACAGAAATAATGAAGTCCAGCACCTGACTTGCCTGGGCAAACCAGTTCACACAGGCATCTGGTGCTTGCCTCTTGCCTGGTGGGCCATTAGACTTTCTCAGAGATGATACCTGAAATGCCACAGAGCATGGGAATGATGTCTCTGATGAAAGCTCTCTTGCAGGGAAGCTTTGTGTGCATGAGGATGTGAGAAGTTACCCTGTTTGTTCCTAGTCACCATTGTTTTCTACAGAAAAAAAAGAAGATAAATCATGAAGCCATCATTCATTCTAAGCACTCCATCAGCATGTTTAGCTGACTTCATTAGTTAGGAAATGACTTGAGATTACTAATAACTTCCTTCAGTGACCACATCTATCATTTGGGGGGTATACCTAACTTACTTACATTACTGCTTGTGTTCTGCGGAGTTTTGGATTGCTCCAAGCCATAAAAATCATATGAGTGGGATTCAGAGGAGGAATTAAAATCTAATTTCTGTGTGTAGGGTGGGGTTAAGTATCCTGTGTGGTATCTGCTGAGATGCTTTTGATACAGACGTGGCTTCCTGCCACAAGTATCTTCAAAATATCCCAATACTCATGGCAGTAGATGTTCACTTGCACTCTGTCAATGGGAGCACTTCACTAGTGAGGCATACAGCTTAGAAAATGTGCCATGGTTCTTCAGGATGGAGCTGGATTCCAAATTCAAACCATTTTGTTTAATCTATGTATTAAACACTGACTTTTGTAGTGGCTCTGGAAAAAAACACATAAATGAATTTTTTGTACAACTAACATCTGCATTCCTGTTTTAAGATTCAGGAAGACGCTGCCTTATGTGGAAATAATCCTGTTGTTTCTGCACTGACTGTGGAACTGAGCAAAGAAACCCTGGACACTATGTTAGAAGGTCTGGGAAGGATTCGGGACCAACTTTCTGCCGTTGCAAACAAATGAATGCTCAAGGGCATGGATTCCAGCAGCAAGGAAGGAAAGTATTCTCTACCTACAGCTGTCAGAAGTTGCGGCCTAGTGTAACGTGTTGTCTATTTCAGCAAAACAAAACTAAAGAGGTTTCTTTCTTGAATTAATGAGATAGCTTTTGAAAAGCTAACACCCAAATATTCATTTGGTTGGATGCCAAAAAGTGGTTTCCTATTACGTTGTTGAACAAAAGCTGTTCACCGTTTCAGAAGAGAATTTAGGGGCTCAGAGCCTGGCTTAATCACAAGGGTCATAACTAGAAGCAGCAAATAGCTGCAGCCAATGAAACAAGTTCTGTCTCTGTCCTGAAATGAGAACCTGAAAGGCTCAAGCTGGGTAATGGGCTGCCTTCCAAACATTAGAAAAGGAGGGTGCTTCTCTCTGGAATGTGCTTGTTCTGAGGTGCCTGCTGGATGTAGCACTCTCTTTCCTCTCAATGAAGCACAGCCATGCTGCAGATTGTTATTACAGGATAATGCATTGAAATAGAGCAATTATGCTACAACACATTCCCTTCTGATCAGCTTCACAGCAGCATTTGCAAAATTACTGGTCTGAGCATCTTTAGTGGGAACTAATTTCCTCCTTCTGTTTGAAAAGAAAAAAGGAGTTCAGGTAATTCATGTTTGGGGTTTATCCAATAAAGGCTTTGCCTTTGCTGCACAAAAACCAGACTGGGAGAATAAGGAATTGAAGGCTGTTTCCTGTGCTGTAGGAAACCCCTCTGTGGCAATATGTGCCTATACTTTTCCAAAGTGTTCTGTTGTTTGTGTAAATCTTCATTTAATTAAAGAATGAACTGCTAATTGATTTTGTGAATCCTTTTCAGTCTGGAAGAGATGTTGTCCTGGGTTACCTCAGCATCTTTATGATGGTGCCAAGTTTCTGGGCTGGTTTAATGGATGTTCATGTTTTTTGCTGAAGAAGGATCTTTTGTTTCCTTTGATTCATTGATTCCTTGAAACATTGATTCATGTTTTAAACTTCCTTCTCTTGACTGTAATACAGTTTCAGGGCACCTTTTTCTATGGGCACCACCTCTGTACAATATTACAGGTGATGACCCTGACCTAGAAGTTTATAAATATATGTGCATTGAGAGTGTGGAGGAGTTAAATGCAGAAAATCAATAAAATTCAGATTATTCTTTCTGATGAGCTTCTATAGATGTCTGTATCCAAATGTATTTATGGCAAAATCCAATCTTTCCTACAACAATGGGCTCTTCTTCAAGCCACAAAACATTGTTTTGTTGTGTTTGGAAACATGAAATCATTCAAGAAGAGTGCATAAACTACAAGAACTTCGTTAATTAATTTTATACATCCCCCAAAGGATGTAAGCCAGAGTATAAGTGTAGGTGAAGGCTGTGCCTTTAGAAAATAATGGTGAAATGCAGCTCATGCATCAAGATCAATTGTGTGGCAAGTCCCTTGTTAATGTCTTCAGCAAAGACTATAATGCTTAGTATGGTATCAAGGCAAACTGGTGCATTTCAGGTATAGTAGGGACATATCAATGCAGGAGATGGATATTTAAGAGTATGTTCTCTAAGATTCAAGCTGTGAAAAACATCTCTAACAGAGTACTTCAGATCGAGGAAGTTTCATTGCCTTTGCAGCCTGGCCTTAAACCCAGTTGCTGTAGTAGTGTTTTAGAAGGTAAGAATCACTGAGGAGGTAAATAATGCAGGGTGGAGTACAGAGGAGCTGAGGAAGTCAAAATACAGAGGAAATCCTTGTGTAAATACTGAAGTTATAGTCAAAATGTAGGGTCAACGCAATGAAGAACGGATAGTTGTTCTCATGTAAAACAATTATACAACTACAGAACAGTTGTAAAGAAAAGAAAGACTTAAAACTGAAAAGGCTTTTCCAGTGGCAGAGTGGAGCTTTCTGCTGGTAGCTAAAAGTTGCTCGTGGAGTATTAATAAAAAGGAGTGTGCCCACTGGACCAGAGCCATGCCAAACATCTGGTGACTTCAAGGGGTAGATCTCAAGTCATTCTGCAAGGAAACACTGGTATTTTCCAGCCCAATATTTAGGATGCTGTGAGAGCTTGCCTTCAAATCTTTGCCTAAATTGTTAGGTATTTTATTGTGGACTCTTATCTCCTTAGCCAGAAGAGCTGAGACTGCTCAGAAAAAGGTACATAAAACAAGGGAGGCTGCGTAGGACTGTCATTACCTAGACAGCAGGAAAACTTCACATTAAAGTCGTTTTTATGGAGACTGCTACACAGAAAGAATAAATTGGCTGCTACTGCAGGGAATCATATGTGATCTTTGTCATAAAATTATTGCTCTCTTAAAATGAGTTAGATTTTCATCCTCCCTCTACATATTGCTGCTATATTTGGTAGGGCTAGCCTAAGAGATGATGTATTCATCTCTTCTCTGTTACCAGTTTGTTATTGGGCCAACACTGTCCTCTTTTGCTTACTTTTTTCTTGTCTTTCCAGTTTTCCCTCCTATTTAAAAAGTAAAATCTCTCTCCACTTTTGATGACTAGGCCTTGTAAGCTCTATATTCTGTGCCTTTCAGAATTGCAGTGGCCATTCTTCACTTAACAGTTTGCATCTCCCTTGAATGGGGTCATCACCACAAGTGTTTCTGGAGGATTGTCCAAGGACATTACTAAAGAATGAACTGTCATAGTATGTGAATCACCTGAATGAACTCCTGCCAGGAAACCACAAGCCTTCATTGTGAAGTGGAGCTTAAAAGCTCCATGCTCCATTATTTGAAAAATAGAAAATTCATTTTCTTCATGTGTACTTGGTAATGGTGCTAATTCATTTACAGTAAGCAAAACAGTGATAAATTTATTTGTAAAACACAGTATGCAAGTTAAATTCAGATTGTGATTTCACAATCAGACATTGTGTTGAATCTGACTGTCAAAGTGTTGAAAAAGCATTTAAAAACATTAAAGCCTACTTTGTGTTGTTCAAAACAATACAAACAATGCTTCCTTTTATTGCAAGAAAATGTGCACTTTAGGGTGTTCAGACTAAAAATTGTGTAGATGTGGTTGAGAGCAAGAAAAGCTTAGAAAGAAATGTCTTTAAGATTCCTAGCTTCTACTTCAATTACTGATCTTTAAGCAGCGGTTTAAAACAGAAGACTTTCTAAGACTCATGATAGTTTGGTAAAGGTATAATAATTACTTTATATTTAAGTTTTGAGTTTAATACATGAAATTTATATGTTCAAACTCTTCCGAAGCTACCATGTATACAAAGTTTTTGCTTTGTTTATAACTGAGGTCTTACTGTTTCACTTCAAACAAGTAATTGTGTTACTAATAATCTGGTTTAGAATTGTTTTGACCTAAGTTAAAAATACTGGTTTCTATTTTTTTGCCGTCTAATTTTCACTGGATATAATAAAGTTTCTTTAACAATATAGATGGGACCACCTACCCAGATCAGGATTGAAAGAGGCATTTTGGGCTCAAGAGACCAGTCTTGGATAGGTCTCTTGTTACATGAATATCTCTCTTAAAATCCACAGCAGTACAGCTTAATCTCAGTTTTTGGTACTAGGAACAACATACCTAGGGGTGTAATTTCCTCAGCTGCTTTATAACTATAGTTATTCTCAGTAGTAATAACCCCCACAGAAGTAGCAGTTTAATACAAGTACCACTCTTTTTAATATACCCTTAAAAGATTCATATCACTAGGCTGTAGAGTGTCATCTCTTGAAGTTGAGGAATCCCACCTCCCCAGACCCTTTTCTAACATTTTGACCCCATAGGCAGAAACTTTAGTCCATGGCACAGTAATTACACAAATGTCATGTATTTTTCCCTCCATCTGCACAAATGTTGTACAGGCAGTTGCTGATTTTTTTCTCTGTTTTTAATGTAAGAGATTAATAATGCTTGTGACACTTGGGTCTGCCTTATTAACTGACTTCTCGAAGGTATAACTTGGTTAACATTATGTAATTTAGTCTCCAGTATCACTGCACCAACACAGCCCTGTATCATTACAATGCAAGACCTTGGCTTACCCACCATCAATATGTGCTCTCCTGGCCAGTGTTTCCATCTGCCCCCATGATTCACATTCATCTGGCCCCTGCTTGAAGGCAGCTGCACTACCATCACCAGAGAATTAAACCTCACAAACTACAGCTGGGATGCATTTATAGCAAGGCTAATGAGAATGTGCTAAAGGTCTTGAATTTTTCAGTTACACTCAAAAAATCATAGGTAACCATTAGAAGCCTCACTGTAAGGATCAGTGGCCAAACAGCCCTTGCCCTTTTAAGCACATAAGAACCTGACTGTTGCTGTTCGATGCTTTACAAACCTCTTCTCTGGACTTATAAGTGTCTATGAGTCTTGCTGCTGACAGTGCTGCTGTTGAAATACCTATGAAATACATAACAAAAATACCAACATAGTACACCCACCCTGTGACAATTTGCTGGTATATTTTACTGAGTATCGCAGTAAAGAGGGACTGTGGGAAGAGGGACCATGGCAGGGTCAGAGCTGGCACTGCAAGCTCACAAGCTTCCTTAGCTTTCTACAGCATTGGCCTTTAGGAAAGAAAGAATCATGGAATATTCCAAGTTGGAAGTGACCCACAAGGGTCATGGAGTCCAACTTCTGACCTTGCACAGGACAGCTCCAACAATCCCCCCGTGCTTGACAGCGTTGTCCAAACACTCCTTCAACTCTGTCAGGCTTGGTGCTGTGACCACTTCCCTGGGGAGCCTGTTCCACTGCCCAGCCGCCCTCTGGGGAAAGAACCTTTTCTGAATAACCAGGCTAAACTTCAACAGAGAACAAAAAAAAAAAGAGCCTCGTTTTACACTCCTCCTGGTTCGCTAAAACTCTCAAGCCTAAATGTCACTGGGAAAATTTGACATAACTGAACCACTTAGCTGAGCAGCTTCCTTGAACTGGTGCTGCCTGGCCCGGCTCGGCTCGGCATGGCACGGCACTTGACCATGTCCCGCCGTCACGCTGGGCACACGTGAATGGAAGGAGAGTGAGAATCAAAGGATGCCACAACAAAAGAAACATTCCTGAAAGCGCAAATCCTTTTTCCCCAGGAGATGGCGAGCTCGGTCTCCCAGATCTCTTCCCTCCTCAGTTTCTCGGCAGGACACAGCAGTCCGGGCTGTCCTTAGAATCTGGGAGCAAATCAATGACTGCCGGAGTTCGAACAGCGCCAAACCAGAAGGGGGATATTATTCACTGCTGAGCAAAAGGTCTCCCAGCTGCTCCCACAGTTGCGGGTTGAGGCACCTGAGCACATTTTAGGGGAAGTTGGCAGAGATGGAAGTAGCAGATGGTTCTCTGGATTGTGCCAGTCATTTTAAACACCAAGAAGGAGGAACCCCCCCTTCTTTTTGCCAGGTTTAGATTCATAGCCCTTCAGGGAGAGCTTAGCCACTTACATGGGTAAGAATAATGTTGCATTTAAAGGGATGTGAACAACTTTGAATGTTTCCATACTGGCCTCTCGCAGACAATGCGAGTTTTGCATAGATTTGTCTTTAAATAGCGGTGAGCGAGCCACAGTAAAAATCACGTCTGGAGAAGGAAGTAAGATGGGGGGAGGGAGAATTCCTTCTTTCCCAAGCGTGTGAGCCAATTTAAAACAGTGCATGAAGCACAATGGCATCCTATGCAATGTATATACAAATTCTCTTGTTGCTTTTCCACTCACTTTTGCTGCTGCTGTTAATACAAGGCCTGGGATGAAAGCATTCCCTCCCCTCTCTGACCTTCTGCACCCCCTCCTCCCAGGAGGCATCATCTTGCCAGTCTGGGAGGGGGAGTGCTAATGCACACTAGCAACACTGACACACCACACAGTGCTGTCAAATATGCAAAGTAAACACACAGAACAGAGGCAGTGAAATAACACCCTGCTTTCATCCTCACTCTCTTCTAGTCACTGTTCTTGTAAAGGCTGCTTTGGAACAATAGTAGGTACGGCTTCTTTTCCCCCCTCTAAGGAAGACACAATTTGTCAAGTTGACAGCATGCCTTTATGCTGATGAGATAGTGAGGGTTGAGTGCCAACTAGCAGCAGAAATATAATAGCATCCATCAGAGCTGTTAGCTAGAGTTGGCCAGAGCTTTTGTTTGTAATTTAGAGGGCTATAACTCAGCCTTGCAAATAAGATGCAGGAGGAACTCTACACTGAAAATCTGGACCTTACAGTGGGCCCTTTAATTACTTGTAAAAAAAAAAAATAAGGTTTGGCATTCTGCACTGTGCTGAAAAGAAATTATAAGAAACCTGGATGAGATGACTGGAGTGTACCAACGCTTTGCACTGACAGGGCTAACTGGAAATGCTGATTTCTTTACAACTGTATCAGTGAGTGTAGGTCCAGGGCGTTCAAACACACTTCTGTATCAGTAAGTATTGAGGCAAATGGCATCTTCACTTACAAACAAATCACTGTATAGGTCAGCAAGGCTCCCCAAGTTGTATCTCTGCTCCACACAGTGCCAGGGCTCAACCCACATAAAGCTAAGGACAGATTTATCACCAGAATCAGTAAGGTACCCACTGTCTGAAGTACTCTGGTTCCTTAGTGCTTGGTGGCCTTTAGGTGTTGGGGCCTCATTCCCAAGCCTGGTTCTGCATTTATCTTATTTTTATGCCTACACAGAGACATGACCCCTACTTTTGAATGTTATTTTTTTTTTCAATCCACTAGTGTCAGCCAGTATTGTTCCATGCCCTGCTAAGTCAGATCGGTAGAGAGTCTAGAAAGTTTGAACCAGATCTCAACAGAAAACTGATGGGCTTTTGTGTCTGATGAGAAATAAATAATCAGAAGATCAGAGTGAAATCAAAGAAACACAAAGCATGTCTTTAGTGCACTGCGTAACTGAAAGTTAAGAGAACTGCATTTAGAAGCAACTTTTTTCCTCTCTGAAAAGAATAGCATGAACGTGTACTTGGCCATCTGTGTCTCAGGATGTTTTCCTTTTCTTGGGCATAGATGGTAAACTTCAAACATCACTATCACTCCCATCTACCACATAAGCCCTGTAAGCAATCTTATTTACAATTTCTAGCCATTGCTTTCCAGTGACCTCATTTCTCCCTTTGGTGCTGTCTTGAAAGTTCTGGCTAATATTAAAGGCACTGAAATAGACACATTCAACACTCCCTTGTGGGTGTGGTAACATAGTTCTCAATAAAGCAAAGACCCTTCAAACAAAATGAAAGCTGGCCACATTTTTGCCTTGTCCTTAGACAAGTAAAAAATAAAAACCCTCTCTTATGCTCTCAAAACAATAAAATAAAACACTAAGTAAGAAATCTAATCAAGGTGAACCTTGTGTGCATTCAACCTTGTGATTTGCACACCACCTCTCCAGACTGCACATTCTCTGAGGCAGAGACCTTGTCTTCACAGCCCCATGCAGGAGACTGACTCTGCCACTGGTACTCCATCAGTAACACCAAAGATTCTGTCCCCTGGTGTTAATGTGTCACCAAAATACTGTAGTTATTTCAGGATCAGATTTCCAGTTGCCTGACACAGTAGTGGCCTTATCTTTTCCTAAATAAATAAGGCTGATCTATGCAGTTTAATGGGTGGATTGTGTCCCCACTGGCAGCTCACAGAGAAATGGTCCAATTTTCAGAGGTGTGGAATATTTACTTTGGAACTTCAAATACTTCTGATATACTTCTGATGACTCTCCCTCTGAGCCCATCTAATCTGCAGTGTCAGAAGGGATCTCAGTAGAATTTCCCCTAAGAGAAGCAATTGTTGTGGTATTTTTGGTTAAAATTTCTTCTTCCTCTACAATTCCATTTTTTTATATCATTCTGTATCATACACACTGTCACTTTCCACTCCAGAGCAGATTACACTCTGGCAGTGAAAGAACACCATTCTATTTCAAAAATTCAATAATAAATGAAAAGCACCAAAATTAAAAAATAAATTACACAGACTGTCCTTTGTTGAAATGGTGAAGAGAGCTATGAAGCCTTCTAGTAACTGAACTTGACTTTCAGGTGATGAAATTCAATTAATTAATATTTCTCTAGATAGGGGGAAAAATCTTTGGGGACAATCTCTGCATACAAAATCAACATTCTGGTCATAAATTATATTTGCTCTTAAGTAAAGGCAGCTTACTCTCATCAGCAGTGTTCTGGGGAAGGAGTACCTTCCATCATAAGAAGGTTCCTGTTCTAACAGCAGGCACTGGTGCAACTCTGGACCACAGCCTGGTTTTGCTGAGAGCTCTGCATGCCCTACAAGAAATCAAACTTCACAGCTCCCTGGCTGCAGAAACAAACAGGGCCCAGGAACAGCTGCAGCTCTCCTCAGGCCCAGGACAGGCTCAACAGCACGTCCAACCCTGGGTAGTGGGACTGAGTTCGGCTTTTACAGCAGACCTGGAGGCCTTGATGTCACCTCTGGGACCACAGTAAAACTTAAGCAGGCAGCCCGGGTGGGGGTGAGAGTGAGGAAATGCAGAGTTCTGAGCCGAGTGCTTGTCTCTGCAGTGTCTCTGAACATCTCACTTTACCTCTGACTTCTGCCTAGCAGGTAAAAAGCCACGTTACACCTATTTTGGTGGAGATAGAATAATTAACTGTTCCACTTGGTATTAAGCCTCTTGCAGCGTGTAGGTAAAGGAACCTACACGTGTACTGAGCATTTTGCCAAGACAAAGATGTCAATACTGGAGTATTGTGTTTCGTATGACAGCGAAGGCTGAAATTATTTTCTGCTGCCTACAAAGAAAAGAGTGTTTTGCAGGATTTCTCTCTCTCTCAAGTTCCTCAGGAGCACAGTACCACACAGCTTTGAAAATACAGCAGGGTTCAACTCCTGGACCTAAATCATTATCACAACGCTCTTCAAAGGAATCACATCCTGCTGGGCTTTATAGCTGATTGCAACTCTTCACCTCTCCCTGACCCACTTTAACAGTGTGTCCTTCTGCCTCATTCATATGAAAGGCCTCAGAAGGAAACTGTGAATAAAGGCCACAGTGAAAGACCAGCCCATCTGTTTGTTTAGGAAGAACCCCCCTTGCTTTGTCTCAATTTCAGACATTCCATGTAAATCGGCATTTTCCTGTGCATACCCCCCCTTCCTTTCTCCACCTCTCCAGTAGCATCCTATCCCGAGCCTTGTCTGTCCTTTCATGTAGCTGTGATTGGGCAAATGAATGGGCACAGGAAATAAATTCCATGTATTTAAAGTCCCCACTGTATGAAGCTCATGTTTATGCAGAATGAGGAAGGAATTATGGCACTTCCAAATGAACCAAACATGGATGATTCTGATCGATTCACTGACAGGAATTTCATTTTCACACCTAAGGTCCCTCTTGCCTAGGGTGTTTTGTTTTCTATTTTTGTTTTAAATGGTGGTTGCCAGGCATTCACTATAAGATATGGTACAGAATAAATATGCCCTGGGTGGCAGTACAGCCTCAGCAGGCCTTTAGGGGGTCTGCAGAGCCTGCAGATATCAGGGATGTCTCATGGGTGGAGTGATGACGTATTGCTCAAATAAACCTGAGTTGAAGCAGATGCAGGGAACAGTGAAGGGGCCTTCAGCCATCCTAACTGAAATAGAAATACAGATTTATTATTTCTTCTGAAATCAACCAGGGACTTCATCACTGCCATTTATTGCCTTATTAACTCACTTTTATTATAGCATTTGTGATATTTGGACATTCCACACCTGACAGAGATATGCTTGCAATGAGCTAGTTATGTTCAGGTGTTGTCCTTTATTTGGGCTGACCTACAAAGAACTTCATGGGTCTGTTAGTTTCCCCTTGAGATCTATTGTATGTCGACTATCACAGAAAATGCCACAGGCCATTTTATAATGATAAAACAGCCCCTTAAGCAGTGTTTCTGCCTCTCTTCTTCCTCTCACACCTCTCAGGAGCCCTCCACCAGGAGTCCTCTGAATGCATCACCAGAAAGATCCCTTGTCCCCAGAGTCCCTGTCTCTGCCTTTGCATGACCACACAGTACTACTGCACTTCTGACAACAAAGGCAAACCCCAGCCAGCCCCACAGATTCTCCCTCCTTACCCCCAGCTGTTTTTCATGCCATGGTAGCAACTTCCTGTCCAGTTTGGGGCACGGTCTGGAGGGCAGCTCTGCTGTGAGGACACAGGACTGGGCTGTCTGGTGTTAATTAATCTGCAACAGGACTGCAGGCAGCACAGGGCTCTGTATCCAGGTGGGTGCTGTTAGGAAGGCAAGGACAGCACCAATACTGCTCCAATGACTACAGCTTCCCTTTTTTATTTGGTGCTAGCTGCATCACAGGGCAAAAAAGCAAAGAAAGTGAGAGAGAGTGATGCAGGGAGGGGAAGGATCAATTGTGCTCTGCGCTTTGCGAGCAGCCAGACTGAAAATGTTCCCCAGTCAGTCTAGTGATGAGAAATGGCAGGCTGAGAGCAACCCACACCATGGACCTGCTTTAACACACAACTTGACTGCTAACTAACCTAACTCCGTCTGGACTTAGCAAAGCCTTGGATTTAGGAGAACAATACCTATATTCAGCTGAAAAAACGGTTTGTGTTAAAAATATATCTACTAATTCTAGCCCAAAATGCCAGATCCTTGAGCCATGCCATGTTTGGAGTATGCAGTGAATGCACCTGGTCCTGCTGATTTCAGTGCTGAGTTCAGTCAGCTGTTCGGGGAGCCACACCCAGTACAGCAGCAGGGAGCAGTTTGGAAGGGAGATTTAAGAATAGAAAGTGCTCTAAACAGACAATTGTCAGCCAGTATTTGGAGTTTAGCAGTCAGCAAGCAGAAAGCCTCCAAATAAGAGAATTAACTGCTGCTTAAGGACTTTGTGCTCTATCTGCTAGCTGACAACCAAATTTGTGCTGAATCTGATGCAGCAAACTTTAATCCTGCAGTGTTATCAATACTGTGTATTTCCAGGTTTAAACACTCCCAGTAGATAAAATGCCCTTGAAAACTCACTGTCTCTTTAATTCCCAGCACTCTATTTGAAAACATAATCCTAAATATCTCATTAACCAATGGCCACAACATCCTTCATCCACTCCAAGATCCTTTTCTATTTGGTATATACCACATTATCACCATTCACTGAAGTAGGCCCAGAAGTGCTGTTAAGAGACTCTGTGCAACATTGCTGAAGTCAAATGACAGATCACCCTAAAACTACATATCCTGACATTCAAGTAGACAACTAAAGGAGAAATACTTCAGGAAAGGCAGGCTTCCAGAAGAGAAAAAAGATGACAAGATACAGTAAAGACATTGTCACATGCCCTCGCCTGATCACAAACTGAGACTGGTTGTAAATGAATCCTCAGAGAGAAATTGCATTTTATGGTTTTAAGCTCATGCAAATCTCAGGGTTCAGCCACACACTCAGCCCATCACCTTTTAATGTTATTGCACATCAGCTGAACCATGCTAACTAACTCGCTGTGCCTTCTGTTCCCAGCGCCCGAGAGCACACACAGCTGCACTGACCTAAACTGCAGCCATAGGCAGGTCAACACCCTTCACCTAGGACAGGTCAGCTTGGAAATGCCAAGTTAAGGTCATCCTGCGCCCCCTTCAAAATGGATGGGACTAATCTGTCTCATTCTCTTCTTTAAATGTGGTTTAAAGGTTTAAATGTGTTTTGCAGTGCAGAAGGGAGGCCTAAAACCCTGAGATGCCATGAGATAAGTAGTGAAAGGATTTCCATCAGATATGCTGAGAGATTATGTGGTGAAGGGATTATGTTGGCATGACAGGGGGCATGAAGGCCTGCTGATTGCTAGTTTATCAGATGGGAGCACCCTTATTTCTGGAACTAGTGGAAGAGGGAGGTGATAGCCTAACACATCAGGGTTCTGTTCTACCCTTGCACAAACCCCAGACTCTGTAATCGCTCTTAGTAATTCTCCATATCCCCCACTTACAAATAAGATGGCTACCTCCCCCCTGCCATTTATGATGGCAATAACAGGATATTTTGACTACAGTTTCACCTCCAGTTCTGCCAGGAGTATAAATGGGCATTTGAAATCCTCAGTGGCAGAGAATGAGAATACGACCTACCTTGCAGACAGATCAACTTGCTCCTCTCTCCTCCCCAAAGCAGGGAGCCTCTTCCATCAGATTTTGCCTCTGACTGCATTGGAGTATTCCCAGGAACACTTGTACATAGTGCTATCCATTTATATTTTGCAGGTCTGGTGAATTTATCACCAGCAATCTCACAGTAGTCTGTAACCTGCTGCTCCAAGAAACTGCACTATTTGTGCAACAGTGGTAGCGAAAGTGACCAGACTTACAGTGTGACCCACAGGATCTGTGCATCTGAGATGTTATTAAATGCAACCAGACTTACCAGAAATTAAGCCCAGGCACGCACAGCCCCTCTGATCTCTGAAGACACCTGAAAAGCAGAGGGGTTACATTTCTGCCAGATTTCTATACTTTTAACACAACAGCTAGAAGACGATTCACAAGAGACGGACCCACTCAAGCATCTAGTCTCCTGCTTTGCAAGTTTTCTGAACACACTCCCTGAGCTTACCTTTGCAACCCACGTCTGCTCCGTGGCCAGCTTGGCTCAGAGCTCTGCAGTGCTCAAGAGAAGAAGAAATGGAGTGTAATTCTGCAGTGTGAGCCACCAAGCTCCCTGTTGTAACAGGCTCCTTGAGCAATCTCTTCAGTGATGAGTCAGAGATGCGGCTCACATGCCAACACTTCTCCTTGCACACCCTGTCCCACTCGGAAGATTTGCAGCTCTGTGAGCCTCATCTACAGCTCTTGCCTTGCAGACAAGCAGCATCCTGGAATGATAATTGGGGATCATAACCTCAGCAAGCAGATCCCTATGGCTTTCGTGTCTGGCTGTTGTGCCTTCAGCATTACCAGGAGTCAGAGAAAATAAGATGTGATGGCATCAGCATTTAGGACAGGAAAGGGCAGGGAACACGGATGAGTTTTTAGGAATCTGGAATGGGAAGGTTGGTGTTTGGTATTTAGATAATGAGGCTACCAATTTCAAGATAAATTCTCATGAGTTGCTAAAGGCCTCTAATTAATTCCAACTCTCCTGTTTTTCTGATCAGCCTATTTTCCCATCTGCTCCTTCACCCAAACGCACTGTAGTCTCCACTGTTTAGGAACCCTGACGGGGAAGCTGGGGAGGGAGGTCGGTGTCTTTTTGCCACTCCTGCTGACAGGGATGGCATGCAAACTGAGCACCACAGAGGGTCTTGTTATAAATAGGTATTTGAAACAACCACTTCCAGTACAAAAATGAATTATATGTTACTGAGCAAAGTAATGCTCAGTCATGATCTTGGATTCACAGCTAAATAAGACTGACCAGAGCCAACATCAGCAAGGAAGCAGAAGATTAACACCTGCTTATGACACGATCAGCAGGATGGGCTGATGCTGGGATTTTCAGCTCTGCCTGCAGGAGCTCCCACCAGCTACATGGATAAATAGGATCTGATAGTCCAAACAGCATGTCTTTCCCTCCTCTGAATTGCTCATTTGTAAGTACCTGACAGTGAAAGGGTTAACTTGGAGAGAGTCCCTCGATACCTATGTGATGGATATATCAAGTGACCCCTCTGGTCCAACATGTTCACTCAGACCAGAGCCTGCTTCCTCATTAGCAACAATAAATTCAAAGCAGATGGAAAAACTGCTCTATTTTCTGATCCAGCTTTCAAAGCCCTTTGATTTCAGAATCCCTCGGCTGCTCTTTGACTTTTTTTGCCTGTCAAGTTCCCTGGCAAGATTGATAGGAGAAGGATATCAGTGCAAATTCTGGTTCTGGTCATCTCCCCTGTCAAATTTCCCACATCTGACCATGCTAATTGCTTCTCTCTCCTCCTTTGGTGTAAAGACTGTTTGATTTTTCTCCTATCCTTTCTCCATCAGCAGGTTATTACAACGCTTTGAAAGGGTCAGTGGTTCACTCTTTTCTATGGCTGCATTACTTCTCCCATTCACTGTTGCCTGCATCTCACCACATCAGGCTGGGAACTGCCCAAGGCTAGGAGATGTTTCTTTAGAGACCATGCTCTGGTTTTTTCCACACCACTGGCTGAAAGCCATGAAATAAGTGGACATCTGGAAAGGACAGCAAGAGAGCAACCTGAGTGCAGATGTCTGGAGAAGACTCCACAGCAAGTGTAACACCAGGACAGGATCAGTGACTGAGCAGTGGTCAGAGCATACCACAGCTCACAAGGAGTCTAGCAGGTGAGTGCTCCAGAGTGACTAGGGCAGAAGGCACTTGAAGGACTCTGTAGACTCTCCCTCAGCTGGCACATGACATTTCCTGCGGCTCAACCCATGCCTTGCTGCCTTTTTCACAAGGTAATTTTTCCAGTCCCCAGCCTGGATGCGGATTTTCAGCCAACTGCTTCTCATTCCACCCAGGCAGGATGAAGGGACCCTCTCTGCCCTTCCTGCAGCCACTGAAGTCTCCTCTCAGCTCCTGAGGCTGCTAGAGAGGGCCCTGTGAAATGAACAGACACTGTTCAATACACTGAATTCCTCAAGGTCTCCTCGGGGAGCCATCCCGACCTTGACACCTCACCATCCTTCCAGAGGCTCAGAGCCATCTGCCTTCCCCTGCCCCTTGCCAGAGTCTCATTTTAGCTGCTGCCATCCTGCTGCATCTATCCTATGCTGCCTCCTGCCCCACTGAAATCCCCTGAGCCATCACTACCCCTAAGAAAGGAGCCATTTCCACAGGCAGAAACAATGGGGAGCCCCAGTGGTAGGGTCTTCCCTCCTTCCCTCAAAGCTCAGTTGGCCAAGACAACACAGACTGATGAGGCCTGGCAGGCATCCCATGCACCATCCCAGTCCACTGCAGAGGGACACCAGCTCTGCCAATTAAACCAGCTGCTTTATTTTAATACACCACTGCTACCATAGATAAGCAAACTCCTGCTTCCCCATGGATCCATGATCTTGGCCACAGAGGTTTGTGGTCCCTACTCTCCACTCTCCTCCTGGGCACTGAAGACACTGCTCCTCACCTGCAATCCAGCTCAGGGAGTCATTTGCCATCAGAGGCTATGAAGAAACACCTCTAAAAACTGGGCAGGTCCCTGCCATCCTGGAGATGTCCTGTCAGGCCCTGGCTCTTCAGGAAGACCAAAGTTTGTCTAAGCAAGGCAAACTGAAATGAGGTTAAAAAGCAGTGGCATTGCACAAAAACCTCTAGGAAAGTATAAGTAACAAATCCAACCTCAAATCACATTAGTCTGAGGTTTTGACCTTGGCTGCTGGCCCAAGAGTCTTCCACAGCAAAATTCACTTTTCAACATCATTGGGATGACTCCCTACTCCTTGCAGAATGATAGCAACACACAGCTAGAACTAGTGAATGACTGGTAGCATGCTTTGGCCATCAGGGCGTGTGGCAGGCAGTGAATACAGGAGGAAAACTGAGACACTTCCTTTGCTAAAAGCAGCTCTCTAGGCACTGTCAGCAAGACTGAGCTTATGATGCCCAGACCAGCAAAAAGCTGATTCCGTGTAATGAAAAACAACCATGTGCTGATCACGTTTTTGACTAGACACTCACTTATGGCCAATGTTTGATAATCCACCTTTTGTCCTCAAAACTATTGTGGGCAATGTACATTTTTGCATATCCTGTAGTAACACAGAGCTGTGCCAGTGGCATACTGAACATGCATGAAGTGCTATATTTTGAAATATAATGCACATATAAATCCCTCAGATGCTTTCAAAGATCTTTCCATCATCATGCCTTTAAGCTGAAGCCAGTGCACACAATTCAGAGGTTGAAAGAACAAGAACAGGATCCAGGGGTCCTGTCCTGACTCACACTGCAAACCTTCTGCTCAGGCTGTTCCACCTCGCTCTGCCAATGAGGTACACCAGGGTAAAAGCAAGATCATAATTTCCTGCTAGCTTACACACAGAAGCTGAAAAGCTTTAGATCTCTGTAAGAGACTGTGTAATAGCCTGCATAAGGATTTTGAGGCAGGACTCACTGAAGGATGTTTCCGTTTTCTCCAGAGAGACAGGAGTGGCTGCGTGCACACAGAATTGACGTGTGTCTGCATGAGAGGAATCTGCTCTTGCTTAAGTTACATATTTATTATTCACTAAATCTAGTAAAAGGCACAAATTGACACTCAAGTTTGTCTCTGAGACTGAGCAGCAGCCACAGTTGTTTTGGATTAGCAGCAAGCCAGGCCATCAGGGTACCTACAGCTCCTACTTGTTTCTGCTGTGGGAGATATGATCACTACAACTTTCATAATCAGACAGAAGGAAGCTGGAGGGAGCCAGAGAACTTGCCATATAGCAAGGGAAGGTGCAAGATGATGCTCAAAGACTTCAAAACTGTTGTCTGATGATTATGGAGAGACTGAAGGGGGTTTTGCCTTCCTCCTCCTTTCAGGGTGCAACTGCAGGTACAGTAGGAACAAGCAAGCATTTCACAGCAAAAAAAAACCAGCCAAGCAAACAAAACTGATTTCTACTTCAGCAAGCTGGAAGACAGAAACTTTTGAGGCTGCTGTGGAGACTTGGGTCAACAGAAGAGCACAATTAATTTTTACTGAAAGTATTGGAACATCAGACACTGAAATATCAAAGCTTTGGAGGCATGTGCGGCTTGGATACTGATTTACTTGTCACCTCCATGTAGTCAGTGCAGATGAGGTAGGGATTACTCTGCAGTTAAATGTACCACATTCCTTTTCTCCCAGCTTTGGTAGCTGAGCCCAAAAAAAGGTGTCACCTTCCCTCTTCCCATCCTAAGGGACTATATCTTAGTTTGAGTGAATCACTTCCAACTCCTCTTAGTGTTCAACACCTGGGTAACTTCTTCCAGTGCCATGGTAGGGGCCAACAAAGCAGTCAGCAATGAACTAGGACAGGGAAAACAGGTGTAAAGGGCAGACACTCCATTGCTTCAGCACCAGAAGCCTTTGGGAAGAGCAGAAATAAAATCAATTTAGAGTTTTTCCTGCAGTCTTGGGGCAGATTTCACTATTTTTACTTTGAACTTGAAATAAGTAAATTATTTGGTTTTGTCATTCCCTCTCCTCACAGCAGCTTATAAAGCCTAAGTCATAGTGTTTGCAGAACAGTCAGCAATTCCCAGAGAGAGAGTACCAATGAAAGGCCAGCGAGCATCCTCAGCCAGTGCTGTCATGAAGCACCAGGAGTCCAGACACAGGGCAGAGGGAGCAGAAAGAGGGGAGTGATGAAGCAAGCAGCCCAAGGGCCATCTTTCCCAGCCCCTTCCCCGACTGCTCAGCTTGCCATGATACAGTTTAATATTCAGAAGGTCACAGTTTCAACTTTTGCCTCAGGCCTTCCAGACTCCTTGGCACAGCATTTCAAATTGCATTAGTTTGGGAGAGAGGCAAACAAAAAAAAGTTAGTTTTCTCCCAGGCATTGCTTAAAATAGAAAGCAAACAAATGTCATTGCTGACATGCACAGCCCTGGAGACAGCAGTGAGATGCACAGACACAGACAGATGCCTGCAACTAGCCTCTGTGCTTGATCAAGACTACAATTCTTTAACTATCAGCCCAACATTTTCTACATAGAAAATGTTTTTTCATATCAGATTATGGAAGATAATTAAACAGCTTTCCGTTCACATGCTGGGCCATTTGGTGAACTATATGAATACTGTGGTGGTTTGCTCTCAGTTTTCCACCACTTTCTTTTCCACAGTCTCCTGTGTAATTTGTTCTGTCTGGCTTTTTCAAAGCACATCCTTATGATGTCCTTTTACTCTATTCAAATCACCATCTGTTTGTTTCATTAGCAGTCTCATTTGGGGAGTGGGGTGTGTTGAAGAGGTCATTCAACATTTCAAAATTAAAAGCTTGGAACTAATATTCTTCAACTAGAAAATGATAAAGTGCTCCTCTTTGGCATTTTCCAGAAGCTTGTCTAAAAGCAACCCAGTGCCAATTTCTTGATACTTTCCCCTTTTCTTTTACCTTAACTGAAAATCACTGCTTTACTTGCAGACTAAAGACTAAATGCTTCACACAGTTCAAGGAGAGGTTGCTAAATAATCAGGATAATACTCCACAGGTCCACCTATTTATCTGAGCAAAGCTCTCAGCAAAGAAATGTGATGTTACTGGACACAATCCCAGTCCCCCCAGAACCACTAGCTTCTTCTACCCTGCTTTCAGTGGGGTCAAATCCAGCTGAGAGTGCTCTAGGCTGCAATTCACGTTTGATTGACGAGAGGGCTGCCACACAGCTTATCTAGAGAAATGCACAACGCCGAAACATAAGCAGGCATAAAGCGGGAAGCGTTTGTCACCCACAGTGCCAGTGTCACATGAGAGACAAAGGATCATTTTTCATGTCTCTACCAGGGAGTGCAAGCTTGTTGGGACACGATGGCAACTCATTGATCTTGGAAAAAAATCTGAGTGATTTCTTGCTGAACCAGAGGGGGTGCAACAAATTCAGCTTCATGTCTTCATGCCCGTCTTGCTCTGTAGCACAGGATGAAAAACAAGCCCTGCCAGAGAAGGAAAAGAGACTATTGCATTGTATTTGATTATTTTGCTTTGTGTTTGATTTTTGGGCAATGCAGGTAGGCTGAAGGGGGAAAAGGAAGAGCAGGCAGACTAGAAACATGAAGGGTCACAGCAGTTTGTTCATTGCCTGAGTCATTAACTCAGCAGTAACTGTCTGAGATGTTTCATTGGTTTAGAACCCGGTTTGGAAGGTTCTTCCTTAAGATGTGACTCCTAGACTCACCAGACTATAGCTGTAGCTATTAATTTCCCACTGGAAAAAACAAGACACTTGAAAAACACAAACACATCATAACTAATGCACTGCTTATCTATCTGAATGCAGACTACTGCTTACAGAGAAGTACACTACCCCTTGCATGGGCTGCTGGATGAAAATATGGCTGCATTAGGATGAGTGGTGCCTCAGATGCCAGACATGTCTCGAGTTACCAAGCCATCACCAGAGTGCTGCTAGGGAGAGGCTTTCCCAACCTGCCACTTCAGAAGAGGGATGCTTAGTTGCTTCTTCCCGCTGGCCGCCTAAAGACAGTGAGCAGAGACCCAAGCAGTTGGTCAAGCCACAACAGTGCAGCCAGACCTCCATGCTGGCAAGCTTTGGGACACAATTATCAGGAATAGTTTCAGCAACAGTGGGGCCAGATGGATCAGGGCAGTGTTTGTCCCTCTGTACTGAGCACTGGTGAAGCCAAACCTTGTGTGCTGTGTCCAGTTCTGGGCCCCTCACTGCAACAAAGACATTGAGGTGCTGGAGTGTGTCCCGAGAAGGGCAACGGAGAAGGGTCTGGAGCACAAGTCCTGTGAGGAGCAGCTGAGAGAGCTGGGGGTGTGCAGCCTGGGGAAAAGGTGGGTCGAGGGAGAACTTATTGCTCACTATAGCTGCCTGAAAGGAGGGTGCATGGGAGCTGGGGGTTGGCCTCTTATCCCACTTGTTAAAGTGACATGGACAAGAGGAAATGGCCTCAAGTTGTGCCAGGGGAAGTTTAGATAGGATATGAGGCAAATGTTGGGCTGTGAAAATATCCCGTGAAATCTCAAAGGTTACTTTAATTCCTTGAATTACATTTCATCAGCAGGGCACTGTAAAGCAGTCATGTAAGCTGAAGAGAAAGCAAGGGCAGAAGGCAGCCTTCAGACAGAGCCTGCACAGGAGCACCAGACCTTCACCAAAGGGACAAATAATACCAAGCTGACAGAAGAGATCTAACCACAGGCACAAATAAAATCCAAAATTCTTCAGGGCGTCTTAATAAACTCTCAGACTGAACAGAGATAAGGGCAGACAGATCCTCTGGCATTATCCTAAGAGCTGACAGTGGTGAGGGGAAGCCACCCCGTAGCCTCAGGGACCCTTCACAGGTGACTGACAGTGTGAAGTTAGACATTCGCCAAAGAGTACAGCACAAACCTCTTTCCAGATGACAGTTCATGTTCTTATACCCCCTTCCCCTTCATTTCCTCCCCTTTGTCTTCAGACCTGTCACAGTCCATTTGGTAAAAATGATCTGTGCTGCTTCTGTTTAAGGAGATACTTGGATCCCATAAGGTGGTTTAAGGGCTTTCAGACAGACTTAGTCCTGGGGCCACCATAGAGGTTCAGCTACCATCCTCAGCTACCACTGTAAGAGGGCTGAAGTCCAAAGCCCTTGTATTGAGCATATCTAGCAATCCAAGATCTCTCCCCACATGGATCCTGAGACCACTGGCTACAGGTGGTTGCAGAATGCCAGATTGGACTGCATCCACTGAAATAAGTGCCTGTTTCTTCAAAGGAATGTGAAACTCTCAGTGTGCTTGTGCAGGCATGTCCTGTGCACTACGAGGTAATGAACAGCCCCTGGAGCTGCTGCTACCAGCCCACCATGCAGTAGGATTAACCTCTGCTTACAATAGGGTTTAAGGCTCATTACCCAGCAGCTGAAGGGAGGCTCACCCTGACACAGTGGAATTGCCTTCAGCTCTCACCTAACCCGGGATTCCACCATGCACATGGCACATACACACACCCCCAGGGAAAAACAACAAGAGCAGGGGCTGCCCTGATGAGATTAGCAGGCAGCAATGCTATTAGCACTCCAACTCCCTGTCTGCCTTTTCCTCCCCAGCCAAAGCTTCATCCTCTTAGGGTTTTGCATTTGGTCCTCTGTCTTGGTGTCACACCACACCTTCCTCTTACAGCCCAGGGCTGCTGAAGCTGAGCACCTGCTGAGCACAGCAAGTGCTTCCCTACACTGCACCTGGCCT
Organism: Acrocephalus scirpaceus scirpaceus; assembly: GCA_910950805.1. NCBI lineage: Eukaryota > Metazoa > Chordata > Aves > Passeriformes > Sylviidae > Acrocephalus > Acrocephalus scirpaceus. Next base: position 43,715,492 of record OU383780.1, read on the forward strand.
GTGCTGGGAATAGCTCCTCTGCTTACTTCATCAGATTAACACAAAACATGCTATCAGCACATTGGCAGGCTCTTAGTATCTTTGCTGGCAGGCTTTAATGGCCTCAGGTATTCTAAGGCATTTCATTCATCTGGTGACCGTCAGGCTGCAAGAGCACCAGGGTGCTCTCCCCCCCACATCCCCTTCCTCAAAGCAGAGATAAGAGCGAAGCTATTTTAAAAGCAGGATGTGAGATGAAAGCACTCACTTTAGCTACAATGCTGCTGCCATTCCATAATTAACTTCACCTAAATTTTCAAGGGAAGAAAAAAAAAAGCCATCCAAAAATCACTTTGAATCACTCTCTCGCCCACATTAGCCATCTCATTCTTGATATCAAGAAAAGAAAGTGGGGACTTCTTTTATTTTTTAAATAATATTACCCTTCAAAGCACTGTCTTGAGCTAATTTTTCAAATGCCAGCATGAAAGGCAGCCAGGTCACACTCTTCTCTCTGTAGTTCCATGTATCTCTTTGGGCTACCTATAAACTCAGGGTCAAAATGACATTTCTCCCTCCCACCTCCTCCCCCTCCTTTCTCCAGTTCCATAAAGCAGAAAATGCTGGTGCCAGCCACCTGACAAAGCGTTCCTTCAGGGCCTGTAGTACCTGCGGCTCTCCCCTCCACACACTGTAATTCCAGTGTGCATCTTTAAACCAGCATTATTTACAGCAACCCATTTCCAGAACACTCCCCCAGCTCCCTTCTGGAGTCCACATATTCGTTAAGCTACAACCTGCCTGTGTGGAAACCTACAGAAATACCTACTCTAGGTTAACACCCAGCCGGGAATCTTATTCTAGAGCAAAATCCTCCTCCATGTGAAGAGCTTTACAGAGTAACTGTTTCAGCGAGTCTGCAGAAATAACAGGGGTAACAAATATCTAGAAGATAGAAGAAAATAAGGAATTCAAGTGTTTGCTCTTTCTTTTTTATCATAACAAGAATTTTTTTTAAAAAAGAAAAAGAATTTAGAACAGTTACCTGCATGTCCAGACTTACCTCTTTTTCCCCCCTCCTTAAATCTGCAAAAAAATCTTCTGTTAAATTGAAAGGATTTAGAAGATTTGAAATATAAGATAAGACAACATTATCCAGTGGTCAAGAAGCTGGATCTTGGAAGATGCAGGTTCTGTTATTCCTGAAACTCATTTTTATGTCTCTCCCTGCCTCAGGTGTCCCTACTTAAAAACAGTACAAATCTTCCTCCCATCCCTGGAGGGTATGATAAAAATGGATAAAAAGGGAGAGAGAGTGCTTAGTTGCATGAGAAACGTAACATAAACAAAGCAGCCAAACAATTTCCATGTAGCTTCCTGAAGGAAGCTGACAACTGCTCTAGAATGATTTTCACATATTTCATGTATCAGATAATAGACAGACTAACTCATGCTACCAAACCTGAAACAACCATTGGTTTTTCCTTTGAGTGCTGCACTTACAGCTCCACTCAGGGTCACAGTGCAGGAATTTCTAACCCTGACCTAGACTTGGTCCTGCTGATGAAGATCTGCTGCATCTCTCAGATTCACAGGTTTGCTTTTTTTTTTTTTCCCTGTAGCTCAGGTATGATTTTATTTTATGTAATTCATGTCTTAACCAGCATATCTAACATGACACCTTGCAAGTGGATATGTAAGCCAGCTCCTTTATTTCTGAAGCTAAGCACTCTCCAAATCTGCTTTGGGTAATTCATTGGTTCTGCTAACTCCTCTGCTCTGCACAGATTGCCAAGGGAGAACAATAAATACAGCAACAGATGCATGCAGAATTTTTGCTCTTGACTATGCATCATATTTGAGTAAACAGAAATTAGCAGAGGAGCAGCCAAGTATCAACCATACTTCCTTAGTCTGCAAATTCACGTATTGTGCAGCACTTAAATATTTCTTATTTAGGTACAAGAGCTGGAACACATAAGAGATCTCCAAAGCAGTTATATATATACACATATAGATCAGCCAACCTTACTGCCCTCCTCTTACCCCACACCTCTGTGAGACAGTGCTACTTCAGATGCAGTGTTGGGCAAGGAGCATTTGGAGCATTTTCTGAAATAACTGTCACACACAAATAAGAAGAAAAATCTGCTCTGTCAAACACAGCATTGTACTTCTTCATCACTGTGCCACAACAGGACTCGCATCTGTCAAGGAAATAGCAGGTGTTCCAAAGAAATGTAAGAGACTCAGGTTCATTCAGTCAAATTGATGCTGCCAGGGTGCTCCTGGAGAAGTGAGAGGTTTGGGTGAAGCAGAGCTGTTACTCCTGTTGTTCCTATACATTGTGAACGTTATTGTACTTTTGTGCTGAAAAATGACAGTGGTTTAAATTTAAAGTATTTACAGGCCATGGTATCAAATAATGCGAGTTGAAAGGTTTTACCTCAGGGTAACTGACAAGAATTAACCCCAGGTAAGAAGAGACTAGGAAAAAAAAGAAAAGCCACCTGTACAGTGGCTATTGGGAAGCATCTAGGAAGTGACAGTCCCAAATCAATTCTCAGTGAATGGGGGTGTTCTGCACAGTATCCAGCATCAAAGCAACTGCACCTACTGAAACACTTTGTCCCCATGCCCACAGAAATGCTAAGGGTTAGATCAGCACCAAAACTGTTCTACCTCTTCTTCTCCAGTGGTCCCTGAAATAAGACTGGTAAGGAATACTATTGGGATTTTGAGGAGCAGAGAATCATGTTTCAATTTATCTATTCACAGTATGTTTGGCAGATAAACAGAAAAGTTAATTCCCTAGAGAGATCCATCCAGTACTTTTCCAAAGTGCTTTATGCAATATGCATACCCTCAACTTTGCTTTGAAAAGCAAAGAGCTGTGAATTTCCACATGAAGATGTCTTTGCTTCAATTAATAACAGCACATAATTTTGGACTACAGCTCCCCAAACAGTGAAAAGCTGCTTAATTCTCTCTCCAACAGATAACTGAGGCTGACTAACAGAAAGCTTGCAAACCAGCAAGAAAAGATGTTGCACTCAGAAATCACTCCTGCCTATTTAATTTTTAAGGTGTAAAAATTGGGATCTTTAAACAAATCAAAGCAGAGAGAATCAAAAAGATTAATTAGGGAGCTTAGCTGGAGAATATGGTATTTATTATCAACATTTCTCAAGCACAGCTCTTGCTGGGATGTGACTGAATGAGCCAGCCCTGAGATCCCAGTATTCCCTCCCCTGCAGAGAGCCCATTGTGGCAGCCTCAACAGCTCTGTCTCCCTTGTGCCGCTGGTGTGAATTCTGGATTCACAGCTATTTTGGGGCAGTTTGCCAGCACCAAAGATTTCCATCTGAGAATCTGAGTCAGGGTATGTGATTTAATTAATGAGGATAACAATAAAACTGACATGCCTTTGTGAAGGGAGCAAGTGGAGAAGAATGATGGAAGTGGAATATGCCAATTTCTGTATACTTACAGAGATTCAACTATTAAGACATAACATTTGAATTTAGTTCTCCTTAGTCCGGGAAAATAACTTTATAACATTGGGGTACTTCTTACAGTAATCCTTTGAGCGACAGGACTTTGACAAGAAGTGGCTCTGGACGGTTCCCCTGGTAGTGGTGGTGCCTGCACGAGGCATCTGTCGGGGGCAGAGTCCTGACTCGGGACACACACGCTGCCTCCACCACGCATCTGCACTTGAATCCGGCTCGCACATCCGGCACGGGATCACAGACCTGGAAATCAACAGGGACATTGTGCTGGAACATGAGTTGTGGGGAAGTAGAGGCTAATGCTGACTGCCCTTTAGCTCTGTTGTTAAATCCATATACAGCAGCCAGCACAGAGCACCAACCTCTGCTGCAGCCTCTACAGCTTTGCAACAAAGCAGGTGATAAAACTGGTTCAGACGCCTGATCTTTGATAGCACAAACAGGACAGCAAAAGGAGAAATGATGATATTAAGCAATTTTCATTTGAACGTGGAAACATACGAATCAGTAGATTTTTATACACACAGGTGCATGTGAGTTTTCAACCTCACTTTGTTTAAAAAAATATATTTAAAACCCACAAAGAGTTAACATGAAATGCAAAGGAAGTTGTAAGAAGCCTCATGTAGGAGGTTATAAAACTAGAACAACTAAGACTTTATCAGACAGGGGACAAGCTCACTTGTGAACAGTATTAAAACACCAATTTTATTCAGGAATACAGAATACATTTTTTAAGATTTCCAGTTTACAAAAGTTTAAGATAAGGTTGGCTTTCAACATACAACCTTCCTTAAAGCATTTAAGTAACTTCTCCATTTCAAGTTGACAAAACCCCTCAAATCACTAAAAAAAAAAAAAAAAAAAGACAAATGAAGGCCACAGTCCTGTACTGGGATACATTCAGGCAGAATCCAGCACAGTATTGAAATTCTTCCTGCATTCTTCCACATTTTAGTCCATGGGTGTAATATAACCTTGTGTTAATAAAAAAATATTGCAGATCTAGTAAGAACTGCAAGAAAAGCCCTTGTCTTACCATTTTAGTTCCAGGCATTAAATGCAAAGTAGCTTCCAATAAGCAACAATTAAAAACAGTACTTGTCATTTGATCACCACATTAAAAATACAGCATTAAATTTTTTCTTAAATTTTTTCATTTATACAATTTTAAATATTCATTAAAAACCAGAATCAGTGTGCCTCTATCCTTTTCATCGTTAATAGTTTTCCTTATCTACTAAAACCATTTGTCTTTGCTAAGATGTCTAAAAGTAAAGAGCACCAGATTAACAAGCTGCAGCATTAATTAAAGTGAGAGTCACCTCTTTCCTCCACTCAGTTTCTAAATCTATCACAAGGGCCCTATTAGCTGTATCAAAGTGAAGTGGTGTAAATAAAACCAATTTGGCTTAAAAGTAGAGGAGGAAGGAATGCAGAGTTATTTAAAATTTGCAATGCAGTCAGTGTTTTTGTGTATGTCACTGCAGACAAGAGCCAAGAAAATTATTCACAGGCTTTCTTTTAAAAGCATTACTGTCAGTTTTCCATTTCCAGTACCAGAGAGGTAAATGGTAATTTGCCTTACAAGGAACTTCAGATTACTATCAAGCAGAATCACTAATGGCTTCATTTTAAATACACAGCACTCTGATTTCAGCAGAGGTTACAGACACTTGAAGCCCCTGAATTTCATTTATTTATTTTTAAATTACCTTCTTTCCAACATGCCTTCATTTACCTCAAGAGTAGTCATTTCTTCAAACTCTTTTCAAATATATTAATAGCTGCACTGAGAACTACTCAACACAATGGTCACCATTCAGTACAGATGTGCAAACAGAATTTGGCTCTTGAAGAAAACTAATTGATTTTACTTTTGTAAGAATGAGTCTTTGAAATAGCATGCATTTGTTTTAATATTAAGTAGAAAGGAAAGCTCTTGGATGACTAACATCAAACTAAAAGGTTAAGAAAAATTGAAAAAAATAGGGTGATCAATTCCAATTTTATCTGCTATTGAGAAGAAACCCTATCACGTGGTATTGGATGAACATTTAACTTCAGCCTTACAAGCTGCAGGATTTTCAATGAAATATTTAACTTCATCAGCATGTTTCCCAAAGATTCCACTGAATAATGCAGTGTAATGCTGTATCTACACACTAGAAGCGACACATCATAAACAATTTCTGTGTGATACTAAAGCAATTTCCAAAGAAACCAGCTCAGCAAACCTGCTCCGAAACCAGAAAATTGGGGTAGGACGAGCCACCCCAAGTTTTAGCACACCTTTTTGGAACAAGATACTGAACTGCTGTAGTTCTCAAAGTTCAGTGGTCCCCATAAGTAACAATGAAGAGGAAGACAAGACTTGTTGCTCTTTTTGGATATCTAGAACATGATATGTAACAACACCCAGAAATGCAGGTAACAGATTTTCCAATCAATATTCAAACAGAAAGGCACAATCTCCTTTTAAATTGTGTTCTCAAAAACTAGAAAATTCCATACAAAGATAAATACATCCTTAGCTGGAAGGGAAAACATTACACCATTAAGAATGCTTTTTCCTTTTTTTTTCTTTTGGAAAGTCCAAATGGATTATCTTAATGCAAAAGTTACATGAATATATACATCCTGCAAGAGTATCTTTTTTTTTAATATATATATATATGTACATATATGACAGTGATTGACACATAAGACAGAAGAAACAGGCTATATTCACTCTTTTCTTACTCCTTAGCAATGCAAGGCAATGTTTTTCAGATGCCATAGGCACACAGTATTTGGGCTGCACACCCTCTGGTGTCTTAGAATACACATGGTGAAATGCAATCCCCTGTGGAAGGCTTGTTTGAGGGATGCTAGACACAAAGATTTAGTTTCACTAATATAGCCTTAGGCAACTTCAAAATTGAAAAGATACTGAATTACAATGAAACCACAGCAAACTCTTCAGTGATATATTTTCAAGACCAATATAAAGTTTCTAACACTGCAACAGAAAACCATTAAGGTTAATTCTGATACAGCGTAACGCAGCTCTCTTACAGGGGCCAAGCAGAAACTTAATGAAAGGCAAGAGGGACAGCAGGGTCCAGTGATAACAGGAGATGTCTATGCACCCACCTGTACTATTAACTCATTCACATACCTGAGTCTGATCTACCTGTAAAATAAAGAATAGCTGTCTGCCCTGTGCAGTGACAACAGTCTGCCCGTTACCTTGGTCAGCCAGTAATAAAGCTAAATCCTGCTTTGTGCAGGACAGCATAATTACATTGCTTGAGTTCTCAGCAAGGGTGAAATTTGACCCACTCTTGTACATTACTTTGCAAAGACCTAGGAGCATCTTCACCAATGCACTTCACCACAGGCTGCCTAAGCCTGTAATGAAAGCTGCCCTTAATCTGCTTCCAAAGTCAGCCCAGCCCATCAGCATTAGAATTCTCCAGGACTCCCCACCATGTCCTCAGTCCTGGAATGACCTGTGCTTGTAAATCTATCTTGTCCCTGCCTCTTGCATATCGTGGCAATAGACTCCAGAGCTGGAAATGAAAAAAAAAAACAACCCAAAAAACAACAACACCCTCACCCCCTCCCTAAAAATACACCCCCTTCAGGTGTATTTATGAGAAGTGAGACTAAACTTGAGTTGCTCCCTTACCTACACTCCAAATTCTTGGGTTCTGAGCATGTAACCTTTGGGCTAAAGAATCTACCTTACAAAGATGGGGAGGAAGAAAGCAGAAGGTATGGGCAGTCAGCTTCCTTCACTTCTTTTAAACAGCAAGGTCTGTTTAATGACACCATAGGAAGAGTGGTAAATGTGGGATAAACACATAGAAGTAATTTTTCAAGGCAAATTTCCCCCCAGACAAGAGGGAAGACTCTGCACTGTTTTCTGTATACTGAGCACAAGTATGTGCTTGTGGCATTTAAATTCATAGCTTCTTCCCTCTTGCATTCTAAATACCTTTACCTCAGAGGTGCTTTCACACAGTGATTCAACAAGGTGCATTTGACAGGAGACCACTACAAGACTTAGGACAGAACAGACATAAATAATTCTGGTTTTCTGCAGAAGTTAGAATTTCAACCAAATGAATGTGAATAATGCAAACTCTGTGAAAACCAGTGAGCTTATCAAGAACAAAACTTTGACAGTTCTTGTGGTGTAGCTGAACTAAACCCAGGTGATACGCTATGTACATACCTACACATGTAGGTATGTACTCACTGTATCCATGTATGTACACATACATGCTGTAGATGGGATGCCAAGCCCAACAACTTTCACTGCATGACCTGCTTTCAGGTATTTTACAAATATAACAAACTACTCATTGACATTAAAGCTTTCTGTGCTGGGTGTTTGCCTCACACCAGTTTTGGTGTTGAAGATTTTGCTGGAACGATCTGGGGGCTTGTTTTGTTGTGGGGTTTTTGAAGAGGGAACACATAGAGTACTGTTATGCCACACAGGAAAAGAAGTCTTGCTCTGTTGTTTTGAGAAGCTTCAGTGCCTCTGTACTCAGCCTTGACATTTGACAGATAAGGCAACCTTTGTGGTGCTGCTGAGGCAACCCATGCAAATTTGGCCTAGATACTGGCATCTGGGAAAAAAACCCCCTTGCTTAGTAACAGTTGTTGCATCCTCACAAACTTAAAACTCCTTCACAGGCCACGCAGAGATGGGTCAAGTAGGAGATTTTCTGCAATTTGGGCACTGCCAGGTGGCTGGCATTGGACACCAGACCTCCAAGCAGAATGACTGCCTCTCATGTGCTTCAGTGACCACCAGTTGGCACCAGACAGTAAGAAGAAACAGCTCCCACGTCGACAGCATGGAAGGCAGTCTGAAAACAAGAGTCCTTCTGGCAGAGTTCTTGTGTACAACTTCTGTAAATATTATACACACACATATATACATTCATATACAGTAAGCTGTCCAATAAATACATCATATCAGTTCTTTTGACAAAGCACTGATGTTTCTCTTACTTGTCTGAACCAGAACTTGTTCACAGAAATACTGTGGAGAGCTTATGTGACTCTAAGTTCAGCTCTCCTTGCTCTGCCTTTGATGAGCCCAAAATGCTGAATTCAAATATTAACTCAGTGTGAATTCAAAGCAAGTCATTCAGGCACATGTCCCCTGAAACTTATTAGCCACAGCAGATTAACCCACATAGACACAGTAAATGCCTTCTGGCCATCCCAACTACTGGAGCAGTTACACTTCTCTTTCAGCAATGTGGCTGACCAGAGGATCACTCTGATCTACTGTCCTTTCCAGAAGAGTTCTGTGCCCATCCATGCTGCCATGGATGTCTCTCATCCAGCTGCTGGATGTGCCCACAGGACTTTCCACCGTGGGGATGTCTGTGCTGGCCAAGCTTCCCGACCGAGAGCGGTAAGGAGGAAGGTCTGGCTGATCAGGGGATTCAGATTCGGAACAATAAGGTGGTGGAGGAAGGTCAAACCAAGGTGGTCTGCTGTAAGACACACAACAGAGTAAGAAGTTACTGAAAACAGTGGGACAGAAGATAGTACATAATATTCCAATGATGAAAAAAACCCAAACAGTATTTCTTAGCTTTTCAATTAGGACACATATCAAGAGATCTCAGACCTGCTCACATTATTAAGGTATTTCAAAATGTCACACCACCACTGGGAGGGCAAGGTTTCTGGCCAAGGTGCAACACAGTAATTATAACCTGTTTAACAATCCACACACTGAGTTAGAAGGCTAACTTGGAAGAAGACTTCTAACAAAGCTGGCTCAAAGATAGTGGGGGGAGATAAAAAACTTTTCTGTTTAACATTTACACCAGAGAAAACACTAAAAGAAGTAACATTAAGTGGTGGATTTACACCTATAGATGATGATGTGAACACAAGAAAGCTCCAAGGAAACCTCCACTAAGTGACAGAGATTAATGGCTTACAGTCTACAAATAAATAACAAACTGAATTCTCCACACTGACAAATCACTTTGGCTGTCATGAGATCACATGCAGAGTAACTGTGAAGTAGGCACAGGCAAGATGAGTACTGCATTCAGGAAAACTCTTATGGTTCTGATAGCAAGCAAGTAAAGGGACTGAAAGGTTGAGCAGATTGATAAAAGGCCTTGGGAGCAATTAGCTGTGAAATTGCTGATAGTTTTATCAGCTCAGGTGAGGAGTGATTACAATCTGGACACCTGCTCATTTAGTCCTTAATAATGAAAATATATCATTATTTTGAAAGTCAACATTAAGACAAGATACCTGCAGCCAAAAGCAGTAGAGAATAGGAATTTACTATTATTCTTAAATCTCACAGTTTGTACTAAAAATACCAACAGGGTGATAGTGAACAATCAGAATAGTTAAAGTTTGCACCACATCCTTTTTATGTAGAGGGGATGTCTGCTTACAAGTTTTGTTTGGAAAGAATTTACAGACAGAGGTTAAAATGAAGGTTAGTGATCTACAAATAAAACCAGTGTCATAACTACATAACTACAAAAGCATCATAAACAAGCCACACCCACACCAAACTTCAAAGCACTTTTAGCTATTCAAATTAAGAAGAGTCCTTTTGATTCCAGAGTTCTGTTCTTTACTGTTCTCTCAGTAAAAGGTGAAGCAGTGCAGAGCAGAAGAATGATACAATTTCTTTACACAAGAATTGAAGAACTCTCTCACCTTTATATACTTACCATAAATGAACAGGGCTCTATTTTTTCAGTGCTGTGACCTACAACTTAGCTGGGTTTTTTTGGTGAAAACTCCAAATTCAGTTTTCACATTTTGATTCCAGACTAGCACAAAGGCTATCACTAGACAAGTGATACATTCTCCTGCCATTCTCAAAATCTTACTACCAACATGTTCCTCCAAGAACACGACTTGAGTTTGCCTCAAATCCCTTTAATACCAGTAACAGTAAAGGGACCTGAGGACCGTGAATTTTTCATATTCGTATTTCAGAAGGAGCTCAGATTTACTGAAATTTGACCCTGTGCAGGCCACAGAAGCGCAGCACTGGACCTCTGTCAAAAGCAGCAGTAAGTGGGGAGCAGCAGCACAGATTACCAGAGCTGCAACCAGCAGAGGGATGCTTTGGTGAGCGCAGCATCAGCTCCTGTACATACCTTTGGTCGAGCACGGCCTCTGAATAGGACGGCGGGGAGTCCAGGTCCCCTGGCCTGTGGTAGGGCTGGCTGGCCATGTACTGGATGCCGTTGTTGACGTTGTAGGTGACGCTGCAGTGGTGCGGGTGGTCGAGGACCACCAGGCGGGACAGCAGCACGGGGTGCTGCAGGCGATGCACCGGCAGCGTCATCAGATTGTTGCGCTTGCGCTGGTGGTGCAGCACCAGGGCGAGAAAGGCCACCACGAGGACGAAAATGACAGAGCTGCCAATGATGGCGTAGGTAATACTCGGGTAGTAAAGCAGCTGATTTTCGGAGGTCACGTAGTCTTGGCCGCTCCCTGCCTCTGCAAAACAAAAGGAAAAGGAAGCCTGAGATTGGTTTCAACATAAAACTGCTTTTGGCCTATGCTGTGTTTTCTGCTAACAGACTGAGTGACAAAAGAAAGTTTTACATTTTAGTTCAGATTGTGAAAAGTGAGCTTATTAAAAGCATATGCATGGAAATTGGAGATTGGTGGAGTATCCCTCAGTCCATGCTCACCCACAGTAGTGCCAGCACATAAACTACTAGGGAGAGACAAGCTGAGAAAAATACAAACTGTAGTAGGAAGCATGAGCATTATCATGTGAGTATCTCCCCAACTCCTACCTAACAGTCATAGCTTTAGTTTCCAGAGGTGAGACACCCAGTTCCAAGCCATAACCACAATACTTCAGCCTCACCTGGGGAAGCTCACTAGAATTAGAGATGTAGAAGGTGCAACACTTACTTTTTTTCTTTTTTAAGCTTTATATTCCCCTGACACCATATAAGCCACATGTTCACGAGGTCATGCAGCCATTCAGCAATATATTTTTGGGCAGGAATCTCTCTTTCTGTGCAGCCTGTAATTCCTTATAACCTCAAACAGGCTATTCTGACATTCATCTACCTCAAGAAAAATATGAGGCTGAATAAAAACCAAACCAAATCAAACAAACAGAACCCCAAATCCACGCAATTACAAACACAATTACAAGAGCATGATCCATCCAAATTCTTAATCTCCTACTGCAGAAGGCTGGCACAGTAAGACTTGACATATGATTTTCCTTTCTTTTCCTTATTAAGCAAAACTGCTTTTCAGTCATTGAGAATTGCAATAAAGCCACTAACATATTTCTCTAACAACAGATACACTGACTGTGCCCAGCATAATGGAAGACCTTTACTCAAGCACCCATTGTTTTCATCAAGATGCTTTAGGTATCTCTCTCAATATTTGATTTTGGTTAGCCACTAAACCACAATTTCCAGCACCACTAAAAATAGTTTCTGCATTTGTCAGTAAGATGATACAACATAAAATGGCTAATCCTTTAAACATCTTGATTCTGAAGCACAGATACTTTCATAAGAAGAGATGAGATGGGAAAAAAGACTGTATCAGAACAAAGAAAACATGATTTCTTCACTATGAGAGTAGCGAGGCACTGGAACAGGTTGCTCAGAGAAGCTGTGGATGCTCCATCCCTGGAAGTGTTCAAGGCCAGGCTGGACAGGGCTTTGAGTAACCTGGTCTAGTGGAAAGTGTCCCTGCTCAAAGCAGGTGGCTGGAACAAGATGGTCTTTATGGTTCATTCCAACCCAAACTATTCTGTGATTATTGGTCCCGCTACCAACTATGAAAACTACCACTTGGACAGAGCTGTTCCACTGATGATGCCACTACAACCACAGACCAGAGCTTTGCAGGCCAGCAGCAAGCCAGACTTTTCCTGATACTTACTGTAACACTTCAGGGAGGACCTTTGCTAACTTTGTTTCCCTGTGCAACTGTGCTAGAGAAAGCAGAAATCACTGTTTCCAGTCAACATTTGGTCTCTGGCTCACTCAGGAAAGTGAACCAACTCTGCATGAGGAATGTAAATGAAAGCAGAAGGAAGGAAAGGAATTGACATGCATTAGTAATTTTAATTACAGCTCATCACATATTACTCTGGCTCCTTAATACACTCCCTAAATTCAACAGCTGAGAAATGAATTCATGTCACGTATCATGGACAAGGGCCAGCACAGGAAATAGAATGACAAGTAGATCATTTTTATGCAAACATCAAGAACTTTATTTGCAAGGACTGACCCATGGATGAATACTACTACCTGCAAGTGCAAGGAAGATAAATCTATTATGACATCCTAGTAAAACACCACAGGACTCATTCAATTTGGCTCACTGGTTACAGTGCATTACATAAGGCTGAAAACAGGATGCATTTGCAGACCTGATGAGACCTAATTTGTTACCATGGGGTCATTCTGCAGCAGCACAGTCTCTTCTCTGTATAATCTCCATCTTATTAAAAGGGAGGAAAAATGAGAAGTGAATTATCCATCAACTTTTTTTTCCCAGCCTTTTAAAGTCACCCACCTGTTTAGGATAGCATCTTCTAGGTCCTACAAGAATCAATTCTACAAATCCAAACAAGTTAACTAGATTGCTGAAGAAAAACTACTTTGTCAAAAGTCAGATGGGATCTGATGACCAGCTTTAGAACAGTGTGAAACAAAAGATCTCTTATCTGGTTTTACAATCATTTTCATACAACAACCATAGACATATTTTGCAGAGATCGAGGGTACCTTTGTAGTTAACACGCTTTTTTTGAGATTTGGGGTTACTGTGGCTAATGAAACATTTTGTTTACCAGTAACTCTGTTCCTTTTGGGGTATTTAGATCTATTTCTTGTATTCCCATTTAGTTCACTGTCTCTCTGAAACTCAGAATAATCTAAGGGCATGCCTACAGATCTGGTCTCTGAACCAGATGCAGAGCTATTAGGGTGCTGATTTGAACAGTGCTGTCTGGTGCAACCTTTGAACCAGCCAACACAGCAATATTGCATTTGGGATTGGAATTAGCATCTCCATCAGTTCAGCTAATTCTACCCCATGTGTCTCTAACATGAAGCGGCACAGAGGAGTACAAATACATCCTGTGAAGAGGAAAGAATCTGGTTCATTTGTCAAGTGCTCTTTCTTGCACTCCAGGCAGTGTTGAGGATTTGCATGGAGACATCCTCCCCATACAAAGAATCCAGCTCCCTAAACATGCATAGTCTTTATACCTCTCCAGGAACAGACTGTACCTGAGATAGAGCTCTAACTAGGAAGCTATCATTGAAACTAAGTCTTCTTTCACCCCAATAACCACATTATTCTTGCTTTATCAGTGGGTTTTCTGGGCCAAGGAGATATAATCTTAAGGTGTCCTAGGAAGCCACGCTCACAAGTGAAGTCCAGTGGCATTTCACTTTGGCTGTGATATAATTTATTCCATGAAAGACCAACCTGGACCTAATCTCTCTTTCCCACAAGGCCAGTAAATCCAAACCTGCAGAAGACAAAAGTAACATTACTTGAGCCTATCAACACTGCTTGGCTTACAGTCCTAGAGAGGGGAATTGGCTTTAATGGTTTTCCAAAGTAACGCTTTGGCAAGAAAATTGCCCTCCGACACAGGTAAAACGAAAGTAGCAGAACTATAAGGCACTTTTGCATACAGGAGACTTTTACATCAAGTTTTTGCTTTGTCTTTCTATATACCTGATCATGTTGAAGTAAGTAACTTTTTAGAATTCCTTGATAACATTCTGGTTTTTTTTGTAGAGCCTGGTGAATATTCAGAGGTTTGGAAGGGAATGAGGGGTACTGAGCTGAGGCTGCCTGATGAACCTGTATCCATTTGCACTCGATGTAAAAGGGAGAAGGTGAGATATAGAGAACATCTGAAAACTCTCAGTTGGACATGCACGACTACTTAAGGAAACAAAATCTATGACTCTTTAGCTCTGCTCTAATAACTTTCAGCAAATGTTTACACATCACAGAAGTCATTGAACTGAATTTCTTGGTAATTCAGTTATCCTCTCCCAAGAGAAGCAGGCATTATCCAGGTAGGTTTAAAATGTTCTGTCTGCTCTGCTACTAAGTGCAAACTCATGAAAAAGAGTGTGTGGGCAAGCAAATTTAATTTAAATTCATGGAGTATTTATTATTTTGTGCCTTTTTTTTCCCCTGAAGAAGATCCGTTTTCTATCATGCCTCATATAAACAGTTTATCAATGCCACTTACGCCTATTAAACCCTAGTGTTTGGAAAATGCTGTGTTTACAGATTAGAGATTTTAAAAGTGTAAAAAGCCTTGTGAATAATTTAGGAAAATACTGATAAAGGAAACACAGTGGGTTGTGCTCAGAGGTCTATTTTATTGACTGTGAACAAATTTGCTGTCTCAAAGTTTAAAAAAAGATCTGAGAGTAACTGCATTAAGTCTGGCAGACATAGGGATGAGAGGCTATTATTTTATCTTTCACAATCCTCTGCTCAAGCCTGGCTTTTCACAGTTCATTGGAGAAAAAGCTTTTGAAATACATAATCTGAGCAGACATCTGTAGCCTTAATGAGCACGAGTCACGGTCCATCTCCAACAAAGATGCTACTGTAACAACACATTTAAATTCCAACTGGTTAAAGTGCAGAGCTGCAGCTTGGAAGGTTAAAGACAACAAAAATCAAATGCAGACAGGCAGAGCCTCTGCACATTATTTACTCTCTGTGTTTGGAGTTCTTAGGGCATCCAGCTAAGTCTCCCAAAACTCTTATTAAATTTTTCATCCTTGATGACTTTATATGCCACTAAAACAAGTCTCACATAGATTTTGTGCACTGAACTCTCAGAATACTCTTTATTCTAGTGATGTTTTTCTAACTGAGTTATCTTTTTTCCCTATTGCCCTTCTCAGTGTTACAAACAAGATCTCTCTCAGACAACACAGCACCCTGACCTCATGAAATCTCATGCTAGGTTACCACTGTTCCCCTCCTGAACAGCTTCACAGTTCCCATAGACACCAGAGACAAGGATTTATTTTCAGCTGCATTCAAAGCGTGTTTTTACCTTGCTATGGCTTTCTCTGTTTCAGGCACAAAACAGAGATTCACTAATAGAGGTGTTACACATACTAAACAGACCTTATCTATGGGAATTGGCCAGAGGAATACAATATGATTACATCTTTGTTTAACAGGTACTTGGTAAAAGGTTAAGATTTCTGGGAAGGTACCAGGATGAAGTTCCTTCCAGATATGTCTGTAACAGTGATGGCTTCACAGACAAAGATAGACAATAGGCATCTGCACAGCTATCCTGGCTTCAAATGGCACCAAGGTGATCCTGTGTTTAATTTCCTGCTAATCACAAGTGTCCCTAATGCCCACGGACCAGAACCACGGCAAATAGAACAACCCTTGATCTAAGAAGCTGGAGCAAAGGGTGGATCTCTTCCCAAATCTTGAAGTTGCCCATCAGGTAATTTTCTCCATCTCTGCCTGGCTCCTTGCCTGGCTATCCCCACCCAAAAACTAGATAGTGATGTTCTCACTTTCTCAGGACATTCTTCAAAGCTCTTTCATACTGACAAGAACTAAGTTTTTCTGAAAAGTCTAAATGTTTCAAATATCAATCACAAGTCTTAAATACCACTGTATGCTCTGCCTTTACCTATTCTTTCAGATGACTGGAAAGACAGTCATGACCTTGCCTGCATAAACACAGCAGGACCTCTTGATATGAAGAGCTTGTTAGTTGTACATATGTATATATTTACATCACTATTGGTATTAGTGTAACAACTTGAGCTCTGAGCAGTGAAACAGAATTTCTCTCTATAATGCACTTTAGAGGCTCTGAGCAAAAAAAATGCTTATTGTTCCCAAGAATGTAAAGCTAGGTGTAAGACTTGGAACTATATATAGTTATACAAGTAGCTAGCAAGACACAGATAAACCTAAGGACAGTAGCAGTCAGCAGAATTAGAAGCAGTGCCAGCATGTCTCATTCAGTGCATTACCACTGCCTTCCTCCCCAGACTTAAATACTCGTCCTGACCACGCACTACAAGAGCTGTGCTTTCAAGTCTTTGCAGCTGCTCTAAAAGAGCAGCTGAGTCAGCCCGAAGATCAAGAGCCTCACCTCTCACATGCCATCCTTTTTTATCTTCTGCAGGGTAGGATAATTACTCCATGCACTGCACACACACACAAAGAAAAGCAGCAAACTGAGCAAATAAGTAGAAAACTAAGAAATACTTAGCAGCAGTCATAGCAACCAAAGTTCTAAAATTAACTTGGCAGCAATGTGAAAACTTGCAAAGCCAAAACCTGCCATAAAGCACAAAAACAAAGGGTCCAGACTTGGCAGCTGGATGGAGCCCAAGGAGGAAATTAAAGTGTTACTCAAATGTAATTCAGGATTACTTCAGCATTGATCTATGCAGCAGTTCCTGGACATGTGATAGGATAGTAGTAGGGTAGAACACACAAAGGAAGAACTTTGTCCTTTTAGTCTCCTCTTTATCCTTTGTAAATGGAGGGTCACCATCAAGGAGGCTATCATGAAACTGTTTACTATAAAGTCCTTGCAACACTTTATGACAAGAAGATGCCACTCAGGAAGAGCCTGGGGCACAGAAAACTTTAGGGGCTTGTGCTACTATTG
Organism: Acrocephalus scirpaceus scirpaceus; assembly: GCA_910950805.1. NCBI lineage: Eukaryota > Metazoa > Chordata > Aves > Passeriformes > Sylviidae > Acrocephalus > Acrocephalus scirpaceus. The sequence continues at coordinate 43,732,679 of OU383780.1, forward strand.
GCTCCTCACAAGCACTAAATTAAACTTGCTGTGCAGATGGAAAATCTCTAACCACCCACCAGACGGCTCTTTGGTAGACCAAGCTTATAAAATAAATCAAGAATCCACTTCAAAGAAAGAAAAACAGTATTATCTTCACAGCATAAACATGCTCTGGTGCTCTTGCTGAGGCACATGACAGCTACACACCTCCCAGGCTCTGGCGCCAGTTCAAGCAAGGTGCCTAAGTTGGAAATAATAGCCACTGACCCTAAAGCACAGCCTGCTCTTTCCTCCAATATCCCAAGAGATATTCCAGTCTCACCTTGTTCCAGTCACAAACAGTATTCCCCAACTGCATAAAAGTCCAGGTTTGGGATCTTTGGTTGCTGTGTAATCTTTTGCACACCAATAATGAGTAGTACAGGATAGTAGTACAGACAGAGTGAAAACCATGTAACATTTTAATGGAGAAGGTAACAGAACTGTGAAATTCAACCAGCAAGACCCAAGTCCATTCACTCTCCAGTATTTAAGGAGTAATGGACATACACTAAAATGCAAGAAGTTCCACCTCATCATGAGAAAGAATTCCTTTACGTTGAGGGTGGCAGAGGCACTGGAACAGGCCGTCCAAGGAAATCATGGCATCTCCCTCTCTGGAGACATTCAAGAGGTCCCTTCCAACCCTAGTGATTCTTTGATTCTGTAGTATTAGCTTCATCTTCACTTCAACTAAAGCATACTATTATCTATTCTACCAAATAACCTTGGCAACACTGGCAAATTTATGTGCAAGTGCACTGTCTTGTCTTCTGCAAAGGTTAATTGGAGCTCTGAGCCAGGTAAGAGCCTGGACATTGTATCAGCTCCCTGCCAGTGCAAAGGCATGCCCTACCTTGATTAATTCTGAAAGGTCTTCAGTACAGTTCCGAGTCAAAAGTATGAAGGAAAACAGGTTTGGCAAAGGCCACGGGTGGCTTTGCCTTTCCTATTCCCTAAGTGTTTAGAATCCAAGTTTCCGTTACATACTCCACTAACATTCCTTGGAGTCATGTGAACATCTAGGAGATAGGCAGAAAATCCCAACAAATAAAAACAAAAAGTAAACTAATTAAAATGAAAATTTGTGGATGAAATACTTGTGTTTTTATCATCTATCAACTCTGAAACTAAATTACAACCATTGCAAAACTGTTACCAATTTATCTTTAGTAATCTATATGCCTGAAAAAAATGCATGTTATTTCAACAGAATGTCTGGAAAAAGCTGAATGTGGGATGCTTGCAGGACAGATGAATTGCATTTTTATAGTGTTTATTCTGGAGGCTGGCAAGAAGAGACACAGAGTGCTCAGCTAGAATGTGCATGTTAACTTTTTCCTGGGTGCTGATTAGTGCTATGAACAGCTGGAGCATAAGAAGGATAATAAGGCTTGAAGAAATGCAGTGCAGGATTTATGGAGCCTGCAGTCAGGTATACATGACAAGAAATACTGCTTAATATGATTTAAATCTATGGTAGAGTAAGTTCATAATCAGTTTATAAATTTAGTCCAATCATTCAAGAACTGTATTTTAATGGCTGATTTTTGAAAAAGTTTTAGTACAACATCCATGTCCTGTTTTACATATTAATATTGTCAATCCTATTTTTTTTCTAGAATTGTGAAGGAGGTGTTGCCAGATACACAGCACACATAGCTTTGCTTGTTCAAGATACTAACAATCTAGAAACCATGAGCAGGTTGTGATCCTGAGTAAAAAAAGAAACAAATCCGAAGAGACCGACAATACCTTCCCTTCCTAGGGTCACCTTTCACATCACCCATTCATTCATACATACTCAATGTCCTTTCAATGACTGCCTCCAGGATGCCACAGAAGAAACCAGCAGCAAATCCACTCCACCAAGAGCCTGCAGGCTACCTTCTGGCTCTTGGAATCAAAAGGAAATTGGAGAGGAAAGTAAGACTACAACAACTGCCTCATGTGGGTAGACAGTCCAGTGTTTGGCTCCAACTGACAACATACCTGTGTGAAGTTACATTATGAGATGCTTTGCCTCTTAAAGTTATCCTGACTTTGTATGTCAAACAATTGTAATGCAAACTAATGTTTCCTTTTAGCCACAAGCTTTGTAAACTCTTGCCAAACAGTGGCCTCAGTAGCTTCACTGTGTGTTCAGGTTCCACTTTCAGGAAGGTCTTAAACATTGTACCTGGCTGCAAATCAAATTCTAAATATTTCCTTAAATATTATATATACATTTTATATATATATATATCTACACATTATATATACATGCATACAACAGGAAATAAAAGAGCAAAATACAACAGCAGAGAAGACAGCAACTGGCTGTGAAAGTAGCTATTGCATAGGCCTTTCTGGCCTTCCTGATCATAACACCCTGTCATAACACTGACTGTCAAATGCCAGAGAATAAGTGAGGGAGGAAGAAAGAACAGAGAAGCAAATGAGGCAAAGAGAAGAAAAAGAAAAAAAGCTGCATTTGAAAGCTAGTGTACACAAATGGGACACTAACAAGCATCTGGAAGGCATTAACACCACGAAGAAGATAAACATGTGCTTTTCATCCTCTGATAAAAATCTCACTTGATCAGAAAAGATGACACTGAAAATAGAGAGTGGGAGGGAAACATTCGAAGGCTGTGGCTGCCAGTGGCTCATTAGAAAACTGAAAGCTTTTCAGGGAGGTCCAAAAGGCTCTGCTCTGAACCTGAATCTATTCAACAATTACCTGAATGACAGAGAATGTTTATTCAGCTTGCTGTTAGGCAACATCAATCCTGCTAGAGGAGATCAAAATTAAAAATGATTTAAAAATAGCAGAAATGGTCAGGATCACATGTAGTCAGGTGTCAACAGGGAACAGCATTTTTCACTGGCAGTGAAAAATACAACTCAAACAGAATCCAGCTCTAGCAAGGTGTGTGTGCTTGAGTATTTATCCAGCTCAGGGATTCACCTTTGCTTAAAAAAGCAAAGGTGAATCAGAGCTTGATGGAGAACAACATGAATTATCAGATGCCCACACAGACACTAACTACCAAGAAGAGATTGTTTAGGCTGACGAAAACATTCCAGGGAAGCTTTTAATGTTTTTAAATACTGAAGTTCGAAATTAATGAGAACCAAAACCATGCCTGCTCTAACAATGTAAGTGCAGGGCTTTCAAACACTGCAGGGAAGTGTCCCAAATTACTAACACGTGAAGTCACAGCTTTATTTCATATGTCTAATTGATTAGAGCTGTCCCCTCTGTGAGTGCATAAACAGTAGTAGCACCATGTGCCTCCATGCCTTTAGATTTCCAGTTACACTGACCCCTCTGATGGTTTTATCATAGAGACTATCCTATATGTCCTCAGGAGAGTTTCTCAACGTTTTTCTGAAGAATATAAAAAAATCCTATAAATTTTAAGTATCTACAATCCAGGTTAAATTTGAACCACTTACCCCCAAAGGCAAAGCACCACAGTAACTTACTACCTACATGTGTAGCTCTGGTGTGAGGTGCAATTTGCAAAGTGGCAAGGAGAATGCAGCACTGGAACAGATCCCCTCAAGCTAACAATGGTCTAGGTGTGCTTTGGAAGTAGCCTGAGACCTCTGACAGTCCTGAGTGTATACACTGGCCTGTAGTCAGAAATAACAACACTTTCATCCTGCCCATCAAATAACCCAAAACACTCCATAAAACCTAAATTTGGGTTATTTCTCCCGGTGAGCTGACAAACCTGTGTTTGTTTCACCAAATCTATCTTCAGAAAAACAGAGAAAAGATAAAAAACACCTTCTAACAATGAGGATGGAGGTCTTCTTGTAAAGAATTTTATATCACTTGTTACATGATCCCATTCTTCTCCCAAGTTCAGTAGGAGTTCATACTTCATTGACACATCAATAAATTCTATAAGCCTTAGAAGCTACCTATGCATTCAGAAAGGAAGGAGGAGCTCATCTCCTCCTTTAGAGTGCAGAGGACACTTGGATACCTTTCTCCTGTGGATGGGCTTAGCATAACATTTCAGACAGTAAATCAAGATATTATAGTACCTGGGACTTTATCCAGAAACTTTTTTTTTTTTTTTGAAACATGCATTATAAAAATTTTAGTCTCACTTCAACAAGTTTTCATATAAATAAATTAAGAAAAAAAAATCTTTAATTACAGAATGAAGAAAATTGCTGCACCTGATGAAAGGTGGTTTATTCAGAACTGACAAATGCAGCCTAATGAATGAGAGTGTCAGATTTTACTCTTGCTGAAGATGTAGCCTTGTGTTTTGTTTCCTGAGAAATTGTGGAAACATTCTCTCTTTGACCCTGGCTGACTGATTAAACTAGTCATACTGAATTGTGCAATTTTTGATATGAAAAGCGTGTGTACAAAGCAAGAAAGAAAAAAATTATTTTAAAATTTGTATTAAGAGGCAAGAATCATAATTATTAATCACTATGTCAAGACAATTACTGTATGCAAGGGCAAATGAAGAGATTTTTGGTGGCATACTTATAGTTCTTGTTCTGCATGAAAAGACTGGAGGCAAATAATAATGATTAGTACAGCTTAGCATAGTTTAAAAGGCACTGAATTAACTAATGTGTCACATGAGAAGGAACCTTTATTGACAGAAACTTCGGCTAATACATAGCAGTGGTAAAGAAGGTTAATAGAAAACTGGCTTATCACAAGGAAAGGGTATTAACTATGTTATGGCATGATTCTGCAAAACCCCAGTGAAACCATGTTTGAACACTGGCAGTCTATTTTGGCCAGCTTACTTGAAGACAGAATTAGGTTGATGGAGAGTACAGCATGAGAAACAAAGACAATGAATGGAGGAAACAGGGCTTAAATATCAAGAGAGAAAAAAGCATGCTTTATATAGTGTTGAGAAAATATTATTAAGAGGAGATATGACTGAAGTATTTATAATAGCCACGGGTTATAAAAAATAAGTTCAGTGACTAATTCTTACATAATTGGGCAAATCAGAACTAAAGGTGAACAATGGTAAAAGGGAAAAGATGCAGGACAAATATAATAAAACACTTCTCAGGAAGAAAAGAAAATAGGTAAAATGATGCTTCATGACTAAATTTAGACAAAAACTGGCGGACTATGTGGGCTGGGTATAAGCTTCTAGGGAGCATAATTTGTAATAGCTGAGACATGTTTCCATTTACACACACACACACGAGCATCTGCTGCAATTTTAAAAGTCATTCTTAAGAAAGGTTAAGAGTTTATCTCATTTGAAAGAGGAAGAAACAAAACCATTTATAGTTCTTTATAGTATAGATGCAAATGACCAACTATAGTATCTTTTATAGTACTATTCCTTAAAGTATTTAAAGACAAATCACATCAATGTTACAGTAATCCAACAAGATAGGTAAACCTATTCCTTACCTAAAAAGCAAGACTTAAATTAATAAAATGATTCACTTCAAGAGTGAAGATTGTCAGCCAGGATCAGAAACTGGGCGTTCTCAGCTTCCATCAGCCATACTCTGCTCTCCACACACGCAGAGACTTTAATGAATTATTTACTTTTTCTTTACTATCAAAGAGGAGGCAGTTTTATTGCTTTACTCTTAAGGTGCACTTAATTATCCTTGAGCAACCCAGTCCTGTCCTCCCCAGCACTCTGTGGTATTTTAACAAGCTGTCTACATACAGTGTTCACACGTTAAAGATGGAGGCTGATTTAATATGCTTATGTCTCAGCTTAAGAACTTGTCTAAACACAAATTAGGAAAAGAAAATTAAAAGGAAAAAAAAGGACCAAATCACACTGGATTCTAGTCTAAGTGGAACATACCAAACATCTAAAAATGCAACACAAACCACAGACACACAATTGTTCTGCATGACTCCTTGCTCCCTATACAAATAGCTTTAATTTTTCATCAAATTTTGTTCCTGTAGATAAGGACCCCATAAACAAAGACCTCTGTGCTTGATGGTTCCTCTGCATATGTCACCTGTGCAACTCTACATCCTTCTCTCTGAACATTTTAAATACAAAACAAACAAATGGTGCAATCTGCTTTCAGCGGGCTTTTCACAGAAGTTTCAAGAGCTATAAAATTGGAACATAACAGTTACCTGTGATTCATAAAGTGACAGATGACCTGGGAGGCCTCTACCTAGGAAAAATAAATCCTAAAATGCAATTTTCACACTCTAGGGTGTAACTACCCTGCCTCGGGAGTGTCACTGCAGTCTTGAAGGGATTAAAACAAAGAGCAGTCTCCATAACTAAGCCAGCTAAAAGTTTAATTAAATACAATTGCTTGCTGTGCTTCCCTTTCCCAAACAGCCTCATACATATTTATCACTGTAATTACAGCAGTAAAAACCTCCACATCTAATTATGCCATGCTTCTCATCTTCTATATGCCTGGAATTTTTTACATAATTACTACTGAAATTAATTGCAAGTTAGTTAATTTTGCACTTTGTCCTTTCAAGCTTAATTGAAAATTAAAATTTTTCAAACCAGTCATTCTTGAAAGCATGGTGCTTTTACCTCAGATGGTGCCATAACAAAAATGTTATTTTAATGGCTTTTAGTATATAGCATAGAGGAGTAGTGTAAATTTTATCATCTAAAACAAGAGAGCGTTACTCTAATACATGTGTACCATATGGTTGGTAGTGCTACACTTTCCACAGAATATTCAGCCTGCCCAGTGCCACTTGGCCTCTCATGCAGTGCATTAGCATGCCACCCCTTGAGACAGAGACAACTATCAGCCGCAGTTGGCTTCGATCAAGCTCAAACCTGGAATTTTATTTGACTACGGTTTAAGCATTGTGCCTAATATTTCAAGGGTGACTAATGATTTTGGATGTCCAGTTCTACTATCGATTTTGAAAAAGTAGTGGACATTTCCTCCCTTAAGAGGTAGGGGAAGAGCCAGAATTTGACTTGGTCTAGAAAACTAACTGCCTGAAAAATTTTGACTTAACTCAGGAAGCACTAAAAGTGTGCTCATTTTCTAGGGTAGTCTCTGTAATCAATTGTGATTTTCTGATTTGGGAGTGCCTTTGAGGAAGGACACTGTACAATACAAAATCTTCCTATGAACTAAAGAAATATCTTAATCCCATGCTGTGACAACAGACAGAAGATAGATGGGGATCCCAGCAATTTCCAAAACACAACTGGTACTCAAAGAGGACTAGTGGCACATCTCAGCAAACCAGAGGACATTTCAGGGGTCCACACCATATAGCCTCATGTAACTCAATCCATTATTCTTAGTATTTCACTATTATTTTCATTTAAACCTATCTCCTTAGGATCTTATAACAGTGGCAATATTAGGGGGTTTTGCCCACTACAATAACTCATTATTATTTTAAACAAAACAAAGAATGTATTTCAAACACTTTTGCAATCTTAACTTTAAAGCTTCAATCTTGCTGTGTTTGTTTTTTTCCATCTGTCAAGAAATCTTACAAATTTCTAATCAGATAGAAGATTTTCAAAAGCACAAGAGAACTTTGCTAGGAGAGCACTTGTTCCTTACTACTCCACAGTCTCTATAAGCCAATGATACAATGAGTAATTTTTCTCTTACTTTTGTTTCCAATCTTTTGTTTCCAATTTCTGTAGAATCTTTCAATTCTGTAGAAATATTTCAATTTCTGTAGATTAGTTCAATATCTTGTTGCAACAAAAATCAGGGTGGTTGGGGAGTAATTAAAAAGGTAAGCAATAAGAAAAAGCACTGAAAGTCAAGAGCCCAAGAATGCCAAGAAAGCTATTTCAGCAAGCACCGTAAAGACTATGACAAGTGATCCCTTACCAGTAAAGCAAATGAATACAATATTTGTTCTGTCTCAGTAGACTAAGAGCTGCCTGTAAGTAGCCGTGAACCTGTGAGCCACATGTGTATTATTAGCTAGGAGGTTCTGAACAAACTAGACTGGTATAGTGTCAGAAAGAAATGATTTCTGTTTTACAGATAATTTGCAATTCAGTGAGGAAAAATCCCTACTTGTTTACTACGTCCAGTTTAAAAGTGAAACAAAACATAAATTCACTTGTGCATTTTCATAGACTGACTATAGTTAAACACTTCTACCCACATAAAATTGCAAAGCTCCTTGTAAACCAGTCTCAAATTTTCTTAACCAAAGAAATTTCATTCTGCTAATGGCTATAGCAAGTGTTACACAGATATATACAAAAAAATACAATTAATTATTTGGTGTGAAATTCATTATTTTTTGTACTCTGTACCTTTATCTGATGGAAGTTTTCTATGATCTTATTCAAACCTCAGAAAACATGCTTCAAAAATTCAATGCTAGTTCAGATGTTCTAAGGATTTCTCAGTGCATACCTACATACTACACTAAGAAGCATTTTTAAAACCTAAAAAGAACAAGATAAAAGGAAGAAAAATCAGATTCTGTCAGCCTTACAAATGTTGACAGTCATTTATTTCAACTACCCCACCACAATACTTCTGCTTTAATTAAACATTAAATCAGTCAAGTAGGCATGCAGATTTAATTACTGCTGTGGTTTAAAATGAGCTTATTTTCCCTTGAAGCCAGTGAAGGTTAGCAGGATGACCTCAGTATAATGGAAAATCCTCAGTCTGGCAGGATGCTGGACACGAATTTGTCCCTTATGGCACAGTTTAAATATCATTCTCAGTAATACAATGCTCACAAAGAAGTACTGGTTTAACAAGTTTAATCCAAACATACCTGAGGTCTATGGCAACTGAATATTTGATGGAAATAAATCAACCTGTTTTAGGGAAACAGCCTATTCAGCATTAATTTGTCAGCTCAGTAAGAGTGGGCCTGATGCAGAAGTCCCCAAACATCTTCATCTTTGACTGATACTTTTCTCCTCTGACTCATGGTTGTGACCATGTCACTCAGCCACCTCGGTACAGGAGTCAGGGTCAGGTCACTTCAAGTGAAATGGTCAGAGCTCTCATAGGGGACATGAGTGGTACAGGAAAAGGGAAAGAAAAGAGGAGTCTTTCAGACCACATGGTATCAGTTCAAAGCATTTCCCATCAGACAAGAGAGTAAGGATTGTCACCTTGAGCAGAGTCTCCTCCTGTTCACACCAGGGGTTTGCAAGAGACCAAGAACACAAGCACCAGAGGATGATGGTAAGAAGTTCTGTTCTCTCCTGAGTTATGCCCTACAGGGACGTCTGGGATAGCTGTCAGCAATCTGAAACCCACCGACTTCCAGACCTCTGTGAAGGAAAATCTGTGTATGTCTTCATCCTTTTTCTGCACTAAGATTTTTGACCAAGAATCTCAAAGGCTTCAGATGCAGATGCAGATAGTGATTCTGGTTCTGGGCAAAACCCAAGCAATGAAAGCAACTACTTGCTAGTGATAGATCTGAGTAGTTGAAAACAGGGCAAAGTTGTTTAGCAGGAAGCAACAACAGACATTTGTATTTATTAAAAAAAAGTAAGTATGCAGTGAAAAGCAACTGGCAGCTGAAAAGGTACTTAGTAATACAGTCCTCTTGCATTTAAAAATTGCAGATGTTCCTGAGTATCTTTGCGACCCTACTCTAATACTCTGTCTAGACAAAAACACCATAGAATGTATAACATATGACACTTTCTACATCCTCTGTGGGGATTAAGCAATAAATCAGGTTTTCAGACTCAGAAAAATTGCATTCTTTTGAAAGTGACTTGCCAAATTTCAGTAAAGGAAAGGTTTTCTGCCCTTGAGAATAAACCCATGATGCTTTAAGGATGAGTACCAAGAGATCATATCCAGGAAAATAATTGAACCAGTTTTGAAATAATAGGATCTGTAGAGATCAAGGAGAAAACAATGACATATTCTATGCCGCACGCCCTCTTTTTAATGCTGCATCTTACACAAACACTCCAAACTTGACACTCATTGTACAGAACAAATATTATGCATGTTCTTCATTGCATGCTAATTCTGTAAGAGAACTGCAGCATTATGACATTTAACACAAAATCAGAATTCTTCTATTCTACTTCTTCACTAGCATCTGATAACAAAGGCAATTGGGGCCGTGTGATTCATCTCCCCCAAGTTACTGAACCTATCTAACCTTTAGGTTGTGGTCTAACAATTACAGAGTTTACCCAAGAAAAAGGAGATGCCAAGTCTCATCTCCTCTGCAAGGACTGCTTCTGCTTTTCTATACAGTGCAACATAATAAATACATGAACCCTACTTATGGAAAATGGAATACAGAGCTGCCTCCTCCAATGCCTCTTTTGCATCATCCTTCCTCTTTCTCTCCCTTACCCTCCCAAGGACTCTCCAATTCTCTCCTACAAAGCAATAAAATGTAACAAAAAGAGTGTTTCCACCCATATACCCTGAAGCTGTAGAGTTCAAGGATCTTTCTTAAGGTGTTTTGCTCATAATCATTTTAGGATGAGGGCAGCAAGGTATTCCAAGGTGTTCCATTCTTCAACAAAGATTTAACTAACCGTGATAGAGGATGAAAGGGAAAATCAGCTTATCCTGGGTCTTTCTGAGGTCAGTGAATGCAAATGTTACATTTCTGGTGGAAATTAATCTTGTTTGTGCACGTGAGCCCTCCACCTTGGGAGTCTTTGGTAAATGAACTCCAGCTGAGAGCATCTTAGTCAGATACACGTGTGAAACCAAAGCCGAACTGCTTTGCTTCACCCAAATGGAAGCAGATACAGAACACTTCAGCTGCATTAATCTATGTCTCTTTTTGGACTAACTACTCACTATACTGTGGCACAGACCTTTTGAAACCACATCCTTCTCCTTCTGTTGTCTCCACCATTACCATCAGTGTATGGGGGATAGATTAGCAACAAACTTTCTATGTCTTTGGCATAGTTTCTTTATTGAAACTCTGAATGTAATTATTCATTTGCTTACTAGTTGTTTGTTGTTTCACTGTTAACAGGATGTAGAGCATTTCACTTAATGAACTATACATCCTTATTTAACAACCCTTTATACTGCACTGCTTTTAAATAACGGACTGAGGGAAAAAAGCTACTGCATTATATCATACAAGGCACATACTTGCTTAAATAAGGAAAATTTCCTTTCATGTGAAGCCTACAGACCAGCTTCATCGGTTCTATTTACTTATACTTGGTGAATGCATGCCACAAAGCATAATCATTTGCATGGCAATACATGGTGTGTGATAGAACATCTTAAATACCTTATGCAAATTCCTTCTTTTCCGGCACAGGAAAGCTCCTATCCATCCTATACACTGAATTTTTAACACTTCAAGGGGTGACTTAAATAAACCCTAACTCAGACTGAATTGTATGAAAATAGCCCAAGGCTCTGACTTTCTCCTGTAACTAATGACACCCTTATAAAACACATAGTACATACTCTTTACTATTTTTCTTTATAGTAAACCAGGTATCCTGGAATTTTTTCCTTTCACCCCTTCACTCTGGCAAACTCCTGGCCATTAAAATATCATAAAAAGATGCAAGCAACTGCTTTCATCTGTCTAGAAGAATATTCTGAACTAGGCTGAAAACCAAGAAACAGAAGATACACACCTCCACTATTCAAACCACAACGTGTCCATGGATGAAGTCTGCTGTTCATCACCAAAAGCTTTTTGGCAAAGGAAACGTGCCAGGAACTTGGCATATTCTTTTCATATACATGTACATATATTACTCCAGTAATATATGTACATGTATATGAAAAAGAAGAGATCTGTTAGGAGTGCATTAATGTTCACTTTTGATTGCTCTGGACAAACAGTTAACAATTAACCTGCATTGCTGACCAAAAAAAAATATTAACTTCCTACCCCTTCCAGTTAATACAGATGCTTTTCCTCAGGAAGAAAAACACATTTTTCTGTAGTATCCAGAGTTGTGAGTGCAGGTTTGCTGTTCTGCCTTGTGGTTATACCATGCATTTAAATCATACACCATTTAAGATAAAATAATATGAAGTTTATGATCCTGTTGGTTTTTAAAAGCTAATGATATGTGCTACTTAAAGCAAACTGCAAGCCCAGTGGGAGGCATTATAATTAATACAGTTTGTTCAAAGAAAAACAAATGCAATTCCCCCTCATCTGTCAGCCAGCTGCACTGCAACCTGAATGCAAGGAACATGGAACAATAAAGCAAGCATGTGAGAAAATCAGACAGAATTGGGGCTCAATAAAGAACAGTAAGAATATAAGCCAACTGCATCAGTATCAGGCAGGAAGATTTGAGTCTCTAACATCTATTTAATAAATATAAATTTTCTCCATCTGTTCTGGTTTCAGGTTTATCTTCCCTAGCAGAGATTACAAGGCAATTTTGAAATGCTCTCTCCTAAGGACAGCTCTTTAATTGTACTTATATATTATGAGAGCTTGCAAATTCAAGCACAGAGAAAAAACACAGTAGCAAACAGGGGAAAGAACAAAGAAAAGTTTGCATAGCAGAATAGGCCATGGGAATTTCTCCCCAGTCCCTGAAATCACACCCACACCAATCAGTAGTGTCCCATTAGCCACTAATCTGATATTGATTTTAATCTCATTTACACCTGATTAATTACTACAACACCAGATGACTTACTACTTACTTAAAATGGAGTATGTTATACTCAGATCAGGTCCTTAACATTTTGACAATCTTAATATTGATTCCCCCACAGCATCTAGTCTTGCAGAATTCCTCTCAGTAACATCTACAAAGCCATTCTTTTAAATTTATTTTTTTTAAAACAACACCACCAACAAAATTTCACGACTGGCTGTCAAGCACTTACAACAAATTTGATACGTACTTGGTAATGGTTTCATGCTCCAATATTAGTCTGGTTACTTCCAAGCACTTGCTGAGGCTTGAAACAACAAGAGACATTTCATTTTTCACATTGACGCAAATGTAAATTTTTTAACATGCTGTGCTGCTGAAGTAAGACAGCCTTTATCTGAGTGAGAAACCAGTCTTCTGGACTACAGGTTAGCCAACAACTTCCAGGTAGGACATGTGGATGAGAACAGGTATCCTTGGTAGAAATCTACCTACACAATGGTAGGGACACACATCCTCCCCTCCTGCTGAGCCCAAGTGATCCAAGAGCTATCAGCTGAATATTTAAGTTGAGGTGTACATAAAAGTACGGCTGAGTTTAAACTACCATGTCAGTAGCAACGTATTGTTGGGCATGTCTTCATACACATAAACCTACACAGCTTCATTTTCCTTCATTGCTGGGCTTCATTTATGGCCAATAGCTGTTCCTATCTTTAAATGATTAATACTTCATTTTGAAAGATAAGGAAAAAAGTCAACCAGGTCTCCTCTACACTATTTATGAAATTCACCTGGCCTGTGAGAGGAGTGACTGTAAGAGGGGTAACACCAAGAACCTTCCTCTCAGCACAGGGTATGCATTTCTTTTAATTGCATGAAAAGGAAATGGGTGGGTAATGAAATACACTGCAGATCTACTTAGAAAGAAAATGACTCAAAATTTGGCATTCATGAAGTTTTAAATAAATTAATTTTTTCTTGCACTGTTTTTTCTCATTCCCTTCCCCCACACCTCTACAGATGTGAAAAAAAAAATCTAAATCTAATTTATACAAGTCCCAACATTTATCTTGGTACAAAACTTGTAATAATATACTCTTTTTCAAGCAAAAGGGCAATTCTGAGACCACACAACCCAGAGTAATGCAGGATGGCATCCCTCAGCCCCAACTAGGTAAGTGAAAAACCACTGTCACCACCAGCATCAGATGTCCTTCTCAGAGTTTATTATTGCATTGGTCTAATTTTTGCTTAGCTCAGTATTACAGAGCTGTGCATACCATATTTACATACTTGTTCAGAAGATTGACCACCATGAAGAAATGAAATAATAGATAACTCTTTTATTGCTCATTGGCTACTATAAATGTTAATAACTGTTCCAGCCTCTATTCTTCTCACTGCTTTCATACTCTTTAAGGGAACTATGTTTTTGCCTCACACAACATACTGACCCCATTCGCTGGATTTTCAGCTTGACTGGTCTTTTCTTTGATCTGATGATTTAAAGTGGTAGATACTGTATTTCTACCACATTTATTTGTGAAAGGATTAATGATACCTTTTAAATTTGGGTAACCTGAGGACTGTTTGACTTAGCTATGCACAGAGACTGAACAGAAGAAGCTGAATGAGCAGCACTGAACACAGAATTCACATCAATGAACTGCATAACCTACATAATATTTTATGTGATGTGGGGTTTATATTAATTCTTTTCAGTATGTACAGAATCATATAAAATTCAGAATTGTCTTCAGAATGGTAAGTATCCTTTCAGACTCAACTTCTGAAGATGCCAAAACCAAACAGTGTCTTCTCACATATTGATTATAAGCAATTAACAAACAAGAGCTGTTCTTTGTCGAGTTGAGGGGGCACAGGAGTGTGACAGCTTTGGACTGCCCATAAATCAAGAGTCTCCTCTCCCTAGTACCTCCACAGCACTTGTGTCATCCCCCACGCTCCACGGGGCTTGTGTGTTGTAACTTCAGGGGAACGGAGGCCACCATACACACAGACTGTGTGAACATCATCATTATGAAGATGCCAACAAAGAAATTACTTTCCACGTAAAAAGCCTCAATAGAACACTAGATGCTTCTTCCTGTAGTTAATTAATAACAGCAAAAATTCTCCCCCACCTCTGAAGTAGAACAAAAGCCATTTTACCAAATGAGCCTCAGTGCTTTCTCTGTTCTCATGTTTACCTCATGTTTTGGCCTTCATCACTGATTTGCAACAAAAATTCCTCTTTCTCTATTTCCAAGAAGAGCAGATCTGAATGAGCATAAACTTATCTTTTGAGGAAGCACACTTTGGAAACACTTTCAATTGCATTGTTTTAATGAGAAGGTATTAATCTCTTCCTGATAATTAGAGGATTTAATTAATAAGGACAGTCTTTCAAAGAACTAAAATCTGATTTTCTAATGCACACGCAGCTTAATGAAAAAAACACCTACATAAAATCAGGAGCAGGGATAACATACCTAGAGTCATCAAAATTATATGTCAAGACTACAAAAAGGCTATCCAAGCCCTTTATCTTCTCAAGAGACAAAAATTACCTGTGTAAGCAAAAAAATCCAATAAAAAGCCCCAAAACAATACAAAGAAGAGAAAAAATATAAACTTTGATTCATCATTATTTACTTGCACAGACAAAGCAAAAGAGTGATTTAATCATATTCTGATGTTCTGATACATATTCTGATGTTGTGATAACACAAGTATTTATTTTGCAAATATCCTCTTATCACCACATCATTTTTTATACAACTCGAAACTGTTATCTTACAGAAATTCCTAGCTGAAATGGATCTTCAGTATTAAAGTCTTCTTTCTGCTCACGAGGATTAACAAGGCGTAAAAGAGTCACACTAAAAAACAAAGACTAATGTCTACAATCAGACCATATTGATCAGAAGGGAAACTACATTTTTTTCTGTTGCACTTCAAATTGCTGATTGATACAAGCATTTTCCACAAACTGAAAAATGCCCATTTCACCCATGAGAGGTGAATTGCAGTTCTGTTGGCAGTCAGTATAACAAAGTATTAAAAGCTTTTTTGGGAAACTCCACATTGCTAGAGGTGAAATAATCTACTAGGAGAAAGATGATTTGAATCAAACTGCAAACATACAGCAGGATCCAATCAAGATCACCCTATTCCAAAACACCTTGTTGTAGGTGCCCTGGGGAACTGCATGAATCAACTTCTAACCTTTCCAAGGGCATGTCCAAAGGAGAAATGGATTCCCAACTTCTTCCTGAAAAATGTTTTCAAGTGAACTTGTGACAGTTTGTTTCTGTCCTGCTGGATATAAAAGACAAGACTCTAATGGTTACTGTCGTTTTAATGTCTTTTTACTAGGGCATGTAGTGACAGGACAAAAGGGAGTGGCTCTAAACTGAGAGCAGATTCAGATTATGTATTAGGAAGAAATTCTCTATGGTGAAGGAGGCATTATCCAGAGAAGGTTATCCAGAGAAGTCATGGGCACCTCATCCTGTCCAAGGCAAGGCTGGATGAAGCTCTGAGCAAACTGATCTAGTGCCAAGTGTCCCTGCCCCTGGCAGAGAGCTTGGAACTAGATGATCTTTAAAGTCCCAACTCAAACTGGTGTAGGATTCTATGATTAAGTAAGCAATCAACAAATAGTTTATATAAATCTCTAACTATACCCTTTGAAGATAAAGGAAGTGCTACTGCTATCTTAAAAATTTGGGAAAAAAATTATTGCGACAGAAGCTTGCTGTAAGTCACATAGGATCGCAGATGATCAAGGAACTAAATTCATTCTCTCAATTCTTTGATTCAATGGCCAAAGTGTCAAGGATGCCTTGTTTCATCTTTATAATCTTTGGTGATGATTACAGTGTCAGAAAGCCTTTAGACAGATCATTCCTATATTTCTCCTCTAGCTAAAAGCAGAGTAGAAATAGAAGGAAAGTATTTTTAAAAATAAAAATTATATCTTCCTTGATTTGCAAAACCCGTTGCAAACAATGCAATCCTCTTAGTAACACTGAGAAGGATCAAGAGCAAGGAATACCTTCACATATTCAGCAAGTAAGCACTCTGAATTGCACTGTCTATGAAATGCGTGACTAAATGTCAGACTCCCTCTAGCAGCTCTCTTCCTTCACTGGAGGATGCATTCAAAAAGTTAAGCTCCACAAATACACACAGAAAATCCTTCCCTAAGAAGATGCTCTGTTATAGAGGGATCATTAGAATCATTATAATATCAATAAAACAGCAGATTAAGATCACAAGACTTATCAGCAATACTCTGCTTCCGAGTCTGTCAATGCAGCCATGGCTACAGCAGCACAAGCAGCTGGGATGTTCTCATTTACTCTGCAATTGGTCTGGAGTACAAACAACAATAAATTCTGAAGCCATAAAGGACTGGAAGATTCAGGATAAAGAAATGACATTAAAACATCCTTTTTTACATCTCTGAAGATTAGGACAGCTCCAGCTTTTAAGTGAAAAGGATGGCAGCAAATGAAGCATGCAGTGAGTGTCTGCTCACAGATGGGGCTTCTATACCTTTCCTAGATTAGCAGCATTCTGCTGAGCCACTGCATCCCCAGCACAAGTCTGCAGTCTGAAATCAAAAATACCTGGGCCATAATGCAAAGTGCTACTTTGGGTTAAGAAATTTCTTAAAAACAAGTGCCTGTGTCTGAAAACATTGTGCTGGATAGGCATCATCATCAATCTTTCTTCAGTGACCTAAACTCAATGCTGCAGTTAACAACAAAAATATTGGCCAAACCTGTACCTCTGACTGACAGAACAGCACACATTCCCAGGATTAATGATTCTGGAATCATGGTCTCGTACTGATCCTATCCTCTGGTACAAGACAGTTTGAAGGAAGACAGTATTGATCATCAGTGTCTTATCCATGGGCATACATTTCAATTCTTTGGGCTTGAAAAACAGGGTGTTTGTTTGTATGAGTGCTCAGGTATGTTCATTTTTACAGTTACTGGCTACTTTTAGAAATTCTACTATACTTCAGGGGCAACATTATTCCCCTGGATCAGGGAACAAAAGAAATAGAGGGTAGAGAAACAATCAGAGTCATACGGTTTGTATAGACAGTTATAACAAAGAAGGCAAAGAATTTATAGTACGAAAAGATGCAAACACAAAAAGCCTAATGTTAACCTGATGTGATGCCAGAGAAATAAAATGGACTGAAAAGAAAATATTTGACAGTATATTCTCTAGATCATTAACAATGTCTAAAAATATCCTTGGTCAGCAGCTTTCCTTGACACAAGCGATCTGTTCAGAACGGTAAGTCAGCCTCCCACTAAATCCTGATCAATAAAAAAATCCACAGGATACATCTTCTCTTGGGAAGTTAAATAACCAGTGCTTTGAATATCTGACTAATAGGCATGGTAGTGAGGGAACTAGCAATTAAAGTAGCAGAAAGCTGTGGAGGTACATGAGGGAGAAGCACAGAGGACAGAAGTTGGAAATATCAGTGCTCAAGCTGCACGTCAAAATCCCACTTACAAGCACTTGATTTACATAGCTGATCTGAAAACTCATGTAAATAAATATTTCCTTTGGAAAAAATATCTACTTGGCACACAACAATCAACCACATGATTACATGTTAGTAGACAGAAACAGAATGCTCTGAATGCATTTAATTATAGTAATGGGAACCAGAAGGGAAAACATTACCCACTGGAGTGACAGAGGCTATGGCAAGTTATTCTGATAGAAAATCAAACATGTTATTCAAGAGCTTTCTATGTGTAGCCCAGAAAAAAATTATCTTCCCTTTGCTCTAACAATTTTAAATGCAAAACAAACTCAGCACTTACATGATACCATTAATAGCAAAACAGAAACTAAAATATAACTAGCACAACCCTGGCATGGCACAATTATATGAAAGGGTGATAATCCCTATAGAGTGACTGTAATGTACCAGAAAAGCTCAGCCACGACACAACCTAGAGCTAATTTCTTTATCTGTGCCCCAGAAGCACAACAGCTCTTGAAACAGACACAAACTTAGTTAGCAACAGCTCAAGACATATCACTCATCCATGAGAGAGGCCATGTAGTTGTCAACACAGGAAGTTATATGCAACTCTGACATTGAAGTGCGAAGTTTCTAATTTTAAAGGTTCATCTTGAGAAAGGTCTACCTCAATTTTTACACAGGAAAGTGTCTGAAGTGGCCTATTTTCAAGTCATAAAAATGCGATGAAACAGGAATATCCACAGCAAAATATCTGGGGCAAAATATGGAAAGTACTCCAACATTATTTCAGCTTTCAAATCCATCTTTATATTGGACAAGGAGCAAAACAAAAGCTTTGACTGTTAAAGCCCACAGTGACAAGTTGAATACACATGAACCAGATCATGGAAAATGAGCCCACCAGTACCAGAGATACTCTGGATCTGCTACTCTCTGGAAGCCAAGATCATGCTCATTGCAGAGGGTGGCAGGTTTTACCACTGAACACACACTGAAGCTCATGAGTCTCCCCTGAGAGAGACAGCACCAGGGGTGTGACAAACCTGTGATCATTAACAATGTCTAAACCAGTTCACTGCTTCAGAATGAAGCCTTATCTTCACCCCTATCTGGCTGCAAATGCCAGGATAACAAAAAATACAACTGATTTACCTTGCTGGTGTGAGGATGAAGAGCAGTGTTCAAACCAGACTGTGCTGTAAAGACATTGCAGAGGTCATACTGAGTAATTATCAAGTTACTGCTTTTCACTCCAAGATTAAAAACACATGAAAGCACACAGATTTCATATTTTAAAAAATTGACCCTCACCTCTAGCTACACATATAATTTATTAAATATTGTGCAACAATCAAACTACAAGTCTAATAGTGCTAAGAAGCCGCATTCTCTATGTTCTCAGCATAACACAGACCTGCAGAGGAAACCTCTTTGCCAAACATAAAACTCTCTATTTAACAGGTGAAATTCACTTCCATCCTGAACAGCAACCCCAACTTCATCCATTGCAAGCTTCAAAGTCAGAATTCATGGACTAACAACTTTTTAAAGACGTGTTAACTAATGTGCCTTGAAGTATGATCTTGAACCATCTGCATATTGAATCCTCTTCCCCACCGTGAAAAGCTAGAAGGAATTTTTTTTCACAGAAGGATGGGACAATTTGTGAATTCTATCTCCAACAGCATTTGACAGCACTCACAAAAAGTAATTTTGGCACCATGTACCACACACTGTAGCTTCACAGAAGAACACTATTCTCCCAGTGTAAATAAATCCTCCCATGCACATCACCTGTCCCTACCAGCTCCTGCCTGCACATGACTACCACCCACAACTAGGCTCCAATGAGCCTTCTAATTCTACTTTTCTGACCTGGGAACTCCCAGAGCTGCCCTCCAGCCAGGAAACTTCCAAGCAGTAGAATATTTCATGGGATGCTCTCATTCCCCTCATGTTGGATAAGACATACAATCAAGAACAAATATATCAGGTCTCCAGATGTAACAGGAATAAGGCTTTGTCAAACATCACTCCCCTGACAAATACTTCCTGTATAGTACTAGAAAAAATTAGAGACCCAACACTAATTATTTTTTTTTAACCAAATAGCCAGAAGGTTTGTTCTGTGTATTTTCACACAGCCTCACAACACACCCCTTTTCTTGAAGAAAACCAGCAATTTCGCAGCAGTAACCCCCCAAGCCTTAGTGGGATGCAAAGAATGCCATGCAGGACCACTGTCTCATTTGGCAAACACTGCCATCACATTGTTAGATTTGTTTGGTTTATATTGTCAGAATACTTTAAACTTTTAAAGATTAGGTATAAATCAAAGCAACATGATTCTTTTTCAACAGAACAGATAGTCTACCCAGCTTTTGCGGATGCATCTAATGCAGCTCTATAGACAGACACTAAGTCTCCTGGCAACTGCACAAGTTAACAAAACCACATTTACATAATAAGATTGTGAAATAAACTCCTGGAAACCAAGAATCTCAAAGCTAACAGTCAGCTCTTTGTCAATGTTAATGATGTGCATACTTGTGTGCATGTGAGTGGGCAACAATCATCTGCAAAATGAAAAAAACTGCATTAGCATTAAATTTTGAATTTTCTACGTCTTGCTTGGGTTGAAGATCTAATTACTTTTTAATACAGGTTTCTTGTCCATTTTCTGAAAAGGGAAATAAATAGGGGGTTCTGAAAAATGAAATGCATCTACAGAATGTTATTGCTTTAGCCAAGTGATTATTTTAAACTGTTTTAATGTTTTGAAAGCTTTGTCTCAAGTAATCAAACACCACTTTAAGGAGGCTGTTCATGGTATTTATGAATGCAATTGCTACAGCAATTTATTCTCAAGCTATTAACTCATTGGGTCTCATGAGTCAAACACAGGATTAGGCTAAATGAGTTTCCTGAGATGCCTGTGACAGTGAAAGACAGGAAGAAAGGGAATCAAAAAGCTACAACAGTAGAAATAGGAGTTCAGCAAGTTAAATGAGCACTTTTATCAGGAACACTGCCACACCACCATTCTAAAAGATTCACAGTATTTAAAAGGCTTTGTCTCAGATGGAAGCACGAGATCCTCACTGAAATATAGTCCTGTATATGAAGTGTCAATACCTGATTTGCAGTTTATTGGCATTTTTCACGAGACCCAGATTACAACGTCCCATCACTCTCAATGCAATTCCTCTGGAAAGCGAAAAAAAACCCCAGAACTGCCACTACCACAGCACCAAGTGTTCACAGAGAGCAAATTCTGTGCGAGCACTAAGGACTCCCACTTTGCCTTCTGAACTTCCCTGAACATGTCTCTCCTGAGAAAACTCTTGTAATGAATTTAGCTACTGGTAGTTTGCAAGGAAAAACTGACAAAAGACAGACTGAAAAACCTGAGCTTTGGAAGCCCATTTGGAAGCATTTTGAAGATGCAGTAGTAAGTTGTGAGAAATTATGGTGAGTCTGTAAGAGTAGGAAATTCCCTCTCTCCTCTAGGAAGGAGAACTACACCAACACTAAGGATTCCTGCTGCAGTGACAGCTGTGCATCAATGAACCAAACCTATGCTTCATTTGAAGCCCACCTGGGCAGAACATAGGTGGCATCATAATTCATAATAGTAAATGCTTTTAAATGACAACAGAGAGGAGTTTTGTCCTTGCAAAGAATGAACCTTCACAACCTTGGTTAAGCAAGTGAAACTAGAGAAAGCAGCAGCTTTCTCCAGGGCTGACAGAACAGATGGCTAAGGTGCACCATGAAATCAAGAGGGAAAAGACATGTTGATAATCTCTTCTGAAAATGCTCCCACTCATACTTTACTGTTCTCTAACAGACCTCTCCCTCTCCTTTCTTAGACTGCATAGTGGTAAAGGACCTCACCTCCCACTTACATCTACTTCTGCACCTTTCCCACCGCTACTTCTCCACCAACAGAGCAAAAACCACATCAGCCAAACAGCAGCCATACCCCACACCATTTATCACTAGAGGTGTAAAACTGCCCAGGGGAAGGGTGACACCAAACTTCCAAGCCCACAAGGCCTAGCAGAAAAACCTAGAGCTTCTCACATCACTAAGAGACACTGTGCAACAGTCGGCATTCCTTTCAGACTCACCAGAAAATGCCAAACAAGCTGGTGTGGGGGACACCAGAGAATTTTCCTCAGTTAGAGAGAGAAGAGTGCCCTCAGAATAACCATCACAAGCAATAAACACTCCTTTTTGTGTTTTGCACTGAGTTATGTACTCCCTCATTTCAGAGAGCATCCCTGTCTCAGCAACTGAACATCCACCTGCCCTTCCAGACATTCTGCCTGAAGGGCAAAGGAAAGCATTTTCACCAGCAGTGGTGAGACAGCGGCTGGTACAGCACTGCCAGTGAGTGAATGTGAGATGGAGCAAGGAATGACAGAAGTAAAACACCTTTTAACAAGCAGCAGGAACAATTGGAAATTTTAGGAGATACTGGTGGGGTGGAAGAAAGGAAAAGTAGGACTCATAGATTTCACTATTACGGCCAAAGAGATCTCCCTTTCTACCTCACTGAATTACCTCTGATCGTTTCTACTATTTTCTTCCTCTTCTCCTTCTACCCTCCCATGGAAGGTCTCCTAACCAGATCTGTTTGCTGGATGTTTCATGCACTGCTTGGCTAGTAAAATGCTTTTCTACTGCCTGAAATCATTTTCATGCAGCTTGGAATTGCCTAAGAAAAGAGATGATGTTGAGCACTTGCTGAGGCTGCAGCAGGGCTACCTTTACCCACAGCAGCTGGACACCTGGCAGAGCTCCTTCCCTGCAACAAGTCCTGGCCATTCCCCAGTCCAGGCAGGGGACTAGGGCCTGGAACTGGATCTTGCCCAAGGAACGAGCTACACAGGGAGGAGGAAACACCCAAGCATTTACCCCCAGGCTCACAAGATACGCTTTCAGTCTGGAACATTAAATGTAAACTATGTAGAGCAGAAGTAAGGTTTAGAAATTGAGATCCAGCAAAAACATAAATAGGTAATAAATTCAGCTGGACTAAGGATGGAATTCATGTGATTTACCAGTCACTGACTCTGAACATCAACCTCAGTCACTTCCATCCATGGAGAGAGAAACTAGTGCCAAGAAAAATGAAAGAGAATCCTTGTTTGATCATTGTTTTGAGTTCCAGAGATCAAAAAAGCCCAAACAGTATAATAAATAATAAAAAATCAAGTCATAACATCTGTATCCCTCCTCTACTACTCTGAAATGAAGCACCTATGCAAACACGTAAGACTTGCAGAAAAAAAACCCCTCATAACAGATAGAATGAAGAGGACAGAATGAGATCAGGCCAGGTTGAACCATGCACAAAATGTCAACAGAAAGGTCAATGCTTGAAGATGAAGCCACAGGGCAGCAATTTAATAACTTCCTAATGACAAAATGGGCCTAAATGCAGCTGATCTAACCACTGGAAAAGTAACAAGCTAAAAGACAAGCTCAGCGCTACATGATCCTGCCTCTGGACAATGAGAATCTTCTTTCAAGAGTTATTTAGCAAGACTCAGCAAGAACTGCTCCACGAGACCTTAATAAAAAAATGCAGCTGGGATGGAGTGTTCATTAAAAGCAGGAAGCACATTTAATGTACAGTTCACAGAAAGAGTGGACGCAGCCTAGTGTAGGGCAAACCTCACTTATCTCAGCATCGGTTTTCACCCAAAACAACTGCAATAAATTCACTACACTATTCAGGAAATCAAAGATTTAGAGAGTTTGTTCTGGACACAAAAGACAAAGGAAAGGTAGAAGTTAAGAGTCATTCTGAACTACATGTTTGTAAAGGCCCTGAAACCACATAGGCTATGTAACACTTGAGTTTTCCTAGGCTTTAGAGCAGAGGTGAAGTTAGAACAGGAAAATCTGTGTGAGCTGCAGTTACAACAATCCCCCAGAAACAGCAATTAAATCCTCACAGCCTGAGGCCTTGAAACTTAGACTGAACAAAGCATAGCACAGTAGTACAGGACAGGGCAAACTGAATTGCCTAGATATGGTGTTCCTTTTTGAAGCCTCCAACAAGGAAATAAGCGGAAATAAGGACCCTGTGATATCTGCTCCAGTCAGCATTCTTTCAAGCAGGGAGAAGCCTTGCTTGTATTAAGTAATCTTCGGTGCCTCACTGTTTATTTCCTTTAAAAAGAAAACACACATTGATGTTATATAAAAGGGTGATCTTTACAAATTTGCCTGAGTACAGAATCTACTAGAAGTTGACCTTACTTGTGCATCTAAACATATGTTTTGGAAAGAAATCCCCTTCATAATTTTTGACTTTCTTGTTGGGACAGAGCCATAGAAACCATAAAAGAGACACATTCCTTTCTTGATGTGAAAAGGGCAGAGGTGTGCAGCACCCTCTCTTCTTTTTCTTAGCTTTCTCACTGCATAGTAAATGTAGAATGGAAAAGGGTATGGAAAAGAAAAGAAAGAAAAAGGAAAAAGCTAAAGAAGCCTGTCCTAAGTATCAGGAGAAGAGACAATACGATGTGATTGCAATTCCAGAGGCAACTGCCATAAGAGTAAAGTAATGGTTTTGGAGAGGCAGTCCTGCGGCCCCTGGAACAAACTGAAGAAGTCTTATTAGTTTTTTTTCCCTCCCCTATCCCCCACAAATGAAAAACTTGGGGAAGAGCACAGCAGAGAACTCCACCCTGTTACACATGACAAAGACTTGTGGTTGAAAAAAGCCAGGGGAGATTTTTCTCTGAAGCATCACTCACAGCAATGAGGAATGCTTCTAGACAACTGCTGGCAGCAGCCTGCACTCAATCCAGCTGCAAAGGCTTCCTCCCCCTCCTCCCTTTTAATGTATGAGCAGGCAACAGTTCCTGCTCTGCACCCCAACCTCTGTAAAGCCACATTTGCTGCTGTGTTTTGCACATGGTTGAGGTTGGCCAAAGGCTTGCCCTCAGCTTACACTCCACCATAGAAGCGGACTATTAATGCAGTTCTTGTGGAAACTTCCTCCTCTAGCAGATGTTTAATGCAGTAACTTCTTTCAAGACACTCCCCCCATCACCTCCTTCCACTGCAAGAGCTTGGTTCCGGTGTCCAATGGGAAGGTACTGCAGCCAACAAACACACCTCATGTCAAAAGCATCAGGACACTGCCCCCACCTAGCAAACCACAAGCAGGGAATGCTAGCAGCATCAGAGAAACTCATGACATATGCTATAAATCATGGCCATAAAATATAAGCAGTACAAATAATATGGTAAAAAAAGGCAGAAAGGAAATTCCTGCTCTAACAGCTACAGCACAACCAGAGCAGAAACTGACTCTTTTTCTCACCTGATTGTGAATTGCAGACACCACTACATTTACATTAAATCCCTGCTGAAAGAAACACACGACTGCTATGAATACTGCCAGCTGGCAACGTTCTTGTAGAGGGCCACTGTCTGGCAATCGCATTGGAGAGAAGAGATGTGGTCCAGAGATGGAACAGAAAGGAGCATATACCCAGTCTTCTCAGGGAGATGTGTGATTCCTCCTGCCTGTGAGTTTTGAAGGTTTTCTTATATTTATTTATGTTTTAAGCCTAGATGATCTCCTGCCTCACCAAGGTGACACTAAAATAGGAGAACAATGATTGTGTAGGAGAGATCTACCTGAACAGGGCAACAAAACTTGGTTATGTTTTAACTAGAGGTAGTAGAGTGAAGTCCAGATATGGCTTAGTGCAGAGTTTCCCTGGTCTGACACATCCAGAAAAGCCAAAGACAAATGTGAGAAAAGAGCAAGATGCAAAATCCGAAGACAAAAAAACTCCAAAGCTAACAAACAGAAACAAGTGAGGAAAAGCCCCTGATGTCTTACAGGAAAGAAGGCAGTTTAAAAAAAAAAGGGGGGGCGGGGGGAAGCAGCACAAGTTTGACTTAATTTCTTTACTTGAAGAGTTTTTCCAACAAAAGAAAGTAGAGAATATGGCGAGGGTGAAATGACGAATGAAAGAGCACAGAAACAGGAGAAACAGGTTCAGTATGTTTCCCTCTACTCTGTATTTACACCAGACTTTCTGGAAAGATTGACCATATTGCTGATGTACAGGTAAGAAAGACACAAACCAAAAGCATTCTGGTACCTTGCTGGGAAATTCATTAGTCAAAGATTAACTCATTGCACATTGTTTTTCCATGTGCTTGGTTTCCACCTCAGACAGGTCACACAGCTTGTAGAGGCATCTGCTGGGATCTGTCTCCAAAATGTGGGCTCACAACACCACGTCTGCACGTTTCCTCAGGCACTTCCAGCCAGGGCTCCTTCACATACAGAGTCTTGAATTACATCCACCTTGGCCAGGAAGGCACTCCCTGAATATTTTCTTGCAATTATCAGTCATGGCTAGAACCTGATCTCATATGGCTGCCAACTAACCATCAACTAGGATTTACATACCAAGAGGTGCAAAAGGTAGTCTGAAAGGCAAGGGAGAGGCCAGCAGTAGCTTCTACAAACACTCAGTCAGACTTGTGATTCAGTCAGACTTGTGATTCAATCAGACTTGTGCTGTGAAGTCAATTAAAAAAAATTTAAAAAGCAAGAATTTGGGCTCAAGATTGTAAACCTTGGCAGCTAATTCATCACAAAACTGATCATGTGTGCATATGAACAGCAAGTTGCTACCACCTCAGTCTTAATTATATGAGCTGCCTCCCACACAATAGCAATTGACAAGACCATGGCCAACTGACCCTTTCCGAAAACGCAATTTAAAAAAAAGGTAGTAGGAGCACAGTTTAAGCTTCTACCTGTGATGTGCAGCTGCTATTTGCACAGTAAGCTCTGTTCACTGCCACCAGGTCTCATCTTTTGTCACAACAGCTGCTTCCATCATCTCATTCCTGCTGTAGCCACCTTGATATCTAAGCCCATCTCTGAAGAACCTCTCTATAGAATCTATCCCCAACACACCTGTTCCTATCCAGGCACACAAATTTGGCTTTAATAGCATGTAAAAAAACCCAAAGAAAATCAAACTGGCATTTGTTCAGTTTTGAATGGAACATATGGTCTTCTCATTCCCTTTTTGTGGTGGATCACAGTTGACCAGTTTCTAAGCAAGGATATAACTTCCCTCACAAAATTGCATTGCTGAAGTCACATACTTATTGTTTTCTAATTCTAGAGTATGAAAAAAGAAAATTAAATTTGATGATCACTTATTGTAAGGACCCATACAATACTCCCATACAGTATTCCCACAACTATTTCTTACAAGTAACAGCACAAGATACCTTGCAGAGCCTTCATTTTAATTGCACATAATGTTGCCTTTCCCTCAAACTAACTCCAAACCACATGCTCACAAACCAGTCAGCCAGGCTCCAGCCACCATGGACTTCACATTTGACTAACAGAACAGTTCAAGTTTTAGTTCAGAAAACCTCTGAGATCTAGAACTCATGCTGCAGCACAGTCCTTAGTCTTCTGCAGAGAACCATAAGCACTATTTGCCAGGAAAAAATCACCTCAAAAAGTCTAAAAGTGTTTTCCTGACAGCCATCACTAAATCAAGTTTGGTGTTTGCTCGCTATTCAGCATGAAGGAGGCAGAGGGAACTGACAATCTACAAAAGAACACTTGAACAAATGAAACAAGTTAGTTTTTAATTCCCACAGGTTTTAGTGCAGTGTAACACATTTCCTAACCTCTTAACAAAAACACCAGATCCTCAAAATTATTTCCACTTAAGAACTCAGTAACCATTGCATTAACTGTAGTGCAATAATGCTGTTAGAATAAATGAAGCTTTGAAAGCTTCTGCTTTGAAGCCTCAGAGGATATACTTCAGCACCAATGACCAGACCCCACAGTGACTGGCTGGTGCATTGCAGATGACTGACAATATTCAGAAATGATTAATCATGTTTATTTTCTTCAAATGACTTAATGATCTTTTACATACCTTTCAAAAGTTAAAAGTTTGATATTTTTCCCATGCAAAATAGAGATGAGGCACACAATCCCAACTGCCCAAGGTTATGTACCACACCAGTAGCAGTGATTATCAGGTGGCTCCAGCTGCCACCACCTCTGTGCTCAGGACATGTGAACAGGCATTCCCAAGTGTCCCTGCCTTCACCCATGTTAATGGAAACACATTTAATCACAGGGCATATGTATCAACAGGAGTTCTGAAAACAATGCTTCACACTCACCAGGTTGTGACCACGCTTAATAGCCTACACCTGTTCTGACATCTGAACTGAACTTGAACAGAGATGCTAAAAGCACTTTATGGCACCATATCCTTCACACTCCTCCCCCTGCTTGTTCTCCAGGTTTTACTGTTTACACAGACTCTATATTACAAATAAAGAGAAAATTAATTATTCAGCTTCTAATTTGCATTGCATGTTGATGTTTATGTAATTGAAAACCATATAATTACTTTATGTTTTAACATCCCTCATAAATATGGATTTTTAAACACAATGCTTTACAGCAAATTAGCACCAAAAATCTGGTAATGTGTGATGGGAGCATGAGTTACTTTAGCAAACTCAGGGAACAGCACAAAGACAAAATACTGGTGTAATGTCTCTCATCACAATTTTCAGCACGCAGATGAAAATCCACTGCAGTTCCCAGCTTTGCTAGGAAGCCTGATCAGAGTCTGGGACACAAGTTTTAATGCAAGAGCAGCAAAGAAGGAAAATTTAGAATTCAACAGTCTCATCCTTCACACATTTACAGGTACTGAAATGCTTGGCTGAGGATGAATCTCAGCTTAATTTAAAGCCTGGCAAGAAACTTCCCTTTTCATGATAATCCACTTACTGACTAAGTTTCATTGCTAGTTTTAAATCAGGCAGTACAAAATACCTTTCCCTGGAACCCTGGCTGGCAACTTGCTTGGGCTTTAAAGTCACCCTCAAGCAATTTGTGCTCCACAGTGAACACAACACACTGGCATAGCAACTTAAGTGTGATCTACAATAAAGAAACAAATGCCTTTAGCTTCAGCTGCAGAAAGTTAATGCTTCCATTGACCTAGCTGGGATCAGCATTTGGAAGGAGTGGGTATGAAGATCAGTAAGGTCTGGTAAGATACACTTTGACATTAATATCACCTCAGTTGTAACAACGTGTGTTTAGGAGTGAAGCTAATGCCTTATCCCAAGAAGTTACTCCAGAGAAGAAGCTGCCTGGAGAATCTCAGGCAAAGCAATCAGGCTCCCACATCCACACGCACACCATGCAGCCAGCAGCAAGGAGAGGCAGAAGGCCCTTGGTCTGGAATGGTTCCAGCAGTTTATTTCCAGGTGGTGCTGAAGGGATGTCCAGATGCCAAGAGAGGGTGTTGGGGGCCAGTCCTCGGCTTAAGTAGGGGTTACAACAGCCAGTGACCTTGAGGCATGGGGGCAGTGCGAAGGGCAGGTAAGGTCAAGGTCCTATAGGAGGACAGGGCTGGTCACCAGGGACAGACACCAAGGAATGGGAGAATCTACAGGGTAGGGAGACCCAGTGCAAACCATTGTACACAGAGCACCATGGAGAGGTCCTGTCTCTCAGGCCAGGCAGGTGATTATAATTTATCCTGCCAGGGCAAACTCCTACGTATTATATCAAAAGGTTGCAGGGATTCCACACTCAATGATTTGGTATCCCTTACAATTCAGTTTTCTATACATTTTTTTTTGCTATAGGATGATATAAATCATATTTTCTGTAAGACAGAATAAAACTGGAGCTATGCTAGCACTGTGAAGTGAAATCACTAAGTGAAAAAACAAGAATTACCCTAAACAAGGATTTCTCAAAGCAATAGACACAAACTGCCAAGGCCTGTTGAGGTCCTGCACTCATGGGATCACCTACATTTCTGGGGACAATTCTGCATTTCTACCTGCTCTCCTTCCTACGAACCAAGTGCATTGCAGCAGCACAGATTCTAGCTAAAGGATCATCTGACTGACCTGGAGTCACTGCACATACTCTTGTTGAGCAAATGTCAATAAAACTTCTCAGCAGAGCTTGGTAACCCTGCTCTAGGGGACTGTCTACACTGAAAATATAGGTCAATCAGAGAATTGGCTATGTACTAAACTGCTACAGAATCTGAATGGAGACTCTTTTACACCTGGCCACATTGGCTCTACTTGTGGCTTTAGCTTTGTGTAAGAACACACACGCAAGCTTTGACAGAGCTCACATGCCACAAATTATTCCCAGATACAACTGAAGTAGTGAAAAGATACAGATTTTAACCACATGCAAAACTAATTACAGCTGGGGGACAGAATTGCAGCCTGACATTTTAGGAGCCACATCTTCCAACTTTACTGTTGGCAGCTGCAGGTGGAAAAAACCAAACCAAAATAAAAAACCTACCCCAGAGTCTGACACTCAAGTAGCTGAGATCAGTTTTTCCCCCCCCACACAGGTACATGCAGCAAAACTGGTCTTTTTGCCAACTCCACTGCTGCACAAAAAAACCAGTCCAACTCCTAAAAAGAAAGAAAGGGACAGTGGTGCTCTCTACCCAAGTCCCACTGCAAACTGCTGAATGCAGCCACCACCTTCCTCAATAATTCATCACTGGGAAATCATTTCTAACCAGTAGTTACAGACAATGCCAGATCAAGATTATCAAAGGCACTGAAGCATAAATTAACCTCACACTTTTTGCTCACCTGGCTAACGCACACAGGTCTCAAAGTTAGATTTAGGTTAAAGCACTATTACTTACCTGAGACTAATGTCAATAATCAGGCTAAACAGCAAGGTTTAACTAAAAGTGCAGGGTTGATGGGGCCAGACCTGGTGGGAGAGCCATGCAGATCTAGCTCCCAGCTGGGATTGAAAGTAGAATTACAGGTTGGGGCAGGCCAGTCTGATGAATGAGGGTTAGAACTGAAACAGAAGACACAGCCAAGCTAACTCCCACTCTGCTAGTGAGTGCCTCCTAGTACTTAACCCAGGAAACCTTTGTTGAGGCTCTTCCATGACACATGTTTGCTATGACAATTCCTATTTTCCAACAAAAACCAGATTGGACCTGCATTGAAACTGCACTAACATAAGGTTTCATGTTAAATATAAATGCTATAATCATTTTCTAAAGTAACTGTAGAAAATGCAGTTGGTCACCTTACTTGGAACTGATTTTGTTTCACAGCAAGTCAAAGATTAAAATCTCTGCCTTTTATTTGGATTCCCCCCAGTGACAGCAAAACTTGGGTTTGGCACCTACAGTCCAGCAACAGGAGCCTTTTGCAGAATTAAATCACACTGACATAAATGAAAAGTTAATGCAATTCAGCAGCCAGGGCATGGCATGACATGCCAATACATACAGTGTATTTTAATGATGTTATAAACTTGTGGAAAATGTATTTCACAGGGATTTATTTATTTTTACTCAAGAGATAATTTAATGAGCCTCAAGATCAATGGGGAAAAAGAATGTCCTTTATTTTACACTTGTCTTCCTCAAGTGTAACACTTTATATCCTGTTTTTGAAGTTTTGAAGTACAGGCAATGAAACTGGATATCCATGTCATCACCTTTTTCTGAAACTTTTAATTAAATATAAATGCCTCAAAGTGAAGGTAAAAATATCTGGACACAAGCATTCAGAGCTCACATTTCATGTCTGCACAGGAGACAGGACTCTGTGCCTTTTCAGGCTCAGTTCCCAGATATTCTCATCAGCCACTTGATGAAAGAAAAGTATCCCCGCACTTCCTGTTTTTGTAAGTAGCCTGAGAACTGCAATTTCAGTTCCAGCAACAACAACAACAATCAACCAACCAAAACTGAAAATCATGGCATTACAATAAAAGTCCAATGAGGAACTCCAGTGAGACCGGCATTTCCATGATGGGAGTGAGCTGTGCCTTGAGAGAAGGCATTCTGAAGTACATTTGTCTCCAGAACATACTTAACACAAGCTGGAGGCACAATGGAAGTTCTCTGTCCTTACTGTCTTCAAGGAATTGCTTTCAGGTCAAGATGATTGTTGCCAGATCCTATTTTTCTTCCCTATTATCCCTGATAAAGCTGTTGGTAAACATGGTGATTCCCAGCTACACAACACCCCATCCAAGATTTGACCTAGATCATAAAACTGATTTTTACAGTAGTGAAGTCATCATTTGCTGGTAACTTTGAGCTTGAAGCCATCAAAGGTGAGCTGAGCAGGAGATTAGGTGAAGAGTCTGGACACCTCCCAGTTCTAGAAACACCTTTTGAAGTTATTTTGTTGTCCATTTGAAGACTTGAAGTCATTGCTTGTCTATTACCACATTATAGTTTAATAGAACATCTGCTCTCCAAACAGGGGCAGCATAACATTTTGGCAGCATGTCTTTTACTATTCTGCCAAAATGACAGGCCTGTAGAAGCAACATGCTGGTCTACAAGGAGACTACTCCTCAGCTACACTGCCTGTTCTGCAACAAAACGATGTCATACTCACAAGCTCAGGGAGCTGAGAGACATAGCAACTCAAATCCACTTGTACCAGCTGTCTGGACCTCCCCCTGAGATCCCCACATCTATTTTAAACTGCTTTAATTCCAAAGCCTCTATGCACAGTGAAGTAAGAATTCCTCTCTCGATCCCACTCAGAAGATACCATGTTTCTGAATGAGTCTGGGCCCATCTACAGTAATACCTGGATTACTATCAGCTGTTCTCATCAAGTGATCAACAATCCATTTTACAAATGATGGCCTGCCCTGGGAGGCAGCACAGACCACCGAGTCCGCGTGCTGCTGAAATTAACACAGAGATGAACGCACCAGTCACCTGAAAGGTCAGTACCAATTACATGCACACCTGCCTCCTGTAGCTCACCTTACCTGTTAGCCCCCATGCAAATGGATCCATTGTTTTCTTGACAAGAACCTTCTCAAATAAATAATCTTTTGAGGAGAAAAAAAGGGAAAAACAGGAAGCATGGATTCAGGGAATGGAGGAACACAGGAAAGAAAAAATTTACAGCTAACAAAACCATTTCCATCTAGCAAGTATTACAAAAGAAGGATATTAGAGAACTAAATATGGTCAGGCAAAGCCTTCATTTAATAAAACATTCAGTGACATTTTATTTGTATCCTTCCTTATGTTTCTGCTTCTATTCAGTCTGCCTCTGAGTATTAAATTCCTGCTGCAGGCTGAATCCAGGCTAAGATTATGCACAATAATTGCAAGTTGAGCTTCAGTTTACAGACTGAGACAATAATGAGTCAGAGAGACTCAATAAAATCCTGTACACAGACAGATCAGACTACAAAGCCTTGGGATGTTTAAGTGATACCACAGCATTTGGGAATTTTGGAATTTCAATTTACCATGTGCAAAGGGCTAGTTACAAACTCCATACGGAGTGGGATGTTCTGGAAGCTATTTGTATTTCATAAATTAGGTTTTGTGGTAGTTCATTGAAATTTAGTGTACATCTGTTCCACTTAGCTGTCAGTTCTAAAACCCATTTTGCATTGCAACTCAATCATGCAAACATTATCAATAGCCATAGTGCTTACCTCTACAGCCAGCCCATTTCCAGCTTTGCCTATAAGTTAATCCACAAAGAAATTATCATTACAGAATTCATATAATCACATAAAAATTCATTTTAGGAAGTCAAAATTTTGAATTATTTTCCTCTTATTCGACACACAGTCAGATTTTTTTTACTATGCTGACAAGTTTTGTATAAGCAATTTATAAATGCCCCAGAGAAAAGAACAGAGACTTCTAAAACTGTGTATGATTCTAAATCTGGGGGTATATAAAAATCCTAATGCAAATTCAATAAAAAGATATGCAAAAAATAAAAGGACGAGGTATCCACATGGACAGCAGTGGACATTACCAAATACACAGGACAAGAATTACCTTCTGAACACTTGCAAAACATTTGGTTTATAACTTGACCATAATGGTACTGTTTACAAACAACTGCAGAGCTAGAATTTCAGGAATATTAGTGAAGTCAAGGGCCTCTCTTCACAGCAGCAGACAGAGTGAATACAGACTAGAAGCAATAAAACTCTCTTTCCTAGGCAACGGAGTTAAAGCTAGTAAAGGTATTTAGCAATTTAGATGGAAAGAAAAGAAGGACCATGAAAGAAAAACGAGTTTGAATTAAACTACCCGGTATGCTTTTGTTACGTTGAAGTCTTCTAAACTAAAAGTACAAAATGGAGGAAAAGAAGTACTGTGAGGACATACTTAGATTTAAAAAAACCCAAATCAATTAAGAGAATAAATTAAACAGAGTCCTAGAGCTGAACAAATTTACATGATTGTTGGAAGATACTGAGGAGGAGTAATTCCTTTCCAATTGAATGGATGCCTGTCACAGAACAGGAAATCCCCCCAGCAACAGACAGGCCTGAGGAGTACACCCAGAGTAGACACTATGAAAGATTCAGATTAACACTGTCAGCTAAATGGAGGCATAGGAGAAAAGTGTGGGGGGGAGAGGAACTTTCCTCTCAATAGAGATCAGTTAAGCACAGAACAGGAGCAGAAATTTCTAATCGCTGCTGGCGTTGTTAAAACCAGAGTAACACCCTAGAAAGAACAATTCTGAAGTTATTAATATATTTGGCTGGTGTGGATAATCCAAGCAATTATATCCTCCATCCAATCCCAAGACTCAAGCACATTCTTTGATGAATACATCACATTCCAGATTAAGGGAAATATTTTGCCATACTACTTCACTGCTGGAAAACGGAGACGACCAAAGTATAGCTGGGGTGGGATTAAAAGAATCACTGAAGTTTATCGTGGCAGTGACAAGAACTACAGATAACTTCTGTGAGGAATTAGAGAAGAATTTTTTTACTTGCTGCTAAATTGGCACTTTTTAATCTGACGCTTTCCTCATGACATACAAACCTTTGTAAAATACACAACACTCAGTTACAAGTGCTAAGGAGAAGGGAGGGCAGGAACGTCCTCTGAAATTTGATCTTCCTCTCATTTTTGCAACTAAATCATGGATCCCTCCCTCCTCTCAAACGAATCTGCTCTTATTTGTGACTAAAATAAATCTTTACAAATGCACATCTTCAGGTTCATTTTAAATTGCAGCATGCTAGCAAAGCTGTTACTCATCGAGGATGGCACATTTTGAAGTGTTCCATGTCAAAGCTGGGTCAAATGTTTTTCAGTAGGAGGACACATTCCTGTTTACCCAGTCTGCAGAGTAACCCTTCTTGACTGAAAAGATCCTTATGCATGGAGGAGTACCTGACACAAACCAAACCGATATGCTACTGGAGCTTTGCAGTAATGACAGTAAGATAAAGGAGGCCTTTGAAGTTCATGGAAGAGCAGGAAGAAGTGATAATTTAAAAAGCTTGTCAGTATACCCAAGAGCAGAAGGAAAGCAAAGTATCAATTAATAATTCACACTTCTATTTCCCATGTTATCATAGTATCTCAAAACAGTTTGCAAACATTGATTAAGTCTAATGACATGCCCCTGAAGCAGATAAGCACGGCTGAAGCTCTATTCCTACCAGCCAGGATGGCACTCTGGGAGCATTTCCTTCAGCTGATCTATGCCCTCTCTTTCCCATCTGTTAAATGGTGATAATGACTCTATCATGCAGTGGTTCAGAAGCTTAGTAACTTCTAAATCAACACATTTACAGATAAAAAACCAGCACAATCTCATGTCAGATTACACTCAATTACACTGAACTAAAGCTACCACATTTGACAGAACATAGCCAGTGGGAAGAAACCCCTCTATCTTCATTTTATAACACCCTATAGATTTGCCTTGCTCTGTCCCTGAGTACCCAGAGCACTTGAGTTCTAGCTGGTGACCATGATTCTTGGGTACTGTGTTAACATGAATACATTGTAATTACAGTAATTAGATCTGCTGTAGAAAGGATTGTGAGAAATTAAAGACTGTCCACAGTACCGTCTAATTCCTAATTAACACAAAGTAGTTGGTGTTTCTGCAAGCCAGGACAGACATACCCATAGCTGCAAACTCCAGCGGGAATCGTCCTTTATATTTAGGTAGTTGAACACATCACACTGTTTTGATCCTAGCTTTGAAAGACAGGTACCCATGCAATGTCCACTTACAGATGGTGAAACGGCCATTCAGGGAGGCTCTGAGCTGCCAAAGGGAAAAGCCAATTACACAGGCTCCCCACAACCAGCATTTCACTTTGGGAACTCCTCATTCCCAACCCCATACTTGCACCTTTTTTTTAAATTAGCCTGCAACTACAGCTGTTCTTGTCCTAATGAAGAGAGTTCCTTCTTCCTTGTTTGGGCCTCTTTCACACATATAATCAGGAAGAATTACTTTGCTTACCCTCTTACTAATCTAACATTTCCAGAAGGACCAAATATGAAGATAAAAGTAACAGCTTCATGAAATACAGCTCTTTTCTTCTCTTGAGCCTGACAGTTCCAAAAGCAGATTGTCATGACAACAAACAACCTGGAGGCAATCCAGCCAATTATCTGCCAAGGAAGCAGTCATCCCAGCCTAGGAGAATAGCACTGCTGCTTTAAGCTTCAGAAGCAAAAAAAAGAGAGAAAGCAAAAAAAACCCTTACCACCCACATTAATCTGATTAGGCTGCCTTAGAGCTGTAGTGAAGAACAGTCCAGCCCTGGGCACACGCTAGGCCTTCGGCATCCCTTTTGTCCTGCTCCTGACAGAGAGCAGGGGCAGGCCAGACCCTCTCCAAAGCTCTGATCCGAGCACAGCTACATTCCCAGGCTGTGATGTAGCTCAGCACCCAGAAGAGTTACCAAGATGACCCCTCCAACCTTTATATGTGGAGCCAAGGAAAGAGCTCATAGGTTAGGCAGATGTATGACACAGAAGAGACTGTCAGACACCACTGCTATAAACCCTGTTTTGTTGGCATTGCTGTTGTGTGTTTTTCCTCTTCCTCTGTGAGTTGTCAAGAATATTTATCAGCATCTTAAGCTCAAGATTATTTTATTTTCCACAAAGGATTAATTCATCAGTGCAGATAGATAATAAAGTAATTCTCCCTCAATTTCACTAATTACATCTTCCTTCATATACTGCCTTATCTCTCATCTGTCCTGCTTTCTATAGACTGAAGCACACCACATCTCCCCTGAAAATATCCACTGTCTCCTGTAGTTTTTCAACTCTGGTGTCTCGGTAGTAACTCAGAGATTAAAATGTTTAGCAGCAGATGTCCAATTCACACTGTTTGTTAACCTCAAGTCATTCATATATTCTTCAGGTTTTATAAAATACTGTGGTATCAAGTTACAGAAAACAAAACTGAGAAGCACTACACGTAGACTTGTATGATAGGTTAAAAAGAATAAAAATGTCACTGTGTTTTGAGATTCTCCGAAGACTCAACACACAACAATTTTCAAATAAAAATTTTCTTCCCCATCTTCAGCGGAAGGGTAGTAATAAGTGCTTTCACTGTAGACCTGTCCTGCAGTTAAACATGTCTTTCAGAAGATAACTGAGCAATGAAGATCTACAGCTTTAAGCAAAAACAAGATTTTCTCATCTGGTAAACAGAGAGATTCACTTCCAACTCTGGTTTTACTATCAACCCCCCAGGTCCAATCCATCTTACAGAAGCACTAAATGGATTTCCAGCAACTTCAGTGAGCATTGGATCACAGATTACAAGCACTTCGTGCAGAAGTGTGTTTTTACTAACCTGAAAAAGATACCACTCTTCTGAGCCCTGAGAATGCAAGGTATGCATGTGCACACTCTCTACACATTTCACTCTCACTCTCTGCAGTGCTAGCCAACACAGAACAAGCCAATAGAATCATATTTTCTGCTGAGCCTGTTGTGTGTTGAGTTGGTGTAATAATGCAGAAAAGATTAAAACCCCTGTGCCTACCTTGAGGGCTTTCGCAGCTTTCTTCATCGCTGTTGTCCTGGCAGTTATTTTGACTGTCGCACACAAAGCTTTTATCAATGCAAAGACCATTTTTACAGTGGAATCGGGCCGTAGAGCAAAGCAAGGGATTTGCTGCTGCAAAAAGAGAAAGTGAGACCTTTCATGAGGAATTCTCTTGCCCAGGCATTTAAATAGCTGATAAGCATCAACCACAGGTCACAATGCAACAGCTGGTCAATTCACTGGGTATGTGGGAGTAACTTGGCAATCAAACCAGCCCTGGCTCTCTAACTATAGAGAGCTGAAACTTCTAATTTATGCAAGATTCATTACAATTAGCAGAGATTTAGCCCACCCACAGTTGTTGATAAGCCTTCTGTTCATTTTCATGAGAGCCCAGTCATGATCACTGTTCCACATTTGCTCACATTGAAGACATATGGAGAGTAGAACTGCCTACCATAAACACTGTCTGTTGATTCCCATTACAGAAGACTCAGTTTAGCTGAAGTTTCGTATTATAAGACAACAATTCTGACTGAGAACTGCCAGGCAATGGTTTATTTACCTCTGATTCTCTTCCCCTATTCTCCTCACTATTTTGAATGGATACAACTGCAGTGTTGAAATCTCTCAGCCTCTCACAGTTGGAATTTCAACTCCTTTTTAATGAACAATTTTTGCACCCTTCACATACATCATATAGAACCATATCCTTCAACACAGTCATCAATTAGCTGAGATATGCATAATTTAGCTGGTTTTAATCTACTCATAAATCTATCTGTGTTCTTTAATACTTTTTGGCATTCTTCTCTAACTCCAAACTGGTTTTGGTATTGGGGTGACAGAAACAGAATGCAACTTTCCAATTGAAAATCCTGAAAAGGCTCCTTAGATGCCCTGTGTACTTCAAACTGCTTCTCTGCCACAATAACAAATTACAGTTTCCAAATACTAACTGGCTTCCATTTTTTATTCTTTAAAGTAACAGCTACATTAAAAGAGTTTTTAAAAAATAAATAAAAAATAAATAAAATATTTAAGTCTGCCCTGGATATAACCAGCAGGACAAATAGTAACCAATCCCAATTTCTTCAGCTCCCAAAGAGCTTGTTTAGCACAAACATGCTAAAACTCCTTTGGTTTGAAACTGCTGCACACCTGCATACCACATTGATTTTTGAGGTCACCTTAGAACCTACATGATGGTTCCTCTTCATAAGCAGTAACTAGACATTTAGACATGCTAAAAAACACCAGTGCCTCACTGGCATCGAATAATGGGGAGATCAGCAGCATGTTATCATCAGCGGTAAAGTCCCATTGGAGCTACACACTACAAGCTCACAGGAAATTGTGTCATTCCTAATCAACTCCATAAGCTGGTGTACCTTCAGTTGAGACCTGCCATTTGTCAGTCCACCACCTTAAGGATAGTCAAAGCACTTTTGTCAAAACTTATTTTTAGTCCACTTGTTCAAGCATAACCCAGAGTAATTTCCTTAGCCTTCAATGCTTCTCTGGCTTCACTTTCTCCACAGAAGTGCTGACCCCCTGCCACAGTCCTCACAGACTCTCTAGGGCAACAACAGGTGCCACCTTACAAGAGGTTCATGCTGTGGGGGAAAGCACACCAAACACCAACAAGAAAGGCAAGTCCTCCATGAAGGAGACAGTGATAGATCACTCTCAAGATTGCCACTTTTGTTATCTTTGAAAGCTGCTGTTTGTTGTCCTCATCCTGACCTTTAAAAGTCATTGAAAACAAAACCTCAGCATGACTCTGACAGGAGAATGAGCAAATATTTTGCTGCAAGCTTTCACCTAGAGACCCATGCTTTTACCAGCTCTTCATAGTAACAACAGAGCTGCTGGATTCAACATAACTTTTCCCAACTGCTATGACATATCCCTGCTAGACTTACAGGGATCTGTGCAGCCACACGCAGAGGGTTTAGCCCAAAACAAGCAGTACTTTAGATCATCACTCTGCTACAACTTCCCTGCTGCTGTACATTGGCAGGCATGTCTGGCTTCAAGAACCTGCCTCTCCTTCCAAGAACCTGTTTCACTAAATATGCCATTATTTGCTTTTTTGTTCTTTGAGAATATGTATAAACAGAGAAACCCAGATGTGCTGATGACCAAATACATCATACTCTTCAGTGACAAGAAACAGGCAAATAAAAATGGAACAGTTCAAATTCTATTTAATATTTGTCCAATTTGAGTTACATTTGAGTACACAGAACATACTCAAAGCAAACGTAGCTTAATACTCATTTCAGGGGCTTTAAGTATCATACAGGCATTATATACAAAGCAAGACTGAGACAGACTTTAAAAAAAAAAGGCAGACTCATTTTTGTGAAGTGAAAAGCCAAGGATCATCTGGGTCATAAATGACAGGGAGAATATTAGACTCAGAAACTGAAGGCTACCAAATGTTTCCTTTCTAAATAGCATCAATTAGTTGAAATAAGCAGCAGTGCCCTCACTTACTGCAGTTCTCCTCATCGCTGCCATCGGGACAGTCCTCGAAGCCGTTGCACCGGAAGCGGCCAATGATGCAGTGGATCCCACTGGCGCAGGGGAAGAACGTGGCACCACATTTGGATTTGGCTTTTGCTGTGAGAAGAGACAGAAGTGGGCAGAAGTGAGGGAAACAATTTACAATGGATAACAATCCTGTTGTAAGGACTACAGTCAAGAGTGCTCTATGCAACTTGACTGTTGGCACTCATGTTAGGTGCCTTCCAAGCAAATTAATGTCTTAGTGAGACTAAGACACACAAGAGACCCTCATTAAAATATTTTTCAGGCTGCAGACTCAAATAACTCTGCCTTTATTCAACATGATTTATATAAAACTGGGTGCAAAAGGACCACTGTATCTCCTGGTGCACAGCACAGCTATTTATAAAACATTAAATACTAACAATAGCATCAAAATGTGTTTAACATATTATTACAGAATTTCATTATGATCTCAAGTGCTACACATTTTTTACTTTACTGCACAGCAACTCTTCATAGCAAGAGAACACTGCCCTCAGCCAGAGTAATGCAGATGGTCCCACCATGATGCTCAAGGCTAGCACCAGTTAAGTCCTGTGGTATCGCCAGCCTAGAACAAAAAAAACTCTCAACAAAAAAAGCAATTTTACAGCAAAAATAGTTACATTTTTCAAATTATCTCGTGACTTGATGCATCACGCCACAGGATACTGAAGTCTCCAGACAGCTCTAAAGCAAAGGCAGTTTCTGCAGGAGGAGTATGCTGGTAACTGCAGGAAGGTGTGTATGGTGCAATGTGGAAACAACACTGATGGGAGAATACCAGGAAAGAAGCCAGATTCAGAGTTTGCTGGCCTTTCAAGCAATGTTTCCTACTCCTACAATAAATCTACCAAATCTAAGATGTGGTTACAACTCACAGGTTTTGAAATATGACAGATTTGGCATCACAGCAAGAGGTAAGTTTTTTAATGTGGCCCTATGGCACATCAGTACACCAACCTGCACAGTTTTACAAGGCCAGGACAAGGTCATGGACTATCACTGTACAGAGGAAAAAAAAAAAAAAAAGTATATCTAATAGGAATAAACAGCATTAATTTGGAAGGAATCCTCTCTTCCAGGATTACCTACTAAGTACAGCTGTAGCAAAGCCTTCTTCCATCACTCAACAGAGTGCATATAAATTGTTTTAAACCACATCTATAGTAATTCTTGCTTGCTTAAGTGTCCTCCAAAATGAAATTCCTGCAGTTCCTCTCTTACATATTTTTCTTCATTTTATTAGTAGTTTTCAATTAGAATTATGAAGTATAAAATAAGATGTATCACTAAATTTCATATATTCAACTACCACTTTTTCTGAAGAGTATCCAAGGTCCACTTGTGGAAAAGAAAGTGAGGCATTACTTTGCAGAAAAAGATGATAAATTATCCTGAAGTAGCCACTGTGCTTCACACCTCTGGCAATAGAAAACCATCAGCAGAGACATTTGAGTTCCTGCAATTCTTCACACAACTTCAAAGCGCAGTTTCTGTGTTAAGAGTTCTGACACAGACTGATCTCGGCTAAATAATTCAGTAACCACAAGGTGTGAGGCACCATCATACTCCCAGTCTTTAAACAAAGGCAGCAAAACAGCCTCAGCAACAGATTCAGTGTCATCAAAGCAAGCAGTCTGTATCAATGCACTAACAAGCCAGCCAAGATGCTGCTGGAATAGAGTGATGATAGCACATGTATGTGAAGAGGTGCCCAGTGTTTCACATGTTTTGCTTTTGTTGTTGTTTTGCTGTCTATAAAAGCTAACATCTTTCTGAAACCATATAGTGAACATTCCCCAAGTACTTCCAGACAACTTATTTTTGAGATGTATTTTGAGCCAGCACAGTTCCAGAGGGGACAAAAGGAAGAAGTTCCAAGAGTTTCAACAAGGAGAAGAAATAAGAACAAGGGAAAGCAACTGTGCTTTTGCCTTTGTTAACATTTACTGAATCCCATTTCTCCAAGCAGGTTTACTTTAGTTACTTGGGGTCTGAATTCAGAGGCTATCAACTTCCTGGCAAATCATACTCAATGATTTTCTTTGTCCTTTCTGAAAATCTTGACAAAGTAAGGCTTCAAAAGTAGTTACTTCTAACATTTCTAGCATGGACCATTCTCTTACTCTTGTAGCCTATTATTCCTGACAGATTTCAGACTGTTGAGTCGTCAAAACCAGAGCTTCTGCCCTCTGAAGAGGAGAGGTCATGTGGCTGCACGTTTCTAAGCAGAGGGAACGTGCAGCCAGAAGTGGTGGTGAGCGCTGCAATAGCCTCGTTTCAAGTATGACAGGCACATCCTCGGCTGCTTAGGCCCCAAAGAGTACAAAGCTACCATTGTAAAGCCATAAGTAATATTTAATGTTTGGCCACACCTGGAAGAAAACCATGCTGGAATGCCCAGGAACACAGTCAAGTTTCTGGAAAACAAACTCTT
Organism: Acrocephalus scirpaceus scirpaceus; assembly: GCA_910950805.1. Lineage (NCBI taxonomy): Eukaryota > Metazoa > Chordata > Aves > Passeriformes > Sylviidae > Acrocephalus > Acrocephalus scirpaceus. The sequence goes on from OU383780.1 coordinate 43,775,685, forward strand.
TCTTCTGTATAAAGCATACAGATACCCTACCAAAAAACAGGGAGAAACCATTCAGTTCAATTATCTAATGTAAGTATTACTTAGATAGTTATGTAATGTTTAGTTAAACATTTTATCCCCAGACATTTTTCTGTCTTCTCCTCCTCCTCCAGAGACAGAAGCCAGAGAACAAGAAAATTCTGTTTTAGAATAATTGTTCATAAAAAACCCACATATTAGTAACTACAGACCAAAAACAAACAAGGAGCTAAACACCTTCAAATTATCTCTAAGTTTCCTTTTTCTCTTGTCCACTGATTTTATTTTTTTCTAACTGGTGGGAAGGAAAAAATAACAAACAAAACCCAAATGCAATTCTCTATATTTGCAACAGACATTATATATAAACCAATCCAAATTCAAACTTATACTTACATTAGAGACCCTAGGAATATAAAAGAGCATTTCAACCACCAAGGTGATTCGCTAGTCACTCAGTTGCTTACTAGACACAAGTCTTGCTCCAAAACAGAGCTTAGTTTTCCAAGTTCCAATTCCAGACACAAAATGCATTTTTCATATGCTGTACACAAGTGCAGGAAAAATGAGAAATCAGTAAAGGCTTAGTCCAAGTCACGTCCCCTGACTCTGGAGAACTCCACTGAGGAATTTCAGCTTTATTTTCCATTTGACATCCTTCTTGTCCCCTGGCATATTTTTCCCAAGGTTTTCAAGTAAGTGTTTTTTGGTCACTGCTCATAAAGTTCCTATGGAAAGGGCAATCATTTCTTCCAGAGCAGTAAACTACCTTCCCATTCTGCAGGATCTCTGGAAATACCCTAAACATGAAGGGCTATCATTTTCTTCAGGTCTTTGGTACCTCAACAAGTAACAGTTATATATACCAGAATCATGACAGCTTACAGCACATTCAAGTCATGTGCTGCACTATGCCAACATTCATCTGCAATTCCAACTTCCATTACATGACTTTTACAAAAAGTTTTCCTCTCCTTTGCTCATCATTGTGTTTTCTACTGCACAGGTTTCAAGTTTTCAGGCAGATCTGTATGAGAAAAGCTTTATGTTTATCTAACAGCAGCTATCTATTTGGCTATTTCGGTGATTTCAGCTTCAATAAGCTTTCAAGGACAGCATTGTCTTTGCAATCTATATTCTTCTCTGCTATGCTTGGTTGAAACAGGCTCAGGGTAATCAAGAATTACAGGGATATCAGGAAATGACAGAAGAGGAATGAAAAAGGACACAGGCACATGTGGACTGTTTGACCTTATTTAGCTAAGGTATTACAACCAGCTAAAGGAAAGGGAAGGGAGGAAGTCGGTTGTTTTTAAAGGAACAGGCAAGTTCCCCTGAACCCAAGTTTCCAGAAAGGAAGAAATGGAGAGATGACACATTGGACAGGAAGGGGTGAAATACAGCAAGAAACCACAGAGCAACTTACAAAACTGTGGCTAAAGAAAGGCTACTCAAATACAGATCCTGCCTGGATTCAATACAGCAAGTAAAAAAACACCCCAAAAAACTGCCATTCAACCACTTTGTGAGCCTATGGCAGAAAGGATCAATACACTCCAGTTCCACCCTTCATTTGTTACCTACTCATGGCAGAAGTGACCCCGGACTGGAAGATTAATATGAATCTGTATTTACATTACACAAAAGGGAATTGCCATGATATTTAAGAAGAGGTGTCGGTGAACTACCATGAACTTGAGGAGCCTCCTGTGAGTCCATTACCCATGGGAAGAAATTGCTCTTCACTAAAATATTCTTTTCATCTATTAAAGTTCAAACATGAAGCAAATGGTGAAGATGGTGGCTGAGAGCTGCTGGCCACAGTACAAGTTTGCCAAATGTTCCCTCCAGGTTGCTTTGCTTAAGTTCAAAAAAACTATTTTGGCAGTTGTATGTGCGAGTGCGTGAAGTCACTCCTTATGCTACACAGAACCCAATCCTCCCACCCTCTTCTTTCAAAGCTCTAAAAAAAATACTAACTTCCCATCAGGACCAGTAGTACACTCCACTGAGCATGTGACAGTTTGCAGGCATAGCTCTACAGCAGTAACAGAAAAACATTTTGCTATCTTTAGGATCCCAAGTGTGAAACTGTACTATTTTTAAAAAAGTGTAATCTGTTTTATTATTTCTCGGCAGAGATGCACAATAACAGAGGAAAAGAAATCAGATTTGGCATCTACTGTGTAAAGTCTTATACTGTATATAGATAACGCTCTTGAATAAAAGCAATTTTGATACTCATGGCTACAATGACTTGGAACCTGATTAGAAGGTTACAACTGATCTGCAATGGGCAGGTGATTTTTCTTTTCACAGCTGGAGCAGCAATACCTCAAATGCATTCCATAATTTAGAGTATTAACTATATGTTTAACAAGATCAAGTGCAAGGTGCTGCACCCGGGTCGAGGAAAACCCTGGTGTCAAGACAGGCTGCAGGGTGAATGGACTGAGAGCAGCCCTACCAAGAAGGACTTGGGGATTCTGGTGGATGAGACTGGACATGACCCAGCAATGTGCACCTGCTGCCCAGAAAATCAAATGCATCCTGGGCTCCATCCAAAGCAGTGTGGCCAGCTGGGTAACGGAGGGCATTCTGCCTTTTTACTCTGTCCTTGTGAGAGCCCTAGAGTGCTGTATCAAGCTCTGGGGTTCTCAGCGCAGGAGGGACTTTGACTTGTTAGAGAGAGTCCAGAGAATGGACCACAGTGCTGGAGCACCTCTCCTACGAGATCAGGCTGAGAGAGTTGGGGTTGTTTACCTGAGGACACAAAGGCTCTGGGGTGACCTTACTGTGACCCTTCTGTAGCTGAAGGGGATCTACAAGAAAGCTGGAGAGAGACTATTTACAAGGGCTGAAAGGCAGTAGTAAATTTGGATTGGGTACAAGGAATGAATTCTTTACTGTGAGGTAGGTGAGGCACTGGAACAGGCTGCTCAGAGAAGCTGCAGATGCCTCATCCCTGGAAGTGTTCAAGGCCACATTGGATGGGGTTCTGAGCAACCTGGTCTAGTGAAAGGTATCCATGCACATGGCAGGAGGACTGGAACTAGATGATCTTTAAGATCCTTTCCAATCCAAACCATTCTGAGATTCTGTGACTGTTACTGTTGAGCCAGCTTATCTGCACCTTAAGCATTTCACAGCTAGTTACAGTGAACTGGGCATTAATTACTGCATGCAACATGCAAAGAGAACACAGAGCAGGCACCCCACACGATGTGGCCAACAGACAAGCCTATTTCCTTCTTTTAACCTTACAAACATTTGTTTTAAAATGTTTATCAATTATTTTGTAATCCGAAGTGAGGAAACAGAATGCAGCCGATACAAGAGCTGACATTTTGTGACAACCTACAGATAGAAGTAAACGGCACAGAAGTTGAGCATCTTTGAACTAAATTGTTGCCTTAGAACCTCTCCAAACAGCAATCAAGCAAAGTAACTTTATGCTGCTTCACAGATACACAACTCAACAACAGCTAATGATTTATTCAGCTAATCAAAACTTGATTACTTGCATGCGACAAGAGCAACTCTCCAGACAAACCACTGTGTGCAGATGCTGCATTACTGCAAAGCCATCAGTATTTTTCTGACTTTGATAATGAACTACCTTAAACTCCTCTGCTGTTGTTAATTTAGGTAAGGGATGGCACAGCCACATCAGACAGCACTGTAAAACCAGATTCTTTCGATGAATGATCCCTGTTTAACAAGCCAGGTGAAAGAGTTGCTATTCTTAAACTGCTAATGCAAACACAAAGAAAGAGAGCCTAAAATCTGCTATATTTTAAAGGAAGCAATTTTATGGTTTTTAAAATAGTGAAATTAGCCCAGTAGGAAGCATCAGAGGTTGCCTCCAATATAGTAAACTTCCATGAGTAATATTTACAGAGAAAGGACAGTGCTAAAGCAAAAAAGCCCTTTTAGAAGGAAGCCATTTACTCTTAATGGAATCTGCCGCCATGAAGAGTAAATGGCTTCCTTCTAAAAGGGTGACAAAAGAAAGCACTTCAGAGCTGAATTACTATGAGTCAGTGGCCTTTAACTCTTGCCAGACAGTAAGACCCTAAAGTAATCTTCCATGGTCTAGGAGTCTATGTTTTAGTCCTTCAGAATCATCACAAAGCAGAGATGTCAGAGGGGAGCACAACAAAATCCTTGGTTTTCAGACATTCAGTAAAGCAGTTTCTCACTAAGAGAAGGTTTTAGAAGTTACTACTCACAAAACAACCCAAACAACAACATCATACAGTAACATAAAGGACAAAGTAAGCACAATTTCAGAGTTGTTAAGTTACTCAGGATGCAAACAGGCAGGACAGAACACCACCCTTAAGGCACTTCAGTAGCAGTGCTCCTCAGGAACATCTGTGTGTCTGATGGGCTACAATCCCTCACTCCATTCTGGGACACTACCTACCTGTTCTTTTCCTTTCAGTTGTGCCACTGATTCCATCCAACTGTTAAACCTGTCCAATTCCAAGCTCTCCAACTGGGCTATTTACTGACCCCCATCAAGAGGATTAAATAATTAGCACCACAAGCCCTCTTGATCTCCCTGCGTAAAAAGTTACCAAACATAAGCAGTTATTGCACTTGCCCTCACTCATGTGTAATTGAGCTTCAAATTAAACATTCATCATGGTCACTTAATTACAAATCTTATTATAACTACTAAGTATTTGGTTGCTTAATCATGAGTAAAAACAAGAGCTAATTCCAGTTCGATATTCCAAGTTTGTGAGCCATCTAAGTGGCAAAAAGATCAGCAGCTGCCTTACAGCATCTTCCCAATTAATGCTGATGCTCATTTCATGTGTTGTTTAATATCTAGCTTTGATTTCTACCTGCAAGAAATATTCCAGGTCAACCAGGAGATGACATGAAGCAGCAAGAAACAGAAGGATACTGAAAAGCACTCAGTGATTTTGAGATGTGACTAGAAGTCCAGAAGTCTTCCATGTGTATATGTGCATCTACTACAAAACTACCTTTATTGAGAAATTGCTAGCTTTCTGCTATATATTCTAGTTATCTAGAAAAAGAGGTGTTAATTTCATTAGATTTTTACACAGATTATAACTGGGTTATAAGTAAGAATGAGACAACTAAAGATTGGTTTTGTACAGTTTTCTATGATTGTTGTTTGCACACCATCTGACAGCCTGGAATCCTAGCACATGACAATGCTTATTCCATTAACATTAATACACAAAATCTACTTTGACGGCAGCTTTTCATAGCCATAATCCTTCCAGGATGCTAATTCTGGTAGAATGTTTCTCTATTCCTAAGTTCAGGCCCTGCTGTTAGATTTTCTCCTTCCATATATTAACACATTCCCCATCAAAAGTGGTCAATAGAAAAAATAATCCCTATTTGTAGTCCTGTAAAGGATCCACCTGTCTAGAAGAGGCAAGGGAATCTTTGGCAAAGACTGGCCAACTCAGTGAGCAGGCTTTAAACCGAAGGATTCAGGGTGTGATGTCCAAAGTGGCAATGCTCACTACATCACATCCAGCTGGGGAATAAGCCAGGCCAACCAGAGAGAAAATAAATGTTCCTTATCTGATTACTGAGATGGGATCCAGAAGGAAAACCACCTCAAGGGTGTCTATGGCTTTGGTGGATCCTCCCACATCCCTTCCTCCAGGGAAACCTGCAAGAACAATTACCTCTCTGAAATGCCTGTATACCAACACACACAGCACAGGGGAAAACCAGGCAGATCTGTGTGCACATTCTCACTGCAGTTACAGAAACATGGTGGGATAGCTCACATGACTGGAATGCTGTCATGGATGGCTATTTATTTTTTAGGAAAGACAGGCCAGCAATGTGAGGTGGTGGAACTCTCTTTATGTGATAGTCACTTGGATGTACCCAGCTCTGCCTCCGGCTGGGTGAAGAACAAGACAAGAGCTTACAGGTAAGAATTCAAGGACAACATGGGTGACACTGCTGTGGGTGTTTGCTACAGGCCACCCTGTCAGGAAGAGGAAGTCAGTGAGGAATTCTCCAGTCAGCTGAAGGAGCCTCACAGTCACAGGCTCTGGTGCTCATGGGGAACTTCCGCCACCCTGATCTCTGCTGGAAAAACAACTTGTGGGCACACAGGGGCCCAGGAGGTTCCTGCAGAGCACTGATGGTAACATTTTGACACAGGTGGTGGAGGAGCCATCAAGGAGAGATGTTCTGCTGGACTTGTACTGACAAACAAGGAAGGACTGGCTGGGGATGTGAATACTGGGGACAGTCTTGACTGCGGTGGCCATGAGATGGTGGAATTAAAGATCCTGAGTGGAGGAAGCCAGGCACTAACTGGAATTACAGCCTGGACTATATGAGAGCTAACTTTGGCATCCTCAAAGCCAAAGGAATCTGCAGGAGAATCCTACGAGTTATGGCCCTAGAAGGTAGGAGGGTCCAAGAGAGCTGCTTAATATTCAAGTAGCATTTCCTCCTCAAACAGCCTCTAGACTGTTTGATTTCTTATTCATAGGAATGCCTTAAAGCAGAAAGGTGCATCCCTATGGGTAAGAAATCAAGCGAAGAGGGCAGAAGCATGAATAAGCAAGGAGTTTCTGGCAAATCTCAAACAAAAAGAAATATGGAATGTGGAAAAACGGATAAGCCACTCGGGAGGAACACAGGAACACTGTCAGAGTAGACAGGGAAAGCAATAAGAAAAGCTAAGGTCCATTTAGAATTAACTGGCAATGGATGTCAAGGACTCCAAGAAGGGCTTCTTCAAGCACATCAGTAGCAAAAGGAAGACCAGGGAAAATTCAGGTCCACTCATTTGGGAATGAGGTGGGTGCCCTGGTGACAAAGAATGCAGAGAAGGCTGAGATTCTGGATGCCTTCTTTGCTCCAGTCTTTACTAAGGCCAGCCCTTGGAAATCCTAAACCACACAGGCAAGAGAGAAAGTGTCCTAGGTTACAATGTAAAATTGTGCCCAAGGTATGTATTCTATCCCCATGAGCCGTTGGAGCCAAGATGGAGCAGTGTTTTCCTTATCTTCTGTTAATGAGCCTAACAATGCCTTGCCACATGACTCATAGATAACTCCCTCCGGGAGTTATCTCTGTTTAATGGGCCATCAAGGACCCACTGCATGACTCATAGAATGAGATCAGCCCATTGGGAGATGCTCCGCCCAGGGGGAGGAGCCAAGCATTTCCACCTGGATAAATCTAGGGTTTGGGACAGCACAGGCAGCTTTTTATCCGCTGGACTCCCAGAGGAGACAAGAGCTACCAGACCTTTCTACCGGATCACTGCTTTGACAAGACCATCTCATCTAGACTGCCACTACCACCCTATTCTGGGTTGTAGTCTGACTCTGTCAGTGGTTTTTTTGTACTATTACTTTTATTTTACTTTCTTTTATTTCTTTTTTTTTTCCTCTTATTAAATTGTGTTTCTGACTTGGAGTCTTTCACTGGTTTTGCTTTCAAACCAGCACAGAAAGTCTGGATAAAAGTTGACTTTCTCTTGGCTGAGGTTAGAGATCAGGCCAACTTGACACCCACAAATCCATGGGCCCCAACGGGATGCACTGACATGTGTTGAGAGGTGCTATTGCTAAGTCTTTCTCTATCATCTCTGAAAGATCATGGAGAACAGGAGACATACCTGAGGACTGGTTGAATTTCAACGTCCCTCTACCTTGCCCTGGTGAGGCTGTGCTGGGAGTACTCTGTCCAGAGCTAGTGCTGCTCAGAGGTTCTAGAGTCTCCTCCTCTGGAGATATTAAAAAGCCACCTGAACATGATCCTGTGCAACTGGCTACAGGTGAACCTGCTTTAGCAGGGGTGTTTGATTATGACCTTCAGAAATCCCTTTGAATTCAAATCATTCTGTGATACTGAGAATCTCTGATGCCTCTTGTTTCCTTTGTAAGCATTTAAAATGCACTAGATGGACATGTAGCGTAAAGCAGGGCACCACAAAGGTAGACTGTTACTCTTGTTTACAAGGAAAGTCAAACTACCAGATCACACTCTCAAAAAAATGCCACAAGCCTCACACTCCCACCTTTCACATAGATGTTGCCACTACTCAGAGCTATGGAGTTTTCAATCTGCTGTAATTATACTAGTTATTTTAACATACTGCTTTTATATTAATAGATTTATTATTTACCTTTTCGTTGTGCCTCTAACACCCTCCTTCATGCTCATAGGGGATCACAGAGCACTTCAAATTTGTCAGTATTTGACAGCTAGCTCCACTGTTTGTATAAACCATTCGTCTGTTGTGGGACACATCCATTTGTAGCAAGGCTTGTCATCACCTCCACAACTACACACAGACAATGACCAAAGTTCACAGCCACCTAACCCTCTGGTAAGGCTTTAGAACCTTATCACAGCCACTCCACACTTTTCAAAGTAGCAGACAGAGATTTGATGAACTAAAGGCTACAAGTTCAGCTCTAATACTTTTGAATTGTGTTACAATAATAAGGTTGCAACAAAATTCTCAGATGTGAAAAAGTGATTTCAATGCTGGAGTTCCCCTTTTAGGATCTTTTGGGTTTACTTAGTTTTTTTTAAGTCATTAAATCACTTACTTGCAAATAAACAACTAATGAATACTTATCTTCTCCAAAATGTAGTGAGCTTTGATACAAGACCACAGCTATTTAGATCACACTACCCATAAGCTGTTCACTAGCAAGACAGAATACAGCTTACCAGCAATGGTAACTTCTCAGAGATAAAAACTGCACCTGGCTAGCAGCTACAGACTGCAGCAGCTGAGGTCCCTTCACCTTTATACATGACGGAGCAGTCCAAAAACTTCTTGTAGGTATGTAATGCTGGATCTTAATCCCAGGAATCTGAAAGCATCTCTTCAAAGTATCACCCTGCCCCTCATCTTCTGTAGAATTACTCTTAGTCTACACCTGGCTTTAACCAATACTTCAAGAATAATTTTGTGGGGCTACTGAATATTAATTCAAAGTCAGTAAACTTTACTGATGGGTAGGATTAAGTCTTGCCCAAGTCCTGGCCCACTGCTGTATTTCTAGATCTCAACTGGTTTAGACAATCCATTCTGAATGGGGCAGACATTTCTTTTTAACAAAACACCACATCTCATCTCAGTGCACTGAGCTCTGCCTGTTGAACTGAAAGCCTAGTATTTAAAAGGAGAGAAGCTAGAGTTACTTTGTGCCCTTTGTTCCTGTACATGAAAGCCATTCATTAGAGTGACCCTGCTGAGTGGTTAAATCCAAGCAAAATGTCTTCAGCTGTAATAACTGTACTATCATAATAAGCACTTATTAAATACATTATAAAGATTGTAGATATCACTGTCTCTACAAGACTTTTTTTCTTTGTCTTTTAAAGTGGCTGCTAAAGCTGGTTATTTATTCTTAACAGTGTGGAAGTCATGATTTTGACTGCTCTCACAGCAATCCTTAACACAAGGTGAGGACACATCTAAATTCAGACTGTCACCAGAATGATTTGAGTTGTCAGTAATGACCATTTAGTACTAAATTTTGCCTTTTCCTCTATCATATTTTGGGACTTACAAAGGGAAAAAAGCATGCACACATTATGTGCCTTAGTATACCAACTTGTGAGCTTCCTCAAAGCTTTGAGCAGACTCAAAGCGTGCTCTTGATTGAGGGCAAACTCCATAATTTACCTTTTTTTTTAAAAGCAGCAAACAGCAACAAATCTAAAGGCTGCCTCCTGAAATATGCCCTACATCAAAGAGGGCAGGACAAGGCAGTCTGACAGTCCTCATTTGAGGCTTGCAGGCATATGACATGACTTTGAAGCTGTTGCAGTCCCCACTCAATTCACCTCCTTCCTACTGCAGCCTGTGCCAGCAAGTGTAGGAGTTCTTGCACTCAAGAGCTTCTCCAATGACAGACTAACTTCCGCAGACATGGCTTTGGTTTCAGTGGGATTTTTTCTTTTTTAAATACTTTCCAGCCCTCAGATGCAGTTGTTAAAAGAAATACCTCTTTTGTAGAAACTGAATGCAATTAAGTCAGTCAAAATTCACCTGAAGAAAACCTAGCTAATCTGCCTTTGTTCTCCAAGAGTATCAGTTTCCCAGATGAAAGGGTTTAGAGCACAGGAAAATATTCCTCACATGATCTAGGAAACCTGGGCTACTAATTGCAGCGCGTGAGTTTCATTTGGCACTCCTGTGAAAAGGCTTTCTCTGCTGCTCAGCTAGGGAGCTCCAACACCTGTTGCAAGTGAACACCAGAGGGAGCAGTAAACACTTGTCTGGAAGGAAAGCCTCATAGTGGGGATGGAAAAGATTAAGGAAAATAAGGTACAGCAAACCTCGGGGAAACTTAAAAATGGTTACGGTGGGTGGCACTTGCAAGCTACAGTATACTGCTAATCCAGTTTAAGTTCCCACCAGTGCAGAGACAACGAAGATTTACAACAAGTGTGCAGATACAAACACTTTGAACGATGAAGGCTTACTTGTGCCACATCTCCCACCCCAGCACTCCACACCCTGGCGACACCAGATCTATAAAATCTTCTGAGACTATAAAGCATTTATACAAAACCCTGTCTGCATTTAGATAGATTAAATGGACATGCAAACATATACAACATAGAAAAGAGACACAGAAGATGTGACAGAATAGGTCATGTTTGTTATACATAAACACAAAGTTCCAACTCTACAGGGTAAAAACAAGAACATAGTTAAGAGACACACACAAGAAGATGAAATCAAAGATTAGTATGCTAACATAGCTGCAACTAACAAGTAATTACAGGACTATCTCAAATGTTATTCTACCTACTTGACAAAGACAACTAAAAATGCTTGCAAAACCAGCAACAGAAGCACGGGTAACCGGAACACATTCCCACCTCACACCTTCATCCTTGCACTATGGCATGCAGCCTACCAGGTGTAGGAGTTCCTAAGGTGTTTGTCATCAGGACCCTGGCTTCAGCAGGGGTGCCAAGGGGTTCAATTCCCTGACACAGATGGAGAAATGTTCTTACTGGATCTGCTAGACACTTGGATTGAACTAATTTCTCAGACTGCCCAAATACAAGTCACAGTGTTCAGGACCATGAGCCTGCTGGTGTGAAACTGCAGAAAAGCTTGGCTCACCACACCATGCAACTCAGGACTGCAGATATTACAAAACCCTCAGTTCTGATTGCACTGGGTTCCCTGCAAGCACATGTGTCTCAGGCAGAGACAAAACTGACCTTTAGTGGAAGCCTGCTTGGCAGGTGGCTTCAATACCTGTCTGGGGAATCTTAATTATAATGGACCATTTTCATGCAGCACTTCATTTAATAAAGACATTCTCCCCCATGGAGGAGACTTGCTCTGTCTGAAGGACGATCAGAGCAAGGTTTGATGACGATGGATTGCTGGTGATGAAATGAGCTTTTTATTACCACAGTTCCGGATGTTCCTACAGATCAGCCCTTGCTAGCCAGCCCAGGAGTGTGTTGGCAGCACATCCTTACAAGCATGGATGATGCCCCATTGCTCAGACATCTATACAACCCAGTCACAGCTTTAAGCATTGACTCAGAAACCTGCTTTATCTTTATGCTTGTGTTGAATGAGCAACAGCACCAACCGGAAACAGAAACAAGTGAGATGGAGGTTTCGAACATGAGAACACAGTGCCCCAAGGCTATCCTTGCACACAGTTTTTTCTAGCCCACAGCCTACACTCTTTAGCCCTTGGATTAACATAGATAGTCACTGATTCACTGTGTGCCACTATTTGCTCATAGCTGAACATACAAATTTGGCATCTCTCAGAAGAGCAACAAAGGAAAATCCAGACTCCTGGGTATTTGGTATGTCTCTAATTCTGGCCGCTGTCATGCCAGGCACTTAGCGTGGATGATGTGCCATGCTCTGAATCCCCACCATCTGCTGCTCGTTAGCTGACAAAGGCAGCACATGCCATCTCCCCACTAGCTGCTGTTCATTAGTGACAAAAGCCATTCTGTGTTCACAATGTTCTCTCTGTAATAATCTAATACAAAGATGTACAAAGAGCAAAGGAAAGAGGAAACAGAGATGACAGAGTAAATTATGAGCTTAACTATGAATATTAGTGCAGTCTTAAATCTCAAGATGAGAATCCATCCAAGAGCAAGACACAGGTCTTGGCTCCAAAGGAATAGGTCAGCAGGTAGGTACAAAAGTCAGCACTAGAGGTAATCCATTTACCTTAAACTATTTCAAAACATGCAAGCACACATTTCTAGGCTCCTTCCATTCAGGCTCTCTTTTTTCTCAACAAATTTTCTATGTTCCATATCTGATAACAGAAAGAACTGAATGCTGACAGCATGCAACCTGACCCAACCTGACCAGGGCAAGCACTAACGCCTGGTATGCAACCAGAGGAGGATTTAGGATCTATGCAATCCCTCCAAGCTTCACAGGAAGGTCCTGTTAATAAAGATTCTGCATTTGTTTAGAAGAGCCTCAGCTTCCTTTATAGATCATCTACTCAGGTGAAAAGTAGTAGTAATAAGCAACACTTCGAAGAAATGTGCGTGACAGTTACTGGACTACATAGGCTGAGGAGCAATCAAACCGATGAGAACCAGAGGACAGGAGGATGAGCTACAAAACAATTCTCCACTGGGAGATACACTGATGATAGCAGTTTACTCAAACTACAGAGAACTGGAAGCACTTACAAAACATTCACATTGATATGGTAAATTAATCTTTTTCAAGCTCAATTAGTTGCTTGGAGGAAAAAACGAAGTGAGGTTGTTCTTCAAGAAGTAGCTCTTATGTACAACAAGAAGTCACTGTCTCAGCTTATTCCCTCCCTTCCATGCCTTTGCTCAACCCCTCCTCCCCAGATAAAACCAGGTAACATTTTTCAGTCATCACACCACCATTAGAAAAGGCTAGAGTATGAGAAGTGTTCTGTGCACTAAACAGCACAAAGACAGCTGGCATGGGATGTGTTAAGGTGACAGGTAAGGGCACAGAGGAAGCCTGGAAGATGACAGATGGTATGTGGGTTCTGGCAAGTGTGGGAGATGAAGTAAAGGCCATAAGCAAAGTGACATGGTTAACAGAGGTGGTCCTGCAGAAGAGGAGACAGAAAAGGGACAAAAGGAAGAGAGGGAGGAGGTAAGACATGAATGGACAACGTTCAGGTAATTCTGCTTTGTATCTTATTTTCTCCTCACACCCAGACCATCACTTTTCCACTTGCTGGCCACAAAAAATGAGAACCAGACCCGGAGTTCGAAGCTTTCCTGTTTAAAGGGGGATAGACAGACGCTACAGCAACAGAATTGATAAAATATTGTTGGACATCCACATTCAACTATAAGACAAATCAGAAGAGAAAGACTTTCCACATAATCACACACGTGTGCATGACTTCTTCCTCATGGTCATGCCATAACACAGCATACTCATCTTCACAACAAATGAACTCTGTAAGCAAGCTCCTACTCACACACAGACATTTTTAAGCAAGGTTAACACTTTTCAATGTGAAATAGTTGCTTGATGTGGAATCACAGACAAAGCCATCTCATGCTGCTAATGCAACTCCTATGGCTTTGTGTTCACCATTAACAGCTCAGCTACTGCAAAGCAAAATCACAGCAGAAAACAACTCTAATTTCACTGCAAGGTAACTTTTAGGAAGTAGAATCCTGTTTCAATGGAAGGAAAGTAACAAAGCATAGACTAATATGATTAACAAAATAAAATTTCACACCTATAGGGCTGCTTTTCAATGCCTTATCTCTGAGCTCGGAACAAATCTAACACCAGCTTTGGTCTGTATAAGCCCATCCAACTTCTGATTACTTTATAATGTATAAGACTGGGTGGAAATACTACAAATGTGGAGATTCAAATGAGCACTATCTCCATTCTGTTTGGCTTATCTGACCTCTTAACAGCAGGCCAGCATAGCATTCACACTGATTGCTCTCCGTGCAAGTCTTTGTATGCTAATTTTACATTTGTGAGGGTGATCCAATAGCAGATAGATGTATGGCAAGAGGAAAGAACAGTCTAATTATCTCCATCAATTTGTGTAGAATCAAAAGGATGCTCATCCAGGAAACTGTCAGCCAATCAAGCTGGATAAAAGTATTTGAAAAAACCCAGGAAGGACAGTTCTGCAGCAACTTAGAATTCATAGTTGCAGCACAGCCTACATCATTGAGGTTTATTTGAGTCTGTGGTGACAAGAACAGCTTTTATGAACTGCCATTTTACAGCTATTTATATTTTATTGTCAGTTACTATGTTTATTACTGTCTGTAATTCACCAGACCCAACTGATTTTGGTAGGGAAATTTTTGAACAGAGAGTCACAAAGCATATTTTCTTTTTACTGATTCCTGAGTAAATACCCAGTCCAGTCTTCATTAAGAAAATCTTCATAAACATCATCTAATTGTATCAAATGAAACAAAATTTATGCAAGGCAGACAATGACAACATTCTTAGAGACACAGAAACTCCTGGTGTGTATCCTACAAATACAAAGAAGTACTGTCATTCAGCTTGTTTTAAAAAGAAGAAGCAGCACACCAAAAGTCATGCCAGCAGTCTATTCAGGAGCCAACTAATGAGGAACTTGAGTCACACCGCTGTTGTCATCAGGAACATCTCACTGAAAGTACAGGTTGAACTTTAGATATTTTTATTCTTGCCGAAGCTCCCACTGATATAATTTCTGCTAGGGTTTAAACAGATATGCATGACACTGATCAATCCTTGTAACAGGCCTATTCTTTAATATTAACATTTAAGTGTGAAAAAAAAAATTTAACCGTCTTCAATGTTGCAATACAAGCCTGATGCCTTATAAAGACTGCAAAGCATTAGACACTTCATACAGGTAGTTTTAATTCTTTAGAAAGAGAGCAAAGCACACTGGCTGAAAGCAAAACTATATATGGAGATTTTTTTACACAGCACAGTTATTAAAGGCCCATTATTTAAAAGGGATGGATTTCTGTGGTTAAAGAAGTGGAATGAAGTTAAAAAAAGCAAGAGCATTTAACAACATATGTATTTCTAGTCAGGTGATTTGAAAGAAGCTATTCTTTTTTCCTTCTGCTCTATCAGCAAAGCTAATGCTGTCTTGGAAATGTCCTGGGAAAGGTAAGCTTCTTATAAATTCAGTTTAAGTGTAATGAAAACCTCTGTAAAGTACACATATAGAGAAACCACATTTGCTACAAGAAAACCAGTAATGTCTCAGAAATTTCTCACTTGCTCTAGAATCACTTGAAATTTGATTTTTTTCACTCTCAACTGGATTTCAAATCACAGCATTATGCTACAGCATAATTTTGCTGTCTGGCTAACATATGTAGGTTAGAAAATGTCATGTTATGGCTGAGTAACATTAACTAAATCTTACTTAATGCTAAGAAAAAGATGAAATCACAGACAAGAACCAGATGAGACTTTTTTAGCTCTCTAGAACTAGAAGATCTTTAGGAAGAACTAAAACTTAAAAACACCATTAGCAGATTAATTTAGCCTATTTTTTAGAAAGTTATTGTTAAAGTTCATAGAGTTCAGAATTGCATTTTGATTGGAGAGAACAAAAATCACAGGATACAGTAAACAATTTTGAAATGGAAGGATCTAGGTGGTGAAGGTCAACTTAACAGCACTACACCAGTGTGCTGAAGCAGTACATGCAGGATCCCTAAAAATCACAGAGCATCATGGAAGAATCGTAACTCAAGTCCATCTCAATTTATCCATCTTTTCAGGTACCTCCCCACATGCTGTATTAAAACTGTATAAAGACCTGGAACATTAAAGCCTGCATGTTTTTTCCAACAAGATCTAAATGAGGAAAAGTGGCAGCAGCTTTGTTCCTTCTCTCAACACAGAACACAGCAGTAACACTAGTTAGCCAAGCCCTGTGATAAAAAAGCATGATAAGGTCAGCAATGGTCACTTACGGCATTCCTTCTCATCACTGTCATCAAAGCAGTCAGGCAGCCCATCACACTGCCAGGCCCCTGGGATACAGCGCCCATTACTGCACATGAAGTTTCCAGGAATGTTGCATTCATTCGTGAAGTTATTCCCAGGCAACAGTTGGCTGTCTGCGGCAAATGAAAGAGAGGTAAGTTCATTGAGGATTTCACAAAGGCAGCAAAAGCTGTCATTAAGAAATCGGTTTATCAGTGGCTGAATGAAGATGAAACAAAGGGACCCTGACTCCGGTTGTTATTATCCTATCAGTATCCTGAGCATAGTACTTGGTAGCACTCTCTTAAACTCTCATTTTATCTGTTCTCCATTCTCACACACTATTTTGCAGATTTCCTCCTGCTATTTTCTTTCTAAAACACATGCAGGCCTCTACGTATACTCAGGTCAAAGCAATGTTTGTTTAAAAAGAACCCAAAACCTCTCTTCTTCACAGGGTCAGTCTATACAGAAGTAAAACAGATGAGGCTACATGAACTCAGCTCTATCCTCCCATGCTTTAGTCAGATCAATACTTAGCTTGCAGAATACTTTGTTGTTGTTAGCCAAACACTATACACAAGGTAACACACTGACTAATTCGTACTAGGTTTTCAATTAAGTTTTAAACACAGTGCTGCTGATCAAAGTTAGAATTTAGCTTCTTGGTGTCAATACAGTCCCCTGGCACACATCTGTCCACAGGCTAGTAAGGCAGCTGGCACGCTGAGTCTGCCAGGTGGAGGGAGCACAGTAGCAAGATACTGGAGATCAAGAGAACAGTGAAAGAAAGAAACCTAGAGCTTTGCCTTCAAGGTTAGACACAGTGCTAGTCAGCCATTTTAATTTAATTTTTCTCACTTTGTGCATTGTCTTTTGGAAAGCAGATATCACATAAGCACAAACTTCAGTGAAGGAAGGATAATGACACTCAATGGCTTTAATAAGCATCAAAATGGCATGACTTGTCACAGAGCTGGGGGGAAGATGCAATACAAGGCAGAGAGTGAGAAAAATAATATCCTTCCCCTTGTCTTCCTGTCATATTCCAGACTACTCCCAGGCAACATGCACTTGATTAGGCAAAAGCCTTCCCAGGTAAGGATGGAGATGTCACAAAAACATGTCCCCCCTGCCAACCTGCATACCTTCATGGTTCAGAACCAGGAAGAACAAACTAAGCTGACACAAAGCTTAACTATTTGCCTATAATTTATCTACTTTGAGGATAAGCACATTATTTTTGGAACTGTGGAGGAATGGCAGAACTGTAGTTGGTTCCCTCCACTGCCCATCCCTATGCCATCTTGCTTCCTGTTGCTCTTGGAGTCCAACTCCTTCCTCTCCCAGGATGGCTGGAACACCAAGGGCAAGGAAAACTATTATGAACACATGGCAAGTGCTCCATTCTTCAGTGCTGCACAGGGCAGCAGATCACAACTGCCAGCATAAGAAGTTTCAGGTAAGATCTTTTTCCTAGCTCATTCCTGAAGTCCCAGGGAGGAATCTGCTTTGTACAGGCATCTTTGGAGAACACATCTACCAAAATAATAAATTTTATAGTATGATTAGTGCGTGAGGCTTTTCAGAAAATTCTGAATCAGCCTAATATAGTTTGTTCCCTTCCTCCCTCACAATGTATCAAAATGCTCCCTCTATGACACAGGCAAAACTGCTAAGTTTCACATCACTATTTCAAGTTACGTTAGAGGAATGCTTCAGGGAGGTAGTC
This sequence comes from Acrocephalus scirpaceus scirpaceus, assembly GCA_910950805.1. Classification (NCBI taxonomy): domain Eukaryota; kingdom Metazoa; phylum Chordata; class Aves; order Passeriformes; family Sylviidae; genus Acrocephalus; species Acrocephalus scirpaceus. The sequence goes on from OU383780.1 coordinate 43,793,417, forward strand.
TCTTTAAGCCTATGTCTGTCTCAAACAATGTATTTCCTTTCAAATGTTATTTCCTGCAAATGGCTGACTTTCCTGGGGATGTTTCAAGAATCTGCCAGCACAGAGCAGATGCCTTAATGGAAATTTGCCCTGAGCTGTTAAAAGACAATGTAGTTCAGAAAAAAAAAGGTGGAAATAAGGTTTCCAGAGTCACCTGTAACTCTCCTGCCGTATGTAGCACCTTAAAGAAAGAGAGTGACAGCCACCAAAAAGCATGCCCAGGCATGCAGCTGGCAATTAGACATCTTTTAGCAGTGTCATTCAAACCTCAGTTTCATTCCCTGGATCACTGTTCTTCCCATGGAGAAACAGCAGGTTTTCTCTCTACACTGTTATAGCCTACAGCACACTGGAACAGGCTCAGCTCCAGCCCAGTCAGGCAGGGCCCTCACTGCTCCCAGCAGCTCCTGGGGAAACGCTACACCAAACTTGCCTCATGCCTGAGTCCCTGACTTTAAATTAGCAAAAGCAACAGTTTGTCCTTGGCTACTCCTGCCATGAAACACTGCACAGATACTGTGCTGTCAGTCAGCGCCCCCAGGCTAGTGCAGCCTTACAGCATCACTGGTAACTGAGTTCTGCGCTTCTGTGTTCAACCAATGAGGGCTTTATTGTTTTTTATGGCATTTTTTCCCCCTTACGACAGTAGCCGAACACATTCAGCTCAGTCTTTGTATCACTGACATCTACCTGCTAAGTAATGACCAAATGAAAATCGCCACACTCAAATAGCTGCAGGGTGAAGCTGTCAGCATTTACACAACCTCCTAATAGCAAACCACTCCCAGTGCACAAACACTTCTGCCTGCAACTGGAGAAAATCTACCCCAGTAATACAAAATTACAGGATGCCATTGTCAGATCAAGATAGGAAAGAAATACCTCAGTATTCTCTGCAATGCAGAAGTTCAGTCAATGTACTCAAGCTAGTTACAAGGCATGTAAGAGCTTCAACAGTAGAATCTAACTCCCTTTTCCACACTCCTCTCCAAAAGCAGTTTCAGGTCAGTATGGTGCTACTGGGAGACTTTCCTGATAATTTTCATAACTTTCATTAGAATTTACAAGTTCTCAGATATTACAAAACTGAAATGTCATGGCTAAGAATAAATCTCTGATATAAAACAGAGCTTATTGAAGCTTGACAAGAGAACTAGAAATTACCAAGGCTTTTGCTCTCTCAGAACCTAAGCAACTAAGGCAGTACATTTAGGCAGCAACATCAAAAAGGTGCCAGTCTCATGGCATCTCTCTCCATTGCTCTGCACTACCTTCTTCCCTAACCTCATATATCTCTCATCCTGCCCCTCCCTTCCACATGGAAGCAGCACCTATTTAAAATGAGAAGTCCTTCTGTGAATATTTAAGTGAGACTTCTTGACTTGGGCAAGCTGCTAGCTAAGAACTAACAGCAGGTCTCAGAGCCACCTGTCCCAGCTACGGAACTGCCTTTGCCCCACGAAGCATGCTGGTGTTCCCGAGAGAAAATGCAACTGGATGCATCTCAAGCACTGTAACACTTCCTGTGCAGAATAACCAAAGGTCAGCTCCTGTCAGATCTACTGTTGTTATCTTGCTGAAAAGTTTCAGCCATGATCGCCACGTTCCTTTAATGAAAAAATTTAGACCAACCTAACTAATTTTAAAAATTTCAAAAAGCACGAACAAAAACCAACTTCCCTAAAAAAGCATTATCAAGTCTCTATTCCTTTTAATAACTCCTTTAAATAAATGCCATACTTCTACCCTATTAGATAGAAGCAACATTCCAGGAACAGGTATCAAATTTTGTTACCCAGTAAGTTGTTTACAGGATTTCCTTTGTCGTATAATACTAACCCTCTCACTGAACAAACAAAAGATAGTGGCAGATCAAGACACTTGCAGACAGCCCTACCCAAGCTTTGCAGGGGAATGGGAACATGGGAAATCTGACTCAATCCAGTTTCAAAGCAACCAATACTTCTCTTAAAACACGACCTTCATCAGCTCCTAGGAGAGTTGCATGTTACACAGAGCAATTTGAGTCACAGCCAATGCATCCAGAAACTTGTTTCATGCATTACTCCATACCCAAAAAATCCATTGGTGGATAAAAAACTGTCAAAACAATGGCACATGTGGAACTGTTTTAAATGGTATTACTCCTTATGCTTCCCTCACACTTTGCAAGTCTCCTCTAATGGATTTTAAAAAACCCTCAAAGAAATCCTCAGTGCGGTCCTCAGCTCCCAGCCCTCAGGAATGCGATCTTGCTGCCCACTCAGCACACAGCCCAATGCAGGACTGTGCACACACAAGGAGAAGCAGTGTCACAGACACACTCAGGACAGACATGGAAAGGACCAAATCACATCATCATGTCCATTTTTCTAACAAGGTCCATAAAGATGTCAGGTTTTGTGTAGCCTGCCTGTTGGCAGGGGCAGAAACTCCTTCAATCTGCCAGAGCTGGCATTCCAATAGTTGACATATTTACCCTGCAGCCTCTTTGATTAATTTTGAATTCAACCCAAATAGGAGCTACATGGATGTGTTCAGTTAAGTAAAGGAGGAAGGAAAGAAGGGGAAAGTAGTCCATTTTCACTGCAACACATTGCTCACTTTAAGCAGCATACCATCTGGGCTGAATATAAAAAAATGGACTTGTGTTTCACTCTGAAGGGGACTGAGCAAGGAAAATCAATCTGTTTTAGCAGCCACTTCCAAAAATGTTGGTATCTAAATATTTAATATTCCCTGAAAAAGAATCAGGGAAAAATAAATGAAAGGACAAGTCATACTGAGCAAGCACTTCACAATGTATTAAGAAAGCAAGTCAAGGATATCCTTCACAAAACCACCTTTACCTGAAAGCACTCCAGAGAATTGTGCACATTACAGAACAGATCATTACTGATCACACAGCTCTGTATCAGAAAGTATAATCAGCAAGAGCAGGCAATCAACCTGGCCAAGGAGGTTTTGAGGAAGAAATACAGGACACTTATGTGTTCATTGCCCTCATGAACAATGCCAGTAACATCAACCTCATGGCAAAAAGGATCTATCACCAAGAATGAAGCATGAACTCTTCAGTGCCAAACCTTGGCATGTCTTTTGTGCGAATCATGGGATCTTCACAAGATACTTTCAATGGATTGCTGCTTAAAGCTTTTCATATGTGAAGAGAATTATTTTGATCAGGCTGGTATGTAGCTGTGAGGCTAAAGGGTTACTGATGATACCTCCCTGTCACACCATACGCACATTATACTCCATTCTCATTTTTAATTCCTGCTTTAATCCTTGCCAGGTGTAAATCCACACCAGGTTAGATTTAAGCACGTCAGAAATCTGTTTTAACTCTACTGAACTCTGCAACATGTTATGAAAACAAATGGAGAGAGACTACAGCAAGTCAGTTACTGGAATTTGCAGCAAGATGGCATCCAAAAGACATACCTTCAATATCTGCCAATATTTGATCACCAGTAAAACACATCACAACTTAAAAAAAGCCAGCAATATTAGCAGACTTGAACAAACATTTTTTGATCTTCCTCTGTCATCTTAAAAGACTGCAAATAAGCACTGTCAAGTGACTGGTAGGCTATTACAAGATTTGATTCCTCAGAGAACAAAAAAACTACTTCCAAATGCTTACATTGAGGTCCTGTTGTTCCTGTGAATTTAGCCCCTCAGGACAGATGTTTCTTTTCATAGTGCTTTATGTTGACATGAAGCATGTGACTCACTCCATGTCTGCTTTACAGAGATCTACTAATGCAGGTGATGCACTCAGAGGAGGAATTCAAAAGCTGAGCACGAAGAAAGTGCTTTGCCTATAAACTTCAGTTTAACATGTGCATGCACAAACTTCACTGGCAATAGAAGTATGTTGTCAGCAAGATAACACCAGTGGCATTAAGGCAGACTTGAATTAATGCTCATTGCACTGAAACAGAAGGCAGAGACAATTTTTGCTTATTGGAGAAAGTCAGGATTCACACAGTCACCCAGAGAGACTGTGGGACAAACTTGCTCAATCTCTTTATTGCACTTCACCCCTTGTTAAGATGAAAACAAGGTGCTACTTTTGAAGAGGAAGGTGCCTATACTGAATTCAAGCATGTAGGGTATAAAAAGATTGCTCATTAACAGCACCAAAAAGGTAAGGAAAATACATCAATAAGGGTGAAGTTTACTTTCCATCTCTCAAAGAAACACCTTTGGTATTACCCAAAAAGTTGTTTGCAGCTCAGTGTTCATGAGGGTATCACGTAAATCAGCAAAAATGCCAGTCTTCAGTTTGATCTGCTTTCCTATGCACTGCTGTAAAGGTCCTTGCCAGAACAAAAGAAAAGCATGCCAGTGCACATTCAGGCTGGCTTTGGACAAGCGCTCTCTTGCTCTGCAGTGAAACCTCTGACAACACCTAAGCCACCTGCCACAAGTAAAGGACACCTGCTACTAATTATCTGACAACTTAAATCCCTTTGAACAGTTTTAATCCTTATCCTCCCCTATCCTCATTTAAACTGCCTGATGATTACAGTGCTTATGCTATATTAGAAGTTATGAGGGTTATTTGTAAAGGCAGACTGACAGTCCCACTGCAATAGAAGTGCTCAAAAATGTTTCTTCACTGAAGCAGCAGGTAATTAGTGATTACTCAAGGAACTGCTCATTGATCAGGTTCAACTTCCCCTCCTTCAGTTTTCCAACTGTGATCCATGAGATGCAGTATATTTGATATCTGGCATTTTCAAGATTTAAAATGGATCAGTCCTAGGCAAGAGATCAGAAACTCCTATAGTAACTTCAAATTAAACACTAAATATTACTGAGGCAAGTCAAAGACAATGGAAAAACCAACCCTCTCAGAGCACTAAAATGGGCAGCTTCTTTTAATTCAGACAGAAAAACTACTGTGTTGAGGAACACTGACTAGTATCCAATGCCCATCATTCACCCATTAATTCTTCACTGCAAAACCTGCCTTTGTTGAACTGGAGATCAATTAATCCATCATGGTCCACACCATGAATAACACAATATGCATAGAACAGAGTTTCTTCTAAGTCTCTTACAGTGTTAATTGAAGCAACTGGCACATTCCCTGTAGTAGGTGGCTGCATTTCAGCCATGCAAGCACCTTAATGAAATACAATCTTCTAAACCATTCCCTAATAAACAACCATTTGCTTTTTCCATAAAACAATACGTGCAGGAAGTGAGCTGAAGTGAACAGGCTTACTTTAATCCTACACCCTTCATGGCTGGAGTCTATATTTGGGGGACTGGGCATTTCACTAAAGCTTCCACATTTGCTTGTCTCAGCAGCAGCGCAGCTGCTTGAGTACACACCAAAAATACATCCCCCAGGTCTGCAGGCTCTGGGCACGCTTTGTGTGGTGGAAGGGAAACAGGCTATGGGGCCTTTAACAGTGCAGAGTGAACACAGCTCCAAACTAGTACAAGTTTAAACAGAAAAAGAAAGCAGAAATAAATAAGGAGGAAGGAACACTTCAGATTACTGAACTGGGTGCACTTCGAACGACAAGCATTCCCCAACAAGAAGGTCAAAGTAAGATTGTATGCTGTTCTTATCCAAGTTAGAGCTACCAACACTGCTTCCTTAAAGAAGGAGCAAACATAAAAACATTTTATTTTTAATACCTGTGAAGGACACCAACTATGTGAAGTTTAACAAGGGCAAGTGCCAGATTCTACACCTGGGACAGGGCAACCCTGGTTGTGTGTACAGATTAGGAAATGAGAGGCTGTACAGCAGCACAGTGGAAAGGGCCCTGGTGGTCCTGGTCTGTGGGAAGTTGGATCTGAGTCAGCAGTGCCCTGGCAGCCAGGAGGGCCAACCCTGTCCTGGGGGGCACCAGGCCCAGCCTCGCCAGCCGGGCAAGGGAGGGATTGTCCCGCTCTGCTCTGCACTGGGGCGGCCTCACCCCGAGTGCTGGGGGCAGTTCTGGGTGCCACAATATAAAAATGACATGAAGCTGTTAGAGAGTGTCCAAAGGAGGGCCATGAGGATGGTGAAGGGCCTTGAGGGGAAGCTGCATGAGGAGCAGCTGAGGTCACTTGGTCAGTTCAGCCTGGGGAAGAAGAGACTGAGAGGAGACCACACTGCAGCTGGTGATCAGTGTCAGGACCCAAGGGAATGGCCTGAAGCTGTGTTAGAGCAGGTTTAAGTTGGATATTAGAGAAAGCTTTTTCACCTAGAGGTGGCTGAGCACTGGAACAGGCTCCCCAGGGAAGTGGTCACAGCACCAAACCTGACAGAACTCAAGAAGTGTTTGGACAATGCTCTCAGCCACAGGCTGGGATTCCTGGGTGTCCTGTGCAGGGCCAGGAGTTGAACTTGATGATCCTGGTGGGTCCCTTCCAACTCAGCATGTTGTATGATTATATAGCATGCTGCTGTAACACCACCCTGAGGAAAACATTATTTTTGTCTTCATAAAAACAAGACTAAAGGTTTGATGGACAATAACGCAGAAAACCTACAACAGATCTTAGAACAGAATTTACTTTTCACTATTCCTGTCTTTCATTTAACAATACACTCATAATTACTTGGCATCAGTTTTTGTATCAAACAGATGTACCTACGAGAAATTAAATGGGGATTGGGGTAAACAAGGAGATAATAAGTTCATGTGATCCATCACACTACTCCAATTCCCCAGAAACAGTCTAAGTTGACATTCTGCCCAGAAAATACTGAGATCAGGCCTGAAATGGGACAGCAGCAAGACTGAGTCTGATTCATTCGGCATCAAATTTAAGGGAGTAACAGAAGAGCAACAGAAGTGATGAAAAAAACTCTTCCATTTAACAAAAGGCACTACGGCTATTTTATTGTTCTTCTAACAATTACTAGGGGCTAGGTTTAAATTTCCTCACATGATATTCTATGCCAATAAAAAACCTACCTACCACAATTAAGTCTCTGAATCAGAAGATTTTCCTAATCAGAAATCAGAAGTTTCCTAATCAGAATCAGAACATTCACTTTCAAAGATCAAAAGCTTTTAATTGCCCTTTGAGATTTGTTTCTGCAAGGACTTTTTTTTGCAGTGGGCAGATGCAAGAGATCATAAAAGGCTGCTGTTAACCACATTTTCTTGCTAAAAAACATCTATTGAATTACCTGCATTTCAGGGTCTTCAGATAAGATGGTTAGCTGTGCAAATTCTGGGATGTTCAGCCTTACTAGCTGGGCAAATTCATCTAGGCCTTACATATGATGTAAGAAAAATCCCATGGTTGTTCAGTCTGGAGAAAACAACTGAATTCACTATTAGGTTATTTACCCACAGGCAAGTGGTACTTCAAGCTGTTCTGTTGTGCCACATGACAATCACTTAAAACACTGCTCTAATGAGAAGTAATCACAAGGATTGACAGAAGTTAACTGTGAGGCTGTAGAAGTGTTAATTCTCTGAAAAAAATAACTCCATAATGTCAGTTGCTCTAGGAGCATTTTCACTATGGCAGTGGTTAAAGTATGCTCTAACTTATAGGCACAAAAACCACTGAAGTCCTTTGGAGTTGGTAACTCATACTGGACACACTCTGCTCTTTTATATCCTAGCATACAAAAACAATGCCCAAATATGCAGCAGTACAAAAACACAGAAGGGGAGAAAGCATGCTTCAGCACAATGCTAACGAAGTATCATCTTGCCTCTTCTTCAGTGAGTAGTCCCTTAGCACTTTTAACAATATTTAATATCTCTGTAGTCTTATGTCTCACCACACAGATCAGACATTGAATCAACCTTTTCAAGTGAATGCAGTTTAAGCAAGAGCTACGTGTTACAGGAAAGACAAACAAACTATACACAGATCTCATTAACTGGCAGGCAAAAGAATGTTTCAGCAAGAGAAAAAAGCCCCAACCATACAAAATGACCACCTCTGCACCTACCGAGACCACAGAGTCCAAGTCCATGAAATGATGACAGTATGGAATGGTATTGCTGATCAGGGGCAGATCCTCAACAGTTCCAGCTGATTTAAATCAGAGCAAATAGCCCCATCTCTCTTTAACCCTGGCCATAAATTTCTATCTTCCTCTTGCTATCCAGTTGCATAAACTCCATCACAGGTGAGCAGCGAACTTTAAAAAAAAAAGTTAACCTAGAGCCTGTAGCTCTTCACCACAAAGTTTCAAGAGTTTATGTCATCCCAGAAGAGAGAGAAAGGGACATACATGCCCCCTCCAAATTAAGAACACAACAAGGACTGTAGCCTTTTCTCAGACTAAGTCAGGTAACCTAAAGCAAATACTTCTGCCATCCTCAACTGCAATAGACACCACTTAGTCTCACAAAGTTGCTTGTCTTTAACAACTATGCCACAATTGCCTCTTTAGCAGCAAAGTTTTCAAGAGCACTAAATTTCTTCTTGGTAACTGTGTATCAGTCTTCTCCAGTAAGGAAAGCTGCCTGTCAGAACCAAACATGCCACTCTGTGTCCCAGCAAACATGTAAAATGGTGAAGACTGGTTTCCCACACTGACATCTTACTGGTGTCACAGGAACTTTGCTGTCCGACTACCCAGGACTCACTCTGGCAGTCACACTGCTACTACCAGACATTTTCACTGCTGGAACTGAAACCCCTACACAGTGGGTGGCTCCAGGGACCCAATGGGTGCATTTGACCACTGCACACCCCACACTCACACTGTCAGACAAGATTTCCTTACCAAATTAACCCTGGTTTCCCATAGTACAGTCCCAAATGTCCAGGTCCAAGTAATTTAATCATGGTGCATAACACAAAACCAGCTCAAACTGGCGCCTCTAGAGAGGGAGCCTGTACAAAGGAATCCTTGTGCTTTCACACCCTCAGTCTGTGCTGCCAAGACTGGGGGTCTTCCTACCGAGTCCTTGGCTCCTGCTGTGTCCCAGTGCCCGGTCACCTGGCCTGTGTCACAGGTCTCTGTGCCCTTTGCTGTGCAAGGGTCAGCACCAGGTCACAGCCACTTCCTTGTCTGGGGCTCCCAACATTTCTCCCATGCAGGGCACAACCTGCAGCTCTCACTGCAGCTGTACACCCAGTACCTGCTCCAAGTGTATCCCTCAGCAGTGGTCACCGACAATTTCAAAGGTCTACTAGAGACAAAAAGTGCAGAGCTCTGAAAGCAACCTCACTCTGTAATAAATGGTGGAGAAAGCAAACCAAGATGAAGTTGTGATAATGATTATCTTCCTGATGACAGAGATGGGAGAGGGACCTTCCCATCTGGAGAGTTTGCATTTATGATGTGACAGCACATCAGGAGGGGAAGATAAGCTGTGGTACTGGTAATGAGGGGAGACCTTGGGCTCTGACACTATGTGAAAATGTCACACCTCCAAAAGAGCCTGGAAGAGACAGATGCATGAGACTCCACAGAGGAACCAAGCCCAAGGAGAAGGCCAGGATGCAGGACAGAGTAACAAAACAAAACATCAACACTCTTAATTGTCCTTAACAATAAGGAAAAAAACTCATAACCCTTCACTCAACAACACTGAGCTAATTTCCAAGTGTGAGGAGATTGATGACAGATAACCATGATTTTCATCTAGACAAGAGACAGATCTGCAGACTTCCCTACCCTAGGAAGGCAACTTAGCTCCTGCTTTGAAGTTTTCCCCTAAGAAAAGAAAACAAGGACACTAGAAACGTCTCTCCTGAGGCTCCTAAAAAAATCTGGAAGAGGAACAAGAATATTTTTCTAAATACATTGAATCAACAGTTAAAATTAGAATTACCAGAAGACAATCAGAGTCAAGGAAAGGCAATAGTTTAAGGAAAGGGGAGGACTGTATGAGGTGGTAGTGACAGCACACAGACAGTGAAGATGGAAGAGTTCCAGAGAAGCATCACCTGGAAATAGATGATAACCTCTTCAAATACATGCAAATCCAATAAAGATGTAAGAGTGAGACTGAAAAGAGGGCATACATTAAGACCATGTGTAGTGGGTGACAAAACATGATGCAAAGTGAACTTAGAATATCCCTGAACCTTTAAGGAGAAAGGCAGCTCACTGCTCACTAGCTGCAGAATACAGAACTGGACCCTGTTAGAAAGAACCATTTCTATAAAACAAGCCAAAACAGAGCCTGGATTTCAGAGCACCACCAGGCTGGGTTATAATCAGCCAATTTTTATCTACCCTATATATATGAAACCATGGCAAGCCACAGAGCAGCCACAGCAACACCCTTCAGACTGTCAAGGAGCTCTCACCACTCTCACAGTATCTTGGAGACCACTGCTAACATACTGGTCTAATTTAACCATAGGACACAAGTCTCTTCAAATGTCATGCCCCAGGTCTACTTGAAGAGATTTTACCATTACTTTAGAGTTGAGAGGTTTCTTTTTCTAGAAGACTGTGTATTTGCCCTTTTCCTGCACCTCTGGTCACATGTCCTCCACTAAGTAAGCCTCAAAGAGAGTTAAGTGGGGGCAGAAGATGGGGTTCAGGAATGACAGATGTATACAAGAAATGGTTATTTATTTGAAGTTGGAAATTTCCAGTCATGACTACTAGAAAATAACCATTTCAAGTGAAAAATAACAGCTTTTATAACCATTTACTTAAAGTATGGTTTTCTCCCATTCAAACCGAGCTCTTTGATGTGCTTTATACAGCAATAATAAAAATTTATCCAGAAGATAAAGTTACTCAATGTTTCCTGCACAGATTAGACTGCTGCTGCTTTCTATAAGCGAATCAAAACCAGAAAAATAAATGTCATTTGCATTTTGTCAATAGGAAACATGCTGTCAGGTAGATATATGGCAAGGATTATACTGAAGTGAGGGTCTCACTCTTTTCACTGGAGTTTAGTTTCACCTTCTATCTTTCACTTATTGTACCAGAAGCCATAGCCAAAAGCAATGATGTTGTTTCCATGTAGAGGAATGTACAGAGTGCCTTCACACAACAGGACATTAACATGGGGAGCACAGTGGGGCTGTGTAATCTTCCTGCAAGGCACTGGTGACCAATTCTTTCCAGCAAATACTGCCACAGCAAGATACCATTCCACACACCATGTATCCCAAACCGCTTTTGAGTTAGCAGTAAAATCGGGGTTGACTGCAACGTAAGTAATCTTGGAGCTTGGCTTTTTCATCAGTTGCTGTATTTAACAGCACAGCAAAAAATGAAGAATACTGGAATGAAGGTAGACAGATGAAGATTTAGCAAAAAGCAGAAAAGCTTTTCATGAGAGCGTGAGGAAAAATGAACTTTCCCTGGGAGCAATGGATGCAACTGTAGACAAGTGACTCTGGAAAGGGCCACAAAACAGAAAGACCAAGATTCAGTATGTGTGGTGTACTAACTTTCTTCCATTTTCCACTTTTTGCTCCCTGAAAGTTCTGTTTCCTTTATTTCCTAAAATCCCCTGTCAAGTTTCTCAAAAAAAAAAAAAATCTAAAAAAGGCACCTGCTTTTTAGATACATATCCTGGTCTCAAAAGAAAAAAATATCCTATCCACCCTACTCAAAGTGCCCATGAGACAAAAAGTCTCAGAAAAAAGCTTCCCAGTATGCTCTAGTTAAGAGAGATTACATACTTCAGCCCCTAATCCAAATATTTTGGGTGTCTCACTTGAGCCCTCTTGCAGCTTTCAAATGTGTTTCATTCAGATGAGTCAATCCCATGGACAAACTCAGCTAACAAAAATGAATGCATTTCCAGTTAACTACAAAACCATTCTTGCCTTTTAAGGCTTCATTCAACAGTTTTTGCATCAGGTATTCTCCACTGAGCCAAATCAAAACTCAGGGGATCTCTAAAACCCCATGCTATAACCCCACACATCATCTTCCTGGCTAAACAAACTGAAAGGTCCACATTCCTTCTGGCATCCATCATATTTATGTATGCTACAAAGTGTACATTCTGTAGAAGCTGGGGCGAAGACATGTCCGGACAGAGCGCGCCAAACTGGCAAAGGCAGTGAGGGCTGCGGAGAAAACCCGTGAGCTGCAGAATCACCTACAGAGCTGCACAGACTGGGATCAGAAGAAACACACAAGATCTCAGGAACCTCATGAAACTTTTCAACAAAACAAAAACCTTAGTATCTCAGTAAGCCAAAGAACTCCAAATGCATAGACAAAAGACATGGATTCTACAGAGAACTCAAAATGCATAGACAAAAAGGCATGGATTCTACGTACTCAGTGTAATAAGTATAATAGATAAATTCGTGTGGATTTAAGCTACTAATAAGAAGCTACCCGAGAATGCCTCCAAGATTCCAAAGTTCCTAAACACATTTACAACTGTAACAACAAGGCAGAGCAAGAAGATGGCCCAGCCATTAAGGGTGGACCCTCACTTCACAGCTCTTCAACATTCGATACCGATCTTGGTGGAGATCCTGGACGATCAGATCACCTCTCCCAAGATGAATTCCGGAAAAACTATCAAGCAACCTTTTCATGCAGACAGGACTCTTTTAGAAACACAGCATACCTGGACTTTCAATAGACTTAGCCTTAGGGTAAAAAAACTGTATAAAACCCACAGGCTGAAACCTAGCAGTGTGGCAGAATTCAGAGGGTACCTTTGTACCACCACTCTGTCCACTCAACTCTCGATCGATTGTTGTCCCGTTTTTATTGTGGCTTTAATTTGGTGTTGGAAATTTCGCTAATAAACCCTGTTATTTTTAAATTGGCTTATACTCATTTATAACATCAGTAATAAATTTTTGATTCTCTAAGTGCATAATACTTGGTTCCAAGGCAGGATACATTTGTTTTCACACAAAATCCAAACTGGAACTTATGAGCACCAAGCTCATAAAATTGCCGATCTTTTCTTCAAGCTTCTTGGAAAGTAAGCATTATCGCTGTAGTGGCACCTGAGGCTGCCCAGAACAGAGGTTCTTCAGCACCTTGCTCAACACAGTAATGAACAGTAGTTTCAGCATGCTGCTATTAAGGGTTAATTTTAATTTTGACTCTTGTTGGCCTTGTTGGCTATTCCCAAAAATACCAACCCAGCAGATATAATTGCAAAGCAGGTATTTTTGGTTCCAGTCACTCTGCCAATTTAGTGGCAACTAATGTTTGAAAATTGCAGGGTGTAAATTTAGCATAGTGGGTCTCACATCATGTTTTTACTGCTGGAGACTGTATTTGATTTAATGAGAATTAAAAGAAAGATACCACAATTTATGAAAGCTTTTCTGGTTTCTCTTCAAATCTCTGGAAAGAAAGAAGTAAGAAAAATCAAACTGTATTGACTTGATAATGATGAAAACAGTGCAGCTCAAAACTGTGCATTCTGAGTTTCAGCAGTCATTTTTTTCAAGTTGATGAGCAGAGAATTGCTAGTGCCAAGCAATGCCAAGACTTCTGCCAAGCAGCTATCAAATCTTGGTAAGGCAAAACAAGCAGCAGGAGATGTCTTTGGAATACAAGGACAACCTGAACATATTTTCTCTGTAACAACAATGTTCAGTTTTCTTTCACAAAAAAGACTTTCTTTCAGCTCCTGACTGGCTAGCTCTAATTGTGGCTCTCCCACTACTATCACATAACACATTTGCACCTTCCTCTCCTTCTCACACACTACAAGAAGTTCAAAAGACAATGAAAACTGCACATAATGGGTGTTTTTAAGGACACTTTGTTAAGTAATAAGACAGTGCCAGACTGACAGTCACTGCCATCAAAAGAGACCACCAGTGTAATGCATACAGACACTAGCCAAGGTTTCTCCTGCTTAACAGAAGTGTGCAACAGAAGAAACAAAAGTAAAGCAGCCTCCAGCCTTTGCATTTCCACGAGTCAGTGTGGCAGTGCATCACTGCTGTTATGACAACTCTGATTCTTCTTTGGCAGAACAATGTCTCAACCCACTTGCAGTCCTTACTTGCTTCTGCTCATTTGGAGTTGGATTTTCTAACCAAATACCTAAGCAGACTTACTCCAGACTTACTGAGATTTTCAGTCTTTCAGCACCAGAGCCTCTCTCACACATATCCTCTCTTTAAAAACACAGGACAGTATTTAAAAGAACAGAAATCTTGCTAAACATTCAAAACTCACTTTTCTCCTAGGGAAACCTGAATTGAAGACACTTGGGAGCAATAAAGTTCTTAAAAAGGCACCTGAGATTCTTCCCAGATTCATTTCCCTCATTTTGATTCCCAGTTACTGCAATAATTTTCTAAAAGTCAAGATGAAACATTCTGCTCAGATCTTCTGTCGAAGAGTTGCAGTCACAGCTCCCACCTTCACTACTGGAAGGCCCAGTAAATTCCAACCATCCGTACACTGAGGCTTTGCCTGTTCTCTGAAGCTACTCCATTAGCATCAGAAAAACAATCCTTATATGAGGTACAAAGTTCTGAGGTAACAGACCCTGCTATAACTTTGGAAGATTAGTTCAATATTTCAGAAAGGTTTCACATACTTTGCATCAGACAAAATGTAAAGCAAACGGAAAAAAAAAGATTTAAGAAAATGAAGACTTTGCTCCTACAAGACAGGTAGGAGAGGGCTTTCATTTAACACAATTATCTTCCCTAAATTTTCCCTTCAGTCTTTTTTCCCCAATACTGGCAAGTTACTGAATTATGTGGAGATCAGCAGTTTAGCAAAAAAATCACTCTCACAAACACAAAAAATATTTGGCCAAGAAGACAAATCCTGTGCTTGTATCATAAAGACCATGAACTTAAGACAACTTTTAATATTCTTTTTACTACACACAAAAATGTCACTATCCTTCAAGATGCTTCCCAAAAAAAGGATGCTTTCATTGCTACTATCACTAATGCTCAATTTAACAGGACAGCTGTGCCATCCTGTTAGCAGGAGACATTACACAACACAAAAAGACAATAAGCCATACTGTCTAGGACACAGGATAAGCAACATGATGAGAATGCTGATGTCACTGGCTAACCTGTGACCTCATATATTATACAAGACATCAGGCTGTTCTGTTTTCAGAGACCCCCAAGCAGGTGCTTCACAGCCTGAATCATTCCAGACAAGCCTTTGTTCATCAGTATGTACAAGGATGCTCATTATTCATTGTAACAGAAGGTAAACTCCTTGCATTCAAGACCTAGAAGAACTGAGTTTTGTGAATGACACCAACAACTCAGTCGCATTCTCTTCAAGTCTGGAAGAAAGCCTGTCTGCATCTCATACAGCTTCATGTGGAATGAGACTCCAGTGACCCTGGTGACCAGCCCAAACAAAAGAGGATAGCAGAGAGTCAGGAGAGCTTCCTTCAGCATACCTCATTCATAATTTAACTGTTAACAGCCATGTAACTGGAGTGGCTGCAGGAAAAATTACCTGTACAGTTGTCTGTTACATTGAAAGCATTTCAATTGTGTTTGCTTTCTACTTAAGCAATAGGGCTCCTCTTTATTTCAAGGGTTGGTCCATTTGGAAAAAAAAAAAAGGGATGAAGCTCAACTGATAAATAGAATGAATTTAACCTCATTTTTAATCACTCAAGAAAGGTTGAATGTCGTTATTATAGTCTTTTCCATTTTCCTCATCTCCTATGCAATTAATTTTTACATATTCAATCACAATATAGTCTATAATATAGAAAGGAAATATTTATGCACTTGTTGCTTCACTACAGATTTTGTGTATGGATATTTCTGATTCAGGTGTTTAACTTTTGACCATGTACACTGACCCATATTCTGTGAAGAATCTGAAGGTATAAAGGGAAGACTAACACAGAAAATATTATGGAGTGCTAAAACTGACCCAGGACCACGAAACTTTGTTCAAACTCTAAGTGCCCAAGATCATATTGTTGTGTTTCATACACAAAGCAGATGATACAGCTCAACCAGAAGCACCTAATATTATCTGTTAGCTCTTTGAACTATGGTTGTGTTTTCACTAGATTTTCCATGAAATAAATTTAAAAAGTAATACGCTAAGTATTGACTGCATTACAGCTGATGACTGCACAAACTAACCTAAGTGTTACCTCCACCAAACAACATCCATTCATTTCATGTATGAACTCAGAAGAGGGTTATATGAAAATGTCTGTGATACAACACCCCAAACACAGACATCCTTAAGCTGAAGATAAAAGTTCTTGCTTCCTTTTGCCTCATCTGATCACCAAGTTCATTCATATTAAGCATTCAGCAGTCTGGAAGCTCCATCCGAAAAGCAGGAAGACGTTCTCACAGGGACTGCTACCACAAGGTAACTTTGTAGCTTCATCACGGTCATCATCTGAGCGGCCATTATGAATTTTTCAGTGTATTGCAGATAACCCTGTACCTGGTTGACATTCTTCATCACACTCAGACACAACAGACCATCAATCACAGTGACTGCCAGAGAAGGGTGGTGACACAAGTTTTCCAGTATGTCCACATACCTTCTGTGTTTCAGAAGCATCTTGGCAACAAGAAGCACATGCTGACAGAGATGCTTTGTGATCAAACACTTACTTAGCACTGAAAAAATCTGTATGGCAAGATCAAAACCACAGTAAAACTTTCAATGTAAGACACAAATGCTTCCTTCCTCGACATATTCCCAAACCAAAAGCACAAAATTCATTGTGCCACTGGAAACTGGAAACTAATTACTCCTTCCCCAAGTCTTTAATTCTTCCTTCTGCTGCACCTTTGTATCACTGAAGCTGTTAACATCTCACCTGAGAAAAGCACAGATTCAAGGATTACTTTTGTTTGTGGAAAGTAAAGTTTTAAGCCGTTGTACTCAGACTTAAAAAATACTCTTTTCCCTTTCTCAATTTGCTGCCTAGAAAGGTCAACAATAAATATTCCTTTTAATACATGGAAGATCAGATTTAGGAACATAAGGCAGGTACACTGCACTGCAAAATGCAGGTACATTGCTGTGCAAAACATCCTAGCTGCAACACACTCAAGTCAAAACTCTCAGTTGGACAACTCCTCCATGGAAAACTATTTACTGGAATTAGCAGCATCTTGTGTGTCCTCCTTTTTCCCTGAAGAGAGGCAAGAGCAACTACAGACAGAACAAAGTGCAACAGGCTGAAAAGGCTAAAACTTTTTAGTTTTAATGAAATATAAATTTCATTTTGAAACCAATACTTTTTAAAGGAAGCTTGGTAAATGGAAAGTGAAGCAAGAATGCAGCAGGTCTTTAAGGAATCCCACAAAGCAGCTGATTGACATTGATATTCCTTCCAGCCCAGACCCTTTAATGAAGTTTAAAGACATCAGAACACATTAAAACAAAACCAACAAAGGGTTTTTTGGCACTGGAACAGGCTCCCCAGGGAAGTGGTCACAGTCCCAAGCCTGACAGACGTCAAAAAGCATTTGGACAACACTCTCAGGCATAGGGTATGATTCTTGGGGGTGTCCTGTGCAGGGCCAAGATTTGGACCTGATGATCTTTGTGGGTTCCTTCCAAATCAGGATATTCTGTGATGTCTGAGAATTGACTTGTCAATTCATTTTTATACCCACAGCAGTTGAAGGCAAAAAGTTAATGCACTGAAACAAACCCATCTAGGTTCTTTTAAAGAATCATGATTCTTAAGAATGTATAAAAATAGTAACAAAATCATTCTTGATGTGTGTTTAAGATAGAACTGAATCAGTCTGGAAGCTGTGTATGTTTATACAAAAAGAACAAAAAACCACCCCAAAAAACAAACTACATATTTCCTTTTAATGCCTCCTTGTCAAACCAGACTCAGATAAAAGACATGCTCCAACAGACTGTGCACTGGTATTTATGATGCAGCACAGTGTTTGAAAACATTTGGAACTGTCAATCCCTGCACAAGTGTTAAACAGTTCAGATTCTGCAAGGTAAGGCAATGTCCCAAATTTTAACAAAGTGACCAGAAAACATATGAATAAAGTCCAGTTGTAGCTATTTATCTTTGAATCTTCATCTAGGAAAGTAGATGAAAGATGCTTGCAATGTTCTAGGGTATAAACTATATAGATTAATGAATGCTCCTTCCTCATCTCTCATTTCTACATATGAGTGTGATACAGCCCCACTTCCTCATTTGTATTTTAGCTCATATCTTACACAGAACAGAGACTACACTATGCTAATAAAAATAAGCACCACATATTTTCCAGGACATCTATTTTAAAGTTACCCTCTCTAGCATCCAGAAAAGAAATCTGTCATTACTCCACCCTAGGAGACTGGAGGCACTAACTTCTTGCTATCAGGAAACAAACACTGGAAAGAGAACCTGCACAATTCCAAATCCTCACCTACTACTCCTCACTTTAAAAAGTAAAACATATACAAAACTGTTATCCACTCCCAACCTAAATATTCCCATTATAATGAAAAGCGATCAGAAATAACACATGTGATTCAAAGTAAGGATATAAAAGGGACAACTGAAACAGCCTTCTCACACAAGCTTAGAGACAACAGCACTAGACAAAAGCAGCAAACCTGTAAGCACTTTGAGCACCAGCAAGAGGAAAAAAACAAAGAAAAGAAGTGGCAGTGTGTCACACATGCAGGGCTGAGTCCTCCAAGTTCAGCCTGTCTGAGTTTCAGCCCTTCCTAGACTTGCTGCTTTGCTGATGCTAAAAGAAATCCACCACTTCATCTGATGCTGTTTTCCCCATTCTTTTTGTAAGCTACTCCAATTTTATTGTGGCTTGAGGGCAAAGCATTCATGGAGGAGAAGGAAAAGGCATGTGCACAACAACCTCATAAAACATTGGCAAAAGTAGAGAAGTGGAACTGACAGTGGCAACTACCACTTCCTAGCGCCTTACTTACCAAATCAATCGGCAACCAGCTCCAGCAATTAAGTGATAATGAATTATTGATGACACTCACTTTGGGGAACTGAGCACTTACCAGCATTTATGAAACTAAAGAAACTGAGGTGTGTAAGTGCTAGCCCCATTTCGCAGACGGCACAAAGCCAGGCAGACAGCAAACAATTCCGCGACATTATGCCTTGCCGAGGGTCACTTATCTCTAGCATGTTATCTCAGTTCTGTTTGTACACGGTCACACATCACCTTGATTTGTAACATATTCCTGCTTCAGAGAGGCACAATGAACGCTCCAGGTACAGAATTCAATAATTTCAGTAACCACGTTCTACTACCTTTTCAGAGGTGGGGAGAAAAAGGCTGCTCAAAGTAAAGGGCAGCAGTATTGCAGCCAGGGAAAAAACACTTTAAAATGTGATCTACAACATATGTTCAGTGGCAGAATTTGCCCTTGAGAAAGCAAAGAAGGTATTCAAGCCCTACTATTTCAAGATACTTTAGGTCTGTGCTTAACATGTCTTTAAGTTAGCCAACTTTTTTTGCCAATGCAAATATATTCAACTAGAAACTCAGAAGAAAGCCAAGAATTCAGTCTTGGATTTAAAACACTCTTGCCAGCCACTCAAGGCTGTCAGTAATGCCACACAGGAACATTTCCTATCACTAACACATAAAACTGATCTAGGAAAGAGAACTCGCTCTGCTGCTACTACACTTCACACCTGAGCTTTCCAACTGATGCCATTATCTATTTATACCATTAAAAAACAAACAGACAAAGGAGGATGTGAGCATTCACTGCACAGTAGCCTGCCCCTTCACATTTTTTCATCAGACTTAGCAAGCAGACAGGCTATTGTCTACATGCACTTAAAGGTAAGACTCTCACACCTTACAGCTTTCACCCTCAACAGCAGCTGCCAGAGCTGAGGCAGACACAGACACAGCTTTACAAATTAGCAGCCATATGTCATCCAACTGGCGTGAAACACCACGATGCCCCTTCAAACACCACCATGGTTACACACATGCGAGTGTGCTGACTCGAAGTCAGCTCTCTGACTGGAATGCTGGTGACATAAACTTCAGGAGGAGGAAGATGAATGTCAGTACCTGCAATATAGTCCAGCCTTGCAGACAGGATGCCTTTCAGGGAAGGGCAGCTTTCTGTATGGAGTTTGAGATGATGGGAGTCAGGGTTCAGCCCTGTCACAGATGTCTTACATGATCACATTATTCTGCTTTCCTTGGCTTCAGTTTTCCTTATCCGTTAATGACTACTAATGCACTCCTATCCTATGGGAATACTACCAGCATCCATAATTTAGGTTTCCACCCTGCTTGGATGCTGAGAAGATGAGTACCTGAAGACATATACTGATCAGTTGTTTGCCAAATATATAAACTGGTTTTTAAGAAATATCATTAAAAAATGTAAATTATTAATATTAAAGCCTATCTGTGTATCACAGAATCATTAAGGAGGGAAAAGGCCTCAATGATCACTGAGTCCAAATATTAACCCAGCACTAACAAGTTCACTACTACACCATATCTCTAAGGACCACATCTACATGTTTTTTGAACACTTCCAGGGACTGTGATTTCACCACTTTTCTGGGCAATCTGTTCCAATGCTTGACCACCCTTTCAGTGAAGAAATTTTTCCTTATTCCCAATATAAACCTGCCCTGGCACAACTTCAAGCCATTTCCTCTTGTCCTATTGCCTGTTACCCTGTCTACCTCACCTCACTACAAGGGTAGTAGAGAGGGTGTTGTAGAGAGCACTGAGATTCCCTCACAAGCTACTTTTCTTGCAGGTTAAACAACCCCAGTTCCTTCAGCTGTTCCTCACAAGACTTGTGCCCCAGATCCTTCATCAGCTCTGTTGCCCAACCCCGGACTCATTCCACTACCTCTGTGGGCCTGACATTTCTGAGTCTAAGATATTTTAGCCTGCTAGCAGCTGTTAACTTTTTCCCAAGGGAAAACTTCTCAAGAAAGCTTCTTCTCAAAACAATCTTGGCAAACAACTATCCTTTCTCAAAACAATCTTCTCCAGGTGGTGTTTTGTTGTTTCTCTGTTAAACTAATGGGATTAGAGAGTGTCATTCCTATTCACCGATCATGTTAAATCTGTATCAGAACAACTTATAAAAAATAGAAAGAATTAGACAATAAAGATTTTTCTATGCTCATTGCCTTCTGAAATATCTAGAGTCTTTCATCTTTCTTTTGTGTCCTACAACGACATACCTCAATGTCTTTCTTGCAGTGAGGAGCCCAAAACTGAACATGGGATTCAAGGTGTGGCCTCACCTGTGCAGAGTACAGGGGACAATCACTTCCCTGGTCCTGCAGGCCAGCTGATTCAGGCCAGGATGCCATTGGCCTTCTTGGCCATTTGGGCACTGCTGGCCCATGTTCAGCTGCTGTCAACCAGCACCCCCAGGTCCTTTTCCACAAGGCATCTTTCCAGCCACTCTCCCCCAAGCCTACAGTATTGCATGGGACTGTTGTGACCCAAGGGGCCTTAGGACACAGCACCTCACCTTGTTGAACTTCACACAACTGGCTTTATCCCATCAATCCGGCCTGCCCAGATCCCTCTGCAGAGCCTTCCTACCCTCCAGCTGATCAACACTCCCAACCAACCTGGTACTGTCTGCAAACTCCATTTATTCCTCAACAGTAAACAGGCATTTTTGTATTTTTATAACAAAAAATCTTTGAGGTATGCAGATATGTAGCTAATACCCAGCTCCAGGATTCTGATTAAAACAGGTAGGACCACCCTGTAACAGATAAGCAGGAAGGAGTTTGGGAAATTGCAGCTTCAACTACCAACTAGACTCAGTTCACATAGTAGCTCTCTAGAGACATGTGAACCCCCAGACTAAGAAACTCAAATCATTTTAGATACAGAAATTAACTGCCGTCTTATTTACACTTACAAGTCCAGCAACAACACCTGGTATGGTTCAATTTTTGTTTTCCTTTTGCACCTACTCTTTAATTCATTTAATGCTGGGGTGCGATGAGTGGGAAAAGGGAGCAACTTGGGAAGCTTGTTTGAAAACAGATTATGAATCCGTACATTTCAAAGTATCCAAAAATCACTCTGTCCTGGAAACATGCAATGACTAGCTCTTGGTACAGCTGCTTACACCTAGGGTTTAATTTTGACAGCTGAGCTCACTCAAACTGTTCTCTAACCAAAACATTTACTACAGCATTTCAGTAACACATCTTTTCCAACACAACAGGCCAATACAGTCCTTCTAAACCAAAGCAAACAACACTGGAACAGTAACTAAATCTGTGCCAAGTTAGTTTTCTTATAGGAATGTGCAAAGTGGCTTGGAAGGCTTGTGTTTGCAAAAAAACAACTTATCCCATTTTCAAGGGCCAGACTGGCAAAGGTGCAAAGACCATTCTATTTCTTCAACATCACTGCTCCTTTGAGACACTCCCTATCAGATATGCTTCCTTTCCAAAATGGAGATAACCACCTGATATTTTAGAAGCACTACTTACTGGGTTAAAAACTGGCTGGATAGCCAGACCCAGTGGGAAATGGACATGCATCCAGCTGGTGGCCAATCACAAGTGATGTTCCCCAGAGCTCCAGTGTTGGGGCCAGTCCTGTTGAATACCTCTATCAATGCCCTGAATGAGAGGACCAAGTGTCCTGTCAGCCAGTTTGCAGACAGTGCTAAGTTGGGCAGGAGTGTTGATCTGCTGGACAGGCTGGGTCAATGTGCTGAAGCTCAACAAGGTGCCAGGCTCAACAAGGTGAAGTGGTGGGTCCTGAGGGAGTTGGGGTTGTTTAGCCTGGAGAAAAGGAAGCTCAGGGAACCTTACCACTCTCTACAAATGCCTGAAAGGAGGTTGTAGCCAGGTGGGGTTTGGCCTCTTCTCCCGGGCAACCAGCGACAGGATAAGAGGACATAGCCTCAAGGTGTATCAGGGGAGGGTCAGGTTGGACATTAGGATAAATTTTTTCACTGAAAGGGTGAACACTGGAATGGGATGCCCAGGGAGATGGTGGAGTCACCATCTCTGGAAGTATTCAAGAAGCGACTGGACACAACACTTAGTGCTACAGTTAGTTGACATGGTGGTGTTCGGCCAAAGGCTGGACTTGATCTTGGAAGGCTTTCCCAACTTCGATGAGTGTATGATTGTATGTGGGCCTAATTTTAACAGGATCTAACAGGCCTTACAGAGATCTCTTCGATACAGGCCCAAAGGAAGTCACACTGATTGCTTCTTCAACTGGAACGTTTGCTCACAATAGCGATGTGCCTAATTTTGCAAGTACTGACGAGAAAACAAAGTACCAACACTGCAGGGAAAAATTAGCTAAAGCATGCTTTACAGGCTGAACAGTTTCCCCATGAGACTACTCACAAGGAGCAGTGGCAGTCAGCAGGTCAGCAACTCTGGATTCAACTGCAGTTAGGACACAAATATCCTGCCAATGATCAGCACTGTTTCTTGTGTTTCCAGATTTTATTTGACTCAGCTAATTGGCCATTAAGCTCCAATGAGGTGGACATTTATCTACAGATAACACAAGGAAATTGGAAAGTAAGCAGCCTGAGGCTACCCTGAAGACTGTTAACCAAATAGCAAGGCAGAGCTCAATTAAAACAATTAATCAGAAAACCTATATAGTCCATTGGCAGATTTTCAAGGATTCCATTAGAAATTTTAAGGATATTCAATCTGATTAGACACTGAAATCTATCTCATGTAGAAGTCATTAATAACTAAAGAGCCTTTAACTTTGAAGGCCTGAACATTATCAAAGCCGCAGCAGGAAGAGACACTGGGCCTTTTCCTCTGTAACTAACATGCACAATTCTGCATAAGAATGACAAACCCTCTCTACACTATATTGAAAAACATGAGACAAATGAAAAGGTACAGCTGTGCAAACCAATGTCATTGAGTACCCACCACTTTTGGGTGGACTCTTGATGTAACTAGGAGACACACACTCTTACATGCTTCCTCAAAAGAGCCTACATCCAGGAACTCTCAATCAGGAGTATTCCATGAATTGTCTAATACTTCAGTTGTTGAAAAGGGCGGGCATTTCAATCACTTGAAATTACAGTGCAAATAGGAAATTACACTGCAAAACATTTCATCTCTCATTTTATCAAAACTTGAAGAAGAAAAATGGCTATTGTGCTCTTAACCTTAATGGACATATAATTCTAGTACAAAATAAGGTCACTGAAACTATTCTGACCTTTTTTTGAAAAGAAAGGTTGCAATGAAAAACATTTCAAAAAATATGATGTCAGTAATCCCTACAGGGAAAAAAAAATTGACACTTTATTCCAAACTTGCAATTTAGAAGCTCACATTCCTCATGGAAGATTTTCAAGGTACAACTGGTACTGCCAACTTGTATTGTTTATAAATACTCTTAGCAACTCTATTATCAATGTCCTTTTTATCTTCCAGGTACTCTGTTAATGTTCTAGACAGACCACTTTGATCTTTGGACAGAAGCACATTCCTGATTTGTATACTGCACATGGTAGCTCCATTTTCAGAGGAGATAAAAAGAATAGGTTCCTGAAATTTAAATCCTGCTTGCCGATAACAGAAGGAAGTCCTTCATCTGACTGTAAAAGGACAACTGCTTGTGGGTTGATTAAGAACACGTAAGCTGAAATATCACAGGGATTCACTTTTCTCTTACCTTCACACTTGCAGATATTCAAAGCCAGTATATTCACAAGACTGAAAATGCCTAAAAAGAGTAGGTAGATCTCACCTCCTAAAGAAGGGCTACCAAACACTTCTTAGAGAATATAAATCGGAATTCCAACAGGACTCGATTCAAAAAAGGGCAAGTTGAACACCTAGAATGCTGGCTGCATAGTAAAATGAATGATCTGTTCATTTAGAAGTTCACAATGTTTTGGGTTGGTTTTTTTCACAATTCTACCTGTAACTCCATTCATGCTTTTATTTCAATCCGTATGGCTGAATTTCAGAACCTGATTGTGAGTGTTTTCCTCCCTCTCCACCTTTTTTTTTACCTTTCAAAAACTTGCTGAAAGGAAAAATAAGCCTTTTTTGGGTTTGAAAGACAGCAATCACCACAAACACTGTTGTTCCTCCTTAGACAATTCTGAATTAAGCCTACTTAGTTTAACAACTTGGTCTTTTAAGTGATTGAGCAGTAAATTCTTCCAGACTCAAGGATTTCACAAGTGCAGTCTGCTTTCTGCCAGACTGAGCATATCTTAATCTCAGCATCTGTACTGTGCCTTTCCGGTTACCCAAACAAACTAAGATGTTCAGACTTTACATGATGCCAAGGCCTTGAGAAGACATGTTTCCTACTGTTGATCAGATCATGGAAGACTTAGTTTAGCATCTTCAAGATCACCCATCCAAGATCAGTATCAGAGCCCCAAACTCTTCTGGTGGACAGCTGTTCTCCTCAAGAATAAAAAACCCATGCACTCCAGGTTCCAAATAACTATATATTCAGTTTAGGAATGTGCTGCTCCACCCAGCTTTTAAAACTTGGCAGTTTTGGGCCCAGCCACAAGAGCAGCTCATGCCATTGGCAGGAGGCTGGCTAACAATTTAGGACTTATTTGGCCCTTGAAACTCACTGATTGCACTGTGTTTCCTTTGAAGGTCACACATGCTTACTCTGCTAATTTATGTGTTTATCAAGAACTGATGTGCTTTGGCAGGTGAAGCAACTCTACATATTTAACACTCTAACTAGTCTGTGACTGCACGTATTTAACAATGCATTCATTAATGATTTAGCAATTTATAAATTATGCCTTGCATGATGTCAAGTAAATATTATCTGTCCTTCATAAATGATCCCTGAGAAACAGCTTATATGCTTAAGATGCACAATTCATTTATAAATTGTACCAGAAACCTAGTAAGACCAAGTCCCAAGTAGTGTGCTCTTACTAAACTCAGCAGCAGTGAAGTCCCCCATACCCTAAAGCTGAGCCTTAGCGCACAGCATAGCTGAGCAATGGAGAGGGCAGACAGAGAAGAAAAGCAAGCACAGCACTGCTGGCAGTGAAGTGGAGCACTTGCAATAGGTAGAGGCAAGGGAAAAATGACAACTCCTAACTGCAGGTTTGGCATACATATAATAAGTATACATAACAGCATCTTCTTTCTAAGTACAGTGGCATGATGAGGAAAATCCATGGCTAGCTCTATGCATCAATGGGTACAATTTGGTGAGGTCACGAGGCACAAAGGAAAAAAGAGAAAAGGATACTGAGAGGAGGAAGGAAGTGACACAAATCATCTATGAAAAGAAGCATGTAAAGACTAAGTCATCAGCTTGCAGCTTCACAACAAGAGAACAAAGATGCAGGCAAAGAAAGAAAAAGAAAGGAGTTTGAAACTGACAAGAAAGGGATTCACAATCTGAGAAATAATGGCTATCTTCAGCTGCAGAATTTTAGCTAAGCTTATACAAAGAGCAGCAGAAACATTTAATAGCCCTTAACATAACTTCTTGCATCAGGAGACAGCAGCAGAACCAGCCCTGAGACTGAATTAGCAGCCTTCAAACACAAAAGCTCAAGCTCAAGTATTACCCTCTGTAGCCACGTGTGAGCAATGACTGCATTCCCTGTCAAGCAGCCACCATTCAGCAGGTTCAACATGGGCCTGAACCAGAGGCTACCTGCGCAGAGCACCCCGGACAAGCAACAGTACTTCAAGCTGCCAACCCTTGCCCTGCCTTACAAAAGGGAGAGAAAGTGCAACTTGGCAAATACATGGACTTCCAGAAGTATATCGGTTTGTGTGCCTCTATCATGCTTCACATCTTTGTACACCTAATACTCCTGTGTTTGAGGAATCTTAATGCCTTAATGCTAACAGCAACAAAAAGAAAGAAATAAACCAGGAATACTTGACTAAAAATTATCATATCAAGAAAAATCTACTTACCTCACATGAAATCCACAACAGGCAAGGCAGAACATCTCTTAAAGGCAGAAAACACTATTTCAAACTGTGAAAACATATGCCTGATATTTGTGGCATATAGCTCTTGACTAAAACTAGGGTAGTACTAACAGCATCAGAGAAAGATGGGAAGAGAGAAAAAAAAAAGTTTAAACAGGTAAAAGGGGAGGGAGTACGGTGAGAGAAGAATTATATCTTGCCTAAAGTCATACTGCTGATCAGTAACACTACCTGGAGTAGATCCTGCAACACTAAGACCCTGGACAGCTTTGCCCAGAAGAATACAAGTTTTCAGTTGACACAGATACATAAGGCTGGCAACAGTGTTCTGTCTGGAACTATAAGCATCTTCTGACTCATTAACAATTGAAGTGATAAATTCATCCAAAATACATAAAGCAAGAGAAATTACTCCAAGGAACGAAGGAATCTGAACACAAAGTGATACTTAGTAGCTAGAATTCACATCTTAATTTTTAATGGAACCACAACCTACTTGCTGCAGTAACATTATTACATTTTATCAAAATGGAGATAAATCCTCACCAGAAAATGTTACCTAAAATTGAACTTTGCATCCAACAAACCCAACAGTTTCAAAATAGATCGCCATAGGCTACCTCATGTGATGTAACTGGTTTCCGTCTAAAATTTTCAGTAAGAGAACCCTGAACCAGGAACCTCCCCCATCACATTCTCTAGGAGCCATCTGGAATCTGTCTAAGCAGATGAAAGATAACACAACACCAGAGACCCATAGCAAGGTGTGGCACTTAGGGATTTCTCCTTTAATCTAAAAGGAAAAAACAAATCAGAATCCCTACTAAAGAACAAAAATAGCACTATAACCTGAAATTTGGATTTGTGTCCCTATTGAAACAAGCTATTTCATAACACAACAGCATACTTCAACCGTATTCAACTTATACACTTCCCAATCTTTAATAAATTAAGTTTCACAGGCTCCTTGAGAGACACCAAAGCCATTTTAAAACGGAAATATTTGGCTAAGAGAACACAGTATCAGGACCTCGGAGTTCATCTGCTCCCAATCCTAAATCCCGATCCCAGATTTTAGCAGTTTCACAGCCACATCACCTTCAATTCATTACCTCAGCTCCCTGTTCTCTCTGACATGTGACACAGCAACTTACTCAACCATTTACACATTGACAAAGAGCAGCTTTGCTTGATATGTTTTAATTTTGACAAGTTTACAGCTGTCCAACCCATGGCTGGAAGAAGGCTTAAAAACACAGAGGAAAAAGTTATCAGCAGGAACCCCACCCCCTACAAATTGCTTCCATTTTCATTTTGTTCATCTGGGCCCTTTTGATTATCCATCCACATGATTCTCCAATCCTTCAACACATTTCTCACACTAACAGGAGCTACCTATTGTTTCTCTCCAACTTCCATAGAGTACATATTTCTATAAGCTGCAACTAAAGTATGTGATTCCACACATTCCTTTGCAACGAAGAAGTGGCTAAGTGGGATCTGTATAAGCAGCTGAGAACAAGAACAGGGAAAGACCAATGGCTCCATTTAGAAATCTCACTGCCTCAGCATTTCCTGTGTGCAAATTAAAAGACACACACACCAAGCCAACAACTATTACACCATCTTCTCCCCTAAAAGGCTTTTTCTGTCCTGATAGACAGCACTGCATGCAAGGTGAAGTTGGCCTAAGATGCCTTTTAGTCTGACAGTTTCACTAGCACAAGAGGCTGCATGAAAGAAACCAAACATCAGATCAAGTTACTGCAGCTTACAAGATTCTACATGTCAAATAATCAAGTATCCCGACACACACACAGGCAGTCCACGCAAATGCAAAACCCCATTAATCATATGAATCAGAAGTTTCACTGTCAGAGATAACTAATTTAGACAAATGCTCTCTGCCATGGAGTTTTGTTTGCTTGTTTTTCTTAAGCTATTTGTTTAATTTTCAATCTTTGTTGTTGGGGTTTGGTTTTTTTGTTGTTGTTGTTTCTTAATATATCTGAGCTCCTTCTCAAAAGTTCTGTAGCAGTCAGTAAATGTATGATAAACTGATTATCCTAATGGCTGACTATACAATTACCTCCAGCCATGATCTGTTTACATTTCAAGCAAAGGGCAAGCTGTCATTCTATGTTTCACTTGAGAGCTACCTTAAAATACATAATTAAAACTGTTTTCACTTGAAATATCCCATTCTGCATCTTAGACATAGCCTGTTATGAGATCCTGCCAGAGCAGAAGAGTTACGTTTTAATACTTGAAAAGACAAAAACGCCAAAACCCTACTATTGAGACCCAAGATGTTTCTCCTTCCTCGTCTTCAAAACCTGCCAGATGATAATGAAGCTGTTTTCAAATTCAGAATTCAGACCCTGAAAATGCCACTTGAAATAGTTATCACAGAGTGCCCTGTACCAAAGGTAGAATATCCACAGCTCCAGCCTGTAGCAGCCTACAAGGCTTTCTAGCAATTCATAAGACTCATCAGCTTCCACAACAGACAAGATACTGAAATGGAGAGCACTGCTACCATCACAGCAGATCTCACACTACAGATTTTTCAGGCCTACTCCATTATTGCATTTCTGCTCACACAGACAGAGAGAGTAACCACAGGATATATGACAGACACTACGCTGGCAAAATGTACCAGTTTGTTAAAATAAATTGAAATTCAAAAAAACATAAATAACACAAACAAAACCAAAATAAATTCTTTCTCCAGGTGACAAATTAATTTTTAAACAGGCCTTCTCACACTGCCCTGAAACACAGAGATGCTTGAATCTCAGCTCAATTCATCACTGCTACCTAACAAATCAACATATCCCTGTTAAAGCCTACAAGATTTACAGCAAAGGGAGCCATTTTATTCCTCACCCAGTAGATAATCAGCATACAAAAGAAAACAGGATGCAGGTTCCTGCTGCCACAATAAAAGTATTGTAGTATCACCAGGAAACTTTTTCCTTTAAAGAGGTATGGAGCATGATGGTCTCGGTGTATCAGGCACTACAGACTGACTGCGTGTTTGTAACAATTTATTTCATATTAAAATGCATGAGAGGTGCATTTTTACTACCTATTTTCTTTATAACAATCTCCACTTCCTATCACAACATGTGACTGCAAGGTTTCCATGCTCTCAACCTGGCAACTGCAGACTCTTTACAGCTATTATCCCAAGCAAGATGGGATGGCTGGAAGCTCCTGGGCCCTGCAACTCTCCACATTCAGTGAGTAAGAGAAATCTGTTTAAATCTAGCCAAAGAAACAACCCCTCCCACCCCTCAAATTATCCTCTGCTTATTTCAGTACCTGCACAAAAAAAGTGCTTGCAAAAGTAAAGTCTGACAACATACTCAAACACCAAATGCCCAATAACCAGAAACTGATTCAAGACAACTTGTGCACAGGCACAGGCTCCTGTGAGAAATCCCACATTCTCCTCAGCATGGCTGTGGAGCCTTGCAGTTAAAGTGAGTGCTCCTGGCTGCTCTCATTATGACCACTGGCAGACTCATCTTTAGCAAATATCCAGTGCTTGTTATTTATTACTGTCCCAAGCTGGAAGTTTCTTGACTTGCCAGCTACAGGAATGCTTTTCCATCTCTCTCCATCTCTCCCACACTGATGTGCTACCCACATCCACAGCTGGCTTATGTACCAAGAAAGACAAACAGTGGTTATGAAGCACTAGACTCAGCCTAAAGAGTTTTTAAGAGGACTGGCTGAAAAATACAGAACAGACCTACTGAATACACACAGACATGAGACTTCAAGTAGAGAGTGGTTTTCTTCTCTCTCTGCTTATCCAACAGTAGACACCACTACTCAGCAGTGCTGATTACTCCTGCCATGCAGTACATAAGGTTTTCAGCAAAGAAATTCTACTGTTAGCAATACCTCTGAATGTCAGTGCAAATGGAGACCCATGTAAGGAAATAATGGCTATTTCCTTAACACCATGTGGAAGTTTTAGGTTAGCAGATACTACACAACGGAGACTAATGTGGTAACATGACTCTTCAAATAGCTCCTACCCCTGCTTGATTTTAGGGATGTTCTGGGGTTTTGCAAGCTTTTGAGGTGAAGTTGCAAAATGTAATGAAAGCACATGTGTGGCCCCTCACGTTTATGCTGTCTGTGGAATGGGTCCTGATTCTAACAATGTTAGACCAAAAGACTGGAGGGAATAAGACACAGAAGCCTCCCCTTAATACAGAGCAAGCTGAGTATATTTTTAGAGGCATAATATTTACATCTATGCATCAGAAAGGCCCTTACACTGAACTCTGACACCTGGGGAAGATACTCAGAAATTCCAGCTGTACATTGCCTTTTGATTCTCCAGGCATTTGAAGATTAGCATTTTAAAACCTTCTTCAGTTAAAACAGAAAGGTCTGTAATTGTCAGAAAAAACAATGTCCCTTTTCTGCTCACTTTGCAAACACCTATAAAAGCAGTTAATTTACCTGAATGTGATCCCTGCCATCATCTCTCTCCTTAATGGATGATATACAGGTTGAAGAAAAAAAACCCCACGAATCTATGTTCAAAATATATTCAGTAGATTTAGGTTTCCTTGAATAAAAAAAAATTGTCTTGAATACACAGTACACTGGCAGTCAGGATTACAGAACTCATTTTTCTGTTATGGACTGTTTACATTTTATTGGTTTTTCAGCTATATTGTACTTGCAATTCTCTGAAACAATCCTTTCCGAAACTCACTGTAACTGTCTGTAGATCAGCTTGCATTACTTCATACAAGCAGCAGAAGAAGATAAACATAGATGTCTGTTTTCTAACTAACAGACCTTCTTCTATATTAACTTAACCCGATAATGTTGTTACAGTCTGAGCTGGAAACGGGAATCCTTGCAGGACCTAACCTACATCCAGGAACTCCTGGGCTGACACTGAGCCAAGGTAAAGTGCTGGAAACTGGGTCACACTATGACATGTACAGGGCAGCAGGAGGGGATCAGAGCTAAGCCTGACCTGCTTATACTGGCAAGAGCACGAGAGATGAAAGAAACTGGGTGTGCATGGTGTGTGAGCTGCCCAAGAGTTTGATGAGACTTGAAATGAGGTGGAGACTAGAAAAAGAAAGGAAGGTAATCAGGAAGCTCCTGTGCAGGGAATAGAGGCTGAAATTTCAGATCAATAGTCTATATCTGATCAATTACCAGTTAGTTACCAACTGAAATTAACCAGCCTGATGTAAGTTCAAACTCGAGTATTATAGCAAAGTAAAACCTTTCCCATGCAGATAAGCTCCTTCAGGATGAAAAGCACTACCTGATACAACTAAAATATTATGAAAAAAGACAAAAATAAAAGATCAACTTTGCCTTGCAAATATTCACTGCCAATGCAACAGTTACTTCTGACACTAGCAGAACAGCTGTTCAGATAGGGATACTATACACTGTTTATCTTCTGTTAACTGAAATTCATCCCTAGGGTTTCAAGGTTTCCCATTTGCACCCCAAAAAAGATTCATTAGGGAAAGTTTTCTTATTTTATATCAAGAGTTACCAGAAGTAAAATTCAAAATAGAGTGAAGGCCAGGCAGAGACAAACTTATGCTCCCTGTGGGAAGCTTGCAGGGATGCCAAAATATACAGAGGAAGCAACATCTAAAAAACAAATCCCTTAAGACCCCCTACTTTATTTTTCAAAAGAAAAACAAAACGCATGAAAAAAAAAAGTTTCAGAAATTTCTTTGAATCTGCCCCAAAGTAAGCCAGAACCTCTGGTTAAGTAACTGCAAGAATGTTGTGCAAGAATGGCAGTCAGCAGTCAAAAAGCTGAAGTACCAACTTCTACACAAGAAACAGGTCTTGGTCACTGCCCCCAAGCCAAGGTGGAGCAGGAACATGGGGTGTGGGGGGCTGGGAAACCTTCAGATGTAAAGATCGGTATCTTGTGGATGGGAACCTTCCGTGTTAATATAAGTGTGGTATTACAAGCAAATATATTCAGCACATGGAAACATGTAACTTGCTGTGAATAATTAGATGAAATTCTGGCAGTAGTAGAATGGAAATTAATAAGGAAGAAAGCAACACAATCCAGATAAACAAACCTGAGCTTCGTCTGAAGCCTCCCAAAAATGGAACAGCAGAAGTAGTTTTACAAAGACACCTAAACCTCCAAAGACTTATGAATGTCTCAGTCAAAGTTTGCAGTTGTGTAATTTCAAAACAGCACAAGTCCTGTAACTCTTCTCCTCCTTCCTACCCATCTACACCAAACTCCAACTTTACCATGGAAACCGTGAAACTTACGAATTCTTCGTGACAACAAATACTCTTAAAAGAGAAGAAAATAATTTGAGCTTGATAATCTGAGTTTTACACACTGTGTGTCATCACTTCATCGCCAAGGCGTGATTCGGAAACAGACACAGCAGCATGCAGCCAGGCTACTTACACTGTCTGGAAAAGCGCCCGCTAAGATCATGTTGCAGAAATAATTCACACCTGCAACAAAGCTGCACAAAACATCATCTACTCGCCAATTTTGACAGGCATGTGCCGACCGCGGCGGGGAGAGAGTTTCTGTACAGATGAATACGAACCAGAAGTATGAAATCCCCTTTCCGCACCCCAAGTAAAGCCAGGCACGACCCGGGCACTCCACTTGGCCACATCCCGCCGCGGGCCCACCGGCGGAGGGTCGCCCGCACCCGCCACGGCCTCCCTCGCCCCGAGGCCACCTCGCAGAGGAGAAGGGGGCCCGCCCCGGGATGTACCAGCGGAGCCGCGGCCCCTTCGGCCCGGCGGCGACTTCGACGCCCGGTGCGGCCCAAAGGCGCCCGACCCCAGCGCCAGCCCGGCCCCGCCGCCCGCTCCACGCGCCTCGCCCTGCGCCAGCCCCGCTCAGCCCCGCCGGGGCCGGGACCACCCCGAGCACGCCCCGAGGGGCGGAGGGGCCGAGACGCGCACGCCGCGCCCCCGCCGCGGGCATCCCGCCCGGGGAGGGGAGAGCGGCGAGAGCAGCCCGGGGAGGGGCGGGCGGCGGCGCCCCCGGCCCGCCACGAGCCGCCCAGGGAGGCGGGGGTGGCGGGGAGGCCCCGGCGCCCTCCCCCGCCGAGCGGAGCCGCCCCCTCGCTCCCGGGCAGCGCCCCGGGGCACCGCCCCCGCCCGCACTCACCCGCCGAGCCCAGCAGCAGCCACAGCAGCCACATGGCCCCGCGCCGGCCGCCCCGCAAACTTCGGGGCTGCTCCGCCACTCCGGCGCGACGGAGCCTGCGGCGGGGAGCGGCGGTGCGGGGGCCGGCCCGGGGGAGGGCCCGGGGGTGGTGCCGCCGCCGCCCCGCCCCGCTGGGCGGTCGTGCCCACCCGTGGCTGCCGCCGCCCCGGCCGCACGGCTCAAGAGCCACCCCGTCTTCCTCGCCTTTGCTACCCATCAGACGCCTCCGGCCAGTTTTGACGGCCGGGTTACGGTGGCATTAGCATGTCTTACAAAAAACTCTCCGCTTGCCGTGCAGCGGCGGACAGGAACGCTTTAGGAACACCTGGTAGAGTTTTGGTCAGAGCTGCACCCCTGCAGGGTCATAAATGCTCGCTCAACACCTTCTGCAATGACAAAGGGGTATATTGCTTTCAGAAAGCCTCCCCTTACATCTTCTGATGCATGCTCCTCTAAACTTCATTCTGTAACTAGAAGACCAGGTATTTCCATAGCCAGTCAATTGGAATCAATTACATTGGAAAAGACCTCTGAGATCATCAAGTCCAACTTGTGACCAAGTACCTTGTCAACTAGACCTTGGCAATGAGTGCCACTTTCAGTCTTTTCTTAAACATTTCCAGGGACAGTGATTCCACCATCTCCCTGGGCAGTCCACTCCAATATCTAATCAGCCTTTCTGTGAAGAAATTCCTCCTAATATCCAACCTAAACCTCCCCTGGCTGAGTTTAAGACTATGTCCTCTCATCCTGTTACTGGTTGTCTGGGAGAAGAGGCCAACCCCCACCTGGCTACAGCCTCCTTTCAAGCAGTTGTAGAGAGTGGTTATGTTCTCCCTTGACCCTCCTTTTCTCCAGGCTAAACAATCCCAGCTCTCTCAGCCACTCCTCACAGGACTTGTGCTCCAAACCCTTCTGTAGCTCTGTTGCCCTTCTCTGGACACGCTCCAGCACCTCAATGTCCTTCCTGAACTGAGAGGCCCAGAACTGGACACAGTACTCAATGTTCGGCCTCACCACTGCCCAGTACAGAGGGAAGTGCCAAGCACAAAGGGAAATCAGAGCCAGCCTGTGGGGTTTTCTATCCTAGTAAAGCTCTGAAACATAGCATTTGGGAAATTTATATTGCATTTTCAATCTAGGAGCCCAATCCTGACCCTACTTGGCTTCAGTGGGAGCAGGAGGGGGCCTTGTTTTAAGGAACAACATTTTTCAGTATGTGATGACCAGGAAGAAACCCACATTACTGTGTGCCATTCTGCTTTCACACAAAAATCATGGGCAGTTCATTAAGCAGTACCTTTTGGTTGTAAAGTGTTCCCCTGTGTGTGTGTCAAGTACATAAGTAGATCTGTATGTGTATAGAATAAAGTTTAACTCTCTAAAAAGCTTGCAGCATATATTTAAGAGCTTAAGAGGAAGTCTTAGTGCAAAAGATCTTTTAGCTAAGAATTAAAGCTAGTTTATAGCAATAAAAAGCTGCCAAATGATTTCTAAAACTGTGTTCAGCTAATCTGCACAATAATAATATTTCAAGCAGAATTCTTACAATTCATGTTTAACATACTCAGAGGAGCTTGTGGAGATTTACTGATAGCGATTTCACAGCATTTGAAAAGATGAATTTAATTTTTTATTTTAAATAAGGCTTTTATTTGAATACTTAGATGTAGCTTCTGTTAAGTTTTTCAGTGGTATTTTAACCACTGATAGCAAATTCCCACATAGAGGTCAGTTTGGGAACTAGTTTCCAGGAGGGGGTCTGAGAAGGAGGAGTGGTTTCTGACTCCTGAGGGATGTGGCTGTGGGAACTTACTTACCAGGACACCAATCTCCAGCTGCTGCCCTTCCTTCCTGGGGTCCAAGTGTGACACCCCATTGTGACCATCTCACCACCTGGTGAGCTCCAACCAACTCACCCTGACTACATGCAGCAAGTGGGGTCCAGAGGCAAAGCAAGGTGGATGGGAGCCTCCTTAGCAGTTACCAAAAAGTAGGATCTCCTAGTTTGCTGAGAGATTAGGTGGGAAACTCTTTGTCTGTAAAAGCATTTTGTACACCTCAGTTTCTTAGCCAGCACAGAAGAAAAGGTCCAGTGTGGTTCCTCGTTACCTCTCAGATGTTGGGCTACATGAGTAAAGCATAACCCCTGTTAACACAAAGATGTAGGGAGAACAAAGACAGACAGAGAAACTTCAGTAACTTCATCAGGGAAAAATGGACCACACAACATTGGCTGCTCCCGAGCACATCAGAGAGAACTGATTAAACCTTGGTAGCTGGTGTGAAGTCTGCCAAGAAACTGTCTCCCAGGTGCCTTACAAACTAAAGGTGATTATTGCCTGTTGTATAGGACACATGAAGGGATGCAATGGGAACAGCATTTTGGGAACCTACAAGACTTACCATGCAATGTTTACGGCAAAGAACACAGGAAGGGAGAAGGAAGCCTATGAGGGTGTTGCGGGTTAGACTTGTTTCTTTTTTCACCTATAGAATTTTTTCCCAAGAGTTGCAAGGCAACTAATTGCTGGGTACTTATCAGTGCTCAGGTGAAACAAAGCATGGAGGCTGGGTGGAGGCTGGCACTTGGCTACACCCTTTGTCTCCGAGAATTTCCCCCCGAGGGGGGGAGGAGAAAGACTGGGCCTGGGGGGCAGCTGCACTTTTGGTGTGGTCTGCATCAGGACAAGACGAGGCTGCCGTTGCTGCGTGAGTTTTTCACTGGCACCACCGGGATCTGATCCTGGAGAAAGCTACCATCATCTGCTCGTGTGCCCAGGAAAATCCTGATTTCTCCTTTTGCTGCCCTGCTGGAGCTGTCTCAGCCCTGTCCCACTGCCTCGGCGCTGTTTTAGAGCTGCTCTGCACCGCGGGCCCGAACTGCCCTCCCTGCCAAACATCCCTGCCCCGTGACCACCGACGGAGCTCCGAACTTCATCCGATCCACCAGCCTGGGATCCCCCACTGTTCCAGCTTGGTACTTTTTTTTTTTGGAGTCCCCAGAGACCAGACTGCCCCGGGTTTTGTGAAACCAAGCTCCATCAAGGTCCCTGGTTCTGTTTTCGCTATTAATTGCTGTAGTTGTTGTTGTTGGTTTGCCTTGTTATACTATTAGTAAAGAACTGTTATTCCTACCCCCATATCTCTGCCTGAGAGCCGTTTTAATTTTCTGAATTATAATAATTTGAAGGAAGGAGATTTGAATTATCCATTCCAAGAGAGGCCCTGCCTCTCTTTAGCAGATACCTGTCTTCTTTCAAAACCAAGACAGAGGGGGATTGAGGAGGAAAAAATGTGGGAAAATGAAGGGAAAAGGGAATGAAAGGGGCTGTCCAGATCTAGCTGAGCCCTGTGTTTGATTACCACAGCCTATCCTATATTCTAATTAAATCCTGTTTCTAACTATCTATCTTACATGTAGGTGCACTATCACTTCTGAGGGGATATGAGTGGATATAATCTAAACTAGATTAGCCAACAAACATTCTGAGTATGTGTAAGTAAATTGGACCACAGGTTCTGAGCAGCCTCAGGTCAACAATACACACTCTGATTCTCCTTATCCTCACATGAACTATCTTCTCCCCTGTCACCAGGGGAGATTTTTGGGTTTGTCCCTCAAAGCAAGATGTGATCCCAGCTCTGCTGCAGACTTTGTGTGGCCTCAAGCAAGTCACACTTGTCAACCCATGCTTTGACTCTCGATGAAACTACCCACCATCTACACCACAAAGATAAAGGATAAATAAATAATTTCAGGTTGCTCAGAATGTGGCTAGATTCTGAATGGCTACCAGTAATGCAGGGCACCAGCCTATAATCAGGGCAAACAAGAAATATACTCTGAAAAAGAGATTAGCTTCATTGTAAATTATGCTGAAGTAATGACAAGTTGTCATAGGATCCATTACAAGAAAGTCACATCTTTTAGCTTTGTGCACTGTGGTTAAAGGCTAGAAAAGGAAATTTTCTTCAGACAAGCATATCACAGAAGACTCATTGGTATTCCTACAAGATCACAGAATTACAGAATCACAACATGGGTAATGTTAGAAAGGACCTCTGGTGGGACCATACGGTCCAGATTCTCTGCTCAAGTAGGATTTCCCTAGAACACATCACTTGGGGTTGTGTCCAGACAGCTTTTGAGTATCTGCCATGAGAGACACTCCAGAACTCTTGGAAATCTGCTTCAGTACTCAGACACCCACACAGTAAACTTCTTCCGTATATTCAGGTGGATCTTGCAGTGCATCAGATTCTGCCTGCTACTTTTCGTCCCAGTGGTTGGAGCCAGCAAGGAGAGCCTGGCTCCATTCTCTTGGCAACCCCCTTCAGATACATAAGTACAGATACATTGATGAAATACCCTCTCAGGCTTCTCCAGGCTGAGCAGGCCCAGTTCCCTCCTCCAACCCTTGTAAAAGAGATGCTCCAGACCCCAGATCAGCCTTGTGGCCCTCAGTCCTCAGATCCTCCATGGCCCTCTTGTACTGCAGAGCCCACACTGGACCCAGTGCTCCAGATGTGATGGCAGCAAGCCTGAGTATAAAATCGTTCTTTTTTAGGTTTTGCAGGCCATGGAGTGTCTCCAACTCACATTGGAAGAGCTGCCAGCTCTCATCTAGGGGGACAAATGATTATTCCTAAGTACATTGCAGAGGATCTGCATCCCCAAGAGAACCTGACCTCTCTAGGACGTACCAATGCTCAGCATGTTGTAAGCTGAAGCTTAAATTTTTCATTTGTTGTTTCTAATCAGCTCAGTATACAACTCGTATTTAATTTCACAATCATTCTTATAAGGTAGAAGTTGATTTCTTAGGGACTTGACATTGGTTTGAGGCAAAAGAGCAAAATGTAATAATGTCTTTAGGTACAATCTAAATTTGCTGACTTCGATCTGTAAATAGTACTCTGAACAAAATTAATACTAGCAATTTATGTGTGTCATGCCTAGTGGCAGGATTGATAATGATGAAAAGTTGGGACTGTTGTAATTAAGGATGAAAATTTGTAATAATGAATTGCAATATTTTGTATGTGACAGAACTGCCACTTAGCAAGTCTGGGAGTTTGGAGCTGTGGTTAGCAACAGCTTTTTGAAGGATTCAATATAATAATAATCAAAATTTTAACACACTGCATCAAAATGATAAATGTAGATCCAAATATATTTATGAACTTGTCATCAGCATTAGTACCTATCAAGTTAAACAGGTATATTAGCATATCAGCCTATATCCATCTATCCATTAGAATTCATCTTCATTAGGACTTTGTAATGTTCTGATCTCTAATTCTCCTGGCTGTTGAAGCAATATTCTCTCTGCAAAACAGAGTTGGAGATCAGTTTTTAAAGGAGGAGTCATACCAGGCATTCAGATTCCCTGAAATTACTCATTTGCTGCTCTCATCTTGACATGTGAAGGGCTATTAACTGTGTGCATTGACCTAGTCCTCATCACTATGCCAGTTGAAAACATAAGGATCAAATCAAAAGCAAGGGACAGTTCTCAGACATGTGCCATTACACTGGCAGCCTTCTCAAAGAAAGCAAATTGAACTGGGATGGAGCTCAAAGAGTGAGTGAGACAAGCCTCTCCTGCCCCCTGCGTACCACGGGCTCCAGAGCCTGCAGTGACAGGAAGCACCTGGGCAAACTCATACATCTTCCCTTAAGCTCCAGCAGTGCCAGGCTTGGATTCAGGGATTCACAGTCCTCACAGCTTCCTCAGGCATGCAAATGATTAGTTCTAGGACTGGTCTCTAGAGATGTGAGCTACTCCATGCTTTGTGTACACAAAGGGGTTTAATGAGCTTCTGGAAAGAGTATGTTATGATGGACCAAATCTGGGATATTCTGCTAGTATGAATGGGGTTATCTTAAGCGTGAAACCCTCTTTCTCCTCTCCTGCCACACTCTGGGTTCAGCAAGTTAGAGACTTGTAGCTCCTGACAGCCACTGGCTTTTCTGCTCTAGTGCTATGAAAAGGGGAGGTCCTGAAGCTTTGGCCCATTCATTTTCATTTCTTTCTTTGCCCAGTCTGCAAAGGGCCCTCTGTTGCGCAGCTCCCGTTTGGCCTGAGCTGCATCTCTAACAGCACTACCTGTTTGGGACTCGGAAACCAGAGGTGAACAGTCTTGTGAGGTCAATTTGTCCATAACCTGGGCAATGTAGGATTGATAGTGCAATGCTTTTGGTCTTGAGCTGTCCCATACTGCCAAAGCCATGGTAGGATGCTGGAATGCCTTGGCAGTTGCAGCATTTCCTGACAGCAGGGCAAGGGGCTTAGTTCACAGCTCTGCCTACTGTGATGGTGACTTGGGAGTATTACTGGGTGATGTCTCTGTGTTCCCTGATATCACAAAAGGTGAAGGATCCCACCCCTAATTTTTATCACTCAGGTGACACACAGCTGTTTTTCCTCATCCTTATTTTACTCTGAGCTATGTTAAATTTCAGCTGGGTGATTTCAGAGCAGCTTTCCCTCTTCCAGCCACCCACACACACGCACCGCGCCCCATACTTGCCAGCACCAGTCTGTCTATGCTATTCCACATTGCTTGCCCAAGCCAAGTAAATTCCCAGTTCCAACTACTCTGATACAAAGGACAGTGTTCAAAATCAGAAATGCTGGTAGAAAGTTCTGATATCTGTTTTACCTTTTAATCCTATTGTGTGGAGTGACAGGGGGCTACACGAGCAGAATCAACTGCAAAATAAAAACACTTTCCAAAATATTGCATCCTTTCTATTTTACCTGTTGTGCTGGTTTTGGATGAGGTGGAGGTGATTTTCTTCATAGCATGGGGCTATGAAAACATTGATAATAGAGAGATGTTTTTGTTATTGCTGAGCAGTGCTTGCACAGTGCCAAGGCCTTTTCTGCTTATTGCATTGCTCCACCAGCAAGTAGGCTGAGTTTGCTCAGCTGGAACAGCTGACCCCAGCTGACACAGGGTAGCCCAGACCATATGACATCATGCTGAGCATAAAAAGCTGGGACGATGGAAAGGGGACATTCAGAGTGGTGGCATTTGTCTTCTCAAGTCACCATTAGATGTGAGGGGGCCCTCCTCTCCTGGGAATGGCTGAACTCCTGCCTGCTCTTGGGAAGTGGTGAATAAAATCCTTGTTTTGCTTTGCTCATGCTTTTGCTTTCCATATTGAACTGTCTTTGTCTCAACCCATGAGTTTTCCCACTTTTACTCTTCTGATTCTTTCCCCCATCCCCCTGGAGGCAAGGGAGTGAGTGGCTGTGTGGGGCTTGGCTGTTGTCTGTGGTCAAACCAAGACACCTATTTATAAATGTGGAGATCAGGTAGGAAGTTCTATAGTTCTCTAGCTACAAAGCCAGACAGAGTTTTTGTTTACAAGCTACTCACCCCCCCACCTCTCACCCACTCAGGTCACAGGTTTATTATACTTGATCTTCTGAGTACTTGTGTTTTCTGGAGGGACTCATTAAAAATCCATTGCATTTGAGGGGGAAATGGGTGGGTTTAATTCAAAAAGTGGGTTTTATTCATTACCTAACATGTCAATGATATTGAAAGAAGTAATCATAAACATCATGTACAACAGCAGGATGATTATACTGTTCCCAAGTCTTCCAATCACCTCTTGGACAATCAGCATATCAATACTTTTCACTGAGGTAATGGGCAGTGTGAGAAATTTCCAGGCTCCTTCCAGAATCTAAAGTAGATGAAGATAAGTAAACAGAAGGGATTATTTGGCAGTGAAGCAGCTAATCACTAAATGAATGCCTGGATCTATATGTATACCCTAGCAAGACCACAGCATTTTAGCTCCAGCTGTCCCTTAAAAAGAATCTAACAAATAAATATTGAAAGTCAAATTGATTTGTCTACATAATGAAAGTTTGCTGTAATTTTCAGCAAAATGACCTAAAACTACACTATGCATGTAAATCCCCTGCTAACATAAAATGTTACACCTCCCATGGTGTCTGTGTCACCTGAAGGTCTGAAAGTTTAACTCCTGCCTCTGGTTTAATGCCTATTTTAGAAGTAGAGTGCCT
Source organism: Acrocephalus scirpaceus scirpaceus (assembly GCA_910950805.1). Taxonomy (NCBI): domain Eukaryota; kingdom Metazoa; phylum Chordata; class Aves; order Passeriformes; family Sylviidae; genus Acrocephalus; species Acrocephalus scirpaceus. The sequence goes on from OU383780.1 coordinate 43,835,506, forward strand.
CTCTTTTGCTCCAGGTCATTAAAAAAAAAAAAAATCACATCATGAAAGCTACCTTTTAAGTGCATATGTGGGAATCTTCTTCTAAATATTTTCACAAAATATTTGGTGCTATCTCACACTGATGCCTTTGTATACAGGGTAGAGGAAATGTAACCAGAAGCAGGCAAGTAATTAAAAACACAAGGTGGGAGGCAATGGAGTAGCCAGAATCCTAAAAACTTCATAGGAAGATAAGCCCTAAGCTAAAACTGAATTTTCTGAGTGCCAGATCTTAAATTAATTCTTTTGGAATTGAACCCTGAGGTTCTAAATCCGACTCCTTTAAAATGGTCTTGACCACAAAATTACTTTGTGATTAGGTAAGAGGTGAAGGAAGGAACGCATCTTATCTCTTCGAAGCTCTCCTGAAATACAAGGCAACAAGATGTCAGAAGAAGATAACCTACATGGTGTTTGCAGTTCCTAACTGGGAACCTGACTGGTATTTAAAAAACTGTGAATTGAGTAATTTTGTGTTTGCTAACAAGGGTAAATTGAATAGGTTTTTTACATTAAAATATGTGTTTAAAATGTTTTATTTTTAAATGATAATCTGGTATTTGGAGTTTGTCCAAAATTCAGTCTTTTCAATGGCTAATGTTCCTCAAGCTGTTCACAGATAAAGTCCTCTTAAGAGCTTTTAGGGTTCATCTGGCTCTTTAAATGTCTGCTTCAGGATGAGCTGAATCCCCAGAAACGCCTAGTTCTCTCAATTAAATATGAAAGAAGCCCACAATGTCTGGCTCCAGTGGAAACAACTGCACTGGAAATGTCTGGGGCTTATACAAATGCAGAGCCAACACCCTGTGAACTGCAGCCCCGCTGGAGTGAGAGGGGGTGCTTAAACTGGGGCTCAGATCCCTTCTCCCACCCCTGAGGTACAATCATCAGTAGTGAGTACAGCAAGAAGTTTGCACCCTGGGAAGCACAGGAGTCTCAGCAGAAATTTATGACCCACACAGGAAATTGTCTGGGTTTGTCTAATTTTCTGAAGGATGAAAAACTCACTGGTTATTGCAAGAACTCCTCAATGAAATATAATTTTGGGTGCATTCACTTTTTGGGAAAAAGGAAAACCAGTATCTGCAGCATTCTCAGTGTGGTGGTTCTAGCAGCCCTGATTTGAGGAAGGTGCATCTTCCATTTCCTTGCCACAGCTTCTGAGCACTTGCATGCTTCCTAACGGAGAAATGTAATGGCTAAATCGTGTTTAATAAATAAGGTCGCAGCACAAACCTGTATGACCCAAGGTCTGATGCAGGGGCCAGAAATACTGCATCTCTATTTCTTAGAGAGGAACCTCTAGAGGAAGAGGAGCAACAATTGAATGAATTGTATCCCACCAGCTCAGTCCTCTCAGCTTGACTGCACACAGCATAGACACAGGTATGTGATGGATTTAGATGTGTTGTGGTTTAACCTCAGCCAGCAACTCAGCCCCAGTGGCTACTCACTCACTCTTCCCTGGTAAAAGTGAGAAAATTTGTGGGTTGAGATAAAGTTCTGTATGTAAAGCAAAAGCCAAGCACATAAGCAAAGCAAAACAAGGAATTCATTGACCACTTTCCATGGGCAGCTATTCTCAGGAAAGGGCTCTGTCACGCATAACAGGGACTTGGGAAGATGAACACCATCACTCAAATGTACCCCCTTCCTTCTACATCCCCAGCTTGATCTGCTGAGTGTGAGGTCCTGTGGCCTGGAACATGCCTGTGGTCAGCTGGGGTCAGCTGTTCTGGATGTGTCCCCTCAAGGCTTCTTGTGCCCCCCCAGACTCCTCACTGGTGGGGTGTGTGAGGAGCAGAAAAGGCTGGGCTCCCTGTAAGCACTGCTCAGCAGCAAGGAAAACATCCCTGTGTTGTCAACACTGTTTCCACCACAAATCCAAACATAGCCCCATGCCAGTTACTCTGAAGAAAATTAACTCTATCCCAGCCAAACCCAGGACATTAGGCGGTATGATTCTGTGATATTTTTATTACTGACTGTTTGTTTGCGACCAGTGCAGGGTGTTGGATGGGAATAAGACCCCAAGTTGTAATGGGGAGTTGCTCTTATTTTACACAAGAGAGCAATGGCATATTGAAACACTCACTTTGATGGTTTTCCTTGTCTGCAGGGAGTGCTCAGTAAAAGCTTTCTGCTACGTCTGGATCGACATAACTGGGATTGTTGGTCCCACATGAATTGAGCCAGGAAGTACTGCAGTACAGAGATGGTCCAGATAGGAAAACAAATGTCAGTGACAGACAAGATCTAATTTCAGCATTAGGCTAACGATGTGACTGATGCTGAGCCAGTAGGAAATTATTATGGCCTAGATTAGATTATGCATGCAATGTCAGAAGGGCCTTTCTCTATGCCTGCATGCATCCCTGCCCTTCCTCACAACTCTGTGGAGAGCAGTCAGCCCCTTGCCTCTCTTCTATCACACTCTTGTTAATACAGGCGGGGTAGAAAGCTATATAAACAATTACAAGCTCCATCATAATGCTCTATCACCCATCTTCCCTCACCCTCTCCTGAGATCTCATTAAAGAAAGAAAAAAGAAAAAAAAAAGAAAAAAAAAAGAAAAAATAAAAAAGAAAAAAAAAGAAAAAAAAGAAAAAAAGAAAAAAGAAAAAAGAAAAAAAGAAAACCTGTCTGTATGGAAATCCAAAGTGACCTCTCTTATGCATCCATTGGTATTTGTTTCACCTGCCAGAAGCACAAAGGTCTAGAAGCTGCTTGCAACAGCAGCAGGGCCAAGAACAAAATGAATGACTTTGCCACAAACCAGAACAGGAATTTGAGCCCTAGGAACTCCAGTCTCACCTGAAATGCTCCAGCCAGCAATTCCCACTGGCACAGCATTGGCCAACAGGACTCCCCCAGCAAAAAACCCTGTCCTCTCTTTCTCTGACCAACAAAAAGAGCAGGTTTGAGTTACAGTAAAGGATAGTTATGTTTATGAAATATGCTTTCCAGCCTTACAGATGAGGAGAGAAGCCATCTTTTCTCACACTCCAGCCAGAATTAACAGAGCACTGTGCAAAGCCAAACATCCACACGCGGTAACATGAAGCTCACGTTACACAAGGGGATAGCAAGATATCTGGTAAAGGACCATTCAGCTGACTTCAAGAGACAATGGGCAGACTTCATGGATATAGGGAAACACCACAGAATCACCGTCAGGGAAGCTGTTTCTGTCGTATAGGCTTACCATGAAACCTCAGCACAAAAGTCTGAAGAAAGGTACCAGTCTAACAGGAGGTGTAGGAGAGGGTATAGCAGAATACAGGAGTGATCCCTGTCTCTCCACAGGTGGCTGCATAACAACATGGGTTGTGCAGAAAGGGAAGAAACTGTAGGGGAGAAGCTTTGGGTTCCCCCACTCAGCAGCATGTACTCAGATATCTGAGAACCTCTTTGTCTGGACCAGGTGAATCTGAATCAGCTCTGCTGACCCAAGTGTCTCATAGGTGTGCATCAAACTTAAACTGAAAACAAAAAAAAGTTTTCACTGGCTTGAAATTTCACATGAAACCAGTGCAAATCTGGATCTGAAAACAAATTGAATCAAAGTCAAATAGGTTCCTTTTTTTAGAAACTGGTGCTAATGCCCATGAAATAGCTGCATTACTCTTTGTGTTACACTTACAGTTTTGCATGAGATGTTGCACAAATCCTTAGCATGGGCTTGTCCTGCATTTAGATGGCCAGTGGAGTGATTAATTTATTTGGTGGCATCTGGATGTTTATTTATTCAGTGTGTTGTTAGAAGCCGTTTAAGGTTGACTAGAGCACTGTATAGGCATTTCTTTGGGTTAGCTAGTAAAAATTTAGTGATATATACAGGGAGCGCTTCCCTGAGCTTGCAGACATTAGCAGAAATCAGGCCCTAGCAGAACTGTTTGAAATGCTGGTGTCTGAACTAGCTGGAACGGCATGAAAGTGGGATTTGTCTTTATTAACCCTCTTTTCAAAACTTTACCTTTAGTCAATCAATTATTTCCAAGTTTGACCTTCTTAATGGCTAGATTGTGACTCACACTGAGATTTAGCAAGTGAGATTAAGCTGGACTGAAACAAGCTGACAGGTATCATTTAAAAGATAGCTGTAATTTCTCCATGGGAAAAAAAAAAAGAGGAAGCTCCAGCTTGGAGACACATAAGTATATGTTTTTGTTCTATCCAGTAAGTGAAGATTGTAAAGAACAGAAAATGGATAAGTAAAGAAAAATTAATTGGGAGAATCCTATGGCAAGCAGAGTTGGAGACTCTAAAAGAGCAACACAAGTGGTATAATATTTCTTCAAGACTGAGACAGATTGTAGCAATGGCATGAGCCTCTCATGGCAAATTTCCTATCTTCATCATTAAGGCAGGAGGACACAATATTTTTCTGTTCTGTACAGAGGAAGAAGGAGTTAAGGAATTGATACCACTTCAGGTCTGTTAAGATACTTTAAAGCAAGTGGTACGTAAACAGGAAGCCAAGCAACAGGAATGCTAAGAAACAACTATTAACATCAAGCAATCTAACATCTCCAGGTCAAGACAACTTCTGTCTGGCATGTTATTACAGATCTTGCATCAATCCTGTCCCAAATAAAAGATGAAGAGTTAAACCAGGTTTAGAGTCTGCCCTATTGTTCTGAAGAGGGAGATAGAGTTCCCAGATCATCCATGTCAAAGATGTATGGTCTAAATGCAATGTAAAGACTTACCGAAGGCACTTAAGAGCTTCCAAGAAATCCTTTCAGGAAAGAGATACTCTCAAAACATTGCAAAATGACATTTAAAAAATTCTTTCTTGCAGCATGTAGGATTGAAACAAACTTTTTGCCCTTAACTGTTAACTCACCCAGCTCCTTTTTGGCAGTGATATCGGGGAATTCTTCATGGCCTCTGTGATTCCTATTTAACAGTGTATCTTCATGAGTGTCATTGTAGGGAATCACTGAGGACTATCCCTATGGGAAACATTAGAGAAATGCAAGAGCAGGCACTTGGACCAAAAAAAAAAAAAAAAAAAAGGAGGGTATTAAAAATAGACAATAAATCTTTGAATTTAACCTGCATTCAGAAGACAGAATGGGGACTTACACCAGGAATGGAAAAATAATTTCACACTGTAAAATTAGCCCAGAAAGTTTTCGCCTTGGCAGATTACTGGTGTGCTGGCATCCATTTCCAGTGTGAGCTGTATGACCTGACCAAGAGGATATCCTATTCCATCCATGTTCCTTTTTGGGAGCCAACAGCATTTCATTGTGGTTGTTTCTCTGCTGCTTTACCTGTTTGGATGAGTTTGCCAAGGAGCTGCTCCTGTACTCAGCCCAAGGAAGACACACCTATGACTGTGGTGGACACCACCTCTGTCAAGGGTCACAGGCTGCTATAAAAAAGTACTTGTAAGTGTGGTACAAAATCTGGCTTCTTGCCTTAGGTGATGAGACAACCTCCCTGGTTTTGGGGAGGCAGACAGCTGCCTTCCTGCCGCACTCAGGCAGTGTTCAGCATGAGGTCTCTGGTGGCCAAAGCCTACCAACATGGCAGAGACCAGTCCTTTCCTAGGGAATGAAAAGGGCCACAGGACACAGGCTCTGAGAAGCCCCCAGGCTCTAGTTTTTCTAACCTGAGCTAAGGACCTGTCAGGGCTTCTTCCCCTAGAGCATTTCCAGAAGAGGAGCTTAGACTGGTGCCTGGTGTTAGCTTGCCAGGGCTTCATGCCCTACCAGGGAACCTTCAGATCAGACTGGATTTCACAGATTGGAGGCTCCATCCCAGTCTCCCAGGCCACCCCGTCCATGCTGTGGTTGGCAGTGCACAGCAGCCTGGCACACATCAGCTGCATGGGGTACTGTGCTTATACATTAAGAGTGCCATAATATGGGGTGGCTGCTGCCAAGCAAAACAACCTCGTGGCCTGCTGCCTGCTCCCTGCACTTCCAGAGCCCACTAATATGATGTCATGGGAGCAATGAAGTGCCCCTGTCCATGCCTGGGCCATCTGAGGCTTTATCGTCTGAGGCAGCATTCCTTGGAAGAGGGGAAGGGTGCAAGGAGGGGAAGCAGGGGCTGGGGTGGCCCCCTCAGGTCCTGCTGGCCCCCATGGCAGTGTCACCCCAGGCAGTGAGCAGGAAGGAGAAGCTGGCAGCAGGCACCAGACCTGCCTGCACTTTGTCTCAGAGGACTTAATGCCCTTAGTCTCCTTCTCCACCCGATGTGTTTACCTACAAAGCACTGCCTGTCCTCCTCTAACAGGCATTATATTATTATAGGCATTTATCTAAGGCACCCAGGACCTAGACACTGTAATTAGAGAGCAGTTAAGGTCAGACAAGTGATAAGTTAACAGTAGTCTCTGACTCAGATTACATGCCTTGTTCATCTTCACTCAAAACCATTCAGTTTGCTGACAGTCATATAATTTTCTGCTAGATAATCCTGAACATGTAAGTGTTTGGCCCTGAAATCTTTCACAAAATTACCAAAGTTGAAGAGTGGGTTACTGTCTTCCCAGATAACATTTCCCCTGGCCTGCTAGCATCAAGCTCTCCCGTGTGTCTTTAGTCATCTCCCATGATGTCCTGTGCCTGCATGCACGTGGATTAGCAAAAATAAATGGTCGTGGCAGGGAGGAAAATACTTTTCTTGATTTCATATCTCATCCATGGTAATTATTTTCTTTTCAACTTAATGCTTCTCTTTGTATTTCCTTCCTTTTTCCCTATCAGCGTTTTCCAGTAAACAAGAGAGCTTGCAGGGTTTAGCTGAGATTTTTATTTTTTACTATATGGAGGGCCCATCAGCACATTAACTTACTGGACATGTAGCATTTGTAGCTGCTTAGAACACTGCATCAACAGCACCAACAGCAGGCAACCCAGTGTGCTCTTCAGCAAAGGCACTGCCCTCCAGTGCCCAGGGGAGACAGTCCAAAACATTATGCAGAGGATCAGGACTGTAAAAGTCATTTGCCCTTAAAATATGGAAGGCTTCAAGTAAGGGAAACAATCCTTTTGGAGCAGAAAGCCTACCCCCTAAATGCAGCTCAAGCCATTGTTTCCATTAGGAAACAACATAATACAAAGCACTTGGATCATTACATGACTAATACTTTCAGTTTTAAACTATCTGGCCAAAAACTACCCAAAAAACCTGTTAAAATACAGTTCAAATACAAATATATTCCTAGAGCTGTGTTTGCTTTTTGTCTCTCTCCCATTGCACTGTCCCACTTTTCTCTCATCTGCTAAATTCATTACCTGCCTGTTGCATCAGATACGTACCAAACCCACCCCTGCTCTGCAGACGTGCTTCTGGGAGATGAGCTGGGCCCTGCAGAGATCTACAGGGAACCACCACGGAAAAGTCGCCGTGACCTCACTGAACTACATGTGCCTGGAGAGGACATCCCTCCAGCCAGAGGATTGCAATCATAACAGCTAAACTGTGGGACTTCAAAGCTTTCACTGCTTTGTAAATCCTCAGCACAGCAGCTGCCGGGTATTGTCATGGTGAGCAAAACTGATCAGTCTCATTTAATCATGTCACACTTCATTTGTGCCACAAGTGTCAGGAGGCTGGTCAAAACAAGGTTAACGGGCCACAGTGCGTCACAGGGCAGTAATCAGATTAAGCGGGCAGTTGCCCAGTTACTGCGCATGATTATATTCACCCCATGATACTGCTTTTAACTATTTGTGACTGGGTTGCCAATCTGGTATTAGAGGCAGGAAGGACAAGGCTAAGAACCCAGGGGAAATTAGTTATTGCTAGAGATTAATTGAAGCTTCCACAAGGTGCAAAATAAAAACTGACAAGAAAGATATAGAAGTATTTGCATTTTCATACATAATCTATTTCTCTTTTTTTGTATTGTGAGGGACCATTTGTATGGACACAATAACTTTTAATCTATCATTACACACACATATTTACCTCAGCACAACCATTAATCAATCTATTAAAAACTGAGAAAAATGCATGGGGCCTTTTCCTACTATTTTATAGGTCATAATAAAACAGAACCTTTCCTTTGACACTTCCTTGATTATTCAATTTGGGATGCATTTTTCTTAGCTGTCAGATTTTATTGCTACATCATCAGCTCAATAGGGACAGAGCATAAACTGTATGGTGTCAGTGCAGCTCCAGGTCATGCTAGAAATCCGTGGGGTCCTGCAGACTAAGTATGCAAAGAGAGTGATGTAATTTGAAAGGAGACACAGGTCAGTCATGCTAATGTCCCTGGCTGCCTGGCATCAGCCTAAATGCTGGGCTTTGATGTAGAGTTGCTATGGGAAATAACAATGTAATAAATTCAAAGATTTAAAAAACACTGTGTTTTAAAGCCAGTGTGATAAATAAAGATACAAAGTCTCCTCCTTCCTCTTCCTTCAGTTTTCAGAGGATAAGTTAGAGGATTTTGCCTAAGAGGGCAAGCGTGTGCAGGAGGGTCCTGGCATGGTGGTGCCTCCTGATGGCAGCCAGAACAGCTGCTGTGCTCTTCCCTTGCTGTTTCTTAGGCAGATGAAACAGAGAGGCACCGAATCAGAGCTAGCCACCCACCTTATACCATTAAGTACTTTCTCTTTGCCAAGATGTTAATTTAAGGGAGAGTAAAACTGTTCCCAAGTTTGCACAGAAATACATAATTAATGAAAAGATAATTAAATTGGTTTATTATTTTGGGAGTCTGACCTTTTCTACACTGAGATTTATGTTCTCTGCCTTGGCATGTGTTCCTGTAAAAAGTTAGACATCTGTTTCTCTTCTGTGACTCCAGTTTTACTGTCTGTAAAGCGTGTTTGATCCTATTATGATACGAAGCCTTACTATACAATCAAAGCAACTCAAAGTTTCATGAACAAAGCCCTGATTTTCCTTCAAGTACAGCTCTGCCAACAGGTAGAGCTCCTCCTATTCAGGGTCTCTGCCTCAAGAAGTTAAAGTATTTAACAAAAACAGGAAGAGGTATTTCTCCATGCACTTTCCTCAGCCTGTGGAACACAGACCCAGAACAAAGAACTGAGCCAAGCTAAGAACAGTGCTGAAATGATAGGAGATAACTGCACCATGGGCTTTGCACCCTGCACTCTGGCCAGCAAGGGGCAGGTTTGCACCCAACCTTGCCTTAAGTGGGGGCTATTTAACCAGTAAGGCAAAAAGCACTGCTGGAAATCACCTTAACTGCAGAAGAACTGCAGAGTCTCCTGAACCCAGGCTTATCTGAAAGAGCCACAGCTGTTGGAGCATACGCTCCTGGGTGAAGTCAGGCCATAGGCACTTTACATTTTGAGGCTGTCAGCACATCCTTTGCTATCACATCCCCTTGGCTCTCCATCTGGCACACACCTGTGACTTGCTCCTGGCTCTTGGTCGTGCAGATGTCTGAATACAGGAGAAGCCTTTTCTTCAGATCGTTCAGAGAGGGTGAAAAATTGATTTCTGCCCTGACATCCCAGTCAGAGCACCCCTTAATCCATTTCAGGCTAAGTGACATGGACTGATTTTAAAAATGTAAGAGGTTGCTGTGAGTTATTCTGGTTGGTTTTACGTGGAACCGGACCAGGAGTGCTCATACAAACCAATTTGCCAGGTGAGTGGCTGGTGGTTGGCTGGTGGCTATAGCCAGGGGAGGAGGAATCACCTGTGACTGGCACAGTTGGATTGACAACAGGACTTGTGGCCTTAGCCCTCCACCAGGAGAAAACTTGCTCCTTTCCCCTTTCTAATTCAGGATATTGGTTTTATCCTCGAGGGGGTGTGGGAGAGGCCCAGTAAATCTGCACAGTGAAGGACAGTTTCAGTGCAATGGTTTCTTTAATGAGGAGTTGGAGCAAAAGGAAATACAGCTAAATGAGAGACACTCCCCAAACTTCAGTATTGTCCAGGGAGGGTGGTACAGGCCTGTAGGGACTGTCTGGGGAGAAAGCTGATAATGGGAAAGCTTGCAAAATCCAAACTTAATCTCTTGCACTGTAGAGAACTAATCCCCATGCTTGACATTAATCTTTTCAATGGAGATATAACACCCTTATCTTCCATGTTGCTGACTGAGCCAGAAAGTAGGGCCTATGGTCTTTATAGGTTGGATATAGGACTGCAGAAATCCTTACACTGACACTGTCCTTCTGCTGGGTCGTTTTAAGATTTCAGTATGGACTGGGCTCCCTTTGATGGCAGCCTGACTTTGCTCTTTTTAAAGAAACATTCCCCTGTGTAGTCCTGATACAGCCCCTTCACTTGACGTAAAAAATATCTCTTGACCCAGCAAGGACGAGGCCTTTGGCAAGTAGGACTGTAACAGCCTGACACTCATGGCATCCCACTGGATAATCTCCAGAACTGGAGCTGGCTGGCAGTGGGTATGGGTCTGGTTTCTCCCATGGTCTTCCATTTGGCATCACCTGAAGGGTCCTCATAGTTTGGGTTTGCTGCCGCAAAATCAGTACTTGTGTTGCAAATCAGGGCAGCCAAATTAGCCTTGAGACAAATCCTTCTTTCCTCACTGGAGCAGAGGCCAAACTGTTTGCCCTACATATAGCACTTGAGCCAAAACCCACTAAGTTTTCTGGTCTTCTGGACTATGGCTATAGGTTCATCCTCTTCTACTTCTTTGTGACCCACCAGCCCTTCTGGAGATTTTTTGATTTCTCCTTTTTATCCCTGCTTCTTGTTTTTGCTGGTTTTAGCTTTGTTTCTTTAAAGAGAAAGGCTCTAAGTGAATACAACAGCCCTTGTGCTAACCAGGGCCTTGAGGCAGGGATATTTAGATGCTCACTAGCATCTCTATAAGCTGCAAGATAACATACAGGATTCTATGGAATCAGGAAATACTGAACTTCACAGTATGTGATAAAACTCAAAGGATATAATCCTTCATTTACCAGCAGACATGTTGCGGCAGAACAGCACAGTCTTTCCAGCATTTAAAAGTAAAACAGTGAAACAAATCTGAATGTATGAGTCTTAATATGCATTAATTGCAACTAGAGTCAAACTTCATTGGATTGCCCAAATTATAAACACAGTCAAAATCTTCAGGGTTTCCAGATAACTCTAGGATTTGTGAAGAACAGAGAAATGGGCAGTAGCAAGGGAAGTAATTGAAGTTCCTATATATCATATTGATTAAAACACAAGGACTGCCCTTCAAGGAGGAACTTTGCATCGAAAGGGAGATATATTGGCTGCTCTTCTAAGCTGCTTCTGGCTCTGCCAGCAATTCAGGACATATGACTACATTGTCATAGATAAAAACAAATCTGTGTTTTCAGTCTCTCTACAGTAAAAATATAGCCCAGGAAGGATACATATCTTAATTAACCCTTTGAGAACAGAAGACAAAAGCAAATAACAAACAGAATACTGCACACATGGAAAGCATTTTGACAGTGAATCCATTGAGGTCAGGTGATTTTTTGTTTGTTTTCGTACAAAGGAAAAATTCACCTTTGTCTGGCAACCTAGCAAAAGGTCACATAACACCAGAATTCTGTTAAGAGTCCAAGCTCAAAGACCCAAATGAGGCACTGTGTGGATTTCACCTACCTGCTGTTGCTCTTTTGTTGGCAAGGATTCCAGCTGTGCGTGGGTTGCCGCTTCGCTACACAGGATGCAGGAGCAGGAGTGAATTATGACAAGCTGACACCACTATTTCCTTTGAGGAACAGATGCCCACATTTGACATCCCTTGAATCTCTTGCTTAAACAATGAGAGCAAATGGGTCTATTTGAAGTTTGTACAAGCAGGTGCATGTTGCCCTTCGGCTATACACAAACACTCGGAAAGCACAATTAAAGCAAGAAGAAAACAAAACTAGTTTTTCCTTTGCAGCTCAAGAACAGGACACCTGTGCAGCAGGGAAAGAGCAGAGGGGGAGAAACAAAGAACAGTTTGTGCTGGGCTGACAGAGATGAAAGATGTTCTGCTTTTTCCTGAGCCACTTTTCATCAGTGTAAGAACCCAGACCCTGATCAGATCCTAGCAGACTCCAAAATGGCAATAGTTTGTCCCAAGTGTTTCATGGAAACTGAATTTTCTTCTGAGATATCTTCTAATTGATTTTCTACAGAGCAGAAAGAAAACCCCTCTTTTTGGTGAAAGAATTACTTGGCCTCATGGGCATTCATCCAGTGGCAGTGCTGCTCACTTCACATCAGGACCTTACCTGTTGATGCCTGGGTGGCACTCAGGGGCCAAGCAAGCTGCCAGGGTCACACAGGAAGGAAAATCAGAAAGGTGATTTTGCTCAAGTAAACCACTGGCAGGCCGATGCTCCAGGTCTTTTCTTCCCCACCATGGGCACAGCAGCAGCACCTGCACAGGGAAGCCACCACAGTGGGTCTTCCTCACAGCCAGAGTTGAGTTCTACAGTGACAATTTGCCATGAGAGCAATTGTTTCCCAAGTGAGGTATAAAACAGAAACATTTTCTCCATTATATTGCTGCTGCAGACTTTCTTGGGAAGATGTTTCCCTTTCTACCCCAAAGCTCCACCTCTCCGGTATACCAAATAACTGTCAATATACATGTTGAGGAATTTTGTAACAGTTGGAAAGGAATCAAATCCTTTGAATCATACAACAGAAAAAAGAATTTTCTTGAAAGGAAAATTCTAATTTGTGCAACTAGGGAGCAAACTGCAGCTCTGTGTTGGTTATCTTGAACTCCATGGACAGTGGAGAGAACTGCCAAGGTCACCTCAGTGAACAGCATTAGCAGCCTGGGAGGGAGCAGCCTCGAAGTAGGTGGCAATTGCCTTGGGACGTGCCTACAGGCTGAAGACTCTGCTGCCACTTAGTCCTGGCTTCTCTGCATCACTGAAGCTTCACTACAGCTAATTACCAGCAAACACAGTGGTGAAATGCTCTCTGCATGTTAACATATGGTCACCACAAGCAATCCAGAGCCCTGAGCTCACTGACAGCGTTGTGAAGTAACTGCAAGAGCAGGATTGATGCCAATCCTGGTTTAACTCAATGTAGCTCTGCTACTTTCCCACAAGGTTTCCATGAGTGGACTTCTCATCTGAATTTCATTCCCTTATCCTGCCACTGAATGAAGCACTTGTAGCCATCAAAGTCTCAGAATGTAAGTAATTCTCTCCTAGTGTAAACAACAGCAGGCTCTTTTGGTAAAGTGCTGTCAGCCCATCTCTTCAGCAAGCAATACTGGCAGGTGGGGTCTTAGCCTATCTGCACAGGAAAGGAAATTGCACTCAATGTTTCTTCCTCAGCCCAGAAAAAGCCTGGAGGAATATCTTGTGCCGTCTGACTTGCCTTCATTAAGTTTTCTCTCCTGCTTTGCACTGCAGTCTGTAAGGTAGGTCGACCATGCAAGACTGAAGCTAGTAATAAATATGTCACGTTGAGCAAATAGGACATGCAAATTGGAAGGAGTAAGAAACCTCTGTGGCACTAGGACTGCTGAGGGGCCTCTGCAAGACTGTTCTTCATTGTGACAGCAAGAGCCTACAAACTACACAAGTAGTGCAACAGTGGATATATAGCATCTAAAATGCCATGTTTCTGAATTTCCTGAGAAATCTTAAACCCTTGAACTTGAGCTCTCTGACACAAAGAGGGCAGTTCTGATCATCTGAATGAGAAAAGAAACATTATGTATAGACAGCTAACATAATTTTCAGCGGGGAAGTAGGTATTATCATAGCAAGCTGCTGTTACACCAATAAGAATTTGAGTTTAACTGAGGATATATTATAAAAATGTATTCTCCCAGCTCATCTTTGCTTCTAGAAACATATCTACTTTCTTTAGCTTAATAACTATGAGACGTCTCATTATATCCCCACACCAAACACCTCAAGTCAGACTACAGCACATACGCCAATTAGGTTTTCAGGGCTTCAGCCCTCTTTTCCTGGCTTTTTTGTAGGTATCAGCTTGACTGTGCTATCTCTCCACTACTTGGGACAGCCCACACAGCCCTGGGTGCACCAGAGCAGTTCAGGGGTTGCAGCTAGGCCAAGGCAGAAGCTGTGTCAGCCAGTTGTGGTCAGGACCTTCTCCAAGCTCTCAAGAAGTGGAGACAAAGAGTTTCCCTTAGTTTCTTCCCCTGCTTCTCCATCTTGTGAAATAGGCTTATCTAACAAAACTATCATATTGCATATAATAACAAGAAGCAACTCTAACCACTCTTAGTTTTCAAACTCTTAGTATTTCCTCAGCTTGTTTCACACCAAATATATCCACCATCAACAGGTGATGCTTGCTGACTTAAAATGAACTTCAGCTACTTCCAAGGAAAAATCCCCAAAAATTTAAAGGAAGGCAAAGAGATAGAAAGTATGTGTGGGCAAGTGACAAGTGTAACTGAAGTAAGAAGGAGCAGTGCTTATTGTTTCATAAAATTCACCATATGTTGTGTGGCTTCATTACTCAAATCTTGTATTTGCTTATTTGATGATTTGATCAGCTGTTGACTTCATTTCATACTGCTGCCAATTCACAACTTGGTTGATTTGCAGTATCCCCAACCAAGGATTGCATTTTTCTCATTTTCAGTCACTTTAGTTATTAAGGGGAAAAAAAGTAGTCTGCTTTAAAAGTATTTTTTATGATTTGTGTGTGTATGGTTATTTCATTTGCAGTAAGGCTAACAAGAAAACACAACCCAGAGCCTTACAGCCAAGGCCCTGGAAGAGCCACACACCCACTGGCTACAGAAATGGGCAGCTATAAAATTCTGCTTCTCCATCATTCACAAGCTGCTGGGACATTTACTGGCTACAGGGTAAGTTTCTTGAAGATTACTAGGAGTGTAAGGAAGGGTCTTGATGGACCACCAAGGCCAGCTCCCTGCAACTATAGATAAACATGTTTTGTAATCCTCTCTCATATACTTCCCATGTAAACTTACTAATGTGTAGCTTTCAAAATTGCCAGTATTCTCTCTTGGGAGTTATGTACTCTTACATATAAACCATGGAGTAAGATAATTGCTTTCCTGTAGTGTTTTAGAAAATTTACATGAATAGATGACACCTCAAGCTGTTGCTCAAATCTAGACATTTTTCTTCAACAGCCTTAACGTCAGACAAAAACTAACGGAGCTGTATAGCATCAGTTCCCCTTTTGCCCTTGCTCCCTGTGACAGCCCATGCCTGATGGACAGAGACGTCCATGGTCTGAGCAATGCTCACCATGTGAGCACAAGTAGGGCTGCACTTTAACAGAGGGAGTAGAAGCAGTGTGATTGTGTGTATCAGATTGCTACATGACTCCATATGTTTTAGTGTGATATGTGGAAGGTGCTGAAAATGATAATGCATCCTCTGTTTATCTGGGCCATTCAACATCTGTGTGTTCAAACCTTGACTATGAAGAAGAAACCTTGACAATTTTTTTTCTGCTTTCCAGAGAGAGAAGCAGGCTACAAAGGTTATAGGAAAATTGTATTCATTCTTCTCTGTATCAAAGTCAACTGCCATGTTGCAGATGTTACCAGTACTGTCAAAAAATATTAGTTATTAATGAATAATAGCTCCATCCTTAACATGGTGCCCTTTTGCAAGGGCGCAGAGCAGTGTAGTAGTGATATAAGATGGCAGAACAAAGTGACAGGGAAAAGCTGGTGAAGAAAAGCTGTGTCTGGACAAGTTGCAATATACACCAGGGGAGCGTTTACTCTTGAGATTTTTGTTTTCTGAATTTCAGATCAAGATGCATGACTGTCTCTCATTTGAGCGTGTGACTGTGCACACGTGGCATGCCTGGAAGTAGAGAACATGCAAATAAGAAATCCTCCCATGATGCACAGGAGAGCAGGCAAGAAACAGAGGTACAGCCCCGGCAGCCCAGTGTGTGCTGTTGTGCTCTTTGCTCACCAGCTGCTTTTGCGCAAATGCAGGAGGCTGTATGGGCTACATACCAAACAGACCACACACGGCTCAGGGAACAGTGCACAAGGCATGGCCCTTGTTACTCATGGTTACTTAGCTGTGGGGAGAAAGAAGTCAGGGGAAAGTCCTCTGTCTGGGAGGTGTTGACAGGTGAAGATGAAGAAGCAAAGCACACACATACAGGGAAAGAAAAAGAGGAAAAAGAGAGAAAAAGAAAGATATGAATATGGATGTGAAATGGGAAAATTTCCATCTAGGTTCACAAAGTGAAAATTTATCTCATTGCACCTGCCCTCTCCCCTCTCCATATTTATTCACAGGACCTGTTTTGGCAGCAGTAGTGATGTGGATCTGATACAGTCACACAGCCGCCTCACCTGAAATACCACTTGCCACCAACGGGGAGCTGTACTAGCGCAGATCTCAATGAGGCTCACAACTCTTGCAAAATGAATTTCAAAAACAGATTAATTTTTTCCCTTAAGGCAGCAGGGATACAGTCTGTTCCAGATTTCTGATCATACCACTCACCTGAAGGACAAAAGGATCTGAGCAACAGAACCTTAAACTGTATTAAAGACAATTAATTTCCAGATCCCTGGAAAATCTATTTTTTGTCTTTTTTTTTTTTTTGTGGGAGCTGTCAGTTGACTGCTGTATTATTTCTCCCTCTGGTGATATTCCCACAAGATCCAGAACAGAGAGGCATGGGAAGGGTTCACTCTGTGTTCTTTAGGGTTGCCAATGACCTTTCCTACCCTCTTGAAAGCTGACAGCTGTCTATGTGACAGGATGTACCACACAGCTCTTGGGCCTCCAGGAAGCAGGGTTTATCTTGGCAGGACCCTCCTTTCACCCCTGCTTTACTCGCACCCAGCAGAGACGTGGGTTTTGCCTTTGCCTCATAATTCCCTGTTGCTTACCCTGGTCTTTCAGAATGACATAGGCTCTTTAAGCTGTGAGCAGCACCTTGGCTCTCCCACTCCGGGGGTGGCAGAAGTCCACAGGCAGAATCCCATGTCCCAGAAAGGCTGTGAAAGCCATTGGAGCAGTGCAAAGGCTGGGTAGGAGGTGGGAGCAGGGAGATACCTCAGTGAATGAAACCTCGAGGTTGAAATCCCATCAGGGACATTGCCCTACTCCAGCTCTGAGTAGAGCCACTGCATCACCAAAGCTCGTTAGTTTGAGGAGCTTTGGTTTTTCCAGGTTGGAACTTGACAGAACAGAAGTTCCAAGGGTGCCAGATACCTCCTGCTCCCCAGACCCTGCTCTCCCCAAGGCTTTTCCCTCTGACACTGCTGGTAGTGGTTGACAGGGTTTTACACTAATACAGGCCAGGAAAACTGCAGGATGTGTCTTTACACTGAAGGTGTCAGCAGGTTTGCAGGCTGGCACCAGGGTGCCCTGGCCTGGACAGGAGCTCAGAGTGGGGCGTGCCAGGTTGAACAGGGTGCTCTGGGATCCTGCTCCTCCAGCAATGCCCCAGGCTCAACACCCAGAGCCCTCCACATTTCGAGAAGGATGGTAAGTTCATCCTGCCTGTCTGAAAATGCTGTTTATATGAAAAAAGATTTTCCATAGAGCTCAAGTGATTTGCCAGTGGCCATGACCTATCTCTATGCCTACAAAGAACCAGCCAGCAATAAAGACACATGCTGAAAACCTGCTGGCATGGTGTCTCCCTAAATGAATATATTTTCTCAGGTATCATGAGGGTTTTTGCTTACAATGTATTTAATATACTTTACTGCTGACAAGGGTATCCAAAAAAAAGAGAGTAATCTCATGATTTACTTTATCTCCAAAAAGACTAAGAGACCAGTTACTGCTGTTAGGAGAGGGGCACAACATTTGTATACACAAATGGGGGCACAAAATATGTATTGTGCATATGCACGATATCTGAGTGCAGTGCTGGATCGAGAGGCTAGTCCTGACCATAAAATGAGTGGCACATTTTTCTTTTAGGCCCCAGCATGTGATAAGTGTAGCTGTCAGACCCCTGAGAGGACAGCCACAAAAGACACCCTGAACCCGACAGACACTGGGCAGGAGTTGCTTCTCAGCTTACCTCTTCCCACACACTCAGCTGCCTGCCAGTGGGATTTGTGGCTTTGGAACTTCATCCCTCAGCCCAGTAACACTATTTACAACTAAATAGAGTGTCATTGCAATTCCCACCTGAAAAAAGCCTCTATGACATCTTTTCTCCTATCTCATCTCCTCTTAAAGTGGAAAGGAAATTAACAGGAGCACAGGAACACAAGAAAGGACAGACATGTGACCCTGGTGCCGCTGACTATCTCACTGCACCAGGCTTGCCCCTTTGCCCCACATTGTGGCTCCTTACTAGGATGGTTGTGGCCCTCATTATATTTCAGAGTACACAGAGGTTTAATGAATATGGTGGCTTGCTGCTCTTCATCCCTTCCCTGCTCTTTGGGTTCACACTTCATTAACTGAGAAATGCTTTTCCCTGGGGGATCATACTTCTTCCTCATTTCACCTCAGCTCTCAACTCATTTCCAGTCTACTTCTTTCCTGGCCCTGGGAAAAAACAAAGTGATTATAGCCTGGATCAGCAGCTAGGGCAGGAAATTGGTATAAGAGATGAGATGACATCAAGACTGGTGACCAATGACTGCAACTTCAGAAATGGAAGAAGTCCCACTGTAGCAGAGGGAGCTGGTGTCCATCAGAGCAGCACCCTGAGTGTGTCAGTATAGCCGCCTTCTCTTGACCCTGCCACTGTCACCTCCCTGCTCTCACAGTGCTTTTAGCACCTCTTCATGGCTGTACCTCCCTCAGGAGGAACAGCAGCTCCATCACTTTGCTTCCCTGCTTTCAGTCAAGCAGGCAGCTGATTCTTCGTTCTGGGAGGGGCTTTGCTGTTTTTCCTGCCTCCCAATAAAGGTCCATCAGAGTGCATCAGCAGACCTCATATGTCAGTTGCTTCTTCAGCCCTGGAGGGGTCCATAGGACTGTGAGGTTTTTACTGGAGAGGGTAAGTCCTCAGCTACACTTTCGGCCTTGCCCCTTTCTCAGAGTCTTACCAGCAAAACTGATGAGGAAGCAACAATATGATGGTGGGGAACAATGTGGGGAACCTTGTCCTCTGTGCCTTACACAGGATAGGCTCTCAAAGCTCCAGCATCTGATGTTCCTTGTCTCCCTCGCCACATGCCTGCATGCAGTGGGGACCCAGCATCTCCAGTGTCACCAGCAAAGAGGTCACACTGGACTCAGGGAATCCACCGAGGCCATGTCTAGGACTGAGGTGTGAGGATTAAACACTAACACTTCCCAGATGCTGCATGCCCAGGCTGATGCAGCTAAGCTGGCCAGATCCATCAGTGAGCAAAAAAGTGGTCCCAGCCACCCGCAGGGAGCTTGGACCCCTGGAGTACTGATCGATCAATCTGAGCTGGAAAACTGAGATGGGGAGTAGAACAAAGCCCCTGTGTCATGGTTTAGGAATGGTGTACCCAATTTAGGTGCTCCCATTAAAAAGAAAACCATGAGCTGCTCCTCCCTACTCCCCTCTTGTGGGCAACACCAGACAGAGATCACAGGCTGAGATAAGAACAATTTACTGGAAAGAGCAATGAGATTAAAAAAAACAAACAGTAACAGCAGTGACTGTCCCCCTGTACTTCCCACTGATGAGGATACACCTTAGGTCCTGTGTCCAGTTCTGGGCCCCTCACTACAGGAATGAGGTGCTGGATCGTGTCCAGAGAAGGGCAATGGAGCTGGTGAAGGGTCTGGAGCACAAGTCTTGTGAGCAGCAGCTGAGAGAGCTGGGGGTGTTCAGCCTGGGGAAGAGGAGGTTCAGGGGAGACCTTATCACTCTCTTCAATGATCTGAAAGGAGGTTGTATTCAGGTGGGGGCTGGCCTCTTCTCCCAGATAACAAGAGACAGCACAAGAGCAAGTGGCCTCAAAGCTCCAGGGCAGGTTTAGACTGGATGTTAGGAAAAGTTTCTTCATTGTAAGAGTGATCAGGCATTGAAACAGGCTGTCCAGGGAAGTGGTTGACTCACCATACCCAGAAGTCTTCAAAAAATGTATGAATGTGGCTCTTGGGGACACCGTTTACTGATGAATGTGGCCGTGCTGGGTTAACAGTTGGACCAGATGATCTTAGAGGTCTTCCCCAACCTTAACTAGTCTATGATTCTAAGACCCAGGTATGGGCCAATTCTGCTGCTTCCCCACAGCCTGCCCCTGCATATGGCTGCAACCCCTATCTCCTTGCCAGTGGAGGCACGCGATTTATTTCATATTTATTTTATTTTTGCATAGGCTGTTGCTTCATGCCTCAGTTTCCCTACTTAAAAATACATGGGATTAGAAATACATAGGATTTTTGTGCCTCCTCTGGGATGTTTTGCCTCTTTGCTGCATGGCTCTCAGGGATAGGAACCATCTGCTGGCATGTCTCTCCAGGGCCACACACAGTGGTGCCCCACAGGACCTGGCTGCTAATATTAAACAGGGCTTTGGAGCCAATTCAGACTACAAATTCACATTAGCAGCAGGGCAAGACTGCGCACAGCAGACAGAGCTGCGGCAGCCCTGGATGTTCACCCTTGCCCTCCTGGCCATGGCACTCCCTGGGTGTGTGAGCAGGCAGCTCTGGCAGCTCCCCAGCCCTGCCTGAACCACATCAGCATCCCCTGCCTCACCCTCTGCCACAAAGGAGTATGGGCTGCTCCTCCCTAAGCCCCATCTAGGCTGCTTTGCTTTCACTCCCTTGTTCTTTGCTGAAACCCCTCTGGCACAAGGAAGTGGACCTGCTCTAAAGACACTGCCTTTTCTAAAGCTGAGAGACAAAGCCCTTACTTGCAATATACCTCAACAGGGAGGAATCAATCCTTTTCAGTTTCTTTGGATTTGCACATCGGGGAGCTTGTTTCTTTTCTTTCCCCTCAAACACATCGTGGGTGGTTTCCCTGCAACAAGCTGGGGAAGGGAGGAAGGCCCTTATTTATTTACTTCCCTATGGAAACATCTCAGCTGGTATTAGTTAACAATGCGATTTTGTGGCAGGAGATGATATTCTGAGGGGAGGCTCTCTCTCAATGGCCTGAATTGGGGCATCTGCACAGTGCGGGTGTTTATCCTCCCCAGTGCTGCTGAACAAAGAGCAGCAAGGAGATGCCACGACTCCTCACAGTCTCTTCATGTATGGTACAAAGATAAATATTTTTACCTGCAGCTGTGACATTTGGCTGTACAGAAAAGACAAAGCCACCCACTGCACACAAGGTCTGCTCATTGCTGCTGCTCTTTTAAAGCTGGGTTGGTTTTGTTTGTTTGTTTGTTTAACCTCACTCAGACTACTGCAGCACCATAAGGGGCTTGAAGCACAATATTCAAATGTGGACTTTTCCAAAATACAAGGGAATTTCAAGTTTTAAAGCATCAGTATTTGCATTTAAACCCTGATGGATCTAGGTTGAAAAGTCTGAGATCTCTTTTCCTATGTAATGTAGGGCCTCCCAACACACTGCTGGGAGGTGCCCCAGTGCTGCAGAAGGAAAAGGTGACCACTGCCAGGTGTTTTTCACCACACATTGCAACATGGTAATGATCAAATAGCAGGGTGGGATACATCCTTATAAATCCATACAGCCTAATCCCAACTCTAGCAAGCCACATTCCTGTGTTTCTTTGAACTTGATTTTGCTTCCGTTGTACCCTGTCAGGAGCATTTCCCATTCAGAGGAGGTCAAATATAACCTTTTCAAGTCCCAGCCCACAGAGGATTAAATACTTGGCAGCTCCGGGAACAGCAGGAGATGGGCATACATGTGTTCCCAGGCAGGATCCCAATACTGTTCCCTCCAGCTTCAGTGGGTGTTTCAGCCTGGTTTAGGCACTCAACCAGCTGCTAAGACCCTGTCTTGGAGCCAAAACACATCACTTTACCTGGATTCCCTCCCTGAAACCAGGTCTCTTTCTCAATGGAAGAGAGCTATTCATAGGTAGGCAGCATCTTAAAGTGAAAACAGAGAAAGAAAAACTAGCCCTCAAACCAGTTTTTGGACTACAACCACAAAGAATAAGGGTAGCAGCTCTGAACGTAACATCTTGATTCCTTCAGAAGTGCATGGTCTGATCCAAAAGAGAGGACAAAGCCTCAGCAACCACACTGAAATGCGCCCCAGTTTGCTACTTGCAGCATTTGTCTTACAGGTGAGCAGGTCACCCCTCTGAAGCAGCAGAGGAAGCTCATTGTCCCAGGAAAGGGACAAACAGACTAACAGAAGCATTAGATAGAAAAGAGAAGTGACAGCTCCAGCACATGCTCCTGTGCTTTGCGGTCAGCCCCATGTGCACGACTGCACCACAGGTGCTGCAGACCTACCCACACACCACAGGGCTCACGTGAGAGCTCAGTTCATGGCAGCTCAGGACTTCACTGGTTTGGATGTATCCATCTGCAAATATTTTGCTGCTTAAAAAGGCTCCCAGCTGACACATAGAGCCTGTGTTAGGCAGCCCTGGATCATGGCAGTCACTGAGCACTGATGTTAAAGACCAAAGGTTTTCCTTCAGACACCTGGCATCACCGTGCCTCTTTGTTTGCCTGTCCAAACCCCATTTCAATTTTCCAAGAGTAACGATTTAATATTGCCTCAACCCACCCCCCTTCTCAGGCCCACCTCTTTCTTAGCTTTGGAGAAGCAATTATTAAACTTATGTTTAGTCTTGGGAAAAGCTGAAACAGTGTGAATTTATTCACCAAGGAGACATGCATGCTGTGTACCCTGGCTTTTGCTGAATTGCAGTTTTGACACAGGCTGCCTTTGGAGAACTTCCAAAGATGCCTGGCATTTTTTGGGTGCAGTGTGAATGTGCTCTGGAGAGCAGATCCCAAACAAAAGCAGGAGCCTGGTCAAGCTCCCCTTCTTGTCTCCACCGTTGATTGTACTAAAGCATATTACAATTTAACCCCTCTAGCAGCAGGTGAAGTTATATTTAATAAAGAATTTGAGAGCTGCACTCATTTAACTGCAGCAAGAAGCTGCTCTAACACGGGCACCATGCTACAGGTACATTCAAAACTAAACACCTGTAGGACAGAAGTGCTTATGCATTAGGTGACTGGACACTGAAAGGACAGGTGAAGAGCTGAATCCCCTTCCCTTGGCCACAGATTCAGGCCAAAGAGCAGAAGCACTCCTGTGGTTTGAGAACTCTTTGGGGTACTTGTGAACCAGCAATTAAAGAAGACGGGAGCTGTGTGAGAAGGGACACATCTATGAGATGTTCTGTTTCTTTGAGGGTTTTTTTTCTGCCTTTGAAAACATAATTTTGTTGGCTCTAATCTTGTGTCAGCTTGTATTTAATTCCTCTCATGTGAAAGCAAACCACAGAACAACTGATGCAAGGTTGCCTCACAGGGTTGCCTTCATGTGCTTGCAGTATTCACAGATGTTGTACTGGGACCATTCTGTGTTCCTCTGTGGTTTCTTTTCTCTCCGGCTGCCCGAGGGGAAGAAGCATGTTTCTCATCCTTGGCTGTAACAGAAGTGGAGGCAAGCGTGACTACTCTGCCTGCTCTCCCTCTATGATCAGCTCTCTGCCTGCCTTGCAAAGAGCAGATGTGAGTGGCGGGAGCCACTGCCAGGCTGCGCGAGATGCACTGGAGGCACCAGAGACACGAACTGGGTATCGACTGCTGTAGCAGATGACAGCTGTGACCTGTGAGAGCCGTCAGCCATTAGGGAGGTAAAGCATGCAGGGAAGTTTTAAACAAAGATCTGGCTTTGAGGTGATTCAGAACACTCTCTGCAGCTCTGCCAAGTTAAAATGACAAGGTTCATCAGTTCCCAGGCTTCAGGACTTCCAAGTCATCCACAGGCTGGAGGTAGGAAAAATGTCCCTTTAAGGAAGCTGCATTTTCCTTCAAAGCAGCTGGAACTGCAGGTCCTGCTGGCAGGATGGTGCCCCAGCTGACCCATTGGTCTGCTCGGGACAGAAGCTGGGCTTTGATGAGCTGTGAAGCAAAACCTGTCTCCTGCTATACAGTAGGGGCTGATGTCAGAGGAAGTGAAGTTCCCGGCAAGTCTGTGATCTCCCAGCACAGCTTTTCGTGGCAGGCTGATCATCGTGCCTGAGCCTCATCTCCTCTCTTCCTCTCCCCCTCTGGCACACCAAGCACAAACAGGGCTCTGACATGATGTGGCTTTTGGGTTAAGAGTTGTCTTGTTCGTTTTTGGGCATCTTTTCACATCACCACATTTCTTTGTCAGCCCATGTTCACCTCTCTCATTGCTAAACATTTCATAGCTTCAGAAAACCAACCATCTCCTTGCTCACTGCACACATGCAGAAGTCACCAGAAATTGAAACTACACAGATATCACAAAATAGCCCTTATCTGTGCCCCCTCCTGCCAGTTGGATTTACAGGAGGTGGTGTGTGAAGCATCACCATCCAGCAGTGCTTGCTGACCAGCACTGGCAAACGGGACACTGTACGCGCACGCATCTGCTCCAGTTGCTTCCTTCCTTTGGGTCTCCCTTTGTGTATAAAGTCTATAGAGGTATCAAATGATAACTAGAACCTTACATTTGTATCATTAAATCAACTTCAACTGAATGCTTTCTAAGGAAGGAGGAAATAAGGAATGTTTAACATCCTTAAACCTCTTTGTTTTGCCAGAAGATTTCATTATTTAGGGCTTAGTGAAAGAAGGGGGGGGAAGGCTGTCAGCCAGGGGAGCCCTCTTGGCTAGCATTCAGCTTCCAGTGCTTAAAGAGGTTTGATGTGGCCATCGGGAGAGTGTCACTTTCTATTGTGGTCATAGCCAAAGCCTGGCAAGGAGGGAGGGAGCGAAGGGGAGGCAGACAGTGCCTGGGAGCTGGAGGAGTGCACACAGGCTCGAGTGACTGCTGCAGCAATGCAAATTCAGGATCCAGAGCCTTACCCAAGGGCGCTGAGCTCATGGTGACCTCCTCACATGCCATCAGCACCAGTGGGGATGCTTCAGCTGCACTAGGGAGAGAGTGAGAACCCCTTTTCCGTTGCTATAGAAACAGTATGAAGTAAATCCAACATGCTCTTTTTTTGCATTCCAATAAAATAGATGATTAGGAAGCACAAGGTTGAGACAAACATCTTGCTTCAGGCACACTCAGACCACAAGAGCAAAAGCTAAGTTAGACTGACTGTGATGGGGGCAGCAGTGTTTTAAGCCACGTTGAAAGCTTATTGCTGGCTCTATTCAATAAGTATTTCTCTCCGTTTCTACCTCTGTCATCCAGACTGCCTGCTGGAATACTTCATTTGTTGCCTCCCTGAACAGATACATCTTCAGTTTTGCACCAGTGTCAAAGCATCTGGTGAGATCAGAGCAAAGAAAGCTGTAAGCTGACACCTCTGGACAACCAGCCTGGGGCCAATAGCAGCACACTGGTTCTCAAGGCAGAACCAGAAAACGCACACACACACAGAGGAAAAAAAAAAAGCCTCAGGATTTGTAAGTTTTGGAAGTAATTTTTAAAACAATTCTGATGTTGTTAATGCTTCAGTCCGATGGGCCCTTTACACTCATCTGAAATCAGTCCATCTGATTGAACCATTCATTATCTGGGACTTGCAAACCATCCTATACTTGGTAAAATCTATGTTATGAAGTAAAAGCTCAATGCAAATGAAACCAAAATGGTAGCTATCAGTCTATCAGTGGGATTGAGTTGGTGGTGGTAGTAATGTTTATTTGCTTTTAAAGAGAAACAAGGTTATTTTACTTTCCAAGCCAGAGGAATGGCAAGTGTTAAAAATGTGTATTTCTCGAGGAAAGCACCTACATGCACACACAAGAATTCCTGTGCAGTCAGGCAGAATTACCTAACTGATACTGGTAGTTGGTAAGTCAGACACAGATTAAAAAAAAAAAAAAAAAAAGAATTAGAACCCTCTCAAAAAAGAAATTATATATCCAGGTCTCTATCTGCTTAAGAATCCTGGGAATTTTCTAATTTTTCTTTAGGAAATGCTACACAATAACTTTATCTGAGAAAGGATGGAATAAAATGAGGCAGGACATCAGAATCTGCCCTTTCATACTGCAATTGGAACTACTGCCTTTTGTCCTGTGTGTAACACTCTTGGCACCAAGAGAGGTCTCCTTAAGGGCAGTGTCTGTCTGTTCCAGCTAACTATAACACAGGAACTGCAATTATCAACCTTTCCATTCCCCAAATTCCTCTGCTGATCTCCACTGGGATAGTATTATAGCTATTTTTTGTTTGCAAATATACATACTTTACCAGACTAATTAGCTGGGAACTACATTTAAACTGAAGCCACATGACAAAATCTTGAGGATTTTTTTAAACACTCATGTTATGAAAAAGTGACCTCTCTTGTAAGCCTTGGCCACAAATGATTTCTGTTCAACAGATGGATTGAGGGATAAAGGCTAAATGCAAAATCAACTCAAAAACTTGCAGAGGGTAACGAGGCTTACTGTGACTCTGCCTTTCCTGAAAAAAACCTTGTGTTCTTGGTTTCATTGTTCCACTGATAGAGACACAGAGATTGGTACTGGAATTAACTCCAGTTAGCTGAAATAACCTTCAGGGTTACTAAGACCAACCCTCATTCTAGAGAAGTGTTAAAAAAATTTTTTTTAAAACCTTCTACAAATAATATACTGTGTTGATTTTTTAGCATCCTAGATGCTGCTCGGATGGGATTTCCATACAACTTATGTGATTAAGAACTGAGCAAAGATGAGTTTTATTTGGGTAATTTTTGAATTAAGCCTTTAAGTATCTGACTAATTTTGAATTCAATGTGACTTAATCTCATGCTTTACTCTAAGTACCTGCTTAAGCATACGGCTGAAGCAGAGCTTAGCCAAGGTTGGTTGATCCTCGCCATATACAGAAAGGTACAGACTGCACAGGGCATCCCCATCTGGTGATGGTGAAGTTCGAAATGTGCAGCAAAGCAGTAAAAGAGAAGCCTACTTCTAATAATTGACATTTGCTCAAAAGGGTGTTTTCATCCCACACGAAGTCTGCCACATTACATTGCTGTTCCTGAGACTGTTGTTATTTCTGAGACTGACATGCTACCAGTTGAAGAGGCCCTCAGTCACTCAGGAACAATTAATTGGTGACACTGTCAATTATGTCTGTATTGATCACGTTGCTTTTCAGGTTCATTCAGAGGTAAGCAATAATGATAACACACCATGCTTTCTAGTTATGACAGGACTTGATTTGTGGTCTTTACAGAAATAAATTTGAGTTAAAATCAACAGTCTGAGAAGCTAAATGAGCAAAGAGGCTCATAAGATACGCAGAGAGGTGGTGAAAATCTCCACTGTGTTCCCATTCCATGTGTGTGTTGTGGTTTAATCCCTAATGGCGACTTAGCCTCATACAGCCGCTCGCTCACTCCCCTGGTGGGATGGGGCAGAGAATCAGAAGGGTAAAAGTCAGAAAACTTTTGGGTTAAAGACAGTTAAAAAGGCAAAGACAGTTATAAAGACAGTTAAATAGGCAAAGCAAAAGCCAAGCTCACAACCAAAGCAAAACAAGGAGTTGCTTCACTGCTTCCCATGGGCAAGGGTTCAGCCATCTCCAGAAAAGCAAGGCTCTGTCATGTGTAATGGTTACTTGGGAAGACTAACACTGTCACTCCAAATATTATCTCCTTCCTTCTTCCTCCCACAGCTTTATATATTAAGCATGGCCTTCTGTGGTATGGAATATCCTATGGATATCCACTGTCCTTGCTAGGCTTCCTCGCAGTTCTTGTGTATCTACCCACTAGCAGAGCATGGGAAACTGAAAAGGCCTTGGCCCTGTATAAGCACTGCTCAGCAATAAAGAAAACATCCCTGTGTTATCAACAGTGTTTCCAGCACAAATCCAAACATAGCCCCACGCCAGCTACTATGAAGAAAATTAACTCTATCCCAGCCAAACCCAGCACAGCACGCTTGAAAGTTTAGTGGCAATATTTAGAAGAAATGCTCTTTTTGGCAGAGAGACAAAATGATATGTACCTACATGAGAGACTGTAGTGGTATAATGGAATGGCTAAGATCTGTATGCCTAAACAAAGTGTATGGTACCATCTGTGGGCCAGAAGCACTACACGCAAACAGTGGTTGAATCACTGTTTGCCAAGTGCCAAACAGAGGGTATAGATAGTTTCATTTTAAAAGTGGCACCACTGTTTTTCTTTTAGATTCTTGGCCTTGGTATTGTCTATACTGTGAGCCTAACAGGGAAGCAAAGTAACCTAGAGAGGAGCTCAGTGGCTGTTCTGCTGAGAGAGCACCGTTGCACAAAGCCCAGGCTGAGAACTCCTGGGGGCAGCAGCCAGCTCTGTCCCATGCTTGCACAGCTCCAGCACACTGCAGTTGGGGTTAATGAGCCTATGATAACAGCAATAACCTGAACAATAAAAGCTGATCATTGATCCTGAGATCAGGAGAGCAGGCCACTTGAGGCTGTTACCTGCCTCCTTAGCTTACTCTGTGTTTTGGCAAGAAGTGCAATGTAGGCCAGCTCAGATCAAATCATAATTCAGTCCAAATCTGAATAATGCACCAGCAGCACAGCCCAGGAACAAAATGGAAACAGTGTGATTTTCATGCTCAAGAGCTAAGATGATACTGTGTAGCCTATGGGTACCTGCTCTGGCAATCAGGGGAATTATCAAGGGATTTAACTTGGATGAGGAAACCAGAAACCCTGGCCTTGGTCAGTATAAGTCATTACACTGTATTTAGTGTACTTACTGCTTTCAGTTTATCAGGTGACCTAGAGAGTATTAAACTGTAAAAAATATTAGAAATTCTCTTAAGAATACTGCCATGCCTCCTAACTGATAACTGAGTTTTACAGAGGTTTCAGATCATAGCCTTTAGTGTTCCACAAATTTTGATTTAGAGGAAGCTGAAATGTTTAAACCTGGATTAAAAAAACCTTATTTGCTTTTAAATTCATTGTGATAACAGAAAGCTAAGTTTAAGGAGGAAAAATCACATTCCAGCAGATGACAAAAAAACAACCAAACCCACCAAATCCAACAACCTGTATGCAAACTGGCATTTCAAGGAGAGAGGGGAATGCTCTCCCTTAAAATATTCCCATATAATTTCAAGTTATCCTAGAAACTGGAATGAGAAACAGAATATAGAAAGTTGTTAAACTCTCCATTTTGTGCAAACCAGTTAACAGATCATGTAGGATCACTCCATGGCTTCAGAAGGTGGACAGAGTGCTAGACTCTGCCCATCAATTGCTGCAAACAGTAAGTTAGGGGTATACACAAGGTATACAAAATATACCTTGCAAAGCAAATGGGAGAAAGCCTGAATAATTTCCATATGTGTAATCATCATTGCAAAGTCGGGGCAGCATGCAACATATGCATCCCAGCTGTAACATACATCTGCAATGTAACTCACCCACCTAACATACAGACAGGAAATAAGGTTTTTCCAGTGTCTGAGTGTAACAAGATAAAGCTGTTGAGTTTAACCCTATCAACATCAGAGCAAAAAGAACCCAGACAACTGTTCACATGCTTAAGGCATCTTGCTCCATCAGGATCTAAACTGGACCTAGCTGGTGGAGGTTTCTAGCTTTTGGCAGGTCCAGGGCCAGCTTCTGATCATGACATATTCTGTAGTCAAACAGTCAAACTATAAGCCTGCCTGCCAGCCACAGCTCATCACTGCTTGGCATCACACCTTAAGCAGAGAGCAGGATTATCTATTCGGTTTAGTCTTTTCATAAACTAGAGAAAAACTCTCATCAAATACAACCATAATGCTTAAAGGATTCTTAAAGGAACACCCAACAAATTATCCTGACAAGTGGTTCTGCTGGCTACACAGGAGCTAATCCTTTCAAATAGGTTTGCTGAGCCAAGGAACATAAGCAGATGAAGCTCACAGCTTCTATGCTGGCAGACTTCCTGTTCAAGTGGGACATGGTGAGTACTAAGGGGTCCAACTGGTAAATGCTCTCTGGCACAGCACTTGAAAAGACAAGATAATGAACCCCACGGGACCACATGTAGAAAGAGAGTAAAACAGTATTTGCAAGTAAGTTTTGCATGGCTGGACTCCAGTGATATAAGCATCTCTTCCATTTGAAAGTTGATCTGATACCCTTAAAGCTATTCAATATGGGAGGAAGCCAGCCTGGAACGTCCTGGGACTCCTGGGACATGGAGCAAGGAGGATAGAAGTGACCATGACTACTGCACCTACCCAGAACTTTGCACATGTGGAGTGCTTCCTCTAGCAACACCTGCTGTGGGAGATAGTAGGTGGGACTGCTCCCTGGCAAGTCACATGTCACCTCTACATCGATGATTTTCTCCCCAGCCCTCTGCAGCAACCTACCCCTGGAAAAGAAGGAGAGGATTTCCCTCTGGCCTGCCCTGGAGGGGTTGTGTCGTTAACAGGCACTTCAGGTGTTTGGTCGTCCACACAGCCCCCCTGTGCAGAAACCAACAGCGATGCAAAGTGACCCACTGCAGGTATGGCTGGGGGACTGGGCTTTTTTGGTTTCTTCTTAGATGGATCACTTCACTTTGCATAATCCTCACTCAGTAACTGTGTTCCTCCTTTTACAAAACTGACTTGAAAATTGTAGGACTGTGCTGAGTTATTATACACTAATTCCAGCAGCATCTTTCAGGATATACTAAAATAAATTGTTAACCATACCCCTGGTCTTCAAAGACCAGTTATACCTCATACCCTTTATTAATCTCAGCTGCACTGAACTATTAAAATTAAACTCTCAATTACTCCCATCACTAAAAGTACCAGTGTGGCTTTTAGATCCATATTTCTACCCTTTACTGTAATGCATTCTTCATTTTAATTACTGGCACCATATTTTCAAAGGCCAGTGCCTTATCTTTGCAGGGTATTTATCAACCTAAAAAAAGTTTGACAAGTGCATAAATCATTGGGTGTGACAAGCAGCGAATTCTTGAAGGAGAAATATGTGGAAAAAAGATCATGTTATCTAGGTGAACCAAAGACATGTCAAAGCGAAGCAACAGGAGGAAATATCATCCTGCCAGCATGTGCATTGTGCAAGACATTATTCTGATGTTCATTACCAGGAGACTGAGTAGATCTTTTTCTTTGAAGAGAAAAGAGATCTTCTGCAATAAAGGGTTTATGGACTAAAAGGATAACTAGAATTCCCAGCTAAAATTCCTAAATAAAGGAGTCAAGGTGACATCTAATCAAAGCCACAGAACCCACCCAAGTAATAACCCCAGCCCAAAATAACCCTCATCTGTCCAATGGCTCCTAACAATGAAGTGCTGCAGTCCTCCTATTGCCATTACCTTTTCTGATTCAAAGAACAGATGTTTTGTCATGAAAATCCCATTTTCCAGGTCTGTCAGTGGTCTAGATGGTACACCCACCATGCAAATTCCTCTGCACCAGTACAAAAGAGCAACAACTAAATTCAGGAATGTTAAAAGAGTCAAAAATGTTAAAAAATTTAATCTCTGTGGCCCAATCCACTTCAGAGCCCGCTACTGACCTGCCAGCTGGTCAGGGCAACTAGAAAGATCTCCTTAGGAACACAAAGGGTTGGTTGTGACAAAGGTTGCTTACTCTTGCCGCAAGCTTTGGCTGCTTTTCCCTAACCAGAAGACACATTTTTAAAAAAGATAGAACACACTGTCCAGTGAAACATTGGTGTGTGGATGATGATGTCCTTACCTTGGTTGTTAGCCCGTGCTGAAGCCTCTCATGCTACATTTTCATTTTTGCTCCCCAGGTCCGCTGCCTGTGCCAAAGTCATTCCTGGGCAGGATGTGTGGACACACCTGCACACCAGCCATGACACCTCATAGAGTTATGGTATGGGTACTGCCTTGCAGGAAAACTGATCTCAGGTGCTCTCATATAATTCCTGTCAGCTGATGAGCAAGAAAAATAATTCCCAGCATTTAGGTTGTAGTATATGTGAGGAGACAGTAAAATGCCCAGCTCTACATCCTTGGTATCCTAAAGTCAAACACAGTAATGGGCTTTCTTCCTTGGGGAAAAGTAATATGTCCAGTCATCATCTTTTTAAATTCACCTCCACCTTGTACAACAAGAGTAATTCTTTTTCTGTCTAGTTTCTTCCTTACATGTGGGCTTCCAATTTCATTACTTGTAAAAATCCCGAGAGCAACAATAACTTCAGAAAATAGAGGTAAGGTAGAAAATGCAGGGAAATCTTTGGAGACTGTGCTGGATTTTTTCCTTTACAAGACAAGTAATGTAAAACTTGATGTCTCTCATTCCTCTTCTAATCTTTTTAATAAGAAAAGACAAACACAAGCCCAGCTACACACAGCCAACATCTGATTGGGTCAAAAACTTTTAACCCACAGCATATGTGGTTGTACTAAAGGTGCAATGAAAAATAGTTTTCTGGGACCTCTACCACCAGAAGCATTTTCTGGAGGTGATTTATATAAAGGTCCTGTTAGTTTTTCAAACTAATCTAGTGCCAGCTGGACACGTAGGAGTAATCACCCCTGAGGCTTAACAACTATTTCAATCTGCAGAGCAGGAGAAGCACAGGATGAGAAAAACAACTTTCTCTTTTGCCACTCCCAACAGTTTCAGTTTTGTTCTAGCAGCTACATCCTGCAGGTATGAGAAGGAATCTTAATCTTTTGCCTCTCTGGAGTTACTGGATTTCCTCCATCATCCATATCCTTCAGGGGTAGGGCTGAAAGATTCAATAATTCACCTTACCTGCCTTTGTCATTTAGAATTGGGCAGAGAAACAGAATTTTAATAAACAGACACAAACATGTTTCCTTGAATTCTTGAACTCCAGCTCTGTATCTTCTCTTCTAGCAGAAAAAACAAAGAGAAAAGAAATAAACCTTGTCCCACATACATGGACAGTTCTCTCCACCCACCAATACAAAGGGCACTACATGGAAAGAGAGTCCTCCAGAAAACTGCTTTCCATTTACTGCATCAGGGTCAGTATCAGGGTAACACTGAGGAACCAGCTACCAGAGCTGCTCTGAACACTATCAGAAACCCTTTCTTTTGCTGGGTAGATGTACTTCTTACACCTAATACCCTTGGTATGCTCACAAAACCCCTGTGTTTTTCTGTACTGCTCCCATATCCAGTTGCTGCATTTCTACATGATTCTGATGAAAGCTTCAGTTTGCTTCTCATTTTAAAAGCGGACAAGGAAAATCAAAACACAGCATGCATATGAACAAGAAAAATATCCACAGATGCAAAGTAAGGGTGAATTTTCAAGGACAATCAGTTGATGATTCAATACGGAAAGGTCCCTCTTTGCAATTCATAATGCTCTTGAAGAAGGTGAATTTCATTTTTGTTGATGAAAGTGGCTCCATGTTTACATGTGCATTAACTACCTCACCCATTTTCAAAAGTCAGTGTTGCACCATAGGAGCAGAGGGAGTAGTTCATCTTCCACAAATTGCTTCTGGGGCAACAAAACTAGGGACCTTAATGTAATGTGGTTGGTCAACTCCTTTTTCTTTTCAATTTATATCCCATCATCTCCTAAAGCCCTATCTTTCATTCTGTGCTGCTGGTGTTAGAGCCCCACTGCAGTTCTCAGAAGTGCTCCTCTGCTATTCAGTGAAGTTGGCTTTTGAATGAAACATGAGGTTTTTTAGCACCTCAGGAGGCTGAGCAAGCTTAGCAGCCCAGCCCCAGCCTTACACACAAGGACTGCCCTTTAATTCCACTTAAATAAATTCAGTGTTGTTGGTTTTGCCCCTGCTCAAAAGGAGCTTAGTCGGAAAGTCAAAACAGATCTCAGCCAAAGGGAAAAAATAATAAAGCAAGCCCATAAATTAAGTCAAGCTAGTGTATCCTAGGAACAAGAAAGAGCTCATGCAGATGAGGCAAACTATGCCATGCATAGAAAGCAAATCCCCACTGTTGGTCCTCCCTCATGCCATTCCAAAGAAGCAAATCTCTATGCAAAGTGTTTGAGAGCATGCTGGAAATAGAGGGGCCCTGGAAAAATAGTTAAGAAATAAATTCCACTATTTGGTGGCATTTGTTCCAAAGGAGACAAAGTGTCTTTTGTGAAACATTCCCACCAGAAGCCTTGCAGAGTTTGAACTGCATCCACAGCCTACACTGGCATCAGACATCAAGTGAAATCTTATTGTTTGCCTTTCCTTTTACTATTGAAAATCCAAACAGATTTTAAAATGTCTGACCAGTTAAGTAGGAGTGAGCTGCATTTTTCCCAGGATATGAATCAACATAATTATAATTTAGGAAGATCTATTACCATTATTATGGCAAAAAGAGTATGACAGAAAGTAAGAGAAGGTAAGGTGCTTAAACACAGTGAGATGATCCCTATACTCTAACAATGAACCCCAGCTGTATGAAGTTTATCAAGTCTGTAGCATTGTCAGCTAACTAGAATTTATTAGGTAAGGGTGAGATTTTTAGGAGGAAGTAAGTACCTTCTAAAAATCCCTTTTGGCTCTGAATGGTTTAGAAACCTAGCTAATGCAACATCTTTCATAGCTCACAGCTAATAACCTTCATGTTCATTTTCTTCTGAAACTCTGAGAAGTCAATAAAGACTGATCATACTGCCTTATGCTTTGTGGGAGATGCTGTGGGACTGGAGAGCAAAAGCCAAGTCCAGTCTGATTTGCAGATATTTCAGGGCAGGAAGAGTTTCAGCAATGGTCCCTGGAAAAAAGGCAGATCAGTGGAAGTGTGTGATCTTTTTCCTTTTTTCTCTCAGGAAGTTTGGTATGTGAAGTGCAAGATGCCCATAAAGTCTCCCTTGCAGCCAAAATCACTGTCTCAGCAGGCTCCATTAGTGGAGGATGCATCATCATCATCATTGTCTTGCCTTCCTCCTGGGAAAGAGAAATGGAAGGGAAAGGATGAGCTCTGTAAGCAAAACAAAGTAGAGAATGGGAAAGAGCTGAGAGGCCAATTAAGCCCTGCACATGTGTAGGCTCCCTGCATGGCAGCTGACCTACAAAGGATATTCAGAGTCGACAAAGGGCTGCACATTGAACTGATAGAGAACCTGGATGCAAAGCAATGTAGCATCAAGCTGCATTGAGGGGGGTAGAACACCCTCACATTAGCTCTATTATAAAGAAGTGATCGATGCCACATAAATCAAAGCAGATATATTGGCATAAACACTCAGATTCAGCTCCATTGTCTTGTGTGTGCTTGGTAATAAAGTTTGCAACACTTTAAATGCAAAATGTGAAGGCATTTTCGAGAAAATTTCTTTTATTGTATTTGCAGTAATGCAGCTGGGTGAAGCTGGAAGAAAACTTCCTCTGAAAAACCCAGTTCACCCACCACCCCATTCAAGGCAGAGTTTATGTAGGCCATTGCCACCTTCCAAGTACTGGAGAATGAGTCTGCTTTGTCCCTTCTCCTCCCACAAACATTCCTGACTTTTCCTGCCGGGAAGAAGGCAGTGAGTGGCAGCTGGGGCGGGGTAAAAGAGGCACATGCAGGCTTGAAAACTCACAATTCTGTGTTTGGCTTGTCTGCAAGTGAGCATCGAAGCATGTCCCTAGACAGACACATCATGGTGAGTGAAAGAAACTCTTTTAAGCATAATAATCTTTTATAGTCTATCATTTGAGACATAGTCTGAGTTCATGAATGATTTTTCAACCTACTTTTCAATTTACACTGTCAATAGCATACTTTTCAACCTTCCCCTTATTAAGAAACACTTCCACTCCTGCTTCCTCCTCTCAAGCCAGGGATATTGGAAGGATGCACCCTCTAAGACTTACTTCCATGGAGATCTTTAATAAAAATGCAGTGACTGGAAACTGTGAAGATAGAGCAGTCTGAGGAACAGGAAATTTAAAGAGACAAATATGCAGAAGTCCTCAAGATGCTGCCAAGGCAAGAATTTCAGGAGGAAAACAATGCTGAGTAACATAATTTCCCCCAGTAGCTGCAAGTCATTCAGCAACCTTGAATTAAGCTCACACCTCTGCTGTCTCTGCACAGTTTCACAGGAGAGGAATGAAATCCTTTATCAGCAGGACCAAAAAAAAACCTCCAAAGAGGGTAAATATTAGAAACCCACAATTAAAGTCAGGGAGCTGGCAGCTGCCCTGGAATGATTAATGGGCTCACACATTTCCTTATGCCCTGGCTCAGCCATGCTGAGCAAATGTTCAAGAATTTTATAATCTCAGCAGCGCCTTTGCTTTCAAAGACATAGCCTGGCTGTGCAGTGATTTCTCCAAGAGACAGTTAAAATGAGTTTGGTTTCCTCTTTCACTCCCCTCTTCCTTGAAAACATCCGTAAAGCTGGGGCATTGCACAGGGGCTACCGAAGTGCCCTATACAGTAACACATTGTACACCAAAATAAAGAGCAACTGGACCTTCACACAGAGGAGCAGATCAGACAGAGAAATCTGTTACCATAAACAAGCAGGACTAGCAACACAAGGGGGTGATGGGCTGATAATAAAGAATACTGCATTACTGCTAGGAAAAATACAGCAGCAAAAAAGTAATAGGAGAAAAGTAGACACACACAGGCAATGTGCATCAATAGGAATCTCCCAGAGTGCACATCCTGGCTTCAGCAGGCTGTGCAAACCCATGGACCAGCCTGCTCCCGCTTGGCTGCAAACACACATGCACAGCTACATGCATCTAATGCCTAACTAAGAAATGCAGGGGAAAGAAATGGAAACTAACAGAAGTAAGGAAGCTGCCTGTATGGACAGAGTCCCCGCGAACAACTAAGGAGTGGGCTGGCTCATACCTTTAGTGCTACAAGTCTAGTTGCAATTTGTACTCTTGAAATTAATGTCTAACTTGTAATGACAAATTCAATTGCTTCTTTAGATGCCTGACTTAGGAGGCATTGCAACATGCTTCTGTTGCAGCCCTGGAAGGCAATGTCTCATTAAAGCCTTAAAATAGGCATAATCTCCCACCCTGCAAGGAAGTCCTGCTGGTGAGAGCTGGGTCAGATGTCCAGGACTTTTCAGATCTTAGTCTTTCCCGAGCAGCTACCAAGAGCTGATGAACATCACCCAGAGTGCTGGTACGATGGCTGTATGCCTAACAATCCTAGGGACTTTGATGGTAAAAATCAAAAGTTGTCCACCTTTTAGTCCCTTCCAGTCATGCAAGCTGTGGGTAAAATAAGCCAGGTCTTTGTGTGATGACAAAATCCTTCAAAGCAGTTTCCCTTAGCACACTGGTCATGTCAAGAAAGTATTTTCAAACCCGTACCTAAAAATTATAAGAGGACATGCTGAGGCATTCAGCTATAATGGCCTTCAAGTTTCCATATCCTGTCCTATCCACTCTGTCCTCAAGGTATGTGGGGACGAACACAAGGCATGGAAGAGACAGCTCTGTCTTTACAGTGTAGCTGGGATCTTTGGCAGATTCATGAGCATGTTAGCGAAGTCCCACCATAGCACTAGAGAGAAGGCAAGCACCCTCATTTCCACTTTGCAGCTAAAGGGACCAAAGTGTCAGGACCTCCTAAGACCAAGAACCATGTCTGTGGCACAACTTATGCTCTGTTGTTCCAGCAAGCAGTTCACTCCTTTTCAGCAAGCTTCAGAGCTCAGTAAAGATCAAGACCTTAGAGCTGTGTTAGTCCACAGTGGGTGATCATGTGGGGCTACACCATACCACATTCTGGGTAAAGGGCATACAGTCATAGAGTGCACAGAAATTATTGATTGCACACCTGTGTGTACATTCTCCCCACCCTATTAAAAACCAGTCATATCTATTAACTCTGTGCATAGAAAGGTTTTTATTGCTTTTCCACTTGTGTTATAGTCACTACTATTGTAGACAGTAGATTCAACTTAAAGCAAATTCATATTTAGAACACAGAGCTTATTCCAGAATCCTCCCACATTTTGTTTACTGTCAGGATATATGCTTTATAACAATGCTACTGATTCAGTTGCCTTTTCCTCTTCTTTAATATGGAGATTTTTATTGCTGCCATATCTTTTAAAGGTGGCAGCAGTACTGCCCAGGGGCTTTGGACATACAATCACTGCTGGCATGACTGCAGCAATAACCAGTGCTGAGGCAGCATGTGAGGCTAAAGGGGGGTTAAGGGCAGTCATGAGGGAAAACTTCAGGCCTGTTGTGAGCAGTTGTGGTAAATGGCAACAGAGCAACTCATTGCTCCGCCAGGGAATCTCAGTAAATCTTCTCCACTTTCCAGCACATGATGAAATTTCCCTGGCAAATTTATTTTCCTCAGTGTCTGTTTTGCAACCTACCCATCATCTGAGAAGTGAGGGGAAGTGGATAGCAGGAAAACAAACACAAACACAAGCTACCTTTTATGAGTTGTAAAAGGGGGTAACGGCAGAGGGTGCAGTGACAGTGCTGTGGGCAGCTTCTTCAGTGGAGAGGGGTAGAAAGGAAAGGGATAAAGGGAAAAGGGCAGTGCTGAGAGAGGGAATGCATCTGGGGAGACAGAAGGCCAGCTTGGTCGTTTGTGAATGAAGCCTTTGTCTTAGGAGCTTGGGAAGAGCATCTCGGGCCATCACCTCCAAGGCAGCTGGAGTAAAAACTCCCCCATTCTTTTAGTGGCAGGCCTTATTTCCATCAGCTTGTGTGCAGTCTCAATTGACGGGCAACCTCAAAGCAGAACCAAAATCTCCCATGCCAGCCATATACTTCCAAAGCTTATATGACAGTTTCACATTGGAGACTATGCCTAATAAATCTACCCAATTGCTTTGTGCTAAATCTCATCCAGGACTAATCACTTCTGTCAGGCAAGCTGACCTTTCCCACTGGTTCAGTTATAAACTTATGTAGCAGTGCTGAACACACTTGATTTCTGAGCTTTGGCTTTTTCAAACACCATGATTTTTGGTACAGCATGACTACAGACAAAAAACCCCCAACAAACCAACCCAAAGACCAGCAAAAAGAAGAGGTGAAATATTCAAAGAAGAGAATATATTATATTGTTTATCTTTCAGAGAAATGAAGCAGTACCGATGGCCCTGTAGGAAAGAGAGAAATCTGAGGTTCAGTAATATCCTCTTTCTACTAAATAATCTGACATTTTCAGTGTGACCCTGCTGGAGGCAGCAAAAACACAGATATCTGAAAGCAGATGAGAAGTGGTTCAAGTAGGTGCATTCACACTTCAAGGAGCTCTCGAAGCTGTCCTACACCTTGCACACAAATGGGAAAATGGCTGGAGTAATAACACGTGTGCTACTTCTTGGGTTGCTGCTGGGAGAGGTGTCTTCAAGGACAAGCCAGTAATGAAATCACTCTCTTAATGCCCCCTGAATCATTACTATTATCTGCCATTCGTTTGCCGGGGGTTTCACACTTGCTTGGGAAAATTCAGATTCTGTCATCTTTCCTGATCACAGTATCTGGCATGACTTACCAAGGAAGTCATCTGAATTTCCTCTGAATTAATCCTTATTTTAGTGTACAATCAGTTTCAGAGAAAAAAAACCAAACCAAAACACACAAATAGCTACGTTTCTTCCCATTCTGTAGTTGAAATACAATCTTGGTTTCATGCATCACTCACCTTTGATGCATTTACACCTTTGTGTAAATACATATAAGACATACGTGAGTGTGTTCCCTGAAAACAAATTTTTACATACAGAGATACTATTTTTTCACGCAAGATCCAGCTGCAAGTATTTTTAAATAGGATAACTTGTTCAACAGTTGAGCTGAAGGGCCCTTACGGATCCAGATCAGGGCCCTGCCGTATTAAAGCTTCATACACACCAGTCCCTCACTCAGACACCTGACTCATAGCAACCAGCCCAGAGAAGAAGCCTGAAAGGGCAATAAACAAAAGAGCCACTTCCATTTTGCAGCATTTGTAGACAAAGGCAGAGTTGCCTTTGGATAAAATTTCTAATTTCAGCTGTCTGTATCTCACTCTGATGCCAGTGGAGCAGGGGTGGCTAAGAGGGATGTATGCTCTTTGGCTACTGCAGCTTATTTTTGGTTTGTGCAGTTTCCTTTCTATCTGTGTTGAAACAATGAGCTGTGGACTAGAAATGTACTCCATTTAGCAGTTGTTTTAGCATGAAGCTTTGGCAGGAGAAGTGCTAAGGCAGCAGCATTTCAGTCTCCACAGCTAAAACAGACTGCAATTGTTAACTGGGGTCTGGAGATGGGATTCTGTGTCCAAAGCCCCGGTCCTGAACTTCCCTCCTTGGCTTTTTCTTTTGTTGTTGGCTATTCAGCGGCACAAATGATCATAGGCAACCTGACCTCCAGAGCCACTTTTCATTTGGAAGGGAATCCTCGAATGGTGGTCTGTCCTAAACCAGGATTTGTTAACATTCACTTGCCTTCAAAGGTAAGGGCCTGCACAGCAAAAGCAGCAGAGATGGCAAGTGCCTACCAAACACACCTGCATTAGCCTAACTAGCAACTTATTTCATTGCATTTTCCCTAATTTATTTCAGAAGGAAATTATAAAAATATTTGATCTAACAAAAAACCAACTTTGTACAAAACACTGCAACAAAAGAGTAAGACAAAATAGGAAAAACATATTAAAGTCACCTGGAGTAGCATGGTAGCCTCTTATTAAGGAAAGAAGATGAAGCGACACGCTGCACACATACCTATTCTTTACATCAGTGTGTGTGCTCATGTAAGACCTTGAATTGTCTGATGAATGTCTTTGGTTTATAAATGTATCTCATTTCTTTTCTTCCCTGCTCTTACACTCCAGGCCTCTAAAAACTATAGGACCAAAGACAATTGCCTCTCATGGCTTTATTTCATTCTTGAGAATATAGATTAGAAGTAGGAAGCCAAGGAGACCTTGGGATGGTTTTAATTGCCTGCAGCTCCTTTTGGAAAAGAGGAGAATGGATATGCAAGGTCCTTGATGAAAGACAGATGGATGACAAAAGTCTACCTCAATGTAAGCTGCTGCAGCAGAAATAGGCATGTGGCAGCACTTATTTGAGCACACACACAATTCTACCATCTCCTCATAAAGACAGACAATCTTAGAAGCTCCTCACAGCTGGATGGCAAGTTTTTGGGATGAAACTATGATATGCATGCAGATATCATGAAATGAATTAAAGCTGGACAATGAGAAAAGAGGGGATGAAAAAGGCAAAATCCCCGAATGATTAATTTCACTGGCTCAGCACCATGCTTGCACTTCTGCAATTATGCACCTACAGCTTGGCCAGGAGGAATTTTTCCTGTGTCACAAGGCATCTACACTTTGCCTTGTGCTGTGTCTGCTAGAACTTGTTTCTTATTAGTATCTAGATTTGCATGTCACTGACAACCAGAAGAGTACCACAGGCTCCTTTTATATGAATCACAGGAAGAAGTCAGAGCTAACAGGCTGTCTTCCAGAGGGAACCATGGTCTCTCATTTTAATCTGACATCCTCTTACACAACCAACCTATTGTTACTTGTCCCAAAGTTTATAAAGATCTGTAAAGCCCCTCTTCCCTTGTGGTCTAGTTAACCCTTTGCATTGTTTGCATTAGATTGGTTGCTTATTTGTATCTGCCTTTGTAGGTCTGTTCCATCTTTAGGGCACTGCTGAGGAAGAGGAGCTGCCCACTGAAGAAGGACAAGGAGGAAGCCAGAGTTGTTGAGACCTCAGTTTGACAGGTTGGCACACACACTGTTCAAGACATGCAACTATTCTCTACCAAAATTGCCAGTGCTGCTAACACACAAAATGTTTCCTTTGAGGGAAGTTTTAGGTAAAAAAGCAAAGTATAGAGATCAATATCTTTGTGACAGTATGACTTCTGAAATTCAGCTACACCCTTGACTGAAGGGCTGGTGGTTCAGTAGATACTTGCTCAAGTATGCTCAGTGGTGCTTGTCTAAACCAAGGATACTGCTTCTCCTTTGGATGCTGCTTCACCAAGCACATGAGGTCAATTGAGTGACTCTTCTTTTGGATTGACAAGGAAAAGAAATTACTCATTGCTTGATTTATAATTAAAAACATTTTATAAATTCATGAAAGAGCAAATGGTTTCACTGTTCTAAGAATAAGTAGTTATATAGTGTCATGTTTAAGTTTTTAATAAAAGGAGGACACTAACAAAGATATTTGACAGCTCTGAAAAAGGAACAGGGAAAGTAAGTTATATAGGGACACTAATGGTTTTACAGGAGACATTTCAGCCTCACAGAGTCTTTGCAATTCTGTGATGAGGTTTCTGGACTGCTCTCAGTGGATCAGGATTGAGAACATACCCAAGTGGTGCTTCATCACAGTAAACAGCTGAAATAAGAGGCACATGGCAATAGACTGAGTGGCAATAAAATTTTGCTCAGAAAAAGGACAAAAATTCTACAAGGAAATTGTATTCAAACTACTTATAGGAAAAAAGAAACAAAACATAGACATCCACAGGAAGCAATTTGTATCCTATTTGGCTGCTTTTGATGCAACTTTATGATGCAACATAACAGCCAGTGTACTGAATCTACACTCCCCAGAATAGGACTAGGGCAGGAATATCATGCCCTATAATTTTATTAATACACAGCCAGAAAGCAGCAAGCTGGATGTTTGTTTTTACTAACCCCTTAAGTCAGGTCAAACTTCTAAACTTTCAATATGCACCTAGAACTGCTGGACCATTCAGAGTCATGGAGAACAATTTTTATGATCCAGGACCTATGAATCCAGATCCTGGTCACAGCAAAAGGCTGTGAATGTGTCACTGCCTAAGCTGTCAACAGGGACACTGAAAGAACTGGGCCCTACCCCAGCATGTGAAGTGGCCAGCACAGCTTTGTATTCTCCTGTGCACTGAGATCCAACCTATGGAAACCAGTTCCAGCCTCAGTGGACAATGCACCAATAGCATGCACCATCAATAATAATTCATAATATGAAGAAGACAGTGTCTCCTAAGCATTACAAACCACTAAACTGAGGCTAGACCAGGAGAAATTGAGAGGAAGAAATTAATTTTCCCAGGGAGCACAGGCTTATGAAAAACCTAGACACCACAGGACTGGAAACATTGACTTCCCAACAGTGCTACAGTGCATCATTATAGGATGAAGTGTCCAAATAGTGACAGTAGGGATGAAATGTCAGCTGCTCTGCACACAAAAAGGAGCCTCAGGTGGGCTTGATAAGGAGCTGTTGAAGTTTTTGGAAGTCACCTTACAGGGAAATTATGAAAGCAGGCTGGAACTGGATTTATACTGCTGGTGTTCATTGTTCAAGGGGACCAGAGGAAACAAAACTAACCAGAAGCCCACATTTCTGTTTTTAATACTGTTATATTTTTCATTACTTTTTATTGTTTCTTTAAGTTAAATAGATGTTCCCAGTAAAGCTTTGCTGACAATATGGGTGCTAGAGCCTTTTTAACTAAGATTGGCTACGATCTTTTCAAAGTATTTACAAAATATCGCTGAAGTCAGACCTCACCTCTCTCTTATTTGTGTTCTGTGAACCACTACTTGCATAGTAATGCAAATTGTACAATATACGTATACTTGATTCTTTCTGTATTGTCACCACATCTCACAAGGAAAGTGATTTCAGAGCCAGTGAAAGCCATCATTCCTCCCATGCCAGGGGTGCAGAGAGCTGCAACAGGACAAGAACCACTGCCACATTTTACAGTTTGAAACATCTTTTGTGCCACTC
The DNA here is from genome assembly GCA_910950805.1 of Acrocephalus scirpaceus scirpaceus. Classification (NCBI taxonomy): domain Eukaryota; kingdom Metazoa; phylum Chordata; class Aves; order Passeriformes; family Sylviidae; genus Acrocephalus; species Acrocephalus scirpaceus. The sequence goes on from OU383780.1 coordinate 43,879,109, forward strand.
TCAACAGCAGAATGATCTTGTAAGGGCCAGCTTCCTTTAAAACAGGCCAAATTCCAGCACAAGCATGAAAGCCTTTAGTTCATATTGCAGATATATGTAAAAATCCAAAAGTAAAGAGGAGAGTCGAGGGTGGCCCACAAGACCCCCAGCTGGAGCACTGCCGCACCCATTCCTGCAGTAGCTGTTTCTGCTGGCAGCACCGTGGGGCATTTCATTTCACTGGGCTGTCCATGCTAGGCTGGTTCCTATTCATTCTTGCTGCTTGACAGACGTGACCTGTGAGAAGCAGCTGACAAGCAGTCAGTTCATTGCCTCATGAAAGACGGACACATTCGCTGCCATTCAAGCTTGATTTTTCATAAGAACAAGAATGTGCTGTTCCAAATGTTGCACTCAGCATCTTGGAATGATGCCCTTTGACCAGGGGCACTGGGGCCAGCAGAAAAATTAATTATTACACAAGACACTGTCCATTTCTATAGTCTAAGGGAAAGAGGCAGACACTCAGCCAACTAACTGCTCAATACTGTTGTTTCTGTAATATCCAGGACCCTGCTAGATTTCTAGAACAGACACATGACCAAACTGTTCTTCCAAAACAAATGTCAGACTCCTTGATTCATCAAAATGGTGAAAGTGACAGTGCATGAGATGATGCTGCACCTGAAGTGGTGGCATGGTAAACAAAGACATGGCTTATGGTAAACAAAGACACATTAAAGCAAGGCTGTACTTAAAAATGGCAAGAGAAGCATGACTTGAGAACATTATTTCTTTGAGTTGTTGAGTTTTGTCTCAACATTGTTTTTATTTGAAGGTCCTTTGCCTAGAAATGTGATTGTTTGCTAAATAGTAAATATTTGGGTTTCTTCCCAGGAACAATCCCCTGACTTCCTCAGATCAGAAAATTATTTAGGCTGCACTTGGCTCATGCTCAGGCACCTCTTTTTATAAAACTGAGTACCTACAAATTTTATTTTAGCAATTATAAATATATCCCTTAACAAATGAGGAGCTGACAAATTTCATGATGCAATCTGATAACTAGACAGATGGGAAATTACAGAAAGAGGGAAAAGGAAGATTAAAAAAAAATCCACATAATTAAGACAGTGAGATGAACCCCTAGAGCAGACCTAGCACTCACCAAAACCACATCATGCACTCTGATACAGTGGCTCAATGTGAGAACCCTAGAGAGAACTGAGCAGTGATTGATCATGTATTCATATGTTTTTACAAGGTTTCAAATGATGCTCTTAGTAGAAAGACTGCTGTAAACTTGTTGTTTAATTGCTGCCAGGTAGATTCCTACCTGCTGGCACACTCCTCTACCTGCTTCACCAAATATCTCCTCAGCCAAATCTCTTCCTCTCCCCTCAAGCTCTTGAAGTGCCACACCAAGAGTGGTCAAACCATACTCTTTATCACAAGTGTGCAGTGTTTCCAACTATGTATGTGTAAACCTGAGATCTGCAGGGACATGGGGCAACTCCATTCACTCTTCACTCATCCTGGGATAAAATAAAGAATGCAGGATGCAAAGACTCCCTCTGAACCATCCAAGCCCTCAAGTTTCCATCAATCACAGGTAAATACATTTTGTCCAGAGTAGGCTTCATCCTAAACTAAACATATTTTCACCTTTGTTTTTTGTCAGGAACAAAATTATGCTGTTCTGAATTCTCTGAGTGGAAGTCTACCTCAGAGCCTCACTTTTCCTATAGTTAAAAACTTTCTTCTAATTGCTAGCCTAATGTATTCATCAATAATCTGTGCCCTGCTGTTCTTGTGCCAAGGCTGTTAGCTTAAATTATTCTTTCCAACACACAGGGCAAACCCTTGTTGCCTCTTTGCCATCATTTTACTGTGTGACATAAATCTTCTTCTCACTTTGTATTACCTTTTCCTTAAAGCAAACTGTCAGTGAACACATTTCCAGGTTCATCTTTCTTGAATATGAGTGACCAGAACTGCACTCTTGATTCCAAATTCACAACAGCTGTGAAGCCCCTCTCTATCAACTGTACAGGGAGGATTGCATTTGCCCTTTCCCTAGCTGCATCACATTGGTACCTTATGCTGCAAAATACTGAACAGGTTTTCAAAAAAACAAATTGCACAAATTAACCCAACTCTTTTCTGCAATAAAATAATTGAATTTCTAGACAAAACAAATGCTGCTAGTCTTATCTGGACCAAGCCACAAGCACTAGTGCCTCACTCCTCTCTAAGATATGAGCCCATTTTCCAGCAAAGTGGATTATGTTTAATCCTTAGGTGAATAACCTTGTACTTGGTACCATGCCATTTTACAACATTTCTACTGTATAATCTTCAAGGTCATCCAATTCTTCTTGCACAGTATCTTGATCTTCCTTTTATCGATGTGTCTCACAACTTCATGTCAGTAACAGAACGCCATTTCATTAACTCTCTCAACTTTCTGAGCCAAAGTCACTTATAAAAATATTAAGCAAGATTGGTCCCCAAACCATTCCCTGATAAAGTCTCAATAACCTACCTCCAACCTTCCTATCACTTCCTGACATCTCCTTGTTATCCATGTGCTTCTGCTACTTTTAATCCCCATCTTCTCCAGTTTATCCAACTCGCTGTGAATTGTGGCTTCAAACAATTTCTGTTTATTGCATTTCTTTGCCAAGATGATCAGTTATTTCATTACTTAAAGGTATCATATAAATTTGGCACTATCTCTGAAAACATGATGTTGTATTTATTTGGTTACTTGCCGAGAAGAACAGCTCTGGCACAGGCACATCCTGCAGTGGAACAGGGAACTGCAGCAAAACAAGCAAGTTTGTAGAGCCAGGGAAGCCACAGAGAGCAGCAACACCAGCTGGGAGCTGGCAGCTCCCCAGGGAGTGGCTGCAGAGGGGTACATGGGATTGGGAGGAACAGTGGATGCCTCTTGTGCCACATTTAGTAATCCTGGGTACTGCTGGTGAATGGAGCAGGCAAATAGGGCATGGCACAGCAGTTCACAGGATGGGTGCCACTCCACAAGAGGCCATTCCACTGGTCCACTGAGAGAGTCAAGGTGCACACTACTCAGCAACTGGTCAGCCCTTGTGGATCCCTTCCAAATCAGGATAATCTTTGGGGTTTTTCCTACTTTGCATTCATTCTTGGTCATTCTCTGCTTCCCAAATTGATCTATAGTCATGAATATGAACTGAAGTTAGATTAGTATGTCTGCCTATCCCTGAGATTTCCTGTTGTTTAGTCAAATGGTGTAAATTCAGATTTCACGTTTATTTGAAAAAGTCACAAAATTCTTACTTTGACACCAGGACTTCATGTACAAATTGTAGCAGAATTCTGGGAAAGATATAATCAACCCCTCAGGCATGTCCAGTGATGTATCAAAGTTCCGTACCACCTAGAATAAGGTAGTTGTTTCTCCTTCATACCTCCGGACTACTGGCACCTTCCTTTTGTCCACCCCCAGTATTGAACAAAGGTGGAAAAGTATTGGCTTGATCAGGTCCAACAAAATCATCTTTCCTGAAGAGAAAGGCAAAGCAGTTTCTTAGTTCTGGAGCTCCACCAATTTTATATTTAATTGTAACCCACCCTTATTGCACAGTATGTCTTCTTCCATCCCCCTCATTCTTTCCTCACTTTGTAATTATTTGATTGCAAGATCTTTTTTCTATTTGCCTTATTTGCCTTTGCTTTTGAGTCCAGCTCAAGCTGGTTTTTGACAGTTCTTTCTCTCTAGGGAGATGTGAAATTTTCTTAGTTTTAAACTTTTGTGCTTATTTAAGCTACATCATTAATTTAGACCTAGGACCTAAAAATTCAATTTTTGCCTTTTAGAACTTTTTAATGTCAAAAGTGGAAATCACTCTTGGGAGAAGAGTAATGTTAAGGCTGAGATTGTCCGACAATCCTGTTCACTGTATCCATCCTCAATAAGATTTTTCTAACTTAAATAACCTGAAGACTGAGAGGAACAGGCGAAACTCGCAGAACGAATCTCATTCATGTTGCTTCACTCATTAGATACCACATTCTGATATTGTTTCAGTCTTTGAGGTTGAACAGTTGATTGTCTCCATAATTAATTCTTCCACTTCCTCTCAGTGATGAAGGGGGAGCTCCATGAATATCTGATAAGTAAGTTGAACACTAGCACACATTAAAAAAGGGAATGTCTCCTAGGGATCCCACATAATGAACAACAATAATAAAAGATGACAAGGACCAGGAACACTTTTTTCTACTGAATACACATTGGAAGAGATAGGAAGACTAGAAGACAAAAGGTTACAGTTATTGCTTGCTCATGAGTTCTGCTTAAATATTTGGGAGCTCACACCCATTACCATGACTCATTAGCAATTTCCTTCCAGAAACACTGGACAAAATGGACAAAGAAGTATTTATGTCAAAGTGAAACCGTGTCCTCAGAGGGCTTCTGATGCCTCATTGCACTGCAGCCATGAGGCCCCCATTTAGCCAGGGAGCCTGGCACAGGCTCTGTGACTGCTATGAGGGGCTCCCACGCAAACCTGAGCTCTGGCAGCTCTCCATCACTACCAGTGGACAACAGCTCCTAGGGCAGAATTAAACTGTCTTGTACCTTATAGTGTCCCAGGCTCTCAGCCTGCTCATCTTCAGGCTCCTCTAGAAAAGTGAATTTAGTGAAGATTATTTTGTAATAGCAAATGTCTCTTCCAACAACTCATTTTATAGAGTAAGAAGGGCAGAAAAACTGAGCAGTATTCTTTTTCCACTATTAAGTATCCAGGAAATGTATTTAAGAAATGAGGAAAGTGGAGAGCATTTATATCTAAATGAAGGATAGAATTCCCCCTCTCATACGCCCTCAGAAGAGTAGGGGAAATGTGCCACAGAGACATCTGGATGTTTTTCAGGACTTGAGTGCTTTCCATCTGGGACCATAAATAAAAAAGTAGGACTGCAAAAATTTTCCATTTCTAGACCAGACAATAAAATTACCTACCCCCAGAACCATTAGATGCCAGAACAGAAAAAGGTACAGCTTCACTGTTAATAATTATTGATCAAAATTGAGCTGCATTTAGACGTGACAGTAGCTAGCACAGAAGCAGTAGCATGCCTGCAGATCAGCCAAATAGAATAACACAAATGGCACATCCAACAGGAAATACTGACACATGTGCAGGCACGAAGCTGATGAAGCAAGTTGACCCAGGCCTCATCCTGTTGTCCATGTATCCACCAGAGCCCTGCCCAAGTGTCTCAGGAGACAGCTGGTCAGCATACCTGCTTGCAGGAACCATCTCTGCTTCTCAGAAGATATACGCACTCCAAGACAGCTGGAGAAAACAGCTGACAGCGAAACTCTGGCAAGAGTCTACTGCTACACTGGCCAAATCCAAACATTTGTCCAAAAACCCAAACAAAGCAAACCAAACTTCCCACTGTGGTCAAGTGGACTCTTCTGTAAATAAGGCTAACCAAGGTCTTTGAAACAGTGACTCTTCTCTCAGACCTCTGACTCATTTCTGGAAGCACTTCTACAATTAATACTAATGAATTAGAATTAATACTACTATTAAGAGTGATGTTTCAGAAGCTACCTGGTGTCGTAGGTTAGGTAGACAAAGAATGTGTGTTCTATTTCATCTATTGAAAGCAGTTTTTTCTTTTTCTCGTGTATCTCCAGGGGGGAGGGGGGTGGATGCCTTCTGATAATGGGGCAGCTGTTAAAACCAGGTGTGGCAGTGTTTCTTATCTCCTTCACCACCCGTCCATCCTCCAGGGAGATATCTGCTGCTAATGGGCCATTAAGGCTCATCAATGACATGACACATTACATCATCCCATTGGGGGAGGGGGGGGGGGGGCAACCGTTCCCACCTGGATAAAAACTGAGACTCAGAATCAGCTGGCATTTCAGGAATTCAGCCTTTCCACTGGGCTCCAGGAGGAAGACTAGACCCATCTTGCCACCGCTGGACTTTCTCTACTCCATCATCTCTGCTCCACAGAACCACATCTGTTACTCCAGGAGGATTTATTTGGACTGCTTGCAACAGCCTGACCAACAGGGTGTCAGGTCATATCCCTGATCCTGTCAGGGTTTACCAGGACTTCTGTTTACTTGCTTGCTTGTTTTATTTTTTGTACTACCACATTTGTATTCCTTTTTTTCTTTATATTCCTAGTAAAGACTGTTACTCCTATTCCCATATCTTTGCCTGAAAGCCTCTAATTGCAAAATTATAATAATTTGGAGGGAAGGGGATTTACATTCTCTGTTCCAAGGGAAGTTTTGGCTTTCCCTGGCAGACAACTGTCTTTCAAAACCAACACACCTGGGCAATATGGATAATATGGATGCTCATACACTTCTATTTTTAATGGGAACTCAGCATCCAGATGTCTTAAAACATTCTCGGTTCTCACACAACACATAAACTCCCTTCCCTGATAATATGCCATAACTCAGTGGCACAATCCTGGAGTGGGGACTAGGGTGGTGACCACCCTCTGAAACAAAGGTTTCTCCAGGCCTGCTCCAGGCAGAGAGGACTGGAGTGAGAACTGTCATTCCCAAGAAGCCAGAGCAGAACAGTGTTCTTCACCACTGACAGTGGTGTGTGCTCTTGCCTGCCCAACACACACACCCAAGCTGGAGAATGTTTAATGAACCATTCTGCCAGCTAATGCAAAGGTTTTATACCAGATAAAACAAGGAGTAATTTCAGCTTTAAAATGGAAAATGTTCTCTCTTATATAAAAATGCATGATTTCACAAAAGAGGGTAATTTACATTTATTGTTTGAAGACTGAGTACTATATATTTCCTGCAAAATACACATTTCTTAAAAGATGAGAATAATTTTGAAATTGTTTAGAAAAAACACCTCCCTTGAAACGATGTAGGGTATTTCAGGTTAATTTCACCTTCATCATTTGTTTTTCATCTTCAGGGTAGACTGACCAGTTCAGGATTCCCACACATCCTCAAACCCTCTCCAGTTCCAGTGGTGAAATGTCAAGCCTCAAGGCCTCTTGTAGAGCAGTTTCCTTACTTTTGCTGGGTTCATCTGAGCACAGCCAAAGAAGGAACTAAAACGAAACCCTGCAAAGTAACTAAAGCAAGTCTATGATACAATATAAGATTTCAGTTCTTGTTTTTCATTTCCCATACAATCCACTTCTGATTAAAACCAGACAAAAAACATATTTCAGTCTCGCACCAGTGGCTTGGGTACAGAGTGGATTAATTACCATAAATGTCCTTCTACACAGATTTCACAGTCTTGTACCACCAGGTCACTGAGGTACTTTGCAAGGCTAGAACACCACTAAGTTTTGCCTCTAGGGCAACACGTGGCTCCTGGCAGAAGTAGCACTGATGCTTAGGCTGCTGTCACTGCACTTAGGAAATTGTCCTTCACCCATATAGCACTGGCCTTGTCTTAGGAGAGGATGTAATTTCCCTGCTGTAATTTCCATAAGCATTTCTGAGTGGCACTTTGATGCCATGCCTGTTAATTCTGATGCCAAAGAACAACTTAATTTAAGAGATAATGGGGCAAACATTGGCCTATATATTGAATTCCTTTTTGTTTATCTTGCAGAGTAGCACAGCACACAAGTAAATGATCAGCAAAGAGCACCACAGTCACACTCTTACAGTAATTTCTTGAGGTTTGGTGTGCCACTGCTGCTACACAACTGGAAGGTGAAAAATTCTAGTCTCCTTTCACAACAAACTGCTTTCCTCTCTGACTTCACATATGTTTGCACAGCCTGCCGCTGCTCCTAAATTGAATTTGGAGTTAATTCTTGGACGTTTCAGAAAAGAAATCCCATAAAAATTATTCAAGAAAAAGAATTATCAGGGTTTATAAAATCTCCATTTGAAGGTGCCATTCACCTGGACTTCAACTGAAGTAATTACTGGAACATGAGATAGGATGGATGCTAGACCTTGAGTGCTGGAAATACTTGGCATTTTTTGAGAATGGCTAAAAAGAGCCAGAACCAAAATCTATAGCAGCTTGTATGATCAATCTCTGTAGCTCTGACACATTACACAACAGGAGAGGCATGATCAAACTAAATCTGCTCCTTTCAGTCCTACTAAACCACAGAGAAAAATGTCCCAAAATTATAAACCTTGGATTCAGGTATGAAATAAGGCATATGGAAGTTTTGGCACCAGTAATTGATTTAATATGACTTAATATGCTAAGACTACATGAAGAAGTGACAGGACCTGGGCAGGATTATTGCCCTTCTCCCAGCCTCTTCTAGCATAGACACAAACTGTTATAAATTTCAACCTAAAAAAAACAACAAAGGGTAGCTGTACCTGTAAGAACTTAGCCATAAAGGAATATTTCCAAATGAACTAAGAATCTATTTCTGAAGTACAACAGCTATTTTGCTTTCACTGCCCATCTGCACACTCCCCTTTCACATTAAGAATTCCTCCTTGCAGTTCAGCGTCTGAAGCAATTATGCCTAAACCACATGACAGCCTTCTTGGTGTGGAAAAAGAGTGTTGATCACAGCAGGGGCAGACTGGTGGTTTCAAGTCCACGACTCTCAGCTAGCTGTCTGAACCAATAAACCTGAGAAGAAGCCTTTCTCCTGCATCAAAAAGGTAAGTAGCAATGGACCTACTGGGTACCCATAGAAATTGCTGTCATGTACATGCATATAAACACAAAGGTCAAATTTTCTCTTTCAAGATGATGCAGAGATTTCATTACTTTGAAAATGATAGAATCCAGCAGAGGTGAATCCTTATTAGATGGAGTGGTCAAGTGAAACACATTGTTTTATTCATGATGAGATCGTGACTGCAGTATCAAAAATGTCTGTGGGTTTCTACTCAGCATTTTCCCTACCTCTGCTGCTCTGGTTTAAACTGGGTCTCCAGTTCTTTTGTTTCCCAGCCTTTCCCTCTTTCAGCCTCTGAAAATTAAGCCAGCCAGTTGGATACCTGAATGCTTGATGTGATGACTCAGTGCTCAGGACACAGACCTGAACCATATAGTCCTGGTATGAAGTCACATGTATTTTGGGGCCAGCTGGGTCTGATGTAGTAAAATGGCACCAGACTTACCAAGACATGAGGAAAGAATAGAGGAGACTGGAAATCTAGGGAAGAAATCTGGGGATTGGAGCTTCAACATTCCAGTCTTTCCTGCAGCTTACCTCATCAATGACTCTCAGCTGATCACATAGTTCTTCAATGCCACTGTTATCTCAGCTGACTCACAAGAGTGTTGGGAAACTTGAGTAACTTATGTGCCCACTGATACACATAATAGTTTTGGTGGGTTTCCAGAGACACCTGAAGCATTCAGACCTTCAAAAATCTTAAAGAGCAGCAGGAAATTATGTGAGTGCATGGTACATAAAAACTTGCATATTTTTCTTAGCAGTGTGATGACCCGGTAGAGCTTGGGTTAAGTAGGAGAACTCTGGAGTAATTTAAATGCCTTCCTTTGGCCTTCTTCACTCTGCGCAAGCCCTCTGGTCCCCCCGGTGCTTCTCCCCTCCTGTACCCTCCTTACACACTCTGCAATTCACATTAGCACTTGGAAGTTCAGTGCTGTTTGAACTCCAAACATCTGCCACCAAATTATTTCTCTCTCCTAGTTCACTGAGCAGACATTCTGCATCACTGAACTACAGAGTTTATCCTCTGACAGCAGGCCGATCATGGCAGCGCCAACCTTTCACAGATAAAGTGCACTTATGTGAGGGGAAGCACCCAGAGCACTCTGCAAAAAAGAAAGAGGATGGTTCTTCTGACGAACATAGGGAGTTTCTTCCCTTCCCCACCTCCAAAAGACCCTCAAAACAGGTATCTGATACAGAAAGTGGTCCATTAAATTGAGCCAGCCTCTAAAAGACAGTGGAATGCCTTCGGCAGGCACAGATGTGCCCATGTGCATGCAACAAAATTGATTAAGGTCCATGCTGTCACAAGGAAGAGTCAATCAATCCAGAAGGGCTGGTTGCTAATTTCTAGCCAGGAGGAAGCTTCCCTGCTGTGCAGGGGATTATGCAAGCCTGAATCTACAGGCATGCTTTTCCTTTGTTCATTGACAGAGCAATGGGTGTACGGATACTGCTTTTAAGTGTCCCTTTGCTGATTTAAATTAGGGGAGAAAATAATCTAAAGTGCTCATGACATCTACATGAATACAAAATGAATTCATCATGATTGGCATTATTACAATGAACAGCAAATCCCTTCATAATGGCAGGACATTTAAGAAGTAATGTGCTACTGGATCCCTTGTCTATAAAAGTGATAATAAGGAAATGGCTGTGTCACATATATTTAAGAGGAACTCAGCTACTGGCAAGCCGCTGCTTCAAAGACTCAAAAGAGAAATTCCAATGCTTGTGGTTTTTAGCACCTCAGCTGCACAATTGCTGTTGCTCTGTACTTAATGGATCTTTTTCCGTCTCTGAATCTGAGCCATGTAGACCACTTTACAGTGCTGAAATGTTTCCTTGCTACTGCCATATCCAACCTAATTTTCAGAAATCTGAAAAGAGAGGTTTTCAACCATTCCCTTGGAAAATTTTATGCAGTTTCAGAGATGTTAAGGGTTGGAACAGGCACCTGTAACGCAACCCAAATCTCATTTCTCTGTTCATCTACAATCAGGATTAGAAGACACCTAAGGCACACAAGTTTTATCTCTACTTGTGAGTTTTATATCAAACCATCCAGCAAAGGTCAAATTCATCTCACTGAAGGCAAAGCATTGGTAACTATGAAGTGCACCTAAGTGCAAAAAAAGTGAAGAGAGCGTGCAAGTGTGCATGTACAGAGCAGTAAGGCAAAAAATATTTCCTGGGACAGATATTCAGACTTCCCATGCAAATGCCATATCTATGACAGTCAGCAATGACTGTAACCAAATCATACCATCAGTAGAAGTTGTGTCAGCATTTGGCAAATCCTTTTCTCCACATCCCTGTGATGGGAGATTAAAAGCATCTCAGGTAGTTAGCTATTCATCCCAACAACTCAGGGCAAAAATACCCAACAGGAAGCAGAGCACCTGGGAACTGTTGAAGTAAATGGGTGCAGCACTACTGAAAAACAGGTGTTTTATTGGTCGGTGCCACCAGTGCTAATTTTGGCTCAGTGCCTTCAGCACTTTATTAAATACCCATGATCCACTGTAAAACATCTTTTTTTCCTACTCCTCTTATGTAGTTCCTTACCTTCTCCCTGTGATACAAAACTCCGTTTTTAACACAGACAGGCCACAGCAGGGTGATGGAGTTACATTGTAAGCTTGTCCTATAAACTGGAAAAGATCTAGAGACTCTACTTTTTGTGCTTGAAGTGAGAAGAACCATTTGCTGGTGCTGTCTTAAGACACTGCTCCTGAGAATGTTTTCACAACAAAAACATTTATAACCTCAGCAATTTTATATAAAAAAATTTACAACTCAGATACTAGGAACAAATAGGTTTGAGCTCTGGTACACAAAAGCAATCTTTGTAATTAGGTGTCATTAAATTTCTATGAAAACTAGTCGTGTTCATGTTTTAAGCTGCTTTTGGAAATGGCTGAAAAGGAAGAAGTTGTTCTTATGCTCTTTTAAAATGTGAGTCCTTTTGCAATCAATTTCAAAAGAACTTGGTAAGCTAGCTTGAGAACACCTCATATTTGTTAGAGGATGCTAATACAAAAAAGGCTCTCATTCAGCACCTCTGCTTTCGAGCTTTCACTTTGCTTCAACATAAATGTTTTTTGTAGAAAACTGTTGCGTTCCACCCAAGCTGTGTATCAGGTCCAAAACCACACTACTGTATTTTCAGAAAAGGGAACTAGAAAGCAACCAAGAAATTCATTTGCAGGCTGCGGACTGGCAGCTATTCCTCAATAATATGCAAAATTACTGCCATAGTGAATTTGTGAAAAGGGTATCCTGCTTCACGTTTTTTTCTGCTGGCTTCCAAACCCAGTATAAAAGACAACAAGTCACACAGTTCTCTCTCCATGTTCTGAAAGAAAGCCATGAAGCTGCCCTGTTCCATTTCTGAAGACCCAAGTCAACTGGAAGAACCTGAGCCTGACTTTGAACTCCACCTTGACAGAGGCTAACAGTGAACTTTCCAGAAATGGCCCAAGTGCTCAGCTAAGCCCTAACTGTGGGGCTTCCACACTGAGATATATTTCTCCTGTTGTCTGTGCCCAGTTTTTGGATGCAAAAGGAGAATCACAGAATTCTTGGGTTTTGCAAGATGCAATTTTCCCTCTTTCAGAGACCAGCTCCACTACTGAGGCAAATGAAGTGCAGGCAAGGGAAGCTCCTTCCCAAGTGCAACAACAACAAAAAAATGCACAGTGCCAAACTTCACCACAGACAGGCACCAAAAGTAGTGTATCACACTAAAACTGCAAATGTTGCAGAGTCAAACTGCTAAAAAGGAAGCTATTAGAAACTTTTAAAAAGAAAAATCTCAACTTGGACATCCTGCCACATATTCAGGTTGGATGTCAAATTACAATAGTCTGAAACATTCTGTTTTTCAAACACAAGAATATTCTACAATGTTACAACCTGACTACAACAGTAGCTGAGCACACATTTTGCACATTTCCCCCCATACCTCTCTCACTGTGACAGTAAAACAAACTAGAGGAAAAAAAAATCTAACCACTTGTCTTGGTTTTGAAAGAAGACAGGTATCTGCTAAAGAGAGGCAGGGCCTCTCTTGAGATGGATAATTCAAATCCCCTTCCCTCAAATTATTATAATTTAGAAAATTAAAACGGCTCTCAGGCAGAGATATGGGGATAGGAATAACAGTTCTTTACCAATAGGTATAACAAGGCAAACCAACAACAACAACAACAGCAATTAATAGCGAAAGCAGAACCAGGGACCTTGATGGAGCTTGGTTTCACAAAAACCCGGGGCAGTCTGGTCTCTGGGGACTCCAAAAAAAAGGTACCAAGCTGGAACGGTGGGGTATCCCGGGCTGGTGGATCAGATGAAATTCAGAGCTCCGTCGGTGGTCACTGGAGGGCAGGGATGTCTGGCAGGGAGGGCAGTGCGGGCCTGCGGTGCAGAGCAGCTCTAAAGCAGCGCTGAGGCAGTGGGACAGGGCTGAGACAGCTCCAGCAGGGCAGCAAAAGGAGAAATCAGGATCTTCCTGGGCACACGAGCAGCTCTCTTCAGGATCAGATGCCAGTGAGAAACTGCCCCCCAGCCCCCGTCTTTCTCCCCCCCCCCTCCGCCCCCTCCCCGCCTCGGGGGGAAACTCCCGGAGACAAAGGGTGTAGCCAAGTGCCAGCCTCCACCCAGCCTCCATGCTTTGTTTCACCTGAACACTGATAAGTACCCGGCAATTAGTTGCCTTGCAACTCTTGGGAAAAAATTCTATAGGTGAAAAAAAACAAACAAGTCTAACCCCCAACACCACTAAATATGTATCCTTCCAGTAACAGCCTTCCCTCTGCATTGTTGCATACAAGCAGACAGTAAAACACTGTCAGGAGAGCATCCAACAATACACGAGACACAGATAATAAAAGTACTGTCTCCGAAGAGCTTGACAGGCAAAAAAGTGATATTGTGAAAGCCACAAAAAGAGCTAAACCCAAAGGAGACAAGGGTGATGTGGCTGCTAGTGTAACTCAGAGGGGACCCTGAGAGCAGAAGGCAGTCAGACAGTCTGGTATATCACTTGTCTTATGAGACAATTCACCCCCTCCCATCCTGCATTACCAATCAATCACTCTTCTGGTTCTGACCAGGCTAGACTGCATTTGAACAGGTATCTCAAACTCTGTGTTCCAGGCAGAGATCTTGCTGGATAGGTATACTTTGGCTGAATTAAGGCCCAGTGCAGCAGTACCAGATAAAATTCCCAGCCTTGACTTCTGAGGACATCAGGAGGGATCCATCCATCACTTCTAACATTAACATGTGGTAACTCACTGAAATCATGCTATTTGCCTTTACATAAATTTGAAATAGCCTTTCCCTACCCCTATTTCTTCATATTGTCTGAAAGGTAATGAGATATCAAGAACCAAGAGGATAAGCAAGGCTTCATTTATTTATTTTCATGCTAAAGCAGTTAAGTACACAACTTGTATGCAAGAGATGTCTTGGGTTCCCCTGGTAAACTGTCAAGGGATTTAACAGCACTGCACTCTATTAGAATACATCAGTGCCTTTCTGGTAAAAATCAATAGTGACATTGAAGACTTTACAACCTGACATATCTCCCTTTTAGAAGTAAAGTTAACTTGTGGTTTTAACTTTTGAAAATATTTGTAGATGGTGGTAGAGCTTGCTGTGGAAAGGTTCCACAGGACAGTACAGACTGGACTCAGTTGTGTTGCATATTTAGCCCGACAACAGGGATCTCTGACCCTTAACTGAGATTCCCACAGACCAGCAGTGCTGATAATAAATGCCAGCTGGTTTTCCTCTATGGCACTGAGCAGCATCTCCCATGTTTAATACAGCAGCAGGAGGCTGCACCTCACACCTCATGCTGGAAGGGAGGATCTCCCAAACATTCTGTGCCCTGAACATTTAAAGAGGATGTTTATATGTAGCACAAGAGGCAAAATCAAAACAGATGGTGGACAGATGTGAGCAGAGTCAGGAAGGGGAAAGCTGCCTGGAAATGTTTTTACCAGTGTCACTGTCTGGCTTACCCAAAAACACCCCACAGCCATTAGCAGGAAGTGGAAGAAGCCTTGTGTAGCCAGAAAAAGCATCTGCATCACCTACAAGGTGTTCCAGAAAAGCCTGAATTTTCATATGTTGATCAAACTACAACCAAACTGACAGCACCCCTTTCCATCCCTCTGTATTCAAATTTCCCACCCACTTCAGAACATGACAGGTCAGATATGATGGCAGTAGCTGTAGTCCGTGACCAAGGGTGCAGACCTTACTCTGTGGGAGCTGGAGCACTGCACAAAGAGCCATTAATCTTAAATGACTTGTGGACAATTATTGTCCACATGTTAGAGAGAGAGAAGCAGACAGTAGAGGGTCATGCTTGCAGTTACAGGAGGAAGTGACTGCTCTAAGAAGGGATGCCAGAGGAGTTATCTGCCTGCTCATTCTCAGCTGCTCTGACCTCTGCTCCAGGCTCCTCCCTGAACCCTGGGATTCCACTGCTCATGTACAGCATCTGGACAAAGGAATTTGGGCATAGGTTATCTACTAGCTATTAGAAAATGAGGATATGTCTTTTAAATGAAATCAACTCCTGTATGCCCTCACCAGACAGGAGAAGATAACTTATTTCTTTAGGACAAAACCTTGAATATATCACCCTAGCAGCCTCCTGCATTATGACCCCCTTGCTAATCTTATTAAGAGAGAGGTTACTGGGCTCTTTGTTGGTGAACAGCACATTAATAAGATCTCCTTGAAATAATCCCATCTCTAATATGCAGGGAAAATTACATTTTCCAGCATAATTACTATGTCAGTCAAAAATCCCAACTCCTTCATTAATTGCTTTTCTCCAAATTCCAGCAGCTTCTTCTCAAGCAGTAAAACTCCAGGAAGAGGAGGGGGCAAGAAACCCAGGCAGATCTTCTTAGTAAGTAAAACCAAGAGCAACTCTGGGAGGCTTTGCTTGGATGGAGTCTGTTGTTTTAACAGAGGGAGCTGCACACATCTGAGCAGGCTGGTCAGAAGTAGGTCACTTAGGGCACATGCACTTTCCATGTCTCCTCCCTATAGCCTCTCCTGCCAAAACCATCTGGAAGGTAGTCCTTGGGACACCACAGAGGCAGCAGCAGTACTCAGCCCCAGCAGTGGCCCATGAAGCCAAACCATGCTCCCTGTGAGCCATCAAGCCTCACAGAGGTGACAGGGTCCAGCCCAGCTGCACCTTGAGAGGGCTGGCTGAGGAGAAACCAGAGCAGTGAAGGACGCACTGTAGGTGACTCCCATGTCCTTCCACTCAGCCCTAAGCCAAGGACCAAGGCAATAACAGGGCAGGAGTTACAAGATAAGACACAGAAACCTGACCAAGAAAAGCTGTTTCCTAGAGATGTCTAATATCACCTCAGACCAGGAGAACAGGTAAGGCACAGGGAGGTTGAAGAGGGATGCTGCTGGGCAGAGGTGGGAGGGAAGATGCCACAGTGAGATGACCTGGTACCTGCAGTCCTGCCACCAACTTGCATTCAGAAAGGGCATTCAGCTGCCTTCTTAAATTTGAGGTGTTTCTGTTTGGTCTTAAAGAAACCCATTTCAAATGCTCCTGCCTTTCCCTCTGGTAACAAAATGGAGCTGACAATCTCTTTCAGAAACTAAATACAGGTAAGTGTGAACAAGGAACTTAAACCTGATGCCTTGTTTGTGTAAACTACAGCCATAACTTCTACTTTCTACTGCAAGAAAAGCATAATGCTTTGTCTAAGAATCATAAGACAATAAAATATTGGTCTTCCTTAGCCTCTATCAGAAAATGAGGCTTACAGTAAAAAGTTTGATGCAAATACACAAGTCATAATTTGGATCTCAGTAAAATATTGACAGTTTTGGGTCAGTAATCATCAAGCAGATGCATTGTGCAGGAAACCCAGGTGGTGATCACTGTAGATCACTGACAGACCACAGAGGGCTTCCCCTTTCCTCCTGCTCCAAACAGAATTTAAGGATAACTGATGGACCCTGGCTCTTAGTTCAGAAGTGTTAGTCAGCTGACACATACCAACTCCAAAGAATGGGTATATGAACAATAGTTCTGACAATAGATATTCCAGTAAGTCTGGAAAACGGTACACAAGAAGGAACACGTTTCTAATAAGCACTTACTTGCTAACAGATGAGCAAAAGTGGGAGCTTGAGAAAAAAAATTGAGAAAGCAGGTATTTGAAAAAAGATAATATGAAACAAAATTCTTCATTTTTAATCATTTTCTAAGAGGGTAAAACCAGAAAGCAGTCACAAGATGTTGTACTAACAACAGAAAACCTACCCAGCAACAAAAAGTTTGCCTGCAGGGAAGTCTGTGGACTAAGGGCCCTAAGACATCTCCCTAAGAGGAAAGGAATAAAGGGATCTCCAGCCACTGAGATCCTGGGAAAAGGGAGATTGAAACGAGAGACCAGAAAGGAGAAGGGGCAGAAGGAAAAGAGTGTTCCAGTGTGGCTTTAAAGCTGCTGCACAGAAGAGTGAAGCACCCAGATGTCCTCTTTGTCTGTGTACCATGGTCTCTGTCAATGGCCTCCAAAGAGTTTGCCATGTAAGAGCAGCAACCGAAGAAGGAAAAGCACCAAAGTCTTGGCCACTTTGCAAGCCCTGTGTGAGACCCTCACGACACACTGACCTGATCATAGTGCTTACTATGGTCACCATAATGCTTACAGCTCAGCAGCTGGCAGCCTTCTGTACGTTTCTGCCTTGTTACCACACAAGATCCTTCTGCATCATATATGCAAATACTTACTTCAAATCCTACATAACACCACATCGACTGCAGGACGCTAAATAGCTCTAGTTCAGCCACTCATAGGAAAGCAATTGCAGAGAGAAGACACACAGATCCCTTCTGGGGGACACATAGCACTAAACCTATTTTCTCCCACATCTCTCACTTTATAATCCCTTTTCTCAGCTGCTGATTGTGCTGTTAGTGAGGACACATATCAGTGAGAGTCCAGAGGTTTTTCAGCAGCAGCCTTTAATCAAGAAAAGGCTTCACACTGAGAGGGCCTGACTCACCCATTAACTTCTCCCACAATATCCTGTTTTATTACACTACATGGGAAACACAACCTCTGGGGAGGGAAGAGGAGAAAACCCTGCATCAACAGGGTAACTAATGAACATTCCCCTTTCCCTAGCTGCTCAACCTCTGGGAGGCAGATGAAAAGAGAAACTCAGCTAGGAAGACAGGAATACATCCTCTGTTTGTTTAGCGAGCATGGAAGCAGGTGGCCTCCTGCAGCCACAGGAAACTGCTCGTGATCCAGCAAGACAGGTTACAGCCAGGGGACCAGGAAAGCTTTCAGCAGTGACTTACACCACCTCCTTCCCAGATGCTGCACACACTTGGCTCTTCCTGTTTTGCTAATGGGTCAGTCCCTGCAGCTTTAGGAGAAGACAAACTTCCTTCCTTCTGCTGTTTGATATCTTGCTGTCAGCCGCATCTTTGAGAGTCATCCAGAGGAGCTGTCTATGTACTTCAAGGAGTGCTGCACAATTATGGCTGGGATTTTAAAAGATAATTTCCCTAGACCTGATACACTCAGTAGCACAGAAAAGATCATCTAGGTCTCAAAAAAAAAAGGGTCAGCAATGTTAACTGCTAGTTGTCATGAAGATATTATTTATTTTTTTACACTGATGATATTTTCTTTTTAAAGACACTGCAGAGGTATTTTGGCCATGGCCATATTCAGCCAATGCAGGGTCTGTAACAGGATTTGAATACAGGAGGAAAGCTGGATGCAGGCCTTATTTTAATTTCCTTTTGCGGCAGCATATGGATTACATAGGAGAAATAACAGCCTTCAGCTCTTTGCACACCTGAGTACAGACCCTTTCCCTGTGGAATCAAATTCCTCCAGTTCAGGGGAAATTCTCAGTGTAGGACAGGAGACATTTAGAGCTTTGTATTGCCATGGCTGCACAAAAGTATTTTGAATATGCCTTGTTTTCTGTGCATCTGATTTGTTAACTGCTTACATAGGGATAAATCTGTGGGGTTTGGGTTTTTCTCAGATGGGAAAATTAGGCATTTCAGAATGATCAGATTAAGTTAGTGAGAAAAAATCAAGTCATTGAAGACTTTACTCTGGCCTGCTCCTACTGCAACACAAAATGACATGGCTTTAACAAAGATGCCACAATATAAGTTCCCAGATAAATTTAAGTGAGCAAAAAACAAATACAAAATTTTATTATAAACCATATGATAACAGAAGAGAAAGTCGAAAACTACATGAATGTTTAATATTGAGCACAAAAGCAAAACATTTCCCTGACCTTGTCTTTTATTTATTTCCTTGGCCTTTTCTGAAGCTGAGATCTTCCTCTACCTTCCCACCCTGATAATCACTTAATGATGCACAATTAATAGGAACAACCTCCCAACCAAATCCCCACAAATCAAGAGAGTTCACCGGCCAATGATCAAAACAAGTCAGATCATCATTACAGATTTCTGCCACATCCATACTGATAGGTCACCCTCCAAAAAAGCCTTTCTAACATACTCTGTGTTAACTATGTGCAAAGTGGGTTGAGCAACATTTTAAGCCTGAAAACAATGTGCTTATTAAAAAATTGCCTCAGCATTTGAAGAGTCAATCACAACGTGTAGAGCAAGTCTACATACCTGCCTGTTCTTGGCAAGGGGTCATCCAGACCATGCCAGAGGATGCTACATTGGGATGGACGGAGCTCTCCTGAGGTCTGCCCAGAATTTACTAACCGGGGTGCTCTCAGGACATAGAAGAAGTTGCTTCAAAGATGATGTAGGCATGGCCTGAACACAGCAGACTACAAATGCTATTGGTTTCCTGACACCTGAGCTGCTTTTGATAAACAAGTAACATCAAAAGGGAAGACAGCCCACACATATCAGAGGAACTTGCATTGAGGCATTTACTGGAACCCTTTGAGAAGACTACACGTCCTGTGAGTTCTGCTGTCCTTCAAAAAGCAGCATAATGCACTGCCTGGCTGCCTGTGGCTCTGAACAATCATCCAGCTCTTCACCACGAGAACACCAACACAGAGTAGAGTTCTCCACTGTGAAGACAACTGACCAGCTGTGGCATCTGTAAACACCATTCAATTATCTTTGTCCTTAGTGGACTAAAGTTTGAACTGGAGTTACTGTAAAATCTCTCCTCCTCAAAGGCAGTACTGAACAACATAACCAAGAACATAAGAAAAGTGCTATTTATCTGAGAATGTGGCCAAGAAACACTCAAATCTTTGGCTTCTGCCACAGTTACCAGCAGAAATTTAACAGAACTTGCCAGTCTCCATTTCTCGATATGTCAAATGGATGAGATATGTCTTCTGGACAGTGCCTCGAGTTGTGCACACAACATGGAGAAAAGTATTGTTACTTTGGCATTTTTGCCACCTGTTGTGAATGCTGATATTCCTTCCTGTTTAATTAACATACAAAAGGTTTGCCTAAGAAGCTTAGGTAGCATGTAGGTGAGTCCACTGAAGATGCTAGTGGAAAATACAAGCATGAAGATTTCTGTTAAATTCAAACTATCTTAAAGAAAAATGGCCTCCATCAATACAATAAGCAGTTAATAATAGGCCACTTCACATGTACTTCTTTGGAGAAGAGTCTGTCAGAATCATGTTGAAGCTTTCAGTGAGAGCTGTGATTACTGAGCTGTTCATTCTGAAAATTAATTACTACTTTGCTTTATTAGAAATTGAATAAAAACATCTTTTTTGCCTAAATTTATACAAAATGCTTTTCTCTTAAACAAGAGAAGAGGAAAAGGACTCAGCTTATCTGCCCAGTGAGAGGCCCTCACATGTCAGTCCTACAGGAATGTCTCAACATCTCTTTGCATGATGAATGACTATGCTCCCATATCCCAAGCTTCCCTAGCCTCATGTCACACACCTGTGTTTCTTCACAAGTGCACTGAAATTAAGATAATGCAACAAACAAGCAATGGACTAGTATCTGAAAAATGGAAAGAAGTGGCTGAAATTATACTTTTGCTCTTTGAGCCACAAAGTGGCTGAAGAAGCATTTTGTGTGTCTAATGCACAGCAGCAGGCAAAGGATTAATGAAACATGATGCTTCAAAGCCAAAGATGTTGTTTATCTTAATTAGATGTTGCTAATGTTGAAGTGAAAACAGAAGCCTGAATCTCCTGTTATGTATTCCTATGGCAGCTGGGAAGTCTTTTCATTAGTTTTTGAATTACACTGTTTTTACCTCAGCATGAAGGGAAGCAGGCCTCTGTTCCAAGTATGGGAAAGCTGATCAGCTCTGCAAGAGCAGAGTGGTGTTTCTAAAGCTAGGCTATCCTTCCATGAGGAATCCTGGCATAGGAAACACTGAAGGTCTGTATTCTTGCACCTGCAAACTGCAAAGATGTTATTGCTCAAGTTTCCAACTATTTAGTGCCTTTTTTTGTATACCACTTACTACTAAAGCAAAGTATGTCTTATACAGGAAAAGTGACACGAGCATTATATGGATCCTGGGAACTACAATACTACTTTTTGAGATGTAAAACGTAGGGTAAGTACTTGCCTGTCAAATCAAGCAAAGCACATGATACCAGGAAGATTTTGTGCTTGGTGTGGTAGACTTTTCCACAATGCTTGCCATAATTTGCCACTTTCCTTTGAGATTAAGAGGAAGGGCAAAGTCAACCTGAACAAAAAGAAAACTTGAGCAGAAATAGAAGACTGATTCTTCAAAACAGGAAGCTTCCTGTTTAAACAGCCACTCTTCAAAGGCATATTCTTTGTAGAAACCCTTTTAAATTGGCTAAAATTAGTTAAATATCCATTTCCACCCACATCTGAAGCCATTTCTAATCAAGCTGACACAAAAGATGGGCATATGGGAAGTCAATTGATAACCACTCCCCAGTGGCAAAGCTAAGCTATTAACTCAGTAGTGGTCTGTGTAAGGTGAGCAGATTGTTCTGGTTCATGATTTATTCTTCTGCTGCCATCCTGTAACCATTTCATTATTGTGAGGAAGACAGTTTTAGCTTGGCTTGGACTCCCCAAAGGCAGTCCAGGTTTGAATGGGTGTCCAAAGTCACTTTTAGAAATTATTTTAACAACAAAAATCACCCTTGATATACAAAATTGAAGTCCTTCTAAGTGAGGCTGAAAAAGCCACCCCTGGCCATAAAAAACAGAATTAAAGATCAATACCAGAAAGACTCAGAGAACTCTGTGCAAACTTTCTACATGTGTTGCACCAGGTTGTTCAAGCCTCATTTTGTCCTTGTCAATTTTACTCTGGTCTCTTCAGCTTTTCAGGGATATATGTGATGCTTAGAATAATTACTAACTGGACCCAGGAAAATGAAAATGTGGTAAGAAAGTATAGTTTCTGGCATACCACAGTACAGGACATTGCCAACACCAAAATGCCTAGGGCAAACCACACTATGAGATGAGATATTTGTTATGTTGCAGAGAGGATTGAAGAGAAATGGCAGAAGTCAACTCATTCTGAGTTAGCCATTAAGGCAGAAAAATTGCCTTTTGCATTTCCAGAGGAGCTTTTTTCATGCTGCAGAACAGCACTAAAACATAAAGCCACCCAGAAGGGAGCAATATAAGATACAGAGAAGACTATGAGCATCAAGGAAAAACTGATCTCAGGAAGGACTCATGCCAACAGCCATAGAAACTCCTGACTTCAATGGTTGTAACTATAAAATATGAACTTTCACATAGAGTAGATCACGTCAAATAGAAGGGTGGTGCCTTCTAGTTGCTGCCCCCTCCGAGTAGAAGGAACCAAATCCCCCAATCCTTGGCCAGCATTTCCCACTTTTAGATAGGCTTTCAGCCTGCATAGACTGTGGTTATGCTATGAGTGCAGGAGGAGTTTCTGTGGCAGGGGAAGGCTTTCCAGAATTTCCAGAGTTCTTTGCTGCATGGAAATAGCACAGGTCTCCTTGTCCAATTCTGTTTCCTTGTACATATGGAGTCAGACAGCTTTTTGCAATTACTCCTTTCTCTGCTACAGCAGCCAGCCCCACTGACAGGTGCCACAGCCCAAGTAAAAAAGGTGGCAAATTATTTCTAAAACCTGTTGCAAGGTCCCTAGGTGCTGCTACCTGTAGTCTAAATTTTGCAGTAGTTTCAGCTATATTCTATTTGCAGAGTAGCCCTTGATTTTTTTTTAAAGCAAATAACATATATATAGACTATAGAGAGACACAAATATTTGTGTATAGTGTGCTTATCTACAAATATACACATAGTATATGTATATAATTTCCGAGCATCTCATTCTAGCAATTGTATCTATTGTACCTTTTAATGTTACTACATAGAATAAAGATGTAGAGATGGAAGGAATAAACACTGACCATAACTGTCTGTAGCTAATAAAGTATTACATGGTCTGGGGCTCAAACAATTCAACCTGGTAAACAAATTACAGCTGCAATTCTGAGAGTAATTTTTAACTTGTTTTTCCACTCAGGCTGTCTTGTCACCTCTCTCCATCTCTGAGACACACATTAAACTGCAGCCTGATAGTGTTATCAGCACCTTTGTCAACAAAATAAATTTGTCTCCCTGGGATGGTGAAATGTGTGTCACAAATGAAGGAGATTTCTGGAGTTCAGCAGCAATCTACAGGGAAGTGTTAATTAGAACAGACTGTGTCATAAGGAAGCTCAACAGACACAAACTAATTAGCACCAACAAGTGTAGCAGGGCTGCTTTGCGGAGGCAGCACTCCATCACTGGCTTCTATGAAGTTAGCACTCCTTCCTATTCCCTGGCTCTAGTCTCAAAATGGCATTAAAACATATGGTACCAGAGCAAGAGTCCCACAAGGATATAGCAGGAAGATTTGCTTTTGCTCCATCCCATCTTCACCAACTCATTCTCAACACAGCATTCAACTCAGTCTATCCACAAGTCAAAGATATCCAAGGTTTAATCCAGGTAAAGAGAGTGGGTCCTCAGAAAGGTATGCATCTGTACTGAGTCTCAGCTGGACTGATGGTCTATAAATGCTACCAGTTTCCTTGGGGAAGCTAAGAACATGAGTGTCCATGCAGATTTAAACTAGGCTGTTCAGTGCAGAACAGCAAGGCATTCTAAAAGTTCAGCAGGAATCTAGGAAAAAAAGAACTAGAAAGAGCCCTTCGGCAGGTCATCTTACAAGCTTGTGGCTTAAATATTGCTGACAAGCTGACATCAGTCAAGAAAAAAAAGATTCTTAAATGACACAACAGATGTTCTTCAGATGAGTCCCCATTTTTTCTCATATGCAACCTTAGCAGATGGACTTGAGCACATATATTCTGTCAGCAGATAAGAGGATGGAGATGCTAAAAAAAAACCTGACAAAAAAATAGAAAGTAGTAGGAAGCATCATATACAATGCTCGTTTCTCACATCCTTGTGCTTGTTAATTTCCTCATTTTTTAGGGAAAGTATTTCAGACTGAGTACAGGTGATACATAATACTAGTAACCAATGGGTCATCATCTAGTTGGGTTTCCTTAGGTTTATAGCTATAAAATTAAAAAATAGTGCAAGGAGAAGAACCCATACCCACAAACACCTAAGATTTCAAGAACATTATTTGCTAAGTTTTCCTTTGTGGCACAGCCATTTAAAACACTTTGTGTCCACCAGTTCATATTTCTTTTTGCCAGCTTCTTCTTGATTCAAGCACACAATTCCTTTAATAAACACAACAATGCTGGAACTCTTTGGGATCTTGTTCTCTCACCTCTTTTGGTCAAGAACTCATCTCATCTGAGGATGAGGAGCTTTCTTTCCCACTCCAGTCTAAATGTGCTTGACAGGCACAAAAGAACGTAGTGTAAAAACTGTTTCCAAGTTTCCAAATAATCAAAAGTCAAAGCAGAGGGCCAGACAAAGCTAATGGGACCTGTGGATGCATAGCACATGCTACGAACAAACCATTTCAGTCTGTTTTTAGATGTGTTTGGGCATTTTAACAACAAGCACCTTTTGGCACAAATTGGATTAGAAGGTTTTACAAGATTAATGCTGTGACCAGTCCCTACTGGCTCATACAGGTTTCTAAGAGCGGCTTCTCTCAAAACTGAATTTCAGATATCAAAGAAAGCTGGAATAGAACAGTAGAGGAAAAAAGTATTTTTGCCCACATTCCGCATTTTGGCTCTGCAGGCAGAAAGAAAAAAAAAGAAGCTAGAGAAAAGAGGGAGAGAGAGAGAAAGTCTAGGTTGTTAGATTCAGCACTTCAGAAAACTATTCTTTGTGAACCACTTAGCAACAGGATAGTCTTTATCCTGCTGTCATTAGCAGAGACAAGATCTTAGAGTCTGATGGCTGAGGGCATCATCATCACAGATGACCGGGTAATGAAGGAGCTAACAGGCCAAATGCTTTTATTACTGCTTTTGCATTGCACAACAATATGTGACCACAGCAACTTAGGAAGAATGAATGCACATGTACACCCTCTCTAAGACCTGTTTTCTTTCCTCTAGTAGAGAACTGGGACCAATATTATCCATTCAGAGGAGCACCATGTTACCTGCTGCTACAGAAAAGAGCTGATCAGCTATCCATTGTGTATTGAGGCAGATGGTGTGTAAATACCAGAAGCCTTATGATATCAAGCTTTTCAGAGACCCTATTTCTTTTTCATAGCAGGGTTTAAATTAAACTGCAAATGCTGCAAAACACATAGGGACAGATTCTTTCTTCTCACAATCCATTGTAATAAGAACAACTCCAGTCAAGTCAACAAAACTAGAGGTCTAAAGCAAGTATCAGAAGAGAATCAGTGTTCTCCAAAGCCATATATGTTCCAGAAGGAATTAAGGTTACCTGTATCAGGTGATGGTAACTGCATCAATCACACGAGATTTGTGCAGACTGGAGTTCTTGCTGTGGGCATGAAAAACACCTTTTTCCCTGCTGTCCACTGTTTTCACCCCAAAAACAGAGTGACAGAACTGCACTAAGCAGGCATTGATTGCAAAGTACTTGGACAATCTGGAAAGGAATTATGGCACATAAACCAAAGCAGGCATGCAATTTAACATGCTTTGCATTACTAAGAAACTAAACATATACAGCGTAGCTCAGCACAGTTCAGACCACTTCAAGCTCAGACCACCTTTTAGGCCAGCTGAAACCTTAGGGACAGCAGTGTGAAAGATATTACATTAAGACACCTTTGGTTACAGATAATTTTATTATTGTTATTTAGGCATTTACATTAACTATGTAAATCTTATATGTATATATGTAATATGTATATATGTATATGTAATATGTATATATGTTATATGCATATATGTAATATGCTGCTATTTCCTTACCATTCATCAGGGCAAGAACAGAAATCTGGCCATATATGTTCACTCACCCTACTGTTTTTCACCCTTGTAGGAGGGAAAGACTTGCAAAAGACCTGAGACACAGAGTAAAACACAAAGCCTGTGGACACACATAGAACCAGTTGAGTTCTTAGAAATCAAATGCCTTCTCTGAGACTATTCACCAGACTGCTGGCTATGAAAGATGGAATTGTAAAAACATGGCTTTCTTTTCATTATTGTGCTGTGTGCTTTTCTTATTTCACTTTCTCGCAGGAGAAATGGATAAGGGAAACACCCTTACATTTGTTTGTAGTTCATTTTCATTCTGAACTCAGAGGAGAGCACAAGTGAGATCCCTCCACAGAGCACAGGTGCAATCCATTTCATTGCTTTGACTTTGCTCTGTGAAGTCTCTTCACAGAGACACTCAAGTTTCAGTTGCAAGCACCATTGTAAGAATCCCATTGATGGACTTATTTGAATGGAGAGGAAAACATACAAAATATTTGTTTCTTCTATCTCTCCTCCAAACCCACAAACCATTCTAAAAATAATTTTCCTTCCCTTTTGAGCAATAAAAAGAGTAATCCTGTGCATCATCAATTGCTTTTAGGCACCAGGTGCAAATTTGCTTAGTACCTGATCAAATGTTTTCTGTAGCATAAGGGAAGCCAAATTCCTAACACATCAGGGCCCAGTTAATGGGAGATTGATAGAACTACTCTGGAGTCTCTAGGTTTAAAGCATGTACTGATTTGCTCCTTTGGTTTTGAAAGGAGCAGGCCAGC
Source organism: Acrocephalus scirpaceus scirpaceus (assembly GCA_910950805.1). Classification (NCBI taxonomy): domain Eukaryota; kingdom Metazoa; phylum Chordata; class Aves; order Passeriformes; family Sylviidae; genus Acrocephalus; species Acrocephalus scirpaceus. Next base: position 43,905,934 of record OU383780.1, read on the forward strand.
TCCTGTATAAGCTACAGGCAGCTTTGTCAAAAAGCAGGTTGTAGAAGGGCTGTCTGACTTGACACAAAATGTTTGAGGTCTCACAGTTGCACAAACTGATTATGAAATTAAATTGGATGGTGAAATACACTAATTATCAAACTCCTAAATCAGAATGGTGTCTTTTTTATCCGATATTACTCATCTGAACAGGAAAAAATGGCTTCAAGTATCTTTTGAACTTACTGTGTAACACTGCTGCTATGGTTCCCTGCAGCCATAGGGATAATTGGGAGACCTGGTATAGCACACGGCTGCTCTGGTTTGCTCTTCTCTTCATACACACTGGGAACAAGAACAGAATAAAGGATCAATTTTCCTCACTATTTCAGTCAGACTGGGAAAGTCCCCTCAGACTATTTTATTTTACTAATTTTTTTATGATGTGGCAACTTACAGGGGCCTTGGGGCATTGTATGATTATAGAGGAAGAGCTGAGCCCATGCCTCTGTACTGGAAACCAGGTGGCCCACATGGTGAAGCCATTCATGACCCAAAACCATGTGGTTTCTACTCAGATATAGTATGGTAAAGGTAACAAACACTTACTCTGGCTTTTCTTGGCACTCCAGGCAGTGTACCATTTCAAAGTGTAGAAGGTGCTTCAGGATCCATTAAGCCTTTCTTAAATACCTTTCCACAAAATATAATATAATATAATATAATATAATATAATATAATATAATATAATATAATATAATATAATATAATATAACATAACATAACATAACATAACATAACATAACATAATATAAATGTATACAATACTCTTCCGTGACGTCCTCTGAGAGATGAGCAGGACAGTGCAACTTGATCTGGTACTACTCACAAATTACAGCTTGCACATAACAGGAAATCCAGTTCAGCTCATACAGCAGAAATGTAAACCTATGACAAAATACTTACCAAGTTATTAATGACTTATAAATGGTAGTAGGCAAGGGGTCAAGTCCCAAACTAGACACATTTCATGCAAGTCCAATAAAGTCTAATGCAAAATTTTAGAGACCTTCACACACATAACCCAGTATACGCTCCCAAACGCCTGGAGACAGTCACTTGCTGCTACAAATTCTACTGTACAACCTGCTCTTTAAATGCAAGGCCCCCCTGGTGCTAGCAGTAATGATTTGGATTAGCACTTTATTTCCCACTGCTAGGGAAATAAAAATCTCTTAGTACCACTATCAGGGATTTCTGTGGCAACTCAGTGAATAATGGTAAAAGCAGCTGCAAAATAGCAAGTGAACAAAGACTACAGAGATATAATGGTGACTCAACAACCTTTCAATTCAGATATTAAAGAGTCTGCAGTTCCTTTTATGCTGCAGGTGAATAAAAGGTGATTGAGCTGAATTAACCTCTCCCTAGAGCATTAAGAAAAGTTAAAGTTCCAGTGCAGACTTGCTGGGCTCTTTCAAATTTTAGTTTCTTACAACTTTTACTGCTGCAACACCAGTGAACTGAATGTCCAATGAACTGAATTTCATCGGAGCTGAGTTTTAGAGGACTGAGTTAAAAGAATTATGTGAATTAAAAGTGCTTTTATTGAGATGATAAGTTTCCTGTTGAAATATATAAGCCTTCAGGAAATATTGATATTGTGATGCCTCAGGGTTTGGGGTTTCAGTATCTTATTCTAATGGGTAGACTGCTTAATAGTCAGTGGTGCTGGGCCTTGAGCACAGGGTGATAGGGGCAGGATAGTTTGGGTTTCTCCACGGGATTCACTTCTTCAAGGACACTCTCTCTGAGCTCCGAGCCCCAAAGATAAACAACATAAGAGGATGGAACACCGTCGTTTGGAACTGTTGATTGGACGACGAATGGGGCATATGCAAATGGACTAAAACCTAGAAAAAGGGGGGGATTTTGTAACCCGCTCTCCTTTTGCTTGCATACAGGGAGCGACCCAGGCGGCCACTGCTGTGGCCGCCGGGGCTGGCCTTGAAGGCCTAAAATAAAGTTCACTTCAGCTTTACTCCGACTGGCCTCTGCCTCTGCCTCAGTTTCAGGCATCAGTTTTTGGCGAGCCAGGCAGGAGGGTTTGAGGCTGCTGGGAACCCTTGGGGACCAAAGCGCTTTCATCTTATCAGCGGAGGTCCTGAGGCGCCGGCACCAGAGCCCTTGAGACAGAGGCGTGAGTGATTGGGTAAGGGGCGTCTTGTTTAGCGTCCGGAATTGCTGCTGAGATCTTTGTAAGGCGTGATTTTGTTGCGATCCTAGGCAGGGCTTTTGGAGTCTATAGCCTGACCCGGGGGAAGGGCTACCTCCCTATCAGGGTGCTGAGTGTCCTAAGGCCGAAGTGCGGCGCAGGTGATAGCTGTGGTTTTGAAAGTCCCGAGTTCTAATCCCAGGTCGGGTTTGAGTGCTGTTGTTTGTGGGATATCAGAATGGGCTGCATATATTCTAGCGAAAGCAGTAGCAAAGCAATTCCCAGGGACAGCCCTCTCGGGCTAGTACTGAGAAACTGGACGAGGTTGGTGGGGGAAGAGTCCCTGCTGGCAAGACCCAAACTGATCAGGCTTTCGGAGACATTGTGGCCAGCATATACATTAGACAATGGAGAGGTGTGGCCTCAACTCGGGAGTTTAGATAAAAGCCTGATATCTAGTTTAATGTCGTGTTTGCGCGGGGATAGGTGCTTTGAGGAATTGCAGTATGCCCGCTTATTTCTGGCCCTGGCCCGCGAACAGGCTCGGGATAGTAAAAAGGAAAATATTATGGTTGTACGAAAGAAAGGAGAAAAGCCGTTTCTCTGTAGCATGTGTAACCAAGACGAGCCGGAGGACCTAGTGGCCCCTGCGCTGAGAACTGGGTCTGGCTACGGTGCGGCCGCTCCCCTGCCCCCACCATCCCACTCGCAGCCACGGGGCCGGCCCGGGACTCGGGCAGTAAAAAGGGAGGAGGAGGGGTTGCGGCATCGCCAGACACCGTCTCCGTCCCCATCCACTTCACCCCCCCGAAGGGCGAGAAAAGGGGGGAGGGGAAGCCAGCAGCAGCAGCTTCTGGCCCCATCCCGAAAAAGGGGGGGTAAGGCCAGAGAATCCCGCAGAGAGGGTGCGGACTGTACGAGCCGTGGGGGGAGGGATCCCTCCCCCGATCTCGGGCCCGTCCGTTGCCACAGCAACCCCGAAGGCCAAGGAGCTGTCTCGGGGGATGATATCATCAAAGGCAAACGGGCAGCAGGAGCCGCCAAACAGAGGTCTTACAGTTTATCTGGGAGTAGAACTAAGCTGCTAGTTACAACAGAATCTGAGAGCTCTCGCTCAGACAGCTCTGAGGACGAAGAAAGTGAGGAAATAGACGAATTTACAAATAGGCGCAGGAGGGGAAGAATTGCAAGGAGGGCTATCAGAGAGCGGAGCCCAATTGCCCGTCGTACTAGGAAAGGGAAAGAGGAAAAGGAGCCAATTCTCCAAGCTCCATTAAGACAAGCAGTTGGTAATCAAGGGCCAGTGTATGTGAAGGTTCCGTACTCCCTCATAGAGTTAGAACAGTGGAAATCTACAGTGGGGAAGTACAAAGAGAACCCAGACAAGGTAGCCCAATTAGTGGAGAGGGCTATTAATTCCCAAAATCCTGATTGGGCTGACTTAAATTCTATGCTAGATACATTACTTGATCCCACAGAAAGACGAATGGTCAATAAAGCTATCACTACTTTCGTTGAAGGGGGCATAGCCAGTGGAATGCTTCAAGGCACTGTCACTCAAATCTTCCCCCAAGAAAACCCAGAGTGGAATCCGAATACTCCCGAGGAGTTAGCGAGATTGAAACGATATCAAAACCTCGTGGTGTATGGATTGAAGCATGGTGTCCCTAAGGCTATAAACTGGTCAAAACTTTATGAAGTTAGGCAAAATTATGATGAGTCGCCTACTGATTTCTTAAACCGATTAAGAGAAACTGCTATCAAATACACAGATCTAGATCCTGAGTCGGGTGATGGTAAAGCACATCTGGTTCTGCTGTTTATGGGCCAAGCTTCGAATGATATAAGAAGGAAACTGCAGAAAATGGAGGGGGTCCGAGATATGGATAAATTGTTAGAGGTGGCTTGGAAGGTGTTTCGGGATAGAGGTCCGACGGAAAGGGGCAAGTCCCAACCTGTTAAGAATGCAGCACGGGAGGGGTCATTTAGGAAAACTTCCCCTACGGAGAAGGACCGGTGTACCCTCTGTAAGAATTTAGGGCACTGGAGAAGAACGTGCCCACTGTTGAAGGAAAAATCCTCGGTTCCCCAGCTCCCAGTGGTACGGACCTCGGGCGGTTCAGGGTCCGATTGATGCGGACCGAGGGCTTCCCCCCCAGCAGAGCCCTCGGTTATAGCTAAGCTGGGGAAAGAAGATATAGAGTTTTTGGTGGATACAGGAGCGGCTTACTCTGTGTTGAATACTTTGGAAGGGAAACTGAGTCACGATACCGTACATGTTGTTGGGGCAACCGGGGTAAGTGAAACTCGACCTTTCTTTCAGCCCTTGGACTTCAAATTAGGGAAGCATTGGGTGACTCATCAATTCCTTTATATGCCCAACTCCCCCAAACCATTGCTGGGCAGGGACTTATTAGAAAGATTGGAGGCAGAGATTAAATTCAGGAGGGGGAAGGGTGTACAAATCATAATCCCTGAATCTAAATTTGTCCAAGTCGCTGCACTCTTTGTACAGGAAAAACACGATGAAATCCCCGCTGAAGTTGAGAATGTAGTAAACCCAATAGTGTGGGCTGGTGATGTCCCGGGAAGATCTAAACGAGCAGAACCGGTGAGGGTTACACTCAAACCAGGAGCTACACCAGTAAGACAAAAACAATATCCCTTAAAATTGGAAAGCCGTGTAGGACTGGTGCCTATTATTGAAAATTTCCTACAACATGGTTTGTTGATGCCATGTGAATCCAAATTTAACACCCCTATTTTAGCTATTAAGAAAGCTGATGGTAAACGCTATCGGTTAGTGCAAGACCTAAGGGCCATTAATAGAATCACTGAGGACATACACTCGGTGGTAGCTAATCCTTACACCCTTTTGACCACACTAACAGATGAATTGGGGTGGTTTACTGTAGTAGATCTAAAGGATGCCTTTTTTTGCATTCCCGTACACAAAGATAGCCAAGAGCTTTTTGCTTTCGAATGGGAAAACCCTACAACAGGGAGGAAAAGCCAACTTACTTGGACGGTTTTACCACAAGGGTTCAAAAACAGTGCAACTCTCTTTGGGAATCAGCTGGCAAAGGAACTGGAGGACTGGAAAAGACTAGAGCCGGAAGCAGTTGTTCTTCAATATGTTGATGACATCCTGATTGCAGCTGGATCCAGGGGGGATTGTATACGATTTACTGTGAGTTTGCTAAACTTTTTGGGATCTAGCGGATATAAGGTTTCGAAAGACAAAATGCAGATTGCTAAAGAAGAAGTGGTCTACTTGGGACTGGAGATCTTCCGCGCACACCGACGGCTTAGTAAGGAACGGAAGGAGGCCATCTGTCGGCTCCCTGAGCCCCACACTGTAAGAGAAATGCAAGCCTTCCTGGGAATGGTGGGCTGGTGTCGATTATGGATAGCTAATTATGGATTATTGGTAAAACCCCTGTATGGAGCCTTAAAAGCAGCTGAGAGAGGGATTATTGAGTGGACTGAAACGTCCAGAGCAGCTTTCAAACAGTTGAAGCGTTCTCTCATGTCAGCTCCTGCACTGGGATTGCCAAACTTAACTAGACCTTTTGAACTCTTTACACACGAAAGGCAGAATATGGCCCTGGGGGTACTGGCACAGCGCCTCGGGGATGAACGGAGGGCTGTGGCTTACTTTTCCAAACAGCTGGACAATGTAGCCCAAGGCTGGCCAGGGTGCCTGAAGGCTGTGGCAGCTACAGTTATCCTGATCCAAGAAGCCCGAAAGCTTACCCTTGGGCAACACATGGTGGTGTACGTACCCCATGCTGTAGCCGCTGTACTTGAGCAGAAGGGGGAACATTGGTTATCGGGTAATCGGATGCTTAAGTATCAAGCGCTATTGCTAGAGCAGGATGACGTTACCTTGAAGACAACTTCTGTTGTTAACCCAGCCATGTTCTTGTCATCCACCTTAATTGATGGAGTGCCTGAACACGACTGCTTGCAAACAATTGAGGAAGTCCATTCTAGTCGACCAGATCTAAAGGACAGGCCTCTGGAAGATCCAGATTGGGAACTTTTCACGGATGGCAGCAGCTTTATGAAGAGTGGAAAAAGGATGACTGGCTATGCCGTGACCACGCTAGACAGAGTGGTTGAAGCCAGGGCCCTACCAGCAGATGTGTCATCGCAGAAGGCTGAATTGATCGCCTTGACGAGGGCCTTAGACCTGAGTAAAGGGATGAAGGTAAATATATGGACCGATTCTAAGTATGCATTTAGTGTCGTCCATGCCCACGGAGCTATTTGGAAGGAGAGAGGGCTTCTGAACACTCAAGGCCACCAAATTAAACACGCTGAACAAATACTTGCTCTCTTAGAAAGCATCCAGAGACCCAAAGAAGTGGCTATTATGCACTGCAAAGGCCACCAAAAAGGAAAAACCGTTCCAGAATTGGGAAATCGTTTTGCTGATAAAGCAGCTAAGGGAATTGCAGAAAAGGGCATCCTAGCAGTAATTCCATCAAAAGAGATTGATTTGTCTGAGTTCACCCCAAAATATGATCAAGCAGATCATAAGTTGATTAAGATCCTTAAGGCTGAAATCACAGAGAGCGGATGGGCTGTTACGCCCACAAATCAGGTTGTGGTACCACCCCTGATCTTGCGAGAAATAGCCCAGAGAGAACATGAGAACACGCATTTTGGGGCTGAAAATCTCTTGAAACATTTAAAAAAGGTAGTGGTAGGTAAAGGAATGGCTGACATCGCACAATCGGTAGTAAGTAAGTGTGAAGTGTGCTGTAAGAATAATCCTGATACGAGAAAAAGAGTGGTGTTGGGAGTAACAAAGGCAGGGGATCTCCCGGGAGATTATTGGCAAATAGATTTTGCAGAGTTACCACGCAGAGAGGGATACCGGTACCTCCTGGTATTGGTTGATACTTTCAGTGGATGGCCGGAAGCTTACCCCTGTCGTACCAACACAACTAAAGAAGTGGTAAAAGTCCTCCTTAACCATATAATTCCGAGGTTTGGGGTTCCCTTGGGAATGTCATCAGATAGGGGGCCACACTTTGTCGCAATGGTAATTAAAGAAATCAGCCAAATTTTGGGGATCACTTGGGACTTGCACACATCGTATAGGCCCCAAGCAAGTGGTAAGGTGGAACGCATGAATGGGACTCTTAAATTACAAATTAGTAAAATTTGTCAAGAGACATCTATGACATGGGTTCAGGCATTGCCTATAGCTCTGCTGAGAGTTCGTATTCAACCCAGGCGAAGGGATAACATTAGTCCCTATGAAATATTGTACGGGAGGCCCTATCAGATTCCACATATTCCTGGAGAAGTCCACATGAAGGGAAAACTTGATTTACAAAAGTATTTAATGGCTTTAAGTTCTACCTTGCAGAGGCTTCAAACCCACATCGTGTCATCGAGACCCATGGGATTGGATACGCCTGTACATCCGTTCCAACCTGGAGACTGGGTTTATGTCAAGTGGTGGGACAGTGATCCTTTGCGAGCCAGGTGGAATGGACCATTTCAAGTACTGTTGACGACTTTCACCGCAGTCAAGGTTGCTGGTAAAGGACCGTGGATCCACTACTCCAGAGTCAAAAAGGCTTCTGTCCCCAATGATAGTAAACCTTAAAAACAGCTCTCTTTTGTACTTGTAAGCATTGTTATTGTATCTAGGTAGAGACTCGACAAGGTAGAGGCCTTGTCAAGCCTCTAAAAGGGGGGAACTGATGCCTCAGGGTTTGGGGTTTCAGTATCTTATTCTAATGGGTAGACTGCTTAATAGTCAGTGGTGCTGGGCCTTGAGCACAGGGTGATAGGGGCAGGATAGTTTGGGTTTCTCCACGGGATTCACTTCTTCAAGGACACTCTCTCTGAGCTCCGAGCCCCAAAGATAAACAACATAAGAGGATGGAACACCGTCGTTTGGAACTGTTGATTGGACGACGAATGGGGCATATGCAAATGGACTAAAACCTAGAAAAAGGGGGGGGATTTTGTAACCCGCTCTCCTTTTGCTTGCATACAGGGAGCGACCCAGGCGGCCACTGCTGTGGCCGCCGGGGCTGGCCTTGAAGGCCTAAAATAAAGTTCACTTCAGCTTTACTCCGACTGGCCTCTGCCTCTGCCTCAGTTTCAGGCATCAATTGAACTGCAACCTCTCTTGTTCTCTTCCCCAGAACATATACAGTGCCCAAGAGGCACTCATCCTGCCTATAGAACTTTGATTGACTGCATGAAAATTTGTTTAAATTCCACACTAAGACAACAGGTATTCAAGCATGTGCATAGCCATTTTATGGGTTTAGCACTAATTTAAACATCAATTTAGGAGCCCCATCTGAAGAACAGGCTCCACAGTTCTGGCTTGGAAACCTACAGCCCTGACTCATACATGTGTATCCAGCACTTGGGTTGCTTTCTGATCTAAACAGAGCAATTTTCCTCACGTTGCAACAAATACTGAAACTATAAACAGTAAGGGTTTCATGAAGCTTTTGCTGAGGGGAAGAAAAGGGAAAACAAATCGATGAGTAAAATGATTAATGTGGAAAAGTCAAGGCTCTGAGAAAAGACAGAGAAACCAAATCACAGGTTTTTAAAGTTTCCAAGAAAAATACAAACTGTACATTTCCAAAATGTTTGGACAGGCTTCTTCTCTCCTTCCCACAACCACATTTTCTCCTAAACATCTTTGTGGTATTGGTTCAGATCAAAACTAAAGAACCAGAGGTGTCATGGGAGACTTCAGGTGAATGAGCTATGAAATTCAGCTGTAAGTGAATTTTGGATGGTAGTTTATCCAACTCAAATATTACCTACCCAATACTTAGCACCAAAGTGACCAGGCAATAAAAAAGTATGAAGGTGTAACATTTCCCCTTCAGGAAACAGAAAGAAAAACACATTCAAGGACAGATGCAGAAATTTAACATAACTGAGGACAACATAAGGACAGGGGAGGTTTTTGTTTTATATAGTGCTAGCTCTAAGAACAAGTTTACTAATGGAAGGTGATCAGCAGACATGCCTATTTTTGAGGAATAAAAAGAAAACCAGTTAGTTGGAGCTGTTAGTCTCGCTGTCCTCTGCAAAATTCTTTCACTCTGGGCAACCACCAACTGAATAAAGTTTAACAAGGGCAAAGTGTTGAATTCTGCACCTGGGATGGGGCAACACTGGATGTATGGACAGACTGAGGAAAAAGATGCTGAAGAGTGTAGCACCACTCAAAGGGACCTGGTGGTCCTGGTTGATGCAAGTTAAATATGAGTCAACAGTGCCCTGGCAGCCAGGAGGGCCATATATATTTACTGGACTATAGGTGAACATTGAATAGCTGGGCGTCTCTATTTGTCATCTGAGTTATAAAGATGATAAAGCACTCTTGCACAGCAGCACTCAAGAATTTTATGTACAATATACCAGAAATCCTGTATTAAGTGCCTGAAGACATTTGGCTTTTCACCCTTCATAAGCACTGACAATATGTGGGCATCTAAGTTTGTGATTGGACAACTTCCTGCATTATTACTCATGTCATGGCTTATCAACCAGGATACTTAGTGGCATTTATGAACATATTAAATGCTGATACAAGCAGAAGGAGAATAAACCATATGTTCTTTTACTTCAGGTTTGAGCAAGGCCAGCTCATTGAAGGCAGGTGTTGGGTTGTCTTTAGGTTTCTACTGATCAGATTTGCCACAGGGACATGGAGTCCAGTCAGCATCACAGCTGGAGAAGCAGGAGTTGCTGCTTCCTGCAGGTTCTCAAGGTGGAGAGCATTCTGGTCCTCCTACCAGACAGTTTATCAATATTGCAGTTGCTGAATATAGATTTTTGCCTCTCCAGGTTACCTGCAGATCTTAGGAAGAAAACCCTCTTTTTGTAAAGCCTACACCATTTGTCCTCAAAGGACTGCCTAGCTGCAGATAAGTGTAGCTAAAACACGTAACTGGACTTGGGCTGTACTCTCAGACATGGCTTCAGAACTGAGTCCACACTGGATTAGTCCACACTGGATTGTGCCTTCAAGGGGAGAGTTTCACCCTGAAACTCATTCTCCCCTTCCTTGAGTGAGTTACCCTCTGGAAAAAGGATGAGGATTCTCTAGGAATGCAGCACTCACAGTTCCTGGAATACAGCACAGACCTACTACCAGATCCAGAAGAATGCAAACCCCTGTTATGTGACAGAATCCATAATATACCAGTGCTTCAGGATACTTCTGAGTCTCTGTTCCTACTGAGAAGAACATCACCAAATGTAGAATCCTACAGAATGTTTTGGAAAACAAAGAAGAAAAGAGTCTGGAAAAAAAAAAATCGTCCAGGAATTAATATATGACTTGAGACTGGGGGATCCAGAGGCGAAATAAGATAAAGCTGCAGAGCCTTAACTAAACTGACACAGTCAATTACCAGATAATGGCAACTTCCAAACTTCTTATCTCAATTACTAACAATTTGGCTACAAATAGTAAAAAGAAACTTCATTAAACTAATTTGATTTTGCTTGGGAAGGCTTCAAAAACTAATATTAAAAAACGGGCTCAAGGTAAAAAGTAGTTTAAACAGTTGCAGCACAGCATGGAGAACTATTTTCCCAACAAAACTGTACCATTTCTTCACTGCTTCAAGGCTTCCTACCTTACCTACAAAAAATGTTTGGTGAAAAAACCATTTTGTTCATTTGTTCCTGGAAAAAACATGTGAGTGGGCAGGGGGAGGGTCTGCATCATAGCCAGCAGAAATCAGCAAGATTTCTGTGGCCTTTAAGTACCAGGGTTTGTCATCAGACAGAAAATCTCAGATAAGACCAAACAATAGAGCTAGGAAAAGCAGAGAGGCTTTTGGGCACACAAGTCATAATTAAGTGCTGACTGAGTGAAAGCATCTTTGACTTTTTCAGTTGTATTTCCTGGTTTAATGCAAGACATTATCTCTACAAACTTTGGATTAATGATGTCCTTAGATTGTCACAACTTTGACAACACATCAAGCAAAAATAATGAACAAAACAAATCATGTTCAAAAAATACAGAGCAGTTACAGATTCAGCATGCTTCTAAATGTAAAGCCTATTAAACCGATTTTCTTTCTTGTCAGAGTATATTCTGTGCTGGGTCACAAATGTCCAGGGACATGAAGCTTAATATCATCATTAATATCATGACTGATTTTCTGGTTTCATCAGAGTGACTGGTATGAATAAACAAACAGTTTTCTCTTATCATTTATTTCCCCACTCCCCATGTAAAGCAGAATATGCAAGACTGTAAATATATTTTAAATTTATTGCCTTTATCTCTAAACAAAGGACTTTGAGGAATATGTCTCTGTCCTGATATTTGTGGAAATGAAAGCATGGGGTCAATGCCAAACTAAAACTCTTTCTCTAGATTGACAGAGAGGAATTTGTCCTGCGAGAGGCAAATTAGGAGTCATTCTGCTTACAGGATCAAACCATTCCTGAATACAGTGAGGTGTATTCACCATCTTTTTCTATCTAGCCTGTGTACACAGACCTCAGCAGATAATTGGCATCACATAAATCAATAGGAAGTTTTTAAAAGGTGTATTGAGTTGACAGAATGAGTCTTAAACCAGAGAACAAAAGGAATTCATTCATTACGCTGGCAGCCTGGTTTGATTGCTCTCATGCAGAAGATGCTGCTAATCCTGATGAATATTCATTCTGAACAGGAGCCTGAAACAAAATGCATAAATTTACACCTCTCAAATAGGACATCTTTTGAAAGCCATCAAAATACAATATTCTCCACACACTTTTCCACTTTGGCTTGTCCCTTGTATTTCAATTAATTAAACATTACCTGTACATGCCTATAAGAACATAGCGAAGAAAATCCCTGTGTTCTCAAAGTTCAGACCTTGATACTAAGACCACACACATACTACTGGCACATGAACAAGTATTTTTCTCCTCTTAACACACACTGTTCCTAGGGTAAAACACTTGCATTTGATGGCAACACAAATATCCTAGGGAAATACATGCACATATTTAGCATTTTTTAATGAGTAGCCAGGACTAGCCTCAAAGGTTTAGGGGCAATGCAGGCTCCACACCCTGACATAGCCCCAGAAACAAAGCAAAAATCCCACAGGTCTTCACTGTTACCTAGGAAGACAGAGTCTCATGATCCAGAAGATCCTGGGAGCAGACCACAAAACATTCTTCTTTGTGGAAAGGAGAATCTACTAGAGAAAGAAGATTACCAACACTCTTTCTACAACAAAGTTCCTGCATCGACTCCAAAATTCCTAAATTGCTCAGCACAAAACATGATGAGCACTCCAAAACCTTTTTCCCTTTATTCCAGTCTGTAAAGGGGAGTTTCCACCCAGTGCCTGTATACTATGTTCACCTTTCCTCACACAGACATTTCAGCATGTCTTACAAATGCAGCCTCAGCTCCTTCTCTGGAAGAAGAGAAAGAGCTTGCAGAGGCAACAACATGTCTCCTGGACCCTGTGACCTCAGACTTCTCTGTCAAAAAATGCTCATAGAAGATGTGAGGGGAGATGTGACAATGACCTGAAACTTGGAGAGGCTGCTGTCCACATAATCCACGAGTAAGTGGTGGGACCTGGTTTGTGAGAGGCTGCTCTATTTCACTGGTCCAAACTGGGAAACTTTCAGGAAAAAGTCGCATGACTACAGCAATTCCAGCGCAATAGTGCCAAAACGGACATCTTACTTCCCTCATTATCAGAAGAAAAGTCATCTTAGAATCCAAGGAATTCAGGACAGAAGGCTTTTTCTGTCAAGTCTGTTAACACAATCCTCTTAACCAAAACTTACTCTAAACTCAACTCAAAACTAGTGTTACTAGGCCCTATACAATATACTGGATGTGGATACCTAAGGAAGCATGCACCACCATTTTCACTCAATGCAGTTGGAGTTACTTTACTGGGTCACCCCACAAAGAGCACAGTGCAGTATCCTTACAGTTTCGTGGATTTTGCAAAGATACTTGAACTCAGGGAAAACTCCCCAGACAAAAGGAGTGCGACCTTTCTTCAGAGTGGCTTCCAATGCTCTTCAGGGCAGAGACTGTCTTTGTGTGTTGTACAGACAGAGAACATAGACTTAGCAAAATAGAAGCTTTGATCTAATTTCCTCCTTCACCTACATGCACTTGAGCTGTACAGAGTACATGAGGTAAAATCTCATCTGTTCAGGGTCTATTCAGAAGGACAAAGGAGTAATAACGTTGGGACTCAGTGTTCGGGACAAAAGGACATAACCTCCCAACAGGGTCCCCTTCTCACTTTAAGAACTGAGTCACAAATGAAAGGAGTATCTTTGTGTGAGCTTCTAAGAAGCTGCTGAGAGGGCTAAGCACTTTGGAAATGTAAAAAGAGGATTATGATGTTTAAATATTAGAGTTGCTTCAATTAGGATAATCAGGAGATATTTTTCAAGCATTCATTGGGATATTTGGAAGCGGGGAGGAGAAAAGAAAAAAGTCCTTACACCAACTTGTGCAATTGCCTTAATTGCATCATTAGATTTTTTTTTTCTCCTTGTCCATTCCATCCACTCCATAGAGTATGGTCTTTATGACAAACATGAAGGGATTCAGTAATTTTGATTCCTCTCTAACTCTCCATGGTAGAGTAGGTCTACCATGGTCAAAACTACCTGCAGTCTCAATAACATCTTTTCTATATTTGTTTCATATGTAAGTCAAAATCAAAGTTAACTGCAAGAAGAAATTATGAAAAAAACCCCACAGAACAAGAGTACCCTAAAATGATCTCATGTTGTCACCCCTGGAGGTCAGTGGCAATGCTTTGCCTACCATTTTGCTTCACAGACCTCCTTTACCTGGGTAAACATATCATCTTACAGGATTAACAGTAGCTGGCCTTTGTATTGATGAGCTGGAGAAGGAATAAAGCAAGCTGCCCGTGGAGTTCAAATGCACTAGCTGCAAGCAAGTTCCACAGGACTTGTGTCTGCAGGGAAGTGCAACCTCCTTACCCCGTACTCCTGCTTCCTTTGAAATGCCATGTCATGCCATGGGAAGCTGGGTCAGGCAGCTAATACAGGGGAAAACTTGGGTCATTTTAGCCGGAAAAGGAACATGACAAAAGAGAGAGGGAGAGTTGGGCTGCCAGCTCTGGCAGCAGAGCAGGCTGAGATCCTGGCTGACAGCAGCCATGGGTTCCTCTCCAGAGGATGTAGGATGTGGCACACTTTCTTGGGCTGTCCTGCCTGTCCTTCTACTTGCTTGACTGCTTCTGAGCTGCCACTTCTCCTGTCTCTAAGTAATGCACAGCATGTCCATTTTCACTCACTCTGCTCCTCAGCAGGCTGGTCAGCTGTCACTGAGGAGACAGGTTTAGCCTTTCTGTGTGCAGAAAACTTTAATGTTCAGCAAGAAAACTTGGAAATCAGTGCTGCATACACACAGTATGGGTTAAAACTGGGCAGCTTCTCACACAAAGGGAAAGGTCACTCATGACCCCAAAGGCCACCCCTGTGCCAGATCCCAAAACTGGCTAACAAGCTTTTGGGATACTGTAGCTCCTAAGAAGGCAGTTGCCAGGATGTGTTAGCTTAGACAGAAAATTTCAGCCAAAATGCTTGTTATTTGGTAATAATATAATCTGTTCAGAACTGCTTAGGACAGAGTGTTGAGATGACCTTGATAGGTATACTACTAAAAATTCTCACTACAATTGCAGCAGAGACAGCAAAATAAAACCCTCTATAGGTTATGCTGTATGGTATCCACAGGCAGCATCTTTAAAGTGGCACAGGTTGACCCTGACTGATGGGCAAGGCTGGTACCAGTGTGTAACTTTCACTGCTATGGGTTTGCTTCTAATTAACATAGTTGTATACTGGTGGAAGTTTGTGTGGAAAGTTCTATTCACAACTGCTCACAAGGCATCTTCCAGCAAAAGCTTATCAGGGCAGTGGAATTGAAAGTGGAGATCTAATAATAAAAATCAAGACAGGAGCATCACTTCAGACACTTACCTGAATGACTGCTATTTTGAAAAGGAGAAAGGTAAACAAAGAGCAAGGGGACAATCTCTTCTTGCCAGGGGCTGTCCTGCACAGCAGCAACAAATCACTGGAGACCTACACCATCCAAGTTTTAGAAGTTATAAACTTGGAATGGGAATTTCTCTATTTGTTCCCAGTCAATTTATCTGGCTGCTTTCCAGAGCTCTGGTCTGCTCCAGAGGTGATGCATTTTGTTGTTGTTGTTGTTTCAAGAAGTTTAATTAGGAAACTGGATCCAAGTTCCAAAAATACCCTCTGCACAGAGCTCTTCCCAAAATAAAACCTGATTACTCTAAGTAAGGGCCATGCATTCAGAGAATTTGCAAACCTCACACTATTTTCTGTCCAGCTTTTCATTTGGGAGAATGAAAAAATAAGAAGTAGAGACAGAGTCAGGTGGAGGTACTTCTCAGTAGCACTCACTGGGTATCTGCTCATCAGCTAATTGTTTTTGGAGCTGTAGATACTCATGTAGCACATACCTTCAAATTTTCTCTGCTCCCAGAGATAGCTGAATAACCACACATTTTCAATCTGAATTTAAATTTAATGTCTCTCTTGCAGGAGGCACTGTATGCAGCTTCCTGAGAAATCAGGGAATTGGCAGCAATGTGACAGTGCCATGTCTTACACTTTAGAGCTACCTACTTCCAACACTGTTGCAAAACTACTGTAACTTTCGACAACTTTTGACTGCCACATTACTCACCAACTGTTGCATGGTTAAATTCAGCACTGTCTTGGAAAATTAGAGAGTACTCACACCTACAACAAAATGCACAAAAAGAAGGCAGGCAGTCTTCCCACTTATATTTCCTAAATGGCGCTTTCCAGAATGAGAGATAAACCCAATCTTTGCTAGGAAAAGTCTGGCACTGATACCTTCCTAAAAAGGATCCATCTTTTTCATGTAATGGAGGAAAGCCCCTCAAGCTAGTGAAGCACCTTTCTTCTACTTCTTGAAGTACCTTCCAAGTTGCTAAAGAAAAAGGAAAAAGAAAATGGAAAAAGAAAAAAGTAAAAAAAAAAGAAAAAAAAGGCAACTTGCTTTCTCTTGCTTGTGTTCCTCAGAAAACAATGACAGCTTGTCAAGTAATAACAAAATGTAAAAATAAAATTGAAAAAATATTTGCAAGAGCTTCGTGTGTCCTGCTGAAGCAGTTCTGTGCCCCACCACTGGAACAGATGCCAGCAGCAGGTGAGGACATTCCCCTTCTCCACTAGACCCATACCTGGCATTGCTCATCCTCCATGCTGCGAATCCCCCACTGGGCAAAGCTGTCGGCTCTGAAGGAGCATTCCCCCTTGCCAAGGGTCCCCTTCCTGCTCTCTGGATAACAACACTCACTGGTGGCAAGGAGATATTTTAACCCACACATGGTACTAAATGCCACATTTACCCTGGTCTACAGTCTCCAAACATACCAAATAAAATTGTCAAAGGGATCTTAGCCCCTCAGTGGGACAAGGGAAATAATGAGGGGAGAAAGACCTCAGCCTTTGTCCAAAATCCCTGAGAACACCTTAAAAGCATTAATGAAAACAGCAGCACCAGCAAGTGATCAGGACATCAAATTCTACTTTGCCCCCAAACCGCCCCTGCAGTACAATTGTCTGGTGCTCAAAGAGGAAAATGTAGATGGACAGCCGACTTACCTTGTTTTAGTGGTTTGTTTTGGTTTTTTTTAAATATAGCTCTAACAGTTCTACTAGGTTTTTAGAAAAATCTGGCTGTTCAAAGGGAGGCTTATATTTAATTTCATGGATCCCTGAGATGCAACCCAGTAAGATTTCAACCACTGTACTTAACAAAAGGGAATCTTTCACTGGAGAACAACAGGTCACATAATACAAGGAGTGAGACACAGAGCAGCTGCACTAAGCAACTGCAGGGCTACAGAGGACACATCCACAGGCCCTCCCCACAGCAGCAGTGCTGTGACATGACCAGCGCTGAGCGGCCAAGCAGGACCCGGTATGAGCGATTTGTCCAGGGTCAGATCAAGTTTATGGCTGACAAAACATTGAGTTTATGTCTTCTGGCTCTCACACGTCTGTTGCTTTGCACCTCATGCAGTCCTTGAGAGAGGGTAGAGGCAGCCTGCCTGCTCTGTCAGGCAGTTGACAGGATAGGACAAACAAACTTCTCTGTTCCTGGTCCAGACACTTATGAGTATAAAAAGCAGGCAATTAAAACCACATTTTGCCCTCTCAGCAATTTCAGGAACAGTCTTTTGCATATTTCCAATTTCATCTGTTTAACACGCAGTTTAGGTCCCTCAGAAACCTGTCTAACAAAAGCTTAGCATCTCCTTAGCACAATGTGCACTTTACATTTTGATGGCTGTTAGCTTGGAGTGGCCAGGTAGATTGGCCAGTGTAAAGCAGGGATAATGAACAACAGTCCTTTTTCAACACAGCTGAAGAGTTCTTGATTTTCTACATATTCAGCTGACACTTTTGTGTCTTGTTAGAGCATATCTATTTATTTAACATCCCAAGTCAGGTTCTAATTTCTCTGTCATGAAATAATAAACCTCAATAAGGAAATGATAAAGAAAGGCATGGTCTATGAGCAGCTCTGCCCAGCAGGCCTGCAGTGTGTGGCTGCCCAATCATAATTAACACTCAAAACATTGACATGCACATGCCAAACCCATGCAGTGTGGGATTAGCTATACCTAATCCTGCTGCTCCCTGTTCTGCTCTACAGCAGCTGCAACAAAAGCATGGGCTCCTGGTCTGGTAGTGAGAAACTCTCCACGATCTTTCCCCCAGTCTCTATTCTTCTGTGCCCTCAGCATTTCCTCACAACTATTTTTGTATCCACTGCTTCTTTGGACCTGCTTTCAGTGTACTTAGTATTTTATAGCACTTAACCTTTGTTCCCCAAGTTCCAGTCTATTTTCCTATAACTTTTACCCTTAGGTTCACTAAAAAGTGTGATGCTTTTTCCACTCAAGCTTCTCAAATAGTTAGAACTCTGATGACTTCTCTTACCATTGACGGTGGAACGAAGATCCATTTATGTTCCTGAGGTAAGGTAACCCTCCCAGTGCTTCCTCTCCCTGCAACTCATCAGCCCCTTCACCTCCTTTTTGTCTTTCTCACTCAGGTAAGGAAAATCTTACAGCCATCCACACAATTCCACCAAAAACTGGCAAATGTCTTCTTTCTGCTTTGTCATTTCATAAATGGTACTATCATATAGTGCTTCTATGTGCCTGACATATTAATAGCACAGCTAATTATTCTAGATCACTTCAGCCAGATCCTGCCAACCCTCCCCCCACTTTACTTAATGAATTAATCTGAAATTCATGTTAGAGCTTCTGGTATGAAGCACTTTTGCAAGTGGGAACACTGCATAAGCCACTTATTAATAAGGAATAAGTACTTGCAATAGATATACTTAATGAAAAATAGAAGGTGATAGTGGTAGGAATAATCAAGAGCTAATAATAGTGGGTTTAAATTACAGCAAGGAATATTTTTAAAAAGATATTAGGAAAGGCTCTCTAATGCTCAAGGTAGTAACAGACTTGGACTGACTTCCCAAAGAGGCTGTGGAGTTTGAAGGTTTGCATTACAAGGTTACACAAATATCTATTTCACAAATGATCCTGCCCTGAGGGAAGGGCAGACTTCAATGCTTCCTGGAATATCTTTCCATCTGATTTTTCTTTTTGGTCTCTGTGTTCTGCTCTGGCAGCACCAATGGGATGGCTGTGGCAGTGGCTACAACCTGCTGCAGACAGGCCCCTGTGAGCCCCATTGCCTCAGCTCCTGCTCTCACTAGAACCTCTCCTGCTATAACAGAGGTGTATCTCCTGTAAAAGCTAAGCCATGGTCAAGAGCTATTCTGCCATAGCACTACAAAGTATTCAACACAACAGCTTCAGTAGAAAGGTGGTGATGGCTTAAAACCAACTTCTGAGTGAGGTCTGAGCAAGGCAAGGCAAGACCTGCCAGCCCCCCTCAGACAAGTCTATCTGCTGAGATATTAAAAGCCTTGGAATGCAGGCTAAGCAACCTTCACACAAAGAATGTGCAAAAAAGCAGCATATTTGCAGATTGTTTATGGAATGAACTGGCAGTGGGGATCCTGGCTAATCTCCGGCTATTCTCAATCCTGAGAATTCAGATATGCACTGGAGCTAAGTTTCAACAGCAAAATTTCAGCCCCTCTGTGTGAGCTGTCTCTTCACTATGCTTTAACCACATCTTAAACAACTACACACCTTTTCCATCACACATATCCTAAAGTAGCCACAGGATTCTCCAAGAATAACTGGACAATTTTAGTGGGGTTTTTTGTTTGGGTTTTTTGTTTGTTTGTTTTAAGTTTTGGGTGTTTGGGTTTTTTTAAATAGCAATCTTATTAACTGCTAAGAGCTGGAGAGAAACAAATGCACTCCACACAATTACGGAGGAAGTGGGTGGTTGGAAGTGACACAAGGAACTGGGGGCCTTCATGCAGGCAGGCAGGCACTATTTTGAAAGCCTGATGTAGAATATTTGTTCTGCTCAGAGAAAATCCAATCCCCCATACTGTGTCATATCCACTCACTTTAAATCAAAGACTTCCAACACTACCCATCTACTCCTTCTAGTCCCTGCTGTAGGACTGGGTACAAAACTTCTTCATGGGAAACACATTAGATTCCAGACACTCTGTAAAACAATTTTTATCTTCCTGTAAGAATTTACCTCCCAGTTGCGTTCTACCAGGACCGTCTCCAACACACTAATGAATAATATTTTAATCTACACATTAAAAGCATGATTCACCACAGCTTTTTCTCACCATGCAACTAACACAAGTGACAGAGCACTGATGTTGAACCCAGTAACATGGCATGGTGAAAGGCAAAAGAAGAAAAAGATTGACTCATTTTTCACTGTGTTCCTGTATCTCCTGAGACAAGGATTATTTCTGTGCCACTTTTTGTACATTTGAAAGACCACTGAGTAAATCAGCCTTCTGCAGTCAGAGGGCAGGACAGTTGCCCATGTGTATGTTATGCATAAAAATAACATGTGTTCAAGATCCTGAGGCACTGACACTGCAATCTTCAAATCCTGCTGCTGCAGAGAGCCTGTGGAAGTGCACCAGGGAGAGGAACTGCAAGGACAATGCACCACTGATTTGACACAGCCTGGGCCCCAGAATAACCATCTCAGCTCTTTCCAAGTTTGTCTGCTTATGACAGACATATTGTCCCTGTCATTTGCTCCTCTGTTGCGCCCTCCAGAGCAGTGCAGCCCCTGCTCCCCAAAGGGGACAAGCTGCCATGGTGTCACTGACCTCTGCTTCTGGGAGCTACTGACCTGACCTACTTCCCCCTGCAGGATAGACTGAAGCACCCTCAACGCAGATTCAGCTAAACATGATTTCAGAAAAAAATCCAGCTATCTCCTCCTCTGTACAAACACAGTCTTGTGGATACTATTAGGACTGGGGTTCTATTTCTATGGGAAATTCTCTACTGATCAATACGGTATGTGCTATTTTGTAAGAAAATGAGTAATTGGATTAATTATATGCAGAAGGTCCTTCTGCTGACCCTATCCCTCACCCATTCTTTCTCCTCTGAAGGAATTCTGCCTGCCAACTTAGGAGTGAGCCAGTGAAAGATCTATAGACAGATTAAGATTCATATTTAGATATTTATCTTCAAATAAGGCTTTCTCAATTAATTAAAAAAACCCCAGGATTCAATCTCCTCCTCTCTTTAATTCAAGTTGGATTTTTTAGCCCAAACTGGGCATGGGGACGCACCAGGAGAGAGAAAGAAAAGACTGTCAAATCCAACACTCGGACACTTTATCATTATTATCATAGTAAAGCTTTATATGCAGGCACTGAGGGTCCTAAATTAAATGTCAAATACTATCTGGCACCAGGAATATGAAGTATAGACCTACAGGGAAAAGGAGCCTGACAGCTTTGGTCTGTTTGTCAAAACAGCAGTCATCTCATTCAGCTCTTCGGGCAAAAGGATCACCATTTGGAAAACCAGAAGTTACCAGAATTACCCCACTGATTCCTACCAAAAAGAGGTGTTGGTGATGATAAGGAGTAAGGACAGATTTTTAATCCTACTCAGATGTTGAAAAGATTCATTTCTCCACTGATAACACTGAAGATACAGAGATATCTTTCAATTTTTTTTTAAAGTTGAGGTTGAAACAAAGTAATTAAATCTTCTTCCCTTTCAGCTTGCCTGTGTCCTCCTCACCAGTTAAACAAAGGAAATGTCCAGAGCTCACTTCCCTTTCAGCCAAAGCAGCTGACTTTTTGAACAGATTCCAGAAAGCTTGCCAGCTGAAGTTTATGAAGTCTAGTTAATTGCTTCAACATATTGATTTCATGTTTGTATGTGGAAATGTATAATTGGAGACACTCCTAGCTGGTTAGTCCTACAATGGCTGGCACCACAGCACAGCCATGTTGCAAACCTTGCTCAGTGGAGGAAAAAGTGGGGTCCTCTAACACAGCAACTCCTCCTGTGTCCAGAGCCACAAAATCCCTCAAACATCCCAAAACCTTCAGCATCGCTGCAAAGGCACATTACTAGGCATTGCTGATAATCATCAAGATTTTAGAGAATGTTGCACCAAAAAGAAATTTTGCTTCAGAAAAGCAGAATAATTTAGATACAAAATTTTCCTGATTCTTCATCAAGGAATGTTCTGTGCCCCCAAATCCAGGAATGTAACTCTTCCTGTGTATGGGGAGGAGGAGGAAGACTGCAAGCCAGAGGAGGATATGAAGAAAAAACAGCAGCTCCCAGCTGGCACAAGTGGGCACACCTGCATGGCTAAACACATGCTGGAAAATATATGGTAAATTACATCTGCCTCCCTGATGCATCAAACTCATTTTAAGTGAGGTGTAAACATAGGCTTGGGATGTAAGACTTAGGCATACCAGGAAATAGCTATGGTGTATGGCATGCCTGACTTTGGGAAAAAATCCATGGAGAGAGCTGTATCCTGGTCATACTGAAACACCATGGCCATGCTTGAATGTGCAGAGCCCAGGAAGGAAAGCAACATTCAAGGCACAAGCAAAGAGAAACATATTTTAATTCTTGGTATTTCTTAATGAAAAAATATATCTTTCATATCCTTCATTTCTTTACATCTCTTTCCCAACTCTTCCACAAACTCAGAACCTCCTGAAGTCAAGCACTGATATGTCAGCCACAGGAGGAAATTTAATAGTGGATGAACACATTAAAGCAGAAAATAACACAAGGATCCACTATGAAAGTTGTGTTTGGGTGCCCAGATGCTTAAGCAACCTTTCTTCTCCCAGCTCACCACAGAAAGTGCTAAAAAGGCTCTTTCCCAGATGAAGATTTGTAATGTCTGCAGACAAGAGCTCAACATGCTGAACTTCTGAAGGGACAAGGGACCCACTCTGCCCCACAGTCATGAGGCAAAACTGCTGGCTCTCACAGTTCTTTAATTAAAGAAATAAAAGGCAATTTGGAGGATTGGGGGGGGATGTTGGAATCCATCCAAGTTGTAGAAGAGCTAGGAAAAGTCACGAGATTTGTAGGAGACAAAATCATAAATCTTCCTCTACCCTTAGCAGAGCTCTAACATTAATGCTAAAAATAGCTGCAGCACCTGTGGGATCTCAGCGTTTGGCTTAATCAAGTCTTACAGAGTTGTGGGGGAGAAGGTGCAGAGGAACAAAGGGCGGGAGGACTGCAGGACCTGAGAGTATTGACAAGGACACAAGGATGAGGCGTCCAGAGAACAAGTGTCCGTTTGTTCCTGGCTGGGCAGATGTTCCATAAGGGTTTCAGCAGGGAAAGGAAGGGGGAAAAAAATCAGGCAGGCACAGAAGCACATTGAGAAATGGGTCAGGCTAGAGCAGAGCTGTCAGCCTTCCCCAACCAGAGCATTAAAATTTAATTAGTCTGAGATCTCTTATTAAGGTCCATAAGCCAGGATAACCTATCTAGGAGCAGCATGTTTTCCAACACAACCTTCCTCCATGGCCTTTCAGATGCCTAGCTTTGGCTTGCAAATGCTGTACCATGTGTACAGCTGATGCAAACTTCACAAGCACTGAACTATGAGCAGTTCCAAACAACAGAAATCACCATTGTGCTCCACAGGAAAATAGATGCTGAGTGCTACAGATGGGGAAGACCTACTGGGGTAACTTGGCTAGTCTCACTAGTCTCTGGTTTATGCTATTATTTTATCCTGTTCAATTTATACCAAAATAAGGCAGCTAAGCTTCTGGTGTCTTTCTGATAGGAAATTACTGACTGAGGTTTGGGACTTTTTTTGTAATGTGGAAACCTTATTTGTTGTTCCTTACGGTCATGAAAATCTTGTACCAAATAGTGTTATCTCAAGCCTACCAATATGCTTTATTCGACAAATGTGCTGGGGACTAGGAACCACCTCTCTTCTTTTAGGGTTGTTTATAAAATAGTACTACTAGATGGTGGCTTTAACCTCCAGTTTCCACTCTCCTGAGGCCTCAGTGGAAGGTCCAAAGCCATATCATTTCATACTTCCACTTTTGGATTTTGGTTAGCAAATTAGGATTTACACTAGTTTTAACTATTGGTGGCTCTTGCTCCAATATCAGATACAGGATCCTGCACTCCAATATTCTCCTATTTACAAGAATACCTTACAGAATGATTTGTCATATTCACCTGTCTCGATCACGTTAGCCCTAGCATGTTTTCTGACATTGCATGAGGAGCTAAGAACAACGTTGAGTTCTCTGTGATCTTCCAGTGTGACCTTAGCAACAGCATGGTAAGGTCTGGACCTTTCATGTGATGCTTGTTAAAAGCCATTTTATAATGACTTTTAGCCATTAAGGTAAACATTAGGGTATAAGTTCATTAAGTATTTGTCTGCAGTTCAGAGAAAAACGAACAAACAAAATACAAAACAACAACAAACCGTCACAAACCCATTACATGTTCACAGTCAGAAAATTGAGGGTGAAAATTTAACTTACTACTAGGCACATTAGAAGGCTGCTTTCTGAGTTTTTTTGATTGGCAGGCTTAATTAGAGTTTAATGCAATGTTCAGATAGGCATTAACAATACACTGTGCTTAGATCAAGGAGAATGAAAGGCAGCAGCAAGGAAGCAAACGCCTAAACAAGCAATCATTTCTGTAACTTACTTTTGGGTCTGTGAACTTGAACTTTAGCCTTCCCACCATCTCCAGCCTGAACAGGTTCCACACAACAGGCTCTGTTCTGGCAGGATGGGGAGCAGAGGGCACGAGACAGCACTCATTTCAACTCTACAAAGCACAACAAAGATTCTCAGTAAACAATAGGAGGCAGCATTTTTTTCAGCCTATTTTATCAGCCAAGTTCCAGCAAAACTATGAATACATTAGCCTGCCCTTGTGGGACTGCTTTTGTTCAGTCAAAAGGACTAAGAAAGAATGGGGGAAAAAAATGAAAGAAAGCATGAATTGGCAAAAGAAAAAAAAAAAAAAAAAAAGAAAGAAAGAATAGCTGCCAAGTGAACTGGAAATCTTCTAGAAAGAAAATTAAATGTAATTGCACAGGCAATTCATTTTTCTCATGGCTTTTTTGCATCCTTATTAATGAAGCTGGGCTACAAGAGATGTTCCTGGATGTTCCACTGCCACCAACAAAGTTGGTGGCTCAGGGTTTGTGGGGGGCACTCATTCCTTGCATGTGCAGGTGTTAAATTTGCTTTTCTAGGGTGCACATTAAGTGCCTGATAAATTATTACTCTGAATATCTATTTTGATTTATTTATAAATGGGAATATATAGAGATTTTAAAAGTACTAATTAAGGAAGCAATCAAGGATTCATGCTTCAGGAGAGAAAATGTGAAGTGTGAGGCACTTTAGGAATACCTGAAATATTTGTTTAATTTGCTTCAACAACTCCCTGCAAAAAAAATTTGTTGCTCTTATTTGAGAGGCAGCAGCTTGCTAGCAAATGAAAGAGTTGAGGCAAAGTCTAATGGAGCTGTTTTCCAGGAGCATTTTCTGATTTCATCTACAGCATTTAATAGACTAGAATCCAAAAAATGTCCTGACACCTTGCTAGAGGGAGGCTTAGATAACTAAACCTTGATTCAAATGCTGACTTCCAAAATGTCAATCCTCAACTCCCATCTAATCCTAAAGACATTTTAGTGTCTAGCAACAAAATACTCTAGATATTCTTTTTCCCTCCTCTAGTGAGGAGACTGCCTAAGTCTCAGAGACCAAACAGCCTAGCAGCAGCCTTGCACATTGTTTCCCATCTAATTCATCCACTGAACCATTTTTCTGCCTTTGCCACAGGCAGGCCACACGTAAAACAAATTTAAACAATGCCTTCATGATTGCCTTTCTTGCATAGCCGACACCATTCTAACAAGGGTCAGGCTCAGTGATGCTGTCTGTTTGACAGACCTGAATCCAGAAGTGATTCACTGGTTGGTCTGCTGGCCCTTCTGGGCCAGGACTCAATATCTCAGTACTTCTCCTCCCTGCATAAATAATTAGTTGGAATACAAAAAAGGGAGAAGATTCATTGCTGTATTTCCCAAGATGAAACAGTTGTTCTCCTTGGCATGGAAGACAAAGGACAAAGCTTAAACTACGTATTTCTCCTAAGTATCTGTCAACCTCATGGATTCACATTCTGGGTTTCCTAAATTACCCTCTCAGGCAGTAAATGTTCTCACACATAACAGGGGAAGCTGAGGCCCTAAATCAGATGGTATTTCAGTAGCTGCCTAAGGACTCCAAAGCTGGGAGATGTGACACTTGAGCTAAGGCTCCTTGCCAAATCTAGCCCTTCACAGATATCACTCTTGTTCACACACTGGGACACACTGGGACAAACTCCCTCTTGTTCACACACTGAAGAGCAGAAAAAATTCTGGTCCTCTTTGTGTTTCTGCCCAGTAACCCAGACCATGTATTAACAAGACTACTGGATTTTTACATCAAGATGCTGCTGTTTGCTTTATCCTTCCACCATGGGTCACCATGAACAAGAAACTGCTTCAGCAAACAGGCACTGGGGTTCTTACCTCCACCCCCAATGGAAACAAAGAAGTGGTGTAGATGCCACAGCTACCTGTGGCTTCAACCTTCCAGAGCTTTGTCACAGCACAGTTGAGGGTAATCAGTGCTGGTGCAGAAGATTTCCAAAGTGAGTGTGGGGCAAAGACCAGACTAAATTAACTGTACCACAGGAGACCATGAGAGGAGGGAAAGATCATCAGTGCCTAAGGGCACTGATGGTGTCCAACAACAGAACCAACAATCTGGGGTTTTTTGGATGCACCTTGTTTGATACTAACAGAATTCCTTCTGATGCAGGTGAATGCCCCCTTGCCATACCACCAATTATCATTACCTCAAGAGTTTTTGTCTTCATGGTACTCATCCCACTTCTGAAGAGCCCTTCTAAACTTCATTGACCAGACAGTCACAAAACAAAACCAAATCCCATTTCACATGTATTTGGGGTTTGGTGCATGGAAATGAATGAACTTCCCCTGATCCTCACCTGCCTTTCCCACTCTAAGTGTCAGGATGCTTCTGGAGTGCCAATCACTACACCTGCTAGGAATTGCATCTTCCACTTTGGACAGAACAATTATCACTTGAGCAATCAGCTTGTGACATAACAAGCATAAATAGCAGCAAGAGATAAAAATCAAAAGCCACAATGTTTTCACACAGGTGTCCCAAGTTGCCAAGCAAAGGAAACCATAAACTTTAACAGATGCTATGCTAGCAGAATTGCTTCCAAATAGATACTCTTCTTTCCAAGTAGCTTTGGTGTCAAGTATCCTGAGGGACTGGCAATAATCACAATAGAAGGCAGAATGATTTAAATGAGCCAAGAAGAATCCCAATAGTCCACTAACATCCCCATGAAGTGACTGATAGAGGGAGAAAACATGAACACTTTTCCCTTTCTCAAGAGACATTGCAGACAGTGAACATGAAATCAGGGAGATTTATGTACAAGTTCCACCTGACCCCAGCTTCAGCTGTGATCCAATTTGGCAGCTCCACAGCTCTGACCACTGACCACTGTGAGGCACCCTCTGCACTCTCGGTTTCCCTTGTTATAAGGCTCTTCTGCAAGATGAGATACTGTCCCAACTGCTTTGCATTACTGTTCTCCTTAAAGGATGCATTCATAAACCAATAAGCAGGCACAACGACAACATGAAGGGGGCACCTCTTTGCCAGGACAGGAGGTGAGTCCTTTAGGCTTACACACACACATTACAGACACTGTGATCTATCCACCCCAGTGCTAAAATATGTTAGCCATTAAAGCCTTTCCAGTAGAGGCAAATCCATCTTACTTGGCCTCCACCTGACCCACCCTCACTCCACTCAGATGGAAGCATTGATGTGGATGCAGTCCTGAAGAGCGCTTCTAACTCATAACAGTTCTACCTGAGTGAGTGGCCTCAGCCACAGCCCATCTCACACAGATGGTGCAGCCAGGCACCAACTGCCTGGGAAGGTGTCAGAGGACACATGATGAACACCAGCTTGCAAACTCATTTCAAGAAAAATGGTACTCTAAGGAAATTAAAGCTTTAGCTAGCAACTATTTATCTTGTCAGTAATGGAGATGGGCGGATAATGATTAAATTTGGGTAAATATAAATCAGTAACACTCAATTAATTTAACCTGTGTACATTATAAGAGTCAGCATGGATCAAAGGCAGATTATAAACAACTTCCAGGCTGCATGCAGTGACAGAAAGGACTGCAGTAATCTTACTGCAACACCAAGCCAGTCAGAGGTCACTTTGTTCCAAATCAGACTCCAGAAAAGACTTTAAGAAGGTGAGGCTGTCTCAAAGTCTCTAGAATTCTTCTTGTAGTATCTTGAACCAAAGCACAAAATATCACAAGGGATCTTTGCCTCCTCCAAAACCCCCAACACAGCTAGCCAGGTTTCTCCCCGATTTTCTGGAGTTCTTGGTTTGCTTAATGTCTAAATGTAAATATGGACAAACAAGAACATCCACAGCTATATAGAAATCTTGCTTGAATGAACAGGTCTGTGATGTTACCTCTGTTAGAAATAAAGAAGAGCTGTGATCTCCAGGAGTAACCTGAAGCATTAAAGAAAGACCACAGCCTACTCTTTAGATGAAGACTTCATGTTATGTTTCTACAATTCCCCTCATAACAGCCCTTATTTCTCAGAAAAAGTTTAATATGCCTAATTCCCACTAGAGTCACAATGGATCCTGGGCACAAAACAGGAGCTGTTCTTATAAATCCTGAAGACTGAAATTCCAATATTACATGCAAAATATGTTAAGTAATAACAGCATGTTTTTCACACTATGGTTTAATCTAACAGTTGGAAAAAAACACTTACCATTAGCCTTTTTTGATAACCCTGCCAGCTGAGGCAACACTTATGGTATATTTGTACCCACAGTAATCATCACATGGCAGCAGCCGCCTGTTACAGTTGGAAGCAACTTGAAGTCTTGAGGATAGCTAACAGACCACCCTGAACCACTCCATTCCCCTCCCTCAGTAGCCCTGGATTGAGGAGGAACTTCCCAAAGCATCCAGCAGTGAAGAAACATGGGAGAACAGGGGGAGTGATAG
Organism: Acrocephalus scirpaceus scirpaceus; assembly: GCA_910950805.1. Taxonomy (NCBI): domain Eukaryota; kingdom Metazoa; phylum Chordata; class Aves; order Passeriformes; family Sylviidae; genus Acrocephalus; species Acrocephalus scirpaceus. The sequence continues at coordinate 43,934,815 of OU383780.1, forward strand.
TTTCTTCCACTGACTGTTTTGTCTGTTAATGGACATGACTGTCAGCTCAGTAATGAACTTCCAAGCCCTGGAACTTTATCCAAGTACCCTCTCTGCCCATGTCTAGTAAGTAGCTTAAAAGCCTGCCACTGCTTTGCCCTTTTATTTGGCTGCCAGGAAAGCAGCCATTGAGCTACTTCTTGGGAGACATTACAAAGAGACCTACCGGGTTTATGAGGGCCCCCTGTGCCAGCAGGTTGCTGGAACAGCCCTTAAGCTGCCACCTGACTGGGCTGGCCTGCAGGCTCGGCTGCTCCTGGAGCGACATGGCAGTGGGCCGGCGGTGCTCAGGAGAGGCTGGCTGGGTGGCAGAGACATCCAGGAAATCACTTTGATGGTCGTCAAGAGCCACGTGCACAAATCTGTTATGCCAGCAGCTCCCAGCTGTTCCCCTCCCGGAGAGCACCCATTGCCGGCAGCGGTGACACCTTCCCTCCCCCACAGGCCGAAGCTCTGCCTCAGACCCGCCTCGCTCAGCGCCAGGGGGCACCGCCATCCCCCAGGCCTGCTGCTCCCACTGCGGCCCAGGGCCACGGGGGGCCTCCAGGCCTTACACCGGGAATGTCACCTGCTGACATTGGTGGGCAGAGCTTGTGGGGAGTCCATGGCCCGGCAGAGCCTGACACTCCCAAAAATTGCATCCCAAACATGCGGCGTTCTGCAATGCACACACTGACACCCAGTCACACCCACAGAGAGACTCCCCAGGGACAGCGAGCCCACTCTGCATCACCAGGGACTTGCTGTGGCTTTGGAACAAGCACTTATCATTAATCTTGTTGTTAATGATCACTGCAATTGGCACGGCTTTTCTCAGTGATGTCTGGCCAGAACATCAGGCAACATAGCAACATGCGCTGTTAAGTCTTTTATTATTTTTTTAGGGTAAGTTCCTGCTGCAGCACTGCTACCGGGTTTGCTTCAGTTTGCCTCTTACTGCTGATTGTTGTGTCCTCTCATTTTTTTCTTGCACATCAGGGAACAACGATCGTGCATTCTCTGATGGCAAAATCCATCAAGGAAAACTCTGAGGGAAAACCAGTCTTTAGCAGTTCCCTTTTTTATTGCACTAAATGAAGGCTGCACTGCTGCTATTAGCTGTGCCACAGCTTTTCTGTGGAGTTGCTTGTTTCATGACAGCTGAGCTCAGGCGTTTTATTCAGCGAGCTCCTTGGGCAGAGCTGAAACAGCAGTGTCAGCCATGTGTTTCACCTCCTCGTCTTACACAGGTGAACGTGGCCAGAGCTCACAACCACACTGGCCACAGCAGCCAGATCCAACCTCGCAGCCAACTGTATCAACAAAGGAGATGCAGAGGCACCTTCCTGCCCTGTGAGGGGAGAGCTCAGGATAGGAACTGTGCTGTGCCTCCAGAAGGGGACATGAGTGCAGGTGACTGCAAATGACAATTCTAAAGTGCTTGAAGTGATTTGTAGAGATGGAGGCAGCCCTGAGCTGTCTCCAGTACAAAGAACAATGGCTGCGCTTTCCTGGGTGTGGGCCTTGGATTTGAATCCAGAGCTGCAGTGGTGCAAACCTTATGCCTGTAAGCTTTTATCAGCTTGGTTTCATACAAAACTACATTTCCAATCAAAATGCCAGCCAGACTCTAATTTTAGCAGTGTCCCTGGACATAGGTGTCCCATGGAGAGATGGCTGTGGGACATTTGGGGACGTGAGCATTGTCCTCTGTTCCTTTCTATTTTGTAATGTAATGGACTACTGCATCTCCTTGGCACGGTCCTTAGGGACTTTAGAAATTAGGCTTGTCAAGAAAGAAGTCGAAGGCCCTAGAGAGCTGTCTGATGAAGAACAAACGAGTTTTTATGTGCTCTAAACCCTCCCACCCAATTTCTCTGCTGCTGCCAGGCAGTCCACCCCTTTCAGCACACATTAGCAGACATCACAAGCCTATTGGAAAAAGTGCTGGAAATGAAAAATGAAATGTACTCTATTTAGTCTTCAATTAAGGAAGAAGAGTTTACTCCATCTCTCTAGGGCAACAAAAAACTGGAGCAGAGTGTTAGGTTCATTGAACATTAATGATCTTTTTCTATTATGCTAAATTATTGTTTCCTTAGCCAGTGATCAAATACAATAGCTTTATTAAAGCCCTTTTCAGTGAGAAAAAAGAAAGTGCCTTTCTGCAGCAGTGGCTCTTATGAATGACAAAGGAGCAAGGGCCCTACAACGGGGTGATTGTTGGAAATAAGGGAAACAATGGTCCCTGCTGCTCCTGCAGATGCCCTCACCTTCCTCTGCCCCAATAACAGACATTGAGCTGCCTGAATGAGAAGCTAATTTCAGCTTGGTGCTTACCTCTGGCCTCCTCTACTCTGAACCAGGCACAGCTGAGCAGGGCTCTGGTGGTGCTTTGCCCACGAGTACTCAGAGCTTGCCCAGCAATAAAAAATATAAACCCTCCTGAAAAGGCATTTAACACATGACCCAGGCTGGATGAAAGTGTGTGCTTACGGCAATGAAGAACAAGTGCAGGCTGTAATAATGCAATCTTGTGGAGAAAAAATTAATCTGAAGCAAAATGAGTCAATTTTGGTGCAAGTCTGTGGAAGCAATGCTACACTCTTTAGACAAAATTAAATACAACAATTTTAGAGGAGTTCTGTGGAGGCCACAATCCAACGTAATTACAATGGAAAACTGATGTGCTGTTAAATATGCTGTTCCTAAAAGGAAAGGGTACGAAGCCATGGCAAAAACAATAGATACAAAAGAATAAGGTTGAAATTAAGTTAGAGAAACATCATAAACCACTTTTAAAATGTATTTATTTATACCACAGCCGAACTGTGTCCCTCTCTGGCATGATAACACTCTTGTGAGATGATTGCCTCGTACAGTGGCTCAACATTACCCCATACACTGTGCATAAAATCCAGGTGCTTTCCCTCATCTGCTGCAAGAGAAAAACACAGCAGCAGAGGTGGTGTCTCCAGAAGTACCTGAGCCATGAGTGGCAGGGTGTTCCACTCTCTCTACCTGCTTGCTCTAGCTGGATGGGCAGCTTGACCCTGATTCAGCAGTGGGGGATCCTCCAACTCTTGCAGACACCTTCACAGTGCTCTCCCATGACATTTAAAACACCATTGCTACACCATCTGTGGCATACACAACAAATTTCTTACTTGAGACACACCTCAAATCTGAGTGGGTTTTGGGGGGGGAATGGGAATGAACCATGTCCCTAGCATGGTGGGAACGCATGGAGGAGGGGAGGGAGTGGAGGCAGAGGAATGCTGCCAAGCACCTGGGGAACAAGTCCAGTGGCATAAGAGTTGTTTTATTTCACCAGGATACTTTTGAGCTATGGGAACTTCAATTTTAAAGTTGTTTCTTCCTGCCCCAATCTGCCTCTGTCTGGGAATCCATGCCATAGTGCCCTCTGATGTTAAATATTCTGCTTGAAATCTACCTGGTAAAGGGGAGGATCAATAGGCTCTCAGTTTTGCATCCATGGCAACACATACTTTACATATCATTTTATCCCGAACAAAGGAAAATTAAAGACTTGGGGTTTTAGGGAAGGAGGGGAGGGAAGGGAACAGGCTTTGCCTTCAGGTGCAAACCTGTCATATTGAATCCTTAATGCAGTGAACTTAAGAAAAGTGTTGATAGAGCAAAACTTGAGGCTCTGTGAGGTGAATATGAATGCCAGATTTATTTCAGCAGACAGTACTCACAGTCTAATGCAAACTAACAGAGTCATCAGCAGCTCTCAACAGACAAACATTCAAACAAAGTTAGTCTCAAAAAGTAATTAAAGGAAAAAAAAACCCCAATACCTCACTCAAAAAAACCTATCAAAAAACCCCCCAACCCCCCAAAAAGCTCAACCCCATAAGCAACCAAAAAAATCACAATAAAACAACAACAACGTAAAAACCCACCAAGCATTATCAAATATTTATGTTGGACTAATCATATTCTAAATATGATTCTGATCTGACTTCTACTGGTAGAAAGCTAGAAAATCAGTTTTCAAGCTGCAGTGGTTTAAAACAAAACAAGGTCCTTCCTGTGTTCCCAAACCCTGGAAATTTTTGCTTATATTAGGTGACATTTGTGGTCAAATTGTATTTGATATCTGATAATCTACAGAAACATCACCTATGTTTAGTGATTTAAATTCATTCCTTTGTCTTAATAAATGTTGTGGGTTTTTTTTTTTTTTTTCAAGCCCAGTTTCATTATTCTGAAGTTGGGAACAGCGATTACATTAGGTAGCCAACAATATAAAATGGCCTGATTTTCTTCTGCTTTCTCCCTAGGGTTTTATTTACACAAATAGAGTATGAGTAAAAGGCATAAAACTATACATTTCTTGTAAGGTTTAATTTTACAGTCATTATGATCCACACATAGTGCAAATTCCTACACCAACAGCAAGGCAGTGGGAAAATCATTTCCTAGTTGAATGTCTATCTTCATCCACATGAAAAAAGGACACTGAAATACCAAATCTGTTCAAGTCATTACCCTGCCTCCTGTAAGTGAACATGCCTGTGCTAATATATAGTGCTGCACTGACTCCTCCAATCACAAATTTTCAAATTTCAGCTTTTAAGCTCTGCTCTTCGAGGAACAGCTTGGAATCAGGTGTGCTGTGGGGCTGCACGTGCCCCTGCTGAGGCAAAGGAAACCCATTTCATGGTCAGGCCAGTGGCAGGTAGGAGTGGACACTGCCTGCTACAAGAAGCCCAGAGAGAACCCCAGAGGGATGAGAGCATCACACTGGACTAACCACTGCGCAAGCTCCCACCTGCACATTGCAAGCCTGTCATTCCTGGGTCAGCAGTAGGTAGAGAGGAAAAGCTTGACCTGAATGGCTTCACCAGCACAGAGCTTCTTCCTGGTCTCCTGCTGATACTGTATCCAAAGATGCTCTATCTGATTGCTAGCAAAGGCAGGCACAAAGAGCACAGTCTTCTCAGAAAATGCGTGCAGTTAATACAGCACTGCTGGGTAAAACCTCATAGATTTTATAGCATACTTTAAGCTGTGTAGTAAGCCATCTTTTCAGGGTAGGCATTCCAGAAGACAACAGATGTAGGTATGTGAGACACTGATGCCACATCTGTGCTCACTAAGAACAAAGATCTGGTCTAAATATGGGGGGAAATAATTCATCTGGATACTGAGGAGTACTTGAAGTTGGGTTATTCCATTGAATTTACATCACAGCCCTTCAAGGCATGTGTCACACAAGGACTCTGGGAGAAATATGAGACAAAGATGTCACAGTTTTCTCTTACTTGCAATTATGCAAGGATGAAGCTTGTATCTATAATCCCTCTTCTTCACCCTGAAGCTTGTCTGGCATTCTTGGGAAACAAGGAGAGCTCTTTAAAGTAGTTGTGCTGTTTGGTCAAGAGCAGAGGTGAGGGGGAAGCCAAGCAGCAGGAGTGAGCTTTCTGCTGGCTCCTGGCAGCAGTGCAAGGCAGCCTGAGCCGCCAGCTGCCAGCTCTGGGGAAGTGGGTCCCTGGAGGGGCCACGAACAAGGGCCCCTCCTGCCCGTGGCAGATGGTGAAGGCTCCCGCCAGCCAGCAGCATTGAGAGCTCCACTGAAGTGAGAGAGTGCTGCCGCCTGCACAGCATGGCTGGTAGAAAAACCCCAGTGTCCAAGTCTTGGCCACATGGGTGCAAGGTTTGCCTTTGCTCACTTCCTCTTCCAGTGCTGGAACTCATCCATCACTGGCCTTGTTTTCCTGCTCAGTTTGGTGCTCTGGCTCTGCCAGTGCCATGCAACATCCTCTCACGGTTTCTTCATACCTGCTCTTTTCTCTGTAACATGACAGCAGTAAGACACATGCCACAAGAGCATTGTGATGCCTAACTCATCTTCATAAAACATTGTGAATCCATCATCAAATGCTCTGCAAAAGTTCAAAGCACATCATCAATATTACCACCAAATTTATTGTCTCTGAATGGTCAATATCATTATCATTAGGCATGAATATTATTCTTTATTATGCATCCATGCTATATCTTAGATTCTTGGCTGTTGTTCAGAGATGTTGGAAATGCTTTTCTTGTATATACCCTTTCCCAACAATTTCAGGAAGATGTATGCACATCTGAAATGTTAGAAGTCAAAATTCTGTAATTTCTAATGCACAAAAGACTCCATCTGGCACACCTATATTTTTCAGCTATTATGCAAACGGAGAACTGAAATATTAACAAGTTTTGTGAGTAATTCATAAAAGGCAGGATAATTTTTAAAGTTTTTCAGTGAGTATACTTTTCTTTCTGAGAAAGAATTCTCTTGATGACTCTGAACATACTGATAGTTGCTGGAATTGAAAGAAATGGATGGGTATCATTAAAATGACAGCAGATTGAAAAATTACAATGAGGAAAATACTTATTTGCATTTCAACATAAAAGAGCATGTCGTGTTTCTTACCGCCCTAGTTGGTGTTTCTGGGGCACCATGTGTGTGGGTAGGTCCTCCTAATGCAGAGTAGCAGAGGAAGGAGCATGACCCTAGGGCAGGTAGACTTGTATAACATGTACCAGCATGTGTGAATGTCAGAGACATCTGAGAACTTGAAGCAAAGTGTGGACAGCAGCAAAAATTACCTGGATGGTAAAGAAAAGGAGTTGAGCACTTTAAACAAAGTGAGGAGTCAATATGCTCCAGTTCTCTTTCCAGATAATATGGATTTAAGCATTTTCAATGCCATCAGAACAGATGAGTTCGCTGGAGCCTGCTCCTCCCTGCTGGTTGGACCCTGCTGAGCCTCTTGCAGAAGCAGCCATCCCACCTCTATGTTTTGGCAGTGCCCTTATTCCAGCCCTTCCACTGGCAAGGACCACAAAACTTCAGCTGAGCTGCTCACAGCTGCAGCCTTGACCTGCAGGATGTCTTCCTTCTTGCTAATGGATCCTTCTACTTTTGCTTCCCACCTCTGAGGTCAAACTATGTCTCAAGAGCATCCTTAGCTGCTGAAGTGCAGAAAATGATCCTGACAGGGAAAAGCACCAAGTCTTGAGCAAGAGGATACCTTGCATTAGCAAATTTAGAGAAATAACTTTTTTTTTGCCACTTGGTACCCGCTAGAGATTGTGTGTCAGGTTTCTCTCTTGTGTAGGAAGAGAGCTGTGCTTGTCCCAGTTCCTGGTCCCCAGCACAGCTGGTGATGTAGCAGCCAGAGCAGAGAGCACATGGTGCTGTGGCAGACAGGGTGGCCGCTCCTGGAGGAGCCCAGCTCCACCCTCTGTGCCAGCTGCCACTCCGCTGACACAGGATTACACTGGGGTTAGCACAGACCTTGCAGCTTCATGGGCCACCTGTTCTGATCCTGCCTGAATTTGCTTTGGCTTGCTCTGTGACTCAAACATCTATTTTCAGCTGAAGAGCGGGAAGGTGAAGAAGGAGGAAGGGAGACAGTTGTTTGGGGCTTGTCCCAGTGCAAAACAGAACCTAACACCTGAATTCACTGGTGTCACAATTCACATCAATTTCTGACACTGCATATGCAAAAGTGATCTACATACTTACCCAAACTGTCCATACACTCACAAAGCATCAGTACATCACTCATGAAGAAACCACGTCTTAGATCCAGAGTTCAGTAGGTAGCCTACCTGTACTACGTCTCTTTGATCGGAGACAACCTTCCTGATGTCACCAAAAGCACTGCTAAGACAGACGGGATTGCCGTGCTGTTTAATCGGAAATAGATGTTGTCACATGCAGCAGCTGTCTCCTCTGCCTTCAGCATAAAGGAGCTAAACCTGACAGTCTGAAAGAGGACAAAAATTGTAGCCTGTTTGTTAAGATTTATGAGGAAAAAATCCTAAATATTCTCTTTTATAAAAGACATTATTAATTTTAATTATTTGTATGGCTATAGCTTAATTTCAAGGAATACCAGTTGTAGTTACTGAACTGCCCTGATTGTGTAGGAGAGGTTTAGAAAATGAAACTGCCTGGAGACTCATTATTGACAAAAACTGCCTCGTTTATGTACCTTGACTGGGAGGAGCAACATACAAGTAAAATAACTATCTGGACTATTCACTGATACATGAATTACATGTCTAATTTAGTTTTAATCACCTGAAGCACTAATAGAAACCTAAGGTGGGGTATTTATTTACTTTTTTTTAATTAAAGAAGCATGTCTCCTTCCCTGGAGATGCTCAAAGGACACAATCCTGAATAACATGCTCTAGGGCATCCTGCCTGAGCAGGTAGGTTGGACTAGATGACCTTCAGTGGTCCCTTCCTACTTTATCCAGTCTGTGACACTGTGATTAAAGAAAAACAGAAGGCAACCCAGGAACATCCATTTAACTGTATCAGCTCCAACCACTCATCTTGATTGTTTTTATGAGCTAAAAGATGGTGGCTTCATTTTTGGCACAACATGAAATATTTCTTGCTAGAGGAGGTCTCAAAACCTCCTGTCATCCTGACTCTCACAGCTGGCTCTGGTTAGCTGGGATCCCAGCAGTCTGCTGGGTTAGTCAGCAAAGAAGGGAGCAAGAGGCTCCACTGTCAGTTCCCCTTGTCGTTTCTAAAAGCATATCTTAAATAACACTCATTTTAGATATTTCTAAAAGCATATTTTAAATAATACTCATGACCAGGTTTTGCATTGAAACTGAAGGGAAATTCACGTTCTTATGCCTGCAGGGCTGTAAATCAGAAAATACTTTAGTGTGTTACTTGTATTTAACAAATCACAGAGGGTTTAATTTTGATCTCTAGTGGATATCATACCAGGAATAACTCCACTGGGCAGTTGCCTTGCAGGGTAGCTGTTGTGAAAGGAAATAATACCGTTAATATCCTTCAGATCCTTGCATCCAGCTTCATCCATAATCTGTGCCACCTCACTTTAAACTGCACTGTTAAAAAATAAAAAGTAACTATTTTTCTGATGAGCAAATCCTGTATGTTTTTAAAAAAAACAAAGGAAGCAATTACTTCCCCTTAACTTGAATATAGTAAAGGACATTGAAAACTTTAGGGGTGATAAAGGTGACCCAGCTAAACTAAAGCAAATTAACTGCAATCACTTGAACAAATAAATTCTGGGAGCAGACTTCTAGCTTGCCTACAAGAAATCATGTATGGCTAAAAAATATTCAAAACAGCAGCATGAAACCATAGTTTATTAATGCCCTTTACCCCTCAGCAGGACACCAAAAAGAAACTGGCAAAACAGGGACATTAAAAAATTATGACTTTTCTGACTGAAACATACATTATGCAAAAATATACCTCCCTTTTTTCTGCTGCGGTTGGAGATACTGATAAAGAATGTGTTTCTTCCTTACCTCATTACTGGGAGGCATTACTGCATTGCTACCACTTGAGGTAAATGCCTGCCTGGCTTCACTGCCATGCAATTTTTAAAATCCCACTATGAGGGGAGAAGGCTTTTGGCAAAAGGAGGAGTTTTTCAGGGAGGGGTAGGTGGTGGGAGGCACATGATGGACATCAACATTTAAAACAGTTCCTTTTTGCCTTCTGGGAGATACTATTGGGAACAAAGCCCTTCAGCTACATTTTAGACAAAACAGGAAAATCAACTCAGACCATACAGACCAACAGTAATTTTAACTCCTGCACGTAGTTTTGGGGACCATAAGGAGCATTCAGTGGCAGCAGCAAAGACACCATCCCAGCCTCACTCCTCACACAAAACCACACTGATCCCAAACCTCTCAATCCTCGCCATCACACAGCTGCAGGTCTAAGATCTGAGTTGACAGCCTCCTCTAGTTCAAATAGTTTGGGAAAACGTTAATTGTTACATACTTGGATATTAAGTTATACAATGGATTCTATGGCATCAAAGGAGAGTTTTTAGCCAACTGCTCAAAACCCAGAATGGGTAAAGTACTTCATGAGTTTTGGCAAATAATACTGAACCGGTTAAATAAAATGCTGAAGGTGATAAAAATCATTGAGCATGTATAATGTTACACAGGCTGAAATCCACCACATAACAAAAACATTTCATGAGAGATTTTGAAAATGAGCCTATTCTTTTAAGATCACTAGTTGCCAGTGGTCTACACTGGGAAAAGGCAGGTCCTCTGTACCAGGAGTGCCAAAAATCTCCTGGTATACATTTTTCTTCTTTTTCTATGACACAGACTGCCTCAAAAAGGCCCATTTCAGAGGCTGTTGCAAAAAACTTGTCACAAAAGGTAGAGGAAGGGACTTTGCAGGGGACACTACCTCTGCAGCCACCCAATTTCTTCAAAAGATATTTGCTGCTTGGTCCCAGAATCTGGATGAAATTTGCCTGCTTTAAAGTGCTTCAACATCTTTTTTTTCTTTTTTTTAAATTTTTATGCCTTTGACTACATCTTATAAAACACATTCTGCTGGATTGACACCAAAGACTGGCTTGACAGTGCGTCACTTTAAAAAGCCCAAGTGACAGAGGCTGGACAAGCATGGCGACATCCTGGCAGTACAATTTAAATCTCCCCGTCATATTGTCCCCGTAACCAGCTTGCGTTCTGTTTGTATTCCACCTGAAATGCCCTTACCTGTGTATCCCTCCTTGGGATAGGAACTGGAAGGGTCTGGGCCTTTCAGGATGTCCGCTCAATTTTCCCTGCATCAGCAATCACTGCATTTTGCAGTCAGACTTCCCTTGCGTTTGTTTTCTTGCAGAAATGGAGCAAGTGCCACAAACCCCTCAACCCAAACCCCACAGGAAGTGGCTGAATAGCAGAATCATGCAAAACCAGACAATCTATTTGAAACGTCAGACCCTCTTTGTTGTCCTATTATTGTTGTTTCATCCTGCAATAATCCAGCTAGAGCTCTTTTCCTTGAGTACAGCACTGGTTTGCTTTCAGATGGGATCAGTCTCCTTCATCTGCACAGCTCCTTTCACACCTGCACACAGCAGCTGTCCTGGTTCATGCAGGCTTGCATGTGTCCTTCTTTCCCATAAAGTCGTCCAGCACTGGAGCAGGCAATGGAAGCCACAGCACACAAGGGTGTTAAGACATCACAGGTATAACACCTTGTTCCTGCCCCATACCCAAAGTACACTCAGATTAAACAGTCCCTGAGTGTGGGACTGTTAATGTTTGTTAAAAGATCAGTTGATTCACAATAAAATACGTAAGTCACCCCATTGGGAAATAAATTCTGCTCAGATGAGCATGCATTCCTTCAGAAGGTAGAGCTATGTTAGCACCCAAGCCAGGAAGGTAAAAGGTTTTCTAGGTCACTGAGAGTAGCAGGAGCTCTGTGGGTGCCCAGCAGGCACTGCTTACTGTGCCCAGCCCCTTCTCCTGGGAGCTTTGCCACATTTAACCCAGGGAGCATAGCTCTGAAGGAGTGATTAAATTTCATGCTGTGGTTGCAAAGTAGGAATAACATGCAAAATGGGATTAAGTTTTAATATAATCTCGTATCTCACGGCCCTGGACCACCTAGTAATGTCAGTGAGATAATTTTAAGTTTATTAACATTAAAAAAGGCATCAAACTTCAAAGGGAAAGCAAAAATTACGCTGGTGATGTACTCAAGAGCATGCTGTATGATAAGTGAGTCAAGCTGTTACTAACTATATTTTCACTGTCTTCCCCAGGCCCTGAGCTATTTCCCCAATCTTTGAATGGACTGTCACAGCCTCAGCAGGGCAGTGAAGCATGGCACCAGAGGTCAACACAGCTCCATCCCCAAGGCAGCTGCTTTTTGTGAGAGGTAAGGGAACTCTGCACCTGGGAAGAGCTTCCCAAGCTGTAAAGGAAAATCTCAAAGAGAAATCCACAAGGAAAATAAATCCATACTGCAAATTACTTCAGATGCAAGCAAACAGAAGCAAAGGAGATTTGTGCTGCAAACCACCTTCTTGCTTTCTCACCAAGTGGGAACACCACTGAATTCACAGGCTGTTTGGTGCACCCTGGGGGTGCAGCAGCCACTGCAAGCACAATTTTGATATCCTTTAGTTCTCAGAAGCTGTGAACTTGGTCCTCCTTTCACTGTGCTAGTGTTTGGAGATACTGTCCTAGTGACTACGAACTCAAGCTGGGAGTAGCAGCGACCACCTAACCCTAACAAGCCTCCTCAGATTCCAATGCAAGAAAAAATGAGGAGAGTCATTCTGAATTTAACTGGGGAAACATACAGAAATACGGAAGTGAATGCAGTGCATTTAACTATATCCTCCCTATTTTTTTCCTGTATTGTTTTGGGGTTTTTTGCTGTTGGTTTTGTTTTTGGGCTTTTTTGGGTTTTTTGGTTTGGTTTGGTTTTTTTCCCCTGAAGCTTGTGTTATCAGTTAAGCACCTAGGTCTCCTACCTACTTTAGTTAAGCACGTCCTGTCTCACATTTGGGACAGACCCAGACCACATCTGGGCTGTGACCTAACCCAGCCTCTTCAGATCTGTGCAAGAGGCCACATTTGACCAAGGCACCAGTGCAACCCACCTTGTCAACACATACTTTATGGAAAGCCTGTGAAAAGCAGTGCGAAGTGCATCCTTAAGTGCTGAGTGAGGTCTAAAGCCCTACAGCCCTATTCTGATAGAGGTTGTGCAGACAGTTCTTTGAGCCTCAGGCAAAGTGCTGCTGAGCTGCTGGCAATGCGCAGCCAGAACCTGCCAATCCTACTATTGACAACCTTCTACTCGAAATTCAACTCCTGAAGTCTTCCTGTTCTCAATGGCCTTCCTTGCCTGTCTGATTACTCTGACTCAAAGGAAATTCTACTGGAAGTAAGCAGACTTAGATGAGTGCCACTGAAATTACACCACATCAAGTTTTACAGAGTTTCATCCCTTGATTCTGCCGGAGGATGTCAAATGTAAGACAGCATACATAGCTAAAATACCATGCAAAAAGTGTATGAGACCCTAATTTACAAAGCACTGTTTGCCTTAAAGAAATCACACAGGAAAGAGGAAGTTTGCCTTAATATAATGACAATTCAAAGCTTTTACAGAAGATGATTTGCACCAGAAGAATAGAATAGATCAACAAAGTGAAGTATCATCATCCATCTGTACTAGTTTTGTCCGTTCTTTTTTGAATGAACACATTTCCCAGGGCACTCCTTCCCTAACACAGCATCTCTAATTTCACACCAACCTACAACTACACCATTTTTGAACATATAACTTATATATAACTTGAGGTAGTTACCAGTCACCAAACAGGAAATCATGTTTCTTCTTGAAAAAGATAATTATCTAGGCTCTGGCTTTAAAGACATTGCAAATGAAATTTACTTCCCATTAGCCATCAAAGCCACAGTTGTGCCATAATTATAGAAGTACTTAAACAGAAATAAAACCTTAGATGCTTGTGGCACAGCAGTTTGCTCTTCACAGTGGTTTAAAATGTATGCTAGCAGTTTATTATTTAAATATATTTTCATGAGGTGAATGTGACAGAAACTGCTGCATTCAGTTACAAAGCACTGCTAAAGAAGAATTAAGAATTACAGTTAAGTTGTGTATTATCATGTAAATGACAAGGGAATGTCACATGGGATTCTGTGCATTGTTCGTAGAGATAAATGCAGTGAACTATAAATACAAGTTCAATAGAGAGCCTTGACAGTTCAGCAGCTGAATGAAAGCTAGTCTTGCAGGCTGCTGGGACATTTTGAAATAAATACTCATACACAAAGATGCAATATCTAACACGTCTAATTAATCAACCATTAATTTTCTTTGTAAAAGTGTTGACCTATTAAAAAACCTATCCCCCCCAAACCCCCAACAATACTGTAATGGCCAACAAAATTGTCTTTGTGTGAAGTTTAATCTAAATAATAAAAATTAATAGACTAAAGGCCTCCTGCAGGTAGGAATGCACAGCCCTCCCTGAGTTCAAGGGAGGGTTAGTGCTCAACACTGAAAACAGCACCTACTTGCACTACAGCAACCACTGGGGCATGCTGCTGCCTTCATCAAGTGCTGCCTCTCCAGATGTAGAAGAGATTATGTTGCGGTTTGATTATAGCAGGATAAATACCGGCATTTGGGTTCTAAAAAGGATTAGTTTATCCTTTGTCCTTATTCTGGCTGTTATTTCGAGCTATACAATGGCCTAGTCTATGAGGTACATTTAAAAAAGGAAGCAAGAGATGCCAGTATTTCATTTTGTACGTCTACTGCTACTACTTTGCCCTAGAACAGAACTTCTGTAGGAAAAAAACCCACCCCACCAACTATTTCAGCATGATTAAAAAGCTTTCCTGTTCTTCAGTTCTGCCCTAATCTCCTCATTACAAAGATAACCAAAGTGGGAAGACAGTATGAACACCACTGAAAGCAACACCCATCCCCGGACAAGCCTCTGGAGCAGGAACAGCTGACATGACCTGTACCAGGTTGGTATCCAGTCCCAGCACCCAAAAAGGCTGACAGCAGCTAGCGCACACCAGCTCTATCAGTTTGCTGAAATAACTGCTTCGGTTATCTCGGGGTTAGCCAAGGCAGTCCATTTCAGGCTTTGAAAACCAGATACACGTTTATTCAGCTGAAGTACTCACACTACTTTAGCCACTCCAAGAGCTTTTCCCCTTTCGGGGACACCTAGGAATGAGAGTAGTGTTTGAAAGCTTAACTCTACCCCTCCGTGCCTCAGAGGGAATGGGTAAAAGTTTATTCTGTTCAGTGCAGTGACAAGCTGTGAAGTGGTGGCCTCCGCCCATCAGGAAAGACTGAGGAGATGCATGCTTCCCTGTCAAAGCTCAGGCAAACATCCAGGCCACAGAAGGCAAAACATTAATACACTTTACTGAAATATCAGTTTCTTTAGTATGTTACAGAAAAGTTTACGAACATATATAATGTACATAAAAGGCAGACTTTGTAAAATAAAAAGGTCTTCTATAAAAAAAATATTAAAAAGTCAAAGTAAAGTGCATGAAACAGCTTTTCCCCCCCTTTAACTACTGTGTCGAAGTCTTAGCACATAGCAATATTTTTTAAAAATGGGAGATCTTCTTGTGCCACCCATTAGTCAGTTACTTTACTGGTGAGATGAAATTATGATGATGATCACAAACTCTTAAGAATCAGAACCGTTTAACCCAATGAATCCACAAAAAAACTAAGAACAAGGGAATATGGGCTTCCTATACACTTCTCATCAACAAGATTCAACAATCAGTGGAAAGGTTCACTCTCGTTAAAGAAAATTGGTAGGAAGTAAGTTTCATAAATAGGGCAGTTTTGCTAGTTAGAGGCTCCCCTATTGTGCAATCAGTTCTTGGTCTATGAACATCAATATTCATACTTATATATGCCGTTGCAAAAGGAATAATATATATTAAAAAATCCGCCTGCCTTCGTTGGAAGGAAGAAAGTTATTCGACCCCAATCCAGCCGAAAGACGACTGCTTTCCTAAGGGGTCTCTTACGAGGGCGAGTGCACGAACAGAGTTAAGGAAAGCACTGAAGATGCTGAACCCTCTCATTTTTCCAACTCTGGGGGCAGAGTCCTGGAGTGGAACTGGGCCGTAATCATACCGATTGCGCTCTGCATCTCCAGAGATCTTGACAAAGCGAACTAATCGCTCCTCTCGACAGCCCCGGCAGGCAGGTAGCCCATTATTACCCGTCCCCGGCAGTCGCAGGGACTACGGGGCACCGAGGTGGCAGGCTGGGTCAGCTCCGGCCCGCGGCAGCCGCCGGGGCAGGGCGGCCCCGCTGCCCGGGAGCAGAGGACGGCCGGAGCGCTGGGGCCGACCCGGGGCCCTCAGAGCGCGGCGGCCTGGGCGCGGCAGTGGGCAATGTGGCGGTGCACGAAGTCGACGCGGGCCTGCAGGAGCTCGGCCTGGCGCTCGGAGAGGAAGCCGAGGCGCGCCCAGAGCGGCTCCCGCGCCCGGTACCGGCGGCGCAGCTCGGCGGCAGCGCTGCGGCGGCGGTGCAGCTCGGCCACCCGGCGGGCCGTGCCCTCGCGGAACACGCACACGGAGCGGAGCAGCGGCTCGTTGTAGGGGTCCCACATGGCGAGGAGGCGGTAGCCGTGCACCAGCCCCGCCTCGTTGTCCATGAAGACGAGCCCGCCGTCGGGGGCGCGGAGCAGGTTGCTGGTGGCGCGGCGCATCACCCGCGGGTCCCACTGCAGGCTGAAAAGGTTGCTGACCAGGCGGTCGAAGTTGGCCGTCAGGTAGTCGAAGAGGATCAGATCGCTCCACTGCACCAGCTCCACCAGCTGCGACGGCGGCAGCCCGACCAGCTCCCCCGCCGACAGCGGCTGCAGCCGCCGGCCGGCGCCCGCCTCGGCGCCCCAGGGCGCGGGAGCCACCACGGCGGTGAGATTGTCCACCCAGCGGGTCAGGCTGACCACGGCGCCCTCGGCCCAGTGCGAGCCGCGCAGCTCCTCGCGCACCGGCTCCCACTGCCGCCCGCGGGCTTCCACCAGGGCCAGGGCCATGGGCGGCAGCCGCTCCTGCATGCCCAGCACGCCGGCCAGGTGATACGAGAGCGCCTCGCCCTGGATCTGCTCCGGGTTGATGCCGTAGCGGACGCAGGCGCGGCTCCCGTCCGACAGCCGCGCCAGCCGGTTGGAGCTGCGCCCGCAGCCGCCCCGCTCCAGCGAGGCCACGCGGGCTGCGCGGGCTGCCGACAGCCACGCCGCCGCCTCCTCCGCCGCGAAGCCCGGCGGCACCTGCTCCTCCAGCTCACGGCTCCAGAAGATGCCCCGCTCCACCGGAGAGGCGGTGTCGGCCGGCGGCCGCGAGTCGGTCGCGGCGAGCCGCTCCTCGCCGTCCCGCTCCTCCCGGTCCGTCGCCGCCGCCGGCACCGCCAGCAGCGTCCGAAAAGTTTTCTGCCCGCCGCCGCCGGACTCGCCTCGCGCCGCCGGGGAGCGCCCCCAGCCCCATCGCCCCGGGGGCTGCCCGGCGGGCGAACGCGGCTCCGGCAGCGCCGCCGCCTCCCGCCGCAGCAGCACCGTCCAGAGCCCCGGCAGAGCGCCCAGCAGCAGCAGCCCCAGCACGGGCAGGGGGCCCGGCGCGGCCCGCCTCGCCCGCTTCATCCTAACGCCGCTTCACGCCGCTACCGCGGGACGCGGCGGCGGTGCAGCCCCGCCGCTCGGCCGCTCCGCGCAGCGCTGGCGCATGGCCGCGGGCCGGATCCGCCGCCCGGGGAGCGGCGGCGGGAGCAGGCGAGCCCCAGCGCCTGCCCCACGCCGTGTGCGCCCAGCTCCGCCGGCGGCCGGGAGACACGGGCACCGCACCACGTGGGGGAGCCGGGGGGGCGCGCCCGGCCCGCCCCGTCTCCCGGCGTGGCTCTCCGCTTAAAACGGCGATGGCCCGCGCGGTGGTCCCGCAGGCGGCGGGGAGCCCCGTCGAGGAGGCGGAAGGGTCGCGGATGGCCCGGGGGCCGCGCCCGTCGCCCGTCCGCGGGAAGGGAGAGCGCTGCGGCGCCGACGCTTGGCCCGGCGGGCCCTGCTCGCCGCTGCAGGCAGCACAAAGGAGCCTGCACACCGAGGGAGGAAAGCGGGGAGGGGGAAGGGGAAGAGGAAGGCGGTGCGCACGCCAGCGGGGCCGCCCCCCGCGCCGGTGCACGGACGGCCGCGGAGCGCCGGGCGCGGCCGCGACGCCTCCCGCCCAGGGCCGCACGGTGGGGTCGCGCCGCGGTCAGCGGCAGAGCGGCTCCCCCGCCCTCCCTCCATCACCCCGCACCCCCAGCCCGGCCCTCGGGGCCGCGGGCGGCCGCCAGCCGGCAGGTGGGTGCACAAAGGGATCGCTGCAAACACGAGCACCGCGCGGTGCACGCCCGGACACACACCTGCCCGCCCGGCAGCGGAGCCGGAGCCACCCGCACACCGCTGCGGGATGCCGGGGCTCCCTGCCGGGCAGGGCCGCCAGGGACCGTGGGCGAGTGGCGGTGGTGAGACCCCACGGAGCATCACCTCTTCTCCCCGCTTCGGTGGGGGCCTGCCTGCACGGAGGGCAGCGCCCTTCGCGTCCTTACACACCGGGATGCGCGCGGTGCTCAAGCACCAGGTGTGTCACGGAGTTTGCGGAGCAGCTCTTCCTGGCATTTTAACTCTCTCGAGGGGGGTTAACCCACCTCGCGGGATATCCTGCCCGAGGGAACAGCCGGCCGACAGCCGGCCTTTCTTTTCAAGTTGTGTCCCTGGGAGGTGTTTAGAAGAGTAGCTGTTTCTCTATTCCCCATTTCAAATTTTCTGCCTTCCCAAGGCAAAGAAGCTTAGCTCTGCTCTTTCTGTGTTTTACTGGGGACTTTTCTTGGGAAGAACACGTTTGTGAGGCAAGCGAGATTAGACACCTCTCTGCTGCTATCATTGCCGTGGCTATCCTCCAAAGTAGTTATTGGAGTTGGATCAGCGTAGCAAAACCACTGCACACAGAATCTTAAATACTGCAAAAGAAAAAAGTTCCCTTTTTTGTGTCTTGAACTCTTTCTGCTCTCTTGAGGTATCACAACAGCTCCTAGATTTTCAGCCCCACCCCAGTCTTCCAGGTTGGATGGAATCAGTTTATTTTCTTTTAATACAAGAATTAGGGAATTCTTTCTTTTTCAAAATTTTGTTTAAAACATTCAAACTCTCGTAATGCACCTTAACAATTCACAGTTATACACACTATTACAGCTCGCCCACCACAAAAAAAACCAACCCAAAACAACAACAACAAATCCCCAAACAAAAATAAACTACCAAAAAAAAACCACAAACAACACAAAGAAAAGGGAAAACAAGCAGAGGTTGAATTCGCTTTTGCCTCGTTTTCTGCCTCAAATTCCCGGGCAGAGCGCGGCGGGCGCCTCCCCGCCGCTCCGTGCGGCCGCGGCCGTGTCGCACCAGCACCTCCTGCCGCTCCCGGCTCCGCGCTGCAGCCGCCGGCGGCACCGGCGGCACGGGGAGTGATGATAACGAGAGATGCTCACCAGCCCGGCTCCCCTCAAAGGCGATAAGCCGTCAAGCATTCTTCTTGCTACCCAAGAATTCGGGTCTCGTGCTGTTTCGACCCTGAAGCTTTTTGCCACATGACGCTTTACACTTTCACCCTTTGAAGCCGCACGAGCTGCGCGGTGAACGCCAGGTATGTGATTTGGAGCTGGTGATTGCTACACTTCACAGTGGTGGATGAGAACAGTGTCATTACTCTGAGCAGGAGGCTTTTATCCAGCAGTATTTTTACCAGCGAAATGACACAGAATTGCCTCTGTTCTCTGCCACTTTCTAGCTTGTAACAGGTTTAAGAAAACTCCTAGCTTGCTGGAAAATTATTGGTAGCAAAAAAAAAAAAAAAAAAAAAAAAAAAAAAAAAAAAAAAATTCCATACGTAGGTCGGACATGTATTTTGCTTTATATGAATTTGTGTTTCTTTCAGGTGAATTATGCTTCCAGTGAGCATCCAGCTACCAGTGTCTGCACTGGGAATTCCAGACGGAGCAGAAACATTGCCACTGATAAGGACACTAGATTTCCTGTTATTAAGGCGGACATAACCTCCAAGTTACGCATGACATTAATTTCAATTACAGCTTGCCTGTTGTAAGCTAGGCGATTAATCAACAGGCTATACTGTGACTACACCCTTAAATCAATAGCTGAGAAAACATCACTTCCCCCAAATACTCTGCCTCCTAACTGCACTCTTTGAAACAAATACAAGCCAGAGTTTAGCTGAGCCGGGCCTCTGGCTAACAATCCTGCTTACAAGCTGCAATGTTTTTAAAACTAGACAATTGGTAGAGGGTTAAACATCAGCCAAGCTGTTCAATTTACAGCATGTTAAGCATTCCTGAAACTGTGATCACTGGTATATTTGGGTCAATCAGATGTCTTGTTAGTGCTTTGCAATGAGCAGCTCAGAGATAAAGGAGAAAGTCTCCAGGCTTCACAGCCCTGTACTGGGGAAGGGAGTGCTGGCCACTGTCCAGGCCCAGAATTCTAACAAGAAGAAAGATAACAAAATAATTTCTGGCTTCCCCATGTTGTTTCTTATATTAACTTGATTTTAGCTGCCTGGCAAAGCTAGGCTCACAGAATACCTGATTGCTGGTGTTTCACTGCTGGTTTTTAGTCTAGTGAAGGTTTTATTCCCCTTATTCCCCTCCTGGCAGCCCAGTACCCAGCCCAGCCTCTATGTGATAAGGGGTTGCTGTTACTGCAGCTGTTACTGTTATTCCTCCCAATAAAGGCAGAAGAAACTGGAACTGAACAGAGACTTGAGGATTTCTCCCTTGCAGTGAAAGTTATTTTGCATTCAAGACAAATGCCAAACTCTAATGGGCTTTGATAGGATTAGGATGGTGGGGAAGCAGGTAGGGACTTTTCTGGACACTGTATCTATGCTGGAGTTGAGTGGCCCTGCCTCTGCTAACAGTCTCTGCTGGGCAAGGAAGGCTGGCAAACCAGGCACAGAGCGAGTCTCCTTTGCACCAGAGCCTGAAACTATTAGCACCTCCAAAGCACCCAGAGGTGTACCAGTGCTCCTCTCCAGGGCAGGAGGGAGCCTCCTCCACGGCTGGAGCTGCAGCTGGCAGAGGGGATGCGTCTGTAGCCTGCTGCAGGGAGGATTGTTCCAGCCATGAGTAGGCACCCTCTGGCTCAGGCAAGTTCTGGCCTGTGCTAACATTGCATATCTTTGTGTGATACTCTCCCACAGCTCAAGGCTTTAGTACAATACCTCCGCCCCCACATTTCAGAGGCATTGCATGGAAGTTATTTCCCAGCACAGACCTTTTTGGACTACCAAAATTAGTCAGTCCCCTCCAGTAATTCCCAGGCTCATGAAATTTTCTCTCCCTTCACTGAGTACTGACAGACACTTTCCATTCAACACTGGTTTTAGTGCGTACCCAAAGCCACCCCTAACACACCTCAGTGCCAAGTTGCTGAGTCTGGTGACTGCCACATCAACTGCAGCAGGGCTGTGAGCTCCTTTCCTGGAGACTGCAGGAGGTGAGCCTGACCTATTGCTTCACGGGGATCTCTCTCACTAGCACAACACAGGAAGCCCTTCATTTACTCTGAACTAGGGTCAGGATCCCAGGGTGGAATGGGAATAGAATCCTTTTATTCTGCTCCAGCATATTTTTTTCTACATTTTACCCTCCTAAGACTTTTTATACAGCTTGTTCCCACCTTGAGTACTTCTCCAGCTCTATCTGTGCTCTTATGTCTTTATCAGTCAGGTTACCAAACACCTCTGTTTCTATCCAGCATTTCCTCAGCTGTCCATGAATAGCTTGTTCCCACCCCTGTTTAGCACCTTTGGTTCCTGGCAGTGAGTTGGTGCCAGTGATCTCCCAAACCAGTGAGCGCCGTTTTTAAAGGGACCATTTGGGATTGCTGTCAGGAGAGGGGCGTTGAGTACATGGTACAGTGTGCCTCCACCTGTGGGACTTGGGTCTGCTGTGAAAGCTGCTGCAGACAGGCTGGAGCAAAACGATGCCCTTGCTTCCTCAGTGCTGCACTTTCCTGTCCCTCCACATCTCCTCTCTGCATTTTGAGTCACTGGGTTAGGGTAAATGTAGGTATCAGGAGCTTCCATCAGGGCAGTATCAATTCTCCCCACCCCAGTAACCTACACTGGCTGATTTGCAAGGCTCCTTTTCTGCTGGTGACGGGTTCCCCCCATGCAGCCTCCCTGGTGCCAGCTTACTTGGTGGTGAGAGCACCTTATTCTGCCCTTCTGTAGTGTCTGAGCCCATAGCCTCCTGGAGGAAAGACAGCTGAGGCTCAGATCCTCTTGCCAGTGTAGTCTGTGTGCTTCAATTCTTCCTGCTGCAAGGAAGTTTCTTAGACTTCTTGTTACCTTCAAAACACTGCTCTTGCCAATACAGCTTGTTTCTCCTGGGGAAAGGTAGGGAGTTTGGAATAAACTATACAGGCAACAAGTTAGTGTGCAAAAATGTTATCTATCTTCTTAGTGTCACTGTAGGTTATTCTCACACTAGGAGTGCTTGTTACAAACCTATCAGCAGTATAGCCCATGTATATGCCTGACTGGCTCTGTCAAGGTGGATTTGTATTTCTCGGCCTAAAAAATGCATCCCTCGTGATGAGATATTCTGACAACTGAAGGGCAGGATTTATAGCTGATTGTGACTGGGGGAGGGCTGAAGAAGTTAAGGTGTTCTGCATTTCATATCAGGGAGGTGTACGTTAGAGATGTTACCCCGCAGGCATGTTGGCAATTTCTGGAAGTATTTACAAACTTGTCTCAGCCTGGAATAGAGAAACCTGGAAGCTTTTCTGTTGCTTTGACTCTGTAGTTGATGTTACAGAAAAGCTCTCAGACTTATGGGACTATATAAGGATTTTTTTGTTTTGTTTTGCTTTGTTTTATTTTGTTTTGTTTGTTTGTGGGCTTTTTTCAGTCTGACATACCATGCAGAATATGAAGCTAGGCAATTTCTGTACATAGAACAGAACCTATATCCCCTGTGCTCTGGGACTCTCTGTTTTTAATATCAAAGCAATAAATAAGTGCTTGAGCTCTAGTGCCTGGCTCTTGAAAGTGTTCATAAGATATATCAGGTGCCTGATGATGCAAAGTCTTTTAGGGGTTTTGTTCTCACCCTCATGAAAAGTGAACAGAAAAGATGGAAAGACATTTGTGTTATGCTCAGACTGACATTCTCAGGGTCTCCATCAAGCAGACTCTGCAGAACTGTCATGAAAGAAATATATTGAAATGATAGGTCAGCAGCATCCATTATACAAATACAACCCAGTCTCTCCAGACAGCTGATGATGGAGCTGGGAGGATTTTTCATATGAGCAACATCAGGCATGATGGCCTTGCTTTTCATGGCTTGGGGGGAAATCCTTGGCTGATCTGAGCTGGCAAAGCTGCACAGTGATGAGCTGCTCACTGAAACTTGCAGCATGCACATTACAACAGTTCTGGGAGGTCACCACTCACCTTCAAATACAGTCCATTCTGGAGGGAAACAATAGCCATTTGTGTCTGTAAAAAATATACTTTTTTTTAAGATCAGAAGGTAAAGAGGTTCAAGACTTCTTGAAATGAAACTGCTGAGGTGATTTAGGGAGAGAAAAGGTAATTACCCCATGAGAGGATAAATAACACATTAGGTATTAGCCTCTGATTTCAAGTAGGGTGTCCTGAAAGCTAAGACCCCATGGCCTACAATATTCATATCAGTTATATCAATAACTTTTCTTCTCCTTCTGGCTGCCAAAACACGTGAGTGAAGAATATTGTTCAATACAGCTCTATTATTCAATACAATAATTCTAGAACCTGTTCTGCCCTGGTGTAGCAGAACAGAACAGAGGGGAGAACTCCAAATTTGCTGTCTTTCCAGAAGAGAGAAGGTCAAACCACCTTGATAATAGCCCATAGACCTTCTTTCCTCCTGACCCCTCCTGCAAACCCATGAGTTTTTATGTGGAGAAGTATGTATGGTTTGGAAAGATACTCTCTTTAGATAGAGTCTCCATCACCTTCTTGTAAGCTGTGCCAAGAATTAAATACCATCACTATTAAAAATATCATCACTTTAATGTGTTCTCCAGGCACTTAGCCCTGTGATGGGCCCAGTTAAAAACTGAAGTGGACCAGACTTGACTAGAAAAATAAGGCCAAGCTAAAGGCAGAGTTACTATTGTCACAGAAAGGAAGAAAAAAAGGTCATAACATTCAGCTTCTACTGCAAAAAATACACCGAGGACACTTCTTAAAATTTTCAGGAAGTCCTAAAAAACTGCAGCTTTTCCACTGCCAGTGAAACTCTTCTAATTAGTCTTAAGGTAAAAACCCCAGCTGTGCCAGTGGAAAGCCAGCTGTTCAGCTGTCTCTAAGTGAAGCAGAGAAAAGGACCAGCTTAAATAGCAAGCCGAGTTTCCAGACCCCTAATACCTTCTCTCTGATGTGTTGCCTGGAGAGGCAGCTGGGTTCTTTCCAAGGCCAGAGGATCCTCTTTGGCTGCCAAGAGTGCTGAAGGGGGAAGACACAGACAAAAGAAATGTATGAATTCCCTGGACATTTGCTTTTCTTCCCCCAGCCTCTCCCCTCCTTGAACGTGTCCTCTGCCCCTACATGCAGCTGTCAGGTGAGGCAGTAAGAAATGTAGACCAGTGTCCCAGTCCCTCTCCTTTGGCCCACAGGCCCTGCCAGAGAAAGTTTTCTTACACTGTGCCTGCATGGTGCAGGGGTTCTCAGCTCTGTCTGCCTCTTACCCACACCAGGCATTCGAGGGAGCCTGGAGCTTGTCTGTAGGGGCATCCCTGGCCTGACACTCAGGTAGCTAAGGCTGTACAACAGCAGGCAGGGTACACATCAACATGTACAGTGTCCTGAAGGTTACAGGATACAACCTCCAGGCACGTATGGGGAGCAGCTCTACCTCTGGGCACAGGTACAATTCCATCTCAGGTGACAGTATGATCTTTTGCATCAGGCCACACTGAGGCTTCCTCCTCTCTCATGAGGGCTCTTCCTTTTCCACATTCCCTAGAGTTTTGTTTTATCCAATTTTGAGTGACTCAGATGATGAGATTTCCACTCCTCCTCAGACTATCCAGCAGATGTCTCTGCTGGAAGCACTGACTGTGGCTGCAATACCTGCTGTAATAGTTCTACACATTCCTGCTGTTGGGTTCGAGTTATTGACTAACACTCTCAGACTTCAAATAAGAATAAGGTTTACCTCTTACTGTTCTTCCACGTGGCAGGTCGATGAAATCACCACACAGTTCAGGAGGGATCAAAAGAGACTTCAGAGCCTTGGGACAGATAAGGGAATATGGAACAGAGGTTATCTTCTCACCTGTCTTTCCAGTTGCAGGTAGTGACTTTGGAAGAAAGAGATGGGCCCAGTTTATGAAATACATGGCTCTGGGGCTGGTGTCACCACCAAAATGTTGGAGTTCTTGACAGGGGGATAGCCTACATAGCACCAGGCCTGCTGGCATCAGGAGGGATTCATTATTTTCAAAGCAGGAGGAGTGTCTTCACTCAGGAGCTAGTAGGGCTCATTGGCAGAGCTTTAAACTAGAGTTGAAGAGGGAGAAGAATAACACCAGGCTTGCCTGTGACAAGCTGTGGGAGGAAACACCAAGGTTAGAGAGATGGGGACCTAGTGAGGGCCCTCAGCTGGTGACTCTGAGACATCCTGGCTACACTCGAAATCTGAGCAGTGCAGCTGACATGTGGGATGGGATGTATCCAGATAGAGCTGGACAAGCTCAAGAATTGAGCCAATGGGAACCTCATGAGGGTCAACAAAGCCAAATACAAGGTGCTACACCTGGATCAGGGCAACCCCCAGCATCAACACAGGCTGGGGAATGAACAGATTGCGAGTAGCCCTGCCAAAAAGGACTTGGCTGTGCTGGTGGATGAGACCCTGGACGTAAGATATTTTCAGCTCAGAAAGCCAGTCATGTCCTGGGCTGCATCAAAAGCAGGTCAAGGGAGGTGATGCTGCCTCTCTACTCTTATGAGACCCCACCTTGAGTGCTATGTCCAGCTCTGGGGTCTCCATCACAGGAAAGACGTGGACCTGTTGGAGAGAGTCCCAAGGAGAGACATGAAGATTATTAGATTTCCTCCTATGAAGATGGGCTGAGAGAATTGGGATTGTTCAACCTGGAGAAGAGAAGGCTCTGGGGTGACCTTGCTGTGGCCCTTCAGTAGCTGATGGGGGCCTATGAGGAAGCTGGAAAGGGACTTTTTACAAGGACTTGTAGTGATAGGACAAGGCGAAATGGCTTTAAACTAGGTAGGTAGGTAGGTTTAGGTTGGAAAAAAGAAAGAAATACTTTGCTGTGAGGGTGGAGATTCACAGCAAGGGGTCACCCAAAGAAGCTGTGGCTGGCCCATTCCTGGAATTTTTCAAGGCTAGGTTGGATGTGGTCTAGCTGCATTAATGATCCCTGTCTGAGCTCAGGAGCCCAGGTTCAGTAATTAGCACACTTTCGTGATTAGCCTAAATTAAGACTCAAGTGGACTCAGGGGTTTGTCTCTGCAGCTTCAGAGATGCAAACACCACTGCTCATTGTGCAGCGGAGATGTTCCTTGTCAGGATTCTTACGTCTGACAGGGTGTGAAGCAGAAATTGAAATACACACATATGCACACATCTGAGTCATGAAGGTGACCCAGTTTTGAAGGTCCAATGTCATGATTTTTCTGTGATTAGGGTTGGTGACATTGAGAATTTTCCCCGTTGCACCCTCTACATCTTAGTGTAACCCATTTAAAATTCTAAGCCTAATTAACATTCAATAAATGTCTTATTGATTACATATTTACTTATCTGGTATTTATGTAGCATTCTCTCAGGGAATAAATAAAAGGTCAGAAGCAAGCAATAGTTATTGCACGTGTTTTAAAAGGAACTCTGGAAGGACCCTTCTAATTTTAAGGACTACACTCAGGAACTGAATCTGCCTTATGTCTAAGTGCCATGAACATTTTTATATTCATTGAACTTTATTAAAAATACCATTATGCTTTTTTTGAATCAAAATGTATTTTAACTAAATGAAATCCAGTTTACCTACAATCAGGAAAGCCTCTCAGTTACTGCATAGCTTAACTGGCCCAAAGCAATTCTTGGTTCCTCAGGCTGCAAAGTCTGTGGCTGCCACTAAAGAGCGCAGCAGCAAGAGTAACATTGCTGAGTGGCTGGTGAGGAGTGGCTGGAGCTTTGGGCTATAAAACTGTCAGATAAGGATAATTTATAGTTCTGCTGTAGCTAGGCTGTTTGTCTTCCACGTGCTCTGGTAGGATAAGCCTCCTCCATCTCGCTGGGGAAAGAGGTGCTGCTTGTCCTGCTCCAGAACCCTGAGGCAGGTTCAGGAGTCCTGGCAGCCAATTAATGGGCAGTGTAAGAAGCTCTGTGCCGTGCATACCATGTGCTGCACAAAGCGTGTCTTTCATCAGGAACAATGAAACGCAAAAGCAGGAGTCTCTCCCTTAACCTTTCCTCCATCCAATAGTTTGGCAAGACAGTGAATGTAGGTGTTTGTTTCTACAGTTGGCCCTGTGCATTTCCCCTCTGCGGCAGTGGGTGAGACATTTAGCTAGCCAGTGCCTTGGTTTCTCCACTTGCAGAATGGGATGCTATGAAGATATGTTACTTGATAATATCTAAAGAGGTCTTTGAGGTCTCTTTGAGAGCTAGCAATTGCTGGTGGACACTCAAGAAAGTCAATGCAGTAGAACTTTTTTTGTTGTTGCTGTACACTGTCATTTCACATAACTTCTGGTTTATGTAGGTCTGTGTCCTTCTCACTGATCTCAAACTAAAGATTGGCAAAAGCCAGAAGTCTTGAGGGATAAATGAGTTTCACTGTCTTCCAGCCCAGCTACAGTCCTTTCAGTTTTCATCCCTACCCAGTTCCCCATTTTATCCCATTTGAACTTCTCCACTATGTGGGTGGAGAGGAAGAGCAGAACAGACATAACAGAGAAAAACTCTTTTTCCTCTGGGAAGCTTACCAACATTTTTGTTTTAATTTAGCCCAGTTTCCTTGCGAATGACTTTCTGCCTAGCTGTTGAACTTTCTGTAAACAGTTTAGTGAGAGTCATAAAACAAATCCCTCAAAGAAGAGAAAAATAAACATAGTCATGAGTTACTGAAGTGAACTCTCTTCCTCGTGCTCTTTGTTAGGCATCACAGAGCTGTTTTTCAACTTAGTCACAAGAAAACAGACCAGGGAGATAAGAGAATGCAGCACAAACAAACAAATGCATCATACAGAAAGTATGTATCTATATTTTAAATTTTTTGAATATTTTTTAAGCTTTGAGACAGATTCAAATAGACATCTGAACTTCCTCAGATATGGAGTGGCAGTAGAGATGTGACTTATTGTAATCTGCCCCACAAGTGGCAAGTTGGTGGTAGGGAGGAGCTGAGCTGGTACTGGATGTTTCTGGGCTGGACAAGCAACTGCATGGGCTCATGTGGTGTGTCAGCTCCCCTGTACAGAGCACCAGGACCCACCTGTACCCCACTCTGCCTTCCAGTCCTTACCTTAAAATTGTCTTTAAGTTTGGCAGTGGGATTTTGAAACCACTGAGGCAGATACAGGCATTACAGGTCCCTTCACAAATGCTATACCAGATGGTCTATTGTTCTGGAACAGAACTAAGTGTAAAGAGATACATTGCATTTCTCTAATTGCCCTTTTACATAGTTTCTCAAATTCAGCACCAACAAGGGACAATTCGGCTTTGTAGGGGTTGCATCACCATGCACCTCCTCCACACTCTGTGCTGCTGTGTTATGCCAGTGTATGGACAGGCAACCTGAAGCAATTATCTCAAATTACTTTTGGTGCTCTCTCTCTGCCTGCTAGAACAAAGGACAAGGACAAAGCCTGTAAAAAGACACAAGGACTAAGCCTGTAAAAAGACCTTGGACCCTCCTTCTGTATATCCTCTCATCAGGAGCTGCAGCACTCAGAAGCCCACACAAGGACTTTGAGAACTTCCTGCCTCCTGCTGCCAAAACCAAAGAAAGCACAATATTTACTGTGTTAAATATGCAATTTGAGGATGATGCTGAGGCTTTGATTAAGACTACAGCTGTGACATGCTCAGATGAGCTCATGTTATGAATTCTGCCTGGGAAACAAAATAATATTTAATGTACACCACCTATCTTACTTGCTTTATTATCTTCAAACATCAAAGTTAAATCTGTTCATGGTCAAATGCTCTGAAGTGTCAAAAGTTTTTCAGATGCTGACAGTGTATCACTAAGAATCTCTACTTCAATGCAAGTTATTCCATGATTTGTTGTTTTTAGTAGGGCTTGATGGTCTGAATACCAACATAGCACTAAACTATGAGCAGTAAGCTCAGTTCTCTCAAAACTTGTCTCTGTGAGACTTTTTCCCCACTTTGGATGAGGAAGTCCTGCATCCAAGTCATTTATGAAGATATTGAAGAGCACAGGGCTGAGGATGGAGCCCTGTGGAACCCCACTGGTGACAGGTCACCATCTGATGTCATCCCATTCACTGTAACCCTTTGTGTCCATCCTGTGAGCCAGCTGCTCACCCATCACATGATTTGTTGGTCCAGCTGTGTCCTGGAAATTTATGTTTGTGTCTATCTCTGTGAGTGGGGAAGTCAAAACCACACAATCAAAACCAGTTGTCATGATGAGAGCACTACAAATTGGGATGTCAGATTTCAGATGAAATAGCAAAAGCCTTCTGTGCACCGTGTCCAGAAGCCAAGGGGAGTCAAGTGCCAGCTGAGACATTTCTTGGAGCTCAGAACTTTCTGACATTCTGTATTCTTGGATGCAGCTGACACAGGAGTGCAATTGGCAAAAAGATGACATCATCTGGATCTGGATCTTAAAAATAAAACAGCAGATGAAATCAGTCTTTGCTCCAGAAAAGGTAGTACAAGTTCCCTTCGGGCAGTCTTAGTAGAACAGTTGTGCTATTAAATTTCCAAAATATTTCTGTTGGTGGAAATTCAAACATTGAATTTAGCTTGTGTATTAACTTGGCTGGTGAGGGGGAAATTAGCTGGGCAATTAGGCTGGCTGGAAAGGAGGTAGGAAAAAAAAAATTTTTAGCCAGTCATGTACAGAAAGGAGCTTAGGGAAGAGAAGATAAATCCACAGCTGCCCTCTGCCCCTACCAGGGGTAAGTCAGCAGCCTTGTGCTAATAAAAAGCTTGAGCGGAGGATTTCCAATATGCAGTTTCCATACATGGTTGTATATCTCTAATCTTTGTGAGAATCTGCCTGTATGGATCTTTATTAAAGATCCTCTTTAGGATCTTTTCAAATCCTCATTAGGATTTTAGATGCGTCTTGAGCTTTCCCCCTCTCAAGCCATGGTTTGATTTTCACAATTACAGTTCTGCTGTGCACCATCACACCATATTGCTTGAATGTACATCTTGATTTTGCAAATGTTTTCACATCCCCCTTGGTTTTTACTGCAGGCTCTAATTTGACTTGCCCAGAAATGTGCACATTCTCTGATAGCCAGAGACTGGAAAAGGGGAAGACCCAGATCACCTTACCTGTCAGTCCTTAGCAGCTACTTGTGCTTTGGGTTGGTAGCTTAATAGGCTTCACTGTGAATCCTAGCAAAGCTAGAGACACAGTGATGGGAAATGATCAGATAACAGAAATCCCAGTTAGGGACCCTTTGTAAAGGTCACGTATTGTCCACCCAGGTATTGTCTGGGCTGCCTAACAAATGAACCTATAATTCCTGCTCTGCTGCAGACCTGCTTTGTGCTCTGCCAGCCTTATCAGCCTCTATGAAGAGTCTCCATAAGGAAGCCAGAACATTTGCCTGTGCTTTTTCAGAGCAGTGGCTCTTCACTGCTGCTGCAACAAGTTCCTGCATTGTTGCACAGTGCTCTGGTAGTGAGGCTTGGGGATTCCCACAACTGATCAACATTTTTTGCTTCCCTAACCATGACTTACCCAACTTCTCAGCCTTGCTTCTATTGTTAGCTGTCTTTTCTTTTGGACTATCAACACAGTCCAAATGAGAAACTTTCACCCTGAGGATTTTACTAGTTTCTCCTTTGCCAGAAACATTCTTTCATGTGCGAAGTTAAAAAAAAAAAAGGAAAAAGACAAAAAAGATACTGCTTCAAGAAGTGGTAATAAAAATAAATCACCATAGTATGGCCAAAAAGCTCTTTATTGAAATTCCTTTCTCTCAGGGGTTTTCCTTGAGCACCATAACCCATGAGTATTTAGGAAATATTAATCTAAAACCACAAAAAAAACCACAAGTGGGTAGAAACCAGGAAAATTGTTTGCATTTGGCACCACACTTCTTATTTTAATCTCATGAAAAGTCCCAGGACTGATCTTAGATTTTCTTCTCCTTAAAATTCATGAGGGTCAAGAATAGAATTTGAATGGAAAAAGTGTTAAAATTAAAAAAGCACAGTATAAAATGTTCTGCTTGCAAAAAAAAAAATTGCTTCCAATTTAATTTAATTTTCCCCATTTCTAAAATTATCTGCATTTTTAATTTAATTTCTCAATACATGGCTAGCATGTACTGCTGCTTCTGACATATTACAATATGACATAATACAGTAGCTAATTATGCTACTTAAGTAATAAGAATTTTTTCTTATTTTAATGCAATTTAGTGAAATGTAAAATGCTAATAATTAGCAGTTACTTAGAGCTAGTTAAAACTTAATGTTATATTCCTCAGAGTACTTTATTTTATTCTTTCAATCTGTACTGCACTGTAACAGATTGACACATTGTGCAGCCTAAATAATTTGAGTGCCAGGGTGAGTCAATAGCAATGTTTTGCAGAAAGCAATGCTAATAATGCTGTGAGAAATAGCTTAATATTATTGGTATTTTGTGCTTAGCTCAGATCCTCCATCCCTGTACCAGCAGACACTTTACTAAGACAATTAAATATCCATTCACTACTTCTGTTTTCCAGATAGACAACCA
Source organism: Acrocephalus scirpaceus scirpaceus (assembly GCA_910950805.1). Lineage (NCBI taxonomy): Eukaryota > Metazoa > Chordata > Aves > Passeriformes > Sylviidae > Acrocephalus > Acrocephalus scirpaceus. The sequence goes on from OU383780.1 coordinate 43,966,260, forward strand.
GAGGCTCAGACCTGAGGCAAGCATCTCCCACCCCAAAAATCACCCTGACAAAAGCATAAGGATTGCTGCTGTGCCAGGGGATGGCAAAGGTGTCTTCCTCTCCCTGTCCTTGAAAGTACAGGTAGACCTAGAGAAATGAGATGAGATGCACAGAGATCTGTTTGCGCCTTCCTCACTTCTCTTATTCACCTTCAGCTGTGCTGCTATTCCTAGACACAGGACCTAAATCTGAGCCACAGGCATTTACATGGCTTGATATTTTTATAGCAACAAAAATGAGTTTCCCCTTAGCCAAAAGTGGCTGGAATCCCAGGTCTGGAATTGTGCTGATGGGGTAATGTCTGGAAGGAAAAAAAAAGGAAATCTCAAACATGGAAACACTAAACGCTATGGCAACAAGAGAAGCAACAAATGGGGCTTAAAGACACAGGCTCAGCATTAATTTAAGCAGTGAGAGTTAGAGAGAGGGAAATACCAGATTTTATAATGCTCTGTTTTATCTAAAAGTGAGAAGATAGGATCCTATGCCCAACAGAAAAGTATATCTGCTAGAGGGAGACAGGCAGCATCCTGCTGCAGGCTGCTGGCTTTCATGAGAATCCCTTCTGGCCACTCAGCTGACATTACGTGTGACTTCTTCTCATATTATCCTTTTTTCCTGAGCCCTCTTTCCAGTCATGTGCTGTAAATACAAAGGAGGGAGCATATCTCTGTAATTTGTTAATCCAGTGATAGGTGTTGGCTGTGCTGCTGCTGTTGCCAAACCATCTGCTCTTGAGTCACGGAGAGATTCCTCCCTTCCCTGAAGAGCAGAGATTTTTCTCCAGTGACATCTGACTTGCTCTGTGCTAATTGACAACTCTGTTGAAAATGATGTATCTGTTCAGGATGTTCTGGGGTTTGTTCCAGTTTATTCTGGCCCTAGTGATGACACTTCACAGGTCTCCCTTCAACCCCTAAATCCCTGGCAAACAGCTATTTTCCATACATAAACCTCCTGAGTTCTATCCAGAGTGGCCCAAAGGAGGTTTCTCTTGTTTCTTTTATTTCCTTTGTGGATCTGAATCTCTAACCACCATGCCACAGTAGTTTCCAGTAAACATCTGGAGAGGAGAGACAAGAAAAAAGTAGTCTGAAATGGCTCAGTGAAAGGCGGGGGCTTTTGAAGTCGGGACAGAGGCTTTAGCTCAGCAGATTTGAATTTATTGTGTTTGCACTTCTGCCACAAAACTCCCTTGAGATCCTTGACAAGACATCCCCTTTCATTATGCCTTCAAGGTCTGAAGTGTCTATGTTAGAGAGACCATAACCCATCTGGGTAAGGATTTTCTCCCTGTACATGCAGAGCATCTGCCATAATGAGGCTTCATCTGGTGAAGCTACTTCCATATAATCACTGGGTGAACTTGTTGTGTAGAGTATTGCCAGGCTGTTCTCTTGCAGCACATTGCATTTCAAAGCTCAGCACCTGGATTTCCAGGCTCCTGTAGCTGCCATCTCCTAATGATGTATGTACAATAAGTTGGAAGTCATCTTTGTAAAAAAGGCATATTTCCTTATAAAAAAATGGATCAAGTTTAACTGGTTTTTAATTTAAAAAATGGCATCACAAGACGGTTTCTCAGCATTCAATGGCAATAACACCAGAATCTCAGGCAAGTGACTACATATCTGTTTCTTATTCAGCTGCTCTGAGCATCTCTTTCCCAGACTGTAATTTTCTCCTCCTGTAAGGTGATATTGCATTTCCCCACTGCCCTCGCCCTTACTACAAGGCCCTTGCTGTAAGACTGTCCCAGGCTGTGAGGATTCTTAAGGAGGAGACATATGGCCTGGGCATGTGCTGCTCTGAGGACAGGACAGGCTACTCCCACACACCAAGGCTGCTGTGAGCCACAGTGTGTGTGCTGTGAGCTGTGCCTGCGTGTGTGTACAAGAGGTTTGTGCAGCTCACTGCTCAGAGCACTGACTGCACTGCAGCACAGCAGTGACAGTCACAGCAAACCTGCCCTCTTCAGTGATGCTGTTTCTGTGTCCAGGCTGCTCAGGGTTTGGAGAAAACATGCCAGGCTGGCAAGAGGGGATGAAGAGTAGCACCAGCAGTAGAGGGAGAAGATGAAATTTCATGAGTGCTAATTCCTCCCTCAGAAGATCAGATTGAGGAAACAACTCTTACCTTCAGCATGTTTCCCAGGGCAGGCTAAACATGTGGGACAGGGACAAGACAGTGGTTATTTCTCTCCCATGATCTAGCATTTGATCTTAGACTAGTTCCTTCATTACTTGTTGTAAAAGTCCCCTTTTGCTATAATGATAGGATAAGAATGCCCTCCTTTGTGAGGTCTTTTGGAGGAAAACCATCATATCGAAGTTACAAATTATTAGTTTTATCAGCATCATAGCTATCTTCCTCTTGAATAAAGCCTCTCATTTGTACAAAAGACATCATTGTTGAGTATCTCTCCCTGGTGTCACACTGAAATATACCTGCTTTCATTGTACAGGAAGAAAGAGAGTTGTGTTCCTTCATTCAAGGACACAGTAAACTTTTCAATGTGTGTCCTGGCAAGGCATCATGAGGAGAGGGCAAAAGAGTAAATGAGAATAATGACAACCTTTTTCTTTGGCTTCTGTCTCAGTGGATTTCTGTTCCCTCAGCTTCAGCAATTTCCAAGTTGAAAAAAAAAAAAAGGCAGTTTATGTTTTTTATTATTACATCCAAATTTCCTCAGGACTGGTGCGCCAGATACCTTCCAGATAAAGGGATCCTTTTTGACCAGAGTTCTCAAATGTGTAACACTCATTCTATGCAATGTTGTGTTTCAGCTGAGCACATTACATGTAGCTTTGTTCAGGACCAGGGCTCTCGTGTTACCGCAGCTTTTAGAAGACAACACACTGCAGTTTTCACCCTCACCCACTGCATTTTGTGCACATGTGAACAGCTTCCATCTGTGATAAACTCTGGCTCAGTGCTGCTCAGGGAGCACTGGGGATCCCTGTGGCACCGTTTCCTGAGGCAGCCCTGGTACATTTTGCAGGGAGGAAGAACCCAAGATTTTTGAAATAACAGTGGGATCAGAGGTATTGTTGTTCAGAGGAACATCTTTTGAAGGCTGAAAGACTTTTGGTTTTCACTACATCAGCTGTGTGCCTCTTGCGTATGGAAAGCAGCCTACAGACCCAGAGCAGGAGAAATCAGAAGACTCTTAGAATTATAGGATTACTTAGGTTGTAAAAGATTGAGTCCAACATAAACCTACCAGTTATAATTTCATCACTGAGCCATGTCCCTAAGCACCTTGTCTACACACCTTTTAAATACCTCCATGGTGAACTTAACCACAGCTTTTCCCAGCTTTTGGAGATGATACCAAGGGAGGAACATGTAAGTCCATGTCTTTGCTTTGCATTTTTTTATCTATAAAGAACTCCTGAAAGTGTTTGCATTTTACAGATATTGTCAGAGAATTCAGCAGATACCTTGCACATGAAAAATTCAGATTTTGTCTCTACTCTTTTTCCTGATAAACCCTCTGGACAGCTTACGAACTAATAGGATTATGATATCTATGATAAAGGTGTGGCACAAATAACTTAGAAAAAAAGTGAATTATATCTTGACTGTTTAAAATTCTGGCTTTTGTTAGTACATGTTTAATGTACACTGCTATAGACAGCTGGAGGAAAAATATATCGGTTTGCTGAAGACTCATCTCAGTCTGCTCTGTACAGCCAGTAACACAGATATCCTTGCATTTCCACAAGGAAAAGCAGTTCTCATAAGTCTTGACCTTTCTGATGCTTGAAAGGTTAAGAACAAGAAGAGAATGGAGGTTTTTCAGGAGGGAAAAAATGTCCCACTTTTCAAGCCTTTTCTTATTTGTCTCTGAAAGGAACAAGGACAGCACAGAGTCACCCTGAATTTCCTTTTGCCATTTCTCCTTTCTACTTTTCCTTATATCTCAGCAAATGTCAGAAAGGAGCCTCAAGTCAAGGCAGAAGTTTCTGGCTGGAGAGTCACCAAGTCACAGGCAGCCCAGCAGTGAGTCTCACCCTCAGCCTTGAGAAGCTGACCTTGCAGCTCATTTTGGGCTTGAAATGCCTCAGAATGTTTAAAATAATGGAATAAAAACAAAACAGCAATTGCCCAGACAGCAGGGTTTCCTGGGAGCACTGGAAGTCCTGAACAGAGGCGCATCATCCAAACAGGCATTTCTACCAATTGTTTTGCTTCTCTTGTACAAAATAACACAAAGGGAGAGAGCTTTGTAAAATGTTGCCTTATGGTGTTTAACCAAGGGTAGCAAGTGGTCAGACATCTGCCTTACAGCCTGCAGAAATTGGCAGTATTGTGGAGAATTAAATCAGGGAATACAAGGAAGAGAGGATGCCTTCTGCTCTAACAGGCAAAATCCAGCAGATTTTATCCACATTTCTGTTAAAGAGTGGCACAGAAAACCCAAACACTTCATGTGGGTTTCTTAAGCCAAGCTTTTCACCTGAATTTGGTTTTTCCGAATTCCTCACTTGGCATCCAAAGATTTGACCACCAGAAGGATGGTCACTGACAGCAGGAATGGAAGCCAATGGGAATCTGCTCTTGTACTCTTAGAAGAAACAGCAGAATTTAAAAGCAAACAAAAGAAGAAACAACAACAACAACAAATTGTCTAAGCATCTAATTTTGGACCATGTTGACAAATACACTTGTGAATCTAATCTGTCAGCCCATCTGTCTCAGCCCCTCAAGTAAAAAATGAGATATAGTCATCATCTCCTTCCTCAGAGTTGTGAGAAAGCATTCATTATTGCTATGAGGCGTGAGAGTAGGATACTTACTTGAGTGTGTTAAGAAGAAAGATATTCACAGTCAACACTGCTAAATCTTCAATTGCCATAAAGTGTTTAATTCCTTTTGTATCTTCTTTCAGTCAAAATCCAGTCTGGAGATATATGGGGTTATCTCACAGAGATGCTACTATCAAGCACACTTGTTAAGGTACAGATTACTGTGATGTGGGGGGTTCAGTGTAAGGCCACGAATGCAAAGTTATACACATTTATGGCTGTGAGAGGATGTGGAAGGAAGCACAGTGCATGGGCAAGTGGTCAGAGAAGAATGGGAAATAACAACAGGTGCAATTCAGGGAAAGTTGATTAACCCATATTTTAATGAATAATAATTGGGATTTTGTCTGGACAGAAAAGAAATAAATGGATTTCAGGGAGAGGGATCAGACATGCCCGCTTGAGGCCTGTGGTAATCTGCCCAGCTAAACCCTCCTGTGGGTTAAATCTGAAGGGAAAGGCAAATGGACATGACTATCCCTGCCAGGTGGGCATGGGGAAAGGCTGAAATGAACTGCTGGGGGAAGGGCAGAGAGAAAGATCTGTAGGAGGGAGTCCCTCCCTAATGAATCTCAAATTAGTTTTCCTTCCATAGCTTCAGCTTTGCCTTTCATAAATTTTGAGACAATGTTATCTATATTGGCCCTCATGAAAAATGCTTTTATTTGTAATTTATTTTATTGTGGATTGGATTAAGAGTGATTTCAGGGTAACAAGGCACTTTTCACCCAAGGTCATGCCAGTTTATGAAGTGGGATGCTAGGACACTTCGCTGGGCTCCCTTGCTTCCAGCACATTCTCCATACTGTGCCCCAGAGGATCCATATAAACCAGGTCATAGAAAGAGGAAATAGCTCTTGTAATACCAGGTTCCACAGCTGGGAAAAACTGACAAGCTTCTGGGCTCATTTATGCTTGTGTGCTTGAAAGCTTCTCTGTTTTTCCCAGCTATATCACTTAGCCTGATCAATACTTTTCCTCCACCTGTGAATTATGCCATATCATTAGCCATGAAATTTTGATCATGTCTTTTCCTTCTATTACACAGGGATAAGAGGATGAGTTAAGAAAGAAAAAACAAAGGATAATGAAAAAACCAACACCTAATCCCTTATGCCAGAAATAACCACACTTCTGGAAACATCTGAAAACTTTTTAAACCTCACATTTGATAGGCCAGTTTAAACCAGATTATGATCTTGATATGATATTGCAGTTCATCTCCATTCAAGAAAGCATTTCAGGACCCATTCAATGATAAACATTATCCTCATGAAGATAAGCATCTCTCTGAGAAGTTTCTTGACTGTGTATGCTCCACCACAGGATGGGTTTGCCTGGTTTTCATGCAGCTGCCCAAACCAGCCAGCCCTCAGGTCATGACTGAGCCTCCCAGTGGTGCCCTCCCTTCCTGGCTGTATGACACCGGCTGTTTGTAGAGGTGCTAAGTTACCTCTTGAGAGCACTGCTGTGCCCAAATTGCCCCTATGGAAATGTTGCTCTGGCATCTTGGCTGCTGCCATCCTGTGGGATACAGGAGTAGGAGCCTCTCCTTCTGCCTTTTCTGCCTGGAGGGTGTTTGAGATCATGTTGTAAATTCCATGACAGAGAAAGTAAACCCTTTGGATATAAAACCTTGTGAAATAAATGATTTACTTAAATAAAAGCAAACATAAGAAAAAGTAGTGAACAAAGCAGAAAAAAAAGGTATCTCAGTTTTCTTTGACAGATATTTGAATTGAGCAATAAATAAAATTTACTTTGTTCTTTAGTCAGGTGTTTTTCTCTCTCTCTCTTTTCTTCCTTGTTGAAGAACAGATTGTTTTGACTACCTATTGCCACACATTAGGAGAAAGACCTTCTGCTGTGAAAACATTTCTTTGATCGTCTCACCTGCTAAGATTTCCTGTCCTTTGTGAATTCCTCAGTTTTATACAGCCCACCACCAACATCTGGTCCTTTTGTTTTGATGTTAAGCATGTTTCACTTCTCTCTTGCAGAGAAGCTGGAGAAACTCATGAACACTTGTTAGCCAGCCCTTCCTCCCAAACTGTTTCCCTTAGGCAGGCTGTCAGTAAGTCTGAATGAGTGGCACCTCTTTTTTTCTGGCAGACATTTGTTGAGAAGCCCTAATTTCCACAGCAGACAGCTCTGGACATCAGAGTTCATGCTTGGGACTGAAGCACTTGCTCCAAAGCAGGGTTTCTGCTTCCAGTAAAAGTACTCTTAGAGTGTGGTATGGCATTCACTGTCACACTGGCTCACCACCAATTTAGTTCTGTGCTTCAGAAATTAAAAGTTATTTTACACAACAGATAAATAGGTAATTTGCAATGCTAAAGAATATCTCCAATAGTGAGAATCTTCTTTTTGGTGACCAGTGACAGAACTTGAGGGAATGACACAAAGCTATATCATCAGAGGTTTAAGTTATTAATATTAAGATATTAGGAAAAGGTTTTTCACCCAGAAGGTGGTTGGGCACTGTGAGAGTTTCCCCAGGGAAGTGGTCACAGCACCAAGCCTGGCAGAGTTCAAGAAGCTTTGGGACAACACTCGGGCACAGAGTGTGTTTTTCTGTTTTAGGGCCAGGAGTTGAACTTTGGTGATCCTTGTGGATCCCTTCCAACTCAAGATATACTATGATTTAATAATTCTATGATTTAATGAATCTATGATTCTATGATTCTGTGATTCTATGATTCTATGAATAGTCTGTACCCAAGGCTGCACCAAATAACTGTCTGGCAATTAATACTGAGAACACCAATGCATAAATTTATGAAGAGTCAAAAGAGAGTGTAGAAATGGTAAATATCTTTCCTGGGAAACCCACTATATAGATATTAGTCTTCTATAAATACATCCCTTATTCTGTGGAGTTACAAAGAATGAAAGAAAGAGTGACACTTTCCTGTAAAGGCTGAAATTAGATGTTCATTGCCCGTGATCTCTAGGGAGATCGTATTTATTTTATTGAACATTTTACCAACACTGGGAAAATACTCTCTTTTCCTGAATATTTTCCCTTTGTCACATTGCCAAAGCCTTACAGAATGATGAATCATTCTTTACTGACAGTAGTGCTATTATTTCTCATTTGCAACGTCAGCAATATTTTTGGTGCAAGAATTTCAGACAGTTGATACTGATGTTGCAATGGGATCTAATGCCTGTGTATTTGAGCCTATGGGGAAGAAGGGCATGAAGACATATTGAAGAAAAAAAGATTTCTGTGGTAAAAGTAGGTGATGTTCACAATGATTGCTCATACCAATAGGGCTGCATGGGAAATCCACATCATAAATAATGGAACTGCACAGGTGAAAACAGAAGTTCAGCAGAAACCATCTGAGGCTGCAGCAGATGAGGACAGTGGCAGCTGTGGATCTCTGGGCTCAGAATAGTAAGGGGCATTTCAAGACAAAAAAAAAGCAGGAGAGTAAAGCAATGGGTAGAGGATGGGTGGTTATCATAGTTCAGACTTCCCTGCAGCCTCTTCTGAGGTGCCTTATAGAAGGACAGAAATAAACTTAAACAAACATTGCTCAGAAACAAAGTTTATGGGTCAAAACTGTCTGAGAGATAGGAAGAAAGAACAGGAAAATTAGCTAGATCCTGCTCTGGGCAGGCCAAAGAGCCGGTGGCTACAGTGGCAGCTGCATTCCAGCATGCCAGCAAGTATGGACAGAGGAGAACATGATCAAGAGAGTGATGCAATGCTTTGATCTAATCAGTGGAATGACCCTTGTGGGATACTCACCTCATCCCATTCACTGCATTTCAAATGGATATTGTGGAACTAAAGGATGGAGAGGAAAAAGGGACAGGCTGGGTAAAGAATACTAAACTTGTCTATTGGTGGCAATTAAAAAGTTGGTGAGCATTGTCTAAACAAAAAAATAGCAACCTGGTGAGTCAAGAAAATGTTAGAGAGGTATGATTTAACTGTTTGTCTTGGTTTTTTGGGAACCAAACAGTAATTTAATGAAAGAGAATGTAGGAAGCTCAAACCTGACTAGAGAAATTTTTCTTAGTGCAAAGTAAGTTAGATAAACAATCAATTCCACCATACATTTCTGGGAGCAAAACCTTAATACATTTAAAAGAAGAATTAAACATATATAGAGAGAGAGCAGGAGGTAAGAAGCATAATTACTGAAACAAAAACCCTTCAGGAGCTGAGTTGGCCTTTATTAGTAGAGAACAAGATAGCACTGTGAGCTAGAAAGGTTATCCCAATGAGTTTACTGGTTTTATCTGTTGAAGTAATAAGGAATTATCTGATCATTTCTGGAGGCAGAATGCTATACCAAGAGGATACTTAATCTTGTCTGGCCTGGCTGCATTTATGTGACAATATTCCAGCAGATCTATGAGCCCTAGGCCTGAAAAAAAGGGAAGGATTGAGGAGTGAGGCTTTTTGGCAAAGCAGTTTGTGGCCCAATAATGAAATAGCAGGGGATACTTCAGGTTAGTCCTGAAAGTGCACTGCAGGAGCCATCCAGTAATAGAAGTCATCCATTATCTCTTAGGCACAAATATTTTGAAAGGAAAATTTCTGCACAAGCTTGGAAAAGATGGCTGGCTCATCATTCTGATGAGATTTCCATAGAGAAGTTACAGTATTTGCAAGATTGCCAACTTTTAAGCAATCTTCTCTCAGCCAATTTCTTTCTTTCCCTCCCCGCACTACCAAACATTATTAGATCATATTATGAATGTATTGCCTGCCAAATTTCATATCTAGTTAATCACACTGAGCACTGTGACCTTATAAAGGAATCTTAAACTGATTAAAATCTTTACTCTGTGCCTACATACAGGGGAAAAAAAAGCCTCACTAACTTATTTTTGAGTACTGTTTATTAAGACATTTTGATGTATGTTTGCTTCTTCTTTTCGCCGTTGATAGGTCATACTTCAAAGAGAAAAGCTGTAAAAGAAAGCAGTGGGTTCACCTTAGTTATGATCACAGGGAGGAAGAGGATAATACCAAATACACTCCAGTTAGCAGGGAATACACAGATCTCTTTCAAATGCATCTTATTGTTCCATTTATTTGTTTACAGCAAGGTCCACATGGTTTATTTTGCTTGATAAAATTATAGAACACATAAAGCAGCTTTACTCTGCTAGAACAGCGAAGCAGGGCTGACGCCAAAGGCCAGATCCTGCCACCTTTCTGGCACGTGCACTTTGCAGAAGCAGAACAATACTGTGCTTCATGATGAATGACAACCCAAACCAGCACAATCTGCTTGGCTTTGGATCAAGTTTTCCTTTGATTAAAAATACATGAAAAGAAATCTAAAACAAATGTCAATGGCCAAGAGATTCCTCACCCAGAAAACAGTGACTGAATATAAACAATGGTATTATGGAGAGAACCAAATATATAGGAAAAGCTCCCCCACAATAGTCAATAATCTTGCAGCACAAACTAAAAAATCTGTACTGGATCCAAGACTGGCCCTTCTAAGGTCCTGCCTGAAGAGTTTAAACTATTTGAAGCAGCTTTTTCTGTGTAGAATTTTTTTGTAGAAAAAGCACACTTTCTCTTTTCTTGATTTTTTTTTTTTTTTTTTTTGTGCTATAGTGCGATAGGAGTTTGTGAAGGTGTCATACAGGAAGTTTAAATCTGTCATGAGGCATGTGCTCTCATTGTGGCTTCAAGACAGAGAAATAATAACAAAGATGGAGAAAGGTGGATTTTCAAGCAGGACCAAGTGCAGTGGAATAGACTATTCTTTTATTTTACTGCTCAAACTTGTAAGATCAACGCCCTGCTGGAGAAAACAAGAATTGCTATTATTTCTTTTTTACTCCTTTTTATTGCTCCTTTTCTAGGAAGAAATGTTCAAAGTAGTAAAAATCAATACACACTCTGTCAACTTGCACGCCACTGAATGCTAAAAGCCAAGGGGAGCAACAACAGTGTGGAAAAACCTTTTGCGTTTGTTTCAACTGAGTTTTTTCAATCTTTAAAGCAAACCAGAGGTGTTGATTTCTAATCCTGGAGGCTTCTACATAAATACTTGCTAAAAACTCTGATACACTTATTAACAATGTATGTTGAAGGATTTAGAACTTAGAAATTCCTGTCACTCTTCCAGTGTCTCTGAAGCAGTGTTCTGATGTTCTGCTGGTAATCCCAGAGACAAATCAGCTCTGATGGAATCTATTTATTTCTTGTACAAAGCAGGCAGCACACTGAAAAACGAGGGCCGAGGGCAGCAACTGCAGTACTGATAGCAATGCTTCACATCTCTGCAGCTAAGGGAAGCCCAGCCATCCCACAACTTGGGCAGAAAAATTTCCACGTCACCCTTGGCATTGTCACTTCTCCCAGCCTCAGTTATGGCTATCCACTGGTATTTTTAGGCTTCAAAAACTTAAAAAGAGTACTTTAGACCCATTGAATTCAATGCAACTACTGATGTAACCAAAGTTAGGCACTTTGTGCATAAGCATAACAAAGTTATGCTTAATTTACTTGGTCAGATCTTAAAATACCATTGCGATCAGCACTGTGTGGTATCTTACTGGATATTTTAAACAGACATCTTATGAGCTACACAAGATCTATTATTAATTTAAATAAACATTTTAGCTCACACTTTTTGTATACAGAGTATTTTTACTTGAGTAACATCTTGTAAGTCCTCTAAACCTCCCCAGTTCATATAGCTATGTAAGTAGCAGAGTGATGTCAAGATGCATTTTTCTGTGGTACTCAACACACAGAGGGGGATTTCCTGATACAAACATATCCTATACTTGCTGAGGATGAATTCATGAAAAGTGCCACAGTTGGTGATTTCACAGATGCAAATCACATTTTCCCCTAAGAATTATGCAAGGACAGTGGGTGGGAATTGTGCTTCAGAATTATGCACAGATTAAATACTGAGGGACAGTATCTAACAATGTACGGTCCGATTCATACCCCAACATCATTGTCTAAAAATAATAAAAGAAAAACTGGTAGGAACATCTTTCTAAGTTTTTAAGTGAAACAGCAGTTGTGATCTGGCACACCAGAGTTCAAAGATGACAAGGATGACATGGAGGATAACTATGGAAGCAGGACGACCAGGACTGTCAACTTGGCACATCAGTGCTTGGTAAGGACAAAAAAAGTGGATAAAATGTTATTTTTCAGCAACTTGCTTCTCAGCACTTGGTTTTGCAGTAGCTGAAGATGGTGATGACTTTTTTTTAATAAAAATTGATGACATGACTGCACACTGGTCTGGGATTTTGAACAGTATATATTTTTATAACATGAGATCAAATTTTGCAATCCCCTGGTGACCTTGTCCAACTGTTCTCAGAGCAGACTGCTGGCCTGAAAGATCTCAGCCACTTCATCTATTAGTCGGATTTCTTTCTGAATCATTATATATATTTCTTTTTATCATCTTTGTCATCTTATTTCACTCTCTCCCTTTTTGTCAAGGTCAGTCAAGTCAACCAAGGGAGAAGTACAAAAAACCTGAGAACTGATTAGTGTAAGATGGTGTTAAATGATGAATGGCAGAACTCCCAAAAGTTGCATCAGGAAAATAAATGCTGTGTTACTATACATTTCCTGATTATTTACCTGCATGACATGTAAAACAACTGCATAAAAGGTGAATGGTTTTGTTACTCCTTGTTATTAGAGTTTCACTGTTGTTCCCAGATAGATGTTTTCACAGAACCTTCCTAAGGACATTTTGGCAAATTTGACCTACAGGGACATAGAAAGTGAGCGTTAATTTCGGTTTTTATGAGGATCAATGAAAGGAGAAAAGGAGATGACAAAAAAGCAGTACTTCAGACTAAGCTCTAAATTTGTTAGACAGCACTGCTCAAGTCCTACATCACTCCATTATCTCCATTACCTAGCTGCAATACAGTTACAGCTTTTGTGAATTGTATTTCCAGAACTGCTATACTTTTACATTTACAGTTTGAAAAATCAGATATTGAGCACCTCTGAAAAGCTGACCTTCCAACAATTATTTCCCACATACATTTTTCTGACCTTTGTTTCATGCATACATTAATTTGACGAGACTTTATGCTACAGTTGACCTTCTGGATGGAATATGGTTAGGTTTCTGTCCCAAAGCCTCACTCTTTTCTTGGCTTCCATCCTGATTCACATGTACCCAAGACCATAAAACATAGTTCAACTTAAATAGAAACAAAAAAAAAAAATTCCTAATCTTCTGTATCTCTGATGTTGTGGTGATCAGTTTGAATTTGCTATACAGACTAAAAGTTTTATTCATAAACCTAAAAAAGCCTTATTTGTTAACCTTCAAACTAAAAATGTATATCAGAAGAATGACTGAATCTACAAGCTGTTAATTTCCACACAGGGAAATAAATAATTCCAGCCCTTTTTTATTATCCCCTTAAACAGTAATATCAGTGTCTGACTGATTGTTATGTAGAATTGACTACTGGCTAGTTTTAATTTCAAGCAAAATCTTCCACCTATTTCTTTTCTTACATGTTGCTATGGTGAAGATTATCACAGACTGCATACAAAAGTGAAACACAGAAACACAGAAGGATCACTGAAAAAACCATCCAGACAAAGACATGTAATAGTAACTGAAAAAAAGCATATTGCTTTGTAGGTGCCATTAAGCAGTCATATTTTTCTGGCCATATTTTGCTGCTGACCTGTCCAGAAATATATTTGGAATTGTAAACTTTAAACCGTTTCAATTTTCTTGACAAAATCTTTCTCACAAATACATTATCAAATACAAATGCTTTCTAACAAAGCATTGTCATTGTTTTTACATGTCCCATTAGGTCAAGGGCTGTATTGTGTGCTGGCACTGCAGCTCCTACCTCTTTTGGCCACTTTTATTCACATCCAGTTAGCTCTCCTGGACTGTAATGCTTCAGTCACAGGATTAACACCCCACAGAAAGATGGGAATATTTTGCAGAGCTCAGGCCAGAAAAAGCCAAACAAAGGGCCCTTATCTATAGGTGCCTGTGTGGGTAGGCTGCCACAATCCCAATGTAATTCATGAATACTGGATATTTGCCTTGCATATGTTCAGCAGAACTTGAAGCCCAAAGGGTGAAGTATACTCTTGATAATCCTGGGAACTTATAAAATGTTCCTCAGATATTCCAGTTAGTTTGAAATTTAGTTTAAAAGATTTATTTTAAAGGCAAACACCTTATAATCCCTCATCTAAAAGGACCCTCCCTATTGGAAAACAATGCTTCAAAGGGAGAAGCAAAATATTAGTGCTAATCTTTCATTAACCTCTCTTGCTGTTACTCCTAAAATGCCAGATTTGAGTTTCATCTGAACTTCATTTCCCCCTGAGATACAAATCCTTTCCACCCTCTCAATGGGTCCATTTTTTTTTATGATCTCTTTCCAGTGGTTTCTTCATATATTGAGTAGGATGGGTATTATAGGGCAGTCACTAAAGTTCAAGATCTAATTCCAACAACCTTCCTGGGAGCATGTTTGAGTCCAGATGATTCAAACTCTTTCTTTGGCAGAAGACTCCTCTAGTTAAGTGGGAATATTGCCCATAAAAAAAAAATGGGCTCCAAATGTTCTTGTAAGAAGGAAGTCCTGTGCAGGCATCTAATCTGTAGTAGCAGAAGTGAATAACATTAAAAATCACAGATTTCCTCCTAGCAGAACCTCTGGAGCTTTGGACAATGATCAAGAACATTTGGGACAGAATCGTCTGAGCAGATGTCACAAAAGCAGAATTTTTTCTGGCAATGTTCCAGTAACAGAAATAAGAGATTTCCATAGTTTGGGGGCAAATAAAAAGTTCACCGAAATTTTAAAGACTGAAAAGAAATAATTTTTATTTCAAATCCAAACTGAATTTATTCAGAACTATATATCCATCCTTAATTATTCTTCACTGTCCTCTCAAGCAGGACAGTCCAGAGGTACAAGTACCAAATAGGATGAAGTTTCTGCGTTACACTCTGGACCTCCCAATATATTCAGGATATGCCTCAGCTCATATCCCTGCATGTCACTTTTCCCCAGTATAAAATAATGGCATCCTTTCTGTTATTGCAGGCTGGACCACAGACTGTTTTTCAGATTTTATGGCAAATTATTAGAAACATGAGCTAGTGGTATTAATTGCACATTAATTATTCACTCAGTGGTCAGTTATTAATTATTAAAGGTCTTGTTTTACTCTAGGTTGAAATGGATTGCTAGGTACTTGGAAGTTATTATTAATACTCGATAACTCTATCAGTTTTTGCAGCACTCTGTTTTACAATTCAGTTTCAGTGGAATGTACTCTCCAAACCTTTACATTCAACAGTAAGGCAGATACAAACATTGAAGCCAAATGCTACAGTGAGATTCCTCAGCAGCACAGACACATGGTTAAGAGCTTTTAGCTTTCTTTCATGGGGGATTACACACAACCTGAAATATTTGGCTGGTGCACTGTGCTTGGTCCCTGCCTCTTAATAGGAATGCAAGAAGTGCATTCAGGAGCACTGTGTAAGTTGCCCAGAGTCATTCCTGGGACTAAAGCTACAACCCAACAGACAACCCGTGTAAATAGGCCACATGCAAACTTGTGGGCTCATGACTCAATTCTCTTGTTTGGCTGCTGAGCCATTCTCTAAGGAGACAGTGGATCCAGCAACTAAACCAATTTTGCAAGGTGCCAAGTTAAGTTAAGCACTGTAGAGTAATGCTGAGTGTGGTTATATCTTCTGGTGGCATAATTACATTCCCTTAGAGACAAAAAATGGAAAAAAGATGTCATAAATCTACCAGTTAACCCTTTAGTTCACACCTCCTTAGTACAGAAGGACCACTTTTCCACCCTAAAATAGATGGTGTCCCTGCAGAGCTGATTCTTCCAAAGACACAACTTCATCTACTCCTTTTCTACCTGCTGAATTTGTCACAGGAATTGACTTGAATAGTTGTGGCCCTTGTGGATATATTTTCCCCAGTGGTTCTGGCCTTTATGAAACCAAGTACTAAGTTCTCTATGTCTGGCCTTAAAACTCTGTTTCCCTATGTCTAACCTCATTCAGTGCTCTGTGATTTCCATTCACTTTACACACCAAACCCGGATTTTGGCTTACATCCCCATGAGCCTCCCCCTCAGAGATATCTAAGCCTCAGACATCTGTAGATCTCAGACAACTTGCAGTCCAAAAAGGTCTTACTAGCTTAAATAATTTAATTGCTTACTGGAAAGAATGGCTAGGAAATAAACTAATCATGATTCCACAGGCTTTAAAACAGCTTAGTATTTCTTTGTGAAGATGTAAGAGCTTCCCATTTTCAATGTTTTCATTTACTCTTGGGGGCTTCATTTTTTTTTTTTCTTGTTTTTTTTCCTCCTGCCACTGACCAGCAATGGCTTGTTAGAGGAACCCAAAGCTGGAATAAGAAAGGAGTTTAGAGCATGTATATGAATAATCAAAAAGGAGCAAGGGACCACCAAGGCAGAGTTTCAGGACCCTGGGGCAAGATATGTCCATCAAGGGCTCCAGGAGAATGTAGTAACTGAGCCATAATAAGGCCCAGTGGGACTTAGAGAGCTTTGCTGACCTCCTCCTGAGCTGCAAAGAACCCAGGGCAGCAGCCAGGCTGGCTCAGCAAGGATTATGCACCATAATGGTTAAAATCTTGGCACCCATCTCAGGTCTTCTTCTATTGGTATTCTCAATGATAGGTTTGTATCAGTGTTAAGAGATTTGAAAAAAACTACCTTGGTAGTGTTTTAGATGGAAGGTGCACAAGCCCTGAAAAGACTGTTCGCAATGTAAAGTCAAGAGGTTGGCAGACAGACAAGCCTAAACTAGAGAGATGTCTGGTGAAAGGAATTCACCCCATGAAAAACCACCTGAAGGTGTAGGGGATTTCGCACTGCACTGAACTACTCAAGGCTTCCACTGGCAGAGGCTTTCTAATTTTTGAGGCTGCTCAACAAGCCTGAGTTTTGCAAACTGTTGTGGGTATTTGTTATAGCTTTTTGGGTTACTTGATTTCCTACTCCAAAGCAAATGCCAATTTTTCATTTTTTCCTCCTCATAATATATGTAAATTTTGAATTCTTGCTATAGAAATCAAATTGAGAAAGTCTGATTTAAAGGTAAAAAAATATGTCCTTTGGAAAGTATTAAAAAAATGTTCAAGAAAAATTTTAGAGAAAATTAAGTATGCTGCTATGAAATATGGGTTGAAGATCAGAAAAAAGTCAGTAGCATGTGCTAATAGAAAAGGCAAAACAAAATATGACACAAAGATAAAATCCAAACCAAATTATCTCCTTTGTTTGGATTAAACATTTCCTCAATATCAACATGTTCCGACAAAACATTTCAATTTTGCCAAAATTTCATTTCCTGGCAGAAATGGTCAGTAAAAAGGCTTTGACTAGCACAAGTACATGTATGCCAAGTGATTCCTTTTGTGTGTTGTGGTTTTCATCCACTGTGGAGTGAACTTTTAGTGAGCCTCAATCATTCATCTGCCCCACCATAAAAATGCACAGCTATTTTAAGCACGTCGAAAAGTGAACCATGTCACTTGGCCAGGCTGCCCAATCGCGGAAGTGTGGGACAGGAATCCCCCTCTGCACCCACCCCACACCCAGCCTTGCCACCCCCCGGGGTGCATCAGCCCCCACAAGCCCAGCGGGAGCAAGGACAAAGTGCCTCCTTCTGGAGATGTCTGTAACTTCAGCTCACCCGCAGCAACCGGGATGGTTCATATAGAGAGATATCTGCATTCCTCTTTCTCTCCGCTTTAAAACGTCTTTCTTTACATAAGGAAAGCTGCTCTCTCTGTTCTGAGCACTGAGCCAATAAAGCCATCACAAAAGGGATCTGTTGCCAGAGTCCAGAAAGGGTTAAGGCAGAAGTTGGAGAGGTTTGGGGTGACGTGTGCTTCTGGACGCCTGAAAAGTCTCTTGAAGGTAGTTCCCCTCTGGTGAGGATGGGAGCGTGCTGAGGTCTGAAATCCGAGATCCCTCGCAGCCTGGAGCTGATGAGGTCCCAGTAAAAGTTGTTTGCCTGCTTTCCCTTCCCGAGCAGTCACACCGCTGCACTGGCCTGGGCAGTATGGAGCGAGCACCCTGGACACTTGTTGGACTCACTCTTCTCCAGCTCCTGCTCATCTCCTGCTTGCCAAGAGGTACTGTAAGAGAGCGTGTGTGTTCCCAGCATGGTCGAATGAGTCCCTTTCCTTCAGTGTGGTCAAAGGGGTTTGATCTCATGTGCTGTCATGGGAAGCAGGGAGATCTGCAGGGATACCAATAATAGAAAGAAGGGGCTCTGCTTTATGTACTTTTTTTCTTGTCAGCATGGAGTGTGTGTGTGTGTAGGTTTACCCAGGAATGATTTTCAGGCAAACTTAATAGCCTTAAAGAGAAACAACTGGCTGAATTTGTTTGCCAATGGCCATTAAGAAAAAGGTATGAAATCACTTTGCTTATTACTCCTTTTATTTTCTCAACACTCAGTGCTACGGAAATGATGATAAAAAGAGGCATTTAAGTCTCTGAATTGTAAAGCGTAATTTGTTTAGTTTGGCAAGACAGAGATTTTCCTCTCCAGCCCCAACACCAAGAATGAAGGCAAGGGAGAAAAAAGTAAAGGAAAAAAAGAAAACAAAACCCACACATTGTTTCCAATCTGGGATTTAGTTCTGGCAATATTATTCTTTCGAAGGGGAAGCCTTGTTAAAGCAGAACGATCTTTTTTATACTCAAGCCCCATCCCAGTTTCTGCTGAACCAGCATGCATTATCTTGATAAGGCTGAGCAAAAAGCATTTACTGTTGAGTGCAAATTTGCTGTAGTTATGGCCACGAACCTGGGCTGTTTACACCTGGAGGTGTCCAGACCTGCTTGCAGCAGTCAGCTGTCAGCATCACAGGCTGCTTGCTTGGGAGCTGCAGCCCTAAGGACTGGGAGGTGAGGTGCCCTCAAGTCACCCACCCTTGAAGCTGCTGCATATTTCAGCACTGCTAACTCCTCTTACCAGGGGAGCTGTCAGATCTACAGGCACACAGATCTCAATGACTAAAGAATTGGTCTCAAGGATGGTGGTTCAGACAGCTCTCAACAGGGGCTGCAGCAGAGGGTCTGCCTCTGCAGTGCCCTCCCCTGCTGACCCCTCAGGACACAGGTGATGACCAGGGTCATCTCCCCACCAGGCTGGCCACCAGCACCTGCAGCAATCCTAGGAGGCTGGCCTCCTGCCAAAGCCTCCCCTGGGTGACAAGCACAGAGAGCTTCTCCACACCTCTGTGCCACATGCACTATCTTGTCCCTGCAGTGGCCTGTTCCTCAGACATGTGCCGCTGTCCAGGCAAGGTGGCTCCATGGCATGTGCCATGTGCTGGAGTGGCACAGAGCTAGCCTTTCCAGTGGCAGAGCATCCCTGGGCTCAGGCTGCGGCTGTCAGGCAGCTGGGTGGGCATAAACCCCTCCTGCTGCAGGGGCAGCACATCTCTCTCATGGCAAGAATCTGATCCGCAGAGTAATCTAGCGCTGAGTCCCCTCAGCAGCAGTGACACGGGGGAGGCAGGAGGAAGGACACCAATGGCCAGTGGGACCTGCAGTGGCTTTGGAGGGAGGGTGCTGGCTCCCCCAACACCCATGCTCACACACCAGGTGCAGTGTGTGACACATGCGGGACACATGGATGTCAGCTGTCCCCCTTGCCCCCTGCCCTTCCTTGCCGTGCCTCCCCTGCCCTGCGCTGGTGTGGAGCAGCTGGTGGCACTGGCTTGGCACACGGCTGGCAGCATGAGGGGGCCAGGAGCTCCCCTCCAGCCACAGCAGGAGGGGCTCTCAGAGACAGGGGAGCGACTCAGAAGTGCAGTGGCCTTAACATGTCAGGGCAGGTTGGATAAGAGCATTTTGACTCCTCCCCACAGATGTATCCAATTTTTATCCATATTTATCACACCCAGTTGCACAGGGCCTGCCTCGAGAGCTGGGGGCAAGAATCAGGGCGGTCTGGGAATTTATTTTTTGGAATAAACTTGGAGTGCAAGTGACTCATGTTTCCTTAAAAATATATGTGTGTTTTTGTGTGTTTCTGCCTATCTAAACCCTTCCCAACCTCTCGTCCCCTCCCCCTCCAGCCTCTGTCTAGAGAAGTGAAGGCCAGATGCACTCAGACACATCCAGATGCATTCAATCTTAGCAAACGGGTTACTTCAGTTCACATGTTTAGGTTCCTAGCATGGACAAAGGGAAAGATACTTGTTTTTTATTTTGGAAAAAAAAGCATGGGGTTACTCACTTTTGACCTCGAGGCCTCTTCAAGTAGCTCCCATGAGTCCCTGCAAGCCTGCCAATGCCCAGGATTTTTCTCTCCACTGAAGGAGACCTGAAGGACCCCTGACCACCACGGGACGATGCAGTTGTCAGCAGCAGGACCTCCCTTGGGCATGTGGATGTCCCTGTCCCTCCTGAAAGAACAGGGACATGGTGAGGGGCAAACTGCAAGGAAGGCCACAGGGCAAGGAGGCAAGCCATCAACAGGGACAGAGGTCTGGCAGACTGAGGGAATCTTCAGTCCTTGGTTAGGGCTGGACTAGACAGTAGTAGTATTTAGCTGTAAGGACTAAAATTTGAGGAGGGTTGCTACTGTCTGTGTGGACTGTTTCTATCTGGACAACATTAAGGGCAAGTTAACTTGTCATCATGTTGCAGGTTTCACACCATTAGGAGAGGCAAGTCCTCAAGACAGGTCCAGCACCACTCCTCTATGTTTAGGAAACAAGCACATTCTCATGTTATGTGGTCATGAATTTCAATACTGCAGCTGCTTCTTCTCCACAGATTTCCAAACATTCTCCCCTATTGCAGAAGTCTAACATCATCAACGCTGTCATGTACTCAAAAGTTCTACATTTATGACCTGTTCCTGTTTCTTGTCTTGTAACACAGAGAAAACAAATTCTCTTCCTGATCATACTAGTATAATTTTTCTGCCCAGAATAAGATCCTCTGTCCCAGAAAGAATTGAGTCTTGAAGGGTAATGTGGCAACCTCTGAAGAGCCTTAATCTGGCTATTTCTTCCTGCTACAGCTTTTCTCAAATGAAGCCACAAGGCCAAAGTGACAATAATAAGATCACAAATGCCAGGTCATAAATACTGAGGAGAAACTAAAGGAGAGAGGTATTTAAAAAAGAAAGTTGAATTAGTGTGCATTTATTAAGTGGACAGATTCCACATAGTATTGTAGATTTCCTCCTGTATTCTCCCATTGGCTTTGATTTTTTAAAAATAGAAATCCTTTCTTTTTGCCTCTCCCCACTTGCCACTGTGTGAAAGCATACGCTACTGGCAGAAAAGGATGCTAACTGACTCTGTAGAAGCAGCAGTCTAATTATTCAGCAAAGGTCTGTGACCATAAAGTAAGCACACTGAGTAAAACTAAAACAGGGATGCATTTTAGCTCCTCTTTTAATTAGACCAGCTGCTGAAAAGAGTAATAGGTACATAATTTCTAAAGAGAAGCAAGTGGTTTTAGAGACAGCACTATCCCTTTCATCCTCTTTGCACACAGAGGGATGTAATTTGCACGGTAGTTTATCTTAGGCAAAAAGGTTAACAATAAAGACCTGCACTTTCCTTTATTATTAAGGGCTTGGGGTACATCATTTTCCAAGAGCCCCAGTAAAAGTCTCCTAAAGGGAACATCCCTCTTTCCTTCCAAGGTATCTTCCTCTTGGCCTCACTGAAATCAAATGGAGAATTTTACTATTCATCACAATGGAGCCAATAGTTTCAGCCAGTGTTGCACTGAGAGCATTTCCTGTTGACATAAAGAAAATGTAAACTGCTACTAAGTTTCATCTCTGTTGAAGCTGTCTTTTCTTTAATGAGAAGTTAAAGAATCCTTTCAGATTAGAGAATCCTTTCAGAATTATTACATGGCCAAATATTCCCTACTAACAGCTTTAAGAAATTGCTCCTTCAAATTCAACTGCTTGTTTCTTCAGTGGAAGACAGTAGTTGTTCTTAAGCAGCATGCTTAAAAATTAAGATGAAATCAAATACAAAGGGGCATATTCTCATCTGTGGAACACGAACTGGTTAAATAATCACTTCGAAAAAGTCATCCTCTATGGACTCATATTCTAGAGATGTATCTATCTGTATCTGGTCTTACACTGCACTGTACTGCAAAGGGCACTTTTCAAAGCAATTTGAAGTAATATTTCTTTGAGCTTAAGTAGTGTTTATCAGTGTACTGATGGATAAATTGAGGCATGGAAGGAAAACACTTGCAGGATAACAGAATGGACTTGTAGCATAGGAAGTTCCCTCCAAGGACGGATACAGCAAACTGGTTTTTTGCTCAATCAGTTGTCTGATCCCTCCACATGGCAGCTACTGTCAGCACAAATACAGCAATGAGAATGGGAAGTCAGGGAGAGGAGGGAGAAAAATGTCCCATCTCAGCAGCAGCACAGGCTTATATCAGCTTAAACTGACTGTATTCTTTTAAAAAATCCTCATTTTTCCAAAGAAGTGGAAGACACAAGAGATAATTGGTATAATTGGGCTTGCTTCAATTCACTTTAGTTCTTAGCTACAGTTTTCCCAGCTCTCAGATCTTCAGAGTAGAAATCCCTTTCCATCTAGTTAGGTATCTATGATATACAAATTCACTATGGCAAAAGATTAGTCAGCTGAAGCTGACATTTTACCATGATGAGTGGCCTGACCCACCCCTGAGGCAAACAATGTGCTTGTGAATCTGTTCCTGAATCCCCAAAGCTTTAAGCCTGATCTCAGCCCTGGGGATGAGGGGAGGCAGCAGCATCACTGACGTGATTTGTTGTTGGATTGACACTGCCAACAAGGAGGACATTGTCTGGGAGCATCGCCTCCAACTGGTGTCTTACAAAATCCATCACTGACAGCCTCTAGGATCTGACATGCTGTAGGGATTAGGAGGTCTTGCTAGCTGCAGATGTAGGTAGCAAGCACGAATGTGCTGCCATCTGAACCTGAAAATGTTGATCTCCCACCTCACAGTCATGCTCAGGCTGGACCCAAAGCATCAGGTGAAGTGTTGTGTTGGGCTGTGCCAGGCTCCTGAGCCAAGGTCTTCCCTCCAGCACACGCCCTGGATGTTTGCGTGCTTTCCCAACACAGACATTTCTAGCTTGGTTTCCATGGTCTTGAGCTGCTTCCATGTGAGCTGTTTATGCCTGGATTTAATGGGCTTTTCTTCCATCATTAAAATCTCATAAATTAATCCACTGTTTATTTGCCTGTCCAGAGTCTTGTTTGTTCATTGCAGCTAAATATTTTGCATGGGTTGTCAAGCAGCTTCTTCCGGCTTGTCCCAAAATCAAAGACACAGTCACTGCCTGCAAGCCAGACTGCCTGCTTTGGAAGATTATCAAAGTAAAGCTCACAAAACACCCCACAATTATCTCTGCTACAGCTGGCTGAGGCCTTGCTTTCAGTATTTTACTCAGTCAATAAATCTTCCCCCACTTTTCTCTGCCTCATTCTCTTCTGGTTTTGGGTAATAATGGCCAAGTGTGTGTGGGAGCTGCCAGTGGTTGCCCATCCCCAAACACACAAGGGGGAGCAGGGTTATGCCTCTGCCTCCCTGAAGCACAGGCTGAGCTCAGCCATACAAACAAACATTGATTACACACATAAGTGACTCTGCATATCCCTCTTAAACTTCTGAGGCAAAGGTTTTATTTGCCTTTTTTCAGTAGCCCAGAGATAAAACAAAAGGGATACTGCTATTCTTAAAGGGATGCATAAACTCTTCAATCATATTTCTGTAAAGAAAAGCTTCTACAGAACCTCAAAATAATAGGTTCCATGATTTCTGTGAAGAAAATCCTAGAAGGGCCACTTAAAAAATCTCAAATCCACATATTTCCCTGTCAAGGCTACATAAATTGCCCAAACTGCAGAAACTGAGAACATGAAAGGGAATTAAATTGTCAGTAAATCAAAAGACAGTTTATTTTCATTGTCTAAGTTGAGACAAAAGAAGTGAGCAAACAGCATTTCTAGGTGGCAGCAGATACATTTTTACAATTTTTTAAGGGCCAAGGTCTGCTGCTGCCTTCTTAACATTAAATACTACCTCAAGGTCAACTTATTCTACAAATACACACATTTGATCCACCAAGAACAAGCATGGCCTCTGCTTTTTGGCTCTGTTGTGTACATGAGCTCTACATACAAAAAAATATGCATATGCACACATTCACACTCTCTACCTACATACAAATACATGTGTAATATTTTAGGGAAGAATAGCGTAATTTAGGTTAAAAGGGACCTCTGGATGTCACATGGTCCAGCCCATCTCTTGGTGCTAACTTGAAAGTTGTATTGCTCACAGCCTTCTCTTGCCAGGATTTGACGGAGACATTCCTTTGTCACCTTCATGTAACTTTGCCTGTGAATATTTGGATCATTTTACAGACAAAAATTTCTCTTGGATAATATATTCACTGCATTAACAGGCTTTAGCAATCTTGAGATAAATTAAATTTCTATCTTGAGTTAGAAGAAACGAGAATTTGAAGGACGCTTTACAAAAGCTCTGAGTGTTGGGTACTTATTTATTAGTCAGACTTTAGAGAGTAGTGCTTCAGGAGGAGTAAGACCCTCACCCCATACACCAGAGACACAGCTATTGTCTGTCTTGTATGGTGAGATGTATCAAACTGAGTGTCAGTTCTATGGAGATAATTAGACATGTGTAATTAATTTTCTCTGGAATCTGAATCAGATACAATTCGTAGATAAAAGGCTTAATTAAAAGGGAATAATAGCCATAGGTTAAGAAGCCCCAGCTTGGCCAGGTTGATTGACTGCCATTCTGGAAATTATAAGGCATGAGTTTGATTCCCGACTCTACAATTGTTTTTCCCTGGGACCTTGAACAAAGTCACTTCATCTCCCCTGTGCTTCATTTTCCCATCTGGAAAGAGAACTTTGTAAAGCATGTCAAGATATTCAGGCAAAAGGCAAAAACTGCTGAACACTAAGATTATTTCAATGCAAGATTCCACGACTGGAATAAGAAACTACAGAACCTTATTGGATGACAGGAACAGCTTTTTCTTTTTGGAACGATTATAGGGGCAGAGAGGGGGGATGAAAAGGTTTCAGCACAAACAGCAGCCCCATTCCTAAACTTAAAGTGGCAGCGGACTCTCCCTGGTCGGTACACCAAGCACAAGGGAAAGGCTCAGTTCTAAGGAGCACAAAGGGCTGCATTTCATTTCCCAGCTAAAGGGGAAAAAAAAAAAAAAGAAGAAACAATTTGGTGGTCTTTTTTTATGGAGTCAGTAAAAATCATTAGGGGAGAAGATAAGCTTCCGGGAACCAGGCTTCATGAGGTCATGGAGAGTCAAGTGAGACAGAGCAGCAAGGCTCAGTGGTAGGGAGCTCCAGCAGGCACAGTAATTAGGTTATCAGCGACAATGAAACAAAAAAAAAGTTGTGTGAGAAGGGAACCAGGTATAGGCATAGACGGGAGAGTTTCACCTTAGAGATGTACGGCTTTTTTCATGACAAGGCAACCCTGTTACTCAGAGTTTAATACACAAGGAAAAAGGTTGTTACCTAACCACAAAAAAAAAAAAAAAAAAAAAAAAAGAGGCTAGAAGGAAAAGACAGCTAGTCTCATTAAGTTTCCTTCATGTCTCGTCTTTCTAGTCTGCTCTCTCTTTTTACTATCAAACTCCATGAAAGCAGTCATCAGGGCTGTCAGTTGGTTAGAAGGCATGCTGACAGCTTTGTGCACTCCTTAGATCTCTCTTTGTAGAATTTAGACAGCACACTGGTGGGGAAAGACAGGATCTGCACTTACTGTGGCAGTCCTGAGTCACAGTCTGAGGTTGTTTCTTAAAAGGGTACTTCCAGCATAGCTTAGATATCATATGAGGTTATGCTAAATAATAGAAAGATGTTACCCATATTAGAAATGCCAGGTGAAATGAACCTTTAGAACTAGCAAAAAACCTTGTTTCCTTTGGTAGTGAAGTCGAATGTAACGACATGTGCATCTGGGTGAAAATATGGAGTGAAACCAGCTAAAATCCAACTTTGAAAGTGGCCTTTCCTGGTGGGCCCCCTAGTTTTCAAGAATAGCAAAATCACAAGCAGAAATACAACCAAAACGTGCTATCAAAGTTTAAATAATCTATACTATATGTGATGCTTTGAATCAGTCCTGCAATCTGAAGAAACTTTCTCATGTGATGTCATCCTCTGTGGTTTTCTAAAGCTATTTTTCTCACCACAGAAGTGGGAAGGCCTTGCCGAGAAAGCAAATGTATTCCTTCTCTCCAGTCTGTTTGCTTCCTCTGGCTGGCACTGCAAAACTCCTGCATGTTCTTTAGACGTGCAAACCATGTTGACATTTCAGGTGCATGTTACTGCATAGTTTGGGTTTTTCTGGGCTGAAGACCTTGCCAGCCTCATGCCACCCATGATCTGACAAATTACTGGATAATAGATCCTACCAGTCCTCATCAGATAATGGATTATTTCTGTGTGTCCTCCTCTCTGTTCTCTGCAGAGTACACAGTGATCAATGAAAACTGCCCAGGAGCTGAGTGGAATATTATGTGTCGGGAATGCTGTGAATATGACCAAATCGAGTGCATCTGCCCAGGACAGAAAGAAAGAGTGGGCTACACCATTCCCTGCTGCAGGAATGAGGAGAACGAGTGTGACTCCTGTTTAATCCACCCAGGTATGTTTTTGGCTGTGTTGTGTTCACACTAAATCTTTGGCCAAGGCATCATGGCAGATGATGGGCAGGGCAGTGGTGAGCAAGCACATCTCACTGAGGCATGGGATTGTCCTGCATTTCCTCCTGAACTTCATGGGCCACTCAGCTGACAACAGCAAGACACTTGGAAAGGTTTCCCCAAAGCAGGTAGCATCACTGGCCAAAAAACCCCAACACTTCTTACTAGCAGTGTTGTCCTCAGGATGTCTTGGGCAGGCTTGGATGCTGTCAAAGGGTGACATTATAGCTGGCCTCACACCAGGGGTCTTTTGGTGGTACTCTTGATTGATTTGCATCCCCAAAGCAGGAAAGAAGAGACAGCTTGGAAGTCCCACAAGCAAGAAGGAAAAAAAAAAAGTGAAAGGTGAGAGGAGGACAGAGCAGGAGGAGCAGGAGGACCAGTTTAAAAGTCATCAGAATCATTTAGGCTGGGCCCAAGTGGCATCAGCACATATATTCAGACTCCTGAGAGAGGCATTTACAGTTGGAGAAATGAGATTTAGAGGTTTGGGCAAGTCAGACAGGGAGTTTGGTTCCAAATCTCAGTCAGAGCTGCCTAGGGCGTGGAGGCTGAGTATGGTTCCCAGTGGGAAAGCTGTCAGCACCTCTGCAGTCATTAATGTCATTGGCATTTTCTGTGGAAAAGACAGAGAGGCTGCTCCTCTTCCTGCAGGACAATCCACCTTGGCTTTCATCTAACACAGTGGCTCTCTTTTTAGGCTGTACCATCTTTGAGAACTGCAAGTCCTGTCGCAATGGCTCCTGGGGAGGGACACTTGATGACTTCTACATCAAGGGAATCTACTGTGCAGAGTGCAGAGCTGGCTGGTACGGAGGGGACTGCATGAGTAAGTGTCCTACACGGGCAGGGAGGGATGCCAGGGACAGGGAGTGGTGGGACAAAGCCAGGGCCATGTTGGGCCTTTCCAGCTATTCCTGTACAGTGACTTTTGCAAAGGGCACAAGCAGGAGAAGGCAAACACAGCCAGGCAGTAAGCAGATCTACAACCAGGAAAAAACTTCTCTCCCAGTGCTTTTCTGAGAGCAATTGGACTGGGCCTTATGTCATGGTGGGTTGGAACCCTACTAATTGTCTGTTTGGGTTTGGTTTATTTTGAAACTTTAACTACCGTGACTCCGGAAATCTTCTGTAATCTGCATTTCTTGGACACACGTCATCATAGCCCCAGAGCATGCACATATTCTTTTCCAAGGGCAACAGCTTTATCAAAGAGCTTACCCTCTGTCCTCCTTCAACCCCTGCCACCCCAAGGATATCCCAGTGTTTCTTTCCTCTACCAACACATCATCAACACGCTTCAAGGCGCCTCTAGAAAACACTGTCTTGCAACTTCTGATTATGTCACAACAATGAGTGTTTCAGGCCCTGAAACACTCAGTAGTGATATCTAAAGGTTTTGTTCCCGACAGTGTAAAAAAGCTCCTCCTGCTTTTTAGTTTTGCTGTTCTTAATCCCAAGCCTGTCTTTCAATAATGAATTCGATCAACTAAATGTATAGTGTTTAAGACTGGTATTTCCGTCACCAATTTCCCACCAGTGAAGGTTTAGCTCTTTTTCAATTTTTTATTGACTATCTCTTTGTTCATATTTCACTGGAAGGGATAAAAGCAGAGTCTGTTTTCCCTACTCTCTTCAATCCATTGTGCTACATACCTTAGTACCCTCTTAGTCATCGATTTTAAAGCAACAATCTAACTTGCTTTCACAACACTGCCCATGACCATTCAGGAGGTGAAAGCAAATAAAATAAAATCATTACTTCAAACAGCAGAATGTAGGGAGTCAACATGTTTCAGCAACAGAGCTAACTGAACCTGGAGGCTTTGGAAGTTGGCCAACTGAGTCCCTTGCCATTTTACAGTGTGATTTCTGAGAACACTTTGAAGTCCCATTTTCTCTAGGTCCATGCTAGAGCTTCTCTGGAATTTTCTTTAAAAGCAGAGCCAAGAAACTCATTAACTCATCCAATTTTTCCTCCTTCTGCCTGAATATATTGGTTGCCTACAGTATATTTCAGTTTATTCTTCCCACTTGCATTGAAGAAAACACACCTTCACACAGAGGTCTATTAGGATATTTTTGCCGTGCTGAAATTTTGGACAGCTTTGTCTTATAGTGTTTTTCTTACTACTTGCTTTTTTTAAGGGAAGCAGTGTGACACTGAGGCTGTGGTCTCTCTCACGTGGTTCTCTGGTACTTGAGAGGTAAGGTAGGAAGCTTAGATAGGGCTGTTGCCTCTTCCACTCTTGAAGTGGGGACACAGAGGATAGTCGTGACCCCAGCACATCCTGAACTCCCCTTTTGTGGCTCTCATGGCTATCTCAACTTTGGCCTTGATGGTAGGCTCAGGCATGCAGAGAACTGCATGTCTGGAAAGCAGCCTATAACCATGATGGGTGCTGGGCTGCGGGCTCACAGCGGCCTGGAGGGTGGCCAGCAAGTAGCCTTGGAACGCCAGCAGGCACTGGCTGCTGGGGGCGCGGATGTGCTAACACATCACAGCTAAGAGAGCACAGGAGTACCTCTCTTTGGTACCTGCATACGGCATCACAGCTGAGACTTTGCTGCCAGCCCCGGGTGCCTCGCCAGCGGCAGAGGGCCAAGAAATCCCAGAACTACAAAGAACCGCCACCACGGCAATGGCGGGATGTAATCTGCCTACCTCCGCTGCCGACGCCAGAGCTGCCGGGGCCCGGCCCGGCCCCTCGGGCGGCGCGGCGGGAGCGCCGGGCTCTGTCTCCCTCTCGCGGGGCCGGCGGGCGCTGCCGCCGCGCTGCGGCTCCCGGCGCCGGGGCCGGCCGGGAGGGCGAGCGCCGCTCCGGCCGCACCCCCGCGCCGCCGGGCCGTGCTGAGGCGGCGCCCCGGGCACGGCGCGCCCGGCCCGGCGGGCGCTGCATCCCCCGGCCGCCGCCCCGGCCGCCCGCGGGCCCCGCCGGCACCGGCGCCGCACGGGCGGTAGGTGGCGGCCGGGGGCTCCGCAGGAGGCCGCGCCGTGAGGCCCCGGTCATCCCACGGGATGGGCGCCGGGAGAGGAGTGCGGGGACGCGGAGGATCTGCGGGCAGCATCAGTGCCCGTTTGACACCGTACGCGGCGGGGGGAGCCGTATGGCAGGGCTGGGTACCTCCGGGAGAGCAATGAGGCCTAGCCCCGGGCAGCGCTCAAGGGGCTGAGTGCATTCGCCAGCGCAGGGTGAGCCCCCGGGAGAGATTTGTGGGAACTGCCAGCAAAAGTAGTGATGATGGAGGGCGATGGCAAGGAAGAGGTACCATGGGATGGCCCGGGGGTCTGTCTGGTTTCTAGTATCTGCTGGCATAGCTGGAAGCATGGGTATGGCTGATAATCCACCAAAGGGTACCAGAACACTTGGTAAAAAGATAAATTACACAGGGTAGGCTAAAGGAGTGTTATTAGGAAATAAACACATTGACTAGATTTAATTGGGTGCTAGGATATTTCCTCATGGGACTTCTCTTAGATTGAATCATCATGACTTAAAAAGGCACATCAGGCTCTAAAACCAGAAGAAAACCAACCCTGCACAGCCCTTTCCTCTGCACTCCTGTACCCTGCACTCCAACAGCTTTTGCCGTCCCCAAGCTGTAATGTCACTTCAAGGCACATGCTCCATCAAAGCAGGGGAGAAAGTGGTGTTTTCTAACAGCTGTTCTCAGCTCTGCTGTCTAAACGTGGACCCTGTGCCAGACACGAGTACTTGTAGTTTTTGAAACTTTCTGAACATTGCTGTTTCGCATAATACTGGTGACCAGCAACAAGTTGTGACAAGTGACAGCTGCCTTCCCATATCAGCCTGTTTCTGAATAACAGTAACCATTCTACTGTCTTTCTCCTCTGTTCAGTCCTCTTGACCTTTGAAGGAGCCTCACATCTAAGAAGCAGCACTCAAACAGAAGATAGTGAGTTCTTACCAGAGGTCATCTCAGGACCTCTCCCTCCATCGACCCACAGGTCTCTGTGGGCTACAACTCAGAGGTCTCCTGAATTTTTTTATTCTCTGTTAGTATCAAGCCTTGGAGGAAATCTTACTGTGGCCCTGAAAGCTGCCTTTTTTTCAAGAGCAGGAACGGAACAAGGATGTTGATACTCTGCCAAAGTGGTTTATTTTTTTGTAAATGAGGCAGAATTTGCCAGCATTTGTGTTTATGATGTAAATTATTTTTGAGAGTTTTCCAGGTCTCCCGCAGATTTAGAATAGGAAGAGAAAAGACTCCTTTTGATCAACATATGATTGAACTGTTGGTCTGGGGAGTCAGCCTAACTTCTGCTAGAAGTGCTGGAGATTTAAGAGCATAGATCGCATGTGATCGCAAAGGTGCTTCATGCAGGTGAAGGGTGGGAGCAAACATGAGAAGGTTCTTTTGGAGAGGGTCACTGAATGGCTCCTATTTAGTCTCTGGACCACCTGCTTTGCTGGCCAAACCTACTTCCTCGGCGCCAGTGTTCAGAGAGTTCAGGCTGTACCACGGCAAACAGAGAAGTGTGTTTAGTATGCCATGCATACAAGTATCTCTTTGCACCAGTTCTTTGGCTTTCCTTTCTTAAAGGCATCGAAAACTCAAAAGCCCTTCAGGACGAAAGGGAAACTTTCTTTGAGGTGGTCCAAGCCCCCTGTCAAACCCTCTGAAGATTTCTAGCAGCTTTGTCTCAGGTTGTTTTTGAGGCAGGAGCCAATGGCAGCACAAGGGCCTGTTTCTTGCTGTGGGAAGGAGCATTATCATTTTCACCACAGCAGATCCTGCTGTACTCATTGAATCCTAATGTGGTTGCTGGGCACACTCATTAATTCTTGCCTTTTACAGAGGGAACTGAGCGAGCCACAGAAGAGGATGAAACACTTTTGAGGAACTCTTCTGAGCAGGATTTCTGTTTCCTTGGGTCCTGCTTAATTAAGGGTAACTGAGGGTAAATGAACAAAGGGTATTTCATTTGAGCAACACTTTCATAAGAAGAAAGAGGAGGAATTGACCTGCAGTCTTCATGTTTCCCCATAGACCAGATGCAGCAGGATTGATTTCCAGACACTATGATCAATGGGAACCACAGATGCTCGGTACTTCACCAAATCAGGTCACTGTCACCCTTTCTCCCTAGGGAAGGAAGGGCCTGGAGGCGAGTGTTAAAACCCTCTGTTTCAGTAGGAAACATTCATCCTGGGTTACTGGTTAAAAGCTTAGGGTTTCTCTAGGGAAACAGACGGAAGCAGCAGAGCTTTCTGTTGGACTGAAGAGGTAAAAAGAAGTGAGAGAAGTGCTGTTGGAGGTCTTGGGTCATTTGACTTTTTACTTATCCTCATCTGCGTTGTGTAGACACTCATGATTAGGTGATGCTCTTAGATCAGATTGCAATTTTTGGCTTACAGATACAGCCTCATACTCCAGCAAAGCAACAGAAGGCTTACCAGGGGATGTAGCCATGTGCAAGACTCCACTCAGAAATATGTAGTCAGGAAAGTAGAAACTGAAAAATTAGCTCTGTCTGGTATATAGGGATTTAACTGTGCATTTTGCTAGGATGTGCATGTGCAGATCACAGTAAGCTCTGCAAAAATCACTAAACAACTTTTCATCTTCCATAGAGGAAAATATCATTAGCTATATTTTATAGCTGGGGAAAAGGGAGAGGTTACTGAAGGTGAGAGAACTCTCTGGGCTAAAAATGTTCAGCATTCAAGATGAGGAATTAGGACAACTATCCCTGGACAGATGCCTAGGGACAGCTGCAGGATAGTCATGAAAAGATATTGCTCCCCCGGTGTGACCTTGTCTACTGTTTGTTCACCTCATTGTCCTCTGATGGTTTTCTTAGATTGGGCACAAATGACTGGAGCGATTCACCTTATCCTGTTGGTGCTGAAGTACATTTCATAGTGTGGTAAAAAACTGAGAGAAGCACAGGCAGAGTGGAACAAGACTATAGGAAGGATAAGAATAAACCTGAAAGAAGGGATAAGGGCTGCATATTCTGTATGTGCCACATTGACTCATCAGTGTCACACTGAAGATAGAGGAGCTGTGATGTTTATATATCTTCATTGGCATGGTGGCATTAACATGCAAGGATGATGTAGTGAATCCTGAGGACAAACGTGTCCTCTAGGAATACATCAGCTCTTTTTCCTCCCAGAGTCTCCTTATGAAGGACTAGCAACCACGATGTTGGGTGCAACAGATTTTTGCTCTCATCCTTTTGCTCACTTGAGCTAGTTCAAGTGTTCATTGTAGTTTTGTCACTTTCCCACCAACTTCCTCAGCTTCAGTGCTTGCAAATGTCAGCATGGGCTCTATCAAAACTGTTCTGAGCTAGAGCATCAGCCAGGTGGGTGGGTGGGCTAAACAGCAGAGAGGCAAAAGCTGCAAGGAATGGTTTTCATGGGCCTACATTGCAAACCAGGGAGAAGCAATCAACTACAACTTTCTCAGGGGTAGTTTTAATCTAGACATACTCCAGTATAGTCATAACTCTTTACAGCCATTGTGTGGCTGTCCCAGTATTTTATACAGTGCCTTGTAAGAAAGAGTGTATCTTCCTAAGCCATCCCATCATCTCCTTCTGGTGTTATTTCTATATATATTTTCTTCAAATGTCTCTTGAAGGTCCTTCACACATTTTTTTTTCTTCTTTTTCTCCCCAGGGTGTGGGCAGGTTCTTCGGGCTTCTAGAGGTCAGATTTTGCTGGAGGGTTACCCACTGAATGCACGATGTGAATGGACTATCCATGTTCAAGCTGGATTTAACATTGAGTTAAGGTGGGTCCTACTGACTTTCAGCCAGCACTTATTGGGGCATGTGGGTAACCAAGAGTCAATGAGGATCAGTAGCTGTGAGCCCTGGGGCAGTGAAGGTATAGTAACCACTTTGCATTTGGTACCACAGTTCTTTCCCTGGTCTGGCTTGTGATGGACAGGCACTGGACAAATCAGTGCTGTGCTTTCAATTCCCATTTAGGACAGATGGATGCTGAGGAGTGTTTCTCAGGCATTAGGCACAATGTGTCTCTTTAGAGATGTTTTCAAGACCTTGATAGCAAAGCACCCAGTATTTTCTGAAGACTGTACCTGGCTAAACTAAGACATTCTTTGAAGAAAAGATGTAGGAATGTTTTAATATGACGTTTTATGCAAGGAGAATTGCCCATGAGTCCTGCCTTGCATCTAGCTTTCATTTTCCCTCCCTTTTTTTTTTCACTCTTTTCACCAACCCTGTTTTCTATCAGCCTCAGTTATTCCTCTCACCATTCCTATGCCTGGAGGATGTGATTGGTTCTCCTGCAAGTCACAGAATCACAGGACCACAGAATTAACTAGGTTGGAAAAGACCTTTGAGAATATCAAGTCCAATCTATGACCTAAAATCACCTTATCAGTTAAACCATGGCACGCAGTGCCACATCCAGTCTTTTTTTAAACACCTTGAGGGATGGTGACGGCACCACCTCCCTGAGCAGCCTATTGCAATGCCCTATCACTCTTCATGTGATTAATTTTTTCCTCATGTCTAGCTTAAACTTCCACTCACACAGCCTAAGACTGTGTGCTATTGTCCTGCCATCGCTCTTCTGAGCTGTGTATGCTTGGACCTGTTAACCAACCCCTAATGACTCAAGCTCACAGTTGCTGCCTAGTGCAGGAGAGCCTCTTGATGGGGTAATTAATAATGTTTTCAAATGTGCACAACAGGGTGCTCACACATGCAGCAGGAAGTATGGCAAGGGATGGTATTTGAAACACACTAGCTAATATAATGAAAAGAATAGCCTAACCCTTCACAGCAATATTTCTCTGACTTTGGAGCCCAGGCAAAAGAACTATGCTAGATACAGAAACAGTTAAAATATGTTTAAACAATTTAAACATGTTCCTATATGTTTGAAGAGAAACTTAATGGGAGGAAGAGCAACAAATCAGTTGGAAAGAAGAGCTTGTGGTTTTCCCACACTAATGCACTTTTTTCAGGCCTGCAAATGCAAGCCTATTGTGTAGTTTTGATCTATTATTGCCTGGATAGCATTGTGAAAAAGACACAAGAGCAATGCTGTGAGGAAGAGTTTTGTGTTCACATGACATAACTTTGCATCAGTGTCAGTCAGTTGTACCTACCTTCTTTTTAAGAGATATTGTTGGTGATGTGTAAGATTTGCACAGCACAAGCTTAGGGAGGTTATATTTTTCTACATTTCGGAAAAAGGCCTTGTCAACTGAGAGGCTTAAAAAGTGTTTCAAGAGCTACAGGTGTCACCTTGTCTTCACTGTTGTGGGAATGGATGTGAGAGTGGAAATGGAACCTGTGCATGCACGTAACTATTGAATGCACCTGTCTCTGGGTGAAGTGTTAACAGCCAGATGGCATCAGGCAGAAGGTGCAGGAAAGGGACCAAAGCTTATTTTAACAAAGGACACTATATCAAAGAGCAGAACTTGATGTGGCTGCACTAAGGAGACTCTAATCTGTTTTCAAAGCAGTAGGATAGGGAGAGCTGTAGTTAACAGATGTACTAACTCTGGAGAAATCAGATTTCCATTCTAGACCCTGAGGACCACCCACACGCAGACTAGGAGGATGTGTCACATGAGATCCATACAGTTCACAGTATGGTTCACAGTTCACTGTTCAACTTTGCTGTTACAGAAGGTGGAAAACTTTAACACAAGAGTGCCTTTCTCTTCCCCCCTATATCCATCCTTCCTGCAATCAAATAAACATAATACTAGGTATCACCCTGATGTGAAATAATGTTACATTTCAACTGTGAAGGTCTCCAAGAGGGAAGCCTGAACTATCGAACTTCTGTTGTCAGCATCTAATTTATCTGAGCTGAATAATGTTGGAGAATCCTAAAGCCCTTTGCCTAGCCTGATGATGAGCCTAATATCTGAATG
This sequence comes from Acrocephalus scirpaceus scirpaceus, assembly GCA_910950805.1. Classification (NCBI taxonomy): domain Eukaryota; kingdom Metazoa; phylum Chordata; class Aves; order Passeriformes; family Sylviidae; genus Acrocephalus; species Acrocephalus scirpaceus. The sequence continues at coordinate 44,001,821 of OU383780.1, forward strand.
CCTAGAAATCTCAGCAGATGTCATAGCACTCCCAGGGAAAGATCAGGAGCTCTCCTGAATGTCCACACTTAACCCTGCCACCCTGAAAATCTTCCAGGAGGCATAGAGGAAACCTTCATGACAAAGATGGAACAGGAAGCTCTCACAGAAGGTAACACTGTAGTGTGTTCTGAGTCAGTTGATGCAGGTGCACCAACTGCACCAAGGTGCACTAATTCAGATCTGTCCATTGAGGTACTTCAGCAGTTAGATATCGTGGAGAACGTGTACATTTAAACTAAAACTTCACCTTTAGACTATTCCTACACAGAAGGGCAGGTTCACCTAAGCTAACCAACAGAGCCTGCCTCCTGGGTCTGCCATCCACATTTCCTTCACTGTATTTTCATATAAACTTACTGATCCCCTCCATGGGTGGTAACTGCTTAGAGCTGTAATGCACAGCCAACGCTGTGCTGAATCAGCATGACTGCCAACAAAAGAACCCTTTTTTCATTCTCTCTGTGGACAAATCCTGTTTGCTGCCACCCTGGCTTGCAAGGGCAGGGATGGGAACAGTGTAATACACAAGGTGAACAAAGTGGTTGTCTTTGCTTACATAGGGCAGGAAGAGTAAAACTCCCTGAAGCACAGATAAATCTTCCCTTGCTTTAAGCTGTGCCATGCAGTCCTTCGGGGGTTGGCTCAGTAGAGCTGTTTTGATAAATAGTGTCCATGTTGTAGTGGTAGTTTGTTTTCTCTGCTTCTTTTGCCAGCCTTAGGGTTTTTTTGGGTTGTGATGTATAGGCTCCCTCAGCCTGAGCCATGTCAAGGATGTCATATCACAGTAGAAGTAGCTCACAATTTTCAATTCTTTTCTTTAGAGCCTCAGCAGAGATGCAGTTTTAAATATATCCTTTGGCTAGAAGCTTTCCTCAGAGGGGTTGGCCGATATATGCCCACTGCAGATACTGATGAAATCAAGACAATACTTTTCATTCCATTGTGTATCTGATGACCTGTAGCACAAAATTAACATACTTAGTTTTATAATATCCAAGAGAATTATGATATAATTATGGTTTCACTGGTGAGGAAACTGAGGTCCGTTGAATTGCGTGTACCTGAAGTTTAAACAGCAATAGACCTCACGGTCTGTAAAGGGTACTGTCAGCTGGGCTGTAGCCAAGAGGTTTTTAAGAGCTTTGGCAGGTTTCCTGACTTGCCAATTCTGAGTCTTAATCACAGGATCCCAGGTTGTCAGTACAGTGTATCTGCTTCTTTGCCAAGCTAAATAAAATGCGAGTCAGAACCCCTTTGCCTTTTACATTTTCCCCTCTGTTTTCATCATTTTTTAAAACAGAAAGCAAACAATTAAAACCAGTGTTCTGTGTATGGTTCTTTCATTCTCTGTGCATATGTCTTGATATACTTTGTTCGGGGACACACATCAAGTCACAGTTTACCTTCACATCTATAAATAGTACTGCTCCCAGGACATGGTGGGTATTCTAGAAACTTTCTTTCTGTACTTGCACGCATACTTAATTTTAATCAGAAATGTATCTGTTCAAAAAGCCAGAAAATATTTTTCCTGGTTTGGGTCAAGATAAACTGTAGCCCGATAAGTGTGACAAAGATGAATGGGTTAATTTGTATTGCTCTGTAACTTCCATAAGAGTAGATCCCTGGGGTATGTTTCACCAGTGAAAGAATGTTTTGAAAATGTAGTGTATAACCTGATACCTGTGAGGATGTCTCTGACAGACCTTACAGAAATAGAATTCAACTCATGCATTTTATGCAAAGCAAAGTTGAATTATGCCTCTCTAATGCATAAAGGAGATCTCTTTTTTTTCTTCTACATTCCGTCAGATTATTTTAAAAAATGAGGGGCTCTGCTCCATTGGTGTAGCTTCCTCCAACTGCTCAGTCATTTCTCTGTAGGTAGCGTACTCCTGATGCTCAAAAATCAGCCATATGACCTGAAAAAAGGTGGCTGAGTGAAGAGGCCTCTTAAGTCAGCTCATGAGTTGTCAAAGGAAGGTGGAAGAACATGGAGGCCTCCTTAACATGGGGACCTGAGTCTCAAGATGAGAAGAGTATGAAACAGGCTCCAGAATTCTCTTCCCTTCAGACTGTGAGGTCCAGGAGCAGATCCAAAATTCATCTCACCTCTTTGGTGTGAAAATGCAGTCTTTGCAATCCACTAGGCCCACACTGGAATAGGTAGAGAGGGAGCTACAGCTTAATCCTAAATAATCATCTGCAGTGTTAGGAATCTTCAGGAAGATCGAGTACATAACGAGTTTCATTTATAAAATATCCTGCTGAACAGTTAGCAGCATGGCTCTCCCAGGCCCACTTCTCCTTTTTCTGCTGTACCAAGGCTGAGCCCAGCCCTCTGACCATTGCACATTCTCCAGAGGCACTTGGTGTTGCTCCCTCTGTTTCTCGTTCATATTCTGGTGGGGCGCTTTGGCTCTGTGCCCACCTGAATTCCAATAGCAGCATATAGCATGGCTGTTAATGAACAAAAGCCTTGCACAGTGGCTGGATCGAAGCTAGGAAAGGACAGACATTGTGGGAAAAGGCTTTAAGTATTTCCCTTCTGCACTAATTCTTGTGCCTTATTTCTGCTCTCAAAAGACAGGCAAGTGCCACACATTGGGGATTTACTACCATTTTGCTTTCTAATGCAAAACGTGCTGTAGTATTTTGATTCCGTTTCTCTGGCTGTTTCTGTTTCTATTACATCCCTAGGCTTTCCTTGTATCCCTAATTGCTGACTTCTTAACATCACAATGTAAACAGCTTTTGAACCTTACAGTTACTTGATACTGTAACTTTCAGTACTTAGAACTTTATTTAGGACAAATAGAAAAATTTTTAGCAAACAACGACAATAGAAATATGTCCCCTGCAGTTCCTGACCTTGGATGAAAATTCTGACATTGCATTATGGTTAGGGACCTGATGCACGTGAATAGACTGTATGACTTCAATTTAGACTTCACTGTTGTGACACTTGAATGTTCTCATGGAACAACTGTATAGAGTTGAGCCGGCTTCTAGGCGTCATGATGCAAAAGTTGAGATGAGTGAGGGGTCTTTGTGTGGTTAGGGACTTGATTCACTGAGGGGAGGTAGGCCCTAAATACCTAAATGCCCAAATTAATAGTATTCAGGGCACACAGGTAAGCAGTCTGATTGTTTATCCTTGTTCCCCAAGATTTTCCATGCTGAGCCTGGAGTTTGACTATATGTGCCAGTATGACTATGTGGAGATCCGCGATGGGGACAATTTGGACAGTCGAATAATAAAGAAATTCTGTGGAAATGAGAGGCCACCTCCCATCCGAAGCACGGGGTCTTCACTCCATGTCCTCTTCCAGTCTGATGGATCCAAGAACTTTGATGGATTTCATGCTGTCTTTGAAGAAATTACAGGTAACATAATCTAAAAGTGGAACATACCACTCATTCTCATTAATTCAATTTCACTAATCTCTTTCCCTGTTTTGCTTCATTAAAAACTTTCATGCTGTGTTGCCAACAGCAACTTACATAAAGTCAGTGTGGGGAAGATTCAAAAGCTGTCAGATGGCATGTGAATGTGAGGCTTTTCTAAAAAAGACTGAATTCCTTCTACTTCTGTGAAGAACAAGCACATCAGACAGCAGAGAAAAGCTGATGTTTTGTGTGACTTTTCTGTTTGAATCGAAGAATTAAGAGCACAGAGGAAGTAGAGGAAGGGACATGTGTATCTGCAAGGGTAGAATTGCTCAAAGCCGTACGCAGGAGCAGAGTCACTGTCTCAAGCAGCAAAACCCTGATGCAAAGTCTCATAGATAGTTCAGTGAAAATGCCCTGACAGAACTCTTGTGTTGGCTCATGTACCATTAGGAATTTAAAAAACCCTGAACCAACCAAGACCAAAACAAACAAACAATCCCCAAGTGCGTACAAAGAATGAATTATTTTCTTTAAGAAAAAAAATGAAGAGGCGTTTCCCATTCTGTGATGATCTCAGTGTCATTTATGACAGAAGCAGGGCTCCCGAATTACTGGTTTAGTTACTACTCGGTGCTTCAGTCCCCTACATTGCTTTCCATAGTTTCAAAATAGCACTGAAAGTGCAGCTGGTCCATCATTCTGCCACTGTATTTGCAGCAGCCTCCACGCTCATCCTGGATCTTCCTTGTTTAGCTATGTAAGGAATTTTGGTCAAATCTATCTACAGTGCTCTTGGCACAGAAGGTTAATCAGTCTGTGCTGCTTTGCCATAGATATACCCTGCAGGATCTATGACTCACCATAACTTACCTTCTGTACACCCTGGTGACCCACATTTCATGAGGTCATCCAGGGTATATCTGGCTCAGGAAATTTAGTTAGTTTATATAACCGTGATATAAATACACAAACCTAGCTCTTAACAATGATCAGAGGTGCAACTAGCAGTTTGATATGTTCATACTTCTGGATGTACCACCTATGCCATTTCTCAGCCTGTCCTGTTCTTCAAATGTCACCTTTAGTACCTGTTAGCAGGAGCAGTTAGCTATTGATAGTTTGCCTGGGCTTACAGCCGGAGAGGTGATATAGAACAAATGAGTGTGGCGTGGGCTATGTTGCATAAGGGCTGCCTACACTGAGGGAACTAACATTTTCCATATGGTGCAAGCTGAATTGGTTCTGTTTTCTCTGCCCAGCAGGGAACACTCGGTATTTGAATATTGTTGAGCACTTTATTTCCGCCCCATTTTGAGTGGTAATTATTCTGAGGCTGTGAGGCTGCAAGTGTGGTAATCCACACAGAGCACATTGTAAAGGGCTTCTCAGAGTTTGTGAGGAGCTCTATTTGTGCACTTTATTATGAGGCTGTTCTGGTCTAATGTGTAGTGCAGTGAAAGGCTTTTCAAACACTCCCAGTGTCTTTTTATGTGAAGCACTAACCTGGCCAGCAGGACCATTTAAGGGAAGAATACAGTGTGCATGGGGCAGCAAAGAATTGAAAGCAGGGGCAGCACAGGATCGAAAGCTCTGGCAGCACACTGAAAACTGAAGCATTTGCCCTGAAACTTCCCTCTGTGCACAGCACTGTGGAAGAGCCAAGGTCTGCAGAACAGATTTCATGGGGATTACTAAAGCAATTCCCTATGCTGCAGGTGAGAGCAGCAGCAAAAGAGGCTCTTACAGGATATGGACTAGGACATGAAGGTGATCTGGTGTCCCCAGCACCTTAGTGGTGTAGTGAAAAGGATTGAAGAAGTATGTCAAAAGTGAATTCCTTCTTTTTCTGCCTCCTCTTCCTGTGAGCTCTGTACTGGCTTAGATGCCATAGTTTGCTGAAGCAGGGGTACTGACTGCACAGAGATCACTGGTTCAAATTCCAGAAAGGTTTTGGTTGATACAAAATAAGCTGCAAAGCCTATAGCTCCTTTAGGAAAGGTCACTGTGTATATAATTATTAAAGGATGAAACCACACAACCTGCTGTGCTGCCTAGTCTGAAGGCAGGTGCTAGGTCCCGTCCCATCCCATGCCAAGTGTGAAATGGGAACCAGTAATTGGCATGAGTAACTAGAAGTCACTCAACAGAATTCAGATGAGAAGCATGGGAGGCCAGATGGAGAGCTATCAGAGTCTCTTAAGGATTAGATATATGCTGGATCCAGTTAGATGAAAGCCAGTTATTGACTTTCAATAACGCTTTCCTTTCTATACACCCAAGCTACTGACACAGCATAGTGACTTTAAACTTTTGTAGTATTGTCCCTTGTTGTTTGACTTAGCCAGGAAATCAAGACTCCTTAAAACAGAAAAAAAATATTTAGTGTGTTCTAGTATCAGGCATTTTTAAGGACAGTATTTGACACTTACCCTTGTTCACTTGACATGCATACTTTTCCATAATCAGGAGACAAAGCTGGGACAAAGAAAAAGATGGAAGTTCATTAGCTTCAACCAGTGACTACAAAATACCAGTCTGTAAGGAGTCTTCTGCTTCTCCTTCCCTTTCTCAGTGATATTTTACATTAGTTGTATACAGTACAATTGCCACATATATATTTTCTTTTAACAAATTAATTACTGTCCTTAGTCAGGCCTTAATCCTGGCCTTAACATGGAAGATATTCGTTGCCTGGCTATGTATAAATTGCTCTTACATCACCACATGAAACCTCCAGAGAAATCCATATGTGGCATCTATATATTTCTTACTTCATGCCATCTGGATAATAAGAAACTCCTCTGAGAGAAGCTGCACTGAGGTCGGTCCATATGGTGGCAGTGACATATCCTGGCACATGGGGGCTTTTCCTGAGGTGGGAAACACCTGAGCAGCTTGTGGGAGGTGCTGAGGAGAGGTGCACATTGCCAGAACAAGCACCCCTCTATACCCCCATGCCTTTTAGAGCAGCCCAGGGTGCAGCCAGGGTGTGCAGCAGTTCATGGCACCTTGGGAGCACGTGGAGAGCAAGGTCCTGCTGCAGCTGCAAAGCTGAGCCCAGGCAGGGGTCAGCACCCCCTGGGAGGGAGTGCAGCTGTGGTTCCCCCTCAGCAGGAGCTATGTCCTCTGCATGCACCAGGAAGGAGGTGATGACCCAGGCAGGGCTGCCACATAAACATGGAGCCATCCAGGTCTGGTTGCAGGCCAGAGCCTGTCTCTTTTGACTCAGTCATCACTGGCAATCTCTCTTCCCACATTGCTCGAGCGGAGGGACTGCAAGGCAAGGACTGGGACAGCAAAGTCCTTCCCACTGTAAGAGAAGATCAATGTTGTGACCTCCTGAGGAACCTCAACATACATGAGTCTATGGGACCTGATGACATACATCCCAGAGTCCTAAGGGAATTGGCTGATGTAGTTGCCAAGTCACTTTTCATGATATTTGAAAAGTCATGGCAGTTAGGTGAAATCACTGGTGACTGGAAAAGAGATAAAAATTGACCCATTTTTAAAAAGGGGTAGAAAGGAGGACCCCAGAAACTACTGACCTATCAGCCTCACCTCTGTGCCTGGGAAGTTCATAGAACAGATCCTTCTAAAAGCTGTGCTGAGGCACAAGGAGGACAAGGAGGTGATTCAGAACAGCCAGAACAGCTTCAGCAAGGGCAAGTCCTGCCTAGACCATTCCAGTGGCTTTCTACAGTGGAGGGATTACAACAGTGCACAAGGGAAGGGCTACAGATGTCATGTCTGTGGGCTTCCACAAGGCCTTTGGGCATGGCCACAACATCTTTCTGTCTAAACTGGAGAGAGATGGATTTAATGGGTGAACTGTTTGGTGGATGAGCAGTTGATTGGATGGTCAGATGTAGAGGGTGGCGGTCAACACTCAATGCCCCAGTGGACATCAGTGACAAGTGGTGTCCCTCGGGGGGCCATATTGTGGTTTGGATTTTGTATGGTAACACACTAATGTTTTAGTGATTGCTAAGTAGTGCTTACTCAAAATCAAGGACTTCTCAGTTTCTTCTGCTTTGCCAGTTGCACAAGAAGCACAAGGAGGAGTTGCAAAAGAAGCTGGGAGGGAGCATGGCCAGAACAGCTGACCGAAACTGGCCAAATGGATATCCATACCACAGAATATCATGCTCAGCATATAAACTGGGGGGAGTTGGTTGGGAGCATGGTTTGCTGCTTGGAGAGGGGCTGGGCTTCAGTCAGAGGTGTGGTGAATGACTGTGTTGTAGATAGATAGTTTTTTTCTCTCCAGCATTATTTCTCTCTCTCCCCCTTTCAATGTAATTATTATTCCTATTATTATTCTTATTATCATCATATTTTATTTTATTTTCATTATTAGACTGTTCATATCTCAACCAATGAGGTTTACTTTCTCAATTCTCCCCACCAGAGGTGGTGGGGTGGGTGAGTGGCTGCATGATACTTAGCTGCCAGCTGGGGTTAAACCACAGGGATGATAGTTCTATTCACTCATCTCCTCTTAGAACAGGCACCAAAAAATGTGTGTGTGCGTGTTATTACACAGTGGAATTTGCTGGTATTTAATGCACAGTTACACATTCTGATATTAAGTTATGCTGGTGCATACAGTTTGGTGTGAATCACTTTTAGATTGCTGTATGCAAGAGTTTCTCAGGGACAAAGCAACTCCCCAAATCTAAAATAACAAGATCCAAGACACAAAAAAACCACAAAAACCATGGATCCCAGAACTTATCCCTAAACTCTGGATTGAATGGCAGGAAAAATGTAGGTTACTATTAAACGTTTTTAATTTAGTCTAAGCTCTAAACATTAATTGAATTTGATGTAAATTATTTTTGTTCCATAAATCTTTCTCGCCCCTTGACTGCAATTAAAGGAAAATGGTAAAAGTAATGTAGGCTGGGAAAAGAACTGCTTATCCCTATTAGATGCCTCCTCTAGTAAGTAAGAGCAGAAGACTTTGACATGCATCAAGCCCTTTACTGTCTCTTTTTAACTTCTCAACAGAATGTGTAATTTATCCCAAGACAGAACCACCATGAGGAAAAACAGAGAGGTTCCCCATCCTATGAGAGATTGTGAACATTCTTGCTTTTCTTTTACAGCTTGTTCTTCATCTCCATGTCTTCATGATGGGACGTGCATTCTAGACAAAAGCAGCACCTACAAATGTGCCTGTCTGGCTGGCTATACAGGGAATCGCTGTGAAAACTGTGAGTACAGGCACCATGTGCATGACCAGCCTCCAGAGTTGTCACTGATGCATTAATTGGTGCGTAGGTTTGGTCAGTCATAGAGCCAGAGAATGCTTTGAGTTTCTTGTGGCATTTTTAAAGACATATTTCTTGCAGTTCATGAAGATTTTCACTCAGTCATTCTGGATCTTTATGTCAATGTGTAAAAAGGCAAAATAGACTTAGAGCTAGGAAACTGCACACAAGAAATCTTTGTAATGGATTAGCCTTATCAGACAGAGGTATCCCTGCCTGCTGCTTTCCACTCTGTGCATCAGCTGTTCTCTACTGAAAACACATACCCCAGCTGAGCCCTGTGCTTAATGCTATAGACTGAGTCAGTCATAGGAAATTCATCTTTCCTCACAGTCATCTGGGTAGTAGAATTCTGGCACCATGAATGAGAGAGACTTGGGATCAAAACAAATGAAAAAGGGTAAATTCTGTTCATATCTGGTAGTCGTCACTGTACCTATAGTCATACACCTGGTTTTGTCCTGACAAGTGAATTGTAAAATAACTGGATTCAAATCAATTGTCTGTTCCAGTGATTTACTTTTCCATGCATGAGAAAATCTTCTCTAACAGGGCTCACAAGAGCATGAGGGAATAAGAATTTTGCAATATATGCCATGATAAAAGCTGTATCATCTATACTAGCTGAAAGGAGCATTCTGCAATACCTAAAGTCACTGAGCTAGAGCTGATCCTGGAGGGTTTCAGTGATAGTGGCGAAATCCACTTGGGAACATATTTTGACCAAGACAGAAAGCATGGTTTACTGTTTCCTGCTGTGGCATTCCTCTGGCCATAAGGCACACAATGCCTTGCTTCCTAGCAGAGTTTTCAGTTCTATGTCAGAGAAACCAATATACACCAAATCTCACTTCAAAATCTTTCCCCTACGTATGCCATTGGTAGGAGTGGATTTATCTCCTGGAATTTCTTTTATTTCATCTGGGGAGTTAAACCATAGTGACATGATACCTCCTTTGATGAATCATTTTGAGGTAAAAGATCTTTCAATTTCTACAGATCCAGAAGTAGCTCAGACATGAGGAGAAATCGTTTCACATTATCCATAAACCTAAAAAAATTTTGTTTCTGAACAGATTGCACAGATTCCTGGTATGTTTCCTGTAGGGAAGAGGTTGCTAAAAAGTGGAAGTTCCTGACCTCAGGACTAAGAGTGTCTGGCTCTTGTGCTAACAGCTTTTTTCCTGTGAGTAGTTGTTTAGCAGGTCATTTAGGGACTGGAAACTCCTGAGCTCTTTGCAACTGCTCAGCAAGATTAATTCTGCTCCTTTAGAACAGAGTCAGAAAAAAAAGAAGGAAAGATTCCTGTCTGATTCAGAACCTAAATTTCAAATAATTACATTTCCAGCAAACCTCAGTCCTAGTTTTGGCAGGCTCTACAGTACAGGCAAGGCAAGGAATGAAGCTCATATTCTTTTACTGACTTTCTTTTGTAATTTCAGTGTAGAAACTTCACCCATGCAACTCACACAGCAAACAACAGGTGAGATAGTTGAAAAACAATAGGATGAGATTTCTGTCACTGTAAGCAATGAAAGGTACAGGTGCTAACAGGATGAAAGAAAGGAGACACTTAAACATATATACAGTAAGATTTTTAACTTGATGGGAATCTTGTAGTTTGATTTGTGAAAGAACAACTTTGGTGGATAAAATTCTGTTACTTTATGATGTTTGTGGCTGTATATTTGTCTTTTGCTCATGCTAGGCATAATATTGTTTTCCAGCACCTATATTGCTGCCTTCTATGTGAATAGCAAACCTCACAGTTGGAAAACATCATTGCAAACCTTTTTTCTCTCTGGCTTCAAGTAATTTTTTTTCTTAAGATATTTCCTTCAGATTTGCCAAAATGCATCCTGAGTATTTTCCTATGTATGGGGAAAAAAGTCAGAAAATTAAAATTTGATTTGTTTTTTTAAGAACAAAGGGAAGAACTGGGAAAAATATCTATGGCTGTAATTCTTTAAAAGCTAGTTGTAGTTTCCTGAACATCTTATTAGTTTAAATGTTAAAGAGAGATTGTGTCTTCTTCAGAATCTTTCTTTCTGTTAAGTCTTTCATCAAAAATGCTGTCTTGTGAGGTGGAGCCAAGGGAAATAAATTTATTTCTGCAGAAAACTGTCATAAAATAGTCACTTTTGGAATACTGAATATGACTTTGGACACTATAAGACTGACTTTTTTTCAGTCTGGTTTTCTTGGAGTAAGTCAGGTGCAATCCCATTAAAGTTAATGGATGAAAAATAGGTATAAGAGAGAATAAAATTAGAGTCCCTTAATGTTAAGTGCATGTAGAAGCCCTGAGGTGGTGCAACAGAAGGTACCCAGAGAGATATGAGGGTTTTAAAGAAATCCAAGGGACATAGTTCAGATGAAGAGAGACTGTGGGATTATCTCATTGAGGAATAAGTTAAGGCCAAATTAAACAAATTTAGCAATGGGTATTTCATGACAGAATCAGAATTTTTTTTAGTCTCTTACCATCCCAATGCAGCTCTATCTTTTTGTCTGTTACCAAGTTTAATTTTAAAGATGTGGGAATCACTATTGGAATTATGGAAATCCTCTTAATGAGATAAACCACAGGGAACCTATTGTTTCCTCTATTAAATTAAATTCCATCTATTTAGCAGGATGATCAACATAGGTCAAGCTGCTTTCCTGGGGTCATATTTAACCCTAATTGCTCTGTCACTTACAATTTGCAATATTAATAAAATAATCCAAGGTACAGGTTACTTAAAACTAGCAGTCTCTTTTATCTTCTACTATAGCAGACAAGAAATTAACATTCTGTTTACAATTTGAAGGGATAATATAGTGATTTAAAGGCTTCAACAGCATGGAGTAAAACATAGGCATTTATCTTTCTGACAGCTGCTAATATATTTCAGTCAGTCCTGTTTCAAGGCAAGAAATATTTTATATAAATATGTCCGACTTCACTCCAGAGGCTGTTAAAAATATATATATGAGATTGTAAAACAAATGCTAACCTTCTATCTTCTGACCCAAAACACAATAAAGATAAATCCCAAGGATAGCAAAAAATACCTTCTTACAAATCAACATGCTTTGCTATCATGATACAGTAGGTAGAGAAAACTAACTCCTATTTTAAATGCTTGGGCTTCTTTCTGATCTTAAAGTGAATTTGCAGTGTACCTACATACCCCTCCCAGTGACCCCTTAGCCATGCTGAGATGATTGAGAGCGAACTCAGGCTTCTCTCTCTGACCTTTGTATATTCTAATGCTGTCAGAGGCATTAGGAACCCACAAAATCAGATAATCTTGTTCTCCTGGCCTACAAATACACTGAGACAAACCAGCAACTTCATCAAAAGATGCAGAAGAAAAGTAACAAGCTGACTAGTGCACAATTGGTCTGCTAAAACCTATCCACTCCAGTGTCAGACTGTCCATGATTCTGTGCAGTGTGACAACTACTTGTTCAACTCAAACTAAGAAGGGCCTTTTCCAAAGTCTCCGTGTTGAGCTTGCCTGCTGAGGATGCAGCTGTAGAGATAGTATTGCTGGTACCCCATAGCAAAGGCTCTTGCCCTCTGCTTGTCCTCCTCCTAGGACGGGCTGTTCTGACTCAAGAGTCCTCCCAGGGCTTGCTGGCCCCAAAGCAAGAGACCTTGACCTCATCCTGCCCAGAAATTTCCTGTTACCTTTATTTCAAACAAAGCCAGGCGAACTGGAGTTCCTACGCAAATAAGAAGAGCTTCTCTGAATGGGGAATTCAGGGCTGAGATCTGATTTCCATTTTTATTCTGTTTCTCGCTCCTGTCTGCCAAGTAGGAGAGGTTTGTTCTGCATCCTAATGAAGAGTCTAATCCAACTGACAAAACTGTATAAACTAACTCCTTGCTGTAGCCTTTGATGTTGCTAGGGCTGGCCTTACTCTGTGCCAACAGGCCTCTGAATATAGCATTCAGGCCTTTCCTCACTGCTGATATGATCCACTTCCATCCTTTTTGGCCCCATACATCTGTGACTTGGGCTGGTTCTTAGGGATGCACTCATCCTATCAGAGTGACTGATATCTAAGATAGGGAGGAAGCATTAACATCCCGCCAACCACACCCCACCCCCTGTTCTGCTGTGGGAGAGAGGAGCCCAGCTGTCAGTGCTTGGCATAAACTAGACAGTTTGAAACCCAGCAGAGCTTAGGATGAGGCACTGGAGAGAGGTTCTGGGCATTGAACCTAGTTTTCTTACCTAACCTTGGATATGTAATGCAGAGTTTTCTAACAGAGTGCTTGGAGGTTTGTTTTTTTTTTTTAATTTAGTCAGAAAGATTCTCAGTAATAGATTTCAAGGAGTGCCATAATCACTGTGCAAGTGTATAATTATACATTATATCAGTGTATAATCACTGTGGCATTTGCACCTCACGTGTTACACCTTACCTACACTGCATGATTACAATGGAGAACTTCAGGTATAATTAAATAAATGCTCCTGAGTCCTTTCTTGCAACGTTGTCCTGGAAATCAGTCCTATTCCAGCTAGGGAAGGTGTTCCAAATAGAAATATGACTCTTCATTTCCCTGCTCCTTGCCATTGGATTTTGGGGTTTTTTGGTGGGTTTTGTTTTTTTTTTTTTTGGTTGTTTGGTTGGCTTTGCTTGAATTTTCCAGTGGAAAATGGCTTGTTACAGATTTTTTTAAAGGGACAGAGTTCTTCCTTGCTTGTGTCAAGGTCACTTTTTTTGGATGGCTATGTCAAAGAGATGAGATTAATGCCACTCCTTCTCCACCACATTTCCACTGTCCTTCCTATTGGCATATTTGTATGGGATGGGAAATAAAAACCCTGCTCCTGCTGTTGAACAACATATGTACCTGGAGCAGCTAAAGAGTAGAGGCTAGTGGCCTTTTTTCACTGCTACAATCCAAGGGCTCATCTGCCTTGAGACCCACACAAAAAGGTTTCATTCAGTGTGGTAGTTCTTGGGTTTTAAAGATCCATTAGGGGCTACAGGGTGAAGCTTAACACCGCACCACCCTTTAGCCTGTCATGCAGCAGCTCTGTAGTGTGACCACAAAATTGTCTCAGAGGTGGCTGTTTTCCAGAACCTTCCTGGAACTGCCTCTGAGAGGCAACATAATATGGAGAGGTTTTTAATAAGTCACTTCACGGTTCAGTTCTGGTGGCATAATGCCCTCTCTTGTTTTACTGAGCTGATCAGAACTTTGTGATGCTGCGTAGATGTTTGCTAGGATGTTATCTGTGCTTCCCCATCCTGCCTCACAGCATGCTCACTGCCCCACAGTACACTCCTTTCCAGGAAAATCATGTGTTTTCAAGGCAATCTGTATTGGTTAGTGCCTAGTGCAGGAATTTGAAGGGTTTGGGTTGAGATGGAGGTAGAGATTTCTGCTCCCAGTTTTCACCTCAGTATATTCCTGGAGATTTCTGCCTTGGTTAGAAGGATATTGGAACTGCTTACAGAGAAACTGCCAAACCACCAAACACTATGTGTGGTGCTTTAAGATAACCTAACATCAATTAAGGGTTGTCTTAATTCACTGAGCAATAAACTAAAGCTGTGCAGCTCGTATTACACAAACAACCATGGCCTTTCCCTTGGTTCCGTCAGTAAGACTGTTGGAATGGGTAAGTCACGCACTTCGTGGGAGGAAGATGCTCATACCACTTAACAGTGTTTGATCTCATAATACTTTTATAGTGTCTTGAAACTCCAGTGAGTGTCACTGACAGCAAGGCTGAAAGAGACAGAACATCTGCTTTACTGACAACTTCTCTTGTCACTTTCTTATTTCCTCAGTGTCAATTAACTAGACGATTCCTTTAGTTTTTCAGAAAGTGAAACATATCTGGTAAAACCCCATGGTATTCTGCCCAAAGCATAGCCCCAGGCATAGCCAACATATAAATAAACAAGAAATTATCTCTTTGTAGATGTAATCTACCCAAGGATAGGCCTGCCATAGGAAGTGTATTTCTAAACTACATTAAATATATTCATAGGCAATCTCTACTTGCCCACTGCAAAACAATTCTGAACTTTTTCCTCAGCCTGCTAAGATATCTTAGAGATAAAACCATCTGTAGGATTCTCCCTGGTATAACTTGCCATGTGGAAGGATAAATCAGTATCAGGAGGACAGGTTACACCAAGCTACAGCTCAGGTATTTTTGCTACACTGGATGGGACAAAGATACTTTTGCTTGTCATTTCACTATTGAATCACTTAGGAGGCTTTCTAAAGAGTTTTTCTGAAAAGCCTCCCCTAATGCATGGCATAAACCAGTTCTTTAGCACAGAATGACTCCCTGCAGCCCCAAACCAGTCTGCATCACTGGCACACTTCAAGCTCATCCCCACCTTTTGCAAAGGTCACAGAGTAGAGGGGCTGGAATACAGTTGTTAAGTTGCTGATGGAGATGTTTTCTGCCTCTGAGCTGAGTATGAGGAGACGTAACTTTTGGGTTTTTTGGAGCTTGAAGAACTGAGAGAAGGGCCCAGAGTAGACTGTAGATTTGGGATCTCTGCCTGTATCAACCACTCATCATTGTTGGCCAGCTAGCCTCCCTCACCTACTTCACCACTCTCCCAATCCCCATTACTGGAGCCCTAGAAAAACCAAATACTCAACTTCTAAAAATGCTCTAACAGTTTAGGAAAAAACATTGGTGTTCTGAACCAATGAGTGCAGACTACACCTCTTCTCAAAATTCCACAAATTACCTCAGAAAAAAGGGACTTAAACCTCTATCTCCAACTCCAAAAGCTGGTATTTTACATTAAACTATTCTCTGATTCCTACCCTTAAACTGCTTGAATCACCCTGTCAGATAACCCCCACACAAGTTCCAAAACAACAAATAAAGTTAATAACAGGCCCCACCAAAACCATCCCCACCCTGCAAGAATAAAACATAGCTACACCACTAAAATCTTATTGAAAAGAAAACATATCCCACTATCAGCAGCAGCCACCCCAAACTATCAGTATTCAGTAAACTCCCCCAATAACTACCTCCAAGAACAAAAGTCCCACACCATAACAACCAATCTTCCCAAGCCTCTGAAAATGATCTGCCACTAAAGGCAAAGAATAAACATAATCTACTGACATTCCACCCAAATAAACCATAATCAGCACCAAAGACATAAAGGAGACACCCAAAGTCAAAACCTACCCACACTCTGCAATATATGCCAACACCAAACCTACCTCTCCAGAATACAGTGATGGATTAGAGGCAGCTGCTAACCCTCCCAAAACAAAGCACAACCCTAAGAAAAATACAAAATAGGTCATAATTGTTCCTGCTTGGCCTCTCTCCACTGTCTATGGCCTGAAAACACGTAGTCGTAAGCTTCAATGGCAGGAACTCTCCCAAAATACAACTTTTCTTTTTCTTTCTTCCCCCTCCTACCCTTCTGTTCAGTCCCCTCTGAAGACTGCTGATACACTGTTTGTACTTCTGGGGTGCAAGCATACAGACTGCAGCTCTTGCAGTGCTTTGGGGTAACCTTGAAACAACTTTGAAAGTTTGCTGAAATAATGAGCATTCTTCAATGCTTATGGTTTTGTTCTTTCCCTTCCCCTTCCCCCCAGGTTCATTAAAAGGCTTTGTTCCTCCTTGAGGATTTTACACCCAAACATCTCTGAGGCAGCTACCTTACACACTTCCCTTCATGGGAATCACTTCATTGTCTTCCAGGCTGTTTGCTGGTGATGCAAAACATTGCCAAGGCAGAATGGCCCCAGGAGGCAGAAATGATGACAAAATTGACCAGGCAGAATCCCACTTGTTCTTTCTTATGACTCCCACTTTCCACTTTGGTTTCTTCAAGAGCTCAGAAACTGCATTTCACAGCCAATCAAATTTCCCTGCTACTTTCTTAGTACTCTTCTGCTTTTCAGTTCCCTTCATTTTCTTTTCCCTATACTCTCATCTCAACACTTGGTAATTTCCATCTCTTTTTCTAAAATGGGTAATGCCAGATACTCCTATATGAAATTCAACTCAAATCCCTGAAAAAGGCTGAATGAAATACTATGTCAGCTATGCCAGGGTGAATCTATATCATTAAATATTGTTCCCTTGCTTCAGTTAATGTGCATGCAGAAACATTTTTTCACAGCAATATGCATTTGTTTGGAGTGCCTTTTTCATCCAGTGTTGCCTGGGCTTGCCCCTGTTTATTTGGTAAAATGACATCTCCACAATGAAACACCTCTAGGATTATTTACTCTCATTTGTGATTCGATATAATAATGAGCATATCCACTTCTTTCTTGCCCTATAATCTTCCCCATGAGCAGACTGTGCTCTCCCCTGCAGGATGATATTGTGTTTTTTTCCAAGGGACACATTAGGGAACTTATGATAAATATTAGTTCTTGCTACTGATAGAGAAAATGAATGTTGAGGATTGTTAGGATTTTATTCACTCCAGTATCCCATGCACAAACAGGTCCAGTTGTATAATTAAATAGGCCATCCAAGTACCGGAAAGGTTGTATCCAGAGACACAGCTTTCTAAGGGCTAAGAACAATGCTGATAAAGATCAAGTGGCTAATTGTAAGCAACAGCCTCCAAATTGCCTCCGGATGAATAAATCACAGTGAGTGATCCAAGCATATTTTCTCATGGATACGGTCTCATTCACAGAGGCAGGGAGCTAGAAAACATCAGGGGCAACTTCCAATTGGCTGGAAGGGAATGAAAAGATTTGGATTTCAGTAGGGATTACGTCATAATTTTGTGTAATTATTCCTAGCTGGTGGAACTACAGCAAAAGTAAAGAGGCCCAGAGAGAAGGACTGGAAACCTACTCTCTGGTTCTTGGAGCTGGTTGATCAGCTGCTCTTGTTATGATTTCCTTTGACATTTCCAAGATTAATGTGAAGACTGGCAAAATGCAACAATGAGAGGTGATTTGAACTTCCAGGACTCTTTCATGGGGGATAAATTAAGGCCAAAGACCCTTGTAATGAATAGCCTGTCCCAGCACCTCTGCATGAGCTGTCACTGGAGCTAGGCGTGGAGCTGGGAAGATGTGTCCTGGGACATCACAGGAGGCATGAAGGAGGTTAGAATGTTTCCTCTCTTTTAAAACACAAGTGACTGAGGGCAGAGATAATTTATCAAAAATCGTCCCTTGCCATCAACCTAAATGAAAGGCTACTGTAATGCATGGCCACACTTTTGGGGAATAGTTACTCCTTCAGGACTTGTATTTGATACTGAAGGTCAGGTTCCTGAGGGATATTGGCACTTTTAGCTATTGCAATCACCATGACATGAGCACTTTCATGGAGCTTAGCCTTGGCTAAGTGCTTGTGATAACACAGAGGCTTGAGGTATCTCTGAGACCCCTGCCTAGAGCCTCACCCAGTCATTGCTGAGTCTGTGGTGACAGGCATGACCAAGTAGAGCAGAGCTCCTTTGATATGTGGCTGTAGCTGTTCAGAAAACACTGCCATCACTGTGAACACATTTTTATCACAGTTTCTGTGCCCTTTTCTGTACAGGATCTACTGTGTGTTTCCAAGGATTTGCTCTCTGCTATGAGAGTCTTGATTTTAAAAAAAATTAATTTTCAATCCAAACCTTAGCACTTTTGAGCTTTCCTTGTTCACCCCCTTCTAATTTCTGGTTCTAAAAGTTGCAGCCACATTCTTTTTTCACCTAAAGTGCAGAGCCCATCGGCTCCAAAAAGTAAAAGTTTTGAGTGGAATCAAAGAAGACAAGCGAGCATTCTAGTCATCACCAGCCCCCTCAGACACAGCCCGTGTAAACACACACCACCCCCAGAAAGCATTTTCTTCAGAGTCCTGACCAAGACCACCTGTCCTCCAAAGCTGTTCAGCTCCCAGCAGTCTGTTCCTGCTGTGGGGAAGAATGAAGATCATTGCAAAGCTAATGCCATCGAGCCTCTCTGGCTCCCATTCACATCCAGCTCTTGCCAGAATCTGGAGCAGAACAGCTGGGCTCCTTCGTGTGGCTTCTTAGTCATCAGTGCTCTCCAGTGTAGGAGAGGTGGGACATACAGGGAGGTGGTGAAAGAATGTTAGTGAAAGATGAAATGGTGGTGAAAGATCCTTATGCTGGATCCTGCAGTGTTTGCTCCATTTGTTCAGGAGATGTTGAGCTGAGAGTTGTTCTTGAGAACGGCATCAGAATATGCCAGGCACTTTCCTGAGTGAAAGTTTCATCACTGTGAGTTGAGCTCCTTGTAGAAACAAAGCCTGTGCTAAAACAATTGTAGGCTCAGAGAGAGTGTCAGCAGTGTCACAGAAAGGACATTCCCACCACAGTTTACACAGTTTGATCTATGAGGCCTACAGGACTTCATGAATCCTGTATTGCTATCGGCAGACTTATGGTATGCCCATGATCCCAGCATGCAGAGAACCTTGAAGGCAGACAGGAGCCAGACAAGAGCGCTGGTACTCCTAAAGAATCGGTCTGGAGTCAGGATTCCTGCCTCATAGTGTGTGTGACCTAATACAAGAAGGTCTTTCATGAGCAGAGAAGAGTGCAGAGCCACACTGCCTCAGGATGGCAGGATGGCCTGACACCTCCCAATGCAGATTATTTTATCAAATCCATTGCCAAACTCATATGCTGGTCTGAAAGCCCTGTGTGCCGTTTATGAGAAGCAGTAGAAAAGCAGATCTGAGAACTTGGAGCCATGGCCTCCAGGAATCCCTCAACTCACTCCCTCTTGGAGGATACAGCCATTCTAAAAATATTTTGACAGCCAATGTCCTTATACTTTTGGCTAAAGTTAGTCTCTGTGGGCTTAAGTGTTAGGCATTAACCATCTCTGGCAGCTATGGCAAGCTGCAAAAGGAGGATGTCTCTGGAGTACCATCTGAGTCCTCCCCCATGACAATTCTTCTCTGCTGGCAAACCTTGTGAGAGCCTGGGGCATCCTCACCTTGTGGATGCATGCTGGGGAGAGAAGGGATAAGCATAGGAATAAATGGTATCAGAGATTGACATGGACTGACAGAGCTCATGGGCCAAGATTAGGAAATGAGCTCTGTTATGAGTGACGATTCTGTAAGTCTGAATTCAGAAGAGCTCTTCACACATGGGGCTTTGCAAAGGGTACCACAATACCCAGCACTAGCTGCTGAACTGCTTATGGCTGGGTCCTTCCTTAACTCACATGCTTTGTGTTCAGACACTCCAAACTATCTGCTCCCATTTGGCTCCATCACCTTTGGACAAAATCCTGCTGCTGAGAATAGTATGTAGATTACTAAATGGTGTAATAATTACTGCTGATTTCTGCACAAAGTCAGGCCAGTTTAAGTGTAAACATTGTAAGAATGTTAGGAGACGACAGGACTGTTCCTAGCTCTGCCAGTCTCTCACTACTTGCCTTCAGATTAATCGCTTGATAACTCCATGCTGTAGCTTCCCCAGCAGTAAAATGCAGATATGCTAATGTTACAAAAAATTTTGGAAAACCAGATATTATTGTTATGTAATGATACTCAGGTAATCAGGCTTGCACTCTAAACAGAACTTAAACCAAGGAAAAGAATTTGATCAAATCAGACTTACAGTCAAAATGGCAAATGTGACGGGATTTACCACTATTGACTTCAGCAGGCTCAGCTGTAGGCAGCCTTTGCAAATATCAGTGAGCTGTATGAAGTGCATGTAGGTGGAGCTGGCTGGGGGTTTTCTGTTAGAATGGTTTCCTAGCTGTAAATTTCAAAGAAATTTGTATTTTCTGCTGGTTTTTCCTTTAATTTTTGTTTTCTATATCACAGAGAGGAAAAAAAAGTCACTTCCACATACTCTGCATGTTGTACTCCCTCCAGCAACAGGATTCTGGAGCCATGTTTCTCAGGCTTCTAGATCCTCTAGCTCCAGAGCACTTGGGGCCACTGCTGTGAAACCATGAAAATCCAAAGCTCAGATCTAAAATCCTGATGCTCAGGATCCCTGTGCAGGCGTTTTTCTGGCTCAGGGGCTGCTATGACTTTTAGCAGCATGCAGGATAATGACAGCACTCACTAGGGAACAGAGTGTAATTTAGGCTTCCTCCAGACAAAATGTCCTCTTTTTGAGGATAGTTACTTAAATTTCTTCAGTTTCAGTCTATCAGGCTTTTACTCTGACTGGTTTGGGTAGCATGGTGGCCCCAGGGGTTCCAACGTAAGTCTCTCTTTTTCTGCAGAAAGATACTAGGATTCATAAGAAGGAGTGCAGAAGCTGCTCTTATTCCCCTGCTGGTTACCAAGTGCAGCTTCTGTGACCATTTTCAGTGTTTGGCCTCCACTGAGCGCACCAGGTTATGCAAAAGCAACATTACAAGCACCTAGAAGAGCTCTGTGGCCCCCAACACAGGAAGGATGTAGACCTGTTGGAAAAAGTCCAGAGGAGGGCCAGGAAGATGATCAGAGGGCTGGAGAACCTCTCCTATGAGAACAGGCTGAGAGAGCTGGGATTGTTCAGCCTGGAAAAGAGAAAGCTCTGGGAAGACCTTACAGCAGCTTTCCAGTACCTGCAGGGGGCTACAAGAGATCTGGAGAGAGACTTTTCACAAGGGCAAATAGTGATAGGACAAGGAAAATGGCTTTAAGCAGAAGGAAAGTAGATTTAGGTTAGATATTAAGAAGGAATTCTTTACTGTGAGGTTGGTGAGGCACTAGCACAGATTGACCAGAGAAGCTGTGGATGTGTTAAAGGTCAGACTGGATGGGGTTCTGAGCAACCTGATCTAATGGAAGGTTCCCTGCTCATGGCAGGGAGGTTGGAATTAGATGATCTTTAAGATCCCTTCCAACAAAAACCATACAAGGATTCTATAAAAAATGTTCAGAGCTACACTACATAGGCAAAATGTGTCGTGTACATTAGCACAAGTCAGCCTGAAAACCAAACTCTGACTTGGGAGTATGCAAGTAGCAATATTAAAAATTTTTGTAAGCAAATTAAGAAAAAAATTCCATGCAAAGTCTTGCACCTAATTTCAGGGAGGGACAAAAAGGGAAATATAAACCTTTTATTAGTACCAGCAATGAGAAATGAGATTTATTTCAGGCATGCAATATATTATTGAAAGGTTGTGCAGAATATAGAGATAATAAATTATATGTATGAGGGGGTATATATTATTTAACAAAGTGGGTTAGCAGAAAGAAAAAATAGTGTTCATTTAATGAAGAGACTCTGGGACAAAAGCAAATGATAATTCCATCAGGCAGGATTTGAAGGATATTGGAGAGAGAAAAGTGTAGCTCAAGAGATCATGTAATTTATCTCACTGGTGATAAAATGAGCCTGAAGACTATTTCTAAATGGCAGATAATTCTGATCTGAGGAATGTCTCTTACATATAATTTAAAAGGGAAAGGAATTTGTACTGTTATTATTAATAATAGAATATTTTTACTTAAAAATTCAGGAACTTACTGTTTCTCTAGTCAAGTTTTTCTCAGATTGAGGAAAGTTATCCATGAAATGTGGATTCTTGTAACTTTAGTGTTTCATTTGGGACAGAAATTGTTTTCTTTTTTCCAAGATACCAAACTAAGAGGCAAGAAGTATAAGTTTTATTGAGAATTGGCGAGTTTGTGATATAAACACTTGAGGCAGCTCTGTTTTTATTATCTGACATCTGGGCTGTCACAACTGAGCATTTCTGCCAGAGGAGCCTGTAACCACCCTCTCATATACCTTCCTACTTTGCTCTCTTATGAACTGTACAGAGCTGTATCAAGCTAAAATCCACCTCAAACCCCAAAGTGGCCAGGGTTACCTACATGCCTGTGTAGATTAATTGTGGAACTTCCCAGGAACAACACTGTGTAGCAAAATAAGGAAAAAATTAAACAAAAAATCTCTCTGCTCATGATGTATTTGCAGTGGTACCCTGTTCCCTACAATGTTTGTTCTAGCTTTTTTTAGCTAGAGTTTGTTTTCAAATGGTAAGACTCATATAATTTCTACTTACATCCTACTATGCCTTTCCAACATTTGTCAAGAAAACTGGGGGGTTTTTTTTGAGTAAGAATTATTCTGTTCCTAATTTTATCCTGCTTGAATATACTTCTTTGTCCTCCTTTAAACATATTAATGTATCCTTTCTGTTTTTACCTTTTCAATCGGTATAATTTTTAACCTTTGCATTAGCAGGGTGGTCATTCTTAGCTCTCAATAACTCTCAGCATTATTTTTTCCTAACATTAGTTTCACCTTTCTAGATATAAATTCACCAGGATCTTTGTAGATCTGATGACATCCTGGCAGGAAGAATGGGATCAGCCTGACCCTCATGGAGTCTCTGGGCTGATCAGATGTTTTTTGACAGAACTTGAATGACTGTCTTTCATATTTGGCTGTCCATTACCACCTCATAGTAGAATTCTGTAGAAACCTAGTCCATTTTCTGGGTTCCTGGTGGATTTGGTCCAAGAGGAAGGTGCAGAGGTTGAGCACTTGACACATGTCCAACTTGCCAAGGAAAGCAAGGGAACCTGAAATCCTACCAAATACCTTAGAAAGCTTAGAAACTGAAGAGAAGTGGGTCAGATCATGTGGTTGGATTTTATGACTAATGTGTATCCAGAGGGCAGAGCTAGGTATGAATGACATTTATGAAATGTTCTTTTCCTTTCTTTTTGACTTCTGAGAAATGTCTGTTGGAGAGTTTGATTTAGTTGTACACCAGGAGAGAATGTTGAAAGACTTCAATAAAATATCTCAAACAAAGAAAGCTGTCTGAAAACTCAAAGGAATACACTGCCCATTCTGAAAGATGTAAGAGCCAGTCAAATTCACTCTTGATGGGAAGCTGTCCACAAAAAAATAAGATAGACTTGGATGAAACACATGGGGGCTAGAATTCCCTTCATAATAACTCTTCAAAACTCCATTGCCTGAAGTGTTCACAAGTACAGGGAAAAGGTGTAAAAGAGCTCTCTGAAACACATTAGATGAAAAGGATAAAAGGCAAGTCAAACTGAAGAAGGAGAAACCTATAGAGCCTAAACCAAAGCAGCAGAAGCAGGTACTGGAGTAACCGTATGAGACTTTCAGACTAGATAATATCGCTGAAAACAGAGAGCTCAGCTGTGGGACTGAAATGCAAGGAACATCTTAAGATTCAAAACCACATTTAATTTGTAGAGAGAAAGAATGAGCTTATAAAATGATCCATAGAAAAAAATTAATGGAGTGGCTCTGTCTCCAGTGGCAAATTAATCCCTGTGTTAAAAGAGAATAGACAGCCAGTAGCTAAAGGCATGGGTAACAAAAGGGACACATCCATTAATAATGCTAAGGTATTTTGCCGTCAGAGAAACCCTATAGTAGCTCTGTGACACAAGTGGGTATGAGCTAATGCTTGTAACATCCCTGTGATGAAAGGGGTGCTCTCATTTGTCTCATACAGCAGATGAAGCAACCTACCTATGACCACATTTTTTTAGCTATGATTAGATCTCATGACCTTATGCCTCCATGTCCTCTGCTCTAGGCCATAGTTCAGTACTAAAGGAATCTGTGTATGAAATACTGAATTTACATCATAAATAAAACCAGAGTTGTTCCAGCTGGCTCACAGGGGCACAGAGAATCTAAAGAAAGTCTGGCAACAAACAAATCAAAAGGACGAGAAACTAAATCTCTTAAGCAGTTAGGGACTGAACAAGAACAGATACTTACAGTTAGTAAGCAATCCTTTTTTTCCAGGATGGACCTAGAACACAAAAGCACCAAAATATACATTCTGCAGAGCTGAATTGGACCATAAGCAAAACAGAAAACCTGTTTATGACAAAAAGTAGAAGTCTGAGAGGTACATAGATGGTTCATCTAGTTTTCTCATTTGACAAGCTGAGTGTGACTTTACATTTAAAGAGAGAAATATAAATGTAGGGAAATGGATTATAGCTCAGAGAAAGATATGGAGGGAGTGACTGGAAATACACAGATCATGAGTGGGAAGATGAGTGTTCTGAGAATTACAACACCTAGAAATTCTATGTTCCCATTATTTATGTTTCATTTATCTAATTGCTTATGTATACACATGTCCACCTATATATGTGTGTATATATATATATGTGTGTGTGTGTGTGTGTTTATATTTCACATAAGAAACATCAAGTGCTAGGAATTAATTTTTAAAAATTATTCTCTTGGTAATGATGACATTGATGAAGCATACTTGGAGCTAAGAGGAAATGCTGACATCCCCTAACTGGATGTGATTTGATTAGGAGCATTATAGTCCAGGCACCTCTCTAATGCTTAATTGTTAGACAGTTTTTCTTGCCAAGACCTTTGCTCACTAGTGAAAAAATGATTCTTCCAACTTGTTGTTTGAAGTCTTCTTTCTGTTAATCATTGGATGGTCCACAATCCATATAAGTGGATGTATTTATGTGTGCTCTGTGTAAGCATTACAGGGTAGAGGCCTTAGGAAAGTTTCCCTCTGAAAGTTTTAAGCATCAAAATTTGGCTGCAGGTTAGCAAGCAACTGCCTATGAGTCAAAACAGAAAAGTCAGATTCTAAAAGCATAAAGTAGGGATGATCTCTTTAGCATTGATCTATCTATTGTCAGCAGAGTACCACAGGTGACAGGTAAACCCATATGCAGATCTATGTCTTGCAGTGAATCCTCTCCCATGCGGTTTTCCACAATGAAAGGCCTAGGCAAAGCCAGACACAAAGAGATGGGTAACTGTGTAGATAATAAACCACGTGTTTCCTACATTACCTACAGAAATACACATGTAATTTCTACATACAGGAAACTGGCCTTAAAAAGTGTAAAAAGCAACTTGGAGAAGGTTAAGGCATGAACATTCTCTGCCTCTCATAACAAAGAAAATACAGCATCAAATAAAATTATCAAGTGGCAGACTAGAAACAAACCTAAAGAAGGTAGTGCATTTTTTGCACTTAGTCTGTAGGACTCATTGCCACAAGATATTGTGGACACCGAGTATGTGGTTAAATTTAGAAAATACTAAGACAAATAAATGTTAAAAAAAGATCAGCTGGGTATGTTATACCAAAAATACCATTGTAGTTCAGGTAGTTCTTGAGCTTCAGACTTTCGAATGCTGACAGATTATGCCAGGAAAGTATTCGACACGCTTGTTCTGTTTTTATAGTTCTTCCTTCAAATCTACTGTTTACCACAGTTGGACAGGTTTCTGTGCTGGGTAGACCTTAACATGGTTGGCTTGATGCTGTGAGAGAAATCTTCCTTTTGATGCTTAATTTCACATATACTACTTGCAGTAGTTATATAGGATATAATCTGTATTTTCCCAATAGAACAAATCCTGTGGAAAGGGTAATTATCCCAGTTCAGTAAATATCAAGGTTCCTTTTTAATGTAATTATGTTAGTGTTTGAATTACAGAAATAATGATGCTTTATTATTTCTGAGATGTTGTCTGACAATCTATATAAAATGTAAAGAGGCATTTGAAAGAAATTCAGTATAAGGCTTTTAAGGATCTAGATTTTTTCCTTGACCAAACATGGTAGTTAATTCAAAACCCTTGTTAAGATGGAAAGTATTTCGAGTACTAATATTCTGAGCCCTAATGATTCAAACACTTATGCACATGATCATGTGACACTTCAGAGTAATCCTATTGAACCTAATGGATCTAGATAGGTTTTGAAAAGTGGGATGCAAGTGTGTGTAGAACTGATGTCTAAACAACTTTCTAAAGATCAGCATATACTGTTATTTTAATTTTGACTCCTGTGTCCATTGTGATTGGTTTTTCTGTGTTCTAAGTAAAGAATCATCCTAACACAGTCCTGTTTTTGTAATAAAGTGGATTTTTTTGAAATATCTGAACTGTCAGTGGTGATGTGTAGGACTCCAGGTGCTCCCGCTCATGGTATTGTGGAAGGAGATGACTTTAAATACGGGGCCCGGGTTTACTTCAAGTGCAACGCAGGTTACAGCTTAAAAGGCAGCCATGTTGCCTACTGTCAGCTTGATGGGATTTGGTCAACACATCATCCTGAATGTGGTAAGGTTGCTTTAAGTTTTTATTCTTATCAAATATTTTGGCAAATGTATTCCATGAAACTAGACTATATAAATCTCACTTGAAATTTGGTAGGTCTGTGACATAACATGTCCTTTTGTCTTCCTGTCTTTAAGAAGTAGTAGGAATTCTTATTTTACTCTGCTGGAGCCCCAGCCTGCAAGACTTTTTTAATGTAAAGGTCTGAATGAAACATCACTTTACTGAAAACTAATAACCTCAAAGTCTTTAGGCATGTATCCCTCTTACACATAGAGAGAAAATGTCTAGGACCAAAGCCAAGTGAGGGACTTAGTGCAACAATGAATAGCTACTTCTGTTACTCTGTGTGTCTGACACCTTCTCTGCAGAAGCCTGGTGCACTCTGTGGAGGTGAATAGGAGCTTACTGCGTGAACAGTAGACTCATTCAGTATTTCAGTTCCCATCCTAGACAAAAATTGATAAAAAAGAAACTTCCATTCATTCTGATTGTGTAGGATGGAATGGCTACCATTGGCAGTCACTGAAGTGCTAGGTCTCTCCTTCCCAGATGTTTTCTCTTTTTTTTTAATAAATCAAAAAGGTCATAACCCTGAGCCTAAGGAAGAAGACAATTACTGTCAAAGTACTGAAATAAGAGAAGGCCTTAAGTGACTTACATGGTCAAGCTTTTGCTACATTTGGAAACGCCTGCTCTGCTGATCAGATGATGCCTCCAGGCCAGCCAGCAGTACAGAAGGCAACTTGCAAATAAAGCATTATTCTGTGGGGGATTCTCTGTAGTCTTTAGCTGCTATCAAGTTATCAGTCACTTATGGTTCACAAATGAGAGAGCCTGTGAGGTACACAGAAGGAAAATGGAGCCAAATGAAAAGGAGACAAGTCTCTGCTTTTCACTTTCTCCTGGTGGAGAGGAAGTTCAGAAATTCTTGTTTACTGAATATAACTCGTAGAAAAGTATTCAAGTACATACAGAGCCTTCAGCATCTGCTAAAATCCAATGCCTGTAAAGAAAACGCTGAAATATAGACTTAGCTTGAATGCTATACTCACTGTTAAAAGCACATGCTCTTCACTGAAGTGGCATTGTTATGGCTGGCTGTGTGTTCGCATGCTTTGCTGAGCTGGGCTTTGTCTGGTGGCACAGGGTATGACTTTGTGACACGACAGGGCCATACCTTTGCACTGTAACTGTGCTGATTTCACAGCAATTTAAATAAATGTCCGAATGCTTTGTTATATGTTGGTGCTTTTGTGAACTGCAGCTCAGCAGGCAGCTGAGTCTGAAGCAATGATATGAAGAGGTAATTTTGGGTCAATTGATATGTCCCAGTCCTCTGAGCCCTCTGTGAGCAGCACCAACACCAGCTGTCTGAACTAGATGTTCAGTGGTTATCATGCACTGAGACACCAGGCAGAGAAATGAAACAGAATTGCATGTTACTGTTATCCTGACAAGAAAACTGAGGTGAAATCCAAAGGGGAAAAAAGTTCCTTGTCAGCTGCTAAATAGAAAGAGCAGAGGAGTTAAAAATAAAGGAAAAATCATCTTCTAGCATCACATAGAGAATACTGTCCTCTAGATTTAGGCCAAAAATCTAAGTTTATTGAGGAAAAAACCCACAAAACCAAAACCACAACAAGAATTTAAAAGAAGTGGAAAATACTGGGAAGGAGGAACTAACAGAGGTTTTATAGGCAGAATATAGCACGAGTAAGCTTTTCACATTAAACTTTTATTGTCAGTAAATACGTACATGTGTTCTCTTTCAATTCCTGTATTTCCCTGGATTATTGAGATATCTCTCTCAGTGCTAAGGAAACAAAATGCAACCAAACATAAAAGCAAAATTAAGTAGTCTAGTTTTATTATCCAAGTGCAGTGAAGTATCAAAAATACAGAAAAAGGAAAAGAATGCCAAGGGCCTGTTTCCTGCAAATAGTTTAAGTGCAGCCTTTTATGCTACTGAAGAAGCCTTGTTAATATTAATAGGACATTAACATCATGGAAAGTCATGGTTCTTTTTCAGGATTGTCAGGTTTTAACAATTTGAGAATTTTTACTAATTTGAGAATCTTATGCTTTCAATGAGACTAAAGTGTGTATTATAAACAGACATCTCTGTATTATAATTTCTTCTTTAATATTTGACATTTTCAAAGACAGGGATCCCAGATGGGTCTTGAAAAGACATCTTTAATAAAGTGTAGATTGTTTAGTAACATCTGAATGAAATGCCAAGCAATTTGATGGGTGAAAATAACATAGTGAATGTGATAAAATGGTTACAATCTTTTTTCCCCTGTCATTAGTTCTAGAAGAAAAAAACTGCTCAGATCCTGGTGGCCCACTCAATGGCTACAGAAGAGTAGTGGAAGACACTGGGCTCTTGAATGGACGCTATGCAAAAATTGGCACAGTCATTGCTTTCTTTTGTAACAACTCATATGTTCTTAGTGGCAATGAACAAAGGACCTGCCAAGACGATGGAGAATGGTCAGGGAAGCAACCAATCTGCATAAAAGGTAGTTTACAAACTTTTTTTACCACAACTCATACAAGCTGCTGTGGTTTTACTGGATTATGTTTAATATCATTTGCACTCGACAAACAATCATATTTGCTAATAGTATGCTGTCTGGCTGATACCTGATACTGAGTTTTGTAGTTTGCCAGCTCTTATGGCTGCTATACTCAGACAGAGAAGATGCCAATGATTCCAGAAAATTCCATCTTTAAACAGGGAAAGGAATGTTCCCTAATTATCCTCATTCTAGGACTGAACTTGCATAAGATCAAAATGAAAGAAGATCAGGAGGGAATTGAAATAGAATGAAATACTTGTCTTGAGACTGTTAACGATCAGTTGCTGTCATAGGGAATAACTGTCCTTTCACAATCCTTTTAAAACAATGGGACCAGTCATGAATGCAAAAGGCAGAGCCTATACATTGCAGGTTTGAAGATATGATTAAACTATATATATTCATCAAAACACTGAATCACACCTTTAAATCCTATGCTCTTGACCTGGAGCTATTCTACTAAGTGTGTATGAAATCCTGAGTGAATGAATGAATGAATGAATTAATTAATTAATTAGTTAATTAATTTGGGCTGGGAACTGCTAAATTCATTTTATGAAAGCAATTTCTTGACATATGGATTTTTTAAAAACTGAAATGATAATATAAGGAAATGTGTCTGTCCCCTGGAGAATTTGGTTTATTCTGGTTTTTTAGATGAAAATAATCTCTCCCTGAAGCATATAATCATCTGTGGAGTGCATCTTTATTGATGCTTACTGCAATATTGACATAATGATTAACATATATCTCATCACAAAGAACTAGATATTGTTAAATTACACAGAGAACAAGTGCTCAGGTGTACAGATAAAATCCATCCTGCAAGATTCCTTTTCTTCCACTCAGGGCAGCAGGAAGGAGAGCCTGGCAGAGTTATTTGAACTTGAATATTTTATCCTAATCTTAAAGTAAGTAAACTGAATATGCAAAACTAGAAATCTTAGATTTCCTTTCTGTTATTTTATGCATATTCAGGTAACTCTGAAGTGTTCCTTTGAATCAGAGCCTCCAATTCCTTCCATAAGTGCACAAACAGACTCTTAGAAGTCCATAGCATCCTGCAGCCTTTCTCTGTATGCTGAGTTACTGGGATTAGCTGTGTGGGACTACACAGATGGAAATTAAGTATTTTTACATATAATTCCATTACTGGAGAAGTTTGTAGTGGTGCAAGTGTGGCATTCAGACACACTGAATGATGGAAAAGTCTTCCTCCATGCCTGAAAGTGCCAGTGAAGAGTTCAGTAGCTTCCACTGTTGTAACTGAGATAGATCTTGTGAACTGTGAAGAAGTATTTTTCCAAGGCTTTAGGTTTCAGGATCTATCTTTATTTTAACGCACATAACTTAACTGCCTCTTTTCTTAATCCAGTCCACGATAGTTAGTGAGAGGAAAGGTTGGAAATGTGTATGAACCATAGCACTTGTGCTGTGAATGTGAAAAAGTACTGTGCAACATTATATTTTTTCTAGCCTGCAGAGAGCCAAAGATCTCTGACCTGGTGAGACAGAAAGTGCTTCCAATGCAGGTTCAGTCAAGGTGAGAATGTAATATCTCAACTACAGTTTAAAGAAAAAATGTGATTGCTTTTCCCCTCCTTTCCTTTTCACTCCATGTGTTTAGCCTGCTTAAGCAGCGATTCCTACAAATCCACTGACAATTGAGCAATGAGAGCTGCTGAGAGGGGAGGTCTGATTAAGTGCTGGTTGCCAGTTGCTGGAGGCAGCCACAAAGAAATGCACAGATAGAGAAAGACAAACTATGGGATGATGCTGGAATTCTGCTTGCAAGCTTGTGACAGACTATGAGAACAGTCTAAGAACAGTTCCTTGGGGCTAATGATGTGTGTTAAAATATGAACATGTGCCATCTTGGTGCACAGGGAGAGCACAAGCAGAGAAGAGGGTATGGCAATGCAATCTGCTCCCAGTAAGTTTCACCATCCAAAGCAATATAGCACAATTTATATAGGCTGGGCATGAGGGAGAGGAGGAAGTAGAGTAGGAGGGGAGGAAGGAATGAAAGATTGGACCCTTCCTGGGCTTACCCTTCTGATGATTTCTTGAAATAAACCCAATCTGAATTAGTTATGTTGCAATGTTCAGGTTCATTTTCGTCCAAGTAGTAATTTCTCATTTCAGAGTTATTTTTGAAGTACATGACTCATTTAATTTTAGACTCAGTGCAAGAACTGTCCTCATCTTTGGTCTTAAGAACAGTTATATCAGGTCAGAATAAAGGTCCAGCTCAAGCTATATCCTGTCTCTGGCAACAGCCAGTAGCAGATGCCTAGAGAAGGTTTGAGGAACAAGGCAAGCATATATTTCCAATCACTCAGCCACTCTCCAGGTCTGTGATGTATGATTGCAGAGATGGCCCTGAGAAGCTGACATGAGGCTTTAGTAGCCATTTGGAGATTTTTCTTGTTTAAATTTCTCTATTAACTTTTGAATATAGGTCTTTTATGTTTCAGATATGAACACCAGCTGTATTGAGAGAACATACATGCCCTCCCATCCATAAGATGCCATGAGATGATGGCATCTCATGTTTGTGGACTGTTTTTAATCCCTTGAAGTAGAATCTCCATTTAATAGGTCAATAGTGAGGTAAAGTCTAGATTATGCAAGGCACCTGTGAGTTTGGAATGGTACCCTGACAGATTAAGTATGACCACAGCAGCTCTGATCCTTCTTCCAAAATACAAGAGGCTTGTCATTGCTCTTGTTCTTTGTAACTTTACTTTTTTGTTACATATCACCTCACAGATTGGATATGATTGAGGTGTCTGTGTCTCTCTGTGATAAAAAATGAAATCATCATGAGAAAAAAAAAAAAAAAAGTCTTTTCTGGATGTAGGCAGTACCAGAAATCTCAAGGGGAAACTAATTTCTTGCTGAATTTTTTAGGCATAAAAAGGGGATGGTTTTTTTAGATATGAGCTTTTAAGCACTAAAGCAAGGGACACATTCTAAATGATAAAAATTTAAGTATAACTGTAGTCAAGCTTATGGTCCATATCTATGCTGGTGCATATATTTATTTCTTAATTATGTGCCCTGTTTCAGCTAATCAGTACAATTTCTAAGTGGAAGCTTAGCAATTATGAAATTATGAAATCTCTGTGGTGAGGCAATTATCTCTGTTAATTGCTAAATCAAGCAACTTTAGCAACATCATTTAATCTGAATCAATTCCTAATACTGTCTATTAAAATATTCACTAGAGAAAAGATGTGCCTAGCTCCCCTCTACTGAGAATTAATTATGACAATGCCAAATTCAGGTTTAATTTCTTTATTTAAAAAATGGTTTCTCAGTCCTTTTGAGAATGGAAAAAACTTCCACATTTGGAGGCAACAGATTTCAATTCAGAAACTGTAAAATTAAAAAAAGAGACAGAAATATGTATAAACAGATGTGTAATTATATATGTGTGCAGATATATGTAAATAAAATAGCTGGGATGTAAATGGGAGTATTGCTAAACTATGCTGGAATTATATTTTTTCCTTATTCTTTCATGAACAAACTTCATGTGATTTTAAATGATACTTAACACAACTGGTGATAAAGTTACTGTAATGATTGCTTTTATAATATTGTGGTTTTTGTGCCTTGAAACAGAGAAACACCTTTGCATCAACTTTACTCTTCTGCATTCAGCAAGCAAAAGCTTCAAATCTATCCAACCAAGAAGCCAGCTCTGCCATTTGGAGAACTGCCCCCAGGGTACCAGCACTTGCACACTCAGCTCCAGTATGAGTGCGTTTCTCCTTTCTACCGCCGCCTGGGCAGCAGCAGGAGGACTTGCCTGAAGACAGGAAAATGGAGTGGGAGAGCCCCTGTGTGTATTCCAAGTGAGTCTCCAAGGGAAAAAAAATGTGCATATCTCTTGGGTGAATGAGGGAACAGGATGTGTATTCATCTCAGATATTTAAGGAGTCACAGCAGTGTAGGCTGCCTATACTTCCAGCTGGGAGAAAGGAGCAATAAAACTTGAAGGATATATGTGTCTTTTTATCAACCAGTAGAACTTGTGCAGTTGATGATAGAGTGATCAGGCTTTCAGCACTGTAATTTGCCATTTATTTTTCTACTCTTATTGAGCAAAAGGTGTAGTGAGTCTTTCTCCTGATTTGAAATAGCCACTTCATGTTTTTCTGTATTATTTACTACAAATGGGATTTTTTTTCATTTGTATACTTTGGCATACAGCTGACAAAACCATCAAAGTTTAAGCAATAGAAGGGACAGTCTGCAATTTTAAAGAGCCTCTTCTTTTAATAAACCCTCCTAAGCAAGGGTTCATATTGCAAACTGTAAGTCTAGATAAAATCTAATCTGGTGCTAGTGCACAAAGTAAGTTAGGGTAATAACATCACAAGATTTGGTAAACCCCACTACTGACAACAAGCAAACTGTGAAAAGTAGATCTTAACAAGAAATTTTTGTTGTTCTTGTTTGTGGTTTTACTTTGAGATCATATAATGTATTTTGAAAAGTATCACATTCACTATGGACATGCATACACTACATACCAGGAAGAAAGTGTCTCCTAAGGGAGACTAAAGAATGCAACCATGCAATATAACTCTTTCAACTGAAGTAAACCTTTCATGATATGGGGGATTTTGCCCCACGTCCAGGTGCATATAACATATTCCTAGAACAAGGCAGAGCTTTTTCTCTTTTTGGCAACAGCCAGGATGGCTGTTGATTTAGATGCATTTGCTTCAACATTCTTGTAGTAAGGCAAGCCTATTCTTATAGGCATGAATTGACCTGTTCAAAGATTTGTGCCAGGAGAGGCCTCAAAAATACACTGTGACTGTTCGGGGTGAATTTTAGTGCACTGGTGGCTTTATGATAAACAAGAATCAGGGGTATTCTTTCCATTTCTGCGGTCATCTCATTATAGTGCAACTCAACAAGGTTGTTGTGAAAATTCACCTGCTCAAGTGCTAAATCCACATTCCTGCTTTACCCAGGAATGCAGATAATAATGCAAAACTTGAATTTTTTTTTTAAAAAGCTATATCAAATACTCCTATAATTTTGCAGGTTATAGACAGAGGCTAATTAGACAAGTGTCCTTCATATTCATCACTATAGTTTAGTTTCTTTTGGCACATTTTAAGAAGGACTCAAGAGTAATGCTCAGATTCTTTTAGGGAGAAAGTGTTACCTACTTTTTGCTTCATGTTTCCTCAGTCTGTGGAAAAGCAGAAAACATCACCCTTAAGAAGACAGCGACCTCTACGAGATGGCCATGGCAAGCAGCCATCTATCGCACGGCCAGCGGGGTGAAGGAGAACAGCCTTCGGAAAGGGGCCTGGATCCTGATCTGCAGCGGGGCCCTGGTGAATGAGCGCACCGTGGTGGTGGCCGCTCACTGTGTCACTGACCTGGGCAAGACCATCGTGCTCAAGACAGCAGAGCTCAAGGTGGTTCTGGGCAAATTCTACAGAGACGATGACAGGGATGAAAAGACTATCCAGAACCTGAGGGTGAGTAAGCCCGACAGGAGTGAAAAATGATGAGCACAGGTACATGCTGATCACATCTGTCTTGTATGGGGGGAAAAAGGTCACCCTTTGGGCAATGCACTCTCTTATGTCTTATTCTTTGCAATGCATGTGTAGACACTCAAGTGCCATGGCATAAGAAGGGCACGTGCTGTAGT
Source organism: Acrocephalus scirpaceus scirpaceus (assembly GCA_910950805.1). NCBI lineage: Eukaryota > Metazoa > Chordata > Aves > Passeriformes > Sylviidae > Acrocephalus > Acrocephalus scirpaceus. The sequence goes on from OU383780.1 coordinate 44,036,833, forward strand.
TCATTGAATTCCTCGAAGCCACCCAACTCATACATTCACCCCTAATTAAGAAAATAGCTCAGGTTCTGTGGGCCATAATGTCTTGAGTGATATTGCCAGTAAAAAAAAGTAGAAGAGATGCCAGCTACTGTCAAAATTGATTAGCATAATTTATGAGGGAAACACTTGTGCTCTAAATCCTGGTTTGATGCCATGAGCACATTTCACTCCTCAGCCCCAAGGCCGAACAGCTCTAAACTGAAAAGAAGTTTATGTCTGACTCCAGCTCCAAAAATAGCACCTTGGGCTCACCAGAGTGATTTGCTTTTTCAAGCAGAATTAGAAAGGCTGAAGTCAAAATATGAAATACAGCAATTTTGGGTATGTGTGTCTCTTTTTTGGGGGAAGTATGGGGTGTGTGTCTGAGTTATTTAATGGACTTTATCCAAAATATCATAATTAACTTGATTCTTTCCCTCCTGAAAGGCTCTGCTTCTTTCTCTAATCCCATCTTTTTCATTCTTTTCCTGCAAGAAAAGATTTTTTTTTACAGTATTTCCTTATAGGAATCCTATCTGTTCTTGTAGCATTTCATTACGGAAACAAGCAGTAAAGGTTTGGCCCCAATATTATGTAATGTATTGCTAGCAGGTTTTTTTGGTGGGATGTCAGGTGCATTTCAATAAGAAAGTAACATTTTAGTTCAAAGCTCCAGCGCACCCAAGTTCCACAGGCTGAAGGTGTCATGGCAGGTAAAACCTTTTCAGTACACAGTAGAAAAACTTGAACTGCATATTAACTCCCCATTTTGCTAAAAAATGTCCTTGACTGCTTTTCAGTAAGAAGTGTTTCATGCAATAAAACTTTACTGAAATTCAAGCAGAAAAAAAAAAGAAATAAAAAAACAAAAGAAAAGAAAAGAAAAAAAGGAAAAAAAAAGAAAAAGGGTCAGAAGATACTCGATCTGTGCATGTTTCTCATTTGTGTGAAAGAACACCATAGGTAGGGGCAGAGGAGAAGTATGCAAAGTAAACTAAAATGTATTTTAGTAGTATGGAAAGAGTGCTGCTGACCTGCTGTTGCTGTTAACCCTGTAATTCTTCCTACTCTGTTTCCTCTCCAGATTTCTGCCATCATAGTGCATCCTAATTATGACCCTATATTACTTGATTCTGATATAGCTGTCATAAAACTCTTGGACAAAGCCAGGATCAGCAGTCGTGTTCAACCCATTTGCTTGTCATCTTCTCATGACTTGACTTCATCCACAGAGGATTTAAAGATAATGGTTACTGGCTGGAAGGTATTGGCTGACATTAGAGATCCTGGATACAAGAATGACACAATCCGCATGGGAGTGGTTCAGATGGTGGATTCACTGTTGTGTGAGCAACAGTATGAGGATAATGGGATACAAGTCAGCATCACTGACAGTATGTTCTGTGCCAAACAAGACCACACAGCCTTTTCTAATATCTGCCCTGCTGAGACTGGTGGGATTGCTGCCATAACTTTGCCAGGAAAAGCATCTCCTGAGCTAAGGTGGCACCTGATGGGATTAGTGAGCTGGGGTTATGATAAAACTTGCGGCCTAGAACTCTACAGTGGCTACACCAAAGCCCTTCCCTTCAAAGACTGGATTGAGAAGAACATGAAATAAAAATCTGAGTCTGGAAATGGCATTTTATAATATAATATCTCTCTCAGTCTCTGCTACTTTAGGCTTCTCATCCCAGTGATGAGGCACATCTGGGATAAGGTTAAGGCAGACAGCCTGGTAATTTGTCCTAGGATCAGATATTTCATCAGGCTACTTTTGCTTAACCCATGACAGAAGGTCTTAGTGCATGAGAAGTTTTGCCATATTTTGTCTGTCTCCCCTGGTGGGAGGACGATACTCTGCTCCTGAGTTTAACATGCAGAAACAGGACAGTAAATTCTGTCTGAAATTAATTTGTAGTGTGCAGTTCCCTGGAGAGATTGATGATGAGCCTCTCCCAAAGATCTGTGTGACTGAGTGGATTAAGAGTCTGGAAAGAGTAGCCTGAATTCATTACGATGGATGAGCTTGTTGTGGTATGTGCTGTCTGTATTGCCATAGTACAATGTAATCTTCTTCCCTCCCAAGTACTTTACACATTTAAATAAACCATGGTTTGTTTTTTTAACCTATATACTCATGTCTGACATTATTTAGATCCATTGTTGCTTTATCTGTGTCACATTCCAGGAACTCGCCCTTGTCTCTTTGCATGTCATTCTCAATTGGGACTCTTCAGGAACACTAAAAGGCAGAATCAGTACAAAATTCAAGGACTGTATAAATAACAGTCTTCTTGGCTTTTAAACATAAATAACATTTATTTATGACATAATGTTATTATTGACATAAATAACATTTCTTCTTGATACAGCCAGTGCTACTATTATACATGAACCACTACAATGAAATGTACAAAGGAGTTCTCTTTCACCTTGTATTCTAAAGAGATGAAAACATGAAAAATGTATTTTAAATAAAGTTTTTTCCAAGTGGGTTATTTCAAAGAATTATGAAAACCTCAGAAAAACTTTTGTTTCCCATTGGTTCCCATACATTTGTGGTAAAACTACTCCTCTGTAGCTCTTCAGGGTCTTCAGGGAAGAATAAAGTTCAGGTCTCACACTTAGCAGGCACTTTCCTTGAACTGAGGCTGAACTGTTTGATATCAGAGGGTAAGATTCTCCCACTGGGCATGTTGTCCAGAGAGACACCTGGGTGTCCTCATGGTCCTTAGTCACTGCTCTTTCTATTCTCTATTCAGTCATGACTAAAGACTAGGGATCAATCCTATAAAAGCTGGGGAGAAGAGACAGTAATGACTCTCTTCCATCAGTAATGACTGCTTAGTAAGTTGTATATGACACCCTGGAGTTTTTAGGACCTTCAAATTATAACAGTGCCCAAACCAGCTTGGATGTGAAGGCTGGGAATCTGATGAAAAGATTTAGTGCTCTTACTAAGAAGGACTCAGATCCTGAAGTTGTGTTCTGCCTATTGCAGAGCTGTGGCAACTCAAAGTTAGCAAGTCTGATTTCAGATGCTGTAAAATCTCGTAAGGAGTTTCTTAGCATTCAGTAGTTTCTACCCACTTTTGAATCTGAAAACTGCTGCTAAAAGGACAATTAGTACTGGACATCATTCCATGTAATTCCTTTTATATTTTCTTGGCAGAAACACTTACTGTGTTATGCTTTTCCACTTTTCTTGTTTTCACTGGCAATAGGACCACATGATGTTGCTTAAATCAAAAAATTTAAGGGCTACAATCAAAGTATATTGCTTCTCTTTATCTTGTTTGTCTGTCTTCTCCTGCCAGGAGATTATTCTTGGCTGACAAACTGCATGGCAACAACAGCAACAAAAATCCTGAATTAAATGTGAAAAACATGATGTGTTTCATTCCTCTGCCGGGAGGAACACATGCCAATGAATGTGTGGTACTCCCTTGCTGACAGAATGGGTTAGAGCAAATTAGGTGTCAGTTCTGGAGAAGCACAAACTTGCAGAAAGTCAGCATGTGTTTCCTCCTAACACTATTGACAAGGAAGAGAAATGAGAAAGCTCTTTCATGATTACATTAAACAAGAGTTTCTGCACTCTAAATAATTATTGTGTTATTTAATGGTAAACAGAAATTATAAAGACCTGTGAGCTGGTTGTCTTCTCAGTTATGACACCATGACTGCATTGCTTTCCATAGCATTATTGCTCTCCACTGCTACAACTGAGAGAGAGAGAGACGAGGTCCTAAATGCTTTTTTCTCCATTTAAGATTTGTCCAGTCCAAACAGATCTGCAAAAAGTCTGTTTAAATTCCGGCCTTAGACTTCACTCTTCTCCTTTTACTAAAGATAAACCATATTTTAGTATTTACTGATCCTCTAACTGCTCCTCAGTGTTGAATCCCATCCCCATTTGGCTTCAAATCAGCTGAAAGTTTCTGGGCTTGGACAGCAACAATATAGCTGTTCACTAGATGTATATAACACAAAAGCACATTCTTGAAGAGAAACTTGTAGGAATTCATGGAATTAAAATCTCAGGAGGTTGCTACAGTTGTGCATGCACAGCACTATACAACCCCTTATTTTCACAGCCATGATGCTCTTCAAAGAAAGCAGAAGCAAGAAAACAGCCAGACACCTCTCAACCCCAGGATTCAGATTTTAGCACTGTCCTTTACAGGAGGATGAGGTTGCAGCACTTGCTTCTATTTCTGGACCTCAATCATGTTTGAATCCTAGATTCAAATCTGGCTATCTCTAAATGCCCACATAATGTTTTATTTCTCTGGTTGTATGACATAGGTATTCACATGTACAAGTGAGCAGTCATATCAACATATCCAAGCACCTGTACCACGTCGAGTATTCCCAGGAATTACAAACCAGCTTGTCGATCCTTTCTGTCAGTAGTTTCCTGTTTACAGACTGAGCAGAACTATGCAGGGGTTAGCATCTAATGCAAATAATGAAGAAAAATAGGGATAAAAAAGCAACGTGTGACCTGGAATTATTAATATCTTTGATAGCTTGGCTCTATTTTTAAGATGTAGAACTATTTCAAACATCTCTTTCTAAACAGGTGAGGAGGATCTGTGCCATCTGTTGGAGAAAGGGTGTGAAATAGCACAACATGGATAGCAGCTCATTTTCCCTCCAAGAAAAAAGAGCTGTGCATTCTGGAAAGGCCATAAGAATATTGCCATGGAAAGAGGAGAGCAAAACACTCTCTGCATTCTTATTCACTCCAACGAGTGTATGTTTTTCCTTTGTATGTTTTTGGGGTGCATTAAACTGCTTAAAAAAGCCAGGGTGCTTAGCTGAAAAATAGCACTGAAAGGAAATGGACATACTGAAGTACAAGTTCTTTTCAGGCACCCTCAGTTACTCTCATGGAACTGCCCTCGTAAAATATTTTCATTGAAAACCTACGTCCAATGTAAGATTACAAGAAAAAAATGTGTATTTGATTAGGACTGGGGATTGCGTGATAGGCTGCATCCTGCCATTTTTTAAGGGCAAGTAACTGGAATTGGCTTAGTTGCAGGAAAAGCATCCTGGGGGAGTGGGAGTGGTGCGGAGGGTCAGGCAGGCTTTGCTCAACCTTGCAATCCCTGCAGCCTCCCAGCTCCTTATCGTGTCAGAGGGCTTCCGCATGGCTGCTGCCTTTCTGTGCCACCTCCTCGGTGCAGAGAGAACGGGCTGTGGCACAAATGTTTGTTCCCTGTGAAACGGGACATCAGGTTGGTCAGACTTGGATGGAAAGACAGCACTGAGGCTGGCGGGCAGAGCCCCAGCTGAGGGGAACGGAGCGAAGGTGTGTGGCAGTGTCTGGGCGTGACCCGAGCGTTCTGTGCCCCAGCACCTGAGCGCGGGTACAGGACAGGACAGAAACATTCCGCCCTGCGCTGCAGAAATGCCCCGAGCGACCCCCGGGCCCGGGTCCGCCGGGCCGCGGCCACGCGCGGCGCCCCGGCGGCGGCGGGCGGCGCAGGTAGGGGCGCGGGGCGGGCCCGGGCGAGGCGTGGGGAGAGGCCGCGGCCGCAAGCGGGCCGGCGGCCGCTCCCCGGGCCCGCGGCGGTGCGGGGCCGGGCCGGGCCGGGCCGAGCCTGCGGGGCCGCCGGCGGCAGGTGGGGCTCGGGCGCCGCGCCGCGCGCACCCCCCGGCAGGGGGCAGCACCGCCCCGCGCCGCGCCCTGCGCGTCCCTGCGGGCGGGGGCCCCGCCACCGCGGCCCCTCGGCCCCGCTGTCAGCGAGCCCCGGCCGTCCCGGCCACGGGCCGGGCCTCCCGGGAGGCTGCCGCCGCCTCGGCGCGGCGAGGCAGGTGCCGCGGCTGCGGGGGCGCAGCTCCTCCGCCGGGCTGCGGGACTCCGCTGCCGCCGAGCGCCGGCCCGCTCGCCGGGACACGTGCGGGCGTGCGGCGGCAGCCGGGCACCCCGAGCGGGGCTCTGTGTGTGTGCGTCCGTGGGATCGCGCCTTCCTGCGGCTCCCGGCCGGCTCCCCGGAGTCCCGAGCCTGCCCCGGGAGGCGGTGGCGGCCGCGGCGAACGGGGCAGGTCGCGGTCGGCGGCGCCCGGCCCTCCCCCTGCGAGGGGCTCGCCGCCCCCCCGGCTGCTGCCAAGGAGCTGTTGGGGGGGATTTATAGGAGTAACAACGGCTCGTGATGTCAGCCCGTGCCTAAAATAGAGAGGGATTGACTGCAAATCCACGGCTCGAGGGCTAAACCTTCCAATCCAGCCTCAGCCAGCGCCGCGCCGATGTGAAGTCGCCCCCCAGCTCTCGCACACAGCCGCGCATACACGCACACGCTCCCCGCGGCGAGGGGAGGGCGCCGGGGATCGCAGCCCAGGTGCCAGCGCCTCCTCGCCCCGCCGGCCACTGCTGGGCGGCCGCGGCGCAGCAGCGCCGGTCCCTGGGGCACCGAGAGCCTGCTCTGGGACGGCGGGGTGGGGGAGAGCCGAGGAGCGGAGCTGCCGGATCCTCGCCCTGCGGAGCCCCCAGGATTACAAGGAATTTCGTGCTCCTTCCCCAGACGTGAGCGAGGGTTATACCAAAGAGTCAGCCTCCTTCGCGCCCTGCCGTCCAAATTAATCCCTTGGACCTTTGAGAAGAGAGGGGGTTTTTCGGAACCATGGCATCGACAGAAGGGTGAGGGGGACCATCTCTTGGGTGGGAGGAACGGGAGGATGGGGGAGATGCCCGGCATTGTTCTTTTGGTAACAGTTTCCTGTCATCTGCTTCATTGTTAGTCCTTGCCCCTCGCCATTCCCTAACAGAATAATTAGGGAGCGAGAGGAAACGAGAAGCAGACGATCCACATATAGAAGAGAGCGAGGGAAAAAATTTCAAATATGAGCCACTGAAAAGGTCTTGGTTTTCCTTCCCATCACTTCTTTATTTAACCCCTGGAGGGCAGATCAAGCTTATACCACCTGCCTGAAAGAAGAGTACGAGTGAATGGTTCACTCAAAAGGGAGGGGGAAGCTTCTTCCTAAATATAACAGTAGTGTCAATAATAATAACAATAACAATTACTATTATAATTTCAAAAAGAATTGAAAACCTGTACCCTCAGCAATCCCTTCAAAACGCGACAAACAAATCCAACTTCTTGAGGAGTTGTGCAATTTTGCAGTTCCGTGCCAAATGCGTTAAAGTTCTAGCAAGAGAAACGTTGGGAAGGGCAAAGGGTTCTACAAGAGGCTTTAAAGAAAAGCAAACACAGTTCAGCTCTGGTGGTGTCCCTTGCAAGGAAACCGTTGTCCCTACCCATGCGAGGATTGCAGGAGTTGCCCACTTCATCGCTCTCTGATGAGGCAGGGGGCTTGTTCAGTTTACAGACTTGCTGGTAGTAGGAAAGAAAAGATTTCATTGATCTCTGCTTGCCCTCTTATAACACTGCCTAGCATTAGACTGCGTTTAGTGTGAGCCTCCCCTTTATCCCTGGATGTTGTCATGTTGTATCAGCATGATCTGCTCAGGATAGGACTCTCTAAGGACAGAGTGCAAAAGGAAGCTCTGTTTATATTGCCTTTGTGTCTCTCAGGCTAAAAGACTTGCTGAGCTGATTTAAATAACCCAACACATGTCTGGGAGGGTGTGCACACAAGTATCCCATTACCTGGTCAGAAGAAGAAACTGGCTGTCTGTACAGCAGCCTCCAAGCAGTTGGCTTGTGAAGAATGAAAGGTTTGAAAGTATTGGTTTGGTTTGCTTTGGAAAAAGGACAATCTCCTGGTCTAACAGAGGAAAAATATGTGAGGCTCTTTGGCTTTTCACAGGACTGTGGCAGAAGTCATTAATTTATCATTTGCTATTGCCTTACCTTTGCAAGGAATTTCTGCACTGAATTTTTATGGTTTGTTTTGGCAGTTAAATCTGCCCTATGTAGATTTTCCTCTATTTAAATAGATACTGTCAACAAATGATCAGAGCCATGATGAAGAAGCTCAGAGGTGGAAGGACCAGCCTAGGGTTGCAGCTCTTTCCTGTCTGTATCCTTGGACTACCCCAACTATCACTCTCCTCTGGATGGTGTGGTCATCTGCTGTTTGTATTCCCACATGAAGTGGTTGTAGAGGTCTGTGCTTGTTTTGGACCAGTGGTGGAAGGTGGGATCAATTGTACAGGAGTTTAATAAGAGGTGGCTGAGAGATCTGTCAAAAAGCTACAAAAGATCAGAGTGCCAAAACCAGAAAGGCTTCAGTAAATACATGCTTTTATTTTTCTTATGGAACAGAGCTCCATTGTCAGGGTGAGAAAAGAAATGAAAAGTTTAGGCCTTGTTTTCAAACCTTGAAGGAAATTCACCTAGACTAAGACAAACTGAAATCGTTGTTTGGTATGATTCAGTTAGTGGTCTGTGACAGCTGAAGGAGGTGTGGAAAAAGAAGTTGAGTGGGAAGCATTTCAATTGTCAATCTGTGTTTACCAGTAAGAACCTCTTCCAAAACTGAATTTTCATCTTTATCTCCCCTCAAGTGAAAAGCTGAGGGTTGAGATTAGCTTTCACTCTGGCGTAAAGGTCAGCAAACTGAGGCACCAAAAGGATCATCAGGGAAAGTGAATATTGACTGGACCTTGTTGAAGAATTGCTTTCCACTAGCACTGGCACAATGGTGGCAGAAACACTGCCCTGCTTGCAGCAATGGGGTCTATGTCAGGCACACACAGGTACATGGAGAAGGACCTGCTGGAGGTGGGAACAAAGGCATACACTCTATATTTACATACAGAGTCGCTCTTGGGATGTTCAGCTAGATATGTTAGTTGAGATCAGCAGTATACAAAGGTTTTATTTTGTGGTGTTAAAACTGCTCCAACTACAGTCATTTTTGTAGTGACTTACTACTTTTCTAACAGAGAAGCTTATGTAAAATCTTCAAAGTGAGGATGTCAGGTGTGTGACAGGATGTTTAATGAACAACAAAAGGCCCTGATATATATACAGAGGAAGGTAAATCTGTGCTCCATTGTTAAGATTTAGTCGTCACTCGCAGACAAGATTTGGTAGGAAAGATTTCCTTGCCTGTGCCTTTCCTGTCATTCTTTTCTTTTTCTCTCAATATCTTACTTGGTTAAGCTTATCCATGTATGGAAATTTGCTGCACAAATCTTTCTGTTCCAAGAGGATGGTCAACAATGGGAAACTTCAACTGGAAGAAAATGAGAAACAACATGGGAAAATCAGACCCATGTGCCCTCTGGGTCTACCTTACTGTAGTTCCAGCTAGTGGGGTTTTGGTTTACACTGTCTGTACATTGAAGGTTTAGTCTTTCTTTCACAAAATCCCCTGATACAGATCTCGTTACTAAGATGGATTTTTGGTGTTTAGAAAATGGAAAATAGCCTGTTCAAGGAGGAAGGGCTAGCACCAGGTATGGATACAGTTCAAGGTTTCTTGTTTTTATGATCTGTTTAAACGTCCTCTGCTGGCCATGACTGCAGGGGGGATGCTGCTGGGAGACCTGGCCTTCTGATCTGTGCTGGCATCACCTTTCACGAGTGCTTAGCGTGGTTCAAAGATCCCAGGACATGCATCCATACCCACAGACTGTGGTGTCTGGTGTAGGGTGCAGTACATGGTGCGTTGATCTATGGAGATTTACCAAAGTAGAGCATTTCAGCATTTCCTTTGCTTTTACAGGGTCTTAATAGAGCCTAAAGGTTACATGAGGTTGACTCTGATCGGTTGATGCCCATGCTTGCCTTCAGACCTCTGAGCAAAGTTCTTGCTTCACAGGGTTTTATAATGGCTCTTATCTCTCTCTTTTGTCTTACTAAATGGAAAGAAGAAAGTACCTTGCTACTGTTTTTCTGCTTTTGTATTTTTCAAAAAAAAAAAAACCCTTCCAGAGTGCTGATTTAGATACTCTAAAAATCTAGAGATGTGTTTGTATTTTGTATGCCTCTAAAGAGCAGGAGTTTCAGGTGTGAAGTTTGGATTAGGATCTGCTCCTTCAGGAATACAGCCACTAGGAGACACTATCACTGCGTCTATAGAAGCAACTTACAAAGGCAGAGCAGGTGTGTGAGCCGGGAGCTCAGCCCTGTGTGCAGGTCAGCCCCGTGCCTTTGACTGGGCAGCCCTCTCCCAGTCCTTGGGCATGGTTAGGGAGTCAGCGTGGGCCAGTGGCCATTCCCAGTGGGCACTTTGGGTGTGAGCACCATATTTTGCAGAGGTTAATAATACTCATACGGGCTCTTCCACTTCCATCAGTCTCAGTTCTGGAGAGTGGTCCCAGGAAAGATGTATGAAAAGCACAGAGATGTCACCTGTTCAGATTTGTGGTGCACAGTTAATGGGCACGTCTCTGTGTGTGTGTGTGTGTGTGTGCACCCTGCTACAAAATAAGTAGTGAAGTGAAGTGGAAGAGCATGAAACATTACTATGTTTGAATAGACAGAAGTCTGGGTAATTGCTTAGTGTCATGGTTTGATTAGTGAAATAATGCTTCTGAGTTCTGTGTACACAATATAAATGGTGTTCATGTAATATGAAATGGCACAAATGCAGTGCCCCTGTTCTCTTCACAGTAGCTGATAAACTGCATGGCAGGTACAGAGATCCTCACCTTGGTATTTGATTCTTATCAATATCTTATTCAGAAGGAAACAAACAAACAAAAAACCCATCTAAGGTCCATTCCTCATCTCCAAAATTGGTTGTTTCTACATTCTTCTCCTATCTTCATCACAAGTTGTACTGTCTGAAACTGCAATACCACTGTCAGGAATACTGTTTGTCTGTGCTACCAGATCACCAAACAATAAAAGTTTGATCCAGACCAGAGAGCATATGATTTGATTTCTCCAAAATTAGCCACAGCTGTGGAACCCACATTGGTTTTATTGGTTATTAGTCAACATAAGTTAACACAGGAGGCACAAATAATAAATACCTTACTGGCATAAAGCTCTGTGAATACAAGTTAACCTGTCAACATTTCTTTTTTTTAACAAATTTAAACATTAGGAATTAATTTACTACACAGGATTATTATTTTAGTCATGCAGCTGTGATGGTTTTGGATCTTGGAGCAGGAGTCATAAGCCATTTGCTGCATTGTCAAGACAAAGCCTGAAAGGGAGATTGCCAGCATGTGTTACACAGCTAGCCTGGAGACAACATTACACACCTAGGTGGGTCAGGAAAACTAACTTGGCATTTCATCGTAGGGTTCAGGCACCTACATAGGAGAGTGGGTTTTCAGGATCTGCCACAATATATACAACAAGCACACCCACACATTTCTTGTCATTTGAGTTCTTATTCTGTAATTTACCCACACAATTCGTCTACATGGAAACTTGAGGAATTATTCTGGCACAAATTTTTAGAGGATGAAATACTTCAGAGGATGAAATCTTCCAAGTGCTCTCACTGTTATTTTTGTGCAGGATTTGATGAGCATCAGCATAGGATGGAGATGTTTTACTCTATGCTCTTTTTTAGACATTCTGTGGGACAGATGGAGTGAATGTAGCTTGGTAATTAGTCATATCAGCTGTGTCTCTGACCTCATTTCACTGTTGTCAATTGCAAATCTCTCATCAATTTCAGTAAAAGACAGTTGGGCTTTACAGAAGATAACTTGCGATCCTTAGACAACACAATAGTCCTTATGGACCCAACCCTCAGTCTAGCCTTGAGATACCTTTTCAAAAAGAAGTTGTCACCTAGACAGTAACTCCATTTTTATACATATTCAGATAATTTTATAGACACACAGGGATTAATATGGTTCCTATAAAGTCTACAGTTGCTTATTTATTTTGAACTTTTTGGAAATAGCAGGTTATATTATTGGATTAGATATATGAAGCCTGAAGGGAGATTGTGTTTCCTTAAAAAGTGACTAGAGTTTTCAAAAGCCTTATCTTACCATAGGTTTCTGTGAGATAAATGTATATGTACAGCCCTCTCTGTGGACATACGTGTAGATGTTTGTATACCATGCACTAAGAAGTCAGCATACAAAGCAGTGCTGTATTGCTGTACTAGCAAATTATTGCATTTAATTTTCTCTGCTTCATTTTCCTGTTTCCCCTTGATCTACCGGCTGGCCCAATGAAGACCACTAAGAACTGTAAATTTATGAGCAGTGTTTAAAGGGTCACAGTTTTTCAGTATAAAAAGAGTAACATTAAAACTCTGTCCTCTTACAGAGGCATCGTGGTTGGCATGTGGGTTCCCTTGTGGTATAGGTGACAGTGGGCATGCTGGGACTCTGTGTGGATGGATCCCATGCTAAGAAGAGCCTTCAGCGTTGGGCTGTCTCTGAAAAGAGCTGTCTCCATCCCGAAGCACTCTGTGCATGTGAGGGATGTGGGGTGAAGGCGCTGTGCTCGTAAGCAGTTCTTCATCTTCAGCACCTTCTCGTGTGATACCTGTCCATTTTCTGTGCCATTTAATTCCCTTCTCCGGCAGAATGTGTTACAATGCCTGCTATTTAGAGCAATTAATTGTATGATTTCTTGAACACACTGGCTTGATCTGTCAAATCCATCATCTCTGTAATCATCTGCCCACTAATGAAACTCCTCTTTCGCCAACTCAGTACAATGTTTCACCCAATTGTAGCCTCCAGCTTGTTACTTTAAAATGCTATTACCAGAGGCATACAAGCAATAAAAATGTGTGCTTTTATATACTGAACCCTACTTCTGTATTAATTTAAAGGCTCTCAGTGTGCTTAAAATTTTAAGACAATTAACTACAATACATTTCAGTCCTTGGGAAAGAAAACAGACTAAGTTCAAAGCTCATCATATTTTCCAGCTTTTGTCTTCAACATCTTTGATCACACATAAGCAATTCCAAACTGGGGATCCTTACAAGGAAGAACTACAAAAGGACCAAGGCATAAAAGAATTACAGAATATTCCTGCTAATTATAGGCATCTTTAGGAGAGCAGTGTGGAATTCAAGAAATTCCAGTATTTCATGCTCACTGCTGTGTCTGAGAAATCAAATCCATTGAAGCGTTTTAAAGAAGATAGCATGAGATTCTAAAAATGAAAATCATTTAGTTTTTACTTTTCAAAAATAAATTCTTAGTTTCAGCTTCAGTTAAGAACACTAAAATGGTGAGGCCCCCAATACAAAGGAAAAGGTTTCACTGTGTATTAAGGGAACGTTTTGAGTAGACTAAGACAATATTTGTGTTTTTAAAGGTGCCAACAATCTCCACTTAGAGAGTTGTAGAGAGCAAAACAGTCCCCCCTCATCCTCCTTTTCTGTAGGCTGCATAAAAAGGCGTATCTGATTCAGTCTTCAGCTGGTTCAGTGGTGTTGCTTCCCAAATTTCCAGGAAGTTTTGAGCCTTTTTTTTTTTTTTTTCTGTCGATGTCACACCCCACAAGTATATTTTGTAGTGTTGATTTTCACAACTGCAGTTTGCAGTGTTGGTTTTTAGTACTGGTAACCATATTGAGGCATAGAGGTTGCCTGCCTTAGTGTTCAGTGAGCAGGATGCTACTGCCACTCCCAAAGTCAAGGTCCTTGAGCCTCATCCATGAATTGAGCTTTTTCTTATTCTCTGATAGCTCACTATCGACTGCATCCCTGTAAGAGGATAATGGACAGCACCTCCGATGCAGATATTTTGGGGCAAGCTTAAATTTAATCTATCAGCTCTATGGCATATTGAGAATAACCAGAGATGTATCCAAATGTGAAATCTGTGTGAGTGAGAAAATGGTCAGTTTGGTACTAGAATACTTACAAAGGTTAAAAGTAAAATCTGCATTCAAACTAATACTTGTCAAAAGTGTAAATGCATTAATTTATCCCAGGGAAAACAGGTAAATGGGTCTAAGGGGAGTTACATCACCTGCTAGTTCACATCTCTGTGTGATTCAAGTTAGTCTCACTTAGCCCTATTGCCAAATTTGTGCTTCACATCTGGGAATGACTGCACTTCTGATTGACTTGTGGCCTCCTCAAGCTATACCATGTGGTTTCCAGATGGTGGACTTCATCTCCCTTGAGGCAGGAACCCCTGGTGTTTGCCTTTCCAACTAACTGTTTGTTGTACTTTCTGTGCTGTCATTTACCCAGCAGCTGAATGAAGTTTGGATCTTGGAGATTTGCTTTCTCGCAGGGACAATGACAGAGATCACTGCTAAACAAGTCACATGCACTGCTAAGCTTCTGACACTGCACATCATTCACAAAGGCTGTCTGGCAGGCGCAGGGAACAAACCTGCTCGTTCCTACTCCTTTAGACAAGTGTGTCTGATGCAGCGCCCTCTTCGAGGGGTTGACAAACACTTCTGGTACATGTTTCCAATCTGGAGGAGCAACGTGACCAGGGACCAGTTTAGATCCTGAAGGTGGCATAACTGTATTAGTCTGGTATTGTGTCCAAGCTAATGACAGCCTCTTAGTCCAGCTAATTATCTTGAGTGCCAGAGAGCAGTAGTATGGATCTGCCAGGCTAGCACACTGGCAGACACAGGTACCCTTTGTATCCCAGGGTCAGCCCATACAGAGCCTCAAAGCCTGTTTCTCAAGGCAAGGAAAAAAAAAGATCAGCATTAATTATGAGTACAAAATTTAGGGCCAGCATTTGTGGGTTTTACAAACCACCAACTGGACCACGGCTTCCTTAATTGAAAAAGTGACAACACATACGTAATGTGTAGCTGGGGATATGAGAGTGGACTAGAGGCTCTTCAGAGGTCCCTTCCAACTTTAACTGTTCTGAGGCTCTGTGCATGACAAATACATGGTATACAGCCATTTCTGTGTAGTATCTTCGTATCCTAGTTCTTGGCTGTGGCTCTGATGCCATGTACTGCTGGCACACCATCCTGTAATACACTCATCCATGTACTGATTTTTCATGAGATTGGATTCAGGCTATGTATACACGAATTATAATCCAGCCCAACAGAGATAGCTGGACCTGCTAAGTCCCCACTGTGCTGGTTACACTGTGGAAACCCTTAGGTGGGCTTGTAGAGTACATTCCTGGTGTAGCTTAATCCAAATGTAATTCAGCTCCTTAACATGAACCATAGGACAGCAGGAGGGCATCTTCAGGAAGTTCACTCCAGAAGCTCACTTTGGACTAAATTGCTAATATAAGTTTACCTTCAGTTGGTCACTGATACATGTCAGGTAAGTGTTCCCCAGTGGGCAGATGTTCCTAGCAGGCTCTCATTATCTTCTGGCTGCTGATGTGCATGCTAGCAGCATGGCTCCTTCTGCAGCCACAAGCTGAGGTGCTGCCATGGCCTTTGAGTCATTGCCTGTGTAAGTCACTAATGAACATACTTGGCCTACTGGCCATGAGCAGCACAGACTCCTGAAGGGCAAAGCATGGCTGGAGCGAAACCATGATCTCAAATCATACAGAATGTGGAGGCTTCTCTTGCAAATTCATGCCAACTGTGCAGAGAGTTCTGGCCACATACAATGGCAGAGGCAGCATCTCAGGTATATATGGTTTAGTACACTTCGTTTGAGGCAGAAGCTCTCTCATTAATTAAGCATCTGGTCCTTATCTGTGTAAGACCTACTTTTGCTGTGGTAACTGAGAAAAGATTTGTCCCAAAAAGCGCACGTGTATATAAACACATGTCATCCACATACACGCATGCATATGGGAATTAATTAACACCTGGTTGCTATTTATGTCACAGAATGTAGGTCAGGTAGTGGAAAACAGATTGGAATTGCTCACCTGACATTTTAGGAGGACTTAGAACAGGTATTTTGCAGTGTCCTGTGCTGGAAACTGTCAGGAAATGCTATTTCTATTGGCATAAAAAGTGCCAGAGGAACCTTCCCAGCTGTGTAGGGCAAAAACATACAAAACCTGTCTCACTGTAGTACCAAAGCATTTTAGTAGGAAGCCTTCTGCTGCATCCAGGATTAGTGGTTGCTTTTCTTGCTTTTGTTCTTGTCCCATTTGCAGGCATCTGTTCCCTGGTGGTCTGCTGAAGGGGGTTCCCAATAACCCCTTCCAAGGGGAACCTGGGTAGGATCTTCTGAAGGATACAGTAATTGGCTCAACGTTTAGGGCAGAAGGGTCTCACAGCAGTCACTTCAAGTGCCTTGCTGGAGTGCCTTGAGGAGGACGTTCCTGTCACCTTTTCTGGTGCCGGGTTTGTGTCACACGGTGGCACCCTTGCAAACCAAATAAAGCTTGAACTCCCACTGCAGCCTCTCTCAGGGACGTCTAGGGAGTCTGCAGTCTCACTCGGTAACTAAGGCTTCAGCGTCTTTTGAATGTTGATCTCCTAATTGTGTATAGCTTGAAATCAGTAAGTAGGTGGAAAGACTTACTGGGCAGCAGGAAACAGATAAAACCCACAGGGACAGTGTGGTTGTGTAAACCTCTTTTTTTTTTTTTTTAATTGTAGCCTGGCAGTAGGCAAAAGATCATAGTGCAAAGGGGGAAATCCCAATATGTTGGTTGGTATTTATGGTGATTATTTTTGCCAGGACACTTCTTTTTTTTTTCTCAATAATATTTAATAATTATAGTGTTACTATCAGTTGCAGTTAAGTATTTTGTGAAACATAAAACAAGAACATATGTAGCTAAATTCACAGTGAAGGAATCCCATTCTGGCCACCTGGATTCTGAACAGCTTCCTGGTTTAGATGGAGGTATTGTGTTACCAAGTGCTCGTAATGACTTACATTATTTTGCCTTTCCACAAAAGAGGTACATTGTTGAGTTTAGGTATTTCAGTTTTGCAGTTGTGCATGTTTTGGAATCATCTGCATCTTAGGAGACCGATCCACTCGAGCCTTTTGTTACTGTGCTGACAGTGTCCAAAAGCCCAGGCTGGGGGTCAGAGCCCAGCTGTGTGTTAAGTGTTCCATACACTTGCAGTAGAAAGACAGATAGTTGGCTGCTCTGGACAATTACACTCTCTTACAGAGCTCCAGCAAGCTACTGCAGTGAAGGTGTGGCAGTGTTCATCACTAGAACCTCTTTGTGTGGTGCATTTTTGTAGCTAAAAAAAAACCCACCCTCAGTTGTTATGGCCCTTTGATGTAGTGCTGTGGTGGTGGCAGGAGTAAGGTGGAGTCCAAACCCCACAAAACTCAATTTGTAGGAGTTATTTATTCACTAACCTGCAGATAAATGTTTGTAATTCAAAATATCAGTGGTTAGTTAATCTGTATGTATTGTTCAAGTCAGGAGAAAAGAATGCATTTTTATGTCTTGAGGGAGTACTAAAGATGTATTCTTAGAAAAGCTTGAATACCTGTATCTTTATTTCTGTCCATTTTTAACTTGCTCCCAGAATGCCCTGTGAAGCCAGCATATGTAGCCCCTAACTATAAAACCACAAAAATCAATAGTACTTAATTTGTGAAGTTTTCCTATGTGTCTGGATCACTCAGTCTGGGTTTGCCTTTTGTTTTGATAAGTGCAAATGATTTTCTGCTGTATGTCATGCTATTCAACCTGCATATAAAATTTGTTCATTGCTTAGACTTCCTTGACAATTTGATGGAACGACAGTGTAAGGATTGATACAATGAACTTGAAAAGTATTAAGTGACAGTGTAATTCCACTGGGTGGTAACAGTTCATAATATTTTCTATTCAGGCTCTGCACTGAAGGTAGAAAATCACTGTGATGCCTGAATCAGTGTAAGAGTCAACATATCCCTCCTTCTCTTCCTGTGCAAATACAGGAGGATTTAAGCAGTCAGCACATGTCTGAGATTGCTAGGTTGCTTCTGACAGCCATAGCCTGCTGAGTGCTGGAGATGATGAGAAGAAAAAGCTACAGCTCTCACATCAAAGCCACTGGCTTTATTTCTGCAAAGGGAGCAGTAAACACTGTCACTTGGAAGCTGGTCAGTGCTGATGAAAGGACCCTGGCAGAATGGGGCATGGGTTGGACTGGCACATCAAACATCAAACTGAAGCTGCAGAAACAGCACTTGGTGCCTGGAGGTCAGATCTGGCTGCAAGGCTGAGAACTGAAAAGAGGAGCACAAATTAATTACCGTCTTTTACCTTTGTGTTAATGCCTGATAATTGCCCTGGGTTACTCACTGCCCATACACTGTCCTGTAAGTGTTTTCGTAATTTTGGACATCATAATGACATCACACTAACTGCTGTATACTGTTTCTTCATTATTTCCAAGGAGGAGAGAAAGGAAAGAGGAGGATTTTAACTTCTAGCCAGTTACCCTCTATTTATACTCTCTCTGCCATCAAGAAAAATGGTAGTTTGGTCAACCTCCCTTCTCATCCATGATATATCAAGAGTGGCTACAGAGAGGTGTTGTTTCTCCAGTCTGTTTATTAGTTATGCTGTGATACCAGCGGGCCCAAGATGTGCCTCTGTGTCTAAAATGACATGTACAGGAAGAATAATATCTCCTAATTTATCTTCCTATGTTAACAAAGAAATCAGAGACAGCTTAGAAGTAATGTGCTCTCATCTTTATAGACAGAGAGTTAAGGGGTGAAGTTTCCTCCCTGTCAAGCTGTGGATTGGAAAATTGTCTTGTCACAATGGCCAGTCAGGCAATGCAAAACTCTGTTTCCCGTATTTTTCATCCCAGGTGATGTTGGTTATACCTTTGCTCTGCTTTACTAGAGCAGATGGAGACCAGATAAGGTGCTCAGCTTACTTCTATGTGTGGACCTGCAGTGGTTTCCCTCCTCTTATGAAAATACCGTGTTGTCTTCATATTTGTTGAACTGTTTGGGAAAGATTAGATTCTCCTTTTGCTTTCTCTCAGTTTTGTGTGGGGGTTTTTTTGTTTTGTTTTGTTTTGTTTTGTTCCCCCCCCCCCCCCCCCCCCAAGCTGAAGCTTAAATTATCTGTAAACCTGAAAATCACGATTAATTTTTAGAGGTAGACTGCCTTTCTCAGAACTGCTGTTTATAAGCACGGTTGTGAACTGATGGGTTTAACAGTGGCTGGTTTGTAAATCTAGGCTTTTAGACATCAAGAGCACATACCTGAAAGATAGATAGGCTATTTCCTGGTGATGGGAAATACATTAGTGCCAAATACATCAAAAGCTGGAATGGAAAGATCTCTATTGGCCGGTGGTCAGGTTATTGCATTTTGCTAATCTTCCATCACTGTTTGTTTTGTGGACTATTACAAAAGAGTACTCAGGAACAGGAAAGTCAAAACCTATCTGAAGCTGGTTGTTCCTTTAACAGTTTCCTAGAATAATGTGTCATGTTTCAACATATAGTTTCTTCTTAACAACTTACGCTCATGATCATAACTTTAGATTCTGTCTAGTAGGACAGAGTAGCAGGAGACAGAAAAGTTATTATATCAGTTGAGTAAGCAAGATCACACCCTAGAAAAATATTTTTTTACATGACAAAGAGTAAAAGAACAGAATAGTCTGTTTTCTTGAAATTGGCCATAAACAATTTTTGTGAATGATCTTTCTTGTTTAAAGAAGATGCCCTCATACCTACTGAGACATGGAAGATGTTTTGCAGACAGACGCATACCAAAAGAAACACATTCAAACAGGCTGTCACTGTTATTACCACAATTTAGTGGTAATCTGCCACTAAATTGTCAGGTGTCTCTAGGACATAACTGACAAACCTAGCATAGTTGTAAATTGTCCCATTTGATATACTGCAAAATTTACATTAAAGTGAAGAGGGCCTAGCTATCATTTGGTTTTGTATGTCTGCGTATTACAGACCTCAAAACACCTTTCTTAAAGTTTTATTGTGAAATTATCTTCATCATGGTCCAAGTTCAGCGTAAAAGAAGTAATTGGGCACTGCGGAAGTGATCTTCACAGTCCCATCCCTGTATAAATTAGAATATTCTAACAGGTGTTTTAATTTTCAAAACTTTGAGATTGTTTATAATGGCTAATGAGTATACTAAATATCCCTATATTGTATTTTCTTCTCAGTTTTTCCTTTATCTAGAGTTTGGAGAAGGTGGTAGGGGAGTGGCTGAGCTATATCTTTATCCTTCTGTCTTCTCAGATGAGTATCCTTCTGTTCAAGAATTACACTCGTAATTCCTTTTAAAATACTCCGATTATGTATGTGGAACAGAAAAGACTCCAGATTTTAGCCTTAAATCCAGTACTATTATAAAATCACTCATTCACATATGAAGGGGAAGTTTTGTACAGCTTCTTTAGTGTCTGTATGGGCAGACCTTCTTCTGAAGACCCTCCCTGCACTGCACTCCTTGGTGGTTCTTGGCAGACTCATAAACAGACTGTCTCGTGTGGGTGTATGTTCTCAGTGCAAATATCCACTCTCAGATGCACATCACTGTTCACATGCAGTGTCCAACAAGTTTGCCCAGACATTTTAGCACTCCTCAGACCTGAAAATTTTTCAGTCTCAATTTTTTTAGTGGATCAAGTAGTGACTCCTGACAAAAACTACAATAGGATTTAACAGTGCTGGCCACCTGCTCTCTTCTGTTTACACTATAATCTTCTATGTCATATTTTTTTCAGACTATTGGCAATAGTTGGTCACCTGAACTAGAATCAGACTTGATAGTTGCTAGAACTAATTTATTATACAAGTGTCAGGTTTTAATTGAAAAGGAAGTGAGGAAAAAAGTGCATTCTAGGATTTTCATAGTGCTAAACAAGTACTTCTTTTAATAGGTGCAAGGTAGGTATTCTGCCTGTTGGTTACTTTTTAGATCTTTACTCTTTGCGAGAGCAAATAAAAATTAATTACAAAGGGATGTGAGGAAAGTGGTGCACATTTAATTGCAGCTCTCTTGGCCAGCTTTGCATCGTTTACTTGGGTTTACCAGTACAGATTGCTCTGGCTATTTGCCCATGTTCTGGTAATCATTTCTCATCAGTTGTAAAAGTGGAAAATTTCATTTCAGGCTTACTCTTCCTTCAATGAGACTATTGCAAGTGTGGCTGGCAGCAAAAAAGCAGTGTCAATGGAACATGCTGGTCTTCTTGCTCAATCCCAGACTTTCATAGAATACATGATATATGTCACATGTAAATCCTAATGCTTTGCTGGATTACCTGTTATCTGAAAGTCTTTCTTTAGAAGTCCTTCACCCTGTCTGGAAGTGTATGGGCTTGCCTACTGTGAAGCAAGTTATTTGCTAATGGGCTGTGCATGAGCCACTCTGCAGTAATTCCTGACACAGGTACAATTACCTCAAAGCAAGGGGAGAGTAACTGACTACACGTTGAAAGTGTAGGAGACCCAGCATGCTACCTTTGCCTGCGCCACAATGGATTACCAGTGCAGACAAGCCTTTAGAAATGGAAAGGCTTTGCTGCCTCCCTCAAAAAAATCACATCTTCTTTCAGTGCACTGGTGAGTTTCAGTAGCTTTGTTTTCCTCGGCTTGGTCCTAAACAGGACTGCCCAGCTGAGGCCAGGAGATGGGGTTGAAGAATTGATTTTGACTCTGCTTGTTTCTGACTACCAGCTAGCAATACATGAGACACTCTGCAAGTTTGAGCCTGGCAGCTAATAAAACCACTGGATGCTGTGCATGAAATGAATTTGACTCATTCTTGTCTTAGAAATACAGTGTCAGAACCACAGGCTTTTCTTTGCCTGTTTCAGACTTTGCCTTGTTCCCTCTGTGGCACAGTTCCCTGGCACTTGGGGTGTAAAAGGAGCAGGACACAAAACAAGTAATGCGAGATTGCTTGTGATTCAGTGGAGAAAAAAAACCCCAAACAGGTAAAGATCAGTAACATTTATGTGATATTTCCCAGTTTTCCCTTCACAGAGCATTTAGATAACAGTAAATGCTGCCATACAATAATATGTAACCACAAGGACTCAAAGGGCTCTATGGGAGGGTGTAATTAACACTAAAAAAAGATGACTTGAGAAAACCAAAACAAGCCAAATAGATACTTTCTTAGTGAGGCTGTGAGGAAAGTGCTCACATATGGTAAGTGGACTTTTTTCTGTAATGAAATACAGTAAATAGGCTAATGAAACTCCATTTAGTAAGACGCTGATAATACAACTTTTAAGTTGCAGTTGTGGAGTGACATTTTTTCCTTATGAAAATACAAACCTGGAATTCAATTCTGCTAGCAGATGGAGAGTAAAGATTCACTGTACTAAAAAGATAGAATTCCAAATACTCAGATCTGCTTTATAATAGAAAATATGACATAATTTGAACTTTATATCTGTGAAAATTTTTTT
Source organism: Acrocephalus scirpaceus scirpaceus (assembly GCA_910950805.1). Lineage (NCBI taxonomy): Eukaryota > Metazoa > Chordata > Aves > Passeriformes > Sylviidae > Acrocephalus > Acrocephalus scirpaceus. The sequence goes on from OU383780.1 coordinate 44,059,008, forward strand.
GTTTGCTTCCCAAAGTAGAAGAGAAAGATGGTTCATATCATCAAACTCAGATAATCACATTTTTTAAGGAATAGAGAAAGACCAGCCTCTGTTCCTCCCTTTTTGCTTAATGCTGCTGCTTTTAGGGTAACATGTTGGTAAAATGAGTATTGGGATGTATAGGTGGATGCTTGAGGTACAGAAAGAGGTGGGCTTGGTCAGAAATGGATTTAGAGAGCTGAAACGTAGCTATTGCCTCTTCCCTCTTCAATTTAGCATCAAGATGCAGATCTTTCAACCCCTTGCTGTTCTGAGACTGCTCTGCCTCTGCTCTGGGCTGGAGGGATATAGGGCAATTCCAGTCAGGAGAGTTGTGCTGCTGCATTAGCCCGGTGTTGTGTCTGTCAAATTAGCCTGTGTGTGGTGTCATGGTAACCATTCTGGTCAGCCTGAGCAGGGGCAGTCTTTCTGCTTGTCTTATGCTGTTGGGCCCCGGAGTCAGGGCTGGGGTGTAGCAGCCCTTCTGCAGGCTGTCCCTCCCCAGAGCACCTTGTCTGGTGGAGCAGGAAGGATGTGGTTGTGCTGACCTGAGATCTGATCTCTGTCAGGTCTTCCGACAAGAACCTGAACACAAAGGCCAACCTACCAAACGAAAATTCTGTCTAGACAATTAGATACCATAGTGCGCTTAAAGCTTTTAATGTGGATTGTGATATTCTAATGCAATGTAAGAGATTATGAATTAACCTCACCTACCTGTTACTCTCTTCTTCCTACTATCTTATTCACAGCTCATCAGAAATACGTGCCTGCCAAGCTTCTCTTTACTCTTCATTTGTCTTTTAGATGTTAGTCATATGCGATTTCTCCGAGTTTTGTTTCTTTCCTATCCTTGGATTTTAAGCTGAACCATAGTTCCCTGATGTCTTTACTTCGTGTTAGCATGCTTGTTGTCTCCTCTAGGTCAGTCTGAATTCAGTGCTCATGAAGGATGCTAAATGAGCAATCCAGAAGAACAGATTTGGGTTGGTATGTCTCCATGGGTAGGAAGGTCTCAGTGCTGCTTCAGTAGAGTCTTTTAAAGAGGCCTCCAAATGTACAAGCATCTAATTTGTGTATGCTTGAAAAATTTTATCTTGCCTCTTGCAGGGAGTGAATCCAGTCCAAACAGACATTTATCCTTTGGCTTCTCCCTGTTGTGTCTGCCACAAGTAATGTTTTTGTGGTTTGTGGGACTGCTTCATAGGAACTGAAATCATTCCTTTTACATATATCACAAAACTGCCGTTCGTGGTTGTGTGTTTCGGTCACAGCCAAGTCAGGCTGGACTGAGTCCAAGAATGATCCCAATTGCACTCCCTTAGGCATCCAGTTCCACTCAGTTGCAACACCATCACCCTCCACTATGTGAAATTAACTCTGCCTCTCCCAGAATAAAAGAGTTGCGATATTATACCATGCTGTTGCTCCATCCATCATAGGGGAGTGGCCCTATTATTAGAGAAGCAAGGCTGACAACATGTGCGCAACTCATGCTGTAGTGAATTATGTGTTGTTATAAATAATAATTACTTCAAGCTGGTAAAAATGGCCTAAACTACAAGAGACTTCCTCTGAAATCATGGTCAGCACCATGAAGAAAGCCATGTACCTGTCACCATTCCTTCTGACTTGCTTTATGCTCCAGAGAACCAAAGGAGCTGTGCAAAAATGTGACACAGACTTTTCTGGTCAAAGGACACAGACTGAAGCTTTTCTAAATCAGCATTGGAGGTGGTTGTATGAGTGCATTTGTGTCCATTTACAACTGCTCCTTCACTACGAGAAACAGATCCTATTATAATGTTAACATGAAACCAAACAACGCTTTTCCGGGAAGTGCAGTGAGACAGAAAATGGAAACAAAGAGTATTTGTTGTTACTTTCTCTCAGGCAGATAACTTTGCGGATACTGAGATATATTTTCTACTTCCATCCACTGATCATCACTCTACTGACTTCAGTACAGTTTTGTCAGCTTATGTCAGCAGAGATGTGACCTTCTGCTTGCCTGCAATTTATAAAGACAATCCATCGTTCAGGTAGTTGCAGGCTGTGTGTTTTATGGGGCAACCTCAGCTTCAGTGTACACACATCTACCTGCCCTTTGTCAAGACTGGTCAAGTCATACACTGTTGAAATTATTAGTGGTTTTCAGCAGTAGAAAATGCTAAATTCTGTTCCTGATCACTGTAGTGTTGTGTGTTTTAATGAGAAAATAGTACAGGAGTTTAGTAGCACTGGGATTTCATAGTACATTATGTAAGCTATAAGATATTTTTTCTTTATATACTTTATCCCGGAGCTTTGTCTCCTACTCTCAAGCTTTAAGCACCTCTAACAGTTTTTCTAACCATTAAGAGACAGAATGGGTTATGTTTAAAAAGGAATTTCTTCCTCTGAACTTCAAAATTCCAATGCAAAATTCGCCTGGTTTAATTTTTTTTAATACAAGATACCTCTTGACATTTAAAAAATTATTATTTTAAATTAAAATTAGATGGTAACTATAAAAATAAAAATTTATGGGACTATTTGGATGCCTGCTAGTTTTTGATACAGCTTTTCTATGCAGAATTGTCATGGTTGCAAAAGTATTGCAGAAGATTTTAAGGGGGTTTTTGTACATTCAATAATCCACAAACTATTTTTTTTTACCAATACATATGTAAGGAAGATTGTAGTGTTCTAATATTATAAGAAAATGGAAGCTATATCGATGAGCTCTGAAATTCTGGTTTTGCACTATTTATTAAGTGTTTTCATAATGGGTTTTACTTCCTCAGATCTGCCATCTCCCAAACATATTTCAAACATTTTCTTTTATAAAATTTCCTTTTATAAAATTCTTTTTAGGGCTTAGTATGAAAATCATCATGAAGATAAGGGGACAATTCACTTGGAAATGAAATATGCCAGTGGTGTGATTTGAGGACAGTTTTTTCCACCTTTAATAGCAAGATCAAGGTGTACTTCTGTGTTCTGGGATTGGCATGGGCAGCAGCTGTTCTTCATAGGATCAGACAACTACTTTAAGCTTACAGAATTTGTTGTCACAATGGTTATTTTTTCAAAGGGCTCTGAATAACTGCTGTTGTGGGTCTTTATGTCTTTAAACCATTTATTGGTGTGATCCTACTTACCAATTTTTCTCATTTACGTGCAGTCAGGTTTATTCGGTTATTCAGATTTGTCTTTAGTCTTTACTCACTAAGGGATTTGGTTGGTGACTCCCGATAAGAGACCTCTCTTTCCCACATGGGTAGTTGAGGTAGAGTGCTATGCATCACCCTTATGCCTTGTGGATTTTGTGTCTTTGGGTCAAATTCAGAGATTGCTCTGTAGCAAGCTATGGGTTAGCTACAGAGAAGAGCTGTGCGGCTTAATCAAAGTCTTACTCCAACCCCAGCTTTTCATATTGTGATGTCTGGCATACTCAAGCATCACTGTAGGCTGATAATTATTGTTGTGATCTTTATTGGTGCAGATTTTTCCACTGCTGCAGCTGGAGTGTGGTCTATAAGCTCTTCTTGTCCTTTCTTGACTCTCCATCTAGGCTTTGATATGCAGGAATGAGACCAAAGACAGGTTTTACACACAGGGTTTGAAATCCATATCTGATGGTCTAGAACAGATACTATAACCTCATCAGCCAAACAGACAAGAGCTCTATCTGCCTGTCCTAAGGGCTGTCCATCACAAGCCCTTAATGAGTCCTTTGGGGAAAAAAGGTAAAACCAAACAATCAGTGCTGTGGGATGCTTCACTTTGCTGAGACACCTGGCAGGTGGCATTGATCATTTCTAGGAAAAAGCAATAAATTGAAGAGTAGGCAATTTTCTTGCCAACTATTCAAGTCAGATCATGCTTCATTGCAGCTTTATAGAGGTAAACATGTGATCCCATTTCAGAGACAATAAGGGAACTCATCTGTTCAACAAAGCTGGGAGCAGATCAGGCCAACCAGCTGGCGTTAATGAGTGGTAGCACAGCAAGTTTCTTGGGTAAACTTATAGTTCAAAGCACAGACTCCTGCTCTTTGTCAGGTTTTTGTTAGAAATAAAATTTCTATCCTAGGCTACAAAATTAGAGGAAGAAGCAGAGCTACTGTTACTTCCATGGGAAGGAGAATTAGTGAAATTAATGTTATTAGTAAGTTGCCTGTGCTTATCAGAGGACATTCTTCTATTTCTAGGAAAAGCCATAAACTGAAGAGTAGGCAACTTTCTTGCCAACTGTTCCAGTCAGATCATGCTTCACTGCAACTTTGTAGAGGTAAATGTGAGATCCCATTTCAGAGGGAATGGAAGACTTCAGCTGTTCAGCAAGGCTGGGAACAGATCAGTCCAATCAGCTGCACTCAAATGAATGGTAGCACAGTGAGTTTTTCTTGGAAAAACCTGTAGTTAAAAGCACAGATTCCTGCTCTTTGCTAGGTTTTTGTTAGAAGTCAGTTTTCTGTCCTAGGCTGACAGAATTAGAGGGAGAAGAAGAGCTAGTCTTTACCATTACTGCCATGGGAAGGAGAAATGACTCCTTTAATGGTTTAAGGAAGTGGCCTGTGCTTATGTGAGGACATTCTACTGCTGGGCTCTGAGTTAAAATGCTGCAGGGTGAGACAAATATTTGTACTGTGAAGAAAGGAAAGAAATTAATTTGCTTGGTCCTTGTGAGATATAACCAGGGATATTCAGATTTAAAAAAAAAAGGGGGGGGGGAGGGGAAGATTAACTTGAATTTACTGAAAAAATCCAAATGTATGCATGTATTTATGTATTAATGACACGATTCGTTAGACAGTTTTGGACATTTTTAGGGGAAGCAGTGGAAGATAAATTCCTTAAAATTTTAATGAGCAGGCTGGACAAGTGACTCTGACATCACAAGGCATACCACCTGAACTGCTCAAGAAGTGCACAGATAACCTACTAGAAATCTGGTTTAGAGTTTTATTTGAGAGAAGAAAGGTCAAATTAAAAAATATGCAGCCCTCCTTTTTCTTCTGCAGTGGGATCCTATTGTCCCTAGGGTTTTGAGACCTTCCATTACACTTGATATATTCAGTGTGCACAATAGAGAGGGGAACACCTCCTTATCTTCAGTTTCTTCATCACTGCATTATCTGCACCACTGCCCCAAAGCCATCTCTTAGCAGGAAAGAAACTGTTCCTTCACCATCTGGGTTGCAATCCATGGCTGGAAATGATCTCTTTACTATGGCCAAGGAGTGACCCTGAAATGCAATCCGCTGACAACTGGACAGTGGGGAGGGAAGGACATTCCCTGTGGGGAATGTGTGGGGTCATAACATCAGCAGTGGGGTTGTCCTTAGCAGATGTTTTAGCTATTCAGTAAACCCAGATAAAAATCATGATTCAGGAATAGTCATGGCAACTCCCTCTTCCTTGTGACTTGAAATGGAAATGTTATAAATCAGGTTGAAAAAAGAAAATAAAATTTAAAAAAAAGAGAAAAAAGGAAAGAAAAGGATAAACAGAAGAAATAAAAATCTGTAAACCTTCATGAAAATCCACAAGGTTTGGGGACACTATGTATTTTTTGCTCTGTGTTGATTACCACTCAGCCCACAGGGGCTGAGTGTAATAAACACATACTCGTTTGGACATAGTCATTGCTTCACGACTGAGGTAAAAATAGAGAATTACCAGAAACCCCAGAAGTTTTGATTGTAACAAGAGCAATGCTGCTTTTTGCTCGTCTCCACCCATCCCTAACACTTCTGTATTTTCCTGTATCCTGCAGCCAGTTTAGCCATCCCTTGCAGACAGCTGATGGCCACTGGGCTCTCTGAAGGTTACCGTGTGTTAAGCCCTACCCCACTCAGCTGATTTCCCTGCAGAAGCATTAGGAGGATTGGCCAGGGGATTTCAGAGCCAAAATTCATGCCCCAAGAAAGGCAAAAATGCTACAGCTGGAATCTGGTTTATAAGATTTAGTCAAATATTTATAGAGACCTTTACTTGCACTTTCAAGGCATTTCACTGCCTGGAGTTCAATAAACATCTCAAGCTGAATAGTACATCTAGGTGTCATTTCACCAAAACCTGAATGATCCAGTGTTTTCTTGTATCTTAGTTGCCTCTGTGAAGTGGAAAGGAAATTACTTAAGCATGGGGCAGAAGAGTTCAAGCCTGGTTTTGCAATGCCTCCTCTTACAAGCAGTCCCTGTGAGATTACTTGGAAGAATAAAGACTGCATTCTTCCTGTCTGCAGAGCACATCAGGAAGCTGAAGCCAAGGGTTTTTTCTTACTGAAGAAAATCAGACTATGGTCTGTGCCCTGAGACGTAGTGAAATGGGGAGGTGCCTGCCAGAGCTCCCCTGTTTTTCCACATGGCCATTACTGCAGCACGGATTAGAAAAACATATTTGGGTCTTTACCTCTACCCAGCTGGGAGTAATCCAAGGTCTAGGTTGTCACTTCCAGGACAGATGGAGTCAACTTTTTGTCCTTCTCATGCCTTTTTAGTGTGTGAAATAGTTTTTCTTGTACCCATATGTCTACTGTGCATACATATGTATTTCTGCCTCTGGGACCTCCCTCACACCAGAGAAATCCCTCCTAATTTTTATTGCATGATGTACATGTGACCCTTACCTTTATGCTACCTGCAATAATCATAGCATCATATTTCCCAATACAAGGGAAGGGAGCACTCAGAATTAGCAGCTACGAGGCTATGAACATAAAAGAGGTCTCTCTGTGTGTCTGTCCATCTCTATTTCACAGGCTCAGGCTGTGTAATTGCCAGTCATAGTCCTTCTCTCTAGGAGAAAGATTTCTAAGACTGTTGGTGGCTTTGGTACTGTTTTTATTATATAATAAAACTCCACAATAATATGTATCCAAATATGCACCATTCTGTTAATTGAACTTGTTTCTCCTTTAGCTGTTTTTTTCCAACATCCTATTTAGAGAGGCTAAGATAAAAGTAAGTAAATCTGGTTCATGTTTTCCTCTCTCTTTGAGATGCAGTCAGTAATTGCAGACAGAGCTAACAAAATCATCCATTGTAGAACTGCTGAAAAGACTATGGTAAGTAAGAAAGAGAAGACAACTAAATGCATGTGGCTGCCTCATCCTTGCCAGGCTGCACTAGGATCCCAGGGAAGTGTTGCATGCTATGTGGTTCTTTCTGTGTCTTCCTTACCCTCTTCTAAAGGTAGATATAAAAGAGGATTAACTGGAAAAGCACTTGGTGTCGTCTTGCTCAGCCACCAACCTAAGCAGAGATTTTCAAGAGATCAGCCTAGTCTGTGGTGCAACAAAGATTAGTCAGGCTTTAAAATAGAACTACTTGGAAAAAAAGTTCACTAAAAATAAACTGTCGTGCTTTTATCCATGAATAGGTACTGGAACTACAAATAGACACCAGAGCTTAAAACAATATGGAATCACAATCATAAAGCAGAGAAACTGCTGTCTTGTTTTGAGATATGATAAATAGGAATTTCAATACCTCTGCACTAGATGAGCTGTGGTATTCTGGATTTTTGAAGAAATCAGGAATTCAGCATGATTTTAAATGACTAAATGGCATCATGCTGTTAATGAAGCACGTGTACAGACCTGTCAGTTGGAATCTTCCTGCTAATGAACATCACTGAAATTCTTGGTGTGCTTAAAAGTGCCTTCTTATTTGAAAAATGACAGGGTATTTTAAATCCCAGACAACCCAGACACCACTGTTAGGGACTTAGCAGATCAAACCTGGTTCACAGAGAGCAGCAAGACTCTTCTTGTAAATGAAGTGAATGTAAAACACATTCACTGTCTGAAGCAGAATGATAATTAGTAAGAGATTAAATGCAATCAAGTAATCAAGGCCCTTTGATCCAGAAGCAAAGAGTGATTTGGGTTGGAAGGGACCTTAGAGATCATCTCATTTCAATCCCCCTGACATGGGCAGGGGAGCTATTTGCTAGATCAGGTTGCTCAAGGCTCCATCCAACCTGGCCTTCAGCACTTCCAGGGATAGGGAATCCGCAACTTCTCTGGGCAACCTGTTCCAGTGCCTCACCATCCTCACAGTAATAAGTTTCTTCCTAACATCTAATCTAAATCTCTCCTGTGCTAGTTTAAAACCATTCCCCGTTGTGCTTTCACTGTCTGCCTGTGTATTAAGTCCCTCTCCATCTATGACTGGTTTTTGTTTTAGAAAGAGGGTTAGCAAAGAGCACCCCCAGCCTCCACACTTTACTTCTGCTGAGTAGAAGAGTTTTCATAATACCTAACCTTAGCCTCCTCACTAAACATTAAGGTTTTTTTCCTTCAGTCTACTACAGCCATAGATAAAAAACAATTTCTGTCCCATAGAGCAGCCTATTTCATAATGGAATCCTTTTCTGATTCCCACTTGGTGTTATCTTAATTTAAATACCTAACTTTTTATGGGAAGAGTTTTCTTTGTTATATTAAAGCTTAAAAGAGATGCAGTACAACCACAGAATAAAACTGATTTTTGTTCCAATCATAATAAAGCTATCAGTTATTTGGGTTTATAATACGGTATTTTCATGATGGGTTGCTATATTTGGTGTAACCTCTTTCCACTTCACCAGCAGGTTAGACTTAGGGCCTCTCTTGTGGGGCATTTAGAAAAGAGCACTTGTTTGGTGAGAGCTTTACCTTAACATCTCTTCAGAGAGCCTACTTTTAACTCCCAGCTGACAACTGGAAGTTATTTTGCTTCTTACTGAAAGGTGTCAAGATGTCTTTGGTGACTGGCCTCATTGAGCTCTGTTACAGTGTTTATGTGTCAGGTACTTTGGACCAAATGAGGTTACAGCCAGTATTCTGCACTTTGCTGTATGCTTTCAAAACCACTGACTTGCCTCTGGAGAGAGAAAAATGAAAAGTGAAGAACTTTGTCAGATGGGATGAATCGCACTGTTCAGAGGTTCAGGACATGTTCTGCATGCTCACCTAAGGGAGTGTTGTTATTAGGACAGTAAGGTCAATGATGTTGTTCTCTTTTTCTACATTATAATAATATGGCTGCATTTTGAGAAGAGTCTTGAGTTGAAAGGTAACGATTTTCATTGTGAAGGGGGCGGCAGAGTCTAACTTCATTAAAGCTTTTGCAAATTTAGGTGGCATATTCTGATTTACTAAGAAGTTTCATTTTTGTTATTCTGCTTAACCACAAATGGGTTTTAATTTGCTAAATTATCTTAATTTCCTCTTTGTTTTCCCTCTGTAAAGACACCATTTGGGAAGTGTAATTAGAAGTAAATAAGAGTTTAGTACATTGTCTAGATTAAAGCACCCTGGTTTTTGATGAAAACTGTCTAGAATCCTACAATAGAAGGACAGTGATTTATTAAGTCTGTGGTAAAGCATGAGAGGAGAATGTTTAGGTGATTATCCTTGGCAGCTAAGTAATCTAATTAAGCAAACAGCAAAAAGCTGCACTGTTGATCACTTTAGTTTTATGCTGTTTTAACTCTCTTAAGCTGAGTGGTATAACAAAATTTAAATAGAGGGAATAAAGCCTGTGGTAACTCTGGCCTAAGAGTGCTTTAATTTTCATTTAATATGCATTGTTACAATCCCAGGAGTGAATCCAGTGAATTGATGGTCCGTGTTCTCACTACAGATCTCATTTGACTCCAGGATGAATTTCTGATGCCAACCTAAGGCTTAGCAAAATCAGACTTCTCTAACACTGATGTAAGAAACCTGAGGGTCAGGTAATTTTTCTAAGGTCAATATTTTTAAACGTTTTAAAATGCATGAGAGAAATTTAAATGTCTTTTCTATGGCAAATGCCTATGTATTATTGTCCTTGTAACATAGTTCCTGAAAATAATTTCTGATTTTTGTTGAGGTGGCTGGGATCAAGCAGCTTGAAACAGAAGATGCTGTATGGGTTGTTATGGAATAAAGTTACTAAGAAGTACATCAAGGTTGGCACTAGCTTCTCAGTATTTTGTCTAGGATTCTGCTTTGGAAGAGAGCACCTAGAGAAGGCCACATCTACACAATTGTGCAAATTAAGGGTGTACTGACACTCACACACTCATCTTACATGACCTTCCCATGTAGATGATCTTTGAGAGATAAGGAATGTGAGTCCTAATATTAACTTTGTAAAATGAATGTTACCTAGAACTGATGCCTATGTCAATTCAAACACAGCAAGTTGAGACAGAAGAAGGTGAAAAATGGAAAATTATTCTTAAGAAACATCAGAAATTCTCACCAGCATATATTGATAAAGCATTTTCCATACAAGCCTTTAATATCTGTTTTCCCTCTCAAGGAAAAAGGTGGGTAGCATAAAAGAATTTGGATACAAATTTGCAGAGATCACACCTGTGCTTGAAATGAGTAAGATGTACTTCAAGCTGATTTGCTTTCAGGAAGACTGCTGGGAGGAAGAGAAAGGTAAAAGAAAAAAACACACTAGCTTTTATTTTGTACAGCTAGAACCATGAAGGGATGCTGTGGAAGGACCTTGAATGTTGTACTGGTCAGTAATTGGAGAACAGTCTGGAGAGTGCTCTGGGCTAGGCAGGGGCTACTGGAACAGGTAACTTGTCTAGTACCACTAGCCCAAGATAAAGACTGTGCTCCTGTTCTTTCTCCTGGGTTTCTGTTCTGAGGCTGTTATTTGAGTCATTTTCAGGCTCAGGAGAGTGTCTAGGAGATGAAAATGGCAGAAGCCTTGAAGCTCTGCTGTGAGTCTCAGCATTTGGTGTGGCACTGGCCACTTTGAGTCAATGCACTGACGGGGTCTGGCATTGTTCCCCAGCATGTGTGCTGCTGGCCTCCTCTGCCAGGGAGCAGCTTCTCTTGCACCCCTTCAATCACACTTCCATGTTGAAGCTAAAGTAAAACAGCAGTGGAACCACTGTAATTCTGTAGTGGCCTCAAACATGTTTCAGCATTTTAACAAAGCTGTTGTGGGAAGCATTCAATTTATTTACTGCGCTGGCAGGTGAATGAAGGTACAGGGAAGTTTGGCCAACTCATGACAGAGTCAAGGACAAAGTCTAAAGGAGTTACAGCACTTCAAAATGCTAGTGAACTAATTAATCATTAACTGGCTTATCTCCACTATTGCCAATAATGCTGAGATGGCTTATTCCATTTAACTTTTTCCTTAGATGTGCCAAATTATCCTAATAGTTGCCAATAGCACTTATATCCTGATTTAAATTCACAGCAGAGGAAAAACACTGACAAAAGAACAGTAGTGTATATCTGTGTCTATTAGCAGCTATCTTGTCTCCTGTAAGGCAGTTGGTGATGCCTACAATGAACTGGCTTCAGTTAGGCTTTCGAAAGGGTTGCCAGGTATCATAAAATTCCTGCCTGTGTTTCTAGTCCAAGATCAGCCTTCCTATCAAGTCTGCCGCACAATCTCTTTCTGGATGGTTCACATTTTTTACAGAGTTCATCAGTGGTGGTGAGCTTTTGTGTGGGTTTTTTTTTCCTTTGGCTAGATTTACAAAGTCTGATGGGCAGAGCTGGCACTAACATTAAAAGGAAGAGTATATGATCAAGAATGCAAATCCTCTGGTTTTTTTCCTATAGCCATTGTAGTTGTGCCTTTAAAGCATTTTAATTTTTTAATGAAAAAGAAACAAACAACTGCAGAAATCCTGTTTGTTTTTCAAACCCAGACTGGGAAATCTAGAAAGAAAGAACATATGAGCAAAAAGCTACGGTGAAAAATATTTCTAAAGGCAAATGTTTTCAATAACCTGCGCACTACAGGTGTAACAACTAAATAGGATTTTTTTCAGTGTTTGTGGCCTCCTCCTGTTTGCAAGAATGCTCCCTGAAGTGAGGGGGCTGATGGTTCTTTTGGGTTTATTTCAGCTCACATTAACATTGCATGCTTTAAAATTAAATCTGCTTCTTCATTAGAAGTTAAGCTATACATTCCCAAAAAGCCAGAAAGTATTTAGCTTAAGGAAGTAATTAGTTACTTGTTTGACGGTATTGTATGGAACCTTTTTTTCCCCTAAGACATTGAACACTATTTTCAGTATCCCCAAAAGGAATCTGTATAGCAAATTATTTCCATGCTCCAGTAACAGATGTTTGAAGAGGGAAATATTCTTTGATGGCATTGTAGACCCTAATTGCTAGAGTAAAATAAAAGGTTTCAAGCTCCCCTCTACAGCATATCAATGATGAATGATTCTGGTTTTTTCTTACTTGAAATCTTCATATCTGCACTAGAAAAAATTGAGCTGGGGAGTGTAGTGTAAGTCTGAGGAAGATGTGTCGCAGGGAGAAAAAGTGTGGATTCATATCTGTGAGATTGTAGGGAATAACTTCATGCTAGTCAGGAATAGAATTGCTGCTCCTACCAGTTTAGGCAGTCTACCTCTTTGGACAGATATGTAATGAAGACATGTAGATTTACATCTACAAAAGCAGGAATGGGGTAGCTCATTCCTTTCTACTCAGGTGAATCTTTCCTGGCATTTAGCTCAGTATTTTCAGAGCCAGGAGCCCACATCCTCCTATCAGACAGCCTTGAGGTTTGAGTGCTTTCTCTGAAAATCGCTAGAAGAAATAGGTATCCCCCATTAACTTTGGTATGTATGGTTTGGCTCAGGTTCAAACTATGGAGTCTTGGAAGAACAGCAGAGATCTGGGTTCTGTCTCAACTTGTCTAACCTTAGCAAACCTCTCATGTTAGAGCCCTGCAGCTGCTGTAGATGACTGTGCAGTTCTGGAGAACTGTATCCAAGGGAAACGTGCTCTGTTCACACCTGTAGGAGGGTGCATGCTGAGCTGCCTTCCACACATGGTCATCTCAGTTGGCTGGCAGAATAATGGGGGCCTTCTTTCTAGTTCCTTTCTGCTTCCTTTGAAGAAGCTACTGCTTGAAAAAAAGAGACCTTGTGTAACTATAGTTTTAAATTTTTCATCAAAATATAATCTGATCATTGTCATGCAGTTGGCTCAGAAGGCAAATCAATGTCTGGGTAATGCAGTGCCATGATGGGGCTTGGAGGGGCCTAGCCCATCCTAGCCAAGGATGGCATAATCTGAATCTCTTATACCCCTATATTTTAAAATGTATCACATGCCCTAAATCTCATGCAGTTTTCCTGTCAATCATCAGTTCTGATCATTGTGGTATTCAGTCACTTTTCCTGTCTGTACCCATTTTATTGGCTGTGGAAAAAGGCTCTTGAGGCTTCTGCTAAAAAGGGATGCATCCATTGATAGTTGAATGACCTTTAAGGCAGTTTGGGTCAGGCTGAGTAACCAGACAGGCTCCTTTTCTAAAACCTTTAACATTATCACTTCAGACAAGCACGTGAGACCATGACACCGTGTCTTATGTACAGGATACAGCATTAGGAAGCTGCACATAGCTCACAGCCCAAGAACTTGAGTCTCCACCTGCTGAGTTCAGTCTGTAATGGCTGAGTGTAAGGAAGATCTTTCAAGGTTCTTTTTTCTTTGAAACCAGAGGTGAAACTGTGCTATGGGCATGAGCAGAAGTGTATAAAGTAGATAACAGTGCAAAAGCATCCTTGTAAAAACCATCTTTCTTGTCATCTCTTCATCCTTTGAATGAACCCATAGAGGTCTGTAGGAGCAAAGTATTTCAGTTCTAGAGCTCACCTGGTCTGGACTAGGGCAGACTCAGACTTGAAGTAGTTTGCATCTACTCAGAGGTTTCAGAGGCTCTAGCAAATTATTTTCAAACAGCAGTTGTTTTTCCCCTCATGTTTGTTTTTTCTGTTGTTAGTTTCTAGGTGTGAATCAAGGTTGTACCCATTTCTCCATGAGTAACCAAATAAGAGAAGAATCTGCAAAAACCAGCAGCTAAGCACAGAGAGTGACCGCAGTGAGGGCATGTTGTTTGCTGTCTGCTAACCTTTATCCTGAGTGCAGTCACAGATGCACCTCTATTAAAACAGGAGCTAAACCAAAGCTACTCCATCACAGAAAACATTTTGTACTCTGCAGCACTTTTAATTGCACAATAGTGCTTGCTTTGTGCCCCTCAAGGATTTGAGGTTTGAGTGTACCCAGGGAAGTTTGCTTTGGGGGAGTTTTTTTTCCCCTTGTACATTAAAGTTAAGTAAGAGAAGGTGTCTTCCGTTATGAGCTTCTGTCCTTATCTTTAGAAGTTAATAACTCCCATTAAAATTTCCCTCTTTCTGTTTTCCTTGTGTACACTCCTTTATGTTAAAATGCAAAGTTATGAAACTGGAGTTAGGACATTCACATGCCTTTACAAAGAACAAAGGTGATATTCATTCGTTTGTGGTGTTTGCTTTCTTCTATATTTAATTATTAATAATCTCTCATTTTGAGTCTTTATCCCACATTTCATACATCACTTTGGTAACAGATTGCTTGGCATAAGTATAGCAGATTCAGCTGTTTAAAGAAATAATTTGACACCACCACCATCACCTTTTTATGACTGATTGCAGTAAACAATGAATGTTAATTCAGACCATAGAGACATTAAGGTGGAAAATCCCAAGCAAGGAGCAGGAAGAATTAAATACATGACCACTGTGAGACTTATAGGCAATGTAGGATCAGACCAGATGTCCAATTTCCCTTCATATCTCTACAAATACTGAAGCCCTTGCTAGCCAAATGTTAATTTTCCTGCCTCTAATACCACCTCGTGTGCTAAAACTCCTCAGCTGAATGTGTCTCCTTTTCATTAGGCATAGTTTTAGGATCATGCCTCAGTAATTTTTCTAAAGCTGCTTTTTGCCTGCTCCTAGGTGAGAGGAAAGGGAAGGCACAAGTGAGCTGCTGCTGCTGCTCCTCATGCTGCTGTTCTCTTATCTAGCACAGATATCTCGTAGCCCATGCCAGAAGAGACAAAAGGGAAGAGAACTGGCTGCAGAGGAAAACAGACTTTGCTTGACTCCAGGGCAGTACAGGTGCAGGACTTCTGTAAGACCTTTCTCACCACTGCAGCATCCTACATCTCCTCTGGCAAAGGATTTTAGGAACAAGCTCTCCTGCCCCAATAGCACTGCAAGCAGGCTGATGTGACAAGGCTGCGTATTTGCTTTTTGAAAATGTCAACAAACAAGAAATGTCTGGTTATTAATTCTCTTTCCTTCACATACATGTTTTCTTCATACCACTGGCTGGAGCCATGCTGACTTCATTGGCAACTGGCAAAAGACACATGGGAGGAAGTTGATGTTCTAGCCAAATTCCACTTCAAGCTTTATGCTAAGGGTCACTTTCACAACACCAGTTGTCATTTCACAACTTCTATGTCAAGAAGTGTGAGTGTTTCTATTGTCAGTGTTCTGTTTCTATTCCTCTTCAGAAATTTTTTTTCCCATTCCTCATTGAAGGGGAGTAAAAGGCATTTCATTTTCAAAAGAGCCAAACGCAGGCTTTGTAGGTTGGGCTGCTGCAGTTATGGAGGAAGACAAAAGCAAACAGTGGCTAGAAACATTTAACACTGTTTTTTTAAACTGATTGTTTACACTCAGCACAATCTTCCGTATAAATTTCAAGTTGCTGGACTTACATGAGGTTTAACATGGTAGATTTATAAATATGTATTTCATTTTTAAATCTGAATTGCTATTGGCATTTTTGATTTAGTTTTAAGTTCATAACTAAATGGGCTAAATCTAGCAAACATGGAATGGATGCAGCATTTACTACAAGAAAACACATAATCCAGCACAATAACCATGGAATAGAATGGGTAAATTGGGTTTTTCTTGCCTTTCTGGCAAGTAGTGGTGGGCCAGGGGAAACCAAAGTTTTGGTTTTTGTTGTATCCCATTTGCTCTTCTTCACAACTGCTACTTCAAGAAAGACTTGAAGGACCCGGGTTGCCATTATGTAGTTCAGCAGTGTGCTTTCAGTGTTCTTTCCTTCAGATACATATGGTGTATTTCTTTTGCTTCACCTTTATGTAAGAGATATTGTGCAAAAGAAACTGCCTCCAAAAAGTCAGGGTCATGTACAAATCGTAGGAGAGGTGGGAAAGTTTGACCGTCAGATTGTAGTTTTGTGTTGAATAATTTTCTTGCAAATGAGTTGTTACCTTTCCTGTCCACAGTCAAATACTACTTGAAAACAGCTCTATCTTTCTAGCTCATGCTTCTCTGAAAAAATTCCTATAACACTTTATTCTGCAAATGCAGAGTTTCAAAAGCTCTTAGAGAAACTGCAAATGCATTTCTGCATTAAAGTATCTTTTTTAACGTGTATGCCTTTAATATTTCTCAACAATGAAAGACTTGGCTAGGGAAAAAAATGTTCAAAGATGTGGACATGGGGCATTATTTATTGTATTACATATAATTTGAGTTATTCTATTTGTTTGTTACAGATGACAAACATTCTTGTTAGTATACTTTGGACATATTAGCATTCATTTCTATGTGTTTTTCTGAGTTAACCTGGTTTAACAATTTCTAATACTATTTTTTTTTACATAACCATTTTTGTGTTAAGGCTGCTAAAACTCTCCCACTGTTATTTTTCTTTTGTTTTCTATTTTGGTTTTGCATTTGAGGGGAAGAAAAATCATATATTTTATGTGCAACCATATATATGGATGTTCGTAATATATATGTATTAGCAAGAATAAGCAAAATCAGCAGATGTAATTTTCTTTTTTTGCTTTAGTATAAAGATTCACACTTCAACCTTTGTAATAATTCATGTGACCCCTAGTTAAGACTCTGCAGAGTAGAAATTGTAAATCTACTGTTAGTTTAACTCCTTTCTGAGGTCATACACTGAGGAGTGGTGTTATGAGTATGTATCTTGGCAAGTAGTGATGATATGCTTGTTTTGGTATTGCGTGTTTGCATTTGATAGACCTCCTGGGATTTTTTCTTGCTTATATTTTATTCAAAGAGCACATGAAGACCACATATAAATTGCTTTATTTGTGTTGAACAGCTGAGGGGTTTATTATTCAAAAAGTAAAGCATTAAATTGCATTAATGATGCTGTCACAAACTAAAACATAGGGTTTCCAGAATTCTATGATGTTTCATTTATTTGTCATACAAATATGGCCCAGGGATGAAGGAAGTTTAAGTAAATTGAGGTAATTTTGTGAATCTGATTTTATAGATTTAGACATTTAAGCTGCCTGGAGGATCTGTGTGAGAAAGGGATATGCAGACAGTTATCTTGGGGCATGCTCTCTTTTCCTTGTACGGAAATCAATCACTTCAAGCTAAACTCAGATCAGAACTCCCCTGGCTGGATTATCAAACTGTCACAATGTGGTATTGCTGTTGTCTTGCCATGGTAGTTGTAATTGGGGTACCTAGATGGTTTCCCATTCTTAGTAGCCTGGGATACAGTATGCATTATGTCTGGTGATAGGAGGAGTAAATCATGTTAATGTCCCTTACAAAGAGGAAAATATGTTTGGACCTTAGATAATCACACACCTTCATTTTAGCATATCCAAAATGGGAATGTGTTCCAAACTTTTGCTGAATTTTTCTCAAGCCCTGAATTTTGACCGAGCTCTGAATTAAGAGTAAATAGGCACTCAGCTGAGAGACATGTCCTGTATGATAAATTCCTTTATAGCTGGGGAAAAATATTGCTCAGTTTTAAGTGCTCCTAATTTTGGTCACTTACCAAAGAGCCAGGTCTTCTCTTCCCATATTTACCTGTACAACCCAATTTCTCTTCCTTTGTAGAAGTGACAGAAAAAAAAGAAAAGAAAAGAACCCAAGACAATTCATAAGTGGGCTGAGGTCTTAAAAAAATTGTATAAATGTATATCCATCAATGTGTGAGAGGTAGCAGCTCAGAAAATAAATTAAACATAAGGAGATTAAAGGGGCAGGCAAGTGGGAGACAAAAAAAGAGATGTGCTGACCTTGCTTAACTTGGAAAAGCTAATTAATAAAGAGGAAAAACATGGTTCAGGATTCAGCATGAAGGTGAGCTTTCTTTTAGGTGATGCTTATTAACAATCTGGGACATTACTATACAGAATAATGGTCTGAAGAGCTATTATTTCTAGTACAAGTAAGTGAGTTTAGACTGTAACATGCTTGTTCAGTAACTTTATAGAAAATCTGTGAATTATTTTGTTCTTAGACTCTTTTAAGCAGAAAAGCTTCTCATTGGAAGGCACGGAGGACCAACCTTTTATGTTCCAAGGTAAGAGTAAAGGGAGTTGAAATGTGATCATTGGCACACACATGAATAAAATAAGGGACGTCCCCTTTCAATTAAGTAGTGTCCATCTTATACAGTTGTAATGACAATAACACTTCTTTCATATAAAGCAGGAAATGAGAAGAGAAACAAAATAAGTAGATGTTGCCAGGGACATTAAAATGAGCAACAGAATACTCATTTATGGAGTAATGGATACCAAGTATGTTGTTTTACCATTAAAAACTGTAGTAATATTCTGGTGAATTTTCCCAACCCTCCCCTTCTTTTATGCTACACTCAGATAAACCTTATTTGAAGATAAAATACTGGATTTAAAATGTTTCACAAAACTGTGTCCATACCATAAAAATACTGTGTTAGCAAAGCAAACCAATTTTCCATTTCATGACTTTAAAAGTAGATTTTCTGCTAGTGCAGGTGTCCATTTCGTTATACCGAACAATCTGTAACACACTTCCGCAAGTGCACTAACAAGCCAAGTTGTTTTTAACCCAAGTCATGTGTAAGAGGAAGGAAAGCAATCAGAATAATGGGGTTTTTCTTCATATAAACAACACAGGAGACTGTGTAACATGTTCTGGTGTCCTGTGGCCTTTTATATTATTAGTGCTAGCAATGCTAGTAGAGTGGATAGTCAAGTTCCATGTTTGTAGAGATGAGTAACTAAAAGGAGATGCTGAGAAGTTTTTTATTTGTTAAAAATATACAGTCAAAATGCACAGATTCTATATTTTCATTCAAAGGTTGGATTTCATATGTGAATACAACAGGTTAAGGCCTTGTTTTATAGATTTGCTATCTTGTTTTATATTTTCACGCTTACCTGCCTATACCATAATTTGTTCACCCCTACTGTTCATGTTTCATGCTTATTTTTAATCATAGGTGAAAAATGTATTTTCTCATCTAACGCCTATGCTTCCTGTTATAAATAATCCCTTGCAAAACACCTGTGAGTCATTATTTGTGTTGCTAATAAACCAGCAAGCAAGGCAGTATTGAAATGCATGGAAAAAGTTAAGTGTGTAAAAATGTTTTGCATTAGTCTTTGCCATTGAAGTGATCAAATGACTCAAACTGAGAGCCAGAGGCAAACATACAGAGGTCATTAACTGTGGTCATTAGCTGGTCTCACCAGCTGCCTGGCTCGTGAAGGCAAGGTGGTAGGTAACTTGGACTTGTGGCACCAGCAAAAGTGGTGGTGTGATGTGCTACTCTGCCCAAGCCTTCTTGCAGATGGCTTCAAGCAGACGTGCTCTGCTGCCTTCTGCTAGTCTGTACCAGCTCTCAAACTGCTGTGAGGAGTCAAGACAGCTGCACAGAGTGTATCTCCAGCAAAAATCGTATTTTCTAGCTCCTGTCACTCTAAAAGTGGGTATTTTAGAACACCTGGGTCATTTCAGATGAGTTTTCTTCCTAATGAAATGGAGCCCTTGCGCTGTTCAGGTTACTAAAAACAATCACGGCCTCCTGCATCCGTTGAAGATTTTTTTTTCCATTAAGTATTTTAAGCTTCAGTTGCTGAAATTTTTTATGCAGAATAGTGAAGAATAAGGCAGAATAAGAATAAATCCAAGGTTTAAGAGGGAGAAGAGATCTTTCTCTTTGTAGGTGGTGCCGTGATTGCCAGGCAAAACCTTTCTGAAATCTGCTAGAAGTAAAACTTCATAACATGCTAGGAAAGCTGAAGACAGTATTTAATAGAATTTATCTTTATGGCAGCTGGTAGGGAGAGTTTGCTGCAAGCAGTTGAAACAAACTGTGCTTTTGCCCCTTGAAGGTTCAAGTGAACCTGTCAAGAAATATAAATGTAGTAATTATGGTAAGAGGAGTGGTGCATTGGTTCTGGCTTGAAATTTTTCAAAATGTCACTCTCGTACACTTCTAGAAGGTGACTTTTACCTGAGTTCTGGGAAGCCTGCCTGCGTGTGCAGCATGGCACAGCTGGAGTTTCTTTGCAGGCAGGTGGTGGGGGCAGCAAGGAATGGGGAATGGCCACCTGCTGCTGTGGAGGAGAGGAGTGGGGACAGATGAAGGAGATGAGACGGGGAGAGAAATTGGTCAGAGAAAATGCTGAGGGCTCCTCTTCAAGAAATTAATCTTTTGATATTTTCTCTAGAGAAAATACTTTGATGTTGATGAATTTTCTGGTTTCTGTCAGCTGAAGGAGCTTGCTTATCATTTTTGGGGATGGTCACAGTGCTGGTGTAAATGTCCTAAGGGACACTTGTGTATTCTGAAACATTCTCTGACCGGTGCCATGTGAAGGATGCAGTGGCCAAAACGTCACAGGAGACGTTTGCTTTGGCTGCTCACCAAGCAATGGGGCAATATTTGGGCTGCACCAACAGCTTAAAGAAGCATTAGCAGCAGAAGAAACTGAGTTAAGTTATTCAAGAATTGCAAAACTGACCTATTTAATTGTGTTACAGTAAAGGCAACTGTGAAAACCTATAGTTTTAAGTAATTAGAAAGTAGCAGGGTTAGTGTATGATACTTGAGCTGGGCAGTGAGAGAGAGGGAAAGAGAACTGAACAAAAACAGGAGGTAACTTCAAGTCAGTGACTCCGTCATGCCTCAGAAAAGACACATGAATGCATGGTCACAGATTTTTCATTCCCAGAGCTTCTAAAACATTTCAGTAGGACAAACTTTGTTCTTTGATTGGTGTCACCTATTAGTTAATCTGGCAGAAAAGTACCAGAAATTAAACAGATGTGTAACTGCAGGATACGTGGGCAGGGTTTTAAAGAGCATTTGAAGAGAATACTTCTTCGGTTAGGTTTGTTGTGCAAAACAATGTTTAAAAATTTCCCACTTAAATCTTTTTACTAAATATGTAGTGAAAGACAAGCAATTAAATTAGTACATACTGTGTTTTTTGCAGGGATGCTAAGCTAGGTCATGTACTCTGTGGATTTTTAATAGCAATTTCTTCACAAACCTGAAGGCAACAGACTGCAAGTGCTATATGGTGCTATAAAACTTTGCATCATAATTTCAGTGCACGACTAAGTGGATGCAACCACAGCATTACTAGTCCAGTGTATTTTTAGTGTGTCCATTGTGGCTGCTTCACCCCCTTGTTTTTGAAGGAACAATCTGCTGATGAGGAAGAAGCTGTAAATGTAAATGATCAAGACTACTGGCTTGCACTGAGGACCCCTGTGGTCACTGTACTGACAACCAGAGCTTGAGTGAGTGCCAGGAATCAGAAACAGTATGGCCAGCTGGGACTCCAGCTCACTGTCGGCTACAAACAGCAGGACAATGGCAATGAATCATTGTTTCAAGTGTCCTTTGCTATTCAAGTTCTCAAGCAACTAAATATAAATGCAGTAAATAAAAGCAATATAAGATAAAGCCTCTCTAAAGCCTTCTACCTAAATAGTTAGAATTTTCTAGATGATCTGCATATAATAAAAATAATCATTAGGCCCTTTCAAAGCAATATTAGCTTCAATGTCTGTAAGTACTTAGAAACCTAATATCTGGTTATCATTAAAAAGATAAGATAGCATATGTACAGCCATTCATTATAATTTGATCGTTAGGCATCAGTTGTTTTCAGTTTAAAACTCTGTTTTAAATTGGGGTTTTTTTATGAGAAGTCGCTTAGTCAGTTCTAGGGCTGTATCTTCCTGTGGTTCAGTGGTTAGGGACCAGTTCAGTCAACCAGATAAACATGTACTTAACTTTAAGGACATGTGTAAGAGCTGCCAAGTTAACATACAGCTGTGTCCCAGGAGATCTCTTTTCATTAGATTTAGAGACCAGAAGATTGTGTTTGGGTGTGACATGTTGTAAAGTGAGCCTCCAGTTGTGTGCATTTCCTCTAATGTTGGCCTGGGGACGAGTCAGTGACAGCTGAGAAGTATCATGCTTCACACAGTTTTACTATCCTGTTTCAAACTCATGTGGAGACATCCATTGCTTAGACCTTTAGTAGTGTGAGATTTTTTTATTTCTTGGCAATAATTTCCTCCAAAGGTGAATGAGATTTTCCATAGTTCCAACTTCATGTAAACATTCAAGTGACTTTAGTAGAAATGTCAGTAAAAACTCAGCAGAAGCCTTAGGATTTACCTTATGGGAGTTCATTATGGGGCATAAACTTTCTATTCCTTGGACTAAAGCACCCTGCCATACATCACCATTTTGCTGGACATGATGTTTACATAATATGCTTTGGAATTCACCATGGAAAATGTAGACATAGTGCATGTGGTTTGAGTTAAGACCATTCTGTAATTTGTGATTGGAGAGGTAGATGAGTATAATTTAAGCTAAAAGTCTGCAAGCTTTCTACTTGTACAGTGTGTTCTACAGAGGTTTCAAAAGCCATCTCAAGCTTGGTCTCTCCTTAAGCAATCCGGATTATACATCTCACAAGGTAGAATGGGAAAAATTGCTTGTGGTATGTCCTCCTGCTTCCTTTTTCTAACTTTGTATTGAAGGAGTCATACAATTTATACCTGGATAACACTTGAAATCCTCAACCGACAAACTGATGAATACCAGAACAGTACTTTGGGAAATACTGTGCTACCTGCTTGTCCTGTAGTCATGTCCTGGCTATCTAGAGCTGCTTGGTATCAGAGATTTCAAACCCAGTTAAATGACTCCTCTAGTTTTACCTGCTTCACTCTTTGTATTAAAACACCATGGAATAACTGGAAAATTAACCATTTTAGGTTTCCACTAACTGAAAAATTCAAGTTTCCATGTTTGAATTTGGCCAAGGTTAGAAAATCCATCCTAGTTTTCCCAGAAGCTCTTGGATCCTTATGCAGTGACAGTAGTTGTATCATACAGAAAACTTCAGCAGCTCACAGAAATGCAACCTGCTGTTGAGCCTCACAAGTTTTGGATATAAAGATTTGTCTTCAACATTTACACAGTACCTGTGTACTGCTCTGTGTTGAAGGGAAACACCTCTCTAAGAAGACACCACCAAGCTCAACTGTAGTATTTCAGTTGAGGCTACTCCAAATGGTGCTACAGTCCAGTGGACAATATTAAATAAGCAAGAAGAAGTGTTCAAGAAAATGCCTTGTTGGGATGGAGACTTATGGAATGCTGAAAGTAATCTTGTTCCTGCTACTGATTAAATTCTCTCAACTCTTTTGCATGAGTGTAAGCAGACCTGGGGGAGATGGGCAGATCCTTTGATGGAGTGGTGCATGCCCTGAGGACATCACGTGTATAAGGTAGAAAGCAATCCAATCACCCATCTTCAGGTCCATAATCCTAAATATACTCTACTTTCTGAAAGCTATTTTGTATTTATCAGTTCCCACATTAATACTATGGGTTTTCTGGGGGGAAAAAAGTTTCCCAACAGACATTTCTGATATGTTGGTAAGTAACAACAGAAGCAGATCACCCGAGCAATCTATTTATCTGAATGTCTATTCCATTTCATGCAGCTGCTAGAATAAATTACTAGTCCATGTGAATAGGAAACTTTTTCCTCCTTTCACAAGGTTCTGGTCAAAGTGTGGTTACTACTATTTTTCATTTATTTTAAAGTCACAGTATGAAAAAAGCTCCAAACCCTAATTACAAAGGCACATGAGACAAAGAAGATGCTTTACACTGGGTGAAAGTCATTGCTGCTTTTTAGGACTTCCTCTGTGAGAAGCCTTTTTGATTCCAGTAGATGGCATGCACTCTTCAAAACTTGCTGTGTGCGATCACAAATACTGCTCCAAGGAGCACACAGATCTCTCTTTTTAAACTGCATCCCAAGTGATTCTGTTATGCTACACGTGATTTCTGTAATCTCTTTAACATACTATAGGGAGTTAGTATGTCTTCAAAACTAAGTTTCTTCACTTTCTCAGGGCTCAGTCCAGGTAATTTTTGTTGAGATGTTTTTCAAGGAACACCAGCAGTTTGGCCAAAGCAATTTCGTTGGAGCAATAGTTGTGATGAAAGCAATCTATAGTCTGGCTATAATAAAAGTGTAGTGGAATTAAAAGAGAAGCAGGCATTCTAGGTAAGAAAAGCTAAAAAAAAAAAAAAAAAAGGCAATAAGAGAAAAGAATGGCAAGGAGTTTTCTTGAATGGGACACATTTTTAGCTGAATATGACATATGGTGAGAGAAAAAGATTAAAATGTCTTTTTTTCTTTTCACCTTGTGAGGTAATATTGTACTGGTGAACAAATATAAACTGTTTATAATGTTATACTATGAGACTTCTGCACTTTCGTAGAGGTTTCTGGCACTCAGAGATTGCAGTAGTAAATTACTAGCTTTAGGGCTGTAACTCAGATTTTGGAGAACAGCTGAGAAAGACCATTATCTGTACTCAGAGGAGAATTAATATCCATTAGGGGACATAGGAGCAAATTGGGACTTGGAGTTTTCAGACACTAATTCAAATTCTGACATTTTCTGTATAGAAGTTCAACTGTTTTCTTGTAGGCTTCTTAGTCGTTATTCTTTGTGCAGTTTCTGACTCTATCCACAGCAGTTTCTGGAACAGAGCTTTTCCCTGCAGGAAGCACTGAAGAGTGTTTTCAAGCAGAATTAGTGCTGGATGCACTGTTACATGCTGGCTCATTGACAAACATCTCATGGAAATGAATGCATTTTTTTGTGCACTTTTGGTTGCTTTTTATTATCTGAAGCCTTGTCCAACTTGTATTTACCTGTGCACTTTGCAGGGTTTAGAGGAAAATACTGAAATGTAAAAGGTCAGCTATCTCAGACCTTTGCCACTGGCTGTCAGAGAGTAGCTCTGATGGTTGGGTTTCTTTATCTTGATTTTTGTAGTCTTCTGATTGAATGTGCATAGCAAACCTAGCACTATTCAGTCACTTCTCAGAAACCATAAAGTAAGGGCTTTTAGTACTTTTAGAAGCAATTTTTTGGATATGTAGCTTCTAAAGCATATTGGAAAAAAATGCAAAGTTTTGGTATGAGAGGGAACTTTTGTTTGCAGGTTAAAGCAGTATCATCTGTGGTCACTGTTTTTAGCTGCAAAATACTTTGGAACTCTTTTGAAATCACTTGGAATTTTACAGCACAGCATGAGTAAGACTCCTGAGGCATTAGATGAGTAGATGGGCATTTTTGTGCTGGTATGAAAATTACAGAGAATTTTTAAAGTAGATGCCAGAGGGTTTTTGTAACTTTTTTGTATTTTTTCTTCTCATTAATACGTATTATACTTTTAAAATAAATAGTTAATACACAGATTTGGCGAGAAAATAAACTAAGCGATTGAGATTGCATCCTTTTACTTCTAATGGTGTCTAGATGAATGGTAATAACTTTGTTCAGATTTAGTTAAGACTTGCTTAGTTGTAGAGTTCTGATGCACTAATTCAGCCAAGTCTGGGGGGCAGTTACATGGCCACTAGAAACTTGTTCTGAGTGATGTGGTCAAAAAACACTGGTGTAGCCACCTGCAGTCACAAACCTGTGACAATTTACTTCAGAAAAAAAGGTGTTTCAAAAGCCATTACTCAAAAAGTAAATTCATAGGAGAAACTGCATTTTCTTTCCCCTTGTCATGACAAATTAATTCTGTCTATCTCAATCAGAGCTCTTTGATCTGTCTTCTCTTTCTGTGGACTATGCTGAAATATACAAAACCCCCCACTCTTCTTCCCCTTTTTGTCCCTAGCTAGCATGTCTTGGAGCTGCTACATTTCTGGTCTTCTCACATTCTCACTGGCTTAATCTTTGCTCAGTGCCCTTGAAAACTATGCTAATCCCCAGTAATTTCATAGCCTTTTCCTTTGTGCTGCCTGGCACACCTCAAGTAGAAGCAAATGCAAGGTCATGATTTTCCTTGTTTCAGAGTTTCTGAGGATGTAAGGAAATAACTTTTTGCACAGATCAAACTGTTATTATACAATTTGCCATGATGATAATAATATGATTCATCCTTAATTCTTCATCTCAGCCTCAGTTCATAATTCTTGGGTAATGAAGCATGTGCAATCCCAAGTTGTTACACCACTATAAAGCCCTATCAGCAAATTGGCAGATATTCCACATGTGCGTTATTACATAAATAAATGATCACCTTTATGGTAGCTATTATACTGTCTGGTCTAAACCACACTTTCTTGTTCTTGACTCTGAATGATGCATTGAATAGAGTCCCTGGAGACAGAAATGCACTTTGTTTATTCCAAACAAGAAACAAACTGCTGGCCCTTCTTGCATATAGAACTGATATCCCTCTAAAGTCTAAAATACAGAGTAAATCTGAATCTTGCCAAGGACTGTGAAAGCCTACAAGGGCACTTGTCTGTGTGAGGTCTGAATAACTACCATGGCTTTGTTCTTAGAAACTGTAGCTTAATCTTTTCCCATCAGGCTTTGTCATGACACTTAAATCAGAAAATCAGTTAATTCATACACTCCAATGCATGCTCTCTTTGAGATGTTCAAGTCAGGTTTTCATAAGATGAGGCAGGAGATGCCTGAAGGCAATGCTCTGCAGGGTCCCAAAGGCACTGTACGGCTACCACGTGGAAGGACACCTGTAAAGCTTCCCATGGTTCCCTTCCATCACACCCACTATGCAGTGGGTACACAGGTTACACATCTCCCCTTTTGCAACTTACGGCACAGATTTCTCTCTCTCATCATTTCTAACACCTAGGTGTTATCCTGGTTGCTTTATCCCTATCTACCTGACGCTTCCAAGGAGTTTCTAGGTATGGAGGTACATACATGTCTGAATAAAATACACTTATCTTCTTTCTAACAAAATCCATGATGACTTAATGTGATTTAATGTGATCATGTGGTTCATGATGCAGGGTTCCACGAAAAGTTAACTTTAGTTCACGATCGCCCCATAGAGACTAATATTCTTTTTCCACACAACATGCTATGAAATGTTCCATGAAATCTAAGCTGCAAGTCAATAAGAAAAATTGAGCATAGGAAAAGGCATTATCCATGCATTGCGGTCTGTCTAAAGAGATTATTGAAAGCCATGTATGTGGCCATGTACATGATGTGTGATTATGAATAGAAAAGACTTCCTGCCTGGCAGATCCATCATCTTTACATCTCTTATTATTCAGATGTATTGCTGCAGTTAATAAATATGTCAATACATTAGTCAATCAGACATAAAGAAACCCTGAGGGGGGAAAAAGTCTCTCTTTTACAGTGTTATATATTTGTGAAAAGACCTGGATGGATATGGAAAAAAGGATCATACACTTGTAAAAAAATTGTGTGATGTTATACTTCATTTTCCTTTGCTCCTGCTATCATGTACCCTGTAGACTACTTTCTCTCTACTGGACATTTAAGTTTCCTGAGCCAGGTTTAAAAGCTGGAGAAACTGTTAAAGGGAGCATTTAATGAGTAGAAATCTCATGACAATTTTAATAGGGTTTCAAAAGCACAAACAAATGTAGCATAAATTTAAAGATTACCAACTCAGGTAGATCATGGAGAGTTGTTTTCTTAAATGATCTAATGGAACAACACTTTAAAAATCAGAAGAAAGAGATGTAACTGGTAACTAAATCAGAGTAAGAAGTCGAGTCACACAGACCACTGTTCTCAGGTTCAGTAAGGATGCTGCTGATCAGCTGTTTGAATATATAACTGGAGCATCATAGAACTATTTAGGTTGGAAAAGGTCTTTAAGATCATTGAGTCCAACTTCATTGCCAACTCCTCCACCAAACCTTGTCCCTAAGTACCACATCTACACTAACTAACTTCAGGTGTTGGTGACTACACCACTTTCCTGGGCAGCCTGTTGCAATGCTTTTTGGAAAGTTTTCCAAATTTTTAATCCATCTGGTGCAACTTGAGGCCATGTAAATTGTTTTATCCGTAGTTAGTTACCTGGGAGGAGAGACCAATTCCCACCCGGCTACAGCCTCCTTTCAGGAAGTTCTGGGGAGTTATAAAGTCACCCCGAGCCTCCTTTTCTCCAGGCTAAACAACCCCAGCTCCCTCAGCCTCTCCTCACAAGACTTGCTTTCTTCACCAGCTCCATTGCCCCTCCCTGGACATATTCCAGCACCTCAATGTCTTTCTTGTAGTCAGAGGCCTGAAACTGAACACCGGGTTCAAGGCATAGCCTCACCAGTGCTGAGTACAGGGGGACAGTCACTGCCCTGGTCCTTTGGCCACACTATTGCTCATCCAGGTTGGGATGCCACTGGCCTTCTTGGCCACCTGGGCACACACTGGCTCATGTTCAGCTGCTGTTCACCAGCACTCCCTGGTCCTTTTCTGCTGGGCAGTTTTCCAGCCTGTTGTGCTGTCTGAGGTTGTGATCCAAGAGCCGGACCCAGCACTTTGTCTTGTTGAACCTCATGCAATTGGTTTGGCCCATTGATCCAGCCTGTCCAGATCCCTCTGCAGAGCCTTCCGGCCTTCCAGCAGATCAACATTCCCACCCATCATGGTGTTATTTGGGAACTGAGCCTTGGGGAGCACCCCTGGTGATTGGCGCTCTGCTGGATTGAACTCCAGTCACCACCACCTCTGGGCACAGCCACCCAGCCAGTTTTTAACCCAGCAAACAGTACACCTGTTCAAGCCATGAGCAGCCAGCTTCTCCAGGAGGATGCTGTGGGAAATGGTGTCAAAGATTTTACTTAAGTACATGTAGACAACATCCACAGCCTTTCTTTCATCCACTAAGTCAGTCACCTTGTCGTAGAAGGAGATCAGGTTGATCAAGCAGGACCTGCCTTTCATAAGACCATGCTGGGCCTGATCCCCTGGTTGTTCAAATATGCTCGTGATTAAACTCACTCATATGATTATATTAAACTCACAGAATTTACAGGAAATGCTAACTCAGAGGAAACAACATGGCTGTAAATTGTTCCAGGGAGAAAAGTTCTTTCAAAAGGCAAATCATACTTCAGGGTGTTGCTTGTAATACCAGTCCCTAGGCCAAATCAGGCTCCATAGTAAATTTCCACTCAGAATTCATTAATGTCTCACAAATAAGAAGAAAAAAGCCTACATAATGCAGTTAAAAAATTCAATGGAAGGGATTAGTGGCAGCAGGCAGCTTAAAACCCTTGTTAATGCAGACTCTTGCAAACTGAAGCTTATGTTACTCTTGTTTGTAGGAGTTTTGTGTGTTTGGTTTTGCACTTTTTAAATTTTTGTGCAGAAGCTGAGATCTGACCAGATTGTTTTACTGATATATAATGCAACATTTAACAACTGAACATTACATAGCAGGAGTGATGCCAAAGCTAATGTGTGTTTTTCACAATAAAAATATTTCACCTGCATGGCCTGTCATATGTTGGGCCTATATGCTGAGCTTTGCCAGTTCCAGTGTGGTTTGAAAAATACATCTAATATAAGAAATGAAACCCCCAAACTATACCACATGGCATGGCACAGTGGGACGATATAGTCCCAGACTAAAGTTTTCCCCTAAAGAAGCTCAGCAGCTGTTGTTGTGATATAATTCATTTAAGCAGCAGAAAACACTGCTTGAACTCAAACTAGAAGTTTCTTGGTGAGCACATGCTTGAGCCCTAATTTCACAAGAGTTGTGACAAACAGTCTGGACTCTTTCCACCCAGCTAGTGAAATCCCTTTTGTTCTGAAGATGTTCCATAAGTTTTCCTAGTCACTCGTCTTTTATCTAGCAACCAGAGCACGCCCTTTCCTACATATGAGAGAGGAGTAAACTCATCATGGAATGGAGCAGATCCATACTCCCTCTCCCTGTCATGAACATATGTAATCCTTAATAATCAATGTTATACTGTTTCTTCGGGGAAAGGGGGAGAGATACAACCCTGATCCTAGATTTTCTGCTAGCAAATTTTCTTCAGGGCATATTAAGCTCTCATTTTTTCCCATGCAATCCCACTGATTGCTAGGAGGAGCTTTGTCAGTAAGGAATCATGACGGTTGTTGTCCACCAAACTTCATCATACCATTTTTGCTATGGGTTTTCAGCTACATTTGAACCACTTGTCTAAGTACTACAGAATTGGCAAGACGAGATTTGCAGTCCATTCCCTTTTTATTATGAGGTCAAAAAAGCTGATTCAACTTTCTATGCCTCCTGGTTTTTTCTTCTTTCCTTAAGAAGACCAGTCCTCCTAGGAACAATTGGACTTTTATAGCTGCTGTTTACTCATTGCTTCAGAAGCGACCAGGGCTTGGTTTGACAACAAACATGTAGCTCTAGAGATGTTCTTAAACCCTGATCTTAAGCCTGTCTGTCCAAGGTTGTTTTCTTAAGAATAGCTCTTGCTACCTCGGTTGAAGTAATTCTTACAAAACAAAGCAGACTTTTATACTGAGAATACCTGCTTGATTAATTGACAGAGCTGAAATACCTTGAACAGAATAAACATGGTGTCTTTTAATTTACCTTGTCCCCAGCATCTGTTTTCACTAGCCTTGTTATGGTCTTTGTCTACATTTTTCATTTAAATGAAAGATTATTTTTTCCCTCTAGTCTGTAATCTAGATTTATGCCAAGCTGGGGGAGTATTTGGGAGAATGAAGAGTTCTTTCCCTGACTGAAAATAAAAGGGCATTGTCACTCAAGCACTGTGTAAATCATTAACCCTTAAGTTTCGTGAGGGAAGGAGTTACATTTGGTAGCCAGGACACCAAGCAAAAGCCAACAGTCTGCCCCAGCCTTTTAGTCCTAGAAGCTTCAGTGTGAATACAGGAAAGAAAGAAAGAAGTTGAAGAGATACAGAGAGCAGACTATTCTAGAGGGAACTGAGAGAAAACCTAGGGAAATGCTTGGAGGAAATAAGAACAAAAAATACCAGAGACCACTGTGCTTTAATTTATTATTTTACTGCATTTTGAGACCTTATGCATAGCAACCAGCAAGAGAAACAGACTACAGTCTAAAAAGTGCAGATAAATAGATTATCTTATATAACACTGTATATCTTACATGCAAAACTATGAGTAAATATTTAAATAATGTAAATTCAAATGTTTCTGGACAGATTCTTTTTCTTGTACCTTGTGCACACTGTGAAGATGAGGGACAGTAGCTAACTTCTTGATTATTCAGGCAAGAGGTTGTTTCTTTGCTTGAAAGGGAGTAAAATTGAAGTTTAATTCTGATACCAAGTTCTATTAATGCACTTACATATCACCTTGTCAGGATAAAACATATTTGAAATCAGTGAAAATATAGACTGTGTTCACTTTGGGGAAGTTCTGTACTGTACTAAGATGAATAAAAAATCTCCTGGGCTCAAAGGAGTTTCTCTCTTTTCTAGGGAAAAGTGCTCCCTCAAAAGGGAGAAGGGTAGGTGACACGGCTAAACAGAACATCCTACTAAAGTATTCAAAAGCTAGCACATATGTCTGGCTCTTGGTGTGTGCTGTTTGGTATGATCTACTGTTTCATATGACTACTTGGCTACTTATTTTCCAATATTCGGTTCATTTTTCATAAATCCTATCAATGTTTTTAAGCATCCGTAGTTATCAGTAAATATCATCTTTGAAGGTTTCAGTATTTAGTTCTCCGTGGACCTGCTTTGGAGCTTAGCTGTTTGCTTGCTTGTCACAATGACATAGGAAAATAATGAGCAGAATTAATTTAGGTCTTTATGTTCTGGCCTCAGTGGAGTTAGACTAAAAGATGTTTTGGTTGGATGGGTTTCAGATAAGCATTCAGAAAGGGTCCTTTGTTTGAATAACCATAGAAGCTCAGCACAATGGAATAATGATTTATTTAACTAAGGTAATAATTTGCATGTTTGAGAGATCACAGCTGCTAAAATGCATTCTTCGCTGTTCTGTGATTCTTACCTATGTACAGAGGGGGAATTAACATTGAGATTAAATTAAGGATGTTGTGTAGGAGGGCCTCCGGTTGTTGGTACACCTCTGGCTTTGTACTTGAGTACAGCACTGCCCATGAGCTGGGGTGTAGTCAAGCTCCACTCCATCATGCATTCATTTTTTTCCAGCGGCATGAAAATGTGAAGCAGAGAAAAGCCTTATATATCTTTAAGTCCCTTCCGTGAATGCTTTAACATGGCACTGTGGCCCTCAGGGTATGAAGAAAGCTGTGCATGCCAGCGTGCAGTGTCAGTGGGAGATGGCAGAGGAGTAGAACAGATCCAGGGGGATCTGGTTCGTAAGGATCCATACTCTGCCCTGACTTACATCTGTGCATCTTCCATTGACTGCAATAGGCACTTCTTGCAGGTATCTCATCATGTGACTGCAGGTTTCATGTGCAAAAATTCTGCATTCTTCTGGAGCTAAGTATCATTTACAAGATGCAAATAGGGGCACAAAATCAGCACAAGGAAAATCTCCGTTCATAAGACAAAAATTAATTTCTGTGACTCTGAGATAAACAGTTTTTCCTCTTCTAATAATTGGTAGAAAATTTCTGTGGCAAAATTCAAATTTTGTCATGTGCTACACAAGCAGCTTCTCTTATCCTTCACAGAAGGTTTATATTTCACTATTTTTTCTCCTCCTCTCCTCCCACAACATAGTCAAAAGCCTGGAACAATACTTTCTCTCTGGTCCAGTGATATCTCATTGCTGAAAAGCAGTGCTAACTCCTTTATGGTACCATTTTTCATGTCCTGATATTCATCTGTCATCACTTTTTGTAACATAGGTGCACAGTTAGTGTATTTTCCTACTATGTTTTTTTCCTTAAAACGCCCATACTCATCAGAATTTTGGTCCATGCTGAAGGTTCACCTACAATCTTGATGAGATGGAGAGTGTAAAATTTTGAAAAGTGGAAAAGGTTCCAGGAAACCAAACTAAGATTAGCCCAAAGTAAAATCATCAAGTACTTGTGTTTACTGATTCATTTCAGTTCCACCCAATTATTTACTAGAGAGCAAGATTCCAAGGTTTTCTTTGGAATTCATTTCAGCTGTCCTTATTTCAGAGTTTCTGAGGAATATAGAATTAACCTGTAGTGAATAATAGGTCAGAACAAGTTATATATTCATGTTTGGAATGCAAGTGAAACTAGTTGTAACCCTCAGTTGCAAAGTTTGGATCCCAAGTTCCTTGGGGTTTTGGCACATTTCCACCAGTGATTTCATGGCTTTGGGGCCCATGTGCATGAAACTGCGGGCACTATCTTATCTTTCTTGTAATTCCTCAAGTTGTGCACATTATCCCCTGGCTAATCCTTATGTATCTGTGATCCTTGCGTGGATAAGTGTTCAAGAAGTAGGCAAGCCTCACATTTGAGCTGTCAGAATGTGCACTGGTATTTTTTGTTATTTCACTGTCAGTACCACATTTTGTTGTGGCCACTGCTGTGAAATATTTTTTAAAATTGCAGAATAAAGATTACAACACTTGGAGGGGTTTTCCCCCTTAAAAAAAGAAGAAGGAATATTCTCTAATGCATTTTCAAATGGTGCTATTTTTTTAACCATCAAATGTATTGGAAAGACGTGCAATTTCAATTTGAGAGGGGAAATTTTAGAAATATTTGCATCAAAATTACTGGATTCTTATTGCAAGTCTAATAACTTTCTGTTAAAAAACTTTACAAAGACAACAAACTGTACAATATAAAAAAAATATTTTGATTCATTTGGAATGGCTCAGTACTGAGAACACTCAAAGTTCATACATCTTTTCAGACCTGTTTGAGGTCTGTAAACCTCAGTCTACCATTGCAGAGAAAGACTTTTTAAAATCTTGTCCTAATCTGACATAAGAGCAGATGCATAAAAATAATAATAAATAAATAATAAAAATTTTGTTCTTTACCTATTTCTCATATTTACATAACCTTAACTTTTAGGGGAAATGTTTGATTCATAGTAGTATTTTTAGTATTTTTTTCAACACATTTTAATATTTCATATATAAAAAGGGAGTCTATTGCTAACAATTTCTCAGCTATTGAGAAAATCTGAGGCATGACTTTTGCAGTCCTGCACTCATGTGTGTATCACTTTGTATTGGGTTTGCATGGCCTGCTTTTGGTAGCGGAGGGCCACAGGGGTGGCTCCTATGAGAAGCTGCTGGAAGCTTCCACCAGAGCAATCCCTGGCAGCTCCAAAGCTGGACGTACTGCTGGCCAAGGCCAGGACAATCTAGAATGGTGGTAGTGCCTCTGTGATAACAAATTTATGAAAAAAGAAAAAAACCTCATTGCACAGATATAACTGTAGCCAGAGAAGAGTGGGGTGAGAACATGTGGGAAGAACTGCTCTGCTGACCCCAAGGTCAGTGGAGAAGGAGGGGGAGGAGCCACTGGAGCCGAGATTCCTCTACAGCACTGGGGCAGCCCACGGTGAGCTGTGCCCCTGCAGCACACGGGGATCCATTGGGATGCAGAGATCCACCTGCAGCCCCTGGAGGAGCCCCACACCACAGCAGGTGGATGTCTGAGAGGAGGCTGTGAGCCCGTGGGAGACCCGTGGAGAGAGGGGCCCTGTTCCCATGCTGAGGCAGCCTGTCCTTGGAGGGCTGCGCCCTGTGTAAGAGAGACCCGCACTGCAACACTTGGAGGGGCACTGTTGTCCGTGGGAGGGACTCACGCCACAGCACTTGTGGGGAGACTGTGTGCCCGTGGGGGGGACTGGCATTGCAGCAGTTGTGGGGAGACTGTGTGCCCGTGGGGGGGACTGGCATTGCAGCACTTGTGGGGAGACTGTGTGCCCGTGGGGGGGACTGGCATTGCAGCAGTTCTGGCAGGAGCGCTGCCCGTGGGATGGAGCCACCCTGGAGGAGTTCGCAGAGAACTGTCTCCTGTGGGAGGGATGCCATGGGGAAGCAGGGGAAGGACTCTTCTCCCTAAGCAGTGGGAGAAGCCTCGGGTGAGGAACTGACCACAATCCCCATGCTCTGTCTCCTTGCACCGCTGGGGTAGGAGGGAGGGGCGGCAGGAAGGCGTTCTTAAGGACTCCTTTACTTCTCATTATCTTGCTCTTTGTTAGTAATAAACAAAGTAGTTTAACTCATTTAGTAGAGCCTGTTTTTCCCGTGATAGTATTTGATGAACAATTTCTCCTGGACTGTAGTTCAACCCATGAGCCCTTCGTTAAATTTTCTCTCCCCTGTCCAGCTGCAGAGCAGCTTTGGTGGGTGCCTGGCATCCAGCCAGCATCAACCCACTACAAACTTCCTCAAATATAAACCAGAGTAGTAAAAAAATTTTTTCCTCTAGCCACTGCCAATTCAATGAAACCAAAGGTTTTCTTAGGAAATGCAGTTTTCTCACCAATTTTCAGTGGCAATTGTTCAAGTCTCATTACAACCAAGTTAAAAGTATTCTCTTGATCTCATCATTCTGATTATATTAAAATAAAGTGTTCATATTGACATTAAATGTTTTAAGCAATTTAAAAGATTAAGCAAAATGTATTGAGTGCTTTATTTTGCAAATAAATCCTAATTTTTAAACTATCTTCAGCTGGAATTAAATAAGGTATTAAAATCTACATTTTCCTGCTATTAAAAACTTTGTTCTTCAGCTGTCTCTCCTACTTAAGTAAACAGCCATGGTTTTTGGGGAAACTGAGTTTTCTAGCTCGATACCAGTAGTTTAGTCCATGAAACATTTGGGATGATATGTCCAGTGAATTAATTCTGATGTTATCTCTACCATTTGAGAAATAACTACACAAAAATACTGTGAAGGCTACACCTTTAGAAGGACACACCACTGCCATTTCAGAGACTTCTTTGGAGCAGTAAATATGCAGTGTTTATGAAATGTGGGAGGTGGTGGAATATGCGTCAGATTCCCCAGTTATATATGATGGAAGTAATCCAGACTTTCCTTTCTGGCATCTTATGCTATAACTTCTCCTTGATTTTCACTTTTTATTCTAGTGCCAACAATATGCCTAAGCAAGTAGAAGTCCGGATGCATGAAAGTCATTTAAATCCAGTGGAGCACAGATCCAGGAACATATGTGTGCAGTTCTGCCAGTCCCTCCACAAGAATCTGCTCCTGACTCTTACTGTGTTTGGTAAGCTACATCTGCTGCTCTGGACACTCTGTGTGTATCTGCATTTGTTCCTGTGGCACCACAGCCCCTGTCTGTGGTCTTGATCTGTTCCAGCTGAACAGCCAGACAGTAAATAGGATGCCCATGGGCACTGCTTATATAGTTCAGGTGAGCAGGGTATTCCTGACACAACACAGAGCAAATCCACCCCACTGAGGTATCTGGTTTGGAAAGGAATGTGATTTAAATCCCAAGGCCAGTCAGGTCAGTGTCATCCAGTAGAACTGAATGCATTACACTTTTTTTTCTCTCAGTGATTTGGAAAAAAGTAAAAAGAAGACAAAAACTCTTCAAAATTTTCTTTTATCTCTCAGTTTACCCTTCACTGGTTTTAAGGTTTGTATACCCTCTCTGTAGCTGTAAGCCAGTGCTCCATGATCTCATCCTGTATATTGCCTCTGGCTTTAGCAGCTTCCAAATACAGAACAGTTTGACATTTTATTGTGGTTCACTGGCTCTTTGCCTGTTTCTTTTTCAACGAAAGCCCAACAGCCATATGCAGCAAATTTGTAGACATACTCTTATTATTGTTTGAAAAACCAGCTGCAACTGGTCTTGAGCTGCAAATTTCATCTCTATTTTTTTAGCCTGCAAAACCCCATACCACTGAAGTGTTTGCCTTGAATCACCTTTCAAAGGTGTACCTGATGCTGTCCAAGAAAAGAGTTTTAAATACACATATATTTTTCATTGTACCAAAGAGATACTTCGTAGCCATAGTTGCTGCAAATCACAACACAAGCTTTGCTATCAGGTTTTATTACACTTGGGCTTGGGATCAGGAAAAAATGCATCCTGGATGTAAACATAAAATACCTCTTCACAAAGATCATGTTATGAAAGCAGATGTGGCATTTTTTCCCCTCATCTATGCTTTAACAGCCTCAATCCTGAGCTGGAGGTTTAAGTTTTGTTTTATCACTTTATCCACATAAATGATGAGGAGTTTGTTTGTGATTTGAGAACATCAGCACAAGGAGAAGGATGCAGAGCATCAAAAAAAAAGTAATAAGACATGAGCCCTAAGAATCAAGTTCTTTTCAAAGATATGTTCAACATTCCGCATCAGGCAGTTCCTTCCAATGCCCACCTGCTCCTTTTTTTTGTTTTTCTTCCAGGTGTTATCCTGGGTGCAGTGTGTGGGGGTCTCCTTCGTCTAGCAACACCTATTGACCCTGACATCATCATGTTAATAGCATTCCCAGGAGATATACTTATGCGGATGCTAAAAATGCTGATCCTCCCTTTAATTATTTCCAGTTTAATCACAGGTAAGATCCATTAGCCATAAATACTTTCAGATGCTTTTTACAGGTATCACCTGGTTTGCTTTTTGTGATGTAGGGAGAATAATGGTGTGATCCTATCAGCATTTTGCAGTTGCAGTAGGTATTTCTAATTTGGTTTGCTTTAGTATGTATATGCTCCAGTGAATTTATTTCCAAACACATGCGCACACGCTACCATCAGAAATTTCTTAAAATGCTGTTTGATCTAATTTCTGGATTGGACTTTGCAAATAAAATGGCATGACACTAGTGACCCTAGCCTCAGGCATAGTGTCAGCCAGACCATGAGCAGTTTGCAGAAGTCAAGGGTAAAAGATGGTAGAGATCTTCTGTATTTTTCAAAGTTTCCTCTGCAATTAAATGGAGTTTTAAATGCTTCTCTTCAAATTATTAGCAGTAGACAGTGCACACATAAGAACTAGAGGGAGAAGCGTCAGTAATCTGTCTCATAGTGAGAATATCCCAGGGATGAAAGTAGGCACCCATAGGTAGTCATTAAACTTTGAAAATTATGAAGGATTTTATTTTACAAATACTGAATTGGATATTGAGTGTCAATATATTCGCTTGTATCTTAAACACCTGCAGGACTGTCTGGATTAGATGCTAAAGCAAGTGGCCGCCTGGGGACAAGAGCCATGGTCTACTACATGTCCACCACTATTATTGCTGCTGTGCTGGGTGTGATTCTGGTTTTGGCCATTCATCCAGGGAATCCAAAACTCAAGAAACAGCTTGGTCAAGGGAAGAAGAATGATGAAGTATCTAGTCTGGATGCCTTCTTGGATTTGATCCGAAACTTGTTCCCTGAAAATCTGGTTCAAGCATGCTTTCAGCAGGTGAGTCCTTCTGCTACTTGGTAATATTCTTTACACCTCTTTCTTATCAGGGTTGTCGGTAGAGTTAATGCCATTATTTAGGTTAATTGGAGAAATGGTGATTTAAAGAAGGATACAGGTCTAAAGTCTTGAGCAGGTAAATGAAAGAACATTATTTATAGGTACCTTGGTTTATGTTCATGATTTTTTTTACAAAGTATATTTTAATTTTGTTATTAACTAAACTTTAATTTTCTCCGTGCTTTTCATACAGTATCTATGGTCATGAATGCTGGCTTGGTTTTTCATCTAAGTTGAATTTTAACTTGGCTGTTAGTTACAGAGATGATGGTTCTGCAATGCCCTGGTTAGAACATATCATCATTCCAGCCCATTGCCAAAAATGTACCCCAAAACCCAACCTCTCACAACCTCTGTTGCTGTGTTGGAGTCCAGATGAGGTGGAGATAATAGATCCAAGGGCTGACCCACCTACAGGTGGCTCCATCTCACCAGCTTTGGAGCATGCTGGGAAGGAAGGATACCTGCACAATGTGTTGCTTGCTCTGTAGGGAGATAATTTTGTCAGAAAGCTTTTTGCCAGTGCTTAATCAAAACACCATGACTTTAAAAGTTAAAATAAGCTTAAGCATATTTCTTGTATGTAAGATGCTTTCCCTTCCAACTGAATTGTTTGAAAGTAATGCAGACAGGGTTTTTGGGGGCTTGGAATTTTTTTTTTATGTAACAGAATTTGCTACCAAACCTGTTCTTAAGTGTTGCTGTGTGAAATGGTGTGATAGCTGGTGCTGTGGAAATAGCCAAAGAAAAAAGTATAGTGAAGAGGGAGAAGGGAGAAGAGGCCATGGGAGAGTGGAAGAGTGGAGGGTGGCCTAAACTGCCAAAAGGGCTTGGATTGCTTCACTTCTTACATGGACTTCCACATAAAAACATGTAATCCTTGGGGATTTAGAGAGAGTACATTCTCAATATTTCCAAATCATCACAGGAATGTCAGTCATGTGGTCAAACTGTTGGTGGCTAAACATCACGTGTAATGTGAAATGTATTTTTGCAAAATTGAATGAGGAAAAGGAGGGTGCTTATGTTTTTTTCTTTCTCTCCCTCATTTGAACTGTGTAAGAGAGGAAAATTCAATTTCTTGTCAGTTGAAAGTGGTCAAATATCTTGACAAAGGGGCAAAAAAGAAAAAAAAAAAAAAAAAGATTTAAGCTACCTGTGTCTGATAGGGTTTTTTTAAAACATTAGTATTATTTTTTTGGTATGTGTAATACCAATGTTCAGATTACTTCACTAGTTACAGATCACCAGTTTCACTGATTATTTTTAAATTTAGTAAAAAAGAAAAAGAGCTTTTTGGCTTTTTAGTGTTTGACTTTAGCAGATTCCAGACTAATTTCTAGTGAAAACCTCTGCCACAAAGCCACATTTCATTTGTGAAGTGTGACTAGATGGAACTTTTGCTTCTGTTAGGCTTTAATTCCTCTGTAAGGAGTTAGGCTTTACTTTTCTCTCTCTTTAGGAGGAAAATTACCTGCTTTAATGGTGTCAGCATGTATTTTCTGTCCTACATTTATACAGTCTCTCTCCATAGACACTCAGAGTTTCCTGGTAGCCTTAGGAGGAAGAAACGTTTTGCAGTAATCCTGCAAAGGATGCACAGCAATGGTGCTGAATAGTGTAGGGGGAGGTTTTCATGCGTTCCATTGTCACCAGGCAAAACACAATGAAGAGATTCATGTGCAGCTTTGGAATTGTTCATTTGCAAACTGGACTGTGGGCTACCATGAGATTTCAATCTCTCCTGAATTTTAGCGTGGTCCTCAAGAAAATTTAAATTTATAATGAAAATTGCTGTTTCAGCAGAAAAACCATGGTACCATCTGTAAATATGACTATGACATTTAAATGGTTTTCTACTCTCAGATGTGGCCAGAATCTGAGTTTTATGTCAGACTCAGCATTTTCAGAGACTGTGGCCTTGTGCAAAGGACTGCTGAGGACCTTTGACATAAGTGACTGTAGTGGAATTTGTGAGTGTGAAGAGTCTAATATTTTATTTCCATTACTCGGTTCTTACATTCTGAATACCTCACATAAAAAAGTACTGTGTTGACAACATCCCTCAGATGAAATTTAACTCTGAAAAAAACTAGGCATGCAAGAATGTTAGGTGGTTTCAGGACAACTGAAGAGCTTCTCGTGCAAAACTGTGTAGATTTTCTGTCTATATCCCCCTCTCCGCATTTAGGCAGCAGGTTTTAGAAGGAGAGATGTAAGGTATTTTAAAACCATAAGTCTTTAAACCATATGGATCAAGTCTGGATCATCATCCATAGTACTACAATGTCCGTGTCAACAAGAAAGAGGTGCAAATGTTTTTTGAAAAGCTAATGCACAGTTTCTGTTATCTTGCTAAGTGTGTTTCTAGGAGCAGGCGGGAAAACATGGCAAGCCAGTCATAACTTCCAAACTATTTTGCCTGTCCCAGGACCATGAAGAGGCAGAAAAAGGGTCAAGGTGTGAAGTGGGAGGAAAACATCCCTTCTAAAAGCAGCAAATCACAGATCTCTCTCTTTCCACTCCCTCCTCCCTTTTTTCCTAGCTGTAACCTCAAGATCACTTCTCCTCCTACCACTCCTTCCCAGGTTTTCCTTTACCCTGTCTTTCATGTGCCAGGAGGGGTCCAAATGTATTCAGAAGCTGATGCCTTTTTCTTAGGTGGTCAGATTTATATCTGGCAGCATTGGTAATTTTTCTGTTATCTATCCCCCACAGTCTTTTAATTAGAGAGCTCAGGGGGCTGTATGTATTCCATTTTGAGCTCTTGCAGTCAAGAGCTCAAAAACTGTAAGAGAAGTGTTGGAAATGTCCTGAATTTTTGATTCAAGTTAACCATCAAACTGGGATGACTTGATCTGGACAGACCATCCTGAATAACAAGCCTTACTGCAGAGTTGCTGCCATGACTATCTTAGAGGCACTTGGCTTTTGGTGCTAAACAAATGGTATCAGCCTGTAACACACAGTCTGGGAAGCACCCTTTGTGAACTGCCTGGCCAAAGGGACTAACTATCTGTAAAATGTCTAACTGCAGTGATAAAAAACATGCATTTGCCATACTTTTCACACTAGATTCATGAGGAAGACCGCCAGTACTTTGTAGCACTTGAAACTGTTGAAAAATAGACTTAGTTTTGGAAGAAGGGTTAAGAGACTGTGGAATGCATGTCCAATCCTTTAAAAATATAGTTCCCTGGATTTTCAAGTGAAGACTTTTTATTATTAGTTCCTTATCTACCATGTGGATACATTCCATTCTCATCCTCCCTTTTTATTGCCTTCAGATCCAAACTGTCACCAAGAGAGTGCTAGTGCCACTA
The DNA here is from genome assembly GCA_910950805.1 of Acrocephalus scirpaceus scirpaceus. Taxonomy (NCBI): domain Eukaryota; kingdom Metazoa; phylum Chordata; class Aves; order Passeriformes; family Sylviidae; genus Acrocephalus; species Acrocephalus scirpaceus. Next base: position 44,100,676 of record OU383780.1, read on the forward strand.
CCTGTTGAAGAGCCACCTAATGTCACTGATTCTGCTATTGCTATGGTGAATGAAACAGCACCACCTGAAGCACAAATGGTCATTAAGAAGGGACTTGAATTTAAGGATGGCATGAATGTCTTGGGTAAGAAAATTTTCTGCCTGTCAAATATGTACATCATATGTATGTCACTGCTTTTTGCTGTGGCTAGGTAGTCAGTGCTGTCAGATCTGGTCTTCAGTGCATGTTTAGTCTCTCCAGATAATCACCAAATGGTATCAGCTGCTGGCTGTCCATTGGTCTCTGAGATATCACAGAAATCAGCAAGTGAATTGTTCTGGATTGGCAGCTTTGTGGTTATGAATTGGAGGAGTACAGTGGCAAAGCATGTAGGAGGTACCCAAAATAGCCTTTCATCCTAGAGGAAGCTGACTTAGGCTAATACTAATGTATATTGGCAAAACAGTATGGAGGAGAGCTTCAAGAGCCAGTGCTTCACACACCCCGCACAGATGGATCTAAGTTGTTTCCAGTAGGTGTCTTGGGTGTGCTGAACTAATTTGGCTTGAGGCAGAGCCTGAAGTGAGAGGTGGAGTGTGAACCACACCACCCAAGAAAAATCCCAGAAAGGCTTGACACATTTCTGAGTCACAACTCCCTCTTCCTTTCATCTTGGCTGCTGACCTTTACCAGCTGCAAATGCCATCATGCCATCTTGTCTGGACAAGCCAGCAAGTGGAGGTGGTAGGAAAACTTTGCCTATCTCCCACCCTTTCCTGAAGCAACTGTTCAGTCTGGGATGGGGGCACATGAGAAACAAACAGCTTCCACACTACTTCTATTTTCTCTTCTATGTCTAGAGTCCCTGTTTTGTCAGCCCAGAGAGGAGTGCTCCTCCTTCAACTCCTTGCTTTCTGCATGTGGGTGAAGTCAGTCACAGATTAGCTGTCAATTTGTAGCCACACACTGACGCTCCAAGATGCTCTGTGACAGCAAGTCCACAAGGCTGAGGCTGACACCTCTCTGTCTATAGGTGTTGTCCTCAAAGTGGGACAGTATGTTGGGGTACCTAATCCCCTGCCTTCCCTCAGCACTAGGCCATAACCTTTGAAGGGTAAATGGCCTCTTACAGCTGCTGAACAGCTCTTGCTGACACAGTGGCTGCGGTGTCTGCAGACCTTCCTGAGGTGTTTGGTGGGCTGCTTTGCTTAGATATAGGGGAGATGATAGCATCTATAAGATGCTCTTGTTTTTCTGTGGAGCAGCCTACTCTACAAGAGCTCTGTATCCTGCCTGCCTTCATGGCTCTCATTCCGTTCAGCAGCTGTGGGCAGAGGAGCCATTTTGGAGCTGCAAGTTGGCTTTTTGCACCAGGCATGAAGCAGCAGCTCATTGCCAATGCCAAAACCCTCACCTGTTTTTTTCTCTCCTGGACTTCTGCTTACTCATTAAAATGAAACAGTTGTTCTGACATGAGACATGCATTACATTTAATGTTGGGCTAGTTTTGTGCAGGCTCTGTCATGCAAAAGAGAAGATCTAGAAGGCTGAATACAGTTCCTACAGAAAGGAAATACACAGTTTAGCTGGGGAATTTGCTGTGGTGTTTTGACCAATGACTCTCAGATGGTCTTGAGTTTTTTGGGTTGGTTTGGTGTGGCTTTGATTTTGAATGAAGAAAAGAAAATGTTGTGGGAGTTGCCATCCAGTTTGGATAAGCTGTATAAGCCAGGCAAATTTCTGCAAATAGGAACCAGTGTGACTCTCATGACTAACGTAACAGCTCATTTGGAATTAATGAACAAAACTACCTATTAACATTTTCTAATGCAGATTCTGAATTCCAGGAAGTAACTTGGTTTCTTTGAAAAGCTTTTCATCATTTCTCTATGCTCTGCAGCACACAAACATATGCTTCACTTCCCTATTGAACAGATTCAACAAAGATAGCTTGGTTCTAAAGAATGACTTTGTATCCAGGAAATTGGATTAAAAAAAAATAAAAAAAAAATCTGGTTGCTAAACCTAGTGTGAGGATATGGGACAGCCTGTCTTTTCCCAGGGTACTGGCAGCTCATATTCCCTTATCTTGAATGTTTTTGTGTCTCAATAAGTTTCTTCCCTAGAAATTTCCCAGATGAGTTTACACATTTGTTAAATACTGGACTCATATCATGGCTGAAAATTTAGCCTCAAAGAATGGCTGAAGATTCAAACCATCTCTTAGTATCAGTTAATAATACAACTCTAGACACTGAAAATTTCTGGATGTAAAAGGTTAGCATTGAAGGAACAGCTCCAAAGTAATCCATGACAGATGCATCTGTTGTTTTTTCAGACTGATAGTCCAATACTCCAGATATTCACACCTTAGCATTTACATTTAGGAACAAAATGTTACCAATATTGAATGCTACGATTTTGTATCCACGGATAGCCTTTTCAGTGAGGTTAATCTGCTTATTAAGAGTTCTGTGGTTAAGTGCAATACCCACCTTCTTCTCCCACCTCTACCTTCTTCGTTTAATGGGAATACTCCTGGCCTATTAAAGTTCTAGGGCTGCTTTTGCCTTTCCCTGCACTCCAGGACCGATTGGTCTGTCAAGGCACTTTTTTAAAGCCTGAGAAAATTCCTCTTGGTTTCTAGCAACAGTGCTAACAGAAGAGTTGCAGTGCAGCACTTGTTTCCTTTCCCATTTGCCAGGGTTCGTGAGGTTTCTAATAGCTGAATGGCACTGAGAAGATTACTGTATATGTATTTTTTGATGATTAGATCAATACAGGAAAAAAAAACCAAAAAACCATAATTGGGCTTTGAAATTGGAATTTAGTAAAACATTGAAGAATCAAAGATTGTCTTGATTTGATCATGGTAGTTGAGCATGAGTATATATTAGAAAGCCCCGAGACATATGTAATACCCTATAGTTCTGAAATCCTGAGCAATGTGCTCTAGTATGGCCCTGCTTGAGCAAGAAGGTTGGACCAGATGACCCACTGTAGTTCCTTCCAAATTTACCTAAACTGTGATTCTATGCTTCTGTGAAATCTGGATTTGCAGGTAGTATCAAGACATTGACTAGGTGCAAAAACTTCCTAAAAGCCTTCTTTTTGTCTTGCAATTTTTCCCAATAGGTTTGATAGGATTCTTTATTGCTTTTGGCATTGCTATGGGGAAAATGGGAGAACAGGCCAAGATGATGGTGGATTTCTTCAACATCCTGAACGAGATTGTAATGAAGTTAGTAACCATGATCATGTGGTAAGTTTGTAGTACTAACTCACAGAACAAAAAGTCATTTTTAAAAAGACCTTATAAAACCTTAATATAGTGATGCCAGTTTGTTAGAAAACAGTGTATTTAAATAGTTGAGTTTGAAAAGCCTTGACAGGTATATTAGAACCACAGCAACATTATTCCTATTTGGTGAGGATTATTTAGCACCCAGTTTGAAACATTTCTGAAGAGATTCTGTTCCATGTGTGCTGAAATACAACCCATGCACGTATCAGCAAAGGCCTTCAAATGCCGCATTGACTGTGGAAGTTCATTATATAGGAGAGCACCTAAGCAAGAATGGCGCACATAAGAACATCCAAATCTTCCTGGGAGGTTAGCATAATCCCAGAGTATTACCTAGGAGGTATAATGACAAAAAGGCCTGTAGGCACACCTTATTCATGGTCTTCTTTGGTAAAAATACTTTATCAGCAAATAAAATTCCAGTAGTTTTCAGTGATGTTTAATCCTTTCACTCATAGTTTCTGCAGAGTACATCTTAACAGCCTTGCTGCAATGGGGTCTGGAAGATATCTGTCCTGTTTTTGAAGTGTACTCATTTGTAATAATGGGGCCTGACTTGCCTTTAAGGAAGTGACTTTACCCAATTAAGTCTGAGCCCTTGTTTATACTTCTGAGAGGGGCCTCCCTCTCTCTCTCTTTTTTTTTTTTGAAGTGTTTCTTCTGAGTGCTTCCCCGGAGCTACTTTTATGTGAAGTATGGCCATCTCACATAAAGCCAGTTTTCCAGAACATAAAAATGCATTGCTATGTTTGGCGTTGTACCACTGTGTTTCCTAGGTCTTTGAGAGCAGAAATAGCCACTCCAATGTAACACGTGTGGTGGCTGGGATTCCCTGGTGTCCCTGGGAGTGATTTCTTGCCTTACAAGGCTGCCCTCTTCTCTAGAGCTTGATGAACACAGTGTATAGGTAAGGGGAGCAGGGTGCCTGAGGCATGACTTGTCAGCACCATCAGTGTTTCAGAGGGGCACTGTTAGGCAACAGTGATGCAGGCAGTAGCAACAGTGTGGAAATGTGCAGAATAACAGAACGTGAAGCAATGACCTTGCATTCCTGCTATGCTTCTGCTTTCCTGCAGATGATCTTGCTGCATAAAACCAAAGTTGTTTTTATTCAAAAAGTTTTCAATATTTACTCAATCTCCACGCGATAGAGAGATGGCGACTATACTCCCATAACCCTCCAGGAGTTAGAATTTACTCTTACTTAGCACCATTTGGTAGACCCTGCCTACAATATAAATGTTCTCTAGTAATCAGTGTTGCAACAGCAGGAAATCTTTCAAGTTTCAAGAAATTCACTGTAAATATTTATTTTTATTGATGTGCTTTTTATTTCTCTTCTCATGAAAAAAGGAAATTGATGTTGGGAAATCCTTTTGTTCATTCTGTTTAGAATTTTTAAAGATTTGTTGAGGCCAGAAGCAAGAGGGTTTTAGTGTGTGTTTATAAAGAAAAATGCTGTTCCTTATGCAGAGTTACGTTTTGTTTGGTTTATGATTTCTCAGCACAGACATCTGTAATTCCCATGGCACCTACAGACTCTCAGGAGCATGGCATTGCTACAGAAGCATAAAACAAAACAGACATCTGGCTCTGACACCATGTAACTCTCTATAAGAACTGCATTTTGTCAAGTTCATTGAAACGTGGCATTTTATGATAAGTGGTATAACAGCTGGCCTTGCATTTGAAGTGATTGAAGGCTTTCCATTGCTTGAGAAACCATGAGATATTCTAACAAAAACCAGGAAGCACTTTTATTCTGAAAGTCTTTGTATTGTTTTAATGATTGAGGAAACAAAAACCCTACTGTAAGTAACAAAAGGACATAATTAATCAAGAACACATAAATTAAAAACCATTTGTCTGAGTTATTGAAAGAACATTTTCAGCTGAAACATTTTCAGCCTTCAAGATATAAACAATTCATTTCAACAAATAGTTTAACTGATGTAAATAATGCAACCCCCTGAAACCAGATAAATAATGGGTTGTAAAAATTACATTTTAAGAACAAATCTACACCATTCTTTATAATGATACAAGCCTGTGTAACATTATCATATTCTTGTACAAAGTTATTTCAGGATTTAAAACTATTCAGGAAAGGCATATTCCACTTGATAGGATGGAAAATGAAGTAGATGGGGAATTTGCTGGAGATGGCCATTATTTTTAAAAAAGATGTGAAAACTATCCCTTGAATTTCCATCAATTCTTGACGTGCACCTCAGTGCTGAGCCTGAGAGCTCCCTACTCTTCTCCAGCCTGTATTTTGTTGAGCAGTTTTATGACTGCACTGCCGAGTTCTGTCTATGCTTGTTTTCTTTCTCCAGGTATTCCCCGTTGGGTATTGCTTGCCTCATCTGTGGAAAAATCATTGCAATCAAGGACTTAGAAGTAGTGGCTAGACAACTTGGCATGTACATGGTCACGGTGATTGTGGGTCTTGTCATCCATGGAGGGATCTTCCTACCTCTGCTCTACTTCGTGATAACAAGGAAAAGCCCATTTTCATTCCTTGCTGGGATTTTCCAGGCATGGATCACAGCACTAGGCACAGCTTCCAGGTACACCTGAGACATACTAGTGTGCTTTATTTTTTAGCAGTTGTTGATGCACACAGCAGACTCAGAAAAGTCTGTAAGTAACACAGCTGTCAGTAATATATTTAAAAAAAAAATCAAAAATTGGTGTTTTGCATTGGGGCAGTCAGTAGATCTTGAGCTGAAATGTTTTTCAGTTAAATACCATATTTTAAAGTGTTTTTCTTCAATAAATGTTTTATTTCTGAAGAAAATTTAATCTTCCATTTTAATTAAAAAGGGGAAACCAAAAAACCTTAGTTCAAAATGGACCACCAGAAAACTGAGCATTCTTGATTTGAAGAAAGCCTTGAAAGAACTGTAATTCAGCTGTCTCTTTGGGTCAACCCAAACCACTCTGCTGAACAGCTTCTCCCCTGTGGAACAAGTCTCTGGAGGACCTCACTGATGTGCATAAATATCTGACAGGACCTGCCAAGAAGGTGAAGTGATGCCCACTTTCAGTGGGCAGAGAGAGACTGGAAGAGAGGGAGTGGCACAAACTGAAGCACAGGAAGTACCATCTGAACACAAGAAAACTTTTTGCTGTGATTCACTGTGACAGTGCATGAATGCTGGCACAGGTTACCCAGAGGAGTTGTGGAGTCTCTATCCCTGGAGATCCACTATGCCTGTCTGGGCACAGTCCTGGGAAATGTGCCCTAGCTGCTCGTGCCTTGAGCAAGGTGGTCGGGGTGGGTGACCTCCAGAGATACACTCCAACCTCAGTAATTCTGTGGCTCTGGGATAAACAGTGTTGGCTTATAGGAGATCTGGTCTAGCCAAGACTTTTCGTAAATGACAATTTACCTAAGGCTTTTGTTCATTGAAGTGTTTGAGTTTCCACTTCAGCAGTATTTTTGGATGGCAGTGTTTTATTTTGAGCAAGTGAATGTAATGACCTGAAGTATTCCCACAAAAGCAAGGCACTGTGTGTCTGTGCAAAGAGCTGTTCTCTTCCAGCCATCTTTTGCATCTTTTCCTATCCTCCTACTGTGTTTCACATCCTTTCTTCCTGTCCTCCAGTGTCGGGGAACAATTTGGGTTGTATTTTTTTGCCTGGCTTTTCCAGTCCTTAACACCAATTTCTCCTTTTAGAGTTAATTCACAATCAAAGAAATTTGAGATTTGTCCCTACATTCAAAGGTCTGTGTATCAGTGTTACGGTCTGGTTCTTTAAAATTGTTAGAAATGCTTCTGCCTGAATTAGAGGCAAACAAGACCATATGCCAAAGTCAATAGTATGCATTTTATTAAATGGTAAATATGAGGGGGAGAGAGAGAGAGAGCGAAAAGGGAAGGAAGAGAGAGAAGTAGAAAAGAGGTGGAGAGACAAAAACAGAGTGACAGATTAAAGAAAATATCACCACTCTGTGGATTGCACCAGCATCCCATTGATGCTGTTCATCAGGTCTTCTTGGTGGTGAGGGTCCCCCCAAAAAAACCATAGAATCCAGTGGATTGCTATGTGTTCAGGCCAAGTGGGAATGCCCAGGTACTTCCCCCAGGGAGGGAGGCAGTTTGACAGTCTTTTGCAGCAGACTCTGGGTCTGTTGCATCATGTGCAATGCCATGGTGCAAGGCCTCAGCAATGAGTCTGAAAAGTTCATCCAGGCACTCTCAAGCTCTCATCCTGCATCAAGTCATGTTCATGTCTTGGCCTCAGTCCCACTTCCAGTTAAATGTAAGCCTAATTTAAAAATTGTCTAAAAAAGGTTTAAATCACAGCAGAAAGGGAAAGTAGAAAATGTAAACTATGGTATTAGAATTTCTGATTTTTGCTCCCTTATGTGTATGTGGTATATTGATTTTAATTATGTCTTTGTTTTTTGATTCTCTCCCTAGTGCTGGAACATTACCTGTCACATTCCGGTGTCTTGAAGAAAACCTTGGCATTGATAAGCGTGTAACAAGGTTTGTTCTTCCTGTTGGAGCAACTATTAACATGGATGGAACTGCCCTTTATGAAGCCGTGGCTGCCATCTTCATAGCACAGATGAATGGAATTGACCTGGATGGAGGCCAGATAGTTACTGTGAGGTCAGTTCAAAAGAGTCCTTTGTTTCTACAGAGTGTAAAATGTGAATGCCTTGGGTTGGATGGCATCTCAGTAGCTGAGTCATCTCAGTTGGATTCAGTATGAAATCCATGGATTTTTAATAATGATAAACAAATGAATGTTTTACATATAGGTCCTGATTCTCTGGTGATGTTTTTTCTATCACTTGCAGCCTTAGTGCACGCTGATGGTGTTTTGTACTTCTGCAGTTGACAATTGTCATGGTTTAACCCCAGGCAGACACCAAACCCCACACAGCCACTTGCTCACTCCCTGACCAGCGGGATCAGGGAGACAATGGTAAAAGGGTAAAAGGAAACTCATAGGCTGAGATAGCAATAGTTCAATAGGGAAAGCAGAAGCAATGCACACAAGCAAAGCAAATCAAGGAGTTAATTCACTGCCTCCCACGGGTGGGCAGGTGCTCAGCCGTCCCCAGGAGAGCAGGGCTCCAATACACGTGACAGTCACTTGGAAAGACAAAGGACATTGCTCCAAACTCCCCTTTTCTCCTTCTTCCTCCCGCTTTATGCACTGATGACGTGTCATGTGGTGTGCAATACCCCTTTGGTCACCTGTCCTAGCTGTGGTCACCTATCCTGGCTGTGTCTCCTCCCAGCCTCCCATACACCCCCAGCATGGCAGTACCAAAAGCAGAAAAGGTCTTGGCTCTGTGTGAGCCCTGCTCAGCTATAACAAAAACATCTCTGTATTATCAACCCTGTGTTTAGCACAAATCCAAAACACGGCCCCATACCAGCCACTGTGAAGGAAATTAATTCTACTCCAGCCAAAACCAGCACACAAAAGATGTAATTGTAATATAAAGCATTATCTGTCTAATGCTTTTTTTTTAGTTTAGGGGTATGTTACAACTCATATCTGGGACATTAACTTTCTAGAATGTATCTGTTTGTGTACACTAGAAGAAAAAAGTATACCTAAAAAATCCTTCTATGTGTTTATATTTGTCTGTACTTTTTCTATGACTTTGAACAGGAGAAAAATAATGAACTGAGAATAGCCCATCCTCAATGGGGTGAGATTGTCTGTGGCATGGTGTGGATAGTCCCATACCTTTGATCTCTAACCCAGCAAATATTAACTGTAGTCTTTTCATATCAATTTGTCCTGTCCAGAAGAAAGCTGAGCATCTGTGAGGACAAAAGAAAGTACCCATTAAAAAAAAAGAATAAGAGTGATTGAAGACTCTTTACTGTAAGGGAGTTTTAACTTAATGAAGACAGCAGGTCTAACATTTTGAATAGTTAAAATAGAAACCACAAATGAAGGCTACAAAGTTTGTCTTCTTCCTGTCATTTTCACCCACACAGTTTTCTTTTATTAAACTTTTTTTAACACTAAAGAAACTCCTTTAGGGATGTCTAATTCTATGTTTCTTACCCAGCTATACTAGTTCCGCATTTTCTATTCACATACTTCCTGCCCTGACTCTTGAAATAGTAAAACCAAGTTTGTAAAAGGTTTTCAGGGCTGCTTTTAATGAAGGTAGATGCTACGCCTGCATGATCCATATTTATTCCTAAAACTGAAAGCAGTCATTTCAGAGATGCAACATATTAGACTAAATTGAGACCAGGGAATTTCAAATCAGGAATATGCTATTGTCTAGGAGATTTGATAGGCTTGAACATAAGTTACTCATCTTCTCTTCCTCTGAGGGATTGACCAATTGCCTCTTCCTGATCTCAGCATTTCAAGGCTGGTGTATCCAGCTTTGTGACTGTCATTTACAAAGCAAGGAGCAACTTCGGTCAATTTGTAAAACCACTGGTTTTCATCTTCATCCATTTTTGCAACAGCAATACGACAAGAAATATCTCTTGAGATGACAATACAAATGAAAGAAAGATTATTAGGTTTGGCCTGGTATATGCACTTTGTGATACTGAGAATATTCAAATGACTCAGACATAACCTCATAAAGTCTTAATTAGCCTTTTACCAGCCTTAGTTACTTCATAGCGGTCATTTAATTCCTCTGATTTTCTGTGTTCTTTGGGAAAGGGTGATCTCGGTAGCTAGGACAGGTTCTGTTTAGTTCTGAACATTCCCCTCCAGGTCTGAAAGCACCGCTGTGGGAAGGCGGGCAGGAGCATTTCCTCACAGAGCTTGGAAGGAATCCCTTACCAGTTTAGGCTGGAAGTGCCTGAGGATCTGGCATCACGTGCAAAGCCTGACAGCAGAGCAGAGCATCCTGCCTACACACCTGCTGGACCTATCTGTGTTTAGTAAGCCAGGCTGCACTCTAACCCAGACACCTGACAAACACACTGCAGCCCAGGTCAGACCCAGCCAGACAGCATCTGGCAGCTCTAAATCGGGCTAACATCCTCACAGATGAGTTCTGGGGCTAATGGGCAAGTCTGGCCTGTAGAGTCTGTTCTCCTCTACTTCTGTATTGGAAGCACTTTCAGGTTTGTTGGGTGTGAGTGGTGGGGTGAGCGCCGGTCGCTCCAAGAAACCCGGAGAAAATGCCCCCGCTGTGGTGCAGTTCACTGCTTTTATGTGCTAAAGCTCCACCCACAGCCGGCGTTCCCGGCCATTTTTACCTGGACAGCCCAGCTGTGGAACTTTTCTCTGCCCTGACTGCCTGCCAGATGAAGTCCCCCCAGAGACACAGCCTCTCTCCATTTTCTGCCTCCCTAACACCTGGCATATGTTAGGGCTTTCAGCCGCTATATAGGCACTACAGTAGTTTTTCACCTCATGTATAGCATATGTTGAGGCATAAATAATAGTGAAATTGGTCCCTCTCACCTGCTTTCCTTTTTATTTACCCTTCTCCTCTCCCTCTCTCTCTGCTTCTCCCTCTCCTCCTTCTCTTCCCTGTTTTTCTCCCCTTGACTTGCTCTCTGACAAATTTATTTTCCATTCTTCATAGGACTGCCCAATGATGATGATGTTTGTTAAGGTCTGTGTTGTATTTTTACAAACATTTGAAGCTCAGACATTCACTCTGTTGATCTTAATCAAAATATAAGAGGCAAAAACAAACACAGTTTTGGATTTATGAAACAATCAGATCAATTTTGCTTTTTCATCTAGGGTGATTTGTGTCCAGGCTTGGTACACCACTAGCTTTTATTCTTCTGTTTAATAATAACTGCTTTCTCTTAGCCTTTACCTCACAATTCAGTCTTCAGGTAACATAAATAAACAGAAGGGAATCACCCTGAAAATTCAACCTGTAGTCACCAAACTTTTGACATGTCTGGGTGGTCAAAACTCAGGATTCAAAACCCTGGATGAGTTTGTCGAGTTTAGAAAACACCACAACATAGATTTGAATGTCATAACTAGCTTACAGACAACCCTTTTCCAACTCTTGGAACAAACCCCATAGATCTGGCCTCCCCTAATAAATATTTCTAGAGAAACACAGGAGTGAAAAATATGACCTGAGCTTACCTTGATTTATCATATAGTTGTGTTTTATGGGAAGAGCACACTAAAGTATGATCTTCCTAATGGTCACATGAGTGTACAAGTAAAGTGTGTTCTCTTCTTGCTACTCCCATTTGATTTTTGTTTTTGCAGTTTGACCGCCACCCTTGCAAGCGTTGGAGCTGCCAGCATTCCCAGCGCAGGACTTGTCACTATGCTGCTGATCCTGACTGCAGTGGGTCTCCCTACTCAGGACATCAGCTTGCTTGTTGCTGTTGACTGGCTTTTGTAAGTTGTGCTGACTGTTGCTCGGTGCAGAAACGGTAGTGAAGTAATGTTTGTCCACAGTGCTTTCCAGCCACTGGTCTTAAAGAACTGTAAGTCTCTCCTCTGCAGATAAATCAAAGGAGGAAATGGACTATTCAATGAAGTAGGAGACACTGAAAGCAGCTTCTCGGCTATTACAAACTCTTATAGAGCTACAAAAATCAGTTTCCATGAGCCAAGGGTCTTCTTGGCACACTTGTGAGCTTACACTTTTGTATTATCTTATTCCTAATGATGCCTTTCCATCACTCAAGAGCAATTTTCTAATCTTTACCTTCATATTTCCATTTGTTATAGTTCTGGTCTAAAACAAAGGATGAAAGCTGAAAATGCAAGTTCCATCAGAATGTCACCAGCAAGTTATAAAGTGATTTGGGAATTTGAAGTATCAATTTTTTTATACATGTAGGGGGGAAAGTCAGTTTCTTTTCATGTATAAGAAAGTAAAATACCTTTAAAAAGAGCCTCTTCCAGGGCAGGACAAAGACCAAAGACAAGTAAGAATGAAAACTGAAATCAAGAAGGTAATTCTCTACTTTCATTTTACTGACAGATTGTTCAAACTAGAAGGAATGGCTTTCCTTTCCAAGAACTTGTGATCAAAGTCCAGTGCCATTGCAGGTCGTGCAGCAAAACACAGCTTATCCACATATTGTTTTCTGAGGCTACTGGTATTCAACACTTGAATACAGAAGCTGTAAATACAAATAGAGGCTATGCCAGGCCACATCCTTTCTCTTGCTGCCATTTGACAGCTGGGATATCCTTCTATCATCTGTGCAGAGCTGAAAGAGACTCAGTAGCCCTAAAGTTGTACTGGCCTGTAGAGACACTTTTGTATTGTCTTGTACTGCTGCAGCACAGTATATTCTGGTATACTCTGGTCAACAGCCAGGTCTCCCCTGTCCCCTAATATCCTTTTAAATAGTCAAGACATTTGTTTTTGTTGTTCCAGCTGTGGTGCCCAGAAAGGGAGACATAAATATAACTGTACTATTTGTGTGTTTTCTCTTACACTAGCAGCCTCAGCTGCCTGCTTCTGGTAGCTTTCAGTTGCAGATACACAACTAAAATTATGCAAGAAGAAAGAGCAGAATTGAGAATGTACATTTGCAGATAAAATAGAAGTTTAATTTCCTGTCATTCTCTTTTGGCTTATTGAGAATTCAAGAACTTAATCCTTTGACATGTATTTTGGGTCTACTGGCATGGTCTGTCAGTCACTATGAATTTTGAAGGATAACATGCAGCTCTGATTTCTGCTTCAGGGAAGAAAGAAAGAGGAATTTACAGCTTGAGGAGGCAAAGGGAAAACTCAACTTATATGATTTATATATAACTGAATTTCATGATATCATGATGCAGAATGGTAAAATGAGAAGGTGCAGCAGGCATAGGGAAGGATGTAATATTCAGTGGGTTTATTATATTTATGATGTCATAGTTGAAAAAAGGAAAGTGCTATAGGAATCTGCAGCTGGAAGAAGGAGAGAAAAAATACATAAAAATATATTTTAAATATCTGTTTTTATTGGCTCTCCAAGTAAGGCAAATAGGTAGGTTTCTGCAGCTGGTAGGAGGGTGTGCAAAAGGAGCCTGTGGTTTGTTTGGTTTTTTTAGGAAAATGTATTTTTTTAAATATTCCTGTGGACTGAGAAGCTCTGCCTACCATAGCAAGCCTCAGAGCTGTACGTTTATCAGCAGTTCTGATCCACTAGTGGGTGTTGCATTTCAGCAGCATCGTCCCCACTGGCTATTCCAACTTAAGAAAGAAAGAAATAAAAACTAAAAGAAATTTCTTTGCTTGAGAAATAAAGATTCCTGTACTGTGGAGCTGTAGCCATGATGAATGTAGGAAGATGAAGGATAGGAATTCCAAAAGAAATACTTCAAGATGTCTTTCCAAAATAAATGGAAGGCAAGAGAACTTTCAGCCTAAACAGTTGGGTTTGGATCCTCATGGCCTACTGATCAGCAGTGCCAGTGCAGTGTGATTCAGAACTAAAAAATAAAAGGAAAAGAGATAAAGAGGTGAAAAAGTTCTGTGTCATGCCTCTGGTGTTGCTGTTTGTTGGTGAAAGTGCTGTAGTTAATAATCTATGTTCAACGACTAATAGCTCGATTTTCCATCTTCCAGTGGCTATGTTGTGGTAGCCATAATGATCTAATGAACTATGAAAAATTTTTCTGCTGATATTGCTGTGTTAGGAAAAGGCACACAGGCCTTTTCTTCTGAGCAAGCTTTTGCACACACAAACCAGACCTAAAGAATATCTGAAATGAAATGTCATAAAACCACATTTCCTCTACTTACGAACATTAAATAATGTTACAGCAGTATTTCTGAAAGAATGCAGGAGAAAAAGTTAATAAAATATTTAAGACCCAATTCCAGCCATTTTTCTGGAATTCATTGGATAAATGTAACGAGCCATGTAGAAATACTTGGACATCCCTTCAATAACATTTCAATTTCAGATAAAAAAGGTTTTAGAAAATATTCTACTTGATGAGTTTTTCATTTTTTGATAAAAGCAAATATCAGAACATCAGCTCATTTTACAGTGCTACTACCATCTGAAACGGTGGTCTTACCCAAACTAGTTTTGCATGATTTGGTCATTGTGTAACACAAAGATCACTTCATTTCAAATCTTTGTCTTCTCCTTCAAACTGGACCTGAAAGGTTTCCATAAGTCTCTCCAGTATCTATTGGGTTGTTCAGTCTTTCTACCTACCTCGCCTACATACGCAGTGTAAGCTCTTTCAACCAGGCAAGTTTCCCAGGATTTCACAATTCTTACAGTCTCTTTTACAGTTTGAAACCAAGCACAACACAGCAGTGACATTTATTAGGACAGTAATTATATGCCAACAGATGGAATAAAATGAGCTTATTTTGCTTGAGCCACAAACTGGGTACTCTCCAGATGTGAGCTGACAAGCTTAGCAAATATCAGTAGTACCGGATTAGTGGTATTTTGCAGCAAAGGGAGAGGAATTAAGGAAAACGAGCTTGGGCAGCTGATCTGGTACTTAAACTTTCATTCAGTAACTCAGAAAAAGATTGCTTCAGTTCTGACTCTGGGTCTGAATATTCTGACTCTGATCTAAGCCTTGGCTTAGATCTAGATTCAGAATATTCAGACCCAGTTGAAGTCTGGATGTTACGAACAGGGTCTAGACTGCAACTTTCCTGTATTTGTTTTGTTTACATCATCTCACTTGCCTGGAATTAATTGGTTGGCTGATTTTAACAAAAGAGTATGTACAATTGTCTTTTGTTCTCCATAGGGTGTTTTTTGCCCCAGAAGAGGTCAGTGACACTCTGCTGTTGACTCCTGACAGCTGAGACTTTGCCGTTTCTGTTGTAGGGAATTTCCTGGTTTCCTTTGGATCACGCAGTGTAACACATTGTGCATCAGTGTGCAGTTTGTATTGCTGAATCTCTCAGCTAGGGGTATGTGTGCATGAGCTGGAGTGTCTCCTCAAATGACCCTTTCAGAATTTGAATTCTGCCTCAATTATATTTATGTATTCTCTCCACTTTGGTTTTTTGGCATCCTATACTATCCCTCTGTCTACTGGCATCAGTGAATCCTTTCAAAATTTAATACCACTCATGCAAAAAAATTAAGTGGGTGTTCTTTTTGTAGAGTTGTATTGCCAGGTTCAGTAGATTTAATGGTCTTAATTAAAAATCCCACCAGAAAGTCTTATTTTCCTATTCTACCACTCTGACCAGGTTTAAAATAGTCTTCACAGACATTGGGTGAGAACTGTATAAAGCATTTAATTTGTGTGAAGCAAAACTGGAAGGACATTTTCCTCCTATAGGTTGTTGGCTTGTTTCTCGGGGGAACTACTGTAGAGGTTTTTTCCCTTCTGGGTATTCTTTTGAAGCCAAAAAAAAGAAAATTAACTGCTTCAGCATAGGTATTACACTACAAAGTCTGTAAATATGTAAGCATGATAATGTTGAGAGGGAGAGGACAAACTTGAATGGGACTGCAATTCCAGAGCTGAGAAAGGCAGATTTATCAATGTGTAGAGCAAAGATGTTAAAATGGGCTCAGAAGTTTATGTGGTCATGAATAAGCATGCATAATGAATGTTTATCAGTTGAGATTTTATATATTTACATGTTTTCTTCTCAGTGTTTTACAGAAAAAGGAGATGTCACACAAATATAATACTAGAAATACTAGAAAGGCTGTTTTGATATTTATCACTGTCTTGGGAAATGAGGTCTTACATGCTAGCTTTTGTCACTTGGCAAATGTTCACACTGTTCGACCTGGCCATTTTGTGTAAATGAATCTTCATGAATATACATCTGAGAATTAATCAGTGTAGTCACTTCTCTGACCTATTTGGCAGAGCTAGACTCGGTTGCATTCAGTCAGTTTAATTTGCAGCCCTTGGTCAGAAGGTTTTTAGGAGTTTTATGTTTAGTGCAGATATGAAGAGGCAAATGAGATTGTAAATGATTTTAACATGTGTGCTGCAGCAGGGAAGATAGCAGGACCCAGCTCCCATTTTTTGCAGAATTTTGGTTAGGTTTGGGGCAGAGTTCCCAATTCAGAGAAAATCCATAACTGTGACTTCACTGCTGACAGATAGAGCCACACTAAAGTCAAGACAGGAGAAAGGTGGCATGTCTAATGGCATCCTGTCCAGAAAGTGCCAACAAACATATTTCTTTGTAATGAGGCATGTTAGTGTGCTTCTGTTGGCACCCTCCTACAACAAGGGGCACTTGTTAGTGAAATGCTTCACAGGCTCATAATTTTGTAGGCCATGACCTATATTTGGGTTCCTCATAAACCAAGCTCTGGCACACATAGTGTGGGTGGGCATGCTGCCATACCAACAGATGGCCATCTGTAAAGATGGTGCCAGGAGAGGAGCTTCAACAGCCTAAGCATCATGGAGATATTTCAGGCATTTCTGTTCCCTATAGTTTGCTCACTAAGAGTAAAGAGAGAGGCCTTTTGTTAATTCAAACTAGAAATGAGAACAGCTCATCAGAACCAAAATCCTTTTCTCTGGCTGCATTAAGTTCAGTGTTCTGATAAATTCAGATAAAACAAAGGGTGGGGGTGTGAGCCTGGCACCCTGATACTGAAACCTCCAACTCCAGAAGCAGGCACTGGGGTCTCTCAGTCAAGCACAGCTCTGCAGTTTGGCTGTGATCTAGCATACATTCTTTGCCAAACTTCATGAGAATAAGCAGCTGGGACATGGGAATTTGAACATCCTCCCCTGTCTGAATGAGTCGTCCCTTAGGAAAGCAAACGTCTCCCATTTCCCTTGAAAGCTCCCATCTCTCTGTTCAAATGATACCTTGAGCTTCCTGAAACAAATGCAGTAACCGTACCATGAACAGGGCTGCCGTGCCCTACTTTTTCTACCTCTCATGCCATTCAGCCTCTTCCTTTTCCTTCTTTTGTAGGGACCGGATGAGAACGTCAGTCAATGTAGTGGGGGATTCTTTTGGTGCTGGCATTGTCTACCACCTTTCCAAGGCAGAACTTGACACCATTGATTCCCATCATAAAGGGCATGAAGACATTGAAATGACCAAGACTCAGTCAATCTATGACGACATGAAAAATCATAGGGAAAACAACTCAAACCAATGTGTTTTTGCAGCTCACAACTCAGTCATGGTAGATGAGTGCAAGGTACCTTTCACATTTATGGATATTGAGACATGTATATAGCACTGCATGCTTTATTTTATCTTATTTTTTAACCTGCATGTATTTTTCAAATTGTTCTGCAAATAACAATGTGGCAACAAGGTCCATGAACCCCAGACATTTTGAATGTGTTTGAGCAGTTCAAAAGACGTTTTTTTTGCACTCTTCATAAAACTTGTCATTTGATGGGAAAAAATCATGTACTTTGTTTACATATCAAAAGGCAAGATGCAGCGTGTTATGGAATATGCCAAGACACAGAGAATATGGCATCACCTTCTATGGACATTTACTTAATTTTCTGTGGCAACAGAGAACTTAATTGCCAACCCAAATGAAGGATGGCTGCAGCTCAGATGCAGTGTTGTCACTTGCTGACTGCCTTCATGATATGCTGTTCAGAGGTCGACATGTTGAATGCGCTTTAGCATGACAATGCTCCTGCACTCACACAGCATGCTTCTGCTTCTCTTCTGTCAGCGTACAAACACTCTCTTCCCTCTGTAACCCTTGCTGTAACTAACATGCAATATTAATACTAATAATGACATCTTGATCAGAGTGAAGTGAACTTGAGCAACCCCACCAGTTGAATGCAAAGACAATTCGGGAGGTTAGTGGTTAAAAGTTCACTAAGAACCCACCACTGGGATGGGGCAGTTTGAAATCCAGAGAGAGCTTTTGAAAAGGAGGAGAAAAGAAAGTAAAAAAAGGTGGAACTTCTAATTTCAAAGTCCTTTTTTTTTTTTTGCATTAATTAATGCTCCAGTCTGATGCTGTACACAGCATTCATCTTATCTACAATTTTCCCCTGAATTTTCCAAGGTTTCAATGAAGTGATTTTTAGTAAAATAATATATTTTTTCTGACATGGCTCTCCCCTTTCTCTTCAGACCCACTCCTTTTCCATTTGAAAAAGTTAAAAAATAAGATCTGAAATGGAAAGAGAATACATGCTTACACAAAATTGAAAATTGTCATTAATTTATATTTCTTTAAAAAGTCAAGGATACAAGAGATTAAAATTAGAAAAAAAAAAACTCTCTGGAAAGAAGGATAAAGAGAATGTGCACATACACTCTTTTTTGCTAACTTCTTTTGGAATTTTTTGAAAACCGTTTTTAAGTTAAATAGCCAATGCTGGGTTTAAGATTATGTTTATGGAACTGAATACTGATAATTAAATTTGCTCCCAGTTTCAGATTTGCAGAGAGATCCAAGTCAAGTTAAAAAGTAGTAGCCTGTTGATGCAATCAATACTTGCTGCACTTTCTTTTCTCCTGCAGTTTCTCATATCATTTCCCTCAGCTGAGGTAATAGCATGCCTCAAAACCATGGATTAATGGTGCTGTATGTCATCCTAAGCACACCCTTCAATTCAAGTTTGGGACCAGTGATTTATGAGCTAGAAATGTTTGTTCTTTTTAATTGTTTTAGAGTTGCTCTGCTTACAGTCTCAGTTTGCACTTTTAAACTTCTGAAAAGAGCCAGGCTTTACTGGATTGAGCACAAGACTGACTTTGAGCAGGTCACTTCTCTTGTCTGTCAGCAAGCTGCCAAAAGGATGTGTTGTTGTGACCTAATTGATGAGCTATGAATATATGCTGGCACTTGCAAGGCGTTAGGGTCATGTTGAAGTGGTCTACAACTCCCAAGTGTTAGACTTGCAAAGGGAACAGAGAGTAGGATCAGGGGCTTTTAAACAGCCAGCTGTTAAATTTGAAAAGCCATCTCTTTATCCTGTCCAATGCGCTGGTGGGTTGAAAAGCTTACTGCAACTCTGGTCAGGATATGGAAAAGCTAATCTACTAGCATGCCCTTTCGATTTACTTTCTGTAATATATACCATGTATAACACTAGTAGTTTATCATTTTGCATGGTCAATGTACATAATTAATAAGTAGTTTACCTTTGTATGGGGTTAGAGTGGTTGTTATTGCATGATATTTTTGTATTTTTTTTATTATCACATTTCACATGACTCTGTGTGATTTTCATTTCTGAATAAGCTGTTCATTCCTGTAGTTGCATGTTTTCCCCTTCCAATTACATAAGAAAAAGCTTGACTTTGTTTCAAAAATCAGTGCATTTTGTCATGTTTCCATGTCCCAATGCTTCCATACATCCTGTTTATCCAGCATGGGGAATTTCAGCTCTGTGTTTAAGTTTTCATTTGAAGCTGAAGATCTTAACTTACAAGGTAAGTTAGGAAAAAGTAAGCCATCCATTTAGAATTAAGTGAAAGATTCTCTCACATTATCAAGATCTACATCACTTTTGTAAAGTTAAATTAACATTTTACCTTTTTGATTTTTGATTTTTTTTAAAGTAATTTGGCTGGAGATATCTTTCTTGAAACACAGGTTCATTTATCCTGCTCTCTGGAATGGAACATATTGTCCAGTGTTCGCTGTGGGTTGGTAGATCTCAATAGGTCTTCTACCATACTTAAAACCTAAAAATTCCAGCATATATCTTTGCAGGAAAGAGTGAGATTTTGCTATACATCGTGTGAGACCAGTTTAGCATTACTGTGAATTTTTAATTGGACTATAGTCAAAATCTTTCACTACATTGTTATAGTGGTATGATGAACAATACTTTCACAACATGTCTTTTCTTCCATTTCTTTAAAGGTGATGTAATTTTAGGTGAGTTTGTGTAGATACACATCTATGATTATTCTGGCCTTGCATATTTTTCATGTTGTTGCATCAGGTATGCAGCTTCGCTAAGGAATTCCACTGAAAAAATACAATTTTCTAGATTTAAAAAAAAAATCTGTTTTTGAAATAATCCAGAGAAACCTACAAGAGATAGAAAGGGGTAGAATCTGACATATTTATTAAAAAAAACCCAAAACAAATGGCAGTGAAGGTTAAGAAAATGTGGAACATTTTTCTACTACTGATGTTTTCTGGTCATTATAATAAATAAAGGAAGAGGAGTTTCACTATTTGGGAGTGTTGTGATTCTGAATAAATACATTTTACTTATATAATAAGTGACAGTGTATGTAATTCCTGTAAATATCATAATCTTCCATCTAAAACTCACTACTTCTCTTATCAAAGTGCCTTGGCCTTTAAGTCGCTTGTTGATGATAATTACTTGCAGGTAACACTGGCAACCAATGGCAAATCTGCAGACTTCAATGTTGTTGAAGAAGAGCCTTGGAAACGTGAAAACTAGGTGAAGAGATTCCAGCTGCACCTTTAACAAGTCCTGAAGCTATCTTGTGGCAGAAGATACCAATATTAAAGAAGATTTTTTTTTAATTTTATTTTCTATTTAACATCTACAGTTTCTGCTTAATTTTGTAACTGAAACTTAGCAAAGATCTCATCAAGTCATTGTAGTGTCTTTGCCAAGCAATGATCCATAGCCATCTGTCTCCCTTGTGTTACTGTTTGGATGATGCACCTGGAGAATGCTCCATGCAGTGCAATGTGCTCTCACCCACTTCCCCTTTCATTCAAGACACAGAGAATGTAAATGCTGCAAAATGGGAAGATCAAAGTGCCAGTACAGTTCACTACAGGGACTCAGGGTCACAGATACAAGAGAAACATAACACCACGTAAGCCTTCAAGTGTTTTGGTGACTCTTGTGGCATACCTGATCTGTTTATCACTGTATGGCTAAAATACCTTTTGAAAACATCCATAAAGATTTCTATTTGTTTTGATAATAACAAGCACTGTACTTTTGTGCCTAGTTGTACTTTAAACTGAGTTTAGATCCAGGAGCAGGATTAATGCATAGAAGTCAATAAATTACCCCAGACATTTGCTAGATCAGTATGACTAAAACTTAGCATCAAGAGAAGACCTTAGGTTTGTATGTGCATGCAGTGTGTTTTTATCAGACGTCCCAGGGCAGGTGCAGCCCTTATTTTATGCTGGGGCTGTGCTGCTTTGTGACCACAATGCGCCATACAATACAAGGCAGTTTAATTAAAGGGGGTTAGTTCCTTCACTAAATCTATGGCTGATGTGCAAAATACAGAAAGCCATGGACTCGGTTGTGCCATTTTTAGTCAAAGGAGGTGGTACCTTACTATTCACCCTGCTCCACTGATGGCAGAGGGGTTTCTCACGTGGATGGGATACTCAAGTAAGGTACTGCTAAGATTGATTATGGATGTCATGGTTGGGTACTTGATAATGAGCTACAAACAAGTTCTGAGTCCATTACTCTTACAGAATTTTTGCATGTGATCATCAGTAGCATTTGCTATGAAGTGAAAGCCATCTTTCAAGTATGTCATGTTTCAGAGAGAGGCTAAATCCTGAATTCATTGCTAAACCAAATTCCATATAAGGTTAAGAGAATTTGTCCAGGGTTAGGACTGAATGAAAATGAAGCCAGAATTTCAGGATTTAGGTCAGAATGTTGAATTTACTTCTCTTTTTGCAGAGTAATAAGTATGTAACACCCTAATGGCAGAGAAACGTTTCTTTGAGTGCATGGCATCTGAATTAATGAGACAGTGTTTCGTCAACACACTATATCTGACTCAGCCTGTCAGAAGAAATCGCAGTGAGAATAAACACCTTGTGATTTGTTTTAAAGGTGCTTGTTAATACTTAGCAATTTTAAGATACTGGTGAATACCATTATACTGTTAGCAATGTTCCATAGCAAAGCTGAGCCACATGACCTTGGAAGGTTCTACTCACAGAACAAGCTTTGTGCAGTTTTGGGGGGAACTCTCAGAAGTTTTTAGAATTAAGCAGAATATGAGCATATGGTGAATTTAAAAATGGCAAGAAACAGAGTTCAAACATTTATGGAAATAGCCATTCAGTGTCTGTGCTCAGACCTGTCATGGGTTTAAAGGGGAATAATGTGTTTAACTGTAGAGTGTTATTTGGCTCTGTAGAAGCTATTAAAGTAGAAATATAATCTGCTTTTGTTCATCTGCATTCATATAAATATCTCTGAAACTGCACATGGACCTAAGCCAGCCAAGGCTACTTGCATGATTAATGATATGCAAGATTAAGTCCATTGTCAGAGTATCCCTCATTTAAGCATTTATCGTGGAATATTTTTCTTACCACTGTATTTTTGTCATCACTTGAATGCCATGGCCAAGCAAATCCTAAGCAAAATGGCCTATATAATTTAACCAATATTGAACCACTGTGAATTCTGTAGGCCTCTAGCATGTATTAGGGGGAGAAGCCTTTTCCAAAGGCTTCCTGAAGGTTTTTTTTTTTTGTGGGTTTTTTTTTTGGTTTTTTTTGCGGTTTTTTTGGTTTTGTTGTTTTTTTTTTTTTTTTTGGTGAAGGATGGAATTGTAGGTTATTCAGAGAAGTGGCAGGCAGGTTGTATTGTCTTTTCTTCAGTCATTGCTATTAGCATATCCAGAGTTAACCTCTGTCTAGCTATTGCTTCCCAAGTAGCATTCACTGGGTTATGTGCCAGAAATGTGCCTGGGATGGTGTGTAGGTACTGTAAAGTGTTCCCTGCTGTGAGGGTGCTGGCTCTCATCAAGTGAAATTTGCTGTCATTCGAGTGCTAGTTATATCCAAGAATAACACACAGCATTTACCCCAATTTATATCCAGCATTCTTGAGCTGTTTCATGGCACAGCTCACCCATTAATAGACAGTTTTTCTGCCTCTTCACCACAGCAGTTTCTTAGGAGCAGCCACACTGATTGCTTGCATTGAAAGTAGCTTTAGAAAACTGGTCCATATACTTTTAGCTGTCATTTGAAACTGTTCAGCAGTTGGAAACAAACAGGAATGTCACCAACATGTGACTTGGCAGCTCCACAAAATTACATATTGAGAAACACTTAGAATATGCTTACAGTTACCCACTTGGGATGTAATGTCCTTTGAAGAGTGCTTCTTTGGATGTAGACTAGGGAAGGAAGGAATGCAGTGTAAGAGAAACCCCACCCACAAATAGGAGAATAAATTTGGATCTTTTGATAGGTTAGAATAGCAGACTGTGATTTTAAAGTGGTAATTCTGTAGATACAGTAACTCAGGGATTTTTCAAAATATAATTATGATGGTATTTCTCTATTTAAATGTGGACGTGGGAGAAGGAGAAATGTTGGGTTTCGTATATTCTTCTGCTTGTAGCCTGACTGAATATTTCATATAGTGTTACTCCAGTGCAGCACTGTATTAAATCATCAAAAAGCTTTCCATTTCTGTGGGAAAATGTAACTCACTCTTGGCTTTCATTTCTCAATTTGCTCATTCCACGAGGCCGGGTTGCTACTTAACTAAATAAACAGAAAATAACCCAGAGACCGTCCACTTCAGCTAATCCAAGGTTCACATTTCAGCAGGCAATGCTGGAAAGGCCAGACTCCTTTTGCTTTAACTAGGGGTCTCAATGCATTAATTTGCATCTGGCAATTTTTTTTGTATCTGCTCACAGTGCTGGGGTGGCAAAGTTAAAGAAAAGCCTCAGTGAAAAGTCATTTGGTTTCTGGGTAGTTCATATTAACATTGTTTTCTGCATTTGGTGCTCTGTCAGTTCCCCCTACCTTTGTCTGCACAACTGTGATATCCTTTGGCCTTTGGATTGCTGGCAGCACATTGGCACATGGAAAAGTCTAGACCAGGCAAAGACTCATTTCATTGCATACATGCTTACACATTTGCTTTTTGCATTTGCTGCTGAAGCTAGGTCAGCATTCTCTTTATATCTGTTCACTGAAAGTAAAGCACACTGTATGTTAGAACTGCAAGAGAGGTGGAGCACTTTGCCACTTGAATTGTTTCTTCATTGCTTCCCTTGGAAAGCAACGGCTGCTCCAGCCTTTTAAGAAATGTGTGTGGATCTTACACACAAAGATTTGTCAAATAGGTAGGACAAAAGCCACTTGGTCCTATTACAATATGTGCTCTTTCCATTTGAATTGGTGAGAAACTCAGTATGTCTTTGAAAAACTGTTTGCAGTAGTAAAAACTGTGCCTGCAATGCTTTGGCTACATGAAAGCCCCATTGAAATCTGTGGGAGTCACAATGTTCCAGGAAAAGTCAAGTCTCTTCCTGGCTCTGTGAAGTTATTAGACATTTCACAATCCCATCCTGGGGAATAGTCTTTGTATGCTATTTATAATGAAGTTGATTCTCACATCCAAAAGATTTCTGCCAAGATACATTTTTTATATCTAATTGTTTCAGTGCTACAAGTCCAGCACTGAATTTAAACTCAGCACAAAAATAAGGATCACTCTCATTACAGATTTTTCCCATGTTTTTTCTGAGATATAGCTGATCTCCATTTCTTTCTCAAAGCACATGGCATTCCAGACTTTACGCCACTTTTAAAAGTAGGAGTAATACAGGTTTCTAACTTGTTTTCCATCACTCCCAGGGTCACTAGGTTTCCAGAAGTAGACATGCAGAAGAGTAGACTGTTCATTTGAGAAGCTGAGGCATCACCATGTGAACAAATTTATTCTGGTGATTTGCCTGGATTTTCTTTGCTTCCTTGCCTTCACTTGTGTTATTACAGCCTTGTTGTAGCAACACAGCAGCAGTCGCACAAATCCCCATAACTATAGGCAATATTAAACCTCCCCTCTAACATTCACTTTTCTCTTTATCTTTAAAAAAGCTCTGAGCTTTAGTACCAGGCTCAGAAGAATCCTTTTGTGGAGATGTAAAGGTATAACTGTTTCACATCTCATTCAGCTCTTTATTGCTGCATTTGAATTAATTTACAGAAGGATAAACAAGGGCACTTTATAAAAATGTACTGTAATATTATTCTGTTATGAGCCTGAAGACTATCTTGATTTTATTACTGTGACTTTTAAGGCCACAATTAAGATGTTTTTCATATTAGCCATTATGATAGGTGTATAGTCCTTTGGGACAGTTCACCTCAGCTACAGTTCACCATATAAGATCATGTAGAAGTTCCTGTTCCCAGCAGAAAGCATTCTTGGAAAGATGAGTTATTTTCTTCTCTCCGATAATATTGGTGACTTTGAAGGGAAAATATTTACCCAGTTATCTTTGTCTAAAGAATGATATAGAGTGTAGTTTCAAGTACTAAAAAGAACAAAGGACTTACAATAGTGAAGTGTCATAGAAAGTGGTCAAGCTGTAAATGAACTGTTCAGCTTTGCCATGCTGTTTTTGAAAAAGTGTTCTTGCTCATGATTTTCCTGAAACAATTTATTTAGTGCATATTTCTTCCAAAGTCATCAATCTTTCTTCCCCCATGGGCACCAAGGCTGTGTCTCCCTCCCAGACAACGCACAGACTTGAGGCAGGACTCCTGGTAAAGCCCCCAGGAGCACTCTACAATAGGTGCCTCCCTCGGTTTTTCCTCCTGGTCATACTCTGTGTCCAATGGAAATCTGCTGCTATGGATGCTGCTGATGCCCAGGTGCTGGTAATTCTTTTACTTCTCTTTTGAGTGGCCTCCCTGGCACAAGGTTCCCAAGAGCTGTCCCTCACAGGTGCCCACCATCCCAGAGACATCTTCCCCTGTTTAGGAGAAACCCAGTGACTCCCCACTAATGGGCTGATACAGAACTAACAGATAAAGTGGTTGTGCAGTTGCAACTATGAGTCTTACAGAAAAGCCAGGTTCCAAACATGGGAAAAGCCTAGAGCACATAATTGAGCCACTGAGTAGGTCTCTACTAGTCCAGGTTGGAAGTAACCAACAGCCTAATGCAAGATTTGGGGAGACGAGGACTTGTGAGGTTTCTCTCTTCACCCAACATTTGATCCCCCTTCATTTCTAACTCCATTCTGCTGCAGAGCCAATGCTGATCAATGCTAGAGCATCCAGTCCTTCTAGTCTTCTACTCAATATTCAGGAGTCCTGCAACTTTTTTTAATGATGTTCTGTGACACACACCATTGCACGAAGGGAAGCTGTCATAGGCAGCATCACACAACCTGGATTGTCTCGTACCTGTATATTGCTTTGTACATAAATAGTGTAGTCTTGCTGGAATTTTTGTATCGTTCTTTTCCATTCCTTTTTCTACAGTTTTTCAAAGACTGTATGCAAACCGTGCTTGCATATTGATTTTGCAGTCAGTATTGTAGATTATAGCATTTCCATGTTGGTGTTTTGTATGGACTTGCGAGTTCTTGTGTACTACAGTTGTCCTTCCTACTTAAAGACAACTGCATACACTTCCACCGAATATATCCTGCTCCTTTCTTAAATATGTCTTATTTCCTATGATCCAGTATGAACTCTTGCTTGTAGAATGCATCAGAAAAAGCTGAACGTGTATTTATAGTGTTAAATATTGTGTGCTCAACACTGATTTAGTTAAGAATAATACAGGTTTTAGGGTTTGTACTTGTTCTTTGAAAACTACAATGTAGACTGAATTAAATTACCTAGTATCTGTAATTTACAGACACACAAATATTTTCTTAGAATGTTTTCTATGGGATCATATAAGGTAGGGAAATAATCCTTTAAAAGTGATCAATACCTTCCTTAGAACAAAACCAGTTTTCTTATGACATTTAGGATCAATGAAATATTTTTGTGTTATGTTTGGTGATGAATTATAGACAAAGCACAAAATGCAAAAAGCAAATAGGAATTTCAAGATGTCCTTAAATGCTGCAGTCCATTATGGAACAATACTGTAATAATCTGAGCAATCTTCTAGATTGACTGTCTTGGGCAATCGTCCCTCACTTTTGTAATTTTTCTGATGTTACCTTTGCCAAATCCTGCAGTTCTTCCTTAGGACCTGTTATGTATAACTGACTGGCTCAGAATGCAGTTTATAGAAAATAGATCTGGGTAAGCAAAAAATATGTCGTAAGGTACCCCAGCCATCTTGCTACAATACAGTGTGTGTGAGTTCAGCCTGTGGAAAAAGTTCAGGATTTTGCCACCTAATTTTGCCTTCTTGATAAAGGACCAACAGAACCACCATGGGACCAATTTAATTGGGTAGCATCCGTACAAATACCTCCTGTTTTCTTAAGTATTTTTAAGAGAATAACTACTATATTTTTTGACCCAAATGACAGTTACTCATTTTGGTAATTTCTTCCCATTAGGCAAATACCTGTTGGCATTAAGGTCGTGACCATAATAATCTCAATATAATTAATAAGGAACTGTTTTTAGAGGAATAAAAATAAAATAATATAAATATTCATAACAGCTATATAACAAACGAACAAAAAAATCTTCTATGGCCTACTAGCTCTCTGACTGTAACTCAAAACAAAGAAAACATGGAATAGGAAGGACTGCTGTCCCAGTGTGACTGATACTGGGTATCTCTTCAACTATTCAGAAATCCGTGGGGCCATGTTATTCTGCTGAGGTTTTGGAGCCTAAGTTTCTAGTAGATATATATATGTAGAAAGTGTGTTGATATACCCTTGTATTTTGATCTATATTGTATTTTAAATCAGATATAACAGGTATTAACTTAATAGGAATCACAGGTAGAATAGTGCTGAGTTACTAATAGCTGTAAAACCTTACTGATACCAGTTTTGACATTTTGTTGAAGCATGATGTCCAGTGCCTCTCTGCACTTAGTGTAGATAATGTAGCTATCAACACGTAATTTCAGTGAAATGGTGTATACAGTATGTGTAGCTTTAAATTAATTTGTTTCTGTGTGTTGAGCCATAGTGGAAAATTAGACTGTTTTAAAATTTTGTTCTACTTTCTGTTTTTCATTTGTATCTCGGTTTGTTTCTTTTTGACCGTTCAACTGATTAGGTTCCACAGCTTAGTAACTACTTTATCTGTCTCTTATGGAGTACCCAGTTTTAATAACATTCAGGATCATGTGTGCAGCCAGCTCATTGTAAATATGTTAATTTTAGTTTTCAACTATCTAACCAGTATGGTGTGTGTTAGAAGCTGCATGTGTGTAGTTCCCTGGCAGTGAGTGAAAGTGATCGTAGCATAAATTTGCTGCCTGGTGAACACACTTGTTATGACATAAAGAATTAATGTTCACCTGGAATGATAAGTTTCTGTTTTATTTTCTTCGTGTTTGCTTGAAATGTTTGGACTCTTTATCACCAGAAGCTTAGTAAGTCACTATTTAAATTGGCACAATGAATGAGGGGAAGTCCATCTAACTGCATTCCTGTTGGATGCCTGGGCTGCTTTTGGCTCTGTGCATCAACGAGCCCTTAGTCATGTCAGGGCATCACAGGATCCCTCTGAGTCACTTCCAGTTACTCCTTGACCGCAGATGCCAGGAAAGCAGTGCAGTCCCAGGGCTGTGACTGGGCAAGCCTGCAAGCAGCAAGGGGCTGCCAGTTCTCTCCAGAGTGCCCGAGAAGTCTGAGTAGGAACCTCTGCTTCATCCCCTTTGCAGGAACAGTCTCTGAGAAAGATGAATACACTCATGGGCAAAGGGGCACTGTTTCTTTCATTGTTAAAAAGGGACATTAGCATTTTTTGGAAAATAAATGCCAAACTAAATGCTTCTAAAGCTACTGTGGTTGTTGTACAGGCCTGTTATTTACAAAAGTACGTCAGATCATAAAAAAAGACAGATCAACTACACAGTCAGTGGCAAAAATCTTCTGAAATCAGAGCTACAGTTCAGATCTGTGAGAAAATAGAACCTTGCATCAATAAGAAGCTGATTCATTCCTCTATACTCTGGACCTGGATCTTATAATCATCCCCTCTAGGCAGAAAGAAATAAAAATTAGGCCCCAAAGCACAGAAACTATCCTGCTTGATGAGTCCCATTATGCTTCAGGATGAATTGCACACTGGAGTACTCTGTGCTGCCTGCTCATCATCCCTTGCTCTTTCTTCTAAGGTGACCAGGCATGAACTGGAAGGTTTTGCATTTTCTATTGTAAAAAGGATTAAAAAGAAGAGGGATAAGGTTGGTCTTTACACTCAGAAAGTTCCAGAGATTTTGAAATGACATACTGTACAGTATCTATAGCACAGTTTGTTTAGAAATTAATAAATGCAGATGATAAAATTTCTCCCAACCCTGGGCTCTGTTCTTGTATATTGTAGTTGGAATGCCTTGTTGACTGATTCTATTTTTGTAGTTCAGATCCTTTCCTCTTTATAAGGATTGTTAGTCATTTGCTTTTAATGCTTTCCTACAGAGTGAACTGATTTCTGTAACTTTCATGTATAAAACAAACTAGACATTCTTTCTGTACTGGAAATAGTCATGAATATAATATTTCACTAAGTGTTGTACCTCTTATGTACATATCATCAATAAATGTTGATTCATATTTTTCATGTCTTACATTTGTGAGTTTTAATTTCAGCCTGGGTTCAATATGGGAATGCTTGGTGTAGAAGTTTAGATAAAGCAGTCTGATGAGAGAGGCTGCTTGTTCTGAGAACTACATGTAGGGTAGAAGATGGACCTGACTTTGCCAAGGAGTTAGAAATCTCACCCCTCACTTTATCCTCCAAATATTCCAGGATGCTGGCTGCAAATGAGCCCATTTCCCACAAAGGCCAGGATTCACTAGCTTCAGTTCTTGGCAATGAAGCCTAGAGAAGTGAAAAGACATGTTAGAAGAGTAGGAGGACACAAATCAATGGTTGCAGTTGCTTTAGAAACCTACTTCCCTCCCCTGGCTGCTAAAAAATAAATCTTTTATTCATAGCCTTTCTAAAAAAAAAAATAAACAAAGCCTGTAGCGGAACTTGGGGAGTTCTTTATAAAGAAATCAACAGTATTTAACACATAAATTAAGAGATCTCATGGAGTGCACCATGGCCCAGTGGAGTGGCAGTTGCCAAGTATGGAGAGAAGGCTCCAACGTTTATGCATGCTCGGAATAGCATGCGCTACGGAAATAGCTCAGCTACCGGTGTGTGATAAAGGCACAGCCGAAACCTCAGCTCTGAGGACTAACAGTGTGCACAACCCTGGGCTTATTTCTTCTTAATCATCCACTTGAGAAATTTCCAAAGAAATCCAGGCATGGCAGGAAGTGGCTTTGGCAGTGCCTCAGCTGGCAGTCTGCCCTCTGAGTCAGTAACGAACTAAGTCCTGGTGTGGTGCGAGGAGGATCTTTGGGCAAAAAGTAAATCTGATTTACTAAAAAAGTAAATCTATCTGCTGCCATTTTGATACCAGAGCAAAAATGTCCTGATCTGGCCTCATCAATAAGTGTTGTTAATAAATGCATTCTGCTGACATGAAATTCCTCACTGAGCCCATCACTCGCATACTTTGTGTGCACTCTGCACGACCAAATTCCTTCCATAAAAGGAATTTGACTGTTTTTCTGTTACACATCAGAATAAAAGTTTAAAATTAAAGGCTTGACACCAACCTTTGTATGTTGCTTTTTTCAAGGCAGTGATTCTGCAAAATGATCTAAAATAACCAACCCATGCAGGAACCAGTACTGCAATTATATGAAGCTGACCTTTCTGAAAATAGACACCCCAAAGGCCGATTCTCTAAGCCCTTGCAAGCCCCTTGTACCCCTTTTTTTCCATGTCTGTAGCCTTAGAGAAAAAGATTATTTCAGGAGTGTGTTTGTGTCTGGAATATGCTCCTCTCTACAGGAAAGAATCTGCTAAAAGGGGCTATAAAATCCAGTGAGTTATGAATCATGGACCCATATTAAGAGATATTTCTTTATCTCCTCTCAGACATGAAAGAAAAACTGAGATAATACTTCAGGGTTGTTAGACTGGAAACAATCTTCTCCTTTGTATTATATAGTACATGTGAACAGGACAAGGTTATGAAAGAAACAGGTGGCCCCAATGTACAGTCCTTTAGAAGGAAAACAGCATTAAAAACTACACTCAGTTGGGCTGGAAGGAGATATTTGCAGCAAGCACTTGCTTTGCAATTTTGCTTCCAGAGCTGTGCAGAGCCCTGTGCAGGCACCCAAAGCTGAGGCAGCTTCCCAGGCCAGGCAGGTGACTGCCTGCTGTCTCACTTGTGCAGCATGCAGTGAAGGCAGGAAGGAAAACAGATTGCATGCAAGATAAGGTCTTGTGGTCGTGGTGGTTTGGGCAGGCAGGTTCTATGGTGATAAACAAAATGTGTCTGTGGAGACAGATAAATGACAAAACTGACTGCTGCCCACCAAAACTACAGGGAACAAGGTCTGGAGGAGCAAGACCTCACACTCTTCGTAGGGCTTCTGAAGTACAGGGATGGGCATGTAGAAAAGCAACATAGGGTCTGTTATACACAGTGTTGTGCTCTTCATTCTCACTCGTGACTGAACTAAAAATGTTTACTTTCCATGTAGTCATTTGTAAAACAGATCTGTCTCTCATTTGGCTGTTTTCTTACTCAGGTGCCTGAAGATGCCGCATGGATCACTCTCCTATGATCCCTGGACACCACTTGAAAAATGCTGCTGTGCAGATGAGCAAGGGAGAAAAGGCAGCTGACTCCCAGTGCAGGGAAGAGACAAGAAGAGGGATTAGGCTAGGAAATGCACTCAAAATTCACTCCACTATTTCACCTACCTTACTGGTGTTATCTAAATTGTCTGGATCATTTCAGCTTTGTTTCTGAACCAGTCTTCTCCCATTTTTGACCAGCCAGTATCAATAGGCAGGCTTTATATTTGTCCTCTTCATGGGCGGGGGGAAGGGGGGAAGTCAACCTTCTTGAACAAAGGATAAGTTTATTTTTAAGTCACTAGCTGAACAAACAAGCATCCCTGTCTTGAGTTCATTTCAGACTTTCACTTGATTAATGAAAGAAAGATTAACTAGAAAATAAACCACTAAAGAATGGCAGGGAAATACCCAAGACGTATAAAGCTAGTGAATCTGAAGACCTACTGCTGGAAAACAAAACATGCTGAACTGAGGGGATGATTGTGAAACAGTTTTACAGGAAGACAAACTCCAGGTACTTGCACACTAGGTACAGATAGACAGAAAATGCTTGAACAAGGCCAAAACAGAGATTAAATTGTGGATCCAAAAAGTAAAAGGAGCCCAATCTTTGCTCTGAGGTTTGTATCACTGATGGCTGTAGTCCACAGCATGTGCAGGAAGACTCTTCTATCCCTTGGTGTGCTGCTGTCAGCTGAGATCACTGTGTCTCCTGTGTAGGGCTCAGCTGCCATGGGCCCACCTTAGATAACTCAGCTGCAGAAAACACTCTCCCTAAGCTAGCTCTAGTAAGGTGCTGATAGCAATCTGCAGCAGCAGTCTTGAACAGGATGCTTACTGAAGTACTTTGATAAAATATAAATACAAATATAAACTCAGACTTTAACTCCCATCATGGGGCAGAACAGTTTATTGCTGTTTCTTACAAGAAAAGTGGAAGTGTGGAGTCTCAGTTCATGCAAAGGAAAATGTGGTCACTGAAAAAGATCTAAGGAGTGGTTTTTTAGGTTTACCCAGGGAAGAAAAGCCTTCTGTCCTGA
This sequence comes from Acrocephalus scirpaceus scirpaceus, assembly GCA_910950805.1. Classification (NCBI taxonomy): domain Eukaryota; kingdom Metazoa; phylum Chordata; class Aves; order Passeriformes; family Sylviidae; genus Acrocephalus; species Acrocephalus scirpaceus. Next base: position 44,133,403 of record OU383780.1, read on the forward strand.
CAGAAGCTAGATGATGAACACCAATGACTACAAGTAAATTTAGAATTAAAGCTAAAACTCAGCTGTGCCAAAGCCATTTGGTACCAAATGGTACTGAACAATTTATGCACTTCCACATGAGACTGGCAATATGGGTGTTAAAACTGACTCCATCCTACCACAACTGCCTAGATACAAAATTTAGAGCCTCCAGAGAAGTGGACACTGCCTTATTGCCTCCTCCTCAGCCCTGGGTTGCTCTGAGAGTTACAAGGACTTCTGGACAAACTCAGCAGACCTAAAAGTTTCTGGCTCCTCTGCCTATGAGCCATATGCTGATTTACCACTGCCAGCCTACATACTCCTAATCTCAACTGTGCCTCAGCTTCAGCACCAGCAGAAAGCTGCTGTTGACCTAAATTCTAACTTAAGTGGGTGTTTGAGTGAGACTTTTCCTAAATTTTCTAAAAAATGCTGGAGGTTTTTCTGATAAATGCACTTTAATTCATGACATCTTAGGCTTGGACAATCCTGTTTTGTTGTAGATTTGCACATACTTTTTTTTCCAGTGGAACCATAAATTACTTCTAAGAAATTAATTTTAGTACAAAGGGAAAGCTATTCTATGTATTAGACATGGAGAATCTTCCCACCCCCATCCGCTCCCCCATGCAAGGAAAAAAAAACCAGGAAATTTATACAGCTGTATCTTCTATCTTCTTCTATCTGGAATGTTAAAACTAGCTGAAACTATGTCTGTTTCTGAGAAAAAAAAAGTCATCTTCTCTTTTGACAGCTTTTGTGGACTTGTTTTGATCCAAAACTTCATAATTTTAATTTTTTTTTTAAAAAAAAAGCTAAATACATTCACATCAGTGTTCAATGCACACCTTTTTGTGGCAGAGAATGTATAAGGATGGGTCTCATTCCCCCCCTTTTTCATCCAAAACTCTTTTGCCTGTAGAGTAGGATATAAATAAATAAATTCCTTTTAATAAACTTTTTCTAATAAAAAGTCTGAGACTCCTTGAGGGTGTCACTCTGACAAAACCTTTCTATTGCATGCTGGAACCATCCAGACAGAATTGAAAGAAGGCTGTGTTTAAAGCCTATGTACAGCTTTCACTGCCGCTGCTGCTTTACCTGCACTTTAATAATCTTGAGGTCAGGAGAGCTGCTTTGATGGTGGGTTCTCTTCTACAGTTTTAACTTTTAAAAAAACCCTAGGCAGCAGCTCGTTTGACCAATGTGAAGATCTGTATCAGTCTTGCACTTTCAAAGCAGGAAGATAAGCAAGAAGCAGAATTGTCCTGTCCCACTCTAAGAGGAGTTGGGGAGGATTCATTTTCATATATTTCTCAGATGAAAATAATGCCCAAAAGCAGCAAATACCATACCCAAGAACCATTTATTTGTAGAGAAAGGATATGGTTCTGACCAGAGTGGGATAGAAAACAGACCAGAGAGAGAAAAAGGGAGATGGAGAGAGTAACTGCTTTTATCTGCCAAGGCTGCTCCCACAGATTCATTTCCCAGGCATTTTTTTCTCGGGCATCCTTAACACCTGGCATGTGTTAGGGCTTTCAGCATGTGTACCGTCCCTACAGTAATTTTTCACCTCATGTATAACATAAGTTAAGGCATAAATAAAAATCAAATCAGTCTCTCTCAGAAATGTTTTTGAAATCTTGCCTTTCCCAATATTACTCCAAAGGGGTGAGTAAAAGAAGACAGAAAGTGCAGTCTCTGTGCTGTACAAAAGACACTGTTACTCATCTTGGCTAAATTTGCCTCTGTCCTGCCACAGCTGCTTGCCCCCAGCATGGGGCATGCCACATGCAGCAGGGCATAGCAATAGTGAGAAATAAGCTACCAGGGGAAAATTCAAAATCAAATCTGCAAATGAGGTGGTGGATATAGAGGGTGACTTGGAGGCGGGGGAGGTTCAAAGGAAAAGGCTCTTTTTTCCTACTCAGAGTTGTGAAACATTCGAGTGCCAGAGTCCTGGGGGTGTTTAAGGTACTTTCCCAGTTGTAGTAAAGAAATTTCACTCTCCCTTTACATCCTTTCCCAGAAATTGTGTTCTCCCTCTGTCCTGAATCCCCCAGAACTCTGTGCCCAAAACACCTTTGCACAATTCTTTCCATCCTTAAGGAAGCGGAGTTTCTGTGGTTACCAAAAGGGCTGGTATTTTACTAATCAGAGCTCTTGCAGAGACTCAGAGGCATCAGACCCTTGAATTGTTTAATAAAGATTAAGAAATAAATATTGTCTAATGGCCTAATATAGCTTAAAATAAACCCATTAACTGCTGACTTACAAAATACCCTGGCATCTTTGTATGCGGAGGCAGAACACAGTTGTCAGAGGATTCATTTCCTTCATCTACAGAAAGAATAATTAGGACCAGCCCTAACCAAAATAATATGTGCTAAAGAGACACTTGGCAGTTGTCTCCTAAAAATATTCCAGGCAACATGCTTCAAAGTGATTAGTACAGAGGCTGTTGTTGTTGACAAGGGACGCACAAAAAACACCCCTATCATGTGAAGACCTGCAGAAGTACAGCTTTGGAACTGGTATTGTGGAAAGGGTTTCACATCCACAAAGGTAGACATGACAGCTGCACATCCTTTCTTTGCTTTAATCAAATATTCCTTTTCAGAACTTCAACAAAATACATATCAAACAACCAGCCTGCATTGCTTCATGAAAATATTACATTCCCATAAAACATACAGAGCCGCTCTTAAATACACTTGCTGCTTTAGACAGTATTTCCACTGGTCTAGATCACATTTATTTTAAACTTTCCAAGACAAAGGAATAACACGAGCTGATCGCAGGGTCTGACCTCCTTAGCATTTTTAGGAGAGATTTTCATTCTTCTTAGGCACCAAGGATGGACCAAGACACAGTTTGTCTGTCAGCACCCAGAAGGAAGGGCTGTATCTTGCTGGGTGCTGCACTCTCCAAACATTGTTGGTTCAGTGAGCCAGGAATGGTCATCAGGATCTAACTGGGCTGGTCTTAAACTGAACCCAGTTGTAGCAGTTGTCTGCTTCTGAAGGAAAGCTGAGTTCATCACTTACTCCAAGAGCATCTGTGGAGTCTATGGGAGGCCAGCAGAGCAGACAAGGTCACACAGCATTCACCTCAGCCTGGCTTGGAACTTGCAAGCCGAAAAAATGATCACAGTAGTCAACATGACTATCCGGCTGAATACTTCTACTAACAGCTGGACTTACATTTTATCCTCAGTGTGGAATCAAATTTATTTTGGAAGCTTATTTTAAAGCCTGATTTTTTTAGCAATACTATTTCTAGTTACAGTTTAGAGATGGCATTTTCTTTCATTCTGATTAATCTGTTAAATAAATATGCAAATATATCAAGTGCTCTATATAAAAATACATACACACAACAAACAAACCCTCATAATAAAAGCAAGATTAATAAAAATACATACTGTATTACACATATGAAATGGCTGTCTAGTTTTGAAACTATAATGAAACTATTACACATAAGTCACAGGACATAATCTAAAAAGAATCAGCATATATAAAATGATGGCATTGCCTCTTGAGCATCTCCCATTTAAAAATATACAAAGAACCCAACCAGTGTTGTCTGTGCTTTTATAGCTACTGACTATAAGATAAATTATAAAAAAGTTCGTGGATTTCTTCATTCAACATCTGAATAGGGAGATGAATAATATGCCACAGATTGTTTGGTTTTTTAAAAGAGAAATTTAGCCTCCAAGACAATGAAATATATCCTTCTCACTGACACCTACATTCAGATAGGATTTAAAGAGAGGAATAATTCTTACTCTGGATCTCCATACTTAGTGGAATGAGTACCTAACACCACTTTAAACACAGCCTTCAATGGATCATTTTGATTTCTAATGACAAATAGAAAAGTGTGCTTAAAATTATTAAACAAAAATCAATGCACTGTTCACAGGTGAAATATCTGACCTACATAAAGTCAGAAAACATCCCATGTGGATTTTAAAACATCTCCTTTTCTTGGGACTTTTTTCCCAGGTGTAAATTGCCCTGAGGAGATCTGCCAGCAGATACCAGGGGCTGGAGCCTTTCCATGAAGCACTTGGGAAACTGCTGGAGAGCTGTGACTCAGAATGATAATCAACAGTCTTGTGCTTTGTATTCCAGTAAAGATCAGTGCTAGCTAAAGTCAGTATTTAGCCAGCTGAATATTCATCCTTCAAACTGCTTCAGACGGAGAACATAAAATAACATAATTTAGCAGAACAGTTTCAAGGACAGGGGCTATGGTCAGTGAACAGAACTCCTGAATAACCCTGCTACACCCCATCCACATCCCACAGCTGACACAGACCAATGCTTTTCCCTGCATTTCTGGGGGGCAGCCCAATTAGCAGGTACAATTCTCCCTCCATTCCAATAAACTTTCTTAAAAATGGCACAGACCACTAGTAGTAAATAGTATTTTCCTGACAATTCATATCAATATAATGCACAGCATCATCACTTAATACAAATACTTTACATAACAGACACAAAAGGACATAACAAAAGCATGTGACAACTACTCTACTATATTACATGGCTGAGAAGTGTTTCCTTTCATTTGCTTTGATCTTTTCTGTAAAAATTGAACTTCTAGTACCAAAAAGCAAGCAATGTTTCTTTTTGGCATTTTTAAAAAGCAGATGGAAAAAAGGCAGATGAAATATAATTCTGAGGAAATGAACAAGATCATAGAAAAGTGACTTTTAAAATATCAGCAATCTCATATAATATAATAGCTATAGGGGAAAAAAAATTAATAGGCTCAGCATCTCCTTAGTAAAATGGAGCACAATTTAGAGACCTATTTTCAGGAACAAAATACTGTAAGCTTCCCTAGTGATCTCAATTGCTTGATTTGTGCATATGTGATAGAGCTGGGGTCATTTTGTTTTATTCTTTATCTTAACTAACAGGCTCATTAAAGACATGCACAATCTTGGACCAATGAATGAGGGGGGGAGAAGAGCAATGAACATCTCAAAAATGGAAGGATAATTGTACAGGTTGTTAGGAAAATAAAGAATAGAAGTTTATTATGTTTCAGCTCATGCTTTCATGCCTTTATTACCCCTCCCGAGAAGACTTGCTGTATGTCCATAGATATTTTAAAATAGAGATAAATAAATTTTGTCCTTCTGGGTTTGCCTCGTTGCAGACCAAGCCACACATAATTATAAAATGTCACTTTCTGTTTATACTGGCAGATTCTGAATGTACCCACTGCTGTTCCTGGCTGGAAGGCATTTCTGAAGGATTCTGATGTTGCAGACATTGTAGAAGATGCCTTTTGGGTTTAAACTTGACTTTTTTACTCTTGACACTTGTCCTCACTTACTTCTGTACCATGGCATGTTTAATTCTTTAAATATCTGTAAGATGGAGTGACTGGATACTTCTTTAGCTCCACACAGTGAAGACCTTCCATCTGGGGAACAATGATGTAAACTTGTATGCCTGCTAACATCCAGGACACAGTGAGAGTCCTCTGTGAAGGGACTGGAAACTGAAAGCATTATGCAACTCTTGGGGGTGTATTTCAGAAAGCACGTGTCAATTTTCAAACTCAGGCATCATAGCAAAGTGATTAAAAAGAAACAGAACTTATGCTTATGTTCAAAAGACATCAGTAGCACAGTGCATCTGTGAATTCCTGTTCAAGTTCCACATGATTTTGGTTTACCCAGCCCTGATCTGCTTGGCAGTGTGGTACCATTAAACTCCAGTCTTCATGTCAAACTCGTGATGATTTTGTGTTTCATTAACAGTCAGGAATTCATCACATGTTCGGTCATTTGACGGCTCTTTATGAACCAAGTGCACCATTTCTTGTGATTTGCTGATATCTCCATTTAATTCACTTGTCTTCCTGTCCTCCACTGCCCCTTTGCCATTGTTAATCACTAATTTTTTCTTCTGCCCACATCTAGAAAGAAATAAAAAAAATATTATAAATAGAGTCTAGCAAAAAAAATAAAAAACTGAAGGTGAATATTTAAGGAGAGGTGACTGGAAATAAAATTTGTGTCTGCCGGTGCAGACTTCTACCATACAAAGTGTAAAGTTTCTCCATATTGCATATTTTATTTTTGAAAACGTCCATCATTATATGCATAAAATTTATCAGGAGCTCACTTATCGAATTTATATTTACTGTTACTACATATAGCTAAAACATTCATTACTGAATGCTAGAATCTTTTTTTCTATCGTTTAAATATATCCACATTATGAACTTAAAGACACCCACTATAAGGACACCTCCTAAATCCAGGCTTGGGACCACAGCTTTGAAAATGCACAAATTCTTAAACAAGCAGAAAATCTGGATCAAGCTCTCACCTCATTAAAAAAGACAACTGGTTTTTTCTTTGTATTAGCATGCCAAGCTTAGAAGCCAACCAACAGTAAGGAAACATGGAGAACTATTCTTGCTGCTGTCTGCAGCAGAGCTCCTTGGGATGTTCAGGTAGGAAATAGATACTGTGCTTTTAAAGTTACACTCGCTGCAGGGCTGCCCAGTAAACTCTATTTGTAGCTCTGGGTTAAAACACATGCACACACACAATCTTTTAAAGAGTCACCAGTCCAAAGCTGATACATACTGGTTACTGTGGGCTGGGTATCCTTCAGTGTAGCAAAAAAGTGCTAACACAGCTGTCAGATTTACTGTTTAGATGACTCTCTGGCTACACAGTGCTGGGCATCCTACTTGTCCTCAAACAGCCTTGTGTAAACTGAATATGCAGAGCCCAGCATGCCTAAGAGGCACAATGTGTCTGTGCAGTTGGACTTTTAAGGACTTTCTTCTTAAATGAAGGATATTTTTTCCTGAATGATTAATTTGGCTGTTCAACTTTGCTAATATGCTCCTGAACTACCATTTTTTCATGCCTACTGACTCATAGATGAGGGTTATTTTATCTGAAGTAGCTCAGTTCACTCTACTAATCTTACACACACTCTTGGGAAGGATTTCCTGCTCTGCAGCCATTAAATGCCAAAAGACACCAACAAGGAGCTGTGGAGCTCCACAGCCTCTTAAAAGAGCAGCTCAGAGTGCTCTGAAACGAACAGGCTAGGAAAAAATGTGCTCACTGCTTCCTGAACAAAAATCTCCATGCATTATATGGTCATTCTGATTAAAAAGACTTAAAATCCAGCATTCAAGTAGCAAAGAGTTACTCTGTTAAAAAGCTCAATTTTAACATTCGAGTAGCAAAAAGCTGTTGAAGACAATTGGGAAGTAACCTCAGAACAGCCCCCAAAGAAAGAGGTAAGAATATAGCCTGTCCTTTAGGGTAGGGTTTTTCCAATTTCCCAGCTAACTCTGCACAGATCACTGCATTACTTCTCACTCCTCAGCTTCCTCATCTGTAAAATTGAGTACATAAAGGTATTGAGAGCTCTGAGAGCAATGTTAGCATATATGTTTGTGACTGCCAGCTGTGATATTGGCTCCTGTTCAGAAGGAACAGATTAACAGGTTTTCTCAGAATTGCTGTGATTGTCTCGGACAGCCCTTCACACTGCACACAGACAATGCTTTAGTGGTGAAGGATTATTCCTGGCTCATCCTGTGGTTGTTACTGTCTATGTTTATCTCACAACTTCCACTCTCTGTGAACACGATTTTCCCAGTAATAACTAATAGATAGAGGGTAATTAATTTTCTGTGATCTATATACAGTTAGTTTCCATTTACAAGACCAAATGGTTCATACAGCTGCTGGAGGGTGAAGGCTGATGTGTGACCTGTGCAGGACGTGGTGACCTGGGTCCCCACACTCCAAGCCACAGAGCTTTGCAGAGGGTGCTCTTCCCTGTGGTTTGCTACTCTGCTCTTTGACAAAGCTTTGGAGACTCTCAAGGAAGAAAAAAGTAAGGCAGTGTGTTTTGGAAATGTAAAGGTGTGGCCTTACCTTCTGCGACTGTTAACAGCAATGCACACTGCAAGGATCAGTGCAAGCACCACGAGAGCTACAACGATGATCAGCCAGTCTGTAGGGACAGATGAGGGAGGGGAAGAGAGCAAGTGAATGTATCTCATGTGTCACAGAATGTAAAAACACAATCTCTTCTACTGCCTTTAAGCTGTCACACTCTTTTCCTAGTTTCCATGAATGTTTGTTTGGTTTACAAAGTGTTTCTGTGCAACTCAAATGCATTTTCATCATTCAGCTATACACAGGCCAGCTCAGATTAAATACTCCATCACTGTTGTCACCTGTAAGCCCTTTGGTGGGTGAAGAGGAGCTGTTTCACTCATTTACTCCAATGGCAAAAGAAAAGGCTTAACATGATACACCTACAATCCCAAGCACAGTAGCAGGATGACCTTTAGCACGTTTAGTAAAGCAGGTTTCAAAACCTTTCCAGTAGCCTACTCTCTACTGCCATTATAGCTCTGCTGCCATTACAGATAGGGGTCTTCTCCCAAGAGCTATGTCCTGTATCTTCTTTGTTTGAAACAACTGTCCCTTGTTTAATAAGACTTGTATATTTCATTTGAAGCAAGTTATCTCTTCTAATGAGTTAATTATTAGTACTCCATGGAGAAAAACTGATTGGCATTCTTTTCATAGCATGCTCTTATATTTATCATGCTCTTCTCCAGTTTTGCAAATGATGAGTTCTTCAAAAGGTGTTTCAAAGGTAAAGTTTCAAAAATTTTCTGTGTGGTCTCCATCTTTTTCCCATGTGACTAATGCAATGCCTTGAACTGAACACAGTTTCAGCTCTGGACTTGCTAGGGCTAAGTAGTGTGGGATAATTACTTTCTCTGTTTCAAAAATGACCTTACCGTTAATAAATCCCAGAAAATATTTGCATTCTTTTGCAGCTGTATCATGGTTTTGCCTTTTTTTTTTCTGTTTTAGTCTGCAAGCTCTATTCTGGAGAGCTTGTCTCAGCTGTTATTTTCGCTGAACATTCTCATGGACATGATACTATGCAAATAACTTTACTGATTTTTGCCTGATTTAATTTCAATCTGTAGAAGTTAATTGGATCTTAATCCCATTCTCCAAATGCATGGTTTCTCTCATCTTAATATTGCTGAAAAATTATATGAGTTACAATATGCTTCATTTTGCAGACTACTTGTGAATTGCTGAATATTATCTGATACAGAACACAGCCTGAACAACTGTATTTGACCTTCATTTTCATCTCTTACTTCAGTTCATATGAAGACAAATCTGTACTTGGATTTTTAAAACATTTGACTTCAAAAACTCACCTGGTACAGGGGCCGACCTTGGTTGTGAAGCTATTTTTGTTGTGGTGGTCTCTCCAGGGGAAGTAGTGGATTCATAATGTCCCTTGTGTGGTCCTTGGTCACCATATACACTGGAGGTAGAGCCTAAAGAACAAAAAGCCCCACCCATCAGGCCAAATATGCTTGATAAATATTTAACAGCAACGTGCGAAGACTGTGACTTTAACAATGTGAAGATCATACTCTAGCAGGTCCATGCTGAAGCAATTAACGAGTATTTACACTGAAAACTATCACACAGATTATATGCATGACACTCATCTGAACTATGGCTAGCTTTAGTATTTTGAGAAGCAAAACTCATGGCTTTCCCCTCTTGTCTCCCTCCTATGTTTCAGTTCTGTTCCAACACAGGATAAAACTGAACACTTAAAACTCTAATGCTGTCATAAAATAGAACAGTAGTTATCTGAATGCTTGTGACTTTGACAGCTATAGAGCGTGGCTCTAAAAATTAAAAGTATTTTTTTTCCTAATAGAAAAAAGTGTTCTCTACAAACTTAGATATGGATCCTCTTGTCCTTTTCTATAAGTTGTGTCATTTGTTTCCAAGATGATATTAGATCTTAAGTCAGTCTCTTACATTTTCTAAGCTGGCCATCCTGCTTAAACTTTTATGCTATTACATTCCTGGCTCATGCTATTACCATAAGGGTATCTCAAGTTGAAAATTATCAGCAGACTACAGATACAGTAATTTCATTTGGGACTACTGCTTCATTATCACTACAAAAAACACATTACAGATCTTCACCTCTCTGAATTCTTCCAGACTCTAAAAAATTAAACCCTAATCAGTCATAAAGTTATTTTTCTGTAACACACGTTACAACTAATTTCTGTCCAGCATTTCTGATCTCATTTCCTAGTAACAGCTGGCAAATGCAAAACTGAGAAGTGTGTTTAATTCCCTCTGTGAAGCATAGCCAGCAAGCAGTTCATGAAATTTCCAGATGTTTTTATTATTTTTGTTAACAAGAAACTTATTGACTGGAGTGTTGTTTGGTGCTATCTCACAACAAAGGACAGACCACATGTTCAACAACGAAGAGTCTTGATCTAGCACCAAAGAATGCTGACCAAGAGGGACCTACTAAATTGTCTACATTACATCTCAGCAGATTTTTTAAGTGCTTTGTATCATCTTTGAAAAATGCCAGAGCTTTTACTCCACAAAACCTGTTAGAAAGGCATTCAGACATTTATTAAATTTTCTGTGCTTAGAAACCTGCTACATTTGCTGCTCCCCTGAGCACTGAGAAGAAGAAGCAGGGGTCAGCCACATTCCCTGCTGTCCTGGCTCTGGGGAGGTGCTTGCAAGTGGCAGGAAGGGATCCTCAAAAGCTCTCTACATTTCATATTGGTAACATACTAGATTTTTTTTCTTTATGGACAGTTATTCTTTGTGTTCCTTCAGTGGACTGACTTGTTATTCTATGGACACTTGGACACTTAGTGTGATGTCTGACCACAGCTTAAACATTGCTGTAGAAAAAAAGCAAGTGAAAAAAAGTAGTGTGGTACATCAAACCACTCATTTGATCAGAGAAGGCCTTTAACAATACATTCATGAATCTTTTCCCTTCCATTTCACCTATATTGGGCAACATTACAAATGAATGAACTCTTCAATAAATAAACTTTTTGATGACAATGGCAGTGTCTTAGTAATTCCCATACACTGTGCTCTTAAAACACACCAAGAGAAGCTAAATGAAAAAGGGAAGAGTTTTGAGGAAGTGGCCTTCTGAGCCTTTTGCCAGGGTACTGGCAATGCAAAGATTCAATGCAGATATTCCCACTGAAAAAGATTCAAACCAGTCCTTACAGGTTTTATGTGCTCAAAACAGAAAGGTAGCAAACATTTTTTCATAGTGTGTAATGTCTGCACATTAAATTAAGAAGACAACTTAGATTAATTATGTGAATAGAACCTGTGAAATGAAAGAAATGAATTTTAGTAGGAAGACATCATTAAAAACAGCTTTAGCAGTCAAATAAAATTCTTTAAAATACATATTTTGCATCTACAGTGCTATGCCTATGTCAAAATACTGCAACCAGGCAATTTTGTTAGAGCTGAATTTACTGGATTATAGAAAATTATTGAAAAACTAATTAGCCCTAGCTCTACCTCACAATATATTAATTAATATCAATGAATTATTAAGGGGATTAGCTTTCAAGTATTTTCTGTATAATGCTGTAAAAATATAGGTACGTAATCTTGTTTATGTGCAATGAATGCCTACAGAGCACTGGCTAAATTCTACTCTGGAATGGTTCCACTAACTTCCAAGAAAGTGCATGAAAACAGTGTTTGGATTAGCTGAATTGGGAAAAAAAGAACCCTTACTGTTAGCATGGTTATTTGTATGGAAACTACATTTGGGAATAAGGAAAAGTCCCTTCATTTCCCGTATTATTAGCACATGACCACACATTAAAAAAAAATACCAAAGGCTATATGTAGTATAATAAGCAAATGCTGTTAACTGAACTAACTTGATCAGAAGAATAACCCTTTGAAAAACAAGGCTGTTCACAAATAAAATGTCAGTTACAGCCCAGTAACAGCTACAATAAATCACTGGAAAGATACCAACAGCACATATAGCTAGGAAAAACATGGTGTCACAGAACATTACCTTTCTTCTGCACATATTCAACTAATGTAGAGGCATTACAGACAGGGAAAAAGTGACAGATAGTTAAGGGTTACATAGCTGTCATTTGTGGCCAGCAAAAAAGAAAGACAAAATGCTATCACAAATGTATGAGCATGAACAGAAAGTTTGCACTTCTTCATTTCAATAGTTGTGTTACCACATGCTGATAACAAAATATAAGAAAAGTTTATTTGCAAAACACAATTTTCAGCCTTTTAGCTGATGCTTTTACCAGAAAGAGATACCATTCATGACATCTTATCGGCAGATTAAAACCAATAACAAAATCCAAAAAGGAAATCACAATATGGCAACCATTTACAATTATGCTAGCACACATTTTTGGACAATAGCCATTGTCCTCAATAACAATTGGATGGATAAATGAAATGAAAATGGTTATAATTCATTGTTCTTACTTGTAGTAAGAGGAGTCTGCAAGGGAATAAAACGGTCCTCAATGTCTGAAAACACTCCCGGTATCGCATGGATATGGGAACCATCTGTGGTGTTTGCTGGTTCACCTTCCCTTCCAGATGCAGTGCCAGGTGCCAGTGGCTCCTTGGTTGCTTTCTCTTGGTCAACATCATCCACAGACTCTACAACTGTCATGATCGTGCCATGATCAGGAAGCACTCAAAAAAACACCACCCACGTCATTTCCTGGGCCACAGCAAGCCAGAAAGCACCTTCACCTTCCTCATGCAAAGCACAGAAGGAGGAGAGAAGACATGAAGGTCTCTCCTTCTTCTTCCACACTGTCACTGGCTTCTGGGAGACCCTTAAGCTCCACATCTGTGCTCAGCATGTTGGAGCGAGATGCTGGTGACATACACAGATCCCAATGACAGATGGAAAGGGGAGACCTTCAGAAGAATAGACTTCAGCAGCAAGAACCTGACCCTGTAACTCAGGAGTGACCCTGTAACTCACCTCTGTCGGTCTTGCTTGGCAATACACAAGGGAAGAGACGTAAGAAACTGATGGCAGAATTTAAGGGATGTAGTTCTTCTATGAATGCCCTGCCTGCACCACTGGGACACCACTCCCCAGTGATGGTGCTGCTGCTGAGCCACAGGATCAGGCCATCTGATTAACCTGCCCGAGCACCTCCACCACACCAGTCATGGTGCCAAAGCATATCCAGTCTGACCCCACTGATGCACAAGGAAGGAAGATGAGGCTGGGGATTCAGAATCACCAAAGTGCAAGTCTTGCAGAACACTTAGAAGATCACCCAAAAACATGCTTCAGCAAAGGACAGAAACCACCAAGTGCACCAGCAAGGAGTCCCTTATGCCTTGTTCGCAGATCTTATGACAGATTTTTCACTGCAAGTCCACACTAAGAATGAAGATCCCCAGGATGAGAAAGATAGTGCAGCAGAGATACTTCAGCAGAGATAATGTCTCATTTCACACCAGACATGAGAAATGAGTATGATCCATTATTCTTGCTGGTACCCATTAAAAGAGAGTCATTACCAGTTTTGGTCACACTGGTTGTGGTCCTGTGCAGGACTTCATCTCTGGGCGTATCCGTGGGATTTGTGATGCCTCCAGTGCCCTGCCCTGGTTCATCATCCCAAGGCAGAGGTGTTTGAGTTGGCTCTTCGTGGTGGGCACCATCAGGAGAGGAAGCAGCTGTTACCACAAGGTGAGGTGCCCATGCTTCCTGGGTTATATCTTCTGGTGCCAGAATGTCGGTGGAGGCTGTGACTGCTGTGATGATGGCTAAGTTAACTTCAAAAACATTTTAAAAATGCACCTTACATATTACTCCCTCTTTATTTTAGTAATCTCTACCTTTTTTATTTATTAGCCTATGTGGACTATGCAGTGAGAAGAAAAACAAAACTAAACAAAGCCACAAACAAAGAATATTCTCTGCATATGACACACACTTTTTGGGTTGTATCTTCCTTCACTAATATTCACAATGCAGCCTAAAATACTGGTTTTGAAAACACCTACTGAACACTGTTTAGAAGCAAGAAAACAGCAATATTATTTTCAGAATGAAAATTCCTGTTGTTACACAGGAATTAGATTAGAATGACTTAATTTAAAACATTTTAACAAATTGCAAAATCATACTTGGGTTTTCATATTTGCAATTGACCTGCCAAACCTCATAAAGCCTGAAAACAGTGAACTGGGAAGCTTTACAGAGTCTCATTCATATTTAGAAAATATGAGTAGATGATAGACAATACAACTATATTTTAACCCACAAATTGTATTTATAATCCACACAAGTTGTAGTTTTCATAGCTCTCGGTCAAGTCCTAAATGTTGAGGATTAAATAATCCAGATAAAAATGGATTTTGAGGAAGAAAAGCGAGAGGATAACTGCTAATTTTTCCTTAGAATTTCTTTTTTTAGAAAATGCAGGAAGAAAAGATGCAAGAAGTTCCAAAAAGCTACAGTGTGATAAAAAACATCTTATTGTATTAATTAAAAAGTGGTATTTGGAATGAGGATAATTTTAAATGGATAACATGCAGAGTTTGGGAATTTAAGTTAGAACCTTGACGTACTACATGAACAAACTCCAATAAATTATTTCAAATTTTATAGTATTAAGAAAATACCTTGAAATATTAAGACCAGGAATGACCAGATATGAAAAACAAACATTTACGCTACCAGCCACCTCCAGAAAGCAACTGCTTTGTCAGTTAAAAATACACCTGAGCAAAGTCAGGGGACATAAGAAACAGGGCACGCAGGAAAAAAAAATATCCTTAAACAGACAGGAATTCTTGTTGGGATATTCACATGCCACACAATCATAGAAACATTTGCACTGCAATTTCACAACAAGAATGCAGACTTTGAAGATGAGAAAGACAGAGAAAGAAGTCAGTTTCAGAAGAAATAATGTCTCATTTCACACCAGACATGAGAAATGAGTACAATCCATTATTTTTACTGGTACCCATCAGAGGAGAGCCATTACCAGCTTCGGTCATAGTGGTCCTGTGGAGAACTTCGTCCCCGGGGGCATCCGTGGGATTCATGATGCCTTCAGTGCTCATTTCTGGTTCGTTATCCCAAAGCAGAACTGGTTGAGTTGGCTCTTTGTGGTGGGCACCATCAGGAGAGACACCAGCTGTTATGATTGTTTAACAACAGATGATTTAAACAGATTATTTAATAGCTGTGAATTCCATGTGTGTGCTGCTGTGGCCTTCCCATTACCATCCCATCCAAGCTTCTTGCTCCCTTTAAAGCACTGTTACCCTTTTCTCTCCACAAAGAGGACAGAGGAGTAAGACCTTGTATCCTGTACATCATCACTGCTCTCTCACAGTTTGGTAAGACAAAACCATTTGCTATTCTCATCTGCTTTTTTTACCTAATTAAAAAGATTCCCAAGGGCAGTGGAAACAGGAAAGACACAGAGGCAGCAGTCAGGATTCCCTGACCTGCATCCCAGGCTACCTACAGAGTCTCAGCTTCCTTGGCATTGTCACTTGCTGTGACAGTGTGTTTGTTTCACATTACAGGTATCAATACTGACAGTCAAGAAGATATGAAGGCCTCTGCTTCTTCCTCCACACTGTCACTGGTTTCTAAGAGACCCTTAAGCTCCACATTTAAGCTCAGCATGTTGGAGTGAGATGCTGGCAACATATACAGATTCCAGTGGCAGATGGAGAGGGAAGATCTCCAGAAGAAGAGATCATACCATGTTTTTAGAATTTTTTTTTGATGTTACAAATACTGCGTTATATCAGAATGCATCATGATGCTGTGTCATGCCAGTTTTATAGATTCCTGCCTCTTATCATTCCATGAATGAACCAGAGGGATAAATATTTCAATAAAGTCTATAAAAAGAACACTCTTTTGCCGGGTGAATATTCACAAGTTAAATGGGTTAACCTCTTGAGGTACAAATATACATAAGTACGGATTTGACTTTATTATAAAGACAGTCTGGGAGCACCAAATAATATAGCTTATGTAGTGAGCTGGATGCAATTTTACAGCCATGCTTCACTAAGGAATGAAAAGTCCTATAAGTGGTGTTGGCAAGTAAAGAACAGATGTTTTATATGGAGCTAGAATTGAAATCTTCTGTTTCACCACCATTCAGACAGAGCTCAGAGAAAATTAATGACTCTAAATCTTGTCATTATTTTAGGAGATCAGTAATTACTCCTGTCCACAAGTCCATGCAATGTCTTGATGGCCAGGAGAGGCCATCAGAGAGACAGAAGTGATGCAGCATACATAACAGCGTTATTACCAGTACCTGTAGTGGAAGACTCTCTTTGGTGATTGTTCTCTCTGGAAGGAGTAACTCCATCCATTACAGCAGGCTGTGTGGCAGAATCCTCTCCCTCATCCCAGCCTGGATACACCAATGGGTCTTGTGCTGAGTCGTTCTGTTTGGCCCCACGGCTGGGGACCATAGCTGTTGTGATGATGGTGAAGCAATTATGAACTCAGTATATAAAGATCCATTTCTCACATTATTCTCCTCTTCAGTTCTTGTCTTTATGACAGGCCTTGCTCTCATGTCTACTACATTTAATGGCAAAGAGAAGTAAAGTAGATTTGCTTCTCATCCTGGTTTATATTTAGAAAAACTGCCTACTGTCATAAGTAGGACCAACTCCTTCCTGAAAGTGAGCATATGTTTTTCAGAATCAAGATGTTTTTCAAAAGTATTTCTCTGAATTATTCTGTGACTTTGTATTGTTGAATATCAAACCAAAATTCACTGATGCAGAATTAAAAATGTCAAAGACATAAATAAATAACTGCAAGGATATGATCCATCAGTAAGATTTTAATCACATAATTTCAGTGTGTTGACTATATCCAAATTTTCCCCTCAAAATTTCACTGTTTCATTAGTTGCAGCATCTCCAGACAAAAAGTGTGACAAAGGGGAATGCTAGGTCATGCTACAGATTTGTGAATGATGCACACAATGAATAAGACAGCATTCAGCTGGGGAATATTTGATATTGCAGTTATTTAGAAAAACGCTGTCCGTATCAACCAACCTGCAGTTTTTATTAGACAAGCATAGCAAAAGAGTACCCAAATACTGTAAAAAGCATAAACCTTCTTAACCCTTTCAACCCAATAAGGGGAAAAAAATAAGCAAGAAATTTGCAGTGTGTTACAATTTTAATCACAATTAGGCCATTATATATTGCTATAGTAGTGTAGTGTAACAGATTATCAGAGACCCGTATTTGGTAATCCACAAGAGCAGATGATGATTGTGGTGCATTCACTGTTGGCAGTGCTTAGTACAGCACATCTGTCATTAACTTGTAAGTTTGGTACGTTCACAGGAACAGAAATTAAAATATATCAATTTTCAGTTACTACCTTTACAGTATAATTTGATCTTTCATGTTTCAGTTGGTTCAACAAAGAAAGAGAGAAGCCTCTCTCTTATTCTACATTATTCTTTGTTTTCTTCCCTTCATCACCAGTATCATCTTGCCATAGTTCAAAAGTGGGATGAGTAGACATTTTAGATAATTTTTTTTAGATATAACTGCCATTACAAAAACTGAAAAAAAAAAATCCCAGATCCAATAATGGCTTGCAACAGGGGAGTGAACACAGTTCCCAAAGGAGGGAAAAATGCAGCACACATTATTATTTTTTCCATTTAAACTTTCTCTGTTTCCTACAGACAAAACCCAGCCAGATAGCTTGTTGAAAGCTTGTGACTGCATGACATACAACACAAAACGTAGGAGGCAGTTACAGAATTAACCTACTAAAGGTCTTGACATGCAAGACAAATAGAAGAGAAACATCCAGGACAAGTCTGAAGAATAGACTGATTAAAAATATATATATAACATCAAAATTGCTCAGGTTCATTCACAAAACCTGTGTTACAGCCTCAGAATGCAAAAATCTTAGTAAAAAATCCTCAAAGTAAATCTTTAGAAAACCTGAAAATTTACTAAAATGTGACCTGTAACATTACCTGTAGAAGTTTCCTTTCCAAAATAATTTTCACCTGCAGTAGGAAATTCATGTTGTTCAATACTGCCAGTGGTATTTGCAGGATTTTGATCTTGACTGATCCCTCCAGAATGAACGCTGTGTAATAGTGGATGTTGGGTTGGTCCTGGATGTTTTTCATTTTCACTTGTAACTAGTGCTGGTAAGATGATGATTGAATCAATAATGATCAAAATACTCAATATCAGTCATATTGTCCTTATCATCTACATAACAAGAGACTGTCCCTTGTCTACATAACAAGGGAGTTTGGCTTTTGCCTTTTGGCTTTTTCTTGTTATTGTTGCATTTCATGTGAAATGAAAGATGAAAGGAAACAAAAGTCCTTCAGACACCTTATCACACAAAAGCATCCCCAGGAGCAGCAGAAGATTTAAGTACACTAAAAAGGATCCCAATGACCAGGAAGATAAAAGATATCTGAGAAGCAGAAGTGCTCATAGAAACAACAACTTGCATGTCTATTTAATATTTAATAATACTAACCTAACTGTTGAGTTTGTGTATTCTGGGTTTTTAAAGTAAAACACTGATGAACTTTCTCTTTTGAGTTATCTCAACTGCATAATTACAAAGCTGGCCCTTATGAAATTGTAATTTCTTCTGAGATTGGATGAATTAAGTAAGTAGGTTCATATAAATAGATAAGCATACTTATTTTGAACTCAATAATAATTAAAGCTCTTACCAATAAAATTAGTTAATTTCTTATTCTTTAACTTGCTGTTCTTTACACAGCAGAAGATGCAGTCAGAAATCAGCTGAAATACCACCACCATAAGAGATGTTCTAACGAAGGTTCGGAGAAGACACATCAATAAACCAAAGATGAGCATAAGAACTCAGCTGGAAATATATTTGCTTTAAGTGTCAAACATTTCCATGAGTGGTATATAAAAGTAAAGCTAAGGTCCTTAATCAGAGCATGCAAAGAACGACCTGGATGTGTTATATATGTCATAAGTCACCAGACAGAGAAATTATGCTATTTCCCAAGAGGAGAAAAACTGGAAGAATATTTATCTTCACATTCAGGCAATGAAATATTCATAAAGAGAACACTCCTGCAAATGTAGTTCATTATTCTTAAATTAAACCTAATACATATATATTGTCTTGCCAAAAAAAGAGGTAATATATAATCAATGTATGAATACAACTGATCTAACAATACTTCACCACTAAAAGAAAGTTATCACAAAAACCATTTCTGTGTGATTACAGAACCTGTTCTAATGACAATTGTATAAACTTCTGCTGTTCAAAACAATCTCAGAACCAGAGAGACATGGAAAAATAGCTTGAGAATGCACTCTGTAAGCTTTTGCCTACAGAAGATTTTAGAATTAAATGTTTTGGTATCTCAGTTGGCTGCTGGCACTAACACTGGTAACAAAATGCTCATGTTCATCTGAAGATAGTATATCTTTGTCCTTTGTAGGACAATTTATGTATTTGAAACACTAGCTCCCTTTTTTGTCTTTTGTCTTCAGATTTTACAATAGAATTTTTGAAGTGGAAAAAGGGATTTTTTTTTCTCACCAAGGTGGGTCACCAAAAATTACAGTCTGCTCAGTTTTATTGCACACTACTGGCAGTTCAAATTTTAAAATACCAGAGGCATGAGGACAAGTGGCAAGAAACGAACTTTAGATGCATAAGATAGACTTGGAGTGACAGATGAATGTTACAGATGCCACCTTTGCGAGCTCTAGTAAAGATATTCCAATGAACTGAAGCTAATGGTATGGGTATTACAAGCAGCCACATCCCAAGTATCATACTTCACTGAATTATATCAGAAATATGAGTATTATCTGAAATGCTGGATTGCTTTACCCCTGCTAGCAGAGCTAGGATACTGCTCCTCTTCATCTGTAGAGGCGGGGTTCCAATGGTCTTGTGTGGTGATTTCCAGAAGTGTTTCATGCTGTGAGTCCAAAGCTGTTGGGACAGTGGAGGATTCAATGCTGACTATGCTCTAAATCTACTGTCTGTGTGTGCCATAAAGGTGATGGAAAATGGAAGTTCTTGCATAGTCTAGCTATAGTCTCTTTACTCTTCTTATCAAATCCCTTCACATCAAACCAGTTGTTCTCTTCTTTGCATTCAATAGATGCAAAACTTCCCAAGAAAAATGGGAAAAACAAGCAGCAGAAGAATAATGCACAGTAGAAACAATGCAAAACCATTAGAGCAGTTGTAGAAATTTAAAATTATAGTTTAAGAATAATGCTGGACCTAAGGAAAATGGCAGCTTTCTTCAATAGATGTAAACCATGGTTGCTAAGTACTCAGGAAGTACTCAAGAAGTACAATGTTAGAATATCCAAAACTGAGCAAAAAAGTGATGGTCAGCAAAAAAATGAGAGCACCTTGACAACCACCAGGAAGCCAGCATTAGTCAAGAAAGTTATGATACAACTGAAAAGATAAAATGGAACTTCTACAAGAGTCTATGACCAGGGACTGAATACACTGCACCCATGGATCGTGCAGACCCCACTAGCCATCAAAGGTATGGGATGCAGTACACCTGTGAGACAAGTTACCAATGCAGAATCTCAAAGATAAATAAACACCAAAACTGTCCAAAGCATAGGAAGAAAAACAAAAAAAACCCCAAAGCAAGACGAATTCCTGATTTTGCATTTTCTACTAAAAAAGGAAACCACTGCCAAAAAAATGCAAATGCTGCACTATCTTCAAAAAAATAAAAGGCTGATGAACAGTGACTGCTGAGTAAATAAGAGCACAGACTACAGACACATTAGGATGCACTAAAATTAAATAAAATTACAGAAATAGAACAGATTAATATCTTTGTACAAATAAGAGCATTAGAATACAGTCATTAACAGCAATATCTATGCTAAAAAAAACCCCAGGGCTGGGGCCATTCCCTGTTCATAAAGCCAAATAACAGTTTGTGTACTTCAGTGACAACATAGCCTTTAGCTTTGACCTTCATATGTGGTCTTTTTCTGGTTTTCAGAAAAAAAATTTCATCTATGGATGTCATTCAAATTAAAAAATAGTTCTCAGATGATCACTATGGGACTATTCATATGAGGAAAATAAGGCTGTGTAATAAAATATATCAGTTTTAATACTGGATGATGCCTAGCCATCTGAGGTCACAAAACAAATGAGGTGATGTAAGAAGACTGCATGGAAAGTGTGCAGAAGTTAGCAAACATGAGACTGTTTTGTTGACAAATTGTGCCTGGGCATTTTCCACAGACAGAAAGTCTGCTATTGAATAGCTGTAGGTTATACATAACATGAACTAGAATTAATTTAACACTAAAAAAAAAAATAGAATGAAAGATAAACTTCTTTTGTCTTGGAAAATCAAGACTAAATGAAAACATGAAACTGAGATGCCAATTTTAAATAGCGAAAGAAGAAACATTATTTTAAATCATAGGACCCTGAGACAATTTTCGATTATTCTGGTATTTCTGAAGGGAACAGCTGATGAGAAGATCATCCAATTTTCACACAATAGGTGTATGGCAAAGGAGGAGGAACATCAGGTAGGATAGGAAAACCAAGAAAGAAACCATCCAAAGACAACAGAAGTTCCTTACTCGTACTCAGAGCAGTCTCATCCTTGGCCACACTCCTGCCCCAGCCTGGAAACACTGTGGGGTACATCATCTCCTCAGAAGAGTCTTCATCATCTGAATCACTGCCACTGGAGGTCACATCTGCTGTGATGATGTTAAATCTGCCATGAAGCCCTAACCCACAAGACCTTCTGCTGACAGCAGTTCAGCTTTCCTGCCTCCCTACTCACAGCCTTACAGTCACAGAGGAGAATTTACAGCCCCGTGCTTCCCAGGGGCCATAGCTGCTCCTGGCCTTTTCACTCACAAGGGACTCCCCACTCTGCCATGGCCCTGCTGAAGCTGCACACTAGGGCTCTTAGATACACTTTGGGACCCTTTGCATGCTCACAGCACTAGCCATGCCCTGTCCTCTTCTAGCAGGTAGAGCAGAGCGTACTGGCTTGAAAACCTGCTCCTTCCTCCCTCCTACAAGTACTTCTCATTGGAACAGCCTGCTCCTAGACAGCTTCCAAAAAGGAAAGAAAGAAACACCCAGGAACATGCTTTACATAATGACTCCCATACTCCTCCCTTTCAGACAGACAGAATGCCCCCACAGCACATGGGCAGTGTGGACAACTGCTCTATTGCTACCACGTGTACAGTCCATGAGAGAGAGCCCAGGAATTTTCTTTTCCTACTTCAAGCACGGTGAAATGAACAGCACCGATATATGCCACACGTTTACTCCCCATTCCACTTAGCATGGCATTCTTTACCCTTGGTTGCTGGCGTGGGTTCCTGTGTCTTCTCTCCAAGATTCGGCCACCACCAGTGGTCTGAGAACGGATTCCACCAAGCTGGGGTGGTGGTTTTCTCCAGGCTGTCATGATGAGGCCCCGGAGCTGTTAGGACATGGCTCGTTTAACCAAGATCTTGTGATTATTTCTTGAGAAGCAACTGTTCCTCCAGCAAAGTCTAGTGCACCAGCACCAGCACCCTGAGCATGCTCATGCCCAGAGATGGATGTGAGAGCAGGGCGAATGTATGAACCCACGGTGTCATTACATTCCTCCAACACGTAGCCAGATGCAAGCACTTTGTCAGTCCCAGGAAAGAACATGCTCCCTTGAGAGCAGCCATCAAAAAGCCCTGTGGGACTTTTCACCCCTCCGTATTTCATAAGGTTAATGAGTTCCTCACAGGCTCTGGCAGCAGGAGAGTATAGATAGCCTTTGAAATAGAGCCCAGGATGGGGAACATCCACCAAGGTGACATAAAATCACATACAAAAGATGTAAGAAGTATCCATGATAGGCAATAAAGGACACCCAGAGATAAGCACAGCCAGAGAAGAAAACTGGTCTTCTACTGACAACCTCATGAAGCCAGTGCTGCCAAGGACCTGAGCTCAGGACTGAGGCCATTCCTCTCAAAAGACACATGCACAAGACACTCCCCTTGACCTGAGTCTGTCAGCTAAATGCACACCAGAAACACCTTTCAGAGTAGGCATCAGTACAGCATGGAGAGAGAGGAGCAGCTTTACTTGTATCCCGTTACCACAGCCTGTTCTCACAACATAGCATATCAAATAGCAGGAAACATAGATTTATGCCCAGCATTTACAGATGGAAAGAGATTTCTGCTTAGAAAAATTACAGGAATCTACAGCCTTTTCATCCACCATGCTAGGCAAGCCAAGTAGTTGTTGGCAGGCAAAGAGAAACAATCGTGCCACTTGTAGGAGGTTGGAAATTCCCTCCAAAGAAAAAGCAGTCCTTGAGTCCCAAGAAGTCACAAGGAAAGTCCACAAATCAAATTAGAATGAGGACAACAAATCAAGAATCAATAGGAGTTGGTGCTTTTAGCTGCATGGAGCCCACAAGCTCTAAATGGGGCTTTTTTGTGACATGGGGGATGTCATAATCCAATTTTCAGAAAATATATGTGCAGCTAAGGAGGAGGAACATCAGGTAGGATAGGAAAACCAAGAAAGAAACCATCCAAAGACAACAGAAGTTCCTTACTCGTACTCAGAGCAGTCTCATCCTTGGCCACACTCCTGCCCCAGCCTGGAAACACTGTGGGGTACATCATCTCCTCAGAAGAGTCTTCATCATCTGAATCACTGCCACTGGAGGTCACATCTGCTGTGATGATGTTAAATCTGCCATGAAGCCCTAACCCACAAGACCTTCTGCTGACAGCAGTTCAGCTTTCCTGCCTCCCTACTCACAGCCTTACAGTCACAGAGGAGAATTTACAGCCCTGTGCTTCCCAGGGGCCATAGCTGCTCCTGGCCTTTTCACTCACAAGGGACTCCCCACTCTGCCATGGCCCTGCTGAAGCTGCACACTAGGGCTCTTAGATACACTTTGGGACCCTTTGCATGCTCACAGCACTAGCCATGCCCTGTCCTCTTCTAGCAGGTAGAGCAGAGTGTACTGGCTTGAAAACCTGTTCCTTCCTCTCTCCTACAAGTACTTCTCATTGGAACAGCCTGCTCCTAGACAGCTTCCAAAAAGGAAAGAAAGAAACACCCAGGAACATGCTTTACATAATGACTCCCATACTCCTCCCTTTCAGACAGGCAGAATTGCCCCCACGGCACATGGGCAGTGTGGACAACTGCTCTATTGCTACCACGTGTACAGTCCAGAGAGAGCCCAGGAATTTTCTTTTCCTACTTCAAGCACGGTGAAATGAACAGCACCGATATATGCCACACGTTTACTCCCCATTCCACTTAGCATGGCATTCTTTACCCTTGGTTGCTGGCGTGGGTTCTTGAGTCTTCTCTCCAAGACTCGGCCACCACCAGTGGTCTGAGAACGGATTCCACCAAGCTGGGGTGGTGGTTTTCTCCAGGCTGTCATGATGAGGCCCTGGAGCTGTTAGGACATGGCTCGTTTAACCAAGATCTTGTGATTATTTCTTGAGAAGCAACTTTTCCTCCAGCAAAGTCTAGTGCACCAGCACCAGCACCCTGAGCATGCTCATGCCCAGAGATGGATGTGAGAGCAGGGCGAATGTATGAACCCACGGTGTCATTACATTCCTCCAACACGTAGCCAGATGCAAGCACTTTGTCAGTCCCAGGAAAGAACATGCTCCCTTGAGAGCAGCCATCAAAAAGCCCTGTGGGACTTTTCACCCCTCCGTATTTCATAAGGTTAATGAGTTCCTCACAGGCTCTGGCAGCAGGAGAGTATAGATAGCCTTTGAAATAGAGCCCAGGATGGGGAACATCCACCAAGGTGACATAAAATCACATACAAAAGATGTAAGAAGTATCCATGATAGGCAATAAAGGACACCCAGAGATAAGCACAGCCAGAGAAGAAAACTGGTCTTCTACTGACAACCTCATGAAGCCAGTGCTGCCAAGGACCTGAGCTCAGGACTGAGGCCATTCCTCTCAAAAGACACATGCACAAGACACTCCCCTTGACCTGAGTCTGTCAGCTAAATGCACACCAGAAACACCTTTCAGAGTAGGCATCAGTACAGCATGGAGAGAGAGGAGCAGCTTTACTTGTATCCCGTTACCACAGCCTGTTCTCACAACATAGCATATCAAATAGCAGGAAACATAGATTTATGCCCAGCATTTACAGATGGAAAGAGATTTCTGCTTAGAAAAATTACAGGAATCTACAGCCTTTTCATCCACCATGCTAGGCAAGCCAAGTAGTTGTTGGCAGGCAAAGAGAAACAATCGTGCCACTTGTAGGAGGTTGGAAATTCCCTCCAAAGAAAAAGCAGTCCTTGAGTCCCAAGAAGTCACAAGGAAAGTCCACAAATCAAATTAGAATGAGGACAACAAATCAAGAATCAATAGGAGTTGGTGCTTTTAGCTGCATGGAGCCCACAAGCTCTAAATGGGGCTTTTTTGTGACATGGGGGATGTCATAATCCAATTTTCAGAAAATATATGTGCAGCTAAGGAGGAGGAACATCAGGTAGGATAGGAAAACCAAGAAAGAAACCATCCAAAGACAATAGAAGTTCCTTACTCGTACTCAGAGCAGTCTCATCCTTGGCCACACTCCTGCCCCAGCCTGGAAACACTGTGGGGTACATCATCTCCTCAGAAGAGTCTTCATCATCTGAATCACTGCCACTGGAGGTCACATCTGCTGTGATGATGTTAAATCTGCCATGAAGCCCTAACCCACAAGACCTTCTGCTGACAGCAGTTCAGCTTTCCTGCCTCCCTACTCACAGCCTTACAGTCACAGAGGAGAATTTACAGCCCCGTGCTTCCCAGGGGCCATAGCTGCTCCTGGCCTTTTCACTCACAAGGGACTCCCCACTCTGCCATGGCCCTGCTGAAGCTGCACACTAGGGCTCTTAGATACACTTTGGGACCCTTTGCATGCTCACAGCACTAGCCATGCCCTGTCCTCTTCTAGCAGGTAGAGCAGAGTGTACTGGCTTGAAAACCTGTTCCTTCCTCTCTCCTACAAGTACTTCTCATTGGAACAGCCTGCTCCTAGACAGCTTCCAAAAAGGAAAGAAAGAAACACCCAGGAACATGCTTTACATAATGACTCCCATACTCCTCCCTTTCAGACAGGCAGAATGCCCCCACGGCACATGGGCAGTGTGGACAACTGCTCTATTGCTACCACGTGTACAGTCCATGAGAGAGAGCCCAGGAATTTTCTTTTCCTACTTCAAGCACGGTGAAATGAACAGCACCGATATATGCCACACGTTTACTCCCCATTCCACTTAGCATGGCATTCTTTACCCTTGGTTGCTGGCGTGGGTTCTTGCATCTTCTCTCCAAGACTCGGCCACCACCAGTGGTCTGAGAACGGATTCCACCAAGCTGGGGTGGTGGTTTTCTCCAGGCTGTCATGATGAGGCCCCGGAGCTGTTAGGACATGGCTCGTTTAACCAAGATCTTGTGATTATTTCTTGAGAAGCAACTTTTCCTCCAGCAAAGTCTAGTGCACCAGCACCTTGAGCATGCTCATGCCCAGAGATGGATGTGAGAGCAGGGTGAATGTATGAACCCACGGTGTCATTACATTCCTCCAACACGTAGCCAGATGCAAGCACTTTGTCAGTCCCAGGAAAGAACATGCTCCCTTGAGAGCAGCCATCAAAAAGCCCTGTGGGACTTTTCACCCCTCCGTATTTCATAAGGTTAATGAGTTCCTCACAGGCTCTGGCAGCAGGAGAGTATAGATAGCCTTTGAAATAGAGCCCAGGATGGGGAACATCCACCAAGGTGACATAAAATTAAAAGATGAAAGAAGTATCCACAAAGCCAGTGCTGCCAAGGACTTGAGCTCAGAACTGAGGCCATTCCATCCAAAAGGCACATGCACTCCCCTTCACCTGATGCTGTCAGCTAATTTTATACCAGAACCACTTTCCAGGTAGGCATTAGTATATCATAGCAAGAGAGGTACAGCTTTACTTGTATCACAATACCAATCCACAACATTTTCTCAGAACACAGCATATCAAATTTTAAGTTCTACAACTTTGTGATAGATATTTCTGAACAGAAAGATGCTTTTGCTTCAATAAATTACAGGCCTTTTCATCCACTGTGCATCCAAATAGGTATTGGCATGCAAATAGATATAAATCTGTCTATCACATATGGATGAAAAAAAATAAGTCAGAATTAGTGTTCATGTAAGTAGCTCAGTAATCAATGAGTCCTACATCTGATTCATAGCACACCTAGGGATGAATCATAATTTTCTAATAACAAAGAGTAAAACATGTTTTGGCAAGGGGAGAAAGTCAATGGTAAAGTGCTGATGGTGTTTTAATATGGACTATTAACTTGATGGAGAACACCACAAGTGATGTCCAGATCCATAGAAATAATGAATGTGTATCATCTGAAGAACAAGGAGCTGTGCCAATTGCTCATCTCAAACCACAGCAAAGAATTCTTTAGATTAAGCTAGATATTTTTTCAAAAAACTTTAATTTTACAAATGAATTGTAGTACAGGTAGAGAGCCACCAGTGTTGTTTCTCACTATAACACACTGTAGAATTAGATAGATAGATAGATTTTGAGCCATCTGTCTGAAGATACTTTACTTACTTCTTGATTTTCTACTTCCCTGTCTGTGGGATTTTTCTCTGGGAAATTAAATTTTGGCCAGGATATTCCACTGAGCCTGTTCTGCTATATGAGCTAAAAAGCAGATATTGGGGCATGGCTTTATCTTCTTAATTGGACTGCTCTCCATGTCACTTTCTCCTATGCTACTGAATATCTGATGACTTCTCAGAGGGATGCACAGCTTTACCTCTTTCTAAAAGGAGAGCTAGGTTACTGATTCATTATTAATACAGTGAAATTATACTAAATGAGTTAAACACTTCAGCATTAAAGCGATGTTGCTGGGTAACAGCCAAAGCTTTTAGAAAAGCCCAGGTGCATTACTTTATTTATCTTTTTTTTTTTTTCCCAGAGAACCAGTTTATCAATCCTAACCCTGTAAACAAACATGCCAATGCTATCACTTCTGTGATACATATTTATCAGTATTTGACACATTTTAACACATTGCTCAATAGTTTCTTTGATATTTTCAGATCTTAAATATCTCTAGTTTTCCCTCTGTAAAACAGTCTTGCCCATAAGAGCGAAATGCAAGCAACAGGAAGGGACATACATATTTAGGACCAATACATTTGATAATCAAATATTAAAATGAAAACAGCAAGATTTCCTGTACAGAAACAATGCACGGATTTTTGCAGTGGGTACAGAAACACCAATACAAGGAAACACTAAGTACACACAAAAGCAAAAAAAAAAAAGCACCATCAGAGTCAACCAAATTTCCTACTATTACCAGGTGGGATTTTCTGCACCCTCCACACCTTACAGGCAATATTTTGTAAAAGCTTTCACTGGAAACAAGCACCAAAAAATTCTCAACTTTTTTTTCAATGTTTGGGGTAAAATCAACCTAATATTTCTTTTTCCGTCTACATACTTACAAGGTGTTACTCATGTCTTCTGAGAAAAGATGCTTGGGTTTAATAACTTATATCCTTTAGCAAAGCTTTTGCTAACTGTGTAATGCGTATAGTCATTTTCCTCTACCCTGTGATTTCTAAATACAGTGAAAAGGGCACCATCTCTCCAAGTCACTTGGACCATTTGACCAACTATCTGCAACCAACAGACAATCAAGCAAATTCCTCATGGATTCCCGTGATGGTGAAAAAAAAGAAAAGAGCCAGTGGGAAGAAACCTCCATTTCTATCAGTTTGATCTTTACTACAACATGCCTCTGTAGATTTCCCCTGTATAATTAAGATGTTCTCCCTTTAGGTTCACTTTATTTTCTGAGGCAAAGATCTTTATCACTCTAACCATAAGAACTAATGTGAACATATGTACATTATTTCCACTTTAAAATGTGGAAGAGGACTTCAAAAGCTTTTTATTTATTATAGCTGCTGTGCACTACATTCTTGATAAAAACATCACAAGCAATTTTTCCAACTCAGTAAAGCTATTTAAGGACAAAGAAGAGAAAATGGCTACTGTTCTTATGGGTCCTCAAAGACTGTGGGGAGCCACCACAGTCCCCAGTTTTTTCTCATGCATATTGCCAACAGCAAGGATGAGATTAGGTTTTGCAGAGCACAAATGGCTTGGCAGTTGGAACTGCCATATAAAGCAATGCCTTGGTTAGAAGGCCATGGTATTGACATGGATTACTTACATTCACAACCATAAATATATTAGAATAACATCACAAGTCTACAGAAATATCCTTTTCCATCTCAGAAATAAATTTAATTCAAATTATAATAGGTTGTACTAATTTGTGATGCCTCATAGAGTAAGCTAGTGTGATAAAACAGCTGTGGGAAACCTGAAACAACAATCTTTCTGAGCTCAGGTACAAGCACCAAAGCAAACATAATGTAAATGATTTTGCTTCTCTTGTCTCAGAGAGTGAAGTTCATTTTCCACTTAACCAGTCTGGAAAGTAGTGTATTTCAATGTCTTTCCAATTTTTGAGGTGTTGTATACTTCATTACTTACCAGAATGCCCTTCTGGAAGAAGAAAGCAGTTTTAATGTGATCTATGTGTAATGTAGTTATTATGAAACATAAATCTTACTAGTACTTGCAGGATACTGTCCGTCATCTTCTTCACCAGCCACTGTCCCCAAAGACATGTCAGGTGATACAGGTGGAAATTCATCATCTGTATGGTGATGGATAAATCATTACTATTTCATTAGCTCAGTGGAAATACAGTACTCACAAGTACTTCAACTATTCTACCCTGTAAGCTTCATTCCTTCATTTATTGGTCCAAGAGAGAAGAAAGATGCAGACCCCATGTAAGTTTACCTTACTGACACAGTAAGGTTATCACTCAAACAGATAATTTGAAGAGGAGAATGTATTTGCAGTGATAATGAACAGTCTGGCAACCATCTGTTCATGTGATACAAGATCTCATTGTAGCTGTACGCCATGAGGACAGGGATCCTAGAGCAATGAGTGAAGATATTCATATTCCCCTCTGCTGAGATATATTCTGAGGTTTAGTTCAAAAATCTAGGCTATGCATGCAAGCAGAGCTGGAAGCAGTTGTAACAGCAACCAACAGAAATACACAGCACACACCTTGGGGAAGGTGGGGAATGTTTCTGATCCTACTTCCTTAGCAAGAGAATCTTAGGATTTACCTTTCATGGTGCTAGCTACATGTCAAAACAAGTATAACATGCCACAAGTGCACCACCAGTGAAAAGTAATTTTATAATCCAAATGCTCTTGTTTGTTTTTTTTTTTTATTAATTTCAGTATGTATTGAGGATAGTGATGCAAAATACTGGTATCCTTCATGGATAAGTTATCCGTGAAGTCACACAGTCAGCTTTACTGTACTTAGAGGATGACTTATATGTGTATCCCTAATGTCCAAAGGGAGTGAATCTTTCAGACCTCTGATAATTTCAGCCACAAAAGCAACATAAAAGATTAAATAAAATAAATAGAAAAGAATATGGCATTTGTATTTGGCAAGGCCCCATGTCAACCTACAGTCCTTACCATAATCTTTTACAGGAATTTCTTTTTCGCCTCCTCCAGAAGTATGATCTGGCAACTGTGAGAGTGGAGTAGGACTTCCATAATAGGAGGGGCTGGATCTCCTGATGGAGGTATCCATGGGAGTTGTCTCATGAGTTGATCCACTACCTGCATTTTCATCATCCACCCCTGAGGTTGAGGACTCCCCACTGGTATGACGTGTGCCATCCGCATTGTAACGGGAGCCATCTGCGTTGTCAATGACTGTGGAAATGGAATTAAACAGCTAAGATCAAGGAGTTACATAGCTAGAATAAAGACTAACACCTATTGGTTAATACCATTTCACCCATTTTTGCCCTTCTATCTAACCTAGATAATACATCACTAAAATATGTCTAATGCATATACGCTAATTTATATATTTGTCACATCTGTAGGGCCTGACTTGTGTCATGTATTTTTATCAAACTGCTTGATTTTGACATAAAATCTTGGCATTTGCAAAGTCAATCATAATTTAGAATTGGATGAAATAATTTGTTATGAGCCTTTTTAAAGCTTCCAGCAGCTTTTCTAACTAACAGCTCAAATCAGATGTAGGGAGGTTGCAGTATTAAGCAAATTCCTTTATGTCAAAGGGATGTGAGCAGCTCTGAGGTGCCAAAAATGTCAAATACCTATATAAAAAATGTTTGTCACCCTGATATAGACCAAATTCCATAGGCTTTAGGGGAAGACAAGTGACTAGTTGCTTTAATTTCTATTGAACATTTCTTAACTTCTTTTTCTTGTGTTTGGCTTGGTTTTTTAATATTAGTGATTGTTTATGTAAAAATAAAATAACCAGTTATTAAAAATTGAGCAAGTGCATGTCTTTCTAATCAGTACAGTACCTGTTTCATCCTGATTACTGAGTAAAGAAGTATCTATTTTTACAACTGGCTCACATGTTTTTTCCTCTGTTTCTGTGAAAGAAGGAAAATAGAAAGTATTAATTTGAAAAAAAGGGATTAAAAAATCACGTGTATAGCCATATCAATTGTACATAATGACAAAACATCAGTTTCAGATGAGGAGGATTGAAAACAAATTTACAAACATATGTTATTCACTGATGTACCCAAGTGGGGCACTTCAAGATTGTTCTGTCAGCTAACAACGAGATTCTCCATTTCCATAACCATTCCAGAAAATGGCTGCAATCAATGCCGATTAAAACAGCCTTATGACTCAGTTTCAATGCAGTCAGACCCACTGTCATTGTGGCAGTGGCAACTCTAATCCTTTTTAGCTGGCAAGACTCGATCCCTCCACGGAGGGCTCTGCAGAGGCAGCGTGTGCCCTGCTCTGGTGAGCGCTGCTGGCTCCTGTGGGCTGAAGTGCCCCACTTGGAGCTGGTGTACAAGCAACCTGCTCATACTGCTGGTAGGGAATAACACTTGGGAGGTGTTATAAAGATCTGGAGTGGATAGACATCACCATAATAGTCATCTGTGAGTGACAGACAGTGGCAATTCACATGATACTTCGCCAATGCAGAGATTTTTCATTATATCACTAGCAAGAACAAAATCAAAAAATATCACTGCATTCAAATCATCAATGAACTTTTCCTACAGCTTTCTGTAAGAACTCTCTGTTTCCACTACAAATGTCACCATCTACTGAAATTCAAGATCCTTGAAGTTAGTTTAGATTTTATTTTCAAATAGTGTGTTCAGCATCTGTCATCTATATACACTTTCCTAATAATTTACTATAGTATCTCCAACAATTAAAAAGTTCAAACCCTTAGATTAAGGCAGTCTGCTGCTGACGCACATTGCTGTTCAGCTGCCTCATGTCTAAATGGAGATTTGCCTGAGCAAATACTGAATGAATCTGCAAACAGGAGAGCAGCAGCCGTGTCCATGGGCCTGGCATGGCCAGCACAGGCCTTGGAGCTGCTGCAGGTGGCAGCGACTCCTGAAACACGAAAAGCTGCTCTTGGCTCTAAAGCTTATGTCAGCAGGAACAGAAGAGCTGAGTGCCATGGCTGACAACAGTTATGCCTTTCAGATTCACTGCTGCAGTGGTTCTCTTCACTAAGCCATTATAACTGCTCTGAAGCTGCAAAGTTTGTCCCGAGGCCAGAAAGATCATTTAATTCAAAACACACTGATAACAGAATGGTCACTGCTGACATGACAGACTCACTTCTAGAGGCTGACAAAATGCATTTCTTCTCAGCTGAAAGCCAGGCTATGTTTATTATATAAGCCCTCATTCAAGTACCTTAAATAGGAGATTACATATGTTATTTTTAGCTAATCTGTTTCTAAAATGCATCATAAAATCATCTCCTTACCTGTCTCATTGTAACAGTATGCATCATACCGACCAGTTGTATTTGCTGAGAGTTTGTAAATGCCAGTGTTGTTTGCTGCACAAAGATGATAGGGATTGATCCGTGGGATAACAATATGCCCCACCACGAAACCATACCTGTGAGGAACAGAGGTAAATAAACCATATTACTTACTATAGTAGATGTCACCTCAAACATTAAGAAGCTACAAAGAAGCCATTACTTTTTAAAAGTGCATGCATTTATTCATACTGTTTTGTTGCTTTTTTGTTCCTTTTTAATTTGAGTGTTCCTTTCTCACATGCAGCTACATCAGTCTCCCATCACTCAACATAATTTTGTGTTTAATTTCTAGGCCTAAACACATTTAAATTAAATATGCATCTTATTAGCCAGCTAGAGGGACCAGTTCCAGAGCAAGGGAGTGAAAGTGAGGGAGGTGAGTGCACTTTTTTGTTCAGTGTGAGTTTGTATTACCTGACAGTAAATTCCCATTCTTTAGGGATTCACATTTTCATTGCTTTGACATAACACACTGCTCAGTGACACTTCACACAGAAATGTTGAGGGCTCAATTTATGGTGCCTGAGCAATTTTAAAGAATGATGGCAGCACACATCGTTTTCTGCAAAGACTGACAGCCTAGTAAAATATTCAAATACAAAAACCATTCATCCACAAATTCTTACTGTATCTTTCAGTTGAACAGCGTGATTATTGTGCACAGAGCTCACATAATTCAGTGAAGACTGTGGTTACGTAAAGTACAATACATTATTATTGTTTTGCAGTCCTGTAACACCTGGTTGATTCCAATGTGTTTAACTGGAGATGTGATAGAATGGTCACAAGAACTGGGGTTTAGTTTGGGTTTTGCTTTACTTCTTGAGAGGAATGATTTATCAGGGAGGAGTAAATGTCACAGGCTTGCAGTTTTTTATCTATGAACATCATTTCAGTTTCATGTCTAATGGGCAAGTACTTGCAATTCTGAAACTCTCTTGTAGGTGGAATTATAAATTACTTTACTCACACGCCCAACTAAGTTTTACAAACCATTATTGACCTATTTGTGTTATGTTCTGTTGATTCATCCTATTCACGTACATTTGGATGGTTATATGCAGCATATTTTCCCTCTCCTACTCATGTTTAATAAGATCTAAAGCTTACTGACAAGGACTACTTCTAGCACAGGATCAACAAATGAAAGTAATAGGGTGGGAGGGCTGGCCAGAAGGAAGGGAGGAAGAAATCCTATCTACACGGCTTACATGTCCAAATCTGTCCTCTGGTAAATTGTGAATTAGGGAAAATTGTAACATTAATTAAAAATTACAGCTTCCCCCGGGAAAAGAAATCCCTCTTCTTCTTTCAATTGCCTTTATATTTTAGCTTTAGAAAATACTTTCCATAATTTAGAATACTCATAATTACTCGCATAGAATTCTCTACCCCTACGCATTATTTAGGATTTGATCTCTAAGTATTGTGTAGTGCTGGGCAATTCAGCATGCTGTGTAAGTTCATGTGCTAACATCAGAAAAAGAACATGCCTACTGTGTTATGAAGGACTTTCCCCTCAGAGTAAAGAACTGTTTCTAGTCTTTACGTGATACAATTTTAAATTACATTTCCACATCTGATGGAAGAATCCTCTAAGAATTCCCTGTTCACATACCACCACAATACTTGTGAAATGAATATGCCGGAAGAGAAAAGAGTTGCAAGCAGTATTGATGTCAGTACTATTTCTCATGGTACAAGAGTGAAAGTCTTAAAATTTTGGAGAAATGCCCACTGAATTTTTCTGTGCCAGTTAGAAGATAAATTCAGTTTCTCCATGTTTGCTGTTAAAAAGTTAGATTGCAATGAAGCTGAAAATCTGTTGACATTTATTTAAACTCCATAATGGTGTGCCACCATGAATCTCCTGGGCTCACACAGTGATGGTGTTTACAGTCCTGAGAGAAATGGATGAGGAGAAGAGTAAAGCCAAAACCCTGAATTTTAGGGAAGTAAAGGAGGTTGTCGATAGGCTCTCCTGGGAAACTGCCTTCAGGGACAAGGGTGCAGAATAGAGATGGCAGGTCTTCAAGGATTCCTTCCATAGAGTGCAAGAACTCTTGATGCCAGTTTAAGAAATCAGGAAACCAAGCCAAGAGACCTGCACAGCTGTGTTGGGGTTACAGGACAAGAAGGAAATGCACAGGCAGTGGAAGGAGGCTACCAATACCAGCTGGGGTATAAACACACGGAGAGCAGCCTGCCCAGATAAACCTGGGGGTACTGCTGGATGAGAGGCTGGACTCGAGCCAGCAGTGCCTGCTTGCAGCCCAGAGAGACAAATGCATCCTGGGCTGCACCCAAAGCAGCATGGTCAAGGGAGGAGATTTCCCCTCTCTGCTCTGTTTTGCTGAGACCTCAACTCTGAAGTGCTGTGTCCAGCTCTGGGGTCCCCAGCACAAGAAGGACATGGACCTGTTGGAGCAAGTCCAGAGGCGGGTCATGAAGTTGATCAGAGGGATGAAGTACCTCTGCTATGAGGAAACTCTGAGAAAATTGGGATTGTTCAGCCTCATATATTTTTATATTAATATTCACCTAATTTTTTGAATTAAAAGTTTTCTGTAACTTCTAGTCTCTTGGTCTAGTTATTTTTTTGGGAAACTGGGGAGTCTGTATCATCCACATTTGTTGCCCTATACATCATTAACTACAGTGGGTAATTAGGTCACATGACAACATGATTTTTGGATTTTTAATAACTGCTGTAGCTTTAGTCTGAAACATCTCCATTCACACATAACTGCTGTGGCCATTTTGTCACTGGGATGTTGGGTTCATCCCTCACAGTACCACCTGCTCCTTTTTACTGTTCCTTGGCAAGACCGAGTTCCATACACTGCATACACCATCCTCAGCCTTTGACCTCACATCAGGTCCTTACTTTGCACATACTTATCTTACCAACTGTTCAGTGACATGCTAGAATCTGAAAATCTTCCTAATTAGCTTCGTATTCTGTCAATCTTGTGTTACTTTTACATTTTATCTGTGAGAGGTTATGATTGTTTTTTAAAGATAAATGGTAGAAACTATATGCATCAAGGACTTACTTATTACTGGACACAGAGCAAACATACACAACATACACATGCACATACACATGCACAAAGATGTTTTGTTCATTATAGAATATAACTTATTTAACTAATCTTGACATCTACGGTAAGTCAAATGTAATTATTATACTAGTGGTGTCATCATGTTATGTTTTCAATAATTTCTTTACCTGCAAGTTTCAAATCCAAGTTCATGAGCTTTCTTCAGCTGCTCTAGTGTTGCCAAGGTACTGTTGAGAGCTCTGCAGAGTTCAACTGCTTCAGATCGTGTGAGACTGTAGCGACCATTTTTTTCAACATGAAAAACTCCTCCATATCTGCAACTTACATTGAATTCTATTGTCAAAGGAAAAGAAAAAAAAAAGTTAAAAATTTAGATCTAATGCTTCACTGAAGTCTTGAAAATTATTTATTTTCAAGTATAATGCTTTCAAAGTAAACAAGTAACAGCTACCAATTCATTAAGAAAAAGCACTGCCACTTTCAGTCATCTTTTTTATACTTCCTCTCTTTGGGCTGAGGCCTGAGCCAGATCTCCAGCCTTCCCAAAACTAGCAATACAACATGTTTTTGTGAGGTATCTAGGAATTTTAACATACCATTAGCAGTAAAGTACAGAAGAAAGGGTTAATAATAATAATATCAATACAAATAAGAATAATCATGTGCATAGAGAGAAATGGGGAAACAACAGGACACTTCAAAGCAATGTGAATTAGTTTGCTTCTGCCCCACATTTCCCCCAAGAGAAAAAAAGCAATTACAACTCCTTTCCAGAATGACAATTGCAAAGCACACTTCATAGGAGTAGCTATTATTTCCAGTGCAAAGAAGAGCATGATTCATTTTTATCTTAATTTTAATGGAAGTTCCATGTGCAAGAACGGGAAAAATAGACCTGTCCTTTCCAATATTAAAAGGGTGTGTCCTTACCGTCTATTTGAAAAGAAAGATAACATATAAAAACTGTTTTTCTAAAAGACATGAAATGCAATTCATGCACATTTGCATTGACAGATTATAAATAATGAGCAACTTTCCTAATGCAATTTTTTGCTTGACAGCCTATTTTGTTCTATAGCATAGATGAGAAAGCAAATTATAGTAATCAAGGCATGCACTCTTTCTTTAATTACTTTTGTCCATTCATAATTTGATGTTATTCTATGTATAGGGTATCTACTCAGTGTGAACCGCAAGGAACTTTCCTTTCCATAGCTCAGAGGAAACACTCAAGGAGATAAAATACCAGATTAGATGCAGACTGGGTGAAGCATGAGAGGACAACCACAGCATAGGTAGGAGTCCAAAGGTATTGATGCTTGCCCAAAGGAGCTCAAAAGCTGTGCATCCAATCTTGAATACTTGTACCACAGGTAACAGAATCAATCAGTGTTACTTGGGTAGCCTTTCCACAAAAAGAGCAGAAAAAATACCTCTTCTCCAACCATTCCCTTTTCCCCAGAATATTGGCTGACAAAAACATTTAGTTTAGACAAAATCAATTTGTATTTCAGAGTTGTTTAACAGTCTTGCTGATTACAGTTCTTAGTATATTAAATATTTTTATTAAAATATTAAAAATATTTAAAATATTAATAATTTATTGTTAATTTATTAATTATTATTTTTTATATTTTAATATTTTATTTTATGTCTTAAAAAAGCATATGGCCCTTCTGCCACTCCTTGACTACTGCTATGGGATGAAGCTGCTCTCCCATCTGCCACACAAGTGACTTCTACTTTGGCTCCAAATATTTCATATTCAAAGCCTGACATTGTCTTGGAATTTGTCCAGTTAGTTGCTGTATTAAGCATAAATTACCTAGACAAGAGAAAGTTTTCTCTTAAGTTTTCCCTTCTTGATTCTCTCTTCCTAAAGCATACTCTGTGAGGCCCAAGACTTAATGATGGGGATCAGATCATGAAGTTGTATTTGATTATTTTAAATGAACCAGCTCAGTGATTTTGGAGATAAATTTTCTTGGAGCATCAACATATTTTCTGATAATTTTAGGCTAAATTCTAAAAAGCTTTCTCTATGAAAGCAATTGCCACATATATTTGCTTTGGGTTCCATTTGATTGCACTTAATCCTAGATTCACTGAATTATAAAGTAAAATTCACTTTTGTTTAGAGTGAGTTGATTTAGCGATCATCAAACTTCAGTCCATTCCTGCTTTTAAAAACTACAATTTATGCTCTATTGCCAGTCTGAGATCCAGTCATAGTCAGAATTCCACTTAGAGAGTCAATTACTTAGACTTCTGCTGTTTCAAAAAGCAGACTTATTTACACAAATAGGCTTAATGGAACTACGTGTGGGCTACATGCCCACACATGTGTACATTTTCCATGGAAGTGCTCAGCCTGAGTAGACCCTGCATACCAGGACGCTGCTGGGAGGTACCAGGCTTGCTCACGTGTGCTGCCCAACTGCACTGCGCTGCCTGCACGCACAGGAAGCCTTGCTTGTGCAGCGTGAGGGATCATGTGGGTGTCCAGGAAACCCCAGGCAAAAATGTGGCAATCCAGTTCTCCAAACTGGGTTTGAGGCCATCCAATTCATTGGCATTGTGACCTAAAGTAATGCTGAGACAGCATCTTTGTTTTCACTTTGATGATATCTTCTACGCCTACTATTCCAAAAGTACCCCTGCTGTAGCAGAGACACTCTGTTCATGAAGAGCTGAGTACAGAAAAAGGACCAAAGCAGTACCCAAAACTCACGTGGTATTTCACAGTCTAAGCAAATTGCGTAAATTCAGCATCTACTCCTTGAAGGTAGTAATTACCACATTTTAAAAATGACAAAATACAAACCCAGAGCTATCAGGGAACACTGCATTTTTGCTGTAAAGTCTCAGATTTTAAAGTTCACACAATTGGGACCCTGAACTGAATTAACGAAAAAAATTCTGATCACATCAATAAATACCATATCAAAAATAAGTGATGGGATCTAAACTAAATTAACACTTTGAATTTTTTCCCATGCTGAGGCTTAGAATTTTGAATTAAGGAAGAAACATGACTGTCAAATTTAAATAAAAACACATATTTCACCTTTTCCCATATTGCAGGATGGTCAGATCTATTAATTTTATGTTGATGTTACTTAGCTGGCTTTAACACAGTTATGCAAAAGATGGGTTTTTATTGTGTTCCAAGAGCCAAGGCAATGTAAAACTCATTCTGCGTGACAAACTATTGCTGATCCTCTTAACATTTTTGAAGCTTCAGAGGGGCTGACTCAGAGTGGACTCACAGTGAAATCACCAACAGCAGGCAAACTTTCCCTCCTTCCCCCTCTTAGAGCTGTCTGGCTTTGGGGCCTGACAGGACACAATTTTTCCTTTCTTCCTTCATCCACATGATTTTCTACAGCTGTTTAATAGCATTGAGGAAGGCAAACAGTATGAAATAGGTCTGAATTGTCATAGTCATCTAATCTCACCCAGAGGTTTGTGTGACACAAACCAAAGCCATGGAATGCTCCTTTGGTGCTGAGCTTTATGAGCATGGAAAACATAAACTTCCACATAGGCCATTTCTCCCCGTCTTTGCTGGGATTTCTGGTGCCCTCTCTCAAGCAGCTGCATGCAAACTTTTCTCTGCTATTCTCATTCACATATCTAAACCAGATTCAATTAATACTTGTCAGCCAAAATCACTAACTTTGATTCCCCAGACAATTTGCTAGCTGGTGGGGTAGAACCGCCTCACACAGACTAAAGAGCATTGTCCTCTCAGAGAAGTGTGAGTTACACCCTGATAATTAATAGGAGAAGCTTGTTAGAAACTGTCACTGTAAGAAACCAGGTGCAATTTCAATTTCCACCCTGATTCTGCAACCCTTATGTATAATGAGTAACACTGACTCACACTAACTCTTCCCACTGGAATTGATTTTCC
Source organism: Acrocephalus scirpaceus scirpaceus (assembly GCA_910950805.1). NCBI lineage: Eukaryota > Metazoa > Chordata > Aves > Passeriformes > Sylviidae > Acrocephalus > Acrocephalus scirpaceus. Next base: position 44,173,410 of record OU383780.1, read on the forward strand.
ATGAAGATTTTTGGTATACTGTATGGATGTCTCATGCACTACTCCCTGCCTTTCATTGTTTTTGAGATACCACCTGGGGGTTTCATTCTGAAGATGGACGCTGTCTTGTATTTGAGGGGAAAGAAAAAAAAAAGAGCAAAGCAGTTCTTTCAGCAACTGCAGAGATACATCAAAGCAAAGCGAGAGGAAGAAGTGCGAGCGCCCTGCCCATTTGAACGAGAGCACATGTAAGACGTGTACGTGTTAACAGACTTCTCGGTAAAACCGCACGCCGAGCTGCATGGCAACCAGGAAATGTTAGGGGGATGTTTTCGTGGGGATTTTCCTTTTCAGTTTGCGGTTCAAGATGATTGATAGGGCACCAGGATGTGCTGAACTGGGGCTGACAACAGGGACAGAACTGGAGGTTTGACAGCGTATATAGTTTGCATTCTCTTTGTTTTAATAGAATATAGGATTTACATTTACTGTTAGAACTTGGCTCTAAATTTGTTGAACTGATTTCTAGCTCTAGGCAGATACACATGGGTAGATGTTTCCTAATAATCCCAGATTACTGAATCTTGTACTGACACTCCTAAACAGGAGCAACCACCAGTTTAGCAGTGACACTTACATTTTGTATATTATCACCTGCTTTAAATGCAAGCTATTGCATTGCAAATGAAGTAGCAAAAAGTAACATACTGGAAACAGATTAAAATACATTTAAAAGAAAATCCTAGTAATTACAATTTCTCTTCAGGCAAATCTATGAATTGGGCCGTATGAGTCCTAAAATCTGAGGAGGTCTGCACAATCCAGATCTTGTCTCTCAGTTCAGACCTATCTCCAGTTGTGCCTGGTTTTTCAATTGTTTCTCATGAAAATTACTTCATGGCTAAATAAGAATGCATATTTTATTTCTGACTTGAGGAAATGGCCTCTGAATACAAAATTTCATATGGGATGGATTCATGAAACATTTCAGGATCCAAAAATTTTGTCAATGTATATATTAAGTTAGTCTGATTACTGCCATTTTGACATCTGTGAGAACTTAAATGTACAAAAAGTGTCATTCAGTGATTACCTAATACACTATAACACACATGGGCCTGGAAGGCATTATTTGCTGTGTATTCCACCTTTTTTTTGGAGTCTATTAGTAAAAAACTTCACTCAAGCAACTCGCAGCCCAAGCAACTGTAACAGGATGCAGAGGCTTTTACCTTTATGTCAGAAGTTGGACTAAAGCCCAAGTCAGTGATGAAAACCACTGGATAGCTGTTTGCTAGGTTATGTAAAATGATTCATTAATCCCAGCCACAGTCACTAATAGACACGTGTCGACATCATTAAAACACACCTATACTTGAATCCCTTGGGGCTTGATGAGGAAAGGAAAACTGTGCTGGGAAAATAGGACACAAAACTGGGATGACTACACACTGATCAAAATTCAGAAATCAAATTTGCAAGGTCCACGTGAATGGAGCAAGCAGTCCTTTACCATCCCAACATAAAAGCACCAAGGATCAAGCCACATGTATCATCATTAAGTGTGGCTGGTTTTGTGTTCCTCCAGTTATGATATTCTTGCTCTGCTGACCACCATTCTCTAAAGAAATTAGAGAAACAAATCTAGAAATAGACTACCTGCACCAAAAGCAAGGCTTTTCCAAATAGTGACAGTGAAAATAAGTCTTCACAGATTCTTGGGAGTTTTCTGATGAAATACTTTACTTGGAGTATTGCCAAGCTGTGAAACCTACAATGGTGTATAGGAAATACATTTCCAGATTTAGTGGCAATAAACTGTATTTTTGGTTTTCAAAGTATCCCTTGTGGATACTTAAAGAAAGCAAAAATAAGGGGTTTGTTTTTCAGTTTGAAACTACCCTTAGTTCTGAAATTAAAATAGTTCATTTGCATAAAATAAAATAAAATAAAATAAAATAAAATAAAATAAAATAAAATAAAATAAAATCACTTAAGAAAGTTAGGTTTAAATGTTTACATGGCTGCAATACATGTAGGTGGTTTAAGGAACCCAGACAAAAGTTTCCTCAAGGATTTTTTAAAATGTCATATTTTCATTTCAGTTTGGCATAGAAATGTGTTCTAAGCCTTGAAAATTTTAATGGGAGAGAAAAACCCTAAAGTAATTATATCCCTAATAGATAGTTGATATTCAGGGAGGGTAAAATTCTCTGCACACCTGCTTTTTAAAGACAGCAATGTCCAGGAAAACACTTTAAAAGGGATTTACCTGCATGTTTGCAAGGAGTTACTGCTATAAATAGAGACAAACGTATTCTTAATAGTTGGGTGTGGTGACAAGAAAATGAAGATGACTCTCCATAGATCCAAAGGTATAAAGTCAGAACTTTCTTTGAAGTTGTGCCTAAGCTGTTCCTACTACCCAGTTATATTTGGGTACCTAGTAATTCAGTCTGAAAAAAGCAAATAAGAGTGTAGTTTTCTCACTTTCCTGTGTGCTGCTCACTGCATGAGAAGTCATGAGACAGCCATGCTAACCATGATGTGTATCACTGCAGCAAAAAAGAAACGTGTGGGATACAGTGCTGTAGGAGGTTCTCCTTTCTCCAACAGAAATTAGCCAGTATTCCTTGCATTTCTTACTTCCAGAAGTGCACACTGGAAATGGGATGTGGGACAAAGCTCAAGCTGCTGACTTTCTTCTAAATTGTTGCTCCTAATGAATCTGCCCACGGATCATCAAAGCCACTGTCTCTTTATCTGTTTACTGACGGACAAAAATCTCTTAACTGACAGCCCTCCTGGCTACTGCTTTAAAACAATGGGTGTGAGGGTAGTGCTATTAATAAATCAAGCATTCACAGAGTCACTCAAAATGCAAGTAAGTACAAGAAATATGCATTAGTCCTCAGCAGTTGCTGTAGGAAAAAAAGAATCTGCTAATGCATCTTCCAGTTGTACTTTATCTGTGTGGCAACTGTTGCTCTGGTAAACATCCTGAGTGAGCCTATACTGTGTCATCACTTATGATAAACCTCCTTGCTGCTGACATTAATATTAGTCTTTTTGTAACACTCTCACCCAATAGGGAGCTGAAAGTTTTCAGACTCCAGTAGAATGTGGTACAGCTGCATAGCACCTCAGGGGAAAAATTGCAGGCAGTGATATCATAGTCTGCAATTAGTTATCTGATATGCCCCCCTCGAAATGATGAAAACATAATCATCATTGCCGATACAAGGAGAGTTCCAGGCTCTACAGTGAGTAGTCTAACCCCAAAGGCTGAGTAACAAGGGCTGGGAGACAATCAGTTGGGATCAGTTCCATGCAATCCAGGTGAAGAAACTCATGAAACAAAGCTGAAGAATAGTAGCTGGAGTCTGATTTTCACTGTTTGACTGATTCAGTTATCTGGGATAAAAGCGTTTGACACACAGAGTGGCTCAGCAGACAGATCCTCCGCCTGAAGCCCAAAGGGCCTTATTCCTATTTGCTGCTCTGTCACTTTTCCAATCAAAGAAAGGAACCTTGGGAATCTTTTCAAAAGCTCTGCCAATTAAAACAAAGATAACATTACTCTGGCAGACATACTGAAAAAAGGCAGGCTGCTCAGAATATGCCTCACAATGTAGGACATTGTGATCAGTAGAAGTCAAAGGAAAAGTTCTTATGCAAGCTTCTGATGATAGAATATTGTCACATCCACTACCCCTTTTGTTTTTCCCCTAATACAAGAATGACAGGGATCCCATAGCCTGTAACCAGATTGCCTAGGCCAGCAGGCAACTTCTCCTGGAATTTTTGGTGGCAAAATATTTCAGTTTTCTGGACTCTTTGTGGCTCTATCCACCCATATACTATGGTTTCAAGAATCTCACGATTCATACTGAAAATGCTGACTAGCAAGTAATCTTATCTTTCCTAAGATGTATGCAGGTTATTCATACACTAAGCTATATGAGCAGTTAATTTTCTTTAATAATTCTTACAGTCTTAGTTATGAATCTTTTAGAACTGGTTTAATGAAAAGGCACATTTAATAACTAGAGTTTGCAATAAACTTTAGTATGTACACAATGCTGTTGCTATCACAAATATGGTGGGAATAGAGATTTTTTTCTATTTAAAAAAAAGTTTATTTAAATTTAACAATTCATAAAAGGCATTGAAGATTCTATTGCTTGAGGGAAAAATGGGAAAGAAGCACTGGCTCTGTGGCCTTGATATTCTGTGATTTCAAATACTACATTAAATCCTACATATGTTTAGGCAGTGGAGATACATAAAGGCAATGCACTATTGCTTGCATGTAATCATCCTCAAATAGTGAAGCATCATTGTTTCCCAAAAGTGCTGGAATCATTGTGAAGCCAGTGATTTTGCTGTGATGCTCATTCATTCCAGTCATTTGCTTTAATAGCTGGATTTTACAAAAAGATCCAGAGCTAAATCCACGTTTGAATGGTGAATGGCAGCAGCAGTGGCAGACTCAGTTCAGGTACAGTGAGTTCTAGACATTGGATTAATTTTGAGCAAGAACCAATTCAAACATCAGTTACAAAATTTGAGACTGTTGCTAATTAATAAAGCACCACAATATTTTTTACCCCACCAAGGATATTAATTACTTGAAGCAAAATTCATCAAGTGATTTATCAAGAGCACTAGACAAAGCATCTATCCAGGACATAAGAGTACAGGCTGGGAGAAAAATTCATTGAAAGCAGCCCTGACGAGAAAGATTTGGAATTTGTCATGGATGAAAAGCTGGACATGAGCCACCTGTGTGTGCTCCCAGCCCAGAAAACAAACAGCATCCTGAGTGGCATCCAAGGGAATGTGGCCAGCAAAGGAAAGAAGTAATTCTTTCCCTCTCCTCTGCCCTTGTAAGACCCCACCTGGAGTGCTGCATCCAGCTCTGGGGTCCGCAACACAAGGACATGGACCTGTTGGAGCAAGTCCAGATGAGGGCCATGAAAATGACTGGAGGGCTGGAACACATCTCCTACAGAGAGAGGTTGAGCGGGCTGGGATGCTTCAACCCAGAGAAGAGAAGGCACAGAGGAGGCCTCACTGCAGTCTTAAAAAAAACCCTGAAGGGTTTTTTTTTTTTAAGAGGGAGAGTTTTTTACACAGGCAGATGGTGATAGGACTAGGGGAACAGTTTTAAACTAAAAGAGAAAAGATTTAGATTTGATGTTAGGAACAAGTTCCTTACTGTGAGGATGGGAGGCACAGGAACAGGTTGCCCAGAGAAGCTCCACCCCTGGGAACATTCAAGACCAGATTAGATGGAGCCTGAACAACCTCATTTAGAGGGTGGCATCTCTGTCCATGGCAGGGAGTTGGAACGAGGTAGTCTTTAAAGTCTCTTCCAACCCAAGCCATACTGTGATTCTGTGATGTCTTAGAAACAGCAGAAGTAGCTGATGCAGTGAGAAACCACTTTTCCAGGTGATTTGCTACCAATCATTGTGCATAGATCCTCTTGTCTTCCTTGAACAGCCTAAAAACATCTCTTAGACACACCTTGCTATAACAAACTGCTAATTCACCTCACTCATAAAACTACTTTCTCTGGAAGGGTGGAAGATATTGGACTACTTCCCAAAATAGAAATCAATTCAAGATTCTAAAACCAGTAAGTTAAAAAGCAAAAGATAAGCTTCAATTAGTCATGTTGCCATGACTATCACTGTGGATATATTTGTATCCCATCAGGGGTGGAAAAAAGGTGTCAATACATTGCCTTGCAATTGCTGTGAGTCAACAGTAATGTGATTGTGACTGTGTTGATAAAATGGCATGACCTGAGCACTATGAGTAATAAAGTCAGACAGAAGACTGTTACTGTTGAGAAATTCAGTGTAGATCTACAAAAAAGTGGTTATATGGTTGTTTCAAAAATTAGGAAAACACTTACTCTTACTCATAAGGAGTATTTTCTCACACGTATTACTTGGCTGAAGGAAGGATTGCACAGGCAGACTCAGTGATGGATTGCCAAACAGTAACTGAAGAGAGTTTCCTGTTTTTACGGTAACAATTTTCAGAGAATGCTCTGGTCCTCTGTGCTCTTGTTCACTTCCATCCAGTAGAATAATATTTGTACAAGAACATTTTTCTTACAATTAATCATAATGCTTCTTTCATCTGAAATAGCCCTGTATGTGAAATCATACCTGCTTTCTGAAACTGAAGCAAAAGAGGCACTAATCTTCTTGGTGGGACAAGGGGCTTGGATTTTGGAGAAGTCGTTCTATTCACAGCTGTATTGCTGTCTCCCTGTTCTCCTACCTGTGAGGTGGAGATAAAAAACACTGACTTCCTATGGGCTACAAAAATCACAAATCATTATTTTCTGCTGGGAGCATGTTTGTCAGTTCACTTCTTTTTCACTAATTGGGAATATCCTTTTTGTTAAATACTACTGTAGCGAGACTTCAAATTTTTAGTTCTAGGGTAATTTAAATGCATTCAGCCTGACTCTAGGTCTGCTGAAGGTGTTGATGAATCCACCAGATAAGGTAACTCTCTCTTGACTAAATGTAATATTAATGTGAACTCTGTGCAATACAAGGGAAAAACAAAACCAACAAAACAACAAAATTTCAACAGAGACACCCTCTATTTCCAAAGTGATACATTGAGAAAGCCTAAGATGTCAAATCTGTATCAAGAATTCAAGTTCTTCTACAATAGTCAGAAGAATCCAGCAGATGACAAACAGAAGGAATATATCTCAGACATGTGCTGGTGTTGAAATGTTTGAATGTTTAAGGTACTGTAGGATATATTGAGGAGAGACCACTTGTTTTTGTTATTAATGTCCACCTTGAGCTTTGAAGATGTGGATGTTTATCAAGTAAATGTTATCAATAAATACTTTCATAGGTTATTAATGGAGATAAACCTTGCTAGGCCAAAGACTTTCAATGCTGTGGCTATGCTGTTTTTTAATGGGTTTGTGATAACAGAAGCAATTGAAGCAAATAACATTGTTTATATTTTATTTTGAAGGGTAGCCTGGTCAGGCAGAGAGAGCTTTTTAAATTTTTTCTCCTTTTCTCAGCAACAGAAATTAATTAAAGAGCTTATTTATTTGAAAATGCAAAATTTTGGACAGAAATTCTACTGCTCTTTAAGGGCACTGTGGCAACATCTTACCAGTCTTGCACTGTTCTTTATGCAATATATTGTTTATGCTGCACTTATTTACAATAGGTCTGGTCCCCACTGGAATGAATATAAGTAACAAGAGTTGCTAAGAAATATAAAAGAAGAAGAAAAGCCATCTCCAGCTCCAGAAAGAAACATAAACTACTTGTTATATATACTACTTGAATTAAAATAAACTCCCACCAAAGCACTATCAGAAAGCAAATTCAGATTTGGACATTGGTTTTAACACTCTCCTATTCACAGGATGTGTCTCCTCCTGAAATATTGGACAACTGGGCTTTTTCTAATCCACATGAAGCCACAGAGACAGAAAACACTGTCTAGCGTATGTGCCTAGAGATGCACTGAAAAATCACCTGAAAAACTGTGTTGATCTTACTCTTCCATGATGCTCTAAGATTGCCCCTGCTTCACTGTTTTATAAAAACTGTTAATGCTGTGATCTGTTCAGTGTGAGCACAAACAACATCACTACTGGATAATGTGTGAGACTTGACAGGTCAAGAATATGTTGAGAAAATAAAGCAAAACTACTGTAATCTTTTTCCATTCAAAAAGCAGCCAGGAAATTAAGCCATAAGAATAAAGGGAGAAGAAAAAAAAATAATAGAACTGATCTTGTAGAAATGTCACAAGACACAAAAAAAAATCATCAAAGACACTCTTAGAAGACCTCTGCAATATTTTATACCACAACAGGGAGCAAATGGATGCAGGGTTTTACTGAGGCAAGCCACAAAAGCAGGAAAGAAACTTCTCTCTAGGCAGTCACCATGGGAATGTGCGTCACATGCTCAGAATGTCTGGCAGTTACTACTTTAATACAAGAATTGTCAATGGGATAAGTGCTTCTCTAAAACCTTAGCTGTGCCCACTCAGTGATGAAATGGAACCACCAAGTATCTCTTCTCAGTAGGCTATAAAATGATTTGGTTACATTCTGGAAAAGAGGAGTTTAAAAGTTTAGAGCCCAATACGCATTCTCAAGGAAGACATTTTTATTTTCTGTGCTAGGAGAAATTTTGCTCCTCACAAGAAAACAAGGTTACTCTGACTAGTGCAATGGAAGACTGGTATTCCGTTAATACCAATCTTCCAAAATCACTGGACATTCCAGCCCAACAGCCTTTCCCAGAGCATCATGCTTTAAGTACAAATACCTCCAAAATCTCGATAAGACAGTCCATATTTATCACTAGGAAGTATTGGATCAATTGGATCAAACAGGAGCAAAACTTGACTAAATTTAAGATACTATTCTTCAGCTAATTATTAAATAAATTTTAAAGTTCTTGAACCTAAAGAAGTGTTAACACTGACATTAGGGCAAAAGATGTCAGTTCTCACTTGGGAAACTGCTTCAAACATCCCTAATCATAAAAAGATAAGCATGGAATAAAACTTTTAAAGGAAGCTCTACTTTGCATTTTATGTTGTCTAGCAGGAAACAATTGCTATTGAACTGAAAATAGCTGACAGTCCTCAGTATGTATATAGGTAGCAAACACACAAGTAAACGGGATAAAACTGTCAGAGCAATAAAGTTTTATCTGATTTTTACAGAACTGCTACTGGCAAAATTGATTTAAACAAAATATGTTTTATTTCATTTCCATGTTCTAAGCGTTCCTGCATGTCAAATTTATGCATAAACAACATATAGGAACATTTATAAATATGAAGACTCATTAGCAAAAGAAGCTTTTTTTCCTACATTTACACACTTGTGTAAATGATGGAAAAGAGAAAGGACATGTGAATGAAGGACACCTAATCAAGCAGGAGGAGGAAGAACAAGGAAGTGAGTGAAAGATGAGTTCAGGCCGCACCCTCGGTGTATTCATTATTAATGGATCATGTTTCTTCATAATTGGCAAATACTACTTTCCCTTGGACCTGCCTGGTTAACTTTTCATAATCCTTTGTGAAGAAGCTTTCTCCAGAGCACCAGGATGGAGCTTGGAAGATCTGGCTCTCCTTAGCAGTGACATTGCGTCACTCCCTCCTCTCCTCATTCCGTGATAGGGACACTCCACCTTGTCTCAAAGATGTGAGTAGGCCGACGGCAAAGAGTAGGTAAATCACTCCAACACAACCACCCCTACAACACCGCGGAACTGGTGCTTTTACATGCTGCAGGAGGAGCCCATTCCGGCCTGTTCAGTCTGTGCTGAGTGGGCATGTGGGCTCGGAGCGCTCCCTGCAAACAGCCGCAGCCTCGCTGCCCTGGCACGCATCACCCCATGCCCTGCTGATCCGCCTCCCTGCTGGAAAGCTGTGCTCTCTCTGAGAGGCTGCCAGCTCAGGCTTTCAGACACCACTTCGGGCAGCAGCTTGCTTGCTGCCTGTGCACTCGCTCACACCTGCTCCCAGGGGTCTGGGTGCCCAGGGAACATCCACTGAGCTTCAGTTAACCTCTCACTTCTGTATGGGAAATCTGCAAGAACCTATTCATTACAACCACCCCCTCACACCACACCCTGCTTCTTTACAGACACCTATCCATTAACAAAAATAACAATAAAAAAGCCCCCTAGGGAAATGTACTTCTGAGAACCTGTTTTTCTAACATGCTGTCACTGTGAGACATACATAATTAACAAAAGCTATGCCATGGCAGGGTGGTTGTTTTTACTATTATACATTCTGTCAGAGACAGCATCCTATTTATGAAAGCGGGTATTTAGTAAAACAGACATTAATTGTAAAGTTGAGGATTGCAGGCTAATGCCCTTTTCCTAGGCAGCTGTCAGTACGTACCCTGGAAATCTCTTTATAACCCTCTCAAACTGCTTTTGGAACAGTATCATTAGCAGAAAGAGAGATGGAGGTCTTAACACAGCTGCTGCATGTCTAGGTTGTTTTTTTTTTCTTTTTTTTTTTTAAGACACACCACAGTCTCTTAGAGTTTCCAGCTACTAAGCTACATCAATCATTAATAGAAAAGAGGAAAAAAAAGTGAAGCAAAGTATTTTTCAAACTCCAAAAGTAAGTAGAATTCAGGTCTTGTCTGTGATTTTTACTTTGAATTAGCATATTCTGCTTGTGCTTTCATGTTTTTAATGGCTAAAACTGTAGATTATTCTTCAACTCGGGTTTTTTTTTTGGATTTTTTTTTGGGGGGGGGTGGTTTAATGTTTTACAATAGGAGAATTGAAGGTCATTGTACCAAAATAAGACTGCTGCATTACATAAAATTGTCAGTGTTGTCATGCAGAGGAATTGGAAAGTCCCAAAGCCATTGCTTACAAAAGAAATTTCAATTATGTTCCTAATTGAAAGCACAGACTCAAAAAATGACTGCAGGTTTCGTTAGGCAGGAAACAGTCATGGAGGTTTGAACTTTAAATTGCAATTAGCTCAACTTTCAGTCTGACTGGAAAGATTGTCCAAGGAAAATCCCTCTTTTTCTCAGTTGCCACTTCACATTACTGCCTGCAAATTCATTCATATGATGAGCTGCTCTGCCGTCCCTTGGGCGGGGGCAGCTCCGGCAGCTGCGGCGAGGGGGGAAATCACAGCCAGCTGCTACTGATATTACTGCTCAGGCACTGCGGGGAGGAAACTGATAAACACACAGCACTGACACAATCTTCTCTGCCACTACTATTAGCAGCACCCATAATGGCCACTGATAATTACAGTGTCTGATAGCTTTGAAATTATTATTACCTCTCTGGGAAGGAGAGATGACTGTCTGTTAAGAGATGATGGACTCCTGGAAAATGGCCAGCAACTACACCAAGCTAGCTTCTCGCCTACAGTCGTGGATAACACACAGAGAACGGTCTAAACCACCAGGTTTGTCACAGAGAAACCCTGGCAGGTAAAGCCAAAACACTGTTGATGTGTTCTACTTTCTAGCAAGTTGGAAGTTTGCATTTCTCTGTTTTAAGAATTCACTTCAATGCTGACAAATTATTCAGTGTGCTCCCAGATGCCGGCTGATTCTAAAATATGATGTGTTATGAACACCATTAATTGTTCCAGGGCAAAGTTGCATTGTTTTCAAAGCAGGCAAGATTACTGTGATGGGTCATGTTTGTTTCACAATTATGCTCTCTGTGAAGTTATATTTCATGGATAACTATGTACATTTAGCCTTGGTCCTGAAAAAACCAATTTTAGAGGCGAGTTTTGCAGAACTCCTTCCCTTACTCTCTCATATAGCATTCTCTTGAAAATAAAAGATCAAACAGTGATATATGAAGGGGAGAATTATCATCTTCCACACTGACTGTATTTTCAAACACTTATCTCTTATTCTGGAACAAAAATATGATGCAAGAAGACCAAAAAACAGACAGAGAAGCCTTTTTACAGCATTTGGAATGTCAAAAAACTTTTAAATTGTTTGACTGATTTACCCTCTCCTTATAAAGGAACTCTACATTGCTTTTTCTCTGCTTGTCTACATGTGTTACTACCAGTCAACTACATTCAGAACTAATATTATCAAATATTATCACATCTTTTCATCAAGTATTTTAGGAGTAATGAGTTCATGGTTCTCTCTGGTGTTTATCTGTCTATCAGCATGTCACGATATCTCCGACTACTGGCACATTCTTGATACAGTCAAACCTCATTCATGTTTGGGTGATAGACAAATGACTGCAATATTCACACTATTTTCAGTTCAGCCTATAAAAGCCATTGGAGCTCTTCTGGAAAGAAAGATACACCACATATGGATGACCATTTTGTTTAACCTTGACTAGAGCTGCCAGTGGTTTTAAAAGCATTTACTTTAAAAAGTTCTTCCTCAATTGTATGATGCTATCTGTCCTCATTAAGCCTTTCTCCAACTTCCTATTTTCAAGGTAATGGCTCTTCATTGTGGTGAACACCAGTACCTAAAGAATCTTCAAACATTTCTCCAAAGACTGCAAAACAATCCCCTGCCATGGTTTGTTGGCTCTGTGTATGCGACTGTTTCTAGTGCAGCTCCATAACCCTTCCACTAAACAACGATGGAAAGTTCAAGTGAACTCTTAATAAAGTCTAGTTACTTTGTAGCTTTGGGAAACTGCCAAGATACACACTCTAAGGACTGGGTGAAAATAAACTAGCACAAAGAGCTTCTTAAACCGCTTTATTTGCAAATTTACATGATAGATGTGTAAACCGAGGGGCAGGCAGGTCTCTTCCTCTATGACCGACCAGCAGCTGCAGGAGCCCTGTCTCAGAGCCTTACCTTGTAATGGGGCTCTGGCAGCCTCTCCTGTGCTAACAGCCAAGCTCCTTCCTCCCACGGGCAGACTCATTCTCACTCTTTCCATTTCATCTTTACCACTACTACTTCTGTTCCAGTTTCATCCAGTTTGGGGGTCAAAATTCTAGGATTCGCTTCATGTTAATCAAGGAAAACTTTGAGAAGAATATTTCTGTAAATACATAATGCTTGCAGGAGAAAAATCTCCTCCGAAAACATTCATTAACCGAGATGTCAGCATCTATATCCTCTGGGATCCAGACTCTAGACAAGTCATGTCAACACCATGAGTAAGAAACATATCAGTGACAGTATAGTCACAACACCACAGAAATCAGGATGAGTAAGTTTTTCAGCTTTCTCTGTATCTCATTTTTCCTTCTGAAATCACATTAAGAATAATTCCAGGTCCTCTTTAATTCCATAAAGTTCTGTACTAAAAGAATCAAAATTCCAGTTTAGGAGTTTCCCAACAGCAATAGCCATTAGTCTGTGATACACAGCAAAATCACTGGCTAAAAAAAGAAAACACCACCATCAACCGCTGTTTTGAAATCATTAATGACTACAAAGTCATGCTGGAATGTACTGTATACCAACTAAAATATACTGTAGCTGTAGTCTAATACCTTACCAAGCCAGTAAAGAAACTTCCCTGGAGGGCATATGTGAAGTTTGACACACTTTTTATAACTATGCTGAAGCCTCTATTATGGGGCTTTCTGTCTCGCTGTAAAAACACATTACTCCCAGAGTCAGTGTAGACCCTGCTCTCTAGGACTCTCCAGGCAGCTCATAGAAGTAAAAAGCAGTCGAGCAGTTATAATGTTTATACAGTACACAGACCTGGACCAAGCCAAGGATTTACACACATCTTAGACCTACCTTATTTGCCTATAGTAGCCCTGTCCTTTCTCTTAAGGCTTTGTCTATATACCTGATCTTAGCAAGAGCCTTTTGGTACAATGGACACAAGATTTTAGAAAGAAAAGCAGTGAGGCTGCTTCAGCTATCACAGATGCACTGGGAACTTGTTCCCTCTGACACACCCATTCACAGCCTGGCAGTGCTGCAACCATTACAGAAGTATCCCCTGCTGCTCAAGCAAATGACACATATTTACTATACACACACACACACAGCCTTCAGGTGACAATGGTCATAGAAAAATGCATTTTGCTAGACTCCTTGAACCGATGAGTACAAAAACAATATAGAAGTACAACTGTTATCCCTAACCACAAAATGCCTCAAGGCAGTTGCAGTCACAGTAAGAGTCTGCTAAAAGTGTGTTCATTCCCCTAAAACATAGTTGAGCTTGCACCATGTGAAATTTCGAAAGCTTTTTGTCACTTTGGACTTTTTTTTTTCTCTGTATTAACCTTAGATTTTTAAATACAAATATTTGAAGCAAATAACCAAGCTGCAGGAAGGTAAGTGATAAACAACTGAATTTTGTCACTTCTAACCCCCTTTGTTTCAAAAGCTCATCAGTCAGTCCCAAAAGACCTTAGAAAGTCAGGAGCAAGCATGATTGGCATAAAAGCTCTCCAAATTTCAGCAGAGATCGCTGCAGTTTTTCTCCTGTTCAGCAAGGCTGTGCCCAAATGCAGCTGTTTCAGCTGTTGGTTCAGCTCATGTAAACTACAGAATGCAACAATAAGCGGGGGGGGGGGGGGGGGGGGGGCTCACCCCCTTCCCTCCACCCCGCTTTTCACTGCAGTCCGAAGCAGAGCTGGGAGAGCAAACTCTGTTTGTAACAGCAGTCACATTGTCGAACTGAGCTTTACCAGAGCCGTTCTGAATTCCCCCGTGTAGTTCTGTTCTTAGTTCAAACTTCATTCTTTAATGTTCGGACATTTAGTTTTTATAGATCTGGAATTGCCCTTTACAAGCAGTACACAGCTTTCTGTGATTGCACAGACCAGCACAACTGAGATTACACTTCTAAAACGTATCTGATAACACTTGAAATAATAGAAGTATATAGATGCAGGGAAGCAGTTAACTATCTAGCAGAAGCTCACTTGCTTTCTGAAGCATTAACTCAACAATCATAAATGTTTTCATTCATAAAAATCTTACCTGTTTCTGTTAGACAGAGCTTCAGCAAACATAATCCAAAAGTTGCCCATAAGGAGAACTTGGCCATTGTTTTCTTGGAACGGTTTTGCAAAATCCAAAGATCCTGGCAAGCTTCAGAAAGAAGAAAAGCCCCAGCGCTTGTTAAGCCTGCAGTCAATGAGTCTGAAGTTTGCTGCACTTTTTATTCTGATTCAAAGGAACTGAAGTAATGACATAACTGGGAGGGGGAAGCTCCATCAAAAGTCACACCCATATTGCAACAAAAGTTACCCAGCAGCAGAAGAAGGGGGAGTGGAAGGAGAGCTAGTACTGACTAAGCAGGCACACTTGAGTTTTAAAGAGCCACTAAACCTTCTCTTCTTACACAAGTATAGTCAAAAGTTATACTTAGTGTGCTTGTAGGAAAATTTGTGTAATCTCTCCTGAGTTATCTCAGAAATGCAGTGTTTGTTATAAGCTTTTCCTCCTGCATTTTAAAATCTCTTCATTGTTGCAAACCAAGTGAACATAAAAGCACGAGAGTTTCTGAACCCTGGTAAAGAATCTCTAACAGCCTGGATATTTCCCAAAAAATATTTTGCTTATTTTTTTCTATCTCACCATTTTCTCTTTTTGCCATTCAAATAAGAGAAAGTAAAATGCCTGCTCTGCAGTGAAGCTTTCTGCAATGTTTTTGTTCACTGTTGGAGGATAACATCACGCAGAAGGTAAGTCAAGGCAGCTCAATTTCCCACAGCCCATTCTACCCTTGATGTCCCTGCACAGGCTGCTCCAACAAGAATAATGACTGAACAAGAGTAATGAATGATGCCAGTGCCAGAAGTGAGTGATACTGAGGACTAAGGCTGGTATTTTTTTTTATTGATGGCATAAGATACAGAAGGAATTTTTCTTCCTATTCCCAATTCAGAAAGCAGAGAAACAGGATGAAAAGGTATGAGATCTTTGAGGTTCAGACAAGGTCTCAGTTCCTGAGGGTCATAACGTTCATTGCAGTGTGTGGTTTTGTTTGGCTCTTCATGAAACCCTTGGTGAAAACCTCAAGGCCTCTGTAGATAAGCAAAAGGCTTGTCTCTTGCATGCCTTGGAGATTTCCCTGGCATCTCCATGCACTGGCTTCTCTTTAGAGCTGGAGAATTGTACCAGTGGTTCCTGTGCTGTGGGATGAGGGGCTGGTCAGGCGTCACCAAAGCCAGCACTTCTCACCTTCAGCAATCAGCATGTGGCGATGACTGACAGCCAGAAATGCCCTGATTTCAGTTTCCCTGGCCAAATCTGGAATAAGCAGTCCTATATCAGATTACCATTTTGTCAATCTTCCCACTTGAAAGAATTTTCTCATTAATTTAATCTCCATTAATACAAACAATGGAAAAATACAGACAGGTATCTCCAGCCACAGGTACAACAAGGTCACATAAAGAGGTTGTCAGGACTTTGCTTTTTTTATCTTTTGACTTAGAGATGGCCGGCTATCCTTTCCTCAACCAGCCAAATTTTTAGCAACAGGTTCCAACAGGCTTTTTCTACAGGTCTAGAATATCTGATGGAACAAAGTTAAACTGAAAAATCTATCCCTTAAACACAGGGAATCTTTTTATTACGAAGCTAGCAACCTTGAAATTATGGATAAAACACATTTTCTTTAGTGGATATGCTACTTTTTTTTAAGAAATGGCTTTCAAAGCAATTAAAAAGCAATCTCCTATATACCTTATTGTCTAAAATGGAAAGAGAAATAGTTCTGTAAAATCCTGTATATTTATATCTATAATATTTTTGGCATCAAAATCCACAAATAAAGTTTAGTGGGATTTCGAAATGCTGGCACACAGTTAATGAATGTTTTAAGTCTACTAAGTATATCTTTTTCTTCAGTTGCTAAATTATTTTTAAAATTCACGTCCTATGGATGAAACAGAATAATTTAATATTTAACGAAAATTCAGGAAATTTTGCATCTTATTTTTGATGAACATAAATTGCCTCTCCATTAATATCCTGTATTCATAATGAAACAGATTTTTTAGAAAAAAAAAAAGTTTTCTTTTGTACAGGTAAAGGGAGAATAACATCCATTTTAGGGAGAGAGGCAGGGTCTTATTTAACCAGAAGTGGAAATTCTTAGTCTCTTCATGATCTGAAGTTTCTAATTCTAGCCCTTCTGACACCTGATTATGAACAGGTTGTTTTCTAGATACCAAAATATTGCTTCTTATTCATCTCAGTCTTTTCAATATTTCTGCATGTGTTCAGCCAGGGTGGGTGGTATTCTGCTTTGGAAAAACTTTCTCTTGCTTGTTGCCATGAAAAATTGGGCTAAGATGAAACACATTTAGGCCACGTGCATGGAGCTGCTAGTACCTAATGCAAAAGGAAAAGACAGATCTACACAAGGAAAATAATTGATAACATTACATCATTTCACGTGATAAATCAGAAAAATAGTTAGTGAGCTGTTTGTGTGTGACATGTGAGCTTGGCCATTCCTTGTGCTATCTGCCTGCTTACATGTCTAGGACACAAATGTTCATTCCAACAAAAAAGTGACACAAAAATATTTCCTTCTTTCCCACACAAACACAGTCGGTCTCAGGTAGGCAGCAGTGCAAATTTAGCCTGGCTGCAGGGCATAATGCTGCTCAGAAAATTTAGTCAGAGCAGATGTACGACTCTAGAAAAACTGTTGAGTTTGGGGGTTTGGTTTTTGGGTTTGTTTTGAGGATTTCCTTGTGAGAAATACATAACTTCTCCTTTAGTTTGGGAAAACCTTATTACATAGGAACAGATAAATCCTGAAGCAAATCTTCAGCTGAAGAAATGCAGCAGAGTATTCCTTTTGAGCCCGTCAGTACAGTTAAATATCTGAGATTTAGAATTTCCTCACTTCCTTGTCAACAAGAAGCTAAACTACTGGCACCAAAAATTTGTAAAATGATTAATGAATTAAGTTTTCAAAAGAGAATGAAACAATAAGACTGAAAAGGATGACCCAGCATTTAAAACAGTGTTTTTCTGTGATGCCTTTGATACAAAAAATACTGAATCTGTGATGGTAAAATATATTACAGGAACCCCAAAATAACTCATTTGTGATTTTATCACATATGTGAACTGTAGCCAGCACTAATTAATTTTGATAAAATCCTAGTAGGGGGTACATATGTTGGAGCCCTAGAAAAGGAACATGCATGGCTTGCAGTGATATAAAAAGTAGGGGTTTTTGCAGGAATTCACATAGAGGATAAAATTCTGGCCTAGCTTGATTGAAAGATCAAAATTCCATTAACTCAGTGGTGCAGCCTTTCCCTAGAATGAATATTTAGATTTTATTTTGTGGACAGACAAATGGATGTACCTGAATGAACCTGTACTTGTGATGGAAAAAATGGTATCAATGGAGATTGATTTCACTAATGAATGGGAGAAATTGAGAGAAAGGTAGAATGGAATTTTGTTTCTGTGAAAATAGCTGACATTTGTCTTCTGAAACCCTGAAATTTCTAAAAAATATACAGCTCCTAATGTAAATTTTTTTCTATTATCAGCAGAAATATTCTTTTTTTCTAATTAAAACAATCATTTTCTGAGCATAATTTAGTGAGTATTTCAAGCTTGTTGTGGGGAGTTGAACAGCAACTGGTCTTAGGGAATACAAAAAACATTAATGTCATTAGGTAGTTCTGGTCATGGCTGTGTATATTTTGCGTAGACTATGAGTGATCTGTGAGACTGGCTGAAAATCAGATTTGGGGATGCAGGGAGGATTTCATACCCACTTATCTGTAATATCAATAAAATATGCTATTTTTAATAAGATTTCCTCCATGTCCCTAGACTGCAATCTAGTTTCCTGCATTTCAGACTGGATGCAATTTCAGAGTAGATTTAATTTTCATTATCAATCCTGAAAACAGTTTTTGTAATGGCAACGGTTGTAAATGCTCCAGTGTGGCAAATCTTGAACTGCTCACTTTTCTTGGACTCTGAGAGCTGATGGGAAGGCATAAGAAGAGCCTGTGCTGGTTTAAGCAAGAAAAGCTGCTCCTTTGGCTGGAGGGCAAAGCACTCCCTTGGGAAGTTGAGCGCCCGGTTCTACTCCCATCAAGCTTTTGTTCCTAGATGTAATTTACAGCCTGTGTCCTGCAGAGAGTTAGGAAGATGAACAATGGCTCCTAGTTGTTTACTCCTGAAAAAGGCAGCAACCCAGATTGGCACCTACTGTGTGGATTCATCAGCCTGTTTTACTGGTTTGCCCCAGATCCCTAAACAACTCACTAATCCAATACAGGCAGAAACCTTCGCAGCTGGCATGGCTCAAGCTGGCTTTAAGGAATTCTGTCAGACCATGCGGCCCCATCATTTTTCTTGTTCCCAGCACCACCACAGTACACGTAGTCCCTGGCTGACCCTCGTGTGTCAGCAGTGCACAGGCAGCAAATCACAGTCCCAGTCCCCAGGGACAGCCCTAACACCACTATTCAGAGCTGGAAACCTGCCCCCAGCAGGGCCACCAGCTGTCCCAGCCCACCACAGAGAGACAGAATGCATTAGTGACCCACCGAGTCACCAGCAGCTGTGTAGCTGGGGGTGGGGGAATACAGAGGAAACCGAGGGGAGAAGGGCACATCGATATTCTCTGTAGGTGATTTCTGTCTGTCTCTGCCCCTACTTCCCCTGGCTGGCCTTCTCAGCACACACCATGCAAGAACTCTCCGGAACTGATACATCTGAGCAAAGGAGATGAAAGTGGGAATACAGAACGGTGAACATGAGCTGCCCTCTTTGTGCTCAGCATTCCCTATTCCCACTTTCATTTCTTTTGTTTGCAGTTATACAGGAGGTGAATCAAGCTTATACTAAGCCGTTTCCTGTCTGTACTCTTTCCTCCCCTGTTGTCTTTCCATTTTCCTCTACTTGATTTTGCTTCATGTCTTCTACTTTGACTTCCCTCTGTCATCTCCTCTAATTTCTCCTTCTTCTTAGGCCCCATTCTTTCTCATTCACTCTCTCTTCCATACAGCATATTGGAATTATTAAATCAAACATTTAAAGCCCCAGAAGAGCAGGTGAGCTTTACAAAAGGCAAATGTTCAGGAAACTCAGGAAACACTTCATATTTGCATAACCAAACTGTTACATATAGATAAATGCTTAGGGGCCCTTGTGTCTAATTCAGACCTGACCATTCAAAGAGCCATTCAAAGTCAAGGGAGGTTTTCCATTGATTTTGAGAAATTTCGAATCAAGGCAGCAGTGTTTAGTTCAGTCCCAGTATGTGTATGAGATAACTCTGCCTACTGCGTTACATGTTTCTCCTGTGTGTGTATATACATACATACATACATACATATATATATACATGCATATATACATATATATATATATATTCTGAGAGGATAGAGGGGTTACATCAGATTTATAGCCAGTGATAAATATTTTCCAATCTAACGAAAGCAAACCCCTAATTTTAGCTGGAACAATTTCTCTTCACACCAGATCTGTTTGTGCCATTCTTGCCATAGCCACACATAACATATCCACATTTAGACTGTGTCTTAAACATAGCCATGTGGGAATGAGCAGCTAAGCCTATCTTTTTCAGTTACAAAGAGCACTAAAACCAGACCCTGTCTGTATATAAACAGAAACTTAGTGAATTTCAGTAGTCTCCCTGTTAGTCAGTTTTATGATTCCTTTGAAAGGTGGAAGGGAAGGAAAAGCATCTTAATTTTAGACCATAATAAGCATGTTTGTTTTCAGAGGCAAGGGTTCCAGCTGTTTCCAGCATGGCTCTAGGAGGGAAGGTGCAGGTGTGCACACATCATAGGATGAACAGGGTGAGGAGGCTGACAGGCACAGCAGTGGTAGGTTTTGAAGTGCTGAACTCACTGGGTAAAATACACACAAAGTAGTCTGGCCCTCATAGAATTTCAAGGAATGCATTGCTAGAGCAGTGGTATCCTCTTCCTCAAATGGGCAGTCCTTTTGCCTTGTTGGATGTGCAGACATCAGCTGCAACTCCTAAACCCTGTAAGTAATGCCAGTTAAACATAGCCAGAAATCAATGAATTGGTACAACAGCAGCAGCTTGTTTCCTACAGTTTGATCCTTTCCACCTGGATATATGCAGGCAAAGCTGGGACTGCTGTCCCCCTGAGCTCAACTGGAAAACAGGGAGCCTGAAGAGGTGTCTCACTAAGTGTCAGTAAGTGTCTCCCATATGGATGGAGAATACATAAGGCAGGAAACTCCTCCCAGTTTTTCCCTTTGGAGCCTTATTTCTGAGTTCTACATAATGTATTGTTGGAATTGTCAAGTAGAAAAACCTACAACTTCTGAGGGAAGTTCCCTCCTCTGTAGTGTAAACAACCAAAAGAAGGTAATTCTGGGTGACTGAAGGCAGGAGTTTTGTGTGAGGCTGGGACAAAGGCACAGAAAATAGAATTCATAAAATTAGTGAGACAGAAACTCTGGTTTTGCACATCTCCATGTGCCTGAATTTCTGCTATAGAAATAGGTAAGGGAGGAGCTGAGTGCTGTAACAAGACAATGAGTTTTTCTTGGAACTGGGATTTGTCACACTAGACTGCATGTTCATTGCCTACTTAACAACTTGGCTTAAGTAACAATGAAAGCCAACATTTTAGAAATTAAAAATAAACACTCATTTGGGATATTATTACATAGTTGGTAGAAGTTCAGTTATGGATTAAATTTCTCTCATTAGCAAGAAATTCATACCAAGAACAACACAGCTGTGTTTGAAAATGTGTCTTTCTTACTGATAAATATTTGGTTTATTTGTTTTGTCTTTTCTTTAGTAATACTGAGTGACAATAACTAACTATACTTTAGAAAGCATATTACTTTCAATATGATTTTGAAAATGTGCCTGCATTCAGTTGCAGTCCTTTTGGGTTACCTTTTGAGGGTTGTTTGACAGGATCTATCAGCAGCAGATATTAGCCAGACAGAAATTCTATACAGAAAAAAAAGAAATGTTTTATGCAATTGTACATTACCAAATTTGCACTATGCTGGTGACTTATATAAATACAGTAATAATCAAATTACACAGTATGACATGATCATCATAGCTAAGCAACTCCATATCATCTTTTGGTTCCTGAAAACTCCTTTTTCTATAATTTCTGCTCCACTGATAAAGAAGACCTTTGTTCATTAATTCATCAATTCTTCAGAATATTGCGTGTCTAAAATATTTGCAATGTGTTCACAACCATTTTGTTTGCAGAAATACAACTGGCAATAAATACATTATGAGTTATTAGTTCACCTCTAAAACATTACTTATATTGTCTAAATATTTTACTGAAGTGTTGGAAGAATTAAGCAGGTCATGTCTGAGCAGCTTTTTGAACAAGTCAGATCTGGAAAGCTATTAAGGCTCCTTCAGATGTTAAAGTTTCAGCCAACTTGCACCAAATTTACAAGAAATTATCTATGTCTGAGTCACCTGATATTTCAAAGATACACAATATGAGACCAAATTCAGTGTTATACAAATAGATATG
Source organism: Acrocephalus scirpaceus scirpaceus (assembly GCA_910950805.1). Taxonomy (NCBI): domain Eukaryota; kingdom Metazoa; phylum Chordata; class Aves; order Passeriformes; family Sylviidae; genus Acrocephalus; species Acrocephalus scirpaceus. Next base: position 44,195,412 of record OU383780.1, read on the forward strand.
AAAACTAGCAAGAAAATCTGTAGTTTATCTGCTGTCCATTGTACCCAAAGTGTCATCAGTACACACTCCCTCTTCCTATCCTTTGCAAGACACGTTGAGATAAAGAAGTTTGTACACATGGAGATTTATCTGAGGTTCATACGCCCCTCACTTTGTTTTCTATAACCAACCCTTCCATAATCGTTGCAATAATTTAATGAAAATTTTCCCTAGGGGAATGGGTAGAGAGGCAGAGATAATAGAAGGAGTAAAAAACTGTTCTGTTAGTCTGATAGATCTGGTACTATAATAAGCTGCACACACCACTATCTAGCAAGCAGGAACTGCTAGACAATACCACAGAAAGTGAATCATACTAAGCAGTTTTTTGAGAGTCTTGAGACAAAATGGAATGTGTTGAGAGCACTCCTGCAAAGATTCTTTCCCATATACTGGAGGAGAGTCACTGTTTGCTGGCCCAGGAAGGACAGATCTGCATCAACATCAACATCATCTCTGACAAATATATTACTCCCTAAGTGATGAATTATACAAGACATATCTCAAGGGGCACAGATGTGAGATAGGCTATGAATGTTCAAGAGTCTAGTTCAAATACAGATATAAGGATACTGAAGCTTATCTCAACTATTTAAGGATTCCTTTTTAACTTCTCCCCCCGTATTCAAATTTGGTTCTTCAATCCCAGTCTAGCTAGTTTTTCCTCTCTTCTTAATCACACAGTTCTGTACAGACAGATATATCTGAAATACAGTTCACATGGCCCACAACTTGCTGAACCTAGCAGTTCTAGAATACTTTACACTATTTCTAGCTTTAGAGAACTAACTGCAGCACTCATAGAAACCTGAGAAATAAAAATGTAAAAATACAGCACACACTACTAGTCGCAAGCAGCCAGAAGCCCTTACTGGATGCCCAAGGAGGCTGAGGCTGCCTTTACCTGCTGTAAACTTTCTAACAACCACAGCTGCTAGTGGACATTTGGTCCCTTGGGTATCTCTTGAGCGGTCACGTTGAAGTTGCTCCATTTTGCTTAAACAGACAAATATTAGGCCAGAGAGAGAGAAACTGAGCCTATGGCTGATGGCTTTGTTTGACACTCTTGTGTGAGAATTGAGATCCTCCTTCCTTCAGGGAGTAGGCAGCTTAGCATGTATTTGCACATCTGCATAGCAAAGGCAGCTCCAGCCTGCTGTCAGCTGAGCCTGCCTCAGAGCTGAAAACATTGTAGCCTCACCAGTCTGGCATTGCATATGAGCTCATTAGCCTTGCAGATAAGCTTAACTAGCTAGGACCAACTACACTCTGGTAGTGATCTATGGCTTTCAGGAACCCATGTCTTTACATACCTGCTAATTACAGCATGTGGAAGTACCAGATGGGTACAGCTCTTCACCATCTTCTGCTGTAAACCGAAGTCATGTCCCTCATCCCTTGAGGTGACCTTACCTACAGAACACATCTCATTGCAGGATTTAGTCACAAGTCACCTCTAAGATAGCTTGTGACCTGTCAGATAAGAAAGAGTAGATCAAAGGAGCTGTCTGTGCTTTTCCCCACCTCCCTGCTCTTTTTTTTTTGGCAAGGATCTGCAGGATTTCAGATTTTGGTGGTATGGATTTCAACTGAAGCCCAAAATCAGTAACAGATTTAAAGCCTAAAGCCAACAGATTGTAAAGCCTATTCAGTAACAGATTTTGGTCTTGCCAAATAAATTCTTTGCCAAGCAGGAACTCAGGCCAAGAAAGACTGGGAAAAATTTCTCCTGAGGCTTAGCTGGAGTAAGTGGTAAAATTCAGACAGGAAAGAAATTAATCTGAACATTAGGGAGGTCCTGTTGTGAGACCAGCAACATAGTGGAATAGCTTTTGAGAACTTGCTCACCCTTGCAGAGGAACAGATGAAATGACTGAACTTTTTTAACTATGACTCTGTGATTCACTTAAGAGGATCCCACATCTCAAGTGCTATACTTGGAACATCTGAACAGTCACTGAAACCAGTACTAGGGATTAGTCACACCATGGTAGGATTTGCCACTCCTCAGAGACTTTGCTGCAGACAGGGGGTGCTTTCAGTCACACAGCTTTCAGACTAAAACTCAGCTAGTAGCTTTTTCTGTTTCTTGAAAGACAGGTTAAGAACTTTATGGGAAGGAACACTTGTATTTTAACCTAACTCTTCTCTGTTTGTGTAATCAACCACCTTGCAGACATCCTACTTTTACATTTCTCAACCATTAATTTAACATCCCTGACGGATGGGATATTATCAGTAGGTAGCAAATTACTGACTGAAAAACTAGGAATAGTCTGTGTATGAATTTATGAGCATCATTTTTAATAATCTCTTACTTTTTTACTCCAACAGAAACACCAATTTATTTATGCTTTACTCCAATCTGTACTGTTGTCATGGAAAGAAGGCATTCTACTTTGGGCTCTGCAATGCCATTAGAACCTCAGAGGATCAAATAATTTCTACTCCCTCAGAGATTCAGTAATTACTTCTAACACAAGAGAAAATGTGTGGGTTGATGCATGACTGGGTGGAGAGTTCAAGACACAGGCATTTTAAAGAAAAATATTTGTACAAGAAAGAGTTCTCATAAAGAGACGTATAGTGATATCCTAGGCCAAGTACACTCTAATTGCTGTGCTATTACACATTCTTCAGTGCTTTGCATGCTGAGCTATTACTTTGCAAATAATATTTGCTTTTTAGAATGGCAAGCAGTGTAAAGGAATATTGGAATTAATCACTGTGCAACTCTGACTTGTTTCAGAAATTCCTGTGAGTAGAGTGGTACAGAGTGAAAGAATTTACAAATGAGAGGGACAGAGAATTTGAAACAAGGGAATAAGGACTGGGCTGAACACATTCTTTTAATATTAACATTATTCTACTGAGGTCAGTGAATCCCTTCTGAGCTGCAACTCAGAAACATGAAATATATAATGATCTCTTGCCATAAGTATGGTAGTGGAGTAAGGAAAAAGTAAAAAATCTGTCAGGAGATATGTTGTCACTGAAAATATCAAGTCTAGAGAGACAGAGATCTGAAGCAAAATGTACTTAAATAATGTTCTTCAGATGACTCTTTACAATGATCATTCATGAACAGTTTCAGCCATGCAACACTGATCATACAAGCAACACTGAAGCATCTTTATAAATCTAGGAGTCACAAGAGAAGGTATAGAAAACAGGGGAAAAAAGGGGGAATTACAGAAGTTCACATGATGGTGGCTCCTTTTTCTTGAGATAGACCACAGCAATACTGTCCTCAGCCCTTCTTTCCTATAGGCAGAGACAAATTCACCAGATTTTTTGTTCCAGCCTGTGCCTTCCCTATTCCTAAGTAGTCCCAAAATGAGCCAGAATTTGATCCTATCTATGTTTAGGCTTTGGCTCCTGAATGTAAAATCTTCAAGGCAGATTTGTCTTAGAGGTAGAAAAGTAATTTCTGGTTTGAGTAAAGGTTTCTTTTCCATGTCAGTGTAAAAATACCTTTTTTCCAAGACAAATACCATTTTTGACACTTTGAACCCTTTCAGCATTTTGAGATCTGAGTACTCTCTGTCAGCCAGTCTTCATGCATGGAAAGTAGTCTGAATTCAGATGTTCAGCCCATCTTCAAAAAAATTACAACTAACCCAAAAGGCAACCAAGTTGTATCTGTCAATGACAAACTTAACAATAAAAGGAGAATAAGATACAAATTAAACTTTTAGAAGTTTGCTCCATTCCATGCTGGAAGTATTAAAGTCAAGGAGCTTGTTTTTCCCATTTCAGTTGTAAAGTTTAGCTTTGTTTAGGAACTTAAACCTATGCCTAAAGCTGAACACTTACAAATGTAGAACTATGTTCAGTAAACTAATCTGCTTTGCTAGGCCAAAATACTATGTTGACTTTCCTCCTGATGCATACCCTAAAATGTGAAAGATTTTAGAGGGGAAAAGAAATTCCAAAGGCTCAAGAGTTTCTATAAATCTCAGTTTGCCTTCTCTGCTAAATCAAAGACACGAGTGAATTTGCATCTCCGATGACTGCTGTGAGGTGGAAAGAGGTGCAAACCAAAGGAGTTGTGCAGAGCAGAGAAAAGGGGAGCCTGGAGAGAATTCAGAAACCAGAAATCATAAAACCTTAAGCTCTAGAAAGGAGACAAAAACCACCATATGGAACAGAGAACTCATTTCCACCCAACAATTAAGACAGTGTTGTCTCAATCAGTAATCATTTGCATGTAACCACCTCCTACCCACCTTAATTCTGGATAAACAAAACTTCACTTATTAATTTTCTTTTTTTTAATTAGGCATCAAACAGATTCATTTAATTATTTTAAAAAGTTTTTGACTTGGAATCAGAAGCCATGTGTGGGGTTTATAAATAGACTCCAGTTTCCAAAGGAATAAATATTTATTTCTCAACTTCCACCTTAGTCCAATAATGTCTTTCTTCTGCAAGTGGCTACATGAAGAGTAAAGGAAATTCATAAATAACATGCCAGGTATTTTGCAATGAACTTTCTCAATTACAGTCAATAAATTGCACATCAGATGAGAAACTGCAGAACAGTGTGTTACACCGGATTTGGGCTTTTTTGTTGGGTTGGGTTGGTTTTTAGGGGGTTTTTTTTGTTAGGTTTTGCTTGTTTGCTTATTTGGGTGGGTTATAGTTACAATTTACCTTAAACTTGAAGAAATCCTCAGCATCCTCTTAAGGGAGACAAGAGTCTCAGCTATGCTAGTAGATTACAGAAAGGGCCAGACTGGCATTCCAGGATTGGTTGGTTTAAATATTGCTCTGTATTTCTCTGTGCTCATGGCACAGTTACTGTGCTGTTTGAATTCCTATGCAACTATTAATGGTGTTTCACTTTCGTGGAAACATTTCTTTTAAAAGGTGAGAAACTATAACAGAAATACGATTTCTGATTTGGTTGTAAATATCCATCATATTAATGATCCTTAAAAAGAAAAAGGAAAAAATACCTTGTTGTGATACCAGGTATCTTCATATCTATTTCCATTTCAGGATGCAAATACCTCTACAGTAGCATATAGTCATCCAAATGTACTTGTATATGTGTGTATATATATATATGCATATATATATATAGCACTATGTATGTTTGTGTATGTGTAAAACCAGAAACTTTGTCAATCACTCATCACATATTTAAAGAGCAAAGCTACAAGAAAAGCAGAAACTTTATTATAATCCAGCATTAACCCAAATCAAGGAAATATTTCTCTGTATCTATTGTTAATCCCAATTTAGGATCCTGCCAACTATGCCACTTTGTCATGAAAGGTAGGTTAGGGTTGCTTAAAGAATCACTATCAAAGGTATTAGCAAAAAAGATTTTAATAGAAATTTATAAAAATGCAACTTAACAAAGCTTGATGGCAAGGTTTCATCAATTGCTTATTACATGGATGAAACACACAAAGGAAAATTGATTTAGCATTGATGTAGAATGATTTACACAAAGACAAAAGATAAGGCTAAGACACACCTTCTCATTGAGTCACAAGGTTCAGAGTAGACCCCCTTGCTTTCTCAACTCCTGATGGAACTTAGGTGTGACTTGGTCCAATCTGTATAGCTCAAGGAATTATAATGATCAAGTCTTTATTTCTGCCACTGACTCAAAATACAGTAATATAAATTTTCCTTTTATAACACCACATTACTGCATTTTTCTGCTGTCAGAAACTGAATGTTTAGTGCAGTGGGAAGCACAGAGAACGTCCTCGTGTCTCAGGGCCCTGTCTCTGTCTCACTAGAATCTATAATGCCACAGTAGCCATACAAACGATACAGAAGCACATGTTTGGGGTTTTTTTTTCCTTTTGTCTAAGAGGTCTAAAATATGCATTCTTGTCCAGTGACTTTTCTTAACAACTCACTGAAGGAACTTCTGACATCTCATTATTTTGATTTTTGAATTTCCCCTTTCTACTACCTAAAAGGCCCTGTTCCCCACTCTCACCTCGTGACAAGTAAGAGTAATCTCATCACTTCCATCACAAAAAGTACCCAACGTTTTTGCCTAGATTTAAGAAGTCACTGTGCCCTTATTTTTCAGTCTTTAGTTAGGTTCTACCAAACTTGTGTTAAACCTTTTTTTTTTTTCCTGGCAGAAAGTTAGGTTAAAAATTGAGTCCATATAAATTCTCTTTGAAAAATTCCTTAAAATTTTTAAGAGAAGATGTGTTTAACAGTGAGAAACACTGGTCTCTGGTGTTTCCACACAATGAGTAACCTCACTTCAGCATGTGGTAATCCTCAAGATATCTACATTGACTGATAGCACATCATTGCAGGTACTGGGTACAGAGACATGTTCTGTCACATTCTCTCTGGAGTGCAACTTCCAGTATTACTGAGCAGTCATCAATGGCTCATGATCCTGGCTCATTAAGTGCCTATTTCATACTCCAGGCAGCTTCATTTATTTGTAACTGCTGCTGAGAAACCCTTGATGACTGCACATATTATTCAAACAAAAGTCCTCAAGACAACAAGAAATTCCCAAAGAGAAAGACAATTGTTTACCTGCTAAAGAATCTCTGAAACATAACTCTTTGCTACCTTTCATAATATCACCTTGTACAAGAAGGTACCGTACTTCCTGCCTTGTGATTCCACTCATTCAACAATGGCACAATTCTTTTTTATTCTGATTGGATTAAGGAGAATTATGTCAAAAGAGAAAAAAAAAACAAAAAAAAAGAAGCTGCGTTAACATGTTAGTTCAGAGAAACTTTCTGCCTGGTCTGTTGCCCTTTTACCTTCCTAATTAAATAAAAACTAAAACAAAGAATCTTCTTGCATGCCCTCATTTTTCTTTAGATATATCCCAAAGAATGTATGTTTATGATTTGTGTAACTTGTAAATATCAAATAGTACAAAATGGGATCTCTCCTTTATCACCATGGTCAAAATAATTTTTTAGAAACACAATTTTTCCCCTGATAGATTTTCTCACAGCACTTCAAGGCATACCCATTTATTGTTTTTGCACAGAACACATGGTCAGAGAGGGAGTTACTGACAGTGATGAGATTATTTCTGCCCTCACTTAGCAAGTGTAAGACGTGTACTCCCAAAGCGGCAATGACTGCAGCTTTTCCACCACCCATGAGATCACAACCATAATTAAAGAATTTCCTTTTCCATTACTTACAACATTCTTTCTTTTTATTATTTCCCCAATTCTTCTGGCTTAAAACACAAAACCTGACCATAAAATTTTTTTTTCCCTAAGCACTTAAAGCAAAGTGGATATAAATCCCTCCCAGGGATCTCTCAACTTAGAGCTCTATTTTAAGGAAGTTTGCAATTCTGACCTAGAAATTGAATTGATTGTATGTTTATAAGAATATGTGTTTACTTTTATTATGAAAATTCAGATCTTAATGGAAGAAATTATTAGATTAAACAGGAAAGTAAAGCAGTGATAGTCAGTGCAGAATTGTTATTGTTGAGCCTAACACTTTCTCCTTCTAAAGATAGGCCTAGATATTCATCTGTGCAATGAAAATAAAACCATTCCTCCAAAATGGATTTTCTCATTTGAAGAGAGGTAGTTAAATTATTTATTCATCAGCTCTCTCTTACTATATTGGCCAGAGAAAGGAAATTGTATTCTACTGCAATTAGAAATAACTGGATGGGTCAGTATTGCAAAACTCCTTCATAGCACTTTTAAAGAAGAGGAAATAAATTGGTTTTGCTGATGTATATAGCCCCATTGGCTTGAGAGGGAGTGCACATAGTGACAATAATTTCACAGCATTTGAGAAAAAAAAATATCAGACATTAAGAATTGATTTCTTACACAGTGGCAAAGGGAATGACAATAATAATAGAGCCCAGCAAAGTGGGTAACTCAGAATACTGAAAATATTCTTCTTTGCCAGGATCAACAGATTAATTTGCCTGTTTAAGCCACATTGCTTTGGCAACATGAAGAGATGTCCAATTTAAAAATGGCCTAAAATAAATAGACTACTTTGCTGAGAAAATCTGAAGATGCACTGCAGTGCTTGCAGGAATTTTGCCGGTTTGTGCATATTTACCCCTATGGTAATGAAGAAAATTATCTCTACAGGGTCAGAGAAGATCAGGGGTCTATAAACAGATGACATTATTTACGTAAATACTAATGCAAATGATAATTTGACAATCTTCATACATTTTTTCTACCAGCCTATGTAAAACAAAACTGAATTTTTCAGTGACCAGGAAGGCAACCATTGTTTCAAAAAGTCTCAGGAACAAACCTGGTCTTTCCACAGTAAGATGTCCTTGGATTTCACTGGTGTTTTTCTAAATAACAACAGACAGTAATGATTTAAAAATTCAGTATGTCGTCCACTGAAGCCATAGATAGCCTTTCTTATATTCATTTCAGGAAAAACAACAAACAAACCCACAAAAATTTGCTTAAGCCAAAAATAACAGGTTTTATTGGGAAATCCAGTGTTTGCACCAATTCCATCATGCAAGTTTTGTTCTCACAAATAAAGTGGCTGCCACCCAGAAAAACTCCTTTTTAATATATACATCCATTTGGGCTCTTAAATTGAAGAATCAAAGCTTCATAAGGTTTTAGTCAAAAGATTCTGCAGTTACCCAAAAGAGCAGGAGCAGCAGAACTACTGCTTCAAAGCAACTCTCATCGTTTATATGGCCATATTTTCGATTTTTGATGTTTGTTAAGATTCTTGTTTAATTAAAAAAAAAATGCTTGTGCGTGACACGGATACATCATTTTCCCAGAACATTATTAAAATTATGAGTTTAACCATTTGTAGTTATTGCATCATATTTGCTTTCAGTAAGGTAAACTGAAGTAATTTGAAAGACCATATTACCAATTAAACAGATGATGTGTAAGGCTTTCTTTAGTCACTGTAACAGCAGATCTCAGAGGAGTATTATGATCTTTCTATTTGAAATTTAAAACAATACAGACGAAAAAATCTACTTACATGCTTGATTCCAAGATTTCTATATTTCTTCTTCACACTAGTTTATGCTACCTTATTTATTTCACATCACTCAATGTCAAGTGAATGCATAATGCATTGCTCCTCAGTCTTGATAAATCAGTGCAGATTTTCTGTCCATCATTAATTATATCTGATGGAGGACATCTATTAGATAAAAATTTTTTCAGCTTTAATTTTCACTGAATTAAATACTGGGACAAGGGGGTAATTTTCCATGAAGCCAAGAGCTGTTAATGGACACAGCACTGAAGATGTGACCTCACCAGTGCAAGCAGACAGGAAGGATTGCCTCATTTGACCTGCTGGCAATAGTTTGCCTGATGTAGCCCAAGACATCATCACCTTCTTTGCAGGAAGCTGTCCTGGTTTCAGCTGGGATGGAGTTAGTTTCTTCTCAGTAGCTGGTACAGTGCTGAATTTTGGATTCAAAATGACAATAATGTTGATAATACTCTGAAGGTTTGGATTTTGCTAGGTTGTGTTTATCTGAAGTCAAGAACTTTTTCTGTTTGTTTGTGTTTTGTGTTCTGCCAGTGAAGAGGTACACAAAGGAAAAGAAACTGGGAGGGAGCATAGCCAGGAATTGAATTGGGCAAAGGGATGTTTGACACCATAGAATGTCTTGTCCAGTACCTGAACTGGGGGTGCGACCTGGAATGAAGTGGAGGTGGGAAAGGCAATTTGGGTTCAGGAACAGGGTCTGGCACCAGCCAGAGTGTGGTGAGCAATTGCATTGTGCATTATCCTTTTTTTGTTCTTATTTCTCCCATACTTTGGTTTCAGTAATCAAACTGTTCCTATCTCAACCTAGAAGCCTTACTTTTGATTCTCCATGCCATTCCAGCAGGGCGTTGGGGGATAGGGTGGCTGAGCAAACAGCTGGGTGATGCTTAATTTCCATCTGGGCTTTAAACCACGACATAAATGCACATTACTGTTTCATTGACCCAGTCTGCTCATCATTTTCAGCGTTTTGTTTCTGTTGCAATTCCTGGAGAAAACGTTATGTGGTCTAAAAGTCAGCTCAAATGCTACCTGGACTGTCAAACAGGGCATCAAGCATCTCCCACAATTAGTAGGAGATGGTCTTTTGAAGCTACTAAGTTTTTGGTCTTGTTTTTGCAAGCAGTCTGGGAAAAAGCATTTTAAGGATTCAGCCCCAGTAATGGAAAGCTACAGACTCACTTCTAAAAAAGTGATGATTTTGCATTAGCAGTAAAGCTAATACTTAATTGAGCAAGACTTTGAGCAAAATGAAACAGCTGAATCAGTCTGGAACAATGTAGTGTTGAAACAGGAAGGGAAAAAGACCAAAATATTTACATTTGGAAGGAGAAAACAATTCAAATGTCACCGTGTGATTTTTTTGTTTAGATGATCCTGTTATCAAATCAATAGGAGCGAAAAGAAACGGAAAAGAGAATAGTAATTTAGATGTAGGTGTGGTCTAAGGCAAAAATTATACCACAATCTCATTTCCAGTTAGCCATCAATCATAAAAAAAGAGAAATGCACATTGCTGTTTGTGGGATTCAGTTTCCTGTGTAGTAAACGGTTCTCTGCTCACTGTTCTAAAATATCACATGCAGCTGTACTAAAATATAAGGTACAGGCCAACCATGTGAACTGTAATGGACTCTGTATAATGGACCTGTCTGGCCCTTTTTTTAGTGCACCCTCTTTTCCATAAACTTTATTGGAAATGGCTTTATATTCTAATACTCATTAAAGAGGAAAATATTAAATAACAAGTGGGCCAAGAAAACAAAAGAATCCTCTAGAAACTTTTCCATATTCCAATGATTCTTTTTTTACAGTTACTTTTTACTGATACCTCAGTAAGTCAGATTTTGTTTCACACTTGTGCTGCATCTGTGAGATCTCTTGCATTCATTTTCTCCCAAGTTTTACTGAAGTGGTTCCTGCAGAGCTCAACTCTGTGCTTTTATGCTATTCCTGTATTGTCAAAACTCTCTAGCACCTCCTAATATAAGAGCTGGATGGTATCAGCTCTCTCCCATACTCAGTAGGTACCTGTGGAAGACACAGCAGATTCTTTCACTCTAAAAGTCATTGAAAAGATGTTAGCAAAGGTTGTACTGAATTTTTATCAAAGAGATTGAGAATTCAGTTTGAAAATCAATGTTTGTCACTTTATTAAAATATTGTGATAATCTAGACTAAAAACATTTTCAAACTATTTTTGACTGCTTTCATCAGCTAGGCCTTCAGCAAGTTCTCAATTATATTGTCCTTAAATACTGTTTATGAGAAAGTAATGCAGATCAGCTTTTTTCCTGCCAGCTCTTAAAGTAAGCCACTTCATTCATACAATTCATCTATTCAACTGCAACAGGGATTATTTAACTAAAGCTTCTCTTTGACTGATTTCTATGTTTCAGTTCCCCTTCCTTTCCTTCTCCTTTTCTTATTTATTCTCTTTGGTTGTTGAATTCAGTAAAATTTATTGCAAGAATTGTCAAACTTAGTATGTTATATATTTGAGGACATAGTTCAGATGGTTTGCTTTACTCTGTGTATCTGTGTTTAATATGATCTCACAGAAAACTCTTATCATCAACAAATTGCTCTCAAATTTTTGACTTCCCATTTCTGTGGTTTGTAAATCTGAACAGAAAGAACCAAGCAAAAAGAAGTTGAATGACGTAAAGACTATTTGCTCCACTATAAAGAACACCAAGCTAGGGAGGCAATGAACTTGTGAGGTTTCCTGAGGAAACTACCTTGCATAGCAACCAAAGGCTTTTTAGAGTTAACAGATTAAAAGGTTGATTCTTGACATCTGGGGTGTAGCTGCTATCACCCCTCTCATACCTCTGCATCAAAGCTCTAGATCAATTAGCTCTAGAATTCATGTTTCTACTTGATTAAAAATCTTGGGAGAAACTTAAAAATTACTACAGCATGCAAAACAATAGTGACACACCTGAAAAACAGGTGGCTTTCTCTGAGATTTCCATGAAGAAATGCAGTAGATGTGTAATCATCAGAACTATGTCATTGCAGTCCATCCCACCCTGGGAACTAACAAGTACCTTTTCCACAGAGCACTAATAGGAGCACAAAGATGCAACTGAGATTTAACTAATGGCAGACAATGTTCTAAATTAAGACAGAGAATGTTCCTGCATTCTCTCAGTAGTCTTTTTGTTTTCACTCCACAAATGCATGAAAGAGCTGTTCATTGTCCTGGTGGCGTGCCAAGGAAGTAATTCATGTCTTTGACCTTCAGTGGATTGGGACCATAATACTTAATGCTAAATCTCTCCTTCACTTCATGACTGACCTCCCACATGCTACCCAGGAAACACTGAACCTTCACACTGTATTTTTCTATTTTGTTCAGGCATAGAAAAAATACTGCAGCATTTGTTCCTAGTTAAAAATCACTGGTGAAAAGTGTTGCTGTCTCTATCAGGTCTGATTAAATGGGATTAGATTACTAAGAAGCTGACAAAGGAAGAATAAAGCTTCATGCCACATTTCCATTTGTACAGTACAATCTATATTCACAATCTGTATTATCTCTTCTGTAACCACAGGCTGTCTAGGCCTCACACTTATATTGCCCCATATTAACCAGATTTTAATGACTATGCTTGTGCACTTCTGCAACTACAAATTGTTTATGCAAAAATATAAGCTATAAAACCTAAAGGATCACTATCTCGAGGAGGAACACACTATAATGTCCTGGCAACAGATCAGAAGTTCTTTGCCACAGTTGCATTAAAATAAAAGAAATTTTCTCCTCTGTCCAAAAACCCACCCAGAAACAACAGAGGGTTATGGTTAAGGGTAGAATTTTTAGCATGTAATAATTGCTTACCACATCTGTTAGACTAGTGAGGAAACTTCCAGATATGCTTTGAATTCCAACGAATAGTATTCCAAATAGTATTCAATAATATGCCAAAATGTTCTTTCAAAAATTACTGCAACTAGGGGGGAAAAATAGCAGCAAAGTTTGCACGCAAAACTCCTTCAAATAAATGATAATAAAAATGAGTACAGGCCAAGACTAGAAAGTTCTCCCTTAACAACTATACAGGAGCACAGTCTGGAAACCAGAAACCACTATCACTTCTGGCTCATGTCCACCACTGCATCTTTTGAGTTATTCCTGGCTGATCTCAGACTGGTAAGCAGCAGGAAGTAGAACTGGCTTTATGTTTTACTCAGACTCTTCTGCTGTATTTCGGTGATACCTCCACTGCCAGTTTCTTTCAAGCATTCTGTTGCCTGTGTCTTCTACCCTGCACTTGCACTCCATCACTTCTGGGAAGCAGGACTTTCAAAGAAGGACAATTAGGTTTGTGCCCAGTAGGAAACTACAGGCAATAGTACAGGCAATTCCAGGTATAGGCAACGCTCCAACAGGCAGTGGAATTTAGGAGCAAGGCATGCCTTGTTCACCCTCACTGCTCTGCACCCAAATGGCACTTGTTAATTTGTTAACTCTCATGTCTGGCTCTTCATGCCATGTCTGTTTATATGCAAATACACACCATCACAAATATTTTAGGAAAGCAAGGGTGAGTGGAGTAAATTATCTCAAGAGATCTATTCCAACCTCATTCAGGTTTCTAAAAAGACCAGAAATACGAAGTCTTTTAGGATACCAACTCAGAGATGAGCCTGAATGTGGGTTATGCTTGATTGTCCTATGTCAAATGACCTAGAGAACAGTCACTGTCCATGCAGAAGTCCAAATTTACACAAATGTAATCAGATGGCATTTAACCAAGGCACATTTAAAAACAAATTTAGAAACAGGTTCAAATTACATAAATGGGCCAGAGAGGATATGGCCAAATTCTATCCAAAATGTATAATAAACAGTTCTATCTTCTTCTGGACCTGAGAGAGTGATTGAAGGTCAAATTTAAACTACAACTTCTTTACTTGTACTACAGAACAGTAAAGCAACCACTTTGAAACAAAACCAATAAACATCTCTGAATGCAGCAGCTGAAGTATGATCAAATCCCACTGCTATGCAAAGAATTTAGGCACTATTTATAAACACAAACCCACTGAAATTATAACTTGTATGTTCACAAGAACATTTAATTTATTTTTGTGTCTCTCTCACTGCTTGTTCTCAATGAGCAGAAATTGATGGCTTAGTTTTATCATTCAAAACCTCTAAAATGATTTCCAGAATACTTTCAGTAGATAAATGAAAAATTATTGAATATCTGACCAGCTTTTCTCTTCTCAAATATAAAAATTTAGTTACTTCTCCTGTGTAAAATTTATTACGCTGAAACCTGAGGAATCTCAGGGTTTTCAGTTTTGCAGAGAAAAAGCAAGTTTTATGGAAAATTATATTCTTTGTGAAATGAGCAAAAAGTGTTGCTTTTGCAAATGTAAAATGCCTTCTAAAAATGAAGATATTTTTCTAACTTGGGGTTTGAATATTTACATGAAGACATTGCCAGTGAAATTATTCAGTCTCATGCTGGACTAGGATAAATGAAGTGAAATATCAGAGCAGGTGAGACAAAATACATTGTTCTGTACTCCCTCCCCTTTATCTATCCTGTGTTTTTCAAGCCTCTCCACAAGCATCCTAGAGTGTTTTCCTTTGATTATGACTTTCCTACACTGAAGGGATTAAATAGTTCTATGCACTTCTTACACTTTCTCATTTTCTGTCAGCCACAACTGTCTCCCCCATTCAGCATCCAGCACAGCAAAACTAAATTGTGGCTATAAATGCATGTCCACTTCCTGATAATCTGAAAGATTTTTTCTAAAGTGAACTGAAGAACAATAATGAACAATAATGCAATATTTACTTTACTAGATCAACAGTACATGTATTTTATTATTTCCTATATGATATACCATTTTATGCACAGTCTACACATAATTGCTGACTGATGTAGCCATCCCACATACACTGTTAACTCGGACACTAAGAGTGGCAAACTGCCCTTGGAGCCCCAAACACCCCCTCTGAGCTGACCCTGAGAATGAGGGGAATGAAGGTTTTTCCCAAGGAAAATGGCCACCGTTCATGTCCTGTCACATGTGGCCGGCAGTGGGGTGCCACCTCCTAAAATCACAAACTTTGCAGGATTTCTCCCAAACCAAAGCTGCCAGCAACTGGGACTCTGGCTGCCCTTGTAGCCCCAAACACCACATCTCCACGTGATATTGTACATACCTACAGTAGCAAGATAAATACATGAAAGAAGTGAGACAGAGCTTGGTCCATGGAAGGCAAGAGTTTAGCATATAATTTCTGTGCACTTCAGCCACACAGAACAACTCTGCTTGTGCAGCAAAGCCGGTCGTTTCACCGTCTGAGCAGTTATACACGCTGACGTTCTGTGCCACACATTGACTTCTTGTAGGAGTACAACAATATTCCCAATCATGAAACGGGGGGAGAAGGAGCTGAGTAACAGAAGAGTGGTAAAAAAATAAATACCTAGTTAATATTTAAGAGGGGCATTTTTTGCTTGTAATTTAAATAAGCTCAGCAGGATGAAATTTGCATGTTGCCCCCTTTTTCAAACTTGGACCTGTGCAATTCCTCAGACACTGCTGCAGGCCAGCAGTTCTCTGAGAAGACAGTGTTTTGGTGGCTTATAGCATCTAAAGTGATGGCAGGCCACTCAAATAAAGTAAAATGAAAGGGTTTGGGGTTTTTACCTGCAGGATCTTCCAAAGCATTGGTGGAGGTGAAAAAAGAGTAGTTTCTTTCTCCTTGCGTACTACTGGAAATGCTATTTAATGCACCAAATTTATGAATAAGTTCATTGTTGTGTTAATAAGGATGAATCTTGGGAAACGTTTACTGAGAAGTGTGTTTATATGGAAGAACTAAATGGTTCCTGCATTGTAGACTAAGGGAAGCAGAGAGAGGAGTCAGAGACTAACTATTCACAATGGATTGAATACACATTTAGACTGCAAGTTTAGAAAGATTTTCCAAGCTCACCCAAAGCAATTTCCTGTTCAAACGGTCACCTAGGCACAAAAGTGATTTTTCATATTATTCTGATCTCTACCTTAGAAGTCCCATGAATACTCTAGACTATTCCTAATGCAGGGCTCCTCCAGAACCTTCTTGTTCTCATTTTCAGATTCCATACAGAGAAAACACCTCTATCTGTTTGATCATGTGTTCCTTGGTGTAAGATGTCATCTCTTGACACATCACTCATGTACAGAGAGCAATATCCCCTTTTCCTCTTTGCCTTTCTAAGCCAAAGAATGCAGATTTCTTCTGATTGTCTCCATTTCCTTAAGCATCTGTTGTGCCCTTAATTGCACCTTTTCCAGCTTCCATCAGTTGTTCAAGTACCCACTATGATTACTAGAAATGCTCTGAATGATATCTCCCAAGACTTTTGTCTTTTCCCAGGGTTGTATATCTTGTCAGCAGCTGATAGTTGTCCATTCTCTCACCTAAATTCATCATCTTTCCAAGCAGGGCACCCTAATTGCCCGCTACCCCTGTGGCAGTGCCAACTCAGAGTTGTTTTGTGATTTGCCTCTCCATTAAGGGCTTTTTGCTGCTGTACTGTTAAATTTTATCTCACTTCTATTGCTCCAGTATCCAATGCTATCATGCCTACCTGTGTAATTATGATGACAACAGATTAAGACTTTTGTAATTATCTGTCCAACTCTTCACTCCCGAGGTGCTCCTTTATCTCTCTTCTCCTTTACCAGCTTCTTCTCCACTTCAAATTTTGCACACATTTTCTTCTCAATGGATAGCCTCTATGTGGTCCTATATATTTTGCATTTAATTCAAATAAATCAGGTTATCCCCACTGCCAAATAGTTCCCTGATTTTCCAGAGAAAGAGATAAAAGATTTATGTGGCACAACCTTCTGTTTGCAAAATCATTGTTTGAGTGCATCCTTATTTTCAATCTTTGAGTAGTCTTGTCCTTTAAATTTGTTCTTAAAGACTTTTTTCTATTCCAGGTTAAACTAATGCACCTACAGATATACAGACATACCCCTTCCTCTGTAGGTGCTGATAAAAACATATGTGTCTTTAATGTTAACCTGACCATTGTATAATAAAACGATGCAACTTAGCCTCACAATTTTTTGCATGCCAGCCAACTTGGAAATCTGTCAAAGATTGGGCACTGGTTTAGCTTTTGAATCATAACAGAGAAATAGCTGTACTCCTGACCACATCCTCACTGCATTGAACATTTTTCACTATAAACTTCTCTGTTCATATGGCTAAAAGATCTCTTGAAATCTACTCTGTTCTTAACAAGGTCTGTCTGAGTGCATTCTTTCCCAGCTCTACTTATCTCTCTGGAGTTTCCTATAATTTAGTTAGGTACAGTGTGCCTTAAGTTTTTCCTGGCATGACATAGAAGTTCCTGATGGTCCCACAACATTCTAATTAAGAAAGGGTAAGTACTGTCTACATGCAAGATTCTCAGCTTTCCTGCTCAAATAACTTGACTAACTCATCCCCATTCATCATACAAGAAAATTATTCCATTTTCTCTCTCAAAACTGAAGGTCTTATTCACAGATCTTCTTTTATCTTTCCCTTAATTCTCAGCAAATCAAGCTGACATAATTCAAGTTACAAGTAAATTCTGTGACCAGAAGGTAGTATATTTGTAGCATATTTTATTATGCACCCAAAACAAGCTAAATAATATCACTCCTTTCTAATTCAGGTATGTGATGAGATGTATTAACAACCAAATATCAGAATTTCTGAGGCTCATTGTTGTAAGTAAGACTTATTTTCCACCTCTTATCAGAAAAAGCAAAAATATCAATCATGCAATTTCCAAGTGTATGTCCTAACACCATTAAAAATCTGAAAAAATCTATACAGATTTCAGTATTGGCACACAATAACTTATTTTACTGTTTTAAAATGGATTTACTTTTGATTCAAACCTATTCCACTAAAGCCATGCTACTTCTTTTTTGTTTGTGTATTTCTCATCATATTCTGAGTGTGTTGCATTCTCCATCTGCCTTAACAACGTATAAAGAATGGGGTTTGCATATGGTCCACATCTCAGTGCCAGCAACTGGTACCAACATGATTCTTATTCCACCATGTTCCTCTTGTCCTCCACTCGTCTAGTTTCATTTCCCCCACCAGCTCAACTTCCTCCCTTGCGTTACTATGCTGTGGTGTTGGCGTATAAATATTTGGTTTCTCACTGACTACACCCAGTCTCTGAGATGACACGTAGTTTCTTCAGTACATACCCTCTTCCCTGTTTTCATCTGCATATTCCCCTTGCTGACTTTCTGTCCACTGGTCATATTCCTTTGCATTTTGTTGTATAGTTATTTACTTGATTTAGGCTCTTGGTGAGTAAACACTGAGCCTCGAGATCACACAAGGTTTTATTTCTTCCTCATTTTAAAGTCCACATTTCTCATTATCATTGCAGAAATTTCTCCTGGTATTGGATTAAAGATTATTTTTAGTAGGTCAGCCCTTAGGTTTTTATCTTTTTTTTTGCATGGCCTACCACAGAACAGCTCATGATCAGTAATACAATGGGCAGAAGGGCAACATATCAGTTCTCTATAAGTGTTGAGGTTACTGGCAGAAAAGCACTGTGGTGGCAGGAAGTCTATAAGGCTCAGATATGTCTATAGAATATCCAGTTCTGATGTTCAGGCTGTTTCCTGAACTATAATTTTTAGATGTGTCCCCAGTCTTATTTTTTAAGTCTGCTTTAAAGCATTTTGCAGTCTCATAGTTATACTTCCTCCAAATTTTTCAGGTCATTAATTCTTATAGTACTTCCTCTACATCATAGTAAATTCTTCCCCTTCTTTGGCATTAATATGCTTCAGCTTTTGCAGACTCTTATCACTATTCCCTCTGAGCCATCATTTTAATTTTCCCTTCCAAGTCCAGAAAATAATAATTTTGCCGCCATGCCTTACTGTAGGATTTTTGCAGTTTATGTGAGCCTTACCAAACATGCATTATTTAAAAGTAACGCTAATGTTTTTCCACTGTCATATTTTGATTTCTAGCCTCATTACTGAATGAAGCCATAGAACTGTAATACTCTTCATGCTGACAACTGACTTAAGCACCACTTGATTTTTCCTCCCTCTGAAGCTTTAGTCATGCTTTGTTTCTTACAGTGCAATGCACCTTTTGGGGATGAGGAAAGACCTTTTTCTGTGATGTCTCTGTGTCCTACATCATAAAATGACACCTTGATACATTAGGGGGACCACAAGCATTAACCGGAAAAGAACACAGGGTGGCCACAGCACAATATCTTGTATGAATCTAGAAAATAAAATACTGGCTTTTTTATTCTTGAGGTTTTTTTCTTTTCTGCTCCTTGACATGGAAAAAGGTACAAAAGGTGGTTTGGTACCTACATAGTACAAAGAATCTTGAACAGTTTGTTACTGTGCAATTATCCAAGGTTTCTAAATCTGCACTTCAAATCTCAGAGGTTGTTCTTTAAATAATTATAATAGTGACAGCTCAAACAAGTATTAGGTCTCTTAATGAAAAGTCAACACTGGAGAGAGAAAACTGGCTTTAGCAGCATTTGGCAAAGATCGTTTCCTTCAGAAAAAGAGGGCCCATGGACTTGAATTAACCTCCAGCAGCAGTGCTGATTTGCAGATGAAGGGTTCCAAGTTTCCTAATCTCAGAAAAAAAAACTACAAATAGCAATTAATTTTCCTTTGCAGAGGCATTGGAAGAGAGAGAATATTAGAAAGGCCCTCTTTGTCCTTTTCTCATACAGCATTTTTTGTTATGAATTTCCTTCTAGTTCTATTACTGTGCAGCCAGGACCTGGAAGTGACATTCTAAGATACCATGAAGTGTGTGGTCGTCAGCTGTGAAAATACCAATATAGCATTTTGAATCTATTTTCTTCCAAACGAGTCCATCTTTTCCTTCACAGACATGAAAACAGATGTCACATGTGCCTCTATGTGAATGGGATAGAAAGGATTAGAATTTCTTCAAAAGCTCTACAGGGAATTTCTGCATGGTGGAGAATTGGGGTTTTTCCTTTTTTTTTCCCTTTTTGACAAAGAGGAACTCTTTTGACTTACAAGTAATGACATAAAAGCTCAATAATCTAATCTAATCTATGGTTTGATGTGAGCAATAAAATGAGTAGTAGAGAGGAGGTAAAGAGTTGTGGAAAAGAGAGAGAAAAAATAAGAAAAAAAAATGTAGGAGAATAAGAGAAGAGGGAAAAAAATCAAGGGGAGAAAGTATAAAATCTTTCCAGTGACTTTGAACATTGGAGTACACTTAGGTACCAATAACTGTGCAACAGATACCACAGCTATGCACTACGAGCACTATTGTATATTTGACTTATTTTGATACGAGGGTGTACAGCACTTCCTTGAAAATACTTCAAGCAGTCCAAAGGAAACATTGACTGCTCACAGAAATCCTAAGAAACCTGGAGAAGTTCTAAGACTCTTTTTATCTTTACTCATCCCTTTGAAACAAAATCTACCAAAGGAGAATGAAATCTGGTTAATTTCCTCTGCCTGTATGTTTCAGAACTTTGCAAGAATATTTCCTTTTTCTTCCTCCATTCAAGAATACAGAATCTAATAATTGTTTTGGGTTTTGTGAAGTACTTTTAGGTCATGTTATTACAAAGAATAAAAGCACTAAGAAGATGACAAAGCTAAAAGAGAATGAAAAATTCTATATACAAGGTTTAACTAATAGCTCCAGTATCCTCTTACATCTCTCTTTTTTCTCGATACTGTAGATCGAGAAAACCAATTTATTAGAGTAAGGAAAGGGAAAGAAAAGAGAGAGAGACAAGACTGGCTATGGTGCATTGGGAACTGCCTTCAGTGAGGAAAGAAAATCCTGAAATAGATATGTTTTAAGGTTCAGAGATAGGAAATGAAACACATAGTCCTATAATTTTAGATTATTGGGTTCCAGGTCAATCTTATGTAGATAGAGGCATAGTTCCATGTGCTGATGGCTTAGTAGCTATCCTATACATAGCTCTACCTACTAAAGTCATGTAACAATATCTATTTTAAAAATCATATTTTTAAGTCTGCTAAATTTTGAAATGAAATTTTTTTCTCTGTGTTTGCTGTGTAAAGTAACTTTAGGTTTTGGACCTAAATTTCAACCAGAATAGCAGGGTTTTTTCAGAGCACAACATTTGAAAAATCTAGTGTTTCATTCAAATATCCATACTTCTGACATGTTTTTTTCCCCAATTCTTCTAACACCAACATACTTTACAGCTTTACATGCTAGTGTTGCATCAGGAGTATGCCGTATTCCAATCCTCTGAATGCTGCTAAAATTCTTCTGAGCTGATTCCCATATACACCCAGTGGCTCTTTGCAGCCATGGTTATCAAATATTCCATCTCCACCAGGCATGCCCAAGCACAGGGCTAAGCACAGCTATCCCTGAAACTGTCAAAATCCACATAGCCACTCAAACTCCAGGGAAATAAAGAGGCTGCCAGAGTTAAGAGAGGACAAGAGTTGACCTATATGCAAGTAGATTGCAAAAAGAAGCATGTGGAAAGACCTGGCAGGGAGAGAAGGCTTGTGCTGAGTCAGTAAGGAAGAAGGACAGAGAACAAGAGGGAGATCTCAGCATAGAACAGAAGGAATAGAAAAGCTCATCTCTGTTGAAATAAATAAATACTGCAGCTGTGTCCACACTCATACCATTTCTCTCCTGCCAGAAGTGATGTCCCACTGGATGTGCAGAAAATGCCTTCCAGAAATATGGTCACTCTACAGTACAGCCTCACTGTCAGATATCACTCCCTCAGTTTTGCTGTACCAATGGTCTGGTTGCAAGCATCTGGTTGCAGCTTACCACAGACAAACAGTACTGTTAATGCAAAGACTGATAAAAACTCAACTGGAGAAGGAAAGGTTCCAGGGGGGCTGCTTAGATGCCTTCTGGTACTTAAAGAGAGTTTATAAAAGTAGGGAGTGACACTTTACATAGGCAGAAAGTGGTAGGAAAATGGATGAAAAGAGGAGAGATTGAGGTTATTAGGAACAGGTTCTTAACTCAGAAGGTGGTGGGGCACTGGAACAGGTTGTCCAGAAAAGTTGTGGATGCCTGATCCCTGGAAGTGTTTGAGGCAAGGTTGGATGGGTCTGAGCAGCCTGCTCTAGTGAAAGGTGTCCCTGCACATGGCTGGGTGTCAGAATTAGATGATCTTTAATTTTCCTTCCAACCTAAGCCTTTCTATGATTCTATGAAAATGAGGAAATACCAGCATTCATTGGTGTACATTCATAGATCAGTCAAAGCATCGGTTCCTTATATACATAAAGAAACCACCTTCACAATTTCACGATCAATACTTTATTCACCATGCATGCTACAAAACACTCTGGGAAGGCAGGAAAGCTCGAAAGTAACTGATTTCTCTGTTGGTAGCACCTATAACCCTCACAGAGATTGAGAGGTATACAGCAGTTAGACTAAGGGCCTGCAGGAGAAAAAGGTGTGCTCAGGGTGAAGAATTGAAGGTTAAACTGAATTCCTCTCTCTGTCTCATATTTTCTGCCTGAAATTGGAGAAGTGGCTTGATCTAATATTTCAATTTTTTTAAAACAAGTGAAGTCTGCATGTTAATTTCTGGGTATCTGAACTGCAGCTGCAGCTCCAGTAAAGAAATAATCTCATCGGCTCACAGCTGCAAGTGAAGTTTGAGAGAGCAAGACTTTGAAAGTATGAAATTCAGTTTACTCCTACACATTCTTAAACAAGATTTCCTGCATGTTTCAGATTTGTCAGAACTACACTGTCTCAAATCAAGCTAATTGTTTCTTTTAATCATAAAACCTCCAGGAGGTGATAAGATTTGCTTGTCTCAGGGACCTTTGCAAAGACAAACTGCTTTTGAAGCATTCAGGCACTATAGAAAAGCACAAGTCATCTCAAAGCACATCTTGGTCATCAGACACAGCCCTAAACACCAACCACAGAAAAATGAGACATAAGCAAAATACTGAAAAGATGCCTGTTGAGTGAGCTGTATGTCATGCAGTAAGCATCTCTGGGGTCCTGGGAGGCTTAGGAGAGAAGGAAGCATGTGATATGCATTGAAAAAGAGAATTGTAATCAGACGTATAAAGAAGCTAAAAAACTGGAAACACAGATAAACCTGTTTCTGCTATTTCCTGCTGCTTGAATGTTTGACTTTGAGACTGTCTTAATGTTCTCTTCAAGATTTATGTTTATAATAATCAGCTCATTTCCATTTCTAGTTAATTTTAAATGGTTTCTGAACCATTACCAAGCTCATATTTAAGCAAAAGAACCTATCCCAGTCAAACTGGCCGTGTCCTCCAAGAACCTCTAGTGACAAGATAGAATTGAATGGACACCACTTTCACATGTTGGAGCATCTCTCACCAACAAACTTCTTATTTCTTCATCTAGAATAACGTATAGCCTCTTGCTAAGGGGCTAAAACTGCTCTGCCTGCACACACCCATCTCCAAGCAAGCCTAGAAAATTCTGCTATGATTTTCTCCTCCAAACACCAATTTCACTGTGAGGCACCACTGCAGGGCAGAGCAGCAGAAGCCCATTCAAATGAAAATGCCACTTTTAATACCTCAGCTGCAGTATTTTTAGACAGTATCTGGGCTCTTAAAAAAATAATCCAGTAAACATATTCCTGCTGTACTGCTCAGTGGGAGGAAATGCTTGACAAAGAAATAAACCCATGCCTCCCTGTGGAAGATTTTCTTCTCCTGCTCCACAGTGGATATTTTCCAGTTCCAGCATCCCGTATCAGCTGGGAAATGCCCTGATACAATTAGCAGGAAGTTTAATCTTAGGGAGTCACAAGGAGACCGAGACAGCAGATCACATGTGCTAAGAGAGAAACAGAGAAAGAAACTAAGGAAGGTTCTGTGGACTATTAATAAAAATTTTATCTGATTGCACATCAGCCAAGTGCTCCTACAGCAGATTGTAACAGAATGATCTTAAGCTGACAATGGGAAATTACACCAAACTGGGAAAATCCTAAGTTCTGCAGGTGTTTTAAATGTTTTTCCCCTTAATTAGCATCCACTAAAGGCAGATCAGTCAAATTTCATATGGGTGACAACCACCCAAAACATGAACTAGTAAAGATTCCTATGATTCACATATACATGGACTTTCAAAAAAAAATCCTGAAGAGCATATATAAAAATTAGAAGTTTTAAAGGAATGAAGGAATTAAGTTAGAGGACCACCTAATGTAATATCTTAAGTGAGCAAAATGTGGCAGTCTAATAGGGAAGAGAAGAAGAGCTGGCAACATCTATTCTTTCAAGTACCAATAATCAAGCAATCTGTTCTACTTATAGAGCTCAATACTACTGATCTAATGCCATTTCTAGAGTACCATTCAAGTGAGCAGGATTTCTTTTCTTAATTGAAAATCCCTGAGCATTCCATGCTGCCAATCCAGGATTATTCACCAGAAATTTAATTAAAATAGTAGCTTTAATAATGAAGTTCATTTTCCTATTAGGTTTACTTTCCGTTCTAGCAATTTGTTTTTTGGGGTTTTTTGGGGTTTTTTGGGGTTTGGTTGGTTGGTTTTTGGTTTTTGTTTTTGTTTTTTTTTTTCCTGATCACTATGTTCCAAGCACCACCAGTTTTGTCTCTTTAGGAGACCTGAACTTTATTTTAGTGTCCTTCATATTTTATAGCTAATGAATCATAGGATTTTGCTGGTACCATTTGACTGACATGAAGTAAACTGACTTAGGATGCTGTTTGGCATTCATATCAGATATACTATATAATTCACATCTCAACATTAAAACTACCAAGTAGAATACAAACCACATCAATTTCCTTTTCTCCATCCACCATATTTTTACACAGTAATATCTAGTCAATGCTTATTTTATGGGTACTTATAATGAGCAACAATTCCTATTTATTTGGCAGTCCATCATCATTGATTCACTCTAACTGCAGGCTACATTTGAGGTTAAATTTGTCATTGCAATACAGCAACTGATTGAAAGCATATTGTTTTGACAACTGTTTATTTCAGATAAACAACAAAAATATGTTAGAATCTAAGGAGGAAGAACATGGTGACTTGAAATCTGATAAGAATTCTGGTCTTGCTCTTAAATGCAAAGAAATGTTCATTGTAGAGTCATAGCAAGTTAATCATCAGCATTCTGTGTGCAGCTGATTTAATCCTGGCTAAAACCAGATGCACAGCCAGATGAGCAAAATATGTGGAGAACCCTTCTCAGAGTCAGGGGCAGGATGCAGAGAATGAAATAGGTCCAATGCAGTCATCTGCACCCCAAAACTTCATTGTCCATTATTCAACAGCTCCTTATTCATGGGTGGTGATTGCTACACTTTCATGGCACAAACCTCCTCTTCCCAGTCACACCCTAAGTTGTTTTTCTCACCCAGGAAATAAACCACAAGCAGGTTGCTTTGCTGCTTTTCTGGTTTCAACAGTACCTTATTTTGTAATGCATTATATAATTATTGCTTCTTTCTGCCCTGTTCCCGTAATGATTAAAAAAATAAAAAAATTCCAAAACAAGTTTACATTGCATTGAGTGGAAAAAAAGGAGAAAATATGTAGGAAACAAGTGACTGTTTTCTCAAGTGTTAAAGATCCTAACTGGTCTGTTTCCACAGCAAAATATTTTAAAACAAAGTTTGCTTTGAAGAAATACAAAACCAGCCACCAGACATATGCATATTTTTGTACCTGCACTCCCTATGCTATTTTTTTTCCAGGTGCTTTCTGTGTCCTCCTGTAGGTTTGCTTTTTTTTGGCTTGCATCAACAGGATTAAAGCTTGTGGTACCCTCCCTGTAACAAAAACCAGAGTGACCTAACTCATGCTTTGCTCTTTCAATTGCTCTATGTCCAAATAGTGCAGCTAAATGTGATTAATTAATGCCTAGAAAAATTGAATCTTACATGATTTGCATGCAAAATTCTGTGGAGGTACTAGACGTAGTATATTTTAAAGCAGATGTGAATAAATGCAGAAAACAAACTGCAGATGCGTCTTTCATATAAAGTTGGAGTACAGGGGAGACAAGATTTGAGAGAGCTTTACCCTATGAATTCATATTTTAGGAGTTCCTGGTTGCCAAAACAGCACCTATGTGTTAATTAGAAGCTCTCTGTTGTTATTTTTAATCTTGACCTACCTGCAGTTAAATGCCAAGCAGACACCGTATAACTGAGCAACTTCTGTTCCAGGTCTCACAGGTGTTTGGTTCATCTGATTTTGTGTAGAAGCAAACAGAAAAGGGTGTTGAATTTTTTTTAAAAAAGGGTCGTAGAATAAAGTAAGAGTTTGAAAGAATCATTTAAGTTAAAAGTTTATGTGTATTTTGAGATTAAACGGAAGCCTCAAATGCTCCTATTTGCTGCAGCAAGAGCTGCCTTTGCAAGCAGGAAAGTAAAACTGAAGTCAACCCAGCAAGTTGAGGCATGTTATTTCTTAGGAGCTGGTTATGGTGATCCTGTGAGAGCTATCCTTAATAGCTGAGCAGTTATTAATTCAGCTGCTCCTGTCTGCTCTGATGCTGAGCAGGCCTCCTACTTGGTAGCTCCTCACTCAGTTATAGGAATGTTTACAGTGCCAGCAGCACATCAGAGTACCCCGAGACAGCAGCGGTCTGCTAGCTCCAAGTTTGCATAACGCAGTTTTCCAGAGACGGAAGAGACACTTTTTAAACAATTTAAATTAAGGGAATCAGCGTTTCTATGTTACCAAGCACCAAGCCTGGGGAATTCCCTGCTGTTCCATTTCCATACTGTAACTCTTACCAGCTGCGAGACAGTCACGAGCCATTCCACAAATACTTAGGCTGAGATTTACCTGAAACTGAGAATTACAACAAGAACTGCCTGAATTCCTCTTGAGCACACAAATTTTTTTGTTGCAGAATAATTATGTCAGTGAAACAACAAAACAACAATAGTATTTAAAAATCGGTGCCTATTTTCTCCTTACAGCCATTTTAAGAAAATATTTAAAAAAACAACTAGCCTTGCCTCACTCTAATTTTTATATTTTCCAGTTACAAGGGTATATCACTGTCCATTTACACACAAATCATATGGGCAGCATGCGGGCAGGACTCTTTTCAATTTACCCAGTAGGATTTGTTTATCTGTTTGTTTACTCTGATTTATATCAAATGACTACTGCAGGCTTAATGTTTCATAAACAAGAAAATCTGTCTTTTCTGTTAAATAGCACAATTTCTGTTAAATTCTGTTAAATTAATGCACTCTCATGAAGATAGCTTTCTATTATAAACTTCTCCAATAAAATGATACATACATAGAAGTAGATATAAAACCAAATTCTTTTGATGACATCAGGTAAGAACTTTAGTTAAGAACTTTCCAAAAATTCAAAGAAAATACCTGCACTGTATAGTTATAACAAAAATAATTTTGAAATAGACAACATGATAATAGACCACCTCATATTTTTATCATATCAACATTTAAAGTTCTTTAAAACTTACTAGCTATGATTTATCTGTTGTGATACAAAGTTGCTTTTTCATAAAGTTTAGTTCATATAACACAAAGTGTTTGGAAGTATTTGGACTTCTGTCATGGAGTTATTCTGTACCAATTTGAAAATTATTTTTCCAAGCACAAACAACCTGGAAAAGTTCTTTGAGAAAGAGGAGTTCTCTCTTCCTTAAAGGGCATTCTTCAATTTACTAAAAAAGGAAAAACAACCACAAAAAACAAACAAACAAAAAATTTACTGGTTTGCTAAATTGTTCTCTTTCCTAGTTAGTATGTGCATGAATAATACCAGCACGTCATACAAACCAGGTATTTACTCAGGGTATTTTCTGCCAGTAGACAGACAGACCCCAACAACTGTCCTTAAGCCTCACATTCTCCAAGCTTACTCAGAAGATAACCAGACACATCTGGAAAAGACAAGACAGTTAAATGACTCAGTGAAAATTATCAGATTTCCAAAAATTGTCTCCCTGATGTAATAAAAATGTCTTTAAAAGAACAAATGAGTCATGTTGCTATAGCAGGACAACGTTTGCGTGGATTGTAGCTATGTGGTATAATCATGGAAAACTTTGTGGCAGGGGGATAATCATCCTCATGTAACCCATGCACGCAGGCTTTGCTATTGTCTCAGTCTAGCTCCTCACAATCCAAGGCTTCCCTTGGCTTCACTTGTTGTAAACCACCACGCTCAGTATTTGACAAATTCCTTCACTGACACACGCGTCATCTTTGGCCAGGATTATTCCACCCAGACAGACTGATAGTGAAGCCACAGCATGCTGCAATTCCTTTGGCACTTTCAAATGTTTACTTCTCTGATGCTACACATAATAAAGAAACACCTGTAGAAAGTGGTGTCAATCATTTAGAAGGCAACACTTCCTCCCACCTTCTCCCATCAAGTATTATGACTTAAAGAAAGAAGGTATTTACACCTTTCTTTTGCAGGAGACATAACTTCCCACTGAAAACCAGGCTGCAGGCAGGAGGGTCATGTCTATTTTCTCTGATAAAGGTTTGGCTCTTCCTTTCTCTAAGACCTGAAATGACAGAACACTGATTCACCATTAGACAGCAAACCCAAGAAATGTATGCCTACAAAGAACCAGACCAAAACCAGACTAATACAAACCAAGAAGGATTTAGGGAGGTCTCAGCTGAAGGCTTTGAGAGAGATTAGACTTATGCCTTGTGTCCTTTAAATGATTTTGGTTCCTGCTACTGAATATGCTCAGAAAGTTCAATTACAAAATTCACCAAGACCATGAGAGCTAAAAGTGTGATCAGATTTCTTAGCATTGATGGGAAATATTGATTTTACGGTTCGACCAAAACGGAACAATAAGATAATTTTTATTTAGAGGAAGTAATAATTAATAAAGCATAGGTTTACTCCTGAGAAAGTCTAAATCAGATTTCCTTTCAGAGGAATGCATGCTAAAAGCTCCACCCCACTGAGCCAGAATCCTGACTGAAAGGGCAAATGGGCCTCTGAACTCCAGAAGGGGGTTTCTAATCAGAATTTCAAGTTTTCATGTACCTCAAGGAATGACTAAGGTAGAATTCCAAGCACAGAAAAAAAAGGCCAGATTTAAGAATTACTTCTCTACTGAACTCTATAATTCTATCTTAAACAACCAGACTGACTTCTAGCTCAATTGTCCATGTATTACAGGATGCTTAATGTCCAGATGTTCCTTTTTTATCTGATGCTTCTCTCATTAGCTTCCAAGATTTTCAGTAATTTTGACAGCTCAAGAGACTAAGAAATCCTAGGGCACCAATTAGGAATAGAATTGTTAGTAGTGGGACAGCTGTGTGCAAAATATACGTGGGAAAATCTTTCATAAGAGCATGTACCGAAGTCTCTTCCTTCTGAAAGGAACAGTGAATCGATTGCCTTGTTTGGAAGCATATGTATTCTCTCAAAATCTGTAAAGCAGAGTGTTGAAAGTCAAGAGTGTCTCATTTGCCCCTTCATAATGTTCAGATGCTGAATGGCAAGAAAATATCAACCTCTGTGTTCAAAGTTCACCAGGCAAGCCCGTTACAATCATAATAAAAACATGACAAAAGCCTGTATTCCTCCTTCATGTGTAGCTAACATTTTCTCCACAAGATTTCATTGGAATGAGAAGCCTCCTTGCATGCACCTTTGATACCAGTCTGAGGAGCATTGCATCCTGCTCTCATGATGAGTGGATTCTTCCTCTTTATGCCTTTGAGAAGGAAAAACCAAGCCTTTCTGAGTTTTGTCAGCTTTTGTGAAATACTCTATTTCCTTCTATATCCACAATTAGTGGCAATTTCAGGTGAGAAGTCAAATAATATCACTGAGTGTTCTCTCCTGATCATGAACCCATAGCTCTATTAAGGCAGCAGCAGAAAACACAACATACAAGCACACAGACAGCAGCAAATGTTGCATTGTCTGAATTAGAAATGTCCACGTCTGGAAAGTAGGTGAACTGTGGCAGCACATTTCATCCTGAAAATATGACTTCTGTTTGTTAAAATGCAGTTAGTCCAGCATGACATGAAGTCAGTGGGAGGATTAACTCATCTCTATTTCTGTCCTCATATTAATACAGGGCTGCAGTCAACATTTCAAATAGTTACTTTCAAGGGAGACGTGACAAGCATAAAGAGGAACTATTAACGTTCTACTTTTTTTCTTCTTGGTTTCACTCGGTTTGCCATGCCAGGCTGAGGCCTTTACTTTCAGATGGAAAAAAATTCTTCCATTAAGTCTCTAGAAATGTGTTTAGAGCATCAAGACAAACACCAAAATAGGTCTTAAAAATTACTTTACTAAAGAGATCTCACATTAATTGACCTGTAGAGTTTGGTGTTGTCAGATTACCTGCTCCGTGTACTGAACAATTTATAGTCTAGATCACCATGCATGAACACTACAATTTGCTGATCTGTTTAAAAACAAACCCAAATCTAGATGACAATCCAATTAAGTTTTGGACAAAAAGATTGGTGTTCCAAAGAGGTTTTGCCATTTAAACTAGTGGTTCTGATAATTCTGTCTTTTCTTATATAATCCCAGAGATTTGAACAGATAAATTATGGAAAGAGGTGTCACAGCTGAATAGATTTACTCTGAAAAAGCTGTACTTTAAAGACATTATAACGTGGGCTGAAGTGTGAGCTAACAACTTATACAAGGTATGTATTGAAAAGGAGAAAGAAACTTCTGTAGCAGATGAAACTATCAAACAATATGAAATTGAAAATTCAGTTGCTGAACACAGAGCTTGGTTCTCAGAGCCTGCTACATTTAAGAAAATCAGTATTTGTCACCTTCGGAAGAAACTCACACAAGAAATTCCCTGAAGTGGAAAGAAAGACACACACCTCCTCAGAACTAATCAGGGGAGTTAGCTATGCAAACAAATTTCATTAGTTATCAGACTGTTTTGGATAATTAAGTCTCATGAGCCAGGGTGTAATCACTGGAAAATTCCCTCCCTCTCCCCACCTCTATGTATAACTTTGAATAGATCCCTCATGTGCCTTGTTCCTGTTTTACTTTAGCTCATCTGTCATACCGCACTATAGAGAACAGGATGCAGAGGTGAACTGTTATCTCCCAGACTAAATTGCTAGACCAAAACAAGTGACTGGAACTCCTGTTCTAGTGAACCTAAGCTCTCTGCACCTGTGTATTTCTGTACTCAGAAGAGTCCACAGAGATAACTTAATTTACCTCTATACTCAGAGACTGGGAGGCACAGAAGAAAGTAGACAGAATATGGTCAAGATTGCTGTAGGTGAAGGTCACCCACAGGCTTGGATGAATCCACAGAACTGGCAGCACACCAGCAGACAGATCATTGCATCAGGCTTTTGGCTGCACCATGGGTGAGCTGCAACACAGTGGAAGACTGCTAACCATTCCCTGGATCAGCACTGGGAAAAAACAGCTTTGAATGAAAAGATCTTTGCAGTCCTGCAAACAGACCCAGTTGTCAGAAAAGAAGGTAGTAGAGAGAGCATAAAACAACAACCACAGACCTGCATGGTCAGCTAGGCAGGAGAACACCTGAAGGTGCCGTAGGGTTCCTCTGACCATCGTCAAGGCAGCTGCACCCACAGCAAGCTGAAAAAACTTGTTCATCTTGCAACTGCAAATGGGCTTAAGAGAAGGAGAATGTAGGCCTGAACTTTGGGACTGCCATTTTCACATTTTTATTTGAAAATCCACAATTAAAAATATGTACATATATGTACATCCAAAGGGTCTGTTCCAGGTGATAAGCTACTGACAGCCAGGGTCCAATGGCTGTAATCTGCTTTTCTTAACAAATTACTTCCTGCAGTCTGAGAAGCTTCACGAGGAATTTAAGTCATTCTGGAGCTCTTTCTGCAGGTAAGGACTTTGCTGCAAATAACATGCTCAACAGGATTATTTTCTGCCTCTTTTCTCTGTAATGAGGTCAGTCTGTGGCAGTTACAAGGCAGTGTACACCCTCAGAAATTTATTTAAGCACTCTAAAAAGGGTAGTTTTCCTTAAGAGTTCTCTTCTGCACAAATTTATAAAGATAATGTCTTTTGTTGAAGCCCTCTAAGGGTTTCAGCAATATTGCATTTATGATTTACCGTGGCTCCTCTGTAGGAACTGTGTCATCACATAAGCATAAGACCCATCCAGCAAAATACTTACAGATGCCAAAACAGAGCAAAGGAAGAAAACTGCCTCAAGGGAAGAAGGTAAGGAAAGAGATATGAGAAAAGAAGTTGAGGTAGTCAGGAAAAATGGAAGAGTGGGTACACACACCTTGCTAGAACTGGAAGGGTGGGCAACAGGTAGTACAGGTAGATTGTGCAAAGCAATCTGCCAACAGAGGCCTTATGGCTACTTCCGTACAAACAAAACATTAACTAGCAAAGAACCATTCTCTGGTTGCATTCAGCAGAAATGTGTCCCTTGTTCTGGCTATCTGCTCCTGACTTCAATGACTCCTGAGTGGAAGATTGAGTTGATAGCTCTTGCCTTGTTTTAGTTGCAGTCATCTGTCACAATGCCATGGTTGACCACCACAAGTTCACCCAGCACAGCAAAGCTTCTGTTCTTTCTGGAGTCCATGAAAACTGCCCAGAGGAGCCTGGTGTTCACAGGTCATAGTGCATTTGTGTTGTTAGAAACACATTGGCATGTTATAACAATTCTGCTGCTGGGACAAAAGAGCAATGACAGCACTTTTCTTTCTCAGAAACAGATGGCAAATAATGAATCAGTGAGACAGAGTAACGCTGTAGTAAACATTAGAGATGGAGCATGTTATTTATGAAGCACAATGGAACTTTTCTCAAGACAATACAGCAGTGTTGACTCTCTCTCTCATACACTGCTGTCTTTTCCTTAGCTTATTTACTGCCATAGAAATTAATCTGCTGTTTTAAGGATAACAGTTACTTTGGTGGTTTGGCAGTGGATGTAAATATCAAGGATGGAAATCCTGACATTCTTAAAGCTTAAGATAGTAAATGTTTTATTCTGTTATGAGCCTAAGATAAAAAAAACCTGTGGAAAATTTAGATCACAACAAGAACCAAGTTTCTTTCAAATCTAGGGGACAGATGTGTTACAGGCTTTGATTCCTGTTTCTTTCTCTCCATACTAGAACTTGAAAACTTATGAGTGATGTATCTATGTCCAATACTTAATTGCAAATGATTCATTTTCCAGACATCCTTCTCTGCATCACTCCAGCTGTTATAAGGTAATACAGTAAGTTAGGAGATGGACTTTTTTAAACAGTGTTAGGTATCAGCAATTCTCTTCCTCCTATGTCATTCTGTTTTCTGTCCCCAGAGCAGGCATATTTAGAGTTTTCCACACCCTTTGGTGCATTCCAGAAAACAGAGTTTTCTTTACAGTAAATTAAACTGAACTTATTTGGAGAAATAGGTGCTAAGGAATATTTTAACATCAGAACATGAGGGTACATCTGCTGAAAATTCTGGCAGATTAATGATAAACAAAACAATGCAGCCTGGAAAGTTACAACCATTTCCAAAGTTCCAGAAAGAATGATTGATACCCCCACTGGAGGTTAATCACTCTACCATAGGGATGACATACAATCACATGTATTTAGCTATTATAGAGAAACTGTTTCCTTCACAAGTACCCACCCTACTGTTAATAATTCTGAAAAGATTGTCTTCTTGTAAAATTCAAATTATGTTTTCTTCCAGCTAAAAAGCAAGAACAATTTTATGAAAGAATCTGCCATACAAGATGTTGATATCTGGATAAGAGATTTGACTCTCTGAAATGCTAATTTGGATAACATGGCTGGAGAAGGTAAAGGCAGAAAATCTTTGAAGCACAGCACATGGGGAATGCACAAGGGGACAGTGAACAACACTAAAGCAAACTCCTTCCTTGGTTCCCCAGACTTGCTCTGCTTCCTCCAGTGCCAGCCAGGTCACCTGCACCTCCATTTTTGGTACTCATCTCGTTTCTGGCATATGTTTCTCTCCTTGGAAATCCATAACCCTCTTAGCATGGTCTCCTTCTGGAATCTTCTATCTCAATTGCCGGCATGTACTCCCCCTCCAGACAATTTACCTTCCTTGGAATACAGTCAGAATTGCATTCTCCTCTGTTCTAAAAATCAGACCTAATTACAGACTTAATTACCTAACTTTGAATTACAATAATGTTAATTAATTGTTAATTCTTATTCCAAATAATCAGCTGGAATGGTAGTGGAAAAAAAATCCATTGTGTGGCATTTTACAGCAACTAATTTGCTTTGGCGTTTAAGATCAAAGACATTGGTTTGATGATGTTCTTGGTTTAAGACAACAAAGCTGGTGTGTTGCAATCAGCACAAACACGTACATGCATCTCTTGCTTTCCTCCCCTGTGCTCTCCTGCCACAGTGTCAGCCAATAATATTCTCTGAAGAAATGTTTTATTGTGTACATGCAAGTATTTAAGAGATGCCTAGCTAATTATCCTTAGGTTTTGGAAAGTGATATACGCTGCAAAAAGTCTGTATACTTTTAGTGAGATTTTTGTCTTTTTTATGTCTAGGTTGAGGGCTTTTTCATTTATGAAGATAAAAAAAATCATACAGAAGAAATAACTACATTTCATATTAATTTACTATGCAATACACTTATACTGAGGATAAGTATTTAATTTTAACTGTCATTTCTACTCTAAATACTCATTAAAGAAGAGGATTGTCTTCTTGGCTGGATGTGCTCAAAATGAAATCAGAGCATATTTCTAATTTACTGTTTGCACATACGTTATACAGTTTTAGTAGCAGTTACGTGTTTTTCAGTTCCTGATTTTCAAAAATTTCTGTGTTTTCTTTCATATGTGTCAGTAAATCATCTCTGGTAAGCACTTGGTGAGCAGGCAGTCCTTGGAAATCTGGGGTGATAATACATTTGAAGTTTGGAGTTTCCTGAGCACCTAAAATTAAAACTCAACAGTCATCTGTATACAGTTAGTTTTGTGCCAGGACTTACTAGACAGAACTTTCCTCCTCTTCAAGTCACGATCCAAATCTTCAAGTTAAAGATAACAGCAGTTGATGCTGAAGATTGGGTAAGATTTAATCAAAAGTGAAGACAAAAAGTGTCTCCTGCTTCTATTCCATTGAAATTCAGTTCACTGCTATGAAAGATCTGAAACCTACCAGAACAATAATAAAATCAAGCTGTTTTCCAGCAAATGCTTTGTTATCCAATTGAGAATAGCATTCAAAATGACTTCTTACCTTTTACAGTGAAAGTACAAAGGTCTTGTCAAAAAAACAAACATTCAATTTAAAAAATCATTCAAGTTTATTCTCTAGGGAAGCAAGGAATGGCAAGTCCAAACCTAACACTGGTTTCTCTCTGTGCCTAGTGATGTAACTTGAGTTTGTTGTTTGCATGCAAGCCTCTTTGTTATTTTGCACACCTTTGGATATCCCACCTGGTCTCCAGCTGCCACTGCTGAAAAGCAACTGTTGTCCCCTTTCCTGTAGCTTTTTTGTTCTTTTTTTTAAACCAGATGTAAAGGGCCATTACAATCACAACATGGCTTGAGGGGTAAAGAAAAAATTAAAACAGTAAAAGAAAATAATAAACCATGCTAGCTTCAACAATGTATTTTACATATCAGTCAGTGAACAGTCTCTAACAAAGGGATTTAGCGACAGTCAGAGGTACCTTGCTCTAAATTGCAAAACACACTATGTTATTAATGAGTCCTGCTTTAGTGAATCTAAAAGAAATTAACCAGTTTATGGATAGACAAAGGAATTCTTTTGAAGGAGTGGCAAATCCTGCTGGATTACATGAACAGTTTACAAAGGAGGAAATAAAGTAATCTTAATATTTCTCCCTGCTTCATAGTTTTTCAGTAGTTAGCTTAAAACAAACCATTCAAAGAGTTTTCTAGCTAGGCTATGAATACAACAGCACACACATGTATACAGAAAATAGTCACCAATTCTTACTTAAAGCCACTGCTTTACTCCTTTTGCCAAACTGTGAAGATAAATATCAACCAGTTTCTGTCACAAAGCTGGTAAGCACAGGAGATAGTTTCAGGTAGTTTCAGGGAGAAACAGCACAAGCAAGGATCATCCAGAGCCAGTGGGAAGTGGACCTAATGACCGAGAAGGGACAGCAGCCTGGGCTTACAGAGGAGGCAGCAGAGCTGTGGGGCTTTTTGCCCTAAGAATAAGATCCACAAACTGGCTGAGATTTCAAAACCTACATCTAACAAACATGCCAAGTGCCTCTAGATCACAAACAGAATGAGCTCAACACAAGGAACACTCAGACTTCACATTTATGGTGGAGGAGAAATTGTTATTATTTAAGATGCAATATAGAGGTACTGTTGAAATCAGCACAAGGAAAATGTGAATCTAGTTTTCTGGTAAAATACCTCTCACCCTAATTTCTGGAATCTTTAAAATGTCCCCAAGTGGGGGACAACTAGATCATAGAGTCATTTAGTTGGAAAAGATCCTCAAAATCATCAAGCCCAAATGTAAATCTACCACTGCCAAGACCAGCACTAAACCATGTCCCTAGTGCCACAGCTATGAGTCCTTTAATACCTCCAGGGATGGCAACTAAATAATTTCTCTGGGCAGCCTGTTCCAATGCTTGATAGCACAGATGTAACTCCAGTCACCACCATCTACCTCCAGGCTCAGCATCTGGTCAGTTGTTTACCCAGAAACACCTGTCCAAGCCATGAGCAGCCAGCTTCTCCAGGAGGATGCTGTGGGAAATGCTGTCAAAGGCTTTACTAAAGTCAAGGTAGACAACATGCACAGCCTCTCCCTCATCCACTAAACACTGTCTTGTCATAGGTGATCAGGTTGGTCAAGCAGGACCTCCCTTTCCAAACCCATGCTGGCTGGGCCTGATCCCCTGGTTGTTGTGCACGTGCTGTGTGATCACACTCGGGACAATCTGCTCCATGAGCTTCCCTGGCACTGAGGTCAGGCTGACAGACCTGGAGTTCCCTGGATCTTCCTTCCAACCCTTTTTGTAGATGGGTGACACTTCTGCTGAATTCCAGCCAGCTGGAACCTCCCTGTTCAGCCAGGACTGCTACTGAACGTCTGAGAGATGCTTCAGCTTTCTGCTGTGCGGTCAGTTGTTTTTTGTCTTCTCAGAGTTTGATTGCTTGAAAGAGGTGAGGTAGCCCCAGGAGACCTGAGACACATGAACACAAAGGGCTTCCTCACTGATATTTCACATTATCACTGGAAGCCAAAGGCAGCTTTTTAAGATGTAGTTGGAGCTGCTATCCTAATATTTTCAATCTCTCGGCACCTCTGTGGACAGTCCCAGCACTATTTTTACTTCAGAAATCTACACTCTCTTTGCATATTAGCAAGAAAACATGAAAGAAGGATAGACAGAAACTCATAAAAATTTTAACTCTTTCTGAGAAAGTTGACTCCTCACAGGCTTCAAAAAGGTTGAAGATTTCTTTCAAGTCCAAATATGCCTCCATTGTAAAAAGGTCTGTTTGTATAAGGATTTCAGAGATAACACAAATTGTTAGGAATTCATAGTGAGGTGAGTCAAGGTTTTCTGAGATTGTCATAAAAACTGATTACGCATTGCCAGATAAGGAATTCCTCAAATTATTCAAACAGCTGACACATAAATGACCTCTTACTAAATGACCTCTTACTTGAAAAGTGGTGGTCAGTACTAAAATAATCTTTATGCATACACTTTATTATTTACATAAATCTACATCTGAAACAAAACTTGTGCAATTGAACATCTTTGGAATGTCCTTCAGAATTCTAATGAAAACATTTTTATGCATAGACATAATTGAAAATTTTGTAAAAACATCATTGTGTTTATAAATGTTTTGGTTAACTAGGTCACTAAATTTTTCAGTACATTAAAAGTAATTTTAACTAAAAGAAAAGGAAATTGAGCAAGAAGAAAATTAGATACTGTTCTCACATGGTTGAGAGCCTACAAAAAGGCCATTTTTACATCTCCTACTGTTGGTGACAGCGACCACCTACTCCAGAACCTAGCAGTTGCATACTTCAAGCAAAGAAAATTGCAATCTATGATTGCTTAATCTGTTCTTCACTTATGAAACTCCAGCCAAGCATTCTAAATTACCACAAAAATAATGGCAAACCACATGAAAACAATTATTTTTAATACCACAAGAACTTCAGAAGAAACCTCTAAAACTTCCAGAGTCAAAAGAATGTATTCTAGAACTTTTAATTAGAAGTTGTGGTTGCTATGGCAAAAAAATTTGTCACTTATAACAAAGCCACATTTTTCTGTATTTAATTAATCTAAAACTGAAAAAAAAACCCCAAAACAAACATTGTCCACAGTCCCAGTCTTTAGGTAAGCAAGAATCCAGAGTTCTTTTGCCACTGAGTTCTCCAGAGAGTTACCATTTTCCTGTCTTAATGTCACTTTCTGCCACTAGTTAGGCAAAATCTCGCCTCAGTGGAGCATTATAGCTGTTCAGGAGGGGGCTTTGGTTGGTTGGTTTTTGTTTGTTTAGCTTGTTGTTATTTTAGAGATGGGATTTTGTGTGGCATTGATGCCACAATTCTGAAATTAAAAGTAAATTGTCAATTACCATCTATAAACTAGTTTGATTTAAATGGTATACACAGACACACACTACTGAGCTGTATACAGTGCACATCCACAGGAGAACAATTACCATATTAGACAGCTTAAAAATGAAACTGGACTCACGCTTAGATAAGCACAGAGAAAAATAATGAGAGAGAGAAATAATTAGCCTATGCCAAATCAGTCCCAATTGCGTATGTTCTCGAGACTGTTAGATTTATCTGTAAGTTAAGCACTCAGCAACAATTGCAGGTTTTACTTGGTTAGTTGTCTTTTTATTATTTAACAAAAAAACATGTTTAAAACCTCTTCAAGTGCATTGGGCAAATTATTCTCACAGAAGGCAACTCTCCCTCCTGCCACAGCCTCAAAATACTGTGATGAGGTAGGTGCAAGGGAAGGCTGCTTTCTCACCCAAAGATTGCTTCACAGATTCCTCAGGGTATCTCTCTTAGCCAAGAGTATTTGCTCCCAGCTACCATTGCACCTGTCTCATCACTCGTGTTTGAGCAACAGATGCGATGGTGCAATTACTCTCTTCAAATGTAATCAGGGCAGGTTTCTCTCAGGCCTCCCCCAGTGTTGTGCCCGTACACACACGCATCGAAACACGAACATTAAAGCAGAAATGTTGAAGTCTCAGCAGGGGAATCCAGAAGCTTGCCCCTGTTCATCCTGTAGCCGAAATGCAAAGGGCTTTAACAAACATGGTTAAAAAAGCAGCAGATGGTTTTATCAGTCCGTCTCTGCACATACAGAGATTGTACGTGAGCCCACACACGCATAGGAATTATGCATTTCCTTTAAAAGGAGGTCCAAAAGTAAAATTCCCTTTCTAAATGCATCATGAAATAGTAAAGTTTTGAAGTATTATTTCTTTCAGAGTTTGCCTATGACAATTACATAATCAGAAATCATCTCCATATACTTTATGGCTTAAAGAATTCCAGGCACTCCTTGATAATGAATAAAATAGAAATAGTGCTACACAAAGAATGCTGTTCAGGCACAGGTGGAAAAGACTCCTTTCTTTTGAATTTCTTTCATCTCTTCTACCCTCCATAGTAGCAACTGTCTTCAAAATCAGGTATCTTCCTGCAACTGCTTAAATGTAGTCTTTGGCTAAAATGCCTCCCTCAGCTCAGACTACACCTAAAATTTAAGTCATGTGAATAATATTTGAGACAGCCCTGACAGGTAAATTTCAATAATCACTCCTCTGAGTATTATCCACTTCAGTAAGAGGGTCTTGACCCTCTGTTTGTAGCCTCTGTCTGCAGCTGCCAGAGAGCATACAAATACATATGGATAGCAGCCAAGGAGGTACCTTGAGGCATTGTTTCAGGCAACTTTGCATATCCAGAAATGTTTCCTTCCCTTCTCCTCCAGCCTGGGAGTCATTCAGAATCATTAGCCCTTGTTATGAGCTTGAATGAGATGCGACCTGCTTTGAAGACTATGATAGTTATAGTAGGTTCAAAATATGAATGCACAGAGGAAAGACTCCAAACCTACCTGAAAAAGCTCTAATTCATCTATATTTGTCAACAGAGAAACACAAGGTGTTAAAACATTTGATAAATTTCCCTGGGCACAACCAATTAACTTCTGAATTAACTCCAAAATAACTGCAAATTAGTTCTCTCTCTAAATACTTGGGGGGGGGTGGAATTTGAATGTTACTTTCATTTAAATCTGTGCATTGTTTGTACTTTAAAGGAATAGTAAAGGTGCTGTAGAATACTTTCCTAGTATCCTAGAATGAGCAAGTAACATATTGCATTCAGAATATCAGGTTGAAATTCACACTGTAAGCCAAAAGTTTCAAACCTCAGAAGAGTTTAAGAAGAGTTCTTTTCCTGATCAACCTAGGGATCTGTGGTAGTTCCTATTCTCCAGGCAAGTAGGAGAAAACAGAATGTTGCCGTCTGCAAAAACCTCTCGAAAGTCAGTGCATGCTGCTAATGCAGACTGGCACATGACACAGCAAGTATAAGCATCTGCACAAGCAAAGGGCCTCCTCAGATATGTAAGCTTATAATTTATTTGGCAGAGAAGAAATTAAAAGCGTACCAACGCTGCAAAATGCAACATAATTATTTCTTAAAATAGGCAACTGAAACAGGAATTAATTGATGGCTAGGTCAATGAAGAGTATCCTTCGATTGCTTGGATCCCTGTAAAGTGAAGAGTGTGTTGTAATGCACGTCACATAGACAATGCAAAATCATGAAACTGCAAGAGAGATCTCTGCTCTAACAATTCACTTCATTCTTCATACAACAGTGAGCAGAAATAAAAATATTCTCAGCTGCCCTTTCTTCTTGTCTAGGTCTAAGCTAAGAGAAAAACTTTCAAAGTATAAAAGGGAATCTTCTCTTGTTCTCTTATCTTTGAAGGAGATAAATAGTGGCATTCGTTAACGTAGCATGAATCATTTTCCTTAGTACAGGTACTGAACAAACAGAAATATCCGTCATTTTCCAGCTAGTTATTTTCTCATAATGACACAAATGTTTAACTTGACAGGTAGGGCCATTATTATGGAGAAAGCGAAGAACAGTATGGTTATTGTATCTGAGTAATTACGTACTATAACACCTACAAGTTGAAACAAAATTGACGTAAAAGCAAAGGAGCGCAACCTGAGTTCAAGCAAACATGGTTTTTCACAGATAAAGATGAAAGATGTAGATTTTGTACAGTAAACATGCAAAGTAGCCTGTCAAGCTTCCTATAAGTGATTTTCACCCTAGTTTAATCAACACGTGATTTCACCCAAATCCTAAGTTTGTGTGTTTCTTGGACATGTTTCTACACATCTCTAGCAGGCCACCATGAACATCCTCCTGCCTCACTCAAGCATGACTACAGAGAAAGAAATGCCAAGTTTAAAGTTCAAAACTTATGCTTAACTAAAGAACATGCTGAAAGACACTTTCAGCTTATCAGGTTTTTTCTTGTTTAATCTATTATGGATGTAACTGCTATACTGGCTTAAAGAAATCTGCTTTCTATGCCTTCAACATTTTAGGGACAAATGGAATAGAACATGACTGCATATGAGTCAGCAGTGTGCCCTGGCATCCAAAAGGGCCAACTGTATCCAGAGGTGCAGGATACAGCATCAAGCAGGCACATAAATTACAGATATTATATTTCATAAGGGGTCGATTGCAAAGAAAAAAAAAAATCCCCAAAAGTCAAATATTCTGACACTGCAATTAGGGATTAGTTTGAAATGCAATTCAAAAATCACAAAGTCCAAAAAAGTTTTGGACTTTTTTCTCCTAATCATGCCTTCTGCAATGGGAAATGACACAAAGATAGTAAGTATCCTAAAGGCACACATTTCCAGCACGTATTAGTATACTTCATTTTTATGTTTTTTAAAATTTACTCAAGAAAGTAGATGTCTTCATTGCCTTTCTTGCTTTGATATGTAAAGAATAGGCTGTCAGAAGACATTTGAAAGAATAAAACACTGAAAGCTAAACTTTTCATCTGTAAAAATTTTACTTTCAGGAAAATTTGCTTCAAAAGCAAGTATACTCCTTACAAATTATTCATCTTCTGGCAATTTACCTATTGTTCCTATCCCAAATCATCAAGAAGATACTGAATATTTAATCTGTATGGGCAGGTAGTTGTTGTCTCACTCCCGCTGATGATGGTAGATGTTGCCAAAGGGTACATTTCCTCTGAATTAAGGAGATCTGACTGCCATCACACGTCTGAATTCCACACATTTCCCTCACAGGCTGATGACTGACAAATTATATCCGCTTCAAATAACAATGCTGGCAAAGCAAAGATACTGCGATTCAAGCTTGCATTAGCCTAGCCCAGTTCTGAAGCTCCGAAGGTTTAACCCGGAGAAGCTGCCTTGCCTGCCGGGACAGCACAATGGATGTGAGCACCCACACCGTGAGACGGGACACATCCCACGCCACGCTTACGTGCAACAGCGCCTTCCCGTGGCTCCGAGGGCGCAGGAAAAGCACGGGCTCGCAAGAAGGGATGGCAGCGCATGCAGAACTGCAGCGGCACAGAGCAGCCATGCAGCCCTCACCTGCGGGAGCACCACCTAGGGATGCCGGGGAACACACAGCACCGCTGCTGCAACACGTTCACAAGTGAAAAGCAGGAAATCAGATTTATAATTTTCCTGAAAAATCTCCTGGACAGAGCAGATTCAGCAAATAATGAGAACTTCTTTAAGAACAATATAGGAATTGGTCCATTTTTTTTTTCTTTTCACAGTAATATGAGGTTGACAAACAGCTTTGGAAAAATTGGAAGTCAACCATTTCAAACTGCAAATTAATCCTCAGGAACCAATCTTTCATATGGCTCAGCAAGAAACTCTTGGAAATACACAATGGCTATGTCCATTCCCGCACAGTACACTATATCTGTAATCAAAATCTCTCCCTACAGTCAGACTAATAATTTGTGAAAATTATGATTATCAGAAGAAGCTAAAAAAGCAAACTCATTTAGCAAAAACTCTCACCTCAGTGTTAAGTAAAGGTTGTCTTGCAAGTAGCTGTTTAGTTGTTGAGCTGCTGCCACAATTAATTCCTACAAATCATTAGGAAAAGTTGCACAAACCAGAGCAAGACAAACTCCCATAATTCTGCTGACAATTTATATTCTCATGAGGTCCTGTAAACACAGTTATTTCATAACATTTACATGCAATATGTGCTTCCATATTTATATGTAAGAAAGATACCAGTTTATTATTTAAAGTTCAGGCTGCTGCACTTGAGGCTCTGAGTTACATTTCAATATACACTGATGATGAAACACTTTCTACTTACATCTCCATTCCATCCATGCAAAGAACAGCATTAATCAGCAACTATCCAGTGCGCAAAATTTGACCTTTCATACTGGGACCTCTATGAGAACACTGCTTGCACAATTAAGTTCTGTTTTTTTCAATGCTTAAAGGAGGCTTTTAAGAAAGATTGGAACAAACTTTTTAGCAGGGCCTGTTGCAATAGGATAAGGGGTGATAGTTTTAAACTGAAAGTGGGTAGATTCAAACCAGATATAAGGAAGATTTTTACAGTGAGGGTGGTAAAAGACAGAACAGGTTGCCCAGAGAGGCAGAAGTTTCCCATCTCTGAAAACATTCAAGGTCAGGGTGGGTGGGGCTCAGAGGATGCCCCTGCTCATTGAGGAGAAGCTGAACTAGACAACCTTTAAGGTCCATTCAAACCCAAATTATTCTATTATTCCCCTTTATATTTCATAAAGTTTTATTGAGGTTTTTTTTACAGATGAGATTGATTTTCCTATGCAGACATGTGCCATTGGTGCTATCCGTTTAAAGAAATGTAGTATG
Organism: Acrocephalus scirpaceus scirpaceus; assembly: GCA_910950805.1. Lineage (NCBI taxonomy): Eukaryota > Metazoa > Chordata > Aves > Passeriformes > Sylviidae > Acrocephalus > Acrocephalus scirpaceus. Next base: position 44,239,488 of record OU383780.1, read on the forward strand.
TTAACTTTAAGGTCTTTTAGCTTTACAGTACGAAACCTGGTTATTACAGAAGACTAAAATCATGAGTGTTTCACATTCATAAATTAAATATTTTTAACTGTCCGTCTTCAGCCATTTAACTCCTTTATACAGAAAAACAACCCTAAGTACATAATAGTTATCTATGTTGTCAAAACATGAAGCAATCTTCACTGAGTTTAATTTAAGGCTAGTCGTATTGGATTCTCTATATTGGCTTTTAAGGTCTCCAGAAACTTGGAAGCCAGTTCATCATCCACCACTCGACCATCACTCGAAAGAGTCACTGTCATGAGTTGACGCTGTTCAAGTTTCTCATTCCCTTCTTCATCTTCCACGATCTTGAGCTCTGGTCTTGCTCGGCCCACAGCGAGGATGCAGGCCTGAGGAGGGTTTATGACCGCTGTGAAATCACTGATGCCAAACATGCCCAGATTGGAGATACTGAATAAAACAGAAAAGAGTTTCAGTAACATCAGAAATAACATATTCCCTACAAGAAATAATCTATATTCAACAACTACTATGATTAAATCCCCTCCAAGGCAAAAGCCATTAAGTTAAAAATAGATCTGAACTATCTGAATAAATCTGTTTTCAGTTGAGCACAGTGAGACTCTCAGGGGTTTGGAATTTTTGCAATTAAAAATAATGCACCTTTTAAAAAGGCCCATTTTTTTAAAAGCAATATATTCCTGCGCTGCACACACTGAAGCCAGAAAGTAAACCAGCAAAGCAATGTCTTTAAATATATTTTGCCTATTCCTGTTCCAAGCCAAATGTCTTTCAGACTGAACCTCACAACTGCCAGTTACAATGGCTGCTGGTATCCACTAAGAAATAAAAGTTGGGCATCTAGGTATCACTCAGGCACATGAAAACATTTCTGTCCATGTCACTACCTGTGAAGTGGTATATTAGGAAGGGCTTGGACTCTTCTGTGCCAAGTTGTCTATGGAGAAAGCTGGCCCACCATCTCCTCCTCTCTGGTTATAGTTATGGCACAGAGTGGAAGAATGATTAAATGGTACAGTCCAGCCATCAAATGGCACCACTGCCACGTTCACCTCTACACCATATCCTTAAGTGTCATGTCCACCTGCTTTTTGAACACTTCAGGGATGGCGACTCAACCACTTCCCTGGACAACCTGTTGCAATGCCTGACAATCCATTTCATGAAGAATTTTTTTCCTAATATCCAATCTAAACTTCCCTGGTGCAACTTGAGGCCATTTTCTCTCCTGCTGTTTACTTACTACCTAGGAGAAGAGATTAACCTATACCTCACTACAACTACACTCCTTTCAGGCAGAAAGAATGAAGAGTGATAAGGTCCCTCCTGAGCCTCCTTTTTCCCGACTAAACAATTCCAGTTCCCTCAGCCTTTCCTCACAAGATTTGTGCTCTAGACCCTTCACCAGCTCCACTGCCTTTCTCTGGACACACTCCAGCACCTAAATGTCTTTCTTGTGGGGATGGCACCAAAACTGAACACAGAACTCAAGGTGTGGCCTCACCAGTGCCAAGCACTTATGAAAGGAACCTGTACTAAGGTAATTGTTTCCCCCAATATAAGACACTCAGTCTAGGTTTGACCTTCAGAATCATCACATGGAGCTTCATCCTAAACAGAGCAAGATTTTCAAAGCAATGCATTAAATGTCAGTGGAATAGCTAAGGATAAAACATTCTGAATCCATGCTGCATGTATTAAATGCTTCTAGAGTTTTACCTAAAAGATCCTCCCTGGTACTCTTCGGGTAACAGTTTTCCATCTCTAGCCTTCTTTGCTAGAGCCTAAAGAAGATGAAAGAAGAAAACAGGCAGACAAAAGAAAGAAAAAAAATCTTTTTATTTCAGTAAGACATTTTAAGTTACAGACATTAAGTCAGCAAAAGTCACCTGCTTTTCAATTTAGGGAAGCACCTCAGCAATACTGTTGTTGTATCTGCAGTGATTTGGCAAAGAGACTAGGACACAAGACTTCATTTTCCCACCAACACTGGCTATTCAATAAAAGCTGTTCTCTCACCTTACAAATATTGTTCAGGTTTTTATAATGGAACCACCATTCTCCCTGGTGGTTTTAGATTATCTTGCAAAATACTGATCACACAGATTCACAGTATTCCTAACATATTTGTTTAAATCAACTGACATGTACCATTTTAGAACTTTCTACCAGATTGACTGAATGTATTTCTCCCAGCTAAACATTCAACTACCTTTTGAAGGGTGCATTTAAGGCCACTCCTTCTGTGATCTCCATTTCATTTGTGAGACTTTTCTTTAAAATTCAACAGAAGTGTTCAAATACAGCCCAATAAGTTCATACTATGCTCCAAGGTAAGACTGCAGAGCGACAAAACTTTAAAATTCACAGTAAGCATGTCAAAGTTACAAGGATACACTGAGCTTTATTTTAGGCTTTTTCTCATCTCTGAATAATTAGAGAAGACAATAGCCATGGAAACAGCATTCACACAACAGGGTCAATATAAGCGTGATGCATTTGTGCAATTGCATTATTTGAATGATGAAAATACAGTTCCAGGATGCACATGACCCGGAAAGAAGTCAAAATTAACATGCAGCAGAAGGGGATATATAAGCAATTACACAAAGAAAGTGCCTGTCAAACGACAGGGAGACTGACAGAGAAGCAGCTGCAGTTCCAGTGTGTGCCTCTCTCTTGTGCATGTCAGGTACATATTTATTCCAGTAATTCAGTGAAGAAGTTGAAAACCAAAATGATGCTGGTGTGGACACCTATGTCACACACATTCCACTTGAAAGGCAAAGGGAATGTTCACTATCATGGCCCCATTGAATGCAACACAAGCTGCATTTCCATGACTACACTGATTTGTGGTAAGAGAGGTTTGCAATACTGCAATACTGCATTACAGGTATTGGGGATGCTAATGAAAGCAGAACATTGAACAATGCTTTTCTTCTTGTCATTCCATCACTAACGGCACAACAATCTCAGCTGACCTTCCTCCTCAACTGGCTACTAGTGTAAGAAACTGTTTTCCCAACACATTCAGCACAAAGTAAGCAATATGGACTGGAAAAAAATCTTAAAAACACCCTTTTATGCATGTTTTGTGGTATGACCCATCTTTTTCTGCTACAGCTTCTTGGCTGTTCCCCTTTGTCAAAACAGACTATTATAGTTTCTGTAGTTTTACACAAAAGGGAAGAAGTGGTGTGGTGTCTGGTTTGGGGACAGTTTTATGCCCTAGGATCTCCTTGTATGGCATTCCTCAGATGCCGTAGGCTTTGAATAGCACTCATTAAATGACAAAAAAAGGTCTGTGTTGGGACACTTCATTCTACTTTTCATTCATTCTACTTTTGCCTGCCAAAAGCCACTCCTTTACCTGGCAACAACTGCCACATACCACTTTGACTGGCACCTGGTCCATGCAAAATACTGTTCATTAGTCTGAGGAGTTTAATGCTATATCCTTAATTGAACTGCATATTGAAAAAAATGCAGACAGAAATATGTTCCATAATATAACTGCAAAGACAGTAAAAAAAGCAGACACGAGACATTTTCTGGGAAGGGAAAAAACACAAAAAACCCAAAATCTCAAACCCCAAGACTGGAAATACTAATGAAACTAGCATTAAGTAGTCCTCTCTTTAGGATTAAAGAAATACAATTATATTAAATTGCATAAGTCTATACAGGTTTATTTTTCAAGCAGTCTAGTCACCTATTCAACTAAGTAACATGACATTATTGTTGATTAAAAATGAAGAGAGTTGCAAAATTAGTAAGAATTTTGAAGTCTAAGTAATGCTGAAATCTGCTTTAGATCCACTGCCTTTGTTATTACTGATGTGTATCTGGGTCACGCTACATTTTCTGCTACAGAAAACCATACAGCTGCTCTATTCCTCAGCCTGCTGCACATTTCAGACCCACCTTTGCAGAGGCAGCAATTTCCTTTATTCCCTTGGCAGCAACATCTTTTATGATTGGCGTAATGAGCCCTCGGTCCGTTGCCACGGCAATGGAGATGTCAATGGACTGCAGCCGCCTGCCGACTTCCCCATCCCACGTTACATTCACATCTGGCATTTGCTACAACACAGACAGACAATAATAAAAAAGACAGCTATTAGAAGAATAACAGAGCAATCAGTTATTAAGGAAAAGGAAATTCCTTTAAGACACAGAACTACATACAGGCATCCACCAAGTGAATTAGCTTGCACTGATTTTATTTATATTTACTTTGTCAAAAAGCATGAAATGTGTGCACCAGAAACTAAAAATGCCAGGACAGACAGAAGTTCATTTGGTGTTGCTGGGAAAAAATCCTCCAAATTACTACAAATATCTTCACTGATACCACCTTATGATAGCCCAGCATGTAAAGCTTCAAAGCAGTGCAATTTCTTTCACAAAATAAATCACAGGATGCTGAATTTTAAAGCATGCCTAGAATCCTATTTTCTGTCTAAACTGCATTAGCATTAATACATTAGCATTAAGCTATACCTCTTAAAATGATACATTAATATTTAGTACATGTTCAACTAGAAATCTGTTAGGTCTTTTCCAGTGTTCTCTCAATTCCATACACCTCCATAGGAATAGGAATAGTCCCCCAACTTTAACATAACTTCTCTCTCAACTTTTAAATAGTTCAAATTATCCTCACAAATGAGAAAAACAGCTGTCATATCCCTTCCAACATTTTTATATCATTGTGAGGTAATCCAGGCAATGAGAATTCCTAGCAATGAGCAAAGAATGGTTGCCAGAAGAATTTTTATTTCAAAGCAGATATCACTCAATGTGCCATAAGAATACACCTGAGGTAATAACAAGGTTGGTATAAGAAATAAATGTTTGTTTATAACTAAAAGAAATCAGATGTAACTAAGACTAGATGAATGATCTTGACAATGGCTTTAGTCTGCTGACAAAGCAACTACTGTGATTTGCAGATGTTAACTGCAGTAAGAGGATCTTCACTAAGAAGTTCTCATTTTTACAGTTCACAGCATAGACAGGGAAGAGAATTTTACCTGGAAATCTAAAAAAAACCTAACAATAGGCAATACAGAATTACCAGCTTTACTGCGATACCATTCATATCTCCACACAGACTCACTAAATACTTTTCTTGTCTCCTTGGTAGTTTACTATTAAGATGTATTTTTAAAGTCAATTATTTGCTTACCCTCAGAGTAACTGCTGTTGCCTTGATAATAAAATCATTTACAGATACTTTAATATCATCTGCAAAAGGAAACAGAAGCATTTAAAAAAAGGGTAACAGCCACTGTTCATAAAATTTGCTTTATAAGCATTTGTGTGATGACAAGATTTCAGTGATTCAGTGATTTCCCCCTTGGGACTAAAAGCATATCCATCAAGAAAAATCTCATGCAGAGATGAGATCAAGAGACTGAAATTGGTAACTAAAATCAGGAGTGGCAGCAGAAGCAGGGATAACAGATACAAAGCAGATTAGGCCATAAAATTACCCTGAAATACATGACACACAATATTAAACTCACTATTTTCACAATTAAAAAACTACATTACCCTTCCACCACCATCACTACGGTCAGCAAAACTGATCAAGAGGCAAAACTGCTTAATTTTCAAATCTGGTTTATGGCATATAACACACACCTTTAGAAATATTTTTGCAAGGAAAAAAAATTTATAGATAATTTTATCAAGTGAAACATTCTTAAGTCATCACAAATGTAGAGGAGTGAACCAAGTATCCACTTACCACATAACTGGCCTGCAACATTTGCCATGATTAGTAATCTATGTATAAGAAGAGAGACAGCATTCCAACAGAACATAATAGAACTTGCAATTACTATGCTGCACTGACAGAATTTCACATCAGACAAACCTGTACCTTGGTCATCAAATATACACTGGTTTATGTTTACATACTACATTCCTAACCTCTGGCAAAAATGTCACTGTCCAGTAGCAGAGCAGGAATAGTTAAATGATCCACATCTGATAATATTTTACCCTGCATCACTGAAGTTATAGTAGTAGAAAATACCGTCATTTCCACCAGAGGGAACATAAAAATCTACCAGGACAAGCTCTGCAATTCAATTTCATGCAAAGACATATGGCTTTTCTACCTCTATATTTAAAGGAAATATTCATTAAGAATCAACAACAGCAGGAGAGGTGTGAAAAATTTCAGGTGAGTATTCCTAAGACCCTTTTTTGATTCATTCCTTATGAACTGCTACTGTTTAAAGCAAATATCAGCATCAGAAAATGTCTTTGACATCCACTTGTGAATAAGATAACATTAAGAAAAATAACAGGTAGAAGAATGACCTGGGTAGTATTGCATTAAACATTAGTCACTCAAATCTCCAGTGGAAGGAGAAGCAGTTCCTGCATCATCATCTAGGAAATCTCAATATACTAATCAAATTTCATTGTAGACCAAACAAACATATTAACAAGCATGGGCTAGTCACTAGTACAGAACAGTTAGCCTCAGTTTCTCAATCAGTACACCAACAGAAATGTAAATTAAAACTATTCTGCTGTGCTATTCTGAATGCAGAGCTCTCATGGCTTAGGAAAGCTACCATTTGAACTTAAAAGCTTTCAAACCGTGACAGCAATCATGAAGCTTTAGATCAAAACTTGAAGTGCCTTAGACCTAAAATTATTCATTTTTCATTATTGTGATAACGAGGTAATGAGGAGAAACATCTCAAAGCTGAACTACTGAGAACAAACTACACAAATGACACCAGAAAAAAGAATTAATGGAACAACACTAAAAAGAATCCACATGAAATTTTTTATGTACTTCTTTCTTGTGCAGACAGCTATATTCTCCCATGAATGTCTTCAGTCTTTAGAACTAATCTGTGGTCTTTAAAAAAAAAGTATAGTAGGAGAAAAACCACCCCGTTGTTTCTTCACTCTATAAAATAACAGGCCTTCAGATTTTTTTACCCAAGTTACATACTTAGTACCAGTCTAGGAGGTGCATGTCTCCATCACCAGAGCATCACTACTTTTTTATGCAGCCTGATCATTGTGGAAAATAAGACTTCAGAATGATGTGTGAGTCGGCAAAGTAACACCAGTTTTCCTCTCTCCTGATGAGCTGTCCAACTCAATAATTGCCAGGAACTACAGCTTGAGTCCAGCATACAAAATACTGAAAAAAAATTTATTTGTATAGATCTACCTATACAAAATCTACACCTCCTGGGGAAGTTTATGTAAACAGAACAAATTATACATTAGTATAACCATGTTAGTATTACCACATGTTAATCAGACTACTAACCTTTGGCCAATTCTTTTCTTAATTTCAAAACAGCATCTATGGCACAGTCAGCAGCAGCATATGCATGAGGTATGGTGGTTTTAGACTCCGTTAATCTCTTAGCAATAACTCTTCGGATGTTGCTAGCTGGGATTTCTGTGAATGTACCCTGAAAGAAATCATATGCTGCGTATTAAATATCAGGACAGCAAACACACTTCCCCTTTGCTGAAAGTACTCCAGCATTTATGCATTATCATCAGTGACTCCTGCCCACATCAACTATCCCCTAGGTATCCTAAAGTGATACATTCCAACTACTGAAATTAATATGACCAAGACCATTGAGTGTTCTAGTGTATTCCTATTCACTGCGGTCAACAACAGGTTTCACAGAATAATTCCATTTTACAGTATAGAATTAACCTTGTTTAGAAAAAAAAATAAACCCAAATATTGAGGCATTTATTTTCAGCCAGAGTATCAAAGCACTATTCCATCTTCCAGGCCAGGCGTATTGCTCAGATTATGCTTTGATCCATATAAATTATAAAAGAACATTCCCTCAGTAAACTACTGCTTTTTCAATTCCCTGTGTAGTTCCTTAAGATAAGCTTTACTGCATCTTTTCTGTTATTCCTCTCTCTCCTTCTAGATAAATCCAATCATGTTTCAGTGGCCAACTTCTTCCTAGAAGCAGGTCAACTTGCAAGAAATCTCTTAAAATATTAGTGACTACAGAAAGCAAGAAGATAAATGATTCTGTAAAACATAATTTTGTATACTTAATCTTTAACACACATCCCTTGAACATATAAGGATTCTATGAATCCTTAGTACCTATTCAATAATACTCAACACACAATAAATTGCAATATGTACGTTCTGGTGCACTCATAGAAATGTTTTACTCTGTAATAGATCTAAGTCTGAGCTTTTGAGCTCTTTGTTTGGTTCTCTGTACGGTAGAAAAAAAAAGCAGCATTTTCTGAATATCATGAATTGTAGCTACATTGTAAACTTCAGCCTAAAAAGATACATCAAATGTAGTTCTAGAACCAGAAAATGTTTTTCACAAAAGCTTTTAAATTTCTACTAATGTATATTTCAGCAAGGGCATTTATTCTTTAAAAAAAATTTCTGGTATTTCTGTCATTTCAATTTAACATAGGAACTTATTTAGGTTCTAGAGTTTGCACAATTACTCTCCAAGGCAACCACCAAGAAGCCTTTCATTCCTCACTTCTTGACAACTCATTGACACTTACATCTTGCAGGAAAGCAAACAAATCAAGTACAAGAAAAATAAATCATTATTCTAGTTTCTCCAGTGCCTGCAATATAAATTTTTTTCATCACTTCAATTTGCAAGCTACACAAAATAGCATGCAGGCCATCACTTCAAGGATTTCACAGTTTTAATTAGAAATCACTTAGAATCACTGAAACATACTAAAAACTGCGCATCACTGAGCTTGACATCTGGGTGGCCCTAGTTTCCTTCCTCTCTCCAGTTCTAGAAATCTCAGTGCTACCGAAGCAGTTATTGCACTGCTCAGCTGTAGCAATGCTGAAATCTTAGCAGAAGTGTTACCGGTGCAGCAGGTTGTCCTGGTGTGGAAAGTGGTGGAATTGCTGGCCTTGGATAAGAAGTCACAGCTGTTGCTTGTGAAGGAGAAGGCACTGCAGTAGGAGCTGGAGAAACCACAGGTTTCAACTCACTGGGTTTACCTTTCTGCTTCTCTTGCAGAAGTTTGAGAGCATCCCTGGTAATTAAACACAGTGAAATATTGACAACAAAGAACAAGTACATAAGTACATTTTAACAAGTACTTTTTTAACAAGTACATAAGTATTACTATTCCATCACTTATTCTGTTTGATTATCCGCTTCTGTACATTTAAATTTCTGTTATCAAACCAAACATTCTTAAACAATATTAATTTTGTGTTTCTTTTGTGGTATCTTTTTAGTAACTCCATGAATAAAAGGGCCTGAATACACAGTAACAGAAAACATTCGTGTTAGAGAAGCATCACAATCATCATCATCACTAACTGTAAGTATGCAAAGTGATTTTCGAAATGCACTAACAATTCTTCTAAATAAAAGAGTACATTTATTCAGGTTATAAAGTCTCAACTAAAAGCTGTTTCATCTGTTATACTTGTAATAATCTGAATTTAATGTAATTACTTAGAGCTGCTAAGTGAAAATTGAGTAATACATTTAGCACTCATTTCTCTGCACCTTTCTGTCATAAATTTTCAGAGTCAGGTACAGATGTTATACAGGCCCATACTTCCTAACACCACACTGGAGAAACAAAGTCGAAGCATTCCCCAAGGATTTTTTACTTATACAGCTACTACCACAAAATTTTCCTGTTGTGGGCACAGTATGACAGCCAGGACAGATTTCCATCTCTATGCCATGACACTGTGTCTGCTCCAGGTGCATTGCATTCATAAAGCAACAAGCTAAAGACCAGCACCAATGAGGCTGAACAGAAATAACTGCATTTCCACTGCAAATTGCAAGGCAAGTCAGTTGCAGATCTCCTCTCTTTATTCTCCAGATCTGCTAACAAAAGCCTGTATCATATACCTACTCTTATCACTTTACAAAGACACAGCATGTACACAAAAGTTCAATTCCACAAACTGGCAGAAGAAATTAAAATAAATTAAAAATCAGACTCCTTACAACTCTACCAAGGTTTTAAAACACAAGGCATAAATACTAAAAAAAGTTATCTAATTTCAGTAATTACTGCTTGAGAGACTATTCTTGAGTGACAGCCAAAAGTTTATCAAATTTTTACAGGAAGAACAAAATTTCAGGACATTATGCATTCTTAGCTCTTCCTAAAAAGTCGCATGCCAGAAACAAGAATTGAAAATTTAAAAGCTCTACATAATGCCTTTTACCTTTGCTGACTTGCTTCAATTTATTCTTACCTTCAACACATACTTCAACAAATGATATTGAAACAAAAAAGTGAATGAGCTCAAGATAAAATTTTTCTAACTAAAAGTTGTTACTTGTTTTCCCAAATTAACATGCTAGTCAAAAATTGTTTTAAAATTAAGTGTTTATTATTTGACACAACTACTGTACCAGGGAAAAAGAAATAGATTTGATAGAATGACAATCATTTCCTACCATGACAATTTCAGACATAAAAAGTAACTGCATGATATACTGCAAACTTTTTAGAAGCTACCAAAACTTTGTTAAGGGTTTTCACTTGGCAGTCATAGGAGAGACTGTCTGGTTTTGGTGAGCTTTAGTGTGTTAACTGGAAAATGTATTGCCAAAATTGAGCTTATTTTTAGATTAAAAGACTCATTTAAGACTTTCTGAAACTAACTTGTATTGTACAAAAGACATATATAAAACTTAAAGTTCACATATATTTGTTATACATACATATGAATAGAGATCCCCCAACAATTCCAAATGATTTAACTAGTTAAGAAAAACAGGTGCAGCAATGCTATGACTGTAATAGTTGCAACACTGCAAGCCTGAATATAAGTAGAGTTAGAAGAGGCATCAAAACAAATAAAATTAAACAGGTTTAAGTACAAGCGAGGTAAATAGATATTTTATTACAACTGGAAAAGGAAGGGTAGGACACATCTTTCCAACAACTCTATAAACTTCTATCCACATGGGTCATGACAGAGAAAGAGAGGTAACAAACATGAAAAGAGCAGTCTGCTTTGCAGAAAAGATATGAGAGTTTAGTAAACATTTATTAAACAAAAATATGCCTTACCAAACTGTTATTATTAGAAATATGCAGATTCTGGCAACTCTGTTACAATTCAGTTTACCGCTACTACAGAAATGTGCAGTCTTTTCACTTTATGTTAGCCAAAATCTAAAGAATGGTGAAAGCAAACTGAGTATTTTGTGTTCAAAATATACTTTTCCTGATACAGGTTACATGGATACCTAAGAATCACTGAGGATCCAATGATGCAACAAGAGATGCATGGATTGACACAAGCTTCCTGTTATTAAGTTGTACCCAACCCCTTTCATAAGATTTATATTCCCCTTTCACATGTTTACATGTTTACTCAATTCACAGATTCCCTGGAAGAAGGCAAATGGTTAGCAGAGATTCAGAGCACATCAGAAACTCCCAGGTATCAGACTTACTGCACTATCATTACAGAAGGAACTCATTCCTCCCACATGGCAGCTAACAAATGGCACACAGCAGAAATCCCAGGGTCAGTTCATACTCAATACATGCACATGAATTTAATCTCCAGAAAAACAGCACTCCATGTGTTCTTTGCAAGCTGAAAATGTCTCAGCAGCTCAAGACACACTAACTTAACAGCTGGGAGCAACATGGCCTCAGAAAAACATGGTTCTCAGTAACCTGCCTTTTCACGGCTGCATTTATAAATCCCTAGACCACTATGAAATAGAATGAAAAAGGACAGTAGTAGCTGAAACAATCAATTTTAATATAGCCCTCCCAAACAATGTCTGAGCTGATGAGTAGAAACATGGTACAATCTATTACAGAATTTGTGAGTTACTTTGTACTGGCACACCAGCTTTCTAGGACATGTTTGAAGAAAATGATATTAAGTGATATAAGAGGGTATTACTAAGAAATAACAAATAAAAAAAAACCCTGCCACTCCATAAAAAAAAAAAAACCCACACACAAAATCAACAACAACAAAACAGGAAGGAAAAATACAACAGTAATTCAACCTTGAACAGAAACATAAGAGAAATATAAATAAACAAAAGAACACAGATAAATAAAATAAAGAGAGAACACCACTGGAGTGGAAGTTCCAACTGCTGTTACAAGTTTTACAGTGAATTGAATTTAAAGATAGAAAGTTGGGGAAAGAATCTTCCTTGCTTACGTAATTCACTATCTTTCCTTCTTGTAATCTGCTGACTGAAGCAAAGGAAATATTTCCCTGAATATCTGTAGCAGCTCTCTATAAAAATCTGCACATTTCATTTCAAACTGAATATAATAGCAGAGTCTGTAGGCATGTGAAAGATTAACCCCATTTCAAAAGAATGGTTAGAAAACCCCAGACATCCTTCATCTTAAATTGACATTTCATAGTCAAATCTTTTGTATGGAAAAAAAGCTTTTAATAAGAAATTATTTTGCTAGATAATACTTATAACTACAGAAAAATCTTTGCTAGATTTCCATGACAACTAGGAAATGTTAATTCCCTAGCTCAAAGCCCTAGAGGGTTTCCACCTGCCACAGTCTCGTTACACACCATAAATTACCATTACACTTACATAATTAAGAAAGAACCCTCTCTGATGATTTGCTATTACATAGCATATTCCTATCTATTGAATTCCTTATTACATCTGAACTCAGCCAAAGTCATAAAAAAAATAAGGCTTTGAAAAACTGCCCCTTTTCTGGGTCCAGTTCCAAGTTACACTGACCTGATCCTGCTTATCTTTGAATGGAACTAAAATAACAGCAGCCAGCAAAGTCTGCGTAAGCGAATGATGGTATTTGTCAAAAGGAATAATTTCACTGAGAACAAAAATATTTATATCTGCCAAAATCCTCACTTCCAGTAAGATACATACTCACATGAAGAGAATGCATCATTTCAAGGCTAAATGCGCTGGATCTACCTCATTTTTTACACTCAACTTTCTCACTCAAAGGCTTGAGTGCAATGATTACACTGAAATACTCAAAAAGGTATAAAAAACTACTAGATCATAACACACTACAGTTTTGTAAACAAATATTCTTTAACTCATAGAGAAGGGAAAGAAAAATGGGAGAAAAACAGAATTCTGGGATTTCTTATTACACTTCATTGCTCCCTCCCCCCAGCCTAATAAAAATAGGAAAAAATGAAATCCTGAGAGACTCCAGAACAGAACTGCAGCAAAAAAAAATCAAAATATCTGAAGCTCCTGAAGAAAAGGAGTTGAAGAAAACAGGCCACTGATATTTTATTTTGGCTCTGTATGCATCTTGGGAAGTTAAATTCTTGAGATGCACAGTGGTAGCTAATAGTAGGGCTCAGGAGGTACTAGCCACCACTAGGCTGAGCTGCAGGAAATGTGACAGCAGTACCACACAGCTAAGATGGGACTTAAAAAATACAAATATATGGTTTGGGTTTTTTCTAATTGAGGGCTTCTTCAAATACTTCCTAACCCGTTCTCCCTATCATTTTAACAGATTTTTCAAATTTAACTAAACCCATCCATAGCAAAAAATGGAACAAAGACATGGCCTTTTTAATAAACAAACTTTAATCTAATGAGGTTGCTCTAGTATCAAAAGTTGTAGGTTTACCAAATTATCTACATACTCTTTAGTGAAGATTCCTCGAGGCCCAGTAGGTGTAACATTGTTTGGATCTAGTCCATGTGTCTCCAGAATGTTGCGAGCTGCGGGACTTAAGCGAACCCTGAATAAATGAGGGAGAAAGAGGAAATTATTTAAATAGTAAGGTTAACTTATTTCATTAATGTACATCATGAGAAACTACATTTCTCTCTGGTCAACTACAAAGCACAGTACATTGGTACAGAGTATCCAGTGCACCTTAATATGATTTGCTTTCTGAAATAAGAAAAGCCAGCATCTAGAGAAAATGTTTTAGAATTCTTAGATATAAAGCAACAACACACTCATAAAAGAATAAATACTTGGTTTCAAATGTTTCCACGAAATCTCCTACTCATTGTTTCCTAAAAGAGACTATATTTGCACCTCACTGAATTTTAAGAATGGTCCATTAAGCCCTTGCCAAAAAAACCCCACGTCATAAATGATCATTTGGTTCCAAACATGCTGATACACCTCTAACAGTTGCTGTGAAACAGCACTTCTGATGTCCTTTGGTGCTAAAATGAAAGACATAATCCTTTCAAGGATCCTTTTGTGGATCATCCTCCTACTACAGGTAATGCCTGGGCAATGACCTCAGTTGTCTTCCACTTGCATGAGAAAAGCCTAAATGCTGGCAGCACTTAGAACATAGCAAACCAGACACAAAAGGTAATGAGGTTTGGGCCAAAAAAAACCCCAAACCAACAAACAAACAAAAAAAAAAAAACCCCACAAACAAACAAACAAAACAAAACCAGAAAAACCCAACACCTGGGACACAAAGTGATTATGGATTATTGTTACCTAACACTCTGGAGCTGACCCCTCCTCCAAGATGTTTGCAATGTTTAGAATACCAACAGATCCAAACCAAAATAACAAAGAGCATGTAAACCAACTGTTTTAAGTTTTTTGCACTCCACATGATATGAAAATATTAGAATAATTTTTTTCTAATATCAAAAAGCAAGCGCTTGGAAGGACCTTGGAGCAAGCCATTTCTTTATTTTTTCTCCTCAAATGAAGAGAAAACAAGTCATAGGTACACCTAGCATCTGATGCATAAGCACTACTGTCCATCCTGTATTAGCACAACTTCTTTCCAACTGTAAGCTTAGAATCCTTCATCACTTAATTGCAGGACAGAATAAAAGCACATTTAATTCTTATAATTATTTGTTTGAATTGATTTACTGGGCTTATGAGCAAAGAAATAGTCTAGGCCTGCAAGGTTTATCACCTCACTCATACTGAAACACTCTCTAACAGCCTACTGCTAGGTAAAAAGAGACAAAAAGTATTTCTTGGTTCAGTTCTACTGATCTAATGAAGAGTTCCATTTCATAACAAACATAGAAACTTACTGCAATTTCCCAGGTTGATGTTGGAGTTTAGGAGGGGCTGAAACTGAAGGAGCTGCAGGAGCTGAGGCAGGTGCGGGTGCTGGTGGAGCCACAGAAGATGGATCACCAGCATCAGCTGGTACTTCAACTTGCTTCCAATCCTGTCCTTCCTCTACCAGCAGACCAATTAGTGAGCCCAAGCGAACACCTTTGCTTCCTTCTTCCACCTAAATTAAGAACATGAAATTAAATATTACACTGTCTGCCTTAATATGACTAAAACCAGTAGATGTCGAAGTTTCAGGCATATTAATGATAATTCATCAGTAAGAGAGATCCCATTTTATTGCTACTATTAATAAGATATTTCAAGACTGAAATTAATTATGTATAATTGCTATTATAAGAAGAGGAACATTAAATTATGCCCCAAATCCCATACACCTAAAGTTAGCACTCAGAAATCAAAGTAACTTTTTATACACACAGCCTTTACAGCTCAGAACTAGACTAGAAAAAGGAAAATTGCTACGATTTTGCTTAACTTTTCATTTCCTGGATTTTTGAGTCACTGCTACATTTTCATTATTCACAATAAAAAAAACTCTGCATAAACCCCAAGGAACCCTAGAATCTCAGACGCAGAAAGAGCTGAAATAAGTAGAAGGACTTTAGGGTTGGGGGATGAGAGGCTGGACACAAGCCAACAGTGTGGATTTGCAGCTGAGAAAGGCAAATGCAGGAGTGTGGCCAGCAGGACGAGGTAGATGATTTTTGGGAGATGATTTTGCTCCTCTACTCCACTTTTGTGAGACCCTACCTGGAGCACTGTGTCCAGGTCTGGGTTCCTCAAAAAGACATGGACCTGTTAAGACTGGTTGCAGAGGAGGGCCACAAAGATGACCAGAGGGCTGAAGCACTTCTACAATGACAGGCTGAGAAAGCTGGGGTTGCTCAGCCTGGAGAAGAGAAGGCTTTGGAGAGACATTATAGCAGCCTTCCAGTACTTAATAGGTCTTATAAAAGGTAGGGAGGACACATACCTGCCTTTTTATACAGGCAGGACAAAGGGCAATGGTTTTACAATCAAAGAGAGCAGGTTTAGATTAGAAAGAAATGCTTTATTTAAAGGTGGTAAAGCACTGGAACAGGTTGCCCATAAGGTTTGTGGATGCCCTGTTACTGGAAGCATTCAGGGCCAGGTTGGATGGGGCCCTGTGCAACCTGATCTAGTGAATGGCATCCCTGGTATAAGATGACCTTTAAGGGCTCTTACAACCCAAAACATTCAACGATTCTACGGTTCTATGCCGTAGAATCATTGAATGTTTTGGGTTTTGACTCAAGAAGAGTCAAAAAAATCCTAGCTTTGCTGACAAACCAACAAAGCACAGGTGACCATGACAGGGAGAAAAAATTGGAGATAAAGTTAACAGAGAAGTAAAATTTAAAATTCCCTTGGGGCTTTTGCCACTGCAGCATAGGGCTTTAGTCACTAACAAATATATACTAAAGTAAATACTTATTTCCTCCACTGGGAAGAAAAAGAGACAGAACTTATGCTGGCTCATTCTGCAGTGGAATTTTTATACAAAGTGGTTCCCATACCAATTTTCATTTGGGTTGTGAATGAGAAAATGGTAACAGACACTAATCTAAGGAAAGCTTTCCTGTCTGACCACCCAGGAGCCACTCTGGCAGTCACAGGCCCACCATGTGAGCAGGGACCAAGGCCCCTTTACAGTGGGTGGCTCCAGTGACCCCATGGGTGCCTTGCCTGGCTCCCTGCACACCCTGCCCCCACATTCACAACAGGGCTTCCTCACCAGATTGACCCTGGGTTTCCCATGGCAGAATCTCAGACACCTGGATCCCTAAAGCAATTTTAATTGTGCCCCAGTAACACGTTCCAAGGAAGGACCACAAACAAAGGAGCCCCTGTGCTTTCACACCCTCAGTCTGTGCTGCCAGCAGTCTGGGGTTTTCCTGCTGAGCCCTTGGCTCCTGCGTGTCCCAGTGCCCACTCACCTGGCGAGTGCCACAGGTCCCTGTGCCTTTGCTACGCAAAGGGTCAGAACCAGATCATGGCCCCTTTTCTAGTGCTCCCACCATGTCCCCCAACCCGAGGCACAACCTGCAGCTCCCACTGCAGCTGCACACCCAGTACCTGCTCTAAGTCTATTCTGCAACAATTAATTATAGTTCTTAAACAATCATTCATCATCTGTTTTGTTCCAAATTGAACTGTAAAGTATTTTAGGAAAAAAAAAATCAGTGTTAATTTAAGAAGCAACTCTACTGAAAGAATAATCATCATTCTGAAATAACCCTTCTAATATTTCATTCAGTTATTTAATCTTTTACTGCATTTTACACTGAATCAGATGAGATCATTAAAAGACCCACTCAGATGGAGAAGAAATATATATGCATGAGATTCTATTTTACTGTTAGCCTGGTCTTCCTAAACCATACTTATACAGTCAAGAAAAAACAAGAAGGGTTACAGAAGTTGAATTAATTTAACCTAATGAACCACCTATCTTTAAATGCAAAACCCAAAACATTAGGCAGACAGTGTGCTCATTTGACTCAAGTTTTCCATACTGAACTCCATCAAGATGGTTTAGAATTGTAGCTGGCATCAAAAGGCACACCATTTTTGTCTCATTTCTTTTAGAAAGTGAGTGAAATTCAGCCAGATACTAGCTCAGAGGGACAAAACATTCTTAAATTCCCATCAACTCTGAGTAGCCTTTGGAAATGACAATTTTTTCAATAAGCAATCATCACCCCATCCACAAACCCAACATAGCTCATTTTATAAGCCTTACATAAACATCTTTGAACACCTAATACTGCACAGAAATATCCACCAGATACTGCAGAAAGACAACCAAGGATCACACCTGAGCTATGGAAAAAAGAAAAAAACCTGAAATTTTCAGGTATTATTGCTCTTCTTGTTATGTTAGTTTCAGAAGCATCAGGGTTTTTCTGTACTTTTTAGGAGACTGGAATAAAACCCCGGCTAATCTGTACTCTAATTCTTAGGCCCACCATTTCTAGGTTCCAAGAATTAAAAGAATCCATTAAAAACTGGGTTTGCATAATGAGTTGTTCACATTACTCCAATAAAGCTGCCTCCCTTTCCTTATTCTGAAAGACATTATAGTTATTTTCTACCTTCTGCCATCTCCTTCTCAGGTTCAGCTCTTGGCATTGGATTGTTACTGATGATATGGATCTAACTAAGGCTGAATGTCACTGCTCTCCATGACACTGATATCATATAGCTGCTGGAAAGTATGGCTTTGATCTATCAAAAAAACATGCCACAAGAGCAATACACAGAGAAATTTCGAAACTTGCAATACATTTAAAATACAAGACAGCAAATAAAAAACCCCACAGCTTCTGAAATACTAATATTACTTGTAGCCATCATTAATTACTATTAAAGAAACATAGCAAATTTCAATTTTTTTAATACCTCTCTAGGATTAATTCTTTAATACTTTTGACAGAGAGAATCCCCATATCTCCCCCTCACACTATCTAACAAAGCAGTGTCTGCAAATGCAGAATAGGTTGCATAAGATTTTGTCAAGACTAGTAGGGGCAAACTGATTTTCAGAAACATTCAAAACTGAAAAAGAGATATAAAAACAGTGAAAGCATTGCCCAGCAATTAAATTATTTAACTAACTACATGGAGACTAAACACAGATTAAAAAATACTTCTGATGTGAGACTTCATCCTGGCATAGCAGAATAGATCCTCTGAAACCTATTAAATGTGTTGTTCCATAGTTGAACACAAATTTAGCAACACAATTAAAATAAGGAAAAAGATTTTTAAAATTCTTGCCTATATACACTAGTGCTTAAATGCCAAGTTATCCTGTGGAAATTGAACACTAATGGCAGTCTTTGTAAGCCCTGATGGAGTTCATTTACAGCTGAGTTCCATCTTACATCCTCTCTCCTCCCTATCCCAGCCTCCCATCTATCTCGGGACTTTCACTTTTGCAAAGAATGTTGCCTTTGCTTATACAAAAAAGGAAGATACCAAACAGAACATCGCTTCTCAAATGCTGCCCCACAGGAAACCACTCTTCCTTTTCTGTTTCTGCAAAAGATAACTTGTGCAAATGTATGCTGATGTAAGAAAATGCAACCGTAGCAGAGATCGGAAGTCTAATATACCAATCCAAAAAAGCTTTTGTAATAGCAACAGAAACACATGTCTCACTGTGCATAGGGTAGAATTTTCTCACAGCTACAGGAACCAGTTTGTACCCACGCCCATTCTGCTGTTTCCAAAGTAGCTGGACTGCAATTAATACCAGTATGCCTAATTTGTATAATTATGTGATCCACACCGCATGGGTAGATTGTCCCTTGATGAGACCTTCCTGACCAAATGACATAATATTTACTGAAAGTACACATCTCTCATATTTTTATTTACTTTATTCCAAATCCTTCCAATTCAGCCTGTTGTTTAATTATTGTGGAGGGAGGGAAGAAACAGCTGCAGTACACCACCAGCTGAAACTGGTTCAGAAAATTTCCAACTTATCCCAGTTCTTGTTCTTTATGTTAAGCTTAATCAATCTAATTTTGATGGAGGAAATTATTAACTCCAAGAATTGTTCTCTAGGTCAGCCCACGTTGTATAACATTCCACCCTGAATGACTGGCACAAGACAATCTAGCACAGTAATGACACATCCTGGGTAAAGTACCACCCAAAATTCCATATTCCAACTGATTGTTAATTATTTTCCTATAACTCAGAGTAATAGGAGTCAAACTACAGTATTTCATGGACATAATTCACCAGGTGTAAAACATACAAAACAACCAGGTTAAGTGAAAATTCATTAAATATATACAGAATCATGTACCAATAGTCTGGTACATGCATGGCACAAATACAGCAATTATTTCTCCCCAGGAATTCAAGCAAGTGCATTTTTCGAAATGCTGAGCAGAAATTTAGCTATCTAAACTAGTTTTTGAAGCAATGTGCTAAACAACACACTCAAGTTACAATACCCTACTGAGAAATGCAGGATTCCTACCAGTATTTTAGCCAATATGCCATCATCACTTGATTCCATGGTAACCACTGCTTTGTCCGTTTCAATCTCACACAGTGCATCTCCAACATTCACTGTGTCACCTGCAAAATACAACAGAACTTAAGAATGCTTACCCTAAACTTCCTTTCAATTTGTTTAACCATGGAAGATAGATATTCAACATATAATATAGTCATTTTGTATTCTTTAATATATTTTGTAGCTAGTTGATCCCCCATCATTACTTAGCATACTGTATCAATCCTTTCCAAATAAAATCACCAAGATTCAAGAAGCACAAACTGCTGTGGCAGAACACTGACATGTTCCCAGTACTGATGTTTACAGCAGGCTTCCCAAGAGGAAGTACACACACAATGAAATTTATTTCCAGAACCCCATACTCAGTAGCACTGCCATGAATAAAAAATACTGAGCCTTCCATATTCACTGCTAGCCACCAGTCAGAGCAAGCTATCTAAAACTGCTTAGGACAATGGTATCATAGTTCTGTAACTGCTGCCTACACTATTAAAGACATTCAAATAAAAACCTCAGGAATTTTAATGTCTTTGGGAAAGCACAGCTACAAGCTTGCTTAATCTTCTATACAGTTCAAAAAGGTCTTTTTAAGCATTCACTCATTCATACTTTGTGAAATAAAAATATGCAGAAGTGCTAGAAATTGCTTTTGCTACATTACACAAATCCAAGATTAATTATGAAGCATACTCTTCCTCTGCTTTTGAAGAATATCTGTATCTGCTAGCAGATGATATTATATGTCTGGATTATTTCAACAAATCAATACTGACTAGATGTCCAACATTAAAACTGACATCACATTAAAAACTATGAGGCAGTTGAATGTATTGGCTTCCAACAAAATACAGCTTTTTCTCCTTATAGAGACAACACATACAAGCCTAAAACATGCTGACAATTTTATACGAAGCAAAATTTTAATTTCCCCATTACCAGAAATGCTGCAACAGCATTACCTCTCTAAGCATCTAGCTTAACTACTGATATCACACTATTGCACTTAAGGAGCAGAATTAAAACCTAGTGCAGGTTACCACCTACATTTAGGTAAGAAACAACACTATTAAAAAAAAAAAATCATTTCCTGTTTCAGGACTACATGAATTAGAAAAGGAAAATGAGGTGTATATCTCATTTGTGTTAAATGAAAACATCAAAAGCTCAGTCACCTACATAGTTTTATAAGTCATAAACATTCCTATCACAGAAACTGGTAGAGGGATATACTTCATCTTTTTAATGTAATAATCTAACAGCCACGTTCCACTTTGCAATAACTAGAGCATGAACAGTTTATAAGAGGAAGTCAAAATTCCAGGCTCTATATGAGTGTTTTAATTTCACTGGATCATTAATTCAAGTAGGCCATATATCAGATCATTAGGCAAGTACTTCTCAGCTGTTAAGAAATCAAATTGTTGGCAAATTCTCTAATTTACAGAGCTAAGATTGGCAAGCAGAAAGGAGGTTAACTCTGTATCTTAATCTGCATCGGACTGTAAGCGTTCTGCACCATTAAAAAGAAATCTCAGTGCTCAGAGACCGAGAGCAGTACCTCTGACAGGGCAGGCCAGCCAAGCAAATACCTTCATCAGTTACCACAAATTTGAAAGGCAATTGAATAAAGGCAGTATAATAATTCGTAAGAATTCACTTCACTGCAGCACTCAAGTCCTGTGTGTGTTTCAGTACACAAGTGCAATAGAAAGGACCATAGTTCTTTTCATCACAGATTGCAATATTTGTGATAGCTCCTAATTGATGCTCAGTTTGATGTTAATTACAAATCAGCTTTCCCAATAAATAGGATTGGAAAGAACACTTTTGCATAGCATATCTTTGCTCTTACACTTTAAGCTGAGAGAGCAGTATTTGCCTCAACCAGAGCTCTCTGAGATTATATACAATGCCCTTGAAAGTTTTTGGGTGGGGATCAGGTTCTTCTGTTTGTTTTTTGGTTTTTTGTTTCTTCATTTATTTTTGGTTTTAATGATTAAATTCCCACAGCTAAGCTGAGTGCTTAGGATCTCTACAGAAGCAGAGTTTCCTTCCAGGAGATCCAACTGGCATCCAACAGCCTTGGTGCTCTGACAGACTACTGACAGACAAGAATCCAAATCACAAGATACAAACTGCATTTCTTAATGCTGCAAATAAAATCAGAGCTGACTGAACACAGATACTGGAGTCCCTGGAGCTGATGTCTCAAAAGGCAGCAGAGTTACACTGCGTGTGGATGCTGCCAGCACTGTTGTATATTCTGTTTTCTGCCCACATTAACAAGAGGGTTTTGGTCTCCTGGGCTGTCATTCTACTATCTTTCATCAACATTAAATTCATACATAATAAATACAAGTTTTTAGAAACATAGTTTTATCTTTGTGAGAATTACTTTATTACCCACAGGAATCAACATGAAACTGCATTAACAATGAGAAGGAAAAGTAAAGCTATCAATTAAATTCAGCGCTTTCCCTTCTGCAGTAGTAAATTTATCCGTCCATCCTGTGAAACCATAAAATGAAAACATTTGATATTTACACAAAGAACAGAAAGATTATCAAAATAGTATTATACTGACCCCTTCTGGTTATACAGTGGGAAAACCGTTTCATATGCAAGCGGCTTGCTTCTGTGTCAACTGCTTAAAAATATTTATTTTCTTGGACATTAGACTGTCAAACATTTGTATTCTTATACAGTAAACACTCTAGATCACTTCACTATTTTCTTCAAAATCTATCTTCTTTTTTTAAAATATTGTCTTTATTGTCCAGACTCTTAGAGGAAACAAAAGTATTGATAGGAACTAATTGCAGTCATAGATGTGGCCAATAAGATAAAATACTGTATTTGGGTTTCGTCTTCTTCCTAACAGAAAGCAGAGCAATAAAAATACTAAAATAATTTTCTTTCAAAGTCTAATCATCAAGATTTGATTTTGATTTAATTAAAATAGGTGTGAAGTTTTCTTTTGTGTTAGGATGGAAAGTGAGTGGAAAGACTGAGAAAAAACATTGTATAACTTTTACATTCCAACACTTTTTTATGAGGAAAGTGGATTCATTCATGTTAGGGAGAAAACTGGAATCTACTTCAACTCCTAACATGCTCTCTTTTCTTTCTCTTGCAATTTTGAATGCTATAATTACTGTAAAACAGACTACTGTTCATATCTAATGTTTTACAATTATTGACAACTAACGAATATAAAAAAGGACTTCAGATCATTCTTTCCTCTTTGCATCACCTTGGACTTGATTAACTGAAGCTTCAAGTTTCAAGAACAATGGTGCAATTTTTTTTAATAATAAACTTCTGAATTGTTCCCAGTAAATTCTGCAGAAATTCTTACTAGAAGTTTCATGAGTGAAAAGCCAAGTCCACTACCAGAGCAAGAAGCTGTCTTCCAGCTACCTCTCAAAATGGATTCAAAATGTAGGAAAGCAAAGCTCTCCGGTAACACAATAATGGAAGCTATATCAACACTTAAAAGGATAAGCCAAAGGAAAAGGCTTATCTAGGCACAATAGTCAAAACACGTTTAGCTATCCAAACTGTGTCTGTCAAAGATAATAAGCTTTAAGATATTTTCCTCCAGATGTACTCATCTCTTTAGGAAACCTAAGATATATTCCTAGTGCTATCCAATACCCTACAATGCATCCTATACCAATGGACAACAGCTACCTGGAATCCAAAACTACAGTCAAAATTCAGGTTTAATATTAAATTGAAGAAGGGACAGTGTAGGAGTAAACAGAACAAAGGTGTCCTGACAGAACAGGAACTGCTGACTCTTCTACAGATCATTTTTCATTTACATACAACCTACATGAAGACAAAATTTGACAGACTTTTTATCCAGTTGCTCCAAAATATTTTAACAGAAGCACATAGTTGTCAGAGCACAGAGTTCAGGCTTTTTTTGGATGAGTAGGTTGTTTTTTAGTTTGGGTTCTTTTAGGGAAAAATTTCCCCATTTGGTACTAGGGTTATGAAAATGAGAATTTAAATTTCTCAGTTTTAACTGTAGACTATAATTAAGATACTAAAAAAAAAATTCAAAAATATCGTATCTTTCATGGTATTCCATACCACAGCAGAATAATGAAAGAGAGACCCTCCCCAAAGTCAGTGGCTCTCAGACTTCCAAAACTACTGAGCAGCATGACCACACTGAGAATTAAAAACAGCACACACACTCACACAGTGGAACAGCCTAATGGAAATTTTTCAAAAATATGATCAATGCAACCTTTTGGAAGACAATTAAGGAAAAAACATTTCAAGAATTAACAATTTCAAAGCAAGTACAGTTCATGATGACAGCATCGATACACCAAACATTTTGCTTCAAAATACTGATCTATAACCAGGAAGAAGTATCTTATTTTTACAGAACAGATTTACATAGCTGAAAAATTATGGAAAATGTGACCACAGAAAATGCTATTTTACCTTCCTTTTTCAACCATTTCACAATGTTTCCTTCTTCCATTGTTGGAGAAAGTGCAGGCATAAGAACTTTAATACCAGGTGTACCTGCAAAACAAGCATGTGGTTATCTCAACTGAGTACATTTTCAGTATTATTTTTTTCTCAGTTAACTGCTTAACACAAATGAAACTAAAAGTGCATGAATCTGAAAGATAATTCAACGAAGATTCAATAGCTCTTTCTTTCAGGCTTTCTTACAAGCCTGCCCACCAAAGAGCTCAAAGAAAAAAAAGACATATTACAAGAGAAATGGAAATTCACAAACCCTGGATTCCTAGACCTGAAGTTCTGTTGATCATCTTGAAATCCATCAAAAGCAGTACATCCTCCTTCCTCCTGTCATCCTTCCCCTCCTTGACTCAGGCTGTGGAATATTTTTCAGATTAAAGCACATCTTTTAAATTAATAAAGCCTTTGTGATCCTAGTACTCCAGACACTGATGATCTACCTCTTTCAGTGACAAACATTTTTAATGTTTATTTATCCTTTTTACTAGAAAAATATATCTACTTTTTTTTGCTTGATTTCAAGTTTCAGTGATTTTGTCTTGGCTCAGTAATCCCATATGCAGAAGCAGCACTGTGGAATAGCAACTGTGTGCCATGTTAGTGGGATTCTTCTGAGGGCAGAGCTCAGGATACAGCACAGTCCTTGGCTTCACAGCAAATTACACCTCTTGTCATCTGTTTCTCTATATCAAAGGTGTATTCTGACATAATTATGAGAGATACTGCCTTTCTGAACTTTTAAATATAATTATGAGGGGTGGGAAAAAAGCATCTATTTAGATCAGTTTTGTAAAAGCAGCTTTCCAGTACCTGATTTTTGAGGCTCTTTCTTGAACTATTATGTCTGAATTTGTGTTCAGTTACAGAACAGAAATAGACACATAGAAGGTACATTGTATACGATGGGAAGATTCATTTCTGATTCATATTACCTTCTCTCTAATACCCAGAATTAGAGATTCTTATCATTCAATAGGAAACAACACCACATTTCTCCCAGTTGCTGTATTGCTTGGAGTAGTCAGAAACAGCTAAAAAGAAACCCCTAGAAATGAGTAATTTTTCAGGTTTTTCCTTATTATCTGCTTTTCAGCTCAAAATTCCTCTAGCTTTTTTCCTTGCCCCCTTTTTTTTTCCAGAAGCAGTGCTCAGGCACATGGAGAAGGTGATTCAGGACAGCCATAACAGCTTCACCAAGGGCAAGTCCTGCCTGACCGACCTAGTGGCTTTAGATGATAGAATGACTACACCAGTGATGAAAGAAAGAAAGGCTATAGATGTCACCTCTCTGGACTTACAACATTGTTCTCTGTAAATTGATGAAATAAGGATTTCATGGGTGAACTGTTTAATGGGTGAGGAATGGGTTGGATCCAGAGGGTAGTAGTCATCATGTCAATGCCCCCATGAACAAGTCTCTTAGAGGTAATGGCAGAGGAAAAGCTGTCATGTGGCAATCATGTGGCAACTTGTGGCTCACAGACGAGAAGGCAAACATAGCCTGGGACACATAAAAATCAGTCTGGCCAGCAGGTCAAGGGTGGTGATTCTGCCTCTCTACTGTGCTCTGGTGAGATCTCACCTGGAGAAATGCATCCAGCTCCTGAATCCTCAGCACAGGAAAGGCATGGATGTGTTAGAGGGAGTCCAGAGAGCAGCCACAAAAATAATGAGGGAGGGAGCACCTCTTGTATGAAGAAAGATCAAGAGAATTGGGGTTATTGAGTCTGAAGAAGAGAAAGTTCCAGGGAGACCTTATTGCAGTCTTTCAAGAGTTACTAAAGGGGGTTTTTAAGCGAGATGAGGACAGACTTTTAAATTGGGCCAATAGCAATGGAACAAGGGGTAATGGTTTGAATTGAAAGATGGAGGATTTAGACTGGGTGTAAGGAAGATTTTTACAATGACAGAGGTGAAACACAAAAACAGGCTGCCCAGAGTGGTGGTGGATGCCCCATCACAGGGAGCATGCAAGGTCGGCTTGGACAGGGTTCTGAGCAACCTGGTCTATTTGAAGATGTCCCTGCTCATTGCAAGGAGGATGGACTAGATGACATTTAAAGGTCCCTTCACAAGCCAAACCACTCTATATTTTTTTTTAAAACATGCAATGGAAACATTGTAGCAAACCTCTAATGATCTAAGCCGCCATCAATGATCCTGACATTTTAAAATGCACCAAGAGCAGAAAGTGAGTTAGTTATTCCCTAAAGCCCCCAAGACTGCAACACAATCAGGATCATGCTACCCAAAACATTTGAGTTTTGTGGAAATGAGCTCAATTGCATGGCTGATGTTCCCAGAAGACTGCATGAGCAAATACACATTTTTTTTTTTTGTCTCAGTCTTTCCATGGTAATTTCAGTTTAATATTACTCGTGACTGTCATGTTTAGAAATATATCCAGACAACGTTCTTTGTAACACTCACAATTCCCATCTGAATTACCTCCATGCACCTTCTTTAAAAAGTTTCTTGCAACTTCTCATCTAGGACTAATATACAGAAAAATTAACTATATTATGCATGTAAATGCTAATCTGTGTTAATTTACCAAGTAAAATTTTGTAGTATTTGAAGTATGATTGACAAATTAAAGTATAACAATTGTCATATACTATACATATTTACTCAAAAATAATTTCTCAATAACAGCAAATAGAAAACATTATACGATACACCATAGGATGCAAAGAAGTGTTCTCAGTTTCATTAGTCTAACTTGACAAGTCTGACTTCGGCAATCAAGACATTATTTTGAAGCCATATCCCACAAATATCTACAATTATTGAGAACTAGTGGGCAGACCTCATTTAAAACTGTGAAAAATTTTTAATGCTTTTAATGAAGAAAAAAATAATTTTTAAACATGGTGGCTCACATTTCCATAAAGAGCTACTTGATCCATTTCCCAGAAAATGCTTCATACTTTGGCACAAATACATAACTGAGCAACAATTTTGTGCCACTGTAACATTTTCCCTTCAATGTTATGAGCAACTACCACAAAACACACAATCCATTCTGGTCCTTCGATCAAGTTAGAAGAGGAATTCCAGCAGCAAGTAGCTATGAAATGGACAAATAAATAAATAAAACTGGATACAAAGTAGAAGACAGGACCTTGTGCAGCCATTTAATGCTTATGCCCAGAGAGGCCCATGCTCAGAGAAGTTCAGTGCTGTTGTAATTAAAAGCCTTGTTCAGCATGAGATACACAAGAACACCAGCCACAACAACAGTCTTTCAAAGCTGTCTTAGTTGCTTTTTAATTAAAGATCATACACATACAAAAACCAGGCTTAAAAGTGCCTCCTCAAAGAAAAGCAACCTTACAATGTAGAATTACCTTCACCAAATGTTATTTGCCCTCATTAAATTAAAAAAGAGACATTAAAAGGAATAGCTGCATTTAGGTAAGCTAGTTGCACTGTACAGGCAGCCCTTACAAGCACTTTGGGAAGCACACATTGTTGCTGTGGGTCAGCTAAAAATTCTGGCAATTTGCACAGAATCTCAAAGACTACGCTCAGGGGCATATTAGAATTTAGAACCATAACCAAGCAAAACTTCTGAACTTCCAGTCACCACCCACTGATTTTTTTTTACTTCTATCAACAGCAACAGTGTTATTTACACATCAATTATCTGAATATAAAAGGAGGAAGCTTTAAAAAGAACCCAAACAAACTTCACATGAACAAGAGACTGCTGTTTTAAAGACAGTGTATCTGTTCCCAAGAGAATTTGTTCTTGGTGACACCTGTTAACCATCAAGTTGAATCTGGGAACATTTCTGCTGCCTTCCCTCTCCATAAAGGGATTCAGTGCATTTTTAACCCGTCCCACCAGAGATATTTCATAACTTCCTACACACACTCTGTAGTCAGTAGAAAACTGAAAAACATACCGCAACTTAACACCAATGATAAGATTATGGAACATTAAAAACAAAGAAAACTTGGAACACCTCTAACATAAAGAGGTCATTCTATTCTTTCTGTTTTCTCTTTTTCTTCTTTCTCTGTGACCAACAGACCAGGAATTCCATTCTGAATTAATTGTTTTAAGTATGCAAAACTTTTCCTCTACGAGCACCACAAACAAGGACAGAAACATGGGAAGAAACAAAAAATTCATGTGACATGAAAAACTAGATCCACATGAACCAATACTTCAAATAGTGGCTTTTTCAGAAACAGAAAAGCAGAAAAATAAAAGTAATACTAAAATAAAATTTACTTAAATTTATATTGTCAAACTAGGAACCAAGAGTGAGTTTTATGTCCAAATGAGCTGCAATTTACCAGAGAAGTTATGACTTCTCATCTTTAATTTTAGAGGCAACTATAAAGTTAAGAAAAATGGTGTCACCAAAATACACACCAGCTTGAAAAGCTGTGAATACACTAGAAGGGTTGAATGAGGAAAGCCTGAAGGAGTTAAAGGTGTGATCTCTCTACCCTAACACTTTACAGCATACTGTAAGGAATTAAAAGATTTTAATCATTTGCATATCCAAATTTAGAAATCTAAATCCAGCTACATATTAAGTACTGTCAACATAAAAAATAGAATAGATTGTCTGGGAGGACTGTAGACAAGAGTTATTTAAGGAGTTAAATAATAAGACCAATTTAAGGGTAGCTTATCCTTCATTATATTATATTTGCATACTATTATATGTAGAAAGAAGCAAGCTTTTTCTAATAAAATTTGGAAACAAATCACATTTATTTCAAGAAAGGGATAGACCTCCCTGTACTACACACAGCAGGTTTTACAAAGGAAAAGATTTTCATACTGCAAAGCAGCAAAGGCAAGCAGTGCTGGAAAGAAGGTAATGTTGAGGTCTAAACCACAATGATTAAACTGTCTCTGAACTACTACTGAGTTTTATTACACGAGGTTAATGAAAGCTCACTTTTTTGTAAGTGCTCTTAAACTCCAAAGAGTTCAGGTATTTCATGCTCAGCATCACATCAGGACCTCATAACAATGCACCCGATCTTTGTTTAAATGCTTTACAAGTTGTAACTTATAGAGCAAGTAGGGAAAGAACACAAATCATTTCAGGATCCGCAGCTCTTCCCACATCTCTTAGAGACAGAGGAAAACATGGAAGGGTAAATGATCTGCCTGATAACTGTGTAACAACAAACTCCTGAAAAATACATCTTGAAAGGGTGTTGTCATAACCTCACACCTTGACTTCTATGTAGGAAAGGATGCTAGGCATGCAATTTATAAACCCTATTTTTCCATTTTAAAACCAAATAGAATTACATAAAAGATACATCACACACCCTTCTCCAGCTACTTGAAACATTACCAGGAGAGTAAGATGACAGAAATGAGGTGGAATTGCCAAACACAGACCAAAATAACCAAATAAAAAACTTTCTTTTTCAGTGCTTAGCTATACTTCCACTTGAGTGGAAGTTTTCAGTGGTGAGAACTTTTTCCTTATGCACAACAAAATACTTTCGTATTTGAAGGCTTAATTTATTTTCCTGTCTAGATTTCAATTTCTTGTTTTCTAGACCTTTAATAACTCTCACATCTCTCTCCGAGTTTTCTTCTGTCAGCCCACGCACACCCCGATGTGCTTTCAGTCCCTCCAGCGCCCGAACGAAGCGCACCCACTTGCGGAGGCCGCGCTCACCCCCGCCCCAGGGCTCCCCGCTCCGGTCCCGCCCGGCACAGCGAGGGCGCTGCAGCCCCTGCACCGCGCACCCACCGCCCTCAGCGGGCACGCACGGCTCCCATCGCCGGGCGCAGCCTGGACTGCTCGCCCACATCATGAAGGACCTTCCCGCGGGAAGGATTCACGCTGGAGAATTCATGGAGGGCTGTCTCCCGTGGGAGGGAGCCCACGCTGCAGCAGGGGAAGGACTCCGACTCCTCTCCCTGAGCAGTGGCATTAACAACACGGGATGAACTGACCGTAGCCCTCATTCCCGTCTCCCTGCGCAGCTGGAAGGAAGGAGGTAGAGCAGGGTGAAGGAAAGGTGGTTTGGTTTGTTGGGGTTTTTTTCCCCTTCGACTTGTCCTGCTCTGATTTTGATTGGCAATACACTCCATTAATATCCCCAAATCGAGACTGCTCTGCCCATGACAGTAATCGACCAGCGATCTCTCCCTGTCCGTATCTCAATACGTGATCCTTCTGCTATATTTTCTCTCCCCTGCCCAGGTGTGGAGGGGAACTCCCGGACATCCAGCCAGGGTCAACCCAGCGCGACTACCCGCTCTCAACCTTCCCTCCGCCCGCAGCTCCCCGCAGACACACCTAGAGCAGGGCACCCGCCCGCCACTCACCCAGCAGCTCCCGGGTGCCATGCAGGTGCCTCCATCCTGCGCGGGCGGGCAGGGAGAGCCCCGCGCCCAGCGCCGAGCGCCCGGCCCGCAGCAGCCGCAGCACCCGCTCCCCGCCGCCGCTCAGCCACAGGGACGCCGCCATCTTGGCCCCCACCGCCCGAGCGCGCCAGGGCTGCCCGCTGACTGCCTGAGCAGAAATGACCCGGCACGCCCCCAGCGCCGGCAGGCGGCTTCACCGACCCCCGTGCCCCGCCTGCCCCTCCCGCGGCACCTGCCGTGGGATTGGGCAGCCTCGATCACCCCAGGCACGGGCAAGTGCAACCACACGGGCACCCGCGCCCAGCCCGGCTGTTCGTCCCCGGGGCGCACCCGCATCTCCTCTAGTCACTGCCGGCTCCGGGGTGCCCTCTCCATTCCGCCCGCCGGGGCTCAGGTCGGTGCTCACGGCCGGGGGGATGCCCAGCGCTCCGCAGGCGCCCGTGCGGCCCCCTAAAGAAGGCCCCGAGCGAGGACCCCGCGCTGGTCGCACCATGGCGGCCGCCGGCTGGGACGCGGCGCAGGTAACGAGGGCCGGGGGGCGGCGGGGCCCCGGCACCGCTCCGAGAGCTCCCCGCGACCGCGGGGATGAGGCTGTTCTTGCGCCTTGGTAATTAGCCAGCAGCTTCGCAGTTGCTAATTAGTGGGGAGGTCCTGGTGGATGGCGAGTTGACTACGAGCAGGCAGTGTGCCCGGGTGGCCAGGAGCAAATTCAGCCAGCAAGATCCAGGCGGCCTCAGTGTCTTAACATTCCAGGAGCAATGTTCATAAGCTAAACCACAAGTTCCACCTCAACACCGGCATAAACTTTTCTACCTTGAGGCTGGCAGAGCACTGGAATAGGCCGCCCAAGGGAGCCGAGGAGTCTCCCTCCCTGAAATGGAAACATTTCAAACCCAGCTGGAGGCTTTCTTGTGTCACCTGCTCTAAGTAACCCTCCCTGGCAGGGAGATTGCACTGGATTATCTCCAAAGGTCTCTTCCAACCTTAACTATTCTGTGCTCCTATATAAACGTGTTACAAAATTTACTAGTTTCCAGAATCTTGCCAGCTGTCAGTCTGGCTGCATCTACAGGACTCATGGCTCTTTTTATGTTAACTGGGGTTGTTTGCATTTGTTTTGTGATTTGGTTTTCTTTTGGTTTTTTGAGGTTCGTCTTTAATTGGGGTTTTATGTATCATCACAACCAGAACATGAGTTGGCAGTGCTGTGCTTCATCAAACACAGTAAACATTGAGCATATGGAAGCATCGCCTGAACAAGGTTCAGAACACCTCTGCAGTTTGTGTGTGACACTGGTGGAGAACCCAGACCAAGCTTCAAAACCAGAATGAACTGACAGTAGGGAGATGAGAGGTAGCAGCAGCCTAGATAGGAAAGCTTTCCTCTATGTCAGGAAAGAGGGAAAGAATCTAGTTCATTATAAACAAAGCAAAAAAAAAAAAAAAGAGCAGCAGATTGAGTTGTGTTAATACATAAAACGTCACAGAGGTGAAAGGGAAGACCATCTTCTGCATGTCCATGATCTGTGGTAAGAGAGAACAAATCTTGTACTCACTGTCATTGGAGGTTGCAAAGATGAGGTTGTCAAATGTGCCCTGGGCTGCCATCTCCAGTAGTTCACCTCCACAGTCTCCTTTCTCAGAAACACTGCCTCATGTTCCAGTTTCATGCTGCCTCCCCACCCTTAGTTCTACAAGTCCAACACCACCTGGAAGCACTTCTTTGTAAACATTTCTGCAAAGGCACTGGCACCAAGTAACCACCTGCCTACCATTTTTGCTGTGTGCTGCTTTTGCTTTGGTTCTCTCTATTCTGTGGGTGTTGACAAAATACTCCCCCCCTCAATGTGGATTCTTGCTGCTAAACAAAATATTTTTCTTGGAAATGTGATTTGATGGGCTTAATGACCAATGTGAGCAGTAAAGCAACTAATCATTTGTCATTTAAGAAAAACTTTTAAAGCTTCTAGTTACTGCAATAAAAAAATGAATCCTATAAAAAAGGCACACCATAAAAGCAGCTGTTTTACTGTGGTAATGTAGGTAGAAATCTTACCTCTGACACCAGAGATACCTTTGGTTAATATATAGATATAGATATTAATGTAATAAACAATGGAATATGGAAAAAAGAAAAGGTTTTTTTCCTTCTAAAGAAATGTTAAAATAATGCAATTTGCTTTCTGACTAAACTGCCTGTAAAGTAGCTTTGTGTTCTAAAAATGTAGGAATGTAAAGTTCATAAAATAATGTGCATATATTTTCTGTTGTATTTTTGAGTGATGTTTAAAAATATATATGGACTAATATAATAAATTGACTAAACTAATAAATTTCAGTTTTCTACTGAAACTTGTAAATCAAGCAAAATAAACCTACAGATAAACTGATTTAATAGGAAAACTATTAGTCAAGCTTTTAAAAATGGACAGTGTTAGATGCATTTATTTTCCCTTTTTTCGTGCAATAGTCCATTACATAATCCTGCTGGTGTAATATTTACGGGCCACTGCACTCAAATAAATTTTAGATGAGACCTTTCCTGTGAGGGATAGTCAGACATGAATCTTATTTGGAGGTTTGGTTGTTTGTGATGTCCCTGGCAGAGCATAAAGGGCATTGTGTAAACATGCAATTATTTTGTAATTAAAGTTCATTAGCATAAATTAGGCCATTTTGTTGCAGTATGAAAGTACTAATCCTTTAAACTCAGTTTGAGACCTTGAATTCTTAGGTTTGAGGTGTTTCTGATGGTTTTTCACTTATTTATTTAATTTCTTTTTAGGATGGATTACATCCAAGGAATCTTATCCCAGAGCTTTGTAGACTGTTTTATGGTTTAGGCTGGGTAACGGGAACTGGTGGAGGAATCAGCTTGAAACATGGGTAAGTAACAATGAAAGAGAAATAATGTGGTGAGAGAAAGGCTGGCTGTGTTTAGTAGTTGGTTGAGGGCATTTCAGTTCCATGAGAAATGTTTGCAAGTCAAGAGTGAGCAAGAAGTTAGAGGGGGAGATGAACACTATGCCAAATTTAACCTTACAGGAGGGAGGTGAATAGTCAGAGTTAATCATTGCAGACCCTTCAACGGAGACAGACAACTTCAGAGAGTGACCTTGTCCCGTCCTTTTCCTGCCTTTGTTTAAGGTAGAGGAATTGTCTTTAAAGAACAATTTGTTCCCCCTTTTTCATTTCATTGATTGTGGAATTTAGGGTGGGTTACATCAGGCACACGGCTTTCAAATGTCTGTGGTTAAATTAGATCAGTCTCACCCTGGACATTTTGCAGGCCAGATATTTAAGAAAGAAATTACTGTTCTACTGAGGTGATTTCTAAGGAGACAAATACTTTACATATAATGAAAGCACAACAGGTAACAGCAACAATTTTTAGTCTGTATCTCCTACAAAGAAGCACCACTTTGTGTTTTGCTTGTCTCCCAGCTATTCATAATGCCCAATTGTTTTAGTGGAAACAGAGCTCCTCTCAGTGGCCACTGGAAAAAAAGATAAGTCCTCATTCTGCAAAAAGCCTCTCACAGTGCCTGCAATTCTGTACCCAGTCACAAGGT
Source organism: Acrocephalus scirpaceus scirpaceus (assembly GCA_910950805.1). Classification (NCBI taxonomy): domain Eukaryota; kingdom Metazoa; phylum Chordata; class Aves; order Passeriformes; family Sylviidae; genus Acrocephalus; species Acrocephalus scirpaceus. The sequence goes on from OU383780.1 coordinate 44,274,115, forward strand.
TGTGACATGATCTTGAAAGTATCTGACCTGTCATTTTTCTGGTATACACTTGCATGCATACACAAACAGCCATTGCTATTCAAATATGTATTATAAATATATATATGAATAAAAGACCCTAAATGCTCATACTTGTGTTGTTTGGACTTTGTGCAGATCATTTCACCTCCCTGCTTCATTTTGCAAGCAAAGCAACAACAGAAATAATAATGAGATGAATGAAAAGAGGGTAAATTCTTGTATTTAAAGTTGTCTGTGGGAAGATCTTTCTTGCACTAATTTGTCATCAGTAGCTAAATGTAGCCTATTTTCTTCATCATTCCAGTGCAACAACTCCTGTTGTGGCAAGACAAATGGCATTATCAGAGAATGCACTAATATAGTAATACAGTTTTCCTTAGTAGTTCTATAGCTTGTTTACTTGGCATTGTTAGAAAGGAAAATGTAAAAGAACAGTTGAAATTTGATTCAAATATAACAACTGTTTTTATTAGATAATCTTTATCAGCCTTACTCACTGTGCAATTCATATCAACTATCAAGAAAAAAAAAAGCCAATTTGGACTTGGCATAGCATATCAAAAATGGGTATAGAATTCTTTGTGAGGTATCTTGTATTTAAAGACTTTATTTTGTCATCAGATTTTCTCTTTCTGGTAAAGTTCTAAAAAATAAAAAAATCTGATTTGAGAAAAATTCTGTGTCTGTCATAAGTAACTGAATTTACCATTTGATTTTTTTTCTTGCTCATGCAAATGAATCAAGAGTAAATTAATGCAATGCCAGCAGTGTTAATTCATGAATGTCAAAAATTACAAATATGATAAAGCCACATTTTTCTGTGCTTCACAGACGTTTTAACATTGTGAATAGTACATCATCTTAAGAGTTTTATTTTTGGAAGAATTAAAATCATAGAGTTGTTTAGGTTGGTAAAAATCCTTAATATCACCTAGTGTCCAAGCGTAAACCTACCACTGCCAAGTTCTCCACTAAACCACGTTCCTGAGCACCATACCTAAATGTCTTTTAAAAACTTGCAGAGATGGTGAGCCCACTGCTTTCCTGGGTGGCCCATTCCAATGCTTGATAACTCTTTCAGTGAAGACATTTTTCCTAATATCCAATTTAAACATCCCCTGATGCAAATTTACATAATTTGCACTTGTCCTGTCACTGGCTACCTGGGAGAAGACACCAACCTCACCTTGCTACACCCTCCTTTCAGGCAGTTGTAGAGAAGAATGAGGTCTTCCCTGAGCCTTCTTTTCTCCAGGCTAAACACCCCCAGCTCCCTCAGCTGCTCCTCACAAGACTTGTGCTCCAGACTCTTCACCAGCTCCAATACTCTTGTCCAGAAATACAAACATCCCATGGTCCATAGGAAATTTATCTGTAACTTGACTAATTATTCACTAGATGTCTCTGTGCTCCTGAATTTAGTACGTGACTGCTGAAGCCAAATTGTGTTTGCAATTCAGAGAGAGACTCTAGTTCAGGGTTTTGTGCTAATAATGAAAATAAAGCGGTACCATCTTGAAATAATTTTAGTTTCAATCAGTTTTTACAGTTTTTTGTTCATGTAGTCCTTGCAAGAAGTGATGCACTTCTACTTAAATTTCAGTCATTTAATTGCACTGAATTAGTGCTATCTCTTTATCAACACAAATAAACATGGAACTGCACTAGAAACCTAACCTGCACAGTTAAAAAAGAAAGTATTTACAATGTTGAATGTTGCAGATAATTATTACTGTTTATAGATGGGTAATGGATTTTTATGCAATGGTTTTGTCACCTGCCTTGTCACAGATCAGTATCTGCTTGCAATTTCTCATTTAATTTTTATTCTGAATTCTAGGAATTTGAGTTTGAGTTACTGCAGGGAGAGACTGTTTTTCTTTGTTGGAAAAATAAGGCTGCACTTCTTACATGTGTTTCAGATATCTGTCAAGTTGAAAACAGGCTTTTGTACCCCTGCAAGTTAGAGATTTTATTTGCCCTTGTACAATTTGGTTCTATTTTGAAAACTATCAACCTGTCAATGTATAGAAAGAGCAAGAAAGTTTTTAAATTGTGAGAGTCTAGATTTGCTATTTCCTTTTCAGTGGCTCAAGAGCTTGAATGCGTGTACAGTGGAACAGTCATTGCTCAACTGTGTTTACTGACTTTTCTCATCTGCAACATTTCCTAGGGATGAAATCTACATCGCTCCTTCAGGAGTCCAAAAGGAAAGAATACAGGTGTGTAAACTGCAATTTAACCTCAGAGCTCATCTTGAGATGGATGAAAGTGCCTTTGTTTAGAGATTCATTTTTCCTTATGTGAACTTGCAAACTTGAAACAACTGATGATTTCTCCCAGTACTCCACTATCATAGCAAGCCAGTATGTGTTTCAGTGGCCGGTGTAGATTAGTCTTGATGTTTTCCTTGCTTTAAATTAACACAAAGCAGTGTGAGAGTGGAGCATTACTCCAGTCCAGCTTTATTCTTTGTCAGGCTTGGTTGGCTGTACCTGTCTGGCTACAGTTTCAAGTTACCCATGTAAATAAACATTAACACCTCATCGCTGTTTGTTTTCATTTGCGTGACTGCAAATATTTGTCTCGATATTCTCAGTAAATAACTGGGCTCTCTCTTTGAAAAAGTCACCTTGTCTGTCTGCTTTCCAAAAAAACCCAAAATGTAAGAGGAGGGGAGAACGATAAACAATACCTATTTTATGACAGCAGGAACTCCCCCAGAAGAGAGTAACACATGGAAAGGATTTGTCATCTCATAAATCTGAGTATAAATACAGTGAGGAGTGAAAGGAATTTCTTCACTGATAGAAACTTGGGGTCCCACAGCAATGTTTGCTGGGGATGTGGAGAAGTAAGGCAGGCAAAGGTAATGTAAGATAACCGAGATGGTCTGGTCTGTGCTTGCAGAGTAACAGAGGATTAAGCGTAGTCAGTGAGGAAATCTCCTGCAATTGTATTTTCTGCTGATTTTTAAAATAACATTAAAATTTTATTACTATCCTGAACAATTCTTTGTACTGTTATGAATAGCTAATTGATGCAAAGGTAGCTCATGTAAAGCTACTAAAAACAAAGTTTAAAAAGAAATAGTTCTACAAGTTTAATGTATTATTTTTTACTCACAGTGTTTGTTGGTTTTTTTAAGTAGGGAAGGAAAAGTACATCTACATTTCTTATTTTTAATCAGTTACTACTTTTCCTTTTGATCTATTGTTATTACTGAGCTATACTATCTGCTTTCTGAGAAAATGATAGTTTTACAAATATCTGCATGGCATCAGTCTGAGGAGAAAGGATACCTTATATTAATTTCCATTACACAATGTCAGTAAGTACTATTAGAAGCTGGAATAAATGTGGAGCATTACAACACTTTTACAAAGTTAAAATCACACTTTGTATTAAATACATGGTTTGTATATATTTGTTTCCCTAGAGGGAAAACAAAACTATCTCAGATCAAATTAATTTCTTCTTTCTTACAGCCAGAAGATATGTTTGTTTGTGACATGAATGAACAGGACATCAGTGGTCCTCCACTGCACAAGAAACTAAAGAAAAGCCAGTGCACACCTCTTTTTATGAATGCCTACACTATGAGACGTATGTAACAATGTTTGCCGTTCTCCAGTGAATGAAACACTGTGTATAAACATCCACAAAATTGCTATTCAGTACCATATTCCTTATACATCAAAGTTACAGTGAAATAAACATGAAACTATAAAATAAATTGATTTGCAAAGTGGGATATAATCCATAGTAACATCCTCTCAGTATCACTTGCTATTTAATCTTCTCTTGTAGCTATGCCTGGATCATGTTTTCAGCACTGATTTTTAGTGCAGGTAGGTTGCAGGGGAAGCCCGGGATTACAGCAGTTTTATATCAGTGGTTCTGCCAATTCAGCTATTACAGTTTAAATCATTTTGCATTCATTGGCTGAGATTAAGAGTTATAAATTAGGAATAGGTGAAAACAGTATGAAACTTTTCTTTTGCAGGTAGACAGTAATAGAGGGCTTTTGATGTTGTGTAAAATTTACATCTGTTATTTTAGAAAGGATTTGGGGAGTCTCTTCTGGTCTTCCTGCACAAACAGCTTATATGTGTACTCAAGGAATAGCAATATTGCATCTTTATAAGTTGATTATAATTATTGTTTACCTTTCCATCATGACAAAATAAGATATTGATGAATGTTTTTTCAGACAATCAGCAGATAATTGAAGAAAATGTAAGAAGAAAATAAAAGGCTTTAAACTTTCAATTTACAAATAAGTTTGGGAATTCTTTATAACCTCAGAACTCTGATAAAATTAACAGTGTCTCAGTCATTGCAGAATGTAAGGAAATGTACAAGTAATATTTCTACTCGAATTTGTACAAGTAATGTCTTTCCTGGAATTTGTCACTAACTAGAAAGTTAACACAAGTGTCCTAAGACAATCCATAATTATCCCTTATATGTGAGTAATTGCCTCATACCTTCATTTAGGTTGCTGTATATTTTTTCCTCTCAGACAGCAGATCACCATTTGGTAAGATGCCTTATCAAAGGAAATTAATAAAATATTGTGAATAAAATTTTCTTAATAGACACTTTCTGAAATTAATTCTAAATTTTTTTTTTCTGTTCTTAGGGGCAGGCGCAGTGATCCATACACATTCCAAGGCTGCTGTTATGGCTACCCTTCTTTACCCAGGGAGTGAGTTTTCTATTACCCATCAGGAGATGATAAAAGGAATCCAGAAGTGTACTTCAGGAGGCTATTACAGGTACTTCTCTATATTTAGGAAAAGAGGCTTGATATTTCATAATTTGTTTTCAGCAATATAAATACAAGTCATTTGAGTTATATACTTAAAAGTGTGCAATAGAAAGTGTTAGGAGTAAAAAGTAGAAAGACCTCTGGAATGAATGAGTCACCACTGACTTTCAGTAAGATCTGAAGCCTGTGGAAGAGATCTGAGATAAAATCTTGTAATGCCAAGGCTGCTGTGGTCTGTTGAGCTACAGGAAGAAGCCAAATAAAGAGCTATGTCCTGAGATGTTACCACATCTGTATAACATTCAGCTGAAGCTGGAGCCAGCCAACACCAGGTTGAATTGATAGCATGTACAAACTATATTTGGGTGGACTTCACATATCACTGCCTGTGCTAGTTTAGGGCATGTTAACAGAGTAGAGGATTTCAGATTTACTTGACAGAGTTTGAAAGAAAATTCAGAATAAACAGCTCATTAAAGATAATGTTATTACTTTTAAAAGATGAGCTCTGAGGTAAGTGCTGAGTTATTCCAAATTATGTGTGATGGCTTGTTTTGAGATCTCCACCCACAGAGTGTTGAATTGGGATCTGCAAACAACATTTATATAACATATGACAAGGAGATGAGAAATTGAAATGCTAAATTCTTTCCACTTTTTGATGTTAATTTTTGTATCTAACTATTGCCCTTTGGCAAGGGAACAAGCCATATGTGATTTTTATGCCCAGACATATATTATTCCATTTTGGTTGACTTGCCAACTTTACTTTCTTGTCACCATTAGCATGCGCATTTTCAGTGTGGTAAAATACAAGCCCTTGTATTGAATTGTCTAACAACACTGGTTTTTAAAAAATCCACAACAATTTTTTTAGATGCATTTTGAACTCTCAAGCACTCCTAAGTGTTAGTCAGGAAACATTATATTTATTGGGTTCCATATCTCTAAGTTTTCCTGTGTCATTTTCTTAATTTACCAGAAAAACTCAAGAAATCAAAGCTCCAGGTTATATGGCTCATAAGCATATACTCACCCATACTAGACTGATTGCACTGACTTCCCTCACACAAGTCTCCCTATTGAATTCAAAAGAAAAGTGAGACCTTGGATTCAAAATACAAAATGGGACTTATCAAAAAAGGGATTGTATGTTGTTTCTAGTCACATAAATCTTTTCTGGAAGCTGTCCAGGAAAATGCTACAGACAGAATAATCAGAAGTATATGTTGGCCTAAATATGACTCCAGTGATGCCAGACAAGGTTTACCTTTGATTACCATAGAAGGAGAATTAGATCAATAGTAAACAGCTTTGAAAGTCAGACTGTCACAAGGTATTTTACATCAAGGTTTGACTAAATGTGGGCTGCTTATATTTCAATAAAAAAGACATCCCACATATTTAGCTCATTCAGACTCTTCTGGACATTTTTGAGGTATTAGTTGTTGATAGAAAACTTATGGTCCTGGTTAGGAATCAGTTACAGTATTTGTAGTAGCAGCTTCCAAGCTCAAGCAGAAAGCAGAACCTAGGAAGCCAATCCATTAACTCATTTGGCCTCATTAGTAAGAAACACTCCAAGTGTTATTTTAGTGATCAGAATTTATAAGAGTCAAAGTAAAGCTTCGAGTACCACCTCACTTTCTTCATTCAATATTATTCACTATTTTTTCCTTGAGAAAGTGTCAGCATTGAGAACTGTAAGGGATGAGACTTTATCTTCTGAATATTTGATTTAAAGTACAAGCTGTTGGTGTTGGGGTTTTTGTAGCATTGCTTTCTTTCTGTGTTTTACAAAAGAAAGTACTACTAGCATCCATTTATGAAATATCTATGTGATCTCAATGATAAATCTGAACCTGAACTGGGGACTTATTAAAACTATTTAAACAAGTTTCTGCTAGTGTTAATTAAGGTTCAAACAATGCCAAATATCCCAGTCCTCCTTCAGAAGAAACTCTTAGGCAAGTTCCACTGAGTAACGTGCATCATCTTGTCTTTGGAACTGGGATTCTCAGGCTCTCTTAAGATCACTTGTAGCCCACCAATGACTCCCTCACAGAGAATTTATTTTTCATGTGTTGACTCTACCTTCTATTTATATGCCTTAGCAGGACAATCTTCCAGGGGCTTTCTGGACTACCTAAATTAATTTTTTCTGCTCTCCAGCGAACAGCTTCATTTCCTTCTTCATGATATGATTCTTTTAAATAATTTAATCTGAGGTAAAGCTTGTAGATGATGCCAGTACGAGATGAAAAGTTTGAAAAAGTTGTAAAGGGACGCAACTACAAAGTGATAAGGGGATAAACGGCTACACCTAATAGATTAAAGTGCTGTTTTCTTTTTGTGCCTCAAGTGTAGCTCAGGTATTGCCAGCATAGTATGTGTTTGGGAGTGAGAGATGTTCCTGAGAATCCCTATGCTACAGCATGACTCACAAGAGAAGAGCATAAAATCTGGTGCTGGGAATTTAACATTTTACACAGTCAGAGGATGATCCCTTTCCTAGGGAAAAGCTTCATACATCCAAGCACAGGGGTTTTTTAAATACATGAACATGGTTTTTTTTTTTATAGATATGATGATACCCTAGTGGTTCCTATTATTGAGAATACACCAGAAGAAAAGGATCTCAAGGAGAGAATGGCACGTGCAATGGAAAAATACCCAGACTCTTGTGCTGTCTTGGTCAGACGTCACGGTGTTTATGTATGGGGAGAGACATGGGAAAAAGCCAAAACGATGTGAGTACAATTCAGGAATATGCTATCTCTTGCCTCAAAATCTTAATGAACTTAATGCTATTTCCAGCCCATGGACAGTGATTCATATTAAGGCCTCACTGCACGTATAGAGAGCATTTGGGAATGGATTTAACCATGATTCTGTTGCTTGGTTTTCCTTTCATATCAATGCTGGCCGATAGGGTTGCCAACATTTTCCTTTCAGACAAGTCAACAAGTCCCTCCTTATATGAAATATGCAGGCAATCTCTGCTTTTATACGACACCTGCCAATACTGTTTGTGTAGCCCTCCCTAGTCCCATTTTTGGAATTTAACTCATCTGCTGATGGAAATGCAGCAAATCAATATTATGTAGCAAAATGGCACTTTCCATTCCACAGGATTGGAAATAAACAATAATAGAGCTGTCCTGTCAGACTGTCACATTGGTGATAAAATCTTAAGGAAGGAAAATACTAATTTTCATAAAACATGGTAAGACTTGAGCTTTACTTACATTGCATTTTTTTTCCCTATTTATTTTAGGTGTGAATGTTATGACTACTTGTTTGATATCGCAGTGCAGATGAAGCAGCACGGGCTAGATCCTTCAAAACACCCAGCAGGAGAGAACGGGATCTTGTAAATGTCAACAACATTTATATTCAGGTGTGAATTTATCTGTAAGGATGATCTGTTTGGAGGGAGAGACTACAGATGACACCATCACTTCAGTCTGCTTTCCCACTCATGAAACTTCAGTATTGCTCATCTTCCCCCAGTCTTCTCCATTACCACTGCAGTTGTTTCTATGCCTGAAATAGTGCTCCTTTTCCACACAATGCAACAAAAAAATATATGTATTAATAGCTAGATATGTCTGTTGCATATTTAGTACCAATGTACAGCATGGAGTGTGATTTCTTTTTAAAACAAAATAATATCAAGCATTTCCAGAAAAGTCAATGAACTGAAAAGGCCAGAACCTAGTGAGCTGATCTGTACAGAGATGTCTGAACACCCACATTTGTTCTGCTTGCAGGATCAGGTTTGTTTTCAAACCATCTCAGTGATATTACTTACATGGTGGGTTGGTTGGGGGTTTTAGGGGGTTTGGTTTTTTCCTTCAGCAGACTTGGCTGGTTTGAGTTTCACTGATTAGTGTCACCGGTTTACCTCATGCAGGAAATCACACTGGCTTTGTTTTCTGCTGTAGCAATGATCAGTTCTGGAAGTTTTCATAAGAAATTTTTTAAGTTAAAGCCCATAGATAATATGATCAGGGTGTACTTTCCATAAAGGATACCTGAAAGAGTTCTTGCATAAGTAACGTACAGCTTGGTATGGCAAAAATCCAGTGGTAGCATAACATTTTAGAGTTGGAAAATACAAGTTTAAAGGTACCAGTACTGAGATTAAAAAAGAATTTCTTGACCAAAGCAGTTGTGTAATTAAACAGGATAGCCTAATGACAAATGCTTGTTCAGGCAAAAGGAGCCCAGAACAGACAGGGACTTGGCTCCTCAGCCTTTATGCCCACCCTAGAGGAGGAAGCAGTGGGACAGGAGTTTTGCTGTCACTGAGCCTCTGCCTTAGCAGGTATTTAGGGTGCTGTCACTACCTAGAGTGATGAAAACATGCTGGCTGCCACACCTGCACAGAGCTACCTCATGGCTCATGAAAGCCATTCTAAAATTACTCCTCAGTCCCTGCAATGGGATAAGTTGGGCTACTGTAGTGGCATTTATATTCCTTTGCCTATTTATTACAACAAGTTTTAGAATATTTTTGCTTTTACTTTGTTTCTCCTGTACAGGTTTCTTACATGATGATGGGAGTTCCAGCTTCCACCCCACACTATTGAAGCCAGAAGGGGGTGCTGATCCTCAGCTGATTGACAAATGTCGGCAGGAACTTTTAACTGTTAAAAGCACCCAAGAAGAAAAGGAGAGTTAAAAAAAACCCAACTACTGAACAATCATGCCAATTTACTAGTTCTGTCAAATTCCACAGTAGGAGGGATGAAAATTCAGGTGCAAAAATACTTTGAAAAACTTTTGAGAACTAATGTCACATTTTGGGTTTGTGCCTTAAAAATTCGTATTTCAACAACCTACATTTGCAGCTCTAATGCTACATCATTTAACTTGAAATAAGTCTCCATTTCTGAAAGTTATTGTAGCTTTTATTTTTTAGGAAAAAAAAGTGAGGACAGCTCCTTAATTTAAAGAAAATAAAGTTTAAAGTATTGTTTGGACTGTTGATTCATGTTGAACATACCATGTTCGTGTTTATGAGTTTTTTTCTGAATTTTTTTTAAATTAGGCCTGTAGCATATTAAAATTTTTAATTTTTCCTAATTGTCATTGTAATGAGAATTATAATTTTATAGCATGTATTTTGTAGTTGTTATTGAGGGACTGCTCTGGGTCTTCTTTAAATTCCTTCACTTTGAATAACAGCTTTTTATGACCTCTGCTTAGCCCCCCGCAAGGTAGATTTAATCAAACCTCTCACATAATTATGACATTTTTTAATCATACAGTCTCACATAATTATTTAATCATACAGTCTCACACGACACTTAGTGTCGTCTTTCAAAATCTTCTGGAATGGCCCCCTGGTGGCATCAATGTAAGATTGACCAACTGTCTAATTGGGTGTTGAGAGCTCAGTCCTGCGGGTGAGCTGAGACAGGGTAAGTGCCAGCCGACCCAGTTTTCTGCTAGGGGCCACGCATTCCCACCATCTCCCCTTCCGTCATCTCTGGCTTTTTTTTTTTTTTTTTTTTTTTTGAGCTTCCGTAAGGTGAATTATTAACTCTTCAACCTAAAATAAAACTACTGTGGGAGTGAGGGAAAAAAATGTTTTCATTATTTCCTACTAAGCCACTGGTGAAAACACTGAGTCAAGTCCAAGGTGGGTCCAAAGAGAACCAGAGCCAGGGCAAGAGGAGGTGGGAGATGGCAGACACCACTCCCCCTTTTCCTGGGGGCAATTAAGGTCAGTGGTTTGTGTACCTTAGACATGTCTGCCCTTCCCTCTTGTACATAGCTCTGTACCTGCAGTGTGCAACCTTTAACCCTTAAGGAGACCTTGGTTATTGTGAAATAATGATTATCACTAACTGCAGGTTGTTGGCTATATGTTTATTGATATGTTTTTTCATTATTAGACACTTGTTTGTCACTGGCAAATACTTTGCAGTGATTCCACAGCTTCCGAGTGTGTGTGGATTGCAGTAAGAACTTGGTGGAAATGCAATTTTTGGACCAGAGAGTGACTTTGGACAGGCTGCTTCACTTAAGCATAAACTATCTCTGAAGTGTGTTCAAGACTTAAGAGGTGCAACTGACCTGAAGGGAAAGCAGACTGTAATTCTCTTAGCTTTTCTTCCCTGTGTTTGTAGTAATAAAAATACTTCTTCATATGACAATCCAATTAGTCTTGAAATATAGTTGCCATCTATTCATTGTGCCTTTAATTCTTTATTTAAACTGCCTGATTTTTGCAAAAAAAACTTTGTGTGGTATTCTGATGATGATGTCAGAATAGGTGATAATTGTATCATTCCATTATACTGATTTTTTGTAAGGATAAAGAACATTTTGCTTTTGATGGTTGTTTTGCATATATAATGGCAAACCATAAAAGAACGCTCATGAGGAAAGGTATTTTTTGCCAAATATATTCCTCTGGGGCTGTTAGTTACAATATTCACTTTCTCATGCAGCTACAATTTGCCACTCTTGTAGCCTTTCTAAAATCCCTAAATCATCACATTTCTATAGTAGTGAAGTTCTTTCATTCAGGATTCCTAGATGTTCACAGTCTCATTCAGTGATGTGGAAATGAGTTAAATGCACCCTTCTCATGTCTTCTTATATGAACCCTCATCAAAACAATTATTGCCTTCACAATTTTGGTGGCTTCATAACCCTGTGAAATGATTACTGTTTTCTGAAGTGCTTGGAAAGCTCTTGCAGTTCAGCTCTGATTATGTAGAACAAAAATAGGAAAATATCTCATACGATTCAAAGTGTCTTAACTCACATAATTTTTAAGTCTATCTCTTTTCCTGATGTGAATAGTAGGCTTATAAGCCAGCTAGGTATTTTTTTGTGTTTGCAGCAAAGACTTGATCTTCATCAAAGCTGATTATCTAGGTTTAGTATCACCAGATAGGCTTATGGCAAAATGACATAATTCCCATTTAAATGGCTCATCCAAAAAGCTAAGTTCTTACATTTCTCAATAAAAGTAACTTCCTAGCAAACATCCTTCTTGCTTTCCAAGAAGGAAATAAAACTGCAGAATAAAGGATCTTGAAATGTTAAAGGGTAACTTACCGTAAGCAGTTACGATGCCAATATATGCTCTGTCGTGAATGCTGTAATGCCTGAACAATTGGCATCCTCTTCACCTCTGAAATTATAATTTAAAAACTAACATTAAAAAAATCCCACTGACTAGTGGAACATTACAAATAAAACAGTAGCCTTCCTCAAAATCGGGGTTTTTTGCCATGCGTTTTGGCAAACGGGTTTGTAACAATTTTTTGCTATTTTACAGAAGATTGCAAGTTGGAAAAAAAGATCCCTGGGACACTAGATGGATTACTTTTAACTGAGGAGTAGAAGAAAATATATAGTTTGATAATTAATCCTTCCTGATTTCAAAATAGTTTAAAAACCTCTGAAAGTGCTTCATTTTTCAAGCCATTTCGTATTTGTATTTAAGTTTTGTTCTAAGGGGAGATGAGCCCTTACAGGCTTTGGTTTGGTTTTGTTTTCCTACCTGTTAGATGAAATAGAAGTTGTGCCTTACAGAGCCAGGTTGTGTCCAAGGACAGCCCTCTGAGCTGAGACAGACTTTTGTAACAGCATGTAGAGGAACCTGTGATTGCACTTTGCTACCACCTCGTCTAAGCCTTCATGGATCTAGACATTTGCTTAAATTTCAAGTTGGCTTAATGTTAAAGGCTTAATGTTACTCCAGAAGAATGCTATCTGACTTGATTTTAAAAAGAGTGAATTTCTAAGTCCCTGAGTCTGCAAAAGAGCTCTCAGGCATTTGTCCTGGTAATGCTCAAGGTTTTTCTGCATATCATGGATGGTAAATAAAATCTGGCTTTTGGTTGACTTGATTAGCACAGGGTTGTATTTCTGCTAAATATGATTGCAAGGCTTTCAGCATATACTGAGTGAACCACTGCAAAATTATTTTGGAGGTGATACCTCTAGTGGAACCACAGCCACTGCCTATTTCTTAGGAGTTTAATCTGTTGAAATCAAAAGCAATTCCAAATATTAATTTTTTTCATTTTTCTATAGTCTTCAGACTTAATCTAGCATCTGCTAGTTTTTGCTAGAGCAGTCAAAGAAAACCAGTGACTGCCTAATGCTCAGTACAAAAAATGGATTGAGCATGTTTGTCTGGATGGGCAACCATGGAAGTTCATATACTCTGAGTAGCATTGACAAATACTCTCTCTGTACTTAAAAATGTGTGTTTAAGATACTGTGCTGTAGGACTAGCAAGTTCCTCCCATCTATGACAGATAAAATTACAGGTTAATCTCCAGAAACCAGACCAACAAGAATTTATTTAAGTAGTTAAGCATAAATTCTCGCTCCTTAATGAGCCTCAGATTAGCTTCAGTATCTCTAATGGTAATTTCTGGTTATTACAAACAGAATACACTGGATATAGAAGAAAGAATAGGTTTTATATTTAAAACAAAGAGTTGGAAGTCTAGATTTTGTGGCTGATTTAACTGTTACCTTAAGGTCATGCCTTGAACAGTTCACTTTGATGGGAGTTTCAAAAGACCTTGAATAAATCAGATACTACCCTAAATCCCATTGGAAAGTTAGGGGATTAATTTTCTTAGGCTCCTCTCTTAACTCCAAGGATTTAGCTGTCTTTATTTCAATCAGGAGTGAAAAAGAAAATAACAGAGGGGGCCACCTTGAGTACAAGCTGCCAGCTTATCACTGCTGTATCCCAGTTTGATACCAAATACCTAACTGGTATTTTTTTTCCATACTAGAAACTTGTAGTTAAGAAAAAAGTTACATAACTTGATTTCACCTAGAAGGAATTTACAAACTCGAGAAATCAGGAACTGAGCTGTCCTGCTTACTCAAATGTACATTAAGACTACCAAAAGTAACACAGCACAATTTTTGTGACTCCAATTTCTCCATTCCCAAAGGATACCAGTTCTCTGTCTTCCCAGATGAAAGCTGTTTTATAATTTTATAATCATTTTTTAGTTCCTGTTCTCCAGACAAAGGAGGTTACCCTGACAGTCCCTATTTCAGGGCAGTTCCTGAGAACAGTGCAGTAAGAAATATGTGTGAATGATGACTGCGCATTACCTGGGCTCAGCAGGTTGCTGAGCACTTAACACGAATGATGCCATTTCTTTTGTCTTTATGCTTTGTCTCATTTCCGTGTTTTATTCAGGTTTAATTCTATTTTTCTGTAAGATTTTCTTCCTTCTGGTCTTTTCCTTACAGTCTTTGAAACCAAATATAAACTTAGTACCATTTGCATTCTAGTTGAACTTTCAAACCCAGGAATATTTTTGTGTTAGCAAACATCTCTTTCCTGATTCATCTGCTACATCCCTGACATATCTGGGCATGTCCTGTTATTGTCTGTTTGCAAAATTTTGGTACTTAAAACAGTTAATGTGCCTTTTGTATCTCAGACACACTAGGATTTTGCAAGCAAGTGTCTGTTGATTGCAAGAGCATATGAGCAAGTATGAGACTAATTTCCTGTTAAGGAGTCGCTACATTAAAAGGATATTTGCATAATCATAGACCAAGATAATGTAGGGAAAACCCCTGAGATCATTCTGCTGCCAGGATTAAGCCAAGCCCAACATGTAATTTATTTGAATGCATGAAAGCTGCTTCTTATCGTTCACTTCTATCTCAAGTCTCCAAGCACTTTAGTTGGCAGCAGCAGGCTCTAACTCCTCCTGGGTAATTCATTATCCTCAACAACTTTTAAAAGGGTTATTTTAAGTTTAACTTAACAGTCCCTGCAACTTAATTAATACAATAAAAAAATTATTCCTTTTATGACTTCTGTCACATGTTCAAAATCAAGCTCCAGCATCTTCTTGGGTCATCATTTATTTGATGCCCTCACCTTCAGGTTATGATAACTTCAGAAATATTTAATGCACCACAAAAACAGGATTCAGGACTACACCTATGAAAAACATAGGGAAAACCAATGAGATTTCTTAATGCAGGTACTTTTTTCAACTTGTATATAAATAAAGAAGTGTCCACATAGGAGTTTAGTAGAAGGGCCTCAAAAGAAGGTGCCTTAGCAATGAAAAGTCTAGGCCAGTGCTATTTCTGAACAGATTAATACTTAGGGCTGAATTTCCATTTTAAATTCAGGTGCATGCTTGAAGTTTTACATGGAGAATCTCATCATCAAAGAAACGAATTTGTCACACTTGCCACCTGGTACTTCCTCCAGGTAAACATGCTTAAAGGCTTATGGCTAGAGTGCTGTAGTGGTACCTGAAAGGTTTTGTTGTTGTTTTTTTTTTTTTCACTCTGCTTCGATAAGTAAGTTATTTGAACCCAGAAGTCCAATTGCCAGGAAAAAAAAAAGGCAAAAAGATCACAAGGCTGCTGTCATACTTGCTTGCCATGGTTAAAACAAATGGGGATACAAAGAGATGTGTAGGTGGAGCAAGAGGGCAGCTGCTGTTTCTGAAAAGCCACCGAGGGAGGAGAACCCATTCAGTAGCATTTCAGGGACAGCTTAGGCTATCAAGCCTCCAGCCATAGCAAGGGGAGTAATGTTTCAAGTGAGAAAAGAGCAAACACTATGATAACAGATTATTTAATTGTAGGAAAGGCAAGAAGAGAGAATATAATTGAGGTCTCAGACACCTAAATAAAAAAGCATCAAGCAGCAGTGGTAGCACCATTAGCAGATAAGCAGAGTTAAATAGCATGATGATCACATGATGATGTCCATTTCAGTTTAAACACTAATAGAACAATTCCACTCTACTAGAAAATTGTACCATGATTTACTATAACTATGATTAAAATAGCACAGCTCTAGTAGCCTGAGTATTTAAATATTATTAATGAAAGAGTTGTATACTAACCAACATTAAGATGTATTGTCCTGTTTGAAACTTCTAGTCCTCAGTAAGGAAGACTATTATATATGAAAAAGAAGGTCTAGGCATTTAAGTAGTTCATACAGCACAGATTCCTACTAAATTTTTGAAAAGGCAAAAGCAAAACTATCCAATACTGAAAATTAGGAACTAATTCCATTCAAATCAGAAGAGAACAATGGCTGATCGAGTAGACAATAAGTGTAACCTGAGTGTAACCCTTGGTGTAACTCGAAACTCACATTGCACAAAATGAATTACCAAAGAAAATGAAATGACAATACATTGCAACCTGTTCCCATAGGCAGACAACAGACTGAAGACAGTCATCCCAGCTATATTGAATGTCTCTCCATAAAATATAGCCTATGTTTAACTCTAACTTGATAAATGTTCCCAAGCTGAAACACTGAGACCAAAATTGTGGCATTATGCCATATAGCATCATTATGCAAGACATGAACTTTTCCTTATCATCTTCCTGTGCATTTGGAAATCTATGCAGAAATTGATGTGAAGAAATTTATCAGAAGGCTTAATCTCTGGGGGAAAAAAAAATCCCAAAACTACTTTTATTATTTCCTTTATTATTGATGATAGGCCATTCACAGCTTCACTTTCCAGAAATCCTCCAAAGCTCTGCAGCATTCCAATCTGCTTTACCCATCTTTACCAGTCTCTGATTTTCCCTCTTACCATATCCAGAATTGATCCTAACAACACAGGGGACAGTTCTACAAAGACTTCTTCATAAAAGAAGTGCCCACACATGAGAACTGCTTTAGGATGAAAGAAGGAATACAGAATATTCATACATGGTAAAAAAAAATCCACCATGAGCACGAGATTGCTGAACAGAGGAATGGGGTGCAGATGAACAGGAAGGGGCATGCTAAAAGCCATAAGTAATTAGTGTTAAACCCAAAGTAATACAGCAGGGATCACTAAAATGCTGTTATCCAGAAGTTAAAGTCAGGATAGTTTCATAAGTTGTATTTTTATACCTTGCCACCTCTGCACTGAAAATGTACTTTTGGATATAACTAATTAATAAGATGGACTAATTCAATCAATAGAGAAAATTATCACCATTTTCTATGCCTTTTATATTGACTAGAAAGACAAAAACATTAAAAAAGCTTAGATCAGGACAGAGATAATTTCACCAGGATAAAGACTAATGTAAGCAACTGAAGGCTTCCTTGCAGAACTCTTGCATACGGTCCTTGAGGGGCTGAACACAGACAGTGATTTCATGAGCAGGGGATACAACGCTTCCTCAGGATTTGCAGATGTCCTTGGGAATTAGCTTCTACAACCCAAACAGGCTCTTGAGATTACCTAAAATATTTAGTCAATTCAGATTCAAGAGCACAAGAGCAGTATAAAATCACATCTTTCTCCAAGATATAACTTCAATGCTTGACTTCTTAGAGGAGCTCTAAGTTCGTGTTGTGGTTTAATCCCAGACACAGCCACTTGCTTACTCTTCCCTGGTGAGCTGGGGAAGAGAATCAGGAGGGGAAAAAAAGAAAATTCAGGCATTCAGATAAAGACAGTCTAATAGGTAAAGCAAAAGCTACATGCACAAGCAAAGCAAACCAAGGAATTAATTCATCACTTCCCATAGGCACTGTCAAGCTATCCCCAGGAAAGCAGGACTCCGTCACTCGGAATGGTGACTTGAGAAGAAAAATGCCATCTCTCTGAATGTATCCCTCTTCTTCCTTCTTTCCCCAGATTTATATGCTAACCAGGACACCATATGGCATGGGATATGTCTTCAGTCATCTGGGGTCAGCTCTCCGGGCTGTGTCCCCTCGCAGCTCCTTGTGCACCCCCAGCCCCCTCGCTGCTGGGGTGCAGCAAGGAGGCCTCAGTTCTATGTAACAGTGCTGAGCAATAACAAAAACCATCCCTCTGTTATCAACAGTGTTTCCAGCACAATCCAAAACACAGGCCCATACCAAGGACCATCAGGAAAATTAACTTTCTCCCAGCCAAAACCAGCACAAAGAAAAAGGTGTGATTTCCAAGTTGGGTACAAATCAATTCCTGTTCAGAGAAGTATTATCAGGTGTTTGACTCTTCTGTGATTTACATAAGCTCTGTAAATGTTTTGTTCTTCCTTACGCATCTTTCAAGTATTTATAGCTTGAAAGTGCTATCCAAGAAAAGGAGGTAGGTTTCTGATACTTGTAATGAACTGCCTTATAAAAATTTTGTATTCAAAGGTAGAAGAAAATTTACATTTTTAAAATGCAAGCTGTATGTGAAGTAAAATAAGAAACCAGTAGCACACAACAGGAGCAACAGTAGGTCTTTAATCTTGAGCCATATCTGGGTGTTAGACTGAACAGAGCAGAATAGCAGCCTCCTCCTATTTGAGAAATCTCAACCTAGAATCCATTCCTAAAGTGGATGACTAAGCAATGTCTTTGAATAAAATGTAACCAGGGATTTTTTTTTTCCTGAGGAGAAGGAAGTACCAGTTCCATCAAGTTGTATCCAAGGCAGTTATTCAGAATTATGAAAACCTGATACCCTTTTGTAATGAGGAGGTCCAACCAAGTTTCTCCCATCTCAAGACAAGAAATAAAACTTTAGTTATTCTAAATTTGGTGGAAGTACTCTCATTCCTTTTTGCTGAAAATCCTGTGAAATTATTAACTGGCTCAGAAAGATATACCAGTGGGTACCTATAAAACCTCAAGCAACCAAGAGGTCATTTACATGGGACAGGGGAGTCTTGAATTCTATTCTGTGTTTAGTTTATAGATGCTTGAATCTCTGTCCTACTTGTTGGGTTGTGGTTTTTTTAGCTTGAGCTAGAGGAAGATGGGTAAGGAGAAGGAAGCTAAGGTACTGTCACTCAGCAAAGCTTTTGTCATGAGAGACGCAGAAATGAAAACCCTCCAGCAGCAGAAGGGATCACAGTGTACTCTGTACTGGAGATTTTTGAATGAGTGTCATTTATATAAAATGGAATTTTAAAAGCTTCTTTTCTGTGTCAGTTATGAAAAACATTTCATTCAGAACCTGACCCAGATGTGCTGACACCCTCCAAAGACATATCAAGATTTTGGTTCCTGAAAGGGTTTAGGTTTAATGTATGTGGTTGGTTATTCAAGGCTTTTGATTATTGTACGCAATTCCAGAAGAAATTTAGATGACAAGGAAAAGAACCTATGGATTAGGTATCTCTAATACAAATACTTAAGAGTCTTGAGAAAAGTCCTTGATCTTGAAATGGAGATGTGAATAGGCACTTTAGAATAAATGTAAAGAAATGAGCAATTACAGATTCCAGGCCACCCTTTTAACAAAAACCTCTTTTGCTTTCCATGTTTCTTATAATCTTCCTTTGGTCCAATCATTCATCTCAGCAAATTTTTCATTTTTCAAATTAGTAACCTTTAATAAACACACCCCTGTAATTTGCATTGATAATCCTTTTCCCTAGAAGAGTGGGTGTTGCTGCAGGAACATGTCCAGAAGTTGCTCTCCAACCAGTTACTACTCAAAAAAACACCGTGCCAGTAGCTATTATGACTCAATAATAGATTGAAATCTCTTGTTATGTGTTAATATGGGATAACAACTCCCTTAGAATTTCCATTAATAATGAAGCATCTTAACAAAATACAGACAGAAAAACAGCTGCTGTGAACTTCTAGTAGATACCATTCCTGCAAAATCTCTGTATTACATTAGCACTCAAGACACTGAATCCCAATCTTCCAGACACCCAGGAAAAAAAGATCTCAGGCCCAATTCAACTGCTGACATGTGTAAAAATGAGTAAATGCACTTTCAAGATAATGCAGTAACACAGATATATGGTGCCTCTGTGAATGGGGTGATGTTACAGCGTTAAATGCTGCACTGTTCTGACTAGAAAGGGGTTAAGTTCACCTGAAATAAAAGCAGAAAAAGCCCCTTTGTGTGATATGAAAGGAGGGCTAGTAACTTTAGCACTTTCTGCATCTCTCATGACAAAAGGAAGCTTGTTATACCCGTGTAACAGCATCATTGTAACTGCTAGAGTCTTCTTCTTCATCTAAAAATCCACTGATTTTAGCCTATTCATTCAAAACTTCTTTTGAAAGAATTTACAAAAAATGGTTCTTTCTTTAATTTTTAGAAAGCCTAAAGATCAAATTTTTTCTCTTATCAGCCAAATATTCATTTCCATGTTAGAAACTTCAAATCTAATTATTAGATCTATTGGATATTTATTTCCACTCCCATTAAATTAAGCTGACTCTATCTTGTTCTCAGAACTAGAATTTGAGGTTTGGCGAGTTAATGTCACCAGAGTTAATGTCACCCAGAGTAAAAGGACGATAGTCCTTTTGCTTTGTAAATGAGATAGAGCATAAATCTCACCAGGTAACTCAAAAAACCTGTCCTCAACCAAATCATTTGCCACGCAAGAGGACAACAAAACCAAAAAGACTGTTTGATCTTCATTTATACATGTCAATCAAGTACCTGTTTTCTTCCTCCTTTTCCCCCAGTCGTGTACCTTTCCCCATTGCCCTACAGCAGTACATGGGTAAAATTAAACAAGGATACTCACTCTATTTTTTTTCCATTTATTTTTTAACAACTTATGATAAGAGTTGTCAGTATTGTTTAGAGAGGTAGTAGGAGTAACACTTTCTTGCTGTGTTAGCTTTGGATTTTTTGTGCAAGCATTCTTCCAAAATGTCATTTTTAAATGTTTAAATACCAGGCAGCTATATCATTACTGGAAAATAGCAAGCACTGAACATGTTATCTTAAGTTAAACATAAAAGTTACTGCCATTGCTGATAGAGTCACAGAAGAGTTACTACTAAATAATTAATTTTAGTGGAATTTTTTTCCACACAACTATGCAATTAACTTGTGTGTCTAGTGTTATTTCAAGATGGGTGTACTGTTCAGCTTGCTTGAGTTATGCAATACAGGTGTTCTGTATTTGATGAAACATCCTGTAACCTGAGATCATTGCTACTGAATGGGTGGGAAGGTATCCATTCAGCAAAGTGGCCAGGGGTTAGTACTGTTCACTCTGGAAAAGTACAAAAGAGAGAAGAAAGTGTACATAGAGGGTGTGGTTAAAAAAAAACAAAAAGGCTGATAGCCTTGTATCAGTGGGACTCATGAACAGTCTGGGTTTTCTGGATTTTCCCAAGGCTTTTGATACTGTCCCTCTCAGTAACACTCTGGACAAGTTGTCCAGCAGTGGGGTGAGTAGGTACACAGTTTGCTGGGACAAGACCTGGCTGAAGGGCAGGGCCCACAGGGTTGTAGTGAATGGGCCTTCATCTGCCTAGCAACAATTCACCGGCAGTGCTCCTCAGGGTTCAGCTCTAAGATCAGTCTTGCCCTGTATTTGTATCAATGATCTGGATGCAGGAGTTGAATACATCATTAGCAGGTTTGCTGACAGCCCCAAACCGTGAGATGGTGTTGACTGGCTTGAAGGACAAGAGGCCTTGCAGAGGGATCTGGATAGATTGGAGCATTAGGCTACCACTAATGGCACGAGATTTACCAAGTACAAACGCTGGTTTCTGCACCTGGGATTGAGGAATGCTGAGCACAAGTATAAATTGGGAGAGAAGTGGCTGGAGAGCAGCAGGGGTCTGGGGGTGCTGGTTGGCAGCAGCTCAGCAGAAGTCAGCAGGGTGCCCTGACAGCCCAGAGGTCAAATTCCATCCTGAGGTGCTTCAAAAAGCATCCCCAGATGGTCAAATGAGGTGATCAACCCTCTGTATTGGTGCAGTCTCACTTTGCTCACTGTGGGCAGTTCTGGGCCCCACAATTTAAGAAGGATGGGAAAGTACTTGAATGTATCCAGAGAAGGGCAGAAAAGCTGATGAAAGGGCTGGAAGGAATGTCCTATAGCAAGGAGGCTAAGTCTTTGGCTTTGTCTATTGGGGAGAAAAAGAAGCTGAGCTGTGGCCTCCTTGGTCTTTACAGCTTCTTAAGAAGGGGAAGTGAGAGGCAAGTGCTGATCTGTTCTCTGGTATTGAGTAACAGGACAGATGGGACAGGCTCAAAGAAGTCAGGGGAGATAAGCCCTTGCTTGATATTGCAAAGCATTCCTTTACTGAGAGAGTGGTCAAATCCTGGAACAGGCTTTCTAAGGAGTTCGTCAGTGCCCCAAACCTGTTAGTATTTCAGAGGTATTTGGGATTTTCCCTTATAATGTAGGCACTTTCCCTAATAACAGATTTTAACTTCTGGTCAGCCCTGAGAGTGGTCAGGCAGTTAGATTAGATGATCATTGTAGGTCACTTCCAACTGAAATCTTCTCTCCTGTCCTAAAGATCTCAACCCTAAAAGCATCTGGTTTCCTTCCATGGGTTAGGTCAAGACACTGACTGGCCAGAACCACATTTTCCTTATCTGTGAAAAGAGGAAAAAATTCCTTTCTGCTATGCTTTGTAGATTGTGACCAGTATAATATGCCCTCATGGGAGGTCAGTTGTGGTCAACTGAGGCTGCTTAAGTGCAGTTAACAAATAAATATAATACTGGAGGAAAGGGAGAGGAATATGGAAGAGAGAATAAAGGGGAAAAAAAAGAAAGAAGGAAAAAGGAAACCTTCTGAAAAAGTCAAATAGGGTAAAGACTTTAAATACCAAGGGGACATTAAGAAACACATGAAGACAACACTAGGAAAAATATAGGGTGAAGAGCTTAGAACAAGAGTATCTAAAGGGCAGAAAAATTGTAGTACTTAGAAAAACATTTACTTTATAAAAGTATTTGATAACAGAAAAAACAGTGGCTCTATGATGAAACAATGAGCACTCTGTGGCACACCATCCATTTTCCCTACGCTGGAAAAACAAGTTTCCTTCCTCTGTAATTGGTTGCATTCCTCTGTGATATAACCATGCATCTTGGACCCTTCTGAGATGAGAGCTCCACAGCACAGAGACTCCCAGAGAGCTGAGCTGGTGAACCCAAAGTCCTTGCAGAGAAGGGCTACTAAAGGAAGTTGCCCTGAGGGCTGGTAACTTTAACACTAATTAAAGTGTCTGTTAGCAGCTTTGTGGTTCCAGTCTCCCACAGGATGTCCAGAGATGACTTTCACAGCTTATTTCTGTGTATGTAGTGCAGCATCACTCCTGGTCCCCTGGAGCAAAAGCAATTACTTTTCTTCTTTTTCCCACTCTATGGAAACTTCTAAAGTTGAATAGAGTCTAGGCTTTTGCTGGTGTTCTCTAATTCACCTGTACTGGCCCAGATACTACTGACAAACACCAGCCAGCCATGACTGAAGTGATTTGGTTTGACTTTCATTCTTAATCTTCATTTTGATGTTAGCTCATTCACCCTTCCTTGTGCATGGTAAGCTTCATGCTATGCTAAAAACAAGCACAGAGAAATGCTACCAGCCTGCCACCAGTTTCCAAGGTAGAGACACTGGGTTTACCTAGTTTCAGCTGCACTGTGCAAACACATCAGTATTTTGCTCCCTTCTACCAGTCTAAGAAGAAAAGTGACATCCAAGCATTAGGAAGGTGACTGTCCTCAATTTGTGCAAATAATTACTAGAAGCTGTCCCATAAATTGGGGACATACTCAAGTACAGCATGCATGTATTTTTCATACAGGGCAAATATATAAAGGAATTATTCCTTACTTGACCTAGGGAAACACCACTCCCACTCTGCACACAATTACATCTTTTATGTTCTGCATGAAAGAATATACTGCAAATGAATCTTAGTACAAAGTTTAAATAAAGAATTGCCAAGTAATAATTAACTCAGTCTGTCATTTATTATGATTAGGCACTAAGGTAAGGTCAGTTTCCTTTAATGCTTTTCAAAGAATGTGCTCATTTTAGAACAGGTATGACCAGTTACACAGACTTCTCAAAAGACATAGTGTTCTCCTCCTGGCTTAGTGATGCCCTGGGTATTCATTTTCATTGCCAGTTTTGACTTAATTATCAATATCACAGCCATGTTGACATGCTAAAAGCCCAGTCACACAGAAATGACCCAGCACTTTTCACCTGTAACCTCTCCTGTAAGGTTTAACTTCTGTGATGAAACACTTTTTTCACAGCAGAACAAGATATGCTTTTATGGCCCCAGTGTGAGGAATCTCAGGTTACACTTGATTCCTAAGCTCTGGTAATGTGGGAGGCTCTGTGGGCACAGGTGGTCAACCAGAAAACCAATAAAACAGACCTAAGTATGAACAGAATATTTTGCTGCGTACTACAAAATATCTTACAATGGAAATACTTTTTGTTCTCGCTTTCTAGTTTGGAGGGTATTTTGAGAACAACTGTACAAACTTACACATGCACAGTTCCACAAATCTATTAACATTCCTCCATGTTAGTGGGCAGGATTTATCTGGTGCTGGGTTTCTGTTGTGGCACCCCAGTGCACTGCA
Source organism: Acrocephalus scirpaceus scirpaceus (assembly GCA_910950805.1). Taxonomy (NCBI): domain Eukaryota; kingdom Metazoa; phylum Chordata; class Aves; order Passeriformes; family Sylviidae; genus Acrocephalus; species Acrocephalus scirpaceus. Next base: position 44,298,226 of record OU383780.1, read on the forward strand.
CATCACCTACTAATGAAGTTTTATTTTGAGATTTCTGGATTAGAGATAATGATAATCTCACAAAGTTATTATTTACTGTTTATATTATAGTTGCACCTAGAAACCCCAAATGAAAGGATTCCATTTAATTAGATATTTTGCAAACAATAATAAGAAAGAGTTCCTGCATCACAGATCTAACAGGGTTCTTATCGGACAGGATAAAAGCAATGGATGAAAGAGATGAACAAGGTGGGAGTGGATTGGAAAGTCTGCTTTACAGTTGTAAAGCAAACAGACTTCACTACAGCTCACTACTTGCCTAACTGATGGGAGTGGTTCATGAGCATCACAGCAGAAAAAGGTTTTGAGGAGGGATTTAGAGGAGGATAAGGCATAAGACTTTATGGATTTTGGCAAGGACTGGTTTCCGCTGCTAGGCACTGCAGCAGGGAAAAGATTTAATACTTTTGCTTATCAATGAAAGAAGCACAACTGCTGAAGAAGTTGCACTAGGTGACCATCCCTCACTTTAAAATTGATTAACAGCTATAACATATGGTGAAAGATGATTTTTCTAATTGACTCAAGCCCATTTGACATCTATAAACTGGAAAACAGTTTTAATTTTCATCTCCTATGAGTACATATAATTATATCCTCTCTTTGTTGTTTATCCTGAGGTTGATCATGTTCCAGAAGGGCTCAAGTCCAGAGAGCATAACTGTATGTTGAAATGCAAATTGCACAATAACCATTGTCACAGACTTAAATGGAATATTATGAGATTTGTTGTAATCTCGTATGGCTTTAGAGGATATTTAAAAAAAACCATCATTTTATGAAATAGAAAATATGACCACATTTCACAAAAATCTCAAGCCTTTTCCATTGTGAATTGAACAAGATTTTTTCTTTCCCATTTACTTCTATGCATTCAGTGGAGGCAACCAGTGTTAAATACAGTTATTTGGGAGTAAGTAATAATATTTTATTCCCAGTATTATCTGACTTACTTTGCACTAAAATAAATATCTAAATTTAAATCACGTTAAACCCTTAAGAATATAATAATTAAGATCTCCTAAAAAGGATGTGTGTGCTATTGTCAGTGGCAAATCCTTTCTTGCCCCACTCACACTGGCTATCCGGAGTCCCTGGATGCTGCTCTGGGTTTGGCTGTGCATTCATTAGCTCCTCATCCCTGGCAGGAGCCTCTCTCTGCTGCCAGCCAGGAACTTTCACTCAGCCAGTCACCCTTAACCACATACTTAAATCCAGACCAGATTTGTTGCTTCTGTTCCCTGTACTGGTGTAGCTCAGTAACTAATGAAGCATGATGCCGGTCAAGCTTTCAGGCAGGTGAGTCAAAAAATTTGTATGCAAATCTCTTCTCCCTTGCTCTTTAATTACATCTAATCTGTTTGTTTTGATTTTGCCCCCAGTGTTCCCTGCTGCTTAGCTTCTGTCATCAATCTGCAAGGCATTTTTCAATTGATTAATGACTTACCCATGCAATATGTACCCATGCTAACTCCAGTCATTTTCTACACCATGGGCTCATGCCCTAAGTTTGGTCACTTCCTAGCTTTCATGTGCTTACTAAGACAAATACAGACCCTTTGATGGGCTAAAATAACCTGCTAAATCATCTCTAAATTACCCCTTGCTATCCAGTCAGCCTCTCAAGCACCCCATTACTTTTGCTGCACAGTTCCAATAAATCCAGTCTCCTATTTTTTTCTAGGTCTCAATAACATTGTTTTCACTGACACCTATAAAGTCTTATTTCAGGAAACAGGAAAATTAACCACAATCTCTATTTATTTATATCCACATAAAATAAATCCTAGAATTGTTAAAGTACCTGGCACAGATTTAGAAACATAATTACAGTATCATAGAATCAGTCAAAACACCAGCTGCTCTTTCTCTCCTGTATCTCTTCCATCAGCTACATATCATTCATTATTTAGTAAGAAGATTCCATACAGATTAAAACTCATCCTAAACCATATCTATTATGCAATCATATCTTTACCTTGCTGGTATAGTTAAGCATCTCTTGGATAATCTTTGAAAAGAGGCTATGGGGAATAAGCAAACAACTTCTAAAAACAAAGCATTCATGTTGTCTTCTATCATGTAGCTTGGATCACTGCACCCATGGCACGATTCTGCCACTTCTAGTGCTCAGAAACTACTTTAATGTAATTCTGAGAAATGTATTGAAGAAGTCTACCCTTCTCATCATGTTGAAGAGCAGAGAATTAATCATCCACATAAGATCTAAAATAATTCCTACTATTCCTACTACTATCTGATAGATAGCAAAAAGTATTTTCAAAGGTCATTAGAGAGGTGGAATGCAGAATTAAATACTGATTAGTCAGGATAGCACTAGTGGTTGGAACAAGAGCAAGTTAACCACCTAGTCCTGTAAATAATTACTACTGTTGTAAATTTAACATCTGTGAGCACAGCAAGAGAGATGTTCAAAAAAATGTCCCGTTTCAATACACATGGTTGAAAAAGAATTCAGCAGTGTTCTTCCAGACAGTCTGGCAGGAATCAGTCTCTGCTCATGTAACAGTTGCAGGTATAATACAGCAGTTAGCTTTACAGTTTCACCTAGGACACTTCCAGGAGAGCCAAGATATCCCTGCTGATCCAATCTGAATTTACACCAGATTACACTTTGTCTGATATATGTTCAGAAATGCAGAGAAGCCACAAGATTTTAATTGCCAGTTGAATACACAGGAATGTGTATTCTGTACATTCACTTCAGATGCTCTTCAGAGGGTAGGAGGTTGGAAAAGGATGCTCAGGTTAACATTTGCTCTGTCAGGATGGAAAATAGGCAGGATGTGTTGTGTCAAAATGTACACCTGAAAAACACAAATGTAATTCAGAAACCTTAATAAATGCCTGCTACACTACATTAGATTAATACAGCTATTGCAGGTGATACTTAAAATTAGATTTTTCTGAAATACTGGATACATTCCACTACGTGTGCTTTTATTTTTTCTTTTATCAGATAAAACCCTATTCTGCAGTGGGATTAGTTATGGTAAAATAATATTTTACCCGTATAAAAAATAATAATTTTTACCTGTAAAATATTTTCCAAACTGTCTAACCATTCTCTGCATCAGCACTAAATCTTGCTGTATTTTCTTCCCCTTTGCTGGTGGAAAAGACTATGTAAACATTTCTCAGTAACATTAATAAAACTTTGATGCAACTAAAGATTGGAGTGTGAGAAAGTCTCTCCAGGCCTGTAGTTGGACCGTACTCTCTGGGTTATCTCAAGAGACTGAGAAATTTCATTGATTGCTTAGCTGGATGTTTTATTTTCCCCCTATAGTTTAGCAACATCTCTACAAAATCCAGGATTCCCTTCATTCCTTATTTTTTTCAAGTCAGCCAAAAACTAATAAATATCTGTCAGCAAGCAGTTCATCAAATAGCAGTGAGAAGCTTTGGTATATCAAAGGGCAAAAGATCATAGAACAGGTATTTGTCTAAAATGTAGCCAGATTTTCCAAAGAGCTCAAGGATAATTTTTTCATGTTCTCAGGATCCACCTCCATAGGCAAATTTTCAGAAGTGCTCAAAGCCATATGTGCCACAAGTCTTTAAGAACATGGTGAGTTTTCAAAAACTTAAGGCAAAGCCAAGTTTTTGAAAATCCTGTCCCCTTTGAAATATTTTTGCTAAAGGCTATTCCAGTATCCCTAAGTTATTATTTTGAATTCTATGCGTATCTGTACATCTCCTCAAAGAATCTTATTGTCAACCCAATATTTTGTTAAATGAAAAATAAACACATTTGCTTTAGAGCATAACTCTTTCATTTTGTTATTTTTGAAACAGTTTCCTAGGCAGTCTTTGTATGAAATACGTCATCCTTGAGTTTTGGAAACTTTTCATCATGAAAACATATCTTTTTTCCCTTGCAATAACTTATAAAGCAGGCATTCTATTTTGTTCCCTTTACAGATCTATCTGTTCCTAAACTAATGCCTATTTTCCCCACTACAAATACTGTGGCTTTTACATTTTAGTGAAATTATTCTGTTGGCATATGGGGCACTACAACTATATTTTACAAAATCCTTAACTCTGAATAAAATATGGAGAAGAGCCTCAGAAAGGAGTGCTGACTGTTGTTATCAATAAGAAAAATCAAGAAACTGGAAGAAAAACAGATTAGAACCTGAAAAAGGGTCAAGTGGAAGATGCTACATTACACAGATATGTTCAACGCAACAAAAACAGAACAGGGAATGACTATTTAAAAAAAAAATTGAGTACACGAAGACAGATAATCTGCCAAAGCCCAGGCCACACTTGAGTAAAGATTATGCTGCCACAACCAAAAAATGAGAGACTGACATCACCCTTGGATGTGTGAAGCACATCCTGACAGAGCAAGAGCACAGCCTGGCAGACACATGAAATATCTGTGTTTGTAAGACTTTAGCCGGAATACTGAGCCTATGGAACTCATAATCTCACTTCAATCAATATGGCATCTCGAAGCGACATAGAGGAGAGCAAGAAGAGGCAGAGATATTCAAAAGACTGCAAGAAATAGAGGTTGTTAGCTAAAAAACAAAAGTGCAAATAAGTGTGCACTTCACTTTCTGTTGCAAAAAGGATCGGTGTTACCCGTTTATCAGTGACATTTCCATCTGGGAGGAGCACAATTCCCAGGTGATAATCAAGTCTGACAGAACTCTGAGATGCAGGGAACAAGTAGGTGACTTAATTATCCAGTGCCAATGGAGATTAAAAAGAGGAGGTTTGCACTAGTGAGATGGAGCAGGAAAAGGCTCAGTTCCTGTTCAGCAGCAGGAATGCAGAGAAAACAGAGGAGCACTGAGCAGGAATGGCAGTTTGGTGACAGAGTCCGTTGTACACCAGGCTCTGGAAGCAAATCCCCTTAGGAGATGTCATCAAGGGCATTGGATGTCAGTATCATGACAGGAAAGAAGAGTATTCCCTGTAGGAAATTCCACTCTCCATACGAATAATGCAGAAAGACTGCACAGTGTGACAACTATGGTCATGTAATGTGAATTATTTTATTAGAAACCTGTCAACATTTTATGAAATGACTCTCATAATTATAAGACTAAATTCAAAGTGTTTTAAAACAAGCACTTTAAGTGTGCTTTGTTAAGATGTTACTGCAAAGACTTTTTTTTTCTCCAGGTTTAACATTTAGACAAATTGTCAGTGGACTGGAAATAAAGAGGGAAAGTAACTTGACAACATCCCCCTGACCCAAAACTGGAGAAGTCTGTTCTACCTTTCAAATCTCATGAGACAGTTTTTGACTGCTGTTTCTGCTCAAACATAAAATGAATCCTAGAAGACTACTAAGTACAAGATTAGTTTCTGGCTGTGGGAAAAGGAAAAATATTTCAATAACAAGATGGAGTGTCCAAACAGGTCACTGAGAAAGACTGGGGAATGTGTGGTTTTGAGAGCTTTTGAGACCCACCTGGGCAAACCTTCTACAACATGGTCTGCTTTCATAGTTTGCGTTTCTCTGTGGTGGAGGTCAGACCAGAGACCTCCTGGGATCCCTGCCCACCTTTATGACTGTGTACTGATCCTACGGATTCACCTTTCCTTGAGGTTACCAGCCTTGGAGGGCACTCTTCTTCTAACTGCAAAAGAATCCATTTGCAAGAGAATGCTTGCTGGGTCAGTGGGTACCATGAGGGCCTTGTCTGGGGTAAGCATTTTGGGAATAGCCTGCACATCTCTGCACACAGTTGTGTCCAGGCACAGACGCTCGTGTGGCCACAGGGCAGTGACCAGATGCTGCCTTCAAGCTTGGAGGCTCCTCAAGGCCTCAGCATCCATCATGTAGATAGACTTCAGGGAAAGATTAAAAGAAATACTTGTGTATGGCTTGGCTCAGAACACCCAGGAAGGAGAGGAGCTATCCTGAATTGCCTGTGGGAATTTATGACTAGGAGCAATGGGGGTAAAGTCAGGTAAAGAAAAACAGTTTGAACATCAGTAAAATTTCCTAACTGTGAGTGTTATTAGGCTGGAATAATCTCCCCTAAGGGAAGCAATAAAACCAACATCATTTGCATCTTTGCAAACTAGACCAGACAAAGCACTGGGAAATATACTGTGGGGAATAATCCTGTAAAATGATTGCACTAATTTTTCTCATCTATTCTTTCTTCATAGGATTGCTTCATACATGGAATATGCCATACTCTTTTTCCTGTTACTTTGTTCGCTTTCCTGTGGGTTGAGCAAAAAAACCCTGAAGGAAATTATACCATTCTAACCAAAAAGTAACATATTAAGACAATTTGCATTTTTATTTAAAAAGACATATTTTATCTTTAAAATATAACCAGTGATAGACACAAGAGCATAATCTCTAGGATAATGACACACTTCAGTACACTAGGCAATTAGGTTTGCCTTTAATTATTTATAGTTTGACATGCTGCTCATACAAGTACTCTGTGTAACAGGAGGAAGTCAGTTTGACCTTAATTATTGCCTGTAAATAATTCCTGAATTGTAACTAAGTAGTGCCTTTTAAAATGTAATTACTGTAATACCAGAGTTACAGAGCTCATTGATTTATAATTACTTAATTGTTTCTACCCATTAAACCGCAGCTGTGATAGGTTCATCACTAGCCTGGAAACAGAGGAGTTACTGCCAAGAACTCGGACTAACATTATCTCCCACTGTTAAATGGCTGAACAATCATTCCTGTCTGGTCAAGGTTAGTAGGGGTCATCAGATGGCTGAGAGATCCTGGGCAATGAGCTGGGCATTTCAGTACATATCCTTCAGAATAACAGTGAGGGGAGAAGGAAATACAAAATATCCATATCTCTAGGGCCTTGAGATCTCACCAGGTAAATCAGACAAAAAACTACCCCTTTGTGACTTTGATTTTACACTTTTGGGGTCATAATGTGTAGTGAGCTATTGGGCATACTGCTAACTGTGCTGCTGGGAAACAGAAAACCCAAAAATTATGTCATTTTTTTAATCCACCTATCAACACAGGTTATCTAGTTGTTTGCACATTTGTATGGAAAGGAGAGACTGTCATTTTGCTTCTTTGTGACTTGCACTTTAACACTGTAAGAGCACTTCACAGAGAGAGTTCAGCCCACAGAGCTGTTATTCAGTGCCAGCCAGCCACTAAACCCCACATAGATGCTTGAGTCCCTGTGTTATCAACAGTGTTTCCAGCACAAATCCAAACATAGCCCCACTTAGGCTACTGTGAAGAAAATTATCCCAGCCAAACCCAGCACACACACATGATGCTCTTGTCTTTAATACATTCGATTCTTTGTGTGTCGCTGTCTGGTAATCACCATCCGAAACCACAATGTTGTATTACATGTGTTTCTCTGACAGGAAAAAAAAAAGAAATATTTATGAGGAAGCATTTTAAAGTAGTCAGAATGTGATACACTTTCACTTGAATTGTAAACCTCATCTATCAGAGGAGTGGAAATACCAAAACATTTCTCAGATATCAATTCTGAGAAAGTAAAGCTCCACATTCTACTAAAAAGTTTTACTATATTTTGCTCAAAATAAAGTGGCATTTAGAAGTAATCTGTGTAGATTTTAAAAGCAGTAAAATTTTGATTTAGTTCAAGTAAGCCTTGGTTCAAATCTTTTTCTGTCTTACAGTGCAGTCAAAACTAGCAGCTAAGAAGCATATGAATTTTGTGTGCTATAGAAGTAAACCCTAGAAGGAATGTTGGAACTGTGATCTGACCACTCAACCAACCATTCACAAAGCAAGTCTCAGGAATAGGAGATTACTGAGTATGTTCTCAGTATTGAAACATTTTTAATGCATTTCTCAGAAATGCAATAGATATCGAAAGCCTGAGAAAACCTATTCTGTGTTAAAGAACAGAGAAGAACACAGAAGTTAAGAGCCAATAAAGAAGTTCCTTCTATGAATTTCTTTGGAGTACGCCCAAGATCCTGAAGCTGAGAATGAAGATTTTTGTGCAAGCTGTAGATATACTTTAGGGGTTAAGCAATTAACCCTTTAAGGATGTGTTCCAATCTCAGGCTTTTCTAGTCTGTACAGTGTGGAGTGGAAAAAATACCAGCACAGTTCATCTCAATTTCTGCATGCCTAAAAAAAAAGGAATATTAATCATGTAGGTTCACCAGTCAGGTTACATCTAAATTCCCCATGGTAAATGAGACTAAAGAAATGCAAACTATTCTAGTGCTGTACAATCCAGATGTAGTGATAATGGCCTGCTTGTTATTACCAACATTCCACAGCAATTAGGGAATTGTGGAAGAATGCTAAATCTATAGGAAGAAAATCAGATTGCCTCAAAGTGTGGTCCTGTCCCATCATGTGACTAAAAGTGTAGGATTAAAGGAATCACTATCTCAGTGTTTCTTGTGCACTTTTAGTCCATAATTGAAAGCAGTCTTTTTTCAACTGTCAGTTATGCAATTACAACACAGGTTCTTGCGCTCCTGTGTACCCTTCCCAGTCATCCAGGCTTTGCAGCCAAACTCTGCTCTCAATTCTGCCTGCAGAGACCTATTCCTGTCAGTCTGTCTGTGATATATCAACAATAGGCAAAGAACAACTTGCTTAAATGTTAGAGCCGTTCATTCCCTTGGAAATGTTCATTCCCTTGAAAATGTGATAAGTTTCTCTTATCTATCTTTTTCAGATATAGCATGAAAAAATAGCATAAATTTGGAAGCCCTGTGGTTTGAGTTCATGCACAGAGGTGCTTTAAAAACCACAGTTTCAGAGATTACAACTTGATACTAAAAAAACCCAACAAAAACCCCCAATACATCAACACACAGGGACTGTAAGCACTCAGACATAAAGTTTTCCATCTCCATGGTAAACCCTTATACTGGGATAAGGTAAATGAGTAAAATGTCCCCCAACAATTCCTAATAAAAGTTATTTATTAATTCATTCTATGATTTTTATTTTTTCCCCTGGTAAACTAAAGGGACATAGCAGTGAGGCATTCTCCAGTTCTGTTATCAATCCCCACTCCAATATTTAATGTGTATCTAGGAAAGTCTTTTTGCTTCTCCATCACCCTGCCTGACAAGGAGAAAACCTTCTTCCTCACCCCCGTAGGCACACAGGTGTAATATCCTGCACCCACACCTTCTGTACTAACTGTCAATGTGGAAAAATAATAAATATATTGAAACTAAACTCTGATGATGGTCAGGCACATCCTTAAAAAGCACTCTTCCATAGGAGGGAATGAGGCAGACTGATAGCTGAAGGGATGCCCACAAGTGCAGACAGAACAGCCAGACCATGTCATACAGCTCTAAGCTTGTACATCACGTGTCCTAAAGAGACCTGCTCTTTCAAATTCACCTGCACAGGCTTGCTTTCTTCTCCTCCAGTACTGCATGAACTCACTCAAGTTTTCAAAAACATTATCTATATATAAAAACAACCTGTGCACAAAAAGTTACCAAGAAAATAATCTGAATTATAGTAGTACCAACAAGGTAGGGCTTTCGGGTTTTTTTAAGTATTTGTGTACATTAAAAAAGGACAGCTATTACACAAAAAAAAAAGAGTGTGATCAAAGAATAAGATTAACCTTGATAATTGACAGTCTTACTCGAGGACTCCTAAAACCAAACAGAGACACCTCTCTCTATTTCATGTCTCTCTTTATCTTCTCAGATGGGAGGTTCTGTAGGCATAATGCCTTTTTCATACAGGGCCTATTAGTACACAGTCTAGCACACTTTTTACCCTCTTCTAATTGAGATCTGTAAGTAGTGAAATACAGTTAATTAAGTAAATCTCCTTCCATCCAGAGAACTTTTCTGTCAGCTTGAGGGAGCACCAAGAACGATCAAAACAGACACCTTGCACTAGCACAGAAGTCACAGTGCTGACATGTGTAATGCAAGCAGACTGTCCCACTTTTCCACCCACTAAATTTTTGTTGCTAATCTAATTAATACCCTCTGATTATTTCAGATGGTCACTTGGCAAGTGACACCAAAGATAAAAAGCTGGGGCGTTGTTGTGACATTTACCTGGGTTTTATCTGCCCCATTTCCAACACACTTTGCTTTGTGTATTTCTCTCCTCTATTGCCCTTGTTACTGTTGACCTCTTGCAAACAAGACACCTCTGCTTCCCAGGTTTTTGGAGCATTGAAACACAAAAAACCTGGTTGAATTGGAACACAAATACTTCCTTTTGTTTTCCCTACATTTTTCAATTTATCACCTCTGATCTCCTCTGTCTCCCCTCCTTTTTTTACATCCCTCTTCACCTCACCAATACTACCTGGTCCTCATTTTGCCTGCAGGCTTCTCATGCAGCCCTTGCAAACTCATGCACCACTCACAGGTACAGTGGTGGTCTAGAGGTGACAGCGAGGGCTGAGGGCCATGCTGGGCTGGGTAGAATCCACAGAGCAGGAGGACATCCCTCACCTCATCCTGGAGATCCTGCAGGACAAGTATTTGAAGATACAAGGGGTAAAGCAAACAAAGAGGATGCAGATTTGGTACAAGGTACAATATTTTCTTGTTATACATTTGGCCATATTCACGCATTCCAAGAACAAATAAAAGGCACTGAAGGGGCAGGATGGCGGCTCCTTTGCCAAGCACAGAGGATATATTTTCCCCTTCTCATTATCCTACTCCTTCATCTCAGACTGAGGCTAAACAAAGCCATGAACAGCCGTGGTGAAACAACAAGGGAAACTGCTGGAGTTTTTGGACATGAGACAATTTGATATTTTTTTATTTAGCATTGACATATTTTCAGTAATAAGAGAAGATGCACATATACACACACAAAAGAGGTCTCTTTCCAAGAGAAATGGCATAGCAAAACTCTGATTGTAATTCAAGAATTAGAGGTAAGTAGTATGTGTATCTGTGATAGATCTCACAGAAGAGGATCTTTTGTAGAGTTCTGTTACAAGGGAAACAAGAAAAGCTGCCCAGACACGAGAGCGTGAGAGACAACAAGAGCGCCTCTGCAGAATGGATCAGTTCATGGAAAACTGAGGGCGTACCTAAGGGGGTGAGTGGATCAGAGTACTTTGAATGCAAATGTGGTGGTTGTCAACCTTTTATATCCACCGTTCTTACACTCCTTACAAGTGACTCATCTGCATTCAGAAAGCACTGCCCACATAACTAACATTGTTCCTATAAAACTTCTGAATCAAATTCCATTTTACTCAGCTGGAAAAAAATAAGGAAACTGTGGAAACATCCCAGAAAGTTAAGTAATGTCCACTAAATGAGTGGAGAGAATAAATCCAGTTTTTATATTTTTTAACCTGAATTTCCCATGGCAAGAAAACAGACATAGTATGACTAATAAGGTTTCTATGAAAACATAGCCCTTGTATTACAAAAAGTTCTCTCTTTATTTAAAGAGGAATAGTATAGCTGTATATTTTATTTTATACAAACTCTACTAGAGTAGAGCAAAATTCCTTAACAAAAAGGCTCAATAGTTAAACTGTACCAAGCCCAGTATTTCACATAGGCCTCATTATGTTGGAACAATTTAACATGCTGCTGGCAATAAATACAATAATTGCATTCAGCCAAACAGAAAAATAAAGACAGGGCCCCTGAATTCTTTATCAGCATAGGTCTTTTACCAGCTCAAAAACATTCCTTCATTATTTGCTCCATCCCATTTTCTCTTTAGGAAGTCACTAGAGGGCATCATCACCTACCCAATCCTGCCTGCAGACCAGGTGAGATCTGTCATACCCTACCCTCCAGAAGCTATGCTGCTCTCTGTAGCAGTGCCTTCTGCAGAGCTCTGAAAACTCAGATTCCAGTTGTTCCCATAGCCCTAGCAGAGGAGGATATGCAGGGGCACAGTGAAAATGGCCTACTCTGGGTTATAGCAGAGAGAAGGATTCTTAAAAATGGCACTACTAAAGAGACCTGTCCATTGAGTTCCTTCACTTCTTTGTGGGATTATTTGTAAATGTACTCACATACCAACTTTTCCAAACTTCACTGACCATTTGGAAAGAATAGAAAGTGCTGAATAGAACATGAGAATGTGAGTAGTTTTGTAAGACCCAGGGCAGGAATCATCTCCCACAGATTCCCCATGGATGTGTCTGCTGGGCAGCAACCCTAACACATCCCAGCTCCCATTTTTCCACAAGGGCTCTTACAGTGAACATGAGAATTGAAAGGTCTGGGTGTGTTGCATGAACTAAAACCATAGGGGAGAAGGTCCATCAGCCCCATTCTTTATTTATCCTTTTCTCTCTTGCTTCCTCTACTTCCCAAGGAGTCCCGTAGGGTATTATCTCCACAGCTTCGAATTTTTAACCATAAGCACAACCCCCATTGTCCCAGAACCCTTAACAACATCACTACTTGGACAGCTTTCCTGGTGGTAAGGCATGCACATACAACCTGGGAGTCAGGGAGATTTTGATCCCTTGAATCTTATTACAGATGGTGCTACACACATACAAATTCACATCAGGGTGAAACCTAGGTACAAGCTGCCCCCTGCTTATCATACCCATGTCCCAGTCCCACGGTTTGGGCATGTGGTGGGTGTGACAGCCTCGGGACTTGTGCTCCCCTGTCTGTGCACAGGGATGGCACAGGGTGCACTTCCTGCTCAGCTAAATGCAGGGCAGAAGAGCTTTTGTCAGTGAGGCCTCACTGCTGGCATTTTCCAAATTAATCTCTTCTGTGGGTGGAAAGCTGTAGTATCTTGAGAAAGGTCTTCATCTGTCAAAGGACTTGGAGGGAAGATCCATTTTTTCAGGAAATTATGGAGCTCAGAGAGACTGTGGACTAGTGATATATTGTCTTATGGCATGCAAAATACACCTGCCTCACCAGGGTCTTCCAAGAGCAGCTTTGGACCACCTCCAAAGCCTGGAGCAGCACAAAAAGTACCTGAATTTCCAGTGTTGGAAACACCTGTTATACAAGAAACAGGTCCATAGGTCATCAAGAGTTTGTTGCATTTTGATTTTCACCTGGGATTTTCCCTTCAAAGGGTGGGTATGTGGAGCTGTTCTATCCATGCTGACTCCCAAGTGCATACTTCAGTTTGGAGGGAATAAATAAACAGTAGGTGAATTAAACTCCTGCCCTGCACTATGAGCCATGGTGTACCTGGCACAATGTGCAAGAGAGCAGCTTTAAGTAACTTGTTTACCAAAATAGATTGAATGTTGGAATTACAAGAGGAACTGGAAGGGACATTGATGTCTGTCACTAAAATTGTGGAGGAGCAGTACTGTAAAAGGCAAGTAAGGTAAGTAGGTAGGTAGGGATGAAAAGAAGACTGGGAAAACATTAAAACTATATGTCAGTTAAAGAGGTAAAACAGTCAGACTGAGGCACAAATTATCTCATCAGCTTCGTTGTCCAAGGTTTGGAAAAGGTAACACATTCATGTTAGAAAAATTGATAAACTGCACTCAAGTGGGGTAACAATTTTGGGTATCAGAAACTTCAAACGTGGTTAAATACCTCTGCGAACATTTCATATAACCTTCTAACATGAAAATTACCAATGTATTCATGGAACATCAAGAAAAAAAAAATCACATTCGAGTAAGAACTTACTGTTTTTTCTATACGTAAACTGAGAGGCAAAGGTTTTTGTGCACAGGAAAGAATGACTCCTACCTTTCTGTGTACAGACAATGGGAGGACACTTGGTGAGTATTATTCACTAAAGCAGAGGTACAGTCTCAGTCATTCTAACAGAAATCCACCCATTCCCAAACCTATAGTGCTTACTCAGAAGCCAGCATTTAGATATGCAAATAACAACATATTGTTATCAGCAGTTTGTCCAATAATATTTCCTTTGTTTCATCAAAAAGGCGTATCAGTTTTGTGCAGTTGGCAGTGAATATGCAAAGAGGAATTTGAAAAAGCAAGACCAGCCAGAATAGCAGCCTCTGCCAGTCTGATTGCAGGCATTGCTGATGTCAGACGATGCATCAGAAGGTTAGGGTGCTAATGACTTGTTGATGTGTTTGACATTATGCAGCTATCTCTGAGCAGGTATTTTCACAGTAAATGTTGTTTTTATAGATGTTTCCCTATTACTCATGAGCTGGAAGTTTCAAGGGAAAATTTTGAAAACAAGATAAAAGCTCAAGGGGACAGGAAAAGAGAGAGAAAGGTTGTCTCAACCCTCACATTACTTAGTCCAAAACAGAAATGTGAAGTACCATGTCCTTGGTCACAAGCCTGTTGAAAAATTAGGAATACTGGACACAAACTCATCTTCTCAGCTACAGTAACAGAATCATTGAATGATTTGGGACCTTTAAATGTCATCTAGTCCAACACCATTGCAATGAACAAGGAAGGGTCATTTGTTTATATTCATGTATATATAATCAGCTGCAGTCCTTGAAAAGACATTAAAACATATTCAAAAGAGAGGAAAGAATTTGAAGTAATAAATCTAACAAAATTATCATCATGAAATAATTTGACTAGTTTATCTTTGGGGTTTTTTTGTCTGTCTTTCCTTTGGAGATTTGCAAGACAATTTTTAGAGCCTAATTAACTTTTTTCACAAAGATGAAGTCCTTTCATTTTGGAGAATTAATCGTATTTAATCTGCAGACACTAGCCATTATAACAAATCTGTCTGTCCACTGTAACAGCAGGATTATGAAAAAATAAATGGAAAGTGACATTCACATTAGGCTAAGAGTGTTTTTGGCAGTCATCAACTGGCTTTTCTAGTTACTATGACTTTAACCCATCATCACTTTTTCATTACAAGTACCCAAGCAGTGGAGTAGGTTAGGCTGCCAGGCGGCTTTTTCAGGCATTTATTATGGCAGCAATGTTTATGTTTGAAATTATCGAGCCCCTTCTGAGTGAATTGTTGTCTTAAATGCAGAGTTTCATGCTGGCAGCTAGAGACCAGCTGTGTGGGGTGGTTTTAGAGTCAATTTACTTTAGGCACAGAGGAGTGCAGTTGATTGCAAATGGAGGATTCATGAACGCATTTTGGGCTGCACATCCAAAGAACTTTGTTCCAGGAGTGAAGGTGCTGGAATAAATATTCTCACAAGGGACTTCGCATAAAACAAAACCATGTGTATCTGTATGAGAAGGCAACTGAGCAAGAATACCAGTGCAGTGAAATAAGTCTAAGAAAGGAGGGCAGGGGGTGAATGGAGGAAGGTGGAGGGGGGAAGAACAAGTTCTCTGTAGATAAAAGGATTAAGAACTACGGAAAATATTTCCATAACCATGCCAAAGAAAAAGAGATACATTGTTGTATTTTGCACTTCAGCCAGAAGTGCAATCAGTGCTTTGCAGAATACATACAGAAATATGGCTGCCTAGGAGAGTATGTGTTCTGGGGTGATTCATATCAGCTAAATAAAGGTAATTAAAGATATAAAGGACTGAAGCAGTAAAAACAGGACTGAGCTATTTAACCAAGTGTGACAGCTTTGCATGACTGATTATTCATGACCTACTCCTAGGTAGTTAAGAAACATAAAATGTGATTCATTATCTCTAGAAAGAAAACAAGCTATTTATTAAGAAATCTAACTTTGTGGTGGTCCTAAAACTAGTATAAATATTTGAATTTCTGTCTATAAAGTTTCTGAAAAACATGAATAACCCATTCACCCATTCACATAAGGCACATATGTATACATACAACAATTTCTTAGCTGGCAGTTAGCAGGCAGGCATGAATATATGCAATGCAAATGCAAATCCCAAATGCCTTATGCAATTAGTTATTATTTCTACCTTGTTCTTACCATGTATTTTATGGAGATCAACTCTATCAAGTAAGGAATGCTAAATCAGCAGGCCTTTATAAAAGAGAAATGATCCACCATATTATCCTCTGATCAAGCTGAAAGCTCTACTCTTCCAAGGTTTGTAATTGTACAGTACACTAAATTATGATCATAAAATGTATTAAAAACTCCTCATTAACTCTTCACATGCAGTAATTTCAGCTCATTCACTTCATTAGTTAGCTGCTAATACTGAGTGCACTGAAAGCACATGTACGTGGAAAGGGTTAATGTGAGAGCCACTACAACACTGAATTACCAGCTCATTGCACAGCACCTAGAAAATCCCTAATTACAACTCACAAGCTCATAATGAACCAAACATATATAATTCTATGGAATAATCTGTTAACAAAAAATAGCTTACACTAATTCTTGTTTATTCATCTGGGTATCACAACTGGATAAGAGATAAATGCTCATTTACATGTCATGGGGGGGGAAGTTGTTTGTTTGTTTTTAATTTTCCCTGCACTTTGTGCCACTAAAAATGACTGTTTCTTTTGGTTTGTTGGGATTTTTTTTTTTTAAACTGATGAGGTACAGTATATAAATATATATTATAAGGAGTCATGCCATTATAAGCATGCTTTATTATGACCCTGCTTTAAATTAAACATAAACATCAGGAAATTGCTATCAAAGGTATTTGCCATAAAATAATGTTGCTTGACTATTGAGTGCTGTAATTGGATATTGCTACAGTTGCCAGTGCATTCGCAATTGAAATATTTAGGTATTATATGAAGGGATTTTCCTGGAATGTCCACCTCAATCAACCAGTAAATTTCACAGGTTAGCTTAAAACAGTTTTTCTTTTGGGGTAAAATAATGGAACAACTTCTTCGGGATCACTTTTGGAATGACTGCGTTTTAGTAAGGTTTTCCTTCATCCTATACTACTCGTATTGAAGAAGAAAAATAAGATATTTTATAAAAGCACCAAAGAAACCCCCAAACCTATCTCTAAACCCCCTTCACATTGATTTCTACAGTTGTTTTCCACCTCATTTTTTGCTTCAGTATTTCATTAATAATTTATAATAATATTTCTATTTTTTCTATTTTGATTACAACTACAAAGCTTCCAGAAACAAAGCTTATATTAAAAAAATCCACTTTATATCATGTGAATATGAAAATTACTTTCAAAAATGGAGTGACCCTTTACAAGGTTGTTGCTATGTCTGACTCCACTGCAGCCTTGCTCACTTTCCTTTGCCACCAATTAATACTTGCAGCTAAAAGAAAAGGACAGATTTTGCAAGGCATCTGCAATGTAATGTTCAGCTTTCTCTCCTTTCACTGGCTAAAGTTTTGTTTCTCTTACTATAGCCTGAGGATAAATAGACATAATAATGACATATATTCTCATTTTCCTCATGGAAATTTTATGTCTAACCTTTCTGTAAAAACTTTAAAACCCCTATGCAGCTCTGCTACAGCAATATCCCTCTTTAAGGATCATTAGGGTGAATTACAACATTCTACTAAAAAAAAAATGTATGACTTGAAAATATTTTTACTACTTTACTATTTAAAATATTTTTGCAGGATTTCTTCCCTTCATCTGTTCAAGGTGACTTACCCACAGACATTAAATACAGTTTTGAATCTATGTCCTTGAATGTACTAACAGCTGTTATACAGTGTAAATAAAATGAAGGCAGACCCACTTCCAGAAAAACATGCGTAGTTATGCAAAACATAAATTAATGTTATGCTTATGGGATTAGATGTGGAAGATACTTGTGGAGGTTGTCTATGCTGCCTCTCTTTTTTGAAGGTTTGAAACACCTAGAGACAAATGTAGCCAATAACAAGGACAATATCTGTGGTTTCATGTGGTGCCTGTCGCTGGACAAGACAACATCCTGTTTTCAGAACACCTGCTCTGCATTGCCCTCCAAACCTGCTTTGTTTCAAGAGATCTTTGTAATACTAGAACAATTAGCCTCAGTGTTTTTATACTGCAACATCATCAGCCCAAGAGAGGAAGATACACAATGCAAATGACCTGAGGACTCGGGTATTTAATATGCAAAAACACCACATGCAAACTTCAGTGGGTAGAGATCTCTGTAATATGTATGAGTGTTGGGGTTAGAACAAGATGGAACGATCTTGCTGGAATAAATCATTGCATAAGTGTGGAACATCCTCCTCTGACCTTCTGCTTCTGACAGCCTGGCTCTGAACAGGCAACACTGACCCCAGAATTATTATGTGGATAGTCACAAATACTCTGGAAGAAAGCCAGTGGTTTGGGTTTTAGCTGGAGTCAAGGCATTTAGGCTATATGACATAAACGTTTTCATTGCATGATAAAAAGTGTTTGTGGCATCTAATAAATTCATTATCTGTTTCATGTAGGTACTCACTGCTGTTATTATTCTTGTGGTTAATAGTAGCAGTCCCAATAACAATCTACCAGTCTTAGCAGAGACTGGGCTTTGGCGGGGGGGGGAGGGGGAAGGCAGAACAAGTCTCAAAGAATTTATGCTGGAAATAAAACTTCAAAATCTATTTTATTTATTTATCTGAGGGGTCATATGTCACTGCCACACACTGTCTTAAGGCAGAGTAGCATAAAACAACAGCAAAAAAGTATCGTGTTTGTCTTTATCAGCATATGACCTGGGGAGCCTATGAAGTTGACACTCTGCCTTTTCACTGCCCCTGTTGCAGGGCAATAACAGACAGACAGGTGTGGCAGCCCATCATGCTGTTAATCTCTTTTATCAGCCCAGCATGAATGCATAGAGCTCATGAATCAGAGTCCAAAGGGTGGATGTGAGAGAATCATCTTGCTGCTACCTGGAGAAATGGAGGCGGCATTTCTCCTGTAAGCAGAACCATTTAATTCACACTGGTCCTTGCCCTCCAGACTACAGGGGAGTCCTTGGCTGGGAAAAAGAAGGAGCAGAATAAAATCAGCACTGCTAGGACAAGGAGCTATCTACTTGACAGGGGAAAAGAATCTCAAATTCTCATCATAAAGGCAAAAACCACAGTGCTGCAAGCTCACCAAGGGCTCAGCTAAACAGGCAGCCTTCAGCCTGGGATGCCTGAAGGGCCAGGTGGTTTTGTCACCCCTGCTTCCATAGGACTGCAAAGCCCATTCAGTTTGCAGCTCCTGCCACGATGCCCCTGCAGGCAAACGAAACCCTGCAGTCCCCAGGACCATTGGACTGCCTCTCTCCATGCAGACTTCTTGCAGGGAGCAGCCCATCCTAAAACATGCTGGGAACTGCTGGAAAAGTGTGCTCAGGATGTTGTGAAAGTGTAATGGCATAAACAATCAAGCAAAGAGTGTTTCTTCACTGTTCA
The DNA here is from genome assembly GCA_910950805.1 of Acrocephalus scirpaceus scirpaceus. Lineage (NCBI taxonomy): Eukaryota > Metazoa > Chordata > Aves > Passeriformes > Sylviidae > Acrocephalus > Acrocephalus scirpaceus. Next base: position 44,317,416 of record OU383780.1, read on the forward strand.
ATTTAGCAGCTCAGATATAACCACAGAGGCCATACGTATTTAGTTCCCATCAGAGCTTCCCAGAATGATTATATCCAAGGGCCAGCTCTGTGCAGAATGGACTAAATCCACCTCTGCTAACACCTCATTCTCTTCAGCAGAATTATAGGAATTTGGTCAGATACAACAAACCTTACTGGCTTGAAGTCTCCCAGTTCTTGAGACACTACTGGAAATATGGACTGGGAAAGAGACCAGATACTGTAAAATCTTTCATTATTCTTTCCCCCAGCCTGGGTTAGATGTGCTTTCTGAAGGGCTCCAGACAAAACTTTAACTTTTTACTTTTTTTCATTAGTCTTTTGTTTCACCTTGAAATTAAAACCAAAAAGAAAAAAAATATGTTTACTTTTAGAAACAGATGAATACATAATGCTTGAATGGGTAAAGGAAAAGGGGATTTTTCTTTTAACCAACTCACCAAAATTAATTTTGCAGTGAAATTATTCTTCCCTCAATTCTGTCTTTCCTTCTTCAATTGAACTTACACTGAAATAACACTCTTAATCCCCAAGAAGCATCAATATTTTTGCTGTAAAGCATTGCACAACTTGTGGTATGGACTAATGCCATGCATTAGCCATGAAGCAAGGTTTGACGTAGCTAAAGAACATCAAGTACAATACCACGTTTTATCAAAACCAAACAGCAGAACAATGCACACAAGGCTCTCACAAATATACCAGACCCATCAGATTTCAATCTGATAAAGTCAATACAGAGAAGAAATATAGGGTACAGTCTGTCTTCGTTAACACAGGAATAGGCACAGCAGTTCCACTCTCGCTCTGCAGCATGCTCTTAACCCAACAAGACAGGGGGATTGGCCTCTTAGGCTGAAACACTGGGAGTTTGGAATTCAAAGATCTGTGTTTTTCCACCAGAGCTCACGTCCCTCAGAAATGCCCTGGAGGGACTTGCCCTTCCCCAGGCAGACAGACCAGGCAGCATTTTGGTTTCCTGGGAGCACCTACCCAGAGACCTTCAGCAAGGGACTGACCTCTATCCCCATCTCCTCCACCTGTAGCTAAAAGGGAGGAACCCACACAGTTAATCAGTTAGCTGGCAGAGCCTTAACATCCATCCTATGGCCTACTGAGGTTTAATGTTTCCTTTGTAACAAGGAAGAAATATGTTAAAAAAGAATGTGGGGTGCACCCCACAGAAAAGGTGGAGAGCAGGAGAGGCTGAGCCCTGGCCATCAGTGTTGAAGCACAGTGGCTCAGCAGTGCCACAGCACAGCCATCCCTCTCCTTCCTGTGCTGCCTGTCAGCACCAGGAGCACGCAGGACACAGCGGGGTGCATCCCAAGGGCATACAGGAGGCAGCACAGCGGGGGCAGACCCCAGCTGCTTTCACCCAGAGCTTGGAGACATAGCTGTGGTTGCATGGAGTGCTGCACGGGCTAATTGCCCAGAGGTTTATCCCGTTTCCTGGGAAGGTTTGGCTGTTGGCCACACAAACACAATCCAAATGCCACCAGTACGTGAGCACAGTAAATGGAAGCCACCTTGGGTGCACCTGCATGCCCACCTGGCACACTCTCTTATCACACGGGTTGTCTACCTTGACAAGATAGGTGCATAAATGTCCATGTGCCTTTCATTGCCCAGTACAGAGGCAAAAGATCTGATCAGATGTTTCAGTTTGTGACAAGCAGCACCATGCAAAATTGTGCAAGCCAGTCCAAACACCAGAAACAACATCACCCTTAAAACAGAGATCCACCTAATGATGTAAGAGGTGAATCCTGCTAATTAAGGAGCTACAACAGCCCTGGGCAGCAGGTGAGAAACCACGGGGGATGGATTTCTGCTGCACTGTGCGCTGCACACAGGCAGTTCAGCAGAACAGCCGTGCTAATTTTGTGGCCAGCCTGGTTCCACAAAAACCTTCACCCAGCTTGGTTGCTGAGGATGACCCAGGGCACCTCAACACTACACCCTGTCCTGAGTCACACCTGAGCTGAACTTGCTGGCTCTGACATGGGGGAAGCCCCAGCACATCACAAAGTTTTTTTTAAAAAACACGGCTTTTACCAGCACCACCACATTCCTCACTCACTTTTTCTACTCATTTTTGGGAAAGATGTATGAGATGCACCTTGCAGAGGGTCTGACTGAACTGCATAACCTGTCACAGTCCATGCTGGGGTACAGCATCCCTTTGAGGGATGCCACAGTGTTTGGGTTACACTCCCTAGAACCTCATCTTCGTGGTTTGCATTCTGGCTCATGCCTATGGCGAGAGCCCAGAGGGAGGTGGGGTGGAAGGAAAAGCATTGACTCCCATCACTGAAGCTCAAATAACTCACCATTGACAGTTTAATAAAAAAACCCAAACATCCTGAGTGTTAGGCACATGGTGGTTGAAAAAGTTAAGAGAGTGAAGTGGTAAAGTGAAGATAATTAAAGAAGCAAACACTGATGAAACTCATGTTATGACTAGTTTCCAGTAGGGACAGGGTTTTTCTTAGTCGAGTAAATATCCTAATTTAGACACCAATTCAAACCTCGTTTAATGAGATGTATGGAAATACTGCAAAAAGAGCCTGTCAGTGCTCCTGACTTTGAAGAGTATACTGCAGGATGGATTTTCCCCACCATGTTTTCTCTTTCTATCATGATTGAAGCCAGATAGCACAAAACGTAAATTCAAATGCTTTTAAAACAAAGACTTTCTAAACCCTTTTTTCACTTGTTATGGGTGAAGATCTAGTCTCCCTGAAATGGTTTGTTCTATGCAGCAATCAAAATTAATTATTGTCTCAAGTCTCATTTTAAAGGGTGGGGAATGGACATTTTGGTTTTTCATCAAGTAAGAAACGCACGGAGACCATAGGCTGCTCTGATTTATGGCTGGGCTGTCTGGTGTATGCTGTGGCTTGGACTGACATGAAGCCACTGTGACAGAGTAAACTAAATAGGGACCATAAATGGAAAACGTTTAAAAGGCCATTACATAACTGAATAAATGGGCTGAAAATCTTGTCTGCGTGCCTCTCCCACACACATTAGCTGGGGATGATGGTTTCACCTGAGATTGAATCTCATCTGTTGCCGCTATATGTATTGCCAGACTACAGCAAATAATACTAATCACATCTAATTATTTTTTAAAGAACAGTGAAAGAAAACAAATACAATCAGATAAACTAACTCCTTTTGCAACTTCACCGAGTTTGCTCTAGCATGTTACATATAACATAGAAAATGTCAGATATAAAGAAAATTACCTTTTTTATGTACAGAAACTGGAGGGGCCACTTACCAGGGCACAAAGCTTTGCCTCCCAGGCACTTGGCTTAGCACCCACATTTCAAGGTAACCATTGGGTTATGCCACCAGCCACCAATAGAGAAGCCAAGAATTTTGCAGCTCACATGGAAGGAAGTGCTGGGTCAGAACTCAAGGGACTGAGAAAGAAAGCCATCAGCTATGCCTTCTGTCCAAAGCTGTGCCCTGTTGCGTCTGGGAACATGCATGACTACAGCCTGTAAACCAAAGTCACTGCAGGAAAAAACTGCAGCTACTTTTGGCTACCTGATTCAAAGCAACCACAGTATTGCTGAGCAAGCACTGGGGGGAAGGACAAGCTTGTGTGACCAACAGGGACTGCCACGGGACCAGCAAGAGCCCAGCCTCCACCAGGCACTGATTCACTGCTCTGATATTGTTCAGAGGCATTGGAAAGGCCACAGAGATACTAGTGTTATTCCTGGGCAGCTCCCCAGTGACCTGCACTTGTTTTTCCAAATCTTTCCTCCAAGCCTTTACAAAGCAGCGGTTTGCTGTTATTTTCTTGGGAAAACCTCTCAAATACTTGATCACCTATGTTTATTTATAAAATTCTTCCACTGCTTCAACTACCTCAAAAATTTCACCCATCTGCCAGGTTTTTGTTTAGACTATATTCTTCTATATGACGAACAGAAATGTATTGGATTAACAGAAACAGAAGCCACAGGAACGTCCTCATCCTGGTGCTGCCTGTGTGGCCTGGGACAGCCCCTGTTCTCCCTTGTGCCAAGGTGCAGATCTGCCCTCAGAAAAATATGCTGTTCTTCACTAGGCCAGTCTCAGTTATGTGATGGGTGCTGTGATGATGGTTGTGAGGTGCTCAGTTACCAACAAGTCCTGTCTGTTTTGTGCTTCAAGTTCAAGTATCCAAGTGCATTGCCTGGCACCTCTGTGCACCCCTTTTTGTCAGTTTCTGGGAAGGGTTTAATGTTTCTCCATTGATTGTGATGACTGATTCTCCATGTGCCTGTACAACTTCACTTTACAACAACAAAGTAAATCTGTTATCAGCTAATAATTAAATAAATATTAATCTAAGGTAATTAATATGAATGCAAATAGGTGTTCGTGAAGATTTCTCCTGTAACCAACTTGGAATACCTTTTTATTTTTCCTGCATCTTCATTTCACTGACTAATTGAACTGAAATCTAGACTGAAAAGTTATATCCCTTCTGTAAATAATAGAGAAAACTCAAAGCGGGAGAATTTCCCAGTTTCTGTGCCACAGTGATTTTACAAAGCTTTCAAAATATGGCTGAACTATTTGGTATGGCAAGAGGCAATTCTATTGATTCATGGTTAACAAATTGCCCTGTTTCCAGAGAATCAAGATCAAAGTGTGTTTTCATTAGAAATTTGAAACCTTGGGGGGTGTTGGATAATGAGCAGTGAGTAAATGGAATATGGAATCTTTCATCTGCAGCAGTCAACTCCTACTCACAATTCATGTTAAAAATTACTAAAACTTCTTGCTGGATGGTGCCTATCATCCCTGGTGCACAAAGCTGGTGCCTAACAGGACTGCCATGTGCAGCACCATCTCTCCAACCCTTCTCCTGTATCCTGCAGTGGAGAAGGGGTGAGGCAGGAGCTGATTCTAAAATGACAATGAAATCTACAGAGAATCATAAGCAAAATTTTGCCTTAGCAGTTTCTGGAAATAAAACATTTCATGCCAAAATATCATGACTGCTTCTAGTCTCAAGTAGGGGAGGACAGAGTTATTCAAAGCTATAGATTTTTTTCCCAGAATGATGGCAATATTCAGAGAGTCTTAAAGCTGTATCATAACTATAAGCAGATCATTCTGCCACCTTTCCTACACTGCTGAAAGCAACGGTCTACCCATGAAGTGAAACAGTTGTTCTTTGAGAAATTATATATTTGTGATAGCTCTGCTTTCTTTTATCTTTTAAATACTTCTCATTGACCTTTCAGGGTTTCTGTGACTTTTTTCCCCCAAGAGTGAGCATATGCAAATGATTTTTCTGCTCTATTTCTCTCGTTAGTAATATGTAACTTTGCAGGGTTGTGTATTTAAATGCACACCTATAGCATAGCTTGTGGTCAGGATGCCAACTCTTCTTCCCCATACATTTAATTTCCTGGGATGAAATGCTGATTCAAATGGAATTAATAAAGAAGTAAATCATTTAAGCATGGAAATGAAGCTGTTGCATGTGAGAGATCTTCTCCAGTCATCTCACCAGTGCATACCAACAGTGCAATTTAATCTCTACATCTTTTGTTTGGTCTGATTAGGCATATCCCAGTTCCTACTAGGCATCAGGAAGGGAGCAAATTATCCTCAGAAGATAGCAGCATGAGACTCAGTCCTTGCTTCCTGATATATCCAAGCCCGACATCATTTCACGTACCTAAGGATGACAGTGCCAAATCCATTTTGCTGTGGTCTGGCAAGTGCAGTAAGATGTTTCCCTCTGGTTAACTCTTGGGTCATCGTCTCTCTTTTGATTTTGGACTGGAATTCTCCAAACACCAAGGTAGAGAGAGCCTTGTTCTAGGGAATAGAATTAACTTAGTAGTGCTAAATAAATTAGTCATTAGCACTTATCTGTTGTTGCTACAAACTGATCTGATCTGACACCACAGCCGGCACAGGCTTGCTCTTTCTTTGCATAGGATTTTTACTCCTCCTGCAGTGTTGTGCAGAGTGTGCTGCTGACCTGCAATGTCTGTCTGCTGACTCTCCCAACACAGGCATCCCACACCCTGCGTGTCCCAAACCCACATGCAAAAAGGAAAATTGTTCATCCACTACAGACAATCCTCATAACTGATCTTAGTTGGCTGCAGCCAGCCTTTTATTACTACCTTCCTACATAGCAAGTATCACTCAGCTTAGAAGACCAACACTAATGTCTTTTGTTTCTATCAGCTGCATTTTGGATGGATAGCTCTCCTTTCCTTGTTGCTTTGTTGATAGTGATATGGAAGTTTGATGGTAAGATTCCTCAGCTTTTCTCTTTAGCTGAGAACTCAACTGAAGACTAAAACTGGAGAAGGAAACCAGAGAACCAAACTGTTGCAAAAGAGACGATCTTCACATGAAAGAAAAAAAATAGCACAAACTCCTTTAGCTTGTTCTGTTTCTTTTGAAACAAATTACACATATTCACCTTTCACTGGGTGTCTACCACTGGTCAACAAGAAGAATGGGATTGGCTAAAAGTTTCAATTTTCATGAAACAAAAGCGAACTAGGCAGGTGGATTAACCGGATGGATGATCTTTTCTGTCAAACCAGAAATGTCTACGTTACCTTTCATTTTTCAAGGCTAAGAATTTAATTTTTTTCTAACAAATAAACAAAAATTATTAAACCTTATTTTCTAACGCTTTCAGCAAAAGCATTTCACTAGAAATGAGAGTGCTTCATGACAGCTAAATGAAGGGAAAGGACAATCGCAGTGCAGCTGCTTGTATCCGGCAGATGCATTTGCATTCAGGATCTATTCATATGTCATTGAGGAACTTGACTCAGCTCAAGTCTACACAGGCATGTACATAAGCATCTCAAAAACACCAACTAGAGACTGGCATTCTTTTGTGTATATAACCGGTGAGAGGATTATTGTACTTCTGTTTCTGATGAAAATATTTTGAAGACAGGATTGAAAGGTAATTTAGGATACTGCAGCAAGCTAGGTGATGAAATTGTGTTATACGCATACCGGAAATTTTTTGTTGTATCTTTTTGTAGACAGGAGGGCAGTTATCTGCAGCACATGGTGCTGCCAGTGTAGCAGTATAGACCAATCTAGGTTAATGCTCCCCACAACCTAATGAGAACAACAACCTCTCAACTTCTTTTAACATTTGAACTTTCATTATCGCTCACCTGCAGGGAAAGAGTACACAGTAAACAATTTCCTAACAAGTTAGAAAGGTGAGGCTCAAACATGACTCAGAGTAGGTCACTGGAAGCTGTTCTCCCACTCATCCTCTGCAACCAGTTTGAATACTGCACATATTTGAATTTAAAAGGTTTGTCCATAGGCTACTCTTCTGTCCAAGAAATGCCTATAATTTCTTGCAAAATATAGAAAAAGTGACCAAATACAACAGTGAAATCCTTGCAAAAGCCAACTTTATGAACTGTCAAGGCATGTAGCTTGGTCAGAAGATTTTGAAAAAATTATTTTTTCATGGAGACATTCATGTTTCATCGATGCTTACATGATTCACAAAGACATATTGCAGAGTCATAAAAAGCCAAGCTGGAAAAGATCTGAGATGATGCCAGTTCATCCCTCACCCAAAAGAAAGATCATCTGCACTCATGTAATTCCCCATTATGTTGGTCTAACTTGTTCTTACAAATGTCTGCTATTGGGATTCCTATCCACACCATCACAAATCTCTTATGTACATGTAACCCAAATTTCATTCATTATAATTTGGGCTTGTTATTTCTCATTTTGTCTCACTAGTAACAGGGAAAGAGTCATCTCTTTTCCTCACTACTTTTTACATATTTGAAGACTGCTACCATCCTTCTTTAAAATAATCCTGGTTTTCCAAACTTTCTTCATAAAACACCTTCATTAGCTCTCCAGTCCCTCTTGCTGCACTACCAGGCAACTGGTTTTGTTTGGCTTTTTTATTTTTAATTTTAAAAGAAACACAGTGTCCAAAGCTGAACATGTTGCTGTATCTAAAGCCACTTCTGCTGAGTAGGCTGGAAGGGTAGTGTTATTATCTCACAGCAGTCACACCTATTTATATGTTCTCATCTATTTTTCCACAGCAGCATGGCACTGCCAACTCATTTATAACCAGTGATCCACTGCAACAGTGCATTCCTTCTTTTTACAAAACAACCATCCAATAAGTCATTTACCACCTCATATTTGTGCAACTTGCGTATTTGTGCAACATATTGAGACATTGCTCTTGCTTTTTTTTGTCTGGAATAGCCTTTTGCTTCTTTACCTATCACTTCTCTAGTGTATCATCATTGTTCTGAATTTTCATCCTTTCCTTCAAAGGGCTGGCTGGCATGACCTACAAACTCAGCAAACTGACTCTGTTTTTTCATAAGCAAAGTCATTAATGAAAACACTGAATAGTACTTGGCCCATGAAAGATCACAGTGGAGTCACATTTAATTCAACTTAGTTTGACAGTGAATCACTAATAGCCACTCCTGGAGTACAATTTTGCAACTAGTTTGAGCACAGTTTAGAGTAATTTCATTAGGATCCTGTTTCCATACTTTGTTTATGAAAGTATCCATGAAGTAGTCAAAAGCCTAGCACAGTAAACCTAACATGTTCTCTCCCCTGTTTATAAGAAAATGTCAGCCTGTCATGCTAACACAGGATAAAAGTCGTTGGGATTGTGCTTAGAGATCCATTGTGGCTTTACATGTGTTTTGCAAATAGAGTATGGGTAGAAATTTTGGAGAAGCTGAAGTTACTTTCCGACCTGGTCCTCTTCTCCATCCTCTTTTACAGTACAGTTTCTGTATTTACCTTTTTCTATTTACCATAGCTCTGATTTTCTTTTTTGAGCTGTTAACAACCCAAAGATCACCTCAAAAACCTTCCTAAAACATTTGAGTAGATTTTAGAAAGACCTGCTGATGTGAAACCTTCAATTCATATTCTTTTAGCATTCCATTGTGAGGTGTCATTTCTTTTTTCTGATCTTAATTTGTATAGGCATACTGATCAGGAGTCTGACCAAATTTTCAGTGGAAAAGTTTCAAAAGGCTTTCACTAGTCAGATGGGTACAGAGAAAAAAGGAAAAATAAAAGAAACCTATTCCAAACTAAAAAATAACTTTTCTTTAACATTGTAGTATATTTTTTTAAACTTTCAAGTTATTTTTAAAAAATAGTATGTTAAAATCTTAGAAGCTATAAGTCATGGCTGCTTTTACTTATTTGCTAAATGCCTTCTGGATAAAAAATAAGCATAAAACCAACCCAACACAAAAAACATTGTGATCAGTTAAAGAACCTAGTATTTCTTTCCTGTTTTTTTCCCTGAGACATGCATCAAGGAAAACCTACTAGCAGAAATTTTCCACTTGCATACCATGCTCAGGACCTAGGCTATAGTTTCTAAATGATGAGATAAGACTGACAGGCCCAAAGTAGAGTTAAAAATTTAGGAGCAAAAAACTCCAAAGACCATTACCTGAGCCATCTCATCTGATGGTTATACTGGGTCCCTGTGGCAGACTATTGCTTTCCTCACATTAGAGCAGAAAATAAAGCTATATAATAAAGCGAAAGGCATTGCAGAAATGGTCTATTCAAACATATCACACTCCAGAAAGAATCCAGTGAGATAGGTGTTGCAGTTGCATCTCTCACGTACACATTTGTCATAAGCCAGCTTTGTGCTTCAGCTGCAACCACCTGAAGCACTGAGAAAGATCTGTGTCTGGATACAACATGGCACAGTGATGAACTGCAGAGTCTCTGTCTGAAATGGTTGACACCATCCACTACAAGACCTCTCCAAGTAACTGAAACCAAAACAGTTCTTTTTCTACTCCTGTGCACACAACAAAGTCCCTTAATAAGTAAGCATACAGCACTTCACAGAGGTATGAACACACCACCCTGTTTATCAAAAGCAGAATTTAGGAGAAACGCATTTACAATTACACCAAAGGAAATAGGAATGTAGCCTGCAACTCCATTATCTCAAAACAATAGCCAGAGGAAAAAAATCAGACTTCGCCAGTGAGAAAGTGAAAGAACACATCCTGAAGTGATTGGCAAGTTTGGACTGCATATATAGACCAATTTCTCTGGGAACCCACTCATGTATGAACACACGTGTGACACATGGGTCATGGGTACATTTCCACATGCAGGTAACAATCCAGGTCATAGTTAGGATTTATGCTCTATTGCATTTGTTAGATAAAAAACAACATACTCCAGAACATCCCAAAATAGTAAAACTTGAACTCTCTCAATGCTATCCCTCTCCACTGCAGTGCATGTACCTGCCTTTCACCAGGACACAGCAGGAAAGGGAGGATGGGTGCTGTAACTGCAGTATTTTGGCCTCCCCCGCCATAAAGAGATCCACCTTCAGCTACACAAACATTTGGACCACAGACCTCATAGAACCTCAAGCTCATTAAGTAGGATATAAAAAGATACTTGTAGCTGTCTTGCTTCAAATAAACCCATAAAGTTACTCAGAATCATATTTTCTTTCCTAACTTTTCCTGGATGGAAGTAACAGCATCTACTCCTCACAGGGCAGTTCCCATCTCCCCTTGTCCACCACCTGAGGCAGAGAAGCATTGCAATGTCTCCACATCACCTCTGTGCCCATGCTCATGAGTGCAGAACAGATGTCTGGCCTGGATACCACACCCAAAACCAAGTGTGTATTTGCTGCTCAGCATTAGGTAGGAGATGAATTTTTCTGCTTCTCTCCTTTGGGCATATGTGTAAACCCTGGGAATAATCTAGCCAAAAGAAATTAATTTTCTGTAACCAAGCCTTTGCAGAGGTGTGATGATCCACTCCACTTGTGGTTTCTTAGGGGTTTTTTCAACCAAGAATTTTCAATGGGCTGAGGAAAGGAGGTGTGCGAACTGACAGAGGAACTTACAGAGTTATATATATATATATATATATATATATATATATATATATATATATATATATTTTTTTTTTTTTTTTTTTTTTTTTTTTTTTTACTAGCATATCAGGTGAACACAGTCCCAGAAGTTTGAAATGGAAAAAATACGTAACAGATCACAGCTATCCTATCCCTCTGCTGGCACCAGATTGTTATCTGCAGTTTATTTTCCATCTTCATTTTTCACAGGATAGATGACTGCTCACTGCCTCTGAAAATCAGGCCCTACTGGTGCTCAGTGATGGGGCCTCAACCAATTCCCTTAGGAGAGATGAGGTAATTGTTCTCAGATATTAATAGGCAAATGCAGCATCCAGAGTTCAAAAGGACTTGATGCATCATACTGCAATTCCAGTCATAACAGTTAAAATATTTTCTAATTCTGATGGTGCACTGCAGAATAGTGAGCACAGAGCAGCTCTGCAGACCAAACACCTCCAGCTACTCAACCTGCCCTTCAGAATTACAAGTTGCATAGTCAAGAAGTTACTCCCAAAATTCATCCTCACAGTTTCTCCTTTTTAAAATTATATTCCGCCACTTATATCTCTTCATCTTGGTGATACAAATAAGAAACACCAAGCCTCCTCAATCCCATTTATCAGTAGTTTTGATCCCCTTTCTTTCCTTACTCCCCAGGCATGGACGTCAGAGTTTCAGAGATCCTTGTGACTCTTGTGACCTCCTCACCATCCTATAAGGACATTCACTAGTAGGAGGTACCTTTCTCAAACAAATACTCTGTGTTACTGACTCCCCAGAAAACTCAGTTGTGTTGCTTAGCAGAGGAAGTTTGCAATACCCCTGGATTGAAACTCTCCTAACATTTTGTTAGGAGAGTTTCATGCCCCAGTCTCACTGGTCCCTGGAGATTTGTGCTTTGCTAAGCATACAGAAACACTCTTAAGGCCAGAGAAACATCATCTCAAAAGTAAAACAAAAAATTCTCATTAACATACAAAATTAAAAGAAAGCTGTTGCTAATTTATATATTTATACACATCCTAGGTTTTCACACACATGCACAGGAAGCTTCTCCATGAAGAAGGTGGTCACCTGAGGCTTCACAAATTGGCTTACACTGATCTAACTGAAAGAGCTGCTAAAGAGGTAGGAAGTCATCTCCCTCTCCTGTTCCTCTGACTGCAGGTTTCCAATTGCTCCTTTGAGTCGGGACTAATGATCCTGTGACCTCACCATATGGAGATGTAACAAAGAGACTTACCCTTTTTCATTTCAGAATAACTTCTGGATCTGGCAGTGCTGGTACAAACACTAGGCAACAAACAGGCACAGAGAAACACAACAAGGGAGCCAGAGCTGCCCTTTCAGCAGGATTTCAAGTCAGCTTGAACAGGCTATGACTATTATCTGCAATCAAGCTCAAGGTGTTTCACATGGTGGATGAGCTGGGACATATGTTTGTGGTAAGGCTGAATTTCCAGCCTTGCCTTCGTCTAAGCTGAGGAAAGGCTTGCTGGTGTACACCCTTTTTGGGGTGGGGGATCTTCTTAAAGCCTCTGTGGCCACAGGACCCCAGTAACTCTTAACCTTGATATCCAAACAAAATACCTGTTTTTAATAGCTCTCCCACAGTGTTGCTCGTTTTTGCAGCACGATTTCTTTTTCTGAAACATAAAGAGTCCTTAAAAATGCTGATGACCCTTGGGCGTAGCTGCATGGAGTTATTATCTTGTGAAACCATTTATTTAAGGTGACAGCATAGCTTATTAGCTGGCTTTGTTCTTAACCTGAGTATAAACAAATGGGTTATCCATGCATAGTGAATTAAATTCTTTCTACACACCAGGAAAAAAAAAATGTTTTAACACCACCACATAATTTTTCATTGTGTGTGTATTTAAAAATTACATCAGATGAAAGGTCTAGGGAAGTAGGAGGGCAAAGTGTGTGTGTGTCTCACAGTGGCAGCAAAGTGAAAAATTGGATTAGCTTTATCATCAAACTCTAAACTTTCTTGAAAGTAAATAAAACTTTTATTAACCCTTCACCTCCAAACCTACTGGAAAAGTAAAAAGTGTCCATAAAGTAAATGTGATTGCATGCACAGCTGCTGGGTATGCCATGTGTCCCCATGCAGAGTGCCCTTCTACATGAAATGCCTCCTGGCATGCCTGTGATTTCAGTCTGAACATGCTGAAATGTTTCGCTCATGAACTATAAAATACTGAAAAATATTGGTTTGGCATGAATAACTGGTGAATCATCGGCATTTGTAATTGTTTGGGGGTATGGAGGTAGTCTTGGCTTATTTGTATTCTGATTTCACATGAGAACATTGATATGAAACAGCAGTAATTGAATCTGATAAGCTCTGGTGAGCCTTTCCCCAGGAGAGGAGGTATGATTTAGAGAGAGATATAGGAGTACAGAGGGAATTCTAGAAGGATGCATGGAGAGTTGCAGGTTGCCTCACATCACAACTCATAGATTTTATACACTCCTAAAATGAGTGATCATCATCTCAGGCAAAGCTAATTACCTGAGACATTATGATTCTATCTGCTGTGAGCAGGATGAAATTCAAGGTGATCGCTCCTCCTTTTTTTTTAATTAATTGTCTGTCTATTTAAGCTTTCTTTGAAAATACAAGGATCTTAGACAGCATAAGAGTCCAGTCTGTGAGTATTTGGTGGTGAGCGTTGTTTCTCCTTCTGTCAGTGCCTGGGCAGAGGCTTCATGGGATGACTGTGTTGAGAAGCACCATAGTCCACAGGAGGCTGGGCAAGATCAGACTTGTGGTGTGAACCTCCATCCTCTCCAAACTTCCGTGACTCCCGAAGAGAGCCCCTGGTTACAGATTTGGGTTGCACTTTTAAATTTCCCCACCTTGGCAAATTAACAGCCTACAAAGATGTGAACTAGAGCCAAAGGGTTTGGTCTTAGCCCATGAAAGCTGATTCAGAAGACAAACACTTTACATCCCCTTCCAGGGAAAGAGGAGTTTCCGTGAGTACAGCCAATGCTGTTACAACCACACCACTTGGGAAAAGGGGATGCGAGAAAAAAATGGAGACAGAAGCTGGCAAATAGAGAGCAAAACTGGCAACACTTGAAGGAGGGAGGTCCCCTCTCCCAAACCACTTCAGTACCTCCAGCCGGCAGCTGTGTCTTAGCATCCTCATGGCAGCATCACCTCCAGGAACTTTAGCAGCGCCAGTAATCCTTTCTGCAGTGCTCACAAAAGCATTTGGGATGCATTCTTAAAAGTCTTCAGCCTCCCTTTGCCTTGGCACACCTTGGAAATGCAGATGAAGGTGTACAGTGGCACTAGACCTCAGTACAGAGCGAGTCCTGCAGTCTCCAGAGGCTGCAGCATGGATTCAAACACAGCACTTCTCCTCACCCATGGATTGCAATGAGGCCGTCCTGTGCCATTCCCTAGTGAGCTGTGAAGTACAATAATCCCCTTGCCACACAATGCTGAAGGCTGCATTATTGTCCAAAGCTTTCAAAACACAGACAGGAGCTTTAGAAAGCAGTTTTTAAGGTGTTGTATTCAGCCTCTCAACATACTTAGGTATAAGAAGGAGGCTTTCACAATCTTCATGCTATGAAGGTCTCTTCACCACTTCTACAGAGTGACAGGGAGGCTCCTCTGAAAATTCACAAGATGTGTCACTGATACTGGTATTTATCCCCAGTTTCACATTTTGTTCCCAGGGACAGTATAAATGCTAAATAAGAAACCAAAACTTTAGAAAGAAGAAGCTACAGTTTGCCTATTTGCTTTGAAATACCTGCTACAACAATACAGATCACCCACCTCCTTCTTCATTCCCTGTGTTGAGATTGAATCTCGTTGAATTTCAAACCAAGATGAAAGCAAGGAGGGTATCACATCATACTGAATAAAGAGGGGAGAAATTCTTCAGCAGAAATAATGCTTCTGTCATTTTTCATAATTGAATTTTTTTTTAGGTACACAAGATGATGCAGTACAACACATTGCTATAATTTCTTGTTCTTCCAAAAGTTATAATTAAACTTGTAAACACTAATTTATGTTTAATTTTTGCAACCAACCTCTGATAGAAAGACTATAAATAGACTGACTTGGATGTTATTGAATTTTTTTGCACATACAGCCTTCATATTTCCACAAAGAACTTTTGGTGCATTAAGACCTGGTCATCAACTCAGTCTCTTCCTCCTGCTTTGTTTCTTTCCCTATTATTTTCTCGAACACTCACGGACTGAAGGGGCTAAATATCTGGGGAAAGGGTGGTTGTTGGAGAAAACTCTTGGTTTGCACAAAGTTTAGGACTTAGACTGCATTGTGCATTGTGCAAAGCTTCATCGGCAAAGGAGCTAAATACTAAAACTCCAGATAGATAACCTATCTTTCAAATTGTTGTAACTAACTCATTTATTGGAAGCTATTAGTATTGGTAAGTCTTAATCACCTTTTTGTTTGCTAGTTTCACTTACCAGATTTCACTTTCACCAGATTTCACTTATCTAAAGCAATTCTCACTTGTCCTTGATGCAGACGTGAACTACATTTATATCACATTAAGATGTATGTAGACTGTTTACAGCACTCTTCTTATTTATTCTCAGTTTACATAAGATTTGAAAAATTAATTATGCCTTGAATTTTTATTGCAGGTAGCCTTGGAATTCAGCTGAAAGCTGAAGTTTTCCTCAAATTCAAGTGACAACCAAAGAAGAACATTAGTTTACTTGGGGGTTTTTGTGTATATTTTGTGGGGGGGTTTTGGTGTGTTTTTGGTGGGGAGGGGTGTTTGCTTGTTTGGTTTTTTGTTGTTGTTTTGTTTCATTTTGTTTGGGGTTGTTTGTTTGGGTTTTTTTGTAGGGGGAGTGTGCACTTATTTGCATGTTTCCAAATAATGTTCTCATCTGTGCTTGTCTCAAATATTGGCCTCAGCTTGCTTGAAACAAAAGCCCCAACCATTTACTGGAAAACCAGCTGTGCTTATTTAAATCTAAGTCTGAACTTGCCTGAAATCTAGTTCCAATTCCTTTTGAAACCTAGTTTGGGACTCCCAAGTTCTTAAACTATGACCACTCTTTTGGGACACTGATTTTGCATGCTAAACATGGGGTTTGTAGCTGTGTTCAAAATTCAAACCCATTCTCCTACTTAAGTGACATAATATTGGAGCCCCTTTGAAATTACAAGTTCAAAGATAGACTGATTCAATATAGACTGAATACTCCAAAAGCCACCATCCTCAAACACCCATATGCATCATTTCAAAGGCAGGGGAACCACTCACTTGCTTAAAATTCTGCACATTTGCAGATTATAGAGCGTGATGGTGTGTCCTATTGCAGTGAAGCTCCTGATTGAGATTCCAGCCCAAGTCCAGACGTGCTGGCACTGCAGCAGGCTCAGCTCTGTGGGTCAGACTGGCTGCTCTGCACCACCTCATGCTGCCAGCCCAGGACACCCAGCAGAGTACCACAGGGGCTACAGGGTGGCCCCTCGCAGGCCACACACGGCACCCTCACACCCAGCTGGCACAGCCACAGCCCCCAGACTGCAAATGCCACAGAAGCCTGCCTTGACTTGCTTTTAATTGTAGACATTTTCACTATTTTACCTCAAGCTGCAGAGTAATTTTGGAGAGATGACCCCTTTTCATAGCCACCACTTAGATGGAAAAATAACATGAAGGACAGGATTTCATCGTTTTAGCTGCTTTGATTCGGTGAAGGAAACGCTCAGTGTGAGTAATGGCATCCTTAATCGGCCTAGCTCTTGCACACACTTCAAAATACCTTGAAGTTAAATCAGTGCTGAAGTAAGGCCTTTGTTAAGTTTAGCAGCCAAACAAGAAAGGCAATCTAGCTGTGTTGACATAATCCATTATTTCAGTGAGGCCTGTGAGACACAAAACAGGTTTGGAAACCCAGTATCTTCACAACAGATCAGGTATTCAACATATTAGTAAATTTAAGCTATTGGATTTGGTTGTAGTTACAGTCATCCTTTCATCAATATTGAAATATTCCTCAATACTGAAAGAATTCACATTAGTCATTTCCAATCACAGGACAAACAAGGGAAGATAAACATTAAACAAATAATTTCTTTCATGAGTGTTTTATTTGAATTTATATCATATTCACAAAAATAGAAATAGTCTTTAGAAGTATTCTGTGAATACATTGTCTCCAAGCTGAGATTTACAATGGCAATAGTGAAATATCTAACTTGGATTTGTTTCCACACGTAGACAATTGAAGATGATGCTGTAAGAAGCAAGCAGGAATTATGCAATGTGCTGCAGAAAGAAAGATGAAAATGTAACTAAACATTTTAATGTCTATGTAGTTCAACAGCCTACATACAGTTTCTCAGGATGTTTTTAAAGCAAGTTGCTCTAATTTTGTACAGAAAATATTGAGAGTGCTCATGCCAACCCTTTGACAATGTGATTTGCATGTAACTGTATAAATACAATATACTTTCCTATCTAGAGATTTATACATATGAAAAATTATGGTACAATAAAAATCTGTACACATGGTGCTACCAGTTCAGCAGCTGCTAACTTAAAGGATACATCTAAAAATATGATTGCTCAGCCTCTGAAATACAAAATAAAAGAGCAATCAGAAATGCGTTTTGTTTAAATAGCAATTTACATAAAAATTCATCTCTTCATTTTCTCCGTTTGCTTAGGCCTGGTAAAAAGACTCTCTTTGGTTGGTTGCATCTGTCCTTGGCAAGAACTGTAGTTTTAAACAGTCCTTTGTGTTTGTCTTAGACAAAGGTTAATATATTTGTAAAACAGAGTAAATGTTGGCTGGCTTCTATTCCAACTTTGTGCTATTGTAATGCTGAATGACAAGTACCTACTACACTGCAATGCTCTGCAGGGTGGAAACAGAAACTTGGATTTCCACGTGCTGAAAGATGTGACGGTGGAAGACCGTTTATACTGCACCCCAACGTAAACCACTCTCTCAATTTACACAGTATGCTTCTAAGTACAGTTTTATCTTTCAAAACCTTTAAAAGCAGGTTTCGCTGCTGCTCAGCAACCAAGTGGTGGCACACGTATATCACAGGTTCATTTTATCTCCCAAGAAATTTTGTGAGAGGTCTAGAAAGCAAATTCATGAAGTATTACAATCCATTGCTATAAGATATATGTTAACCTGAGATAAGGTACAACTGCATTGCAGATTTGTGATGGTATCACTGATCTCAGATTCTCACCCAAGGTGTGGAGGTGGTGTGAAGAGCATGGAGCAAAGGGCTACAAATAACCATCAGGTAGGGGGAAGAAATGGTCTTAGGAGCAAAGTGAAAGTGCTCTTCTCATCTGATGGCCTGATTCTTGTTATATAAACTACAAAATTATGGTAGAGGAAGTGAAATGTAGCAAATTAAGCTAAAAAAGGAAATTATTAAGTGGCGCAAAAGCAAGCACGGCTAGCACAGGCAGTCAAAAAAAAAAGAGAGATAGACTGAGAGAAAAAAATGCTTTGAAGTACACAGGCTTATTATTTGATTTGTAAATAAGATGAAGCTCTCTCCACCCAGGTTATGAAAAGTAAAAATTGTCATGTATGGGTAATTGATGGTGACAGCTCTGGCATACCCAGTGTAGGAGGTGGTGTTATTGTTTAACATGCCCTACATGTGTAGATAACAAGTCAGGCCTTCATGTTTGCCTACAAATTGTTGCTAAGCACATTTTATACCCTTCATATTGATACTTCTGTTGTCTCTTGGTTTCATCTCTATTTCCTTTTAAGACAAATAAAAATGGAATATTCTACAACCTCCTGCTGTACCTTGCTGTATTTCAAGCTAATATGGATTCAAACCCAGAGGATACCTCAGGAAATAGATATTGGATGGATTTAATATTCTTAATTCTTTTTCTTTTTTTAGTCTTGGACCTCCCAGTCCCTATTGCTTTCCAAATTCCCTATCCCTAAAAAAGTGATTTGAAATTGATCTTGGTTTCACCTCTGTTAACAAGACAATCCTGTTTCTTGACTCCCACATCTCACATTCTCAGTGACCTGGTGAAGTGCTGCCTCCTCTAGTTTTTGTTTCCCTACATTCTGCATATGCTCAGTGCCAGCAGAAAGCATTTGTGAGTTGGAGAAAGGAAAAGCTGCCAATGAATGCTCAGTGTCTGCATAGAGTTGCTAGAGGTGAACCTAAAATACTGACCCAGATCTGAATGTCCCTAAAATCTCAGTGTCTTTATGTTGATGGAGTTTTTCCTCCAACTAAGAATCCCAAGCACAACTGACAAATACAAGTACAGTATAGAGTTAGACTTGAGGAGTGCAAAGGGAACTAATATTTTACACACAGTTTAGCTTTGCATTTTTCAAAGGTTTTTTCAAAGTATCTGTCCAAGTGAGATTTGACCTTCCAGGAGGACTACACAGCTTGAAGTAACTGGGAAGACTGCTTCCTCATGCCAAGGGATTAACAAACCTTCTGCTTGCCCACCTCCTCACTGGTCCATATGAAACAGAATTGAAAGCTTTAATTAGATGTGCAAGAGGGTGTCAGGATTATTAACATTCCTACTGGGAAACCAGTGCCTTGTAATAAGTTTGCCCAGTCAGAAAACCATCTTCCTTCAACAGCTTTTGGTCCCCAAGATTGACACTCTTCCAGCAGTTCACCCCAAAGATATTAGTTAACAAAAACCAGCTTTTTTCCTGGGGTGAGCTGAATGTTCTTTGGAGGTCAGGGAGGACGCTGAGTATCAGGTAAGGTCTGGTCCTAAACATCTGCCCAAAAAAAGGTCTCAGTGGTGGAGGTAGTATGGGTTCTCCAAATAAATGCTGACAACCACCTTGCAGAGCCACTGTTCTTGTGGCTGGGATAAGCCAGCTGAAGAGGAACCCACTGTCTAATTCAAGAAAAGCAGCTGAAAGTCAGCAAAGTATTAAAACACTCAGAAATCAGAGGAGGGAAGGAACAAGTGGTATTGGCCAAGGAAAGCTATAAACCATCTGACTATGGAAAAAGGCTACTTGGCTCAGAGATGCTTTACTGTTTCCTCCACTTATTGTTGCCTTCCAAAGTGGATTATCATACTCCCTAAATGCCCTAATATTTAGCTCCTTCCCTTTCTTTACATGACTCATAAATCACATTATGCCTGTATGATTTAAAAAAAAAAAAGAGGAAAACTTCACAAGAAGGGAAAAATAATCATAATTCTATAATGTTAACTTATATCACAGAAAACTGTGTACATTTTTTCCCCATACAGGACATACTTCAAATAAAATAATTTTAACACCAATAATGATAATGTTTTTTCTTCCCGACAGAAGTAGAATTGTTTTTTCACCCCAGTTTGGTACATAAATATAAGAAAATAGTCTTTGAATATTTACATCCATGTGTTTTAAATGTTATTTCTTGATATATATTTAATTTTCATTTTCTCTCCAACCACGGGCATTCTTTCCAAATTTATATACTAATCTCCGACCATCCACACGCTCAAGGATTTCTCTTTTGTAATAGTATCTGTTAAAATAAAAAAAGAAAAATATATAAGAGTAAATTCACCTATGGTCCTAAAGGGCCACTGCCAACTAGACAATCCCTTAGCTGGCTTAAAAAGTCTTCATTTTCTATTGAGACATATATGTAATATCTAGGATCATTATAATTGAATGACAGAGAAGGAAAAATGGATGTTTTCTTTTTTCCTTTATATTAATTAGCTTCTGAGTTTGAATTTCACCATGTTTCAGGTCAAAGCATATTGCTAGATTTATCACACACTCTTGTGAGATTTCACAGGGGTTTTTTGCCAGATAAGCCAGGATCTGAAAATCAGACCGGGAAAGAACCTCAGCTCTAAAATGCTTTTAAAAATACATTTTGAAGTTTCAGAGATTATGGGAAAATTCTCAAAATGTTAAATCAAAGAGAAAAGAAAACCCTAACATCTATTTTAAGACAATGGATATGGGGTATGCCTAGTTTCTGAATGTTGCTGGAAATAACAAGGTCTCCAGCCATTACTGGACCATTTAAACATTTTCAGGTTTCTCCAATCATATTCCCTTCCTACACTGGTTGTTTGGATGGAACAAAACAAAATTTATATATATATATAAACAATTATTTGTTATAAGTATCCATATAATCTACAGAAACAGAAGAAGAAAAGAACATAATCCTACAATCTCAAAACTAGTCTGAGAGACTGTCAAAGAAAGCAACTGCTGCTGTTGACAAATCATTTTTAAAAGTCAGACAAATTCTCCATCCAGTTGGTCTGTGTTCATGCCACAGTCTTCCTCAGCAACATCCAGCTCACCTCATAGCCCGGCTGAGTTTCTCATAAGTCATGCTGCTGTTGTTTTTCTTCTTTCCCCACAGCTGAGCCACAGCTTCAGATTTTAAAAATCTGAAGACACCTTCTGACCGGTCTTCCCACTTGATTAATCCTGGGTTTTTCTCAGGATTGAGAAGAATATCTCTAATAAATTCCCAAAGATGAGTTCCTCGAGGGTCTGAAAAAGGAAAGAGGTTAGTGAAGGAGTGTCTCAAGAGCTCTCTGGGCTGTGCTTGCAGTTTTTCTTGTCATCTACAGAGGGTGAACACTCAGGCCATAGTGTCTGGAGCACAAGACCCCCACCTCAGAGATTTACAGGTGAAAAACACTGGCAGCCTTTCAACTGCAGGTAAGCATCGGCCTCAGGCAGTCTGAGCCCTGTGGCAGGCACGTAGGAGCCCCAGCTACCAGGGGAAGCAGAGTCCAAACCACCCACTGCTTCCTTCTGCCTTTGGCACTGTTTCTGCCCTAAAGAGAACATGTTTAAGCCTTCCCCTCATCTCATTTGCCCATTTCTCCTGATCCCTGTCTACAGCACAGCCTGTAACCTGATATTATTGTGTGGCACATGAAAAAGCAGGCCCTGAACCTCCATGAATTTAAAAGACAGAGAGAAGGCACAGGAGGTGAACTGCCATTCTGCATGAACGAGTAAGTAAGGAGGTGTAGAGTGGATAGAAGGACAGTGACAAAACTGGCCAGCCAAAATTGTATGTAAAAAGGGAACGAAAAAGTTTGACCATGGTGTAGAGAAGACGAAAACAGATCTCCAAGTTCAACAGACAGACCTCTCAGTTTAAGCACAAATACATCTCACTATAAAGATAGCACCAGAAAGTCCGGGTTAAAAAAAAAAAAATTAAATAAATCCATCAAGTCAGATGAAGCAGTTTACAAATGAAGAATAACAAACACAGTGACAAGGTGAGCCAGAAAGACAGCAGTCTTTTGGTCTGACTTCAAAAGCATGCAATTAGACCGAATTAAGAGGGAAATAAGCTAGTCAAAGATGTGAAGGTAACTTGAAAATAGTATACAGTACAGTATAAGTAGAATTAGATTTCAGTCAACTAATCCAATATTTTTCTTTATTGTTGTAATTGTTTTCTGGACCGATTAAAATGTGGTGGACCTAGCCTATCTGGACATCAGTAACTCATGGTCATGATACGGGCAGTACTGAAGAAACTGGAAATGAAGGGGGTCGGCCCAGACTGCCAATGAGACCTGTTGTGTATGCCCGGGCTGTGACTGAGATGTTAGAATCACAGAATGTCTCAAGTTGGAAAGGATCTATAAAAATCATCAAGTCTTACTCACAGGACATCCTAGAAATAAACCATATGACTAAGAGCATTGTCCAGACACCCCTTGAACTCTGTCAGGCTTGGAGCTGTGACCACTTTCCTTCGGAGCCTGTTCCAGTGACTGACCACCCTCTGGGTGAAGAATCTTCCCTGTTGTGCAGTCTAAACTTTCCCTGGGACACCTTCACTCCATTTCCTCATGTACTATCACTGGTCATTAGAGAGAGGAGATCAGCACCTCCCCCTCAACTGCCCTCCCCGAAGAAGCTGGAGACTGGAATGTGTCAACCTTCAGCCTTCTCTTCTCCAAGCTGAACAAGCTGACAGACCTCAGGTCTCCACAGGTCTTTCTTCAGACCAGCCCTGTCTAATCCCTTCATGAATAACCTTTTTACACACATACACACACACATACACACACAAAAACCACACAGATATGTCTGTACAGATATAAAGTTCTGGAGTTCCACAGGGGCAAAGCGACAGAACAAGAGCAAGAAGAGTCAGGAAGAGACATAATCTGGAGGCCATATTGAAACAGGATGAACCCAAATACTGCAAAATGCAGTGAAAGACCAATACTAAGCTTTCCTATTATAGACAGGGAATTAAATAGGATAGAAAGGGAATACATAGGCTATTTTCAGCATTAAAAAAACTCAGTAAAGTACATTGATAGAACTATGTACAGAAATCACAATTATGGTATCCTGTCTTCAGAGTCAAATTGAATAAAAACTAGCAGGAAATGCAGGTGAGGAGAGTGGAAAGACTGTCATATCAGGGGATAAGAAGGTGGCAAGACTGAGGCACAGGTGCTTGCTTGTAATGTCGTGCGTGAGAAGTTCTGCACGGAGATGCTAAGCAGGGTCTGTGGTGTGTGCTGCACCTGGCAGGCACAGGCATCAGCATGACTGTGCCCACACACAGGCCCTCCTGATTTAATCCTGGGTCTTCCTGATCATTCCTTTATTGCACTCCACCAGCCCAGTTCAACACAGGGCAGAGGAAGCTGGTTTCTGGTTGCTTCCCCATAGGCCCTCATTGATAAAAACAATTTGAAAAGCTTAACAATATTGAGTCCAAAAATGATGTGAACAAGCAGTACTAGACAGTCAGATCCTTTCAGAATTCAATCACAATAATGATTTAACAAGTTTTGAGTCCAAAATGCTTCCTCTTCCCTCCCAAATAGGATCTGATTTTCATTTGTTTCTTTTTCCTTCAATCAACTAACCGTCCATTATAAGCATGGATGTTGACTTACTGTGCTTCTTGGTGTGGGACTTTGGGGTATGATCTTGAGATTTTTTTGCGTCTGAAGAGTCTGCAGAGAAGGAAAATGAAGCCTATTTGTAAATTTTATTAAAGGCTTTCCATTGACTGGCAGGTTGAAAGAAATAAAACCACAAAAAAGAACAAATACCTCTTCTAAAGATAATCACTTTTCGGAAGGTAATCTAAGTGAGGAGGGAGAGTTTTGTTTTCTGTACTATATGTTAATCAGCACACTTCTCAAAGAGACCATTGATGAATAAAGAATGAATGCAGAGGTAAACATTTGGCTTTTGAAAGCTAAATTTGATTAACAAATACCTCACCTCATGTTGTGTGTGAGAGAGAGAAAAATGGGATCATCACATCTGTAAAAGGAATCCTGAATTGTCCCATTATCTTAGTCTTTGCTGAAGCACGTATCTTTGGGGGCTTATTTGTTTCTGAAGAGATGATCTAATGGGAAATGTATGTGCTGGTACCAATGCACAGAACACCTACCTGACTAAAACATAATGAACTGGCAAAGCACTTTTGTTTAGGGGGGCAGGGTGGGGGAAAGGGGCTGCGCTGGTAGGAGTTTTTGGCAGCAGGACAAGCATATATTTTTTTTGTGGCTCAGAGCCATAGGAACAAGCCATTTCTCATCAATGGTACTTTATCACCTGCAGCCAGCCAGAGGAGGAATAGGGCTTCTGGCACAAGCACTTCTTCAGAAATGAAAAAAAAGAAGTTCCTCCTGTTCATGACTGTAACCTACCTCGCAGTCTGCACGTTCAACCCTTCCGCCCCCAAACCACCACAGCCTGGCTCTGCTCTTGTACTTAATGAATAGCTTTCATCTGATTGCTCTAAGTCTCGCAAAATCTGTGGGATAGACCTGAGAGGGAGCCCCTTCTGTGTTTGCTTTTCAGCATACCTTGTCCCTGAATCCCATAAAGCAAAGCTTAAGGTCCCACGCATGTTTTCCCAGCTTCTATGAATGCACAATTATCATACTTTTCATGGAAACCAGGCATTTGCATGGGAAAATGACTCACAGGAAATATTTATTTGCATAGAAACTTGTCAGATTTGCACAAGCTACTGCAATAACTGCATGTGAAAAGGTAGATGCAAAGTTATTCACACACTTGCTTTATTCATACATAACTGGAAACATAAACTGAACAAGACCGTGGGGATAGGCCGAACCTCTGCTATTCTAAGCCTGATAAATTACTGTCCTTGACCCCCAAGCAGCAAACGTGCTCTGAGTCATTTTGCCTTCCCACTCTCAAAAGTGCAGGAACTAGCCTGAACCTCACTGAGCTTGGAGGGGGGGGTGTGGTGTGGGGGAAGTAAAATGAGGCTTATTTCACTGCCTTTCCTCAGATTATGATTCCCCATATGTTATTAAAAGCCTGTGGGAACTCCAGGTAACGACTGCAGGACCCAGCTCTTTATTTGCCCTCATATAAATCCTGCTCATTTTAAAATCCCACAATTCGCTTGCAAATGTTTGTTATGCTCCACTTAGCTGGAAATTTATTCTTGGAAGTTCAGTTGCCTTCTGCCTAGCCAGTGATTTATTCTGGATTTCAGCTGTGTAAATAGCCTCCTGCTCTGCCACAGCTCCTACCTGGAGACTGGTTTCAAATATGCCATGTGAGGAGGCTGGGGCCTGACAGATGAAAAGAGTTATGATGCAGTTTCAACAAAGCCGTCTTGCAAAACTTTTGACAAAAGGTTACACGTTATTTGCATATGATTCAGGAATGAGCCATTTTTTTACGGGATATACAAATTTAGTTTTTACAGCAGGCTGTGCCCTTGGCGTGCCACCCTAGCTCTAGGCTTAAGCAGTCAGCAGATAAACACACCGTGCCAGGATCTGGACAGGTCCCCAGCCCTGCCAGAGAGCCCTGAAATCCTGGTAGCCATCTTGCGAGAGTGGGTGGAGGTGGTGGAGAAAGCAAACAGGGTGTTTGGTTCGGGTTTTTTAAGGTTTGGTGGTTTTCTTCTTCTGGTCAAGTTTTCTCTCTTTTTTTTTTTTTTTTTAAGTTCGTGGCTGAGTGCATTAGTTTAAATTGAATGTCACTTGGCAAGTGTGGCTCAGGAGGCTGGAGGAGCAGGGGATGGCTGGCACAGGGGTTGGGGCCACCGCCCTCATGCAGCAGCCCAGGGCTGCAAGGGTGCATCTACAGCTACGTGCCGTCCTTTCTTATCCTCCCAGGACTTCCACTGCTTTCTCCCTCAGATCTCTGCTTAACATCCTCCTAAGAAGAACCTGCCCTTCCCTCCCTGCTTTATCGCTCCCCTGCCATCTCTGCTTTACTCTTTTCCCACTGCCTTGCTCTCCTCACCTCTGTCCTGGTGCCAGCCCCCCGGAACAGGGCCCACACGTGTGATCAGTCTGCACTTCGGCCAGCACTACAGCAAACAGCTCTGCTCTGTCTGTGCCCTTTAGCAGGCACATCTGAACTCTCCCTGGCGGAAGGGAGGGGCGTTCAGTGGGCACCCCGCTGTCAGCTGCGAGAGGCTGCCGAGGAACCCTTGTGCCGGCACATTTGGGCGCAGCGCTTGCTGTCTGCCCTGCTGCTTCCCCCGGCCAAGCCGAGCCTGGCCCCAAACGCACCAACCTACTCGTCATGAACCACGGGCTCACCGGGAAGCACGGCCGCGTCTGGGGAGGAATGGGGCTCTGCTTTGCCCATGCCCTTCTACACCACAGAAAAGCGTGGCGTAGCTGGAATGTCTTGTCTCTCTGACACTAATGTTTACCCCTTTGACTCAGTCACTTTAAAAGATACGTGGAGATCACAGATTATTTGATCATCTTTCTCGTGACAAAGAGAAGACAGAAGCGTTTCTTTAAAGAAAGCTATTGTAATAATGACAGCTAATAAATCTGTCAGAATCATCATTTCTTGATTTAAAATTACTGGAGGCTCAGATGCAATCCTACAACAGAAGACCACAGAGACTATTACAAGTCGGTAGCTCTGGGACAAGTGACGAACAATTAAAAATATAATTACAAGTTTCTTACCAGAAGATTGGTGACTAGGTGTCATCATGGAAATCTGAGCACGACAGAATGTTTTACTGTCCAATAACTCTGGGAATTAAAAAGAAGATGTTTAAACTAATAGCCTCAGACAACAATAAAGCCATCTCAGAGTGCATGAAGTATTGTGATGTTAGTTACCTACTGTGCTACCATAGCCACTGTCATAAAGATAATTCTCTTCTTTCCAGGACACCATTAATGACGGATCTGAAGGCAAAGGACCAAAAGGAAAATCAGATCACTAAAAGAATGGTTTTTAGCACAGAAGTAAATATTGAGCACTGAACGAATTAAAAATATGGAAAAAAAAAATAGCTGTCACAGGAACCAAGAAGTGAAAGGATTATGTACAATATTATTTCCTTTCACTCCAATTATGCATGGAGTTTTTCATATTCAGGTAAATGTATTTACACAAAGCACTGACTTTTAGAAAAAATGTAGTATGCTCTTCCTTTTCCTGACTAGTATATCATTTATGCCTGGCCTTGGAGGTTTCCTATGCCAGATCAACTCTAATTCTACCCAATCCAGTCCTAAATTCTCAGCCCCTGATGATTATGACAGTGCGTTGGAGCTACAGAGATGAAAGTGTTCGCAAATATCTAGTAAAACAGAGGGATGCTTATGACGAGTGTTTATTTCTACAATGGTAGAACTCGAAAGTCCTCTCTGAAACACAGCTTCATGTTTAAGCACATAGTGAGAAACATCAAAGCCTAATCCTAGATGAAGGACCATTTTATTCCAGGCACACTAAGTCGCCATCCTTAACCTAAAAACCATCTTCATAATTAAAGAGGAATAATTTTTTGTGACCTTCTGGTCATATGGATCAATATAAGCAGAACAGAAATACTGTCTTTATGACCTGTACACTGGTCTGGAAATTACTTCCTTCACAGTGCATTTTTAAGGTCAGAAGCCTTAAAAATCTCTTTTTCTTTTGAAACCAGGTTAGAAGGGATGAGATAAAAGGTTCAAATCTAGGTTAAACCTAATTTTTTTCATGTTCTTATAAATGAAATCAAAAACCCCAAAATGAGTTACAGCTAAATAATCATGTTTGGCCAAGTTACCACTTATGACATAGGAATTTAGCAGGCATGCTAACTAATAGCTGCATGTTTGGGCACCCAGAGCTTGCGTTCCTACAATAGCACACACCCTTTGCTTGCTTGGACACCTGATCTGCCTAATGTTGCCTCTGAAAACTGGCCTTAGCCAGCCAGAACATAGGGACAATGTTCACCTTCCCATTTTGGCCTTTTACAGTGCCCATGTCTTTACAGCTGTGATGGTTTACGGAAGTGAGCCGGGCTTCCCCTCAAAACCACCAGCCCTGTCCCTGCTGCCTCACAAGGAGTAACTTTCCCAGCAGCCCTAATCCACAATTCCTTCCCCTCCACATGCAGAAAATGTAACCCACTCTCACTGGCCATGGCTGGCACCACCAGAGCCACACCAGGCCACTCCTGATTCAGCACATCCAGGAGAACCATCAGTCAGTTAGTCCTTTCCAAGATGTGCAGCTGAGGTACTTTGCCCTCATCTCTAGTAGTAGGAGGAAATAATATTATAACAGGATCTCATAAATCAGGACTTAAAGGATTACTGGAGTTACCTCTATGGAAAGCAGCAAGGCTGCCTCATGCACATCTCCTATACCATGCAGGCACAGGCCAGGAGTGGATTGCAGATAGCAATCCTTGCCTGCTGCAAGGAGAATGTGGGTAATGTTCCTGACTGGAGAGGCTGGGCTCCAACAGGTTAGGTGGATAAACAGGCTGAGAGTATTTGTTGGAGACGCCACATGCAACAGCTCTGTATTTGTTCTGCCAGCAGATATCAAAATGTGGCTCATGGACACACCTACATATAAAGAGGCTGGGACTAGTGGGATAGAGAGTGTGTGGATATGGACAGGTGTGATCTGGCAAAGGAACAAGGAAAATAATTGTGCCTGAAGAAGACGGTTGAATCAAGCTAAAGTTCTTTTCTCAGTTAAACAAAGCCCTGGGAGGAAAGGGATCTAGCTATAAACACTCTCAGAAAAGGAACTGCAACAGCAAAAATGCACGTTTGATCAAACCAAACTACTGCCTGAATTTCAGTTTCATTGAAACCTGTGAAGAAATTAAAATGTAACATTTTGTTTTCTCTCCAAGTTGTTTTTTTTTTTTGAAATCTCCTTGTGTTTGAAATAATACTTCACAATAAAATTTCTTTCTTCCTTTCTTCCTTCCAATTTTTTTTAACAGAGCATATTGTTAAAATAGTTATTTTGAAATCTGCTAAATGAGGCATAGAGTGAAGTCCTCTACAAAGCTGCCTCCATGGAGCACCTCAAAGTGTTCCAACTGTGAACATCAGTGTAGACTGCTGATACTGCAGAAGTCTCCCAGAAAAAGTGGCCATATGCATATTACCTGAAACTTCAGAAGTAGGTGCTGGCTGACATTTGTATTACAAATTCTGCATGGTACACTTTCCATTTTATTTACTGCCACTTTGATTCGTCTTCCTTGGAAGAGAGGTCCCCCCTTTTCAAAAGACAATTTACCCAACTGATACTCACCTGTTTGTTCTGTCTTCACAATGACATTATGAGATTGGTACATGTCACTTCCACACTGACCTGCAAGAAAGCAAATTGGCAGATAGGAGATATGAGCATGAGCACAGAGGAATCAAAGATATTAGCTCCAAGCAGCAACTACTACACCTGAGCCAGATGGTTGATTTTGGAGCAGGAAACATTCCCTCTCCTCTTCAACCTTCAGAAGACCTTTCTGCCTTAAGTCATATCCAAGAAATTTAGCAATACAGTAAATGAGCTATAAGCAGAATAGCAAACATCGCGAATATAATCCGCCAGGCAGGTTTCTAGGGAACATAAATGACTTCTGAAGATCTCAGAATTCAGACGAATGTACACATGCTCTCTCTAATATTATTTACCATTCCATTTTAGGTGCTGGAGGTTGCTGTAAAGCAGTTGTCCTGCTGTCCCAGCTGCCTGAGTGAATTCCTGCAGGCTCATACTACACAGATGTTCCCCATTGATATCAAACTCCTGGAAAGGTATGCAGTTGGCATCCAGTTGGTTGGTATCAAGGAGGTGCTGCAGCCACTCCCAGACTTGAAACTTAGTCCAGTACTGTGGGTGTATTTCGTGCCACTGGGTTCCATAGAAGCTACTGGATACTGGAAAAGAAAAAAAATATTTACTGTCTCTGATAGCATCATAGTCATCAACAATAGATCTATAGCCAAATGCACGTCGTGGAAGTCTACAGATCTAGACACTTTTCTCAGTCCCTAACATTGGCTCAGTAGCTATTGCTGGAGAAGGTATTGTGGGGGTTTTGGCCTCAGTTTCCCAACTAAAATTGGGCATTATTTCATTACACACCTCTTGGCTGATTGATTTGCAGGAATTAACTTATTAATGTTGGCTAAATACACCAAAATTCTCTGAGGGAAGATACTTTACAGAAGTACTGTTGAAAAGGGATGTGTTGGAAAATGATTTTATTGCATCAGAAAATGATGGAAAAGCCTTGCAAAACTCTCATAAGGCGACCTGGAAACTTCCTTTGAATAAGAATTTAGTGGGGTCTAAATATGAATTTGTGGGGTTAGGAAAAGGAAGGTTAAAAGCACTCTCATAATGCTCCATGGTAAAAGCCTATCAGTGTGGGCCATGGTTTCATGACAGGGTTGGCATTCTGATGATGCAGATTATTGCTGTAGTCATGTAAGGTGGTTTCTGAATGTAGTTGTAAAACTCATTTTTAGTTATGAAAGCTGCCTAATTTTCTTGTTAGAATGTCTGAGTCTTTTCTTGGCAATCTCTTGAACTGCTCTCAGTTGTATGTCATTGCACGACAATAGTTTGCATGTGCAAATGGAAGAAATTGTACATGGGATAGGATCATTATGTAAGATAAGAGCAAAGGCAGGACTGCTTTGGTCTGTCCTCACAGAGTTCAGTGCAATTTATTCCCTGGGAAAGGAGGAAAATGGACTACGCCAGACAGAGGTGACGGTGAGATAAAATGTTCACAATTACAAGAAGGATTTAAGGCTGAGGGAATGAGAGATTACGGAAGGAGGAAGGATTGCTATGGCCTAGTTCTGCAGTGACCCCGCTCCAGGATATGGCACCGGTCTCCTGTTCCCAGTCTCCTCTAGAAAAAAATTAACCACACAGTGAGAAATACAACAGTGGATATTGCTAGAGGACTACAAGCATCAGAATTGGTACATTTTAGGAAATCACCTTAACTCAGGTGCACTAGACCTCAGGTCTCTTCAGTTGAGATATAGGACAGTTTCCAGGTAACACAAAAACAATCCCCACATTACTTAGCTTTCTTTATCAATATTAGCCAGCAAGGCTTGTGTAAGTAACTTAGGGAGTTTGCAGGACTGTTCCTCATTCTCCCATTAAAGGATTTGGGGAATGAATGTGGAAATTATTAAAAGTGTGGTATGTCAGAGAGAAATGTTTGTTGGAGCTGTCAAATATGCCCTGAGAAGGAGGCTGATTTGTATTCTTATCACTTCAGAAGAGTAAAGTGATTTCAAAGGCCACTAGAATCCTA
This sequence comes from Acrocephalus scirpaceus scirpaceus, assembly GCA_910950805.1. Classification (NCBI taxonomy): domain Eukaryota; kingdom Metazoa; phylum Chordata; class Aves; order Passeriformes; family Sylviidae; genus Acrocephalus; species Acrocephalus scirpaceus. The sequence continues at coordinate 44,348,971 of OU383780.1, forward strand.
ATGTTAGCAAAGATACTTCGGAGAGAGGAGTAAGTAGCTTAGGTAAAAGTAAGTGAAGTGGTGAATTACTGCATAGGCTAGTCTGAGCTTTGAGCTTCCTGTTCCTGTAAAACATAAGTGAATCCTGTGGTTTCACCTCGGAAATTTGATATAGACCCCCACCATTTCCCTCCATGAAATCCTGTGGAAGAGGGGAACCCAGACGTGATTCTTTTCTGTGTGACACTGTTATAGACAGACAGACACATTTATTAAGCACATGTTGACCTGTTCCTGCACATTTAGAAATTACATGTAAAAAAAGAATAAGCATTTCATTAAGTGGGAACTTTAATTGTAAGTTTTGTTGAAGTACTATTCGGATCAGAAGGACAAGAGCAGCCTGTGATTGTCCGCTTAGATTTTAAGTTTTACTTGTCCATTGAATAATGAAAAGAATTCTAAAATTATGTCAAACACCTATAGAGATATAGGTTTATATTTTTTTTTATACTGAGAGAATATTTATGAATACATTTTTATATACTCAGATATATAACCAGGAAGCAGTAAGAAGAAAAAAAGAGAAAAAATCAAAAGCCACAAGCTATCTAGTGCTCTAATTAGAAAGCTATCTAGTAATTTGAGCTGAAAAAGCAAATACAGCAAAGGAGCAAAAATACTATTCCCCTGGAAATCCAGAGGGGTGATTAGCATTAAGCAGTAATGTTGGTTCAGAGGAAGCACGAGGGGTGAACGTACGAGAGAAAGAATTCTGGACTGAGAAGAGAGAACTTCTGGCACTTTCAACACCATTAAATTTTAAGAAAGAGAGCCAGTAAGGAAATGAACAATAAACTGCTCTCTTTTGCAAGTTCAGCTTTTTAAAAATGAAGTAGCAAATGAAAATTTTTCTTACTAGAAGTGAAACTCCATTAAATTAGTATTCCATAAAAATAATACTTGTACATGCTTAAAGGTGTAGCAGCCCCTTTCCCCCAGCCTCCCATAAAAGAATACGGCTCAGAGCAGTTAAATTCCTCTTACCGTTGCATGTGGAATATCCGTCTGTCCAGGAAGGCTGCTGGTGGAGTAGATTGCTGCTGGAATTGATACTCATCCTGCCAGCTCCTTCCAAAATCATGATCTGTAAGTGAATCAAATATCTTGCTTAGTGAGAGGTGTCTAGTCCAAGAGGTAAATGGCAAAAAAAGAAGAAAAAAAAATCCACTGAAGTTGAAGCAAGGAGGCCAATTCCATTTGTAGAAGAAGATACAACTGAAATCAAGAACATGTTGACACAACCCCTTTTCCACTGCCACAAAATCTCCTTATGATAAACATTACCATGATTAATTTGCATACGCAAGAAGCAAGTTTCTACAGCTGCCCATCCATAAATTAATAATCTGTAATCAGAAAAGAAGCCGAATGAAAAGACAAGGCTCCTGACAGAGCAATACATGAAAACTGCCAAACTTTGAGAAATGAAATACTAATTAGTTTTACTCTTTTTTCTTTTGCTTTAAAGAGAAATGTGACTTAAACATGTTCTTCCTTTTTCTTTTATTTTTTTTTTTTTTTAGGAGAGAGAAAGCACTTTCCAATAATTTCAAATGAAACTATACAGTAGACTACAAGCCATGCTCAGAAAATCCTTCACACAAAAGGATACACATAATGCTGCACGGAGGTAGCCTTACCAAGGGAATATCTTGTTGATAAAGCTGACCCAGTTTCTTATCTGATCCATGTCAGCAGTGTCTATAACACTTCTTGGTAACAAATATCACAGATCATACATTTCAACCCACCAAAAAAATCAGATGGTCAAAGAACTTGTAAATGAGACAGCCATGGTGGTAATAGAATCAATATTTTGGAGTGACACCACCCCCAAGACAGCATTCCCTCATTTAAGCAAACTTGTATCTTAACATTAGCACCATGAGTAAAATTGTCCTTTACTTTTTTATATTAAAAAAAACCCCACTAGTTGTATGACATTCTAGAAAAATATTACATTTATCGCATTCTTAATCATTCTAATAAAAGTACACAGAATTTCCCAGTGATGGGTATTCTTGATGTTTGACATTATCTTTCAGTGATGTGAAGTTGTAAAGTTTAAAAATATACATTATAACCAAAGATATTATTGAGGAGATTGGGAAAGTAATTTGTTAAACATTACAAAGGCTTTGGATTGTAATTCTTATATACACAGGGGAAAAAAAAAAAACTGTTCAAAAATATTGAAAGCAACAAAATCTGTAAAAACAAAACATTAGACATCAGGATGGCATGTGCATGCAACTAGACTTCACCCTAGAATTAAAAAGGTTATGAAATACAAAATGGACTTGTGAAAGGTAAAGTCACTGGTCTTGGCTGTTTATCCACTCAGGCCAGTGAAAAAACATCCACTGAGAGCACATCTCTGCTTCCTACCAGTTCATGCCAGCACCTTTTTTGGTAAAAGAGGAGTCAATAGAAACACTTACAGCCTTGGTTTTAAAGGAGCAGTCTGAAAAGTTTCCTCTGTCATTTAAAATAAATCATGTAACTTAAAATTTACAAGTATCTAATTCTCCCCCCCCAGCCCCCTACCCCCCTATGTATTTAGAATGGGAAATGGGAAGAGAGAGGTTACTGATAATTGCTTAAAAAGCCAAAGCCTTAGGAAGTTTAAGGAGGCTTATCACAGGGAATGGTGCTTTACAGTATAAACTAGTTTAGGGCTTTTTCTTTCTTTCTTTCTTTCTTTCTTTCTTTCTTTCTTTCTTTCTTTCTTTCTTTCTTTCTTTCTTTCTTTCTTTCTTTCTTTTTTTTTTAAGTAGCTTCACAGAATGGCAAAATCAAACCATGGATGATTTGACAGTCGCTCTCCACTTTTAATTCTAGCCAATCTGTGATTCAGTGACCACTAGCAAGGAGGATTTAATTTCTCATATGGGGTTTTAAAACATTAACAATTGAGATAGATACTTCTCGTCCTATTATGGCCAAAGGAAAGATGACTGTCACATCAGTCAGTGCATTTATATAAGTTAGAAGAAATTTTTTAGCCCTGTGTAAAGGCCAAGTGACTTAGTATTGTGAGTGAGAAGGTATAAGGAAGCATTTGAATTCAATCTCATGATTATAAACATGTTCAGCCTATAACGTATATAAATTATATACTTGATGTGTAAGAACTTTTAAGCAACAATCTATTTTTGACAGTCAAGACATACACTTCTGAGGTTGTACAAGTTGATGATGTATCAAGTTATTTCTTTAGATTTGGTTTAAATTATTAAAGACAATTAGGTATGAATGAATGAAATATTAATGAAAAAGACCTTATTACAGTATCAAATAGTGGTGAGGTAGAGTACCAGCTATTCTGGGAAAACAATAAAACTTGAGGATTAGGAAAACACACTTAGAAACTTAGTTTGCTGAATTCACTCCTTTTTAAAACATTATAATATGCACTTCATATGCACTTCATAACTTAAATCCATTGATCTGAAGTCACATTTACAGAAACTATCTCAGAATTAAAAGTACTGTGTTATGTGCTTTTGCATTCCACAACTTCTGTAGTTTTTGGAATTCTACACAGATTTCATAGCTTGTGCAAAAGGCTTACAAGTACGTTTGGGAAAATGTGCATATGAACTGAAATTATTTCTGTGTAATTTTGTCCTGAAAATTCAGTTAATATTTTCTTCTTCATAAATAATCAGGTGAATTTCCAAACCAACAGATCCTATGACACTTTGATTCAGCAACTGTAGCTATGGATAGTTAAATAAACCAAAACATGTGCCTTGCATAGTTTTTCCAACCCAGCAGTAACTAAAACCAATGCACATCAGAGATCTGAAAAGACGAACTCTGACAGCCTCTTGCTGAGATCTGGATTTTAGTTTTTTTCCTTTAAAATGTCCTCTCCCTGTCACAGTCCAGCAGACAGTTGCTCGTCACCATATCCCTGAACATTAGTATTATTTTCAAATAATGTCCATGGAACTTGCTTTACAATTTAATCAATCAGTCATCGTGGTTTAGAAAGCTAAATAAATTATCTCAACCTCAATAACTTAGTTAATTTCCAGTATCACCTGTAGGAACAATTGTGCCTAAGAGGGAGAATTTACAATATGACATTAACCACAGAAGGAGGACTGGATTTAGCTTTAACCTAAACTTTGCTGAAGTTCTGCGTATTACTCAAGGAAAAGGTTTTTTAGTGTCTTAAAAAATTCCAGGTCACCTCCTTTATCTTAATGCAAGGGTGTTCCTTACTTGGAAATCATTTCAGCACTTTGTTCAGGAGGATTATAAAGTCCTACTAACAACTTCCGCACCTTTTCTTGGAAGCACACAGCATTATGCTCAACAATATTTTCTATATGAAAGCTAAACTGGGATTTTCTTCATGTCATCCTGTATATGTCTTTCTTTGCTAAAAATTCATGGAAGATTTATGCTTATAGCAGTGGTTCATCCCATACTTGAAAAGATTTTGAGTCAGGATATTGGAAGCAGTGTGTTCCTCGTTAGTCCAGGGCCAAATGCTCAAATCTCCCCAGTATACAGATAAACCTGGTTAAAGGGAGTGAAACCTCAAGGGGAAGGACACATAAGATGTTCAGTTTTCTTTTAATTATATTCCATGTATCAAAGTGAATTGTGGAACTAATGAAGCCGGGTTTCCTATGAATGTGTATCTTGTGGTTGGATTCTCTAGTGTCTAGTAAGATGTGAGTGCTGATTGAAGTTTTTCCCACGGTTGGGGCATTCATAATATCTCATTGTCTCAAAGCAGTGAGCTCAAGCGTCACTCTTTCTTTCAGATCAAGTATTAATGGATTTTCCTTCTGTACTTGGCAGCCAGTTTTCATTAATCCTGTAAAAACTTCATATCTCTGGGACTTCTACCTTCATATCAAATTTAATTAAAATTGGCAATGAAACTCAAAGTTTGTTACTGGCCAAATGTAAAAGCTAAAACACAGAATTACCACAAAAGCCTCATTTCCTCTGGAAACCATATTAAAAGAGATTCTACTTGAGCTGATATTTTGGAAAAAGTATAAAAAATCTTGAGATCCGTCCTTCTACTATGACATGGTACATTATAAATGAAAGCATAGATGAAACATCATTTGAGTATATAATCACACGTATTTTTACAGACATACGCACACACATGTCTATGTCTGTGCATGGCAGGTGTCTGTACGCACAATCTCGTTCTGTTCCCCTGAAGAGGTGCCATCTCTGGAGTTATAACACTACACAAATAACAAAATATTCAGCCAGCACAGTTAAATATAGTTGTGCACTAGTGTTCAGCAAAATTCTTTCTATAGAGCCCTATTAGAAGGGATTAATGAATTTTAAAAAAGTGTCTTTCACCAACATTCATGATATCATAATAGGTGGTATTCTAAGACCAAACCCTGAAGGCCTCTCTTACTAAAAGCTCTCACTGGAGTCTGAAGGAGCTTTGGCTGAGCCACAACCCAGCGACTTGGCAGTAGCAGGATGTCATTTGCTCTGCTCTTCTTCTCTTCCATGACCACCTGACCACTCTGAGTAAACAGCGGTAATGGAAAGAGCAAGGAGCCATGGCCTGCCTATGGAGCAAATCCAGCATTACAGAAAAATATATTTACAAATCCTTGAACCTTGAACACTATATAGTGCACTCTATGCGAATTATTTTATTGCACTACAGGTGTGCAAGGAAAATAAATTACTCTGACCCCCATATCCACATTCAGCCCAATGAATCTTAACATGCATATAAAGAGTTTCTCCTTTCTTTGAACCAGAATCTTTCAAGAACAGCTTATATTAAATTATACAAAAATTCCAAACACAGGAAAGGCAATAAGCAGTACAGAGAAAGTGACTGAATCCTGAAGTAGTACAACCAGAGTGATTGTTCTGATACCAGTTTGTATAGTTGCTCATGGACACAACTCTGCAGTGAACCAAGGGGGCGTGGAAGGGAAGCCCATAAGGGCAAGGGGTCCGCAGGGGAGGGGGCCCCCGGCCCTCCCGCTGGTAAAGCCATGCACTCTGCACAAAACACAACAACGACGTCTAAGGCAAAACACACTGAAACTACTAAGCCATGACTCCACCTGTAAGCTATGCAAAGTCTAAGAGTGACTTCTAGCTGAGACAAGCTCAGTGCAGCTCCTCCTGGCGTGTCCAAAAGGGCGGATCTCTTTTGGCATATTTACCTATGGGATTCTTCCCCATTTTTCCCCTTTTACCATCATGGCTGAACTTCAAATGTAGATTTCACCTGGGCCTATTTTCTTTGAAGTGTGTTATGTACACAGTGAAGACACAATCCCTGCTTTTCAGGGCTTGGAGTTTATGGAACAAGTATCTACAGAGTATGTTAAATATTTTAGATCATTACTGCATCTTGGATTACAGTCAAAGACTTACACATTAATCTAAAATAAATAATACCAAGTGATAATTGCAGCTGAAGAGTAACAAAATCTAGATTTTTAATCCTTTTCTTGAAAAATCAAAAGACTAGTAAGTGGGCAGAGTTTCAAGACATCACAAAGGACATGTACGACAGAGCACGTGGACTTGTTCTACACATACGGCTACTTCAGAAACATAAATGCCTTGTACTTGTAATGTATATGATCAATTAGCTGCTTTGCATCAACCAGCTATTTTACATCTCCAGTGGTGGTAAGGGCAGGCACAAACTGAATATATGAATGTTGAAAGCCTGTTTGCATGTTACTGTGAGCTTTGGGCCTCCTGTTACGGGGTTTTTTATTCCCTTTCGTTTAATGTCCATTACTACCAGGGCTCCAGGGTCCTAGCCTGAGCCAGTGTGTCCATACATAGAGCTATGGTTGACCCAAAGATTGCCCTGTGATCTTTATCTGTCTAATTTACAAAGGTCTCAGGTTCATCCCTGGTGTCTGTGCCAGACTCCTACATATGATATCATCCTTGCCATGGCTCACTTTCAGATGTGACCTTTTCTGCAGTATGTTAGCATCTCTTCTAGTCATGTAGATTCAGTTGTAGCTAGCACACACTTCCTTGTTTCCATACCTATAGTGCGTGTAGAGCAGAGAGAAGCCTCAAAAGAAACAACTCATCTGCAGGCTGATTACTCACAGGCATCTGCTTCACAACAAAAAGCTCAACTTTGGACCACTTTACTATGGCCTGCAAGGTACCATTCAGATGACAGTCTATGCAGCTTGACCTGTTTGATGATAACCTCAAAACTCACCACTAAGAGAACAGAAAAATTCTTAGAACACTTTGAAGAATGTTCATATGAAGAAACACTCTAATCCTGCTCAGTGTTTCTTGTAGAACATACCGAGCATTTGATGCATTTCATTTTTAGTACATCTCACGTGCCTTTGGGCCATAGTAACAAAATCTGTTTACTGAATCACATTATGACGATAAAGTTCAAAATCATTTTTATAAGAAAATTTTCTAAATAATCACCAAAATTTGTAGTATTCAGGATTCTGGTTTGGGTATTTAGGGGTAATCTTATTTCCTACTACACCTCTCTGAAGTGCACGATCCTATGCTTACATATTTGTGGAGTATAGCACTGTGGTTCATATGCATAAACCCACCTTTGCATGTGCAAAACTGGTGAGCTCTTGGTGAGCTTTCAGAGACTACATTGAGACCTTGATCATTTACTGTTGTGGGCTTTTGGAAAGGAAGACTTTGGTTTATTCTTTTGTTTTCTTTGAACCTTGTACATTAAATGTATACACGAAGGTAAACTGAAAGACCAGAAAAAGAAAGATGAATAGGAAAGGAGTGTTTAACATATACCTACATTACAGATAGGATTGTGATAAACAAAATCAAATAAAGCTTGATTGGAATATTATATTACTAAAGATCTTATTTTCATGATGCACTACAAGGCAACTTTTGTAAGAGATATGTGGTGGTTGTTTAAACATGTTCGTATGGATGCTTCAAAATCTTGCATATATATTTTAACTAAAGAGAACCTTGGGTAGAAAAGTTAGAATCTAGATCTGTATCTGAGCTATCCCCTCTGCTCCAGGGTTTGGGTTTGGTTCTTATCTCTCTTTTAACGATGTAATTTAAAGACAAAACCATAGTTCAGTTTCCTTTTTGAGAGAGAACAAAGTTCACTTTATGAATGCAAGGAAAAAAATTTACTTGATATGCAAAGTTTCATAGGTTGTTTTACTCTGACCCCTTTTTTTCCCAATAATCTTCATATGAACTGACTTCAATTTTCAAGGTACTCATTAGTAAAATGAAAATAAAAGGAAGAATTTTAAAAGAGGAGGGTTTTTGTTTGTTTGTTTTTATAAATCAGAAGCTAACAGAAGGCAGATTGTGAACAGAGAGTCCTCGAGGCACAGATGTGTCTGACAGTGTTAACTACCAAGGGTTTGTACTTCAAATTTTCCCGGTTGTCATGTTACTTTAGCAGAGAAAACAGTGAAATGGAACCTGCCACTTAACAAGGATCTGATGTTTCAGATCCATGCTTTCCTGTCACATCACAGGTTAGATGTGCATCTTCTTGCCATGCCACTAGTTTTTCAATATGAAAATAATAATATCATCGTTTATTTTACTGTCAAAAACTTCATCCTTCTTTTTGCAGAAGTTCTGTGCACAGATCCATATAATATTAGTGAAATTGCTATCACAGAGCTGAGACAAAAGTGAGCAAGAAAATATTTATTTCTTATGATAGATGTTTGGATTATATTTGCAATAATGTATTCTTAGAATGTTTAGAACAAGTAGATAGATTCACTAAAAAACTGGCCAAAAACAAGTGGGCTATTTTCTTCTTTATTTTTCAGAGTTGGCTTTGACTGGTTTATAGCAATGCTTTCATTACTGTCTGCACTACCTCAGCAAGTTCGTGATAATTTGGGTCAACCATTTTTTCCTGAATATTTAGAAGTCATTTGCCATAGATTCATCAGGCTAGCCTCAGGGATATAGTCTTGGAAACACAATAATGGGAAAAACTGCCTTTGCTCTTTATTCTTCTTTCAGCACTTAATACCACACCTCATGGAACAACTCCACACCTCCTTTCATGTCCTTCCTATCTCTCTGGTACATCCTTCCTCTAACCAGGAGCCAGCTCATCTCCCTAATCTCCTTTTGCTAAACACCTTTCTTTTGCTTACAATACACTAAATATACAAATGGCCAAAAAACACTCTAGATGGCCCTGTAACTTGACAAGCCACACGTCCATAATTACGCATGAACCTCATCAGCTAACAAAATATAACCATCATGTTCTAACACCTTCTCCTTTTCCCTTGGCTCTGGTTCTCCAACCACTTCCCTCTACCTTCCACGACAGCTTCTCTTTGTATTGCATTAAAGACTAACAGCATATTGAGGGAAATGTTTTCCATACTGCTAATACAGCCTGTGTGACTGTTCAGTTGTTAGTGAATAATGACAATAATAACAGTAATAATTGTGTGTGTTTTCATGTTTGGCTCTCATTAGATGCTGACTCGTTGCTGACATAACAGCCACTCAGATATATGCTGCTGCAGCAGCCAGTATTTCATGTGGAAGTTCACTTTAACCACTATCACCACCAACAGTTCTCTTTTGTTATGGGACTAGTCTGGTTTTCAACAGTAACAACCACTAATTTGCCTACTTAAAAAAAAAAAAAAAGGCAATTGTGTTTTTTCTCTTTTCTTTTGTGTAAACTCTGTTTCATATATTTTGTTTTAATGAAGAGCATCTACCTGGAAACTGCAAGGTTCCTCTTTAGGGCTGGTTTCTGAGTGAGAAGCAAACAAAATAAGGAAATTGGGATGGAGAGCCAAAACAGCAAAGTGTCTTGGGGAATGTGCAAATTTTCCCATTGGACTACTACTTTTTACATTAATTGATTCATACAATCAACAAACTGATTGTGCTTCTTCATTAAATATGTGAGGGCTGCAACACAAATTAACTAGGGCAGAGAAGCTGGAAATTAAGCATAAATTTTATGTCAAACTATGCAGCTTTCTGGGGATCCAACCAAGCTGATAGAAGTATTTATACCATGTCACAACCCACTGCCTGACTAACCACAATATGATTACACATTTTGCTGATGGAATAGGAAAAGCATATTTTAAAGAGGCAATGTAGCAGAGGCAATGCAGGGTTCATGGTGGGAAGAGTCATTCTGCAGAGCTGACAGAGAGGGTTTATTTGACTATTAACTCGACCACATTCCCTTGTACCAAGCTGGGACTTGCTGATCCCACCTATGGGGTAGCTCCATCCAGGATGCCTGCTTGCCCTGCATTCCTCCCCAGACTACCAAGTTTTCCAAGGTGAACCTGTGTCTGCAAAGGAAGTTGTCCCCATGTGGGTGGCTATCACTGAAACAGTCCAGTGGAGCCCACTGACCCTGTTTCAGAAAGCTGCTGTCAGACCATTACTTTTACTACTACTCAGTCTTTCACATTTGTGTGGTTTTGGTAAACATTTACTTGGAGCCCAGCTGTATCCATGCAGTTTCTTCATACTTTATTTGTTTAGAAAAGAGTAAGAGATTGCAAGAACTCTTCCCTGGCATCCGACTCCAGTGACAGCACAAGGGCCGTCAGCTTTGCCGCTGGTGTTGCAGCAGGCTCGCTTCCCCTCTGCTCCCAGGATTGTGAGCCTCCAAGAGATACATGGCAACGGGACACTACTTTACATATATGCCACCACCTGCTTATGCTCACTTCCTTTATTATAAGCAATGAGAAAATGGGGGAATGGGGTTTCCTTGCTCTGTAGCCACTTTTTACAAGTAAGTCAAAAAGTTGTGGGAAATGATGTCTCCGCACTTCTGTAAAAGCCAAGAAAACCTTCCCACCTTCCTTGTCTCCCTCCTGCCTGTGGTGAGAAGAGCAACGCTTCCGTGGCGTCACTCCTTCTCACCTGGCACAGCAAGAGCTGCCCATCCTGTTTCCATTGATTTCTCCCGTGGTTGCGTTAAACAATACAATGGAGTATTTATGTGTCAGTGTTGGGAGTAGGTTATTAAGTAAAACCCACCGTAAATAGAGCCGTTAATTCAGTTGCTGGCATGGCTCTCTGTTATCTCCTCAATACCTCCCAGAGGGTATTAGTCTTACCCTTTCGTTTGAGTTGGCAGCCGAGTTATTTTTTTGCACCTGCTGCTCTACTCCGATAACAACACAGGTCAGCTTTGATTTGTTGGAATACAAACAAAAAAAGCAAAGCCAGGCATCTGCCTCAACAGCCGGGGCTGGTTTGACGGTAGAGCTTTTCCCTTTGGGTTTTGTACAAATGTGCTCTTTCAATTCTTACATGAACTCTCTCCTGTTTCACAAATACAAACAAATTCTTTGCTACAGAATAACCTAGTGTCAGAAAAGAGCTCAATACTATTCCATCAGTGGAAACAGTCTAAAAACCACTCTGTTCTAAGACTAAAGTCAGAAGTATCATGCAAAATACACAAAGAAAAAAGCAGCTAAGACACCGTGGTTCAAAAATTACTAGGAAAAAGCAGCAAATTAAGTGTAAACAGTAAAGGAACTTTCTTGAGAGATAAAGAAAACCTGAAAGACTGGGAGAGTTTACTTTCCCATATGAACCCACACACACTCCATCTCTTAATTTACTATTTCACAGGGAAAAAAAAATAACATTGAGTCCATGAGAAGTAGGTACTCAGCTGGGAACGGTGCTACTTTTAAGTTCTTCTGAAAATTAAGCCTGCAGGCCTCATCTACTCTAATAGCGTCTATGGTGATGGAAGAACTGAAACACTGACAGCCACGGAGCTGAGAAGGGAGAGTCCACACACAGAGCAAATGCAGTAAATGGCACAAAACATAGACATGAGAGAAGGAACCAGCATTGCATCCACATTACAAATAGGACAACAGAGACACTGAGCTGAAATTATTCACTTAAGTCACTTAACGAGTCAATGGAGAAGTCAGTCCAACTCATATCTTCCACCTCAAGCTCCATTGCTATCCATGGCTTCACGTCTCTGGGAAATCTTTCAACATGCAGATGAATTAGGTTGAATGTGGGTTTTTTGAGAGCAGAGAGAAGGTATTAAACAAAAGAAAGAATTCTCAAGAAAAAAAAGAGACCTGTTCAGACTGAAAACAAGATTCTTCTATGCATCATGGCTATTATGTGACTAGTAGAGATTTGAATGATAAGTTAGCCAAAAATTAAACCTACACTTGAAATATTAAATCAAAAAAGCTGCCCTTGACCTATGTATGATCCTGAAAATGAGCTAGAAATTCCTAAGCAGAGCTGGCTGAAATTCAAAACTTCTCTTCTGTGGAACTGTGGCTATTTCTACAGGGTTTTTTCTTCTTGTTTGTTTGTTTGTTTGTGGGTTTTGCTTGGTTGGGTGGGTTTTGCTTGTTTGCGTGGTTTAGGATTTTTTTTGTTGATTTGGTTTCGTGGGTTTTTTTATTTTCTCTTTTAATCACAATGAAAGAAAGGAATTTTTAAAAGAAAGTTCTCTGGCAATAGGGAATCAACTGATGTAAAAATGTATATTCAAGTTGTTCAAGGATTGAATATGCAACTCTGTTATGTGCAATTGTTTGTGAAATAAAGAAATGTGAAGCAGTACAGGTACACAGGCAGTAAAATCACCCCAGAGCAGCTGCGCTGGGAGCAATAAACTCACCTAACATGGCTGTTGTGCATATGGTGACCAGGGAACCCTCTGCAGAGCCCAACCATTCTAATCCTGAAATGCTGGCAGCCTCAAAACCAAACTAGGATGTGAAGTTTGAGATCCTGTTCATTCTTTTTCACTGAACACCTTTATTTTTCATCTTCCTGCTTATTTCTTTTACTTTTCTTTTTTTTTAAATTTTTCTTTCCTCTTTTTCCCCCCTCTTTTTAATTTTTTGTCTTTTAATTAATCAGACTGACTGACCAGGACAAGTAATTTTTCTTCAATTCATCATAATCCTGTAACCAGTAAAACAGAGTAAAATATCATCTTCAAGTACCTGTCTGTAGCACAAGAATGCCAGGTGTTAGACCAACTGTGGAGTATGTAGCTTGTCTGTGGAAGTGAGGCTGGAGGAGTCAGAAATCAGGAAAAAACTTTGCTTCCTCCAGTTCTTTTTGCTCCCCTGTACTGCTATGTATCTGTCATCAATGTAACTGGAAGAGATTTCCCCAACAAAATCAATGAAAATATTTCCAGACTATTTCAAACAACTATTTTCCTCAAAAGTAATTTTTTTTTACTATGGAATTATACCTATTTTAACAAAGTTCTGAGAAATTAGTATTATCAGAGATCCTTTTAACAGCTTTTTCAGATGCTGGGGAGTTTTTTCTTCTTTTCTTTTTGTTTTTAATTATTAGATCTTCATTAGATTTTTAAACACTGATGAAGTGTCATAGCATAAGGAAAGCTGATGCTTTGCTGCGTATAGTTCACGGTTTGGGGAAGGGCAGCCCTGGATACCCCAGCTCTCAGGCAATGCAAAAAAGAACCTGCTGCAGCACAGGGCAAAACCCACAGGCTTGGAAGTGGAAAGCAGCTCTGTCTAGGACTCCTGGCATGAACGGCCCCTCACTCGCTACAAGACAATGCCAGTCACTCACTTATACCTACTGACTCAACAGACACGCCAAATACCAATAGCTGTGCATTTTAAAGGATTAAATCAAGGAGCTACACAGATTAGAAAACAGAATTGATTGAAACTGGGGGAGAAAATTAATTCCTCTTTTAAAAGTTATGGGAAGAAAGCCTATGAAGGAGATCGGGAATTCGCAAGTCTTATGAGGAGCATCTGAGGGAAATGGGGTTTTTTAACCTGGAGAAAAAAAAGGCTCAGGGGAGACTTTATCACTCCACAACTACCTGAAAGGAGTCTGGGTGTCAGTCTCTTTTCTCAGGTGACAAGTGACAGCATGAGAAAATGTGGTGTCCAGTTTCACCAGGGGAGTTTTAATTGAATATTAGGAAAAATTTCTTCGCCAAAAAGGTTAGCAAGCATTAAAACAGACATCCCAGGGAAGTGGCAAGGTCTCCACACCTTTTAAAGATATTTAAAATACACATAGATATGACACTTAGGGACTTGGTATAGTGGTAGACTCAGCAGTGCTGAGTTAATGATTGGACTCAATGATCTTAGAGATCTTTTCCAGCCTAAATGAATTCCATGTACTTAGAGCAAGGTGTTTGTTGTGACTGTTGGAATCAGCAACAGGCAGACAAAGAAATTTATGGGGTTGACTTTCGTCCAAAAATATCTAATCATTTAAGATTTTAATGAAGGAAGGGAAGTTTCTGCCTGTTTCTACAAAGTATTACAGCTCCATCACTAAAAGTCTTAGAGTGGGTAAGGATATCTGCGAATCACTAAATGTAGAAAAAACTGCATCTATTTCATTTTGTACATTCCAATTTTGATAAGTCTGTAGGGATATCTTACTCATCTAATCAGCTATTAATTCAGTCTTCTAAAACGTTTTCATCCTCCTCTGTCAGGGCAGGTGCCTGGGAATATTAAGAGTCTTTTATGTGAGTACTATGTTAGATCTCACTGCAAAAGAGATGAGAACAGCACCCTTGAGTGTGTCAGAATTTGACTCCCTGATAAAGCCCCTCCAATCTATGAGACAACTGCTTAACCAAGCATACTTTGAAAGTGCATCATCAAGATGCAAGCTTTTAAACTATTGTGTAATAATAATTACATGTTGCAGTAAAAATCATTAAGAAAGTTTGGGGGTAATCACTATATCATGGACTTAGTCTGATTCCTGACCATAGCATCTTGGGCAATTTTACAAGGGTTCTTTAACTATGTAGAACATAAATTAGTTAACTGCTCACTGCTAAATGAAAGAAAACCTGGAACAGTTTTTAAAAACAAAACCAATTCTTCTTGTGCTGGCACTACTAATTTAGGCAATAGAATATATTTTTACACATAGTTGCTTAATCCCTACAGACTTACAGGTGCTCAGGAGACTATCCTGGCTACATCTGATTGTGAGTTGAGAAAATATCTCAAATGTTTATGTGTGTATCCTTCCTCCATAAGAGGCAGGAATTTTTATTCCACATTTTTGTAGCTCCTTTAGGTAAAATTACTTTCTTTCCACCACCACAAAGCAATTCTCTTTTATTACCCCATCTCATTGTCTATAACCAGTGATTACCCAGCTCCAGTTGTCTGTTCTGTCTACTAATTCTCATACTCTTTCCTGTGAAGCACATTTCACAAGATCAGCAGAGAAATAGGTAATGATAACCATGTGCGGTGTCAGCTTTTGGAAAGGCATCCTTTGAGGGCTCTTCCTCAGAGGGAGACATGCAAAATGCCAGATGCCAGTCGATTGCTCCACTGGCTACATGACTCCCTGTTTACTCATTCTCACCTGTCTGTAGACCAATGACCCACAAATGCTCCAAGTATTCTAGGCATTCAGCGAGGGATTTGGGGTAAACTGTAACCCCAGTAGACCTCAAAGGAGCTCTCATACTAAGAGTCCTCAAAAACCAAATTAATCCTTACTTTTTTGTATACCACTTGTGAGAACAAATCTTTCTTTTCTTAGCCTCTTGATCAGCGCTGTTACTCGTGAGTTTCACTGTTACCAAGTTTACAATGTACCTTTTTCTTGAAAACTCACTGAAATACTTCCTGGGATCATCAGAGACTATAATAGATGTAAGCTGCAGAGTGTGCTGAGGCAGGGACAGTGAGGGAGAGATGCAGCCATTTATGGCAAGAGGTCCTGAAGTGCCCTTGGACGCTGGCTGAGCGGCTGAGGCCAGAGTGCTTTGCTGAAGGTGGTGTTGGGCTTCACCAGTGCTCACAATGCGTTTATTATTAGGGAGAAAATTCCATGAGCTTATGGCTGAAATTCATTAGTAGTGAAGCTGTGAAATGGGACAGAGACTTTACTTCATTAAACATCACAAGCCATGCTAGCTACAAAAATAGTGTTTCTGTTCATTTCCTTGTGGATAGCGAAGCCTTTACATTTCATTCTACTACATCCTAATATTGTGTGTCATCAGTAATGACAAATGACAAATAAGTTTGTCGCCATTTTCTTTTTATGTGCTGCTTGTTGCAGGAATGTCTATACCTCAGAAATACCTACTTTAAAACTGTAGGAAGGCTGATGAGAAAGAGAGCCCCGTAAGACCACAGAAAATCCTACAGAGGGTGGGCACATTGCCCTCAAATTAGGAACAGACCATTCATCTCCGTCTGTATCTTGATCTCAGCACTCTGATGAATTTTTAAGCCAGACACGTCTGTCCTGGAGCACCCACTTTCCAATCTGTCTCTCTGTACAGTAGGTCATTGCCCCAGTTCACAGAGATGGTATTCATAGTATTGCAGAAGGAGGTCAGACAATTTTGTGAGGATTGACTCTGAACAAGTTAACAGCAGCAGAAAGTATGTGACTGTAAACTCCACAGAACAGATCCAGGCTACATTATGGTTGGTGAGAAGTTTTCCCAGTTTGGTCTTGTCACTAAGTTAAACATATTTATAAAATGCATGGAAGGGACGAACAAGGAAAGAAAACTAAGCGCTGATTCTGGAAAGGTGTCATGGCTCGTGGGCAGTTCTCTGAGTTTGCTGAGTCAATAAAATCATTAATCCTTTTCTGTGAGAATTGTACATAAATACACACTTCTTCAGCAGGTGTAGAATTCCATCCTCACAGGGGAGTTTGGTGCAAATTGCTGTGGGACACGCAACAGACTAACATGTCACTCTCGTCCAAACACAGACGCACCTACAGAAATCCTTCTTTTTGCTCTCTAATCTCTCTCCATCTGTGTTTTCTGGATGATTGGGTTTTTTCTTTTTTTTTTTTTTTTTAAGTTTTATCTCTCTCCACTGCAGTTTGCTACCTTGCCTTTCTGAGACAGAACAAGTACAGATGTTAACAAGAAAATTCACTGGGAATGAAAAAAAAATTAGGGAAGTTGAGTGGGAGCCAAATTATTTAATTTTTCACCTGTCCAACTGTCCTGTTGTCTGTTTCCACCACCACTGAAAACCCACAAAACCCTAAAAATATCTAAAGTAATAAGAAATTAGTATGGCAATACCACAGCAAATTCTCTCAGGTGACAAGAGGGTAGTAATATCGCATGTTAAACAGACCACATTCTACTCCCTGGTCTCACCACAGCTGGGGTAAATATATGATTGTCACTCTATAGGTTGCTGTGAAGCGCAACTTAATTTGTGCTGGGGCAAGCAAAGAGATTTCTGATTGATAGGAGAGCCTTTATTATCAGGACTTGGGGAAAGTATGTATTTTTACCATTGTTATAGGCTTTACAAGTGACAGCTGGAGTAGAAAAAAATAGAAACACTAAATGCAAGGTAACATTGACTCTACTAATGATAATCTCGTCTCTGCATACAGGACCAGTGCTCAAGGGGGTGAAGGGTGTCTGGAGAACGGCAGCTCTAAGAAAGCCTTGGGCATACTTCATAAACCCCTGAACTGGAATTCCCAGTATATTGACTCATAATTTCTCTGTTTGGCACTCTACAGACTCTGATCCATCATGACATCCAAATTTCACAGCTCATGTTGAAAAATTAGAGAGCATTGAAGTGATTAAAGGATGGAAAAAACTTACAGTGAAACAGGTTGACATCCTTCACTGTACTGTAAGTTTCTCCATGAAAAGGAACAGGCTTTGGAGCTCAGACCAGCACAATTATCAGAGACTAGGCTAAGAAAGGACTTGTCCCCAGCTAACTACACAAGGAACAGAAATTTCCTACCCAGGGGAGCTACTCAATAACCACCAAAAGACAACAAAATCAGGTGGCTGAAAGTTAAAGCAAAACCATGTCAGACTGAAAAGGAGATAAAATAGTTTTAGAAGAATGGTATTTAATTGCTGGGGCACTTAAAAACATTCTGGGGAATTTCCCATCACTGGACTTCTGGACTTTTTTTCAAGATTGGAAGTTTTCTAAAAGATAAGCTCTACTTGAAGCCATGTAATTATCTCTGAAAAATTCTGGCAAGTCCTATGTTATTATTGCAAAAATCACTTGGTTTTGAAAATTGTATGGGGCAAGAATTAAATTGTCATTGTGATATTTGTAAGTGAAACTCCTTAATCCTGTTGTTTTTCTAGTTTTAATTGCAGCCATTTTCTTTAGTTTCTGTATTTGCATTAAATATAAAACTGCTATATTTTCCAGCTCTGGTATTTTCTACAGTGCAAAATAGATGTCAGACAACTGGCTTAAACTACACCCTGCAAATTTTCTATCAAAGCAAAATTAAAAGGATCAAATTTTTCAATTTCACTGAAATCTTCACAAATTGCAGGAAATACTGGTGCATGTTAGATCTGTTTAACACAATGCCAAGTGAGACAAGTATAAAAAAAATGGCTAAATGAAACTTTTACCTCAAGGTACATTTCTGTCATTATGAGCTTGTTTAATTCTAATAATTGTTTGGTTCCAAAAAATGGCAAAGATAGGAAAGAAAGGATACTTGGATGTACTTTAGAAGCAAACACAACATATACATTTAGATGAAGTAATCAAAAAGCACATTAATGATATAATTGAATAACTCTATAACAATATACACACAAGTATGTGCCTAAAATGTCTCACAGGGTGAAATGCAAACATTTGTCACTAAGTCCATTACACATATTTTACAAAATCAACACAGATTTGGAGCAACTTTTTCATTACATTCTCTTCTACAACTACTTAAACAACTGTGTCTATACCTTAAGGGGCCAGTTCTGGTTCTATTAAAATAAAATTACCATTGGAACAGAAACAAATTAAACAAGCAAAGACACTGCGGGCCTCACACTATATTTACCTACCCAGTGCCTGAGCCGGGATCTGTGCAGTGTTTTTGCTTAGACAGAACTAAGATCAGCAGAACCTCCTTCACCACACAACTGCCAAGACATTGCCTTAGGCTGAAACTAAGCCAAATTATAAATGTACTTTAGGGTTTTTTGTTACAAACATCATGTCCATCAACATCCTCATCACTAAAATGAACCGAAACACGGTCATTCTGGAATGTATCCCAGTTCTGCAACACAAACACTCTCAATAGCATTGGGAAAGTCCACTTTTTCACCCCTTGTCTTACTGAACAGATGACAACTCTGTTGACAAAAGTAGCCGATTTAGGAATATTATTAGATACATTATAATAGAAACTATTCTCAGGATCTGGCCCCCCTCAAACATATATACAGCAGAAATACTTAAATAGAAGATACTTAAATAGAAGTTCAAACCAGGAAAGCAGAAATCTTTATTGCAACATTAAAAAGCCTTTTGATTAAATGAGCTTAGCTGCTGTTCCAAAGTGGGAAGGGAGAGGCTTGGTATAGCGACCAGGAGTCCAGCAGACAATTTTTTTATTATTATTATTTTCACTGGTGTTATTTTAAAGGAAGTGCATTTAAGAAAAAAAAATAAATACCCCAAACACCTTACCTCATTTAGCTGCAGATTCTGGAGTGGAAATCCTGAACTGAGGCAATGGGAAAATTGTCTACAGAACAGTAGGTTGGGTAAGCACAGGTACTAGGTTATGTCAACTAAAGACTCCCAGGAGTGAAGATAAATGGATGTGATACTAATTTTAAAACATTTTGCTGAACACTCAAGCAGCCAATAGGGGAATTCCTTAGGTCACTTCCTGTTCGTTTGATTGGATCTGCAACGACAACAACCAAGATGAGGTTGAGAGCGTTTGCATAAGGCCAGCTCAGTCCTCGGCATTCAAAGAGAACAGGTCTAACCGGGTTACACGCGTGGCTCCAGAACAAAAGAGAAACCTGGTAATAGATGAGGGATTGATTTCTTTGTAGTTGTTTTTTTTTAAGATCATCCCTTCATTTTTATTTTATTTTTTAAAATGGAGGTTATTTCAGGGAGATAGGGAGATCATAATTAGAATGGGGAGAAGTGAAAAGTAGGAATTTCCTAAATTAAAATTAGTCTGGAAATAACATTAGGAGATGCATGGTGTGGAATAACCCTCTGCTGGCAGGGAGATGGACTGGGTGAGCCTATGCGATGGGCTCAATCCTTTCTTTTATAGATTGAGAATCCTGAAAAACGCATGAAAGGGGAGTTTATTGGTCTTTCAGCTTCTTTGGGTATTTGAGAGTAGGTAAGAAACAAAATGAGGAAAAAAGTCATCAGTGTGTGGGTATATTGGATTGAGTATGAAAGTTCAGCTATATGTGGGTTACCAGGGCAGAGAATCAGTAGACATGCTCAGTCCAAGGTTTTCCTTGACCATGTGTGAATTACTCCTCCAGCCTGCAACCATGAACCTGAGCAGGAAACCAGGTGCCCAAATGAAAATAGGAATCTTCATCTGTTTCTCATTATTTCAGAAGTGAAAAAAGGCACCAACATGGAAACAGTTAAAAATGCGCTAAAATGTGGGAAGGTTGAGGTTTCATTAATTTGTATGCATAAAACAAGAAATGCTAAATATTATTCAGTGACTGTTCAGTGGTCTGTGTGGAGTAAATTTTCTAGTCTTTGCTCATTTTTGGTCCCAAGTCTCATCATAAATCTTCCCCTGACAGATGCTGACAAGAGTTCTCAGTGCTACATTTACCAAGCACAGGGAATGAATTGTCCTTCAACATCCAGAGATACTATTAATTATTAATCAAGGCTCATTGTCAATGTAGGGGAAATATTTCACAAATATTATTTATGCTGAACCTGATTTCAAGATAAATAATGGATCTCAGACTCAAGGAATGTCACCTTTGTTCCTATCATCCACAGTAACACCAATTAAAAACTAAGTTCCTTTTGTTCGCACAGATAAGGTGCACCTGTGTATAAGTGTTGTTTGGGAAGATTCAATTATTTCTCAGGTTAGGTCAAGTTCCATGGCTTCCATTGATTCTCACCTATCAAAGAAAGTTGTCCTTGAGGAAAAAGGAAGACTGTAAATACCCATCTTGGAGAGCTTCATTGTCTTGCAGTTACAACACCAAGGGTTGAGGTTGTCCCTGCAGACAGCTAGGCAACTATTTTGATAGACCCAGCACTTACAAGATTTCTCTAGGCATTCATGTCACTGAGCACAAGTATTTGCATACCAGGTCATGTCTTGGTGAGTATTTATAGCTTTCATCACCAAAATAATGCCTTAGTATAATATCAGCATGAATGATCAGTCCAGAGCAGGAAAAGCTAAGACGCAAAGAACTGGCAATCAGTAAAGAGCACCTCCCTTCCCGGGAAGGATACCTTTAGCAAGAAACCCAAGTGTTACATTGTGCCACTAAGCAAAACGTGGGAGATTAAAGAATCACACTGAAATATATCTTGTCTATATGCTGCAGAAGCACCACAGGAGGATGTGACAATTGGATCTCAACATTGACAGGGAAAGCAGAATTTTCCTATTGCTAAAAAGGACATCAGCAAAAGCAGAAGAAAAATCGTTCCAATGTGGTACTGGGACTGGAATGTCACTTTCTGTTTGTATGACTGTTGGCCTTTTCTGTTTCAGCTCCTAAGGGCAGAGACAGCTTTGGTTGCTAAGACGCAGAATACTTCCAGACAGACAAAAAAGTGCATTGTACCAACAGGTCTGGACAGGGTGAAGCTAGCTTGGTCGGCACACCAGCATGCATTATTTATTACTGTGCTATTTTCAAAGGCAGGGTGCCACACAGGGTGGTGGCTCCCTAAATTTACTGCCCTACCTGGCCAACTATGCTGCCCCCATGCTCCCAAGTATGCTTATTGACACTTACATGTGGTTCAGCACAGAGAGGATTACGGGTGGCTTTCAGAGACAGTCAGACCTTTCCCTCTGCATATCCTTCTTTAGCACTGCAGCCACAAAATTAACATGAATTTGGTCCCCACACAGTTCTAGGTGGCAGAGAAAACATTAAAAACTTTATAACTATGAACTTAGAGGCCACAATCACAGTATGGCAGAAGTGCCAGTGCAGATTCCCGGAATTAATTTAATTATAGGCATCAAGGAAATTACCTAAATCTGTCTAGATTCTTAAATTGGCGTCTCTTACTGTAATGTCTGACACCTGATGAAAACAGAGAACAAATGTATGGTAATTTCTATTTTTTTCATTAATATTAATCTCTGCCTCATTTGTTAAATTCCAGTGGAATATCAAAAGGTGGGTGTAAAGCTGATATGTAGGTTAGACATGCCAAGCAATCTGAGAGTACAGAGTATGAGATTTCTGCCTTCATTCTGCTGCAACAAAATCAGAGGTGATTCATAAACTTTGATGGAAAATAACACTCTGTAAAAACATCACTAGAGAAGCCAGAAGAAATAGGATGGATACTATTTCCAAGCTGTGTTCTAAGTTGCAGACAAATGCCACCTATTACTAAGGCCTTGTAATTTTTTCTTTGCAGTTTGCTAAATTTTAGCCTTTAGCTCTTTGGCTAAATTGAAATTTTCCATCATGGACATTTGCTTTGCAACAGAATTTTGAGTAATTGTTATCCATACTAGTATATGTTTTTCTGACAAATTCAAAAAGGCTAAGGAAAGTGCTGTACTTTGTATTTATAGTCAGAAACATTACCGCCTTTTCTTTGGAAAGCTCAGGAACATTTATGTTTGAATCATGGATTGATTACAGCAAGCTGTCGAATTAAAACTCTACTATTTGCCATTCCGAATAAAATACAACCACAGTTAGCCAATTTAAAGCTTATCGACAAATCACAGAATCACAAAATGGGCAAACTTGGAAGGGGTCACAATCGGTCTTCTGGTTCAATCTTCAGGGCCATCCCAGAGCACATGGCTCAGGATTGTGTCCAGATAGATCCTGAATATCTCCAGTGAGGGAGACTCCACTCCCTCTCTGGGCAGTCTGTTCCAGTGCTCGGTCACCCACACAGTGAAGTGGTTCTTCTTTGTGTTCGGGTGGAACTTCTGTGCATCAGTTCCTGCCCATTGCCTCTTGTCCTATTGCTTGGCACCACTGAGAAAGGCCTGGCTCCATCCTCTGATACCCTCCTGTCCCATACTTACAGACTATGATAAGGTCCCCTCTGATTCATCTCTTCTTGAGGCTGAACGGGCCAGACTGCCTCAGCCTTTCCTGATAAGAGAGAGATAATGCACTCTCCCAGTCATCTTTGTTGTTTTTCACTGGACCCACTACATAAGCTCCAAGTCTCTCTTGTCCTGAGGAGCCAGAACTGGACACAGCACTCCAGAAGTGCCTCACTCAGCAGGGCTGAGTAGAGGGGCAGGATCCTTTCCCTTGACCTGCTGGCAATGCTGTTCCTAATGCACCCCAGGATCCCATTAGCCTTCTTGCCCACTGCTGGCTCAGGGACAGCTTGTTTTCCACCAGGACCCCCAGGTCCTTCTCCACAGAGCTGCTTTCCAAGCGCTCAGCCCCAAGTCTGTGCTCATGCAAGAGGTTATTCCTCCCCAGGAGCAGGACCCTGCACTTGTCTTTCTTGAATTTCAGAAGGTCCCTCTCTGCCCATCTCTCCAACCTGTCAAGGCCCTTCTGAAGGGTTGCACAGCCCTCTGGGGTATGGGCCACTCCTGGCTTTTGAGTCAGCAGGGAACTTGTTGAGGAGGCCTCTGCCCCTTCCTCCAAGTCATTGATGAATTAGTTAAGACTGGGCCCAGTATTGACCCTTGGGGGACACCACAAGTGACAGGGCTCCAACCAGACCCTGTGCTGCTGATCACGACATTCTGGGATGTGCCACTCAGCCAGTTCTCAACTCACCTCACTATTCTCTCAGCCAGTCCACACTTCCTCAGTTTGCCTTTGAAAGCCTTGCTGAAGTCCAGGGAGACAACATCCACTGTTCTCCCCTCAAATCATAGCCCACAGGATGGATTCATGAGGCAGAGCCTCGTTACCTCAGCTTTCTTTTGCAGCAAGTGTTCTCCACTTCCTGGCTTCACAAGGCTTTCCTAGCAGATAAAAGAGGCTATTCCTGTATATCCACCAACTTGAAAAAGTGGATTTTTCCAATGAATCCTCCATTTGGTCCAGCAGCTACTCTCAATACAACTGGCAGAGGTCTGCAGTGAGGAACTAAAGGCTTCGTTCGTGGGATTAACCCACAGGCTACTCAATGCCGAAACAGCCGTCTCTGCACGCCACTTATTCAAAACATAGAAACTGTACACAGGGAACAGAACTAAAAGAACATTATTAACATTGTGACAGGTTGGGAGGCACAGTACTTAGGGCACAGACTAGGGGGTACTCATTCAAAGGGAAGCTACCCAAAACTAGGCATACAGGGAGTGGCCCTGAGCTGTATTTGCTGCACATGAATCAAACTTGTGCTGAAAATTTCTGTTCATTTCCTCATGAGTTTTCTTATGTTGTTCATCCTCATGGTATTTTAGGTATTATAGTTACACATGTATTTATAATGTAAATAAACATTTAATATATGTAGATTAGTGTATTACATTGTACTAATGCATTAGCACTAACATTACAGTATTAACACAAAAACATTTATTGATCTTTATGAATCCCTAGTGGTGTGAGAAAGTAATAATTTATTGTCCCTATTTTAATGGAGAATCCTAAAAAGATCAAGACAAAGGTGTTTATTAATTCAAGGTATCCATTTTGAGCTGCCTGAGTGCCATGTATTTAAAACACTTAGTATTCTATAGTTATGTAAAGTACTGAAAGCACACCTACCATTCGTTCTCATTTCAGATCTTAGTACTTAGCAGTTCTGTAAATCAAACTCCTTTTCACCCAGCAAAGAAGGAAAAAATAATTAAAAAAAATATTACAAAATATTGGCCTGAGTCTAGAAAACATCATAAGCATTTTGTCTGCATTTTTCCAAACATAATGAATCTCAAGAAAAATCCATTACGGTTCTGCCGATCAGTGTCTAGATAAATTTTAAGAAAGTGATGTTAAGGAGGTTGGCAATGGTCACAGCAGAATACGACCTTTGCAGACAATTCTGTGAAGATTCAAATTTTAAACCAATACAGCTACATATCTTAGTATTGCTATAGCTTCTTCACACACATAATAGTCACCAAAGAGACCCTGACTTTCTGTTTGTCGATCTGATAAACTGAAAATCATTGAGTAACGAAGTTCCTTGGTTCTGTATATTCCCCCCAGGAGAAGGATGTACCCTGAAAATCCAGATATGCCTCAAAAGCGATACTGGATAACCTGATGAACAAAGGGATAAAAGCAAACACCCTCAAATTCCTTCCCAGAAATCCATCTGCCAACCAAAAAAATAACATTTAATCACCACTTCTCCTATTCCTGGAGAGGACCCTTGTCACCTTGACCCTTTGGTCTCCTTGCCACATATCTCAGATCATGAGTTGGATCCATCGCAGTGGTTTATCTCATCATGTCAGTCTAAAGGTACAGAAAAGGCAAAATCAAGTGTGCATCCGTTAATTGAAGGACTTCCAGAAAAAAAGTTACGTAAGAAACTTTGCAAGGATCACTGCAAAACTGTCCATGCTCTGAGAGAGAGATTCATAAGAAAAAAACCATATCTGCACTGAGAAATAGAAAGTGGATAGGATAGAAAGAAAAAAACAATATAAATAACATAATAAGTTTTCCATGGAAAAGATAAGGGTAATAAATGGCCAGAATGAACTGTCAGGGCAAACACAAATTGCTTATACAAACACTGAAAGAAAGAAATGCAAATCCTAGAGACAATATAGGCTTATAATTAATTATTTATTTATTTTAGTCTCCTCAGTGTGCAGGTCAAACCAACTCAATGCACCATTGTTGCACAAACCATTGAGAATAAACTTGTATGAGAAACAGGGAGACGAAGATTAATATTAATAAATAATGGCTATGACAAATAAAAAGACATAGCAATGAGGAGGCCATTAAATGCAGGGCAGCAGCAGTTATGTTTTGCTTCTGATTTGAAGGAAAAATGTTAAAAATTTGTAAGGGGTCTATCAATTGATAAGAAACTATTTATAAGGCTATGCTTTTCCCATATGAGTTGGCACAGTCCCCTGGATTTCTGTGAGATTTTGACAATGTATATCTAATAGTATTTTTGTAAAGCTGTGTATACTTCCTTTTCAGGACTCCAAAAGATTTAATTTATTATGAGGCAATACTGACTGTGCAATGGTGTCTCAGAGGAAAACTTCATAACTATGCAATAGAGGGTGTTAAAAAACAAGCAGGCCAAAATGACCTAATGGGTCTTTTCTATCTGTTGTGGTTTAAATCTCTTAGCAAACACTTTGAAGCTGCCAGAACCAAAGCAAAATTATGAGAACATAAAGAAGGCAAACACAAAGATTAAAAAAGAAAGAAGCACAGATATCTTGAGATAAACTTTTAGTAGGCCTCGAATACTTCTGCTGTTAAATTAATAAACCAGGACATGATAAAACCACAAGGAATCAGGAGAGGCAAAACCATTCCTGAGTGTTGCACCTCTCACTCCCAAAATTTGGTGAATATAGAAATTAGAAGTTTGTGCTAGGACCACAGAGATAGGAACTGGAGTACAGCTGTAGAACTTAGAAGACATCTTTTGTCATGTGGATAGCTTGACATTGTAGTACAATTATAAGGAAATTAGGAGTAAGCACTGTAAGTAGTGACTGCATTTCACTATATGGAGAATATATCACACATTTTAGGAAACCTGCAAGTAGGTAAATGGCTCCCATACACAGAGTGCTCATTCTTATGATGCAGTATGTCTTACCAAATTAAACTTTTCCCAGTTTAAGAGTGTTGGATTCCCTAAGAGCCCTATGGAGTAATTTAAAATCTAAGTGGTTTGAACATACCCTAATTCAAAAACTGTTCAGAGAAGAGAATTTGGGTTGAGCTAATATCTAGATTAGCTAATTTGGGTTGTAGGTCTCTAATCCCTAGAAGAGACCTACAAGGAGCAGGCATAATTTCTGTTATGTGCTGGGAAAGCAGAAAATTAAAAAATAAGGAAAACAAGATGCTACAAGAAGACATTAAAAGCCAAAAAAATCACATTGAAAAGGAATGGCAGGGCCAGTTACATGAAAAAATGGGAATTGTTCACAGTGTAATCAGCTACTTGCAAGGCAGTCACCCTTGTAATCCATGCAGCATGGGAGAGAATGAAACAGAGATGAGGAGTCAAGGACAACCCTGTACACAATTATCCATGTCCAGATTTAGATCAAAAGCAGTTTAAGGTCACTTAAACATGATGGCATAACACGTCCTAACTGAGAATACAGAGACAGACAAATTCAAGTGCAGAGCAACTGACTGAGGGATTACAGATTTGACTAGTTATGAGGGATCTGTGGGGGCACTGCTACTCCCTTGGATTGCTCAAATAGGAATATGCCCAGCAAAGACCCACAACGTCATGAATATGTGGTGCCCAAGATCTTCAATGTGAGCTTCTCACTCTTGGTGACATTGAAGAGCAGGATTCTGGATGAGTGCATTTTCATGCACATCTCTGTGTGTGAGTGAGCATTGCATGACTGAATGACTGCAGAGGGGATAAACTGAGAAACTTCTTATGCACATTTCTGTCTTGGTGTATAAATGTAAGCCGAGTGAACTTAAAAGAATGCATTCATGCATTTGGGAAAGGGTATTAAAGAAGACTCCAAGATTTCAGCATTTAGAGTCAGGCAAGGGATATATCTGCCATTAGGTGAAGTTGGAATAGCTTCACAGAAATGAATGAAGGGGGGTCTAAGAACTATATAGGTACAAAGGACAATAAAAACCCAACCCTTCATGGTTCGAGTTAGCCTTAGGAATCATACCAGAACAGATCTTCTGAGGGCATCTCAAAGCAAGCAGCTACCTGCAAGATAGAGATGTGAACAATTCATAGGCTAACTTCCAATCTTTGTGATTATGAGAGGATTTCCTTTGCCAACATCTGAGCAGGGGACTGAGGGTTAACCCTTGAACATAGATATAGCAGGCAAATCCTTGGAAACCAGTTTATCCCAGTTCCAGTAACTGCACAATGTTCAGTGCCTGTGAGATGCAAATATTGAGTTTATGATTAACTGTGTTAAAATTCCATGGAACTGTAAGTACTTTTATTTGTTTGCATAGTGAAATTGAGACAATGCACCCTTTCCTTACTATGCTTTCACTTTAATAACTTCTAAAAGAAAATCTTTCACTGGATGCATGCACTATATCCTTATATGTCCGAAGAGTTTTCTTCACATCCTTTAGTTGGAATGGGAGTTAGTTAGCAAACTGTCTGTCAGGGAATGTCATGTCTGATGCATGGGTGACCAGGGGAAATATCATTCAAAGGAAGATGGGGGATAGAATAGGCAAATATTTAACATTGACCTCATTGGAAGTCAGCTGGTTCCCACTGCAAAACTTGCACTGTGGAGAGAGATTTTTTCCCTAAGCAGAAAAGAGAAAGGACTTCAGAGGCCTGGGTTATTCTTCTGGGGTCTGTCGGAATCTTTCAGCAGCTTGCCTCTCTGAGTCCTTCAGTCATGATGCTAAGGAGGCTACCCTTCCTGAAATAATATAACACTATAAAGATGAATACATTCCTGTTGGTGAGGCATTCCAAGTTTCAGTGGTTATGTCTAGAGATGAGGACTCTGCAGCATTTATTAGTGATGTCATAAAGAGAGATCTTGGATATACCAGACTATGTACCAGGCTGTTGTACTAGCACTTATCATGCTAATTAAACTTGAGGGGCACAGAAGTTCAGCCTTTATCCTTGGAGTTCTGCTGCATTATTATTTGAGACGGGCTGTCCATATCTGTTAGCCCTAATGTTTTCCAGATGCCTTTTACTCTGCAAAGATTTCATGTTTCTTTTCCTTAGATCTGGAACGTTGTTCCCAGATTAAAGCACATGTACATCAGTTTTTCCAGGACAAGGGGCCAATGTAATTCAGTTCTGTGGGTGTCTGCACTGAGGAGCTTCATCTGCCTCTCACAAACCAAACTACTCAATCTGGAAGGTGACCATGTGAACAGTATCACAGGCACTGCAGTGAGGCACACTGACATGAAGCTGGCACCCCATCACCCCTGTATAGGGTTACTACGCAGCATTGCATTAGTCAGAATTAATGACTTGATTTATTTAAAAAGAAAAACCTTCTCCAGGTTTCTCCCATGCCCTTTCTGAAACAGCTTTTAGCAGCTGGCATTCTACATCTGTGGGAGGAAAGGATGAGAAGAATTGTAGTGCCTTTAGTAGGATTTATTCTGTGGTTTGCCAACTGGGCTCAGTGACCCACAGCAAAACAGCCCTGAATTTCAAAGGAGTGAGTCTCCCCTTGAACTGCTCCCTAAGACAGTGAAAGCCTTGGAGCTGGAGTTGTGATCTCCAGGAAGCTCCATCACTGGTCTCATGCCCTGCAGGAGGTCCTTCTGCTTACATGCAGACCTACTAACAGGCAGCAAAGCCTCTTGCAATCAATCCAGTGGTGGGAATCAGTCCCCCACTGATTGAGACAGGTGGCTTTATCGTGCACCCCCACATACACATACATTGCAGAAATGCCTCTCCAGAGCATACCTGAGGGAAACACCTACTGGGCCTGCCAAATCTGGAGGAAAGAATAGACACAGACTTTCAGTCAATTTCTGTACTAGGAGATTGCAGAATTGCTACTAAAATGGATTGGATATTCTATTCTTTTTGCCAAGTACATAATTTCATCTTAATGGTCTTGATAGTCTAATTTAAATGAGGGGCAGGCACAAGATCTACAGATCTGAGCATTCTTGCATATGGACAGAAAGAGCACAAGAATGTTCTTGGATCACAACACAGGAAACACAGGAAAATATGTTAGTATTCCCAAAATTTACAAAAGAAGAAATGGAGTGGAGAAAAAAAGGAAAGAGGTAGAAAAAAGGGGGCAAAAACAAGGAGAAGTTTCAACTTTATAGAAAATGGTACAGTCACTTTCTATATTTTCTTTCTCTACCATACATTTGATTGTATTTATTTGCTTTTTATATTTATAGATGGCCTGCAGTGGTCCTTTCTGGCCCTAACTATTCTGTGATTTCATAGGACACTTCAGGCTCTCAGAGACCCCAGAACATGTCTAGTTTAACCTCCTGTTCAAACCAAAACCAGGTAAGTGATCAAACCAGGTTGCTATAGGCTTTAGGGCTTTTTTGTCCCTTTAAAGCCGTTTCTTGGTCAATCAAGTGTATTTCATTAATTTAAACTACTGTTATAACTATCATTGTCACCAGTCTATCATCTAGACTAGTTTTGAACGTTCCTCAGAATGGTGCTCATACCTCTTCCTTTACAGACTCTTCAGAGATTTATCACATTCTGGCAAGAAGTTCATCTGGGTCGGTTTTGCCCTGATCATGTTGAAAAATATACTCCATATAGTCATAGTCCTCTCACCGTGTCACTTCATCTTCTAAACTGTATCTCATATCTCTTTTCACATCTCCAGTAATACTGTAGGTAGAGGCATCAAGTCACCATAAAATCCATTGTCCGCAAGGATACGAGTTGAAAGAAGGAGCCACCTGTTCGTGTGCAATTGTGTGCATTGAAAAAATAACAGAAGCAAATTCCCCTGAAAATAATGGTTAATTATATGTGAGTCCAACCATTGTTAAATATTACCTTCAGTATTTTTCTCCACGTAGCATAGTTGCATAAAACAGATTCCATTCCCAGCATCAGGTCTCATCCCTGGAAAATCAATGGCAGTGGAGGCAGGTAAGTTCATGCATGGATTCATTGAAAGGTACAACAAAAAAGAAATTATCTTAGAACTTGAAGGCATATCAGCCATCTTACTATTCCAAACATTCATCATATAAATACTGCAACATATTAATTTGATGTGAGTTTCTAATGACACAATTCTTCAGGGAATGTGATTTGTTTGTAATAGTAAGAAATACGGGATGTGTCATAGAATCCTGGCGTAAAATAATTTGGTATGCAACTTCTAAGACAGGAACATAATGTTCCTATTTGCTGTCACTGAACTGTCATTATTAAAATAATGAAAAAGATGGGGGAAGAAGGGCAGAGAGACTGGCAATGATCTATGAAGCACCATTTGGTAACTATTACTATTCTTTGAGATGCAAGTTGAAAACCACAATCTGTGTATAAAATGAAGACCACATTTAAGAATCACCATCAAGATCAGATTTCAATAATTTAAAATTCAGAATGTATTTCTATTTTATAAATATGCATATTATATATAATTTTGACTGAAATTTACCTGAATAGAAGTGACCATTTACAAAATTTGAAAGTGAACAAAACCTTTAAACTGCACCATCTTTTTGTGTAGAGAGAGCTGGTAGAAAGAATTATTTCCTATTCACTTCTGACAGAGTACACTGTTAGTAGCCAGGCTAGCAGATTCAAAAATTCAACTTCACTGGATTTTTTAAATGCCCTGTTAACATGAACTCTCCTTCTTAGTCATGGGTTTCACAACCTGGTTGCCTGGGAGCAGAGGAAGGAGCCCAAAGAGTGCAGCGATGCTCTGATGATACTCAGTTCAGCCCTGGGGCTGGCTCAACTCTCGAGAGTGCTGCATTTGCCTATTTAAAATCAGCTCCTCTTTACTAATACCCAGTGGTGTCACTGCAAATATCTACATCACCTGGCATTTTTCAATTTGTTTCAACTGCAAATTTTATAGACAGATGAGTCCCTTGGACATAGGTATGAAAATAACAAATCTCCTATACGAAAGGACAATAAATCATGACTCAGGTGACTCACTCCCTGCATAGAGGATGGAAAATGAAAGAGTAAGCCCTTGAATAAGAACTGACTGAGACCTGAGTGAGACCAGTTACTGAGATAATTAGCAAAGGTCTTTTCATTTGTACATTAATGAACCAGAAGATCAAAGAGTTTGGCTAGGCCTGTAACCACGACTGCAACATTGTCTTGCTATGCAATAATGAACTCATTATTAGCTGCTTTCATAAATTACATGTGGTAGACTATTTTATTTTTAATACTGTATATAAAGCACAAAAACAACTACAATGTTGTTTTAGAAAATTTTAATTGCTAAGCATGCACTTTCGTGTAATAAGCACATTCTTACTTTCAGCTGATTGCTGCTACCAATTTTGTCCTTTCACTGGAAATTTCCTGACAGGTGGCAAACCTTCTCTTATTTTGTGGAGGAAAGGGGAAATAAGTGACTGAATGACCAAAGTGAACTTGAAGTATGTTGCATCACTCGAGAAAAACCTATAAAATCTACCTCAGAGGTAGGAAAAACAGATTAACATGCTAAAATTACATAAGATTGAGAAAAGTAAATATTCTAACAATCAACTTCACCCCGTCTTTTTGTGTCAGCATGTTTCTGCCATTTAATGTATTAAGGACAGATATGTCTGGACCCATGACCACAGAGTTGATGTTTAGTTTGGAAAGTAAGGCTCTTGTATGTAAGGCTCTGGAGTTGATCTTAGGAAATCTGCAATGTTTTTCTCGTTCTACTGTAGACTTTCTGCAACACTTAAGGCAGGTTATATGGTATTTGTCTTTCAGGTCCAGAGATGTAAAGTACTGTATCCTTTTACACAGCTGCTGGGAGAATAAATGTATAAATGTTCACAATCATAAGAAAATGTTCACAAAATGTTCACAAAATGTTGAGAAAAGTTTACAAGCATGCATCTGATTGAAACTTCCAGATAAAATCGCAGCAGTTCATGAAGGAAGTTGTTGACTGTTACTGTTGGCAGTAAGATGTGATATGGAGAAAAAATTTGTCACAAATGGACAAGTTGTTATTATATGGGCATGTTAGTATACGCTCTCTTTTAAAATGGCATAAGAAAGAAAGGTATTTTATCTGTTGGCAAGGTTTCTGATGCAAAAATGATATATATATTCACATTTATTTATGACCCACTCAGAAGATCTGACATTGCTGGGGAGAAGTTTAAGCTTAGGCATTAAGCCATCAGTTGCTACAGTAACAGCAATTATTCACTGCTCTGGGACATAGGGTAAACCTGACACATTGATTGCCACCCCCTCCTCTCCCCCCCGCCCCCTAAATTTTTTTACTTAATGATTTACCTTCAAGCTGATGATCGGGTGATTCACAACTCAGATGAAAATAAGGGCGAGTGAAATCCCAGCATCTAACAGTTTATTCAAAAACTCTTTTAGCCTGGAAATCATCCACAAGGTAACATTTTTTCATGTGCTTCATTAATTTGAATTGCTCTACAAACTTTTGTCAACCCCCACAGTTCTCACCAAGTATTCACCAAAGTTTTTGTTTCCAGCATGACTATTCATAATGCCTTATTCATCTGTGACCTCAGTAACATGTTATGGTTGTTTTTCTCCCTAACTGGATGACTTGAAAACCCACAAAGTAGAAGGCTGCAGGAACACTTCCACCAAAAATACTCATGCGTGTCAGAGCATGTCATTGCAGAAGAGCAGCTAGGTGGATGTTTATGGCTTGTCCCTGTTTCACAAACACTATAGTAAACAAAATGGCAAAGCCAAATGCAAAGCCCAGCAAGTATGGTCCTGGGTTGTTATTAAAATATACATTCCCAAAGCTCTTTGAATGACTTCAAAGTTCCCTTGAGAAAGACATGGAGAAACTCATCATTGCTTCACTAATATGCAGGACCTGTACAGTACAGTTTTGGTGTGCTTTTCTTATGTCCTCGAGAGAAAAAGGGATGTGGTTGAGAGACCTTCAGCTAGATGTAATTCCCCAGGAAATGCTCACAGCCTCTAAAAGATGTGTCAGCCATAGGAGCTTCAATGTCCCAGTGGGTGCCAAGAGGCACTGTCACTGCCAGTGCTGCAGAGTGCCTTCTACACTGCCTTTGGAAGTCTTTTGTGAGGATTTTAGTAATGAATAAGAACTTGGACAAGACATTGAGCTCTTTTTGCCAAGCAAACAGAATGTTTACTGTAGTGTCTATGAAAAAAAAAAAAAAGAAAAAAAAAAAAAGAAAAAAAGAGCAAGAAAAGAGCCTCCTAGCAACTAACACCCAAATCTAAGTGCAGGGGGCAAAGTCAGAAGACTTGTGCCATCAGCTTCAAGGACACCAGCAATCGATACCATGGCTCCATGCCAGGAGCATAGCCCATCTGAGCTGCATAGCTGGAGGCTTTCTGGAAAACACATTCTTCTTTTGTCACTTCAGCTCTGAATCACAGCTGTTCCTCGGTAACCTTTTGGAGGCAGAGTCCTCTCCTTCCTCCGAGGGTCCTGCTTCCCCTCACTCCAGCACTAGATTCTGTAGCCTGGTAATTTCGGTGTTGAGATAGAACTAAGATGTTAGGTTAACCTGTCACTCTCTTTGTCAGTGTAAGACTTTTCATTATATTATGTGAGTCTATGAAACATCAAAAACTGTTTCTCTCTGTAACTTTTAACCCATTAATAATTACTAAGCATCAAGAGTCCAAACTGCTCCAGCCCAGCAATGGAGCTATGCTTCCACTGTCCCCATTTGGCTGGTGTAGGGAGGAAGCAGGATCTCTAGACCTGTTCCAGATCGTAACATTGCCTTTTCTTCTGCCTGTCCATGCCTGAATTTGGTAATGAGAAAGCTATTAATTCCTTTACTCTTAATACAAAGCATTGTATAAGATTGCTGTCACTTTGAGTGCTAGCTTATCTCTCTCCACCTGCAATTAAAATGTCTAAGGAAGGGCAACACAGTCTTAAACTTTGTCTTGAGATAAAAACACTTTTTGTTGGATTAACTTTTCTGCACACACACTGCACAATTTGCATTCTTGCGTCACAAACAAGTATTTCCTGCAGTCCTATTGTCCCATCCTCATTACAATTGTGACTGTTTCTAAATCAGTTTTCACACCAACCACTCAATACTCAATTTGTCCTCTGGCAAAAATCATTCCCAGAGACATGTGAATCAAGCCATTCTCAATGGGAAAGAAGAAATAGCTTTAGCTACAAATACTCTAAAGGGTTGTTTTGGGTTTTTTTTCTCTTGGGTAGTGAATCAGATGAGAGCATAAATTCTTCTAATAATTTTCCCTCTCCTATAAATGCATCATACTATTAAGGCAGCTGGAGAATGAAGATGAGAACACTCCTATGAAATGTTTCTGAAATGAAGCAAACTTCTAGGTAGAAAAAGACCAAAGCAAAACAGGCTTTCCAATCCATAGTAACACACTGATCTTGAGCCATAACATTTACTGTCATTAATCCTTGAAATATTTGGCACAAAAACATGCAACGGTTGTATCACTAATCATAACTGTGGGACTATATCTTTGCTCCTTTTAGCTTAGAAGTGGATCTGACCATGAAGGTTAGAACATCCAGGAATCTGAAAATGTGGGACATACAAACCTCACAACAAAGGAGGATGCATCACCAAGACATCAAGGAAAATTAAGCTTAGGATGAGTCTCAAGGTCTGTGCAATCAGTGCAAGGTCTGTGCATTCCTGCACACGGGCAGACAGTGAAGAAGTTGTTTCTAGGATTCTGCTGCTTGACAGTGAGTAAAGTATAATGCTTTTTGCTATTAAAATTAAATATCTACAATTGCACGAAAATAAGACAGGTGATGAAAAAACATGTAATGATAAAAAAAGGAAAGTAAAATTTTCACAGTTGAAAACTTTTTTTTCCCACTAAACAGTGGGGCGAAAAAGAAAGAAGTAGAATGGAATTTTAGTTCAGCTTTTAGCAGGAGTCCTAACTGTTTTTAAGCTGGATCTTGATCTACAGATGTAAGGACTTAGGTGAATTAGCAACATCCAGCAGGAGAGAATAAGATGCAGCAGTTACAATGCTTAGGTTACCTATAGTCATCTGGTTTCACTGAGGTTTTCTTTACTCATTTTAATTCTCTTTTAAATCATCTGTTGTTATAGAGTCCCTAAAATGCATTATAGAATTGCAAGCTAAAGCCAAGGCATACCCATTCAACAGTGACTCACTGTGCAGCCTGGGCAAGTGTCTGTCTCAGTTCAGGAAGAGGTGAATGGGGCAGTGATAGTTCTCAGTCTCATAAAACACTTCAGTAACTTCCTGTGAGAAAGAGTAGCTCTTTCACTGCACTCTCTTACTTGCCTCCTTCCTAGCCCAGTAACATAGGAAGAGCAAAGGACAAAAGCCCTGCGGAAAACAAACTCCTCCTGCTCAGCATCTATTTGTATCAGATGTTGGAACCCACACCCATCCCCTCCCGACACATCTGGTAAGTGTGTCTCCTCCACAAGACCTATAATGCACCACCATGGGGGAGTGGGAGGTAGATGGGGATGGACAGTAGGGTAAATAGATTGAGAGGGAGAAAGAAATTAAGGCAAGAACTTACAGCAAAGTGTATGTTCAGTTATTTCAGGAGTTTTCTTAATAGGTCTAAAAAGGCAGAGGGGAGGGCTATGGAGGGCTGTGAGCAGGTTGAAGGACAGGGCTGCAGCTGGCTCTGCTGTGTCCACTAAGCATCCAGTGGCTGGAGGTTTTCAGGTCCTAGGAGCATTATTTGTGGGTCAGTGCCTTTACTATTCTGTGCAGTGTCACTCCATACATCTAAAATAACAGAGAAAAAGTAATGGGACATTATCTAAACTTTTTATACTTCTCGTAGAGATAAAGAAGGTTTTACAACATCCTTTTCTGGCTGTCTTCTGGTCCTAGATAAAAGTGGGAGTTACAAGAGTACTTTGGTGATCTGCTCTGGGTGAGCCAAAGTGCCTTGGCTCTGGCTGGTGCAAGATCAAACCCTCCATAGGGAGCAGTGTCAAGGTAAGAGCAGCAAGTGTGCTGGAAAACTCAGGATGCAGACACTGTAGAATGAGTGCTGTTTCCTGCTTGACTCAGCCTTTGTTTTTAACTTGGTATTGTCATCCACTTGTTTACACTGATACAGACCTAGTCTGGAGAAACCAATCCATGGTTTCCAAACAGCTGGCACATTCCATCAGGGGTCATAATCCCACGCTTGATTGATACATCGTGGCCTATAACAGTCATGCTGGTGTGTGCAATTGCACCCATTTCTTGGTTTGCTTGTCTCAGACAGTGCCACAAAGGTGAATGTGAATGGTGGTAACAAAGCATTGGGCTGTACTGATGCAACGTGATTGGACTCAGCTGCAATATCACAGTTTCATAACGCAGAAGGCTTTGGAGAACCAAACAGACCCCAAACACCCTGTGAAGCACAGGCGCAGGCCAGAGCTGGGAAAGGGGTGTTGGCCAGAGGGAGACACCCAGAGCAATGTGTCCAGGTATACAGGGTGGGTAGAGACAGATGCAGAGGGTCTGATATGGACAGGTATTGCTCGACAGAAAGAACAACCTCAGGACAAGGGAAGGAGCACCATCTGGTGGAAAACAGCTCAAAATTAAAAGCAGCGATTCTCCTGATCTTTTCTTTATCATCACCTGGCAAAAAACAAAGGAATTACTATCGCTTCTAATTCACTTTGTACAACTCTGGGAACCCCTGATTTACTCTTCACGGAATATCAGATCTGTCTCAATATATGTAATCTGTGCAGCTCATCACATGACAAAAACGAGTCTGTGAGTCTGGGGAAGTTTGAAGTTTTAGGATGGTTTTGATCTGAATTCTTAAATGGAATCAGATCCAGGTATGACATGTTTTGTTATTTTTAGAAAAAGTCTCCTTTTTTCTCACTTGACCATTTCCATTGAACCTGTGCTGTCCTGGGGACTCCTACTCATGTGTCAAATATAGTTAAAACTGGTCAATAGCTAAAAAAAGTCCAAGGAGGCAGACAGAAAAGATGCACATGAATTTAGACACACACAACCTTTCTTAGGAA
The DNA here is from genome assembly GCA_910950805.1 of Acrocephalus scirpaceus scirpaceus. Lineage (NCBI taxonomy): Eukaryota > Metazoa > Chordata > Aves > Passeriformes > Sylviidae > Acrocephalus > Acrocephalus scirpaceus. The sequence goes on from OU383780.1 coordinate 44,386,853, forward strand.
ACAAGAGTGCCAAAGAAGCCAAATGTGAGCCATTAGCTCATCTGCTTGTTTTGCAATTAATGGATCTCAGTCTAGTGATTGCAGAGTATTTCTGCAAGAGTATTCAACATAGCAGCAAAAGGATATCAAGCAGCTATTTGGTATACAATTCAGAAGGACTAAGTGCAACATTCATTAGAATTAAGAGAATGAGTTAGAAGTCAGGGCAATTCCACTGATTCTGTAATTTGAAAAAGAGAAAACATCTAGCCGAATTTTCAGAGTTTAATATTGAGCAAACACCATTTAAAGTTTCTACAATAGTGAAGATCCAAAGGTCACCTGAAAAGAAACTTCAGAATCAGCAGCTTTGCAAATTACATTAGAAGCAGGCTGTACCAAGTTTCTTAAATTGCTTCTTCAACTGAGGTCAGTTTCTTTTCCTCACTTTGATTTTAACAGCATTTAGCTGCCTTGTACTCTGTCCAGCCACTTGCTTACTCTCCCATGGTGGGAAAAGTGAGAAAATTCATCGACTGCAATAAATGCACTTTAATAGGTAAAGCAAAAGCTGTGCACACAGCCAAATAAAACAAGGAATTTATTCACCACTTCCCATCTGCGTGCAGGTGCTTGGTCATTCCCAAGAAAGCAGGGCTGTGTAACAGCCTCTTGGGAAGACAAACACTGTAACTGTGAAGATGCCCCCCTTCCTTCATCTTTTTGTGGATTTACATGTGAGTATGATGGAACCTGACCAAAGTTGGGGTCAGCAGTCCTGGCTGCATCCTCTCCCAGCTCCTTGTGCAGCCCTAGATCACTCGTGTGTGGGGTGGGGAGCGGTGAGGAGCAGAAAAGCCCCTGGCCCTGTGTAAGCACTGCTCAGCAGTAAGGAAAGCATCCCTGTGTTGTCACAACTGTTTCCAGCACAAATCCAGACTTAGTCCCATGCCAGCTACTATGAGGAAAATTAGCTCTATCCTAGCCAAAATCAGCACAATGCTCTTTCACGTAGAAGAGACAATATTTAGTCAAATACAGAATTATGAAGGTTGTCCTTGATAAAAGGAATAATGATGCTACACACTCTTGGATTTGCTCATAAATATTAATGATAATCAACACTGCACATACAGTATCAAATCTTGCACTCACCAAAATGATATTGACAAATAAATACATGTTTCTCCAAGCTATCTGTATGTCACCATCTTACCTTTGCTGTTTACCATGCTGGGAACCACTTACACAATAGTAATAGTTGCACAAGGAAACAAGCACTTCTGTGTTTTCACAGTTCTAACAACAGACAAATGCAGTCCTTTAAAATCCACCCTTTAATTTGGTTTAGGGGTGTTTCTTTTGCACTCATGTTTTCCTTCACTAAAGAAACAAGACTTATTTTTTGTTGTTGTTGTTGTTTTTTAACTGGCAAATCACAATTCAATGGATGAAGTATTCTCTTACCTGGATTATAGTCTTGGACATCTTCTGCTCTAAGAAGCTGTTTGCCCATCCTGCTATTACCACTTAGCTTCACATATTTGAACCAGGTAGAATTTGTCACTGTCTGTTTTGACCAAGAATATAATTTCACGTAATATTCTTTTGAAGTTGATATATTTTCACAAAATATTACAAATTTAGACAAAAGGGAATTTTCTGGTGAAAAATCATGGCAGATCATGGCAGATTCCTCACCAGCACTGCGTTCAAGTACTTACAAAAATATGCAGTGAGTATCTTAAAAAATTTCCTAACCTCTTCCTAGGAACTTGGATCTTCCGTCTCAACAAGGAGTCATAAAGAGGGTGGTTAACCCTTGAGCTACATTCCTCACTGACAGCACTGACCTGCTTGGGAAGGCAGGATACAGGGCCCTACACTTGCCCATGCAGCTTACACTACCAAGCAGCAACAGCATATTCCAAGAAGAAATTTCCAGAGGTAATAATGAACTCAGACCTGGAGCCAATGCTAAGAGAAGTAAGAATTTGACTCACTTGCTGAAAGTATTTGATCAGTCCAACCTGCTCCCTGTTTCAGCCTGAGACTTATGCCTGCCTGGGTACATTTAATGTAGTCATCTTGCTTTTTTTCCAAGTAATTGTGGGTTCAAGACATGTATGTGTCCTCCCAGAGACATTCTTTTCTTTGATTGTTTTTATTTTTAAATGGATATAAAATTTAAACAAGGAGCTGCATTTCCCCACTCTGCAGTTAAACACGAAGGCTTCGTAAATTTAAGTATATTTTGGTTTAAAACTTCAGGCTTCAAGATTTGTATGTAATTATGTTATGAACTCAATGAACACAGACTGCTTGCTTATTGTGTTCTTTGTTGAAAATTCTCTATCCAAATTGAGTTTGAGGTTTCTCATTACCACAAGACATATAATTCTTTCCTTGACCACACTCTCATTCTTCTGTTTGTTGTTTGGGATTTTTTTTCCGTAATGAGCTAATAAGAGGGATGGTTGCAAAATGAGTTTACAGGTTTCATGTAAAGCTACTGCAGACAGTCAGTGGAAGCCATTTGTAGCTAATTGATTAAGATACATGACAAGTTTCAGATCAGAGTTCCATTTTGTGAAGTAGTTACATGCATTGGCATGTAGATAGATAGATAGGTAGATAGACAGACAGACAGATAGATGACAGAATTTTAATGGAAGGGTATTCAAACCCTTGGAGCTCTAGAACACTTAACAACATCGTGAATGAGCAGAAAGGAGCTTTTGCCATTGATAATTCTCCATATTTTATCCTTGTCCTATAGGTGATTATAAACAGGACTTTTAAGCAAATTGAGGTATCCAAACCAGCCTTCTGTTGAGGTTTACAAACAAATTCTCTTCTGAATATTATAAGTCATGGATGGTTACTGTATTTATTTCATGAAAAATATTGAAATGACAGGTGAACCACTTAGATGACACCTATCTTTCTATACTTAATAATGCATGTGTCTTGAAAGAGTTGATTTATCTTAATGGCAATGACACTCTAAAATGTACCTCATCATGTGCCTAAATGAAGGACTGCAGCCACACTAGGTACTGAAGACTTTTTCTAAGCACAATCTACAAATAAAGGGATTGTTCTTATTTGAAAACTGAAGTGGCCATTAAAAGCCCATTAAATGCTAGAGATTTCTTCCAAAAGGCAATGTTCACAGTTTTAGAGGAAAAAAACCCCAAAGAATAATATTAACTGTGAACTAAAAACTAAAGCAAGAAGGACGAGTGGTTCTTGTGGCTGTAAAGCTTACACTGTTGAACGTTGCAGAAGCATTATCTGATAACAACTGAATCCCACTCTCATATGCTGTCTAATCTATGCAACAGCTGGTGCTGTTGTAATGCAGACTCTTGATTATCTCAAAGGGAAAACGAAAGGTTTGAAAACAACATTGCACACCCCAACAGTAAAAATGTACAGACACACTTTCCACATTTTCTAGGGGTTTGGCACACATGTGGGATGGCAACTCCTCATTGCTCCCTGCCTCTGCCCTCCCAGGGCACATCCCTGGCAGCTCTTCCCTTACAGAAATGTACAGACACATATTAGAGCAAATGTTCTTCAAGCATGACAACTGATTACTATCTGACTTGGCCTTGGTACAGCCTGAGCATGTTAAGACCTGACAGTATTTCAGTGTTGTAGAAGGAATTCAATGTGCAGTGAGGACATGCCTTCTAAACCTCACTAAGAGTTGGTTTGGGAGACATCTGCAAGCCAGCATAACAGAAAATTAATGCATGGTAATAGGAGGAGAATAGCATGTGTAATCCTAGCTGAGGTCATAAAAAAAGAAAAGCATAGCAATTGTTGTAGAAACTAACATTGTACTTGCTTGCTCCCAGTTTCACTCCCTGGCTTTCTGGCTGACCTCTGACTGTCACCTGTCTATTCAAAAAAGTGGACATGTGCGTGAAGTGCGTGAAGTTGTTATGTATATCTTAAAGGAAGTTAAACCTCCAATTCAGTGCTCTCATGTAGCCTTAAATCACTACAGCCCAATCCTCAAGAGTAAAATGATATTTAGCTTTCTTTTAGCAAGCATTACTTATCCTACCCTAGTTGTCATTCTATCTTCTGTCAAGTTTTTGCAGAGCTCTAGTCATATACTCTTGCATTCTGATCCTTTCAGAATGTGAAGCAAATGAGAAGTTCAGATGTGAATCCTTTCGAATGAAAAAGGAAAGCCAAATGCCCTTTCCCCAGTGCCTCTTCCCTGCCCATCCAGATCATGAAAATATTCATTTAGGATATGTGAAGGATTAAGAATTGTTCTTCATGCATAATAATGTGCCTTTATCTGTTAATCCTTCATGCTCTATTCCTGAAATGTCAAAGATTGTTTGAGCCAACGACATCGGCAGCATAAAGATTTCTGTACTGCCCAATATTCCTGAGGAACAGAAGACTCAGAAATGTTCATTTCCTTCTGTAAGCTGTCTAGTTAAGGGTTAGTTTCAGCTGACTGCTGCACTGGTAGCTTTCAGGGTCATTTCATGGAGAAATTAAACATAATGAAACAGAAAAACAGCCTTAACTGACCTTTCCAAATAGTCATGGACTCCTACTATGCTTCTTTACAGAACAAATTAATGCTACCCCACTTTCAGGATTAAACCAAAGCAAAAGGTCAAACATGTGCATTTCTACAAAGAAAAGCATTACAAGACAAGAAGTCAGGCACCCATGTCCTGGTTGCTGGCTGCTCTCAGTGGTCCCCGGGCTGTACATCCATACATCATACATTGACCTTCTCTGTGCTCTGAATGGAACACGGATCCCTCTGAGCTTCCCGAACAAAGTTTGAAAGGGCTTTTGAAGCAATACTTTCTTCCAAGGAATTAGTGTGCTGTGTTAATGGTGTGCTGCTTTAGGAAGAAGAAAGTCTTCTTATGGAAAGAGGCCTACTTATGTGACGCAGCATCTAGACAGCCTAATTTGGGCAGAACAATTGCTCTTTTCCTCTTGTGTCCTCCAGCTGAATTTCAGTCAGGATGAGTTAACATTTTGCCCTTCAATCTTGTACCACGGAAGGTGACAAAAAACTTGTAGAAATCCAACTGGTTACTTGGTTAGTCCATTCATTTACAAGTCTCTCAGTGATCACAGAGTCTTGCAGAATTAAGTAATTCTCATAACTGATTTTTCCAACTTGTGTCTCAAGTCGTGAACGTTTCATGAGGTTAGATTGCTATCAAAAGAAAAGCCTAAGAAAGATTTTGTGCTTGTAAGAGAGCACAAAACACCTTGTGTATTTCATCCATGGATAAGAGAGGGAAGAGTTTATTTAAGTGGAACAGTTCACAGGTCTGTGGTTGAGACATATTTGCTTTTCTGGTCACTAAAACATATGAGCTGCCTTTGCAGGCAGTGGCAAAGGCATACACAGGTTTGTGTAGCAACTAAGAGGTTACTTTTCTGTGCATTTGAGTTTCAAGGATTTTGAAACAGGTTCAAACACTTTCTGAAGTTTCATCTTGCATTGACTCCCTTAATCCCCCCAAACTTGGCACCATTTCTCACTCATGTTTATATTTTAATCTCAAATTTCTCGCTTGAGAGCTACATTGTTTAAACCTGAGGCTGTCAGTGATGGTGCATCTGGGAGTTTTGTTACAGATTTTCCAGCAGCTTCTCATGATTGGGGTGTGTGGGTGTGTGTTCAGGAAGGATGTGCATGAACCCTGCATGAGGCTGATCACATGCATGGTAGCTCACTTAGCTTTGCATGTTTTGTCACTGGGCCTGAATGCCCATGAACTAATAGACCAAGTAGTACCAAGAAACTCTCCAGCCTGTTACAGCCCTCTGGATATTATCCACTGTTGTCATTTCCAGTGGGCAGTGATGAAGTCCCAACAAGAAGCCTGAGGTCAGTCAAGAGAGACTTCATGACCTGATTGAAGGATCTGGAGCGCAAACAGTGTTCTCATCTATCCTGCCAGTTGCAGGGAATAATGGGGATAAACATAGGAAAATCATACAGATGCCTACAGCCTCACCTGGCTCTGAGCCTGCTGTTACCAGAAGAATTTTTGATCACATGTGAGTTTACATGACACTGAGCTTTCTGGCAACAGACAGAAAAAAAGGATCTTTGCTCAGGAGTTAGCAGATAACCCAGATTTGAAGAAGGGAGGGGATAAAACTGGGATCAGTAGGGATAAGAACCACAATTTCTGCTGGTTTTATTTTCTACCCACCAAAATATTTCCAAGCATTTTGCCTCACTAGAGCCCAGAGTCATCTTTTCTCTTGGACCATGCTGAAGGTGTGCAAACCCAACAATGTCTCCAAAACTTGCCTAGCACAGAGGGCTTCAGCCAAACCTGCCACAAGGCAAGCTGCTCTTCAGACCAGGTTACTCAGGGCCCCATCCAACCTAGCCTTGAACAGTTCCAGGGACAGGAGCATGGACTTTACAACAAGGAGGACTCAAGCTTACAAAGCTACAGAATCTACAAAGTGTAAAGAAAGGTATAGCTTTGTTCAGACTTACCTAAAGCCCCATTTTCATGCATTATGCCCTTCTACGTTCTGGTGAGTAGGAACAAAAATTTGGCCTCGAGAATGATTAAGTGTGTTTTTCTAAGACACAGACAGATTTGTTAAACCAAACACACCTCTTGTGTGTACACATCTCTAAATCAGCCTTTCATATTTTCCCACATTTTTTAAACAGAAAAGTGAAAACATTTTCAGGGAGCATCAAATGATGAGTAGCACCACATGCGTACAGATGATGATCCCCAGGTCAGAATAAATATGATATTCTTTGCCTTTGGATCCTTCCTTTACTTGCTTTTACCCAAGATCCTTACTTTCATGTAGAGGTTGTGATGAGGTGGGTGTCAGTCTCTTCTCCCGAGAAACAAGTGACAGGATGAGAGGAAACGACCTCAAGTTACACCAAGGGAAGTTGAGATTGTATATTACGAAAAAATTCTTCACTGAGATTTTCTTCACTGGCTTCCAAGAATTGGAACAGGCTGTCCAGGTATGTGATTGCATCACCATCCCTGGAGGTATTTATAAGAGCTGTAGATGTTGTGTTTAGGGATATGGTTTAATGCTGGACATGGCAGTGCTGGGTTAGTGGTTGGACTTGATGATCTTAGAGGCCTTTTCCAGCCTAAATAATTCTATGATCTCCTGTGTAGATAGACATCTTCTTGAATATTGGCCATCTAGATTTCTGAGAGAAATAGGCACTTTTATTTGCCTTTTTAATGGGCCTTGTAAATTAAGAGATGAAAGGTATTTTTAAATGGTGATAATTTTTACAGCACTAAGTTGATCTCTCCTACTGTTTTCTAACCCTTGAGCTGTCTCAGATCGATCAACCCTATTGTTTCCTAACTCCTCTGACCTTAGTCTGTGGGGGAATTCCCATCATATTTCAAAGGTCAAAGACACACCCTTGATTTTTCTTCTCCTTTAAAAAATAACAGAAGGTTTTGCAAAGCATTTTGACCCTCATTTCTGCTGAATGAGAAAAATGTATGTCATTCCACCTGATACTCCTTAGCAGGGATATATCTGCATACTTTTGTTTGTTGGAGCAGCTGCCTACTCACAGCATCTAAAACTGGGAGGTGGCTAATGTATTTAGAAGAAGAGTGGGTTCTAAAAGTAGAACCATTTCATATCCTGGTGAACTGGATTTTGGGTTAGGAGACCAATGCCTATGGGAAGTCTATGGCCCTGCTTCCTTTCTGTCAAGTAGAAGGCAAGAGAGTAATGCAGTAAATCAAATTTCTTGAGTTAAAAAGTGCACAAAGTCTTTTTGGCATCAAAGTGAATCCAGCAAAGCATCCTTTTCTGTAGAAAAGTCAAAATCATGTTGTTGGGCTGGCTGGAGAACCAAAGTTTCCTTTCCAATCCATCTCCAGCTACAAATGTAAGCAGCTGTTGCCAGACAAACTCAAAAAGCTCAAGTGCTGCCTATCCTCCACTACCAAAGCTATAGTCAGGCTTTGTTTTTTCTCACTGTTTCTTTCTGTAGTTTTAATTTTAATACTAAGAACATTCATCACTGTCTTCTCACAAGAATTTCTGAGAGCAGAAAAGGTGCAGCATGTGAATCTTTAGCATATAGTGATCATTCCACATAAAGCCAAGGAGAATGCCAGTGGTTCCATCATTCTCCAGCCCCATGCTATCTGGTGCAGACAATCTTTAGGATGCAAGGGAATGGTATCTCAGAGGAGACCTGGGAACTTGTTCTATGATGCAGCCTTGTTTATACATGTTCCTGGCTTCTTTTCACTTATGGACTCTCCTGTCTCTATTCAGTAGCACTGTTTCTGTGTGGGATTACACCAAGAAAAAGAAGAAAGAAAAAGAAAGAAAGAAAGAAAGAAAGAAAGAAAGAAAGAAAGAAAGAAAGAAAGAAAGAAAGAAAGAAAGAAAGAAAGAAAGAAAGAAAGAAAGAAAGAAAGAAAGAAAGAAAAGAAAGAAAGAAAAGAAAGAAAGAAAGAAAGAAAGAAAGAAAGAAAGAAAGAAAGAAAGAAAGAAAGAAAGAAAGAAAGAAAGAAAGAAAGAAAGAAAGAAAGAAAAGAAAGAAGTGAAAAATCTGTACCTTTTCAGGGGATAGAAAACTTGTGAGAGCAGCTGCTACAAAAATCAGCAAAAGCCTAGATAAATGCTGAGTGTGGAATGATTGTTATTTAGAGGATTTACATGTGTAGGGGTGAAGATGTGATGCAGTGTGTAGATGGCATCCTCTGCTATGATTGACCTTGAATTGTTGGGTGTTGGTGAATTCTGGATGGAGGCAACAGGGTTAATCAGGTTTCTCTGCTTCTGTAGCTCAAAGAAAGGAAACTAGATTAGTATTTATGGTATTATCATCCCCACATTTTCTACATCATATAAGTCAAAGTCTCAGGTCATTCTTATGACGGTGAGTGATCAAAAATAATAACAGGTTATAAACTAGGAAATATCAGATGAAGCCAGTTTAATAGACTGTGAACAAAGTCCACTTTTGCAAATCAAAATCAGAGACGTATCTGAATCAGAGACATCTCACTGTGAAATTCTTCAGCGTCCATTTGCACACTCCAGCAATACTTCTCTAAGCAGTCTGAGAAGTTCTGTGATTGAAAATTTTATTAAAAACTGTGAAATATAGTGTCATGGACTAATCCAATGATAACTTCCTCCAGCTAATCTCAAGAGTTTAGTCAAATTTATTTAAATTTGCAGGCCTTTGTTCATAAGCTGAGCACTAAGGTTCAGGTACTTCTGTGTAAAACTAAGTACACAGCATGGACTAAGGCTGACTTGAAAATCCACAAGTGCAGAAGCACATCTATAAGACTGTATCAAAAGAAAAGTCTTTTCCCACAACCTTAAGAAATGGGGATTTTATTTAAATATCTGCATGGAGTTGCAGAGAAAGAAGAGGAAATCTTTTTTATGGCTCATTTCCTAGTTATACCTATACTTATACATTTTGTTCATACAGCCTTTGAGATCCCTTCTGTACCATGCAGAAACTCCTTATTTATACAGTTATTGATGTTTACAAGGTTATGAACAATTTCCTGTCTGGATTATCCCACAGTTTATATGCTGCTTTATCAATGCAAAAGCCACATTGCGAGAAATCAGACGGTTGCTTTGGACAAGGTGATAAGCTGTTGCACAACCTTACACGTTTGGTCTCACAGACTGTAGTCTGTGACTGACTTTCTGGAAAGATCTTTCTGCAATGGAACTGCCACAGTACATGTGTATTTTCCCTACCAGTAGAAGAAAATCACATCATTTTACCATTTTGAAAGAAATGTGAAGAGAGAAAGACAGAGGAAAGGTATGCAGAGAAGGAAATTAAAAAAGAAGCACAGTAGATAGATTAGTCAGTCGATGGACAGCAAGAGAGTGCAGAGGAAGATGGAAGGAGGGTCCTCTAGGGCTAAAGCTTTGCCAAAAGGGAGCCTATAGGCTTTAGTCACGTTTGTCAGCCATCGTCTTGTGTAACAAGAGGTAATTCTCCTGGGACAATGTGCTGTTCTGAAATGGCTGGCAGGGACACTGCGCCCGGGTGGCCCTCGACCAGCTCCATTAGCAGTGTTTCCTGGCATGGCCCCTGTTGTGCTGGGGAGGTAAAATGTGGCACTCCCTCTGAGTCACCTCTCCTTGTCTTCACACCATGCAACACCACCTTGCATCAGAGCTGCTTCTCCCTCCAGCCATGTCACACCACTAGCGCGAGAGGCACGTGACGGCAGCACGGTGAGGCTCATGAGGCACCCTGCCACACATAATGGAGCAAGGAAATGCCTCCACTTGTGGTGATACCTGCCTAAGTTTTTTGCTCTTGCTGTCTATGCAGGCATCCTCAAGACACTACTTATTAGAGATAGAGCTCTGAGGCACAAAAATCAAAACTATTCCCATTTGTTTCTGAAAGTGTCATATTATGTTAGATGTATGGGTTTCATTCACCAGTTCTTTCTCACTACCTGTGGTGTCTCTGATCTGTTGCTTCTAATCGTGCCAAGCATCTTAACCACGAAACCAATTCAAATCTCTTAATGATCATTTCAGACCTAAAAGCAGCTGCATCTGGGCTAGAACCCAGCAGGCTTTTGTGGGTCTAACAGGCATGGTGCTCAGGCAGAGATGTCACCTGATCTCAGGTGAGCGCTGTTCATTTTCCAACACCCACAGTGGTTTGCTGTGTGACTTTAATCCAGTTACTTTTCTGCATCCTGGTCTTTGCCAGATGCAAACAGTGAGAACACCACTTCCTGGACTTTGAGAGCTCTGAACAAAATTTGATAGCCCTTCTTACATGCTAAGGTCACAAAATAAGGAGTGAGACTCTCCTTAGTTAAGTGCTTAAACAGCAGGTTGGCTTAGATGGGCCATAAGCATATATCAATAAAGAGGATTTAGACAAAGAGGGGAAAAAAACAATACAGGATAAACTTTCTGTACTTCAGAATGTTTCTCCCTCTGTCTCTGGGCCATGCTACAAAAGAGCTGTGTATAAGAACTTGAAAAACCAAACCAGCCTGTCTCTAAGGTGTTCCATATATCCCAGTCCTGCAGGTGGCTTTATTCCTAAAGTGCTGGGCTGTGCTGCTGTTGAAGCCTTCTGCTCCCCCTTGCTCCCAAGACCTACTTCTGGACTTAAGTGCTGCATCAGGAGTAATCACCTACCTAAAAGTAAGATCCATTTCTTTACTGAAGTCATTGTTTATAAAAGAGCTGTAGGCTGCCAAAATGCTTTTGCTGTGATGATTTTATCAGGCACTCAACTGATACACTCCCTGCCATTCTCATTTCTGCCTCACCAGTTTTCTCAATGATAAACAACTGACTTTGCTTCAATGAATTAATTGTGAAGACAAACAAGAGCCTCAACACCTTGTAATAAATTAACAATCTCAGCATGTATCACTAAATCAGAAGAGATTGTAATGTGAAAACTAATTTATAGATTTTGTGAACACAGCACCAGATGGAGTAAAACTGAGAGCTGTAAAACTCTCCCATTCCTTGAAAAAAAAACGTGCCTGACTCTTCCACTTTCTGTGTCTCCTAAGTGTATTTAAGCAGATTTATGCATACATAAACAGCACTGGTTAATGGTGAGATACTATTCGGTATGACCCAAGCCAATATCCTGTTTACATAAAATGCATGAAAATATATTCTTTTTTCTAATAATACTAATAATTATCATTAATTTCTGGAACATCCAGAGCTCTATATGGGATGTTCCAGAAATTAAGGGTAATAAATAATATCTTTGCATATGGGTAAAAGAGGATTTTTCCTTCCCAAATAGCTTTTGCTGCCTGTAAGGCATGTGGTCAAACCTGCTGATAAGATTTGAAGCTGGCAGATTTACTCCACAACTGTGAGCTCAAAGCTAGTCCTCAGCAGGGACTGAGGTTGTCATTCCACTTCACAAACAGTTTCCTAGCTTAGAGAAATAAGTTGTCCTCACAATAACTACAAAATCAAGCACATGTCTAGTTCTAAGTTGTGGGGTTTTTTTTAAATCCAGTGGCTTTGGAAATTTTTTCACACCCTTTGCTTGTAACAGTTCATCCATCTTCCCAGATATTATTTCAGCTTGATGATAATCTACTTTCCATGGTTCAGAGATTCTGGATTCCATTCCAGACATTTATTTGTGGAAAATCCTACATATTGGGAGGCAGGTATAAAGAGTGTATGAGATACTTTGAGCAGGCTGTCTTTGCAAACATTCTTAAATTGTGTCTCTCCAGTGATCTGTGGAGATATTCTATTCTCTCCAAGACAGCAATCAGCTTTCAGCTGCTTATTTCTGCCCACTGAGTTGGCAGCACCACACAACACACCACTCCAGCTATTAAGTACAAGTGTGAGATTTAGTTCCTAAAATGCTCTGCCACTTGGTAATGAAAGCAGTGACCAGGTAAATACACATTTAGTTGGCAAGAACAGGGATTCTGAAAGGCACCAGAGAAATGCATCTGTAATAATGCAAGAATTCCCCACTACAAAAGTGTCAATGTCAAGAGAACACTGTGCATTGGAAACCCTGTTTTACCAGGCCTTGCATTTCCCATGGGGAATCCCAACTGTGTTTGAAGGAATTCATTCCAAATGTTCTGGTGTCAGGTCAGATCCATATTCAGAAGCTAAAGTAAGCACTATTTGATAGAAATCTTCTCCCTTCTAAACAGCTGGTTCAAATTCTTAAATGGTCCTGATTCTCTTCTCTGCACTCAGGGTGAATCATTCAAGAGGCTCTGAAAAGAGAGATAGTACAACCCACTCATGTTAATGAACCAAACCTTTGGTCAGAACCGGGAAAAAATTATGAGTGCATGCAACGTTTTTGTCTTCCAAAGCTACTTTCGTTCTTTTACATGACAACACTGATGGTCTTATGGAAAAGACCCTGTCTGCCAAGACAGTTTGAATAATAATAGTAATTTCCACATGGCTTCTGGTGGTGGTAATCCAAAACCACTAATCATGTAGTGTTTCGTTTCTACATCACTAAATTTGATATATGAGGTAGAAAATAAATTTTCTTTCTTCAAGCAAATGGTTGTATTTAAAGCCCTGCAGAAGTTGAGTTTTTTTAAATCATATTGTTTTAATATTAGTTTTCATTCTGTCCTAGAATACAATTCTAAATTTCATTTGAAATTACAGAAATCACAGAAAATATTCTGTTCTAAAATTTAAACATGCATTTTAAATACCTGATGTGATTCACTTGAAGTTAATTTTGGATCACTCAGATGAATTGCTTTGATTTTTGTTAAAGATTTGCCTGTTATTTACTCTTCTTCCACTTTTTAAAACAAACATACACAAAACCCTAAATACAAACCCCACAACACTGAAATTGAACTAATCCCCAGGGAACTTGTGATATCAGCAGATCAGCAATTGCCAAAGGCAAAGCAGCCCAGCTGAGGCATTTTGGCAATTTCTAACTTTACTGGAGACGGTTACTTGTTAGCATTATAAGGTCTGTGATGCAACAGCTGCATAGCTCTGACTTCATCCAGGTGAATTGCAGTGCTACGTCTACACCCCAAAAAATATGCTCAATTGAATTCCATGTGTAGCTGAGCATAAGCTCCCTCCACTCTTAAGAGGCACAGCTTTACTCAACAATCAGGTCAGATGCCTCTTGCTAAGCAAAGATGAGCTGGGGAAATAATGAGCCTTCTCTAACCAAGGAATGCTTCCTCCACCTGTTTTCTACTGCTCAGTTTCTGATGCTTTTAGGCTTTCCAGGAGTCCTTCATGGTTTCAGTAATTTCTCTTCAGAATCAAATTTAAACCAACCTGAGAACTCCCTTGTCATTTCTTCCAGAGTAGCCTAGAAGTACACGACATGTTGAGCACACACAGATAAAGCCACAACATCAGTGCCACCAGCATTGCACAGGCAGCCCTTGAACAGAAAAGTACTTTGCTGTGAAGCCATAGAAGAATGTAGGTCAGCATAATAACATTTGACCCACACTTTCCTCTGGTGACAGTAATAGGCTTAAGGACTGTGATCCTGATGCCTTTTGAAAACCTGTTTTGTGCTTGGTAGAAGCTCAATTAAAAGAGATGAAACTGTGGTAGAAAGACTGCCTAAAAGGAAACAGATGAAGACAAGACCACTGATTTACAGGCTATTGCTGGGCTCAGCTTCTCTTCTAGAAAGCACACTGCTATTTTAATGTATGAGCCCAAAGCCAGTTTCTAAAATATTTTCTGCAAAAATGTGAAATAGTTCTGGCACACCTCATCAGAGACAGAACCCTGGCTTTAGAAGGACTGTCATCTGAGCCACTGCAGCCACCTCCCATGTTCCCATGGGATGAAATACAGGGAAAGTTTGCCTTTCCATTCCCACGTTGGTAATTTTAATGCTTTGATTTTCTGGCAATCAGAATATATCAGCATTTATATTTGGGGGCATTTTTTTCTAATACAAAGTGGAGTATGTTAAAATTTGTGACACCAAAAATATTGTGTAGTTTTTCATTTCTTCTCTTTGTTTTCCAGCACTTGTTGAAAAGAGGAAAATCACCTTAAAAGGCTGGAAAGGTCTGAATTCTATGTCTTTTCCTCCATCCTCAGATATTCACCATCATCCTGCCAGGTATCTTCCCCCACACACATCAAGCTGTACTTTTAAGAACAATTCTGGCGTATTCCTGTCACAAGGGCTCTTACATTCTTGTATGGTGGTATGAAATTCTACCTTTCTTTTTCTCTAAAAAAACCTCAGAAATCTTTCATAGACCTTTTGGCTTTGGCTGATCTTCTCCTCCTCAGTGGCATAATACCTTGATCAAGTTTATGCTTTACAAAACAGCAAAGCTCCCTGAATTCTTTACTCTGATATGAGATATAAAAGGTATGAGCACATGTGAAGGTGAGATCTCAGTGTCAGCACCTTTAAAATGCTCATCAAACACAACAGTACTACAAGGGCTGTGAAATATTTGAAAATAATGATCTGAGTCTTTCCAAAACCAAAGCAAAGACAGAAACTGGACCAGGTGAGTGCTGTTCCATGAATGAAACATGTCATCTCATTTATATGACAGTACAAATATTGCCAGAGAAGATATTTATCAAAATCAGATGGAAGTTTCAAGCCTAATGGACAAACTATTTAAAGGTTATTCACTGTTCCTGTGGATTGGCAGAATAAATACTTCTGCTTTTCTCTCATATTACCTTTAGAAAGAAGAACAAGGAGCAACCCAACACTCTTGCAGATAGAAAAGCAATGCCATGAACTTTTCACTTGGCTGCATATGGAAACACAGATACAGGGAAAGGGCCTGGACTGGCCTGTGGCAGTAGCTCACAGGGCAGCCCCTGAAACACAGGGCTGGATTCATGCCCAGCCCCACAGGGATGTTCATCTCCTCTAAATCTGTCTCGTTGAGGATGTTATGATATTCTAGTTTTCCTAAGGAAGGCTGGAGGCTGTTGGCAGAGGATTAGAAAAAAGAAGAAAAAAGTATGCCTGGTTCAGAGAGGGATCGATTCAGCCTTCTGTTTTTCTTGAGCAGCCTCTAAAGTTGGGGTTCCTGTAGAGCTAAAGCTTAATTTTAAAGCTTTTTATTTTTTCCCTGACAGAAAGCCTGTGAGCCTGCACTCCCAACATTCCCATTCTCCCCCCCAGAAGCCCTCAGACCCTGACATAGCCAGGTGTGTTCAGTCTGCAGGGCTTATAGAGCTGATCCAACGTCAAGCTCATCTGATTTTCCTTTTAAATAAGGAGGTGAATGAAATCTGAGATTCAAATATCCTCAAGGTATGGGTCTCAAAAGTCAGACCCAGAGCTTCTGCCCACCTCTTGGCTTTGCTACAGTGTCACAGTAGCATCTCAGGGTCTAAAACACAGCATGCAATATATTACATTAATTCTGTATGTGCATACATATGAAGATATTTATAGCATGGGAATGATTCATGAAAGCAACCACAAATTCCTCTGTAAACATTTAGGAGTTGTAATTAAAGTAATTAGAAGTATTAATTACTTTACAGAAGCCATGTAGGATGCAAGATCCATTTTACAGTTATTCTGTCACAATTTCAAGCCCTCTGAATTAATTTTACTCTGGAAACTCCTCCAGCCTATTTGCATCATTTTGCACTCTGAACTTGCTGTCTAGACAGACACTCTTCACTTGACATGGAGTGCTATCATAAGCCATTTTGAATTACAATTTCATATAAGCAATGCCTAAAATAAAATTTTCTGGATTCATTTGAAACTTACATAGTGAATAATGAATGACTGGACTAAGAAACTTTGAAATGCAGGTCAAGTGTAAGATGCTGTGAGATGTGAAAATAACTAAATATTTTCAGATTTCTTTAGGCTACTTTCATTCACATCCTTGATGGCCTTTCTTTTGCTTTTTACTGCTCTGCAACTGCCCCACTCAAGTGATATAATAAATATTACAGATAACATATTCAAAATGAATTCAGAATCCTTAAAGTTCCTAAAGCAATAATTCCTCAAGTCTTGAATTCCTGTAACTGCTTAAGAATCAAAACTGAGACTAATTACTAGTCATCCTTAAAAAGTTAAAAATACAGTAACAAAGCTTGTATTTTGATTCTAGGGGGGAAAAAAGTGCTTGTGTCACAAATTATGTTTGTTAGCTGCAGTATACATATATCATACCAGGTCTAGATATTATACCAGTAACAGTTAAAATATGTTTTTCTGGGGGGAAAAAAAGTTTATTGCAAATATATACATATTTTGACCTGCTTTCCTGGTAACTGCATTGCTGAGGAGAGAAGCTTGCTAAAAAATTTGGAATTTAATTGGCTAAGTACTTTTAGGCTATAATTGTCTGGCAGGGTTACTTGGAAGCTCTTTGTCCAGTGATGTGTGTCGAGAGTAATATATTTTTCATTTTGTAATGGAACAAAAAAAATATCCCCTATGATGACATTAACATTATTTTAGATTAAATGAGTGAAATAATCTGCTGGAATTGTATGAAAAATTGTATAAATTAATGTAAGTTATCTATCTGACATAAGGCATACTAGGTGGCTTTGACTGAGTACTTTCCCATCTAAGAGTCAAGCTATTTCAGTCTAGGAACACATCACTGCTTTTACTACAGAGTTCTAAATTCTCACAAATTCTCTTCTTTGACCTTTTAAAAAATTTTTATTGCAGTTTTAAGAGGAAGTTTATATTTCCAGGTGAAACACTTTCTCTTGAAATATCTCACAGAAAATGAAGTCCAAAAGGCTGTACAATAGAAAGCAGAAAAAGGCCAAACACAGGGCCTGATGTGCTCTGGAGGAATAAAGAAGACTGCAAGGGAGAAGGAGAAAGCAAAGGGATTCGTTTTGCTTGAAATATGTTTATGTGAATTTTTCATTGCAGCTTTTCTTTCTTGTCAAACGTTACAGATTCTAAATCTTTCTGGACATTCATCCTCTCAGAATACTGGAGTGAGCACGTCTGTGAGTGGTTGCAGTTTTGCTGTGACCAGGACAAACTAGATGCCAAATGTATTTCCTTTTCCCACTTTATTATCAATGGCTTGCAATTATGCAAAATGACCCAAGAATAGTTTGTGGATGTTGCAGGCCTTTGTGGAGAATACTTGTACTTCGCCTTACAGAATAGCAGGATACATGGTTAGTGTTCCAGAAATCAAACTCAAAACATGAAGCATTTCATTTTTGTGTGAGTTTAACAAAAAATGTGGAATCCACATTCCTGAACATTGGAAAAATGTGAAATACAGATGCCACTTAGCTACTACACGAGGAGTATGCAGAAATAGGGCAGGCAGACAACAATCTCACTGTAAGTTTTGGCCTCACAATCACACACAGTCCAGGTTCATCTTTGCGAACCAGTCAAATCTCCAAAGGGACACAAGCTCTGCTCTCTCCTTTGGTTTTCTATTCAAGGTGGCCAACCTGAATGCTCCAAGGGAGGTTTGAATTCTGACGGGATATAGAAAGACACAACACATTCCTGTAACTTGAAGTAATGAAGATTGGTCTGTTTCTTAAAGAGTAAAGGAGAAGTTTTGTTTGATGATGCTATTGTGCATACTGCACTGATAATCCACCTCATTAGTAGTATACTTAATGATGCATTTGAATGAAAACACTTTTAATTTACTATTTACAACCTTGTCTTGGAAGACTCATTTTTGCTTAAATGAGCTGAGATTCAAAAACTAAGCAAATGATAGTTCAGTGCAAGTGGAATAGAAGTGCAATTGCTGCTGCAGATACCCTTTCTTGCTATTCACTCCTGCCAAAGATCAATTAGTGTGCATGCCAAGCTTTTGCAATTCTACCCAGCTCCATTGTGGTGATAGGAACAAAAGAGTTTCCACTAAGCAGGAAATTTCAGAAGGTCATTTCCCTATGCCCTAGCAATGAGAATCTGAGGAGCATTTTAGCTGCTCAAATCCCTCAGCGGCTCAAGCCTTCTCTGGCTTAGGGGAGTATTTGACCAAACTAGAGTTTTATGACTGCTGGAAAAGGATTAAAGGCTTAGGCATGCAAGTCCTGGAGGATCTCGTGGGAGCTGACACTGCCAGCGGCTCCCAGTGGTGAGCACCTGCTTAGTCACAATGTGCTGGAATTTATCCATCCCTCACTGGTCCACTACCCACCTTTGAACTGCCCAGTGGGGAGTGGAGGCTGGCAAGGCAGAATGAGAAGTAGAGGGTGACCTGGGTACACAGTGAACAGGGAGGGGCAGCCTGAAGCTGAAACAGGATCATTGACAGACTGGGAAGACCAGAGGCAAAGCAGTAAGAAAATATGTGGATAAGCTTTGTCACACTGCAGGGTTATGCAGCAACTGAGACTGTCAATAGGACAGGTGAGGCTGGGAGAGGTGAGCAAGGCTAGAGTCTGCCACAAGAACAAAACAACCCTGTGTTTACGTTGGCACTGCTCTGCTGTGGGACTGACCGTCATCACTTTCTTCCACACAGTGTTCATATATCATGTCAGAGAGGCCATTCCAAAGGCAATTATTAAATGTAGGAGATAAGGAAGATATTAAGGGAATTAAAGAATACAGAGCTGTGAAGAAAATCTCATTAAGAAAATTAACTTTTTATAGTCTGCAGAAAGATTGGACACTTGTCAGGAAACAAACTACAACACCTCATGAATAACATAACGCCTGTGAGGAAAGACAGTAGTCCAGCAATGCCAGACCTTACTGCAACATAATCAGTGGACCAAGCCATGGCTGCACAAGCAGCTTAAGCAAACTTAAATCTAGTTTTTCCCAGTTTTGTACACCACACTCACAACATGAGTTAAGTTCCTCGAATGCAGATTTGTATATGCAGGCATTTACTTGGGTTTTGTGAATGTAATTACTCCTTTAAAAGATGATACTGTCCTAATAAGGTAGACAAGTTCCAGCCCTGTGAAGATCTAATTTCCAGCATTTGAGATATTTTTACTTAGGGAAAAGAGGGAGGGAAGACTGCAGGAATAGTTTTCAAAGCACAAGGAGCTGAATGAGAAAGAAGTAATCTAACTGTAAAGAAAAGGAGAGAAACTGATATAGATGATGGCACAAATGAAGTGCCAAGGGACCACAGGGCAAAGAAACAAAACATATGAATCATAAGAACAGAGATATCCAGACACAATGCAAAGGGTAAGAAAAATACCCCAAAAGTTTAAAAAAAACCCTAAAACATTGACATAGTTCCCCCAACTCCCAAGTTTTCAGGATAGTTATGAGAGTTATGTTAGGAAAATTATGAAAGAGTGGAAGTCCTGACATAACTTTCATAACTATCCTGAAAACTTGGGAGTTGGGGGAACGATTGGGTCAGTGGTTATTTTCTTCATGGTTTTTTCTATAGGTCATGAGGTACTACACTGGAAAGTATTAAATCCTGCCCCATTTCACTGCTTTTTAAAAGAAATTGTTTAGGTACATTTCCCAGTTAGGTTCCTATACTTTGGAGTAACACAGAAAATTTTCTTTCATTTCATAAGGAAAAGCTTTTTTGATTCATTGTACCCTAAACCATTGCATTTCTCAGATATGCTAGAATTCAATATGTCATCCAAAATGAACAATTCAATCCTCTCTGTTTTTCTGGATTGAATCTGTTCCAGTCAACCAAGTTAACAAATAAAAAATACTCTATTCTGAATTATTTATCAAACAGCTACCTTCCTTGCCTATTAATCCCATCTATGCAAATTTATGAATCCATATATATGCAGTATATTTCATTTTCTAAGCCAAAAAAGCACTCACTGCAATTTATCGCTCTTCTTTGTGCTGTATTGGGGAGTTGCAATTTTTCACATGATGTCAATTTTGTTACATGGCAGAATGAGCATAATTTTTATTACAAAGAATTTTCAGGGAAAATATTCACATCACCGAAATCCAGGTTCACTTTCTACAACTTCTCATGCATATAAGTTTGAATTTTCTTCTACTAACCCTTTTGAAGGTGGATTCAAGTAACCTTTGCATTTGGAAGAAGCAGTTCTGGAAAGGCTATAAGCATTTGCTGAAGTAGATTAATTTTGAAATGCAAATTATTATTTGTGGCAAAGTTTCTTTAGAACTTTTGCCCACATCTATGCAACCATAGTTTTAATTCTTCAAAGCAGTCTATGACATACACTTTTACATATACCAGTAACAATTAGTGTGCAGTAAGTGCTCTCAGCTGCTCCCTACATAAACTTCACAATAAGTAAATTGGTTAGAATGAAGCATGATATATGAAAATTCAGTTGTGTCTTTGAAAGCCTCACAGCTGCTTGGTAGTTTTTATGGACACACTATAAATTAAAGCAACAGCTGTAAATCTATCAACAATTTTAGGCTAACCACAGGTGGCTTTCAGGGCTCTGATCTTGCTTTCCAGCGTACTTCTTGGCAGCATGTTATTCCACATAACCTCAGTTCATTGTTGAGTTCCTTCATTTCTTAGCCCTAAAAGGCTCATTCTTGAAAATCATAAGACCACGGCCATGTCTGCAATAGCAGTTGTGCTTTACAGAAAGCATTTGGTTTAAGAACTGGAATTATCAAATTAAGTGCTGCTGCAATAACATTTTAGGTTGGTACCATATTACACAGGGTTAGTGGGCAATGACCAGCATGACTTTTATGGGCTGTAGTTACACCTGCATCACATCCTGGCTTTATCCCTACTGACCAAATGTTACAAAACATTTGAAAAGTAAGGGGGATGTGGGGGGCAAGAGAGAATCGGGGGGGGCGGGGGGGGGGCAGGAGGGAATGACACTATAATGTGTTCATCTCTTACATTTTGTGTCCCTTTCTGTGTGGATTTGAGAACCAAGTGCTATCCTGTCTACCCCATGGTTCTCTGCCCTTCTGGGACCCCCATGTACACTGTTGTTCACTTTTCATCCCTCAAACCACTTTCTGTGTGGGCATAGCACCAGCAACAGCTCTCTGTCCTGGAACCTATTTTTGTGGGGAGCAGTCGCTGGACATTTTCCATTTTGGAGCTATTTCCATTTTGGTTTGATTTGGTGCCAGGGTACATTTAGCTTGCTAGGCAAGCGCATCGCCCCATCTAGTGGTGCTGAGGAACAGGGACAGCAGGAATGTAAAGGCCAGCAAGATCTGTCTCTCCTGACAAATTTTGTGTGGTAGCAGTGCCTGGGTGCTATCAATTTTAGAGCTGGGCTCTGACGAGAGTAAACACTCAGGAAGGAAAGCACAGAGTCCCAGTGTTGGTCATGCAGTTTATAGGCTGCAAGGGAGGGTGAAGACAAAGTAACAGCTTTCTGTCCAGGCAAATTTTGTGTAGGAGCAGTCACTGGAGGTTTTCAAGTTGGGAACTACGCTTCTGGTGTTTTAGAGAGTGTCATTGTACATTTAGTTGGCTGGACAAGTCCACCATTTCTGGACTTGAAGTGTCCCACCAACACTGAGACTATATGCCTTCCTTCCCTCATACTCTCATTCTGGAGCCCAGATCTAAAAATTTTGTAACATTATGAAAAATCGTAAATGTTCAGTGGCTGCTCCCACATTAAAGGTGACAGGACAGAAAGCTGTTTCTGGCCTTCCACTTCCACTTGTAATACCCTCAAGAGCCCTTCCTCCCCACACCAGGCCACACTCCGCATGCCCCCACCCTGCCCAGAGCGGATACTTGACCCAGATATCCGGGGCTCTACTATGGAAAACTGAGGGTTGATCCAGTAAGGAAACCTTGTCTGTGTGAGTGTGGGGAGTCCGGAGGGGCACCCATGGGATCACTGGAGCCACCTTTTGTGAAGGAGCCAGTCCCAGCAATTAAAGTATCTGGAGCTGGGAGTATCACTGCCAGAGTGGCTGCTGGGTGGTCAGACAGGAAAGTTTCCCAACAGTAGATTTAGGTGGGAAGGAGAGCACATAACCACAGTGTTTGTGGTGCAATTTATGGGCTGCAGGGCAGAGCGAATTCCAGCAACAGCCTTCTGTCCTTCAGCCTTTTGTGCAGGAGCCATTGCTGGACTTTTTCTGGTTTGGAGATGGTCTCTCTCCAGAGTGATCATGTGTGATGATTTAGTTGGGAAGGAAAGTGCATGGTCCCCAGTATTGGGGGTGCAGTTGACAGTCTACAACAAAAAGGTGCCAGCAACATCTTTCTCTCCTGGAAACTTTTGTACGTGAGCAGTCTCTGGATGTTTTCAATTTTTGAGCTGGAGTCTGCTGAAGTAAATAACGTGATGGTATATTTAGGTAAGAAGGAAAGCCCATATCCCCAGAACTGCTAGTGCAGCTTATAAACTGCATGGAGAAAGAAGACAAGCATCAGCTTTCTGTCCTGGCACTTTCTGTGTGGGAGCAGTTGCTGGACTTCTTCAATTGTGAGATGGGCTTTTCCTGGTATGGAAGTATGAGATGGCACATTTTTTGGGAAGGAGGGTGCAGAGCCTCAGATTTGGTGGTACAGTTTAGAGGGTGCAACGGAAAAGTGCAGATGAGCAAGAGCTGGCTCTTTACCTTCCCCCGATGCCATTCCAAACCACTAGATGGTGGTATGCATCTGCCTAACAACCTAAATGTACCCTGATGCTTTTTCACCAAGCACAAGCGCAGCTCCAAAAATGAAAAAGTCAGGCAAATGTTCCCACACAAAAGGATCCAGTATAGAAAGATGTCGATGGCCTTCAGTTTCCCATTGCAGCCCATAAGCTGCATCACCAACATCGGAGCTAAACATTTTCTTTCCCACCAGCAGCTCATCCTTTCAGGTCTAGATATAAACAATGTCTCTTGATTGAAAGCTGTGGACAGCCACATCCAAAGGAAGGGAGAGTCTGCCGGTTGAGATATCATGCAAAGAGGATAAAACCCATGAGAGAGAGAGAGAGAGAAAGAGAGAGAGATAATAGATAATTTCTCGACATATTATGATCTCTCATATGCATTTGATCACCTTTCCTCACCGCAGTATTAATTGGATGCAATCTGCCATACAGAATTTCAGAGGGGTTTGCTCCCTCTCCAGCACATGGAGTAATCTGGATTCTTAGTAAAGCAACAGATAATATATTTACCTAAAATTTGACAATTTGTCTTGATAGTCTGATTTGACCTTTCTTCTTTTTCATTAGATTGTTGTCTCCAAGGGGTGTGCAAATGCCTCTTAAACTGAAGAGAATACGACAATCCCTGAACCACCTCTTCGATGAAATGTGGTCTTGTCTGAAGATAAACCCTCTGGAATTCCAAATCAAATAATTATTTCTTTTATTAAAATTTTTAACAACCTCCCTGACTCAGCTGGTTCAGCAATGGAAAGCTTCTGGACATCCTGAGAAAGTATCAACCAGAACTAGCAGATCCTTATAACATCTACATTTAGATAACTCAGAGAAATCTATTCATCAGTATTCCCCTGGAGCTATTCCCCCTTTTACCACTCCTAGGGGGTTTTATTTGCACGGCAGATTGATTTTCTAGTGGTTGTGAGAATTTGTTGATTCAAAGTGAGTGATTCACAGTTCACAGGCAGCCAACCATAACAGCACAAACCCACAGTTAAAACACTTAAAAAGAGTAAATCTGTTTCCGTCGTCTTGCTAAATGGGGTATCCCCAAAGCAACACCCAGGTAGAGGCACACACAGACACTACTGAACTTGTCCATGCTAGAGCCTCACTGGCCTGCTGTTCACTCTGCTTTATCAGGGATTATTCCCAGCTGCTTGGGCTATTGATGATATTCCTCACCTTTAACCCATTCCTCCCAACAGAGTTATCCACCAAACAGCAGAATTTTATTTCTTTTTTGAATGTCTCAGTATTTCTGCCAATCAACCTTCTTTCATTCACATATTGGCATGGAATTATGTTGTTATTGTTACCTAACCATTGTTCCAATTTTTTGCAAACACATTACCAAATGGAGTAGAGCTGTTTCTTGATCTCTGGGGTAGTACAGCCCAGCATAGCTGCATCTTTCTTCAGCTCCATTGCTGGATTTCTGCTCATCCACCAGAATGCAAAAGAAAGCATCTTCTAAATCCAAAACAGTCAAATAAGTATTTGCCCATTATTTATTTGGTTTTCATTTGGATATTGCTCTTAAAAGCTGCACCAGCCTAAGCTCTTCAGAACAGGCCTTCTTTACTGGCAATATAGAACTATTAAATTCAGATTTACACTCTCTAAGCAGCATTCAATACCAGGATGTCATTCTCAGGTTCCCCCAAGGTCTGGTTCATTCATTAACAGGATTGAACCTTCCAAACCTTTCCTGTGGGATCTGCAGCTATGCAGAATTTCCCAGCTATGTGAGCATCTAACTTGCATCATAAATCACATCCTCTTTATCTATCCTTGCCTCAATGTTATATAGGGTGAAAAGGATAGAATTAAAGTTTTCACATCTTCTGGCTCATCCCCTCTGCAACAGACCACAACACACCTTGCTGGTTTTACTCCTTCTCCTCAATAGAGGGCATCAGCATAACTCCTCCCAATTCACACCAATACCCTGCTTCTCCCCTGTCATCTACTCAGCCACCAATGCCATCATCAAAAGCTGCAGAACCTTGCTTCCTGCTCCCACACAATCACAACAGAGCCACCAGTGACACTGTAAACACCTGCCAAACCCAGGATTTCCATTCATACACAAGCAGCTATTATGTTCAGCGAAGATATCAAAGGCAGCTGTAGAAGGCATGGAAAGCACATATAGCCCCAGTGTCTGAAGTGCAGTTTATAGGCTCTACAGAGAAAGGAGGACTAGCAACAACTTTCTCTCCTGGCATTTGTTGGGGGTCTTTTCGGTAGGAGATGCTGGATGTTTTCAGTTTTTGTGCTGTAATCTGCTGAAAGTAAATAATAGCATGGTATGTTGAGGTGGAAAAAAAAGCACACAGCATTGGGTGTGTAGTTTGTGGGCTGCAATGTAAAATTGAAGGCCTGCAACTGCTTTCTTTCCAGATACCTTCTGTGTGTGAACAGTCACCAGACATACTCAGTTTTGGAGCCGCAATTGTAGTAGGTTAAATTACGCCTTGGTGCACTTAGTTTGTTAAGCAGCTGCTTATCCCCGTCTAGTGGATTTGTGGTTGGGCAACAGGGGGAAGGTAGAAGACAGCAGCAGCTTTCTGTCCTGGCACTTTTTGTACGGAAGCAGTGCTTCAAAGTTTTTCATTTTGGAGATGGGCTCTGTGGAGTGTGAAATTACGTAATGGTTTGTTTCCTTTGGAAGGAGAGTGCTGAGCTACAGTGGCAGTGGTGTAGTTAATAGGCTGCAAGGCTAAAGAGGTGAGCAACATTCAGCATTTCCCAGGACAAGGTTGTTGAACAGAAAGCACCAGGAGACAGGGCTGCTTGGGAAGACACACCAGACATGCAGCAAGTAAATTACAAGTTGAGACTGGCACTAGTGGTTTGTGGTACATGCCAGTCTTGCTTTTCCCTCTCTTAAAGCTTGCCAGGCTTTGTTTGTAACCTGTGAAAGTTTTCTGTGTTATAGTTGACTTTGTTGCCTTAAAGTGAATTAAATGTTCCTGGCAACACTTAAGTACTTCCAGGAAGTAGGTAACTACTCAGTTCCTGTAGTTCATAAACACACCTTAGTTTAATAAGTCATCAGTTACAGGGAATTCTTGCACAATCTTTTGCCTTTGGAGCTGAGTCTGCATTTCTCACAGTAATTTTTCCTGTACTTCACACTGGTTTGCTTCTTATCCCTGTATATTGGTGAAAATTACTTCTGAAAATTAACTGGTACTGGCATCTAGCAGAGGAAGATATTTTAAAAAGCAGACAGGCACCAAAAATACACATTCTTTGAATTCTGTCTTATTTGTCACTCCTGTTAGTGTGATCAGTGGTCTTGTAAGTTAAAGGCCAGGTTCTACTCTCCAAGAGGCTTTAGTAAAAAAATCACTGCTGAAAGTAGTTGTTTGAGCATGGATATCACTCTGATGGAAGGTCTGAAAATCTCAAAAGTGAGAAATTCAAATACCATGTCTTGGTTTAATGCTGCTCTTGTTGTTACACATCACCCAGTATGTCAAGGACTTGTTCTCCTCTGCAGCAGCCATCAAAATGCAGGTTCATCTCCAAGCACATGAACATGGACATAAAATGAACGTGTAAATTATTTGAATGCTTTGCTGGATTGGAGCCAGGGACTCAACACCTCACAGTATGGACTTCTCTTGGGAAGACAGAAGATCTGCAACTGATTTTGGTTCTGTCCTTGATAAGATCCCATCACTACAAGTGGACAGGGCCTGCCCCAAGAGTCAGATAGGACTATGCTTATTTAAATGTCACCAGGATGCAGGTAAAGTAAGTACAATTAACAATTTTGATGAAATGCTGTGATTCTTTAGGCTGTGTGTGCACTAGGATCTGTAGCGTAGAAGAGCATGGATGTGCTTGAATGTGCTATTTGCAGTCAAGACAATCAGCTGTCAGAGACAGAATCTCAGCAGGCTAAATTAGCAATCTTGCAGTGTGGGTGTAAATCTTTCTACTGTAGAAGAGTTTCTTCACCCAGCAAGTCAGTGTCTTTCACAAGTGTCATGTCACCCTAGGCTCCCATGCAATCCCACACCATGTCTATAGCTAAGAGACATAAGTATACTGGGCTGGATTTCAAAGGAGACTCCCTCAAACTGCAGATACTTCTTGGGATGCCCTATCATTTAAATGAAGATAAAATGAGTCACAGCAACTTTCTTGCTTCATTATGATAAAATATTTTGCTTTAAAGCTGATGTTATGAATCACATCCTTTTCTAATTAAATGTTTCATTATTTCAGTTGCTATGCATGCATTATCAGAACAGATAATAGTCAGAAGACCAAATCTGTAACTCTAACCCCCACAGCAAAACACTTCACTTACATTGGAAGAAATGGAGTTAGCTGTGTTCATCAGAGGGAGCAGGCAGCAGTATCTGGCCATAAATAAACATTATTGGACTAACTTATTGGAGAAGGAATCCATCTCACTTCATTTTAGGTGTCTAAGTGTAAGATAAGTGTTGTGGGCTCCTCTCCTAGCCCTGGAGAGTCATTGCAATGCCTGTGGGCATGTTCCAGCTGCCTGGAAGAGGATGTGCTACCAGTGCTCAAAGAAGAGCCTGGGTTTAGATTTAGTGGATTAAGTATCAGAGAGCCACCATGAGGTAAGAAAAACTCTGTCATGATGACATTTGGTGCAAGTGCCTGGATATTGGCAAATTTTCACTAAACTCAGTTCCTCAGCCTTAAGGCTGGGTGGGCTTTATGTACCCACCCTTTCTGAAGTGGAAGGTTTCCCACTTAGCCTCCTGAATAAACTGTGCTTTCTCCTTCTGAGGCATAATCATGAACTCCCCATGTATATGAAAACACCAGTGCGTTGATTAACCACAGCAGTCCAGGGTCTGGGGCTGCTGTGAAAAACCTGTGCCACCCTGGACTGCCTCTGAGAGCTGTGGCACCAGCAGTGATGTTTCTCTAGTGATTTTCCCAGCCAAGCACATAGCTTCATTTTCTTTTTCTTTTGTTGTTCAATTTGTGTGAACAACTTGATCAGTTGTTAAGCCACTTCCACCATGACTGGTTTGTATTTGGTGAGATTTTGCTGAACAAGATGTGATTGAGCCACACTTATCCCCCTTTTCTGTCAGCAGGCTGAAATGTAAACACCAGCATAGGTGATAGTGTCCTAGCACCAGTATTTGCAGAGAGAGAAATAAATAAGTTGCTAAACCTCAAACCATGTATCTTGTCCAGTTCAAGAGTCCATTTTGGGCAAGGGCGCCAAGTGTTTTTGTGCCTGTGGCCTTCTTTTGAAATGACAAGCTGTTTGAGAAAGACTCCCTCTGTTTGTCCTTACCACTTGTTTTTAAAGGATGATTCAAAGGTCTACTGTTTCTTGACTGCTGCAAGAATCTGTGTGATGGAGGGGCAGGAATGGAGAAGAGGTTTAAATTTTCCCAGTAAAGCCAGGTCTTATAGCTGATAGTTACCCTATAGGCTCAGTGGCATATGCATAGCACATGTGCAGCTGCACATGCTGTAATACCCATTACTTAACACGCCTGGTAAGGAGTATGGCCAGTGACAGCATCCTACACATGAGACTCCAGGCAAGGACATCTTTGGTGGGTAATGGCCCTTCATGCAATGCTGGATTCCCGTGACACTGACAGGTGACATTTTCACTGGAAGGCTGCAGGTGCAATATGAAAGGTCAATTGTGAGCTCACAGGGCTAACACTGTAATCAATGGAATCACCAGGTATTAGAGGAAAATTATGAAGTTGTGCACACTGAGAAAGAAATTGAGATTTTGAAACCTCATCTCTGTTGCAGCACTGTTATTGTTATTGTTATTACTGCTTCTGAAAAGTAGTGATGCATATAGCCAGAATCCCCTCCACAGAAAGCTAGTGATAAAAGGGGGTGAGGGAAGTTAGCTGATATCTCCAAAAAGTCTAGTCATATTTGCATCAAAATGCATGCTCCTTGTACACTATCACAAGACGTCCAGCAAAACTGCACACTTCTATCTCTGGAAATCATATCCAACTCAAATCCCGTGAGAGGGGTGAGAACTGCAGATATCTGTGAGAAGCCAGCATTGTGCGGGACTTTTTACCAAGATAAAAATGGACAAACAGGCAAAGCCCTTTGGCTTTCAAGGGGCTTTGTAGAAGTACACTCCGAAAAAGTATGAAAGCAGAGTAACTCTAAGTTTAGCTAATTTCTTAAGTGCAGTAATCCAAAACTATTTAAACACATCTCATGCTGGCATTTAAGAAGAATCTTGACCTCCATGCAGGTAATCCTCTGCTACTGAGAAAATGATGAAATAACAAAAGATCAGTCACAAAAATGATAGGATGAAAAAATGAATCCATCATTTCCTTCTTGTCTCCAAACAGATGAGCTAAAGTACCTCCTCAAATATAGAAGAGTCCAGGAAAAGGTAAAGGTCAAACAATGTAAGGTCAATGGGTCATCTAGTCAAGTCCTGCTTGAAAGCAGCGGCTCAAAAGGCAAGAAGAAAAGTTTAACAAAGAGAAAAACATGCAGTCTATGTTTTGTGAGTGCCTCTTCTGGGTAGATACATTGCATTAAACCCTGAAGTGTACACTTTCCAAGGCCTTTATTTATTATTTTTTTAGCAACCACCACATGACAGCAGTATGACGTATCTTCTACTGAACATGTTGCACAAAATGCTTGTTCAACAACATATGCATTGATACTTGCTCCCTAAAGATCTAATGTGACACAGTGCAGTACCTCACTGAGTTTTCAAAGTGAGGATCATTTTGAAATCCTGAATTAAATTCAGGATTCATGAAGATAAGTACATTAAGAGACATGGTATTATGGCCTTTTTAAAATGCCTTTACTCTAGAGCATGTAACTTTCCCCCATGCATCATTTCCAAAGTAATTTTCATGCAGTTATTTCTAAAACCAAAATCTGCCTGGCATCAAATTCATGATTCAAATCGTATTTTCTTCCTAGAAGCCACATAAAATCAGTCACTGGCAGAGCCATTCTCCCTTTATTACAAATACTAGGCCTGCATAAGATATCCTGAGGAATAGCACTCTACTATTTTCATGAGCTTTGGTAGAAAGCACTCTTTCCTTGCATTCTGTGATATTGGTTTTCTCCACTTTTCTTAATTTTAAATCATCAAAAAAGTACAGTCTTTGAAGGAGAGATGCAACTGCTGTCCCTTCCCCGACCAGTTGATTTTCTTTTATATTATCTTCTATACAGAAGACAACAAACTTTTCAGCCTTTGCTTTTAATAATTCCACATATCCATGGCTTTCTTATCTTAGCCATTTTCCCCTTGACCCTAAAGTGCAGATGTTATTCTAGTCATCCAGCAGTTCATCTGTGTGATTGTTAAATTCATTAGCTTTCCAGGCATAAATGCAAACCAGGCTTGCAAAGAGAGTGTAAAGCTCCAGCAGGGAGAACACGGCGATTTGCAGTAGTCACTCCCTGGCTGACAGTATTTTGACAAGTAGCCTGGCAGACATGGATTACCTAGGAAGCTGACCTGCCTTCAGGTTCATAAATAGCCCACAGTCGGGCCTATTGTAATTGTTTAGATCCTGAAAAACTTGTTTGTGAAATGTGTTGATGATCTGTGCTTCCAGTCACTTTTACTTATCTGTTCTCAGCTTTTTATGTGGTTACAACACGTGTTTCAGATGCATGCAGGAAGAATTTGAGCTTTGTGTACCACCACAAAACAGAGCAGAAGTACACGGACTAGAACTGTTCAGTCACAAACATGAACAAAGTCCACTGGATGCTTAGGGTCACTCCACAGACCAGCCAAACAGCAGTAAAGGACTTGTGCACTTGGTTTACTTTCTGCTGCCCATCTGGCTATGACCTGAACTTAATTTTGGTAAATAGGTTAGTCAAACATTTTGCTTTCTGTAACAATTTTTATTACTCATTGGGATGTTTTGATAAACACAGGGTCATTAAATGTGACTCAATAATTCAATTTCTCCAGAAACTGAAAAATACTATGGTGCATTTCTTAGCTGTTTACCCACAGAGCCAATCTTTCACCTGCACATGTTTAGGTGAAGTGTACCACAAAATTCACTACTTCTGCACCCAGTACAAAACACCTTTTCCAGACTTGCTTTGCTTTTCAAATACATGGATATATCAGTGTTCTCTGGAAATGTTGAATTACAAAAATATAAAAGCAATATATTTTGCCTATTAAGTGAGGATGGAAGACCAATATGGCAAATTGTTTGCTCTGGGAAAAGCAGAGCTTATAAATAAAAACAGCAAAACAGACAACTATAGAGCAAAAAAACCCAACAACAAAAGTAACTTTTACAATTCTTTGCCTTTAAACAATTATGCTCTCTAATGAGGCCTTGGTGGTAAAACTAGCCATTGACTTTGTTGTTGTTAGTGTCAGTTTCTGATGAGGGGAAAAAATGCAAAAATACTCATCTTGCTTGATGTCAGATTTTCCACGGCAGATGTAAGGAAGATTTGGGCTTCTAAGTTAAATATTCATGAACGGTAACCAAGATCCTGGTTTGGAAGCCACACACTTCTTCCTGGTAAGGATGTAAGAGGTTTCAATATGTCATCAGGGACATCAAAGGCAACAGAACACAATAGAAGGGGAGGAATGCTTTCTAATGTCCTGTTCCAATTTCTGAAGGATTTTTTCCTCTTCTTACCCATTCAGCACTCTGCTTTGCTTGAGTTGGTAGTACTATAGAAGCTAAAGGAAACGCATCACAAATAAAGTATGCTTTATTATGGCTGCAAATGTAAAAAGATAAGGAAATTCAACAGAAAAGGGACAAAGGTGGATTTTAATCATATATGTACACTCAGCTTTGACTGAAGATGAGACTCGCATACACTGCAAATCTGCAGGGCCTTAAAATCTGTTAGTTATGCATTATATATCTGAAACAAAGTCTAAGAACTGAGCTCATATTGCAGCTTATTTGTGGAAATTACTGGTATGATCTGAGAGAAACTACAGCACAGAGTTTTTACTTTAGGATGAGCATTATAATGAAAATGAGCCCTCTTTCAGGACTAAAGTTATAGACTACTTCTACCTTTCCTGAAAGAGTGATTGAGGAACAGTCTTTATAAACAGTAGCACTTTGGATCTTAGTTCGATTGCTGTAACCATGATGTTCAATACCGGATATTTTATCTGGCTTAGTTTGGAAATAGCTCTGGCACAGATACTAGATGCCAAGAGAAGCTGGATGGGGGCAGAGTTGGTGTGATTCAAATTTCCTGTATTTTCTGGGAGGTATTCAGAAATGTAAAGCAAAAAAATCAGAAAGCTCTAGGCAGGATGGAAGAATATGTCCTCACATTGCTGTACTCCACCCTGAAGAAGTTATATCTGAATGAGAAGGAAATCTAGTAAGGAAGATGTGTGAGTGTGCTTCAGTCAGGCAGGCAGAGATGAATGCTGAGGTTTGAAGGGAAACACTGGGCTACAGCAACACTACGTAACCAACAATAGTCCTAGTGAATGTTGCAAGGCTTGGAGGCTTTATTTCAATAAAAAGTATGAGGAAAGATACTTCAAATCTTTTAATCCACTCAGCATGTAGTATTATCCTGTGTATTTCTCATTCTGCCTAAAATGGCAAAACCAGGTGTAACAAATGGACTTTTCCTTACTCCCCACCTGCACAGATGAGGTTTTGCGCAGCCTTCCCATGTCCTCTCTTTGACTTGAACTAAAGGAGGAAGTCAGCTGATACTCTTTGACTGTAAATAAGAGTAGCAAAGAATTGAACTCGCTTCCTTCATTTAAAGTTTCATCTCTAAACAGCAGTTCAATCTACTTCAACCTCTGAAACCAGTCTGAGAACTACTGTAAGGCATATAATTGGTACACCAGAAATCAAGCAAATAGTCAGAAATAAATAATACTACTGTCCTTGCAGACCTAGGTTTCTGCTTCCAACCAGGAGACTGCAGTAGAAAATAGTCCATACAGAATCTGTGGCCCAATGAGCAAAAAAATTCTGCAACGAGAACCCCTTCAGTTTTGGCTGGCATTTGAAACTGTTAAGGAAAGCTATGCTATCAGTTTCAGAGTGACTGTTAGTCTGTGTTACAGATTTTCTACTGACAGTAGATTATTTTAAATATTTTATGAGTACACATAACAGCATCTTTCCAAATGTATCTGCCAGATCCACCAATCTGAAAACGAAGCCTCTAAATAACTTTCAAAATATACCTCTAGTCTTTGCTAGAAATGATGATGTGTATTTTCAGGCCACAGAGTTTGCTCTCTCAAAGTTTTGCAGAGTTCAGGGAGTGTCATAAACACAACCACCATTAGGTTGCAACATTCACTGTGGCTTTTTCTAATATACAGTAATCTTTAGCATTATATTTTTGACTTGTTCCCTTACCTTAGAAAACTCCCAACTACATACTTTCTTTTCAAAGCTTGGAGAGGCTCCATTTTGCTACTATTAACATAACCTTAGGCACATGCTGTGAGGCTTGTGTATGTAATACCCTTTAGACCTGGGATATCATCCATCTTCTCACATCCAGGATGGTGTCAGAAGATCTGTATTCCTCACTCAATGTGACTGTGAAGCACAAAGTCAGGAGCCATAAATACGAAAAGCAACAGATAAGAAATGAAACATCAGAAGGAGAGAAATTAAAACCATGAGATCTAAAAATCTGCATGTGATGCACATCAGTCATTTGCTGTGGGTGTTGCTACCAAATGGCCTCTTGGCCCATTTTTCTGAGTGGAGGATCCCCTATGAACTTGCCCAGCAGGGCTCTCTCTCCTATGTGCTACAGCAGTGCTTTCATTCTGGTCTTACTGGTCAATATGTATTAAAAATAACGTGGAGAGACAGCGAATTGCTTGGAACATTGAGTATGCAGATGTCACTTAATTTCTTTTGCACTCTTCTGCCAAAGATGCTCAGGCACTTTTAGGAAATCCCAATGGAGTCTACTCATGGTTAGTTAATTAAAAATTTAAACTTTCCTTAAAAAACTTAGGTACCTGCTCAGTTTATGGACATTTTGGTCAATTGTGTATTAGACCTATACTTGCCCACTTCCCAATGGATATTGATTAGTGCTTGTGTTCACTTGGTTCCCCAGTCATCTCTTTGGAGGTATTGCTACAATAGATGAGTTCAGCTGTTCCACATAGTAATACCAGAGACTGGGGACATAACCATGAGCATGGAGAATTACTAGAGAGAATCACTAGAGAATTACTAGACTTTCATTTCTAAAGCAATAATGTGTTGCCTGGTGGTTAAATGGCACCTGCACTTTGCAGACAGACTGCAAAATCTATTTAGTTTGACAGAGCACTGCACATTTGTTTAATTTGGATTTAAACTCCCATCAAAAGTTGTGACATATTTTGAGTGATCATTTTGCCATCCCTTAGAAACAAAACACCTGTCTCACTCAAGAAAATGAATATACTAAAAGAGTTCTAAAAAGGATCCTGGTTAGGAGAAGAGGGGCATATTATTCTCCCAAAACATCTTTCTGTTGTTGCAATCACAGATGCACCCCATATGTTCTGTGTCAGATCTGACTGTCACAGGGTAGTCTATAACCCTGTTGACAACTCAGTCGAGTGAGGTTAGTTCTGGTTAAAAAAAGCAGTGCAAGACATGGCAAGACACTCTGTTCTGCTTAAATATCTTGAATTTTTACTGCATCTTCATGAGAAAGTATTTAAGAATGGAAAAAGACGAAACCAGCTCAAAGTTTGTGACATTACTGTGCTGGCAGAGCTTGGTGTTACTCAGTATAACAACAGTGGATGAGATGGTTGATTCATACCAGTGAGGGCTTGGGAGACAGGATTGGTCTGGAACATTTAAGAGAAGGAGGATGTGGCAAGGCATGGGCAGTATTTGTGGTATATGAAATCACTAAAAGATTTTTGCTGGTCAGTAATGTGCACTACAGAGTTTTGCAACTTTTTGATCCTGACAAAACATCTTGTCCCTTCTGGATACTGGATTTTGTAAGGACTTTCACAGAAGCACTGTATACGCTGAGCTGGAGAGAGACTCATCAGGATCATCGAGTCCAGCTCCTGACCCTGTGCAGGCCACCCCAAGAATCCCACCAGGTACCTGAGAGCACTGTCCAAAGACATCTTGAATTCTGTCAGGCTTGGTGCTTCGGCCACTCCCCTGGGGAGGCTGTTCCAGTGCCCAACCATCCTCTGTGTGAAAAACCTTTTCCAAATATATAACCTAAACTTCCCTCAACTGAGCTTCATGCTGTTTCCTCGAGTCCTGTCACCAGTCACCAGAGTGAAGAGATCAGTGCCTGCCCCTCCTCTTCCCCTCAGGAGGAAGTTGTAACTGCAGTGAGGTTTCCCCTCAGTCTCCTCCAGACCGAACTGACTGAGTGACCTCAGCTGCTCTTCATGCAGCTTCCCCTCAAAGCCCTTCACCATCCTCATGGCCCTCCTTTGGACACTCTCTAACAGCTTCATGTCATTTTTATATTGTGGCACCCAGAACTGCCCCCAGCACTCGGGGTGAGGCCGCCCCAGTGCAGAGCAGAGCGGGACAATCCCTCCCTTGCCCGGCTGGCGAGGCTGGGCCTGGTGCCCCCCAGGACAGGGTTGGCCCTCCTGGCTGCCAGGGCACTGCTGACTCAGATCCAACTTCCCACAGACCAGGATCCCCAGGGCCCTTTCCACAGTGCTGCTGTACAGCCTCTCATTTCCTAATCTGTACACACAACCAGGGTTGCCCTGTCCCAGGTGCAGAATCTGGCACTTGCCCTTGTTAGACTTCATACTGTTGGAGATCGATTTACCATCTCTCTAATTTGTCAAGGTCTCTGCAGGGCCTCTCTGCTTTCCAGGGAGTTGACAGTTCTTCCAATTTGCACTATTATTTGGGGAACAAATAAATTAATACTTTCCCTGCATCATCTCACAAAATGTAAATGTGGCCATTTGGTGAGACTGCACTCATGTATTTGTGTACATTGTCAGGGCCCTGAGGATATTCTCCCTTCACCTCTCCCAGGCTTTTAGCTGCCAGACCTCTGGGGCTCCTTAAAAAGGGTGCAGGTGTCTGGTTTTTAAATGAGCTGTTGGGAGAATCTGCTCTGCAGGGTCCCAGTGGGGCTCCCTGCTTAGCTTGGGCGTAGCTTTTAAGCACAGTTTCATTCTCAGTGCCTCCCTGCAGCTGAGTTGCATCTGCCTGTTTTCCACCTTGACAGCATTGGACTTATCCCATTGCTGAAGACTCGTCTAATGATCTGGCCAACCCAGTTTGCTGTCAGAGGACCTGTCCTGCTCATCTTGCTCAGATGCCATGGTAAGATGCCCTTCTCAGGAAGGGTTCTGTCCGGCCTGCTTTGCCCTCACTCTTGGTTCCTGGCATACAAACATGTGTACACTTATTTTTCTATGCAAAGTTACAAAATTCCATTTTTGAGCTGTTCTTCATTTCATTTTCTACCACTTTGTGTTACCACTCAGGCTATCAGTGACTGTGGAACGTTGACTTACCTGTGCTTACATTCTAACTATGGACACCTTCATTTTTAGATGCCATGGGGTATAACATGAAAGGAAAAAAAAAACAAGTGGTTTTGGCTCTGCTTAAAATGACATTGCAGTGATGTTTTCACTAGCAAGCAAATTGGAAAAATATCTGCTCAGGTAACTGAGACTGTACCCAATAAATTTGTGCTCTGAAGGTGTTGAATAATTCAGTTCCAATGAGCAGACTAATTCTGTTATCTATATTAAACTGCTTGACATAAGCAACTTGAGAAACTGAAAGAATTTTTTAAAAAATACACCAAAACAGAGAAACACAAAATTGCAGTGGAGATAGGCACGCTTCCAGACCAGATCCAGGCTTAGGGTATAAATATTTTGCCACATCTTAAAAATAGACAAAAGTAAAAATAATGAAAGGTAGATAGACTGAGTAAGAAAAGCTGCTACAAAGAATTCATGCTGCATCTACAGAAACTACAAAGTCTTGAAGGCCTGGGGTAAGATGACCAAATATATTTAGGTACATAACTACATAACCATTGTAGTAAACTGATATTATTTCAGTCTGACAAGACACAGATTATCATGACCTGTCACTGATTATTTTGATTTCTTTGGATTACAAGGATCAGAATTAATTACAAGAAGTCTTACAGTACCAAGCACGTGGTCTGTGCTGATGATACTCATAATTTTTTTAGAAATTAAAAATAGTCCAATTAAAGGGAAAAGAAACTGAGTTAAGTTTGCTGAGCAATGCAAGGTTGCTACAGAAACACAGGCCATGCTGCAGACATGCAGAAAATTGCAGTTGCAGCCACAGGTGTCAGAATCACCTGGTATCTTATCACCTTCTTAGCTGAAGAAACAGTTAGAGAGGAGACAGAGCATTTCAGCAGTGCGCGCTGCCACAATAAAAGGCACAAAATGTTCTGATTAGGTTGTTCTTACAGAAGTACCAAACTGGCATCTGTGGGTTAATGAATAGAGCCTGATCTAGATGTAAGTGTCAGGACCAGTAGCAATTACTAGCAGGATTATCTATGATGTTTACACTTGCCACCTAAATAGAGCCAAGTCAGGTTTAGCTAAGTTGCCATCATCACAGCTTTACGTAAGGCAGTAGTTTTCATATCTTTACTAAGGTTATCTGCAGGGGGCCTAATCATGTTAAAGTAAGCACTATGTCTTGATGTTTCCTAATTCATGAGAGCTTACACAATTACTTGGAGAACAAAATATTTAACATCAACATATGTTTCTCAGCTGACTGATACTCTTCCAATTTCATATGTAAATGAAAACAAGGACTGGAGGTTGATATGTATACAGGGACTGGTAGAATGAACAAAGGCAGATTTGCTCCTTTTCGTTCTTTTCTTTTTATACAAACATCTTGAGAGTAAATGCACCTGCAAGATACAATAAATAAATGCCTAACAAGACATTCTAGGTTGCCTTTGTGCCTAATGAAAAACACACAGATGATTTGTCCTATCCAATTACCTTATTGTAACTGTCCACCTTACATTTCTATCCACTATTCCTATCTTAGCCAGATGTATGTAGATATATGTGCTGCTGCTGAGTGTAACTGATGATTTATTCTTTTGTTTTCTTTCTCCCCCTGCTGGTATTAATAAATCTAAATGCCTCTGCTTTTTCTTCTCCTCATCTTGCTTTTTTCTAGGCTTTATGTTTCCTTCTTAAAGAATAACACCTTAAAATTGCATCATTAGGCATACAACACTAGAAGGGGAAATTCTGACCAGAAGTGAGGGTTTGTTTTTATTGACACTGCATGATCTTCAGTGTAAGGGAAAGATTTAGTCTGTAGTGTCCATGCTTCTGGATTTGGTCCCGTTTGTGTCTTTGGAAGCTTTCAGCCACATCCTGGAAATTGCAGCAAGAAGGACTGCATGGCTGGGTGGGTGTGCCCACAAGGGAAAAATGTAGGAATCCCAGCTCTTAGCAGTTCGAAGGAGAGACTCCACACTGACATCACTGTAGTCTGCACAGTAGACATGCAATGACCTCCTTTTGGGACAGAGCAGTCTTCCAGTTGTTATCTTGCTAAAATCAAACAAAGCATCTGACATCCAAGCTCTTGAAAGTGGCAAGTTCATTACAAATTCAAAAACTAGTTATTTTCAAACTGACTGCCATTCTGCCCCGAGACTGGCATCTTTGCATTTTAATTACTTTCATGATTTTGCATTTTTAAAAGAATGTAGTCACTTTTACTGAGACGTATTGAGTGTACTTATTTCCCTCAAATCCCAGTATTTGCTGGAGCAGAGTGGGCTGGCTGGTCCTTCCCGGGGGCGCTATCTTGGCTCCGCGCTGAGGGTCCCCACACAGAAGGGGCCAGGACTGAAAGCTCGCCGGGGCTCTGCCCTTGCGCTGCCTTGAAAGGATATTCCTCACCCAATGCCTTGCGCCAGTCAGAACCCAGCTCAAAAGAGGAAACTCAAATGCAAGACCTTCCAGCCAGGGCTCCCGAGCAAACGGAACCAGGAGAGAGAGCTGTTGCTGTCCTGCGCCTTCCCTTGGAAGCACCTTCACACCCCCATCTGCACTTTCTCCAAGATCTGACCCTATTCTTGCCAGAGCCCAGGAGACCCATTGCCTTGGGCTCACAGAGGGGCTCGGAATCTCAGCTTTCCTCGGCTGTCCCTTCACCACCAAACAGGTGCCCCCCGCGCAATCCTCCTCCAAGGTGCACGTTTCTCCCCGCCTCGTTTACAGCCCCGGATCCTCTCCTCGCAGTCCCCGAAGCTTCTTTCCCGCGGACGCTTCCGAGACCACAGGGACCGCGTTTCCCGGTTCCTGTCGCAACCCCGGGACGGCCACCCGCACGGCCACACTTCCACGCGCGTCCGGCTTCCCGCGCCCCGGCTCCCCGCCGCCCGCCCAGCCCAGGCCACCCCACCCCTGCCGCGGCATCCCCGCCCATCTCCGCTCCGCCTCCGCGGGGCGTGCAGGGGAGCGGCCGCCGTCCCATCGCTGCTTCCCGAGCGGCCGCCGCGGCACCCGGCCCGGTCACCGCCCGTCGCCGCCGGTCTCTGCAGGTGAGCGGCACGGGGCCCGGGCTCCGGGGTCGGGCGGGGGGCGGCGGCGGCCGCTCGGGAAGCAGCGATGTGCCCGCCGTGCCCCGCTGATTCACCGCGGGCTGCCGCTCCCCTCCCCCTTCAGCCGGGACGCTCCCGCGGCGCGCCGCCGTCCCCTTCCTTGGGGCTGAGGAAGGGCAGCATCGGGGACAGGCGGACGGGCTCGCTTGGTCCGGTTTTAGCCTAATTATTGTTTCCATTAGGTCGAGCACGAAGTTCCGTGGTGCATGTGCGAGTGCGCCGGGCGCTGCTTCCTAAGCGGGGCTCGTCCTTGCTGGAGAAAAGGGTGGAAACGCAGGGAAGGGTGGCGGGCGCGGTGCTGGCGGGCGCCGGAGAGTCCTGGAGAGGCGCGATGTCCTTGGCATCGTGCTCGCCATTTGGCCCGGTTTGAGGCATAGTGCCTCAGTGCCGCAGATAAGGGCGGGGATGGCGGCGGGGGAGCGGTGTGACACAGGTACACAGGAGATTCGCTGAATCTGTGCCGCCGCCGAAACAAAGGTGACACTGGTGACCCGCAGCTTCGTGGGTTTGACTCGTAACCGGGAGGAGCTTCACGTCTGTGGAAGGGTGCAGGCGGCGTGGTATCGGTGGTGGGTTCTCAAGTGCGGAAACGAATTTATTGTGTGTGTTTGAGAGAGAGAGAGAGACAGAGAGACTAGTCTGTATGTCCGTGCGATTCCAGCCTGTAAAACCTATAAAAACCGCAGTCGCTACAAACTGCTGAACTACCAACACAGGAAATGTAATATCTTTTTCAAGGCGTGACAGCTTTACGGCATGAGAATGCTAATTAGACTTCTTGTAAAAAGGTAGATCAAGATTCTTGCAGCATCACGGAATTACATTTTCTCGCCTCATATTCCCACAGCTTTGGTCTTTGCGCTATGTTCTCTGGTTTAAAATTGAAAACTGAACCTAAAATATTACTTGGGCTGTGTTCCAGTTATAATAGATGTGTACTAGCGTTGATGAAACTGTAACAGGAAGCACCTTTTTTGGAAAGAGAAAAGTGCAAAGCAGGACCAGGACAAACGTCTCATTCTTCCTCGTAACCTGGCAGTTTGTCAGCACTTAGAGGACAATCTGCAGTCTAAAGGAAATTACAGTACAGAAAACTGCTCGTTTCCTTTTTTCACGTGTGCGTAGAGGAGTAGCACTGAAAATGGAGATCCAATGCATTCGTTCTTCTTCCATTATGTTTTCCCGATTGTCTGACGTGTTCAGTTTCCAGATCTGCAAAATCCTTTATGCTTTTTCTGACCATCAGGACTGGATGCTACTTAAAACAATTGTTGTGGGCTTCCGTGATAACCAGCAGGTTCTTTTCCTCTTGTAAGCATAGAGTAATGACTGCCAGTTCACAATAGCACAGGTGGTGTTGTGTGGATCTTTGTTAGCCTAGGAAATGTAACTTCACATGGTTACACAGGTATCGGGCTCTGTCACAGCCGTGAGTTAGTTTGAAAGTTAAGTTGATCTGAGTGCTTTTTAAAACTTTGGGGTGTTCCAGCCCTGATTGAAGAGCCTCTTCCTGGGAGAAACCACCATTCCTTGTTCAAGAAAAGCGTAACCTTGAACAACTGAGGCTTTTCAGCGCTGAGAAGCGGACTAGAAATCGCCCAGCTGCACGAGCTGAGCCCACCCTTTTTTTCCCCCTGCTCGCTGGGAGATGCGCTTGGCTTCTTTCATCGCTTGCGGTCCTTTTCTCTGGGAACTTTTGTTTGGCAGCGCCTTCCCGGCGCGCGTGGAAAGGCCTGGAGCGGCCGGGGACGCGCGGGCGGCGCGGGGCGGGGCCGCGGCGGCGCGACCTTTCACCCACTTCTGGGCTGCGGTCACGTGAGCGCGCCCGGGCGGGGGCGGGGCGCCGGGGGCGCGCCCGCGGCTCGGGCACGGCCGCGAGTGCCCGCGGGCCGCGCTGAGGGGCGAGCGGGGCTGGAGCCACAGGGGCCCCGGGCGGCCGGGGTGGGCACGGTGGGCACGGTGGTGAATCCCGAGTCTTCCCTCAAAAGTCTGGGGTGAAAAGCGACTTAAGCAAATGTTTGTACCGAGAAGACAAGCAAGTAACACCTCCACCCCCCGAAAAAATCCACAAATAAAACCCCAGACATCAAAACTCCAAAACTGTTGGTTTGGGGTTTTTTTGGTTTGTTTTTGTTTTAACATTCCGAATCCATTGTCTTTGCCCTGCAGCATGCTTGTGCCATAGTCCTGTTTGGAAAAACGCAGTCCAAATGACTGAACCCTCTTTCTTCAAGTCTGGGTTAACTTTAATGTGGATGTCAATTTAAATATTTTTGGAAATCTTTGGAACTGGTTCTTCAGTCTTAGAGCCTCTTGCAAGCTGAAAGATCTTACTGAGGTCTTTCAGCCTTGTGCAGTAAATGGTCATTGAACTACTGTGAGAGCAATTAACTCAGTTTGCTTTTTCATCACCGCACATTGTTGTCCATCTTCCAGCATGTCCTAAGTCCTAAAATGTGACATCTTTTATGTCTTGTAAAAGTCTTACCACTCCAGAAACATTTGTTGTCATAGGGAAGATAATAATTCTTGTTCACTTCGACAGCTCATTAAGTTCAAAGACAGAGAGAAGGGTTCAACTTGTGTAATCTAAATGCCTGGGTATGTCTTTTGTAGCAGTTAAAAAGAAATACCCAGGTCTAGAGCCTAGTTTTTATGAGGTGGGGGAGGTTTCTGCATGGTATGATAACTGCAGTGTTTTAGCAGAGTATGCTTCTCTCTTAGATTATTCTGGATTTCTAGAAGGTCAGAGGATGTAGCGTGCTGGGATGTGGACAATATAATGTGTATTGCAGTAGAGGCTAGAATGATCTGAGAGGCCCAGGAACAATATAGTATGTCCTGTATAAGGAAAAAAAAATCTGTAGAAATAATCCAACAGTTGTAAAAGTTTCTGTTTTGATTTTGGAGAATGATGGTGGTTTGTGTTCATTGGGGTTTTTGGGGGGGGTGATTTGTTTATTTGTTGAAGTGTACATTTTGGAACCATCTTCTACAGGAACATGCTGTTGGGAAGACAGTGATCTCAATATGATCTAGAAACTGTAGGGATTAATATTCTTTAGGGTTAGTCTAGTAATTAATTAACAGATTGTTTGCCAGTCTCCTCTGTTTTGCCTGTTTCCAGATCAGGTGAGAAGACACTTACTGTGCCTTTTCTCCTTGAAGTGCTGGTGAAAACAGTCTGTTCTCCAAACACCTCTCTGAGAAATCTTGGTGGCATCTGTATTGAGTCTAATGGGAATTTAAAGCCTGCAGACAAACACTTGGTTGGATGTCTTAAACTGAATACTGAGCCTAACATTGGAGTCCAGCCCCTGA
The DNA here is from genome assembly GCA_910950805.1 of Acrocephalus scirpaceus scirpaceus. Classification (NCBI taxonomy): domain Eukaryota; kingdom Metazoa; phylum Chordata; class Aves; order Passeriformes; family Sylviidae; genus Acrocephalus; species Acrocephalus scirpaceus. The sequence goes on from OU383780.1 coordinate 44,429,879, forward strand.
AATTAACTTGCTTGTCACAGGAGCTGGCAGTCACTACTGGAGCCCTCAGAAATAACTGAGTGGGGAGCACATGAACTTTCCGTCACTCCACAGTTCCTCACCATCCTGGACATGTTCAGTGTAAACAGTGTCATTCAGTGTAATGGAAAATAGTGTTTCAGAACTGCTGTCCGTGGCTATTTTCACTATTGGAATCAGTTTTTCTGAAATGGTTCCAATCTGATCCAGCCCCTCTGAGCAGTTGAAAGCTGTGTGTGAATCAAAGCTCACTGTTTTTCTTGACTTTCTGTTTGAAAGCTACAGCTAAGTGATTGCCATTGCTGTAGTGTACTGTCTGTTAGGAGCTAGGAGCACTGGAATGAGTCTGCCTCTTGATGTGTCCTAACTTATTCAGGTCCCCAGAGGAAGTGAGCTTCTGGAATAGAAGGTTTGTGTGTGACAAATAGATCTCAAACCTGCTTTTAAGGAAGACAGCTGTTTGGGTATGTTTATGTTGCATTCATTGGCCTCTTTGTCATTATCTCTTTCCATCCATATAGACCTGTTGCTCCAGTTTACCACCTAGGAGGGGAATAAGAAAATTGGCCCAAGATTCCATAAGAGATGTCTGCAGAGGTTAATGAATATATTCACCCACAGGTGATCTTGGAAAACTGCTGAGGTCAGGACATAAGCTGTCCACGGGACAGCAAGTTACTGGGGAGTTCTTAGCTGTTCTGATTTCAAACTCTCTCCTGTGGATGAGGTTTGCTGTGGGTCCCAGTGTTGCTGTAGCTGGGCAGATACATGTATTCAGTTCTCCACCTTGGCTTGAGAGACAGCATTTGTTCATCTCTTAATTGTGAGAAATCCTTAAAGACATTTGCAATTCCAAGAGACCACACCTGTCAGATGTAGGTGAGGGTGGGAAGGATTGGAGCCAAAGATTAGCAATAACCAGATATGAGAACTTGTCCCAACTAAAATGCCATGAGAACACCTGTCAGATTAATTTTGTTTTCATCAGTGCTATGTTAATTCAACTTTTAAAGGAGAGTGACTCTTTGGTTTCTGTTTTATTTGTATGCCATAGTCATTAGGTTCACCTGAGTGAACTTAATCCTTGTGGCTAATTTTTGCTTAGATATGGTTTGGCTTCACTCCTCTCATATTTCTCATAAAGATTTTTTGTCTGTAAAATATGATTAGTCATTGTAAGATAGCGGAGTTATTCGTAAGTCTTGAAAGCAGCAAGTATCTGTGCCATCCTGTATATTGAAGCACGATTAGGTATTATTGAAGGTTAGTAGGCAAAGAAGCAATTTAGAAGTAGAAATATTCAAGCGAATAGCTGTGTCTGGTTAATCTTTATAGTAAGTTCAGAAGTCAGCACCTTGTGGAATGTCACATGAGCTAAGTATAAACTCAATAAACTGCTCTTTTTGAGGCTATGGTGTCTTGATACCTTTTTGCATAAGCACAATATACAGGAAGGTGCCATTACTTAAGAGAATATCCAAGAAACAGATATGAGAAACCAGACAGTCTTTTTGTTCATATGTTTAAATGTTTCAGCTACATGTTTTATACTGTTTACTAAAGATTCTATAGAACAAGACCCAAATTTCCTTTGAAAGGCATAGAACTCTAGACAAATTTGCTGTTTGTTTAGATTTCTCTTAAACTGGATGCATTTTCTGTAGCTTTAGTTTTAATTTTGCTCAACTATGCGTCAAAGGAGCACCACATGTACTCATGTGAAAGCGTTTTTGGCATCCTTTTCCCTGCTTAGCTGCCTTACCTTATTGATCCTCTTGCAGTAGGGCAGAATTTTGGCATTTATGTAAGTGACTGCCTCCCCACCACTTTCTGACCCAAGAGTGGATAGGACCTTGAGTTACTGAGTCAGTGCTGGATGCTGCTGTACAGTGTATACTTCTGTGCCTGAAAATATTGTATTTATAGCAAACCTCATGAAAAACCTCCATATACTTTACTGAAGTCACATCCCTTTTATTATTGATAATACAGTAATTTTTAATTTGATAGGAGCAGTTAATGTTTTCTCTAGACAGGTGTATATACATGTAGCATTGAATTTCAAGCTTATTTTTTTATTAGGAGCTTGTATGGTTTCCCACCATATTACTGCAAAATATGGGGCACTCAAAGTCAGCTCCAGAAATCTACCTGCTGCCTTAAGACTGGCAGACTTTCTCTGGACAAGGTAGTGGTGTTTAGAATACCAATATACATTCAAAAACCTTGTTTAAGGGCACTTAGGTGCTTTTCAGCAAAGGCAAAGTTACTGGAGTAACGTTGAAAAACTGAGATTAATCATTTTCTAAAGGGTTCATTCTTCAAAGTCCAGTTTCTTTTATCCTCCAAACTACTAGCATATTTTTGTCAGTTGCAGAAAACTTGCTCTTTTCAAATATTTGGCTGCTACTACCCATTTGAATTTCAAGATATGTTTATTTAAAGCAATTGAAGCACAAGATTTCTTGTTCAGGCCTTAGTGCTCTGTAAGTTTATTTTTTGCAGAAGATGTCTTATGAAAACTCCTCCATTAAATTTCTTAAAGCATCTCCGCAGGCTGGATAATTCAAGACCTTAATCCTCTTACTGGCTCTTCACTGAACTCTCTCCAGGAGTTTCATTTTTGACATTGAGGAGCCCAGAATTGGACAGAGTTTTTGAGATGGGTCCTCACCAGCCCTGAGTAGAAGGGCAGAGTCACTTCCCTCACCCTGGTGGCAACAGTCCTCCTAATGCTCCCCAGGATTCTGTTGGCATCCTCTGCAGCCTTTGCTGCAAGGGCACAGTCTTGGCTCATGTGCCACTTGCTGAGCTTTGCTTTCCAGCCAGTCAGTCACTGGTGTGTGCTGCTGTGTGGGGTTAGCCCTTCCCACGTGCAGGACTTTGCACTTCTCCTTGTTGAACTTCACAAGGTTTCAGCCTGCCTGTTGCTCCAGCCTGTCAAGGTCCATCTGGATGGCAGTGAAAGCCTTTAATTTATCAGCCACTGCTCCGAGTTTCAGTCCCTGTACTTGTGAATCCATTGGCAGTTTCAGTCGGGGGGTTGGGGTTCCTTCTGGTGGGTGAGGGGTTTTGTTGGCTTTTTTTTTTTTTTTTCCCCCCACTTCTGGGATGACTGTAGAAGTCAATTAAATTGTAAAAAGTGGCAAAGTGTAGAAATAAACTAACAAGCTAGGAAGTTACCTGAGGATGTTGGCACTGGTTCTCTTGTGCTTCACTATATATCATTTCATTGCAAGCACACTGTCTAGGCAAAGTCAGCTGCCATAGTCTCATCTGAATACTTTGTGTAGGTGGTACTGAAGGTTTGGACTGACAGGACCATCAATAACAGAAATCCAAGTGAAACGCGTAATGTTGCGTGAAGAGATTGGATAGATATCTTAGTGTTTGGAATTCTCTTTCTTTTGATTTAGTGCCTGGTATGAAATCAACAGATTTGAGCATACAAAGTTCTTTAGTGATCAGCATAAAATAAAATACACTCATGGTCTTGGCTTTCTGGGAGATAGAAAATGCAAATTTCCATAGTAATGGCTTACAAGGCTGAGAGAAAATACTTGGTCACTGCCTCAGCACAAACACAATGGCACTGTTTAACTGCTTAAATACTGGCTTTAATTTCATTAAGTCTCTTAAAATTAAATTACCTACCCTAAAGTGTCAAACTATGTTATCACTAAACATACAAAATAAATCTTCTGGGTGTCTGTTTTCTTTTAAAAGCTGTAGCAAGCTCACCTACTGAAGGGAGATCTGATGTGTGGACAGCAAAATACCAGATGAAATTTCTTCAATATTTTCGATATTTAAAGAGGTTTCAGACTTAAAGTCTTTTACCAGAGCTTTTGGGAAGTCCAGAATTGTTTTCTAGTTCTCTGTTTTTAATGCTCTGAATGTTCTCTGAATGCTTTTAACATTCAAACAGTAACGCTTACTGATTTGCATGTTAATAGAAATAGATTCCCTCCCCCTCACTTTTCTCTTTTAAATAAACTGGTTTGGGGGTTTGGGGTTAGACTAAGACTTTGGGGCACTTGCTTGGTTTTCCAAAACCTTTCTTCATTCAAGGTGTCTAGCTTTAAATGGAAATTTTAATATAGTTTTAAGTATGTTTACTAATTAAAATTGGGCTTAATGTACTTTCGTCTGATATTTTTCTCCACTTCTCATCTTGAAAGCTTCCTTAAACAATGTCATTTTAAACAGTTTAGTATCACACTTTTCTCCTCACCAGTCTCTATTGGAAACCAGAGTGCCAAAATAAAATTTGGAGTTGTAAGTTTATTTTAAGAAACAAATGAAGAATTCTTCAGGGTCAGGTTTCTGTTGTGGTTCGTTAGTTTTTTGTTTTGGTTTGGGTTTTTTTTTGCTTCTAAGCTTGCCTAGTAGGAACTTGGCAGGAGTTAGAAAGACAAAGCCTTTGTCATAAGATGCTTCTCATTGCTTTATTGTTGGTGCTTTGTATCTGCCTGAAGTTATAAGGACTTCCAGGTAATTTTGAATTCAGAAATGCCATGTTACAGGTAACTCTGATTTCAGAACTGCCATCATACCTCTAATACTGCAAGTCTACCCACCATCTGTGAACACTCTATGGCTTGGGTGCCAAGGATGTCTGTTTGAGAGTATCAAACCTGTGTGTGGTGGTACGTATCCATGTTCTCAGAGAAACTCTGTGCAGCAGCCATTGCTTTTTGTAGAAAACTGTCGATTTTTGATTATCCAAGTAGAATAATTGGAGAGAATTATTTTGTGAGCTTGGTTTGGTTACTGACAGTCATATGCCCTGCACATTAAAGCTAATCTATAAATATATGTCAGAAACCTGTGAGGAGAAAGTCAAACTAAATTATCAATGTACCTTGAGAGTCATAGAATTAATTATTTCATCAAGATTTTAGCTGTTCGGGATCAAGTGAATGAGACCTCTTCAGTTTTCCTCTGCATTTGTTAACTTCCTTTGCAGGAAAAGGAGCTAGCGATGTGGAAACTGTGTTTAAGTAATATGTCTCTTTTCATTGGATGTTTAGAATCCCGATAAGGAGAAATGGCAGGGGGGTTCAAGAGGAAGAGGAAATGGGGGAAAAAAAGTGAATTGTGTGAGCCAAGCAATGTATAGGAAACAAGTGATATCCTCTTAAAGCCTAGGATTTGCATTTGTTTTGGGGTATAGGTGGTGACTTTTTTTCTTTTTAACACTATCACTTTATCCATGTAAAGTGTATGAAATCTACACAAAAATAAAAAGATTCATACTCAGTAGTGTTTCCAGGAGTAACTGCTTCAATAATTAATACCTTGTTTTGTGCAGTGTACTGTAATGCAATTACCTTTTGTATCATGGCTTGTTGCTTTTTAAAATGCATATGGCAGTTCTTTCACTGTGCTTCGGAGAGCTATTGCCAGCCACTGGTAACTTCTTGAATGCTTGACTTAAATGGCAGCATTCTGCACATAGGACCACTCTTATCCTCAGATTTTCCAGAGCTGAAGCTCTTATCTCCTTCTGTGGTTGTAGGAACAGTCTGAAACCTGAAGTCATAAGGTGTGTGAGTTAAACCTCAGTCTTTGTTGTGTAAATGTCCTGAAACTGCAAAAATAAGTGTGAGGATGCTTTTTGCATAGTAGATGTAGCAGCATAGTTTTGCAGACCATCAGCACATAGGCTTTCTAGTGTGTAATGTGTTTTCTTGACTTAAAAGTGACATCCAGCCTAGCAGTGCTTGTTTATAACCATGAGGAAAAAATTGTGCTTAGTTTAGTTTGGCTCAAGCAGAGGTATGAAAAAGGAAGAGGAGAAACATCTGCAACTGTTACAACATGTTTGAATTTAAATAAAACCAGATAAGAGCAAGGAACAGGCAGCTTTCTTCTTTAAATAAAAGAGGAAAACTCACAAACAATCAATAAACCAAATTTTAACGGGCAAATGTGTGGTTTTTTTAAGGTACATTAACATTACAAGGGAACACTGAAAGGACTGAAAATAGCCATTTCAGATTAGTTGTAGAAATTACTGTGCTGAGGGTTTGGGGTTTTTTTCCCCTCCTTTGACTAAGACTCTGCCAAGCTGCTAGGGAAGTCAGAAGCTGTTGTTTATGTGGCTCTCTGTTGGGAGCGAAGTTAATTAGTATATGCTGTGCAGAAATATGCAGCAGACCCAAATGCCCGCGGTTAGAAGACGCTATTGTTTCGGTGCCGGTTCAGTGATTGATGTGGGCGCTGCCTTAGGAACAGTGGCAAGTCAAGTTTAAAAGTCCAAGGCTCCGCCTGTGCCCTTTCCCCTACTTTCCCGACGAGCACGTGGCAGCGCAGGAATGCAGCGAGGGGAAGTGTACCGAGGCTTATGATTAAATTGGCCTTTAAGGGGGAAAACAAGTGTTCAAAGAAGCGGACTCCGGGAAGCCTTTGGTATTCCGCCATCATAGTTCAGGGCAGTTTTAAAGGCTTATGGCTTTCTTAAGTAAAGGAAAAGAATATGAAAAGAAACAAGCCGTTTTATTGTTTCACATCTTAATGTCAAGCAATACAGTCCTAGAACTGGACTGTATTTGTTTTCAGGGCTTTTTTGCTTGATTCAGGATTAATACTTGCTGGATTTTTTTTTTTTTTTCATTTAGGAATAAGGAATATTTTCCTTAACGAAGCTTGTTTATTTTTAGGAGAATGCTAAATTTTAGTTCATTCAAATGTCAGGTTGACTGTTATTGCTTGATGCTATTTATAATATTTTTCTGCCTTGGACAGTAAAAAAAGCATGTGCTTAAAAATGAAAGGGTTCCTGAAATTCTTTCCATTCAGAACCAAAGAGGAGGTTAATTACAAATTTCCAGACTGAGAAGTCACAGGGGAGTTGAAGGGTAATGGAAACTAGCTGGTCTTGTATTTAAGACACTGGCATTCCAAAATACAAAATTCCATGAGTGAACTGAGCAGAACCTGTTGGCCCTTCTTGAGACAAATCCAGGTGCCCGATTCTCTGTATGCAAATATGGTTGAGTTCTTTCTATGTGTTTGTTGGGATTTTATCATCCCAGTCTTAATAGTGCCACTGAACACATGATAATTTCTTGACGTTGAATGATTTTGCAAACCCTGTTGAGTTCAGGTTGTACCTTGTATTACTGCTGCCTCTGCCTGTTTTATTGCTCTCTTGTCAGCTGGTGATGAACAAATTAAATGAATGAATGGACAGCTGACTTTGACTTCCTCATAGTTGCCTACAGCAGAGCCCATGTAAGTAGTTGTTAGTGACAGAGTCATTAAGTACTATAAATTGCAGTTGTTACTCGGGCACACAGGGCTTGTGTTAAAGCTTTTGAAACTGGTATTCAAAGCTGGTTTGCATTCTTCTCATTTGTTCTTCTTCATTATTCTAATCAGACATTACACACACATAAATCAATTGCATACTAGCTGTAGGATACTGTGAGCTTTAGGTGCCTTGATTCACCCAGCACACAGCTTCTAAAACCTCAGCAGTGGCTGATGGATTTGTGAGATCTGTGAATTACCATTAGGCACCGTAGCAGTACTTGTGTTGCAGAGGTGGATCACTGTAGGCTAGTCCAGGAACAGGCACATTAAACGTTGCAAAGAATCAGTGCCTGTTGGTCAGCAACCTTAATGAATGATGTGCAACAGCACTTAACTCATTCATCTCTGCCAAGTGTTCCTTCTCTTTCTATATTGTGTATTTATTTCCTAAGCCTACTGTTATTTCTCCATTCCAAGTGCCTGATTGTCTGCTCATACACCTTGGCACCCATTCTTTGTGTTTCAGATGACTTTGATTAAGCAGAGTATTTACAGACTAGAGGAGCAGCACTCCAGTCATAATAAACTGCTTTTGAAATGTCCATCTAAATTGCACTGGTCAGTTAGTACTCACATGCTGTTCAACAGGGGATGACAGTTTACCAGAATTTAACAAGCTTTAGGTTTGCAAACAAAATGTAAATTTTAGCTTTTAGGATTTAAAAAGGTTAAAGTACTTGTACCTTTTTTATTTTGCTTACATAGAAATGCCAGTGCAACCTTAAAACACTTGGTATTGATAGTGTGTTTTATACCAGTGAAAATCTCAATCTAAAACTTGCCCTTGAATCCTGATCTACAAATGGGGTAATAAATTCCACTACCATTTAGTCATACTTCTAGAAGGATATTGTTTTTAGGGCTATGCATGAAAGATTTGTAAGCTAATAAATTAAGTTGGACTAGAGACCAACTTTGTAATCATGGTGGTCTCCTCAGGAATACATAGTTTTGACCATTTCAATGTTATACATGGGGTCTGTCTGCAAAAATCTTTCTAATTTCTAATCTAAATCTTTCTAATCTTTCTAATCTACTTTCTAATTGTAAGTGCTTGAAAAACAATAGTCTGAACCAATAATTAGTAGGAGTAACTTCCAGGGTGTTTATGTATAAATGCTGGTTACAGAAACTAAGAAAAGCTATGGAGTTACCAACAGGTTTAACAAGGACAAGTGCCAGATTCTGCATTTGTGTTGGGGCAACCCTGGATGTGTGTACAGACTGGGGAATGAGATGCTGGAAAGCAGCGCCACAGAAGGGGACCTGAGGATCCTGGTCTGTGGGAAGTTGGATCTGAGTCAGCAGTGCCCTGGCAGCCAGGAGGGCCAACCCTGTCCTGGGGGGCACCAGGCCCAGCCTCGCCAGCCGGGCAAGGGAGGGATTGTCCCGCTCTGCTCTGCACTGGGGCGGCCTCACCCCGAGTGCTGGGGGCAGTTCTGGGCGCCACAATATGATAAAATATATAGAGCTCTTAGAAAGAGTCCAGAGGAGAGCTATGAGGATGGCGAAGGGTCTAGAGGGGAGAGGCAATACAAGGAGCAGCTGAGGTCACTCGGTCTGTTCAGCCCAGAGAAGAGGAGACTGAGGGGAGACCTCACTGCAGTTACAACTTCCTTGTGGGGGGAAGAGGAGGGGCAGGCACTGATCTCTTCTCTCTGATGAGCAGTGACAGGACCCAAGGGAATAGCTTGAAGCTCTGTTGGGCAAGTTTAGGTTAGATATTTGGAAAAGGTTTTTCACCTAGAGGATGGTTGGGCACTGGAAGAGGGTCCCAAAGGAAGTGGTTGCAGCCCCAAGCCTGACAGAGTTCAGGAGGTGTTTGCACAACACTCCCAGGTGCATGGTGGGATTCTTGGGGCTACCTTGGATTTACATTTCTGTTTTAACTTCCACTGGTTTTTGTTTGAGTCTTTTATGGCTGCCCGGTATAATTGTCTTCTGTCTATATTGGCATGATTGTTGATACTTATTTGGGCACTTGAACTGAGCTGCAATTTCATGAAATTTCATCCTAATTTCAGATTTCTTTGGGAAGGTAATTTTTCTGGCAGTTGTGACTTGGTTTCCTCAACTCTGCAGAGTTCTGATTTTTGCATTTATTTGCCAGTCACAGCATGGAGCCACAGGGACTATAGTCTCTTATTGCTTTGAATAATCGACTTGAGATTAGGATATGAAAAAAAATTTGGGACAAAATATGGCCAGAAGCAACTTTGTTTTTCTAGCTAAGGTGAAAACTTCAGATACTTTTTGTTATAAAAAGTCCCTAATACCTTTCAAATAAAACATTTTCTGAGTCTCCTTTAAAATGTAAGATGCTCTGTACCTTTGATATGCTTTTTCTAAATGTTTTGGCTTTTGCTTTCTGGTCTGCTCTGATTTCTTATGTATTACAGGTAGAGTCGATATGCAGTTGTCTGTGATGCTGCCAAAATGCCTGAGTTACATGAGTGTTTTGTTTCCATTTGCAGCTGTTTTGGTTAAAAGAGGTGCCTTAAATTAACCTTCAGGACACTTATACTGAAGTGCAAGCAGAGCCTGTAAGGAAAAGGCAAGTACTATGTGTAAATTTTTTATACTTAGAAATCGTTGCCAAAATTATGGTGTAGAAAATATCTTGCTAGAAATGGGCTAACTAGATCCTAGTTCCTTTGGACAAGAAATAAATACTCTTTTTAAACTTCATTTTTTGACAGAGCTCTCTCTGAAAATGGCGGAAGCTCATCAGGCAGTAGCTTTTCAATTTACAGTAACTCCAGATGGGATTGACCTGCGTATGAGCCATGAGGCCCTCAAACAGATTTACCTATCTGGTGTCTATTCATGGAAGAAGAAGTTCATCAGGTTCAAGGTATGCTAAACTAATCCAGTCCACCAAACTTCAGGGTTATTTAATGTTTTATGAATTTATTGAAGATTTTTTTAGGGAAAACTCATCTTTTTTCCTTTATAGTAAATAAAGTTCCTCATTGTGAAAGACTTACAGTTGTTTTATTTAAGACAAGGGGTACTGAGGAAGGTGGCACAGGGTGATACTGTAAAGACTGAAAGGGTACATCTTTTTGATTTATTCTGTGGGAGCAGGATGAAGCAGATGTAGAAATTAACTGACTTCATTCTCTTTGTAATGTCCCACATAATTATGTTCTCTTAGCAGAAGTCAAACATACGACTAGTTGTGATCTTTAGTGTCATATGTCTTAGAGGTACAAGGCTACACTCTATAGCTAAGTAGTATTGTTTCTGATAATGTATTTGATGTAGATTGCTGTGAATTTATTGATTTTTTTCATGGGATTATAATTGTAAATATCTGTTTCATTAGTAGCAAACTACATAAGCTACAGGCTATCTTCACCATCTATTTCAAAAACATAAACATATTAACAGAAATCTAACTAAAATTTTCTTATAAAGCCAAGAACTGATTAAATTACATAAAAAACGTTAATTCTGGTTCTCAGAGTCTTGTTCAGTAGGATATTTTTGCCATGTATTCATGTAGAAGGGTCTAACTCAGTGTAAGTTGAAATTATTAAAGTGTCATTTGTTGTAGAGTTGTTAATTAGTTTCAGTATTTATAATAAGACTTGCAGCAGGATCAGTGATGTCTCCAAGAGAATGCAAAAGTTCCTTTCATTGTTGATATCATTGTTACAATTTTCTGTAGTAATCAAATTTAAGTAAAGCTATTCCCTACTCCTGAGATAATTGCATGTAAGAAAACGTTGGATAATCTTAACTACTTGTTTATAACTAAATGACTTAAATGTGTTGAATTTTGTTTCTTTCCATGGTAATATGAAGTCAGACACTTTGGTATGAAAAGATTATGTGAAGGCTTTTCTTTCCAGAATGGAATTATCACTGGAGTTTATCCTGCTAGCCCATCTAGCTGGCTTATTGTAGTTGTGGGTGTGATGTCAACCATGTATGCCAAAATTGATCCTTCCTTAGGAATAATAGCCAAGATCAACCGAACACTTGATACAACGTAAGTAGTCTGAAAGGTTACTGTTCCTCTAAAGGGAAATCGGTTTTATTTGCAGCTAGTCTTGAAGCTATTCCTGTTAAAATGTATCAGTTTTGGAACACTATGTTTGTGACATGGTGAGTCAAATAAGCAGATGTGTGATATGAAATAGGGAGGTTGTTGTACCAGTATTGCTGCAGTTTTCTGGGTATTTGGGAAACACATTTGAGAACTTTTATGGCCGTTGATGTTGCTGCATGAAAAGGTGTTTGGAAAGGAATTTTTAAAAGCAGGATAAGCAGACATAAAGCTTGTGTAAGGCCTGTCTGTACTATGATTAGACTTAGGTTTGCAATACTTGCTTCTCTTTGGAACTTAACTGGACACTAACTGGCATATGCTGTCTTTTCTTTTAAATAGTGGCTATATGTCAAACCAAACACAGAACATTGTGAGTGGAGTACTTTTTGGCACAGGGCTTTGGGTTGCCCTTATTGTCACAATGCGCTACTCCCTGAAAATGCTGCTCTCCTACCATGGTTGGATGTTCTCTGAACATGGCAAGCTTTCTGCTGGCACCAAGTTTTGGATGGTAAGTGTATGTTGGCTTCGTTTCATCTTCTAACTGATCAGTATTCAAAGCCTTAAAAGGAAATCTTGTAGTTTTATTCCTTTCTTGTGTTTTTTGTGTCATGGGACAGGAAGCTGTTAGGTAGCTGTTTCTGATGTCACCCTTCTAATGCTGTAATGAAACCATTACTCTTCCAGAAGGAAGAGTAAACACTTCAAGAGCAGCTTCTAAATTTGCCAACGCCTTGGGCCTGTGTGGCTCAATATCTACTTTTTCTCTGTGTGCAAGTACAGCTTAAAGAACTTCGGCTGCAGCACCAAAGGACCTGGTCCTCACAGAAAGCGCTCCCCTAATTCTTTATTTTAATGTTAGGATTTCTAGTCATCCATTATAAAATTATTCTTATGCTTGAAGAAAATATTGTTGGGTGTCCTTTCAACTGATTTATTTTATGAGTTGAGGAAGAAGCATAAGGTGTAGGTAGATTGTTACACAGTTTGTAGATAAGGATAGTAAGGTGAGAGTGGTATGTCTCCTATGGATTATTGTGGTGCTTTGAAAAGGATTCTTAAAGGATATGATAAGTATAAAGTGAGGAAATGTAAGTGTTGGTGCTGCAGGAGATTACGTAGGGTTTTTCTACTTGGGCTCAGTTGTTTCATCTCACTTTTGCCTGTATCGTGGTAGAAATAGCTCAGTTTCCATACTGTGATAAAATTAGTCTCTGCGGCCTCAAAAATTAACAGATGTGCATTAAACTAGGCACAGGTCATGATTTACTATGGGAGCTGTTCAAGGACAAGTATCCAGAATGGTGTACCCTAAAATAGAGTTTAATGTTTGTCTGTTACAAATGAAATTTCTAATTGATAGTTTCTCCTGGAAGCGTTGTCAGCCTCATGACTCAAACTGGTACAGTCCAGAGGCTCTGAATGGTAAGGCTTTCTGTCAATTGCTTGGAGCTGTAGCTGCCTTGGTTTTCCGCATGTCCTATCAGATAGATACTTCAAAGCTCTTAATATTGCCTTATCAGCCCTAAAACAGTATGAACTGTAATGCTACTTACCATGCTTTGTTGAATATTATATTTATCAATTTTTGTCTATCATATATGTTGCATATGTATTTTGTTGTGTATTGTATATGTTTTAAAAGCACAGAACACTGAAGGTGTATGTCCGACAGTGTCTCATCTATACCTACTACGAAGATCTATTTTACTAGACCCAGCAAAAGAGAAGACTGGCTTCATTTGTGGAACAGCTCCAGCTACCTTAGCTTTCCAGATTTTTATAATACTGTTTGCTCTTCAAATGATCATGCAGATCAAAAACCTGAATTCTAATTTCAGTCAGAGTACAAAGTGATTTTTCAGACTGATTGGAAGTCTGGTGGCACTTTTAATCAGCATATTTCACCTTGTAAAGTCGAATTTCCTGTATCAGTGTTGGGGGAAAAAATCCAAATATTAGCTGCCATTTTAAAAATTAATTGAAAAGCGGTAATCATGTGTGAACAAATGCAACATATGTTAGAATGACATTATTTGCTGTGTCTGCATATGAAATCAGAGATGTAATGAAATGTGTGTGTCTGTCAGAGCACTTTATTGGTCTCAAGCTATTATAAATTCTCTATTACAAATTTTCTTAAGAGATAAATACTATGAAATGTATTTGCTGGTTTTTGTCAGTTGAGCAGGTACTATCTTAAAATAATTTTAGCCTTTTTTGGCTTAAGAGTTTTGGAGTAAAATTGTCTCCAAATATGAAGTTAGATTTCCAGAGGAAAAGCTGAGCTTTTTCTTTCCCACCTGTTTCCAAAATTATCTTGTCCTGAAGAACAACTGGATTTCATTGGGCAGATCACTGTGGTGCATCCCATGTATATCTGATGGCTCTGATACTGATCCATTACCAGTCTTTGTTGCTGGTAATACTCTGCAATTCTTAGTTGTTTTGAGTTGCCTAAAATTATCTCTTCTAGCTGTGCTGACCCAGGAAACTAAGAGGGAGGAAAAGCTCTACATTCTAACAGTTTTGTTAGGAGATGTTTTCAGAATTTAGTAGTGAAATGACATCCTCTGTTTTATTCTGTCTTGTCTGTTGGGTTTTATATACTATCCTGTGTATTGGACCAAGATTACACTTTGACAGTAAAAGTTCCACTGGATTGTTGGTACAACACTTCCCTTGACTTTCATGCTGAAATAGGGGGTAGTGTCAAATGCTGAAATAGGGGGTAGTGTCAAAATCCTTTCATGAGTAGCCTAGAAGTTGCATGGTCTGGAATTTCAGCTTAGTTATGTGCTGCAACTGAGAAGTAGTGGACAGAAAAGCTGCTTCTGTTTTCACTCTCCCATGGAACACAGGAGATTCTGTAATATCTGAGGCTAAGTTCTCTCTGGCTTTTTTGTTTTGTTGCTGGGGGTTTGTTTTTGTAACACAAGTACTGAGTATAACACTGGCATGCTTGCACAATTTGGTATGTTCAAATCATGCAATAGACTACCTGAGATTGATTCATGCTTGAATTAACTCCCTGTAACATCTCTCCTATTATTGATGTTGAGCTGTAACTTTGGAAAACATTAAACCATGATACAAAGGCGGAATTATTATTTTTAAAGATTATTGTAGTTATCTAGAAACCTTAGCTGAGTCACAGGCTTGATAATGATTGTGTTTTGAAGCACAATTTAGATATGTTTCCAGTATCTACTATGTAATACAGTAACAGGTCAACTGGTAGATGCGGTCTTTTTTGTCTTTCCAGAGGGGATTGGATGAAGAAAATAAGCACTAAGTAACTGTATTTATATTGAGATCAAGGTGTGCCCTACATAAACAGCAATACTGTCTGTGACAGGATGGTGACTGGGAAGTCAGGAATGACCATGCCTATCTTGCCCTTCCACTGACACGTTGTTTAACCTTTAGGAAGTTAGTTTCTGTCAAGACCTTCTTTTACTTGTGAAACCGTGATAAATAGGGTAGCTTCCTAAATCTAGTAGAGTGTAATTTACTAGTGAAAAGGACTATGAGTTACATTACACATTTACTCTGTCATTTTTCTTTCATTGAACCTAATAATCTGTTGTATTTTGGTTTTGCTTTCCTTCAGGCCCTTGTAAAACTTTTCTCAGGGCGTAAACCCATGTTATACAGTTTCCAGACATCTTTGCCACGATTGCCAGTTCCAGCTGTTAAAGACACAGTTAATAGGGTATGTACATTCACCAGTTTATTTTCTTCAGTAACACTGAATCTATACTTAGATGCCTTTTGGGATGTTTTTGCCATGCCTCATGAAAAACTTCATTGTGGTATTAATATTGTGTAACAGATTCAAACTTCTGCATGGAAATTAAAATAAGGGCTGTAACAAACCAGTGAACCTGGTGACACTTTGAAGCCAGTGTGATTCATACTGGATGATGTGATGCCTGTTGTTGTAAGGCTATGCCACAGAGTGTGATTTCCAAGGTTTTTGAAGCATATCACTTCCGTTATCCTTCCCAGCTGTACAGTGTTATTAAATGTGTGTGTTATATATAACACAAAACCTTGTAGCAAAGTATGTAAATGTGGCAATATGTCACAGAAACCGAAGGTTTGATTTTTAGAGGAGAAAAAAATAAATCTATCTGCTACTGAGGAAGCAGCATGTCTTACCCTTTGGAGTGGAAAATCTTTAGAAAAGTGACCTCTTCCACTTGTGTTTTGCTGACAAATGTCTGAAAAAATATTTTATTTTTTGAAGTTTGCAGCAGACGTTTAGAAGAGCATATACTCTTATTTTTCAAACATGGTGTTTGCAGCCTTATGGATTGAGACTGGATAATCTTTGTTTGCTCTTAAACTGCTTTATGTAGGAATGGTAAGAAGCTATGTATTAGTTCCTGCACTGATGCTGATTCTTTTCCTGTGTTCTAGTATCTGGAATCAGTTCGACCACTTATGGATGATGAAAAGTTCAAAAGAATGGAAGGTCTTGCCAAAGATTTTGCATATAATTTGGGACCAAGACTTCAGTGGTATTTGAAGCTAAAATCCTGGTGGGCCACCAATTATGTAAGTAGGTGAATAGGAGGTTCAGTTGTTCAAATTACATTGTTTGTTCCCTGGTGGTCTTTTTGGCTTAAATTCCATTCTTTCTTAAATGTAAAAGAAGGAAATTGAAACTGCTTAATATTTTTTTAAAGTACATGTGACTTTGCATGTAAATAATTCGTGTCTTTTTGGTAAGTGTGGTGAGCAAAGGTGAATGAAACTTGAAAAAATTATTCCTTTTTTTGCATTCTTTTATTCTGGAGAATTTTATTGTTAGGATTACTTTTGGGGTTTGTTAATTTGCTTGTTGAGCTTGATAATTCCATAGTGGGCCTGGCTACCCAGGTAGTTTCAAAGAGTGACTTAGAACAATTTTTTAATATAGAGCAGCTAAGGCATATATAAGAAAAATAAAGAGCTGTATCAATTGAGTTGATGGTCTATCTTTTCTTTTTTTCTTATTTTTCTTACAAAAAAAAATTCCAACCCTCAACGTCATAGTGAGAACTGTAATGTTAATTCCTTCTTGATATATTATCTAACGTACCTGTTCCCAGGTAGCCTAATCCGTCCTGGCAAAGGCTGTAAAGCATTCAGGAGACCTGATACATTTGGAACATCATGTGGAGATCATGACTTCTTTGAAACATTATCAGAGAGATATAGCTGAATTTAATTTAGTTCTCTCACTCTTTTTTTCCCCTGTTTTCCCCAAAGTCTGATAGAAATTTGCGGGGCAGGGGTTATTGCCTTTTTTAAATAGGGAGGCAAACTAGCAGTTTCCTTCCCACTTCTGTATGGAATGTTGTCTTGTGGAGCCATCAACACAGAAGACATAAACTGGGGAAATGATGAGATTTTTGTTTTTCCTTCCTGCTGCAGGTTAGTGATTGGTGGGAAGAATATATTTACCTCAGAGGACGTGGACCGATTATGGTTAATAGTAACTATTTTGCAATGGTAGGTAAATCCTATAAATACCTTATGTGCCAAGCACTGCAATGTTATTGGCAGGCATCTTACTTGTGGTGTTTTTCTGCTTAGAAATCCGTTGCCCCTGAGGATGTAACCTTTGTTTTTCTTCCTTCTTGTATAATCTGCAGCCAGTGTCTTCAGGTACCTTCAAGTATGTCACATACTTGAAGTACTTCAAGTACACCTGTCTTAACAACCCTAGCATAGCTGCCACTTTGGCAAACTCATGCAGTAATGACTTAAACAGTTCTGTGCAAAAAAGCAATCTTCCAAAAGTTCCATGTAAAACTTCTTGGGTGACGCAGCTGAAGGAGGCGTGTGCTCATACTAGCAAATATATGTACAAGAAATAAAATTGTAAAAGACTGAAAAAGGAGAAAAGAAATATGATGGGTTTGGATCAAGTTTTATGTAGCACTTTCTTTTCTACTAAAATGATTAATAATGTTTAAGGAGACTGTGGCTGCTGAAGAAAAATTTCATCAGCTTGCTGCACTTATGCACTTCATAAATTTTAAAGCCTTTTCTACATTGTCCAGAATAAACTTTTAAGAACGTGGATGAGAAGTACTATCAGGTTTGTTTCTTTTTAATGTAGCCTGGTAATCAACTCATAATTCTTATCTACTTTACAGGACTTCCTTTCTTTATGTCCCACAACCCTGCAGGCAGCTAGAGCTGGTAATGTTATCCATGCCATACTGCTCTATCGGAAAAAACTGGACAGACAAGAAATCAAGCCAGTATGTATATCAGTTTAAATGGCTTTTGATCTTTTTCCAGCAAAATCTGTGAGAAGCTGACCAGTTTTCAGAATGAGAGAGGAGAGGAATGTCTTATTGTTATGAATTTTTGTGTTCCAAATCATCTTGGCTATCACTTGAATTGCACATGGGCAGAAGCTACCAACTGCCAAAAATACAGAATTGTATGGATACAGTACAGGATGGCTGTTATGAAGATCTGGAGGCCACCTGACACCAAGAGTGGGCCAGTGGAAGCCTAGGATGATGATAAAATCCTGTGTTGCGCTAATTTCTAGGTAGCGAAGATAGGCAAATCCCATTTGAATTTCTGTACTATCCAATGGCTCTGTATTGTAGTAAAGAAATACTGTGGGAACAATTAAGTAGTTTTTTTCAAGATCTTTGAAGGACATGATTAATTGTATGGAACTACAAGTCTGAGAAATGTGAACTTTTGTTCTTACACAGCCATAAATAGCTTAAAAAATAAATTTAGGGGTAATGCATGCTGCATGTGTAAGTTTTGCATTGGATTTCAGGTGCTAGCTAGTTTCAGTCTTCCCTCCTGAAGGGTGAGCTTTTGGTAGAAGGGGAAAATAATGTTTCTGGAACATCTGTGGAATATTCCACATGTAGTTCAAGGAAAGATCATGAACAGGGAGGAAAAAACTCAACACTGCATTGATGTGTTATAAATCTTACTATTCTGAAGCCTTTCTTTAACCAGATCTTGGGAGTTTTCTTTACTTTTTGATTTTCTAATTGTATATGCAAAATGACATTTTAATGTGCATTTGCTTCACAGATTCTTCTGATGGGATCTACTGTTCCACTCTGCTCAGCTCAGTGGGAAAGGATGTTCAATACTTCCCGTATCCCGGGAGAGGAATCAGGTAAGCAAGGCCAGCCAAGGAGAATAAGCACCTTGATGGAATTCAGGGCTTGGTGTCTTTTCTACTAAAAATCTGGTTTTCCAGATAAAGATCTGACTGGCGCAAGTTTACATCAATACTGTGTTCCAGACTCAGGATGTAATGGACTGCTGTAGAGTGCCTAGATGTGTTTCATTTTAGGGAGATTTTGAAGCTTTTTTAGTGATTTTTCTCCTTTACTTAAATTAAAAAACCAACTTCAAGATAATATTGTCTGCCCTGTTTTTTTAATTTATAAATAGCCTTTACTTTTATTTTCCCAAGCTCAAGATGATTTCTGAGGTCTTAATATTAAAACTGGCGCGCTTTTTTTGTTGCCTTTTTTTGTTTTTACTAAGTTTTATCACTGTAAATGGAGTCAGATTGCATCCAGAAGAACTTACCATTTGTAATCAGCAGGTGGAAGAAAACATTGCTATTCATTTCCTTACTCTCTGAGAACTTCACAGCAGATTTTAGTGGAGACTCATGCTGTTGTGTTTTCCTACAAAAGCTTGAGCTGTATCTAGGCTTCTCTGATGGTGTCATATCCTGAAGAGCCTCTTAGATCTCATTTCACGTGTTTACCCAACAGTGCATCATTGTGGCAGCAGCACAGAGAAATACAAGCAGGAGTTATTGTTTAGTCACCTCCATTGGGAATGCACGTATGGGCTGCCACTTGAAGACAGGATGGGTTTTTTTTACTTTCTGTGAGGCCTGTAACTCACTCTAATGTTTCAAACTGCCTTCAAGCTTGTTACTACCACTCAACTACAGAATTCAAAACGAAAACTTTCTAAACAGACACAGGGATCTGCCCACTCTTCCCTGCTGGAGGGCTGGCATTTGCTGTGCTGTAAGAAGTTGGATAAGGGGGAGAAGTGGCATTGGGTAGTGGATAAAGCAGTAGGTGCATGTGTCAGATAAGGACTTTACTCTCAGTTCTGCTGCTGGCCTTTGCTAGATTGTTGAGGAATTTTTTTCCAGCTATGCCTTAGACAGCTTTATGTGCAAAGTGAAGGAAAGGGCATCCCTGGTGTCATTACTCAGTGTCATAACCAGTAGCTAAAATAAACGAGCAGGTTTTTACATCTCTATTGGACAACTCTAGTCTATGAGCTACTATTGCTTAGAATACTGCAATACTTCAAGTACTGAGAGTGTAACCCTTGCTCCTTCCCTGTTGTCAATAAAGTAAAAGGTATAAACAGTTTAGCCTCAGATTTGGTTTTCTTTCAGTCTAAAATGAGTTTTGCACAGAAGTGTACAAGTGGCTCATTTTAACTAGCACCTGATTATAATACATCCTGTATATCTTAGTGGCTTTCCTCTGTTTCTCCTGTTTAAAGTCTTTCAAATTAAACTACAGTCAATATAATAATTACTGTATTTTCCTCCTAAGCTTTTTGTATTTCCTATTACACTTTTTCCATTTTTTTGTTTCTGTTTTTCTAAAGGAAAAACAGTTGTGTCATTCTGTATATATCTAAGTGAGTTCCAAAAATATTTTTTACACATTCACATGAGCAGCCTGACTCTTTGTCCCCTGATTTCAATTATTTTATGTATATTATAGTTTCTAAAGGAAAAGAAATTGTCTTCATATTAATTGGTGGTAAAATCTTGATGAACACTGTATCCTGTAACTTGAGCAATTGTTAAATAGTCATGATTTTTGACAAAACGTGCTATGGAGTGAATGACTTCATTTGTGGTTTGATACAACGCCTTCATGATTAAATTTAAGCTTATCGCAGTTAAGCCATGTGGATAGTAAAATGAGGAAAAAAATGTGGCCCAGTTTTCTGCTTCACATAACATTTCACATTTTGGCCATATATGGAATATTCACTCTGCATCTGCCAGGACAAATGTAAACAAAAGCTGATGGTATAAATTTTGAGTTTCTTAAGACTCTCCATGAGTTGTCTAGCACCCAAATGCAAATGATTTAGAAATACCTTTCCTGATACTCATCTAGATGTTCTTTGCTGACTGCTTCACCAGACTACACAACTAGTGCTCATTTTTCAGATAGAGAAATACAGATTTACTTGCTTGATAGTGGCCTCCAGTGTGGAAACTGGTGGTGCTATATGACTGTCAGACCTGGGTATTTGACTGTTTCATGCAGGAATCTTTGTGATTGAATTACATGGGGTGCTGAAATAACTTGTAGTGCATGCAATAGGCGTCTGATGTTATTTGGTGCATTAGTGTTTTGAGACTTCAGCTTTGTGTTTACATAAGTGATTACAATTCTAGATACCCTCCAGCATGTGAAAGACAGCAAACACATTGTTGTGTATCACAAGGGCCGCTACTTCAAAGTGTGGCTATACCATGATGGCAGATTGTTGAGACCCCGAGAAATTGAACAGCAGATACAGAGAATTCTTGATGATGATTCAGAACCTCAGCCTGGTGAAGAGAAACTTGCAGCTCTTACTGCAGGAGATAGGTATGGTGATTTTTAAATAAGTTTAGTTTTTAGAAATCATTGTATAACATAATCATTGAATATTGGCTTTATAATTATAAAATTGTCTGCGGTCAGTTGTTTATACCTTGGTCACTGATTTTGTATCTTGATTATGTGTACCAGTGCTTCAGTCACTTGTAATTGCGTGGAGTTAAAAAATTTTGCAGTGGCAATCCTATATATAGATTATTATTTTTACTGTTGTCTTCTTCCTTATAATAGATACTTTCTTTTGTTTAATTTTAAGTACTTTCTTTTGCTTAGTTTTAAGAGTAGATGATCTATGCTGTAGGTATTGCATGTGCACAAATGTTGAATTTATGAGGATGAAGTTTTGCACCTGTGTGATGATGAGTTGAATTGGTTCCTAGGATTCCATTGTAAAAGTGTTGTCAGAGCTTTTCACAGCTCTCATAATTTAAATGCAAGGAAAGTAGTTGTGTCAAATTCCAGAGAAGTAGAAGGAATGTCTCATAGTAATTTTAAAGGTAATCAAACATTGACAAATTTATGTAATCTGGCTATAAACCTTTTTTTTTTTTTTTGCAGAGTACCATGGGCTAAAGCTCGACAGGCTTATTTTAGCTGTGGAAAGAACAAACAGTCCTTAGATGCCGTTGAAAAAGCAGCATTTTTTGTGGCATTGGATGATGTCGAGCAGGGGTACAAGAAAGAAGACCCAACGAGGTCACTGGATGCGTACGCAAAATCTCTGATACACGGCAGGTGTTATGACAGGTGCGGTATTGACGCTGTGGAAAGTGCCTCCCTTTTTTTAGAATCTGGCCAATACATATGAATTAATGATGACTTTAAGTTGATAAATTCCATAGAATCGCAGAAGGGTTTGGGTTAGAAGGGACCTTCATCTAGTTCCAGCCCCCTTTGCAACAGAAAGGGACAACTTTCACTACATCAGATTGCTCAAAGCCCAGTCCAACCTGACGTTGAACATTTGCAATGACAAGGCATCCACATCTTCTCTGGACAATGTTTCAGTGTCTCACCAGCCCACTGTAAAAAATATTTCTCCATTATGACATATCTAGATTTACCCTCTTTCAGTTTATATCTGTTGCCCTGTGTCCTGTCACTATGAACCATGATAAAAAGTCTTTTTCGGTTTTTCTTATAAGCCCTCTTTATATATTGAAAGGCTGCAAGAGGGTGTTCCCAGGGCCTTCTACAGACTGAACAACAGGCCCAACTCTCACCCTTTCTTCATGGGAGAAGTATTCCAGCACTCTTGCCATTTTCATGACTCTCCTCTGACCCAGTCTAACAGTTCCATGTCCTTTTTGTGCTGAGCAGCCCAGAGCTGGACACAGCTCTCTAGGTGGGATCTTACCAGAGTGGAGTAAAGAGGCAGAATCCCCTCCCTCACCCTTCTGGCCACACTGCTTCTTAAGCAGCCCAGGACACGACTGGCTTTCTGGGCTGCAAGTGCACCTTGCCAGCTCATGATGAATTTTTCATCCCCAAGTCCTTCTCTGCAGAGCTGCTAAATCCATTCATCCATCAGTCTCTTGATACTGGGCATTGTCTTGACCCAGGTGCAGGGCCTTGTGGTTAGCCTTGTTGAACATCACGAGGTTCAAATTTCTGTCTATTTATTTACATGTTCTTAAATAAAAAAGGATAAGTTCAGTACATTTGAATGTGAATTTTAGAGAGAGAGGAAGTTACAATACAAAAATGCTTTTGAAATATACAAAACCATAAAGAAATCATGATTTCTTTTGTAGGTGGTTTGATAAGACATTCACTCTTATAGTATTCAAAAATGGCAAAATTGGTCTGAATGCAGAGCACTCCTGGGCAGATGCTCCTATTGTTGGACACCTGTGGGAGGTAGGTGTTTGGTACAAAGAGCTAATGCAGAAGATAATTTGATGCGGTCTTGAAGCAGCCCTGAAGGTCAGCAGCTACTTTCAATCCCTTGCATTCACGTTGCTGATGAGTGACTAGGGGCCTATGTCTACAGCAACTGTAGAATTTGAAAAAGATCCCAAACCCTTGCTTAAGAAGCTGCTATTTTTTGAAGGGCATCATTATAGTGAGCTTAGATGCTTTTGCAGAAAAGTGATACAGCTCCCCGTCAAACTGTACTTTAATGTTTTAAATCCACAGATTATTGCCTCTTTGATATGGCATTGTATTTTTTGTATGTACATATTCCTAAAGCTCTTAAGCTTTCTTGTGCTATAAAATTGTGTAAGTGAATTTGTATGCTTACACTCAATATTTATATTTATATAAATATTTACATACTCAATATGTATATTTGATGCTTACACTCAAAATTTAAAAACTTGTACACAGTTTAACTTTTTGTCTAAGCATTGTTTGCTAAGATGCAGACTGATATGCTGTTTACATTATCTCTTGTGTTTATTTGCAATGAATACAGTAAATTCGCTTTGCCATGTCTGTTCATCATATGCTTAGTTTAATTTTGAAATCCTATTTGATTTTTTTTCCTTTTTAGTTTTGAAGCTTAAACCTACAAACAGTTGCTTAACTCAATTAAGACTATTTCAAAAACATTAGTCATTTTTGATTTTGTATGTATTTGTACAGATAGGGTACATTGGGTCTAACTGGTCCCCCAAGTAATTTCCAAATTTTATTATAGAAGTGTTTCCATGTGTATAAGGAAAAAAAAAAAGCCTCATTGCATTCTCCAGCCAGGGAAGAAAGAAGGCCAAAGGCTGATTTGAGAGTGACATGACAATGCATTGTAGACTATCTCAATGAAAGAGGGATACTTTATTTGCTTTTAATGAATGATATTACATGCTTATATATAACTTAATATTAGTTGGTATATTTTCTGCTAAGAATTAAGATGACTGAAACAAGATTTAATTTTCTAGAAAGTTATCTGTTGTTAGCTCTTTACAGATTGTCTATTTTTAAAATAGAATGGACTAAGCTTTATTTTATTGTTGTCGTGTTCTGACCACTAAGTGAAATGAGAAAATGAAATTAAATAAATAAGAGATTAGAAATAAATCATCAAGCTTTTTCTTTCCATATTGAGCAGATTCAAATATTTTGGTAATTCTTTGTGTTTGTATGTGGCTTTGTTGTTTCTGGACTTTTTTTTTAACATTGGGGATGCTTGATATCTTGTAAGACAGGGCCTTTTATGTCTGTTCAAGTTGTGTTGTTCATCTTGGAAATATTTTTCTTTCCCACCCAAGAGCTCTAGTGCACATGTAAAATAAACTGCAATTTTGAAAGGGATACAAATCTTAAAAATAATTGAGTTCTTGCAGGGATTTGAACTTACTCTGAAATAAATTATTCTGTGATGAATAAGTTTTGATAAATAACAAACTTGAAGAAGTTCTCTAGAATCTAAATTGAATGAAGATTGTGAAATCTAAGAGTGAGTTTAGTTTTTTACTTCTGCTTAGTTCGAGGTGGGTTTTGAATTGAAAAGTTTTTGATTAAATCAGTAGCATCTAACAAAATGCACCGGTGTAATTGAGTAAGTGTTTGGTGCACATCTGGTCTTCCTGTAAAACTGGGGGCTTCATTGCAGTTGTTTTCAGTATTTCAAAATACTGAAATATTTTCAATATTTCACTTCAGTTATATTCAGGAAATGGATTGTATCTTTTATTTCGTTGTGTTGTGAAAATAGGTTATATTGCTTTCACAATGAAATCCTAATTCTAAGGCAGTAAGTGATGTGTTGCAATTCTAAAGAAGTATCATTCTTTGCAGAATGCGATGGCAACTGAGTATCTTGAACTGGGCTATTTAGCAGATGGACATTGCAAAGGAGATACCAATCCAAATATTCCTATTCCTACCAAACTGCAATGGGAAATTCCAGAAGAAGTAAGTACATAAGATTTAGGAGTATGAGGAAGAAACTTCTTTTCCACAGCGATCAAATCATTTATGTAATTATTGATAACCCTATAAATCAGCTTTAAATTCCTTTGAGTCCTGTAGGTTGTGTACTTCATTTGTAGCCATTGCTCAGTTTACTTCAAGGGGTTTTAATATCAATCTTTAAAAATTGGGAAATGCCAACACTTTACTAGAAGCTTTCTTGGTTGGCAGTATGTCAAGAATAAGTGGCCACCTCTTTTTAATAGTGACTGTATTAAAACAAACTTTTACTTGCTGGGATTTCATTACTGTTGTCACAACAAATACTCTTGTCTAATAGTTCCTTTAGAATAGCTGTCCTTTTTTTGTGTTCATAGTTCTGTATACATGCCTAATAAGGTTTGATTTTTTTTAAGAGGTTTTTTTTTTGCCTGAGTTTCTAGAAAAACTGCCACCACCTATTTGGATTTTGATTTTGAATAAAAAGCTAATGGTTGGTGATGTATTTAATTAAGCGTGTATGGAAGCTTGGAAGCCACACTACTATTGCCTTTCTGTAACTGTAGGTCATTCTTTTATATTCTCCTGATCTGAACAGTTTTAAAGCTGGTGGGTATTTTAAAAAGAGTTATTTTAGGATGTGTACTGGCTTAAAACATTTTTATTTGCTTTGGAATTTTAACTTTCTAGCAAAGATAGCTTATCTTCTTTCTCTAAAGGGAAATTATTTAGGTAATGATATTCCTGGCATGAATAAAGGCAAGCATTTCCTGTTTATCAGTTAAAAATACTTGCACTTTTTCAGTAGTTCTGTCAAATGCCGTGAATGCATGTTATATACATACAGGTGTTTGTTTGTTTGTTTGTTTAAGTGCCAAGAAGTGATTGAGAAGTCTCTGAGTACTGCTGTAGCTCTAGCAGATGATGTGGACTTCTGTTCATTTTTTTTTGATACTTTTGGGAAAGGACTAATAAAGAAAGTGAAAACCAGCCCTGATGCTTTTGTGCAACTTGCCCTGCAGCTTGCTCACTATCGGGTAAGAACAGACTGTTTCTGGCTTACACAACCTCATTAAGTTGGGTGTAAACAGGCTTGTGACTAAAACATGTGACTGTGTGATCTTGCACTGGTTGTACAAGGTTGTTAAAGACATTCAATGCAAATTGATACAAACCCTAAGCAGATTTTTAGCTGGAAATCAATTCTACAATGGTTCACATATTGATTCATTTCTAAATTTTTCTCTTCTGCTTAGTTGGTCTAGGCATTTTGGACTAGAAAGAAGATTTGAAACTTCTAGTGGCTTTGTTTATAATCTAAACAATGTTGAACTTACCTTTTAGATTGGATTCACACATGATGCAGTAGTCATGGACACTCCCTAAGAGGATTAACAGAAATGCCTACCTGTATTTTCTTCTGTTAGTTCACCTTTCCTGTAATGTGCTGTCAGAAAAGACCAGTGTAGCAACATTCAGCTTCTCTTATAAACTGAAGAAGGTTAAATATAAAATCTTGAGAGTAGTCCTTGCTAGTGTGGTAGTTCTGTTACTGTTTATCAAATCCTGCTGCTAATCTTATTTTTGCCTTTATTATCTTCAGGTAAGTGGGCTAATGGTGGGCTACTGAAAGCTTAAATATTGAGCCTAATTTGTGGAGTGATTCATAGCCTGTGCTTAGCTTGGACTGTTGATTAAGAAAGAGGTGCCAAGTCTATCTAAACCTTAAAGTTCTTATTTTCCCCTTTTTCAAGGATATGGGGAAGTTCTCATTAACCTATGAAGCATCCATGACCCGCTTGTTCCGAGAGGGCAGGACGGAAACGGTTCGCTCGTGCACTGTCGAGTCCTGTCGTTTTGTTCAAGCCATGGAAAACCCGGCCGAAAGTGTAAGTCTTGTGCCTTACACACTTGGGAGAGTAGGTGTGGATTGGGTATTAGGAATAAATTCTTTGCCGTGAGGGTGGTGAGGCACTGGGACAGGTTGTCCAGAGAAGCTGTGGATGCCCCATCCCTGGCAGTGTTCAAGGCCAAGCTGGATGGAGCTCTGAGCAATCTGGTCTGGTAGAAGATGTCCCTGCCATGGCAGGGAGGTTGGAATAAGATGATCTTAAAGGTTCAACCTTCAGCCAACCTATGACTATGTGATAATTCATAAGGCACATGAGTTACCACTAGACAAGCAGGTAAGTCCCCAAATAGTTTTTAAGCATTTAGAGTGATGTTTTTTTTTTTTTAAAGGAAGGAAGAGCTGCATAAGGTAATTGCCCACGTTTTCTGTGAATAAAGCAGAAATTCTGGGCCATACCAAAAAAGAATTAATCAAATATACCCTTATTTACTTGTTTCTGAACTCCAGGAAACTGTGATTACTTGTGAAATTTTTGTGACTTATAAAACTCAGACGTAGATTTGTCTAATCTTGTACCAGTTAAGCTTTCGTTTCTGACAGGGAAGCAAGGATAATTCACAGGGAGGAAGTAGTTGCCCTTAAATGTTGATTTTGATGACCAGCATTTATGGACCTCTGTACCTTCAGTGTTGGCAGTTTGGCTTCTTAAATAGCTCTGGCAGTTTCAGCTTTTCTTAAATCACATTGAGATTTGCTCTCTATAACTCTTCAAGACCAGTATCTAGAAACTATAAATAATGTAGTAAACTTGAGTTGTAATCATGTCTGATTGTAAGGTTAGATAACACTTAAAATACAAATTAGTTTTCATTATGCAGTTTACAACAGTAATAGCTGACACTTGTAATACCTGAAATTAAATACATGAGGTTGAAAAGCCAGAGGATACTATTTGAGGTCAGTTGCCTTGTACTTGACTTTTAGATGCTCAAGGGTCAAGAGTCATTGCTGTAACTGAGTTTCGGCACCTCCATCTTTAATGCAGTTCGCTTAACTGAGTTTTCTTAATCTTTTTTTATCTGTTAGAATGAGAATACGCTGAAGTTCTTCCGGCAGGCAGCAGACAAACATCAGCACTTGTATCGCCTTGCCATGACTGGGGCAGGCATTGACCGCCACCTCTTCTGCCTTTATGTCGTGTCCAAGTACCTCGCTGTAGATTCCCCTTTCCTCAAGGAAGTAGGTGACCTTTATTGATAACCCTTCATTACCATAAATAGTCCTTTGGTTAGTTAATGTTTGGTGGTATCTGCTCAAGATACTTGTACAACTCTGGTTTTCCTAAGAAAAAAGGTAAAATTTCCACTAGTGCTGTTTAACATCTGCTGATAAATTAAGTTAGTTTCATTTTCCTTTATGTATACATTTATTGATTGACCTAGAATGCTTTCAGTGAGCTTTTTAGCATCATACATGTTATTTAGAATGGCAAGAAATATATAGTCAGTATTGAAAAAAGTTTTTTTGCTTGTGGGTTTTGCGTATTTTCAAGGGAGTACAACAGAGTCTGTGTGTTTTCTCAGAGAATTTTCTTGTGAAACTGACAAATTCAATTCCTTTTAAGTTGCTAAGAGTTAAAGGAGCTGTATATGGCATTGATGTCATTGTTTATTACGTTGACAAGTTATTAATTAAAGTGGATTTTAAGGTTGGATTTTATAAAAATAATTACACTGCACTTGTTCATTTTTTCTAATTGATGAAAGTTATGTTCCACCTTGCCTCAAAATTAAGGTACTCACATTTGTCTGCTTGCTCTCCTAAATGTGGCTAAGTCAAGAATAAAACAAGTTTCTACATTTTCTACAAACTGTCAAGAGGTGCTGTTAAGAGATTTTACAAGCTTCTAAGTTGATGCAGGATCTTCCTGGGATTTGAATATGACTAATAATGGTCTTGTTAAAACAAGACCTTTTGTTTGTAAGTTACAAGGCCATAGACCAGATAATCTTGTTTGAAGTAGCATTTCTATTGAAGTTCTATTTTATTCTCTGAGAAATTGACATCACTTCCTCATATGTTAATGGTTTCCATATCAGGACAAGTTTAACTGTTTCATTTAAGCTTCTTAATTTTTCATTCCATTGAAATGGGAGTTATCCTTAATATTGCTTTATAAAGTGTTTTTCTAATAGTTTATAAAGCAATGTTACACTTGTTATAACACTTGTTGTCTTGACTAGTTTTTGAGAATGTTGCATGTTCTTAACAGTGTTTCCTATTTGTTTGCATCTCTTTTGTATCTAATAAAGGTTTTGTCAGAACCTTGGAGGTTGTCAACGAGTCAGACACCACAGCAATACATCGATCTGAAGAAGAACCCAGAGATGTTATCCTCTGGTGGAGGGTTTGGACCGGTATGTTTCCTAAATACAAGTATCTACTAAAACAGAGTTTTATTTTCAAGACACTAGTAAAAAAATTTCAGATCTGTAATCTCTCATTGTTGCATATCAAAGGTGCAGCTCATGCTTTTAAATGTATGTATTTAATACTTTCCCATGATGTGGCTGTGCTCAGAAAACACTGTGTCACCTCTTTCTGGTATCCCACTACAGGAATGGATTATTCTTAAGGAAATACACAGTTGTGAAATGTGGTACAGGGCTCCATGGCAAAGAGATCTGATGAAATTGGGGTTCTTTGTTATCACATTGCCTGTGCCCAGAGCTTCTGTACATCAGGCTGTTATTACAGTGACCAATGCCTTATTGATTGAACTAGATTTTAAGGTTGGGATTTGTAAAAGTACTTATACTTGACTTCTTCTTTTTACTTCCTGCTTGATTAATAAATGTGCTCATACATTACTCCAGATTAAGCTGCTCACATTGTTCTGCTTGCCCTCCTACGTGTGAATAATGGCCAAGTCAAGAATGCAGCCATGTTCTATGTCTTCTGTAGACTTTCAAGAAACCAGTGTACTGTTAGAGATTTGACAAGCTGTTTACTTGCTGTGATATTTTATTGGTATTTGAGCTTGGCCATCAATGAGAATATTGGTGTCAACAAGACCTCTTAAGCAGCCCTTATGGGGCTATTATACTAGATTAATCTTTTTTCCAGAAGCATTTCTATTGAAGGAACAATGAGAGGTGTCACAGGACTGCTCTTTGCTCCACAGAAATTAGGGTGACAAGTCCAGTGTATTTTGGCTGATTTGTCAAGCTGGAAGATGGGGGTGGGAGGTGGGTGTGTTAAATTGTTGTTGTTTATTTACTCATGTTTCTGATACAGCTTTCATTAGTTTTTGAAGTTGGAATGAATTTGACTTGCAGTATCACGGAGGCCTCATTATGGCCATACTGCTCATTCTTGAGAAACTGGCTTCCTCAAGCAGATTATGAAGTCAGTATTCCAAATGCCCAAAAGGCAATAGAAAAGGGTTTTGGCTGCAGGAATTTCGAATGCTGTTTTCCCTTTGTTTTTGTTTACAAAAACTGTGCTTTGTTTTGCTGAAGTAGCCCAGAGACTCAGTACATCAGCTTTCCATGCATGTGGTTTTTGTTGGTTTTGAAGGGGTTATTTAAGCATTCAGTAGAGTTTACCTCTGTAGCACTAACAGTGAGAAGAGTGAGAGGACTGTCAGACTGCTCAGCAGCAGTGGCAGCAAAGAGATGGAAGATTGTGATCTTTTGAGTTAGGAAAGACATGAGGAGGGGTGACATCAGGATAACCTGTGTTTACCAGGCATAGTTTGAATATAACATCAGACTGAAACTTGGGACAGTTAATACTACTAATGTTGAAATTGGACAAGACCTCTGTTTGTGATACAGGTGTTCAGAATCACATGTTTGCTGTAGAGTCAGAAGAAAACTTATATTTGGCAAGTTTTCATAATACAAGGCTTTTACACAGTGTTTGTTTACATCTGCAGAATGATCCCAGGAGTCTGATTGTTTAAGTATACAACTGAACTGTTTTATTCCTTGCTGCTTAAGCACTGAAGCTGTATAGTTGCTTAGGACCAGACCTTGATAAGAGAAGCTCTTTGAATAAGTATTTTATTTCAAACTATTAAAGCTGGGAAATATTACAGACAAATATTCAGAAAATGGTTATTCCATGCACTTCAGATGAGGCTGGAGCTATTCCTCAAGCGGAGCCAGTCTTCAGAAATTATGCGTTAAATGTAGAAGTTGAAGTTTTACTTGAGGAAATTGCAACTGATTTTAAAAACTGTAACAACTTAATTGTGCATAAGTTGATTGAGACTGAAGGAGAAAGAAGAAGTTTAAAATGTGTTTTTCTCTTCTTTCTTCCCCTAGGTGGCTGATGATGGTTACGGTGTTTCTTACATAATCTTGGGTGAAAATTTCATCCAATTCCATGTCTCCAGCAAAATATCTTGTTCTGAGACGGTAAGAGTCAGTCCTTTCCTATGTTTAATAAATCTGTTCTGCCGTGTGCTCATAGAACTGTTCTACTCACTGTCAAAAATATATACTAGAACTTGCAGCATATTGTTACGTGTTTTTTCTTTCTCAATATATGCTGTTTTTCTGGAGATTTTGTCTCTAGCTGTATAAATTTAATAGTTTCATGAACCAAGGATACCATATTCTATTTCACTTACGCTTTCAAGCACAAGGAAAACACGTGGCCCAGGATTGCCTTTACATGTGTAGTTACCTGCAGCTTGTGAAATGAATCACACATGTTCCCTAAACAGAAAGACAAGCATTCCTTGGTTTTTCTTACTACAGTTTTGATTGGTTTGTCTCAGGCTGCAGCTATAAAGACAGAGTAAAATGTATGCTCTCTATTTAAGCCTTCCTGGTTTGAATAATACTGAGTGAAGATGATCCATAGATTATAATCTGTGCTTAAGAAACACAACTAATCAAAAATTTATTAAAATAACACCCATTATTAGAGTATAGTAGATGTCATGTGTTGAATATCATGCTGTTGTGGAGGCCTGCTTTGAGTTCATTTCATCCTTCCCTTTTATATTTTTATGGCCTTACTGAATACGCTGAGTTCATTCAGGGTTACATAGCTGACCTAGTTTTCCTCTTTTGACCTTAACTTGTCCAGGAGATCATGGTGCTTCTGGTTAATCATTAAAGATTAGGAAATACAACTTGGTTTTTTTCATAGTTGAAATTGTTCTTCACATGCCTGTTAGCTTGTACTTTAAATTTTGCTCTGTTCTTTTTACTTACTAGTCAAGTCAAAGGTCCATACAGAAAAGGCAGTATTTTATGTGTGCGGCCTTGATATTAGTAGGATCATTGTAGTAGATCCTGTAATGTAGCTAATAATTTACTTTTGTTATCTTAATTTATCTCTTGGATCATTCATCTAGCACTTAGAAAAAACAGAACAAGTTCCTGTTTTGTTTACACTTAGAAAGTTGTTATTTTCATTTCCAATACTTTTTTCAATGGCAAATGATTCAGCATTTCTGATAGGAACTCAAAAATAATTTTTCGGGTCTTTCAGTACTTCTTGGTCATTAGTCATACACTCACTGAACATTCCTTTGTTTTGTGAAAGATTTTGCAAAATCTTGTAGGAAAAGCAATATCAAAACCCAGCAATTTTGAAGTAGCAGAAAGCTGTGCATGCATCTGATTTCAAAAATATATGATCTCATTTCTGACTGTAGGAAAGCAAATGCATAAAGAACTCATTGGTCAGTAATAGCATAAGCCTGGATTAATCTGTATAGCGTTAAAATTTCTGTTATTAAAATCCCCATTGTATGGTAAAATACATGCCTGAATTCCTTAAGCTCCAAAACTATAAAATATTAGAAAGTTTCTTCTTTTGCCTGAAAAATAACTGTTGATGGACAGTACAAGTATTTGGTTTTGGTTTTTGTTTGTTTGTTTTTAAAGGATTCTCATCGCTTTGGAAAGAACATCCAGAAAGCACTGGTTGACATCATGGGTTTATTTAACCTTAGTAAAAACTGTACAAAGTGATCTGCTTTCTTAGTGCCAAGCAATCTCCTCTTGGTGGAATGAGAACTCTTCAGCACAGTGAACAAGAGCAAGGCTTGTTGAAGAGTAGCTGGAGAAAAAACTGAGTCAACACCTTCTTGATCACCTATTAAAGCCTTAGCAGTATATTAAATGTGTCTTTTTTGTTCTGGTTTGTTGGGGGTTTTGGGTTTTTTTTTGTCATGGAAGAGCTTATTTCAACAAAGGATGACTTTTAAAATCTTCTGTGTTTCTAGGGAGGAAGCATAGTATCATTGTGTGAAGTCATGTATATTCTAACCTCTGCAGTTTTCTCTTAATTAGAGTACTCTTTCTCTTTTTTTTTTAACTTTAAATTAGATTACTTGTTTCCAGAATCAAAGGGATAAAACACACTGACTTAAATACTAGAAAAAGATAGATTTGCTATGTAGTAATAGCAGAATCTTTTTCAATATATCTGCTGCTTTATGTAAACGAGTGATGAAACTTGTGGCCATTTGCCTTCCTTGGTTTCTTTTTAGAGGTAATTTCTGTAAAACATACCAAAAAAATCCCTTCTTGTAACCTACCTTAACACACTAAGTTGTAGAAATATTATGGTTTTTGAAAAGAAAAAAGAAGAAACACAACCATTGGATAGTACAGTGTGTCCCCTCATTAGAAAGTATCACATTTTTCTTACTGCTTACAAGCCTGTTCTGACATTGATTTTATTTCTGTATAAATAAATGGACCTGTGTGCTTGTTCATGCAAGTGCCTTAGAAAAACAAAGATCCTTAGCCCAGGAAAAAGGCATATGCTGGGAGTTGTTTCAGTGGTGAAAGAGGTAAAGTTGTAGTAATGCAGATCTGGTTTTCAAATTACTGATTAGGATGAAGTGGCATAAGCAGACGAGAATATGTTCCCAAATGGGGCAGTGAGGTTTAAAGTTCTAATGGAATGCTCCTGTCTTAAATAGCAAAGGTCAGTCCTTAGGAAGGGCAGGACTAACCTTTTTTGGGATTAACAGGTTTTCATGTGTTTGCTTTGGTGAATGGAATTGGTAGTCACTCGGGTTTCTGGGCCCTGGGAAATGTTCATTGAGTTGGATGCAATGTGCTGGAAAGTCTGCAGAGCAAGGCTGCCTGTGTAGGCTGATGGATTGCAGTTTGCCTGCTTTCAGCCTGGAAGGACCACTGCTGAGTGCATTGCCAACCATCTGCATGGGAAGGGCAAAGTGCTGAAGCCATGGGAAATAGCTCTGGAGTGGGAAAATCATGGCCTGCTCAACCGCCTCCTGGGAGATGCTCCTGGTCAAGCAGGTTCTATAGGATACCAGGAGGGAGGGGAAAGCTTTTGCACTCAAAAAAGGGGCATGATGTTTCCAAGTGCAGAAATAAAATGGCTGCTACCAAATGGAGTAACTTTTCCATGATGCTTCTCTTTCCTGGGCTTTATAGGTGTGGTACCTTTTTTACATCCTGCAGTGCAGTAAAGTGTACTTGTTAGCACATCCATTTTTTTTTATTATTATTATTTTATGTAAGGTACATGATGGTTGCTTATACAGTGAATGATGATCCTGAGCTCTGCTGAGTATAAAAAACCCTTGGGGTGGATATAAAACTTCTCATTAGACTTCGAATGTTTTCTGGCCAGTATTTCTAACTTTCTATGCCTCTTCATGTTTATTTTTACTCTGATCTAGCTATTAAAACATCTCTGTATGTATGCTCAAGGTTGGAACCCTCAAAAATCCAAGATGCATACTTAAGTGACTGCATGCTTACATAAATGTGGGAATCCTCACAGGAGCTGATCAAAGACACTCATTTTTTGATTAGGGTACAGTGTGTGGGAAAGGACACTTTGAAATAAGCCTTACTGCATCTGGCAGGCCTGGCACTTATCAAGCTACTGCAACAATTTTATAGTGATCTATTTTTGGAGCTGCAGAAGTAATGCACTGGGGCTTTGGGGGGTTGTTTTTGGTGTTGACTTTTTTTTTTAATATTGACCACTGACCAGTCTGTGTTTAACATAAGGGCATATTAGCGTGTAGGATTCTCTTAAAAAAAAAAAAGGTTTAGATTTGACTCTCAGGTCTTATGTGTTTCTAGTCTAATTGTAGTTAGTGCAATTTTGGATTCTTGGAGAGTAAGTATGATTGGCACAGAAAGCTGTTTTTTATTGTAAATGTTTAAAATGTTTTGTGGTGTTAAATGTATCTTTTAAAATTTTGGAATAGATGTAGTTCCTAAACAGATAATATTTTATTTCTTTTTCTTTAAAATGTCAGCAGCATGTAAATAAAATATGCTTTTTGGATGTAAATCTTAGAAATCCACAGTGAATGTAGGTTATTAATAAATAATTTAAATCTTGATGTTCAATATTGTGTACATACAGTAAAACTGCTTGTTTGGGGTTTTTTTGCTCAAAGCCATAGGAATGTAACTGAAATTACCTAGATTTGAATGAACCTTCTAGTATAGTGTATTTTATTGTAAAGTTAAATGTTCATATTCCAGTAAAATACTAATTTGATACTAAAACCTTGAATCCTTGATTCTCAATTAGTGATTTAGGAGATCAAACTTAGGGTTGAGGAGGTGGCTAAAAGTCAGGTTGGATGATAATAACTTTTTCTGTTTATTAAATACCAGTGTGGAATTGGTGGAATATACCTCAAATGAGCATTTTTCAAATTTATTATTTCAGCTATTTCATGGCAGAAGTTAGGAAAGCATGAAGTCCATTTACAAGGTACCATTGTTCAGGATTAATACTGTTCCCAGCTGAATGTTCTTTTAAGGCTTGAGGCTTTTGAGGGACTAGGGAAGTGTGTACCTGACCTTGAAAATCATGGTTCTAATTCAGCCTTGGTACCGATTGTTTTCTCATGTAAATTGTATTAATTTAAGGTAGCAGATTTTTTTTTATCTTGTTTAGTTGCTTTACATCTGTTGTTGGTTATTTACATCCAATACTTTGTCTCTATTTTCTACTTTCTTCTGTGACTTCAAGAAATGAAATAAAATTTCACAATTACCACTACTTAGAACAATGTTTAATATCTTTTGTATCTTCTTCCCAGTTCCCTTGCTGTAGTCTCTTGAAATTCAGGACTTGTGAAACCATTGCTATTAAATCCAGTTAGGAGCAATAGTTTATTTTAGCTGTGATTTAAACATGTCTTATAGTTAATAGGGAATGTGTTAATGAACAATTAAAACTACAAGGAAGTAAATTTCTCAAAAGAAGCTGAACATATGGATTCACCCTTATCTGCTATCAAATTGTGTCCACTTTCTTTTTTCTGTAGAGATGCCACATAAAAATTTCAGTGTTCCAACTTCAAGCATTCCCTCTCCAGAAGGATCAGTCATACAGATAATAAAGATGTGATCAGGTGGAACAGCTGCTTTCTTGAAAGTTGAAGATAATGAAAGTTTGTTAGTCTCTGT
This sequence comes from Acrocephalus scirpaceus scirpaceus, assembly GCA_910950805.1. Lineage (NCBI taxonomy): Eukaryota > Metazoa > Chordata > Aves > Passeriformes > Sylviidae > Acrocephalus > Acrocephalus scirpaceus. The sequence goes on from OU383780.1 coordinate 44,466,077, forward strand.
ATCAGGAGCTAAAAATGAGATTTAGAAAAATCTTTTTGACCAGCTCACTTTCTCATGTTCTTACAGTTTATCACACTATATATGAATGTTTCCTTCCTTTGCCCTTTTTTCTTGAAGGTATTAGAACGAAATTCTGATCAGGTTAAAAATAATTGTATTGGAATAAAACTGCTTGTATCTGTGTTGCTTGCTTACCTTCCTAAACTGCTGTCTATATAAGGAGGAAGCACAGCACACAGAGATGGTGAGCAAATTGTCAAGTTCAAACAATTTAAATTCAAATTTGAAACTGGAAAACCCAGCTGTAGTTGGTTTGTGTCTTTGTTCCATTTTCTGTTTGGTTGTTTTATTTTTGAAAACACAAATGTAGGTATTAAGTGTGATGTTATTATACTTGTAAATGCATCTGAACCAGAACTGTACACTGAACAGAAAAAACAGAAATAATATCCAAACTATGTAACAGTATCTGGCAATGCTGAATGGGCCACAGCATTTATATCCCCTGTTATGTCCTGAAAATGTATGTAGCTTCCCATTTTAACGTCACTAAGTCATGGTTTTTGTTTGGTCATGTGGCTTTTAAAAAATGAATAATTAAATACATAATTATAAGTAAAAATTTCTTTTCTTCAGGTGTTCATACCATTCCTATCTCCAGTTGCAGGTAAGAATAAATGCTTTTGTTTTAAAGACTTCAAACACCCAAACTATTTCTCCTAGCAAAAAAAGAATTTTACAAAAGAATACTAATATTTCTTTCACAAGAATGTAATGCTGTAGTGACGACAAAACCTTTTATTGATGCTGCAAGGGAGTTCTTGGTTAAAACACTCATTTTCTCATTATTTTTATAAACAAGACATGCATTATTTTTTGTACTAGAATTCTCTCCGTGAGATCTGTAGTCTACCTCAGAATTGTGCTTCTGTGTATGAGGAAACAGTAAGTACGCAGGCAAGGTTTTATGCTAATTGGAAGAATCTGTCCAACCACTGACTGTCTAAAATGGACTTTCTTTTAAGTGCCAGAGGGTAAGAGGTGCTTTCAAACACTGTCCTACCTGATCTGTTCACAAAAGAGAGGCAAAGAAAAATGTTGCTGTGTAGATTTCCTACATTGCGGAGCAAGGCAAAATAGCATCTGGAATTTTTGCCTGTTTCTGGTTTTCAAGTCTCAAGTCTAATTGGCTCCTGTCTTTCCCTTGCACATTCTGATACCAGTTCAGGACAATTAGGTAGGGGTCTTCTCCTAAGGCTACCTGAACCCAAACTACCAAGTGGGATTGCACCAAATAACCCTGGGAAGCTGATTAATTAGTATTTGAGCTTTTTTCCCATGTGCAGTGTACGTAAAGGAACAGAGCTGAGGATTCAAATCTGCCTCTAACATCAGCATTCCCTACCTATGCAGACATGTTCTTTACAACTTAATTATTCTCTTAAAATTAATGAGTTGTTAAAATATAGATTCTGAGGTATGTGCAAGATGAGTTCTAGAAATTTGGGCTTTTCATGAAAGGTGTTTCTGAAAGGTATTGGAATTTTGTAAACGGGATTTTTAAGGTTGTCTGTTCAGGTGTGTACTGAGAGTGGCAAGGCTTCGTCTAGAAGTGACTTTGAGGGAGATGGCACTGTAGTCATATAATCATAGAACATGCTGAGTTGGAAGTGACCCACCAGGATCATCAAGTTCAACTCCTGGCCCTGCACAGGACACCCAGGAATCCCAGCCTGTGGCTGGGAGCATTGTCCAAACACTTCTTGAGCTCTGTCAGGCTGGGGCTGTGACCACTTCCCTGGGGAGCCTGTTCCAGTGCCCAGCCACCCTCTGGGGGAAGAGGTTTTTCCTGGTATCCAGCCTAAATCTCCCCCAATAGTTTTCATGATGTTCCCTCAACTTGTCACCAGAGTGATCAGTGCCTGCCCCTCCTCTTCCCCTCAGGAGGAAGTTGTAACTGCAGTGAGGTTTCCCCTCAGTCTCCTCCAGACCGAACTGACCGAGTGACCTCAGCTGCTCCTCATGCAGCTTCCCCTCAAGGCCCTTCACCATCCTCATGGCCCTCCTTTGGACACTCTCTAACAGCTTCATGTCATTTTTATATTGTGGCACCCAGAACTGCCCCCAGCACTCGGGGTGAGGCCGCCCCAGTGCAGAGCAGAGCGGGACAATCCCTCCCTTGCCCGGCTGGTGAGGCTGGGCCTGGTGCCCCCCAGGACAGGGTTGGCCCTCCTGGCTGCTGACTCATTTAATTTCCATTAATGAGTTGGGTTTGGCAAGGTAGGTGAAAGATTGGTTTCCAGTAAGTGCAGGTGGCACCACATCTGTGCTGGAATGCCACAGCACACAGTTGTTCATTTTAGAACAATCTGATTTATGGTACAGATTAATTTGTAGTTTCAGATGACTACTTCTTACTTAGACTAAATCCCAATTACCCTCAGTCAATTTATATAATTCAAGATTAAGTCTTCTTTTACATACTCGGTTGTGGCTATTGTCTCACTTCTTCAGGATCATTTAGAAATAAGAGGATGCTTCCTGGTGGTGAAAACAATGAATGCCATTGTTACTGTGAAGCATGTTACTGTTCATTGTCATTCTTAAGGAATATTTTTACTTGAAATACAAATAAAAATCATTCTGCCATTGACAATTAAATTAGCTATTCACAGTGTTACACTTGAATACAATCTTTGCTTTAAAAAACGTGATTTATGCAGAAAAACTATAAAATTTATTGTGTTCGTTTGGGATTTAAAGTAGGTTTTAAAGCACGTTAAGATTTAAAACTTTATATTCCAGGCTAAGGGAAGAGAGGCAGTCAGTATTGTCACTGAGACAGCAATTCTTCAGAGTTCAAATGTTTACAAGTCTGACTACAAGTTATTAGCACTGCGCAATGTAGCAGAGGAATCCAGATTTTCACACAGAAATCATTCCAACCCTCTGGTAATTATATGCTGTAAGTGATAGCAAAATTATATGCTAGAGAAAATTGACTAATTTGTACCATGCTGGCATGGAAAGTCACACTTAGTAAGTGCCATAGCAAGAATAATAAGGTAGTTCCTTGACTTGCAATCTAAATTTTATCTTGCTATGCTGCTACATATTTAGAGAGAGTGCTGTTTTATATATATAAAATATGTTATTTCTATTTAACAGCTGGAAATAAACAAAACCAAACAACAACTTTGTGAAGAATGCTTTATCCAAAGGAAAACTCTTGATTTATCAATCACAACTAAATAAATGAACTGTTACAATGGCATGTCAAGGAGCTACAGTTTTAGATCTCAGTAGGTGCTTCCAAAAATTAAAGAGTGAAAAAGCAAACATCTTAATGCACAATGATCTGTTTGTTTGAGAGATTCCAGTCTGTGATTATGAAGATTTATAGGACAGGTGGCACTCTTAGGAAAATCTTACATGTTCAGAATTATTAGATTAAAACTAATCATTAATTATTCATTCCAGGTTATCTGCCAGCTGGACGTAGGTACTCAAATACAGTTAATATTAACAGTTGTGGCACACAGAAGCTAAAATTAGTTCATCTAATTCCTGACTATCACAACCAAAATAATTGTCTTCAATCAAGTACAATAAAAACAAAAATTGTCTCTAGATAATATGAAATTATATAGATACATATTTATATATTTGTCTAGATAATATACTGCCAGGTAGTATATAATAGATCATTAATTTGCAACTGCTTGTGTTAACGTGTTCTTAAGCAACAATGGGGCAGATGAGCCAAAGGTAATGGAGACACCACCACTTATTATTTTAATTTATTTTTTAACTGAAAAATTGCCAGGCACTCCAGGGACATAAGAGTGATGGATATGTTAAAATTATTGGAAGTTTTAATATAGATTACTTTCATTATAAATCACGTTTAGCACAAGCCCCTGAATATTTTAGCATTTACTCTCTTTTGCCACCAAGGGACACTGTTTCTCTATAAATGAAGAGAAGCCTTGAGGGCTATGGGATTTTCTTTAGTCTTGGGATTCGGAATGTCTCAGAAATATTTAGATAATTATGTGAACTTGAAATGCCATGAAGTTGTTAAAAAACCCTGGGTTTTGAGGTCCTAAAGTTAGTGCTATTTAGATGGAGTAGCACATTTTCATTTAAGCAGCAACAAAATATTTGAGTTTCAGTTTTAATGTACATAAGTAGTTCTTAACTAAATATAGCTTCCTCAAAATATTTTTACATTCTTTATTTCATTGTTTATTACTTTATATAGTCTTTTATTTTGATAGAAGTTGAAACACAAAGCCTTTAAGCACCATACAAGCACAGATATTGCTCTCAACAGCAACAGGTGCCGAGTGTGGATATCTCGCAGCAAATGCTCCAGGTGTGGAGCCTGTTTGCTTTTGTTTGTCAGAAACCATCAGGAGGGTAAAACAGGCACATTCAAGTTAAAGGTTGTGTTCCTCTTTAAAATTCATCTTGTCATTTATTTGCTGTAATGGTAGGGAAGGAAAACCTGAGGGGGAGCATGCTGGAATATGTTCTATAGTTTTTATTTTCTTGAGCTTTGTTCTGTTCTACTCGTCTTCCTGGCAAGTACAAGAATTAAGACAAGGAGCTGAAAGTTTCTCAGGATTATTCTCTTCAGCTTTTGAGTTGTCCTTTGGTTTCTTTTTTTTTTTTTTTTTTTCTCTCTTCTTTCCTTAGATGGGAAGGAATTAAATACAAGTTCAAGATTCATCTTGTAATCTTACAATATTAAGTACATCATACGTTCCTTTTCCTCTTTCTAAGATGGGTTGTTAAGGCTGTTTTACTGGAAAGCAACAATTGTGTGTATTTTCTAAGTAGTTTAGCTGCCAGTCAGTATATTTTCTGCATATAATGGTTTCTGGTTTCAACATTTGCTAGAAGTAACACCAGAATTAAAAATACAGTTTTTAGTAAGAAAAATACATTTATTTCAATGACGAACCTTTAAATTTGGTATTATATAGATTATGCTGTTTCTGAGAACCCTTTTAAGACTCTTTTGGGATGAACAAAAGCATATTGACTTTTACCAATAAAAGGAGAATATTTTCTTCTGTTAGGATTTTTTACACATTTTTCTTTGAATTCAGGTTTCTTAGTATCAATGCAATTGTGCAGTTCATTTGCCTCAAAAACATTTTATTAGCTTACCTAATTGAGATGTTTTTAAATCTAATTAACACATGTTTAGCCTGTATTTTTTACACTAATGATTTCCTTAAATATTTAATTGCAGGTCATTTTTAATTAAGAGGCAGACTTGTTAGGTAGCAGCAATTAAAAAGGATACAACCAATACTTCCTGTTCCAAAACTATAGAATAATTTCCTTGTATTTGTATATGTTTTTTCTCTTTTTTTTTTTTAACCTGTGTAGCTTACCTTTTGTTTTAGCGCCTACAAAGTCCAAGAAACCACATAACTGCACAAAATCTCAGCACTTTAAACTGTAAGTAAAAATTTGTCAATATTTGAGGGTTCCTAATTGTGTAGATGAAAGGACAAGCATACAGGACATGTGCTTTAAGACAAACATTATGTTTATGTGTTAAAAACTATTCATCTGATATTGAGATAGAAAGATCCACAACTGATGTAGATTTGTGTCCCAGAAGCTCAGAATTTTGTGCAGGGCTGAAGATGACTACATATATTCCATAGCATAAAAAATAAGAGGTGAATATGGAAGCATGTTTGTAGAATGCAAATGCTGTATACCAAAATGAATTTTCTCTGTCTTGCTGATGCAAGGACTAGTGACATAAACATGGATTAAATGTAGAAATGAGGAGTATAAATTAAAAATAAAATTTAAATTACTGGGATGAGTAGAAAAATATAAATACTTTACAAGATGAACTTAGAATTCTTGAAAAACTGAATTTCATGTAATATGCTCTCATTATCAGATGCATCTTTATTTGAGAACACAGAGCAGGGAACAATGCCATAATATAAGGTGTCAAGTTATTAAGTTCAAAAGACAGATGAGCTCAAATGATGGAAAAAAAATAGGAATTTTGACTAATCAAGAGGTAGGAAAATAATAAAGAGGTAAAAAATCACAGGGAAAATTTAAAAGAAATAATACAGAGAATTTAAGTACAATCCACTCCATTAGATATTTACACAAAAATTGAAAGTGGCTTTTAGCTGCCCTCCCTGAAGTTCGTCCCTACTTGATTAGACCAGGTGACATCAAATTTAGTCAACTATACTTGATGTTCTTAGGGATTAAATATTTTCCTTTCAATGTAGAGATTATAAAAAACTGTGAGACATTCTGACAGGAAACCCCTTCTCTTTTTACACTACATGGACCATTTGAAAAACTGACATATACGGACAGAAAAAGAAAACGGTAAATGTCAAAAGGGCCCAAGTTTTAACAAAAAGCAGAACACAGAGGAACATGAAAGGAAATGGAAATATAAGAGACACACCTCAGGAAGAGTGTCAGCTGGAATAAAGTAGCAAGATGTAAGAAATAGCTTCTAATTCTCTATTAGTTTTGTACTGGTTTGAGGCAAGGGGAGGCAAAAAGAAAGATGTGAATTAGATGTGGAATCAAAAGGTTACCATCAGCTACCACTGTTTGTTCATATCATACAGCTATGAAAAAGCTTTATACTGTTCTAGGGAATACTGGAAAGTATATTTTTAGTAGATTTGTAATATTTTATAAAATGCTGGGACATCTCCATTTGGTTTACTGTGTAGGGTTCTGGTCATCTGTGCTCACAAAAACGAAACTTGATTTGGAACAGATGCAGTCCTCAAAGTCTCCTGGGACAAATGAGAGAATGGAATATGTGTCTTTAATGGAGAGAACAGAGGAGTTTGATTTAGTCTAGGCAAATTAAGTCTGAGAAGATATATGCTTCCTCTTCATAACTAAATTCAGGAAATCGATATTGAAGAGGACCAGAAGTGGTTAAAGGATACATATCACTTAAATTCAGAATGGAAAGGAAGTTTTCTTCAATGCTCAAAGTAAGATTCTGAAATGTCCTTCCAGAGAGGATAATGTGATCCAGGAACCTAAACTTTTTAAAAATGGAATTTCAAAAACTGTGTAATTAAAACAGATTTCCTGGAGAGAATAAATCTGTGGTACAAAGTTTTGGGTGTCTGTACATATTGGCATTCAGGGGATTATGAAAGGAAAGACAGTAGATTATGCCATTTTCCCTTGCCTGAATCTCCTACTTCAGGACTTTTACTAGTCACCCATGGCACCCCAAAAAATACTTCACTCATTGATATGTCATTCTTAGAACCAATAAGTACTGAACACTAACAGATGCTGAGGCAAAATGCAAGCAGTGTGTATTCACCTTCCTGGAGATACTGAATAGTCCTGTTTAAATGCTAAGATTGAATTGGTCAAACACTCTCTTGGATCATGAAAGAATTTTCAACTACAAAAATAGGGGGAGTTGTTGATTGGTTGGTGGTTTTGGGGTTGGGGGTTATTTTTGTTTGTTGTTTTTTAAGGGAGGGAGTTGAGTGTTTGGGGGGTTTTTTGATGATTCTCTGTGAGAGAATTGAGAACAATGTTAATGTTCTGCCAATTTAAAGATTTACTTGATGTTGCTGCTCTCACTTTCTGATTCTTTCTGGGGCATACTACTGGTTTTAATTTCTTGATTCATATGTGAAATAGACAGAAAAGTACTGGGAAGTGTTTGGGGAATGTGAAGCCAGTGTTCTGCAGTTTGTTTCAAGCTGGCCACAGATGTTGCTAATGGTCAGTAAGGGACTGTGTTTGAAGATGCAACCCTGAGTGCCTGAATTCCCCACCAATGAACTGCAGGGTACCTGAGCCAGCAGAGCAGAAGAGCTCTGGTTATTGTAATAAGATCAGTCTACACTCTGCTTGTTGCCAGATGAGTCCAGAGCGATGAGGGAAATGTGATGCCGAACCAGGAATTCCAATCAGTGAGCGAGGATCAGCAGGGGATGTAACCAGGCACAGATCTGTCTGTGAAGTAGCTTGGGAAGGAGCAAGGTCTGAGCTTAAAGCAGCTCTGGAGTGAAGGGAGGAGGCCACCAACAAGGCTTCCTCAGGCTCTTTCTCACCTAAGTCTGACCCAAGGCTGCAGGGATGCCCTGTCAGAGCTGGCCCTTGGCACAGGCAGCCGAGCTCCAGGAGAGGGGAAGGAGGTTGTGCGGTCTGTTGGTGCCTTGGAGTCCTGAGAATATGGTCAGAATCACAGTTTTGTTGTGCTCTTCAGGTTGCACTGATGAGGCAGAAACCTGTAAAGCAGGTGCCCTTTTTTCTCCCTCTCTAATAAACAGCTCATCCCTATTTTACACTTTTAATATTCTGTTTTATTAGGCTTTCTATTTAGTTTGGGGTTTGTTTTCCTTTTTGTTGTTGTTTCAAGAGTTGGGGGGCTGGAGTTTGCATCCTGGCTTGGTCATTTTAGGCTTTTGTTAGTGACCCCAGTAAATCTTTTCATTCTTCACTCAAAATTCAGGATACTCCCTTTCAGTATTTTTAATCTAGACATTTTCTCCTTTTATTGTCATATTAATATAGCCTCACATTGGCCAACTTCTGTTATCTGCAGAATCTGATTCTTTCTCACAGCCTGTTGTGTCAACCTTGGCCAGGTCTGACCTTCTTTATACATACCTTTGTAATTAATGTTGCTGAAAGGGATGAATTTTGTACTGATATAAAATTATTATATTCTTCTCATTCTATTATGCTGCACTATTGGGGGAGCAGTCATTTCTTATTGAATGACAAAACTCTACAGTCATCATTTAATCCCTATGTTTAGGTGATTTTAGTTTATGTTTTCTGTTGCAGGAATAGCAAAAAAAATGGGGAAAAAGACTTAACATACCTGTTGTAGTGACAGCTCTATGCATGTTTGGTACCCTGGGTGTGTCTGTGTTTCTGCTTCTCCAGTAAAGCCATTCTGCAGAGTCAGCTCATTCTGTAGAGCTACTTGTGAGCAATTGGTCTCTACCCAAATGGTTTTCATTCCAGCTGCTGGAGTGTGGCAACCTGCTGTGGCATATTTTATGGTGTTTATTCACGATGCTGTTTTTTGCAATCATAGTCAGTAACTAATTAAGCTATGTCAGGCCTTTTGAGACGTGCTAGTAAGTTTAAAAATCTATTAGTTATTTGCACACTACAGACAGAAATTATGTGGTGTGTGGCTAAGGAGCTAAAGAGGGACTTTAAAGATCTGAGCTCTCTTTTGCACTGTGTCACCTGCTTCTGGGCTGGTCTTGAGGTACTCACTGATTTTCCATGGCGTTGACTCAAGAAAATATTTGAGTGAATGCTGAATAATAAAGTCAGTCATGTTGTCAAGACCTCTTAAGTTTGGACTCTTGGAAGTGGGATGACAGGCCCCTACCTCCACCTTGTTTTCCTGTAGTCTGTCATTTAGGAGTCCATAACTCACCCAAAGTCTCCTCGTTTACTTCAGCAAGCTGTGACTCAGGTTTTCAAAAGAATAAGGCATACCAGGTCCTGACCAGGCACCTTACAGAAAGGCACCCTGAGCCCAGCTGGGGTCTCAACTAGAATAAAAATTACGTATGGAAAGAGAAGATACGTATAGTTAATTTGCAAAACCCAGTAGCTGTCCTGTAACTACATGCCAAAATAATGCTTTCATAAATCTTCATTACAGAGTGGATATTTGCCATTCAGTATTACCCACTTCAGAGACCAAATGTGACTCATTATTAAATTACTTCAATCTGTGCTGATGTAGAAGCACCCCTGACACGTCTCTTTGTGAGCCATTTCTTCAGAGTAATTGCATTAGTAATAGCCGATTACACAGCAATCTTATGTTCCTACAAAATTAAGGTAATTACTGTAGCTAAAAACACATCCCTCTGTATTCTGTCCTAGCAAGGAAGCTGGTAAAAGGCAGAGTAATGCTTCAATTCTTTGTAACAAGAGAAACATTAAGGTATAATTACATTATTGATGCGGCGTAGGAGAAGTTTTCGTATTTGAAAGGAGCATGGAAACAAAATAAGAATTTGAAGCTCTAAAATCTTAGTCTAGAAAGTGGGGGGGAAGATCTTTTGCATTTAGATGCCTTAACAAGTATGGAGGAAATGTATTTGAAATACGTGAATGAGTTTGTGCTCTCTGCTTTGGAAGTATTAGATGTCTGGTTTTTAAGTAGATTTTATTATGCAAAAGTTCAATTTTCTTGGTTCCAGAGGTTCCAGAGAAACTCATATGGTTATGTTTTTTATACTAAATAAATGGGTATTAATTTTTTAATTTGATGGCAAACCTCCTGAATGCTGAGGTCAGATTCTAATTAGACTGTGTGCTATAGCATTTGATTTGTATTTTGGTTTTCACCTTTCTTTATGTCTTTGAGGGAAACTTGACATTTCACATTTTCTTTAATACAATATTAGAAGTTTAGTGTAACAGCTGAGAGAGAGAGAACAGACAGGCCATTCCCCATAAATGTAGCTAAGTAATTAAAACCTAAATATTCTAGGAGGGATATTGAAAAATATATCTCTTCAGAGACATCATGCAGTGTCAAATTTCATAGACAGAGGGTACCACTGGGTCATGAGAAAGTGGCAGTTTGTGTTTGGCTGGGGGCTGATGAAAGTCTGTTGCATTGTATAAGTACTCCTTGCAGATTCTGCTTTCTGTAGGATCAGTGTGACATGGTTGAAATGCTGATAGCCCTCCAGCAGAGAAGAAATGTTCAGTTGTGGAATATATCTTGCAATATATCATATACAAAACTCGTAAGATTATCATGGTGCTCAAAATTGTTTTGATTACAAAGGTAAATCCCAGCAACTAAATATGGATTTTTCAATTAACACAGCAGAATATGAGAATGTGTCAGGTTAAGCTAAATAATTTAGGCAAGCATCCTAGAAACTGTTTTATATAGTTTACATCTATTAGGAATATTCATGGTGAAAGAAGTGGCTCTTTTAAAATGTTTACAAATTAGAAATCTTATGGGACCAGAGTAACAACTTCAAAAACATTTTTTGCAGGAAGAGAAATTGTGGAAGGTAATACTGTATTTTTCTGTTACATGCCACCAGCACTGGGGACAATGGACAGCAACTACAGCAGGAAGCTTCCAAAGCTACATTTTTAAAGATGATGTGATCACTCCCACATGTTGTGTTGTAAAAGCTATTTTTCATCTGCTGTGTCAGGTGATCACAAGCACAGTGTTTACATGGAGACACCTCACTCCCTTTTGCAGTTTAGTTCCTGATAGGCCCAGGAACAGAGAGAAGCTAAATATAATTATGGAGTTGAAAGAATATTGTTGCATCATATGACAGGTTTTGGAAGGAAACTCTCTGAGGATGGCAAAGACATATTTATCTGATGTTTTGAATACTGGTGCTTCCCACAGACAACTTTGGAAATTATTTGGGGAACTATAAGCTTTTGATTTACTTAATACTGTCTCATGCATAATGTAAGGAGAAGAAAAGATGAGCAATGTTAGTAAGCATTTAGCTTTCATAACTCTAAGATGTAACTTTAATGAGATAAAAGGAAGTTTCAGCCTGGAACAAATTGATTTAACATTTTCTGGTCTTTAAAGAAACTTATACTGTGACTTCACAATAGTTACATTCAGTTGACTTTTTTAATTATTGATTTTCAGCATGAGGAGAGGTTTACAGCAAATATCAGGAAAGCTTTGTTTTATTAAAAGTAGCTTATGTATGTATATTGTGCTGTAAATATTCTTTTGATGTTCAGAACTTTCCTTGGTGTTGAACTCAGATTTTTTAGTCTAAAGCCCAAATCAGAAAAAACCCAGAAATGCATGTATTTCCTGGGCATTCTGCAGAGAGCAATGATTAATTTATCTATTATTAATTTTCCTAACCTATTATAGCTGCACTGAGAACAAGAAGTTTCCTCTTACATAAGCAGATGTTGGGTTTGGGTCCCACAGCTGTACAGCAGCTGCTGCAACATCCAGCTGTTTATCTTACAAGCCTGTGGTATTGTTCTTGCTAAGCCTTGAAAGCATTTATTTTATTTATCTAGTCCCATACCAGGAGATGAAACCCAAATCATTCTATGATTCTGTGATAATTACACTGCTTCACAGCATCCTTATCCTGTCAGGGCTGTTTCTGTTTTCTGCTTGTCATTCTGCTGCTGTTCTTTTGGATGTGGGAAATGCATTAAATTGTTGTCAGCCTTTTCTCTACTTCAGATACACAGAAAAATCACAAAACTTCTAACTCGATGGGGTTTCTTTCCAAAAAATAATTGAATTCTTAGAATACTGCTGGTTTTGGAGAGAGAACAGCAGTGTGCTTAGTGCTTTATGCTCTTAGAAAATTCAGATTGGCACTGGCAGCAGAGACAGAATAATTCAGACCACTTTGAAAAATCCTGACCTCCCTCTGTTATCCTGTAGATTTCAGTCAACATACCAAACCAAGGAATGGATTCTCTTTAGTGTGAATAATTCCATGTAGTTAGAACTACTTACACTAGAAAAGTATTTTACTTTAAATGTGATAAAAAGCAATGAATATGTAGCTAGCTTGTATACTGGTAAATTATGTAGAGTTTTTCTTTTAAAATTGCTTTTGAAAAGCAGAAGTCCTCCAGAATAAGCTTGTAATGTTGTCCATCATTATCAGAAGCATATCTTCTGCCATCTAGTAATAATGAGAGCAAGAAACAAACAATTCAGGAAAACTATTCCATCAACCAACATAGCACCCTGTTCAAGGCAACAGGTATTAGACTACCTGCTGTTGGCCTGCACTGGTTTTCTGCCAGCAAAGATGATTCAAAAGCGTGGAGAAGATTATAACTTGCTGCAATTCCATAAAGTTTTTCTGACACCTGGGACACCTGTGGAAGAATCATTTACTCCTTATCCTGGCATTCACTGTTCCAGTGAGAAAGAAGCAACTGGAATATGGCATTATTAAGATCTCAGTTCTAGCCAAAGATGACCCTACTTTGATGAATAATCCCATGGCTGGTTAAATTCACCTCAGGATTAAGATATATACATCTTCAAAGTATTTTGATTTCAAGTTGAACTGCTCCAAGAGCATTGTAGTAATGTCTCTATCTAGAATAAAACTTCCTAGGCAAGCCTGACTAACTTTTGAAAAGGCAGAGGATTTATAGTATTAGAGAGGTGACACCTGGATCATAATTCACTCCTTGAAATTGTTCCTGAGATATTGTACATTAATCTTAAAAGTCAACAGTAGGTCAGATATAATCCACAGTCTCTAGAGCAAATGCCACCTGAATAATATCTGAAGTAGGTGTAGCATTCTCTGTTCTTTAAGTGACTTATTAATTCAAATGTCTTGGTTTTAAAGATATTTGCAGAGGGGCTGCCTACTCAATGACATTCTATTGTTGAGCAGCAGCAAACTTCACATTCCACTCAATCATTGCTCCCAAGCATTTGCCTTTTTTCAGTTAATATAATAAGAATCTTCTTAATATAAGAAGAAGGTTGCATACCATGTAGATTCCTTTAAGTAGCAGTAAAAAATAGACTACCTACTTACTTGGTAGCCTTAAAAGTCCCCAGAACTGGTGTTTTAAACCCTGCAATAAGGTGCATCGTTCTGTTTTCTAGTAAAAGAACAGGTAATTATGTTTGTCTGTTTTTGAAAGCTTGACTACAAGCAGAAACATAAGATAAAAGGTAGACTTTAACTGTGTGCTAATGGTAATCTTACCATTCTACCACCTCTGCTGGCACTCCCTTCTGTCATTCAAATACTGCCCAAGTTTTTAACCTGTAAAATACCTGAAGATCATAAAATACATGAATTTCAGTTCAGGCGGTCTTGGTCCTTCCCAGATTTCTGTCTCACTGTGTTTGTGTGCAGATTAATTTGTGAAAATTAGGTATAAGATACTAGCCTACTTTTGTGATTATGTGCCAGGCTCCATTGTATCAGGGTAGTTAATGATAGTTGACCCAAGGAGATCTGAAAATAATCTGTAGATGAAAGAAAAAAAATCACAACACAGGAGTTGACTACATGTCAGGCATTCCTGATGTGTTTTAAGGATGTTGTGCACTGATGTACAAGGTGACACTGTGCAGTGATAGAACACTTGTAAGTAGTGAAAATGGGATCACTTTCTATGTCTTAACTGCAGCAAGTGAAACTCAGCAGAGCTTACATTTTTATTTCTCTGTTAGCAGGCCTGGCAACAGAGAAAATACCAAAGGTGAGAGATATACAGGAATATCTTCCTCCCAAATTTCCCACAGAAGTGTTGTCTATCTGAACATCTGAAAATAAAGAAAATAACTTTTTTTTCTTTCCTGTCTTCTCTTAAGCAAACTGTCGTGATCTGTAACAACTTGTCCAAACAAGCTCCCATAGGTCATTTCAGTCACAGCTCTGATAATTTATTAAAAATTTAGTCTCATTAAATCCATCCCACACACTAATGATAACCTAATTAATGCCTGGAATTGGCAGGACTTTCCTCAGTATCCACTCATAAATTCCTCTTTAGGTTAATTCTCTTTTGATACTCTAAATGTTGGATTGAAAGAGGGTTGGTTATGTTACTGTGATGAATACAGAAGGAACATCAGATGAATTATAACAAAGGAAGACACAACTTTTTAAATTGGTTTCCGTGAACTAACTATTTCACAGCATCTCCATTGGGATGACAATTTCAGGACAATAAGAACTCTAATAACATAATGTAGCACAATACCAATGTATTCACTGCGCAGAAGAAAGATGTAGCATTTACCTATACAGAATATGCTTTTATAAGGAAAGAACTGAGGGCACCCACATCCCCTTTAATCTCTGTCAGAAATGTTGCATCCTGAATGAACTCCACGGAGCTGTTGTTTGTTTTAAGGTTTTCCAGGTAGTCTAATTTGAGGATGTGTAGACACTGTGAGGAATAACATTTCTGTTAAAGGAGAAGCCTCTACCTGAGCAGTTGCACACAGACCACCACCGAATTTACCTGCCGTGACCTGAGTCCCTTTGCACTTCCTTGTTGTACAGACTTGACCCTGGGTCCTCAGGAGCAGAATCTCAGGTACTGGATTTATAAAAATAAATAATTTAGTGGTGTGGTACAGCGAGAGGTCAGCTCAAGTTGGATGCCTCTGCAGAGAGACTCAGAACAAAGAAATAATTAAGGCAATTATACCCTTAAAACTCATGTACCCACCTCTCCTCTGCTCTTTAAGCACTTTGCATTTACCTCTTGGTGGAATGGTAATTTTTGGTCTGGGGTCTTTTAACACCTCATTGGATTTTTTTCTCTGTGTTCATGCAGGCAGGTCATGCCCTCTTCTTGTCTTGTCAAGTTGCAGCTCCTGCTGGTGGTTACAGCTTTCTTATCTTCTTGTCTGTGCTTCTGGTGCACCTGCTTGTGGTACAGCATGGGAAACTAAAAAAGCCCTGGACTCAAGATAAACATTACTTAGCAACCATCAAAATGTGTGTTGCCAATTTCCTTCTCATACTGAAGACAAAGCACAGCACTGTACCAGATAGAGGGGAAAATTAGTAAGAAAATTAACTCTATTCCACAGGAAAACATATCTAGGTGTGAGCTCACAGGTTTCATCCTAAGGTTTCAGCAAATCATGCTACTCCTCAGGCTGCAAACAAATTAACAAAGAATGTACTAAATCACACAGTATTATGAATCTCTGTAATTCATTCTTCTTTAAAACTTACTTATGCTAAACATTCTTTATTTCTCAGCATATGGGCAGCTCTGTCTTATTAACAAGCAAAGGGATTATATGAGCTCACTGTTACTAAAAGCAAAGGACCAAACTTGGTGCGCTGAGAAGTTTTTGTTTTGTACCATCCCTGAAAGTAAATCCGTGCTGTGCAATTCTGCATGCCCATTGCCTAGTGATAATGTCTGACTCTGCCTTGGCCTACCTAAAAGTTGTTTATTCTTGCTGCAACTGGCACTCCTGAGAATGAGAGGTCTTTGTTCTGAGAACTAGTCATGGAGTTCAAATTCAAGTGTTGGACACCCCACAGGTAGTCTGGTTTCTCCCTGTTTACAGCTTGAAGGCAACTGCATTGTTACCTCTTTTACAGAAAGAGGGATTGTAAACCTTAGAGTGGTTAAAACCAGGATCTATAAATGTGTCAATGAAGTCACAAGAGAAAAAAAAGGTTAGAAAATTATAATTAAACTTTTTTAAAAATACGATCTAAAACCAGCATATGTGAGGTCTTTTTAAGGAGATGAGGAGAAAAGTGAAAGCCTTATGATAAAGTAGACTAAATGCTGTCCTGTTATATGCTTAAGTGAGAATCTCTTTATACCAAGACAAAAGAAAATTGCTGTGGGTCAAGGTGGTGTGATTTACCTTTTTTTCCACTCGCTACCTTCTGCAGACATGACAGGCATAAAAGTCACATCATTGCAAAGTCTGTTTCTTCAGACTAAATGAACTCACTCACGAATGGGCAGTGATTTATGAGTTGAATCCTTTTGGTGAAGGGTGCATGCAGAGCTTTCACTAACCATGGATTAGACAGCCAGAAGATGAGTGAACTATTACTTACATGATTCAATGATTTAAACATCACTGGTAATTGATACAATCCTTCTTTATTTGGTCAAGAATAAAAGGCCTGATTCTGAAACTTTTAGCAGAGGCAGTATCTAGTTGTGGAAATAGTGCCTTGGCTTAAAAAGTCTGGATTCAGAAGTGATGGTAAAATTTAAATTCTTAATTTTCCTTTTGTTCCATCCTGTGCAGAACACTGTGATGTAAAGTCTGCCATGGCTAGCAAGGTTTAAGTGTAAGAATTACAGATCCTTTGTAAAATGATGCAAAATAAATTTTAAGTTGCATTGCAATATTGTTCTTCAAGTATCATCTTATAGTAAGTAAAACCTTGTCATGAAATTGCTTGCCCACATAATAGTTGCTGAGCTTTGTGATTAGAAATTGAAGGGTCACTTTGCATGTGTCATAGTCTTTATTCTGCATGAATATAGCACACATCCATCATCTGGAATTTTTTTTCATGCAACTTCAACACCAGGGTGTTTCTTGGAGTCCACAGACATATGCTGTTTTAGAACAGTGTTCTAAATCAGCAATGTTTCTGTTGATTTATGTGAATGATCAGACAATTGGGTTTTGCCTGGGACTGAGTATTATTCTCTAAATCAATAGGTTTGCCTTACATAAAACAAATGTATATACATAAATACATATTTTATATATATAGGATATTTTCTTGTGCTTTTAAGCACTGAAATGTGTAAGACCTGCTCAGCAATAACAAAAACACCTCTACATTATCAATCCTTTGTTCAGCAGAAATCCCAAACACAGCTTCGTATTAGCCACTGGGAAGAAAACTAACTATACCTCAGCTCAGATCAGAGGAGCTATAAGCTTACTTATTTCTAATGCAAAACTTATGAGTGCTTTTTCCCTGATAATTCTCACTAAAACCTTGGCAATTTACCCAGACAGCCACTGCATGACTCTTGTGGATTTTATCACCTGACTTTACTCCTATGATGTTCTTAATGTTTGTCATGCTACTACAGGAACATTTTTTAAATCATAGTTTACTGTCCGTGTGTATCACTGAGCCAGGGCATTTCTCTCTTAGCCAGCACACAGTGTTCTGCCAGAAGTTTTCACTTCCTCATTTCCAAAGGCACTACTGTTCTTTATAACTATCATTCTTGGCAAATCAGACATCTCTACAGAGTTGAGTGTCTGAGTTGAGTTGAGTGTCTGTCTCCACAACCCTGCTCTGCTAAACACGCCCGAGCTTTTCCATGAAGAGCACTATTACCACCTTGTGGCTATTTAAGCCACCTATTACACTCAGAAGAATAGTGCTGGAGTATATTGCAGCCTTCTAAGCTGTCAGCCTTCTCTGCATTATCTTTGACTTCACCTGCATGCACAAAAACTAGAGAACTAAAGCATTAAAAACAAACAGCCCTAACATGCTTTACATAATATTTTAAATTAAAAAAAAAACCTTTAAAAAACGGAAAAAGCAACAAAGAAAGCTGTAAACCTTGATCCTCCAAATATCTGAAACTTTTCTTCTGGAAATGCTTACCATGTTTTCTCAAACCAAAGTTTAGCAAGTTGTGGGTTTTTACCTTTATGAAAAAATGTCCAAAAGGGTTGTGAGACAGGGCATGGTAACTCTCCTGAAACATACTGGTTTAGTAACAGCAAAAGGAAGAATTATTCCCATGCTCATGGTCAACAAAATAATTGCTTGGTAGAAAAGACAGAACTAAACAGAAAACGAGCCCAGGAATATAGTGTACCTGTCCTCTCTGGTTGTGATTTTGCTGGCAAATGGCACCAGGGAGCTCAGAAGAGAAGTGCCATATTACCAGGCAATAAAGAAAGATTGTGCATAGAGGTTTCCTGTCTCTTTTCAGAACATACATGTATATTCAGTGTTCATCTTTATATTCGTACCTTCCTTCTTCTAAAGGGACATCCTTCCTGCTGCAAGCTATAGTTTCAGCTTTTAATGTGATTTTAGGAATTGAAAGTTCTGCAAAAATTTTTCCCAGTCTGGATTAGCATAAGGATAAGGTTTTCAGAAGGTGATGCAAGTCCCTAGCAGAATTTTCTAGCACAATTTTAAGCATTGTGGTGCCAAAATCTTTGTGAAATGATATGAAATTTCAGAGGAAATTTAGGTGATGCCTGCAGTTTGCTGTTAGGTGTGGGGTCCCAGGCACAGCCATAGCACACCCACACCTGAGTGGCTGCAGCTGCCAGTGCAGGGTGCCCTGTGCTGCATGGCCCAGAACCTGCCATTACATTGCTATGGACTTGCCTTGACACTTTCCTGGAAGGTTTTTGGCCTTGAGATATTGATGAGTCATTTGATTTGCTGGATAACATCACATTTTTGCTGAGAAATAGGTAAACCAATAGTAACACAGACAAAACTTTGATAGCATAAGTTAGTAGTGTTCTCCATGCTTTCACCTATAGAGGGGATTTATTTTGGCATTCTAAGGTTAAGATGTTTATAAAGTTGGATTTATAAGAGCACATAAGTTCTTGCTTTGCTAATGGTTCATATTGCATATAAATAATTAAAATTTCAAATCTTGTTGGTAATTCAATACTTGACTTCTTTGTATGGTCTAATAATTCCAATCAAGTGTGTTTCTGCAGATCAAAATAGCATCTCCAAAAAAAGTAGTCCTCAAATCATTCTTGAAAATAAAGGATTAAAATCATTTATTGCTTTAAATCTTCCGAAGAATGTATCCCAAGTCTTCCAACAGATGTGACTCCACTATGAATTCACAGAAGGTAGTGTGGTAAAAAATATTAGGGTTTTTTCCCTACAAAGGAAAGCCTCCTTTCTGTCTGGCTGAGGTGAATAATAATGCTTATGCTTGATAACTACTACAGATGATAGAAGGAAAAAACAAGTTACATCTTCTTCCCTTTATCCAGTCAACAATATCTGGCTTATCAGCATTGTCACAAAAGTTAATTTTCAGTAATTGCTATGTTTTGTGCTATAACATAGCTAGAATGGGGAGAAGAATATCAAAATAATGATTAACATTCCAAAATTATCATGTCTAATTAAACAGATGTTTGAGGGCTCTGGTGAACAATAAAATACCATCTATAATGTGCACTGCAAAAGGAATGCTAACAAAAATGGACTAGAATGAAAAAAAAAAGTAAATGTTTTTGGGAAAAAATGTTACATATTTTGAACTACATAAAATTAATAAAAAATTCACAGATGTGGAGATCCTTCTAAATAATAAATGGAGTATAATTGCTAGAATTAGTAGATGGTTCTGATGGCACAAAGTGACAGTAGGAATTAATGAACAACTTGCTTTGGAGCAGATGGAAGGGAGGAGTATTGTTGATGGACTAAAGGTGACTATAGTTTTATTTCTGAAATTTTATTTTTTATGTATGATCTGAGATTTGTTAAAATTAAGTTCTTTTAATAAGACTGCTGCACTGGATAAAATCAAACCATAGCTGATATAAATAAATGTATTTTCAAGATCAACAGTACCACTGCAGTTAGTTTCACAGGTCAGGATTTAGGCCTTATATGTTGTTTTGGATGAGCTTTATTTTTAAACAGTGGCTAAGTGGGTAATAAGCAGGAACAATTTGCAAAAACATGTTTTGAAATGTGGTACAAAAATGTAACATTTAGCTGTAAAAACATGGTTATTTTTCCTGTCTGCTTCCACTGGTTCTCTAAGCCTTAGGGTCTGGGTTCATTCTGCTTGATTTGAAGAAGGAAATCCAAATGTCTCATTTGAAAGGTCACTCTGGATTCAGAGCCAGCACCTACACTCTGCTAGCAGGGAACAGATTCAAATCTTCATTTTTCAGAACTGCCCTCTTCAGTTCCAGAGCCCAGAGTGCCCGTGGAGAGCCCTAGAAGCAGTTACTCAATGTAAGTGTCCTCAAACTGATTTGCAGAAAAGATGCACCAAATTCTCACAGAAACCTTTGGAGAATACTTTAAGTAGGATTTTAACTGCTGCAGAGAACAATAGATATGAGAACTATCAGAAAGGTAATGATTCCTAAATCTAATATCTTTTAGATCAGAAGTTGAAGAAGAATCAGGTAACATTATCAAATTGCAGAAAGATCTTAGAGAAGCAGGGTGTGATTCCCCTATGCTGTTATCTGAATAAATAGTAAGCAAAGAATACTCCTAAAGATATGACATAGGAACTTATATAGGAACATTGATGTAAATAACTGAAGCATCAGTTTTAGATTTTGTCAAGAAATGCTACCTTTAACATTGATAAATGTAAATAATAGCCATAATGGTCATAAACCTGATGTCCTAGGTTATAATGTAAGTTGTGCCCAAAGTATGTATTCTGTCCTCATCTTCATGAGCTGTTGAAACCAGGTGGGGCAGTGTTTCCCTTATCTTCTGTTAATGGGCCCAACAATGCCTTACCCACTGGACTCCCAGAGGAGACAAGAGCTGCCAGACGTTTCTACAGGATCACTGCTTTGACAAGACCATCTCATCTGGACTGCCACTACCACCCTAACTAACAGGGTGTCAGGTTGTATTCTGACTCTGTCAGTGGATTTTTGGTTTTTGTACTATTGCATTTATTTTATTTTACTTTATTTTATTTCTTTTCTTTTCCTCTTATTAAATTGTGTTTCTGACTTGGTCTCTCTCACTGGTTTTGTTTTCAAACCAGCACACCTGATCAATTATTTTCCAATAAAATGATTTTTAATGAAATAGAATCATTTCAAGGAAATGCATTATCTCATGAACATTCTGAAGGGGAAATTACAGAACCATTACATTCTGAATTAATTATATATGTGTAGGTAAGTGATAAATACTCAACATGTATTTTAGAAACTGTAAAAAAATCCAATCTGAATGGTGACAAGTATTTTAGAATCTCCCCTCTGGCACACAGCCTGTATGAGACTCATGTCTCCAGCACTCAGAAAGGCTGTAAGATTTACATATACTTAATTAGAAAAAAAATCCATGGAGATCAATTAAATTTGAAATGCATAAGTAGAATCTTAAGGGAATTTGATAAAATTTCAGGGAATAAGTTTTTTGATAAAGTTTTTGCTCCTTTACAAGCTAGGAGATAAAATAATTCTCATCTTCCGTTCAACTCTTGCTTTTCACAGCTCATCTCTGGGAGGTTCAATGACAAATGTCCAGTGCTCTGAGCTATTAAAAATCTTAACAACTTGATATACCCAGCTACTGAATCTAAGCAGTAAAGAGATCTGTGAGGTACAGCATTTTATGGCTGGGTCATGCTCAGTCCTCATACAATTAGGTATCAGAATTATTATTTACATTTATTTAAAAATAAGTGATAGAACACAAAATACTGACAGAAGTACTGCAAACCATTAATGTACGCTGTGAATTGGTGAAAAATTGTTCTGCTAATAACACTTGAATCTAAACTTTCTTTTAATCCTTTTAAACTTAAAAAACTCCTGAGGTAATCTGCATTCTGGACAAACTGCACAATACTTCTCCAACTTGCTTCCATTTTGTGTCACATATCCTGAAAAAATTTTAAAATACTTTTGCTACTTTTGGGGGGAGTTATTAATGTGTTTCTTCACATGCTATCTCATGTCATATCTGCTCATCTCTTTGGAAGAACAAAAGAGCACTTAAGAATATGTCAGAATCTTTAGTGAACAAACTCACACCAAGCTTCTCTATGACCTCAGGCAAAAGGAGCTGTAGCTTGAACCGTGGTAACATTAAACCTGCAAGCAGGATTCTGTCAACCCCGATATCAAGCCCCCTCAAATATCCTCAGTACTCTGAGTTCTGTCTGATTTTTCTATGCTAATGTTGCAGTCTGACCTTTACATGACTAGACAGGTAGGAAAATACATGTATCCTGTCAGCTCCCTAATGACTTCCTAATCTGAATAGACTATTCTGTGCCAGCTGTGCCACTAAAAAATTGTCCCTTTTATGCTGAACTGATTTGCATTTAAACAGGTTTTAATGAGACTAATGGGCAGGTAGGTGAAACACTATATAAAATTATAGGGGCTTTTTAGTATAGGTAGTGCTCAGAATTCAGTATTTCTCCAGAATTTTTAGTCAAATACATGATTTCCTAGTTTCTGTTGTAAACTGGCATCAAATGCTATGCAGCTGAAGGAGTCCTTTTTAATTAATCCCTGGATCAGGTTGTAAGGATTGTTTTATAGCTCTGTGCTCTCATGTCCCTAATTTGGTCTGAAAACAATTTAATTAAACATTTAGACCTTGAAGGACTTTTCTTCCATGAATATAACTGTTTCAGAACCTATGGCTTCCACAAAGTCCCGTGCCACAATTTCATCAGATGTATGGAAAAGGCCTTATGGGTTTTTCTGAGGGTGGAGTTTAAAAGTGTTACTTGATAATTTTATAATCATTTGGTATTTAATCATCATATCTTGAGTTACAAGAAAAAGCACTTTTAGCACAATATTTAAGATTCTTACCGCCCACCTATTTAGTTTCTTGGTGTATGAAAATCACTCTAAAAATATTTGTCACTTTTCCCCATGGCTCTTCTGGCCTGACAGTGATTTTTTTTTTCTCTTCAGTGAACTGCCTAGAACTGCTGTAGGTATCAAAATTGGAAATGCTATATTTTCATTGGAATTCCTAGTATTCCCTTTGGCTTTCTATCCACTACAAAGGTTTAAAAAAACATTTTTAGAGGACTGTGTACAATGAGTCTGAGTTACATTTCCAGACATAATTTGGAGCATCAGTATGCGTATGTAAAATTAGAGTTGTTTTTCTCTGCGTACATAATTTGCTTGCATCAGCATTTAATCTCATCATCCATTTTATTGTCCAGTCATTGAGCATCATGCAAGCCTTCTGTTCATTGTCAGAGTTAAATTTGCATGAAGGGTAATTTCATATCACTGGAAAACATTGCAAGAAATGTTTACTCCTTTTTTTTTCTTTTTTTAAATTTGGCTTTTGTCTGTAGTGTAAATATAAGTTTGAGCTAATCCTACACAACAGTGGAATAGAATACACACAAATAAGCAATAAATGATACAACGAGATGGAAAAGGGGATTTTTTTATTATTATTTTCTACTGAAACATCACATTCTTTTATTGTCCATTTGCCCCATTGAAACTTATTGTTTCAAATTGGGGATTGAAGGACATTGGACATTTTTATCAAGTGTTTGTCCAAGAGGTTGACTATGGAGATGTTAGTCCAAATATTTGCAGAACTTATGTTTGAGATGAAGTGATTTAAGACATACTTTAAATAAAATTAGTGTTAATAAACAAATAATTTTACTGAAATTGATCCAGAGAATGGCATCTTACTGTGGTTTTCTCCCTTCATATTTGCCAAGATAACAGGCATTACAAGAGCAAAGAAACAAGCTGAAAATTTTACCTGTCTCTATTTCAGAATGTTATCAATATATGTTTGAATGCAGAAATTATTAAATGAAAGTATGTGGGCTGCTTTTGATAATTAGTTTATAATAATCTGGTTTCTATAATATGTACATATAACGGTTCAGTACAGTCTAAAACCTTGGAGCCTCCCTGTTTAGACAGTGCTGTAAATCTCCCTGATCCTGTGAGTTTTCCACTATTTCAAATAATCTCAAATTTCAGAATTTTGAATAACCATTCTAACAGGATGACTCCAGCTCTAAGGAGCTGAAGATATACTGATTTGATCAAAGTAATAACTGTTTTCAAATTCTATTCTGTTATTCCTAATTTCTTATCCCTTTTGAAAAGGAAAGAAATTCAATGCTAAAATGAAGTTCCTTTTATTTGATCATAGATTCAGCTGCTTTGCCAGAGATGGTTTGCTACTGAGTTCTTCAAATAGATCCTGGATTTTAACAGTCAATGAACCAAAGTCCATGGCAGTCAAAGAAAAGAAAACCTCTTGATTTTAGTGAGCTCTACTTCAAGATTATGTGAGAAGTGTAGACATTATTAGTGGAAATGAGAGTTTGGACTTCATGAGCTATACTAATGTACAGAGGATAAATTTCACTCTATTCTTTTTTTCACATTTTGGGAAGCACATAAATTTGCCAAATATGTATATTAGCAATGTATACTTTTTCATTATTCTTAAAAAACAAAAAGAAATCCAGTAAAACATAGTGTGAAGGGTTTGCTCAGATACTCACTGGATCTGATGTAAAGTGTATTTTCACACTTTGGAAAGTGAAAACATCAGACATTAGATCAGAGGCTGAGTGATTATCACAGGAAGAGCACAGCCTGAATGACAGGGTGGGTGGGTGGGTGGGTACACCTGTGTGGGTACAAAGCACACACTAGTGGCTTGGCTTTCAGAATGCTGCAGTGCTAAAAGTGAAAAAGAGATTAGATAATAAAGGTCTGCAAAATTTCTGTCAGTCTGTGCACTCCAGTGCACGTCAGCTTTCTGAAGGGATGATATTTCATTGCACTGTGTAGAGGCTGAAAGTCATCTAAATATGAAAAACCTTTCTAAGGTTCTGTATCCTCTCAGACCGTTCCTCAGTCTTGATCTGACATTTATTGTGTGCAGGCCTAGCATCCTGGTCCAGTACATCAAAGTTGTTTTGCATGGATTAAACATGGATCCAAGTGCTTTGCTAGACTCACAATAAAGCATCTCATGAAGTATATTTTTAATCTTGCAGCAGCCAGGAGCTTTTCTTCATTGAGGAGTGCAGCCCCAGTGTTCTCGATGATGTGGGAACCTGACACGTAAGATTTGTGTAAACCTGCACAGAGCACTGAAATTTGCATTGCTTCAAAGTATGCTCCAGCCAATGGGCCAGTGTAGTACAGGTGAATAACATGAAATTTATTATGAACAGGAGTTTATTTCATGTCCATGAAAATATGAACAGAAAGTAATGTTTCCTTGAAGCACAGAAGTATAGACAGATCTGTGACTTCAAATGATTCTGCATGGCAGCACTCTGAAGTCACTTGTTTCTTGTTGTGACAGGTAGAAGAATCATAAAAGAAAGGCCTCATAAAATCAGGCCTGCTCTATTAAATTAATAGCTAGCCTGTCATCTCCTCTAAGTGTAGTTAAGCAATTTGCAAGTTCCCATGCCAAAACAATCTTGGTATGAAAGGTTCATTAACAACCTACCCTTGGGTTGAAAAATAAGTGCATCTGTGTAAACAATAAATCTGTTCTATGAGAACCCATAAAGGAAAAATGTAAACAACCTGAATCTTAGCACATACACACAAATCACCTTCTGAGCAAAAAATGAAGAAAATTAAGTAAGAAAACTACCAGCCAATAGGTGTTGCACATGAGGTCTGTGAAAACTCTATAAAATAATTTTTGTGACTAAAGAATTGGTTTTTCCCACATGGAGAAAATGGAGTCTTGGCTAACTTACTACAATAGTTTCTCTGTTAATTAAAGTACTCAATATATAGTGTATATGTTTTATTTTGCTGTAATATTGCAGAGTATAGATGCAGTGTAATCTTACAATTTACCCCGGATTTTGTATATAATGCATTGTGTGCTGGTATGTACATAATTTTGAAATGAAACAACTTAGTTGCTCTTTATTTTTATTTTCTCATTTACCTACAGAAAAATTTTACCAAAGCAAAATTATACACTATAACATTGCAGGAGAGGGAGAGAAGGGAAAAAAAGCAAAAAATAATCCAACAAACCAACCAGAGGGCAGAATGCTGTTCACCATTTATCAGATAAATGCAAACCATACTTCTTAACTTCAGGTCATTTTGGTCTTTTGTTTAGAATTCAGTCTAAATCTACACTGCAACAAAATAAAAATGCATTATTCAAGACTGGTTCATTTCCTCTGGTATAGGTAGCTTGTCAAGTGCTCCCACCTCTGCAAAATAGGAAAAAAAGAGATAATTAACACATATGCAAGTATGCATATTTATCTTAGCAATTAAGTAATGAAATCCAGTTTCAGTAATATTAATTTTTTTTATGCTTTCCTCAACTATAAGAGACAAATCTTTGAATTTTTCATATTTTAATTTATAAAACACTGGGCTTTTTTCTTTTGAATGTCAGCCATATCTTCCTGATACAATTTCAACATTTTAGAAACAGCAGTGACAGAACAACAATTATATTAATTTTATTATGTCAATTGATATTGCTGGATTCCAGCATCTCATAAGACTTAATATATCTAATTACAGCTGTCATCCTACATGTTGCTCTCTATGAGAAGCACTTAAAGCTGGAGAGAATAATTTCCAAGAGAAGGAGATGAAGGCCACTTTTAGTTATTACCAAGGTACTTCTTAGCAGTAAATATAATGCCTTTTTCTTGCAGGTTAAAATGTATATCTAATCTGAATAACTATTGCCTGAATCTGAACCCCATGAGTGGGGGTCTTCCTCCTCCCCCTGCCAAGGAATATATCTCAACCAATGTAGTTAATGTAGAAAGGTTTCATTTAAACAAACGTGTTGAAGTATTTCTATCATTAAAAAATATAGTTTTCACTTGCTCAGTTTACAGTTCTGGCTTTGTGTAAGACTTTGTACTAAGCCTTTCCAATAAATATTGTTTAAAGATAATATGTGATAACATTCTGTGTATCTGTTGCAACCTGAGAATACAATAATTATGACTGGAAAAAGCCAGATCTGGAGATTCATTTTTGTTTTTCATGAGGACATGGTAATACCAGCACCTTCTCTGAATAAAAGCAATGGTTTGTCATCACCATCCTAAGAAGGGAGCCTTTTCAGCTCATTTGTTCCAGGGAAGAAGTAATTTGTAGTTCTGTGAGATGCTTTTTATTTTCTTGTCTGATTTAGCAGCTTTTAGCCTATGCAGAGGGTGTGTGCTTGAGCTTAACTTGTTTTACACCCTTTTTGCTGTGTCCAAGTATTGATTTTACTTCCTAGGCTCACACATCAGAGTAAAGAAGTGTTTGGGGCTCTTTCTTCACAGTGGTACAACAAACCACTGCTTTGGTCACAGTAAATATATATGCTAATAATCTACTTTAAATATGTATTTGAATTATTTCAGGCCCTTAGGACTAGCAATAAAGAAGTTTTGTTTTCAAATGCAAATTTAATTCAATAAACACTGGGTTCACATTTTCAGTAATGAGAATTATTTTCCTTGTTGGATAAAAATAATTCAGAAAACACTGAGTAAAAAGCATCCCAGGTATGCAGAAAATGAACCAATCTGTTGAAAGTCTCATTTAATAATGAAATTAAAACACAAATGTACACACAGTTCCACAGCATTTACTTGCCACAAAGTTGCTTTTAATTTCTTGTATACAAAAATAAGAATATAGAAGTTACCGATTTATTGCATTGTCTACCTTTTGAGACAGAAATACTCCTCAAAAGTTTGCAGTAGAATAACTTTTTTCTACTTGTTGCTTTCTTTGCAACTATGTATTATGGTTTTATACATTTTTTAGACAGTTTTAGAAGAGCTGATGAGGTTTTTAAAAGCTGAACATTGTGTTTGTTTGGGTTTTTTTAAAGCAAGACTAATGAAAATTCAGAAGCAGATAAATTTCTTCCTCACTGAATTCCATAGTAAAGCTACCATTCTTACAGAAACAGCTGTAAGCTCAGCATTACAACTCTTGTCACAACTGTGAAGCTCTACAGAGTTTTTACTTCTGAGCATTCTGAGCTGTTTGCCATTGTTGTTGCAATTTTGTCATGCAACTTCATAGTAGAATACATGCAAAAATGGAGATGTATTTCTTTTATCACTAACAAGTGATGGAATGGTATCAGAACTCTGCTACATCAGATCTCCACTGAGCCGCAATTTTTCAGGGTCACCTGCACTCTGTGTGTGTGAGCAACCCCAGAGGTTCCAAGCCTTGCACGCTCAAATCTGCAGCAGATGTGTACATTAAGGGATAGTCTTGTCTCCTCAGTAAATTTCCTACCAGAAACCGTGAAAGATTAGAAGGTGTTCACTAACCTTTCAGATGCAAGTAAGTCAAAAATTCAATTACTGTGCGCACAATGTTTTCATCAGCCACAGGTCTTCCAAGGTTCCCTGTAAAACAAGCTAGTTGTTACTCAGAGCTGGCATGGTTCAGAAAGACATCATATGAGATATTGTGGCTAAGTTTATGAGTACTCTGAGGAGGGAAAAAAAACCCCCCAAACTACCTGAAACTCCTTTTTCCTTAAAATTCTTGATGGAAAACCTCATTTCACGGAAGGGTAAAGCCCCTATAAGGTAGGTAACTGCAACTCTCAGAATCAAAATCACCCAGCTTCATATGCCATTGCTGCTTAGCAGCTGCTTTGACACCTTAATGGTTGTGGTCTCTAGGCATTATGAGACCTGTTGCAGAAGAGAGTTATCCTCTGTTCCCAGCTCTCTCCCTTGTGTCCACCTCAGCTTGCAGGGATAGGTTAAATTTCAAATTTAGCAAACAAATACATCAGCTTTACAGAACAGTTAAAAGTCCATTCATGTAGCCTGACTTTGTTCCAAATAAGCCTTTCAAATGATATAGAAGTGATCTGTAGCCCAAAACCTAGGCCTGGGTGTTTTTCTAAAAGTCCAGAAAGATATGTTTTTACATAGGTATCTAATCCAATACACTTGTCTTCCAGCTTGTCAAAATAACTTTTTGATGCTATTTTAATTACCTAATGGGTACTTGTTATTGCACTCTTGAGAAGGATGCTTTCAGCATCTGCTAATGAGAGAAAAAAAACCAGCAGGGGGTTGGAGGAAGACACCTTGCTGCTTTTAGGAGAATGGAGAACTGCTCTCTATTAAGAACAAATAGTAAGTAATTTCCCGAAGATTTTTAATTCTCTGTACACAGATGTGGGTACTAGAACCAATAGTCCATTATTACATCACTGAAAAAATTATCAGATGGGTCAGAAGGCAGACTGAGCCTTCTGCACAAATTAAAAACGTTGATGAGGATTGCAAGTGACACAAAGGTTTCTGTTACAAGGAGAATAAGCATTCAAGAATGCATTTAATAGGCTTGCACCTAAAAATCTTGTCTTCCAGTCTTTGAACTCACACAAAGATGTTGTTATTATTACTTGCATTAATGATACTCCTTTATATGATTTTTTCCTTAACTTTTATTCCCACCTAACCTGTTATGGATTTTTATTATTATTACTGCATTACTCACATTTTTACCCAGATGTTATTATCCATGTGATATTTATTGGATAAATATTTTTCCTCAGTGACTTGGAAATATTGTACTTATGTATTACTCTTCTATTGACCTTAATTGCAGGTCTCAGTAAACAAACCATTATGATCTTGTAACTTGAAGATTTGACTAATCATGCTCATAGATGCAGTTTTGTTTTGTTTCTCTTCTCTTTACAAAGTATGTATGTATGAGATTGTAATTAAGCACATGTCCTTTATTTATGAACTTATCTAGCATTAACTACATTTGTGCTGTTACGGGTGTATTTAAAATAGGCTCCAAAACCTTTGTTTTGCCCCCATTAGTGCACTGATAAATATACTTAGTAAGTACTGTGGTGCTTTTATCAGCCTAAGGGTGAGATACTTTGGATATCTGCAGGAGGTTCAGTTTCTCCTCCATAGATAAAACAGGTTTTTCTAGAAGTTTCTGCACCTTATCCTGAAATAAGTGTTCAAAATAAAGCCTAAAAATTGTCAGCTTCTCTTCATAAAGGGAGTCTAGACATATATTTTAGAGGACCAGTTTTGGATAACAAATCCTGAGCAAGGGTGTACCCTTTTCATTCCCATTTACTGAATTCTGACACATGCAACATCTAAGCATTTTGACTTCAGTTATGACCAGGTTCTCAATCTTTTAATAAAGATAATCCACCTTGCTTAATCATAGGAAATACTGAGACTTGGTTTTCTACAGCCTTCATTACTGTGAAAGACACCTTTATGGACCCTATTCTTTGCCAAAAAACAATTAACTCTGGAGTAGCTAGAGTGACATTTGAAATACCTGTTTTAACATATGAAAAGAGAAAAAAGCCTAAGTTTTTTCAAAGGATCTATTACACATTTAAAGCAACAAAATTATGATACATTTTCCTAATCACTTAGATGTTCTAATCTATGACCATACAAAGATCACACTGAATGGCCAAACGTCATTTTTCTTCCTTTCATATGTTTATTAGGATTTCTGTTGAAATGCAGAAACAGTTTTGCAACCAAGTAGTCAGTTCAACAGCAAATAAATTACTTAACATAAAAAACAAATCAAAAATGCTGGTTTCCAGATTTTCATTACCTGCTTTAATATCCTCCTCAGGCGGTATTTCACGTTTACCAGTGAAACCATGCTTGTCATTAAAAGATCTGTGGTTATCTACTGCATCTGATAAATAAATTAAAAATCAGAGGAGTTAATTGACTTAGCAACAACTTTTCCTGTATTGTTTGCTTTTCATGGATTTCAATGAAAAGATCATGATGGGCAGTTTTAATGTACAAAATTACAAGAATTTAATGTGTCATTAAATACAATAACCTTTCTTCAACCTTTTTATGCTTCTGATTTATCTAAATTACAGACCCAGTCCTGTACTACATACTTGCTGAAACTATTACTGGATTCAGAAGTTGGAAAGAAAAAAGTAAGGATATATCTGTATATAAACTGGAAAGTTGTCCTTACTACTCTTTTCTCTATCTTTAAGAGAGTGTTGCTGGTGAGTGTGCTTAAAAGGAAACTGCAGATAGTTTCTGAAGGTTATTCACGCAAACTATCTTACATGCCCCTGATGCCTCTTCTCCCCACCCCTTGCAATGGGCATTTCCAGTAAAAGCTGATCAATATGACCTGCAACAAAGGATGATTCCTATTATCCACTCTTAGATGTAAAATATAAGTCTTTGACAAGGCACAGTTCCCCACAGTATTTTTTCCAATTTGCTTAGATCTGCTTTGGGCAAATACACTTCCAGACATTTACAGAATCAGTTAATACATTTAAGATGCATTAAACTTCTTTTCTATGTATCCTTATTGTTAGCTAAAAAGAATGAAGAGTGTCAGAGTAAGTATGCATAGTATTTGTCTATGTGTTACTGAGACTGAAAATATAAAAATACTGGTGATGAATTTTACCCCATTCAGAAGAATTAATGGTAAAAAGACAAATATTTGAGACAGCTTAGTTCTGCATTACTTTTCTTACAAACTGCATCTGTTCTCTCCACCTGTAAACCAGTACTCCTCTATTTTGAACACCTTGTATATTGATTTTTCATATAGTGAACTGTTAACAGCCTTGAGTTTGCAAGTTACTGTTTTACTTTAATTTGCTTTAATTTTAAAAAAGGGTAGTATAATAAAGTCAAGTAGTCAAAGTTTGTAAAAAGATTTAAAGGCAAAATCTGAAATACACGGAGAAATGCCAAATGCCACATTTTGTCATTCTGCCCTTGATATCTAAGATGCTGTAAGACTTTTTAACACTTCTGGTGGTGACATATTTGTCATATGAAAATTACGGTTCAGAAGCACAAAATGTAAGCAGATGTGTTTCTGGACATAAGGCCTCCCATCACACTTCTTTAGAAAAGAACAGCTGTTGTCTAAGACAACTCCGTTCTATGATAGGCATGTAACAAACATCTAAACAAGTGTTTTCCCAAATGACTTTCTTCAGTCTTGCAGGTTTAGACAAAATTACTATATTCAGAGAAGTGAAAAACACAATTTTTGCATTTTGAAATAATGAGGGGGAAAAAAATGTGCCTCACTTACGTGGCCCAAGCAGATAACCAGCACTATTCAAAGTCCAACCCCTTTTGTCTTTCGCCTTAAAGAAAAGAACACAAGTTTGATATTGCACAACCTACACTCAAAAGGACATTCTCTTAGCAGAAAGTGTCTTCTGAGGGTTCAAAATCAAGAAAAAATATTTAAAAAATAAAGCAAATCATATTGAAGTAAATATGCATGGTGAGGTCTGGCCCCTCCCTGTCTAAGTCTAGAGTGTTGCTATTGGCATCCATGTGGTTTGACGATTTCACACCACATAAGTGATGGCTGCAAATTACACTTTGCAGGCAGAAATTTCTACTTTATACTTGAAGTTTATATCACCACCTGATAGCCACCTTAGCAAACAGCAATGCTTCTTTTTATTGCTTGGATTTGCATGACAGCCTCTTCATAAAAGAAGTCCATATGTACATCATCTTTTCTGAGGCAGGTGGGACACCCATTCAATTTTGGTCTAGCAACTAGACATTCTTAGTCATAGTATTTTTTTACAAGGGAGATAGTATTTAAAATCTCCAAGTTTTTAGCTGAAAAAAACCCCAAGCAAACTGTTTATAGCCCGAAACGGTTTTGGGCGCTGCATCCTTTGCAATCTCTATATCCAAGAACAGTGTGTATCCGTGGGAGGTTCACGGCTCCTCGCTAGCTGAGACACGGATACTTACTGAGAAAACCAGCCCGAGTGTTTCCGAGAGGGTGGCACAAAGGATTAAAGACAGAAACAGGACGCTGGTGCACCTCTGCATCTGTAAGAAACCGCACCGGGGTAAACGCTTTGCCTGCCCCGGGGCACGGGCGGCTTCTCCCCACTGCGGCTGCCAGGGCTCGGCAGCCCAATTCCCGCTGGGAGAAGGGCCGGGGGGGACGAGGGGGGAAGTACCTTGAGCTGGGGCGGTCTGTCCGTGGCAGAGCTCCCGTGGCGCGGCCGGAGCGGGCTGGTCCCAGGGCGGGCTCTCACTGCATGGCCGCGGCCGCGCCGCGCTCCCGCCGCGCTTTATGGGCTGCGGAGCGGCCGCGCCGGCGGAGCCGAGAGCCGCCCACCGCCTCCCCCCGCCTCCCCCGGCCCATCTCCCCCTCGCCACCCGCCGCTTTGGGAAGGGCAGAAATTACGGCAACCCAATTAGAGGCGCTTGGAAACACGACGCAGGGAGCCGGGAGCTGCAGCGCGGGCGGTCACCCCTGCCCTGTGCCCCCGCCCGCCCGCGGGATCGGGGGACAATGGGGGGACGAGGGTGCGGAACGGGAGTGCGCATCACTTGTCAGAGACTCAGGTACGGAAGCAGCGCTTAACACACGTGTCTGCGTGTGCTGCTGGCCAAGAGTCACGGCGTTTGCGGACACTCAGGGCTTCACACAGCTCTGCTCTGCTTTCGAGCCCTGCAGCTCCCTGTGCTTCGCTCGCGGCCCCTTAAAATCCCTTTGACTCGTGGCCGGCGCTCCAGCATCAGTGAGAGGAGCTGCCAAAAGTCTGTACTTCCTGCCGCTCTGCATCTGAGACAGGGTTATTTCAGGGTTAGATATAAAAGCCAAGGATTTAGCTCTCTCCAGTGACTAGACTAGCCCTGGCCTGTGCATTTACAACCAGTGGAGTTTCACCAGTTTGCTTGTCTTAGTTGTGGTTACAGCTGGCACCGGAATGTGCAAAACTGAATTACAAAGCAGAGATTCCAGTATTAGTTTCATTTTTCCCCCCTGCCAAATTGTTCGTTCTCTACAACAAATCATTTTATTCACTGCAAGTCCGTCAAATTAATTTCTCTTTCAATGAGAAAACATCTCAGATGTTGCACAGAGTAAGTTATGCTTACAGCTCGTTTTCCAGAAACTGCTAAAGAGTCTCTGCAAACTTTTGAACACAGTCATCATTCACTGGTTTAAAAGCAAACTTTTTTTTTTTACTTTAATGCAGCATAATGTTCATAATCCAAGCTTGAAGCAGAAGCTGTGTCTTGTATTTCTATTTCCTACCCTCTTTTGTTGGATGCAGTAGTGTTGTAATAGTCTAGCCTTGTCTTTGGGTCTCTGAGCAAAAACTGCTGGGATAAAGTTAATTTTATGCAATTCTTAAATGCTGATCTAAATGCATGGGAAGCTCAGCTTTGCAAATTTTATTCAATACTTTTTAACATTTGCTGAAGGTGTTCTCTCAGTTATTGCATGATCTTCACAATTCAGATCAATGGATATGAAAAATAGCAATATAATTTTTGCAATGTGATGTTTTCACTTACCTTATCAAAGGTGCACTTTTGACTGAAATTCCCTAGCTTTCAGCTGTTAACTCCCACTAAGTAATTTTTGGAACATGAAGTTTCTTTGTGACACAAAATGTTTTCTTTTTGTTATTTATTTGAAAAAAACCCACAGAAGTTATATCAAGAGATGTCCAATTTTGCATTCAAGAAATGTTACAAAAATGTGTTAATTCTGTGAGCTTTGATTAATTTTATTTTTGATGTTCCTGTAAAATGTATTTGAAATGTTTTTGAATCTGCAGTTTTTATTCTGATTTTTCATCGAGTACTTGCACCTTCCTGTCAAATTAGAGTGAAATGATCTCTTCAACTCCACTAGTCAGATGCAAAAGAAAGCCTTCTTGCATACTGAAAAGCTTAATCTATCACTTGCCCATCATACTTTTTTGTCTAAATCTATCTTTATGTTAGTGTCAATTAAATAATTTTATCAGTCATTCCTACAATTGATGTTCTCATTCCCACAATTTTCTTTCTCAAGAATGCTATTAGTCTTTTTTTTTATTCCATAGAAATTTTAAATCTCACTGCTCAGAGAAAAAAAATGAGCATTAGTCTGAAGCCTGCCTTTCCTAGCTTAGCTTGACTAATGGCTATCTCTGTGACTGCACAGCTTGTTTTCATTGAGGAGACTCTTCAATGTACTAATTCCTCCATTGATTTATTTATTGTCTGGTTAATTGTAAAGGCTAAATGCAATTTGCAGTAGCTGTTAGGTTATGCCTAATCTTCACCAGAGGCCTATTATCAGATAAACTCACAATGAAGCTCATCTAAAATTCACTCAAGTCAATGGAACAATAAGCATTGATAACAAAACTGTCTCTGATGTCTCAAGTGATACATGAGAGACAGGATTGGCTGTCTCACACAGCAACATGTATATGCAATTTTATAGATGTGACTGTAACTGCATTTCAAAAATAATTAAAAGAAAAGCAGGGAAGACTACTGTTTGCAGCCAGAGCAAAAAGCTTTGAATTTTTAAGGAAATGATAATATAGATTAAATAAATTACATTGAAACATTGGACTTGGGAAATAAAATTATTACATTTTTGTCACTGGAGGTTTAATTTTGAGAACAAACAATAAATCCTAAGGATTCTACCATGTCTTTAATGATAAAATTTTCTCTTTTATACAATTGATGAGGAAGGATGGACCATTTAAATTTTAATTAGCAAAAAAATAAACCATACAGAATGGCTATCTTGTATAGAAGGAAAAACACTGAATAAAAGTGGATTTTACATTATATTTTCAAAGGGTCTGGAGTCTGCCTCCCTTCACAGCTGAGATTACTGAGAGATAATGAATGAAGCAGGAAAAAGCATGTCTGCTATTTCTGTGTTGAAGTTGTCTAATAGGGTTGTTTTCACCAACTCACCAATGAATATTAAAATCAAATATTAGAAACTGCTGCAGTCACAGAGATGTCCATCTGCACAAAAAATGAGTGAGGTTTTTTCCTACTTCCCAGCCAACATCAAGTGTAAGCTTTCTCAGGTATGTACACAAAATCTCTAATATACTGTGAGCAATTGTGATGAATTCTAGGCTTGGGAGATAAATTACCAGAAAAAAATGTCCACCATATATGAGTAGTTCAATGAAACAATGACATTGCAGAAAGTAAACGCTTTATTGGAGGAGTGTCATCATCCAGCTAACTAGAAAAGATTGGTTGCAGAAGTTTCAAGATGTCTATTTTGAATCCTATTGAATATTTACCAGGTGATCACGAAAATGCAGCGACACCAGTAATTTACGTTGCTGTCTTTTCTGCATTGGAAACAATTTTCAATTTTTGAGACCAGTGTTTCCACCCTGAATAGAGAGATTTATTAAAACTGAGCACGGAGAACACAAATGCAAGACTTTCCATGGCTAAATTTGGGAAAGGCACAGATCTCTTTCTAACAGAGTATGGACACTGAGAGATCTGAGTATCCAGAAGCAAAGAGGCATTCCAGTTGCCATCAAGGCTGTGGGGATTGCTTCACTAATCTAAAGAATTATTGTTATTCTTGTGGTAAATGAGTCTGGGGGTTCTGCCAACAGTGAATAGTTATTTAAAGGTTTTTTTTCAGCTCAAAACCATTACCCCAGCCCTCAACATTTGCATCTCAGCTGCTCATTGCTAACCTAAGCAGAGATAAGTTGAAGATGATGCTGTCTGCATCTGAAGATGACAGAACTTCAATATGTAACTACCATTTTGTAAGTAGTTTGGTCTAAAGTTTTAAAGAATCTTTTTGATTATTCTTTCCCCAAATGCATAGAATTACTTTCTTCTTTAATGGAGGTAGAACAGAGAACAGGTTTTTGTGTTTTGTTTTCAAAAAAAATTATTAATAAGAGAAGGTAATTTCCTTCATCCTTCCAAACCCTTTGCTATTGTTTTCTTCCCACTTTGTAATTTCTGTGAAATGTAGGCAATTTTCACTGAATGAATCTGTTGCATGTTTTACCACCTCAGCATCAAACAGAACTAAATATTATAGATATCTTCTGAATGAAAAGCTATTTTCTGTTCTGAATTACACTATCAACCAACAATTTCCTTATTGCCTCATTCAGTGTGTTACCAGAGATTTTATTCAAACGTGAACCATTGCATCAAAACTGTGACTACCACATGTTAGATCATCTCCTGTATTTTTAAAATGATTTTTGATTCAAGAAGCATGGTGATTTTCAGACTAATTGTGTATATATATAAAAGAAACCACAGAATAAACACTTCAGAGAAAAATTCTGGAAGTTAGTTGCTATACACATCAATAATATTGTGATATCGTGAGAAATGATTTTTAAAAAACACTAAATCTTGATTCCTGCTTCCTTACAGGCAAATAATGTATCAATTTGGGTAAGATAAGCCTGTAGGTTCAAACCTATCACAGGCAGATTTCTCACCAGCACAAAGACACAAGCTTCATTTCCTACAGAAGTCAGACAGAACCAGAGGCTCTCCTGATGACAGTTTATCTGAGAAGAGCATTGAGAATTTGAAATATTCTAAGAAATACCATTTTCAAGTGCTTCTGGTATGAACAGCAGTGGATCAATACAGATTGCGCACCCTACTGTCATTCCCAGTCTATGCATCCCCAGAACACTTCTATTTGGGCAAAGAGGATATATGCAGAAGGCTCACTGACATTCCAGGATAGCCACTGCTTCAGCTATCTCCTTTGTAGGCCAAGGAGAAGGATGGGTCAGAGACACTGCCTCTCTCAGAAGCAAACACAGCTTTATATATCTCAGCTCTGTAAGGGACTGTGTTTGGCACTCAGCTCCTGCTAATATTAGAGCTCAGCTTCTCTGATTCTGAGTTCAAGTGGGAACCTCTGACTCAAAGGGCTGATTCAGGAGTTATAGTTGCAGAGGCTCCTTTACCAAACTCTGAATTCTGATGCTTACCTGAAGGAGGTCAGTTCTTGGCTTAGTTTTCCATTTAATTCCTCACTCACCAATTACTTCCTCCTCCTCCTTTGATCAGCTTCAGGGGAAGCTCACACCTACCAAACACAAGGGAGTTTCAGGTCCTGCAAGATCTCAGGAGGAATTCCTGCCCACTCAATCCCTGTAGGGCTGCATGCTGTTTAACATCCTCCTCAATGGTGTGGATGATGGGACTGAAAGCACCTTCACCAAATCTGGTGGTGACACCAAACTGGGTGGAGCACTGAACATGTCAGAAGGGATCTCTTACAAGGAGAGCTGGACAGGGTGGAAGAGTGGGATAAAAAGAACAATTTGAAGTTTAACAAAGACAAGTGCAAGGCTATGCCCCTGGGATGGCATCACCAAAGTTCCCAGGACAGGCTAGGATCCATCTGTCTGAGGAGCAGCCTTGGTGAAAGGGACCTGGAAATCCTGGTGGACAAGATAACATGAGCCCGCAGTATGCTGCTGCAGCAAGGAAGGCAAATTGGATCCTAGGCTGCATCCATGGAGCATAACTAGCAGAGATAGAGTCAGGATCATCCCAGTCAAGTCAGGCCAAACCTGCACTACTGTGCCCAGTCCTGGTATGCACCATGTAAAAAATACATAGACACAATGGAGAGGGATCAAAGGAGGGCCACAAAGGTGATCAAAGAGCTGGAGAACTGCTCTGTGGGGAAAGACTTAAGGAGTTAGGTCTTTTCACTCTGGAGAAGAGGAGGCTCAAGGGAATCTCATCATAGTTTTCCAGTTCCCAAAAGGCAGCCACAAAAATTATGAATGCTCTCTCTTCACAAGGACACACATGGAGAGGACAATGAGCAAAGGGCACAAGCTGTAGTCAGAGGTTTCATTTTGATGTAAGAGAGGAATTATTTACAGTGAAAACAATCAGTGTCCCAGGGCCTTAGTGGAGTCCCCATCATGGAGGTTTTAAAGTCAAGTGGTCAGGGTGCCAAACAAGAGATGATTTTTCAAGGTCCATTCCAACCTGAGCTAAATTACAATAAGTGCTTTACCAAATTATGTGTAATGAGAAGCCACAGGAAAGCAGGTCAGCGCTTTCATGGCTCTTATTTTTTAACAGGACACAGTGCCAGCTGCTTCATTAGCAAGTGTGTTGCAACCTTATAATGCAAAAAGCCTCACAAGTAGGCATTTCAGACATGAAATGCATTCACAGTAATTCA
Source organism: Acrocephalus scirpaceus scirpaceus (assembly GCA_910950805.1). Lineage (NCBI taxonomy): Eukaryota > Metazoa > Chordata > Aves > Passeriformes > Sylviidae > Acrocephalus > Acrocephalus scirpaceus. Next base: position 44,505,336 of record OU383780.1, read on the forward strand.
AAAAGGAGCTACAGAATAATACATCAAATATTTTCCAAAAGTATTTTTATATTAAGTTCATTGAAGCGTAAAAAATAATAGGCAGAATGTTAAGAGCATAGATAGCTACAAAATACATTTTTGTATTTTGTTTGTTACTGGTTTTTATTTTGTTAAAGCATAAAATAGAGTTAGCAGGATAATAATATGCAGCCTTCATTATCATACTACAAGTGCACCCGGTTGGTCTGTTTCTGCTATGATAAGAAATAACCCATTCCATCTTACAGGCTCACTGTGTAATTTGAAAATAGGTTAGAGAAAATTGGGTGGAATACCTTGCTTGTTGTCCTTGACATCCCCTACTATGTTTAATTCCAAGTGGTCCTCAGAGTTCCTCATCACATCTCTGCATACTCTGACAACGTTCCCATATTCCTCCCAAACAGCCTGTCCCTTTTTCAGTGTTTTGTAAACTTTCTTCTTCCATTTGGGTTTTGCCAGAAGCTCTTTGCCCATCCATGCAGGTCTCCTGCTCTGCTTTGTGTGATTTCTTATTCATAGGGATGCACCAGTCTTGAGGTTGTAGGAAGTGATGCCTGAGTACTAACCAGGTCTCTTGGATACCCTTACCTTCTAGATCCCTAACCTATGGAATTCCTACAGGTAGTCCTTGAGGAGGACAAAGGCATCTCCTCTGAAGTCAAAGGTTGTGATCCTATTCATTGTCTGGCTTCCTCCATGCTGGATCCTGTACTCCATGGCATTCACATGGTTAATGGTTGGACTTGGTGAACCTGGAGGTCATTTCCAACCTTAGTGATTCTATGATTTCCCAGCCAGTCCTTCCTTGTTTGTCAGTACAAGTCCAGCAGAACATCTCTCCTTGATGGCTCCTCCACCACCTGTGTCAAAATGTTACCATCAGTGCTCTGCAGGAACCTCCTGGGCCCCTGTGTGCCCACAAGTTGTTTTTCCAGCAGAGATCAGTGTGGTGGAAGTTCCCCATGAGCACCAGAGCCTGTGACTGTGAGGCTCCTTCAGCTGACTGGAGAATTCCTCACTGACTTCCTCTTCCTGACAGGGTGGCCTGTAGCAAACACCCACAGCAGTGTCACCCATGTTGTCCTTGAATTCTTACCTGTAAGCTCTTGTCTTGTTCTTCACCCAGCCGGAGGCAGAGCTGGGTACATCCAAGTGACTATCACATAAAGAGAGTTCCACCACCTCACATTGCTGGCCTGTCTTTCCTAAAAAATAAATAGCCATCCATGACAGCATTCCAGTCATGTGAGCTATCCCACCATGTTTCTGTAACTGCAGTGAGAATGTGCACACAGATCTCTAATTCTGCCAGGTTTTCCCCTGTGCTGTGTGTGTTGGTGTACAGACATTTCCAAGAGGTAATTGATACTGCTGCCAAAATACCCATAAAAACCACTTTGGAGTCTCCTCAGTACACACAAAAAAAGAAAATAAGGTTAAAAAAAAGTAACAAGCCTCCACTCAAAAGGCCTGGTTTGGAAGACAAATGCAGGAATTGGTTTTGTTCTACCTATCCTCTCAAAAGACAAAGCACAGGATATCCTAGATGTGGATGGAACTGACATAGTATCTGATCAAGGAGAGGGTTAATCTGGCTGCTTGCAGAGCTACGTGGCTTTTTGTGCACAGAAACTGTACACTCTGAGCATTTGGCAGTATTTATAAAGTGGAAAAAATCTCAGGTATTGGAGCAATGTTAGAGCTTTATCCTAGTGAATCAGCACTGCTACATTAAATGAGCATCTTGATTGTATGCCATTTTAAAAATGATCTGTTATTGCTGGCAGCCAAACATGAATTTGTAGGCTTCAAATTGAGTCTTTCCTCCCACTTCTATCCAAGGAAAATACATATTTTCATATATATATATATATATATACACACACACACACACAATCTTTTCTGATACAATCTATATACACTATATACAATCTTTTCCAATATTACTTCAAAGGACTTGAACTTCCAGAAGATGAGTCATTTGTTTTGAATGAAGGTTAGAGATTTCTATTAGCTACTAGCAAATAGTTGCAAACTCTTCGAGAAAAAAGGAAAAAACAATATCTCATTGAGTCCTTTGGATTGCCACCTTTGGAATTACCACACAGATTTATTATGTAGCACCAAGAAAATCCAGATTAAGCTTGCATTTTATCCTTTTTGTTTTCCCCATCCACACCCATTTAATTCTTTAATGTCTTTTTTTAATGGAATAAATGTGAAACACTTACTGGAGGAACATGTTACCTTATTTCTGGTTGTTGTCTTGGTTCTGTGTTTCCTAAGAGTTACTCAGGAATACTTTGTTTTCACCTGAGGGAAAGAAATATTTATTTTATTTTTAGAGTATAGAAAATCATTACTTGGTTGAACGCTTCAGCAGGATTGTAAAGTTTAGAAGTACTGTTCTATGCGTGTATTTTAATCAACTTTCACTTCTTTACTATCAGTGTAAGAAGGCCATCAGAAGGTTTTGGGATTGTTTTGAAACAGTTGGAACCAGCAGTTAATTGTTAATTTGCTTTGCTTATACATGTAAACATGTATAAAGCAAAAATACTGAATTTAGTATATACCAAGTCACCTCCACTGGATCACTTCTGTATGTTGCAACTCAGAGTAAAATTGTTACCATCTTAGTCATTGATACTATATTAATTTACAAAAGAAAACCACCTAAAATAATAACGCTTCGTACCTCTTTGGGGACTACTATTTCAAACTATTTATAGGTTCATGAAGACATCATTGCAATTCAGGTGTACAAGTACCTAAATTAGGGATCGCTGAGTTCTCAAGAAAGGGATTCTGAGTATTTATCAATTTCTCTCTCTGCTGAAAACACAAGCAGCTAAGAACCCGTATTGAGAGTCTTGGTAAAATTCTAAAGATTAATGGTGTAAATGCCTCTTTATTTAAAACAAACAAACAAAAAACACAAACAAACAAAACAAAAAAAACCCCAAAAAACCCAGTTGCTTATATTCCCTAGAAGCCTTTAAGAACAGATTAAAGGTTTATTCTTCAGAAATTCAGCCACCAATGCCTGACTTCATAAGCCAATCTTCTGAAAGATTATATTTCTTTCCCTTTTTAAATCAAAATTTAATTCTCTAAATGTACAAATGCTGAGGTAAAACAAATGGGTAGTTTTTCTTTAGATTAGTTCTGTGTGTTTATTCTTTCTTTATTTCTTTCTTTCTTTTAGCAAAGCAGTTCAATTATTACTGAAAATTTACAGGCTCCATTTTCCCTAAAAACTGAATAAAGCAAATTAAATAAACCAGAAAAAAAATCAGAAATATGCCTGTCAGGCAGGTACCTTACTAGTTTTCTTGACTAATGTAATAATATTTATCAAATAAGCTTTGTAGACACTGAAAAAAACCCCAAAAAGTATTATTAACTGTGAAAATAGTTTTGCCTGTTCTTCATTAGAAATCTACAGAAATTTCATAAAGGTTTCTTTAATGAACACTTGTATCAATGTAAATTTTCCCAGCATGATGAATATTTATGCTTATTCTTTTTACAGTTGGTTTTCCTCTTTGTGTCCTGGGTATCATTAATATATTATTGTAAAACGAATTAGTATCAGCAGCTGCAGAGTCTGGTGTGACCCACATGCTAACAAACAAATGAAGAAATATGGGTGGTCTAAAACTTTGCCTCCACTGTTGGGTAAAGACACACACACGTGCATAAAATAGACTTTGCTTTTCCATCTGTTTTTGCTAACCAAAATGGCTTTTTCTAGTCTTTGGGAGTTAGTAAATACACACTCTGGTGAAGGTTATAAGGAAATGTTTCATAAGCAAAGCCCTAATATTGAAAAACTACACATTTTGACAGACACCTCAGTTGCAAGATGATACTCTGTGGCAAGAAGAGTGTTTTGCCAATAGGAGGTTGTAAAATACTGAGAATTTAAAAGGTTGTATCAGGAACAACAGGTAGGTGAAGAAAGGTGGATTGGGGCAGGGTAAGAAGGGACAAAGTTGTCTTTTTACTCGCAAATGCCTCTCTAGGCTACAGAAAAAGACATTTAAACAGGAGTAACATTTATTTCACCCACCTACATTTAGGCAGCTGTGTTGAGCTGGTCAGTTACCTTAGTTCCATTAAAGAGACTGCTTCAACACTGGAACTTTGAGTGCAAAATCATCTCTAGATAACTGTGTACTTCAGGAAGAGATGTATCATTTTCTGAATTCTACTGGCTTGTTGTCTTTCAAATACAGTGCCACCTTGAACAACAATTTCTTACGTAAATACCCTGCAGGGTGGACTTGGAAAGTTATTTACTTACCCAGTGGTGAAAACAACATGCCAATTCTTGTTACTTTATGGAAAATGAGAATGCCATACTTGTTTATAGGGGGAGGACTTTTGTGCTCCACCAGCTTCGGGTTGTCTATTCCAACTTGTCACCTTTGTCGGTGCACTGGTTTGGGATGGGATAGACTTAATTTCCCTCATAGCAGCTCATATGTTTGAAAGCACACCAGTGTTTCAGCTATTGCTGAGGACTATCAAGGCTTTCTCTGCTTCCCGTTGGAGGGTACAAGAAGCCAGGAGTGGGCCCAGCTGGGATACCAGACCCTTCAATAGATGTTTGATGAATAGCAATATTCTTTGTATCTGAGAGGCGTGGCAGACTGTCTGCTCTGGCTTCCTCACTGACTTTGTCAGAAAATTTGTTTATGTCAAGTAAATGTAGCCTCTTTTCAAAACTTTATGCTGGTAACTGGTATTCTAGGCCCTTGTAAGTAGAATCAGTACAGCAGTCAGCTGTAACAGGAAGTACATTCCAAATGTTTTGTAAGCAGGCATTTATCCTCACTGATGAATTCAATACTGAGGTGAAATTAGACTTCAGCTGAATGTAGAGAAATAAGATGAAGCAACAAATTTGAAAACCATGTTGTCACAAGTTAGCTTATAATCTTTCAAGATTTTTGTACTAACATTAAAACGGTCTCTAGAGTCCCACAGGCAAACAGCTGGTAAAGGATTGCTGTTTGTATTTTAAGAGCTAAACTTGAAGCATCAGTGGTTGCAAGATTTCTCTGTGCGCTGTGGGGAAACAAAGCAAGTGCCCTCTCTGCCTTTTTTAGCAGCAGACACCTTCTGAGTGATTGGAGAACTTCCCTTGACCTTCCTGCAAAGCAAAATGGGATAGCCCCTCTTCCTTTGCTCCTCTCACGTATACCAAGATGCCTCTGTTTTGAATTAGGTCATTCCACGTTTCCACTGGGAAAAATAAATGCTTCAAGAGGAGGAACAGAATGGAAGAAGGATCATTGTCCCATCTGTTAAATGGCATGATGTCTTTGATTAGGCACTAATCAAAATGACAGTTTTCCTTTAATTTTTTTACCAAGCAAGCAAACTTCAAATGCAAAAATAAGTAATACCTTTACCAAGTGATTCTGAAGACTATCACTTTTGATTAGTCCTTTTTCTGTTAGACTTCAACATGAAGAAAACTGGTTTGTTAATAAAACAAAACCCCTAACCGTTAAGTTGAAAAATTCCTTTTATTGTTTCTATTCATGAATGTGGTTCCAAATTTCAAACTGTGCATGTTAAAATGTGGTTTTCCTTTTTCACTTTTAACCCAGGTAAGAAAAAATCAGTTAATGAAAAAAATTGCTGAAAGATCGTGCATAAAAGAGCACAACACATATTAGAGCTGGTTTCTTCTATTGCAAAGGTCCTATAGATACTGTGCACATAGTACTTTTTAAATATATTTACTGTCATTTTTGAAGGCTAAGAAAAAACTTATCCTTTGAAATAGCAGTTCTGGTTTTTTCTCACTTGAACCACAGATATTAGAAATAGCTAGATAATTTTCTCATCTCTGATTTCTGTCACCCCAGAGATCTTCCTCTTGGTTTCTTTAAAGAGCATCACATTTTTCTGTCAGTTTTCACTGTGTGGCCTACAGTTAGAAAGTGACATTCATGGTTTATATAAATGAATTTTACTCATTTTGTGTATATTTATAGTTAGCTTGCTTATTTTATTAGCATTTTATTCCTGCATTAACTCCTATTTGAAAAATGTATGTGATATTTAGGGAAATTTCAATGCTTTGAAAGACAGTTCAATATTCAGAGTTGTCTAGAATATTTTTTATTAGACTTTTGTAAACTAAGACCTTTAAAATGCAATTGGTGTCAACCATGAAGCCTTGTGAGTCATTCTGGGCTATTAAGGAGCAGATCCATCTTTTCTCACGACAGCATTTTTAAAACAAAATACTAATTCATAGAATATTCAGAAAATAATAAATAGAAAAATAGTCCTCTCATTTGCAAAATAATCCCACTGTAAGCAATGTGAATTACATTTGTTTTTGTGTGCTTCCATGAATCCCGATCACTGTTTTCTGGACACTGCTTTATTGCTCAGTCTGATTCACTGGATATTCTCCATAGCGAGTTTTGCTGAAATAATTCTCACCCTTTGCCTTTTTGTTTCTCTTCTGTTTGCTCTGAACTTTTCCCTCCCTGCTCTGCAACCCCACCCTGGCAATGAAACTGCTCAGAAAGTTTTAGGACTTGGCTGAAGACTGTATTAACACTCCTTGGGGTGTAGAACTCTTGTCCCAGTCATATATCAATCAGTTCTTTCTAAATAAGCCTTACCTTTACAGCAAATGCAGTATGGAGAGGTGTTAACCTTCCAACTTCCTCATAAAGCCACATTTAAATAGATTTCAAAAAAATAAATCCCTAAATTTAGGGTTCTGACTCTGTATTAGGCAACCTTAATATTTGTTTGATTACCTGTGAATTCTAATTAGCTTCTTTGCATCCACTTGCAAGAAATACTATGTTTTTGTAGATTTGTGATGCTTACCCTTTGCAGCTCCACATTTAGTTAAGATGGGACTAAAATGTCCAAACTGTCAGCCTATATCCAACCTTATTTAGGAAGTATCTCCAAGGAGCTTTACCTTGTAACACTCATCAAGCATTTATAATTCATGCAATTTAAAACTGCTACAGTCAGATTTAGAAAAAAATGTAAGATTACTGTTCCTCCCCAAAATATGACTTTGAAATTACATCCATTGTAACAATCTCCCATTCATCCTCACTTTCCCCTCCTTAGGAGACTTTTAAGACAAATAAGGAAGCATGTCTTTAGTTATTAGCATATATAGGGTCATAAAAATTAGTAAGTATTTTCCAGTTTCAGTCACTGTTGGGATCATTCCTTTGGCTTAGTTCCCATTTGCTGCATTGTTTTCAGCAGAGCATGACCACAACACCTCAGTGCCACTCCACCCCTTGTTCCACATCTCCCTTGTCATGGTACACAAACCCCGCTCTGTGTTTCTGCTCCTAAGGTATGCAGACAGTTTGTCCCTGGTGAACCACAGCCAACACAAGCACACCCTCTTACTGAACTTTGTTTTTCAGTATTTTACCCACAGCTGCCCAGGGAAGTGGTAGAAACATCTCTCTCAGAAACATTCAAAAACGTGTGAAGGTGGCACTTGGGGACTTGGTTTAGTGGTGCTGGGTGAACAGCTGGACCTGACCATCTTAGGGGTCTTTTCCAACCTTAACAATACTGTTAATAAATTGCATTTACTGGTGTTGCTTTTTCAACCATGACATTCACTGTGATGCGGTACATGAATAAAAGCACATAATTTCATGTATATCTTTGTTAGGCTACCAACAACCATATCTAAGTGAAAACAGGAAAACTGGGATAAACTATAATTACCCAGACTGGCCTTTGAACACAACACAAAAATCTGTGGTGCATTCATGCAATGAGTATCATGAGATGTTGATGAGTGCAGGCACACAGAGCAGCTTGTTTGGGAACCCAGCCACAGGAGCTCCTTGTATTTCAGCGTCTGCCCTGTGTTTAACACAGCCCTAGCAGGCAATCAAGCTGTAGCTTTTTGCCTTGCAGTGGGTGCCAGGTATGAAGCTCTCCACGTACCTTGACTACAGATGTTGTGCAGGTTACACGGTTTTGACTTCCCTCCAAGCCATTCATCTGTATGGCAGCCTTTCCCTTAAAACTGCCCTTACCCTACACCCTTCATTTTTTGATGGATATATTTCCCTTTCTGTAATTTTTCATTTATTCCTTTGCTTGGTGTTTTTTCCATTACCTATATATGTTTTCAAACTTTGCCTGTTCTCTCATAGGCACATTCCTGTCACAGAGGTTCATCTTTACTCTTTATTGAGTAAGTAAGTATTTGGATTCAGATCCCCTTCAGGTACTTTAAATCTTAGGAAATTAAAATGTTGTTGGTACACATTGAGAAATACCTTTTTAAACAGTATCTTGGGATGTAAAATTCAACAATCCTTGGCACCAGTACTGAATCCTCTTTAATTTTTACCTGATTTCCTGCAACTTGTAGCCCAAAACAAGCTGACGTTTACGCAAAAGAAGACAGTGGGTCCCAAGGAGTTCTTCCACATCACTGTAGAATGAACCTTTAACTCACAGAACAGTTTGGAAAGGCCCTTTAATGAACACCTTGCTCCAACTCCCCTATTGTGGGCATGGACATCTTCCAATAGATCAGATGGAGCTCAAGGCTCCATGCAGCCTGACACTTCGACAGCACAAGCCACTGACTAGTTACTTTCTCTAGCAGTATTGCTTCTGCAAGACCTGTGGATGAACAGAAGGACAACACCAGCACAAAAGTCAACAGCTGACAGGGACTCTCTTTAAATTCATTTTTGAACAGTGAATATCTTGTCCAAAACAAAATTTGCAACAGGAGGATTAAAAGAAAGATTGTAAATAGTTATTGTAAAACATGGAGAATAGGATTCCTGATCCAAGTTCAAACATCTGTAGACATAAAATATAGGAGAGGTATGTTCTCTCTTGAATCTATTATCTTCTGAATTTAGAAATATAAATTCCTGAGATCTATAAAGTCTTAGGAGAAACTATAAAGGGGAAAATAATCTTATTTTGAATTCTTGCTTCCACAACATCATGATTTTCATTTCTGCAATAGTTTTGTGAGCCAGTGGTGCCAATGCAATCAGCTCATAATGCAGCTCTGTTTCATTTGCTACAGCAATTTTGAGTAACATAATTGCAAAATTATACCCTTTTTACATTTTCCTAATAAAATGATGCATCCTCCACCCTCTGACTGTATTCTGATATGCAAATTTTTACCTATGTTACAGATAACAAATGTATCTCCATATGATACAAATAGGAGAAAATAAGCTTCTTGTGCAGCTTGGAGTCTGGATTGGGATTTTTCTGTCCTAGATACCTTTAACCTCATTTTTCCCGTACACTTTTACAAGATTTTTTTTGCATTGCTACCACCTAATGGTCATAATGTCTTAACTCTAATGGTAGTAATTTTGTCTCACTCATGTCCAGCTTTCAGACAGAATTCATACAATAGCTTTTGTCTTTTATAAAAAAGTAGAATAGTAGTAAAATACTAAAATTACTGCCAGACTTTCATCACCCATTTTTTCTATTTGTATGGTAAAGTCTTTTTCCTCAGTGTTCCTGAAATTCTAATGACAAAGAGGGTTATGATTAATTTGTAGATAGAATACCCCTTTTGTAAATGCATACTGCTCAATAAATGAACAAGCTGCTTACAGTAATTAATGTCATGCTGTGCTCAAATTGCTTGTGCTAATAAAGCTAATTGGCAACAGCAAGCATTAACTGTGATTAGTCATATGCATCTAATGTCATCACCAGTGCCTATAATTTTCTACACAGAGGGAATTTCACATCTGTTTTAAATCACTTGTCTGTTGCCTGCATTGGTGTTCTTTCCGATATTATTAAAATCGGAGATTCTTTTACTACAATAGATGATAAAGTTGCTTTTCTTTTTTCAGAGAAAGAACTGTGGAGTAGAGAACAAGATATGAAGCCTTTCCAAGTAATTTATTCTGAAATAAGTGCTTGATTTCAGTTAAATTAGAAAATCTGCATTTTCCTTCTTTTGCATAGTCTGATACTCACTTCAACAGAACGTAGATTATTTGCAACAGAACATTCATTTTCTCAATTTAGACTGCACACTGTATTTCCCAATAAAATGGATGAGTCAAAAGATCCATTTTGTATTTGTTTTGGAAATTTGTAAGCAATCATTATCAGGAAGACAACCTTTTGCACCATACAGTAACTCTTAGCTGTAAATAGAACAATAATTATTTGCTGTGTCTATCCAAAAAGGTAAACATTAAATTATCAAGAATCAGGGGGCTGAAAATGGAGTTTTAGAGACCAAAATCATCCAATAATTCATACAAGTGTTTTTCCTTCAGTTACATTTACTAGACGTCTCCAATTTGCATAGCTTTCTAAGTTCTCTGTCCAAACGGGTACATTTTCCTACAAACACAAAAGTGTTCTCCAGCTGAAAGTTTTTCCTGTGCTGAATGAATATTTCATGCATTAATCTGTTTGCTGCAGTTCTTAGTTTGCTTTTGTCCAGCTGCTTGGATTTATTGCTCTATGTTCAGCTGATGTCCGGCCTTACGGCTCACAGTTTCATGGACTATAAAAAATGTGGAGCTATCCTGTCACCTCAGGATCAGCAAAGGCAAACCAATCCACCCCAACTCACACAGAGAGGTATCTCAAGGCCAGTAAAGAGAACATGTGCTCTATGAACAGCTCTAGTCATGCCTTTTTTTTAATAGCAATTTACCTGACTTTTTCCATTTCAGATTTCAGTTCTATGTCCATTATTCAAAATGTTACCTAGCTTAGATTGCTGTTTCTTTTTTTCTATCCCATTTCAGAGTATGATCATTTCTTCTTTCATCATTTTTCATTTTCTAAGACTAAGTTCCAGATGTACTCATAAAAATCATCATAAATTTGGAATTTGACATGATCATACTCATATGCATCACTGTGACCCAACTCTGTGGTAAATGTGATGATAGTATCAGCACTCTTTCATAGAAGAATCTTAAGTTTTGCAATATAACTTAATTGTAAAGAGGTAGATCTTTACCCATAACAAAACATGCAATTTTGAATCCGCTTCAATTTCTTGGATTGCTTTTGCTTATATAGACTGCAAATGGTTTCCATTTGTTGGGGTTTTTGAGAGATCCGGTAAAAATCAAGGATACACACTTGGAATCGCATCTAGAACTGCAGCTATTAACTTCCATTTAATCAGATGATGACGTCAACTTCATTTTTTTTTTTTTATTATCTAAGCAACTTGTTTGTGAGCTCAGAGGACAGTTATCATATGGCTCACTTTTACCTATGTGAGTGAGCAGCTGCATGGTATTTAGTTGCTGGCTGGGGTTAAGCCATGACAAGCCCAAAGACCACAGGGGTTTTTTGACAGCTTGGATAACTTTGCAAGTTCCCAGAGCCTTTGTAACAACAGCAGTACTTGTATTTTAGGAAGTAGTGATTCCGTTTGCTTGGGCACACAAAATCAGTAGTCTACCTCTGTGAAATCTCTAAAAAAACCCCCAAGGTTTTACCCATGTATACCCAAGAGTACTCAGCTTTTGTTTTCGAGCGCATCAGCACCACTAAAAACCAGTTCCCTCTTTTTACCCAACATGGTGAACTCAGTTACTTACAAACACTGTCCAGGGAGCACAGTTAGGACTCCTGGTCTTGTGGGTGATTGGGCTTGGGTGGTTAGCAAGCATGTTTTATAACCGAAGACTTCAGGACCCAATCTCAGATGCTCTCTCTGTTACAGAAGTTTACTATGATTGAAAAGACAAAGAGAGTGCACATGATCAAATATGATGCAACCACAAAAATAACTGATGTTGAGACTGATTATGAAGAGAAACTACTTAGTCTGTAACCAAAGGAGACACTGCAATGACAGGAAAAAGTTTCTCATGTTTGCTTTCAGGGGGTTTGGATGGATAATACTCTGCATTGGTTAATACAGTGCTGCTGTATTCGCTGTAGTCTGCCTTCAAGAGGGTCAAAATTCCTCTGACATCAATGCTGCCTGTCAAGGGCAGAATAAAGAGTAACTGGTTTTGGCTGATAAATACTACTTTGTACTAGAGGACTGGGAAACCACAAAATAGGGTCTATTTTTATGGGTCTTTACGGAGACCAAGCTAGTAACAAGTAAGCATAGGTTGTACTAAGGACTAAAATTAGAAAAAAAAGGAGATAAATGCAATCTTTTTGGCAAACATGGAAAGTTAAAGGGAAGTTGTGCCTCACAACTGTGAGATTCGGCATTACAAATGGGGTTGTGACCTTTAAAGCTAATCCTAACAATAGAAACAGAACATGCATTTAAGTTCATTTTTTAAAATTACTGATCAGAATTCATATGCATCTGAGGCGCTTGATTTGTCTGGTGCCACTTTAAGATGTCATAGGATAGTTACTTAATTCCTTTAAACTTTTCTAGTCACTGATTCATCTCATTACCCTTCTCAGTTTGAAAGGTTCTTGCCCTCATTTTGGATTTTACATTCTACAAAGTTACTCACCAGCCTAACAGGTAAGTAGAGCAGTAAGGGGCAAGTTGACCTACCTGAGAAGGAAATGCAGCACACTGCTTCTTATGTAAGTGCTGTTCAGTGCTAAAGAGTATCACTTCCATTTTATTTGTACTTAATGTTCCGCTGACTAGGAGGCAGGAAATTTGAAAGCATGATTACAAAGCTGGTCTTTCTCTTGCCTTCCCCAATACCAAATCAATCTATTGTCACAAGGATGGAGGAATGGGAGTAAAGAGCATTCTAAGGAGAGAAAACTCAAAGAGTATTTGTGAAAGGACTGTCTGTATTGCTTATTCTTAGTTAACATAATTATATCATCACACATGACAGGTATTTTCCTATGCTTTACTGATAACCATTGGAGAAACAGGTTCCTTTAAGGATCACTCAGGATCTACTTAGTGCAGCTCAGGAACATAAAAACCAGTTAAGTCACTTCTCTCAGACTAAATAAATATGACAAGGTACTAACAGATGGATATAGGCAATCAAGGTTTTAGAAGTTAATCTTACATCAACTAATAATGTCTGCTGATGCCACCACACCAGTCATTCACAAAAAGGGTTACCCTGGTCATTGTTGAAATGTTTTCTGCACAAAATTTTTCACCAATTCAAAAGTCCCCAGTTCTGACTAAATCTCAGTTTAATGACTTGTCAGACCTTTTCAATTTTAGCATATGAGGAGCAATATAAATTCCCTGGCAGTACTTCAGTACTACAGCCAAGACTCCTGAGGTGGGTTTTTTGTTTGTTTGTTTTTAATATGGAGCTGGTAAAATTATTCTGGTGCACTTCATTAAGAATTTTTTAAAAATTCTTGTAAGATAAAATTGTCCACCTTTTTCTTCCTTATACTTTCACAGCTACAACAGTCAGATTTATACTAGTGATTGCAGCGTGATGGATGACATGTGCAATTAAGTTTTACTATGCTGTTTACTGTGTGTATTCAAATATTGAAAAGGGGCCATTTTTTCCCTTTCCTGGTTTTGGAAGGACAGCTGTGTCTTTCAGTATCACCTTAACAGCTGTCAGAGAACATGCCACTACTACTCATTATCTGAAGTTGTAAATAGCTGTAAAACTTGATGAAAATAACAAAAGCTTTGATCGCAAACCCGTTCAAGCATTCGTACTTTTATTTAACAGCTCTAACCTATACAAATAACTTAACAAATGCCTTCCTTTAAAGATACTGACAGTAGTAAAATATACTATAGGAACTGATTTAGAAACTTTTAAATACTTATGCAGTGTGTAGAAATGCATCACAGGGGGAAAAAATGCCATGGGTGGGATGAGTGGTCAGGTTTTCCCTTCTCATTGTATTGTAACTTGCCTGTGCAGCTCAGAAGATTTTGAAGTATTGGCTACTACTATGAAAGCAAATTGAACTGTACAAAGCCTCACTGAACTTCACATCATCCCACTCCATTTTACTGATTTCACTTTGGTTCAGAATTTTTTCTTCCTTTTATTAGCATTTCATTTCTTCTCCTGTCTTCTAGTTTCATATTCTTCCCTAATTCCAGCATCTCAGTAAGTATAATTTTGGTAAGTTTTACTTATTTTCAGTCTCCCACAGAGGAAAAATACATCCTATTTGGATTTCTAACATTTCATCATTTCTCAAGAAGTGAGTGAAGGCAGGGAGGAAAAATAGAGGAAGAATTTAAACATCAATGATCCTAATTATGCTGTGTGCAGTCAAGTTAAATGGAGCTTTTCACAGAGCATGTGACAGATCCAGAGTTCAAGCTGATCTAGAATGAAGTGAAATCCTAGTCTTTGTTACAAAGATTTGTGTAAGAGATATTTTTAATTACCTCTTTCAGCTTTTTCTTAGCAGCCATCACATCTATTTAACTTGTAACATCTATGAAAGAAGAACTTTTACTTCATAAACACCTATGTCTTGAGTTCATCTATGTGGTTTCTGCAGTCCTGATAACGATTCATTCTACCTTTCCACAATCCCAAATAGTTCTGTGAAATCTTCCATGAGGCATCAGGCAAAAGAGAACAACAAATGCAATACTGCCAGGATTCTTTATGGAGAGTAAGGAAGAGCTTCCTGTAAATAATTCAAAACCTGCAAGCATTTATCTGTCACCTTATTTGTTATTTCCATTCTCTGACTGTAGAAAAAAAGAAAAACATTTCTAGCACTGGTTCCTTTTCCTTTATTTCTGTAAAAAATTATCCTGATAAAGCACCCTGAGAAAAAGGATACAAGCCTCTTCTAATGAACAGCATTGGGAAATACTGGCATGGATTCTGCTCTTCCCTTTGCTTCTTAGACTAAGAGTGGTTTGTTCCAAAGTTCAAGTATTATTACGTAGGATTTCATCAGTCCCATCCTCAGGCACCACAGAAACTGCTATGGCAGCAGCAGAGAGTGATTCCTAGACACATTCAGTAAACTGAACACCTAATACATGCCTGTCAGCTTAGCAGTCTCATTACCTTTATTTCTCCTCAACAGAAAAGCTGTACCTAACAGAAATGCTTATTTTTGAGTTTCTAAGACATTCTTAGAAGTTTGTAGCACACATCAAGTCATTCTTGCTCCATTACCCTTTCTGCTCTAAGGTCAAAAAAGATTTTTTTTCATAAAAACATACAATGAAGATTGTCAGAGATAGCAGTATTCAAGCAGCGAAATACTGGTTTGTGTCAAAGCTGGAGCAAATCAAAAGTCCAGAGGCCATACTAACTCCTAAAGTCAGGTAAGGGCCTGTGGAATACCTTGATGACACATATGGCCAGACATTAGGACAGTTGCAAAAATAACCTTAAAAATTAACTAGTTACTATTTCAAACATGCCATATTATCAGTCGTATCTTTTAGGAGTAAATGAAGACTAAATTCACAGTCCTCACAGCAAGTTTAGACTGAGGAAGGTTTCATAAGACAACTGATGCTAACAAAAAACCAATAACCTAATTTTGTCTAAGAGCAGCAATCATTGAAGTTCCTGAATCTTCACATTCCAGAGGGCCAGATGTCACTAGATAACACACAGCCATACCATGAGAACAAATTCTGACTTCATTACACAACTTATTCAGAGGATTTAATTAATGTGTATTTTCTTCTCCTATTGCAACTCACAACTTCAGTCTTTTACCTTCATGAATAATGTGCCACAGGCATCACTGCCATGAACTATGAAAAAGAGATCTCCCAGGAACCCAAGGCGATTTGAGGATTCTTGTTTAGAGCAATGCATTATTCCACAGGCAGCCAGCTAAGAAAGACTTCATGTTTTTCTAAGCTCACTGAAGTGCTACAATGACCAAAAAGTGAAACGAGGCCTTGCCTCAGATTAAGAACTTTAAACTGCCTTCCCCTGCAATCAAAGCTTTGCCATTTCCCTGCTTTATTTCTTTCAAGCCAGTATCTTGATACTTGAAAGCCATGACCTTTCCATTTGAGTGTTGCCTTTTTGCACATTTGTGAGCACAAAGACTTCTCACTCCCAATATTTTCATGTGACTAGATGATCTAGCCTCTGTACAAGTGTCACACTACACTACCATCACTTTCTTGATTCCCTTCCAGACACTTGGCATGAACATATATCCAGAAGCAGCATATACTCCTCTCACTGAAGGAACTGGTTATTCATTTAACACATAGTCCATACCTTCTCAATACGACAAAAAAGGATATTGGAGAAGAGCTCAGATGGAAGAGCACCAAGCATGAACATGTACAAAGCCATGCTTAACATAACCCTTGCCCTGCACTTTGCTTTACAATCCAAGTCCTTTCCCGAGTCACTAGATTGTAACTGAGATTGTAAAAGAGACTCCCAGTTGGATATGCCTTACCACAGGCTCATATCTATCAAGTAGCTGGACTAAGACAGCAGAGGAATCATCTGACAAAAGCTGAAATTTGTCTCTGACACCAGAGGCACCAGTTCCTCCTCCCATCAAGATACCTTCAGGCTGGTTGAAGACCACTGACAATGTCTACACATGCAGACAAGCCTGAAAGGCTTTAGAATAGGCTGTAACCTGTTATTTATTATTTGTTCTTCCTGGTATTCCACAGTCCAGTGCACTTTGGAAATGCACCAAGGGCACTGCACCAGCCATGTTGAAAGAATGTATCCTACACACTGATGTGCATATACACAGGTGTGAATCTATAGATATTTATTTAAATAGTTCAGTTAAAAATTATCCTCAGTGCTTGTACATAGAAATAAGTACACATGAATTGTGTAACTAAAGCATGAAACAATTTACTTACCAGGAAGTCACTCATCACTTTCCAAGTTCAGAGATTTATCTTTAGAGTAGTTCAAACTAGACGAGCAAAGTACTAGCATTAAAAAGAAAAGTGGCAGATTTCATCTGTCCTTCTATCCTTTCAAGCTACTTATTCTAAAGAGACTAAAGAGAAACAATAGAGCCCAACAGTCCCATGAGTATCTCACAGTTCCTTGTTACTACCTTGTCTGTCAATATGCACAGTCCTTCATGGCTCACTCCAAAGCAGAGCCCTTCTCATCTGAAAGCACATCTTGGAATTTTAAGTTTAGCAGTGACTAAAAAAATTCAACCCTTTTTAACAAATACAGCATTAACAAATGTTTCTATAAAGATATAGGAGGAAAGGTGCTTTAGAGAACTCTATAATAATGCATTGCTCTAAACAGAAGCAAGGTCACTTGAGTTTTAGTCGTCCTAGCTTATCTTAGCAATCTTGTGCCTCTGTCTGATACGAGAATCAGTCGAAGACAGTCAACATTTTTTATCTTTCATTTGAAAAAAAATAGCAGAGTGATTTCCCAAACACTTAATTCTGTTTGGTGTAAGGAAAAGCAGGTTTTATTTGCAATGTCTGCAGTCAGGCTTCAGTGCCCCTGCAAAAGACCCAGACTAGGGCATTACCCAAGGTGAAATTTCACAATCTTTGACAGATAATTGGTGTAGATAAGGGGAATGGAAGACAGAAGTGTGGCACGAAGTGGACTTTAAAAGCAGACCTAACTAATCCATAACAGCTCCAGGAAAAAAACAGACATTTTTTCAGGTTCCATCTGAAAAAATGATGTCTATTAGACCCTTGAGAATCAAACACCCATCTACCACAAATCGTTTATCAATGGTTTATCAACCACAAATCAAAGTAGTGAGACAACCAGATAAACCTTCCCTGTGCAAATGGGCCAACACTATCTCATGGGACACAAGCAATAAAATCTACACAACCACAGCTAGGCAAGGTGTAGCTTTCTTACTCTGGACGGCTGTATGCCAACAGACAATCACCATCTAGTCTTCAGAATCATGATTTGAGCCACAGAAAACACAGATCACAAGAAAGCACCCACACCACATACAACTCAAATCCAGAATGAGGCCCTAGAATCAGAATTACAGTATTTAAGCCATGGCCAGACAGATAAAGGGAATCCCACCCCCATTTGCAAGGTACTTAGTGACTTAGAGAAGATGGAAATACAGAAGTTCTCGTCTCCAATAAAAAATACGAAAACACTAAGCCCAGACTCATCTAAAAGAGAAGTTCTGAAAGACACTATCAGCAAAACACAAAGTTCAGGTCTCAGTGCTTTAGGTTGTGGCAGCAGAGTAAGAAATAGAGACTTCCTTTGGATATCATCAGAAGTACAATTACATCCAAGTCATTAACCAAGACTAAATACAGGGCAAAACACAATTTAAAACAAGTAACAGAACTTGTTCTGAGCAAGTCCAAAAAAAAGTCATGTCCTACCTAAAGGAGACAGAAAAATGCCTCAATCTTTACAATAGAAGTATTTTTTATTTTATTTACCTTCATCTCCTTCCATGCTGCAACCTTACATGCTCAAACAGTAATGGAACAGGAAGATGCCAAATCCTTACCTGATATTAAGAAAGATGCAGAAACTAAAAGACAGGCATTAAAACCTTTACCAAAAAAGGCTGTTTTGCTGCCACAGTGACAGCCATTTTCCATCCTGGTTTGGAAAACAATACAGACACTTTCATAATGAAACTCAAAGCACTTGTACTACACTGGAGAAAGCACTATTTATTCTGAGACAGTGATTAAATCTATTAATAGAGCCAGTTATATACAGTAAGTACTTCCTGATATAACTGTAGGAGACATATGTCAGAAAACAAAATCTCCAAGGAAATTATGGTTTAAAATTTAAACAGAAAAGTAAGTTTATAATGAATGACAGTAAGAATGTGATTCATCTTCCTCACAAGTCTCCTCAATGGATTTCACACAAAGAATGAATGTCACAGTAAGTTTCCACAGAAGTATGCAGATGACAACACAGAACTCACTGTTTTCAAGAGGTAGATACAAGGTTTAATAGGTGCAAAAATGTAGACTTCACTCAAGAGCATGGTCACATGGGATTCCATGTACAACGACATGAGATTGTTTCCACTACACTGTTATCTTTTCAGTGAATTAAGAGCAATGTTAGTCAAGATGATGACTTATGCTTTTACTTAAACTGAACAATCTTGCTATAAAACTAATTCAGGGCTTACATTTAAAAATAATGGTTTCACTGGTCAAGAAGGCATGATTCATCCACTCTGCCAGGTGCAAAAAGGCAATGAGCTACTACAGATATTACTGGTCTAGCCACTTTTGAAACAGACTCTTACTTGAGTAAAAATCCTTTACCAGAGAAATCCTGAGGGTTAAATTCACTGCCCATTGACATCAACTGACACCATTATTCAGTTTCAAGTGACTTCGCCTTTAGCCATTTCAAAGTGCACTGTGGAATGTGGTAGTGGACAAGCCTTTCAAAGCAAGCTCATTTCATCCTAATTGCTGCTAAAAACACTTTAGGAAGTCAAACCTGTACAAAGGTATTAGACTTCTGTCCACGCTGCAAATACATTAAAACACCTTTTCATAAAGAAGACTCAAATTCTATTGCATCCAAGTCAAATCTGATTAAACAGACTGGGTAACAGCTGTTCAGGATTCTCGCACTACGTTCAAACCTTTGTAAGGCTATGTGAGCAGCACAGCAGCACTGTTGATAAAAGATGGCAAGAGTTGTGTTTACACACACCCATACACCCTCCCCTCCCCAAACACACCTCCAGTGCTTTCAAGTTCAGGATTCCTTGTGCAAGTAATAGGTGAGTGGGAAAAACACACCCTACACTTCCTCAAAATAGTGGACTGATATGACAGTTCATGAACAGAAGGACAAATACAAGACTCTGCTGAACTGAAGGCAACAGGGCCCAAAATCAGTTTCATCTACTGTGCTCTCCAGTTTTCACGGCTATGGAGCTAGATAAATCAACTTTTTAGCAAGGGACAAATAGTTCCACTGGAAAGGACTCAAGTTTTTCTCCTTACACACAAACTTACACAAACCAACTTGCTGCTTGCTTGTATTTGGAATTTCTACTTGACTCCAATTCCCGTGGCAAAATGAGCAGTTTTGTCTCCAAAGCTGCTTGTTTGGTGACAGATCAAAGTGACAAGAGGCCAACTGCCAACCTTAAAGCTAACATACAAAATGATTTTGGTCAAGTTAATCTTGTAATCAAGTAATTCTGAACTGATAAAGAAAACTTAGAAACTGACTGGATTCCATCATTTATAAAGTACAAATAAAAGGGAAACCATAATTAACCAATTCCACTTTTGATATTGTGGTTTTACATTTTCACACAACTGATCAGTTTGCAAAAACTTCCAAGGACAAGCACTGAACCTTGCAGAAAATGCAAAAGAGAAAGCAATAAGGGCAGTGACATACATGTGGGTTTTTTATTTCTGTATGCAATGTAACGTTTAGGCACGTTGTTTGGGACGCCTTCTAAATAAATCATTGGCCATTGTTTAGAATATCCTTTTGGCTTTAAATACTGGTCAGGAAAACAAATGATGTAAAAAATAAATGAATATAACTATTACAGAAACAAAAATGGTTTTGTGTCTGAAAGTGCAGGAGTATTTTAACCCTTCCACCAGACAATGTGGCAATATACAGTATATTGCTTCTGTTTGTTTGAGAAGGCTGTTGGAATTTTACACTGACATAGAAAATTATAAATTACACAGAATTAGTTTCCATAATCACTATATATATACACAAACCAGCTGTGAAAAAACTGGTTTAGAACATACAAATGAAAGCCTCACACAGATCAGTACAGTGAAATTACCAATTAACATGCTCTGCTGCCAAAATTTGTATTAAAAACACTATTTACTTTTAAAATGCAAGTACTGTAATTATATTAGCAGCCTGAGCATTTCTTTTACTTGACTTGTCTAAAAGGATTATAGCGTTTTAAATACGCAGATTGTTCTGAAATGTTCCATTGTATAATGCTTGGTATTAAACTAAATCTTGGTGAACTGTTTAAAGGCAGGTGAACCACTTAAACACAACAAGCCATGTGCACTCCAAATATTCTAGTGTTTCACCCAGAAGGTATTGTTTCAAGCAAACTAGACTTAACAGAACATATGGCTTTACAGTAACATCAATTTGTCAACTAAGCTGTTGCAATAAATACTTTAAATTTCTACCAATAGACTTACATTTTTTGATCTGTTTTGAACAATACAGAAAACAATTACCAATTAAAAAACCTGTTGTAAAATGTTGAACACCAAAAAATTCTTATTTAAATCACTTTCGTAAGCTAAATCAACCAAAATAACATTTATAGGGCATTTCAGTTTCAGAAAAAACATGAATTTTCTTTTTCTTTTTTACAAGGTGAAAAATGTAAGAAAACTGCTAAATACTTTGGTCACACTAATCGTCAAATAGTTATGTCTCAAATACATTAGATTTTTGTATTCACTTTTTTATAAAACTATTCTTACAGCCATTTTAACTATAGTAACACTACTGTCATCATTACATGGGTAGCAGGATCTTATTTCACAGGCCCCCCATTATTTAGAACAATACAATATAAACATACGCAAAAATTATTGGTATTTCTCAATGTGCAATATTTTTACACTTATGAATTTCTGTACAGTGTCTTAAAATCTAGAATATAAATGTTGCTGGTCCTGATTCCTTGCGAAATTAGTGCAGCAGTGACTGGCTTCAACAGGGTCTAGATGATATCCTCAAGAAACACTCAAACACCTGGACATCAGTTCTTTCTCTTCGGCCAATGTAGTAGACATCACATATCATACAGGGCCATTAACAGAAGCCTCTCCTAAATGGGTGTGTTGATCAGTCCTAAGAGGCCAAAAAAAGAGACGTAAGTTTACAAAAATAACTCAAAACAAATTCAGGTAGGTGCAATAAAAACTAAACCAAAAACCAACAACCCCAGATCCTGTGTAATATAATCCGTGAACTGAAGGAAGGAAATGTGCTAATAACATGCTCATCCCAATTATCTTCTGCAGTCCAGCATTTCTGGAGTCCTTATTTCCTAATTAAGCATAGCACTCAATTAACTAAGCAGACCACTGAAGAATGTGTGATCTTCATTAACTGAGGTAATAAGTGATCTCTAGAGATGTGGTATCTCAGAGAATGACTAATAAAGAGCACATTTCTGATATTTATCCAAACCTTATTCTATGAGGCAAATGTGATACCAGGAGTATTTAAGGTTGCACTGGAAAGCCAGCAGCTAAGACACAATAGGAATAACAACAGCATCTTAAAAAGTTGCTTTAGTTATTAATCTAATCTACAGAGAGACTTTCACAAATACTTTGAATGTCAGTCCAGTAGGATGAAATTCATGAAGTATGGAAGAAAATGGAGAGCAAACCTACAAGAGTGGAAACAATAACAGTATATCCATTTCTAGATAAAAGTTTAGTGTCAACATGGGCTCAATTGTTCTGGACTGGCACAAAGAGATCAAACCAATGCATGAGGACATTTAAAATATGCAAGCAACAAAGGCAAAAAAAATCTCAACTTCCACTCAGTGTAAGTCTATGGAATACATCTGAAGATTCTCTAAAGAATGCAAATACTGCTTGAAACTACAGATGAGGAAAGTTACCTGTAACTCCTGTTCTCTGATGGTGGACATCACAGAGAAGCCACTCTGGGGTCTGTGCTCTACATGCACATGACCAGCAGGAGCCCCCTAGCTAAGTCTTTGGCTGCTAAGCTCTAAACACACTTTTTGGAAAACATATGTCAACATTAGAGAAAAGACAGACAGAACTAGACAAAAGCAAACACTCTTTAGAGAAACCTGGAAGGTGAGAAACAAATGTTGTTGCATGGACAGAAGTGTGACAGTCTGCACAACCATCGCTCCCTTATTAACTGGAAAGAAGTCCTCGACAGAACAGAGTTCCTAGCAGAGATTACTCCTGCCAGCCACCAGCCAGAGACCTGCCTAGGGGACTCTTTCCACTAATCATACATGCATGGAGCCCCAAAAGGACCATTAGGTTTACCTTGGTATCTATCCTGTGCTTATGAGGATCTAGTGCAACAGCCACCTTTAGAGAAAGTTCTGAGCTTTGCTGAAGCCAGCAGGATTCAGTGAAAGGAGTTCCTTGAGATTTCCCACAACCTAGAGGCAATCTAGCAAACTGCTAGCTCTGAGAACCCTCTGTTGGTTCAGACAAGCATCTTTACTCAAAAGATAATCACCTAGCACCCAAGGACTTCTCCCCTACAATTTAATGCTTATCATCATAGTTGCCTTGATAAACACAGCATCTCCAGAAGACACTGTGAAAGTTCTTGGGTTTCCACACTTTAGGTACGCAGGGCTGTTTTTTCTGATTAGAATCCCCTTCTTGATCAAGTTTGAGATTTATGCAGAGCAGGAAGTTAGAAGAAAGGGCCTAGTTAAATATTGGCTCATAAACAAGCCTTAAAAACCAGAATCTAAATTTTTCAAACATGGTAATATCTTTTTAGTCTCTATACAGTATTATCAGAACATGCAGTAGAGTTCTGTGGATCAATTCACTATTCTAACTTGGTAACACTGTCACAAAACAGAATGGGGATATTTACAACTCCCTGCAAGAAAAATACACCTTTGATGACTCAAGAGTCTTAGAATCCACTGAAAACTCAACTTGTGAGAATTGAATAAAATAAAAGCAAGCACATTTTTAGACTGAGCTAAACTCAATCTCTTTAAATCAATCATATTAGAAAAGCACACAAACTGCTATTTGGAGAATTGAAAACATCCTTGAGTGCAGTTACCTCTGTTCTGGACTGCTGTTAGTAGGCTGAAGACCTGAAGGGACCTCTTCTGCAACCTCTGTATTGTCTTCTACTACATATTTACAAGAAGGATCCTGCAAGGTAGTCAACTTTCCTTCCTCACTTAAAAAACAAAACAAAACAAAAGCAAGAAGTTACTTAATGTATTTAACTTTGATGTTTATTTACAGGGAATTTCAGGCAACAGGAGAAAACTGAGACAGGTCCATACTTCACATGCAAATGGATTTTAAGTTATGATTGCAACATGAAGATCAAGCACATGGCTCTAGACTTCACAAACACCTAATGATGCACTGGTGTTTACATCCATTAAAACTTGACCAGATAAAAGGGCAGGAAACAGTGATTGCAAATAAGATCAGAAAGGAAAAAAGGAACGTATGTGATGCCTGAAGTGATAACAATCACGATCCTTTACTATACATACCGATAGGATTTCAACACTCTGAGGCCAGAAGTATGCAAAAATGGAAGAAAGTATAAAAGAAATTCAAGATTCCCTCAGAAACCAGCATTAATAAAGTCTGTCCATGAAACATACCAGCAAAATCATTAACTCATCACTATCTTAAATAATAAACTTCCTAGTAACTCCACAGTGAATACTGTGTATGGTTTATGGGGTACAAAGACTGCAGCCCAATCTACTTCACAAACTTCCTATTGTTGACAAAAACAAAATTTAGTGAAAAGCTGTACACTCACACTATGTAAGACAGTACCATGTAACCAGGCAGCCATTAGCTAACCAATCTTTTGGTTTGCCTCTAACCCCAAACTTCTCTGTCTCTCTATTCCACCCTCTTCCACCTCAATCACACCATTATGAGTGAACTAAAATACAAATTTGAGCATATATACCTGCAAGAGATAGTTATAAAGTAGCTCTGAAGTAGACAAACATCAATCTTATACCTCTGTGGCAACAAATCTATTTATTCAAGAAGTGCCAATCTCCTCTGCTGGTTTTCTTCCTATTCTCACAGTTCTCCTTTCCATGGGTCCTTTAAATTTCAATGAATCCTTCTCTTTTCTCCTTCTATCCTGCAGAGCCTGCAAAAATACTGTCTTTTGCATTGCAATCTCTTATCAAGTTTTCCCCATCTAATCTCCCCATCTCACTTGCCTTGATACTCTTCACA
This sequence comes from Acrocephalus scirpaceus scirpaceus, assembly GCA_910950805.1. Lineage (NCBI taxonomy): Eukaryota > Metazoa > Chordata > Aves > Passeriformes > Sylviidae > Acrocephalus > Acrocephalus scirpaceus. Next base: position 44,530,231 of record OU383780.1, read on the forward strand.
TTCTTTCCAAATAAAATACTTGTTACCATCACCATTGAAAGTGATGTCCTAGTGGTTTTTATTTTTCATACTTGTTCTTCACTCCGAACTAAAGTTCAGAAATCACATTTTTGTCCTTTGCAGCTTTCCACAAATTAACTACTGTGCTTATAAATCCCCTCAATGTTGACTTCAACACCATCCATTTTCTATTGACAGAAACCTAGATAAAGCTGAAGTCTGGAAGCATCCACTTTAAAAGGCAAACAGGCCAGAGTAGGACTTCCCCTCACTACTCTAAATGTCCCTTAATTTAGACCTTTTCCCAGCAAGTTGATTTAAAAAATGCCACTTGAACATTGTTGAACAGCTCACTATAAAACTGCACATATCCATCAGAGTAGAACAGTCTCTACATTTAAGACCTCATCTTTGAGCCTCCTTGTATGCTTCTCTGACATTTCCCTTTTATATCAAGACCCCAGCATCCCCATTACTAGAAGTTTTCAATATGCAATCAGACTGAGAGCCTGGTAATCTCATCTGGGCTCCCTTCCCCATAAAAGATTGGACCGGATTAACTTTCGAGGTTCCTTCTGACTGGGGCAATTCTATGATATTGCCTTCCTTTGCACCTCTATGTCCTTTTAACTACAGTTTGAGGTAGTTCTTCCATGAAGGTAATTCCATGAGGTAGGCAGGAACTGTCACCAGATGCTGTCCCCCCATGTTAGTTTTTGCACCAGTATCACAAGTCACACAACTTGAAAGTGCATGTGAGCTAAACTAGTTTAAGGAGAAGTTTAAAGACACCATGGATAACTAAACTAAATTTGTAAACATCTAAGAGTGAAGACTACGTAAAAGCACTGTGCAGAAGACAGATCAAACTGGAGAGCAGACACATCATTTGCTAAATCAGCAAGGCTCTATGGATGGCTTCATGTCACATTGATCTGCACAGAGTCCTAATATTTCTCTAAAGTGCTGTGGTTCATTCCTCTATCAATGCCATTTGCTTTAGAAGCACTGTGCAGCCACAAATTTTCCCTCCATGCTGAAAAACTCTAAGAAGTTAAGTCACTCAGATAACCAAAAGGATGGAATCAAGAGTGATGGAAAGCTGTTTGGTTTTCAAGGTCTATTCATTTTGGATGGTTCAGGAATTATCTCTTACCATTAGCAAAGTAAATTAATTTAAACAACAGGCAATGTAAGGAGTAACACTGGAAAAGTTTCTTATACTGGAATCAACTAGAGTTGGTTTTTTTAAGCAACTTCCAAGACATATTGACAATTTCTTTTTAGTATATAAAGCTAGAATAGAGACAGACACTAGGAAGTTCTTCTAAAAGAACAAGAAGAGGGTTGCATGTTGAAATGCTCTAGCAGTGTTGTTCCAATTTGTCAACATCAGGGTGGAGGCAGAACACACCAGCTTCAATAAAGGCAAAATTTTTGCAAGTCATACTGTTTGTAGCCTCTGTTTCCCTACATAACTTGATACTAAATATACACTTGATCATTAAATCTGAGATCACAGTATCTTAGTAAATGAGACGAAATAGACAACACTGAAATGTGCTTATTTCTCATAAAAGGATTACACTGTTCATATACATATAATATACAATTTGACCAAGTTGTAAGACATTTATTCCTGCATCTTTGCAGGAAGAAGATAGAAAAATTAGGAAGATATTCTTCCAATTATTCTAGAATTCCATGTGCCACCTGTAGGCCAGAACAGAATTAACACCATCGTGCATACCACCAACAGTGATCACCCCCAAGTGTCTGATAAGCTACACTCAAAAGCAGTGCCCGGGTGGTCTTCAACTTTTGTCTTCCATCCTCCTGGATGAGAAGAATGAAATTCCAATCCAAAAAGAATTCTGTGCAAAATTTTAAAAGCTTAGATTTGATGTGCAATGTTAAAAGAACTGTACATGAAAAATGCACAATAATGTGCATTAGGGAGGAAAGTTGACTCAGTCTTCTGCTAATAATCTTCCACTGAAACTAAGGTTTGATAAGTAAAGTCGCACATTACAGCAACTAACTAGAAGTCAAATTTCAAAACAATTACTTTAAAAGGTTTCTAGTTAAAGCCTCAGGAATTATCATTTAAAAAGAACTCTCTTTGATACAGTGTTCCATCAACAGTGTTCTATTTACATGGTGAGAAGACAATAAATAGGCATTCTCACCTTTTGAAAACGGCTGTTTCAGTTTTAGCATCTACAGTTAGGCTCAGTGTCTCCTTCATGCTGCCATTCATGACTGTCTCGGTTACCTTGTCTGCATTTTCCACATCATCCTCTCCATCTGAACTGGCCTCCATAGCAACACTTCCTGGGGCTGCAAGTAGAAATAGAAGCAATTTAGTACAAGGCTGGTTATGTTTCTATTTCATGTGCAAGCAATTAAGTCAATATATCAAGAACAATATTTTTGCAGTTTTGCACACTTCTTGAATTCCTCCCTACAGAGAATGTCACCTTTCTTCAGGTGCCACACAGAGAACATGAGCATTACTTACCCATGGTTTAAGCCACAGTCTGTAGCTTTTTTTGTTTTGATACAATGGTTACTGCAACAGTTTTGCCTTAACAAGGCCTTAGTAGGATTAAGGTGACAAATTGTTTTTCTGTAGTCAAATTCATGACAAGTCTACACAGTACAAATTTGACTCTAAGCTTCCAAGTACTGACAGATCTTTGGGATGTCCAGTCTGCCTGTACTTCTCACCTGCACTTTTTACTGCCTCTGGTAATAATAGATACAAAAAAAAGCTCATTAAAATATTTTTGTTCTTTTAACCAGTTCTTACATGTAAAACAAACAACTAGGGCATGCATAGTGAAGCTGGCTTAGAAAGGCATGAGCAAGAGGGAGACGTTTGAACACATTGAGGCTACTGGCCTACTGCCACACAGGACAAGACTGGAGCCTACCATTCCTTTTGGGCATCAGCTCAGCTAAAGGCATACACAGTGAGAAGATTCTCTAAGAGAACAAACTTTGTTTCTTTGTAATGCTTTTCTGTTCATGTTGTGCAGACTTTTTGGAGGTATCAGTAACGCTGACTCTTTTTTTAAATTGGAAACGATTTAAAATTGTTTACAAATTCTTTGAAAAGTCATTTTTAATACCTGTCAGAACAGCACCGGAGCCAGAGAAGAGTCTCTGAAACCTAAAATTTTAAAGTTCGGGGAGATTTTTCTTATGCACAACTCCTACAATCAAGCCATTTGCATTTGGGAAGGCAGTTTACTTACTCTCTAGCTGTGCAGTCAGAGTAGTTGCATTTGCACTCAGGGGATCACCTGGATCTGTGTTTGTTTCCATTTCCACAGGAGAATTACTTCTTAAGGAGTCTTTTGAGCTTCAAGTAGAGTAAAAAAAATTTAGAAACATTTCTGAATAGCAAAATGAAGTGTTCTTAAAACAGTATTAGTTCTCTATGAAAATTATAAAGCCTAGAACTATACTGAAAATTAATTATAACAAGTTTGTTTCTAAGAGTGTGGGAAAGACATGATAAATAAAGTTTAGCAAAATGCACCAGAACTGAGCTGAGGGTGTTTGATGGTAATTTTACTTTTACTTGATTTTGTTACATTACCAGTACCAGTGGACATGTCCCTGGTAACTAAGGCATACATGTATCACCAGCTCCTTGCAGTGTTTCCAAATATTTTTAACTGTTTTGCTAAATGCCTTTTTCCAACTTGATAGTTCTCTGTTGAGACTGCCACAGTGCAGTCACGAACTACTACAAAAGTGATTTCACTACTTGATTTTATATACAGTGTAGCTACATGTTTTTCATTCTAAAGAAACTCAAATGATAAGATTTGGCCACTTGAAAAATATCTCACCATTTACAAAATGTCTCTTCTATCCAGTTACGTGGCAACTCCAACTCTTCATTTTCTAGGCCCTTAATGTGATTATCAATTTACCTGCCTCCATCATGAAACAACACTCTTTTATGCTGGAAAAAATCATACTTTTATATCTGAGCTGTTTTAATGCCCAGACAGAAAGTCAAAAGCCAAATGTATAAAAGCAAAGTCTTCCAATATGAGAAGGAGTTAGTTCTTGACTGCCAATATTTGGCAACTCAAAATTTAAATCTGTTTGATTAGATACATACGCAAGACTTCAGTAGAGTGTAGAGTTCAATCCAAAAAAGAATAGCATTATCTTGGGTGTTCTCAAAATCATGCGGAACTACTTAACCTAGTTATCACAGCTGCATAACAATATGAAATTAAAAAAAACCCCAAAACACTAGTACCCACCCAATCTGGAAAGGGAGATCATACACACATGCTGTTAAAACACACAGTGCTCTTCAGACACTTTAGATACACCAGCAACACAAGCTTGTGTAGAGACGGACACCCCAAGAAAACCAAACTCACCCTGAATAACTAACATTCTTACCTCAAAGAGGATGTGAAGTCAGAAAAGGAAGCCCAGCCAGTTTCTTTAGCTGGCACAGGTGCTTCAGTACTCCACACTGCAGAGCCAACAGAATCCAGACTGGCACCATGTGCAGTCTCCATGGGTACATCGAAGTTTGCTGACCAGTTAGGTGCTGGAAAACCATCATGAAGTTCATTAGGAACAAGTTTCTATAAAGAACATGAGTGCACATATGCCTAACACACTGATCCTCTCTATGTACATTCCATAAAGAGAAGCAAGATTCATAACTACACTCCAACGCACATGCAGAAAAATCTGTACATCCTGTTTAAAAAATAAATGTATTCCCTAAAAGGAAAATTCTGCTAGTAAGGCAGAATTTCAAGATCAGTAATTGAGAGTACTCTGCTAAAAAAAAAAAGTTTATCTGAAGAACAAAACTAATAAAACATATGAAATCACAAGTAAAATCCCATTTTATCCTTTAAGTTAACCTCAATATTTGTTACCATTTTTCAAACTAATTTCTATAATAATGAAAATCTTAGGAGTTTTCATCCCTTTTTCAATTTCTTCAAATAATTTCTCATGCACTAACACCACTGCTAGGTTGCAGAAAAGTTTAAGGCTTTTTACAACTTAAAATATTTATTGATATTTTAAATTTGGGAGCAACTGCGAATAGCATCTAATTTAGGATAGGTCAATTCAAAATACTTCACCTACCCAAGGGAAACATGTTTTTCATTAACACTTACATACAAAAAAACAGGCTGAAAAGGAAGCTCTGACTAGCAATTAGAAATTCCAACCCAGGCAGATATGGGAGGAGACCCACATGGATCAAAACTTGTTTGACACACAGATGCCAACGACACCAATCTGACAAAAGAAAAGAAAACCCTTAACTTTTCCTTCTAATTTAATTCCTTACAGTCTAGATAAACACAGGGCTTTTACCTACAGACATGGTCAATTTAACAAAAGCCAGTTTAGTATGACTTGAATGTGAAAATTTTTCAACCTATTACACCAGTTAAGATTCCATGTAAGAGTCTTCTGATGTGTATCTTTCATTCACATTTGAAACCAAAACAATGCAAGTCCACTTAGCTTCTGTAGGAAGTCTTCTAAAAGAGCACTGTTAGACAAAAAGCTGGTCTGAAAGGCTTCCAGTAAAAATACCATCTTTTAGGTTTGGATAGTAACATATTAGGTCTTTGTAGGCACTCAATATTTTTATAAATGAGTATTTAATCCTCCCCTTTCTGACTACTCCTCCTTTTTTAACTCTTGAAGAGTAGAAACATGAATTTTAGAGAGAGCAAGTAATTTAAGACATGTAAGGAATTCAAACTTCCCAATATGTGCAGTGCATGCTCTGTGGCAAGTGGGAAAGACTATTTTAAGACAGTTGGAATAAAAGCAGTCAACAAGGAAACTCCTACAAAATCAGGCTACTAGATCTAACAATTTCCTATAACCCAAAGCAGCAGGGAAAAAAGCTACATACGTTCACTTAAGTCTACTTCCATTTTGTCCTCTGTATTGGTGTGGGATTCGAACAAGTCTTGTTTAGTTCCATCCTCTTCTTCAGAATCTGTACTTTCTTCACTGTCTGTACTGCCCGAACTTCAAACACAAAGAGAGTTTACATTCTGTTTTTAGTATAACACCCTGGGCACAATGAAATACTACAGTTTCAGCCTAGAGAGAATTACAATTATTTCTGACAGACTACTTGAGGTATAATCTTTAGCTCTCACTATTCCCCTCATTTCTCTCTCAAAGAAACAAGGTTTAAAATTTTTCACTTGATCACATGAAGATCAAGAGGCTTTCCGTAGATATTGAGGGAGGCAGCACAGCCCTGAGTTTTGGGAACTAGATGCTCTCTCCACTCAATTTTCCACTCCTTTGTTCAAAGCCATACTGCTTACTGTAGTGAGGACAGCAAGGTATAATAGAGGTGTGGAGCTAGGCTGCCTTGTCCAAAGCAAGGACAGCTGGGACAGTTTAAAAGCAGAAGGAAAGAATACACAGCAGGGGAAAAAAACCCAAAACCAACAAGCTACGAAAGCCAAAGTGCATCTTCTGCAAATTCTGGCTGGTAAACAAAGCACTCCACTCATTTCTCCATGAGCGGAAATACCCCGTTATGTTGGACAGTCTGTACTAACAGGCAGAACCAGAGGTCAGGTGCGTAACAGCAGGCTCACAACACTGGTGTTTGGATGAGAAACACCCTTCTCACCTGGAACGCCTCTGGGACTCTGGTGCAAATGCAAGATGTTTTTCTTCCCAAATGTCTTCTTCATCAGAGCCACCATCGTCAAACTGCTGTATCCGCTCCTTACAGCATGCCTCAAACAAGGCTATATTGCCCTAAATACAGCAAAAGTATAAAATTCATTATTACATTAGTAAACATCTTGAAAACACATGACTATTCTGAAGAGAATCTTGAGCATTTCTTTAAAAGCAGGAGAAAACCAGAATGTCTTAATTTAAAGCTTGTCAAGAAAATATGCAGTTGCTGCTTGTTTTACTTGGCTACTAACAAGCTGAGTGGACCACAGAACACTTAGGAGTTTTCAGCATGTTTAAAAATGGGATGTGGGAATGACCCCAAAGAGCTTTCCAGATAACCAGAGCACAAAATACTGCAGCTTTATTTTTTGTAGTGGGGTGATCATTTTAGCTCAACCAACAAATAATACCGAGGTTCAGTGATTCTGTCCTTACTTTCCTGTCACTACAATTGCACTGAAGATTTAAACAGCTTCTAATCATAAAACACAAGTGTGCAATATGCACAAATCGGATCTAAGCCCAATCTTAAACACAGTTATGCAAATTAGAAGCAATTCTGCTAAATATTGATCAAAAAGAAAAATAATAGTGTCTTCCAATTAGAAAATCTCATGATATGGGAATAAGATTGGCTAATTATTTTCCTGCAAAATGAGTAAATATAACCCCTGCCAAAACTTTGAGGTCATGCCAAAGTTTAAAAGACAGTTTAATTTTTCTTGTAATACTGGAACACATACTTACACTTTCATTTGTATTGAGGGTAAAGTTGATGTCCGAAACCCGATCAAAAGAAACACTAAAAGAAAAAAAGAAAGGCACTCAATAAAACGGGATTTTCTATCGTGACATGAAGACATTCAATTTCTCTTTGGTTTCTTATTTTCCAATAATCCAAGAATAGAAGATAAAAGACAAAGTAGCCTCCAAAACAAAACAGTCAAGATTACAGACTAACGGGGCCTGGTATTCCTGTGATTTCTTTAACTGTTAAATATTTTAAACAAAAACATGTAACATTGCCATCTACAGTTAGATGCAAAGACGCAACATGCCTAAACAAGCACAACTGAAATTATATACCCAAATCTCAAATACTGGATTGCTATGCACTGAAAAAACTTAGGCTAAAGAATGCCTAACCTGACTACACTCTACCATGACATACCTCAAAATCCTGAAAATACCTGCATTTGCAGTCCTCATATATTTTAACTGATTTCACCCTTCTATCAAAGAACCTTTTCAACAGGATGGGACAAAATAAAAAAAATCAAATTCTGTTTCCTAACAAAAGAATCTCACCAATATATTTTTAACTAATCACTGAAATAATTTCCCAAACTATATATTAGTTTCTATATATATTAGAATATAACTATATATTATATATCGCATTTCCCAAATGCTATATATTAGGCTTGACACATCTTTATATATCAGAAGAATTCATATATTCTTTGTCTAGCCATGAGTGCATTCAGCAGAGCACACACTACTCCTTTAATATTCATTGCATTATGAAGTAGGGAAGAAGGTGAGTGGTCTAAAGGAACCTAAGTTGCAAGTGTGACTGTATTACAATGCAAGACACTATCTGAATTACTGTACAATGTTATGCGGGTAACTTAGAGTGTAATTGGTTCTTGCACAGAAGGCATAACTTCAAAGTAACTTCACCTACAGCTTAATTCAGCTCATGATTACATCATCAGTGTACCTGTCACAAGTCTTGAGACCTCTTTACATAAGTAGTCATCTTCTTTCTACCAAGAGAACAGACTTCCAAAGGCATGAACTTAAAGGAATTCCAACTCTTATCCTTGCCAAAATCCACTTGCTTCTGACAAAGTTAAGGAGTATCCTGTGTTATTTCCTCTACCATCATATCTTAATCTCTAATCTCAGCAGGTTCTGTGGTGTAAAAAGGCAGTAATGCTTCTTATTGGAAGATGGAAGATACAAGCTTCAGTCAGACATCACTTACTAATGTCTTATAGAAGAGCACTAAGATTATTATAAAAATAACCTTCTAAAAACCATCTTGACGGAATGCTTTTTATTCCTACCTGCATGTTCTGGCATCCTAAGCCACGAAATCTTATAAAAACCATGATCAACTCTACCACCAACAAGAATCCCTATTCTCCCCTTTTCCCTTTACTGCATTCATCTTACTTACAAAGAAAGATACCTGCTTTTGTGACAAAAAAGAAAACTTTTTTGTTTTCTGTTGTATGCTAGGTTTTGTTTAGTTTGGGGTTTTTTAACCTGAGCAAGACTGTTCTCATTTCCTCATCTTTCACCTGAGACTATTTGTAGAAATCACTCTTAACTGCCTCGACCCTCTATGAACAAAGATTTACAATGCCCTTCCTTACTCTCCCCTGCAGAAAAGTATACTCAGAGACACGTTGTTCCTGTCATCTTTTCTAGAAAAACTTAGAAGTAGAGCTAATCATCTGGTCATCAGCCCAGGAAAAAAATCCACCTTGAGACAAAGTGAAAGTGACCCAAACAATGGAAGGTCAACAGAGAGCCATAGCTCTCTGTCAAAAAGCAGAGTTATAATTCAGGTTTTTGTTCACAAGCACAGCATTCTCAACATTGGCACAACCAGGAGATTAGAAAAAGAAGAGAAGCTGTTGCTTTCCTCTGCTCAGGGAGGCTCCTATCAATGCACACAGATGGCACAAATAGACAGGACTGATTGGCAACTGTTTCACATCAGTAAATATTTGTACTTATCAGCAAAACCACAGCCAAAAAACACAGCAAGAAAGAAAACTCACAAGCCAAATTCAGTGTGATATTATACTCACTTGCCAATGTCATCTTGATCAGCAAACTTCTCATCGTTGAAGCCAAACTGGTCAATAAAATTGGACGTCATTTGTTGCATCTGATAATCAGAAAAGGCCTGGCAACCCCAGGACCAACGACAGTGATATAATGATTCTACTAATACTCTAAAATCTGTTTGCCCATTTTGCTTCAAAGAAATAAAAGTCTATCTAAACTAAACATAAAAGAACAGGAAAAGGATTTGTCTTAACCTCTGAATTTTGAAAGACAGCATCAATACAACTCTACTACTTACATTTACTGACTTGAAAGCCAATCTAACAACTTTCAATAAAAATTTAAATCTGTAGTTTAACCACATTAACCAGCACCTTTTCAAATGCACCCCAAAGAAACAGAGAAAAAACATTAATTAAAAGAAAAAGCTGTCTTTGCTCAAAATAACATGAAGTTACAAATAGTAAGAACCAGAAAAGTAAACTATATATAGATACTGAAGCACAGCTGCATGTTTATTATGCAGGTATCATCAGCAAAATCAGTCTCGGGCACACACACAGCAGCATCTATTAAACATCAGAAAATGAAACCATTGAACATTTTACATCTCAGTGCAGTGTCACTGACACAACTAGGCTGGTTTTTTAAATAAAGATGACAGTGTCAACTGCCAGCAGACCAGTATATACACTAGGTATACACATGTGGGCATCATCTATCCATAGCAATAGCTTTTGTCTCTTATTTCCCAGAACTATCATTAAATTATAAATTACTACACACCCTCTAGGGACTTTTAATAACATTATTTCCATGTGTAAAGTCAGCCAATGCTAAGATATTCTAGGAAATAAAGCTGTCATGTCAACTTTTGGTTTCGTGCCCACGTAGCTGAGGGGACACAATATGGTGGTAAAGTTGAACAATGTGAATATGGAAAGAAAACAAAAGAACGATCAAAAAACCCCAAGTTTAGATTAAGGCATTATGAAAACTGAAGGGAAAAAGAAAATATATATAAAAGGAGGAGGTATACAGCAAGACAAACTTGAAAGAAGCAGCACTGGATCATCTGCATTTCTCCAGATTAACTACCTGGAACTGCTGGGATTGCCTAGGCACAGCAGGTCACTAAGGGGATGCATGAAAAGCACAGAGATATTAGAAGATCTTACTTTCTCACTAAAGCTGCTACAGATAGCACCCAACTTATCAAGTTTTTGTACAGGTGCACCTTACAGGTACAAAAGCACTCAATCAGACAAAAATGCATCAGATTCTTTGAGCCACCACCCACAATTCAAACTTAGACAAGCAATTACTTATTATAAAAACTATAGAAAATGCGTAAAATACCAAAGCCAATATTAGACTAGGTAGCTACTACACAGCTGTTAGTGTGATCTGAATGAATTTGGTTTGTAACCCAGACAAATAATGCCATCTAAAGCATCTGACTCCATCTAAGTGATCTATTGGCAATCGTGTGCCACAAGGCTCCCACTCGTTCACTACCAGCAAAAGAATTCAAAGAGATGCTTATGAGTCTGGTAAGACACAGTTGCATGCATGCACACATATCTAGGTTTTAAATTAAAACTTTCTAGATTTATATTTGCTTGTGAGAGAAAATAAAAGTTCCACTGCTTTTTAAAAAATGTCTTAATTTACTTTTACAGGAAGAGCAACTTAAACTGTTAAAATAATTCAACTCACCTGCTGCAAAGAAGAATCCTGTGAGAAGCCAGTTTCTTTGAAGTCTATTTCATCATCACTGGAAGAATGAATGTGGCAGGTAGTAACCTATAGAAAGAAATTGGGTCATTGGCATAGTAGATAATGTATTTGTTTATTTCAGATAAAAGAAATTGTTTTAGTGCTCTGTCTCTATTCTACTGAAAACTTAGGAGTTTGGAGATAAGTTTTCAATTAAGTTTTATTATTATTACATCAAGTACCTCCAAGCACATGATTATGTATCTAAAGAGCCAATTAGTGCCATTTTTTATAAGCCTAAAACTGTTCCTCTTTATATGATCCTTCTCTTGGTCTTGACCAAGAAGAGGTTTCTACCCAAAGGAAAAGTAACAATGATCTGCAAGCTGTACACACTTCTTTGCATTCACAGGCTCAAGAAAAAATGCCTTCTCTTTTGGTCCTGTTCACAAGTTGCAGAGTTTCAGATGAATTTCCTACTGCTTCTAGTGACACCTATTAACATCATGCTCCAGTTAATACTTACATTGAAATAGCAAATTCAACAATTAATTATAGTCCAAATAACATAGGACTAGCACAAGTTAATGAAGTCACATGCAAAGCACTGCATTTCTGGAGAAGCCCGGTAAAATAAAATTCATTAATTGGTCTCTTGACATTGGAAACTGCCTCTGCTTGTTAAAGTCTCCAAGTGATTACTCTTAGACTGTATTTTTAACATGACTACACTAATGTCCTCTGCTTGAGTTACGTGTTTTTCCAAAAGTGTAATTGCTACAGCTGCATGCAGAAGAAATATAGCAGGTGCACAACAGTAACTGAAGTTACTTAAGCAAGGTCAGTAACACAGGCAGCAGTCTTCCGTTAAACTTGTACTGGGCCATTTACATCCTGTAGATAAAGCAATCAACACCAGCTCCTGCACTTTTAGTTTGTACTCCCTAGCAGACAGGAGTTTTCAAGGACACTACCTTGAAAGAGGTACCTTCTTTATTTACCTCTTCTTTACCTTAAAGAGGTAAAGAAATCCTCCTCCTTGCAGATTGCCTGGGATTAGCTACACTAGGTAAAGAGTCAGTTAGCTATTACAAGCTGATCGTCCGCATTATGCCTGCATAAATATTAATGATACGGCTTCAGTTGTAAAGTAAACTAAAGAATTATCAGTTCCACAGCTCAGCAACTAGAGGAACTCCTTACAAGTACACTGGATTTTGGAAGACTGACAGTGCTGCTGACAAAAGAAACTGTCCAAGTAAAGCAGCAGCAATTATTATACCTTACCCATCACTACTTACCAGATCCACTGTATTCCTCTTGTTGGTTTCTCCTAAAGAGCTTGTGCAGAATGTTTCCCATCGCTCTCTGACCTCCTCTGGAAGCTCTAGCACAGGAAACAAAAAAACCCAAACCAATTAGAAACTACCAACAATGAAGCATCACTTAATTTTCATGTATTTTTTTTCTGCGCTACCAAAAATACTGGTAAGAACATATACATCCTCCTAAACCCATAAATATAACTCCACCTAGCAAACAAGTCCAAATTAAGCAGGTCAGCACCTCTTTGCATCTATTTCAAGGAGGTTTAACACTGTTTGAAATGAAAATACTTAAGCATTTGTTTAAGGATGACTGCTTAAATTGAATGCTTCAGAAGTAATCCAGTTATTTTCTTCTTTAATCCAACAGCTGCCTTCTAATTTAGGTTTGCTTAATTTCCTCAGCATTTGATAATGAAAGCCCTGAAGATAAAGTTAAGACCATGAAAGAATACCTTTGATGAGCTGCTGGACTAGTGTGCTGTTTGGCCCCTTATCTGTACTGTGCACAATGCAGTTTGCTATCCTTGTCAGGTGACCCATGTAGCCGTGCCGCCTTCCTCCTTCAGCCCTGCAAGAGACCGAGAGTTCAACTGCCGCATTCAGAGCAACTCTGACACCGTACATTGCTGTAAAACACTGCCAGAGCCAAGATGTTACACAAGACAATGAACTGGGGTTCTTGAGTTAGAGCTGCATCCTAAAACTGCAGGCTCACAAAAATACTTAAGAATTTAAGGTATCACCTGGTTTGACTTCACTGACCCAGTTTAGGAGACCTAACAAGCACAAAGTACCAAGAAGGGCATACAAGTGTTTGTACTGCTTGTGTGCATATAGAAAGCAAAATGCACAGCATTAGCAAAATAATGACAGAATTAGCAACTGGCAGAGTTGTTAGGAAATTTCTGTTGCTGAGAGTATTTTGCAAAACCCCAAAACATGAAATATTCCCTTGGTTTTCAGCCCATGATCAAAAGGAGAAAGCATTCTTAAGTATGTCTTAGTATTCCAGGGCTTCTTAGCATTACATGTAGCATACCCATTTAAGTTCAGGACATTGCTTTCCTCAAGTTTAGGAACAACATTTACATGCTTCCTCCAAAGCTAAGATTACAAAGTCATTTAAATATTTCAGACAGAACTGGTCTGCAGAAACAAGAATTACCAGATGTTAGAGTAGTGCTCTGAACACCTACTGCCAGTTGGGACCATTCTAAGTCTGATCAAATAGTGATCATGAGAGGTCCAGCTTGAACTGATTCTCTAGCATTTGGCTAGAGAATTTGGTTGGCAAGCAAACCAAATTTTTGCTGCATCAGTTTAAGGTTTTGTCTCTTAAACAAAAACCAAGAAATACCCCCTCACATAGCTAGACAAACCTCCCATGACTGAAATCTTTGTAAAGTGACAGCTCACGAAGTACCTTATGTTATGCAAACACAGATCACATGGTTTTATTTTCCATCATCATCATCTAACACATGACGTAACTGAAATTATGTCTATGCAAGATATCATGAGTAAACCACCACATTGTTTGTAGCTGGCTTAGGTAACAAGCACATTCAAAACAAGCAGCACATGGTAACAGCAAAGGTTATAGTTTCTAATACAGGATATGACACAGAGTGCTTCTATTTGACAAACAAGACTGACTTGTCATTGCCTAGCCAGAAAGTCTGGAATATAATTGTATCTTTTCTTAGCAAATGCTCATTAATCCCAGCAAACCAAACCACTTTTACTATGTCAGACTTTTACCAGCAGAAGGCAATCACCCTTAAGCTTCTGGAGTTGCTTGAAATACCATTAAGTGATAGAATACAAAAGGACTAAAAAAATACCCATTCCCTGAAACAGCTAAGCTAAAAGTACCCTTAAAGATTTATCTTTTACAGTTGGAACCACACCTGTACAAAACTGAATAAAGCAGTGAATTCATTACAAGCCCGTTTCCAGATAAAAGCACTACCTAAAGTTTGAAACACTATTTTCTTCATCAGTATTCTCAACTGTGAAACTAAATATTTAATTAAATCATTCATATGATAAGCACTGAATCACGAACAGTCTTATCCAAGTAAAATTTAAGTTTTAGGTTGGAATTACAGAGAAGACTTTTCGTATTTCTCTCATATGAGAATCTAACTGCCAGTAAAGTTGGCAATTCTCTAAAACCTCAGGATAATTGATATAAAATGGAAGACATTCAGGAGAGCATGTTTTCTACAGTTAAATTTAGCAAATTCCCTTTTTTATTATCCCCCCTCTTCACCATCCTTATTTCCAGGTCAGTTACACTAGCCATATATTTACTATCTGATTCACTTAAGATAGGAACAGGAATGTTTTGGGGAGTGGAACTACCTCAACATTCCATCAAACCAGCAGCACTTCCTCAGCTAGTTAATTCAATATTTTGACAGGTTAGAACTAACATCTACTGTTCAGTATCTCCAGGGTTAAATTTGGGCCCTCATGAGAACATTTTACTACCTCAGGTGACTGAGGATTTTTTCTCCTGCTACAAAAACAGTTTCTGACAATGTTAGCCACTTGAAGCTTACATCCTTTCAAACACATAATTTTAGGAGTTATTCTACTGCTGAAGAATTGGCTTTTACTATTTAGGAGTCTGATGCTCCCCAGTATGCGATATGCTTTGATGTGTTCAAAAGTAATTGTCAACTGCTTACTGGGGAAAAGTATCTCCTGTCCCCTCAAAATTTACAATATGCTTCTGTACTCAAACATGGGTAAACTTTAAAGATTACTGTAATCTTATACATGTATCTTGCAAGATATACGTGTATCTTATACATGGCAAGAATGACAACTCTTGGGCTCTCAAATGGTCACAGGAAAAAGAATTAGAATGCTACCAAAAAGTACAAGAGAAAGCTTTAACCCAAATATTAACATACAAGTGATTTTAGAACTAGCTAGATCACTTCTTAATTATACATTGGTTATACATTCATTTCACAACTCAAGTCTTGTTTAGACAATTGCAGCGAATGAGGAAACTAATTACTCACTGTTTCTTCTCGTTCATCTCCCACGCTTCAAGTATTCTTTCTATTAATCGGCACTTAAGGAAGAGCTGTCAAAAAAGCAATATATGCTTAGTAGCAGTAAAATGGAACACTATTTATGCATTTTACAGTTGATACTAAAGTCTGCAAGACTATTAATTTCACATTCAGGATACATACTTTCATTAAAGGAATGAAAGTCCAGCATCTGAATGAATGTCAGATCACAACCTGAAACCTAAAAGCTAAATTAATTCTAAAAGCTAAAAGAGCTGTATTAATTCTACTCCTCTTTCTTGTTGTGGTAGCATAAAGCTACTGAAATAGCAATTTTAAGCCTTAAAAATAGGAGGAACTTCAGGGAAAAGAAATACTTGCAGCTCTTCACCATGCTCACTTTGGAACAAAAAAAAAAAAAACCACTTCTTCTGTGGCAGTTTTAGGGTTAACTCCGTGAACTAACATTTTAAGTAAAACCAGAAAGACATTCTTCTCCATTCTATACATTAAGTAGAATTGGGGTGTGGAAACAGGAAGATTCAAGAGACTTGCAAAAGAAAACTTACATGTTTCAGTAAGAGATTGTCCCCACTGGACTCCTGATTTGTAATTGTGCCATTTTCTGTGTTTTCAAGAGGATTTGCAAGAATCAACGCAATACAGATTTCTACTTGAGTATGCAAAAAGTTATTCCATGTATACTTAAAAAACATGTCCTGAAAAACAAATTCACCAAGGTTTACACAAACCAAGATCTTTTTATTAAGCGTAACCAACAGTCTCACCCACCTACTCATTTGAATGACTACACTGGAAGAAATCTTTTAAGTTTTATAAGTAAGTATTGTTGTAAAACAATAAAAAAAATTGTGACCCACAAAACCAATAACTTTTGTGCTTGCCATTATCTGAACACAAGGAATACTATACTGGATCAGAACAGGAATGCAACTAACTGTATTTATTGCAGGGGTCACCAGTAATGCACCTTCAGACTATGAAGACAGAGAGGAATATTGCTTACATTCCTTCTGCCAGCTGCAGCCCAGAAAGTCCCACAGTCAGAAGTGTTATTTATGACCTTAAAAAGTCCTTGACTTCTTTGAGTTCAGTTAACCTTCCTAGTATCTATAATACCCTTTCATAAATGTGCTCCTCACTTCAGTGAGACTCCTCGCAAAATTTTATCTACCTGTTTCAAACACATCATCCACTACCTCAGATAATCTAGAAGCTGTTTAAGATTATTAACAAAGCACAAGACAAATACTGAGGTTGAGATACAATAAACAGCATCCATTTAGTCAAATTCCTGCTTCCCCCCATTTTTTCTCTTAAATACAGGAAAGATTTTTGTGGAGCCTAGTTATTTTAGGCTACTCATTGCAAAATTCAAATGATTGTTGTCACTGGTAAAACTAAATGAGTTATGGAAATATGTGCAGTGACTGGAACAGTATTGAACAATGTCAGTCTCACTGAAAGTACAGCTAAAGGTCTTTAATCTACCTTCAGTCCTCCTAAACTAATAACATTCTCCGTAACTTCTCCTAAGTCAAGTATGCCCAGTAAAACATGTGCTGTTTCAGCAAACAGCTTGCAGCACTGAGATTTATATGGCTACAGTTACTTCCTTCCTTATGTACAACCGGCAGAGAAGTGTGTTCAAACCTCACTGAACTTATTTTACAAAATAACCTATTTACAAGAACATACAAGTATTCGTAGCATGTATGTTCCCTTAGACAACGGATCTAGGAAAAGCTTTGGTTACAATGAAGTCAGCTATTTGTATAAAAGTTAGTACCTGTCTGCAAACCCAATTGTGAAGAAAATTTGAGATGAAAACACTTTAATCACACTGTATTCATCAGTCACAGGTAAAAGGGGTCTTGGACTAAAACCAGGGAAGAGAAGGTATTTACACTTCAAGCTTGCAACTGCCAACTTAGAAATTTACATATTGTTATTCAGTAACGAACTTAAGTTCTACATGATTTGCTAGTTATTTTTAATCAACCAACATTTGGATTTCTTGAGTAAACCTAAACACAAAAAATACATCTGCTATAGTAGGAAGTACTTAAAGTAAATGTTCATATTAGCAAAGAGCAGTAAGTTAGGTAACTGAGTTTGTTGTACACTACCTTGCTTTGTGGTTTGAAGAGGTACAGGCTACCAAGAATTAATGTTCCCTTACAGAACACAGCCGAGATACCATCTTGTAGGTCATATATTAAGTGAGAAAAAAGGGCTTTGAGGGAACAACTTAGGGAAAAAATGAAAATAGGAATGAAGCCTTGAACATGGCTGAAAAGAACATCCAGTTTAAAATAAGCTTAAGAAAACCACTTCATGTATTTATGAAGGTGTAGCAAGTAAGAACCATTCAAGTGGTCAGAGGAAAATGCTGACCTCAGACAGACTGATTAACAGTAAAATCCAATCTTAAGAGTTCTCAAACCAAGCAATAGACGTCACAATACAAAGATCCTGAAAAGTCAGGCTGGAAAATAAGTTAGACTGGAAAATTATCTGCAGAGTCAGTAAAGCAGATAAGATCTTAACAGCAATCCATAAAAATAAAGAAGACATCATAAAGTTCTCACCAGTATTACTCCTATGCTGTTAAGTTCTATAAGCTCCTGATTCACACTGCTTGTATTTGCCTGTAAAAGGCTAGATATTAATCTAATCACATTTAAACGTGTGTTTCCTACAGGTGGATCCAGTACACCCCAGGTTGTCTTCATGACACTTTTCTGAAAAAGAAAGAAGTTTAATACTTAAACTCCTTAAAATATCTTCTTAAAAAATCTGTTTATCATTACTGCATACAATGACTGAGTAGTGCTTAAAAATAGATACATTTAGTCCTTGAGGAACTGTATTACCTTCATCCTGCAAAAAACCCCCATTTTTAATTCCAAATACTGTAGATCATTTTAATTCCACAGACAGGAAGCACTAAAACCATGAAAGCAACAACTTGGTAAAAAAATGTTTGCTAGCTACAGACAGGATCTCAAAGCAGATGAAGTCTACTCAACCTTGACAGGAATTAAGAGATAGTTTCTCAGAAATAATTCTCACTCATTAATCCAGCTATATTCTACATTACTACAATATACACAGAACAGCTAGGTGGACAGTCTAAATATATTACAATGCCTCAGGAACCCTAAAGTCATATATTTTAAAAAAAATTCACATTCATTTCTCTGTTAAAATCTGCAGCACCCAGTTCAGGGTGAGCTGCTCCAGCTAAAATTCTGCCAGTAAAAATGTGAGTAGAAAATAGAAATGGATCACAGGTAAACCCCCTATTTATACATTTTTTAACCTTTGGCAAGAGCATAACATAGGTAAGTTGCTTAAATCAATTTAAAAGCCAAAGGAATTTAACATGCCTAGAGTGCAGGGATGTGTCATGGAGCTAATCTACTTGGGTCCTGGGAAAGTCAAGAGAATTGCACAAGCCTCATGTGGGCATGTGGGCCATTCCAAAGTTTCACACAACTGCAACATCTATAGTCCATGTTCCCTATCCAGACTGGATTTCCAAGTCGAAAACAGGACCTCCCTAGACAATATATATAGCAAATGTCTTTTAGAAAGAAGTAGTAGCTCCAATGTTACTTTGCTAATTAAAGTTTGTGCTGGAAAAGCACAAAAGATTGCTGTTCATTATTACTGTTTGCCTGAGCCAAAGCTCACAACAGGCTACGAAGTAGCCTGGGTGCTTGCCTGGAAGTTGTCAGACTGTTTTGTTTGTTATAATCTGCCCAAAACAGACACATGGTGAGTTTTGTTTCAATTAATTTGTTAACACAAGATTTCACTTACTTTTGGAGGCTCAAGCAGGAGCTCATGGAAGGATGAAAGTCGTGCTTTTATGGCTTCTAAAACACTTTTGTTGACAGAATATGTAGAATTGCTCATGCCTGGAGGACAGATATCTATATGGCCTTCAAATCTAAAATGCACATAAGCAAAATTTGATAATTAGTACCAAAACTAGTTGTAAAACATCTCTGAGGTATGTAATAGTTCTGAAAGGGTGTAAAAATAACAGGAAAAAAATGCAAACAACACAGGGTTACACACATACAAAAATTAACTGTGACATAATAGTTGAACAAGAGATTTTCCGAAACACTAGCCCCAGTATTTCTAGGTTTATTGTGCTTGAAATCTCCAGAATAGTTTTGAGATTAAAAATTACATTTTAATTTGCTTTACTGAAGCAGATAAAGAGTTTCACTTATATATCTGAAACATCAGTTGAATATACCAGAGATCTGTTCAGCAGTTTCTCCACGTAAGTTGCAATAACATTACAAATAACTTTTTAAAAGGTCAATATTCAGTCACTGCACTATACATATTTACTCTATTCCCTGTATCCAGAAACAAACTGATGAAATGTAGTTAGTCTGATCTGTCTATTGGTACTCACACTAGCTTCTAGAAAAAGCTGCAGAAAGACCAGTCATTTGGTGAAAGTAAAGTAATGCCAACCACAACCACCTGATTTGCATTTTTACTCCTTCAGCTACAACAGGTCACAGAAATGGTTTGGTCACAAGCACAAGGATGGCATTTGCTATTGCAGGCATAAACCAAGTGAAATAATACTTACGTCTGTCTTCTTGTCTCAAGTAAGGTCAACAGGATTTGGATTGCACTGACTATTGCAGATTCATTTTTTTCTTTATGAAAAATATTAGACAGAAGCTGCTCTATGATTTCTTGTCTGAAAAGAAAACCATTGGAAACAGATGAAACCACATCAGGATACAGCTGTTAGCAGAATTAACTACCATTTGCCCGCATTAAAAAAAAAAGGAAAAGCGAAATACAGGAGAATCTTTTCTGGCAGAAACATACACTTTGATTAACTTAAAACAAGTAACAGAACAAAGCTGAAGTCTCCCATATTTAGTCTGCACAGTATCAAGCTGACCTCCACATATAAGATACCATTCAACTGGGCACCACAGGAAATAATTTAATGAGACAAATCCTCTCCCACATTTCCCACTAGAAAATCCTCCAGGTGTGCTCAGCTTACTTGCTGAATTATTTTTCATTACACAGACCAAAGATGGGCAGTCAATAAAACTCACCTGAAAAGAGCTTGCCATTTCTGAAGATTTTCACAGTCAAAAGTTAAAAAGCTAGTTTCTTATGAAGTGAGAATAAAATCAAAAATTCAAACCAACTTACTTCTCTAAACTTGCAAGCAGTGGATCTGGTTCTGAACTGTTCTGTACTTGTAGCATCTGGTCTCTACTTAGACGAATAATTTCACAGAGTGACTGTGATGCATTTGAATGCCTCTGAAACAGAAAAACAGCACAATAATAATAACATGCTAGACTCTAATTCTTCAGTTAGAAAAGGTGAAAGCTTCAACATGGACAAGAGCCCTCCTACCCAAAAAACATTCAGGTAGCAGCTTTATGCCATAACTAACCCTTAACAAAAAAAAAAAAATCCCATAACCTTGAAGCATGAGGCAGGAATCTATTTCCAGCATTAAGGCGGCAAAACATGAGAGCTGAATCTTTAACAGCTCCAAGTACACCTAAGGCTTCAATATGGATCTCAAAAAGAGGGCAGGGAAGTGAACAAAACCACAACCTTCTTCAAATAACTACAATACTGAAATCAGCTTACTGAAAAAGCAAGCAGAAACCAGTAAAACTAAAAGTTCTAACACCATGTTGTACAGCTGAACAGATAGACTCAAGAGAATGCCAGTGATACCTTAAGTTTTAGCTTTTATATTTTTCAGATCCTGTATCGCATTAGTGTGTAACTCTGAACTTCATATAGTGTTAGTAAGATCTCTTCACAGTTTTGTCAGACAAAGCAATCCTTCCAGGCCTGAGAACCAAAGTCACCTCACAGCCTCAGGCCCAAAATGTATAAATAAAAGTGAATCAGGGGGAGTAGCAAACTGGGGCAATGTGACTTTATCACCTGAAGCTACAATTGGACAATTAACCTCCGATATGCAAACAGACCAAATTTAGATCTGTCTGAGAAAACTCGTGACCACCATCTATCTTGGATGTAGCCTCTGCGAGGCTCCTGCACTGCCCAAGGTGTATCTGTTCAAAGCCTTTAATAAACACCCATTTTATTCTCTAACTCTCTCAAGTCTCTGTTCTCTAATTAGACAGCTCTGTTGGGTAGCCAGTCCAAGGCATCATCAGACCCATACTCACATCTTCATCTTGAGATGGGTGTACGATTTCCACAAGCCGCTGGATAATTCTCTCCTCATTCAGCCACTGTAAAAATGTTTGTAGATGTTAATAAGAATTTTTCCCAACTGAATTAATACATGAACTCAGGAAATTGAAAGCAGCCTTTAGACAACTGCCACAAGTCATAATGCCAATACTTCTAAATAAGGATTAACACTACTTCAGAAAAAGAAAAAGTAAAATAAGCGTTTCTGAGCCACAGTAAAAAAGAAAATTTTATGTTGTTAATTTCAACAAACTTTTGATGCAAAATCTGTGTTTGGTAAGGTCCAAAACAATTTTAAAATTGCATCTGTCAGGTATAAGTTAGATATTAAAGATGGCAAAAGAGACCAGCCACTTGGGTTCTAGGTTGTCCCCAGCAGCACAGGGGTTTCACTGGAAAAGTATTGGCAGCTCAGAAAAAACAAACAAACAAACCCATCCCCAAACAAACAAACACCCACACTTCTATTTTCAGCATAATCAAGAAATAAACTTAGCAAAGGGAGCAGAAGTTAAGCAAGCTTGGAGTCACACAAAAGTTCTGTGACATTTTACTTACATTTAGCACTTCTTGCCGGGGCTGTGGAGGTTCTATGCAAGTCAGTAGCCTGAGCAACAAGTCCATGATAGCAGAGGTCCCTATGTGCTTAATAATGAGGTCTACAAAATCATGCTTTCTCTTTAAAAAATCCACAATCTGGAAATGAAAAAGTAAGTTTGTATTTGCTTTATGTGTTTTACATGATAAATTACAGCAATCACTCTTAATTTCACTCTCCTACCAAACTGACAAAATAGATGAGAACTTCATAAACACTTCTGCCACTTAAAGCCTGCAGTACAAGACAAGATAAAATAAAAACCAGGCAGAGAAAAGCAAAAGTGGCACAGGGCACATCCATACTACATGCAGTGTGTCCTGGGTCTCCTCTCAAACCTACCTTGCTGACCTATTTATAATCCAAAGCAGAGTCAGGTTTTCTTCTTGATATGAATCAGTTTCATCTCTGCTTAGTGGGCAAAGCTCAACACAGCAAAACTCTCAATACAAACTGCTCTCAGGTTTGAGAGTTAAGTCATTGCAGCGGTTTGCAGTATTGGACCACATGCACTGAGTACAAGAGCATTTCTGAGCAAGGACTCCAGATGTTTCTCACCTTGTTCTAAAAAATTCTTCACACCAAGTCAGAATCACTATCACTGATTCAAGTCATTTACGTTCGCTTTTAACAGCAATAAATGCAAACGCAATCATACACTGAGCTAAGCTAAGCCAAAAGGTAGGCACTCACACACTGATTGCATAAATAGCTCAGGCAAATCTGAATCATACATCCTACTCATCCAAGTGTATTTTTTAATTGTGTGCATAATGAAAAGGTGTCTTCAGCTAGGATGGCACCTGAATGCTCTCTTTTGACTCTGCTGTTATCCCCCAACAGTGTAGTCTTAAAGCAGAATTGCTGAGTACTATAGCTTTATCTAAGCATTTGTAAATTGGTAAGTTTGCAAATAGTTACCTGTTCTGGTTTTCTGCTGATAAGAATACTTAACACCTTGCTGAAGAAACTGGCCAGTAGAGGGTTTAAAGGAGATTCATTTAAGAGGAAGCTGTACAGCTTCAGGAGTAAGGATTCTTCTTCTCCCAACCTATCATTGATCTGTGAGACATCTGATGTAAGCAGCTCACATGATATGTTTGGGTATCTGGGGGAAAGAAAGAATTATCCATCACTCATGCTTCAGAGTTCTCATACTTCCAGCTCTGAATTCAGAACCTGGTAATGCATCTGACTAAATTTTCAAGCAGGGTTGGTCTACACTAAAGTAGCAAACTAACACAAAGTAATAAAACCACACATTCAGCCTGTAAGCTCTGTTTTCTTATAAGAAGGGCACTACTTCAATCTTCAGTAGCAATAGAACACCAGTAGGGAAGTTGAGAAAGGAAAGAGCAAGTTTTCATGTCAAGATCTATTGTTAAAACCATCTCTTCAAGTACTGACGTCTTATTTGCTTCAATTTCCAACTCTACTAGAAACATTTACAGGCGGCTTGGTTTACCAGAAATTGAGAAGTTCTGCAACTGAGTGTAGCTTATTTCACATTATTTTAACACACCATTTTAAGAAAAAAAGTAGCTTTCTGTACGGACAGCACTAAGATAGGCCAAAAGCAGAAGTGCTCTTCTACAAACTGCTAGATGGATTTTGAGTTTGAACTTTCTCAGCAAGCCAACAGTCATGGCCATACTCCAGAAAGGAAAACCCTTTCATTTAGACCCAGCATTTCAACCCTAAGGACATTCTTCCAAGGAGCACCACAAATCTTCTAAAAGGCATCTTCAAAACATCTTACGAGTCAACAAAAAGCTAACCATTCAGTTATACTACCCAAAAAGGGTTTCTCATTCAACTATTTTCTTAATCACAACTACAGGATTCTTAATGTGAGTTCTGGTTGGACCTTTTTTTGGCAACTCCTTTGGACATGAACTGGTTTTGGAAGCATTTGTGGATAAGAAGCTTCCATTTGAAAACTATGCATAGATTAGAATGATTTACTTAAAAGTTCCATGAAGCCTCTTGAAAACACACTAAAACACACCAGTATTGTACTATAAACCAGCACACAAGGATTCACACTATCAAATTAACTAGATTTACTTAGTCATCCTTCCACCTTCCAAATCTCCCCCAACCCCAAAAGTTTTCCTACTTATATCGAATTTTTTCATCCATGTCTTGAGATGGCTCTTCAATAATAAATGAAACTAAGTCTTCCAAACATTCTGACTTCAGCAGAAACTCTATAAGTTTGCGATTCTGAGCCTTGCACTCCTGTAGAACATCCTCTTCATCCATCAATTCCTTCAGTGTTACATCTTCTCTCTCTAGAAGTGTATCTATGTGCGATGATGAATGGAGATCAAATTTCCAAAACATGCTGGTCTGTGTAAGAAGAAATGCAGTATATTAGCAGTAGCCATTATTCTAACATCCAAAGGTAAGAGTTAGGCAGCACTTTACTTACATGGAAGTAACATGCTGATTTGCATTAAAGAAAAAGGTATGAAATTTGCTTTTCCCGTTCCTTGTTTTGAATCTATGCATTAAGTCAGAGATTTAGAACTATTTGCTCAGCAGTTAATCAAGCTGGGTGAAGATCAAATGGACAGAGTAACTGCACTGAAATACCACCCCCACCATTGAAGAAAACATCTATAAAGGTAGAGGAAATAAAAGAATTTTAGCTTGCAGAAAGCACACTTCAGAGTGCAGAAGCTAATTTCACTATGCTAATTGTCCCTACCTCCACAAACTTGACTGAGGAGGAATATCAAAGGCCAAGATGTGTTACACAAAAATGTCAAGGGCAGTGGCCCCAACCACTAAAACACTCTAAGAGGCTGTAACAGATCTGTAAGGATGGATAACTTCACCTTTTCCTATAAAATGTTTTGGCACCTCTATATTAATTCTGTTTCTCCAAGACACTCTTGGAACAGTTACTACTGAGACAACTGTGCTATCAGAAAAGAGTATTTCAGTCTACAGTATATCCAATAAATTCTTGCTTTCACCCCTTGTTAAACTCCATACAAACACTTCACTTCCCTCCAGCCCTGAAAACAGGGCTTTTACATGACATTTCACCTCTGACATGAAATTAACCTGGCTTATATAAATGCAGATTTTAAGTAGACTGAAAAGACATACTAGAACACAGTAAAAAAAACTTTCCTTTCCTTACAATTGAAAACAGCAGTTTTGAGCAGCACTCATAAAGAAAGGAAGAAAGAAACACTCCTTTTACTCCTTTAGTAAATATTTTCCAAATGTGAAAGATTAATTCAATGCATTAGTTACTGTTGTGCATTAGCAATATCAGCTGTAAGGACATGTAGTTAAGGCAGGGAATTTCAGTGAATAGCATTATTTTAGCAAGGATACTTCTGCAAACTGTATGCTATATAAAGGAGCAAGCTTAAAAGCAATAATCCAACTATGCTGTTGTCATACACTCAAAACACCCCATAAAATTAGAATAGAAATATCCACTTCTTTTGCAATTAAGAGGCAGCATTTAAGCACTTATTTCCAAGTTAAAATTGATTCAGCATGCACACTACAGCTACTTAGAACAGCTTTGTGTCAAATCTAGTACTTGAGCAGTCTGGAAACATGAACAACCTCAAGGATCTAGCAAAACCTTTGTGTGCACAATCTTTTGACTAGCAAGACTTCCAGTATTCAGCCTAAATATTTTGAAGTTTGGTATATTCACTATGGAGACATTTTAATTGCTTTGAGGGTTTTAATTGGTGCTTTAACCACTACATACTGATCACCTTACTCTGTTTAACCTTTTTTCAGAACTTATAACATTCATAACTGGCTCTAGATTACATAGCTTTCTGTTTATAAAGACATGGGGTTCAAACAAAATCAATCAGGCAATGTACAGATTTATTCGACTGCCTATTGGTACTAATCTAACATCCCATGGAAGTATTAAATGATTAGGAAGCAGAAAAAAATTATTTTGTACTAGAAGTATTAGTAAACTTTCAAGCAGGATTTAATACACCTGCTCTTACAAATTAGCTTAAATCAACTTATGTAGTTATGAAAAACACTAGCTTGTGGGTAATGCAAGGTACATACACACTTATTGTAAGGAAGTGGAACCAGTGCATTATTAAAGCCAGAGGATATTTTTGATTGGGATTTTTAAACCTCTAAGAAGTAGATCAAATCCCTCCCCTTGGCCCAATCAGTGAAAGTACCATCCTCATAACTAACTACCATCAATGCTAATTCCAGATGTAAATACCTCTGTAGTGATTAACGCTCATTTCAGCAGCTTCAATGTATTTCTCAGTCAGTTATTTCAAGAGAAATTCAACAATGGAAAAGAGCAATAACAAAAAAAGAGGCATACTACTGCAAACATGTTACTGCGTTATTTCACAAACTGTCTCCCAGGCAAGCTCTTTTAGGGGCTGCTCCCTCAACATGTCAGGTGCCGGCCACAGATTATTCCATCACTTCTCAACAGGAGCCCAGGTCCTTTGAAATAAGGAAAAATAAACAACATAAACTGTGCCAAAGGGAAAGTCCAGGAGCCCTGAAGAGAAGAGAATTTTCTTAGGCATTATTACTGACAGTAATCTGAAATCAGCCTATCAGCATAGTTTTGATTGGAAGTTTTAAAATCAAAACATGTTACTGCTATTTTTCTCAGAGGCTACTGTTCTACCCTCCCTCCCAAAAATCTACTAATTCTGAAATTCTGAATCATCATCATGCTTTTTTAAATTTCAGTCCCATTTACAGAGTCAGCATTAGGCCTTCTGTCCAAAACTTAAGTGTGCTCCTTCCAAAACTTCACTACCTGCAAATTTACAAAAAACTCAATGGGTCAAACTGTATTACTCTCAATGTTACTTCACTTTTGCTCAAAGCAGAAAAAGACATTTGGACTCAATGCAAGATACAAAAGACTTCCAAATACAAAACATACTCAAGACTAGAAACTACAAGAAGCAAAATAATCCAGGATGATGTTAAAAACTCTCACATGTGGAAAGACAAAATGTGTTAAAGATGGTAAAGATGCTGCATGTATTTGACTGTCTTTTGTAACATGTTAGTTTTCTATAATCTCTGAAAGTTCCCAGTAAGCAAGACTGACATCCAGTTCGTTAAACAGCACTTACGAAGGTTACATCAACTTGCTGATGCACAGTTTATGCCAATTCAAGATCCTGAGTAATAGCTAACAGCCCGAAAAATATTGCTTTGTTTTTGCTTAATTAATATTTTAACAGATTCTCCTCTGAATGAATGCTGAATAGCATACCATGTAATAAACACGTGACTTAAATCTGAAAAGGAAAAAGCAGTTCAACAAAGCAAAGAAAGCCTGCTTTCAACTGCTGGCATACAGGTAATTGAAATTCTCACTTTTATAATGTGCTAAATGCAAGAAATAAAGCTTAGAAACAATTGTTTTACACGAAGAAGATGATTAAATCTTCTGTCTGATACAGGGAAAGAAAACTACACAAGTATTTTTAACAGTAACTAATCAGTGGTTCTTTCTGGAGGTCAAGTGCTTATGTGGCATTTCCATCAAAAAAAGTTGGTAACACCTGTATCACAAAATCTCTCTGTAGCTTCAAGAGATGGTAGCTGTCATACACCTTCCCTGAATAGACACATTCCTGTTTTCAAGCTACCAGACTAAGATGTGAATTCCAGTCAGAAAAGCATATGGTTTTATTTTGGACAACATCTCCTATACTGAACCTTTCACAAAACAGACTAACAAGTCTTTAAGGCATCCAGAAGCCTTTCCAGTAAATAAGAAAACTAAAGTAAGCTGTTCCTTTGAGTTGAACTTTTAAGCATTAGACTTTGGTTAAACAAACATGAGAAGGGTGTTTTACACTGAGTTCCTTCTGACTCAGTACCTCAGATTCCCACATAAAATTTGAATATTGGCAGCTCCAAGCAGACATCTGGGCATCTAGACCAGTGTAGAAGGAAAATCAGAAGGATTTCAGTAGCCAGCTGAAGGTTCTTTACCT
This sequence comes from Acrocephalus scirpaceus scirpaceus, assembly GCA_910950805.1. Classification (NCBI taxonomy): domain Eukaryota; kingdom Metazoa; phylum Chordata; class Aves; order Passeriformes; family Sylviidae; genus Acrocephalus; species Acrocephalus scirpaceus. The sequence continues at coordinate 44,558,705 of OU383780.1, forward strand.
GACAACTACACAGATGTCAAAGGTATATATACAGAGCTTCAGGTAGGGACTTCACAGATTTTACTGCAACATCCAGTTTCATTTTTCAAGCAAGAGAAACTTTAGGTGTATCAGTGTCAAGCTGAAGATTCTGTAGTATGTTAAATTCTGAGAAATGCTAATACAGAGTTGTAACAATCACTGCATTATTAAAAAATCTAACTCAGAATTTGTCACTTCGTGCACTATTATATTTTTTTACTATAGGGTTCAAGTAAGCAGATGGAAAAGAAAATCAGTTACTTTTGCACATAGTGGAAATAAACATTTCCACAACTGGAACACATCTTAGGTAACGTGATGAAGTAGCTAACTTCAGCAAAACAGGATTTTTAATTTCTGTGCAGCAACTATCAAAAGCCAACCTAATTGTCGGATGCAAGGAGAACAACCACCAAAGGAGTCCTTGATTTTAAGATGGTCTTGCACTTCTTAATGATAAAAGCATTTCTAATGCAAAGAATCCCTAGCCTCCTAAAAACCAGGAAGGTAGGTAAATTTAAGGAAGGACAAAGTAATGGTGAAGATACTTTATTAAGCTTTTATCATTAAAAGTTTTGGTAGATTATCTTATAAGAGCTTTAAACACATTAAGAGATTCATTTCAAATGCAAAGCATGCCCTTCTGCCAGCTTCACATAACCTCACCTTGTTACTGTCTAGGTATGTTTAGCTAGATTCCAGTTTGGGGAAGAGGGTCCCCTTTCTCCAATCAAAGGACAGTAATAAGACACTGTCCTAGCATTTATAAAGTGCTTATTTTGACACTGAAAATGGACCATCTGTTCAAAACAAAACTAAGCATGAATGCACATCTGAAAGAAATTGAGCTAAAGGGAATTACCAGTGAACAAAAATGACAGAAGACACCCTAGTTGCTACTTTTTAAACTGCCTGTTGTACTCAGCAGAGCATCACCCATTGTAAACTTGCTGTCTACAACTGCCTGCCCTGACCTATTTGGAATAAACTTCTTTTCAATCAGAACAGTGAGGTTCACTGAGTACTATTAGCTAGAAAGATGTATGTTGGTGTTCAAAATCCCTAGATTTAATTACAGTACTTTACAATTACACCCAGCATTCACAAAAAAATAAAGGCAGTAATAAAGGAGAACTTTCATGGTACAGTTGCTACATTTCTTAAACAAAATGTAAGATCAATTTCACATAGAATACCAGTCTCAAATGAATACAAAACAACATGTAGCTGTTTCTTCAGTGTCAGAAAAGCCTATTCACATCACAAACCTGAGATCTAGTGGAAAAGAAATACCTCATTACTTATAATAAACTAGTGAAGTTTCAAAGAAGTCTTGTGGAGAAAAGAGCTAATAAATGGTTTGAAATTAACAGGAATGAAACAGAACAGAAAACAGAAACACCTATACCTCAACAATTTAATACATACTTTTAATACCATGCACACTCCTTCCTAGTCCACAGGCGTAACAAAGTAGAAAAGATACTAAAAAGAAAACAAAACCAACCAACAATTCTTTCATGGAAGGCTGAGATATCTTGCGCAGGCTGGCTGCACTTCTTTCCTCACAGCAGGATTTCTGGATGCTTCACCCTCTTCTCAGCCACTGGAGGGCACAGGGGGCTGTGGAGTGGGAGATTACCAAGGACCTCTAAGCCTCATGCAAAACTGCTGCCACTGTCTCATGTAGGGGACCCCAGACACAGGACAGGGCAAGCTGAAGCTTAGGCACATGACGGGAGGCAGAGGGCAGTCCCTGTGCCCAAGGAGTGGCAGGAACAGGGGAGTGATCTCTGAAAAGGGGCCCTCAGCCTACCTAAGCCTCCTTCTCCCACGTGAGCAGATCTCTCAGGCCACAGCCTTCCCAGCCCCCAGGATGGCTGTACTTGGCCACACACACTGCTGCCACAGTGGCCTCCTGATGTCATGACAGGATTCCTTCCAGACACTATACTCCTTCACAGCACATATGCTCCTCTGCTAACTACTACTATACTTTCAGAGGGTCACTACATCCTCTTGAGAGAAATGCAGGAGATGCCATGTGGCAGTCTTTTCTTGACTGGGAGAAAAACATGCCTGAAAACTGTATGAAGACAGACAGTGATCTCCTAACACTGTGCCACCTCCTACTGTGGCAAATTATTAAGCAAGGACTTTCACTCTCCGCTCTCAGACATGAGAAGGAGGAGGCTGCTATTGTTACAGAACAGTTACGAAGCAAAGTGAAATCACTTTTACCCTTATTTATCAACCTAGTCTCCCTTATTTATGAATCCCAGCTGCACTCTTATCTAGATGAGAACTATAAAAACACATTTGTGGACGAGTCAGCAATGTACCCTTGTGGCCAGGAGGGACAATGGTATCCTAGGGTGCATCAAGGAAAGTGTGGCCAGCAGGTGGAGGGAGGTCATCCTGGTCCTCTATTCAGCCCTAGGGAGGCCACATCTGAAGTGGAGTGCTATAATCAATCTAGTCTCCACAGTTCAAGCATGAAAAGGAGCTACTGGAGAGGGGTTCGACAGAGGCCACAGAGATGGATTTGAGGTCTGGAGCATCACTTATGAGGAGTGACTGGGAGCTGGGCCTCTTTAGTCCAGAGAAGAAAAGACTGAGTGGGCATCTCATTCTTGCATACAAATATCTAAGCTGAGTGCCAAGATGATGGTGCTGGACTCTTTTCCATGGTGCCCAGCAACAGGATAAGGAGCAATGGCCATAAACTAAAAATGAAAAGTTCCACCTCAACACGATGAAGAACTTCTTTACACTGAGGGTGACAGAGCACTGGAAGAAGCTGCCCAGGGAGGTCATGGAGTCTCCCTTTCTGGAGACAATCAAACCCCACCTGAGCATGCTCCTGTGTCACCTGCTCTAGGTGACCTTGCCTTGGCAGGGGGCTGAACTAGATGATCTCCAGAGGTTCCTTCCAACCCTAACTATTCTGTCATCCTATAATCTTTCACATAATGCATCATATATATACACACACATACATCATGTGTATATACACCCTTCCTTATGACTGAATGCCCCAATAATCAATAGTTTTCACATGCTGAAGTATGTAATTAAACCCGAACTAGTTAAAGTTTACTCCAAGACAGCAATCCCCCAAAATTCAAGAGGTCATAACTGTTCAACAGAAGTACAAAAATCAGGTGAAATCTACAGTCTGCAGTGAATTTACAAGAGCAATTTTATACCAAGCAACAACAATAACCTCATCAATTCCTACACTACCTCAAGCCACAGGTTACCAAGTGTTGATAAATAAAGATCTTAATTACCTGCAATAACTACAAATTAAGATACTAATCTCTCCTGCCCAAGTAGAAAAGATGAATAATTTTCTAGTAATTCTACATCAACTGCCAATTAGAAATTTAAAATATTCACTGGCCACAGAATTCTGTTAGATTTTTCCTATTCTGAATTCTTCCAATTAGCTTCAAAACAAAAATGAAGATAACTTTGCACTAAGAAATGTACATGATTCCATAATAATATAAAATGCAAGCTCAACAATGCATAGCTATCCAGCAGACACTTTTCCACTGAAACATTAAGTTTAGTACCAAAAAAATTAAATTGCAGAAAACAGTATTACTTATTATATTACAATATAATAATCTATAAACATCACTCATACCTACTATATGTCAGTTCATGAACACATTTGCTTTGAAACTCTTTCAAAAAGGTTAGGCAGCAGATACATTTCCTGGCACAAAAGCAAAACACTGTAAGACAAACAGAATATCCACAACAGTGTGCCTGGAACGCCCCTGATTGTCATAGTAAAACAAAGCAGGGTGGAGAAAGAAGGGCAAGAGCAGGGTAGGTTAAAAGACAAAGTTAGAATCAGCCAGCTAAAAAGTAGTCAGAAAAAAGCTGCAAGCAAAGGGAAGGCATGGCACAAAGCCTGAACTGAAGAAGGAACTGCAGCTTAGAAAGTGGTAAATGGGAACCTACGAAACCGAGTGACTTTAGCGTACATCAGGGGCATGAAAAGCTTAAAATTTAAGTGGTTTCTGAATGCTTTAGGATAAGGCTTTATAGATGCAGAAGCTAAATCTACTATTGTAGGTGAAGTTTAATAGTTTCTTACCTGTTAAACACAAAAGTTTTTAAAAATTAAAAAATCAGAACGTTTTGTATTCTCTCAGGCTTCTTGCCCATTACAGGGTATCCTGGCAACAGCAAAAAAAATCTTTCAATCTACAGTACTAGCAGATTAGCAGGACTGAATTAGCATTGAATTAGATGAAGCAGATTTCTTCCTACAACGACAAAAAAAAATTGTATAATTTAATATTGTTAATAGGTTCTATTCAATAGCTCAACAACTGCATGAACACTACATGAATACTACAACTGCATGTATTTGTTTTGCAACAAATACAACACGTGAACAGAGGAAGGAAACAACTTGCTATGAAAAAAGTGTCAATTCAGCAGAGCATACACTGAAAATAAAATGAAAAGCAGCATGTCATCTGAAATACTTATTTACTTTTAAACCAATTTTAACATTTCGCTCCATTTTTGGGAGTCAAAGGAAGAAACTTCTTTGTCTCACTGAAATGAAACTGCCTTTATAATCCACTAATCTAACACAAATTCAGACTTTTAAAAAAGAACTATTAGCAATTTCCCATAAAGAAGAATCTTCAGATCTGGAAGATCTGAAATAGCCATTACGAGAGCTTTCTGCAGTAGTCTTTTTCTTATCTTCGGAACTATTCCCTTATATTAATGTCACATATCCACAAACCCGCACAGAAATTAACTGAGAAGCATTAAGAATGCCTGTTATGTTGGCACAAGTCTATAAAGAATTCAGCCAGTTTCAATCTGAAAAGAGGCCAACTTCAAAAAAACTAACACAGACCACATCCAGGCTTCCAAAGTAACAAGCTGAATTAAGATAGCATTCAGTCACCATTACAAAAATCTCTGGTTTTGACAGTTTAATGTTACTTTGCTTTACACTGGAAGAATTAAAGAGCTCTATTAGGTATCATTAACTGACTTCAGACTGACACCTGTCTGTGCTTTAGTCAACACCAAACAGGCAAGAAAAAGCATCCTACAAACTGATTTTTCTTTCCAATTAGCTGTTTGTAGTAGTTGTAGGAAGAATTTCTATAAAATTCACCTTCACTTTCCAGCACTTTGAGGGGCTTTTTGATTTTGCTTTTTAACACAGGTTTCAAGCAACAAAATACTTTGGGGAAAATAGGTAATATTGTTTATGGAAAAAAATGTACTAGCAACTAAGAAGGGTAGCAAAATTAGCAGCATGCTAATTAACTCAGGTCAGTTACTACCCAGTATTTGGTGAGAAGCTCTGCTATCAGTTTGTCACAAGTATATCTTCACCTAAAAAACCCAAACTATTCACCTCAAAAGCATTTTAAGTATTCTGCTGAAGAGAAGAATGATTTTATACCTTCCATGTTAAAGATAAGGAGCTGTGTCTTCAAAGCTGGTTTTAGATCTTTGCAGGTGATTTAACCTGCAAAGATCAAATTTAACAGATGGTCCCTGACAACCCGAAGATCACAGATTTAAAGAATGGGTTGGACAGGACCCTAAAGATAATTTCTCGGGTTACTTTAGTAACCAACACACATATGAACAGATAATATGTGTAATACACTGACCATAATTCTTGTAAAGGTCTTTTAAATGTGTTTCTTCACCCACAGACCTTCAGGTCTCCATGCCTGACAGACCTGCCAATCCCCCGTGAGTCAAGTGATGAACTAGAGCAGAAAAAGTAAACAAATTTTCTGGACTCAGTTCACTTTACTGAAGTCTACTAGGTTATCATTTCTGCATTTTAAAAGTGTACCTATGTTCCAAAGCAGAGCTCCAGAACGGGAGAGAACATGACTTCCTCAGTTATATCACGTGGAAAAAAGTAAGAAGCCTGCTTAGCTTAATGCACTTACAAGAAGAGTTTACACATTCTTAAGATCCACAGATTTCAATTGCTAGTAGAACTATCCAAATGAAAACCACTATTATTACTCCCCTTACAAAGATGTTGTTGTTGTTATTTCTCTACTGTGTTTCTTCAAACTCTTTCTGTTTGAAAACTTCAGTGTCTAAATACCACTGTCTAGCACTAGACCAGTTGGCTTCTGAATTCAATACAGTAGGATTACATGGTAAATTGGAGACACCAGTGTAATCAAAATTAGCAAGATACCTGGAGGGCATGTATTATAGCATACTCTGTGAATGGTGTGCCACCAGAACCCTACTTTGGTCGATCAGGACTTTTTCAGCCCACCTCAGAATCTGCAAGAGAAGAGAGGCTGGTCTAAAGGCTGACTTACACTTAGTGGTACATATGGTTTATTAACACAGACTTCCTCTCTGCAGCACAGATTAGGTATTGCATTATGAAAAAAGGGACAAACCCCCACCCCTAAAAACCCACAGGATTTCTTTCCATAAAATAATGTAAAAAAAGAATCACCTGGCTGGATGAGGTTCAAGTTTATTTAAATCTGAGTTTCCTACATCCAGGGACAGCTTACATTCAGCAATAGTTCAGCCAAGTTATTACAGTCCTGTCATGAAGAAGTATCAAATGATGGAAGGTCAAAACTTTAGACCTGAAGGTAGCATGCAAAGGCAGGATGGAAGTCATGTGTACAGATGGATTACATTTAAACACAAAACTATGGAAACTCATCACAACCAGGACCACACCCATGTTCATGTTGATCTGATATACCCAGAAATTAAAGCAAGGCACAACTACCCAGGGTATGATCTATCTTCACATGAAATGCAATAGCACGGCAAAGTCTGTTTCAAGTATTACCTAACAAACTTCATTCACACATTTTTAGATAAGAGAATCACTATGTGACCAGTTGCCATAAAGAGGACTAAGCTAATTTTATTAATGCTGCATGAACTGGGCCATGTCTGTTTCTGAAACCATTCCCATGCATTTCTGTTGGCCCAAACACTGAAACCAAACAAGTCTCTGCTAATAGAAACCAATACAACATTTGCACATCCCGGTAAAAAAGTGCAAGAACTGCAAGCTCCTGAATAGTGCTGCTCTTACAGTAATTCACTGCATGCACTAACTTTATATATATATACCTTACATATAACTTCATATATCTGAAATGAACCACTAGCTGAACACCAACATCTCTTCTGGAATGTAAGGGTCTGGACTATAATTAATATAGGGAAGCACAGGCACGGGATGGTTTAGTTCTATCACCTCTCTGGGCCAGAACAAGTCCAAGAATTTTTATGTAACACATATGAAAGACAGCTGAAGCACAAAATAGTTGAATCTTTTCACTTCTTCCACGGGCTTACTGGCCCAGAAAGATCACCCACTGAAATTAGAGTCTAGCAATACAAAAGTGTTCAATGCAACATTATGCAGAGCACTGTGAAATCATAATTTAAGACTCAGCATTGTTCCTACCAGACTCTCCAAATGTCAGGTGAGAAAAATCAAAGTAATGTGCACTCCTTAGAACACTCATGTAGTTACCACACAATCTGGAACATCTCTTCCCAAAAACTTTTAAATAACCTCTTGGACAGATGGTTCTCTAAGAAACTTGACCTGAAAGTGTTTTCCACAGCCATCAATTTGGTAGTAGTGAGAGCTGAAGGGCCAAGACACTGCTGCATCTGAACTAGTCTAGAATTCTTACCTGTGAACTAATTAAGTTCACAGAAAAATCTTCATGATAACCAAGGCAATTTTTAAACACTAAGAAGCATCTCACTTAGGTCACACACAAGCTTTGAATGCTTTGGCTATCAGTTTCCAACATCTTGCTTAGAGGATACATTTCTATGCTGAAGTGTCACCATCCACACTCAGAATGAGGATAAGGACTAAAATTCCTTATGGTCTCTCACAGAAGCGCTTTAGGATGCTAAATTAGCTTATGCAAAGCAGCTTTGCTCTACCCCCTGCTGTGCAGTCACTCTCTCTTGGCACCCCAACACTGATGAAACTTCTGCCGTTTCCAAACAAAAAAACCCTACTCCAAAAGTGGCAAATGAAAGGAGGAAGAAGGGAAAAGAGTTTTTCTGCCATGCCCATTGGATGAAACAGCTCAAAGGGTCTATCAATCATCAGGGCCAGTGCAGCCAAGTAAGAGGGACAGTGCACCATTAGGGACAGTGCAATCAGGATCTGACTGTTCCATCTTTGCCCTAAATTATATCATCTCTAGCCTGCTCAGAATTATGGAGTAAAAGCTCTCCTGAATCTGATAATAAGATGAGTGATTTTGAATTTGGACAATTCAGCATCAGTTCTACTGTTGTCTCAACCAACTGACAATTTGCAAGTGTAAATGAGTCCTGAATTCTTGTACTATTCTGGAAATGCAAAAAACCCCAGTAACACTGACTCACTGCTTTAGCAGTAAACTTAACTTTTTTGTCTGAACATTTTAGAAACAACTACTGTAACTTAAAGACACAGCCTCAAGTTGAAAGGCATGAATTTTACCAGAGGTTTCTTTTATAAGCATATGTTTTATTCTGTTCACTGTATTAGTTCAAAGACAGCATGGGTTTGGATTTTTTTCCTCAAGTTCATCCTCTTATTCCCCTTGTGGATGAGGCCTTGAAAGTCAGACATAAATCAAATTTTGAGGCACATGAAAAATACATGGAGGAAAAAGAAAGCTACTTCAGCAACTTCTAACCAGGACACCAGTGTTCTTTCTGTATAGACAGTGCATTCATGTCTATTATTTGCTTTACTTTTTTCATGCAAAATACCAGTATTGTTAAAAAGAATACTTAAAAGGCCATTCACAATTTAGAAATGGAAGTCAGCAGCTTCTAGGAGCACATCAATGTTTTGCCTCCTGAAGCTCCAGTCAGCTATAGCTGCTGCCAAAACTGGAGTGGACTCTTGCATGAAGATAGCAACTTCAAAGTTAAATCCAAAGCAATTTCTAACTTCCTACTTAACTCTTCACTTTCATTAAAACTTTCTGGGACCTGTTGCTCAGGTAACCTGAACTTCCATTGTAAGTTACATGAACTGCACTAGTTAAAGACTGCGCAACGGTATCTTCCTAGGTTTTCTCAAACTAAGCTTTACAAAGCCATTAAAACAAGTTTTGACAGCTGCAAGTTCTCATGGTCTTTTAATACGGATATCAAGAAATGCTACCATATCCTGAAAAAACTGACAGAACTGTTAAATCTACCCCACATGCATACAGAAGCTAAATATTCCCTTAATGACAGTATCATAAACGTTTTGCTTTTCAAAATGAGAGTTAGGATCCCTAACGCTCTTCAAAGAGTGTTCAAATCTAACATCATGAAAAGAAAAGTTGAAAATATTTCTTCTTTTAATCTTCAATTTAAGCAAGCTAAAACATCTTTTATTTTGATTTGCTCATAGGCAAGGACTACTAAAATGACTTGATTTACCAAAGAGCTTAAGCCCCATCTATACTTTTTTCTACAATATCAGCATTTTCAAGTGTAACAATACAATCCCTAGGACAAAAGTAGAAAAGTTCTTCCAATGCCAAGCAAGAGAAATAAAACACAGAAGCAGCAACTAGATGCAAGGAGAGTGATACTACTTTAGCATATTCACTTCTCTAGATTTTGGTACCTGCATTTAACAAAATGCTTTAGTGCCACCTGGAATCTTCCCCAGCCTAGTGCCAATCTTACAGCTTTATTTGGGCCTTTAACCAAACAAGAACACCTTTTTCCTCCTGTTTTCAGGGAAAACAGTTTTCCCACCTCTGCAGATATCCTGAGGATGAAGGTAAGTACTTAGAAAAGTATTCTAATACATATGGAATGTCAATTAAGTACTTGATGCCAAACAGTCAGATTATCACTCAAAGACTAAGACAGCTGAACAGTGACTCAATATCCTCCTTCTGTAATACAGAGTGCTACAAAGACAACTGTCCAATGTTTCTTAAACAATGATCATTAAAAAAGCATGACCAGCTTGATTTTTCCAAGACTCATTTTAGAAAACTAAGAAAATAATGCTCTGAATGGGAAGATTTCACCAATTCTCACCTACATAAGTTAAATAAAAATGGTGGTAATTCATTTAAGTACGTGCAAAAAAATATGTTCCAGAAAAGAAATTAGAAACCCAGCAAAATCATGAAACTTTAGTGCAAAAAGCCTTCCCAGTGAAGTTTGAAGTGGCTATTAAGCTAATGTTTCCTTTCCCATTCCCCAGTCCCACAGGCAATTTATATTTTGGAGACTCCAGTAATGTGAATTTTGCCACACTGTGCCTTTACAAACCACACAGAGAGAGCAATCACACAACATTTTTTTAGGCACAGGTGTCTCTGATGTCTCAACTAAACAGAAGTTACGCTTTCACCACAGAACTCTTCTATTTTGCAGGACAATAGTATAAAAATCAAGACTGCCTAACAGAATAAGACACCTTCTTCCAAGTGCAACACCTACCCTAGTTTAATGAAAGAAAAAGCAGAAGTTCCATTAAAAAAAATGCCAAATCTACTATTTTCACTGTGATCTTCAAAATAATCTTTTTAAAATTCTACTTCAGTGCTTCTCTCTAGAGCATCAGAGAAGCAGATTTGTTTGAGTGCCTTTCAGAATTCTACTGCAGTTGCAAGTGGCAAGCAACTACGGGGCAAGTCTGTCTCAAAGATTTAGCAGCAAGTCTTAATAATACGGTTTCCAAAGGGTGATTAGTCTAAATTTTTACACTGAAGTGATTATCAGCTGTGCAATACCATAAGGACACTAGTATGTACTTACAAACAGAGTTAAAAAAACCCTGCAAGCAATATGCCACAGTTAAGGGACACAGTGTCCTTTTGAAATGACCCTTCCTTCAACTGGCTGTCTTCTCTTTCTTTTCCTTTGTGGCCTTTCAAGGGAGGGCTACCTCAAAGTAACTCACCACAGTACTTCCAGCATCCATTCCTTCCTACAAGTTCTTCCTCTTAACTACCAATCTATCTGCCAACAGTTTTCTCCTGCTGCCAGAAGAGCCTCAACCAAGTGTTACTTTACTAACTAGGAATTACTGAACACACACTGTTAATCCCAATGCAAGACTGAAAAAACTGCAGTGATACTTCTGTGCCCTACACCTACTCAAGGGATTTAAAGCATAAAGTTTCAAAGAAACCAAGCAATTTAAAATGCAAGCTCAGAATTTAAAATGGTATTTATTACAGCATTACATGATAGAGCCCTAAAGAGAAATACCCTGCTAAGCCAAGACTTAGAAATCAATTTACTTAAGACCTGAACTTAAGTCTTCTATCCTTTTCAGTAACATTTCAGGTTCCACACAGACTTTTGTCAAGACAGTCTTATTACCATTCCAAAAAGTCAAATTACTGCTATGCAAGTGGCACAGAAATTAACTTAGTTTGAAATGCCTTGAAGTCTATAACAAGACTTCCTAGGTGGTTTCACTCCATCTTCACTACCTACAATAATTTTTTTTAAAAAATTACACATTTGGATAACCTATGATCCCTTCCTCTTATGAGGATGAGATCAATATCATATTACAAATTTTTATTGTCTCTATAAATAATTTAATTCCTGGCTGCATGGGGCTACAATTTCAACCTGTGAGGGAAAACTCAACCTCACTGCATTCTAGTCTCCAGCCTTACAGATAGGATTGCAAGTTAAACTTAGAATTCCCAAGTCCAGAAGAGGAGAAGACTGGACCAGTGCATTTCAAAGAAAATAATCTCATACAAGCATTAACATCATTGCTTTCCATTTTGCCCTAAAAGGCATCCAGTTTCCCATAGTGAAAAAACATATGCAGGTGTTTCCTATAATAAATAAATATATAAATAAGTAAATACATAATTCCCATGGGTTTTTCAGACTTTGAATCTTTTTTTCCACAGACACCCTCATACATAAAAGATCCAAAATTATTCTTGTCTGCCTTCAATATTCAATCTCTCCAATTCCAATCTGGGCAACTAAATTCCCTAGTCAATAACCAAGTCATTCAGAATTAATTTATACCTATAACTTGCATTTTTGCAAATTATAAATTTGCATTTTTGAAGCAGAGCATCCAAGCCAAGTGCAGCTGGTACTCAGCTCAGCTAGGTTAAAGTTCTTTGGTTTTTGTTCTCAAAATAAGTCATATTTAAGTACAGCAGGAGGGCATAATGGACAAGGCAGAAAAGGAAAAAAAAATGTGCCACTCTATGACTGAAGTCAAATTAAAATGCACCTGGCACAAGTACTGAGTAATTAAAGCAATCAAGTATTAATGGGTTGAGAAGTTGTAAGTTCAGTCTTCAATCACATATTACCCATATCAAAAAAATGTATAAACTTTTGTACTGTGACTCCAGAAGAGAGCCTTAGCCCTTACAGTACAGGCAAGCAGCCTGAAAAGACATATTTAGTTTTTTGTGTTGATCATTAAGAAATGCAGAGCTCTCATTAATGTCATCTTTACTATCTCCTTTACTAAACAAATTTCACTAAATACAGTGTTCAGTGAACAATATTTTGCTATTTAGATGTGGATTAAAGCTGTAACAAAGAGCCCATCATCAGTATCAAGTACACACTCAGGAGGATCCTCTGATGAATGTTTGCCTGTCACGGCCAAAAGGAAGAACTGATACTCTACAGCCAGGTCACTGTACCTTCTACTGCTGTCCCTCACAGACATGAAAAGACACCTACATGTCATTACTCCTCAGAGCTGCCATGAGCAGTGACAAACTCCTCCTTTGTAATAGCCAGAAAAAACAGAAGAAGGCAAGCATGGCCAATGGGAACAAAACCCTTGTGCTGTTGCAACTTCTAGATGCACTTCCATCTAGACTGCCCAACACTGACATGAAATGGACGTTGAGCTCCTAGAGAAAGGAGAAGCTTGCACCAGTAGGAACACCCCTTATTTAAAAGTAGGTCTGTTCTTGCCATCACAGCTTTGTTTTAGCTGTCTCTAAACTTTCCATCCTTTTCCAAGAAGTTTGGTGACAACAGCTAAAGCTGTCAAATGTAACATACTACTTTTTATTTTCTAGAAGACTTAGCTTTCAGTTACATCAACATCCAGCAAGTCCGTCAAGACAGTAGCAGAAGAAATAACATGAATTCAAATTCTGCAGTTCAAACCATACCTAAAGTTTACAGCTGAACTCTTAAGATCGGGAACTGGTCAAAATAGTAAGTACATGGTAAGCAAGACCAGAATATGGAGAGCATTACTTCTGCAAATCACAGAAGGAATGAGGTTTTGCATGAATACATCACCTATGATTTTTGCCTTAATGAAACTTAATTTAATTAATTGAGTAATTAAAAAAAAACCCACAAAAAAACCCCCACGCTCAAAAAAAAACCCCTACACCACCCCACCCCCACCCCGTAATTATATTAGAAACACACGACTTGGTTTCCACTATACTTACAATAAAAAGCAAATAACATTGTATTTTCACCGTTTGTATGAGAATCTCTAGTTGTATAAGCACTCTGTTACAAAGATGCAGAAATGCACCCTGCGGAGGCAGTGACTTATGCTCCTTTCACAATGCAAACAGCACTGAAATAATATCAACTTGTAGCAAGGCAAGCCTTGAGAGTATCTGCTACTCCCTTGTTTTCTGCTCTAACAAAGACTCAAACCAGTTACAATACAATGGAAAATGCAATCACACCTGCACTAGCATTACCTACAGCCACTGCATAAAGCACTACTTGAAGCTTTTAATCTATCAATTAGGTTACTCCCACAAGAGAGAAATGTGTTACATACAACTGAGGATTAGAGTCTTGGGCTTTGCTCTTCTAAAGGAACATCATGTACGTTCACAGAATAGTTTAGGAAATAATGGGATTCACTTCAAAAACCCACAGCAGAAGTTTAATTTGTACAACAAAATCTTATTTTATATACTGGTATCCAGTTAAAAATCCTGCCAATGGTCACTCAAGAAGGGAACTCACCCACTGTGTAAGAGAGGTGGGAGGCCTGGGATTCACTTCTGTAATTAACAATCAGAATGCTTTTAGTATTGAAATAGCTATTCTAGAACATATTTAATTAACTCAGAAACTACTTTTTACTAAAAAATTTGAAGTTTTCATCCTCCATCCCAACTTTGTTACCATACTGGAAATCACATGGCCATTTCTCAAGCCTCACCCAGCACGGGCATCCTAAAAAGGCTTTAGAGATTTCTTCATGTTTAAAAGCATCTTTTGGCACAGGTGACAAGAGATGGCCTATGGTGTCCCTGTGCTCATTTTCAAGAAGGCCCAGCGGACACAGGCCAGAGACCACTAGGCTGTGTACTCCACCTCCTTACAGATGCACAATTTAAAATGCATAAATGTTTGGAACTATCTCATTCAAAATTAAATCGGATAAAGTTTTAAGAACATACCAAGGAAACTAATCAATCCTCAAATCTCACCACTGGGCTTGTGCACACATACATTTTTTTCGTTTCCTTTTTTAGTCTCCTTCCCTTCATTAATCAAATCCCCACTATGCATGTCCTAGGCACTCTTCTCTGCCGTTCTGCCAAATGCCTAACAACATAAATCTCCCCTCCAGTGGAGTGTTACAGCTTCACTGGTCCATAAGGTTGCATGCTGAGCTGCTTTTGCTATTCTTTTCCACAGCTGGCATGCAACATATCCCACAGATTTGTCATTGAGCATTTCACGTTTAAGAGGAAAAGATATATCCATTTAACAGAATTAAGGGTTAGGGGTTAGGGTTAGGTCATGACTGTATGTATGAACTAACAGCAAGAAGAAAAAAAGTCAAAGGGTTAGGCAGCAACTTTTTCACCTACTCCAAATCACAAATACCACTTCAAATGTGCTTCTTGACATGTTATATAAGCTATTAAATAATCAAGGGTCACGAAAAGTCTTGTATTTCATACCAACCATTTTTTTTGCCAATATTATGTGAAGAGCTATTCCATAAACAGGCAAGCTTAAACCACGTCCTCCCAATCTTCTCAAATCAGTCTATTCCACTTCCTGAGAAGTGTCCCAAACTAGCTATAAAGCTACATATAATATCCAAGAGTAGAAAAATATTTTACTTCAGTTGCTTAGTAGCATATAGTTTCTAAAACAGATGCTGGCACCCTGACACACTACAGAAACAATTAAACATGCTATGCAGAGCTTTCAACATGGTGTTCATGTTCTCTTTGTGTCTTCTTGATCTTTCAGGCTTACTTCCCATCCCAGAAATATCAGGATCACTAGTTTCTCAAGTTCTTTGCTCTCTTCCTCCAACTTACCAAAATAAGAAGACACAAGCAAGATATTATTTCTCATTTACCCATACTTGTTTTATTATTGTGAAAAGTTTTGCCAAAAACACTGGCTCTACATCTTGCTCTTAGGACAACCAAACCAGACGTCTGCTCTTCCAGAATTTGGGTGTGAGACACTAATGTGAGGTAACGCAGTATTCCTAAACCTGGCATATGAGGTAGTGGAGTACACAGCAAGCTTAAGGATCACAGGTGGAGGTGCTACTACAAAAGATTAATCTAGAGGGCAGACAATGAGCTGAAGCCATCCTACCCTACCACAAAAAGAGACCACTATGCTCATAGCAGCACCTCTTCTGCCCAAGCACAAAAGCCATGGTTTCCGCCATAGTTCCAAGGGCCACAAATTAACTCAGTTACCCAAAAAAAGTGAATACAAAAGTCTCCCAACATACAAAGATGTTGTGTACTATGCTGAAACACCGAAGCTAAAAATGGCTTACTGCAATATAGTTACAAAGAGCAATCTTTAACTGCAGAGTTAAGTACATACTTCAAGGCTTTTTAAGCACTTGGACAAAACAGGGCATTAACGGATAGAAAGGAGCGTGGACCAGAACTTCTTCAACACATTTCTCCCTTCTGACTGTCCCAACCTTCTGACTGCTTGGTTTTGAGCCAGCTCTTTAGCATTTCACAGTACATGCAAGTCAAGCTTAAGCTGAGTAAATAAGCAAGGATGTTGAGCCATAACAACAGAGTTCACTCTCTAAACATCTGTCAATACTAAAGCTACATACACAAATTTCTGCTCTAATACTGCTAAATTCAGGTTCCATCTACTAATTCACTTGAATTTCACTCTCGGAACATGATCTGATTCTCTGAGTGGT
Organism: Acrocephalus scirpaceus scirpaceus; assembly: GCA_910950805.1. NCBI lineage: Eukaryota > Metazoa > Chordata > Aves > Passeriformes > Sylviidae > Acrocephalus > Acrocephalus scirpaceus. Next base: position 44,574,915 of record OU383780.1, read on the forward strand.
ACCCAGGCTGCAGCATCACCTCCCTTAAGTGCAAGACAGAAGCATTCCAAAGGAAAAAACCACTTCTGCTCACTTCAGCAACTCAGCAGAAGAGAGCAGCTTGCAGGCGGTATTGTGAAGAGACACATAAACTACTCAGTATCTTTAATTCCACAAGGGAATAACAGCTAGTTGCATTGTATTTTAAAAAAATCCAAATCTGTGATGCTTACAGCAGTTTACATACAAATCTAATTGGCTTGTAAAGAAACTGTAATGCACTACCCTCCTTAAAGGCATTCCTGTTAAACAGGTTGCTTTTCCGGAATTTCTAAACTACAGCTTTCACTTAATTCAACGTTTTCCTTGGTCAATGGAAACAGACCCCATCAACAGTTCTTCTGGCCCAAACAGTATTTCCAAGTAGTTTTAGAAAATAAATTCCTATAAATGCCTATACATTCTGCTTTTCAAACAGAAAGCAAACAAGAAGAATCCCTTATGTTCAAATAATACCACAGATAGACAAAACAAGCAGCTTAAGTGAATGTAAACAATTCTTAAAAATACAAACTGTCAAGAAAAACATGTAAACTGGATATCCCTTTTGCATGGCATCTCACTAACAATTTACATATTGAAAGGTAATTCTGCAGTGTTATTTTCTATTTGTATAATAAAGAAACTCTTGCAAGCTTCAGTTAGTCCATGTCTTGCTACTGAAAACATAAATAACGCAGAGCTAAGTAATGAGAGTCTTATTTGAATGTCTGTTGCACTGGAAATTGACCATTCCGTTCAAATAACTGCAGCAATATTTCTGGAACATTAAAACAGAGAGAATTCCCATCTTTCAGCATCACCAAAAAAAAAAAACAAACCACACAGGTAATTGTGCAATCCAAAGACACACTGCACTGTTAGGGTACAATTAGACTCATTCCACTGAAGGACATTTTAAACCTAAGTAATACCACTAGCAGTAATTTTTCATTTTTAAGTTGTCAACATCTCAAAGGATCCCTTCCAAAAGCTATCCACCTACTCCTAAGTTTTCTCCACTCCTTCACTCAGAACACTTTTTTTAAATGGCAACACACCCATTCAAAGTATCCCACTGTTCTGACTTAAACAACATTTATGCTGACAAAAATGATCTTTAGCCTCAATTGCACTTATGTCATACAAGATAGTCTCATATGACACTAAATAGACTAAAACACTAATTCCCTCTTACACTTCGGAAAGTTCTTAGCAACCAACACAAAAACAAAACCAGAAAAACTGGCAGGTTCTAAGTGAGATTTTGCCAAACGTATTTAACAGCAGTTAAAGCTTACCCAAACACTGCTACGCACTTAAAACACTATCGTTCAAAGAAGCTGCCTTGATAAAACCCCAGACCAACCCAACCGTCCCACCAGAGAACCCCCGCGCGGCACCCAGGGGCACAAGTGGCGGCGGGCAGGGAGGGCTCCGCGGTGCGGCCCGGCCCGGCCCGGCCTCCCCGCCGCGCCCCGCGTCCCGCAGCCGCGCCCCGGCCGCTCCGGGCCCCGCGCTGCGGGTGCGGAAGGCCGCGCACGACCGGCCCCGGCGGCCCCGGCAGGCCGCGGCGCGGTGCCGCCCGAGCAGCGCCCGGAGCCCTCGCACGGCCGTGAGCGGGCGCCAGGCCCGAGCCCCTGCGGAGGAGCCGCCGCCAGAGCGCTGCTACCCTGGAAGCGGGGGAGCGGAAATCACGGCGCCGTCCCGGCCGTACCTCGGCAGCGCGTCCCCCACCACAGGCCCCGGGTGCCTCCGCTCAGGCGGGAAAACCTCCGCTCGCCACCATCACCGACGCTCCAAGATGGCGGACATGGCAGCTCCGGCGAGCCCTCCTCTACCTCCGCCCACCTGCCAATCACCTCGCCCCGGCACCGCCCTCTCCCCGGTTCGTGCCTCCCTATTGGGCGCTGTGCGGAGCTCGGCCTCTCACTGGCCGCCTGGCAAATGTCGGTCACCCTGCTACGCGGCTGCGACAGGGTGGGACGCGGATGGCGGCGGGCTCTCGGCTTCCCGTTGGCCAGTCAGTACATGGGGCGGGTGCACCTCGATTCCCACCTTCCCGGCCTAGCAACAAGGCAATGTCACGCTGACAGGCGTCTCTCTCGGCCAATAGAGAAAGTAGGTTCCTTTTAAAAATAAACCCGTTCCGTCCAATCCGGAGCCGAGGTGCTCGGAGGCCGCGCCGGAGGGGTGGAGGGGGCGGGAGCCAGCGGTGGCGTCCGTCCCGCAGCTTCACCCGCCGCGCCTCGCCATTGGCCAGCGCGCGGGGCCACGCCCCCGGGGCGCGCGCGGGCGCCAAACTGCCTGACAACAGGCCGGGGGGGAGGGGCGGGGGGGCCGGGGATGGGGGGGCGAGGTGGGCTCAGTGTCAGAGTGCCCGCCTGGGATGCGCGAGGTGGCGGGATCGGTGCCCGCCTGCTCCACCCGCGGGACTTGCCCTTTTCTGATCTGCCTCCGGGCAGGTGCCCGGGAGGCCTCCAACGCCGCCTAAGATCCGGCAGTGTGTGTTTTATAAAACCATAAGATCATTAAGGTTGGAAGTGACTTACCTTTAAAATGATCAAGTCCAGGCGTCAGCCAGCAACACCACCTTGCTTACCACTAAAACATGTCCCCAAGTTCCACCTGCCTTTTGAACGCTTCTAGGGATGTTGATTGCACCACTCCCCTGGGAAGCCTGTGCTAATTCATGACCATTTTTTCAGTGAAGACATTTTTCCTAATACCCGATCTAAACCTCCCCTGGTGCAGCCTGGGGCCATTTCTTCCTTATCGTGCTTGTTACCTGGGAGAAGAGGCCAACCCCCAGCTCCCATGCGCCCTCCTTTCAGGCAGCTATAGCGAGCAATAAGTTCTCCCTCGACCCACCTTTTCCCCAGGCTGCACACCCCCAGCTCTCTCAGCTGCTCCTCACAGGACTTGTGCTCCAGACCCTTCTCCGTTGCCCTTCTCGGGACACACTCCAGCACCTCAATGTCTTTGTTGCAGTGAGGGGCCCAGAACTGGACACAGCACACAAGGTTTGGCTTCACCAGTGCTCAGTACAGGAGGACAAACACTGTCCCTGTCTTGTGACCATACTATTCCCGATACAGCCCAAAGTGCTCTGGAGTAAACGTGTGTGAGATCCAGGATGGGTGCTGTGCCTCAGCCTTGGCAAACCTCCCTGGCTGCCACCTGAGGAACCGCTGGTGTGGCTGCTGCACTGCAGCCCTGCTTGGCTGAGCAGGGTGGGCAAGCGCCTCTGCTGGAAAGCTCAGGTGACACACACCTAAGCAGGCAGCCTCTTGTGCCCACAGCTGGCACAGAGCACCCACGGTGCATGTTGAGTGCCCTGTGTCTTAAAGGCATGAACAAGTTCTGGCCAGCCAGGATGCTTTTGGCCTTCCCTCACAAAACCTCCCGAATCAGCTCTGCCCAAAAAAGGTGGTGACCCCTCCAGCTCCTTGGCCTCTCAGGGCAGCCTTTCTTGGTTTCGGAATGTCGCTGTCAGGATGACATCCATGTCACTGTTGGAGAACACCCAGCTGTGGTGAGCAGCACATCGCCTGTGGGCAGCAGGTTACCATCAGGTACCTGTCTGGCCTGGTGTCCACAGGTTTTGTCTCATTTTGGTGGGCTTTTGCCCGGCTTCAATGGGATTTTGTCAGGTTTCAGTGTGGTTTTGACTGGTTTCTTATTAAGAGAGCATGGGCTAGTTAAGGCAAGGACTCATTAATTTATTTATTTACGCTGAGGAAAGAAACAACAGAGCTGAAATGATAGTTTAGCATTAGGGTAGTTCTTGCAGGCCCCTCGTGTAGAGGACATGAAAACTGAAGGGTAGCACTGTGTTTATTTCATGTACCAAAGGGAGGAGAAAACAATATATTTCTTTAACTTCATTATGAATCAGCAGTCTAGGATAAAGCAACTTCACTGCGAATAATGTATCTTCACATCTTTTACATGCTCATCTGACAAAATTAAGCTCAGTATAGCTGTGCTTACGTCTAACTGGAAAACAGTCAGCAGGTCTGCTCCCATTAAGACAAAGCTAGTGATATTACAAAGAGACAAATATTAGGGTGCTGCTGCAGAAAGCAGCATCTTTTTCAGGAGAGAAACAGTGGTCTAAGCTAGAAATGGGCTCAAACCTTGGTCTACAAGAGTAAGATGCTGATGGAAGCCTGTCTCTACATAAAACATCTTGGGGTTTGGACAAAGGGACAGCGTAATACCAGTGTAAATGCATTACAGCGTTTGCTTATCTTTCTGTGTGTGTCCTTTTCAGATCAGAGGGACTCCACATCTTCTCCTTCACAATGGTATTCTGTTCAAGAATTTCAAAATAGGCTCTAGGCTGCTTGGGGTTTCTCTAAATACAGAAAAATAGGTTAAGAGGTTTGCTTCTAAGGAAAAGGTAGCTACGAGATTTACAATAGCTGCAAACAGGCTAACGTGGCCTGGCCTTTGTGCTTTGTCCAGAAACTCTTGCCAGCTGCTCAGGTGCTTGGTTTCGTAATGCTTATTGCATAAAAAGCTGGCCACAGTGTCAGCTTTCTTTGTGTTCCTGCGGCTTTCCTACCAGTTGACCAAGCTTTGGCTCCTGCCCTCTCTGCAGGCATTACTGGTTCTCCTGAAGATTGAATTGCAGCATGCATTATCCTACTAAGAGCTGTGCCTCTGCTTGCTCCACTTCAGTATATGATGGCACATCCCTGCTTTACAAAACTGCTGTGAACAGAAGCCCTCCCCAAGCTGTGAGCCTGGTGGGTTGCTTCCGTTAATAGGATATTGTTGGCTGCCAGCACAGACACATGATCATCTCATTCTGCCTGAATAAGTTAGTGGAGCTGCAGCAATTATGGATACATGTGATCTTAATGTGTCACAAACACATGGTAAAAACTCAGCAGTATGAAATGTATTTGCTGTTATCTACTGCACAGAGTTACATAGTTAGGTCTCTGAGTGTACAGCCTGATTTTTGCTTTCTTTTTCTGCAAGCAGATTTATTTAGTAAAATGTACAAAAAAATAAAGAAAAAAAAGAAAAAAAAAGAAAAAAAGGATTATCCTCAAAGCAATCAACATTACATGGCACATTGTTTCTTTATTCATCATTTCAGCTGGTGGTCAGTCCAGAAAGCTCTCTAGACTGTATTTGTTCCACAATTATTTTAGCTGTCTTCTTTTTGTTTCTTTCCTTTCACTGTATCGGGGGGTTTTTTTGTGGGGTGGTTTTGCTTATGTCATGCCACTTGCATGTTCCAGCAGAAAGTACCTGCAGTACCTACAACAAATGGGATTTCACAATTTATATTGTATAGAGGCAGTTCTGGTTGTGTTGTCAATTACAGTGTGTAGGAAAAACTCTGGAAATTGTGAGTAGAGACTTAACAGGAAAGAATGGGTCTAAACAATGGATGCATGAGTGTATCATGTTAAATGGCATCCCCAGGACAAGCAGGTTAGTTGTTAAAAGAATAATGAGATTATAAAATATAGATATATAATATAGCAAACACCAGAAGTGGTATCTGGAGAAGGGATTAATAGCTTGAGTGTAGAACAGCTACAACAGTAAAATAGTTAGGTACCTAGTATAGTTCCTGTAAATATTAAGCATGTTCTCACAGATAACTAAGTATTAAACAGTGCTGCTGTGGGCACATCCTATATTGTGGGCAATGTGCCCTGGCAGCAAGGGATGCATCTCAACTCAGAAGAGGCAGGATAATATTTGCACTGGCACATAACTGATTTTCAAGAGTCATATCACCACCATCACAATTCCAGAAAAGTTTAGGACTTCATAGGCCCTGTTTTTATCTTAGAGATTTCCTATCAAGATATTTCTAAATCTTGGGTTTGTGCAATTATTTTTTAAAACTACAACTGTCCAGGTGAATCTGCCATTACTATATAAGTTGCTAATGCCAAGGCACTACCACCTCAAGGCAGAAACATTTCATGTCTACAAAGATTATCTCAAAGCACTACTGAAAATCTGGGGGAAATGGGAGGTTATGTGGCTTGCCCAGCATCGCTCAGTAAGCTGAACCAGAGGCAAAAGAGTGAAATCCCTGGGAGTTACATGCAAATCTGAAGATCTCCACACCATTCCTGTGCCTGTGATTACAGGCATATGAGAAACAAAAATCTAGCCTGCTTCGGGTGACTGTAGTATTTTATTGCTGGCAGGGGAACTCTAAATTTTAGGCCATGGACCTGAAGCTTGATGGTGTTTTACTAAATCACTAGGCTAGGGTTTCAAGTGTCAGTATCTTAAGTTGGTGATGGCTGCTGCTTGTGGCGGTTTGAGAGACAGCACTTCTGATGAATTCCTCTACTCCCTCGAGGAAGCCAATTCCTCAGCATGAAGTGATAGGCAAATAAAAAAATTACAAATAATCAGCCTGCTCAGTCACTGTCACCCCATCAAAGGATGCTGAGCATGTTTTCTCAGTGTGCACCTTTAACAGCCATAGCTGTGCTTCCTCCAGGAGCTGGTGGGCTCTGGTGGGCTCCCTGCAGGTGCCAGGGAGCACCTAAGCATTTCTTAGGGCTTGCTGTGACTCAGCAGCTCTGCCACCACACCTTGGAGAACAAACTTGTCTTCCCAAGAGTGGCACAGCCTGCCAAGCCAGCTTGTCCCGTGGCTCTGCAATTGCTGGATATGACAGCAGAGGAGGGCAGGCAGGACTGTAGCCTTTCAGCAGCATTTCACCATTAGCTTCTGTTGCTCTTACGGAACTATACTGTCAGACCATGAGAATGTGAGGTGTGTTTCTGCTTCAGCTCTGTCAAGTCAAGCATAGTCCAACATGTTGTCTTCCCTTTGTCTCCCCGGGGCAGCTGAGGGACCCTATGAGAGGTTATTTGTTTCCAGTTTACCCAGCTTGTTGGCTTGGGTTTCCCACAGGCACAGGGAAGCACCAGTGCCTGCAAGGCAATGGAACACCTGCACATAGATCTGGAGCTGAACCTCCCCACTGGTGATATCTGGCTGTTCAATCAACTCAGGCATAAAATGAAGTCCTAGCTTAACCTCTTTTAATCTGGTTGAGGTTCACTCTTCTGAGCACTGACAAGTTGCGCATAGGAAACAAGACATAGGAAAAGCAGGACAATTGGGTGGCTTGCACCAGAGTCCCCATCTCTGTTAACACTGAATGAATATTTGTAGAGTAACGTCAGCCAAGACAGAAACATGGTTTAAACATAGCCTTTACAAAATCCATTGTTCGTCTTATGGTTGAGGAGAGACTAAAGTCTATTAAAAAATTTTAATGATTTAATGTTTAGCCCAACATCTTATTAAAATTGCGAAAACTAAGTAGCTTTAAGAGAGAAGGAGCATTTCTGAACAATAACTTCATGGTTATGCTCCTGAGGGTGAACATGGGTGTTTGACTGCACCAGACCCACAAGTTAATCCATTTAGTTGAAACAAAATGTTCAAGTTCAGTTTTCTAATCTCATTTCAAGCATTGATCCTATTAGCATTTCTAAGGCAAAGCTGCTGGGGCGTAGGGTAGGACCTCCATACCATGCTTGTGGCCCTGCTGAAAAGAGCGTAGGCTTGGAGGGAAGTTTTGGCACCAACTCAAGTGCTTTGGCTGTCCCCCTACCATCTCCATGGGAGGGGATATATCAGTATTGGTCATCCTTTTCTCCCATTTTCCCAGCACTAGCAATCAATGGCATGTCATCTGAGAGCAAAAAGCAGATAGAACCTGTTAGCTTTGCTGACCTGCCAGCAAAGTGCGCAGTGTGGGCCCAGCATGCAGCTGTGGGAGCCTGCTGGGTGGCTGCACAGGAAAGCTGTCCTGACTAACCAACCCTGTCCCTCTTGTGATGGATCCTCTCTTTTTTTCTGAGAGGATGTTGAAGTCTGGCAAGGTGTGCCAGCAGTATGGGCAAAGCACCGATTTCTTCCCATCCATTTTCTAAAAGAGCAGAGGAAACAGTGATTGGTGAGTGCATGGTCAAAAGGCAATTTGACATAACTTGTTGAAAGCTATATATACCTTGTTACTTGGGAAACTGGGTGAAGAAATGGAAGCCTAATGATCCTAAGCGTTAGGTCCTGGTACTACCACTGTTCCCATATCACCCATATATGCAGGGTTGTTTCCCTTGAGCCTTTGGGTTATTTTGTCCAGATAAAAGGGTTGGAGGTTTACAGTTTATCTTCCATCCAAACATAACACTTAGGAATCATGGGGAACAGGGCAAGACCTGGTTACCTCAGTTATTAACATCAGAAGCAAATTATGCTCTAGTAATAAAACAGGGTGTGTACTGTAAGCAGAAGAAATAATGTATAAATTCCAACAAGCATCTGAGGCTGAAACCCAAGTCTAGGGAGAAAGGTGAGCAAAACGTAATTTAATATCCATTAAACAACAAACACGTGCAGCACCCAGTGCAGGTACAGAGAAGTTGTCCTGGATGACTGGTGTACAGCACTGCTTATCCTTCTCTGGTCCTAAACGACCTGACAGGAGCCTGGCAGCACATTCCCACCCCAGGGGAGCTTGTAATCTGGTGATTACAAGTCCATTTGGGAGGTGCAGGTTGAAATTTCCATGGCAAAAGAAGGGAATGGGAGCTAAACCACAGTCTCATTAAGACTTGTATAAAAGGAGCACCCATCTCCATTTCTTTTCCCTCTGGCTGTGCTTCAAAAGAAAACATACCCAAGGACTCTTGAGCTGTAAAGAGTCCAGTATCCTGGCAGTAGGCCTAGGATTTGGGATGCTGACCAAACTGAACTCCTGGGGACTCAGGCCAAATGATACAGAGCTTTTGCACCATGATTCAGATGTCACCTCTTCGGCCCTCTCACGGCCTTCCCAGCGATTTTTTGATACCTTAACGTTTACAGAGCAGCTGAGCAGGAGGATTGCAAGATTGCAATTTTAGACTGCAGTGTCTTAATTCCCTTTCAAGCAGTTAAATGTCTTTCATACAGATACTAATATGACAGAGGAGAAAAAAAAAGAAAAAAGCTGCTAGACAAGTACTTGAATATAGATCCCAGGAGAGAGAGTGTTCATTTTTCTTTTGCTTCATTAGATGTGCACTGGGTACTGGATTTGTTATGTAGTTACCTATTAAAAAAATGTCACACTGTTCAGCAACAGTGCTAATTACCAGCATAACCACATGACCACTCTGGTCTAATGATAGTCCTAAGCCCATGTTATCTTTTAATAGCTAAGCTGATTAAACTAGCTCAGAGGAAAAACAAGTTAGAGAAATTACCTTCATGGTACTTCTCCTAGGAAAATTAAGATGCTTTTCAAGCGTGCAAAGTGCATATATTGTGTCATTTCCCAACCAGCCATGATACAGCTGCCTAGTAACTACTGAGTTTCTGTGAAATGGTAGCAGGGGACTGAAAGAGATGATAGAAACAGGCAGGATTACCCAGGCAAACTTGTGAACACAGTCATCTAATCAGGTGCAGGTCACAAGCAGCAGTTGCAGGTTATTTTTGCTTTTAGCTTTTCTTTTCTCTTTCTTTCCCTTCAACTCCACCACGGAAAAGGGTGTGTCATTCCCCCAAATTGGTCAAGATGAAAACTTGTACATAGTTTAAGTACTGCAGCCTTGAAATACAGAGCCAAACTCTGGTTTTAGCCCATTGTTTTCTACTGGGTGGAAGGAACAAAGGTAATGTTTCCTTGTCTCCGTGCAGGGAAGGACCACTATGATCAGCTGACCCTTCTTTTGAGAACTATGAGGACTAAATGAGCAAAGAAAAAACAAAGTGGAAAAATTACCATCACAGTACTTCAAGAAAAAATAAGATGCTTTCTTTATCTCAGCCCCATTCTCTTCCTATCTGTCCTGACCTGCTGCCCTCATGGTGTGCAGCATGTACGTAAAGATGAGGAGTGCCTGCTAAAGGGATTAGGCTCCTAAAAAGTCTGAGTGCAATTAACTCTGCAGGTAGTTCCCCTCTCTAAGATAGGAAATGCCTTGCAGAGACCTCATGGCCCACTTGACAATGCTATTTTTAAATTAGGAAAGTGGCACAGGCACACTAAGGATGCCATATCCAGGCTGAACAGAGCTTGAACTAACTTTAGGTTGGATCAAGACAGATGCCAGAATGCAAGGGTAGTTCTCCAGCCCCTGCATGAGAGCAAATATCTCCAAACTCCATTGATCTCACCAAGGACTTGACTGTAGCAAATGTGTAACACTCCCTGAGTCCCACTCCAAGTCTGGATTTTAGATAGCTGATTTAGTTCCTCGTGTTTGAGGATTTCATCTGACAGCTTCTTTCCAAAGGGTAATTTCACTGCTGGTGTGAAAGAAATCAGACATTAATGAAGAAGAGTTTTTAAACTGTGCTTGGAACATCTTGCACCAGAGAGCTCTGAAAAGTACCTGGTAACTGTTCTGTGACACCCCCAAACAGATAAATACCCCACCCATATGTTTTCTGTAGCATTTAAAGTATTTCAGAAGTTTCTTCTTAAGGCATTTAAAAATCTATGAAAGTAAAGAAGTATTCTGTTTTCTGAAAAAATTATACAAAATAATAAGAGTCCATTGTCTTTTCCTACCTGAAAGATCTTTTGTGTTACAGTGAGGCCAATAGCTTTCATCCTTTGGGGATAATGTGGTGTCAGGAGTGATCATTATGTGCTGGGACTGCTTTTATGTCTATCAGAATTTGTCCTCAATTTTTTTTTTTTAAATAAATTAGAGACTATAAATACTGAATGATTCTACCCTGACCTGACTGGAGAAACCCACCTAATTTCCTGTATCTCATCTCCTTTCCATCCCATCTGTCCTGACCTTCTTGTCCCCATAGCATGATTACGTTTCTGAAAAGTGTAGGTGATCGCAATTAACTGTTCATGTAATTCCAGCATCTGAGGAAGGGAATGCCTTGCAGAGACCACCTGACCTGCTTCAGTCATGCTATGGAAACTTTTCATGTTAAGAGAGACACAGACACACTGAGGACCACAATCTCAGAAGTATTTGCAAGTGTCTGTCTTACAAGGAAGCACAAAGGCATCAACAGGAGTTAGTACTTAGCCTTGAGAGTCTAGGCCTAAATAATGTGCATAAGGCTGCTGAGAAAAACCTGGAACATCTGTCCAACCCTTGCACATGGATAATAAGAGAAATTCTGTTTTTATTGGGTGTTTTTAATCCTTTTTTTTTTTTCTTTTTGATTAGCCTCTCCTCTTATGTGATTGTATATATGTTTGTGTGGGTAAAAATATATATTTTTAATTAGTCTTAAGTAATAGTATGGTGTGTTAGAAGAGCTATGTGTGTACTTGGAGGATTTCTGTCAGGCTTCTAAGGCTTATTCCTTGCTGTATTACTTGGCTTTATTTGTGCCTTGATGTAGTGTCGATTTTCAATCAGCCCCCACCCCCGAAGCAGAAATAGGTGACCTACTTTTCAGCCCTGGACATCTGCTAATGTAGCCATCCCTCCCTCTGTCCTTTAACCCCTTCTTCCCTCCTTCCCTCTCTGCAGAGCATGTGGTGTCTCCTAGCCCTTCCAGGGACCTCTGGCTGTCCTGCAGACTCCTTTAGGACCGTGGGGACCGCTCTGCAGCAACAGGCAGATAATGTAGGAGGCAGATAATGTAGGAGGCAGTTCTGGGGCAGACTGGACACACGGCATCAAAGAGGGTTGCAGTTCTTCTCCTGTGCTACAGAATGTCACCTCAGTAGCATCTCAAAAGCCATCCAGGCCCAGGCACCAGCTGAAAAGTCCCTCCTTCTCACAGTCACCCAACCACTTCAGGGCTGACCAGAAGTTACAGCATGTTATGGTGTCTCCATTAGGAATTTTTCCTTTCACAGAGGCAGTGCTTCCTCCCAGAGGCCTCCTCTGTTATCACTGCTCTTAAGAAGCAGATATTGGGCGTTGCCTTGTAATCTGCTTCAGCAGCAATTTTACTGTCCTGGCTAGACCCTTCCTTGCCCTGTGTTAGGAACTTGCAGCTAGAGGCAGTGGGGACTTGCTTGCACTGCGGCGTTTTAGGTAGTGCCAACTTCGTGCTTTGGCTCTGGATGGTAGGCAGTAATCTGTGAGGTTGTCCAGGCTCTGACCTTGATGGCCCACAGCATTTGTGGATTTGCAGGTTAATAGTGACAAAGGACGTGGAAAAGACAGCGCTACTTAATGCCTTCTTTGCTTCAGTCTTTAATAGCAAGTTGTTCTCCAGGTACCCAGCCCTCTGAGCTGGAAGACAGAGATAAGGAGCAAAACAAAACCCCCGTAATCCAGGAGAAAATGGTCGGTGACCTGCTACACATCTAGACATACACAAGTCTATAGGCCCTGATGGGATCCACCCAAGGCCACTGAGGGAGCTGGTGGATGAGCTTGCCAAGCTACTTCCAATCATTTGTCAGCTGTCCTGGCGAACCAGAGAGGTCCCAGCTGGCTGAAGTCAGGAACTGTACTGCCCATCTACAGGAAGGGTCAGAAGGAGGATTTGGGGAGCTACAGACCTGTCAGCCTGACCTCGGTGCCAGGGAAGGTCGTGGAGCAGATTGCCTTGAGTGCCAGCATGGGGCATGTACTGGACAACCGGGGGATCTGGCCCAGCCAGGCTGGGTTTGTGAAAGGCAGCTGCTGCTTGACCAACCTGATCTCCCTCTGTGACAAGGTGACCCACTTAATGGATGAGGGAAAGGCTGTGTATGTTGTCTGCATGGACTTTAATAAAGCCTTTGACAGCTTTTCTCACAGGATTGTCCTAGGGAAACTGGCTGCACATGGTTTGGATGTGTGCACTCCTTGCTGAGTAGAAAATTTGCGGGATGGCTGGGCCCAGAGATGGTGGTGACTTGAGTTAAATCCAGGTGGTGACTGTTCAGAGGTGGCGTTCCCCAAGGCTCAGTGTTGGGGCCAGTCCTGTTTAATATCTTTACCAGTCATCTGGATGAGGGGATTGAATACCCTCAGTCAATCCACAGATGACGCCAAGTTGGGTGAGAGCATTGATCTCCTGGAGGGTAGGAAGGCTCTGCAGGGGGGTCTGGACAGGCTGGATCAAAGGGACAAAGCTAATTTCATGAGGTTCAAGGTGAAGTGCCAGGTCCTGCCCTTGGGTGACAATAAACCCATGTAATGCTACAGGCTGGGGGAAAATAGTTTGAAAAGCTGTCAGGTTGAAAAGCACCTGAGGGTGCTGGTTGACAGGAGCTGAACATGAGCCAGCAGTGCCCAGGTGGCCAAGAAGGCCAATAGCATGCTGGCCATCAGAAATATTGTGGCTAGCAGGACTAGGGAAAGGATCTGTACTCGGCACTGGTGAGGTCAATCTTGAGTTCAGTTTTGGGCCCCTCACTCCAAGAAGACATTGAGGTGCTGGAGTGAGTCCAGAGAAGGGCCACAAAGCTGGAGAAGGGTCTGGAACACAAATCCTATGAGGAGCAGCTGAGGCAGATGGGGATGTTCAGCCTGGACAAAAGGAGACTCAAGGAGATCTTATCATTCTAGAGAAGTTGTTACAAGGTGGGAGTTGATGTTTTCTCCCAAGTAGCAAGTGATAGGACAAGAGAAAATTGCTTCAAGTTGCAACAGGGAAGGCTTAGACTGAATGTTGGGGAAAAATTCTCACTGAAAGAGTTGTCAGGCATTGGAAAAAGCTGCCCAGGCAAGCAATGGAGTCAACCATCCCTGGAAGTGGTCAGAAGGCATATGGATGCAGCAGTTTGGCATAAGGTTTTGTGGTGAACACAGTGGTTCTATGCTAATGGTTAGAGTCTTATTACTTGTAGGTCATTTCCAACCTTAATGATTCTATGATTCTAAGAGTGCAGTGTTGCCAGATGATTTTTGTATGGAGGCCAAGATCAGACTAACCTGTGGCACCCAGGACTTTTGATTGGTTTTGCAATGCAAATACAATTCCAGTTTGGTTAGTTTATGCACTGGCTTTATTGACTATACATGTATCCCTTCTGACAAACAGCAGGTGGCATGTTTTGATCAAGAATATAATTGCTCTGTCAGATTCTGGGGAGGCAGGGGAAGATGCACAGTGATTGGGAAAAAATAATGCAATAGAGATGCCCTTTCACTAATTTTTCATTTTAACTTCAAGCTTCCACAAAAAAAGATCCATTCTCCTGGGGCAGTCCTAGCTCTTCTTGCTAGTGATGGTCCAATGGGAGGGGAAGTGTAGTGTTCCCCTTGCAGCAGCCCAGATGAAGGTGCTCAGGCACCTCAGCCTACAGGAAGGACTGAGGATATAATCTGGCCATGCTGACACACTGCTGCTGCATTTTAGACATTTGGTGAAGTTCAGTGGTGAAAGCCCACACAATGTACAGAAGGAATTAACAGCAGGGGCCAGGAGTAGACACAGTTCTAACTACTTACATGTTCTCATTTAGGTAATCAGTTGCTGCACTCCCATATTCCTCATGTACAGGGTGTGGGTTCACAGACATTTCAAACTTCTGATTTCCCATGCAGGGAGTAAGAGGTCTTCAGGTATTTCATCAACTACAAAGAGAAAGGCCACCCAAAGTAAGTCTCTGCCCTCTGGACAGGAAAAGCAAAGCAGCTCTAGAAGTTTGATATCATTCTTGTTGAATTAAACTCTAGACTTCTGCAACTGATAAACAGCACAGTTTGGAGCAGGCTTTGCTTGGACACATTATTTGCAAGCATCCAGTCCTGAGTCTGGCTCTTTCCAGCTCTGCCAGCTCCTGCAGCAGCCTTGGGACCCTACCAAATCATCTGTCCCTGAGGTGTGATCTGCCCCTTGAATGAAGGCTTCACAAAGGACAGGGGGTTCAGCACAGCCATTTAAGCCCGTGGCATGGAGCAAAGCTCAAAGAAGGGACAGTACAGAAGTGATGAACAGGGGAATAAATGTACATTATCTACATGGGAATCTGGCTTGACTTGGGATATATACAGGGGTTGATTTCAATTCAACAGAGTAAAGGATGGTTAGTTAGTGCTCAGGATCCCCAAGCACTCATATCTAAGCATATGTAGAAATTATAAATATGTATCTAGAGAGATATAATACACATAGCAATTTTATATACATAACCCCCAAAAAAGGACAGTACAGAAGTGAGAGACAGGGAAGAAAATGTGTATAGAGATAACTATTTTCAACAACAAAAGGATCAGTTGTCAGAACTTTTTAACACCACGCAGATATGCATAATTGCTGGGTGTCTTTCTTTTCAGAAATAATAAACTCAGAAGTAACAAAAGCAAAACACTGGCTCTTCCAGCCCAAAGTTCCAGGATGTCTGTGGGCAGGTTGGGCACTGGCATATTTCTTGTTAGAAAAAAACAAAACAGTCTACATGAGAGAAATTATTTCCACCTGCTGTCAAACAACACCCTGTCAGCAAACTGACTCCATGATAGGCAAGAAGAAAAGATAAAACGATAGATATGCTGATGATTCCCTTTACTGCACTGCTTTTTCCTGGTGATGCTAAATCCTCCCTATGCCCTTGACAAATGCAGGTGTCTCTGCAAACAAGTGCTATAAGGACATTCCCTTCTTTTTTTTTTTTTCCCAAAAGACCATTTGTTCCCTCTGGGCATTTGCCTTTTCCAGATTATCATCTCAGGATTTTCATACCTTCCACATTTGCCTTCAAAGAGGAAAATGAGGGGATAGATAAATAGATTGATTAACTTGTTCTGAAACCCTACATAAGTCTCATGATATTAATGCTGAAATCAAGCAGCAAACAAACTGTTTCCTAGCAGAGATGCTGCTTCCACCAGCAAAAAAGAGGGTTTACTGTTACAGATTTTCTAGGGCTGAGAAAAATTAGCAGTAATTAGCAGTAATTGCCAAGTAAGTATTTCCATAGTAGGATTTTTTTATATAACAAAAAGCTCACTCTCAGGAAAGCTACACTCACCATCAGTGTTTACTCTGTGAAATCGAATGCAGGGGTGGAGAGGCTGGGTGATTCCCTCTTGAAAAGGGAAGCTCTGGAGCTGTGTTTACTTTGGGAAATGAAGTTTGGTGAGCAACTCTTCAGAGCAGATGACTGTGCCACCTTGTGGCTGTGCTTCGTACTAAGCTCTGAAGTATTTGTGTATATTTTAACATGGACGTCTCCCCATAAATGTCAGATGTGCCCAGGAGGACTAGGGCAGTGATTGTCCCTCTGTATTGGGCACTGGGGAGGCTGCATATAATTTAAATAGGTTTCAAAAACCAGAAGTGGTTGACATAAAAATGTGAGGGTACAACATGCCACTCCAATAAAAATTAAAAAAGAAAAAAAATTAAAAAAGAGAGAGAGAGAATAATTAAAAATTAAAAACACAAATCCACCTTCAAAAGATACTGAAATTTAAAGTGCTTTAAACAACCTCAAATGACATAGAACAAATGAAGGAAGTGAACATTCCTTTGAAAATTACTGTCATTTATTTTTCTCTAACCAGAGAAAAAGTAACCTTTTAACAAAATTGGAAGAAAAGATACTGTTCCTTTGACATCTGCCCTCTCCCTTTTTTTTTTTGTGAGAAAGCTGAACAGACATCCTGTGCCTCTTCAGGTCTTTCTTCCCCAACCTTAAATGCAGTCATGGCAATGAAATCCAATCTTCTGTTGTAAGACTGAGAAAAGCTTGTCCCTACACCTGCTACTGTCTTTACAAGCCCTAACCTTTGAGAAGTACTTCTGGAACAAGACTGAAGGTGGGATTCTAAATATTTCCTTTTGGCTGCATCTCTAGAAATCCAGCAGGATCTGGAAATAAACTAGACTCTTCAAGGGCTCGAGTCACAATACCTATTCTTAGTTCTAGATGAAAACAAGATACAAATTTATAAAATGAGACAAAATACAGTATCTCTCACAAGGCCCAATTCAGGACAGGATGCACATATTCCTCAATCTCATTCATCACCAATTCCTGATTTTTCAGGTCCGGTCCTCCAAGCAAGTTAACAAGTAAAGACAAGAGGGTTCCCATTCAGCTTTCAATTGAAGTGTGCTGCTTCATCCTGTACAGATACAGCAGTCATCTTTCTACATTTTAGATTCTCAGACTTAGAACTTCCCTGAACCCTGTTTAATTCTTCCAGAGTTTGTTCACACACGGCATTCATCCCCCAGGTAACATTGTTCCCCAGGAAATGGCTGTAACAAACAGGTCCCCTGACTACTTGCTTACCTTGCCTCTAACTTTAGACTTCAGTATTTCGCGGATACAGCGGCCAAAACTGCAGAGGAAAGGGATAAGAACGAGGACTAAAATCCATTGAATACTCACAAATCTGCCAGGATTCCTTATTAACCTTCCTGTAAGGGCTAAGCTTAATATTCAGGTTGAGAAATGTAAAACATCTGGGCTTCAGTTTGTTGCTGGCTCCTGTAGTATATCAGGCATTAACAAGAGGGAATGGGAACTGAATGGGAAGGGAACCTTTTTACCTTTTTCCCTCACTTCTGAGAAGAAAGGGTTTCTTTTTGAGTTGGGGAAAAGTGTGGCAGGCAGAGGGAAGCCTTCCACCATTGGTTTTCATTATCTCGGGCTTGGTGAGCATTGTGCACATAAATCACCCTCTCCTTGTCCACATTTTTACACTTTTGTTACAGTATTCTTGCTGTCTCGGTGGGGGCACTGAAATGGACAGTACCATTCCTAAACCACGACAGCTCATGAGCTCCCACCTACCTGAACATTTCTGTCTAGTCTGAATCCAGGGAATCCAACTACTGAACACTTGCCACTCTACTGTTCCCCATTACCTGGGCTTTTGGTACAACTTCCTACAACAGGAAGGAGAAGCTAAGGATATTGAGGATATTGATCCTTCTAGATGCTGCAGGCTATGTATAGCTTGGGAATTGACAAACTTTTGATGTCCAAATTCTATTCTCATTTTTAGTGACTGCTTATGTACAATGCCTACAGTAAAATGAGCATAAGCATTAAATCTGTTTCCTTACAACCTAGAAGGAACTCAGATCACTATGAGAGAAATTGTCTAAGAATTAAGTCCTAATTAAATCTGTAACAATAGCCTGGTAAGCCAAATTAAAATACAATGGAAAGCATTGTCCCTGTTCTCATGAGTCTTTCTTATACCCTTCTAGGCCATGCAAAGTTCAGTAACAAACAAACATCACTCCCCAAGTAATAGATTGTCAAAACTGTTGCTATCCCTTAAATCAGATTTATTGCTAAAGTAGCTCTGCCTTTGGGAAACTGTAACAGAAGGCATTAACCTCAATTAGGGCAAGCCCAGATCCTGTCTTTGCAGGCTGTCCAGAATATATGTAAACTGTTGATATATTTCTATTCCAAAAGCCACTCTAGCTTCAAGCCTATTTACTATTCATGTTAATTACAGACAAGAGACCAGTCTAACTGCAAGAGGAAATTCAAGACCTTATCCTGCCCTTGCCATGCCTCTTCCAGCTGTTGTATTCTGTGAGGAATCCATCAAAACCCAAACTGGGCAGACCCAAGTAAATTGCTTGTCCTAATCTTCACTGTAGCTATGATCTTGACCAGCTGATCTGGCAATACCCTTTGCAGTTATGATCCTTACCTCATTTCTTCAATATACTCAGAGTCCAGCAATTAGCCTGGCTCATCAAGCCTCCATTTCTCAGATGCTACCTTTGTCTCCACTCTTAATTATAGACAGGTGCCTTTTTGTGGTGCCTAAAACCACAACAGCATTGGCTCCTGTGCACATCCTCTTTCTGTCTGTGTTTCCTGAGCAGATTCCAGCATCCACCTGCCCTCCTCAGTGAAAGGTTGTGTGCAGCTCTGTGCTGTCAGCAAGGATGTGAGCAGCCTGCTGCAGTGCTGCTCCTGCAGAAACCACAGAGCATGCACTGCCTTCCCTCCACTCTGCTCTCCACAGCACCATGCATGGCCTCAAAGGCTGCCCCACCATTCCCTGGCCATTCACTCAAAGGACAACCTGCATTAACCCCCTCAGAACACAGGTGTATGGAAAGCAGCCATATCTGGGCAATACCTGTCCTAAAAAGCATTAGTTTCCCATGAACTCCTCCCCATAACTCTGTGTGGGTTTTTTGGCAGCGTGTGGGCACAGTTAGCTCACTGTATTGGGTCTGCCTGATATGGAGCTCCTTTTCCCCAGCTCAGCTCCCATGGCGCTGTGCTTTGCATCTTTGGTAACACCCCAGTGGTTTGGCTACTCCTGAGCAGCGCTCCCACAGCATCAGTGCTGTCTCTCCAGCATTAACCCCTCACCAGGAGGTTGGGGGGTGGG
This sequence comes from Acrocephalus scirpaceus scirpaceus, assembly GCA_910950805.1. Lineage (NCBI taxonomy): Eukaryota > Metazoa > Chordata > Aves > Passeriformes > Sylviidae > Acrocephalus > Acrocephalus scirpaceus. The sequence goes on from OU383780.1 coordinate 44,594,177, forward strand.
CAGGAGGTTGGGGGGTGGGCAGGATCTTGGGAGGGGACATCCCCCACACTGACCAAAGGGATATATTCCATATCATACGATGTCTGCTCAGCAATAAAAGTGAGGAGAAAGGAGGAGAAAGGAAGGGCATTATTTACGATTTTTGTCTTTTGGAGCAACCACCATGTGTACAGAAGCTTTGAGGCTGGCATAAGGCATGGAAGGAGATCCATGGAGCTGAATAGGTTAGGACCAGGCTGTTCTTGAATGCAGCTGTCAGCAGCCCCCATGCTGTGGCAGAAAGCATTTCAACCACTTTAGCCACCTCCTAGCACATCCAGACACAGTTATTCAGTTCAATCCTCAGTGATGCTGCATAAAATCAGCCAAACACCTTGCCACAGACCACAACAGCTGGGGCAATTTCATAGAAGATCAGGACCTGTGGATTTGGAATTCGGCACCCTTCCCTGTGACCACAGGCTCTGCCCTGGGAATGCATTCAGATTCTATTCAGACAAATGATGTATCAGAGCTTTATTTCTCAAGTACAACATTAAGAAATCTGTAAGCTGTGGGAGTGTAAGGCTACAAAGATCCATCCAGACAGCTGAGCAAGCTTTTCTAGAGCAAAATAATGTGTCCTCTGGTTTCAAGAAAAATCTGGGATTAAGGCACTTGAGGAGTTGGAATGATAGGTATGCTGTGCAGAAATCTGTATTATTGTGTGGGATACATGTACCAGACATCCCTCTGCAACCAAGCAGTGTCAGACAGAGTCCACTCCAAGAGGACCTTGTGCATCTTTTCAGGAGAGAAAGCCTAGCTACAGCCAGGAATTCCAGAAAAGAGTGGGACTGTTCTGCTTCAGGCCATATGAAATCCTAGAAGTCTTTCTGTACTTCTGGGTAATTGGGTCCAACTTTTCTAACACAATAGGATGATGGAAGGCCTGTTCCAGGCTGAGCAGAGCACCAGAAGTTCAGATTTGTCATTTTCCTTCAAGCTACAAATCCATCCTATCAGTGATGGTATAAATCACTAGGTATAGGCAGTTATCATTTGGCTGCTCCAGAGTCCATTTATATTAAGCATTATTAGCAAGGACAATGTGGCTAAGAAGAAAAATCTTTTGACATTTTCTGATTCAGTTTAATGCAAAACCTGGAAGAACTTGTAGGAAACAAGCAGGTCTCTGAATGTCTATGCTCTATTTTTTCTCTAGCCTGGAAAAATCAGAAGAAACAGAACTGGACTTCATGTCTGCTGATGACTGCTCAGGAACACTTCAGTCCGAGTCCCATCTAGCCAGCACGCAGGAGAAAGGATATCTCCACTAAAAATCATTTTGACTTCTAGGTTAAATCTCACAAATCTGAGACCACCAATACTGACTGTACAAATCAAGACAAAACTACACTCAATGGAACTAGTTCTCAAGTATGTGCACCATAAAAAAAGAAGCCACTATTTACTTTGACATCCTAAAACATCTGTTTAAAAGATATCATACGATTAAAAAAGAAACACAGAGCAGATCTGGCCTAGTCAGGACAACTGAGATTGTTCCTATGGAGTGTAACAATTTTTGTACGGTCATGACGCTGACAAACTTGTGGTAAGTTCTATAGCTAAAAACTCTAATTCTAAAGGTGATTTGCTTTCCAGCTCTCACTGTTGTTGTAAATTTTAAAAATTAAAACCAAGGAGACAGCACTATCCTTATCTTAAATAGTATCTAAAATAGTTGTGATACTGGGTGGTTGTTTCTACTGTAGGTGATGAAACAGCTTTGTTCATAAAATGGCTGCTGAGCATTTCTTTTTAAAGCATTTATTATAAAACAAATTCCACATAATCTATAGTACAAAAGCAGAGTCTGTTATCTGTACAAATATTTATATAAAATACCAGTTACTTCAAACAAGCCTTTGGTTTTGTTAACATAAAGAAACATTGAAGTTTCATGACCAGAAAATTGTTAATGTACAATGGTCTGAAGTGATGACAGCCTTGAAGATTTTTTTACAACAGTATTACCAAGTCATTTGTGTGCTAGAAGGCCACGTTTGGAAAAATGATAAAGACTTTCTGTAACACAATAAAGATTTTATGGCTCTAATGAAAATTGTGACATGCTGAAAACAGCATTAATTTAATCCCCAAACATGTAAATATCAGTTACTGGCTTTTTTTTTTTTAATGCTATGTATTTTTGACAGGTATTGGGATGTCTGTTGAAATAGATATGAATATATAAACCAAAGTTAACTTGAAAGAATGCATTTGAGAGAAACTCCAATATATTACAAATTCAAAACATGCATGCTGTTAAAAAACCTCCAAAATGGTAAGCTTTCAGTTAGTTCCATAACTTGTGGCTGTATGTGTTTTAACTGAAGAGAACCCTAACAATAATACAAAGCTTTCTTAAAACCAGCAGAGTATAATCTACATTTTTTTCCCCCAGTTTATATGTTAATCTGTTCGAAATACAAGGCACTGAAGTATTGGGTTTGGTTGTCTTTTGAGGTAACAAATGCTACAAAATGATACACATATAAAGCTGTAATTATTAGGCTGTTTGCAGAATACACAATTTAATATAAATATAAAAAAGATTACGTGTGGGTTATATAAAAATTCTTGGTACTCTTTGTATATTCCTGTACATTTACAATAGCAGCAATTGCCATACAAGTAGGTGAGTAGGAAAGCGGTCTGGGTTAGAGTTGAGTTTCTGATACCCCCCAAATTTCACACAGCCGTCCTCCTGCTTAAACACTTTTTGTTTTACCTCCACAGGCTGATGAATTCCACGTGCAACTATTTGCAGGCTGCAGGATCTCTGTACAAATCAAACAGGAATATCACTCCCTTTGTCAAATGCAGCCACCTCAGGAATGCTGTCACCAGAGCAGCCTCATTCTTATTTACAGGAAGGTGCATCAGTGGGAGCACTTGCTTTTCAGAGGTGTCAGTGGCACTGAATTACTCTGTCCCTGAAGCTGTCAAACTTGCTTTTCTCCTCTGACAAGCCCTTCTAAGCACATTCTCTGCGTGCATTTTGTCAATATAAACCAACCTGTTTAGGAATTGTCATTGTGATCTTCTATCCACCAGGATTCTGTGTTGGCTGGTGAGGACCTAGCCCTGACTCCAGAAGTGGGCTGCAGCAAGGGCTGTGGTTCATGCTGGGAACAGCCAGGATGTGGCAGCTTGTCACAGGTGGTTGGGAGCATTTGTCAGCACGTCAGGACATGGCATTTTGAAGAATTTTGTTGTGGAAGGCAGAAGACATACCAGACTGGTTTCCCTCATTCCTACCAGCAGGCTTAACATTGATTTAAAATACATTTTTCTTTTTTTTTTTTTTTCCTTGCAGGAAGTACGATTCTATGTGGAAAAGCCCACAGCATAGCTGGCCAACCTCAAAATAAACAAATGAAAGAAAATCACCCTTTAAAAAAATCTAGAGTAAGTGTTCTCAGGAGGGAGAGGCAGAACACCTAACAGGACTGAAAATATCTATGCCTATTAAATATTTCTTTTAACGTGTAATAAACACCTTAAGTTGTTTAGCTAAACTTACAACTGCTGTGGAAAAGGAGTTTCATATATATAGTGATGAACAGAAAGTGTTGCAGTACCTAAGGGAACAACAGCAGAAACAGCAATCACCTCTCAGAGTTTAGGATTCAGCCTTCCATGAATCTCTTAGAGAAAAGGCAAATTTACAAGGAAGGATCTACTTATAATTCATAACGGAGTCACAACACACAACAACCACCAAATGACTGAGCTGTAAACAGTTATCTTTGACTGTTGCCTAGCTTGTCTAAGGCTCTGTCCACGCATGGACCTTTATAAATATAATGTCCTTCAGCACTGTAACAGCAAATATATTCTAATTCAGGGCTCCGTGCCAGGCAGTTGTGCATGTTATTAATTATTTGGAACATGCTTGCCTTGTTTTCATTTCCCAACATTAATGGATATCATTTGTAGTACAATTGTAAGCACAGCTACTCATTTGGACTGACTCAACATAAACCCCAACAAAATGACAGCAGAGATCTGCTTCCAAAAATACTTGAGGCCAACAGGACACACAACTTTTGTGATGTTTAACTGAGCACAGTTGTGAAGTAGCACAACATGCTGGAGAGGCTCTGAGGAATGGCAGTACAAGAGCCCTCCCCAGCAAAGGGATCAGACCCTGCTGGCCACAGAGGAGTGACATCAGCCCAGTGTGACCAGCTCTTACTTGAGTGCTCCTGCTTCCAAATCCTTTTTCACTGCTGTGCAGAGTGTCAGAATGTCAAAAGCCCCAGACTCCAAGAGGTGCCACTTGGCATAAAAATGGTGAGAGCATCATGAATCCTGGACCTTGCATATGACATTCTAGATACCAGGTGGAAAACAATTCTAGGGTTAACAAGCCTGGAAATTTCCAGAAAGCCCATCCTAGGTCTGTAAAACAGGTATTGAGGGAATAGACCATTTTGATATTACTTTGAAAAGATGCACAACTTTTAGGGAAGTGCCTGTACCTTTGCAAACCACAGAAATGAAGGCTTATTACCGAAGGCTTATTCCATTACTCAAAAAGAATTTTGTTTCCTACTCATTTCTGCCATTCTCTTTAGAATATGCTGATAGCATCACCTCATTTTTAGACACAGAGCATTTTGTACTATAACACTACCCTGAAGAAATTATTATTTGTCATACATACAGATTTAGCTTAATCTTAGCCTAAGTGCTCTCTAGTGATCTGTCCAGACAGAAGAAATCTGAGTAAGAAATCTAAGTAAGGCAGCTGGGATAGTGCTCATGAAGTTTCCTCAGACCCATCCAGAACAAAGTCACTACCTCTACCGCAGATTCAAAGGTTCAGTGGCTATAGATCAGTCTAGCTGAAGTCAAGCTATAATTTGCACAAACTATTCCTTGAAATGAAGGAATCCTTGACTGTCAATGATTACTTGTCCATTTACCTTACAGCCTCACACTGCTGCTACACCTACCCTGCAGATGGGACAAATTCCACAGGAGGGATGACCCAAGGGGCTGCATTCATGACAGCACCATGGGACAGGTACGCTGCTCTCTGCTGGGCCATCTGTCCTTTAAATCCAACACAGAATCAACCACAGTGTTTGCCCATTACTGGCTGCTCTCCAGACACCATTCTTTGTTACACCCTGAGTTGTTTCAAGTGCTAATATGCAGTCACAATGGGCTTGGAAAATAGTAGTTCAAAACACTGATTCAAGTACTCACAAGCTCACATAGGTAGCTGAATCACATGTATCCCTCTGCAGGCTATTAGGGTAGAACTCTTAAAATGTTTCAGTCAGCTTTCTCACAGAAAACTTCCGTGTTATTAAAACTATGCTTAAGTCTCACCAAAATGCAACTTTCCCCCTCTCCATTTCCTCTTCATCCCTGAACAGCCAGAATTTCTCATATGCACTCACTAATTCCCTGCAAGTCCTTCTGCCATCCTTATCTAGAAGAAAATAGCACCTACTCTCTATGTTTAGCCTGAAAGTTCACAGGATAGAAACCACTAAGAACACATTATATGTGGGGATATTCTGGAAAGAAGTATCATGTTGCTCAGATTTTCTTCCTGGTCTTTTCTAACACCAGGAGTGCAGTAATCCTTTTAAAGTATATAGTCTACAGAAATAAAAAATAGGATTTAGTATTTAAATGTTAAGAGGCTATATTTGTATGAAATCTTTTTTTGGAAAAGACTTTTAACATCAGTAATATGGAGCAGTGTGGGGCTTTGATTTTCATCACCAAACTTCAAGTGCCTCAGAGAAGGCAATTCCTCAGCAAACATCAATAGCAAGAGACTATGAATGTTCAACTGAAATAAAAATGTACACTTAATTCACCCAATTCAGCAAGTGCTTCCCTCCTTCTTAAAACCTAAGCTCCAAAAGAATGTGACTCTTAAGATGGTTCAGCTCAGTAAAAATGCTAATTTTCTTGGACTCAATTCCAATGTTTGTAATATGATACAAATCTTCAGATGAAGTGGTTAGGATTCTTATGGTTATGACTCTTTTAAAAGATCAGTGGTTTAATGAAAAAAAATTAAGTAATTCTGCATCCAGTGTCATCACAGGAATACAGGAAAATTAATGTGATATATCTCTAAGCTACAAGTGTGACATGAAACAACTAATGAATTCATTATAAACAGTGAATAGTTATCCAGCAGAAAATTACATATGATATGAAATTGGACTACTAACTTCTGTAATGCAGAACAAATGGTCTTTTATACAATTCTTGGGGCACATAAAATACCCTGTGGACATATATTCCTAATTAAATTGAAACATGATCACATGAGAATTGCTTTCTTTCACCAAACCATCAGTTCAGTGATTGGCTAAGTCACTCCAAGAGTAACAAACTATGACCTTGCCCATCACAGCACAGTAAAAAGCTGCCAATGTTGATAGGGAATGAGGAAAGAACCCATACTTAAACTCCATTTCTGTACTTTTCTCTATGAAAAATCATTTTCTTTGAGCTTAATCTCTCAAGTAAAAATTTTGACATGAACATAGTAAAAGCTACTTTAGGCATTTAAGTAACACACCAGTGACAGGACAAATCCTGTCCTTGAACTATGCAGACAGGAAGAACAGATCTGGACTAATAAATCTGAAAACACAAAGTGGACCAGAACACTGTGGTCCCAGCCCTTCCGCCACCACAACAAAGACCGCTCTCCTGGAGTTACAGGGATCATCTGATGTGCTCTCAAATAACTTGCTGAAAAGACCCAAAGCAAAGTACAATTATAGTTCAAACAAGAAAAATTTTTCATTGTTGCCATCAATATTAAAGCTGTTGAAGGCCCAACACATCTGTTATTGAGCAGCTGCAGAAACAGGTGCAAGTTTGCATATTCAGAACTTCCCTCAGATGCCCCAAGCAGGCACTCACATTATCACCACCAGTGCTGAATTTATAAAGTGCCATACAATACCCAATCCTTTTTGCTACAGAGAAAGAGCAATTAAAGCAAAAAATTGTCTTCTGAATTTAAAAGGGACTGATCCTAGCTCCCCCATTCTCTAATGGATTTTTTGTCCGAATGGGAGCAAACATTTTGCTGATCTTGATGTCCTGATGTTACAGCAGTTTGTATGAGTTAATCCTTTTTATATCAACGTGAACAGAAAAAAAATTTTTGTCTTTTCTCCCTCCTCTGTTCTTTTTTCTACTTATTTCTAAATCTGAACCAGGTGGCAAATTTTTATATGACTAAACTGATTTTTGATTTGCCCCGTGCAGATGCCATTTTTCTACAAACACCAGTTAAAACTCAAATAACTTTCCTCATTTGAATACAATGACCATTTCGTTCCACTTTGGAAAATGAATATTAAGAGATGAAGCAATTCTCTGATCAAGTCAACACAGGTGAATACCTCAGAAACCTGGCAGGGTGATTACAGGACATTTGAGGAAAAGAAAACTAGCACTGTGTTTTGAGATGCAGCTGTTACAGCTTCTTCCAAGTCACCAAAGCTTCACAAGGAAGGATGAAGGAGCTTGGTTGCATCACTAATAAAATTATGAGTCTGACCCAATCTGCAGTATGTTGGGCATTTCTCTTAGCTTAAATACCACTTTAAACTCGACCCTTGCTCTCACCCACAGGTCAGTACAACTGCTTCTGCCACCATTCCCCCAGTCAGGTGGGGAACTGGTTGGAACTAAACCAAGTTTTTTAGGACTGCTCTTATTTAGCCTGACTCAGTTACAGAATTGGCCATGTGCAGAGTGCCACTGACATGAGGTAGGACATGATGCCTGCGGGTTTAGTTAAGCTGGAAGGTTTGGCCAAGAGAAGTGTTCTTTCAGTTCAATGCTAAGCAGATGGAGAGGGAGGTTGGAAATCCAGGTCTTGGCACTCAAGTTCTGCTGGGAAGCATTCAGCTCACTTGCAAACAGGAGCATTTAAGGACTGTGATCCTGCATGTTTTCTTCCAGTGGTGGTGAAGGGATGATACTGACAATTGTATTTAAATGGGGTTTTCTTCTCTAGGAATAAGCCTGCATCTTTCTTTAGATGACCCCCCTTCCCACAAGCCACTTAGTTTCCTTGTCTCACATTAACAAAAAGAACTACATACACTTTTTGCATGTAAAAAGGTGACTTAAAAATGCAGAAAGTTTCAACGTTCCCTCCCCAAATCCTTTGGAGACTGAGTCAGTTACATGACTTCAAAAAGGCAAATATGGCACAAGAGAATGGAAATTAAGTTAAAAAAATCAATTTTATAAATATTCTTCCTCTGTACAATTTTTCACAGCCCCACCCCTCCCACCCATTTTTATTCACATTTAGTTTTGTTTAATTCCCACCCAGATTTCTTTTTAAATCATAAAATATATATTTTAAATCTGTTCATATTTTTAAATATTTACAGGAAAAGTTCCTTCTGTTGAGGTCATGAAGAGTCTGTACAAGGAGAGGGTGGAGGGGGGTAGAGGTGAAAATAGCTTCGTTCCGTGGCAGGAGATGGAGGGCAACTTTCTTCTGCCGACATGTACTGACTGCGAGGTGTGGGTGGAGGGGGATAAGGGTCTGAGTCTGAATTTAGATCTATATAGTATTTGTTGGCCTTCCATCGACTCGTGGTATAGTCACTGTCACAGACATCTGTGCTGCATGGGGTTGTGGGTGGAGCTATCCCTCGTATAAGGTACGGCCTGCACAAAAACAAAAAAGGAAAAAGCACATCCATTAGCTGCAATCTGGGGAGAAAAGAAAGAAGAAAGAGATTGAACAGCTCTGTGTGTTCAGTCAAGATCCTTGGTCATTAATACTACATGAGCCTTAACTCATACTCTCACAGAAACCCAAAAAAATTATCTGAACTGTGTCAATTTTGAATGGCACAGCTACCTCAGCCAACAGCACATTCTTCCAGTCTCATAGCTACCAGAGGAGACCACTATGACCATTTAGCCCAGTCATTAACAAATAGGTTGACTCATTAAATTGTTTTAAGATAAGCTTAAGGGAATGAGCAGAAAACACCAACCTCTATACAGGATGCTCAGGGACTGTTACATAGCAATATAATGTACGTAATTTGAATGGTCATTTATTAAGAGAGGAAAAGATTTTTAAATGAAGTCTGAACAATACCCAAAACTAAAGGCAGATAAATAGAAGATTTAGCAAACATTTTTATCTGAACTGTACCTGTAAGATCTTGTGTTTGAAGGAATGTTTGAGGAATAAAACATCTCTGCATTGTATAAGGAGCGATCAGTAGCTGGGGAAGGAGGCGGGTTCAAAATCTAGAAACAACAGGAAAAAGAAGTGTGAAATTTTGGGTTAATTATACTATTTTATTTAGTTTAAAAATAGTATTTATGCCTTCACCCTGTCATTCATTCTTATTCTAGTTTCCTCTCCTAGCTGCTTGGATGTGGTAATGCATTTTTAAAGATCACAGATGTTCATTACAAGACTTTACTTTGGACTTAGGTACTGTGCAGGCCTTCAAAGTTCTCAGTACAGGGAATTTCCTTCCTTGCCACATCTGTTATTATGCTGGAAGGCTGGAATAAAGCTGGAAATTAACCCAGTTTGGCTGAATCCGAGTGCACTTCCCTGGACATAAGGACTGATAGTATCCTCAGCAGATGCTAATGGGAAATAAAGTATGTTTCACTCCCAGACCCTAAACATGTCCCTAGTCAATAGTAGGGTCAGGAAGCCAAGTTCCTTTACTATAACTAATAAAACCCCCTCCTTCCCTGAATGATCCTCTTCTTCTGTAAACATATCATTTTGGCAGGGTTCACAATGCAAAAGGCCTATAAGCTAAAAAATTATTTATAGCCTGTCTCTGTGTGCAAATAGACAGCATACACACATATGGCTCAGCTATGAGTGCTTACACAGGCTACTGGTAGCCCTCACACAAGGAGAAAGTTTAGTAGGCTTCAAAATTATTTAGGATTCTTCCACCAGCAGGAAGCTGAGCCTCTGACACAGCCATTAGGACACTGGCCTAAACCCAAGAAGAGCATTTTATCTCTTCCAGTGTGGAAAATTACACCATTGCTACTGATGTGCACATCTTGTACATTGCCTGCCCTGGGCATCTGGCCAACTCATGGCCTGCCCCACTGACCATCCCTCCTCTGCCTCTGCTCTTCTCCCACAAAAACACTCTAAAATCACTGGAGTGGAGATAATTGTCTGGGTCTTCACTGTGCAGCGTCCAGCAAATTCCTGGCCTTTGAGTTGAGCTCACTGTTACTAATACTGACAAGCCCTGCACCCAGATTCATGTGGAGGGAGACAAGCTTGTATACCCCCCTTTTCCAGCTGTGGGGAGTGATGAGTAACTGCCCCAAGAGCATCTTTCAGAAACCTTTTTCCTTGGAGGAGCACTGCATGTTATTTGTGGATTCACTCCTACTGACACCCTGAGCTGCATCAACACCACTTCATGTTGAGACTAAATACAGAAAACAGTGTCAGCTAGGATGCCTGTATCCAGGTTCTCAGGTATATAAACTGGCGTAACTTCATTGACATTGATTCTTTCCCAGTCTCTACTCACTGGAGCACCTCTCAGTACCACTAAAATGTGTCAAACAAACCAAAAAAGCCAAAAAACTAAGACACTCAGATCTGTCCCTTTGATTATTAACATAAAGGTGGGTAATTAGCTACCAGGCAGAACTCACCAAAGCATCTGGATTAAGCAGTACCTTAACGTAACAACGCCCTTGCAACAGCTTCCTTCTAAGAACTCAGCACGCCTTTCATGAAGGAAATGCTCTATCATCCCTGCAGGCCCTGGCTGACATAGCAAAGTGTGGAAAACGAATTCTCAGCAACAGTCAGATTAATTTAGGCCAGAAGTCAAATGGAAGAGTTAATCTTTCGGCCGACACAGATCCCATAGAATCACACAGGCAGATCAGCTCTTGGGCTTCTTTTCTTTTTCAAGCTTTATTTAAGCAAGTGTTTTTTCTGTTCATCCTTTTTAGTGTGGTACTGACACATCAATCAGGTCTAGCATGAAATTGTTCAGCACATTACAGAGACACTGGTGATGCATGAGACAAGCTAAATCAGGAGGGCTGCTGAGTTCCAAACATCTTCTTAATGGCTTCACAGAGAAGGCAATGCAAGAAGTAAGTACCCAATTGTACCTTACCAACAGATAAGCTCACAAGCCTCTCTTTTCCATTTTTTGCCCTTCTTAGAGAGAAAGTACCTTTGTAACTGGCCGAAATGCTATCAATCAAAATGCCCACACGGAGTATAACAGCTTATGTGTAAACACAAATGCATGTATACCCACACAGTGTGTGGGCTCCCAATTCAATACTACACAAAAATCCCCTCCATAGCTGGCAGATCAACAACATAGCTGGCAGCTTGTTGTGTGTACCTAAATGCCAGTGGAGGTATTGCTCAGAAGCACAATGGAAAAAAAAAATTGTGACAAAATATGCTGGCAAACAGGAAACTTTGTATGTCTCTCCTACAGATTCACAGAGGACTCTTTCCATTCAGAATATACATCTTGAAATTTGTGAAATTGTTAAATGGGGATGAGAATTCTGTCACCTCAACACTCAAAAGTCAGAAATGGAGCTAAATTATAGCTGAAAAAACGCAAGCAAAGTAACTTCTGCCTCACCCTGCTGTACCAGTGTTTTCTCCCAGTGCATGTGCTTGGTTTTATGAATCAACAGTCAACACTTTATCTAAACAGCAAGTCAAGCTTATTTCACACACATTTGCATTCCAGTCCTGTTTCTTTTTGCTTGCCTTATTACTCCATGTGTGCCTGCAACATTAGGCAGTGCAAAATGTCATTGGGCCACAGCCATCAAAGAACAAAGGAGGTGGCATCTCCAAGGAAAGAACAGAAGTATCCAGGAACAAACCAGCTGAGTATCACTCTGATAACAAAACATTTTGGACATTACAGAGCACTGTATAATCCTGATGGACTACAACAAAGCCCTTTTGTGAAGTTCAGTGAGTGTCAAAATGGGCCTGCATATCATAAACAGTAACACCCAAGAGTTGTTAACAGTTGTTAACATCTACTTAGCAAACACATAGTTTCACCTTTCCTTTCTTCAGAAGAAGGAGATACCAGTGTATTTCCAAGACATACCTGTGGGTAGAAAGTGGCTTTAGTGCTGGATGAGCTGCTTGAAGATGCTCCAGTAACATGGTTTCTATCATACAATGGGGCACCACTGCTTCCTCCCATGAGACTCATGGAGCTAATCATGGACTTTCCACAAGAGATGCCTGCATTTAAACAGAGAGGAAAACAAGGTTAGATAAACCACAGTGTTATCTATCAATGCCAAACAAACCAAATCCCTAGCTTTGCAAACCCATGCAACGATAATGGTTGTCACACTTTGGAAGAGTGTTTTATGTAAAAACTTCAGGATTACAAGGAAAGACACCTGGTAAAGAAAACATTTCACCCTCAGACCACCTCTTGTCTCACTGCAGCACTGAACTCCTCACAACCTACTATCACACTGCTGAGAAAGGAATTTTCAGAACAGCTGATCTAAACTGTTCACCCAAATTAACTAAGAAATGTTCCAATTAAACAAACTTAGGCATTTGCAAAAAACCCCATTATACAATGCCCAAAAATCCCAAGTTTGAGACCTCTGAAGTTTCAATTTCCATCACAAGAAATTCAATCTCAAGTACAAGAATAACTGCAAAACCCAATTTTTTTTGTTGAAAATAATCACAGCTAAAACTAAAAAACAGCAGAGACAAAAGGAAGAAACCTGAGTTAGAGGAAAATGGAAGACATCATTCTCCAATCTGTTTTACTACAATATGCTCTTAACTCAAGATAATTCGTTTTCAGCTTCTTCCTGTCAGCCCATTCACTGCTAATGTAAGAGTTAAGTCTGGAAAGTTTTCAGAACCTTCAAGTGCAGGAAATATTACAAGCAGAATAAGTATTTGTAATCATCATTCATGAATCTATATCCTGCTCGGAAATGCCATGGTATTAAAATCCTGTCTTTTCATTAGAATTAACATAAATAGTAAGATTTTCAGCTGTTGTAACTTGTCACAACAGTATGGATTTAAAAAAGCTAACAAATATGGATGAGAATCAGAATGACAGCTTGGTTTAGCACCTACAGAAGTAGACATGAAAACCACTGATACTTGCTTTAATTAAAAAAGCTTTAGCGTGAAGTCCAATTTAAAACACCCCTGCAAAGATTTCATCTGCAATTATTTCATCTTCTAATTTTATTTCCTATCACAAAAACCTCTTGATAACCACAGTAACATAACTGAAGCAGGAATAGCTGACCATAGCCATTTAAGTGCAAGAAAATATAATAGATTTTACATAATTGATCCAAATGACAGATTCATCTCAAAACCATTGAGCAGACCAACATCTAATTTCTGCTCTCTGAAAACTCCACATCCAGCAGCCTTAATAATTTGTAAAACTCAAAATGCAGACAACGTAATGGTACTGACTATATGCAAGGTCCTTAGCACCCTTACCAGTGAAAGTGCCATGTTGAGAACTTCCTGGAGCAATGAAGTTAAGAGGGACGTGGGGGGTACCACTGACGTACTCATGTGGAAAAGGACTATTGGGCCCGGCATAGCGCTGGCACACCACCCGCTGGCAAACGAAGTACATTCCTCCCATGACAAAAAGGGACAGTATTATCCCAATGACAGGACCGATGGCACTGCTGTGCGGCTGGGACTCATCTGAGGCTGCCTTCGATTTTTCTGGGAAGAGAGGAGAAGATTAAACATAGTCATTAAACATGGAGCAGTGTACATGCTGCTGTCCTGGAGCTCATTTAGCAGATCAGTCAGCACACAGCCATTCATACAGTGCCTTTAAAAGCACCTGCATCACGCTCAGGCGTCTGTAACTCCAGATATTCTGATTCCATACACAGGACTTCATGCCTCCAAGCAGTATGAATAGAGTACTCTTCTTTTTGTCTAGCAATTTATCTTGTAACGGGATTACTTATCTTGATAGAACAAGTCTAGAAAGTTTCCTTTCCTTCTCTGCCTTCCAAAGTCAATGGGTCAAAGACAGAGGATACGTATAAATATTAAGTCCTTAATTAGAGAGGATTGCTCCCTCAAAAGCCATTTGGGCTAGCAATAACATGAAAAATCAAGGAAATTTACCAGTAGGGAAGCTACCATATATACTTAGCAGTGAATGTCCTCCTAGCTAATACAGGTATTAAAACAGAATACTTTTCCTTCCTAAAATATTACTTGCTTTCAAAGACACCCCACCTTACAAATTGGAAGGAAAACACAATCCAAAATATCTCAACTACTTTCTACTTATTATTTTTCCCCCTATGTAGCTGAATGTTAAATAATAAAAGGTGCTGCAGTAGTTGAGATGAGCTACACCTCACACCTCCCCGTGATTATGGGTAACACATTCAAAACTCTTGCCAGATAAACCTGACACCTCTCTGCTTTTCACATATGTGATGTTCTTCAGGGAAAGCAATTTTTTCCATGTGATTCACATGTTTGTAATTTTGTTATTTAACATACAGTAATAGATACATTCAAAAAGTGAAAAAAATCAAAATAAACTTGTCCAAATTTTACATGCTCAGTTCTAACTACAGACTTCTTCCCCCTTGATGAAGTTGTAAGAAGTGAAAGGGTTCATATAAGATTCAGGCCTTCACTTCATAAAATTTTTCTCCAGTGGTTCTAGTTTCCACTTCAGCAGAAGGGAATGAAAAACAACTAAAATTTGAGAAGGAAGATAAAGGAAATACAAAGATCTAGCAATAAACTCTTAACAGCTCAGCATCAAGAACTTATTTCTGTCTTAAAGTCTTCATGGTTTTTTCACACTTATTAGTGCAAGACAACTTTTATGTCAGCTAAGGTCCTAATTTGCAAATAGATTAGTTCAGCCATGATACCAATAAATAAGCAAAGCCAAAATTAAAACATGTTCCCAAGAACACACAATTATTACTTTAAAACACACAATTCTCATTTTGGTTAAACCTAGCTTCTTTTGAATGCAAGATTCTTATCTAGAAGGTAGCAATCATTTTTCCTTCCCTATTTGAGTTTTTTTTACTCAGTCAAGTGGGAAACCACAGAATGCTCTGTTCCACAAAGAGGTCCAGAGGAGACAATCCTATGTCTCCATAAAGACACATTTAAATCAGTTAAGACCTAATTGCAGGTCTGGACCCAACGTGCAAACAGGAAACAGCTGCATTAACTTGGCAGCATGAAAGTTTGCCAAGTGCACAAAAAAACTGAGAAGAAAAAAAAAAAAAAAAAAGAGGAAGAAGTGGCCTTATATTATCCAGGAAACTGGAGGAACTGGATGAAAGCTAAAGAGATAAATGGAAGATGTGGGAGAAGCATGCTCAGTCTGAAATTTGCAACAGTTTCTGCCTCCATTCTTTTAGCCTTTTTTTCTATTCACAACTAGGGCTCCTTTCACCATTCTTACTCATGAATACACTTTTCCTTGCAGTATCCACCAAGAAGATGGAAGGAAGAAACAAGGCTGCCTTGGACCAAACCTGGTGAACCCTCCTCTCATCCCAGCAGTGGCACAGCTTCTGACAACTGGTGCTTCAAAAGGTGACAAGCTCTAAGATATTAAAAACTTCCCAGTCCGCTAAGGTTGGTCCTACGGGCAACGTAAATGCAGCATTTCTCTACACAAACCCAGTGCAAGCTATTTGTTCAGAATGAGCTACAGACAGACCAGATTTTGGTTTTATTCTAAAATGCTTTGTACCAACTATTTTGCTAAACCACTTGAGTGATTCTAAAGGCTCCCTCCATCTGCCCCATTGCCTGAATACTTCATGCTCTAGTCACCCCAATGCTGCAAAACAACAGCAATTGCAAGAAGAGCAAAAGTAAGTGAATTTTACTGTCCACTTGGGACTGCAAAGTAACAGACTCTCTAAGGACTAACACAACAGCTGCCATCAGCATATCTGTAAATTTCATATATCTACTACCATGAGAATTCAAAGTTACATTTTTCCCAGAAAAATCAACATCTCTCCATATATTCTTTTCACACCTGCACTGTAAGAGACCAGTTTGTGGTCTCTTGTGGACACTTGCTCATTGCAAGTTAGCTCCTTCACATTATTAGCCTCCAGATTGGCCCTGTTATTGCAGTGGATAGGGCTGCACATTTTTAAAAGCCACTCCAGGCTTAGCAGCAGCTCTGCAAGTTCCAAGGTACTGAGCACAGTCAAATCAGGTTTCCCTAAGGATAGTTCTGAAGGCCCTTCTGAAGTATTGTTCCCTGAAGGACTATTGCTCTGCAAAGACCAGGGCTCTGCACAGGGGTGTAGAACATGCCCGAACACAGCACCTGAGTGACAAGAAAAGACACCTCACCACACATGAGCTCGTCAGAACCGTCGATGCAATCTGGAAAGGAGTCACACTGCTGCTTCAGGAGGATGCACTGGCCGCTCGCACATCGGAACTGGTTGGGCAAACAAATTGCTGCACAGAAATAAAGGAAAAATTAAGTACTGACAGCACAGGAGCATTTTAGCCTCTTGAGAAAACTGAAAGGAGCAAGTTTCATATTATGATCAGGTAGGCACCAGAACACTGCTGTGGGTAAACTGCAAGCCTATGTATCTCTGTTTCTTCCTCCTTGTTGTTATACATCTTACTCAGTGGAGCTAAAATAAAATTCTGGTCCTGGTAACTCCCAATCCTTTGTCAAATCAGTCCTGCTGGTGCAAAACTAAGATCAAATCAGCATGAATCTCTTACAATACCTAACAAAGTGCAGTTGATCAGCTGACATGTTAGCAAAATGTAGTAAAGTGGCATATTATAAACCCTTATGTACTCCATACCTATTTTATGTATACATAATAGATATATATAATATATCCTTGCTAAGTAACTGCTAAATTTCTTATCTATATTCAGGAACTTCTGTCTCAACAAAAAGGACTTGTATCTCTACATTTCAGCAACAGTTAGAATCCCAAATTCTATGTGTTAGAGCCATGAGTTCATGAAAACTGATCTTACTATCACAATCTGCTTCATCAGATTTATCTTGACAGTCAATTTCTCCATTACACCGCAAGTGTGCATCAATGCACTGTCCCTTCTCACACTGGAACTGGGATGCAGAGCATATGGGGCAGCTATCTTCATCACTCTGGTCATCACACTCAGGAAACCCGTCACACCGCCATGCCATTGGGATACAGTCAATCTCTCCAGTTGCACATGTAAACTGGTCTGGGGAACAAGTTGGAGGTTCTGGAGAAAGAGAAAACAGATCAGATTGTATACTCAATCTTATCCCTTTCAACAGAGTAAAAGTATGACAGAGTTTGTCAAGAAAACACACTTTCCTTCCCTGGAGTTCTTCTGTGACTACATTAAGATTCCAGCTTAGAGGAAAACATGATTTTGCACAGGGAACGAAATTTTACCAACTTCATAACAAAAACTGGATGCATGCTGATAGAAGAAGTTTGCTTTAGCAGTCAAGCTGAACTAAGGACAGGAGCTACAAATACTTACTGTACAAATACTTGCTTTGTCTCTAACAGCCACCTTTTGAAAGACACTGTTATATACACAAATTCAAATGAATACTCAATTTCTGTTTGCAAACCAGATTCTAAACAATTCTAATCTCTGCAATTATATTAGCTTGGACCAATTCTTACTTAAAAAACCCAGCAGATTGCGTTAATTGGCAATGAATACATCTAAAACATAACATATAACTTGTACAGTATAATTTTTGTTATTTTCCAGTGGCTTTTCCGCAGAAAAATTTCTGAGCCAGTTATGAATTGAAAAATACAAATGGAGAAAAAAAAATCTGTATAGGACTGGTAAACATTACCAGAACAATCTAAGTTCTCTTGCTGGAAAGTCTCCAGGCTGCAGGTCAGCAAAGGTTCAGAGAGCAGTTTAAGGAGCACGGCAGACCTGCCTTAATTCTATATTATCTCACTAATTCTATATTATCTCACCAGAGAGACAGATCACTTTAACTTGTGCACAGCCATTTTTATGTTTGTTGGACTTCAAAAAGCTGGGACTTCCTTCAAGTTTGACTTTTCATGGACCCCCAAGATTCTAGTATCACTCCTTTTTACATCCATACTGTTGTTCAAGTTGCAGTGAGGCACTGATAACACCAGGCAGCAGCTACACCACCATATAGAGATGCAACAGTTCTGCTCTTATTAGGCATGCATAGTTGCAAAAAATGCTCCAAAAAATTCTTACATACAGCAAGTTAGCACACAATTTTCCACCACTGTTATCAATGAAAGAAAAAGACAACGGGCAAGTCCACTCAGTTGTTATCAGTAGCAATTAGTTACAGTCAAAATGTGGGGGCCATCTCAAAACACCCTTGCAGCAATCACATACATTTCCACTGATTTGAAAAGTTGCTGGGTCAAACCCATGTGACATAATTAAATCATTTAGCAGGGGCAGCCACTCTCCCCACAGCTGCTGTTGCCCCATAATGCTCTGAGTAGATGCTTCTCCACTTGGATTAAGAGAGAACCACATCATACCCTGTCTATAACAACAGTGTGATCAAGCTAGAGGCGTGCTCTGGCACTGATGGTAACACTCCTCTGGAAGCCCAGTGGGCTTTTCTTAAGATTCAGGCTCAGGAATGGACTTCCCCAAGAACCCAGCATAAGGAAAGTTTCTTAGCTGTAGGAGTATTTTTTCTCCTGAGGGTGGTGTTAAAAATTATAGAATTACATGCAAACAGCTTTTAAAGTGCTGCTGTCCTTTTTTCCTTAGGGAGATATAGTTCAAGAATGAAACAAAAGCATAAACAAGAGCTTGAAAAACAAAATGCAAATAAAAATCAAAATGTGCTTGGGTTTTGAAAAAATTGTTATTTTTTAAAGTTCCTCTTTTATTATTATTTGGAGGAGCAATACAAGA
The DNA here is from genome assembly GCA_910950805.1 of Acrocephalus scirpaceus scirpaceus. Taxonomy (NCBI): domain Eukaryota; kingdom Metazoa; phylum Chordata; class Aves; order Passeriformes; family Sylviidae; genus Acrocephalus; species Acrocephalus scirpaceus. The sequence goes on from OU383780.1 coordinate 44,613,207, forward strand.
ATTACAAATGTAGCCAGTGACCTGACAGCTGTAGGTAAGATAAAGATGCCAGACCCACGCATTAAGGTAATTCTTGAATTAAATTTTGATACAAGTGTGCTGTTTGGATAACTCAACAGACAGATCACTACTTCTGCATTTAAAAGCACATTGAAGCTTGCACTATGGTTGCACTTGGCAAGCACAAGCTTGCGCTAAAAAACTTGACAAAAGCATTTGTAAGGATGTCCAGAACATGGACAAATGTTCTCCAGCCAACTAAGCTGTTTTGAAACACTGGGTAGTTGCTGTTACTAGGACAGACAAGATGGGTTAAAAAGTTGTTGCATGCTTAGTGAAAGATTGGAATAAAAAAAAAAGAATAAAAAGACGCTGAAATGGAGGCCCCTGAATTTTTAGATTTATAGCTGAAGATCCAAAGGAGTGGAATGCGAGACTCTCTTGCTGTTGACGTTGTGCAACAACACGACAGCAAGAAGTATAATTAGATTGATCCACCCTGCCCTCCCCATGTAATCACCACTACTCTAAAGCCACATAACGTGTTGTGGTCATGGGAAAGAAAACAGTTTATCATGGAAATGACTGTCCCATGGGAGTTCAGAGTTCAGCCAGAAAATGAAATCCACAGCAAAATAAATACATGAAAAGAAGTCAAGAGGATCAACAGAGCCAAACAAGATATAATGCCTCCCAAAAAGAAACAATGTTTTGTTTTGAATCTTCTCTGCAAGTGTAAGGTTAACAGTTCTTAAAAATACTAGGATGGTAAAAGGGAAGGCTAAAGGAAAATGCATGTGGAAAGAGGTGAGCTAACCTTAATTAAAAAGAATCACAATGGAGCCTACATTAGATAAGTAGCCAGTACAGGCCAAATTACATCTACAAGGCCAAATTAATTTCAAAGACTGGAGTCTCATACTGTGGGAATCATCGGCACAATTTCTGCTGCTAGGTCATCACAGGTTGATGCAACATCATTTTATAGACACTTGTTTAAAGCACAAACTTGTCACATCACACAATTATAAAAATCTCAATAGAAGATTCAAGTATTTTAAGGTCAAAGAAGAATATTTTGCTTAGAATGAGAAGTCACATGTGCCCAAAACCTCAAGCAGAGAACAGCTGGTAGAACTGCCAAAGACTAATTTAACAAATTGCAGCACAACATGTACAGAAAAACTGTGTGTAAATCCACATTTTGGATTGAAATGCAACCTCAGCTGCTATGTTTTTGATACAAGTTGATTAGCAGCACTGTTAAACATAACTCACCTCCACATGTTAAGAGATTTTGTAGAAGCACAAGGTGCTCAGGGCATGAACATCTTGGAGTTCCATCCCCTTTGGCAATGCAGATGTGTGAACACCCCCCATTGTCACGGGAGCACGGATGCACAGCTGGTGAAACACAGAAAAAGAATATTATCTAGCATAAAAGAAATTATAACTATTCCTCCATAGGGCAAAATCAAAAACTACTCACAAACCATTTCTGTCTGAGTAACCAAGATTTCACAACAAATTATTAGGAAGATACATGCAGGATTTTTCAGTTCAATGCTTGAAAACTTATTTATTACTTCATAAGGACTAAATTTCTCCCAGTCATAGTTACAGAGCAACCTGATCAAGTCGAAGATGTCCCAGCGCATTCCAGGGGGTTGGAACTGGATGACCTTCCAAAGGTCTCTTCCAACCCAAACCATTCTAGATTCTATCATATGGAGACCTTTCAAGAACTTCTGAAAAGAACTTGGGAGTTGAAGCGAACTGAAAAGGCAGATTTGAGAAGGCTGCATTTACATCTTACCTAGATACCCCACCTGCATTTCTAGGGTAGGCATCAAGAAATAATATATGCCAACCTGCAAAACCCTCAGGATTTCTCCTTTGAAGAGCTCTTAATATCTGCCTCAACTTTCCTGTTCCTCACAATGTTCCTCACAAAACTATAGGCACAAATATTTTTGGATCTTTTTCTAAAGATAGGAAGATACACATTTGTGTTGCAAATCAGTTACCCAGAAGCACTGAGAGGTCCTAAAAGAACGATTTTTAATGAACATTAAGTGGACATGAAACAGGCACAGAGATGGGAGGTCACTGTCTGACCCCAGCCCAACAGAGTCAGAAGAGACTCGGTCTCTTGCCTGCTTATTCAGGCTGATAGCTGAGCATCTGCTCCAGCAATCTGTGGGGCTACAGCCTGTTATTTGTGATGCTGCTCAACAGTGCATTCTTTCCTACTGCTCAGGAACGAGAAATTGTATAGATACCAGAATTTCTCAGCCAAAGTTGTTTCTGAACTGTCCAGACCTCTCAGCAAGCTGCCTTCTACCTTTAACAAATTTATTAGTTTAATACAGTGTTTGAGGCATGAGTTGTTCACAGAAGTGCATGCATATAAACCTGCCTATGCATATGTATATTTACTCCCTTGTTGTAACAGAAATCACCTATGCTGAAATTTTTCAGCTGCAAAAGAGGACTCCTTTTCCCCATCTTAAATAAACACATGGGGTAAAAGCAAACCTCTTTTTTAACACTGTTGAGAATTAAAGAAAAAAAGTATTTTTGCTTCAGTCAGTACTACCTTTGAAATATACCAATCTATGCGGAAGTGGCACAGAAGAAGAAAAGCCGGGCATTGTGAAAGAAAGAAAGAACCTCTGGGTCATGATTACCCCATAGAATCTACTACTAAGTTTAAATGCTTATGTTACCTGATTTGTAACAGCTTACCCACATATACAAGTTCAAAAATACTTCCAGCCATCACAGACACTAATGTATGTGACACAGAGTGTTTGTTGTGAAGTTGAATCACTTCTTCTGAAAATAAAAGCATCATACACCAAGGTACCCTCCCTACATAAGACAACTCATCAAATGCAACGAAGAGACTTCCGTTTCCCACATTTTGTTTGTGATTTTGTATTCTCTTTTACAATCCTCTTAAGCAGGAACTGTAGGTTGTCATTTTGAGGAGTCACTACCTGGAGAGGTTTCTGCACTCTCCACCAAACCACAGTGATTTGGACCACTAGACCAGAAAAATAACATCCTGCATGCACGATCCCTTTCTCATGTGAGCACCTAAAATGCTCCACCTCTGTTAGGAGAAAAATTCCACATCCACAGTAAAACTCATTGTAGGAGCTTCCTCCCCATTTTGCCTCCCTCACTGCAGGCTTTTTCATCATCCACTGTGCCAAGTCAAACCAGTCATACCTTTACACCAGAGTCTGAAGCACCTGAGAAAAGGCAAGTTTATCCTTTCTGTTTTTACTAGAGGTTTTTCAAAGACCTATTACTTGATTGTACTTGGAAAGTTAACAACCAGAATTTTAAGCAGCGTTTAAACTGAATTCAGCGTCACGTGTGCTTGTACAAAGCAGGTAACTCGGTGCGGCAATATCACATGTTCTAGCTGTGCAGCAACAGTCCCCTCAACAGGAAGGAGAAATTTGTTTCTCCTCCTCTCCGGCAATCCCAGCTAGTGAAGTTGAAAGCATTCCATGGCTTATTTGAAGCCCACAGGCAACATTACTACAATATTCAGCCAGATGAGGACTTTGAGATACAATGACCAAGACATCAGATACTGAAACTCACAGAATTCTTCCATATCAAGCTCTTCCACAGCATGAATGCCTGTCAGGTGAGCAATCCGGCCTTGAATTCTAGTCCTTTTGTACCCATTCACTTTCTCCACTCTCTCAATCATCTGCTGCTGACGATCAATCCAATACAAGTGATTCCCCAGCACAGTGAGTCCCATGGGCTGAAGAATGTTGGAGTCCTCCAGGGTCACGCGGTTGGCACCTGAGATCAACAAAAACAGAGACTAGTTTTACACCAGCCGCCTTCAAAGTAATTCCTTAAAAAACATCACAAAGCAACGTCCCAGCTAAAACCAAACCTTGGAGACAGCGAGCTACAAGGTCATTGACTCATCTGTCTCTGCAGACCAAGGCTCTGCTTGTTCAGTCTCATCACAGGTAAACGCTACCAGGTACCACATCCTGAGGGCAAGCAGGTACAACGTGAAACCCACCAGCCGTGCTCAGCCTCACACTGACATCTCTGTCATGTGCAACTGTGAGCTCTCTAGAAGCTGATACAGACTCAGCTCTTAGGCCAAAAGTTTTACAGTGCACTCACGCATGGAGCAGTACATTTTTTTCTGCAATCTATAAGCAAGAGTGAAATACAACCAATTTAGTTTCACTGCCGTTACTCAAATAAAACATATTCATCACGCAAAGCAAGAGGCAAGTACCAAGCCTTGTCACAGCCTATGTGACAAGCACAGATATATGATCAAAAAAGAAAGCCTCTTTAGAAAACCCAACTTTTTTTATTTAGTAACCCACCAGAAAACCCAAATTTTAAATGACTCAATATGATCCTAAGTACGAACACTGTCAAATGCTCAGGCTCTCTGCTTTATAAAAATGTGTAAAAATCTGCTTTAAGCCAATGAGTAAAAAAGAGGTCAAGTAAAAATGCATTTATTATCAGTTTTCACTTTAATTACTTGCAGTCTTCTACTGCGTACTGCCCTACACTTGGAGTCATTTAATTATTGCTTTTCTTATTCTTTTCTAGGGTGAAGATACTCCAAATTATTCTATTAATTCACTGAAACCATTCTGACCCTGTGTATGCCTATGTAACTGGATATATTTGATTTTAGAAATGAAAACTTAAAACAAAATCATAACTTGGTGCTGCTTCTGCTCTCATAATTAATTTTGGAACTATGACCTTATGTCTGTCTGCTTGTATAAAAAAAATCTAAGTTTTTAGTATCTACACAAAATGAAACTATAGAATCCACATAATAAAAATGCTATGAGAAGTGGATTCAACTAATTTGCTGCTATTATTTAATAATAAATTATCCAGAGCTCAGACAAGCATGAGAATGTAACATTAGCAGGTTCTATTCACATGGACCTGTTAGAACAGCTCCAGAGGAGGGCCAGGAAGATGATCAGAGGGCTGGAGCACTTCTATGAGAACAGGCTGAGAGAGCTGGGGTTGTTCAGCCTGGAAAAAAGAAGGCTCTGGGGAGACCTTAAAGGAGCCTTTCAGGATACTTAAAGGGAACTTACAAAAAAGAGAGCAACTTTTTATATGGGCAGATAGTGATAGGACAAGACGGAATGGTTTTAAACTAAAGGAGTTTAAAACCAATTTTTGGTTTAACTCCAACTAAAAAAAACTAAAACCTTTTAAAGAAAATTGTTAGATGGGTTTATAGTTCTTTCATCCCTCTCTGAAAGTTAAGCACTGGACATCTGAGGGTATTCCCTGATTTAGCAGGATGCTGTTTTAATCAGGGTACAGTGCAAACTTCAGGAATCTCCATAACCATGTCACCTCTACAAGGCTACAAAGAAATAAGGGTGTCTAGACCAGTTTAATTGGCATGAATGATGCTATACACAATTTTGGTCCCATTTATTCAGCAGCCTTAGTTTATGCTAAAAACCTTTCCTAACATATGCCCATTTTAAAGTATTTGCTCAGAAAATACCATTTAGAGGAAGTAATTCAAATCAACATCACTTTGGCTCTCAAATTTCTTCTGAAGTTGTGATGCAAGAATGAAAAGCATTTTAAAATAAAAATATGCTGCTAACTCATTAAAAAATCAACATCTCAGTGAATCAAATTACAGTGAGCTCAATTGGATCAAATACAACTATAGTTTTCTGGCTACAGATACATCTCTCTCTAGTTCATAAACATTGTTTTCTTTTAATCCTGTAGCTTCCCCCTGCGTTTATATTACTTATAAGCTTTGATTGTTTGGCTGTGACTGGATATAATTTCTACATAATTTTACCTGGTGCCTCTTCCATCTCTCTTGGATACCACTCCAGCATACCTGCACAACACGAAGCCTCTTTCCATCTTGTCAGTTTACTTTTAAATGTCTTCCTAGAGCATTTCTTTTATCACTAGAGAAGCCTCTCTCAGCATCTCAGATGCATTTAGTGTTATGTGTCCCAATCTCTCACCTTTTCTTCTCAAATGTGGTTTGTTTCATAGGTCAAAGTCTTGTCTTCCTCTTATCCTTTTTTCTCCTACAAATTTTTGTAGGTTCTCTGATGCCTATACTGGACTGAACATTTTGTGGCTGCTCAGGCCATTTGACAATACTCCCCTATTCACTTTGGTAACTGATGAAAGACATGGGCTGCTCTACCTTCCCATCTTCTTCATTGTTTTTACCCCCACTTTGGAGGAGTCTGACCTTGAGTCAGTTTTAGATGCTCAAAAGCAAACTATTCTTGTAAAAACGTGAACAACTTTCTGCTGTTTTAGTTCGTTGCTTCACTGCAACACAAGGAAAGGATGTGACTACATGGCAAGAAGAGTCACCAAAGTTGGAGATTCAACCCTCTGTGGCATGTACCAAACTATAACAGCCCGGCTTCTATTCCTTCACACTTGTTCCTTTCTCTCTGCACTTCCTTAATGGGTTTCACTTCTCATCATGGATGATGATGAGAGAACAAATCACGAGACAGAAAGTAGGGCCGTTGCATCCTCTGTTCTATACTGCTCACCAGAGCAAATTTCTCCTCTTCTTCAGCACTATCAAGTGCTTTTAAAAGTCAATGGTGCTCTTTAAGATACATGAGGTGCTATTGCTTTGTATGTGGAGTAATGCTTTATATTGTTACTGATGTGGGAAAACTGCGATGAGTTGACATCTCTCCACTGTGCTGCAACGATGCTATTTCAGATGAGCTGTTTTATCACCCAAATTAGAAAAAAAAAATATTGCTCTTTCTTCTGTTTTTTTCAAGCTACCTTGATTTACTAAGTTGTAAGCTCCAGAGAAAGAAAAATTGAAAAGTATGCAAATTTTTCAAACCACTAAGAAAAAAAAAGGGGCACAGAGGAGGTGATTTAGGGGTTCCATGACTAACAATCCTTTCAGAACATATCAAAAGTCAAACGGCTGCCCTGGAGGGTCTCAATCAATAGTCATGTCTATTCTAATTACATCAAAGATGGGAGCCCACCAGCAACTGCTGTCTGTGACTGCCTACACAGAACGGGCAATGGTGGAGATGAAAGTCACCAGGGTCAGCATCAAAGAGGAATGATGTCCTGTACAATCTAACACTGCACTGCAAATATTTAACTTCATACCACATACCTGACAGGTCACAGCTTTCGATGCGCTTCAGATCTGCATCCACCCAGAAAAGCTTTCCAAGTTTGTTGTCAACCACCAGTGCTACCGGTCGGATCAAGCCAGTTGTAAAAAGCACTTCTCTCTCTGTGCCATCCAGGGCTGCACGCTCAATCTTGGGAGCTCTCTCCTGCATGTTGGTGAAGTACATGTACCTGGGAACAGAGACAGCACCGCTGAACTGGGAGCTCCAGGGACAGGCAATGCCCCTTTGCGTGCAGCATCTTGTAACCCATGTTGTAAGTGGGAATGGTTTCACAGGCATGGCTGAGGTGACTGCTCCCAAGTGCAAAGATCCAGAACCAAACATCTGCTAACTGACACTCTCAGCCTGAAATTAATAGGATTTACCTCCAGGCCATAAAGTGCCTCAGCATTGCTGCACTAGCAGCATTGCTCCTGCATGGAGTTGGGGGTTGTAGAAGACTAGCACAAACCTTTTCCAACTCTCCCTGGGTAAAGCTGTCCCCACTTACAAATCAAAGTCCAGAAGTCCTTTCTGACAAAAAACATTAACCGCCACCTCCTCTCCTTCTAGGTTACCTTTCCTTCTCAGCATGTAAAATTTCCTACCAAAATTGAGAAAAGATTACAGAAGAACAACTGAGGATGGCATGCTCCTGACATCTTAATGATTTTTTTGTATCTCTTTAAGTCAGTTCAGTTTCAAACAAAAGCAGTCTCTGCCCTCCTCATGCATAGAGAAAAAAGGGTTTGTGCACCCCCATGATGAAATGAGACCTCTTTAAAGGGAAAGTCCACTATTTTTTCGGCGGTGAGTAACAGGTAAACTTGCCAACAGCATGGGCTGCATTGCTGCACAGCCTTTCCTTATGGCACAAGGAGGGGAGGCAGCAGTCAGAACATGCAGCCAAGGGAGAGGTGGAGGAAGGAATTTCTGTAGCCATGGCAAAAGTTGTTGAAGATCACTCATTCAGCTCTCCCAGACGGTCACAGTGTTTAACATAGTGTCTTCCTCATTTTTCCTCCTTTAATTTATAAACGGATCTAGTGTTAAATCACTTGAAAACTTGACTAGAAAGATTGAGAGTTTTAAAAATCAACAAACTCAAACTCCCATTTTAATGGAGAAAGCAGATAAGCTTTTATAAATACAAACTATATCCAAGTGACTTAGCCCCAATAAGATTAGAATCTTTCCTCTAATCTGCCTCTCCCCACAACAACTTTTGAACTGTGCAGAGTACACTGGTATAAAACACAGTCCTATAAATGCTCCAGACAGAGTCTTTGAGTACTTCTGTATCCACGCAGTTGCAAAATATTGTCATTCAACATCTGTCAAGCACATGGTAAGCCATTTAGCAGTAAACTGGGATTTAAGCATCTAACTTACTAGAGAGAACATTTAAGGACCGTATTTGACATCTAAGAAGGACCATATTTGACATCAATCTACTAACTACCAGAAGCAGAGAGAGTGTCTGTTGAATCTAACCAAAGCTGCTTTGCAGCAAAACCACACATTTTCCTCCTGTGGGAAATCACTCTAGTGCATCCTACCTGCTTCAATTAATTTCAGATATTTAAAAGATACATGTTACAGCAGAAGGGGTTTAAGTGTTTAAGCTTTATACTATTACATTAGCAGGAATAGTTGTATCAAGTTAGAGGCTCCTTTCTTTACCCCTGGAAACTTTTGTTTTATGATGACTAAACATTTTTAATCCAGATTCTGAGGTGATACAGACTCTCTTGTTTTCCCTGTTAGGTGGCAGGGCTGTGAATCCACATAGAGAACAAGACAAGGTGGTTTTACTTTGCTGTCACCACCTGGGTTAGTGCCTCACACATGGCTGTGAGAACAGAGGCAAAGGAGAGAACAGGAAGAGAAAGCTGAATACCTTCAGAACCCAGAATTGGATAAGCAGTCACCTACACACTGAACAATATTCTAAACCTCTCTTTGTAAAAACAGACAGATGCAGCACAAGATTGCCACGCACAGAGCTGGCACACGTCTGTACAAGGTGCAGGAAGGAAGCTCACCCTCGCTCTGCGTTCACTACGATGGCTCTGGGCCTGTCGTGCTCCCCTCGCAGCACCATCCCGATGGATTCGCCGTTCAGCCGGTGCACATTGACGGAATTTGTGGCCTCACAGGTCCAGTACAAGGTATGGCTGTATATATCAATGCTGAGGTCGTGCGGCTGCTTCTCCGGGTTCTGGCTTTGGTTTGGGGTACTCATTACAGTGAAAGGCTGAAAGACAACACATGGGCAACGATTTCCAACCATTATTCTGATGATTGACTAAAGAACACTGATTGCACAGAAAGCATGGTTTACCTGCCTGACGGTTTAGAAACCCCTAAAACCACAATCCTAAAAATGTTCAGTAGTTCTCATACATAAACAGAATATCCGTGAGTAAGTGCTGACAAGAGCAGTTGACAGTGATGATCCCTTGGTGCGGCAGATAGAAGAGGAAGGTCAAGCATAAAGTAAAAGCAAACAAAAAGACTGACACAAAACTATATACAAGATGTACACTTGCCTGGGTGCCATCATCTTTTGCTCTTTTTATAATATTCTGGCGTCCATCCACCCAGTAGATCAATTTATCTAAGGGATCGTAATCAATAGCCTTGACGTTTCTCAGACCATGCATAGGCAGGATGATATCTGGGCTCTGCTGATCATCAGGTATCATCCTGCTGATGGCAGATTTCTGGCTAAATAGCAGGAAACTAGCCGGGGCTGAAACAAGCCAAAACAGAATGCATGAGAAAGTACAATTCCCAAAAATATATCCCCACAGAAGAAAGAGAATTTTTAGAACAAAGTGACAAAGAGACATCAATATGCACAATGAAAACTAAATAACTCGTAACTGGAGATTTTTTCTATAAAGTTGAAATGTTTCTTTCTATAGTTACAGAAGGAGATCAGATTAAATCTGAGGACCTGCCTTTCAAAAACTCACCCTTTCATTCAGTTAAAATTGCCTTATATGCTACTATGCACCCGTTTTCTATTCATGTGCCATTTTTACTGGAAACTTAAGTTCCTATTGGTCAATTAATCAACTGGCAGGCTTATAATATCACATGCAAGGAGAAAACTAACTTATATGTATTTTTACTGGAAACTTAAGTTCCTATTGGTCAATTAATCAACTGGCAGGCTTATAATATCACATGCAAGGAGAAAACTAACTTATATGTATTTCAAGTGCATCTGGAAGTTGGGCAGATTACTTAGGAGTTAGACTACTTTACTGAGTGTTATTTTAGCTGACTTTATCAAGCATATAAGAGAGAGAGACATTTTTTGTTGGTAATTTCTTTTTCATCCACCTACACACTTAGGTAAGGGACTGGGAAAGCTTCACTCACACAGCTGAATCACCTAGAAAGCATTTCTGGTAAAACAAGAAAGACCAGACTTGACAGTCCTGTCATTTCTAAGACTTGAAATACAAATTTTCATGCCTAGTACATGTCACAAAAATGGATATAAAATTCCATACTCTGTCCTCATATTCAAAGATCACTTTTAAAGCCAGAACCTTTGAAACACACTTGGGACCCCATTCCTTTTGTACTTGGGAGCCACAAGCACTGAAGAAAACAGTAGCAAATAAAAAGGCTTACAACTACAGTTCCTGCTGTTGGGATCCAAGGTGTAATGAGCAGCACAGCCACACCTAAATCCATTTGGGATGGCAAGGCACAAGTGACCACAATGGCCGTTATTCTGCACACAGTCATTCAAGCCATCCTGACGAGAAGAATGGAAGACCAATATATCCATCACAAAATCCAGGTGGCCCTGAATAAGCGTCCTGTTCTTCCCACTGGTCTTGTCTGCTCTTTCTATGCTGTGAAGATTCCAGTCTGTCCAGTAGATGTAGTCACTGTACTGGGTTAATCCAAATGGATGAGGTAGATCATCTGCTATGATTTCTCGTTCTTGTCCTGCAAAAGAAAGGATAACCAACTAAAGGACAATTCTTATGGCATAAAATGAAGAGTGTGACTGACATGCAGAAAAATATTTTCGCTCTTTTTAAAATAAAACCTCATTTTCCAAATCAGCATCATAGGATTCTTTATTAACTAGTATCTGCTCAAGAGGTAACATAAACAGCTGCACTCAAAAGCACTACTGTGAGTGCTTCTGGTTTAACCTGATCCTACCTTTGTAAACCTCGCCCTTACAATACCCCATATAACTCCCCACTATCCTGTTCCTGTCCCCTCTTGCCCTTCCTGCCTCCTGGCCTCCTTGCCTTCCCCGCCTCCCCCGCCTGGGGAGGGGGAAAATAAATGCATCCCTGAGCCTACAAAACAGAGACTCGTCTGGTCTGCTTCTCTGCCGGTATCTGTAACCTTCCTGGACACAATCTTGACGTCTATTGTTGCACCCCGATGCAACACACTACCTTGATACCCTCTTCCCTACAGAGCAATTTGAAATGATGCCAGTGTATTGCAATCTAAATAAATACTACTTCATATGTCTCATGCTTATCAACCCAAATAGGCATTGAAAAACATATCCAAGAATACTATCAGATCTAATAATCATTTAGGCCAATAAAAAAGTCCATTAATATGCGTGAACTCAACAACAAACTTGAGATTCACAAAGAAACTGCTATGAGAAATTATGGTGCTCCACTCAAGAAACAAATCTTTTGCAGTGCAATTTAACACAGCTGTCCCCAGGATTTTAGGAAACCATTTGTTTGGCAGAAATCTCAATACTCTCACACTCAGTGGCTCAGTTAGCAACACTTGCAACAGATTTAACACCTTCTAGAGGATAGTCTCTGACAGATGCATCACTGAAGTAGATGAAGTCTTACTTCAAACAACCTTCCTGAACATTTTCAAGCATAAACCTCTATGAATCTCTGCCATCAAAGATGTAACCTTTAGCAGCACCATCTCCTTCTGTCTCAAACATCCAAAGGTAGACTCTACAGAACACCTCACTTTTCTTCGTCAGCCCTACTTTCCATTTCACCAAGACTTGAGAAAGAATAAAATAACCATAAATCAGAACATGAGGCCACTTTCTTATAAGACACCAGACCTAAATATAGAAGCAACCTTCCCATGGAACTTGTAGGCATCTAAATTTTCAAAGTCAGGGGTACAGATATCCTGCAGGCTCTCAGGTACTTCTGGAGTAATTCTGGTCCATAGTGATGAATTCAGGAAAAAGACTCTTTTGACAGAAGCAGGTAAGCTGTATACTTGAATTTTCCTAGTAGACAGAAGAAAAGCTCCCAGAAGTGTGGGGTTTTTTTCCCCCTGCTGTTTATTGCATCCAAGATTAAGCCAGGAGCAGCATTCACTCATCCATTTCAGAGTGCTTTGCTCATCCCTTAACTGATGAGCCCACCTGTTACAAGTCTACCTAAGTCTTTATAATCTGCTGACTACAAAGACACTGTACAATTTAAAACTGAATGGGCACAAGTCTATGGGGCCTGATAGGATGCATCCCAGGGTCCTGAGGCAACTGGCTGATGAGGTTGGCAAGCCAATGTCCATCGTATTTGAAAGCCCATGAAGTTGACAGTGACTGGAAAAAAGGGAAACATCACTCCTGTTTTTAAAAGGAGGGCCCAAAGAATTACAGACCCGCAAGCCTCACCTCTGTGGCTGGGAAGATCATGGAACAGATCCTCATGGAGGCAATGCTAAGGCACATGCAAGATAAAAGGATCATCAGACACAGCCAGCATAGCTTCACTATGGGCACATTGTGCGTGACCAACCTGGTGGCATTCTACAACAGAGTGACTCCAGAATCTCAGAATTCTGAAGATATGCACACAGAATAGCACCTTAAAAAAAAATCTCTCTAAAAATATCTTTTCACGAATTAAAAAAAAGAACAAACAAAAAACCTAGCTGCAGTGAAAATTATGTATATTGTCAATCAGAGCACACCCCTTGTATGTATAAATGAAATTCCAATGGAAAACATGAGAATGTGTGAAGTTGTATCTGAAACATACACTGCAGAAGTAGCTGCACAACCTTTCAGTCTCCATGAAATGCAAGAAGAATTTTGATTTAGAACTAATACAACTGGTCTGAAGTCAGAAATAAGAGATAGTACTTCAACAGAATATTAGTGTCCAGGCTGAAATGTCAGGGATGATTTACAATGAACCTGTAAGCTGTCCTCACTTTGAGCACTCAGAGGCCATCTCTGCTTTGGTACAACACAGACAGTCTCATACCAATAGAGAGAAATGACATCTTATCTCACCACCATTATAAATCATCATACAGTTATTAATTTATGAAGGCTTTTTAAATTTTCTCAAACACTTAACCCTCCATTTACTTTTATAAGAAAATATACACAGAGATTTACTATCAGTCATATTGTTCAAATTTCATATTATTTGATTACTTTACTATGGCCAGTGCATATTTCTGTACTGGCTGGTGTAATATAACATTAGATTACCCAGCATATTTGAGGACTCAATCATGCTTGTGTCTAAGTCAGTCCAGTAGAGCCTTTGGTCCACATAATCAATAGTGAGGTCATTGGCACGCCCCACTTTGTCCACCAAAGTGATGCTGTTTGTCCCATCCATGTAGGCTCGAACAATCCTGGGTTTACCTCCCCATTCAGTCCAGTACATGTATCTGCAATGAGAAGTGCAACAAAAGCAGGACATCAGCCAGGTATAGCTGCATGCTTTGCCTTTCTAGATTTCTTTGCAGCACTTGAAAAAACAAAATAACCCACATGATTATGTGCAGCATCACAATACTCCTTTTTTTACACAAAGGCAGAATAGTTGACAATAGGCAGAATTTTTGACAATTATTAATTTTTCATTGCAACTTATAGGACTGTGGAAAGTTTACTGCCTTTTCAAAGACTCTGAAGAAACAGAGCTGTGCCAAATAACTTGTTACATACAAGAACACTCACACAAAGCTTTGAAAAACAACAGAGTCCCTTACCCTTTGGTGGGATCAAGAGCCAGAGACCTCGGGTTGTCCAAGTCCTTCCACACAAGGACCTGCCTATACTGTCCATCCAGGCGGGCAACTTCGATGCGATTGGTTCCGGTATCTGCCCAGTACAGGTTCTTTCCCATCCAGTCTACAGCCATTCCCTCTGGATAATCTAGCCCAAACTCAATCACATGTTCAACAGAGCTCCCATTCATGAAAGCTCGGCTTATGGTCTGGAAAACAGTGGTGTAAAAATATTGTAGAGCTTATGAATACCCCAGTGAAATAAAAAAGAGTAATTATCATGAAGTTTGGTGTACAAACAGAAATTAGTACAATCCCCCCCCCCCAATTATTGTTACCTTTTTAACCAACTAATTTCTGTCAAAAATGACATAGAAATTCTCAGGAGAAAAACACTTGAATTTTCAGAAACCTAGTGGTTTCTGATGGCCAGACTAAGACATCTGAAAAGGACATGATTTTCAGAAAGCAGTCTGTAGCTGCAGATTCTTCCTAGACCACTCTCCCTCTATTTGCACACAAGTAGCTGTTTTTAAAAATTATTTAATTCTCTGTAATGCTTTAAGTCTCAGAAACACATCCTAGTGGCATCTAAATAAATTGTTTCTCACAATCAGTCACCTGGAGCAGGTTTACTGATCCCATCTACATTTTAGTTATGCACACTCACTAAATTAAGTCATAGGGCAAGGACTGCACACATATTAATCACTCCTAACAGCACTGAAATAACTCCCAGATAAATAATAACTTCCAGGACCAAACACCCACCCTTGCTTATCAACAACGAGCCATCAGTCTGCATGCCTGCCAAAATTTCAGCTATTGATTTCTTAATTTGATACATGAACATATCAAATTATTAAGAAATCAATATGAATGAAGGGATGTGTAAGGGTCAGAGACATTTTATACTTTTAAAGGGTAAATGTCAAACCCTGAAATCTCGCAGCATGCTTTCTGAAAACGCGTCCCCCTACAACCAGTGGCAGGCAGAGATCAGGAAGTGCTGGTCACCAAAGGGAGATGATTGTGAGCTCTGAAGTTGTAATACCTGCTCCTAAGCAGCTAGATGTGGGGGACAAGGGAAATGAGAATGCAGAGATGCTGGAAGATACCTGGTATGTATATGAAAATACAGTATGCTGGAAAATTCGGGAGGCAACAAACAACTGAAAAGTTTTCCAGTCCTGCACAAAGTGAGACTGAGATCTACTCACTGATGCAGCTGAAGTAATGTGCTTTCCAGTACAAATGGTTAAGATATCCACAACTCCTGCTCTGCATGTGCTTGTGTGAGATTTATTTAGTAACTGTGTCTACACTACACTAATTTATTACATTGGCTCTCTTCCTGAAGGAATAGCATCCACACCACAAGCAGCACGCACTGCTAACACTGCAGCACAGCCCTCATTAGTCTTCAGAGAGGCTATGGAAACTGCCCGAGCCCTGCAGGCCTCAAAAGTGACCTTTGCCATGTTATGGCTTGGGCACACTGGCAAGGAAACTCTTGGAAAACCTATTAAGAGTCTAAATAGAATAATTTAGTTCCAGTGAAGTGAATCTGTCATTTTCTACCATATCCTTAGTTCACTTCAAAAGGCCAAGTAACACTGATGAAGAGCACAACCCTCAGTTTAGCATGCACCTGGATGTGTACCAAACATCACAGGAAATTTGTTCTGGGGAACACACTGAGATAGAACTGTGGGCAGGTGGGCCCTTAACACAGTGTGAAGGAGACTGGACAAGTCCCCTGGGTTTTTCTGTGCCAAGCTGGAGCCACAGAATAACAGCAAACAATCCAAAGTCCACTTTTCAAATGTTAATACTGAGTACAATTGTCTTTCAAGTCAAAACTGGAAGAGGATAGAAAACTCAGGGCACTGCTGAGCTCAATGTTTAAATCACTCTACTCTCTGACATAAAACCAGCTTTTCTACAGCAGATACATATATGGATGCAACACATCCAGCATCCAAGATTTAGGCATTCGGTATGAGCAGACACTACTCTGGATTTTTATTTGAAGCAGAAGATGCCTGTCACCCTACTGCACACTCAGCAATGCAACTGTCTTCATCTCCAAGGGTCTCCTTGGATGCAATTCAAGGACAACACTGGCAACTGCAGGACAGATCATGTAACAGAGACCTTTGTTAGATCAAAGTAATTGCTCTGTAGCTTTATAGTCAAGGAATTCACACATCAGTAATACCTTCAAACTAACATCAGTCCAATAGATTCTGTTATCAGAGACATCAAAATCCAGAGCAGATGCTTCCTTGACTCCAGTAAGAGGAATAGCAACATCATTATTATTGGTTTCAAGGGAAATCCTATGAATTGCTGCTCTGCTTGTGAAAACTAAGAAGGCTTCAGGAATGATGCAAGTCTTCATGTCACTCAACAGTTCAAGGCCAATGGGACAGGCACACCTGGCCTCCTGGGGTGTAAAGAAACACAGATGGCTGCAGCCTCCATTGTTTTCTGCGCAAGAATTAGTTCCTTAAAAAAAAAATAAACAAAACAACAAGCCAGAACAGATATTAATGCACTGAATTAGGTCCTTAAAAAAACCCCTAAAAAACAACAAATAAAACAAAACACGTATTAGTGCATTTGGAAGGTAAAAGGGAAAGGGGAGCACAGGAGGTTGAGCAAAAACACAGTCTAACTTCCAAAATAAGTTAACACTATGAACACTATGGGTTGACAGCAGGGAATTCTAAAAAAAACCTCCAAAAACCAAAAAAACCCAAACAAACAAAAACCCACAAAAACACTACAAAAAACCCAAACAAACAAACAAACAAACAAAAAACAAAACAACCACCCCACTCCAAGTGGATTCTTTCTGTCTACCCAGGACTACAAAGCTGGACCTATCCCTCCTATTGTACAAATACCATCTACAAACAGATCTTTCTTGTCTCCACAAAGATTAAATTCATCCACTGAAGACAGAAAATTAATTAGCTAGTTTTCACCAAGTAGTCCATCTTTGTATCTCTTTGAAACTACCAGCTTTTACAAATGTTCAGTGATACAAAAGGGTGAGAAAAGAGCTGGATAATCGCAGTTCTTTCCCACCTGTTTAATTTAAAGCTGAGGAGATTCATTAGCAGAAGCAGTTCCAACAAGATCACCACAATCTCACACTTATTTTCTCATGTGATGGGGATGGAATGTGTAGGGGAAAGTAAGGACCAACACATAAATGAGTGCCCCTCTCCATCTGCTGGAACCAAGGATTTAGGTATTTTAAGAATGTTACCACACACAAAAAAAAAAATCTCAAAGATCAGTCTCAACCAGGGTTCTTTTCATTTTCTCTTTTTTTGGGCATACATACTTCAGACTGATGCCATTACTCCATTGTGACTCTTCTCAGTAGTTTTAACAGCTGACTAACGAATCTGTTTATTGCTATGCCCAAATGACGGTGTTCCAGGTAGTTGGAAAATCTGTGGTGTACTGAAGCCAGGAGGTCCTGTGACACACTTGCTGCACAGTGCCAGCAGAGGACCTAAAACACTGTGGCTGCACCTTTCAGAGATGCAATGGAAGGACACAGAGACCCAGCTGCTGATACTTTGCTAAGGGTAAGTTTCAGTTGTTAAGATTTAGGTGCTACTGAGGTGTTAAGAGTTAAAATATAAGTGCCACATGCTTTGAGGCAAGGTTGTAATGGGGAAAAAGTGAAAAGCATTCTGCTAACTGAACATCATGGGACTTTGTTCTGGAAGCAAACAGCAGCAGGAAATAGAGCATTTCTGTGAGAATAATGATCCCTGCAGCACAGAGGAATAAAATCCTCATAAAAATTCAAAGAGTGTAGTGGAAAGCTCTGGAAGATTTATGTCACTGAAACCTGGAAGCAACTTCTTTTGCAACACAGTTATTTTCCCAACTTTAGAAACAATAGGTGCCATTTTCCTTTCAAACCCATCAGATCACAGTTATTCTCATTACAAGTGATCAACAGCTGCTTAATGAAAGAAAGGCTCCTACCGACCCGTGCTATGTTGCCCATGCTTACCAAACACTTTGGTGACACTCGTTGCCTTAAGGCCCATTAAATCTGGCAGCTGATCAATAATGATGTCTCTGCTGGCCTTTGTCTTGTGAACTCTTTCAATGCTTCGTCTCTGCCAGTCAGTCCAGTAGATGTAGTCCCCCAGCAGTGTGAACCCAAATATATGTGGAAGCTTGTCCTCTAAGAGGGTTTTCCTCATTGTTCCATCAACATTTATGACCTGTGGGATGCCCAAAAAAAAAAAAAAAAAGGAAAAAATAATCTTCTCTAATGTGGGTACAATTAAAATGGCAATATCAATTGTGTTTTGAACAGCTACTGCTATGCAATAACCTCTTGAAATTTCCAACATGTCCTTCTCATGATCTGTGATTGAGATTTTAAATAGCCTCCTTTTTGCTATTATATGGAAATTGTTTATTCAGACTCATATTAAACCTGAACCTTGTAGGTGATTATGCTCCCTTTACCGTGCAGTGCCTTATTTTCTTGTGATTTAAGAATCTAACTTTTAACTGTCTAAGTGTTTGAGCAATATTTATTTTTTATTACAAATATGTGTAACTCAAATATAGTGTAATATTAAACCATTAAATGCCAAAATGTGGACAGTCAAAATCAACCATCACTTTTACCACAATTTAATAGAGTTGCAAGGCTCTGTTCATATACACTAAACAGCAGAAGCACCTAGAATTTTTTTTTTGACATGGCCAATGACAATTACCATATCTTTCTAAACTAGGATGTGAATTTCAGTACGTTCACGCACACACAGTAGATATCCAAATAAATTTAGAAATGAAATCTCCACTTCAAAACCTTACAATACTTACAGATTTGTGAAAACAATATGCATTTTGATTTGATTGGCCATAAATGAAAGTAATTCCCCCAAGCTGAGCCTGTTTTGCCTATGACACTAACTGCTGAGTGATCTCTCCCCGTCCTTATCTTGATCCACAAGCCTTTCATTGCATTTTCTTGCCCCTGTCCTGCTGGGGACTGGAGTGACAGAGCTGCTTTGGTGGGCATCTGGCATCTAGCCAAAGCCAACCCACACGAGGGACATGCACTGGATTTTCCAGCTACCAGCCAAACAGCAGAGGTGAGCAGCCAGCTACTGCTACAACTGCACCCACCTGTGCTGTGCACAAAAATCATTGCTATAACAGACGTGAATTTCAACAGAGGCTACAATGTACACCTCTGGACTCCTTCCAGACAAAAAGCCTCCTGCTGGAGACAGTTAAAAATAACACTGGCATTCCTGTAAACTAGGTTTCAAGTGAGCTTTGTATCAGCCCATCAACTTATGATTCTTCCACTACTTGACAGAGTAGCAGAGACTGAAGATTAATATCTTTTTATTTTGTTAAGGTAAATAGAGTACATTAAAAAAAATTAAAAAGCTGTATCAGTGGTTAAAAGCCAAATGGTTCTGCAATTATGTCATTACATCATGTCCAGGCAAACCCCAAATGCTCACTTATTTAGAACACTATCAGTCCCACAGGCAATACTGCAGGTTCAAAAGTTCGTCACGCATACTCAGGTGCTGGAGCCAAACTGGTGCCACACTAAGTAAACAGGACACAATTTCCCTTACAACAGTGCATCAGCAGGATGAGGATGAAACTTCCACATTTCCATCTACTTTTACAGAAATGGAGACAGTAGAGGTGTAATTCAAATACTAGAGCTGCTGACTAAAATGTACAAGAGAAGATTGAATTCAAGAATGCAGACACATTTATTGAAACCCATGCACATCTGTGGATGTTGCAGACAATACCAAGCTGCTGAACTTCAGAAATCTCATGAGGTTCAACAAGGCCAAGTGCAAGATGCTGCACCTGGGTCAGGGCAAACCCTGGCATTGATACAGGCTGGGATATGAGGGGTTTGAAAGCAGCCCTGCTGAAGATGATGATGGCATGCTGGTAGGCGAAGAAAATCTCCATAGGCCAGCCATGTGCGCTCGTGGCCCAGAAAGTCACTCATATCCTGGGCTGGATCCAAAGCAGCATGGCCAGCAGTAGGGAGAGGTGATTCTCCCCCTCTACTCTGCTCTGGCAAGGCCCCACCTGGAGTGCTGCATCCAGTTCTGGGGACCCAGTACAAGAAAGACTGAGAGCCAGTTCAGAGGACGGATGCAAAAATCATCAGGGGGGTGGAAGACTTCTGCTATAAAGAAAGGCTGAGGGAGTTGGTGTTGCTCATCCTGGGCCACAGAAGAGAGACTTAACTGGTGAGACTTACTGCAGCACTCCCAAATTATAAGGCTGTTCAACATGGTGGGAACAGAGGTCCAAAATGTGGAATCAGACAGCAGTAAAATGTTTACTAGCTTGTATTTTGGCTAAAAAAAAGATGGAATAGATGTTTGCTGTCTCCCTCTCCCAAACATTCCTCCCCAGTACTATGGGCCGAACACCTACAAATCCAAGCAGGCTTCCCTTGGATGCAGAAAGGGCAGCTCTGACTTGGAGGATTTTTCTGAGCTGAGAGCAATCGAGCCCTCTAAGTGGTAGTTACTTCATGGCAACAAGCAGGGAATGCTAACTCTCTCTCCCTGAGACAATCTTACAGAAGGAGCCAGGGCAAAGCTTGAACGGGGAGGTATCACATGCAGGTACATGTACACAGTCTTTACTTCAAATTTTGCTGCCATCCACCTTCCCAGAGATACAGCTCCACTCTAGCATATCAAATGAAACCACAAGGATTCAAACTAAAAATCTACAAACAGGCCTCACAATATGGCCAAAAGCACAACTCCTGTTATTAAATCAGCACTTCCCATTTCTTCAAAGGGACTGGAATAATCCCGTAAGATCTTTACCCTCTCCTTTCCAAATTCAAACATCTTCTCAACTCAACAGACCACTAAAAGTCTGCGGAAATAGCACATCATGTAAATATTTACCATGTTCTTCTTCTACTGGTGATATTGGGACTGCAAGAACCTTTATAATGTACATGTACAACATGGAGGAAAGACAAGAAGAGAATAAAATACCATATTAACTCATCTTTTAATATCTGACAACTAAGATCTGCTGACTGCAGACAAAAGGGAAGAGTTTAAGGTGCAATCCTTATAATTTAGCACAAATTGACTAGAATAAGCTTTATTCTACTCAGTGTTTTCTTTCTCTCTCTGTAAGTGATAAATGGATCTCAAAGGATAAATGAAACACTAAATGTGTTGTGCTTTACACACGAAACACTGAAAGCTCCCCTTGAACAGCGTCACACACTGAAAGCCCCTGATTAGTCTCAAGACTTCAATGACAAATCTCCTAATGAGGCCTTGCCAAGCTCAGCTAAAATCTGTTGTGGGCAAAGTGAAATCAACATCAAACGCCTTAATGAACTGAATTACACAAAAAACACGAGAAGGTGGTAAGGTGTGATTTTTTTTTTTTTAGATGCTGCTGCAATGTATGCAAAATGATTTTACAAATATTTCTAAATATAACACTCAAAAGCTCTTGGCTCTTTGAAGAAGATTAAAGTAAAACAATGCAATTAAATTCTACCCATCAGCATGATTCACGTAGTCAAGCTGTATTTCAGGTGCATCTATAAAAAAATAGCTATTCAGCATAGAGACAGGACATCTTCTGACAAAACAACAAAGAGACCTCTAAGACCTTACCCCTATTTTTCAGTCACTAAGATAAAACAAAATTTATTCGATTGCTAAAGACAAAGATGTAGTCAAATGCAAATCAATTCTTGGGCTGAGCTAAATCGCTACATGAGCAGACACAGCAGGTTGGCAACAGTAAAATGACATGACTGGCATATCCAGGGGACTCGTGTGGCGGGCTTGTAGCTCTGTGGGTCTTGCAGATCTTGTGGAAAGCTACAATTTTGCTGTGAGGGTGACTGAGAATGGGAACAGGTTGCTCAAGGAGGTTGTGGAGTCTCCACCATTGGAGCTTTTCAAAAGTGATCTGGTCATGGCCCCGAGCAACCATCTCCAGGGGACCCTGCTTGAGCTCCAGAGGTCCCTTTCAACCTCAACTCTTCTCTGAATGGCTTCTAAGGATTCTCACCAGCAGACTCTGAAATGGCACCTCAAGTGAACATCCCCAGCCTTTTCTGGCTCAAGAAAGCACTTGTGAGACAGATCAGGTAGGCAGCATGGAAAACAGGAAAGCCAGCAGGGAAAGAAATAGACAAAGAAAAATGGAATGACATAGAAAACTCCTATGGGTAAAGAAGCCTGCCCCAAAACAAGAAGAGTGAAACAGCTGTGAGCAGTTTATACCACAGTCTATATTCAGCTGACTGTAAGCCATTCATTAATATTCCCAACTGCTGAAACACAGCCACCTTTCATCAATGCTTTGGGAATAAAAGCGAACCCTTTTTTTTTTTTCTAATGTCTGAAGGGGCTTAATGTCAGGCATATATTGGCAGATACTGGCAAGCAGAAAAGGGAATAGCATTCAACCAAACAGTACCAGAACCCATATATCAAAAAAGAAGCGACGGAAGGACAACAAGACATACCTGGTAATTTTCCACAAGGATGGGCTGTTTAAGTCTCTCAGCAAACTGCTGCCTCAAACACTTGAGTATACTCAAGAATTTGAAAAGCAGTTCCTCATCGTTGTCCATAGTTCTGGCCCCCTTGACAATATTTTGGCCTGGTAAAAGCTGCCTCATAAACAACATTCATCAGGTTTCTACTGCTACTACAGTTCATGGATTAGTCCTACATGTACTCTTGTGGCTCTTCTTTCAGACAAGTTTTGATGATGGCATACATCTATATCATTATTTTCTGAATTCTAACATTGCTTGGTTGGTTGCAGTTCCAAACTATCATCACCTACCTACATCCAGAGCAAGCTATGAACCAAGAGAACACAGAGAATCAATCCCTACGATACTGTGAGTGCAACACCCCTGTTGCACTGCGAATAACCATTTGTTGTTTGCAAATACACATTGTGACCCAATACCACCCTTTTCTCTTATATTCTTTTCCTTTCTTTAAGAGACATTTCTCACTTCTCACTGAAAAACATATCATTTTACCTTGCTGAAGACACAGCCTACTTTTCTACATCTACACAGATGGGCCATATTTTTACTCATAACATAAAAGCCACTTTGAGACACTCAGCAAAGAAAATTCCAAAGAGAATAACTGAATGTCAACACTCTTTTTTTTTTTTTTTGGACAATCTCCCTTCACAAGTACCTTTGCAGTCTCCTGGAGCTAAAGCACAGCAGGGGTGGCAAACCATCCCTGGTGCTTGGCTCTCTCTTGAAGATGCGGTGGTGGCTTGCCATGGCTGTCAGGGCAGATGTGCCAGCCCTCAGACAGGCAAAGCAAAGCAGGTGGTGTGAAATACCAAATTATAGCCATTGGTAAAAGAGCTCACACTCAAACGTTCTTCTGACAGTCTTACAAACAAAATTCTCTACTATCTAGCAATGTCAGCTTCTTGACAGAATACTCTAAAACTTAGCTCCAAAGGCAATGACTCCAACAAATTTTTTTTATAACTTTGTTCTGTCTCATGCAAAATAAAATCTACACTTATAAATTAATATAAGACAGCTAAGTAGTGACTTGTTAATAACCCATAAACCAACCCAACCACCTACAAAGATGGCAAACACAACAGAATATAAATCTACAGGACAAAATGTGGTAGTTTATAGTGATCCACCATTTTTTCTGGGAATAATATAAACAGAACATATTCTTAGCCCTGTGCTCATATTATCACCATGTGAAGCAGTTATTTATTTGCAGTGTTGACCCGTTCATGTTTTTCCATATCAAATCACCATCACACCTAGTGTTCTCTTATGACTTCACAACATTTTTTTAGTTCCACAAAGAGCATTGCATTTTCAGACAGACTTTCCAAAATATGAGCACATGAAATAGGCTCTAGGAGACACTGATAGATGGATGAACTTCTTCTTGTTGGAAAGGCTGTGTTAACATGATTGTGATTTTGAACCTGCTTATGTTTTATAAGCCTCTTCTAGGAGCAGCTAATGTTCTCCATGATTTACATCAGCCTGGCATTTCCAGAACTTTCTTCTGCTTACAGGATATCAGAGGATTAAGGGTGCAGCTGGTCAATTCTGTAACTTATCTCTCATAAGCAGGAACACAATCACACACTTCAAAACTACTTAAAAGGGGGAAAAGTTAAACACAAAAATAATTTATGGCAACTGGTGGCTAGACACTAAAGCATGCAGAAACTACTGAACAAGTATTCCAGTTTTATTTTTAAGTAGAAGTTCCTTATTTAATGCACCTGAGGGATATTTCACCTTCTGTAAATACTTTTTCATTCTCAAATTCTGACCACTGTGAGTTTAAAGGGGGATGCAACATCTCTGAAATATAGCTAACACCCATTATGAAAACAATATGCCTTTCCAACTTCTAGATAACTAGTCTGGGAAAGGTAAAGAAGGATTTAAATTTTTTACAGGAATATTTTTAAAACTCATGTATCTAATTTTTCCCAACTTCTCTCCTGATTTTTCAATACTTCCAAGGGACTGGAATAATCCTGTAAGATCTTCTCTCCTTTCCAAATTCAAACATTTTCTCAACTCAATAGACCACTAGAAGTCTGTGGAAATAGCACATCATGTGAATATTTACCATGTTGTTCTTCTGCTGGTGACACTGGGACTGCAAGAACATCTATAATGTATATGGACAACATAAAGGAAAGACGTGAAAAGAAATGCAATGAGCTTGATATGAGAAAAGAATTGTGGCAAACATTTGAGTCCAAAAAACAAATCAGCAATTTCAGCAGCCAATTGGAATTTCTTAAAAAGTCAAAAGGATGCCAAAAACAACAGCTACAATAGACCTTGACATAGAATGTGGCACCAATACTGGTCAATCTTTCCAAAGAAAAACCTGCCTCCTGTCCAACGTTACCATGCTTAACATTAACTTGTAACGAAGTATAAAGTAAGATAAATGTAGTATGTACTACTGCTATTTTAATCCTTTTCGTTTTCTTACCCCCAAATATGTGGATTTTAGTGTTTTTTTCAAAAATAATCTTTTATGTCACAGACAATGAGAGGTTCCTGAACAATTGATTGAGAAACACTGGTCGAGTCATGCCCCCCTCCTGAGGCCTTACAGTGCAAGGTCTCCTGCAGTCAGCCTCTGTCCACAGCAAACTGAGATTCAGCTACTGGTGTTTTGTCCAGCACAGTGGGACCTCTTGCTCAGAACTCAACTTCTTAGCATTGCTCTGGAGAATCATAACAGATCCTTCTTCTCAGCCTCACCACAGTGCAATTATCTGAAGTCACTTGTAGCTCCTCACACCCTCTTCATACGTGCTAGGCACGTACAGTGCTCCAGAGAGCTCAGTAATGAAACCCTTATGCTCTAAGTCACCACAAGTGTCATGCACAGAAATTCCACTGGATGTGAAAGGTTAAAGAATAGACCCTAGAATTAGCTGACATGTCCATTTATGGCACTACACCTGGAAGAATGGATGTTTTTATCCTCATGTAAAAACCTATCAGCCAAGCCTCACGTACTTTCCTTCATTATTCCTCAGAAGCTGAATCAAAGTTCTCTCATTAAATATTTCTATTGAGGGAGACATGAAATATTAATCCACTACGAACACAACCAAAGGCAGTGGGCAGGCAATGCCACCTTGGAGGGAGGCAGGGAAAGTCTAAGGACTCCTGTATGCATTTACAAACATTCATCCCATTCCTCATCTCATGAAGCTTCCTGGCACAAGTAAACAACAAATGCTAATGATTCCCTTCTCTTTGTACCATTTATAGAAACTATATCACAATAGGCTAATCCAGTAAATCCAGTCTTACATACCACCATGTAGGGTGCATGCCAACAAAGCAGAAGTAAAAGCCATGCACAGAAACCTAAACTAGTTTGTCCACAGTCAGCTGGAGTATCTACAGCTGCACAGAGGCCAGGCTACCACACTGTGCTAACACAACTTCACTGCCACCTCCTGCAGAACTAGCCCAGGTGCCTCTGACAGCTGAAACGTGCCTCCCAAAAGAACAGATAATGCCAAGGCCTCCTGCCTTGATAAAAGTCTGCACTCCACTGTCACTTGGGATAAGCAACACTATCAATCATATCTATTTGAGACACTATTAATATTAGTAAGTTCTGCAAAGAAGCATTCAGAGAGTTTATGGAAAAAATGTAGTTACCAGATGGTCTCCAGTCCCTGCAAATGGTTAAAAAGGCAAAACACTGAACTTTTAAGCCAGCACAATCTTGATCTGTTTTCAAAAGAAAGCTACCTTTCTTATTGCCAAGCCTGGCAAGACAGACCCTTAGAGGATGTTCTGAAGCTCAACCCACAAGGCTCCCTAAGGAAACCAAGTCCTGCATAGCTGAAGGTCCTGTCTCTGATGACTGTGGTACAGAATGTGTTCTGTGGTGTCACACACTGAGGGTGCCACTACTCCTGCAGCCAAAACACAGGAGTCTCTGGTGGGGTAAATGTAACAGAGATGTTCCATTACACTGCTCTCTCTTCATCAGCCCTCTCTGCAGGTCAGACCATCACATGAATCACCCAGAAGGTTACATTTTCCATCTAGCTCTCACAGTTGTATAATCCACCCTGAGGTGGGTTCTTAAACATCTCAAGGCTCCTGACAGTAAATCCAAGTAAGATTGTTCATGAAGAGCTTCCCAGATCAAATCAACATAAAATAGTGGAGTCAAAAGTTTAGTTGAAATTTAGGATGTCCTTTTAGCTTACAAGATGAATTTTTAGGGCATGATTCCCTGCACCTCTACAAAAGTAAGTAAAAGAGGTGTATTTAGCCTCTACTGGTAAGAGAAGAGCAGACACACACAACATCTTGAGGCAGTCAGCTACAGTCAACTGCAACTTGCAAGCTGCTTCTCTGCCTTCATCAGGCTGATCTAAGGTCACACTTAAGAGTTTTACTCCAAAAGGAAAGTACCTAAGAGTCCCTTCTATTTGAAGTCGAGCAGGTAACTCTGGTATCAAGACAATGATTCAGTTTTGCAGCTCAAATATTAGACAAAGAGAGATCCCAGTGTGTACCCTCATGTAAGTCACCCCATCTCTCCAAATATTATTTCTACGCATGCATGGAATGGATAATTTTTTTTCCTCTTTTCTGAACCTTGCTTTGTCTGTTCAAACTGCTTCTCAATATCAAAGAAAGGAGACAAGATAACACATCTTTCAGAGCACAGCTTAGAATTTGCAGGCAGTGCTGCTCAGTCCAGTTCAAGCAGATGCCACTCCACCTCTGGGCCCTCACGCCCTTGTTCACATCTTATCTTCCTGCCATGCCAGCACAACTACTTGTGTGGCAGAAAATGTATCAGACGGAAAAATATAAACCCTTTTGTCTGGTTATTTTTCAGCTGGATTGGTTCCCTGCTCTGTTTTTCCACATGGCTGCCCAGACTGCTATGCCAGCCAGGACAGAGCAGGAACACACTATGAGAGAGGAAGGGCTGGGACTGCCTTCAGGTACTGATGTGAAGAGCTTGTGTAACAATAAAACAGTAAATAATTGATGAGTAACATGTTATATAGTTGACAACCTTACCTTGGAGGGCTGACATTAAATAAGAAACAAATCATAAAGCTTGTGCTCTTTTAATCCTATCCAAATGTCCCAAAAGCTCATATTTAATGTGAAACCAGAATTATCTGACAACACTTAATCCCAGGTAAAAGGGGCAAAACACACGACTGAGTCACCCACAGGGTATGTCTGCAAAGCCGAGCAACAAAAATTGACCCAACACCAATCTCATCTGTAATCTGCCAACTAATGACTTTCTCTCTGAATAATAAAATCCAAAACCCCACATTTGCTTTCACATTATTTGTTATGCATGAAAGGTGAGGACCCCAATGACAGAGCACAGCTTTTTCACCATGAACTTGAAGAGGAGGCAACGGTTCCACCTTCTTGCCTTCCAAGATTTGTCTTTCTGCCCTGTATTCCCCTGACTGTGCAAACGCTGGATTGGGGTAAAACCTCATCTTACCAGAGATTGCAACATGATGCTTCCAAGTCTAGAAGGCTTCAGCAGAAAACCAAGATTCAGTTTTAAAGAGGTGGGGGATGAGAAATCTACATTTTAAAAGTAATTAATTAATGGCGGTATTGCCCTCCCTGAAGGGCAGCACAACTGAAAACCTGCTGCTACACGAGACTGGATTTACAAGAGAAGGACAATGAAACATCAGTAACTACATTGGAGGGCTTGTTTTTTCAAGGATCTCTAAAGGAGTTCTTTCTGTAGCTGACAAGCAGCTGTTCCCATGGCAGTTCAGGCTAGAGCAAGAGTGATGGAGTAGTAGATGAAAAAAATAAAGCATTTCTTGTCAGCCACAAACACACTCTACTCCTCTAACAGTGTATTTTAATGTAGGTAAAGGCAGAAAAGCTGATGACTCAACTCATATCTCCCAAGCATCCAAACTATATGGATCAATTGTTGCCCTGCCATGTCAAGGGAAAGCCCCTGAGTTTAAAAATAATTGAAAGGTAAGAGAGCTATTCAGGTAAACAGCATATGGACATCCAGCTTCTCTTCTACAGATACCTGTTTTGGTTCACTGTTGGAGTTAGGAACTAGGACCAGATGGACTTTGGCCTCAGCCTACATGCCCTTTTAAAGTTCTAAGTCAGTAATTTAATAGAAAATCCTGAAAGGAACAAGAAGTAAAATTGACTTAGGAAGAAAGGCTACAAATGATCATCTGAGGAAAGTATTTCCTACCTTTTGATACTAATTAGGAGGGGAAGAATCTCCAAATTGGAATACTCAAGGCCGCTGAGGTCAAATATGATTTTAGCCGTACTCAGGCTCTTAAAGGAAAGAGAGGCATCACAGGAGATCACCAGCATCACCACTGCTCCTTGTCATGGTCTTACAAATGCCTCTTCAAACAATACAACTCTCAAGTGCAAGAGGAGAGAGAGCCTGAACTGATTAATGCCAACCCAAAACTGTGTCCCACATTAACATTATATAGAGTTTGTATCTAGAATGGACATGACACTTCTAGTTCATAATACATTTAATAGGTAAGAGAAATAAGAGGTGAAAAGGCCAAGCCAATGCTGTCCAATACTCCAGGCTTTGAAGGAACTCCACCAAAAACGATATTCAGCAGTGAGCACAACAGCATCCAGCCTGGATGCAACTTTCATCTGTTAAGTAACACAAATCATAGATTGTGATGGGTTGGAACATAAAGACATAACTCTACTACTGCAGTCGTTCATGTCATTATCTTTAGGAATATATGGAGTAACACTGCTGCTTTTTTTTTTTAAGCAGTATAAAAATCACATATTCTAAATTAAATAAAACTATCTCCAGTCATGCTATCAGTCCAGTTTCCAATACTTGTACAGAAAGTTTTCAATTAATCAGAAACACAAGCTTAAGCTTTATTTAAAACTGTGATGGACCTTCTGACAACAATAAAAAAGCTTTAAGGAATCGCTGCCTATAAGAATACAGAAAAAAATTCTTAAAATTCTGCACGAAAATCCTGAAATCCTGAACTAAGGCTTAAAAAAACAAAGACAAAACAAAAACAAACAACAAAAAAAGCAAGCAGTTCATCTCAGTTACACAGAATGAAGGCAATGCAAACTTTTTTCTCATTTCTTAAGGAATCAGAGACAAGTCTACTCTCAGCTTAGAAGAGGCCAATGGCAGAAATGAAAGATGTTGCAAGGGTATTCACAAAAGCTTCCTCAGGAGTCAGATACCCAATATTAGAAATCATATTCTACTGGAAAATTAGTTTAAAAGCTGTTTCTGTGAAAACAGTTACATGATCAAAGAATGTTTCCTGAAAATACTTTTGCGTAAAAAGAAAAAGGAACCTTAGCGTTTTTCAGCCAAGAAAAACTGAAATATGGTAATTCAAACAGTATTATTTCTTCTCAAGTTAGTACCTCTAGAAATGCATATGAAGAAGACTTCTAGCTCTCTTTGCTTGCTTCTATGAATAAAAGAAACTGGTTCTCCTGGATCTTGTTTTTACCAGTGCAACACTATTTGATACGCCTAGGAAAAAGTTCTTAAATTTGATTCTCCTCTTGCTTTGGATTAAAAGCTACAAAAGCCAGTGTTGTTCCACAGGTATCTAGAAGAAGTGTTAAGTCTTCTTTTCCCCAGGTGGATGCTTGGCTCCACTTGAAAAAAGTAAAGCCAGCAGTAAAGGTTTAAGATGCTCATTTGCCTCTCTTAACACAGCTGAGGTTATAAACTTATTACACAATAGCCCAGCAACTTCATGATCATTTTCAGCCACTGGAAGAGTCAGTTCAAGAACCCTTCCTACCCACCAAACTTTGCAGCTCGTTCTCATTTCTTCCTCTGCCAGCACATGCCTTTCTATGGCTGTACAGCCAGACAGACTAAGAATTTGATTCAGTGTAAAACCTGAAACTTGTCCTGTCCTCTCTCAGCTTATAGTGGTGTGTGAATAAAGTCCAGGTTAAGCAAGACAACCTAAAACTTAGCCACTCTGAAATACAAGAACAGCACATGCTTCTCTTGCATTCCAGTTTCAGACTTCCAAAACAATTGAAAGGTGTAAACTGCTTAAAATGACAGAAATATGGTAAAGAACTACATCTATTGGCCATTCATTTATTTTTGTGGGTGTAATGCACACTACATCTTATGAATACAGGTAGCTTGATTACCCTTGGACAAAGCATTCATGCAGAACTTGAGGCCCACATAACACTACCTTTTCATTTAGCCTTTTCTGTGGCAAGGTCAATGACTATCTACACAGACTGTACCAAAATATCCTGCACAGGGGGAGGCAC
This sequence comes from Acrocephalus scirpaceus scirpaceus, assembly GCA_910950805.1. Lineage (NCBI taxonomy): Eukaryota > Metazoa > Chordata > Aves > Passeriformes > Sylviidae > Acrocephalus > Acrocephalus scirpaceus. The sequence continues at coordinate 44,644,341 of OU383780.1, forward strand.
AATGCCAAGCCACCTGCACATGCTGGGTGCCCCTCAGCTGGAAGGCAGCTTGGCAGAGAAAGATCTGGGGGTCCTGGTGGAGACCCAGCTGAGTATGTGCCCTTGCTGCAAGGAAGGTGATGGTAATCTGGGCTGCACCAGGAGGAGTGCTGCCAGCAGGTCAAGGGAGGCAACCCTCCTCTACTCAGCAGGATGAGGTTTCCCCTGGAGTACTGTGTCCAGTTCCATGCTCCTCAGCACAAAAAGATGTGGACATGCTGGTGTGAGTACAGCAAAAGGCTGCAGAAGTAATTAACATCTTTCTTATTAAAAAAATGCTAAAGGAGATGTGTCTGCTTAGCCTGGAGAAGGCTCAGGGGGAAATCTCATTAATGTATGTAAATACCTGCAGGAAAGGAGTGAAAAATCTAGAGCAATACCACTTTTCAGCAGCACACAGTGACATCACCAGTGGCAATGAACTCAGACTCAAACCCAGGTGGTTCCTCTGAACATCAGGAAATAGTTTTTCACTGTGAGACTAACCCAGCCACAGCACAGCTTGTCCAGGAGGCTGTGGAGTCTCCATCCTTGGAGATACTCAGAAGTTATGTGGTCTGGGCAATTAGTTCTAGGTGGCCCTGCTTGAGCTTGGGGGCTGGACATGACCTCCAGAAGTCCCTTCCTGCATTAACCATTCTGGGATTCTGTGTGACTGCTGTTTAATAAAGCCCTTTTAAACTAAAAAACAAGGAGATGAGTGCTTCCCACCTCCATTATTTGCACTCCAGCTTCTACTCTGTAAACCCCTTCACACTGTGGTCTCCAGCACATATGGAATCCATTGCGAACAGACAATCTGCCAGCTCTGAAAACAGCAATGCTGCTATAAAACAAGAAACTTCAATGCTGGTTTTGGCACAATTATATTAGTAAGTCTCAAACATAACCATAAGAGAGAAAAAAAAACCAAAACAACCCCATGCTGCTGGTTTGCTGGGGTTTTTTTTGAAGATTGATATAATTAGATTAAGGGAAAAAAAGCTGCACTGTGGCAAGTTACAGAACTTTTAATTTCTTTTCCAGATTAAAAAAAAAAAAAAAGTACTTTAGAAGTTTAGTCTTACAGGGTACACTTAGGTTTCAGATATATTTCCAAGCATTGTTTAAAACTTATGTATTATAATTATGTATGTATTATAATTAACAACATAAAATTTCTGTCTGGTTTTGCTATCTAGAGCTAATTACCACCCCACAGGAGCAAGGTCTCTCACATGTAGCCTAAAGCTGCATCTTTCTAGGTAGTCTTTGTAAGTATATTCTGAAGTAAAAATAGGTGAAAACCCACTCTTGAAATCTTGTTTCTCTTCCTAGGCCCACACCTTTTCATACACTTGACAAAATTTTTAGTAGAAGAGGAAGTGCATCTGCAATATCATCACGGATTACAGAAGGCTTTTTGTCATATCTATGTGGTTTCATTCAATTAAAAAACCTCACTATAACATATTAGAAAAATCCGAGGAATTGCTGTAGTTGGGCAAACCTGCATGCCACATGTCACACTAGCAGGAGACTTCACACCAAGGATGTCCTGGATCTAAAAGTCATTTTGACATAGTAATGAAAAAACCTCTCGACAACAACAAACTGTTACCAAAGAGAAAAACAAATACATTTCTCTCATTCAGTACTACATGGGCTCAGGCAACTCTTGTGATCATAGTTTGAGACATGAGTATCAGACCCAGCTTTTGATATATCAAGAGAACACACCACTAGTTAACAAATATTTCTCAGATACATTATTATCATCCTCTTATTCCACATTAATCTTAGGAAAGCATTTGCATACTTTAAATTTGTTTTTCCTAGAGCTTGTGGTTAATGAAAGCATAAGACTTAGCTGCCTTATCACTTGAATTATTGAAAAAGCACAAGACTGCGGGCAGGGGAGAGCTCCCTAACCAAAGGCCAGCTCCCAGTGCCTTGTTCATGGCACTACTTATTTCCCCTAATGTCTGCAGGCTCATGCACTTCCCTCTAAGCATACACATATAGACAATGCAAAAATTCTTCTCCTCTAAGGCATTACTTTTCACAATGGAATGCACAATAAAAATGAAGTTTAACACCTGATTTTAGTGTTGCAGTCACTGTCTTCTCTTTGCGAACTGTACTAAGTATTCAAACACCCTTTTTTGGCTGTGTGATCAAGATGCAGTCTACCTCAACACAGCACAGCTAATATTCCACTCACTCCTACAGCCAACTTTAAAACAAAGCAGCTCATAAAAAGGCTAGACAGTATGTTTTCGCTACCTTCTGCCTTTTCATTTAAGAAGTCTGCTGCAAAAGCACAGCAGATACTCAGAATGAGACACTGTGCTGCATTCATAGTTCATGAGTATAAACCATTCCCTCCAGCCTCTTACTAAAGGGTCAAGTCCAGCTCCAGGGAACCATGGCTGAGGCATGTGTCTTGGAAAACATCCCACCTACTGGGGTCTAGGTATTAAGCTCCCAGTACCAGCTAAAATATGACTGAGCTGTGGAGATACCCCCTCTACCCTTTAACACAGACCTCTGCCAACCCTGCACAGTATTTAAGTAATTTCTTATTTAGCAACTTCAGTAATTGCCAATGTTTTTTATTTTCATGATAATCTCCACCAAATCTGCAGGCCTGAAAATGGACACAAATATCCAACTTCTTTTCTAAAGTTAGATTTAGACTTTGGCTCAAAGGGCAGGCCCCCCATACTTGTGAAGCATTCTACTCCTGTTCCAAAAAGGGCTCAGCATTCCTGCTTTAGCTCCAGCTACCCTTTTAATCTCATACCTTGCACAGCACTCCTGGCTTTGTGGCTGCTGTCCCATTCAGTGGAAAGCACAGAATGAAAGGGTGTGTTTCAGGGATGAGACTTGCCTCATCAAAAACCTGGTCTTTGGATGTCTACCTGCACGTCTGTTTTTTAGTCTGCTCATGCTTTATTTTTATTTATAATTTGGTGAAAGTCATTAATTTCTATACACCAATTCATCAGTTTCCCTTGTGCAGTATGTCCCACTGAGGCACTCCCAGTGCCTTCCCTACTGCTGATGGAACAATGGCAATGGGGAGCTGTGAGCCAAAGACTACCTAAGAAACTTCTATTCTGACACAGACTGAAAAACCAGCACTCTTTCAACTGTGAGAGTTAATTCCAAACACCTGATTTTTGGAAAGAGGAAGCAGACTTGTATGTTCAGAAACAAATGATCTGTGGACAGGCACAGAGCAATGGCGACCAGGGATTCAGATCCAGAACACAGAAAATACAGAACACAGAAAATACCTTGCACTGCAGCTGCTCTGTGCCCCAGTGTGTCCTTCCCCATAGAGCAGCAAACTCTTAAAGCAGCTGTGAAGCATCAATAGCCCCTGGGTAGTTCGCTGCCACTGTCAGTAGTGCAGATGCACATTTTTTCTTTGTGCAGTTCTGGACTTAAATACAAAGTTTTGCTGTTTTTAGACTCTTTGAACATGGCAAGTTGTGGTCACTGGTCAGAAACAGCTCAAGATGGGACCCGGACGGTTTGCAGTATCTGAAAGGGACCAGATGATACGTGCTTCTTGTCTGGGGGAGAAAGGGGGATCTCTTTGCCAGTTTACTGCATGTAACACCCAGTCAGAACTATGGGATCTGACTGTGCTAACCTTGACTGCTGAGGGTCACAAGATCTTTCTCCTCTTCACCAAGTCACTGCTGATATGACCACGATCCACACTACACCTTCAACCAGAGTAAAAGATGAATTTGGTAGGGAACTTCTGTCGCAGCAGAGCTCAAGGGAAAGGGGCAAAGCAGAACCAGGGTGAGAGATGCAAAAGTGGCCAACAAAAATGAGCTTACTGGTCTGGTTGGGGCAGGGCAGAACGCAGCTGGAACACAGCCAACATTAAATACTTACTAAAAAATAAGCAATCAAGAACTGAATCACGAATTGCATCTGCACTGTTAACACTCATTTTCTCCAAATGTCATCCCTGATTGTACAAACTTCTGGAGACTCACAAATCTTCTGTTTTACTCTGTGAGGAAGCAGTAGGATGACTTCTTCCTTTGTTCCTGCTACTGGCCACCTGCAAGACTGAACTAGTCTCTTCATTTCAGTGCTTGTGTCTCTTCCTCTCCCCTTTCTTTTTGTCTATTTAGCTATTTAGCTTAGGGGCTTTGTGGGTGGCTGCTTGGGTATTGTGCTAGGTTTGTGGGTTTTTGTTTTTGCTGGTTTTTAAAATTTTTGGGGGGGAGGGGAATGTGTTGTAATTTTTATTTGGCACTTTACTTTTATCTTCAGCTCTTGGGACACACTGACTGGGACGGAAATTTGGCCTAAATTGAAATATAAATGTTTTAAGTACTGTGGGTTTCAGAGAAGTTCCAAAAATGTAACATGAATCCCTGAAAGGCTTCAAAGATAAGGGCAAAAAGCAAGCTACAAAAAGTCATTTTAGGTCCCCACTTTTAAGCAGATCTTGAGGAAGAAGAGCTGTTACATGCATGAGCTGCACTGCCTGGGGCAATGGGACAAACCCCGGGTCTGGGTTTAGTAACACTGGAACACCCACACACTGTATTTTCAGGCTGTGACTGGCATCAGCAATCCAAATTAAAAAACAAAAACCTTCAATTTCTCCCCATCATGAACTTTCTCATAAAAACACCTTGAGTAAGGGCTGAGAAGTTTCAGGATCTGGCTATATGTATGCACGTGCCTGTGTATCCACACAGATATAGACACATATATATGTATTTCTCTGCGTGTGCATGTATGTGCATGTGCGTGTTTCTAATATGTTTGCAGAAATCCCATTTCCTGTTGGAAGATCCAAAGACATAAATAACCCACCCATGGACAAATCAGTTTCATATTCTTTACTTCTCAAGCCAAATTTTCCTGGTGATATATAATGAGATTTTACATTCTTTGTGCTTCATTGACTAATTAGATCAATGCAGGCTACTCCCCCTGTCCCTCCCTTTTTGTAGTAGGGACTTTCATCGCCTGTAGCTACACAAGTGTGGTTGCTTTTGCCAAATACTTGGAGATACTGCTAATGGCTTCATTTGAACTCTGCATTGCTGCATATTAGTATGGAGGAGGGTGGGTTGTGTATTTTAATCCATACTGTGATTGCTTTGATGTTGTTCGTAATGAGGAATATGGGTTTATTTATACATATCAGAGCTGTTATAGGAATTTGTGCTTCCCAAAGGATTAGATTTCCACTATCAAACAAAACACAGTGTATACTTAGAAGAAGGGGGAGGCTAACTAGAGGTCAATTTTCCACCCACAAACTACAGTGCTTAGCCTCTCTCTCAGTTCTTTCCATCCATGGATTCAAACACTTTGTACAGAAAGCTATCAGTTACTCCCACGTTGCATGCAAGAAAACAGTCAGGACACCACCATTTACTGCTGTAGTTCACACGGACGGTTAATGCAGCATTAGTGAAGTCACAGGAGCCACTGCTGCCTCCAGATTGACACTACCACACACACATTTTAAAAAAAACACACAGAAACTACCAAAAATATGGATGCAAGTTTTACATCCTTGACAGATGGTGGATAAGAGGGTAGAAAGGATGAAGTTGAATGAAAGGGTTGGCTGAACATGTTTTTGAAAGGAATACAAAAAAATTTAACCAAAGGACTGCGTAAAGCTCCTGTTACTCCTTATTCCAAATGCTCAGACCACAAAACTACAGCACTGCCATTTTCTCCCTTCAGAAGTTCAAAGTCAATGTACAAATTATTGCAATTATTTAATCTTGAAATTAGGCATTTATGCCAGAGGCAAAAATGAAACTGCATCTCCACAACATAGAAAAATGATACCTCACTGCTAATCTCCAGGGTCAAGTACTTAGTACCTAAGATAGAGATAACTGTTTGAAAAAATAAAAATGAACTCACCATTAAATGAAGTTTCTGACACAGCTCACTCCCATGTAAATTTAAGGCTAACTATGTACCAGGTCTTACTGTACAAAAGCCTGGAAAATAAATCTGTCTTGCTAAACTGAGTTTTGCTTCCCAGCTGCAGGGGCTTTTATCATTTCAGCTTCACAAATTCCTCTTATTGTCATTTAAACATTTACTTTTAATATCAGGATCTTTTAAAATTACAGTACTTGCCACTTACAAGGTGAGAAGACCTTTTCAGAATACTCTGTGGACTCTCTAGAGCTTCCTTTTCAGAACAGATCTGCTTGGGGTATAGCTTTGTCCCTTTATTCAATACTAAGTTTTGACCAGTTTAGTTACTTGTAATATTCTGGTGGAAAGAAATTATGAGGGTGAAAGTAGAGAGAAGAGAGAGCATTGGTGTGACAATACTCCACATGTGGTAGAAAAGGCACTTTTACAGACCTCTCAGCACCCTCAGTCAGACACACTGCAGAACTACGGTAGGAAGAGGGCTCACAGACAATACATGGAGAACCTGGATGCCCCTGGGTGTCAGAACTGTGCTCTGTACTCCCAGGTGGTGTGAGAAAGCTGGCCTTTTCCTCTGATCCAGTGAGCAGCACATACTCCAATCACTGGCTAAGAAAGCTCCTGTAATTGCTCGTTTATTTAGGAAATGCAAACACCATCTGAATAAAACCTCATGGGCACTGTTGGGTGACAGGACTCAATGGTATCATCCTCCCATGACCCAAGTGACCATGGTGAAGTGGCACAGCGCCTCTCTGGAGCAGAGGTAAGGACAGACAGACACCCCCCCAGTCCTGTGTGCCTGGCACTGTGACAGCCTCAGCTGACACATCAGGTTTTACCTGCTACAGAAATGGCTTAAGGCCAAGTCTGAGCCTCCGTTCCCAGCTCACTGGCAGCAGGGACGACAAGCCAGGTCACAGGGATGCTGCAGAGAACCCTGTGTGTCAGCAGAGGTACAGACTCATGGAGAACTTCTTCCCCTGGTTTTATTTAACAATAAGGCTGAAAGAAAGAGCATCGAAACAGACCAAAATAATGGAATTTTTACCCCTAGATACCAAGTTGACTTAAAAGAACAGCATTTTTAACAACCATTCTACACATCTATTGGAAATGTATGGGGGTTTTAAGCATGAGGACATGGGAGGAGGCAGCCACTGTGACTACAAAAATATCAGTTTCCTGTTTAAATCTGGGACTGTATTTAGACTTGATGGCTTATCATCTGAGAAGTTTCTCTGGATATAGGGAAGGTTGGTTTGTTTGTTTATATTAAGGATAACACAGTTTCCTGACTTGGATGACAGTGTTTATATTTCCCAATTTATGTCAATTGTGAGTAAAAAAAATCAGCTAATTTACTCAAAGACTGCCTGTGGTGAATTTGTTCAGTACCCCAATTCTTTTTATAAAAGAACTGACCACTTCCACACAAAAAATATTTCAGATTTTGGGAATGCTTGGACTATGCAGCCGTTATGCAGTAAACTATTAGATACTCAGAGGAAATTCCTCTCAAAAAGGAAGCTAAAGCTGGTTTGATCACAGATAGGAGACTTCCCATGACCTTCCACTGCCTGTATTTAATGTCTGTGTCAGAGTTCCAGCTCTAATATTCAACACAAGAGACTCTTCTTTACCCCCTGACCATGAACAGCTGGCACTGCCTAGTCCATTGCTTCTCTAAGGAGCTGTCAAAAGAAACTGCAACATGGACACAAAAGTAATTGCAAAAAGCTCAGGTGAAAACTTCAACTCACCTATTTGGAAAGATACCACGGTGAGAAACTGACAAGCAAGATGCATTTGGCTTGTCTAGTACTCACCTCTCCAAAGCAGAAGATATCTGAGAACTTACTGAAATGAATTTCATTTCACACTTTGCTGTGGTCTCTGATGGAGAAGCTCAAGTCAATTTACTTTAAATCACCAAGGCTGAAAAGGACAGTGGTTCTCAAGTTGATTCACCAATGGATTTCTTGCTCAAGAACTCAAAGACAAGCAAGGAGCCAGATGTTACTGGAATAACTGTTTGAGTCTCATGTGCTGACATAAACCTGTCAGATGTTAACAGCGTACAGATGCAAAGGGCCTCTTCATCCTCTTGTACAAACGCTTGTTTTGGCACAGAAAAATGTGCATTTGTACCAAGTTTAATCTGGAGAAAAATTAATTAACTCATAGCATGAGGTATCCCATTCCACTTTGGAGATGAGACTTACCTGACATGTTTAAGAAGTCTGTCTGGTGCTCCATCACTAAATGATTTGTGTTTTATTGTGTGTGTTATAATCTATAGCAGCAAATTATCTTTGACCTCAGCCATTTTCCCCCTCCCAAACTTCACTGGCAATCTTTTGAGAATCATTTGTTATGTGTTTTCAACTTCTTTGTCAAGATGGGATATCCACCAACAAAACCAACTTTAACTTTGCACTGACAAAGCTGTCATGTGCTACTGGGTGCCTTATCACAATCACAAATCCAAACTCTCAAAAGCCAGAAGACAGATAATGAAGGCACAGACTGATGACCTTTACTGTGTTCTTAAAAATGGTAACAGCCAGCACTGATTTTCACACATTGTAGCACAAACAACAGGTAATAAGTAACTATGAAAATGAAGGGAAGGAAAAAAAAAAGGACAGTTGTCTTGCAGATCTCAGAAACAGAAGACGACAAAAACCATGGATGAGAAGCTCTTGACCACACAGGGATGACATCAGGTGCACTGTTTCTACAGAAGACATAGGATTCCTCCTCCCTGTGAACTGTCTCCATAGTGGGAACAAACAGGTGACAGACAAGGTAGAACAGTCCCAAGGGTGTTATGTTCACACCAAAAGGAAACCCAGTTCATGCATAAGCACCATACAAAGTCCACAGACCCACATTCCATAATGGCATGACTACAAAATGTCAAAGACAAGGAGAAGATGATGATGCTTTTCTTGCCTGCATGGCCATGCCAGCAGCAAAAGGCAAATGCTTCTACCAAGAACAATTTTGACATTTGATCTGCTGCTGAATCCTCAAAGGTGGATTCACAAGATCAAAACATTAAAAGCATAAACCACACAGAAGAAAGAGCACAGGCCAAAAGAGAGGCTGTGGCACTCAGCAAAGATGCCTTAAATCTCATTTGCTGGCAACAGTAAGTTTGTATTTATGTAGCATTTCATAAACCTTAAATTAGTAAGGCTTTAAAAAGCTGGAGAACATTAACCTTCCTTCACTGCAAAGGCACAAGATACCGAAACACTCAGCCAAAGGTCTTGCAGCAAGTCACTGCAAGTACCACGCACTTTTGTCCCTCAGGGATCTACTTTATGCTGGAAGATTTCCCCAGTGCAGCTCTGCCAGAATCACCCATTAGCAGAGGAACATCTCATACTGAAACAAGGAGGAGTGATGGTGCTCTCAGGACAACACAAGTGCTCTGAGCAAATGACCTTCCTGGCCCTCGCACAGGCTGAGGTACACAACTTCTTCCACACTCCCAACCTTCCCAACTCCTAGACCTGGCCTGAGTCCCAAATCTGAGCATCTCCCAGGAGTTCACTTAATGTCTCAATTTAAGAATCTGTAAAGTTAAGCAGGGAACATCACTGCCCTTCCTAAGAGCTCTTTAACTTTGTAGAACTGGGTGGCACAAACTTCAGTCCTTCTCTAAATGGGAAGTACGTATGTTTCACTGTCCCACAAGATACTCTAGAAAGTTGCTGCAAAATACAGTATCTCCCTAGGGGAAAAAATCCTTATTAAAGGACCTTATTAAACCTCTGCTAAACACAACCAGCCTATAAGAAAAAAACCCAACAAAACAAAACCCCAAACCCAGGAGTCTTGCAATTACTCCTCTGAGAGAATCTTCAGAAAGTTCTGGTTCTGACCTCTGTCACCTCCAAGATTCCCCAAGGAATCTGGCATTAATTGCTCATTCTTCTGTGCCCAGCATTTCTGAATCGTCACACCATAGGCTGGTTTTTAAAGGCCGTTTTTTAAGTAAGAATTCAGCAGGGTGATGTACATTTCTTATACTTTTTTTTCTAGTTTGTGCTAGCAGAAATTTCCAAAGCACAGCACAGCCTTCAAGAGTAACTTCCAATCTAAGTATAAATTCACAGGCACGAGATTTCCCAGCTGCAGTGGTTTGTACACAAGCTGTCCAGGCAGTGACAAGCTGGGTGTTGAAAATTTGCTTAAGTTGACGTTATTTCTGTGGGAGCTGTGCAAACAAACCCAAACAATTCTCTTTTAAATGCTCATGACAAATATTTCACTTGCATTTTATCAAAGACACATTTCTGTGATTCTAGTCCAGGTCCTGCTTCATGTTGCTACATGCAGGGAGTACTAGTTCTACATTCAGCTGCTTGGTTGCAGCTTCTCTTTAAACCATTTTTACTGATTTGATTTAATAATATGCCACTCATTAATATTCTGATCTGACAACAGTCTTGGGCAGTTCTACTATTCCCAGTGAGGATGAACCTGCACTAGAAATTCGAGTGTTCAGAAAGGGTTATACATATATATGTCAATTATCCCATGTTGTTGTATGGCAACACCATCTATCAGTGGAAAGCACAGAAATGTTTTTTGAAAAAGAAACACAACTGCCTTCCCTTTCAATGAAAAAACCTGACACCTGCCAAATCACCAATTCATTAAATGGTTCACAAATGTCCATCTCAAAACCATTTAAAAATATGGGGTCCAGGTAAATTCATAGACTGCTCCACACTGAGGTCCCTCTAGTGGCACTGAACGTCACCCATCCACATGCCACAGGCAAAGTGGATGATACCTACATTGCCACAAAGATGCACAGCTCCATTTCTATACCGTGCTAACAGGAAATTATAGGGAATATTCCTTTCTAACCCCAGATCCTTCTGAGTCTGCATACACATACAAGGCACATCAAGTACCTCTTAAGAAAGAATTTTCTGTATCACCTCAGACAACAGTGCCAGGCCTCCACATGTGGCCAAGATGAATAGGGCTTCTTGGTTACACACAAGACACAGAAACCTTCTGACTCCTACAGGAATGCAGCTAGAGCCATGAGAGCTAACAATACTGCTACCTCATAGGGTCAGACTGAGGAAAATAAAGCAAAGACAAAACCAAAGGAACACAGAATGATTCGGTAAAAACAGTGTTAAAATAAAAGAAACATTTTTATTTATATCTTACCTCACTGAAAAAGACAATTGTTCACAGGTAGCACAGAATTTGGATGAGACAAACAGCCATGGTTTCTGGGTTAAGAAACACTCACATGTGAGAGCAGAGAGGACCAGAAGGTAAATTAGAGGACTGACCACCCACACTGTTTGAGCACCATTTGTAAAACCCTTTTAACTGCTAAGGGAAGCGAGACCTGAAACCAAACCAGATCTTCCATCATAGACATTTGCAGAATTGATCGATGGAGTTGTTAATTCTGATTGTCTGATAAAACAAAGATCCATTCTGAGATGTTTTCCAGAGGCATGGGGTTTGAGTGGGGACTTTGCTCACGTAGATCTGTATTAATTGCTGGGTCCTTAAACAGATGGACAGGCTACAGGAATGGAAGGTGACAGCAGAGTAGCTGGGCCCACAACCTCACTGCTTGAGCCAGCCTGGTAAGGAGAAACCCCAGGGAAGAGGAACAAAAACCAGTTCTACTCTCCTGGGGGCAGATCTCACCTGACTTCTCTCCAAGGACTTCTCTCCAGCTTTTGTGACTAGGGCCTCTCCAGTGCTTCACCTGCTAGGTGACAGCAACAGGGTTTTCAAAATAAGGCTAAAATAATAATATATTTGACAGAAAGGAGGCCAGTTTTACATTAGAAGCAACTACCCAGGTTCTAATGATGTCCTTCCTGGAAAGTTTCTTCTTGCCTTAAATTTGCCAAAAAAAGTTTGCTATTTTAACAAGGTATAAAACCAGATCCATAACTAGAGAAAAATGCACTCTGTCCTTGCCACCCATTTTACAAATAATGATGTTTTACTTTTAAACACATAAAATCATCTTATCAATAAATTTAAAAAGCACATGATTCAAAATTTCACATAGTCATGGTGAAAACCATAGTCATAATTAAAAACAAACCCATGCAATATTTGATCTAGGAAAAAAAAATATATCTTTTTTAGCCAGAAAGTAACTTTAAGTCAAGTGAAGAACTCAAAGGCAAGTCAGATGAATAACTGGCAAAATATAACCTGAATAATCACTTGTTTTTCTAAATTAAGAGCTCTGCTCAAGGGGATTTATAAAGGTAAAACATCCCATGATGCAAAGTCAGTTCAAATTAAGAAGCAGGAGAAAATTTACTGTGAAAATGTAATTTAAGATGGGAATAGTACCAGGCAAATTTTACAGTTGTGAGTGGATGGTAGGTGACATCTACAAGGTGGCCTTAAAAGTTGAGGCAGGGCAAGATGAAAATCAGCCCAGTGTGTTCTTACAGTGGCTCACAAGAGGCTCCTGAGGTAAAAGCAAGGTGACAGAAATACCTACACCAGCTGCAAGTGCAAGAGCACATTAGAGGCCTATCAGAGGTGAAGTCAAGTCAGACAATAAAGGTGACAAGGGAAACATACAGCACCCCAGACAGAAATCAGAACACAGACAGAAAGTAAAATGACAATGATGAAATGACAAGGATCAAGATGTCCCGGTAGTCAGAATCAAGAGAAGGAAATTTCTAACTTGACTGTATTTCTCTACAAAGTTTGCTATTTACTTGTCCAGCTATGAAAAACTCAACTGAGTGACACTGACCATCAGTTTTAAGTAAGAAACTTACAATTTAGAAAACTACAAAGAAATTAAGTATTACAGAATCTCTTATCTCCTTATTATGCTTGGCAACCACTTAAAAACTGCTTTCCTGGTCTTGCTGAAGAGCACATTTCTTTTTCTGCTTTTCTTCCCTTCTACTAGAAATGTGAACAGTACTGACATACTGCTCCCCTTATTTCCTGTCTGTTCACTGTTGCTCTCATTTTTACATTAGCACTAATGCAAAAACCACTGCAAACCATGCACAGGCTGGCCTTTAAAAAAACAAGGTATTTGTCAACCTTTTAATTCCTCTGTTAAACAAAGGAAGAGAAAAACCACTCACACAACTAGGTTTCCATAAGTAATGGAAAGAGCAATGCAAAGAATCTATAGACCCATTCTTCAAAAACTATGAACAGGGAAAAGAAGACTATGAAAAAGGCTGCCCTTGCTAGTTTTTTGAAGGTAGAAAAAAGTGTGAAACAAAAGGTCTGAGGAGAAAATAAGAAGCAGCTTTTAAAATAACACTACACAAAACACCACTGTGTTAGGATAAAAAAAGGGGAAAGGGTGGAAGAAAAAAGGAGAGGAGAAAAAAAAAAAGGGGGGGGGGAAAGGGGTGAAAAAGAGAAAAAAAGCCAATCCAACAGCTTGAGTACTAGGATTTTTAACAGTGCCAACTCACAAACCTGTCAAACATTTTCCTCCCATCTACTATGTGTCTTTCTTCAATACTACAGTCCTTCTGAAAAGGGGAGGCAGAAGAAAAATGATTGCACTAAATTTACATAACTGCGCAACACAGGAGATTTATCAGCATTTTTTAACAGCCAAACAAATTGTCTGCAGAACTGCAACAGTAACCTATTGGAGCTCCTACCATCGGCAACATCACAAGTGTGCTGGGAGAATCAAATCTTTTATTATAAAAATCAATCACAATTCCTATTCTGTTCCTCGATCCCTTAAAAAAAAAAAAAAAAAGCCACAAAAACCTGAGTGCTGCTAATTTAGCCTTCTCACTAAAGAATGAATACCAGATAAAAAGGGAGCCGACAGCTGGCCCAGAGCCAAAAAGAAAGCTTTCAGGCACAAAAATTGCCGAGAACAATGTTCTGCACTCAGAATTTTTTTACATGCAACTCTGTACAGACAAGACAGGCATATCTGGCAACATGGCTAAGAATATACATTTATGATGGAGTACACTGCCTTTAAAAGGAGAAATAAATTAGAGATTAACGCCTTTTATGCAAGCTGCAAGGAGAAGAATTCCTGGAGCAATTCATTTCAGCTCAAGGAACAAGGCTTCTTTCAAAAAGTCACCCTTTAACTGGGAAGAGCGCTTCTTTGCAGGGAGTCTGAACTGAGAAATACGCAGCTCCTTGCTTTCTATTTATAGTCATTCAGGCAGTGAATAGCCTCATTCCAAATGCCACAAGGCATACTCACAACCTTTTATTCCAGAGACCTGATTTGTGTTTCATTTCAAAAAGTCCAGCCTGATGAGAGGGAAAAAAAAAAAAAAAAAACCCACAGGAAAAAAAAAGGAAGGGAGAAAATCGGCGACACATCTTGCAACAGAAACACTTTTTTTCCCCCAACTTTTCCTTTATGAAGCTGGTGCTGAAGAGGGTGGAAAAGAGGGTGAGTTTGTATTTAGAAACTTCCCTATGGGAAAGGAAAGAAAGTTCGAGCTTTGGAAGTGGACGCATTTTTACTCATTTAACACTGAATGCCAGTTGCCCTGCAATTTAAGCAAGTCTGGGGGAAGGAGAAAAAGGAGTGAGGGGTGAAAGCATTTCAATTACTTGGCTTTGAAGGACCCTTCTGAATGAGAAAGAGACAGAAAACACTTGTCAAATGCAAGTTCAAGTGAAAGCCACTTCTGCCAATGAAGTGTGCAGATGGCTGTGGGGGTTCCGCTGAACCCTAACTGGGCCTCTATTATGTCTTTATTGCTCACAAAAAGGCCAGGGTCACCTTCAGTTTAGAATAAGTTAGCATCCTTTCCCACAGAATGACTCTGGTCAATCAAGCCAAGCAAAGGAAGTCTTCCTTTGAGTGACTGCTATCCCATCAGCGCACTGAAGAATTTTTAGAAAGGATAAATAGACACAAAAACCTTTGGTCTCATCCACACTACCGACATTTATCAGAAAAATTTCCCACCACTGCAGGCAATCTTGGGAGAACTAGGGTAGGCTGGTGGTGGCTGTCATGTATGTCTGTTAGATTTCTCTCTCGTTAGGCCTGGATGATATGAGTCTAAAAATGGCACTGACAGCTTTCAAAATTTCACTAATAAGATGTGCCATAAAAAGCAAGTTTCACACCTTTATTTGTAGTGTGAGTTCTTCAGAAACATGGGAACCTCACCAGGCCAGCTCAGCAAGTTTCCTATTTCTTACAGCATCCACATTTCACGTATTTCACAAGAAAGAATTGCAGAAATTCATGCTGATAGGCACCTGTGGTACCTTCACCTGCCCTCTCAGTGCTGCTCAAGACAACCCAGCTGGAACATCCCAATATGATGTTCTGTGGTGGTGTGAAATACCATCACAAATGCAGATGGCGTTAAAAAAAATGACCCAACAAAGCTGAAATAGGAGGCTGGAATTTGTGTTTGTGCAAAAACTCTGTATTCTTTATTTAGGAAGTTCACACCTAAGGTCATTAAACACCAAGAAAGGGTTCAAACAAGAGCAGGGGGAGGACCTTTGCCCAGTGAAAAGTTGGTTCCCAAACTATGGTGACAAACTGTGTATACTGGCACAACTATCTTCAAAACATCAGAGAAAGAAGTCTCTTTCAACACTGCTACAAGACAGTATTCACGGGATCACAACTCCCCAGCAGCAAAAATCACCTTCCCTCTAGGTTAGAGGTAAGTTCTATGACAGATTCAGCATTTTTCTTGGGAAGGAAGGAAGTAGGAAAATGAAATCATAGAAGGTAACAGTATTTAAAGGAAATCACTCATAGCTATTGGCAAACAATATAGCAAATAACTTTGAGAACATTACCAAGTTTAAACCTCTCTCAACTATCTGACCTGCTAGTCTGACAAACTCCGAGTTACTCCAGCTTCCATAGAAGCCAATTTTTTCTCAGCAATTGGAAAAAACACATACTTGTTCTGTGTTAGAATATACACCAGGTTCTCTTAAAGGGGCCCTCATTTCCACACTTCATAGGTAGAGAAGCCTTTGTACCACAACATACAAAATCCCTCTTTTAAATACACAAAGTTGATCCCAGTAATGAAAGTAAAGCAAAATTCTCTCCCTAGCAAGAGGAAAAGGGTGATTTGATATCAGATAGCTTAAATAATTCTTCAGGGAGAAAGGAGAGCCCCAAACATGTAAAACTCAAATAATTCTTCAACTTTGTAGTTTAATACATCCTCAGGATTTCCTCTCGATAAATATGGCAAAAGCTGCACATACAGAAGTAATTTCTGAGCACTCCACAAAGACTAAATTTAGAAGCTGCCTGTCAGTTGCTTCTTTTTTAAGTTGTCCCTTTAAAAGAGTAGTGCAAAACAAAGGAGTTCCTCCTGGATAATTACACAAGATTTAGAGGTTTTTATGGCAATACAGCAGCTCTATAAATCACAAATTGGTATAGATTAATGTAAATTCATACTGGTAGAAATTTGAGTGTGAAAAGACTCAAAGGAGTATTTAAACTGGCAGTATTTAAACTGTGTTTTTTCACTTTGAAGTTATTTGATACAGTACCAAGCGGGGCACATAAAAGTTTAAGAGAATCTCTGATCCAAACCATCCTATGGAGGGATCTCATTCAATCAAAACATTATTTGAAAGTTTTCTACTGGTGCATTAAGTGACATGACTAACACAGGCCACATCATGTCCTGTATCATCTAGGTGGGACGAGAAGTCCCTGCTGTAACTCCTAAAACAACGGGGGTTTGCTGCAGGGCTGGTTTTGCTCTACTTGTTCACAGATGAGAATTTCTGGTTACTTATGATGCTGAAGGCAAGGTCAACTAATATGAACCTTGCACTTGGAACAGAGAAACAGAACTCCTTGATGTTTTTCAGTTCCTGAAATTTGGGGAAGGGCGAAAGAGAGAAGGCTAATCCAGTATCTCGGCACAACCTCTAAGAAAAAATTCTCTTTACTACAGAAAAGATTTGCCTTTATTGTGGAAAATCCATTTATGCTCAACAGTAGCCCAGACAACAGTCTTCACTTCAGACACGTAGCTGCCTTTTCCATATGTATGGCCTAGGCTGTGAAGAAAAGAACTAATATCTTGAATTTGATTTGTAGTTAGTTATCTGGGAAATCTCAGCTTAAAGAATTAAGAATGTACCCACGGCACCTCGTGCTGCCAAGGAGACATGGTACATACCTGAAGCCTCCACACTCCTGTCAACTGGGCTGCTACTTATCACCAAGAGGTGATAAAGACCAGACTAACTGAGGCTAGGTCATCATTCACCTGCAGAGGCACTCCACCATCCCACACCATCCTATCCCATCCAGAAGAGCAGAAAAAAAAATTCTCAAGAAATATTTGCTGAAGAATAGAAAGTTTTATGTATCTCCAAGAGATACACCCTGAACACAGGACGGAATCAGCCACAGCTGGGATGTGTTCCTTATAATAAACACTTTCTTCTTCAACAGTGTCATACCTTTCACTTGCTCAGGGCTCAGATAGAAGTTCACCTGGCAGCTAACACTGAAGAGGGACAGGAAGAAATTCACTTTCATAAGTTTATCTTCTTTCCTTTGGTCAATGAGCCTCTCTGCTCTGTGAACATTTCCTTTCTACTTAGATTAGAGCAGAAAGAGGTGACCCTTCTGTTCTGATCTAAAACCTCTCGTTCTGTGAAACTGGATCTGACTTTCTTCAACAGCTTCCACACTTGGCAAAAGCCCTCTTAGAAGTAAACAAAGCTCAGGTGGTGCAAAGTTTAAAGTAACATACTGAAATGCCTAATTAAGCATCAAGCAAAACACAGATAAACTGATTTTGTCATTAGAAGAGTGGAGCTAGAAGGCTCTATGCTCCTGAACAGGATATGTGCATTGTTTGTTGGTAGGTAAAGGCTGGCTATATTTCTGTGTTCCAGAAAGAGTTAGTATCACATCAGGAAATCCTGAACCACAGTTCAGGGTTTAGAAGCATGTAACAGAAGAGTTTAAATTCACTAAAAGCCATTAAGACCTGAAATCACTCACCAGTCTGATCTGCTGAACATTACAGATCATT
Source organism: Acrocephalus scirpaceus scirpaceus (assembly GCA_910950805.1). NCBI lineage: Eukaryota > Metazoa > Chordata > Aves > Passeriformes > Sylviidae > Acrocephalus > Acrocephalus scirpaceus. The sequence continues at coordinate 44,662,358 of OU383780.1, forward strand.
GCATGTCATCTCAGCAGGCTGTTCCACACTACAGACTGGTGTGTACAAGGCTGCACAAACTGCAACATAATTTCTATGATAGCAAATTAGCCAAGAAAGATCATTCCAAATATGTATGAGCAGAAAATTCTTCATTGCAGAGGAAGTTGAGACTCCACTAACATCCCTGGGAGTCTGAACTGAGGTGCTTACTCCTGACCCCAAATCTGGTGATGAGTCTGATGCTGCAGGCAGAACACAGACAACAGGCAGATGAGAGAGTGGGGATTCTTAAACAAGCGAGAATAAGGATCCTCTTCCCCTGGCTGCCAGGTTCCCTTCTTCTTCCTACAGGTGCACACCTCTGTGAAGCCTTACATAATTTTGTAGAATTAGAATTTGTTTTAGTCAAAGATACAGCTCTCTTCCCTCCCAGAAAGCCTGTTCCATCCCAGCAAAGTCCCTCTGGGAAAAGCAAACATAACTGATTTGTTATCAGTCTTAACAAAGTCTAAGAACTGTCACAGAATTACTAGGTTGGATGAGACCTTCAAGATCATCAAGTCCAACCAATGCCCCAACACCTCAACTAAACCATGGCACCGAGGGCCACATCCAATCTTTCTTTAAACACATCCGGGGATGGTGACTCCACCACCTCCCATTGGCAGACCATTCCAGTACTTTATCACTCTTTCTGTAAGAAAAGAACCCTGTAACAACATTTTAAGTAGTTCTTTCTCCAAATGACTTCTCCTTTCCATTCTAAAACGGCTCTGTGGCCAAAGGTGTAAATCTGGTCCCAAGCTCACCAGTACAGATTATACCCCTCCAGAAGATTAAAAGATAGTTGGTTATACACCAGGTCTTTGGGCACTGCTATGAACAGAGCTCTCATGTCATAAAGTTTGCTGAGCAGCTCCCTTCAAGGGAAACAAAAAAATCCCCAGCCACCTACAATAGCATTCATGCTTGCAGGTTCCTCAAGCTATTACAGAGCAATACAGCGGCCTAACAGCTACTTCAGATTAATAAAAACACAGTGGTATATAATGCTCACAAACAATACAGACAATCCCTAATAAAAAAAATATAGCCAACAGCCACAAACATGCACTCATGTCACTCCTCCAACAACACAGCTTAATGCCAGTCAGAAGAGCAGTGCATTGCAAACAGAAAAACTGGAAGTGGCAGCATCCAAAGGAGCTGCAGGAATACAGTGCTGAACAGAGCTATACGAACTGCGTATGAACATGAGGTTTGTCAGCCAAATTCTGACATGTGCTATTCAACATTGATATGTTGTATGTCAAAATCATGTGATGCATAGCACTTCAGATATGTAGCACTTGCAGCTGGAAAGGATGTAATTTACTAACTTATCAGAAGTAAAAAAATAGGATGTAGTAAAAAGTACAGGAGATCCATCTCATTCATCTAAGGACCACAGTGTAAGCTTCAACTAATAACATTTCTTTGCCACAGTTTTAAATTTAATTGAATCAAATGCCACTGAAAAGTTTCAAAAAACCCCACTGAAATGAAGGCTCCCTCACTTGATTATAAATCAAAGTGATTATATTAATGCACCTGCCTATTCAGACTCATCTAAGATTCTCAGTCTGTTCTTTCAATTAAGGGGATCCTGCATTCCTTATTTCTATATCCATTTAACTTTTCTGTTCTCATATATTAATATAAGCATACAGTGTGGGAATTATTTACATTAATATAAGTATAAACTAGAATGCTTTTGTATTTATTGAAAAATAATGCTGTGAGATTTTTACAGCTAATTAGCATGTGGCAGTAAGTTTAAATTAGTTGTTCTCCCTTTAAGATTTGCCTGTTTCAGTAAACAAGTCCAGAATATCTTCCAAGTAGTTTATTACATTACATAGGTATTCTTAACCCTTTGCTGAAAAATGAAACACAGACACGAAAATGTATCAGTTATGGGAAAATGTCTCATGTATAAAGTAAATACTGCATCTTTTAGGTCAAATAACTGGAAAATAAAGTGCAATATATGAAGTATACTTGGACTTGTTTAGAAAAAGCAGCCTTTAAGTTAGTTTAATCATTATTTTTTTTCCCCACTACAACTGACTTCTACAAATCCTACTCCTATATTTAAGTTGCAAATTGTTACAAATATCCTTTTACATTATTTATGCAGAATGTGATCAACAACACACTAATTATAAAGCTTGTTTTCTGAAAATTCAAGGGCAGTCCACACAACTGCACCTCAGAAGGAAATTTCGGTGAGCTCCATGATCGTCACTTACACTTTAAACTGAAAACACCCTATAAACTTGCAAAGACTTACTGTATGTGATATGTTATTGTGTATGTGATAGTTATGTGATTATGAATCTCCCACAAAGAAAAACAAACTAAGGACATTTGTCAACAGAGAGGAACGGAAGAGAGGGATGAGGGAAGCTGCCAGAACGGATAGTCTGTGGAATACTTACTCCAAGAATATTGCACAAGCTCAACTAAAATGCATATGTAATGACAGGCAGCTGAAAATTTCGTAATTGCTCATTATGCAACTATAATGTATACCTTAGGCACTTTAAGCAAATACTGAAGAAATAATACATGGGAAAACCTGGCTTGCCACTTATTTTTTTAAAGGAGAATTAGGAAACTATACACGTGGGCCTTTGCTCCTCTCTCTGCTGGAACCCTGTAATCCTTATTAATCTGCTGTTTGTTCCTGGAAAGTAACTTTTCTCTGTCAGTAAAATCCAAAGTTCAGTTGGATTAATCCATGCCCTTTACTTGTAGCTGAACCTGTGTGGACAAACACATGATTTTGACAGACACGGCTCAAAATTTGCTATCTATTTTCTATCTGCCATACTCTTTGTCAAAGTAATTAAAAAAAATAAACTTAAAACCTGGGAACAATGTTACCACAGGGTGCCAAATTTGCAGCGAAAGCCCCGTAGGCTCCTGTCACGCAAAATTTTGACAAGCCTTGCCAAGTGGTTTCTTCAGGATGCAAACTGCTTGCAGAGTGACCGGGCCCTTTGTGTCGCAGCTGAATGCTGCAGACGGGAAGGTTAGCAAAGGGGTTTTGACAGGAAAGGGTAACTGCTGTTTTCACCCTGTGAAGTTCTCCATGCACACATGAAACACAGTTCCCTGGTACAGGGTGATGCTTGGTGTACCCTCAACAGCTCTGCAGAGATTCTTTTCTAACTGAGGAAAAATTGATGTCACAGTGTGTTACCAGAACTGAACAAAACCATCCCTGAAACCAACCAACCAACCCACCCAGGGGCATCCACAGGACATTTCAAACCCGAGGTCCAGGAAAAACAGGACGGATGCCCTCAGCCTATCAAATTTCCAAGCTGTGCAAAGTTCACTCACTGTTTAAGAACTTTCAATTCAAACAGGCCTTCCCAGTGAGAGTAAGATGACTCCCTGCAGATCTAAAATACCAGAAACCAGAGCAGAATACCAAGCAGAGATATACACAAACATGCACAAGCTATATTCACTCTCGTGTTTTGTTCTATGTAGAAAGCAGCTGAAGGCATGGCATGTGATAAAAGCAACTCTCAATTACCATCTAACAGCAATTTGAGATCCCATCTTCAGCACAGACAAGGCAGCACCTTCTTTGCCTTCTGCAGTAGAATGCAGCTGCGGAGTGCAACTTTCTGAACTGTGTAGGGGCAAAATACTTGGTTGAAGACTTCCCTCTTCAGGAGCACTCAGCACAAATCTGAACATTGTTTAAGAAGCAACAACTCCCTCCTTGCCATGTAGCAAAAGAGTAAACCACTCAAAACATCATCATCTTTTTTTTTTTTTTTGCTGCCTAATCAGCTACAAAATAGTTAGCGCTTACTATCTACCATCCCATTTATGCTGGTTTTAGATTAAAACAGAAACTAAATTTACCCAGTAACATGCTTCAAGGTAGTTTCAGATGTCTATTGGGAAAAAAGAAAAATCCCAATACCAAGCTGTAGTATAAAATAGAAACACAGATCCTCAACTTGAAGTCAGCTGATTTTTGTTTCTGACAAGCTGTGGATGCAACATACATACCTACAGAACAAATCACTGAGACACAGTGGCTGCTACTAAAATGGCATGTTCTTCGCAACAAAACACATGCACAGGAAAATGAGTTTATGCCGAATGAGTCCAGCAGCAGGTGAAACTGGAAATGCCTCACCTTGAACGACATACAGTGAGGTTTCATGTGTATTAGGGCCAGCAGAGCAGCACAAAAGAAAAACTGAGTGAATCAAAAGCCCTTACATTGGTTTCTCTGGTTTTCCTACGCTTTGATGTCAAACCAAACAGGAGTGCTGGATTTGCTGCCTGACAGCGAAGTGAGACAGACTGAACAGATTGATTAAACCCAAGAAACACAAGGCATAACTTTTGCCCCAGCTATAAAAGTTGGCATCTGGAATGTTCCCTGTCCTGCAAGCTGAAAGGTAACGGGAGACAGGATCTCTCTAGTAGCCATCAAACTCAGTATTAGCTACTGCCTAACACTGAAGTTAAATTCCTGGAACTAGCAGACAGTCTAGTTTCCTCTCTTCCTGATGGCAAAATCTTTAGAAAGATTTTCTAAGGTCAGTCATTCCTCAAAATCTATTTATCTAAATCATTTATCAAAAAAAGTTGCATATGCTACTACCCCAAGCAACACTAAAAATCAATTGATTTCACAGGCCACGACCAAGGTAGAAATTTCCCTCCTCAAATTCAGGCGCAGATTGCCTATATTGTTTTCAAAGCAGTAGGTACATTAAAAATTACTTCTTGTCCACATATCTGGACAGCACATAATCATTAACATCCATCCTACATATGGCTTTCCAGGGCCTCCATATCCACTGGCTTCTGTACATGAGCCTTGCGCTGTCTTTTGCATCCAGCAATTTTAGATAGCAGTTCCAAGCACCACAGACAGGCCAAAACATCTTTTAAACAAATTTTACCTGAGTGTCCCAATTTGTTGCAAAAGCCTCAGGTAAAACCTGAGATTTCAAGCAATTAAATTACACTTGCAGCAATGTAGACATAACAAACATACCATTTCTTGCAGAAATTTTCTGAACCACATGAATGTACTTCTTTCTTCTCAAATATGTCTTGTTATGCTAAACATCATTTTAATATTAATGAAACAACAGACTCCTCCAAAAACGGGTAAACGTACCCAAGACAAAGCTGCATATGAGAACTGCACTTGTTTTCTACAAATGCACTCAAGTATGGCTCTGTTACTCACCTCAATTTTATCTGTTTTTGCATCTCCCCAGTAAAGCTTGTTTTTTTCAAGATCCAGTGCCAAGCCATTAGGCCACCCAAGGGATGTATTCACCAGAACTCGCCTTTCTGAGCCATCCAAATAAGCACATTCTATCTTTGGACTTTCACCCCAGTCCGTCCAATACATGTAGCTGTAAAAAAAAAAAAAAAAAAAAAAAAAAGAGGGGGAACAGTTAATGCATGCAACAGGCAAAACAAGAGTTAAGGTCTGTGTTGATTTTGAAAGAATTTGCTTTCTGCTTCCCCAACAGCAGCAAACAAGCCAACTCAAACTGTAATCAGTGAAGATAATACAAAGTTTGAGCAGTAAATAAACTAAACTACTGAAAATATGCAGTGGCCCAATTCTTTCATAGTTAGATAACACTGGAGATGCAGAGAAAAGAAAATTCTATCAAACACCCAATGTATAGATTCACTGAAGAATACTATATTTAGAAGTCACCTTTTATGAACCCAGTTATTAAAGGGATGAATCAAGGGAAAACCAGTCATTTCCTGAGTATCTGAAAAACGGTACACACATCATCCTGCAATTTGCAAGTTTTCAGTTTCAGGAGACCATAAACAGGATCCCAAGACCTACCACAGTGCTCTCACTAAACACAAAACTTACCCCATTACAGGGTTGAGCACTATGGCTCGAGGCTCATCTAGGTTTTCTGAGATAAGTATCTTCCTTGACGTCCCATTCAGCCGGGTCACTTCAATGCGGTCTGTGCCAGTATCAGTCCAGTACAGGTTCCTGGCCACCCAATCCACAGCAATACCGTCTGGATGGTTGATTTCCGTGGTCACCAGAGTCTGGGCTCCAGCACCATCGAGATAGGCCCGACGAATTGCCCGGACATCATCATCAGTCCAGTAGATGTAGCCTTCCACAGGGTCATAGTCAATGGCAATTGCATGTCTGATGTTGTCTATCTGCAGAATAATGTCAGTGAAGTCCGGCATGTCCAGGGAAATCCTCCTCAAGTCAGTTCTTCTAGCGAGCAGCAAGACTTCCTCAGCACCTGGGGAGAAAAGCATTCACGGCATCATTTCCATTGCTACTGATGTGAAGATTTCTTAGAGCACAGAAGGATGTGAACTGCTATTGTTGCTGTAACAAAAAGAGATTTCCTTAAATAAGGGCATCAAGCTTTCATGAAAATACAGAGCTGCTTGTATTTTAGATGACAATTTCTCCCAGCCTTCTAAACTAATACAGGCCATAGCAATCTGTCTCTAGAATCTAAAAAAAACAATTTGGTGGGTGCAGGTCCAAATATTTCATCACATTATAGAGACACACTCAGCCAAATGTCTCTAACTCTATCAGTGCACTAGACAAGTTTTCACACATGCCTTACGCAATAAATGACAGGGGCTAACAGAAGACTGGAGTATTTTGTAAACAAATTCCATTAATCATTTACTCCAGACAGTCCAACAAGAAAACGAGTCACAGCCACAGCAAGAACTTATCATTTGGCCCAAGCTGATGCAAAACAATTTCAAGGCAATAGGATTGTTGTTCTTTTCTCTCCCCTATTCTTTCTCCCAACTGCAAAGTTTTCCTGCTTGTGGAAAGGGTGCCAAACAACAACTTGGAGTACATTCCAAGGACAAATGGTATCTTCAGTGTTGTCTGACACTGAAGTGGCAGCTTCTTTTATTAGTGCAAAAAAGAGGACAGACAGCAAAATGTGCAGTTGCTTAATAAAGTTTCCCCACATCCACTCATGTATGCTTCAGTACAAAAAGAGAAGTATGTGGGCTTTTTCTACTTCTGTTACCAAGTTGATGCTGTGTATTTTGAAAACTGACAAGGAAATTTTATTGTTTAGCAATACTCCAAAACTGGAAACCTGAAGAAAAGTCATTTGCTGTATTTCATCCAAACCAGCAAACACCAGGAGGAGGCGGCAATTTCCAGTTCTCCCCAACAGCTGAGATTGAATGAAAATGGCCAACATGGGGATATACCTTTTGAGCCCACTAAGAATTACAGAAATTCAAATCTTCATGAGAATATTCTTCTAGAAATACTTCACATCTAGACATTCTTATGTAGTTCTGGAGACACAGAAGTTGAATCTAGTGTACAACACAACCAAATTCACATTCACTACGGGTGCTAGATTTGGTTTTGAGTTTGGAAATCATGGTTTAGCCTTCATATATCATCTCAGAAGCTCTAAAAAGAAATAGTGCTCAGAGCACAAGTGTATAATGACAGAAAGGATCTAAAAGAGCAGCATTTTAATATCATTCAAGCACTTCGAACTACCTCAAGCCATCACAACTCCTGGATGAAGCAGTGCTGCTCCCCTCCTTGCCATGTGCTGCTTGTTCTCCCTTCTGTATCACCCATTCTCACATGCAAGCACGGCACAGCCTTGTACTATGGCTGCGTGCTGCAAACCACACCAAAGAGCTGATCCAAACAAAAACTAACTCAGAAATAAAGCCATTGGCCTAAGTTAACAACCAGACCCGCAGAGCTCCACAAACACTTGTGCTGGCACAGTGAGGGGCTCCAGTAAGAATGCTTCTCCCAGTCAGCATCAGCTGACAAGGTCTGAAAAGGACAGCACCACTTTGAGGCAAGGCTTAGATAGGAGAGAAACAACTGAGAGCTCAAAAACCCCCTGGAGAAAAGGGACGAATGAAAGTCCCTGCATTCATGACAGCAAAGCAAGAGAGACACAGCAACTACAGCAGAATCAAGTGTCTCACCTAACAAAGTTTCATATCTAGCTTCTATGCTTCTGAAATATTTCATTATGGGAGTCAAAATAAAAACTGTTTAGTGCAAGTTAAGTAAAAATTCAGGCCTCAAAACTCAACATGGAAAGGGGGATGTATCTGGTCATCTAAGTTGTACAAACACAGAAGGGTTTTAAATTATACATTTAAAAAGACAGGCGAGATGTTAAGAGTTGCTATTTATTTAAGAGAACACCTGGAATGCGTGGCTCTCTGTCTCAGGGAGGATGATGAGCGAGTCAAGACTTCATGGGTTAGGATAAAAGAACAGACCAGTCAGGGTGACGTTGTTATGGGTGTTACAGGACACCAGATATGGAGGAGCAAGTAGATGAGGTCTTTTACAGGCAGCTGGAAGGAGCCTCACAGTCACAGACCCTGGTTCTTATGGGTGACTTGAGCCACCCTCATCTCTGCTGGAGGAACATCACAGCTGAGCACACACAGTGCACGAGGCTCCTGCAGAGTGCTGATGACAACTTTCTAACACAGGTGGTGGAGAGGCCAGTGAGGAAAGATGTGCTGCTGGACCTTGTACTAACAGTGAAGAACTGGCTGGGATGTGAATGTTGGGGGCAGCCTTGGCTGCAGCAACCATGGCGTGGTGCAGCACAGGATGCTGCAATGAAGAAATGGGGTCCTGAGTAAGGTCCTGAAGAGATAACTGATCTCTTCAGGCATCTTCTTGAAACAATCCCATGGGAACGTGCCCTAGAGCAAAGAGGGGTCCAAGGGAGGCAGTTAATACTCAAGGAACAGCATGGCAGCTGCTCATACACCAAGAGCACTCAAGTTTATATCCACCTTAACTTCTGAATTTCTGCTATATCAGTGTGTCTGCAATCATAACCTAGTGCGAAGCAGAGGACATGCCTAGGAAGTGATAACACAGCAATTACCAATATTACATGTATTTCTAGGATAACCAACATTACAAGCCTCATTGCATGGGAACAAACAGATAAGAATCAAATGCATATGTTTTGCCTCTTCACACAAGGGATTGCAGGTTCACCTTGGTTCACTGTAAACAAGTTCCGAGGAAGGAACCATCAGTCTAAATTATGTCTAGAAATGCTGACTGGATGACAGGCTGAAAGACACTGTTAACACCCCCTAAAACTCACTAGTAGTACCAAAACAGCCTTCACTTCCTCACAGCAGCAATAATTAGTGTCAGATTTCTCCCATGCAGCTCTGTGATAGGTTCACCTCTACATAAGACCACATATTCATTTGCACACAAAGAACTATTGTGACCCTGACCAGGACAGCCCAGACACCTTGAATCAACGACGTGACAAGAATCTTCTTGCAAACCAAAAGAAACAATTTGTTTCGGACACATTCAGCTGCTCTGACTTTTTTTCCAAGCAAATACACCACTGCAGATATATTCCCAACCTCAGTTCTGTCCTATGGACATATATAGCTAAAAATAAACAAGAAAAAGAAAACTTCTCCCTGCTGATCTAGGAACAAAAGGAAAATCTTCAGCTGACAATTCGGACATCTTGTTGGTAGTTGAATGGGATGCTTCTTGGTAATTTCTTCTATTTTCTAATATACCTCTAACTGAGGCTTGTGGGGAAAAAGAAATAATAAGGGGAATGAGCTACCTGGCCAATTCTGTATAGGGATGCTTAAAATTAAATGAAATATCACACAAAAAGACTCTTGATAGACATGTACCTACATCCTCGAATGTTAAAAAACGAACAGAGAAAATGTTACCACAGCATGTATCACTGCGTTACGCCCCCCACTTGAAAGTCCGTAATAGATTGTTACCGTGGTAATTTTTGATAGGTGCAAAAAATCCTGTCCTTATTACAACACAGTTCAAAATTACAGCTGACAAAATTACATTTGACCCCATTAAAAATTTCTGCTAGAGAGAAAGAGTTGGCAGCAGGCTCTGAGCACATCACCAAGAGATGAGAACTTGACACTGGTTCTCTCTGAAAACCTGGACAAACACGCTTGTCTGGCTCATTAGTTTTATCTGTATCACGGAGGCATTTTGATTATTAATGTTGGTAGGAATGTTTTCAAGGCTGCAGAAGTGTTGTGCTGTGACTTGCCCAGAGTTATCCTAGATACCCTAGAATCTGCCTAACACATTACAGCCAGCTATTTACCTAGTACTAAGTGCTATAACATACATTTAATTAACTTCATCTTCAAAAACTTCTCTCACTGCAGTCACTTTTCTAACCACATGATCAAGAGATTCCCAACAGAACTGCTAACTGTTACGACATGGTCATTTATAACACCACACAACGAACAAAAGCCTTTTTGGAGAGGAGTGGGAAATGCAAGCTATTCCAACACCACAATTGCAGCAACCAAACACTTCAGCAGAAGTTTATGAAAAGTTTTCTATGCAAACCATAAACAGAAAACCAGGAAAAACCAGATCAATCTAAAATTTTCATTTAGAAAGTATTTTAAAATATCCAAATTCAAATTGTTTTACTTTTTCAACTGGTTTAAATTTTGAACTACTTATTTTTCTCTACTCTGTTCAGCCTAAGCCTTCTGCAGCCCTTCAAGAGAAATTTCAGTAGACCTAACAACCGTAAGAGCTGGTGAGCTGTTCTGGTTGACATACAATCACAGAAAGGTTTGGCTTGGAAGGGGCCTTGAAGATCATCTGATTCCAACCCCTCTGTCATAGGCAGGGATGCCACCCACTAGATCAGGTTGCTCAGGGTCCCACCCAGCCTGGCCTTGAACTCTTCCAGGGATGGAGCATCAGAATAATATCTGAGTTTACCAAAAAGCCAAATAAGAAGACTCTATACTCTATTTGTAATTAAAACAGGTTTGGAGACTTTTTTTTTTGACACTTACACAAGATGCTTTCCTGCCATACCCAGAAATCAGTATTTTTAATATCTATGGTAGGATATCATGCTTGCTTTCATTTGGTTGGTTTGTGCTTTTGTTATTAAAAATTCATGCTTCACTGCTGGAAATGGCAACTGTATTCTATTTGCAAAATTAACTGCAATCAGAGCTGACAGCAGCAAAACAGGCCATCTCAGCAGCTTGACAAGACCCTTTTTTATTCTTCCCTTGGCCCACTTCACATTTGACAAGTAACAAGACATCTATAACACAGTAACAAATGCTCCAATTTATTCACCCAACCTAAACATGTGGACTGCAGTGGCTGCCTCTGTTAATCTTTGCCAGAAAAGGCCATGCTATTCCTTTCCCATTTGTCTGTCTGCTAATTAGGCTAGAACAATGACCTATTGTAGGACTCATCCCCCAGTTTTATGTATATGCATGAGCACGCACCTGCATGTACAGACTCAGTCTCATGACAAACAACTCTGAAAATCTCTGTACTTGTGGGGAGAAAATCAGATGCACTGTAAAAACAGGAAAGATTTTAGCTGTGCTCCAAAGAACAAAATGGTAAGTGCTCTTTGAAAGGAGTGTGTTAGAAGTGCTTTGACTGCAGGCAACTCCTTTACAAGCTGTTTGAGCACAGCTACCTCAGCACTCTTGATAAACAAAAAAGATTTATCAAAAAAGCAAGGGATTTTGTTGGTTGCTGTAATACAGTGAATTACCTGGCAAAGTTTCAGTGTATGGCAGAAGGGGGCCAGAGTATGGTTCTGGAAGAAAACATGGAGCATACGAATACTGGTAACACTGCCATGCTGTTTAATAAGCTTTCCCATATTCAAAACAACTATGACACCTTGCACAAGGGTGTAGGTGACATTAGTCACTCTTCACACCAAAAGAAAAATGACGTAATGAAACTGACTGGATTTAAACCAACAAAACTCTGTAAAACCCCCCTCTTGCTCCTCCCCAGAAAACAGTAATATTTAAGGAGTTGAAACAAACTTTAGCAGTACCTGGAAATAAATGGAAAATCTTTTTATACATTCTTCTTGGTTACCTTACTGGAGACAGTTGCAACATGAACAGCACTGTGCATTCCAGTTCAGGCCTTTATTTATCTTTCACTCTGAGAGGAAGACAGGACTGCTTCTTCTTACTGTGCGACAGTGGTGGGCTGTGAAAGGCTGGCCATGCACTCTCCAACTGGACACTGCACATGCAATTTAAAACCAAGGACTGCATGCAGTGGGAGTGTGCAACCAGCAAAATAGAAACAGGAAAGGTTTCTTTGAAAGAATGTTTTGAGTGGCCACATTCAGACAGGACTTGATTTAATTGAAAGGTAAGTAAGCATAAGGAAAACTAACAATTGTGACAAAGAAAGGAAATACCAGAGCGCTTACGTAACTCATAAATTACATCATATCTGTCTGCATGTTACAGTGAAAAGCTATTGTCTCCTGTTTCTTCCACTATCATAGCAGCAGAACTCTAACTTCGCCTGAACCAGAAAAAACATCTACAAATCAGGATTTTGACACGTTCACACAGCCACCAAAATGAAATCCCACAAATGGAATATTAGTTAAACTGCACAGCTGATAAGATCATAAGCACAAAGCAGCTGACTAGGACAAAAGTAATGTCTCTTCCAGAAAAAGCTGCTGCAAGACAGATATCACAGTTAGCCTGTTCTACTTTAGGGCAGAGCTTCTGTGAGACATATTCAGTTTTACACGACCAGTACTACACTTGTGAGCACAAAGGTTTGAGAAGCTACTACTGACAGAGAAGTAGATAACTCTTAGGAATATTTACTCAAAACAGCATTAATATAAGTCATAACTGCATGGGCATTAAGCAGAGTCAAAGATCAGCACAGCCATCTGGCTACTGCTGTACCAAGCAAAGAAGCTGCCATTACACACAGGTTTCATCCAAAGACCTCAAAGCACTTGAATAACTAAGTCTTACCCTGCCCTGGGGTCCATCTACTCTCTGTGTGCTTTAAAGAAAGACAAGAGAAAGTTGGAAATGTTAAGTGGTAAATCTGACTGTTACCCTACGGATATCATACTCCCAGCTTCTACTCTTTATTAACAAAAACAAACAAACAAAAAAATTAACATCCCTTTGCATAGCATTCTTAATAATAGCTCATTGCAAGCCATAGGAAAAAAGATGGGCCAAGAAAAAGTCTGCCAGAAATCCCTACTGCTAGAAAAAGGTTGGGCTTTGGATTGTGGCATTTCCTCGCAAAGCAAAGTTTTAAAGTTTACACGTAACTGCTCTCTGCTGGAGATGCATCATTCCACTGGCTCAGAGTAAGGAACCACTGACTTTGGGACTGGCATCCATTTTACCACCTAGTTCCTGTCAAATAGCATTTTGGCAGTAACACCTCAAATGCATAGAGACAAGAATCAAAAATGCATTACAACTCAACAAGAGAAATAATTAATATATTTAAAAAGTGAACAGAAATACAGTAGGTTTTCTACAATCCCACTTCTATTGACTAACTGTAGATGTTTCCCATTCAGCAGGAGACCTTGAACATATTAAGTTTTCTCTGTGCTGCTGTCATCCTTTACACAAACAGAAATAAATACACCCCACGAGCCCTCTCTGAGGCTGAGAACTGTATAATGCTTTGAAATTTAAGAATTATTTATTATGTGCCAAGCCTGATGGATCCCCAGAAAATTCAATTCTGAGCTGACACAATCAAGAGAAAAGCAAAACAGCAAAACAAAACAAACAAAAGAGATACACACAGCTGCAAATTGGCGTTTGCAAATCTAGGGAGAGTCTCAATCTCCCATGGATGCAGTAAAAGGGAGACTCGGCCACCCAAGGCTGGAAGAAGCAGTCAAGCCACAGCAGCTTAGGCAGTTAACACTGGGTCTTGGTGACTTTGTCTGTGTATGTTCCCAGCACATAGTGAATGCAAGATAACAAAGTTTACATGTAAACCTTTTCAGTGCAAACCCAGGGTGTGGTTCTTTTGCAGCATAAAACCAGATGCAATCCAGAGACTCAACAGAGCTGGAAAGGGAGAGCATCACTATTTCCTTTATAGGCACACATCAAAAAAAACAAAACAAAACAAAAAAACCCTAACCACAAAAATAAGCTCTAACTAGACAGTGTTTCAGAGTCCTGGAAAGTAGTCATCAATTTGAAACATGCACCAACAAAGCTTGAAAAGAAAGTTTCATTCACCATAGCCCAGGAAAACCAGTGACAACAGAACTAGAAGATGATGTGGCAGACCTTCAAGAATGCTCCTCACTCCCTCCAGGTTTGTTTCTTATGGCATGTTTCTAATGGCTTTTATCCAGTGAAATTATAAATAAGGCCATTTCCATATGAGGCTATTTCATTTTGTCACTACACAAAGTAGTCCCCGTTGAGAGGCATAAAAATTGCTATGAATAGAAAATAATGTAATCTTTTCATATAAATCAGATAAGCTCATCAACATAACACACTAAATAAAGCAAGGGAAAAACAGACTCAAAGATCTACACATGAATGAAAGGGGAAAAAACCACTCACAAAATGGAGTAGAACAAGAAGAGGCAGATTTCCCTCTAGATTTCCCAGATGCTTAGGTACCCATTACTGAACAGATTTTAATTACAAACTTGCAGTTTCAACAATTTCTGGATAAGCAAAGGTAGTACAATGCACCTTTGGGAGTACAATAGGGAGAGAGGGAATGAAGAAAAAGTCCTCCAGCTTCTGGATAACATCTCCCTACAGTAGTCAAACACCAGGCACAGGACAGAAGACACCTAAGAAATCAAAGCATCTTGCAACCAAAAGCCCATGGTTTTCCTCAGTTGCATTTCAATCACAGACCTGTCAACAGGGAGAGACAGATATCCAGTCGGCTGTCAAGGTTCTAGGAAATAAGGTAAAATACAGGGGTTTTTTTGCTTTTTTATCTCGTGACAAACAGGTTAGGACATGAGTGCTGCTTCCCAATAGAGCTCCAAATCAAAAATAGAATGTAATCAGAGTTTATCTACTGATACACCAGGTTTCTCTTCCAGCATTTTCCAAGTGCTAGAATACTCCAGCCAGTTAATCACACAATGCCAGCAGAAGCTTTATCAGGTACTTAAAAGAACTGATTCTACAGCAGTTATCCCAAATAACAAACATCTCCTTGACCCTTCTCTTTCTCAAAAAGGCTGTTCTTCTCAAATTAGTGGTTGATCTACTTAATCAGAAAGTTTTTTATTCTATATTCTATATATATATTTTCTATATTCTGGATTAATCCATACTGCTCCCCTTTTTTTATCAGGAAGACATGCTAGCAAAGAAATCCTCTCTGGTGGTTGTATGACATGAGGTAAGTAATTCACCATGAAGTATTTGTATGCCAGCTTGTCTTGCTCGGAGGCTTAGTTGCTGTAATAAGTTCATGATTGCTCACCAAGGAACCGCAGACAAAACTTTTAAAATGTATGATGCGCACCAAGAAATACACAGGAGATGAGAAGAAAGTGCCTTAGCATTTCTTCCTTCAATACTCTCCTATCTCCTGCATATAAAAAAACACTATATGCCCTGCAGTATCATCCAGCAGGTTCCAAAAACACTGTTTTCTATTTCACAATGTGGAGAACAGCAGAGAGAATAAGACACTGGGAATAGCAGCCAACCCTGATCAACTGCCTCAACAACAGGAACAAGGATAGAAAAGGCTAGCTGACTCCTCAAACACCTGAAGCAAGTACTTTCTCTTCCAGTTATGAAAACGTGGGGGCTTTTTTCCAGTTTTCATTTGGGAGAACAGAATTTCCTCATTCACTTAAGAAACTGCAGCTGTCACACCTTCCTGGCAGTAACCCTACAACTTCTAACACCACACAAGACTAACTCACAGCCAAATTCTCCCATTTTCAAGCAGAGAACAGCCACCTTCCACTGGAGAGATGCCTCTGGTGAGTTGAGGTTAATGTACCATGTCTCAAACAGCCACTTACATTCTGACACAGCAGGTACAATATTATTGCTAAAAGCACCTGGCTAGTTACATCATCTAGACTGAGATATCTAAAGAGAACCAGATCAAAGTACCTATCAACTGAGGTACATTGGAGGAGCAGGAGCAGAAGTAAGAAATTCTCCTTGTTACTACTTTAAAACAACCAAACTCCTGCCACTGAATATATACAAAGTTCTAAAAATGAGTAACTTTTTTTGTTTGACTCACGTTATGTTTAAAGCTCAATATACAGCAAAAATTCTCATGCTGGCTTTAAGGAATGCTCATGCTGATGCACAGCAAGAGTTTTATTTCCACATCTCAAGCAGGGTAAAGCCCCTTTTCCGTAAGGGCAGATTTGCTGTGGTAAAGAAGCCATTAAGGTAATTGTGAATTCGGGTACCTGTCTCACTGTCAAACCTGCCAGCCACCTCAGCATTAAGGCAAGTCACTAGCAGGAGTCGATGCAATCCTGGATATTTATCCCTAACATATTTTTTGCACAGCCTTTAGAAAAAGACCCCCTTATAGGGGCAATCCATTACCAAGCATTGCACAGATAGCATCAGCTCACAAATCTGGCCCCCAGTACATGGGCATTTACTTTTTCTGAGTTCAGTAATAGTATCTGTGTAAGCAGAAGCTAAAGTACCATAACTATATGGTTCTTTTGCAACCAAATTCTTTGTCTTCAGCTATGGCAGAGGCTCATTTATGTTTTTATAGCCCTTCCTAGGGACAGTTTTGCTCAGTCTACTTAGAATCGTAGAATAGCTCAAGTTGTAAAGGAGTATTGAGTCCAACTCCCTATTCTTTCCAGGACCACCTGAAACTAAACCCTATGACCAAGAACACTGTCTAGATACCCCCTGGCTTAGATCTATACTGAGCCAATGCCTAGTGTATTACAGGAATACACTTCAGTTGGCACTGCCCTTATTTCCAGGCATCACTCCTTTTTGCAAGCTTCAAAATATCAAAAGCATTTCTCCAAAACTATGGATATCACATTTGTCATCTACTCTGCATGGCATGCAAATACACCTGGACCTCAACGACCCTTATGCCTTCTTACCAAGAGGCCTCTCACATTGCTTTCAAACATAAGAGGCAACAGAATCATGACCTTTCCCAACACAAGTGGAAAGACAATATATCAGAGTAAAATTAAATCTCCAAGAGATTCCAGTGTCACAGAAAGGCTTGGCTTGTTTTGGTTTGTGTTTTTATGTGGAAGCAAGTAAAAAAAGGTTCCTCTTAATGGAGACTTAAATTTGGTTAGAGAGAAATTTAGATATGTAAAATGGATCAAGAATTAATGATATCCAGGCCATGTCAAATTGCTGCAATGAATTTGCATAAAGAGTAAAGTAAAATTCTGTAGCATTAACTGAAATATTTTTATCTATATACTGCAGCAAGCATTAAATATTTAATGAGTAGCAAAACAAAACCCAGAAAAAATTTTTTTTTTAAACTAGGGGTACACAGCTTCCAGAAGCTCCATGGATCTGGACTAATTCTGATATTGTATAGCTCTGAGTGTATCTGCTGAAGTTAAAAATATAGAATAAAAAAGAACATTAGCTGAAGTCCAGTTTATCCTACTTATTACAGCTTCATAGCCATAAAGCCAAGCTAAGAGAGACTGGGAGAGCGAGGTGCGTAATATTGAAAATATTTTTCAGGTATCAGCCCTGGATAACAGGTTTTAAAATGCTACCCAACTAATTCTAGTTCATATACTTTGACTAAATTGATACTATGATATCAGAAAATTATGTGCAATGAGAGTAAGAACCTTTGGGAATGCAACACTGACAGGCAGAGGGAATTTAGGAAGTCAGAGTGACCACTTACAGGAAATATATCCACTTAGAAAAAAGATGAGGTTTTTGGCATTCCTTTAGAATGCCTGCAGTGATAGCTGTATGCCATTAACACTGAACACAGCAGAAAGAAATTACATATTTTCCAGAAACATAAGAGAAACATGCTGTTGAATCCTGTTTACAAAAACCATCTCAGTCTTGGAAGGATGCTGCTGTACACATAGCTGCTGTACAAGAGACTGGGATCAGGGTTTAATCACAGTTAGCTGGCAAGATACACAAAAAACATCTAGACTTCCCTGAATGTCATTAAACTGAACCACATGGTCAAGTCACAGAAGGAAGGAAAAAGCAGGGGGAGTCATCCAATATTTTGAGACTGCAGCTTCGCCCAGCAAAGCAATACAAACCTGCTCCACAAAAGCAGAACAGGGTGCAAGGATCTGGCTCCATTTTATCTGGAAACATTCACTTTAAGTGGTACAAATTATACCAAAGGTGCACCAGAGCTGGAGTGAGAAACAGATAAATTCATGTCATTCACTGTACACTGTGGAAAGTGAGAAGCATGAGGAAAGTCAGTCTCCTCAAAAGAGGTGACAGGTATCACCTGAAGTCTCTCTCTGCCCTGCAAGGTAAAAATGGAGCAAATAATTTACTGTTGGAGACAAGAGAGTAACCATTAATACATTTGTCTTTCTCACAACACTTCAAACTCCTGGCCCAACAACAGAACTCACTAAATACTAGGAAGGGAACTCCAGGAGAGGAGGAGAAGGAACAGCTTCTTGAAAGGAGACATTGCACACAGACAGAAGACTCATGCATCAAAATATTTCTGTTCATAAAGAAAATAAATGTGATCCTTAAACAATGAAAGAAAGAAAAGCTTCAGGATAGTCCTAAAACAGCAAAATAACTAAAAGAAGGTCCCCAAGGTTGTGAAACTTCCACCCTTTTGCTCTGCTTTTAACTGGCCTATTTGCTGGTAGAATTACACAACCCTTCTAAATGACTGCAACCAAATTTTGGTTCCTTTCTCAAATATTCACACAATTGTTCAAGTCAGCTTAGGAAAGGCTTTCAAACAAATGAACAAAATAGACAGAAAACCAAACAAAACACAAATCAAGAAAACTACCAAGTCTAAGAACTGAAGCTCCATTTGGAGACATGAAATTTCACTAGTCAGTTATTCTTGAAAGTTGCAAAGTGTTACCAGTTACTACCGAGTGGGCCACTCACCACAGGCACAATCATCAGACTCTGACAAGCTTTACAAACTGAGACTTCATTGTCTTCTATGCCAGCAAGATTAGGTTCAGACACCTATCTAAAATCAGGTATTTGACACATCCAACAAGACACTAATAGTCCAACACAACCTCCTAAGTAAATTCAAAGACCAGAGCTTGAATGTTCACTTTGCTAAGAGTATATGGTCAGGAGCAGCTGATTTACTTTCCAAATTCATAACTCCCTTGCTTGTTTATATGGGAACGTCAAGGAAGTGCAGAACATTTTCAAGCCAACAGAAGAAAACAGAATCAGCACCACAGGTCTGCAAAACAATAAATTAACCTGCACAAAAGATGTACACATTATCAGAGGAGAACATATACCTGATGCCAGTTTCTTTCTTTCTTTCTATCTATCTATCTATCTATCTATCTATCTATCTATCTATCTATCTATCTATCTATCTATCTATTTCCATTATTAGTGATGGATATTTACTGTAAAGGTAGAGGTTTTTATTTATTCAGAGCAACTCTTTAGAACCAGAGAGAAAGCAAAAATGAATCAGCACCAAAAGCTAAAATGACACGAAAATGAACTTTCATTTTAACACAGGCACAATACTTAAGGTTCCAGCATATCAATGATTAGTTAAGTCAAAGTACAAAAATCCAGAATTTCATTATATATAGACATAATTCAGCAAGGCAAATACTGGCACAGCTTGTCCTTGAATTTGTATTTTTTGTTAATTACCTAGGCCCTTCACCATTTGTAAAGAGCTACAGAGTGCTCTCATCTGAACGTTACCAATGTATGTATACTTCAATATTCAAGAGAGCTAAAATTCAACATTCAATAGAGCTACCTAAGCACCCCAGGGTTTTTCTGCTCAAGAATTCTTCCTGACAGATATATACAGTAACATTATACAGTTATATTTGAACCAATAAACTCCCCATGTGGACAGGGATTTTGAGAACAGAATGCTTTTTACTTCTGCAGATAAAGTCACAGCAGCTTTTGTGAGATTCACTTAACAGCCTGAAGTCAAAGAAGCTCATATGCCCAAGTAACTCTGTACTTTTGCACCTCTGCCCAAGCCAACAGAGAACAAAATGAAGAGGTGGTCAACACCCGTGGATCTGTAGCTCCTGCTACAACATCACTACAAAGGGCTCGTGTGGAGAACAAAAAGTCAGTTCCTCGCAACCAAGGAGTTAATTAGTAAGATGGGAAAGGGAAGCACAAGGATGTTGGCATAAAGCAGACAGGGCAACAAAAGACGTGGAGCTTGGGAAAGAAATAATCCATAAAACTGAACCAAACAGCCACATTCTTATGCAAAACCAGATTTCCTGTTCTCATCCCACTTTTTTGCCCTCCTTTGACAGAAAACCCTTGGCAGACTGTCTGGCCTGACAATGGAAAGGTGAAAGCACAGTATAAGCAGTCGGTCCTGCTTGTGCTATCTGCCAAAGTGCCAAAAGCAGGGTCAACTTCATTCCTGCTGCCAGAAACATGAGGTCAATATGAACGTCTAAAAAGGTTGTCCTGAGCATTCAGTGAGGTTTTTTAGAAAGCTGTGAAAGGGAAACTTTCCAGAGCTGGAAGGAGTAAAGGGAAAAGTCTCTTAGCAGCTGCAAAACTACCTTATAAGCCTTTCAATTACAGCAGGATGAGCTAATAAAGCCGGCCCTTAAACCCTGGAGATTCAGTGTTTAAATTGTGCTTCTAGTTTTCAAATGAAAGGCATCTCTTATGCTTGCTGTAGTACACAGAGGAATCAAGCCCCATCAGAAAATTTTATTACTGGCTAGCCTGCAAAGTGCACTGGAGACAGGCAGCAGAGTCAGTAGAACACTCTTCAAAAACTTGCCTCCTAGTGTTCTATTCCTACATCAGAATTATTGCCTGCTTTTGTGAGATGCATCTTTAAAACAGACCTCTCAATCAATGAAAAAAACAAGTTTTCAAAGTACACCACAAGGCTCATTCAACCTGTGGATACAAAATATGCATCTATTTACCCTTTCTAATTAAAGGATATACTCTAGCTATTATTCTCTAAACAGCATCTTACTGGTGACACACAACCCTCTCCTACTTCTCAGGGACATGGACAACTCACCTAGAACCGTATTTTCTCACTTATCTCAACAACTCAGCCACCACTATGTTATCATAGATCTTTTCTGGACAACAAATGGGAGGGAGCAGAAGTCTCCATTGTCCAAAGGGAAAGACGCCCTATATTAACTTACTTCTAATAAAATCCTTTGGCAATGGGTTCCACATACCACTTAATTCCTACAGAGAAGTGGCAACCCTAAATACAGACAAAATTCTCTGATTTCTAGTACAAGGGATTACTTTAATTCATAAAAATCACTGTCTTTGGTAGCTTGGTGGAAAGTTTGGATGCAAAATGACATTTCAGTGTATCAGGCAGCTCCTCTCAACTCACTTCTTTAAGGATCAGCACTGAAGCTGAACCCAAACCACACCCATACTATGACTAGAAAAAAGCCAAGTTCCTACCTGCTTTGCACGTCCTGCCATCATCTTCCAGCTGCACACCAGTGGGACAGGCACAGCTGTAGAAGGGGTCCCTTGGAGACAGCAGGCACAGATGGGAGCAACCACCGTTGTTTTCTTCACATGGAGTGTGAACTTCAAGAAAAAAAACAGATTTATTCTAATTGTTCTAGAAGCCCATAAGCCCTGTTTTCTCCATGAGGAAGAACATAGATCCCAAATGACTGGCATAAGCTTCAGTGCTAAAAAATAGAGGAATCACAATATAAAATGCTTGATTTGCCCCCTCCCCAGCATCTTAAATTGAGATGTACATAACTGATGGGAAGCCCAGTTCTATGAATGAAAAGAAAGCATAATAATTTGTACGATTCCTACACTACAGTACTGTTGCATGTACAGGACAGGGATGGACATACAACAACTGAACACTCCCTTCTCCTTTAGATGGGGAAAAGAATGGCAGCAAGACATGAAACCACGTTAATAAGTAATTATGGATAAATATTGCCACTCATAAAAAGTATTTGCAACTTTTGCAAGACTTCTGCAAAACTGTCATTTGAATCATCGTCCAAAATATAACACTTTAATATAAAAGCACAAAATGTCTGGCTAATTTGACTTCTGTTACTTCCACTGCCACTGACAGAGCAAAAAAAAATGGTGAGGAAGGAATCCAAGCCTGATCTTAATGAAGTGAATGGCATCTGAGCTATTTTCAGCATATGCTCTTTCTCTGTGTGCTGTATTTTCTTTGTGACTGACTCAAATACTGTGACCCTAGGCTGGGACATTCCTGGAGCTAAAAGCAATGACGAGAATTCAGCACAGACAAACTTATCTGGAGCTGTGAGATAGACCAGGGTGCTGCGCATACCCAGCAACCTCAAGGAAAACTTGCACATGTTCCATCCCCAAGATGATCTCCAAATTCCTTTTGTTTACTTTCAGGCCTATTTACTCACATCCTATGAACTTCATTAGAATAACAAATGTTATCTTTAGGGAAGCAGATTTTACAGTTGGCATAAAGAAAGAAACCAGTCCAAATGGCAAGAGTATTTCCTCTAGACAAGACTTGAATCTTCCTAGAGCTACTCAATTATATACATTTTACAACACTGCTTTTAAGTCCCACTCTCACAATCCTAAAAAAACCCTCCAAAACCTAGACCAGCTGCCACATAAAATCACATGCACATACAAAATATATGCAGCTCTACTCAATTTTCTATACTTCCTTTCAAGTATGTTCAGAGAATATACAGAAAAATAGAGGCACATGTATGTTCATATGAAAGCTCAAAACTAAAACCCTTCTATACTAAGATATTGACAAACTATTTGATATGTATTGAAGATAAGTATGATCAAGTGGATCATATGGACTGTAAAAATGGCACTTATAAGTACAAGATGAACATTATATATTTTGTGGCAATTTTACTTATTCAAAAAAAAGTAGTTATAAGCATTTCTTACAGTTGTCTTTAAAGCAATGGCATTAAAAAGATGCCAGGTCAGTTGGTACTGTTCTTGTTCAAATATTCCAAACCAAAGGAAGGCACTGAAGTACTGCACTGGATTTTGCTACCAGCTGGGACAGTTGAGCTCACACCAATTCAGGCTGGAATACTCAAAGCAAGGTACAGGATTCAAGCACTTCTACCTTTAGCAACTGATGCCTTGGGAAGGCTGCCCTGAAACAGAGACTGGACAGAACTAGAGAATAAAGTAGGTTTTTATTGAAAAGCCTTTAGGGTACACCTTGGGCAGCTAAGAGCTTACTAGCAGTTAATATGAGGCTCAGATCTGCACCCCTAGGCAGCACAGAATCTGAAAAACGTGAAAGCTAAAACTTAAGGCATCACAACCAATCCCCTGACAAGTGTGCAAAACTTTGGAACTCCAGACTAACCACTTTTCTGACTAACGTTTTCCCTGACAGTAAGTAACAGGGGCTCTGAGGGAAAGCAGGACATACAGTAGGGCTGCCGGTCCGGGCTCAGGACCTGGATGTCCATGGGCGAGTAGAGGGCAGACAAGATCTCTCTCCTTTTCTCTCCCGTCCGTTTGTTACAGGCGTGGATGGAGCGCGTCTGCCAGTCCGTCCAGTACAGAGTGTCCCCAGACAGCGTCAGTGCAAAGGGATGAGTAAGGCTACCTTCAACAACTTTTTGCCTTTTTGGGAGAAAGAGAAAGGATTAAAAAATGAATGGCTTCCACTTGTTATCACACATTAAAAAACTTGGCTCTGTAGAAACTCATGTAGGAACTGTTGCTTTTCAACACATTCACAGGACCAAGTGATCCACCTGGTGAAAAACGTGACAAGCAGACTGAAAAATGTAAAATAAGGTTTTACCCCTTCATAGCAATAAGGACACAAATATACTGGGTTTCAAAGCACCAAAGTATCTGATTCGGGCTCTGCACTGACCCCTTAAGTTCCTTAACTTTAGGAGCTGTGCAAATACCCAAACACACTTGACTTTTCAAGGAAACTTAGGTCCAAAGAGTGCTGCTCTGATTAAAGCAGTATATGACATCTTCGCCCAGAAATTCAGTTGCACTCAGTCTTTTCTTCTAGCAGAAAAGGCAGAAATGGCCTATGAGTCTCATTAAATGATGGCTCTTAACGTTGTCTACAGCAGAAGTTAAGTATTTTTCAGATTAATTTTTAATGTAGAGCAAAGGTCAGTTAGGTCAGTTATACTTTCCTAAAACTAAGTATTTATAATTAATACAAATCAGAAACATTTGAGATGATTTTTCACTGACACCTCTGAGAATTAGCTGAACTGAAAGCCACAAAACACATGACATTTTTAACATGTTTTCACAGGATCCCAAAATTTATACCTGGTGCAATAAATGTATATAAATTAGATTCAGTAGTTTTGAAGATATTTATTAAGTCAGAGAAAAAATGCTTGAGAATTCCTCAGTCAAAACACTGGTACTTGGTTTTCAAAAAATCCATGCATTTTATGTACACACAAAGGTATGCATACACCTTGAAAACCAGCGTTGTGACACAGCAAAGCATTATTAAAATTTTTTCATCACTCAACTTTGAGAAAGCTGAAGTCTCAGTGTCATCCTGAAGGAAGATGAGGAACTTAAATTTCTTATACCTATATTAAATCTGCATTCAATGTTTTTTTCACTGAAAATACTTAAGGAAAAAACAAAAAACAGCTAACATTTGGCAGGGAAAGGACTCTGTTTCATTTGGAGCAGCATAAGTAATTATCTGCATTTTCCACGGTAGAAGGGAATAAAAAGTACCTCCAAAATTCTTGATATATATTCAGATATGGACAAGTTTAAAACAGACTGACACATGCACACAAGTACCGGCATAAACATGAGAAAACAAAATTAGCAATAAACTCTCTCTTCTAGAGATAAAATTGAAACTGTTCTAAAAATTCTGTGTAATTACCACTACTTCTGACCATAAAACACAAGAGAATAAATCCAAATACTAATTTCACTTTCTGCTCTCACCATTGCTCTTTTCTCTTAACTAATAACAGCAGTGGCTGTATCCTAATATCATAACAGCTGTTTTCCACTAAGTATTGCCCCTATTTCCATCATTCTTAGATATCAAGTCTCCCTTTCTTCTGTAATTACATCCCTTGAAATAGTTCCAGAAAATGTGGTTGCAAATTGAAGCTTGCTAAGAGGCAGATTGCTCCAGTAACAATCCACCACACAGAATACAAATTTACTTTGAATTTTGAGGTACTCCTGAATGGATTCTAGGATGGGAGGGGTGGAAGCATTTGAAACATCACAGATTTCTTTATTGTCATGTATGAGTGAAACTTGTTTGCTCCACGTTTAAGGAACAGAAAAAACTTCTCAAGTTACCATCTAGTCTGAGCCCCTACTGAAGTACACCTTAGCACCATAATCTAGGAGTCCAAATTCCCAATGAATGTCCACAGACATCTGTTTCAACATTGATCAGTGGAATGGGAAAGGGAATAAATAAAAATTTCATTTAAAAGGAGTTATGATTAAGATCAATCTTCATGGCATTTTATCAATATCCATAACACTTTAGGAGTTATTATGTTGGACAATACCTAAAAGATCACGTGCAGTCAGACATCAGGAACCTCCAGAATGCACCCTATACAGGGATTTTCCGACCTTAAGTGTGCATCTACAGGCTGTAGCAGCTGAGTAAAATATGCAAGAGTGAGCCAATTTTTTCTTAATGCAAAATACATTATTTTTTCCCAAAATACTATTTGATTTATGGTTCAACAGAAATCTGTTTGGGACATGCAGCATTGATCTATCACAACGTAACTCGGAGAGATTGCTGGAATAAGTGTATTCAAAGTCATACTCCCTTTCAGGTGGCCTTTCTCTACCTTAAAATGAGCAGAATAGATTTTACTTGCCAATTACAACTTGAAGATTTACACACAGGTGCAAGTAAAGTCTCTACAATTCATATATGCATGATAAACCACAGAAACAGCCTGGAAACCTCAAACCCTGCCACTCGCCCTCAAATCAGACAAACATATTCATGTTGAATTATACGAAAATCTTTCTTTCTGTCCACAAACCTGCAGCCAGACTTGGCTACTGCCTTCCAAAAGGCCTTTTGCCTTGTCTCCGATTCAGGCTGTCAGTCAATACTTGTCACTTACTACAATGCCACCATTATCCAGCTCTGACACAGTGCTCTCGAAGGAACTTCAGAGCATTTTATAAAGGATGTCAATATTGCTATTGCTCTTTTATGACTGTGAAAATCAGGCATAGAATGCATCTCAGTAAAAAAAAATTTAAAACACCATGGAAAATGTTTTTTTGGGGGAAGGCATAATTTTCTATTACACAGAAATGCATAAAATAGAACTCCTCCAACTTTTCACCAAGGCAAAACAATTTTATTGACACAGGCACAGAGGCATTTAAAATGTTATGAAATCATGAAAATTAAAATGTCATTTAAAACTACCTGAAGACTAAAGCCAGACAACAATGCAGAGATTACTTTGGCAGGACATTTTACTGCATGTGATACTCACCATTCAGGGGCAACACAACCTG
The DNA here is from genome assembly GCA_910950805.1 of Acrocephalus scirpaceus scirpaceus. NCBI lineage: Eukaryota > Metazoa > Chordata > Aves > Passeriformes > Sylviidae > Acrocephalus > Acrocephalus scirpaceus. Next base: position 44,688,983 of record OU383780.1, read on the forward strand.
CCCATTGAGCACTGCACAGAATTGAAGATGCAATCTCAAATGCCTAAGTCTGCCCTGCCTGAAGTGTCACTTCTCAATGTCCACAAAAATCAAAACTTAACACTTGGACAGCAGCCACCAAAAAACTTCCACACTGTGCTTTCCAGCAAGCTTGAGGAAAATCTGCTTCCCAACTGCTTGTTGTCTGAAACAACCCAAAATTAGTTAATTAATAGGCATGACATAAAGGACATACCCGGATGGGGCCACAGACAAGTGTGTCTCAATGAGTACTTCTTGTTGGCAAAAAACCATTAACAACACTGTAAAATCCCAGTCACAAGTTAAACGTTATATTGCCTAGGGTCAAAAATAACCATCTCCAACTATTTTCAAGACAAGTAAGAGCCTAAAAAAGAAGAATCCTGCTATGCAAGAAGGCTGTGAACAGTCTATTGTGAAATACTGATGCTATTAAGAATTACATTTTAAAAAAACCCAATAATGTATTTGCATTATTCTAGACTACTGGGAAAGAAAAGTCTCATTTCAAAATGAACACAAAGCGAGAAATAACTTACACCTTATTACAGACTAAAGGAAGCTTACCTAAAGGAACCATCCAGATTTGCCCTATGAATGAAGCTCAGTTTTGCATCAGCCCAGTAAAGTTTCTGCTCGTCGAGATCTATCGTGAGTCCATTTGGCCAATAAATATCGGAATCAACAATTATCTTTCGCATGCTGCTGTCCATTCCTGCCCGCTCTATTCGGGGCGTTTCACCCCAGTCAGTCCAGTACATGTATCTGAAAGAGACATACACACAAATGAAGCCACAAGACATGCTGGGATAGCAGCTCTTTGCAAAGCCTGTAATGATACATATATGCACCAGGGTATAGACACCAATGTTTACTCTCAAATGTTTACTTTAACACAATAAAGTAAATCAAACCCCAGGCCCACAGGGCACAAAGTAAGTCCTTCATTAAATCATCTCACAAGCTTTGCCTCTGTGTAATCTATTTACCATTCTCTTTCAATGCTGAGCAGTACCTGATTGTTATTTACAACTGAATAACATTCTTGTGTGGTCAGTTATTACAAGTTAATATCCTAAATCACATTCTGAAGCAACTAATTACCTATCCAAGCAGGCAACGACCACAACTTAACTTCCTTTTGCAAACCCACAGAGAAAAAAAGGTACAAAATCAAGTGTCCTGAAATTTGTTTCTGTCAAATAAATCATGAATCCATGAAGACTTAGAAAGACATTGAATTTCTGGATTTTTTTTTTCCCCATTCCCATCCATGTCCCAGTTTCCCTGTCACTCCACCTATAGGCAATTTAAGCAGCCTGAATAGACATTAACAGCACATACCAATTGGAAAGGACCAGATCAAAGTGTGGCAAATCACACAACATCTGCATGAAAAGTTGTACAGTTACAAAAGAAATGGTCTGGTGAGAAGAGGTCAGCCAGGTCACAGCTGGTAAACATTATGCAGCTTCACATATCCAGCTTGCAAGTTTGTGCAAAACACAACACAGCCAACTCCTAGCACAGCTGCCTCCGGCCAGTCAGAGAAGCAACACTGCTTTCCCAATGCCATTACAGACATTTGGGGCCTGGGGCTGTGGGGAGAGCCTTTGCCCTGAGGAAGCTCTCAAACAGGTGTCTGTGCACTGGACCCATCACCTCCCCAGGTTCCCCGAACAGTATTAGATCAACAGGGGCACCAGCCGGGCAAGCACACTGAGCTGCATCTGAGCTAAGCCCTCCTAACCCTGGAGCTCCAGAACAGCATGGTAAGAGACATCTGTTCAGTCCTGGACAACGCTTAGCCAGATGTTTCATAACCTGGAGTATCCCAGACCCTTAACTCCCCCAGAGAAGACAGCACTCACTATGCAATCAGAGTAGGAACCACGAAGGAAGTAAACTAATGTGGATTGTGAAAACACACCTATACAAAAAAACCTTCATGCTTTATTTTATGAGAGAGAATGTTGGCCACTTCAGGGATGATGTAGGGACTACATTTGTAATTGCTGTTATGTCACTCTGCAGGGCGGTTTCCCCTTCACAGCACAAGATCCTCCTGCAAACTGCAGAGGCTCTGGAGCTGCTTTACCTGCAGCTGGGGCCATAATTTCAGCCAAGGAGGAACAGGCAGCTCTACAGTTATCACCAGCACCCTTGACCTTAAAATGCTCTGATCTCCATGTGCACCCTCCACCCCAGTTTAAGCAGATTTCCAGTTCCAGGGCAATCACAGCACCTACACTGCAGCATATATAACCATGAGCAGTCTATCCCACTACGGAGGGGAATATAAACCCTAAACCACCATACAGATAGAAATTGCTCACTTTTATCACAATACACATACACCTGAGTGTGAAGGTCAAACAAGTTTTCTAGTTGAAATAAAAAGCTCCCGCACAGGTGAGTCCTCAGGTTTCTGAGATAGCTCATGTTAGATTGGCTGAGGCACAATCATGTCCCCAGATGCCTTCCCAAAGCTTCCTCAGCTTTGGAGGCAGGATAGACTGACTGCTCCTGAAAAAGCAGCAGCAGTAGCTGAGAGCTGCCCCAGTTCACAGGATAACCTATGAATGTAAATTGCCACTCATTTTGGTTTTCCTTAGCAAGTCAGGCTGTAATTTGTGGCAACTCAGACTGTGTGGGGAAGCAGCTATTGACAAACAACTAAAGACAGAGAAAAGCAGACATGAAAAACCTGTCTGCACAATCATCTGCTGAATCACACTGAGCAACTGATATGGCCAAATACTCATTTTTGGTCAGGTCAAATCAGTTGTCTGATCCAGCTCATCTGCACTAGCTTACACCACCTGCATCCAACTCTACAGGAATAAAGACAGACAAATTAAAGATGGACTGTTGAATGAGGAAAAACGTGGCTATTAGAAGTGACTTTGGGCCATATCATGTGGTTATTGAAATGTATAAGTGCAGACTAAAAAGGAGCTTAGACCAAAACGAAAAATCCCATGAAAGTTACCTAAAAGAAAAAACAAAGGAAACAAAACTAGCTAAGTCCTATTAAATCCTTAAAGCAGGTTAAAAGGATGAAAAAACATCCCCTAAATTATCACGGAACAAAATTCCCCTCCTCAAGCCTTCCATAAAAATTTCAGCCTGCACCCTCAATGCATTCAGATGAAGGAAAAAAAAAAACCCCAAAAAACAAACTGTAAACCCAAGGGCCCTTACGGGTTTTCTATGATATTAAAGGAGTTCCAACTCAAGAGCCTCTTCCCAAAAAATAGTGTTGTTTAATTTCACAGCTGATTTGTGTTTACCCTTGACCTCACAGAGACTGCTGTACAAAACTAGTACTATCAAATTCACACACAAACTTGTCACAGGAAAATTGCATCTCTACGTTTCAACTCTAAAGCAGGCACCTTAAAGCTCAATATTATTCAAAGTTTTAATACTACATGGTATTAGCAAAGTAACTGCACCACAAAGGAAGGGTTGAGCAGGATGAAGATGCACTTAGGCAACATGGAGAACAATGTGAATGCAGGCAGCCTCCTTTCAAAGCACTTCTCTCCCAGTTGGACTTTTTTAAAGCAACATACCCTGTCACTACCTTGTCCTGACTACAGCATGTCTCTGCAATCCCTCAAGTATCATAAAGTTGATCTTCTCAGTGAACTTTTCAGAGCATACTGAGTCTCTGCACTGATGAACTGAACTGAACTGAATCAAACACCTAAAGAGGTAAAAGTTTCCTTCCCTCTGTGTGCTCCACAGAATGCCTGTGGTCCATCACAGGAGTGCACACCAAGCCATGGAACAGCAAATGTAATTTTTGCCTCCATTTAACCCCCCTCTCCTTTTCAAAGACGCTTCTGTCCTTTCATCCAGCAGCAGGTGCTGAATTGCCATGAATTCTAGGAAATTTGCTCTGGTTTGGCGATCTCTCAGCACATCAAGACTGTGAATGGGGAGTTTGGAAATCAATGTAAGAAGATCAGCTGCTCCTGCAGCAGGACTGATCTCTGGTCTAAGCGAGCCCATTTATAACCATGCCACTGCCAAATGGAGCACTTCTTCCCTGATGTCCACCCCAGTGTTGACATTAGCATTCTACAAGGAAACAAAATGAAAAAACCCAAAACCTTTCAGTTACCTTAGCAAATGATCACTCTTACCAATGTTCCTGCAGAAGTGGCGCCTAAACAGAAGGAGCAAATAAAGGCAGCAACCAGCCAGCTGAAGCCACCAGAGAAAGAGGCATTTCTCATCAACTCCTCCTAGGCAAGTCACTCACCTTTGACTCTACAATTAGCTAGGGCAATCCTTTCCATCCCTCTTCTTCCACCGTTCTCCACCCTAACATCTAGGCTCTATTGACATTTTTTGGCAACACAAGGCACAACACAGCACTGGACATGAGACTCTAACAAGCCATAAAATGTCATGTTTTAACTGCCTAACTGTGAGGGACTGTCAAGAATGTACAGAGTCAAGTTTTCCCTTTTTTTTGCCCTCCTCTATTTTGAGTGGCAAAGCTAGTTCAAACCAAGTTAAAAATACAGTGTCCTGGCTGGAATACAGAGTCACCTGAAGACAAAAATTTTTTTTGCACAAGTTATAAATCCTAGAGAAAAGAAACATCCATGGTTATTATGGAAAGAATGGCATAAGCTTAACTAAACTAGCACCACAAACTTAACTGGAACAGTAAGTAATAAGAGAAAATTTTGGGGCAGCGAGAAAGCTTCCTTGATACAATTTGTGATGAAGAAAAAGACAAAGGTTAACTATCCTTGAAATAACCCATGGATCTGATTAAAAATATTAGTCTCTTGTCAAAAGTAATGAAATCTTGCTTGCACTAGCTGGTTCATCAGGAAAAGAACAATACAGGAAAAGCAGTGAAGAAATTAAAGATTTTAGTAATGTCCTGAAGTAATCATTAGGCCTTACAGCTTGCATCTTCCAAATGCCTCCAGTATACAAGATCAATTCTTACACAAAGAGCAGAGACTTCTGATTGGAGCTTTATGGACAGTGGGAGAAAATAGCAAAAAGCTCCAAGTGGCTTCTCAGAGAAAGAAATCAGTTGCATGTTTTAACAGTTTATATGTAGGAACTGACTTGATTCATCCTGATTTAAATTAACCTTATTTCAGGAGCCTGGAGCGATAACTGACATATTATTTATGTAGGGGGGAAAAAAAGGCTTTCCTAAATAGTCCACACTTCTTATTGATCTCAATAAAAAAACAAGCACTTTCAAACAGTCAAGACATCATCAATGTTCCTAGGAAAAATGACAGTTCAGGAACGGTTTTTTGGTTTTTCAAAAAGAACCTATTTTCAGGTGTCCAGTATATTAACAACCCCTATCGTTTTCATTTCACCATTTAAAAAAACCCAAAAAACTCCCAGTATTTTGTCCAGATAAGATTTCAGAAAAATAAGTAGATTAAGCAAAGAATCTCATTCTGGTACTACCTGTGCTAGTATGCCTCCCAGTTTTTGAAGCCAGCTGAAAAGATGCACACTGAATAACAATGAAGAGCCTAAGGCAGGCATTTGGGTAGGTTTTTTTGTTTGGTTGATTTTCTTGGTGGTGCTGCTGTTTTTAAATGTAAATTACGGAGTTTAAAATACCCCTGGGCCAGGGCACGCCATAACAATTGTAAGAAACTAAAAATATCAAAATCAGTATCTTTGTACACATTAGATTGATCACATTCTAGGACTGAGATCTGGCATCTGGGGAGTTTTATATCCTGCTTGCATTGCAACAGGTCAGTAAGAGTCAAACAGCATGGAGGCTGTAAAAGAAAATGAAAACATGAATTCCTAAAGAGCTTATGAGAGAAAAATAGCCCTTGAGAGCAAAATTCACTGCTAAGCAGCTATTACAAATCAATACTCTTAAAAAAGAAGTAACCAAGCAGCACTACAGAAGCCCTAAACAAAAAGCAGACCTTGGACAAACTTGTGGGTTACTTTATTTTGTTCTTCAGAGATGCTTAAGTGTCTTCCCCCCATTGCTGGTTTTAAACCTTAACTCCAGACTTTCCAGGCAGAAAGGAAGGAGAGGCAGGGCAAAAAAGGGACTAACATCAAATAATAATTTCACAGCACTTGCACCAATTCTGTCCCTAAACTGAACTGCACTTTGCTACACCAAAGAAACCAGCTGGAACAAAGCAGAGCAAAAGCCAAAGCTCCATCAAAGCTACAATGTAAATTTATACTTTCTTCTGAACACACAGCCACTAAGATTCCATCCAGCCCAGCAGCCAGAAGCACCAGACCCAAGAGAGCACATAAAATTCAGTTACTGCTCTATATGTAAGCACAGAAGCTGCAAGATTCACAACTGTGAGTGCTTCTGACACAACCAAGCTTTCTAGTCAGAACTTAATTAAATACAATTCAGCTGCAGGCAACAAGTCACTGGGGTTTGGCACATAAATTACTACACTGGATCAGTGCTTAAATGGTGCTTCCCTCCTATCAGAAGAATGGGATTGAAAGCCATCTTGCAAAAACAATCCGATTTTGAAGCTGGCAAACTGCGCCCCAGAGGGGTTTTTTGTTGGTTTTTGTTCTTGGGTGAGGTTTTTTTGTTTGGTTGGTTGGTTTGTTTTCTTTCCCCTGCTTAACTCATTTTAAAATTCCAGGTGCAGGAGCAAAACCAGGATGAAGACCATATTTCCCCTCAGTTTTAAAGCTGCAGATCATTTCTTATTTCCTGGTGCTTCATGTCTCTTGTCATCATTTTCACAAAGATTAGAAATCAGGGCTGTGCCCTCCAAGAGCAGCCGATCAGCCATCTGAGCTGGAAGGTATCACAGACATAATAAAAAGCAGCCAACGTTGCCCAAACACTTTTTCCATCTCCCAAAATGCAGTACAGTTGCCAAACCTTACATAACCTGCTTACACAAAAGGGGCCAGTTGTACAGATGATATAAATCAGTACAAACTTCTCCAATTTCAACAATGCTCTTGAACTTATACAAGCCCATGGCACAAAACAGGAGTTTACAGGAAATTGCTGTGAAGTTCAGATTCCTGCACATTTAAAACTTACTTCCCCTATCCCACCTTTAAAGCTACAAAAACTCCGCTGTGAAATTAAATATCCCCAACTGTTTACAAAAGAAAAGAATGTCTATCTCGCACAGCATTAAGCTGCAAATTGCTTACTCAAATTACCTTTTTTTCTTTTTTTCAAGAATTTTGACACCTGGATGTTCTTGACAAAAGTCATTACATCAAACCCAAAAATAGGCCACAGCAGGTAATCATTACAACTAACCACAGAGTATTCAAAAATGTGTACAAAGCAAACCAAACCCTTGACAACCAACCTTCTCCACAAGTTTTCCTACAATGTCTTTTATTCTGATTTATTCTTTTAAGACACACACTGATAAGATGCCCATAATGATCTCTGTGGCCCTTTGATCGGCTCACACCAGCATGTCCATGTCTTTCTCCTGCTGAAGAGCCCAGAGCTGGGCACAGCACTTCAAGGCTCGTTTCACCAGCACTGAGTAGATCTGATCTTGATCTGATTCTTGAATTGATAGAAGAATTCTTGATCTGATAGAAGTACTCCTCCTGATGAAGCCCAGGAGTGCTGTTGGCTTTCTTGACAGCAAGGGCATACTGCTCTCTCATATTCAGCCCACTGACCCCAGATCCCCTTCTTCTTTCAAAAAAAAGTGATTTATTTTAGGAATGGAAAAAATAGTCCAAACCTCACTACGTTTGACTCATTTTAAGACACACTGCAGACACTCAAAATTCAGGGTATCCTCATATGAAAAAGAGCAGAATGAACTGCTGAACTCACCACCAGCTTGTGAGCTAGACCCATTAACTACACCTGCCTGAAGTTAAACTTAGATTTCTTCCTCTCTCCATAAGGAAACACTGAACTAAAACACATTGGGACAGTCAAAAAAATTATATCGACACATTGTAGTGACTTAATGGAAGATGGGGTGCAGCAAATGTATTGAACAACAGTAATCCAACTGTGTAAGCCAGGTGCTGGTGGCTCTCTTACCCACAGCTGTCACAATTGCTCTTAAACGTTTAGCTCAAACCAACGCATTTTATGTTTCACTGTGCTGATGCACTTTAACTCAATGTTTAGGGAAAGGTACACTGCAACTACAGGAATTTGTCAAGGCATGCAACTTAAGCGTGTTCTGTTCGTTTACACCCTTGTCATTTCAAACACAACAACAAACAAAACCCTGAGAACACCCTCAGCAGGTTAAATTCTTACTTCAGCTTATACTAATGCTTAATTTTACATGAAAAAAAAATTAGAAATATGTTTTGGTTAAACCAAAGCAACTTATTCATGACAAACAGAATAGTGCCTGTCCAGCCACACCAATATGTATATGCCATGATCTCCACATTGTGCAGCTATAAAATGTACCCAATTAAGTCACCTAATCAAAGAGCTTCCATCACCTCTTTGGTCCCAGAGCATTCCTGACTTCACCCAAGAAACCACTGCAACACACACTGGCACTATGACAACTAAAGCCATCCTGTTGCTCCTTCTGTTCCCTCAAGAAATGGTGGGGAAATTTAGAAGATAAGAATACAATTCCCAAACTTAGTAAGACTAAATGTGTACAGGGCAAAGAAGTATCAGTCTCCAGGACTCAGGATGGGAGGAATCACAGAATCTGTCGCAAGAGTGCAAACAGGGGAGAGAGTTCAATGGGGTTTTTCAGGAAGTCTACACATTTCCACCTCTCTCCCATGCAATTTTGGGGAGTAGGGGAGAAGTAAATCACTTTTTTTCCATCATCTCTGAACAGGCAGGTCTGCTCTTAAGTGAAGCAAAAGGTCTTTGAACAATATATGCCCTTATGTCCTGTCTATGAGCAGGAAAAGGGAGAAATAAGCAGAGGAGACTAATGAACTATTTAAAGAAAGGCTGTCACCATCAAGGACAATCATCTGAAAATTAGAGTAAATAACAGTTCCCACAAAAACTTCAAGTTTCTTATGCATGAGACTATTTGCAGCTATTTGGAGACGTGTATCAAAAGCTTTCCAAGTCTCAGAAATTACAGCCATACCAAGATACTGGATATGACTGTGAACCAATTTTACAGTTGAGTACTTTTCTTTCATTTTAAGATAATAATCGTGCTACTCATATATTATAGAGTTTCAAATAACTAACCAAAAGCTTCAAAATAATTTTATACTTGTAATTAATTACTACCTAGAAGCACACAGGATATAAACTAATCTCTAGCTTTCAGGCAACAATAAGCATGTTTCACTCAAAACCCAGGCATTTTAACCAAGCAGCCACAAGTTAGGGTTTCTAAAAAGGACAGTCTTTACTCAGAGGATGCTTCTTGCTTTTCGTCTCCACCACTTGCAACAGTTGCAAGTTTTTCTTCAGTATTCCCTCTCCTCTCAACTATTCCAAAGGAGATTACGACCACTGCTTAAAGGATGTCATCATTCACGCTTATTTGTATCAAAAGCCTCAGTCTACTGCAGCTCATACAGATCCCAATAATTTCAACACAGCAGGCCAATATGCTTAACCTTTAGTACCTGCCATGCTGCTGTGTGGGACCAGGGTGAACCATCAGTAAACACCACTGCAGTTTGAAGTGCTGATGTAAACACAGTTGTGCTTAGAACAGCTCCAGGTCTGGTTCATGGCTTTGCTGTGACACAGAGGAAACGCTGGATTAACAACTAGGCATGTCTGAGGCTTTTAATTTTAGACTCTGAACTGAAAGCATTCTAATTGTGATAGCTGTCCCTTCTATATCCATTTTTTAATATCCAATTTGGTGCATTTATCATCTAATCCTTTCTTCGGTGCCAAATATACTTAAGGTCAATGACAGCCACTGCTTGCAGATTTTGGCTAATTTGCCATAAGCAACCTGAGACAATGGCTAAGCTAGGCTATGGCACACACTCCCTTAATGCTGTTCAGACATGATTAGACTTGTTTTAATCTCTAAACTAATAGCCATTCTGCAGAATGCCAAAACAGATGATTTATTTTTAGTACTCAGTAATTTTTTTTCTTATTGCTGCATTCTAATTTGTATCTTATTTCCTTGCCCTGAAGCTTTGCTATTCCAAAAGAGGAAGATTGCTCCATAAATGAAGTCAGCTTCTGTGGTGGCCCACTGGCACCAGCACTGCCTCTGCCCAACAGCCCCACACCACACCATGGAAGACTTTGTAAGAATTAAAATGAGGGAGGAAATATAGACAGCAGTTTGCAGCTTTCCTTCAGTCAGTCAAACCAGTTCAAAGGTCCTTATTCTTGTCTTTCACAAACACCATTCTACAGATCCCACCAGAGTTAGCAGGCCAGCTCAGGTATGGCAAATCAACAACCCCAGTGACTACACCAAGTGATGACTCTGGTTATACCCACATCAAAAAATTCACAAGACAGCACACCTTTTCTTGAGGCAAGCAATTTTTATCCTTCCTTAAAATAATCATTTCACAGACATTTCATAGATGTCTCATTTAGCTCTTTGTGCTTCAGCAAACAGAAGGGGCTGAAATTTTTCAAGCATTATTGTCTGCAAGCTGTAGAAAATACAGCCTGAACTAGGACAGTAAGCTCACTCCAAAAGGCAATACAGCAGCCATCACACAAGTAGGAACAAATTCAAGATTTATATTAACCAAAGTAAATATCTCTAATACATTGTAGACTTTAAAATGTGAACTAACTACTTCATTAAGCACTTAGTGAAAATCAGATATGAGGATTATGGATATGCTACAGATCCTCAGAAACAGAACCCTGTGTTACATGGAGAAGGTAGCAAGCCTTGAGATTTTTATGTCACAGATTTAATGACCCTTGTCAACGCACATTCTGGGGTGTTCAGATCTAAGACCTTCACTACAGGACTGAGAATTAAATCATTTGGTTTGGCTACTCATTCATGCATTCTTTTGAAGATTTCTTTTCAGGAAACTGAAGTTTGCTTGCCATGACATGTGATTAAAAACTTGTTTTTCAAATACATTCCTCCTTCAGACAATGTTCATGACACTCAAGTTTTTTGCACTCCATTGCAGGGAATTTGAGCTACCTCTTTTAGCTGGGCTTGAGTAATATCTTTGCATACAATAAGTTCAGCTTTGTTAGAAGTTGCTATCCTGAAAACATGTAAAAACTTATGCAATGGCTGCAAACTCCAAGTTAATAACACCAATGCTATTGAATCCCCCATCAGTGGTCTACCTATCAAGAATGTATATAAATGCTAATGTTCTACAAAACAACACCAAGAATTTTAGCCCAATGTCCTCCATTATATAAACTCAGTTAAACATAACCTACAGCACGACTGGGATCTAAATGTTCAAAACAAAGCATCAGCAAATTCGCAGAAAAATGTTTTGCACTCTCCTCTATCTTCTTAGTTTATCCCTCATTTCAGGCAAGAATAATTAGATTATCATATATTCTGCTTTCTTTAATTCCTAGAATATACAGTGGGTCCAGCAAGAAAGTTTTAATGTGTATGGGGAAGAATGACATTACATTATTAAGCTGACTCCTGTTAATTATGATATGTTTTCAGAGTATCAGAAGACCCTGTATAATTAATGATTTTCAGTAGCTCTGGGAAGAAGAAAGACCTACAGATAAGCTTTAAGTGTCTCACAGCTTGCCTTAAAAAATGAAATTTTAGGAATGTACTGAACAGTCATTGGGGGAGAGGAATCTCTCTTTCTTAGTCATAACCTTGAGATAATCACTGCCATTAAAGATGGAAGATAGGCTGAGTGTGCAAAAGATGCAGCTCAGCTCTCTTTAAAAATGTCACTACACCACAATCATCTGACTTACTACTTAGGAAGCCCATCAGAAAAATCATACTCCTGAATGTCAACTGGAAATCACAGAAAAACAGGCTTCAAAAGGAAACTCCAGAAATCAACTTAGCCCCTCTCCCATGTCCTAACACTTGGTCATTACATTTCTGATGTTCCTGAGAAAAAATGACTGTATATTCAGTATGTTCTTCTCTATTTTCTCAAACTTGTCTATGTCCTGAAGAACTGCACTCAAAATGGACTAAAACCTACTGATTAAGCAAACACCACCCTGGGCATAACACTCCACTGCAAACACTACAACACACAGTCCTCCATCCACCTCTGGAGAACAGGCTTACTAAAGCTAAAAGACAAGAGAAGATGTCACCGTTCTGCACAACAACATGTTATTTACTCAAGAGAAAGAAATTAGATTTGTTTGACTTGGAGCATTCTATACAAACCTATATTTGGGTACTAATAGTATCAGCTAAGCATTTGTAAACTGCTTATTTGTCCCATAATGCCTTTGGAAACTGAAGCTGACTAATGACGTTTTCTTCCTCATTTTCTAAGATTCCCACTCACACTTCTCTAGTACAAGCTGCTAAAAGGATAAAATTGCATCTATGGAATAGAAATTCTTCCAAACTGAAAGCAAATGACTAGCCAGTGACAGATTGCATCAACCAGTTTTAAGAATCCCAGTCTGAACTTCAACAGATTTCATGATCCAGAAAAAACCCCACAAACTTACTCAGATGCTCTAATCTAATACAGTTCTGACAGTTGTAGGAACAGTATTAGCCACCTGATTTCAAAAACTTATTAACAAAAAGACAAATAAAAAAGTATTAAATGGTTCTTTTCCCCCACTGTCACCCACTTTTCTTCCCCTGAGAATACCTGGAACAAGAAACGTATGGTTCTATGGGAGCTCAACCCCAGAACCTGCTGTGCCAAAACTGAATGTCATGATCACTATTTCACAGATGCACCTAGGAAATATTTCAGAAATACCACATGAAGTGGTTGTAAAAGCAAACCTGAATGTTTTATTCCACAAATACACGCGATGTCTGATTTTAAAATTTTGCTTTTAAGTTTAATATATTAGTTTTTCAGGCAAACTTGTCTTTGATTCAACACTTAAAGAATCAGTCAAAAGGCAAGGAACTGCATTCACTTGCGAGAAGTAAACCTGGTGCTGGCATTTCATGCAAAGTGCCATACCATTCCCTGTAATCCACCTCACCGTGAAATAATCAATTTAACATCATATTCTCTCTTTAAATATACTACTGAACTTGACATCTAATAAAGCAAGATTAATTAATTCTGCATAGATTACTTGCTGTCAGGATACAAAAGGATTCCTGTTAATTTATTTAAAACACTGGTATACAATAATTTGCTGTGGGGAGAATTCCTTTCACGTAATCTGTAAGGAAGGCAGGATTAAGAGTATAAGGACCCCTCTGGAAAAGTCCTTTGGCCCAACAAAGTCACTCCACTTCCCCTTTTACTGCTAATGGCTGTACCTTTCCAACCATTATCTGAATGATACAGGCAGCTCCAGCATTTGACGTGTCAACAAAAGGAAGGATTTTGTTTCTTTAAGTACATACAGCTTCATTTAGCCTTTGTATGACCTTTATGTATTAATCCTGTAACTCCTCACATTCATCTGAAAAATCTTATGCAGGAAACACTGCAAAAACAACCAAAGTTCCAGTTTGTGGCATCGAAGATGCTGACATGGTGATCTTAAGTTGCCCTCTGTTGCCTAGTTTCCATTTTCACTTCTTGCAGATTTGAAGCAGGTAGTTTCTCAAGAAGCTGTCCACCTCCCAGAGCAGGATAAACTACCAAAAACTTTATTTCTATGGTTTATACTAAGCCCTTGCACTAACTCAGCATCATTTTGCAAAGAGGACAGACTCAGTGAAAATACCAGTTAATGCCAGATTTTCCTACAGATGAGAATCCTACCTATGTATACCCCTAGAGGAAGATAAAGTGATCTCTGAGGAAGTATTGTGAAAATGGCAGCAGATCAGTGGCAAGCCAGCTCACTTGCGTGGATCTGTGCAGATAAGAGAAATGCACTTCAGGTCTCTTTCCTTGTTTTCACGAGTCCATCTAGCACAGCACATCTTCAGTCACCATTGCAATAAATGCCAGACCCAAAGGACACAACACCAGCACTGCTTGTACACAGGGAGAGCAAACAGCACATGTGAAACCCTGGGGAGGATAGAAGAGGGCGGGAGGAACCATACACACACACAAGTATTTTTAAGAGCACTAGAAGTGACACATGCAGCCTGCACTCTTACTACTTCTTAACATGGTCACTTTACAGCATTGAGAATCCACAGTTTCATCTAGATTCTTTCCCTTGCTGGCACAAACATTATTATTCAACATCATCACTTAAAAATATCCTGGTTTACCAGGGCATAGCAAGTGAGAATTCCTGTTTCAACACATGCAGACTTGCACATGTTGCTGTCTACATGAAATAGACATCACATATAAAATCAAAGTTAACTTACCAGATAAGATTGCTGAGAAAATAATAACAATAACAAAATGCTTGGAAAATTAATTACTTTTCCAAAGTGCAACGTGATGAGCCAGGTAATTATACTGGTTGAATATTTGGCTTGGCACCTAAGAACCCGCTGTATTTTTCTTTTTGGCTCAAGGCCTTGGTTGCCATTTCTTGCCACAAAGTATTTAAACTCAAACATATGTTCAGTTACAGATCTTGAGAAAAATACCTCGGGAAAATGTAAAGTGAAACAAAAGGGTATGTGTTCCTTTTCTTTTTAGAACAAGAAACTCAACATAAATCACCACCGTATCCATTTAAACATTTAAGCCAAATTAATATTTACCCATGAGCCGGATCCAAAGCTATTGCCCTGGGCTGATCAAGGTCTTGCCAGAAGAGGACTTTTCTAGATGTTCCATTGAGATTAGCTACTTCTATCCTGTTGGTTTCTGAATCCGTCCAATAAAGTTTTTTCCCAATCCAATCACACGCCAGGCCATCCGGGGAAACCAGACCAGAAATGATGACATTCTGCACCACATTCCCAGTTTGGTTAATGTAAGTTTGCTTGATGGCTTCTTCACTCACATCTGTCCAGAAAACGATGCCTTGTGAATACTGGAAGTCAACCGCGGCAGCGTCCTCTAAACCACTGACCACCACAGTGGACTCCAGCTTGGTGCCTCCAGCATCCACGAGCCGAACGTCCCGCCGGTTGGCAAAGAGCAGAAAGGGAGATGCTACAGAAGGAAAAAATGAAAGCTTGTTAGCATCACAGGCATCTGCAGATGTGCAAGAGCTGACTGTGTATGTGGCAGAGGAGGATTTCTTCTCCCAGACCAGCAGGGCAGGGAGTACAGAAATGTCACAAGTATCTAAAAAGCTCTTCCTTCCCTTTTGAAATGACTCCTCCTGCACCCTTTGTCAGACAGAGGTGTAAAAGAGAGATGGAAGAGCAGGCCCAGTTCTTTATTTATGGGATGTGGAAAGCATCTTCCACATAGTTAGGAGTTCAAATCAAGACCTTTCAACAATACCTTCAACAACACCTTACGTCTGTTGTTCTCACAACAGAAAAATTAGAACAAATTAAGTCTTCACAATTTAAAAGCTTGATTCAACCAGTTGAATTAGTAACAACATGCAGAAAGCAAGCTCTGATGCCTTTTAGTAGCAGGCTGAAAGCTAACAGCACTAGACGCAACACCCTGAAGTGCTCCTGCCAAGCACCCTCCCAAACAGCAAAAACTGAGATAGAGTTTCAGAACTCTGGTCTTCTCTCCTGCACCACAGCAAGAGAAATTCAAGACAGAGTTTGAATGCAGACAATTACATGGGTTGTGGGTGTTTGTGAAGACTGCTGTTAGCTGAAAGAGGCAGTGAGAGCAAAAGGACAAAAGCTCCCCAGCTTCCCCAATCTCACCCCAATTTTTCTATCTCAAGCAGTAGCTGCTGGAGTTCTACACCTGCAGTCACCTGCCGACTCCCAGCTTCACGTGCAACCATTTCATTCAATGCTCTGCCTCCAATGCATAGTCAGCACAGGCCCAGTCACTGCTCAAGGAACAACACACAGAATAGACCAGCACACATTATATCTCCTATGGTTCAAGGCTGTCATATATAAATACCTTTGGTTTTAAAATCATGTTACTGCATGTAATATATAAGAGTTACTTCTTGATATTGTCTTTCAGATTCAATTCCTCCTGCACTTTTTAAAAAAGAAGACAGTTTATACAGTGTCTGAAATGCAGGTCTGCCATGCTGGCAGCCCTGTCAGATGCTATTGCCTTTCTGTGAATTTAGGCTCTGGCTATATTATCACTGGAAAGTGTGTGCCTCTGCACATCCTTGACAACAGCTAACATGTTTATGTGCAGGCCAACGACCTCAGTCAGAATATACAATTCAACTTCAGATGAACTCAAAAACATGCATAAAAATTCAGAGTTTTTATTATCATTCACCATGGTCTGTTTTTTCCCCCTAAGTCAGGAAAGAGATTGTTTTATTTTGCTTTTTGAAGGAAGAGTATGTTGACGTAATTTACATCACCTGGTGGTTTTAGTGAGGGTCTTGGACAGCAAAGAGAACCAATTGTTATCATTAATGTTTTACTGAAGATGTAGTATCTTTGTTCTCTACAATATTTAACTCAAGAAAGTTTATACAGCTTGAGGAGAATTACTTGTTAAAAAATGAAGTCTCAGTATCCCACCTATTTAATTTTGCTGGCTTGCCAAGTCCTTCTCTCAGTCATCTTTAAAAACACTAGGAATAGCATCAGGAAATTCCGACAGGTTAGTTATTGCAAACAGGCAAAAAGAGTCTAAAATGCCAAGTCCTTGTTTCCTTCTCTGCAGCTCATTGGTTCCCCATAGCCACGTCTGTTTTAAGTGGCACTTCATCAAACCACTTGAACACTTGGGCAGTTTCATGTTAGAAGGCTTTAAGTCACAAATTCTTTGGGGCAGAGACCTTCTCAAGGTCTTATGCACACTGCCTCACAAAACCAGCCCCACATCCAGTCAAAGACAAAAGCTGTAAAAAGCCTATGTAAATTTTTTTTTAAATATTGTCCAAAAAACATGTTTAGAGGAATCTGAATAGATGGATTTTCATCTAGACACTTCCATGCTGAAGGCATTATTAATGCTACTACAAAGGAAAAACGAACCTGAAATATCAAGTCCAATCAACAGCAGAGGAACTCGACAGCTTCTTAACTAAAGATCAGACATGAAAAATGTCTAATCCAATCAGTATCAACATTATCCCAGCTCCCCATCCCTTTCAACGGATTTCTTCCCTGCTGATGTACACAGTAGGGCAGCAGCAGGCAGATAACGCATTAACCACCGTGTTCCCTGTCACTTCTGCTCCTCAGAGATGTCCGGAATGAAGCGCAGCCGCATTGTGCTGGCCATGAGCACCCAGCAGGGAAATCACACTGCCCTGCCTGCAACTCTGCTAGAACTTCACTGCACTATACACTCATGTGAACTGATTGATTATTGAAAGTGGCCAGGCTTTATCCCCCTTTAAGAACAGGTAAGTATTGCGCTTCCTTTGGGAAAAGACAAAACGAGAAGGCAGAACTCTGATTCTGTAAACTATATTCACTTCTCTGCTCCTCCCTGCCAGCCTATTTTTTGATTCCAAATTTTATTTTAAAAATGGTCACAGAGCCCTTTTAGAGTAAACAAATTAGAAAAAGACAAAAACTCCAACAAAAACCAGTGATCTCCTTCTCTAGAGTAATTCTTGCCTGAAATGCTGCTGAAGAAACCCCAAGTCTCTCATATAAATAATAGAAATAAAGCGAAAGTCAGAAAAGTACTTAAATGCTCTGTTTTCACTGTCTTGTATTTATCACTTCAGGCTCATGAGCAGCCAAAGGTAGTTCTGGTAACTCTGCTGCTTCCACTGAATACAATTTCCAAGATGTCCCATGAAAAATTCACAGAACTTTTTTCATAGGCAACCAAGACAGCAAATGTGTTTCTATAAAGACAGACACATAGCATTTAGTTTCATAAAACTATTAAACTCAAAAGTTTAGCCATTCAAAAGATATATTCATACTCTACAAAATGACAACCAGTAGGGGTTTTAAGGCATGAGGATAAGAAACAAAGCTCAAAAAGCAGCAAAACAAATGGCATTGACAAAACACTTGATTTACTGTGCCGTCAGTAAAGCAAGCTAGAGGTCCAAGGTCATCCCACCCATACATGGTACAAGTTTGTTTTGAATCACACATGAAAGTAGAATCAATACTTTATTTCCAAGAATATGAAGACCAATCTCCTTCCAAATCATGCTGTCTTCTCAGTCCTGAACTGGGTTTGATCGTCCACAGAACACTCTTATCCTTAATGCATCTAATTCTTTACTGCACAACTCTTGACAAGGCAAACTGGAAGGCACATTAACAGGAGTTTCTGAGGAGAGGGATGGGGGAGACCCAAAAAAAGCAGCAATAACTGACTGCCATTAACCTTCAAATGAGCTTATTTGTTTCACAGGAGGAAATATCCCTTCCTTGAGAAGTTATTACATGGCTAGAAGGTTAAGAGACTCAAAGGAACACTGAGTGTTATGCTCTATATTGATCAGCAATACTCCTGACAACGGCAAATTGCTTGAAAAGGGGAACACTAGTTCCCCTAAACATAAACATTTCACTGTTCCCATAAACAGTGAAAGGATGAATACTGAATGTGGAGGATAAACTGTTTATATCCAGTCTATTACCACCCAACTGACATTTTAATGTAGTCACAAAAAAAGTATTCTTTTTCAGTAAAATT
The DNA here is from genome assembly GCA_910950805.1 of Acrocephalus scirpaceus scirpaceus. Lineage (NCBI taxonomy): Eukaryota > Metazoa > Chordata > Aves > Passeriformes > Sylviidae > Acrocephalus > Acrocephalus scirpaceus. The sequence continues at coordinate 44,707,712 of OU383780.1, forward strand.
AGAACAGTTCATATTTTTCCATAATAGGCAATATTTAAAACATCTGTACATAGCTGCAGTTCACAGTCTTTGGACAAAACAAAAAAAGAACCTGAAATCCCACAGGTTTTCAAATAGACTCCAAACAGATAACAGCCTGAACTATACAAAGTTGCAGAATTTCTTCTTGCAGCAATTCTGCAATATTATTTGGACTGTGCAGTACTTGATCAAAACCACTTCATTCTAGAAAGACATTATTTCTGTGCAAAACCCCACCAATTTTCCTGTGGTTTTCTGCTAACTGGAAAACACATTCCTTGTCTTGACAATGTATTGAGCTATCTACACAGCAGCCTATTGTACAACCATGTGAAAACAGAGCTTCTCATCAGTCTATTAACTGCAGAAAAGGAAACACTCCTGATCGGGCATGGTAGGAATCAAGCAAGAGCTCGATTTCCAGCTTTGCCTTTGATCCTTTAAATGCTCATTCATTGTCTGTGGCCAATTACTAAATTTTAGTTGTTTCACCTGCATCAGGAAAGTTCTGTACAGACGTAACTTAAGACTGGAGGATCTGTACACTTTTATATAATTTATCTGCTTGACCACCATAAATGGTTTCTGAATTCAGTCATTAACTTCTATTGTTTTAATTGTGCCCATTTAGAGCACTTGAATTTTATTAAGTGCTTCAGGGATACCCATTAGCCCCAGTAAACTCACATGGAACAAACAACTAAAAAATGCACTATATGGTCTTTACTATTAGTGTCAGTAATAGCTTTCTAAAAACCAGTTTGACAGGGCTCAACATATATATTAAGACTAAGATGAACATGAATGATAACCAACAGTGCATTTGTCATCAGTCGTTGGTTTTCTGCAAAGCTGCAACAGTTCTAAGACAAGTCGGGCAAGAGTTTTAAAAAGTCGTATTTATACTACTGCTTCATACTTGTTGACATGCCTACATTTTGTCTCCTTCCCCTTAAAGCCAAAGTAGAAAGACATGAAAATACTGAGGCACATGCATGATTTCTACCCTTGAAAGCACCAGAAGCACAGAACAAACACAAATCCTATGTATAGCACAGGACAAAAGTCTAACGAGTTCTTAAACCAGTTAACTAGGCTGAAGTTCATGGAAAGGTTTTAACTGTGATTTTAAGAAAAGCTACTGAGGATCTTGGGAATCTGGCACACAACATAAAATGAGGGTCTCATTTTAATAAGCATACAAGCGAAAATAGCCATCCAAAATTACAGCATGTGCACTAACTTATATTTTAAATATTATTTCAATCCTTAACAGGACAATTGCAATGGAGACCTCTGTGGTTAAGCCATCTGTACAGCTGGACAGAGAGAATAGCATAATTCTTGCAGCAGTCAATGTCCCAAACCACAAAAACATTTATTACCAAAGAGCAAAAAACCCCCACACACCCCTACCACAGGCATGCAAGATGGTAAAAAACAAACATGTCAAAACTTTTGCACCCAAGGCTGCACCATGTTATGGAAACTCTTAGGCAGGATATGGAATTAGCATGCATCAGCCCTCTACACGTAAAAATAGCTGCTATACAGAAACAAGACTGTGTAAGTAGAGTCCTAACAGCCATAAATTAATTGGAGAAACCACTTCTACAACAGGAATAGATCCCTCTTGTCCAGCTCTAACTCTCTGGAGCATATGGAGGCTTAGACCTTGGATATCATAGAATCACAGCATGGTTTGGGTTGGAAGAGACCTTAAAGATCATCCATTTTCAATTCCCCCTGCCCTGGGCAGGGAGACCTTTGAATAGGTCACTCAAAGCCTCACCCAGCCTGGCCTTGAACACTGACAGGGATGGGGCACCCACACCTTCTCTGGGCAACCTGTTGCAGGTCTCACCATTTTCACAGTAAAGAAATTTCTGATTAATATCCAATCTAAACCCACTCTCTTTCAGTTTGAAGCCATTCCTCTTTGTCTTGTCACTACATATTCCTGTAAAAAGTATCCCTCCATCTTGCTTGTAGGCCTCTTCAGGTACAACTGGGTCAACTCAATGCCTTTTTTCTCCATGTTGAACAACCCAAATTCTCACTGCCTTTCCTTATAGGAGAGGTCCTCCATTTCTTTAATCATCTTTATGCCCTCTTCTGGACTCTCCAGCAGGTCAATGTTCTTCCTGTGCCGGGAAATCAATCAATATCAAAATACAAAATTGAATGTTGATCTTCCTGTACTAACTGCACATACTCAACCCAAGTTTCAGCTTGCCAGGTAAAGTCCTCTGAAGAACAGAGCGCTATGGCTGTCATCCTCAAAAAACATTATTGAAAATAAAGTGAATTCCCAGTGTAACAACTAAGCTACAAAATATTCTTGCTCCAACACAGAGGTAGGTGGTAGCAGTTTTAGGGCACAAAACAAAAAAAAAATCAGGACTCCTTGGTTCCAGTCCCACACATTTCTTCTCCCTTAGTGAAGAACTTGAGTAGGAACCTCAGCCCAACAATTTGTAAAAATCATTCCTCCTGCTACAAACATACCCCTCCTTCTGCTATTAATTATCTCAAAGGGCTGCAGTGAAGCCACTCATGCTCAAGTAAGGCACTTGAAGATAGTCCAACAAAAGGCTCAGTGATGCACTCAGCTTTTCATTCCTAAATGGCTAAGATTTCTCTTCTCTGTGAGCTGATCCTCTCAGTGATGGCTGGTTTATAGCACTACTTGAAGAGGAAAATACACTCCTCCAAATAACATCCCATTCCACTAATCCTCCTGTCCAATCCATTGGATAGGAATTTTGCTTTCCAAACCATGAGGTGTTCTGGTTATCAAATGAGAAGGATTCATTTCCATTTTATCTGATTTAAGTTGGAATCAAGGTCTGAAAACTCAGGATGCCACTAACAATATCATCCATTTACACACATTGTGCACAGCAGGCAATTTCCTCTTTACCAGCCTATATTTTAAATTATTCACATGGTCACACCAGGCATACACCAGTGTGCAGTAATCCAGTCCACACTTGTATCTCATACTATAAAACATATTTGGTAGAAGTTCTGTTTATATATGCTACGTATTATCTTGAGTATTACTGCAGAATACCAGAAGACAGACAGGATCTCAGTGCTCAGATCTATTTGCCATCAGTCTATGGTAGAAGCAAGGCTCTTCATCCACTAATGCACCTACAAGAAGTGACATGGATTCAGCCACAAATATATCTGGAAGTGGGTTACATAAATAAATTAGGCTAGTTTGAAGGACATCTGGTTTAGCAGCGGCAAGCTGGAAAGGGTCCACAGAAAGTATATTTTGAAAGGTTTATATGGGTTTAGAAAACATATGAAGCTTGTTCTCATCAAGAAGAGGAGCTGGGAAGGCCATGAGATAAAAATATAGTAAAACAACAGACCAATCAGCAAGCACTTTCATGAGGGGCTGAAGTTCAGTTTTTCTTAGCCAGTGGAGAAAGGACACACTGAAGAAACTAGATCAGGTTAGGCTTTGCGGCTTTCATTGATGGGGAAGAGAATGCAGACACAATGCAGTGAGGAAGGAACACGCTCTAAAGATACACACTACAGAAGCTACAAAACTGTTTGCAAAAGGTGACTTTTAATAGCAGTGGATAGCAATTCCCCTAGTGTGGTACAGTTAAGTCCTGCCACTAGAAAGGAGTTTCTTTTATGTGTCTCAAAATAAAAAAAGGCGCTCAGTGGATTGAACTCCCCATACTGCTTCACTGAAAATCTTGATTAAGGGGGTCTGGGATTGATTGTGTTTATGCCAGGTTTTACACAAAATAGTTTTGAACTTCCCAGTAACTCACATCATTGTTTCTGTTGCCCTCCCAAAACAGATGAATTTAGTAGCTTAATCAAATAGTAATGTTAAAATATTGTTAAATAAACTTCAAGCTACTTTTGTTTTATTTTTTAAATAAACAAGCAGCAATTCTTTTGAAGATCTTGTTATATTTTTCACATTGCATAGGGTTCCCACACACACAATAATGGCAGGGTTTTAGGAGGATGAGAGTTACTTCAGACCACTGGTTTTGTTTGGCAGCCTAGTTTTTAAATAATAATGTTAGCAGTAACAACAAAATATAGCACTGATTATATACCATTTCATCTCCACTGGCCGAAATTAGTTCATTTCCCTTGGCCAAGAGATGCCAAAGTATTTCTACTAGCATCTAAAGAGCATGCTCTGAAGAACTCCAGCAAAGGTGCTTTACACAAATTATGAAATTTAGGATTTTTCAGCTGGGTGGCAATAAAGATTTTTAAAATCTCCAACAACATGCCCTGAACTTACTCATTATTCTTTTGTCCTGTTTCTAGTTATACTACCTACTTCAAGTAAAAAAAATTCCTATGTCAAAAAAGCCAAATTATTGGATGCAGTGTGCATACTTCAGTGCAATTGCATCTCTGCAGATGCTGGAAGTAAGCTACACGTGTTCAAGACCACTTTTATGCAGACACATTATTTTAAAGGGGGGGTTTCTCAAACTTTCTCTCTTTTCCCAAGACCACCCATTAAGCACACCACACAAATGCCTCTCCTGGTGCACCAGGCAATGGCTCTCTTAGATTGCACTCAGTAGTGCTGTAGCAAATACTGAAATTGGTTACATAGAACAGCATATTTCATCTTCTAACACAGCTTTAGCAGCTGGAAAGGACAACAGCCAAGCCCATGTGAGCTGACAACACTACAAGGACCACCAAGCAGCATACAGAATGTATTTAAAGAGCCACTGAAAAACTAAACAAAACCCAAAATATCAGCTGAGATTTGGGGACACATCAACTTACAGTAAGATATTATTCAGATAAGACTTGCAAGCACTTTAAACATTAAGAGAAGAACATGATTCACTAGAGCATAAAGCAATTTTTATTTGGACTGTATTGTTAGAGGAAATTTCTAAACATTATTGCAAAACTGGTTCTTGGCAATCTCTCTCCGTGCAATGTACAACTGGTGTTCAGCCAAACAGTTTTGAGGACTGCAGCCTCATGCAATCCTGACTAGCTAATGTTAAGCTGATAAAATCTCTGCAGTCTGAACCCCCACATCTTCCTGACCTCAGGAAAGTTCTCACCTGAGCTTTTTACAGAGGTTACAATGTACACGTGATTTCCCCAAAAGCAGTATACTGTTCACAACCACTTGTTTGTTCTTCTGAGGCTTCTGCTGCAATTTGCTATTCAAGAACCACAACGCACATGACAGCTTAAATACAAATATACCATCTACTGGGGATTAGGGAATTGGCTTCAGACAGACACCACCAACGAGCTCTGGAAACTAGTACTTTGAAAATGTCTGCTAAACTGAGCATTCTCCAATCTCACAAGTCAGCCTTTACGTTTGGTGCTGGTTGGAAATGATTACCTGCACTGAGCCCCAAGGGAGCTTAAACTGACAATTTCTGTCAAACTTCAACGACGATGGTCAAAGCTCCCAAGATACACTGAAAACACCACTCAAATGAAGACGGTAAACCCCAAAGCAAGGTGAAAACTTCCCTTCTCTAAGAACAAGCAGGCAGCAGTACTTCACAGGTCTCCATTGGGAGGTGTGAGTCCAACACGGTGCCGAACTGGAGGAATAGGAAAGCAGAGACCATCGCATACACATGGGTGATCCACGGGCACCACAGCCAGCCTCCAACCCTTCTCTGTGTTAAATTAAGAACAATGTGACGCAATGAAGGTTGTCACAGATCCCACACACCACTTGCTATTTCAAGATGTACCAAGCAACTTCTGCAGACCCATCACAGACTACTGCACTGGATGCTCACCTCCTCCAGCTGTACAAAGCTATGGTCTTTATGCTGCTGCCCCTAAGAGGGAAAGATACTGTAAGCATTTACAGTTTATAACCCTGGGCCAGGAAAACTAATGGTATGGATAACCTTTAATGACAAATTACTTGCACTGAAGGAAGAGGAGTATGGCTTTATAGTGTTTCTCATGCAAAAACCCGCAGTGCCCCTAACTCTGCCAGAAGCTCAGTTCAGAAGTCTCTGACAACCATGTTCTGAGGCAAATCACTCAGCAAGTCACTGAGAAGGTATCATCATAGAAACAGAGATTCTTATCACAGGCACATTCACTTTAACAGCAAGTTCATTGCTTTGTCAGGGGGTTTTCACATTTTGATTAAGAATTCTTTAAAGTACAAACCTGCATTTTGCCTAATACCATGAGCTTCACCAACAATAGCTTCAATTCCATAACAGCATTCACCATATTCCACAAAGGACTCAGGGCGGTTTTCTTTGTGATCATTAATATGACACTCTGCTTGTACCCACAAAAGTGGGAAACAGCCTGTCCATTGAGATTTCTGATATTTTCTGATTTTAGAATAAGCAGAAGTGGCACTGAAGTAGTCTCTTACACAATACTGCTGTTGGCTTTGCCAAAATGGGTAAGTGCAGAAGGCAGTGCTTAAAAATAGGGTTGGGGGATGTGACAGGAAAAAAATATACTTGGATGTTTCACATTCTGTGATGCAGAGTACATGGCAACAATTTTCCTGTTGTTATTCCAAATGCAATAGGCGTGGATTTCACCCTGTCCCCATGATATGCTCAACAATTTTAAAACTGCAGAGGAAACTGAAGATTTGTCCTACTTCTGCATAAACTGGTTTAGAAGAATGCAGACAAAAGGGTGACTTCCTTGAACATCTGAAAATTACTTTTTCTGGGAATAACAGTTCAGGTCAATCCATGAATGGAAAAAAACCCTGCAGTGTCCCCTTTTTAGATTCTGGATGTCAATGGGAGCAAGATTCTTTTCTGTTGCTTTTTCTTTTTCAGTATTCCTCCTTGGTTTGGCAGACAGCTGTCTGGCCAATAATAGCAGATTACACAGTGATGAGGGTTCCAAACTTTTAATGGATAAAATAGTGGTTCTATATAATTTGGAAAATTTGGCTTGCAAATTTTATCCAGGACTTGAACAAATACAGGCTTGACAAAGGTATGCTTGTTTCTGATCTGAATTGTTTCCAATTTTTAGTTCCAGTTCCAGATGTTAACTCCAAAAAACACAACTCTTTAGAAAGCTGAAAAAAAGATATTTTACTTCTATTTCCACCAAAGGTACAATATGTACTGTATTTGTAAATTGCAGAAAAAGAGACTCAGAAATAGCATGTGCTGGATTCAGCTGCTAACAAATGTTACTCATTGGAACAAAAATGCAGTCAAGTCTCAAATGTAGGTTCCACAATTTGTCGTGGTTTTCTTCTAACAGTTAAGAATATTTCCAAATAAAACCACCTTGTTAAATGGAACCTGCTACATGATACTGAGCTTTAGAGGGTGTAAAGTTAAGAGAAGTTTCTAGTGCCAAGTTGTAGACACAACTGTTTTTTGTGCAGACTATGTTCCAGTCAAATATTCAAGATTTCGTTTTTGTGAGAGCTTGATAGGAAGGAGGAAAAAAAGAGGATGAGGTGAAAAAAGGTTATTTCAGATAATGAGATCTGTAACCTTGTGCTTGTACTTACATCACTGGTAATACTTAATTTACCACCTCGAAGGCAGCAAATAAATGGAACAACCTGTTCCAAGCTTTGCAAATCACTCCTTGCAGAAGATGACTCTGCTTTAGCCAAGAACACTGATGCAACTAAATCAATTCCTTATGGCTCCTTTTATCTTTTTAAGGTCAGTATTTGTCATGCAAGTTATCTGGAGTGTTTGTACCGATGGAAGTACAAGAAAGAATCTTCTTTTCTTCTGCTAGCTTAGCTGAAGAAACATAAAATGATCATCTATGTTATTTGTTTCTCCACAATGTGGAATTTAAGGACATTTCCAGGAAACACAGTTGTCAGCTCAAATCCTCCAGAATAAAAGAGTCTCCACATTTGGAGAAGCATTGATAATATTCAAAAGAAAGCAGATTGCATTAGCTCTGTACCTAAATTTATAGACTGATAGTTTGGATGTGTAAGAAGGGAAACATGTTTTAGAATTCAGCCAGAGAATGCCTCATTTGCTTTTTGGAAAAGTTTTTGAGTCTAGATAGTTATTTAAAAATTAAGAAAATCTGAGAGGCAATGGAAATTTGGGGCTTTAAAAGGTAAGTTACATAGGAGCTGTTTAACATTTTCGTTTTGTTGCTTTTACATTGAATTACTGCTCTGTATCATCTCAAGATTATTAACTGGTCACTCTCCTTGGTATCTGTTAAATTCTGGTGTTTGCAGAATTGTGTGACATGCATCTATTGATAGTGTGGTATATAATCAAGGATAAAGAACCCAAAAAGGAGACTAAAAACAATATTAAAGAAGTGCTAGTGTAGTGCACCAAGGGAAGGCTATAAAACTGCAAAAAACCAGAAGCTGTGCAAATCAAACTGCAGCTACACTGTGTTAGGGAGCTTGATTTAAATATGCCCTTTGCATTGGGCTGGGTCAGATGGGTTTTGTTCTGCTGTCTGACTGAATTGGCCACCTATTTCTGCCCCTCTCCAGTGGCATGTTACTCCCCATCCCCCAGTCTCCCACTACCACAGCCGTTTTGGGGTCCTGCAATCTGCCCATTTGACTGCACACACAGTTGCTTTTCTTGAGCTGATCCTGCCAAAAAGATCTTGGTTTTAAAAGGCATATCAATTATTTAAAAAGCTATAAGGCAACTTCTTTGCCCAGCTCAGCTGCAGACAGAATATTGCAGACAGACCTGCAGAGCACCTTCTCTTGTGCTGCTGTGTCTTGTCCACACAGTGCTCAGGGGAAGGAACTTTAGAAGAGGTTTTGTGCTTACAAAAAATAATACATTGGTATGCACAGGTCTGCTGTACTCTTATGCTTTAGGCATAAACCCAGCCATGTACAAACTCCCAAACTAAAAATTTTTAAATATTTCCATGTGGAGCTACGACAAATTATTAGATATTTTTCAAGTTAGTCTTATTTGCCTCTTGAAATTTTCATGTGAGTCTCAATAACGTCTTAGTGGCATAAGAAATTAACTGCACTGCATAGGCAAGAGAAGCTGCCACAATGTTGTCGAACACTCTCATATTACAGAAACACAACGTAGGAGAATTACTAGAAAAGCGTGGTACACATCAATTTTGACAGCAGGTTAACTCCACAAAGAGCTAAGAAATAAAAGGGAAAAAATGTATTCTTTTCTTCCCAGATCATTTCGAGACTTAATTTTAATTCGAGACTTTTCCTTCTACATGTGATTTCCGCACCTGTATAAACAGTCAAGCCTAATTATTGTCTTAACCCAACACGTATCTGCCTTTCCCAAACAAGAAAGTAAATGAATGTCTAAAAAATCTGAAATTCATTATAAAGGTGGGGGGAAGCGGGGAATCAGAAAGTCAATTTCACCTGCAGAGAAATAAGGTGGAGGAAAAAAAAAACAACAAACTTTACAGAACATGAACTGTGCTCATTCATACTTGGAGACACCTACAAGCCAGAATTGTGATTTGCACCCTGAAAGACTCAGTGGACACACTGGGAAGGACTGTCCCAGCTGACAAACTTGCTGTCTATCAACACAAGGCAAAGAATGAAAGGAAACCCACAGAGGACCAGGATTAAGGGTCATGCAGTCCACAGCACACCCAAGGCAAGAGCCCAGCATGCTAATCAGGACCACATTAGAACCATAGCCAGTGTTTCTTTCCAGACAAGAGTCACTTATATCTTCTCATACCTCAATCTATCTTGCAATTCTTTTTTTTTTTTTAAAGGCATAGATTTTACTATGATGGATGGTTTAGGAATGATCTCAGCCACCCCAAATCTCCCATTCCTTTGGCAGCCTAGACAAGGTGTACTGCAAATAAGAAACAGGATTTCTGATAAACAACAACAGGATTTATTCAGAAGGAAGGGAACAAGCCTGTTAGCATTACACAAGGCAGCAATATCATGGAGGGCAGAACAAAATCTATTTGTTTATACTGTAACAAAACTAACTCAAGTAATGTGTGGCCATGAGTGATCTGATCATCCTGGTTTATGTACTATATTGCCTTTCTCCACCCTTCATTTGCACCACTTGGCTGTGCCTTCATTGTTAAAGAGAAAGATGTAAATTTTCCATTGAGATAGCTATTTTAATGTAAAGGTACCCTAGGAGAACTGGAAATTTTACATCAAGTAAAAAGTCAGTGGCATTATTTCACTCTTCACCCGGGATTTCATAATCTGCACGGAATTGCACTGGCTTTATCAGGAATTTTACATCAAGATTGCAGCATCAGTGCAGTAATTACACCTGTTTCAGCAATGAAGACATGACCCAGGACTTTCACAGCAGGAATGTTTCTCTCTTGGTGTCTGGAAAACATCCAGGGCATTTCAGATGAATGGTATTCCAAACAACTATTTCAACCACACACAACAGTTGAGAAAAATTAACAAATACTGCAGTCCTTCAGACACCAGACTGGGAGTCTGAGGCAGAACACACGAAACACACTCAACACTGCAATGCTCTGCCCAGCACTGAGCACACTCACAGCTGGACTAAGGATCAGTGCCATTTGTCCTGTCTGGTGAAAGCCTTTTAGCACAGTAAGCTTATTACAACATTTAACACCTCTTCTATTTCCAGCTGTTGCAGACTGTTTCAGAGTTAAAATGTCCTGGATCTCACCCTCCCTATTAAACATGTGCATATCCTTTTACTTATTAAAAACACCACAAAATACATCTGTTAATACAAAAAGCTATGTATGACCCACAGCCTAAAATCCTGTTTCCAATCCAAAAATGTCAGACACTAGCACACTGTCAAGTACCAACTGCATTTTAACTTTTCATAACCAAGACTGCGCAGCAGACTGCTAATCAAGATGAAATGCATGCAAGAAATGAACATTTGCGTTTAAGTAACTCCCTCCAGGTATGAATGACAATGACTAAATACAAAACAAACATCTGCCCTCTTATAATACAGTAGGGGCTTGTGAACCCAATTTAACCCACAGATTTACATGCACAGGGAAGGGCTATTTTTTCATACACACTGAAGATGGAAGATTTGCTTAAAAATACATTATAGTGAATAGTTTCAAAAGCAAACAGAAGACACCTTAAATTTCATTTGTGAAATGCAAGAAAATTGAACATGTTGTCTGCATTGACGTAACCTTTGCACTTTCTGAAGGAGAAGGCTGAACAGCCAGAATATTGTTAAACTAGAGGAAAAACCTACTTTCTCTAAAAACTAGATGTAAACTAGACCACAAAGGCATTCACTTTTAATGAAAAACTGCTTTCTCCTCAAAAACACAAAAAAAAGCACCTACCAACAAAACCAACAACAAAAACACCCCAAGTCACGCCAAATAAGCACTAACTCGAAGCACAGCTGACAAAAGCCCTTCACTCCTATACTAAACTTAGGCAGCTCCTGTAACTAAATAATTGCTCAGAGTTAAGGCAACCATCACCTTGTCCTTACAGAAAATACCGTGATATTGCAACAATAGTAGTACCAAGTGGAAATAGGAAAGTCCTTCATCAAGCTCATCTCGTATAGAAATGAACTAAGATGGAAATGAAAATTAAAACATTTTCTCCTTTAAAAAGGGGACCTAAATATATGTTATCACCTCTGCAGCAAGGAGATTCAAAACCACCAACTTACTTTATAAAAGCTTCCCAGGGGCCAGCAACTACAAGTCATTAAAACCCATTCACTGTTGTGCATCAAGAAGCTCTGAAATGAGAAGATGCTTTATTGCCCCTATGTTATTATCAACATATGAGAAACATCAGCTTTCTTAAGTTTTACTTGGAGGAAGTTAGGGCATCTAAAACCTCTCAAGAATGTGTTCCACTGATTATAGCATTCAGTTGTTTCCTTTATAAAACCTCAGAATACAGAGGACATTTTTATATAGATATACACATACACACACACACATATATATATGCACTTAATGAGGTAATAAGACTTGACATCAAATGACACCAAACACTTCTAAAGGCTACTTAAGCAGAAGTTTTCAAACCAAAAACTTCAGCTCATGCATTAATTGTCCAAGGACACCACAACATCAAAGGAGAAAACATCTATCTACTCCAGAGAACAGTTAATCCATACAATTAACCCTCCTTCACATCACATCACACTATAAATGCGAACACATGCTCCATTTCTGCATTGCTCAGAAGATTCTCCAAGATGCTATTCTTGTCACTAATGAGGTGCAGCACAAACAATTAAAGACTTGCAAAAATAATACACAGAGCTTTAATTTTTTTATTTAAAAAAAACCACCCAACACAGAGAACCATCACGTCACAGGCTGTGCAACATGTGAATTGCATAGAAATATGTGGCATCATCCTTCCTTCAAAGCTGAATATGTTAGATCCATCAAATCCTTGATCTTTCAGTATCACAGTTTTATTAGACTAGAGAAAATTTGATTTAAGTCATGTTTTAGCCTATGTCATTGATCAGTCTTCCTCTTTCTTGTCTCTGATGCAGTAATGTATTAATAATACATTTGATGGAGAGGGGAGAGTGGTGATGAAGAATGAAAGGAAGTTAAAACAATAAAATAATAATTAAAACAATGAGTAAGGATAAGACATCCCACAGAACAAAAGATAACTAAGCAGGTTACTTTCAGGCCTAGTTTACTACATGGTCACACACTGTTGTGCTGTCACTAGAAGGAGCACGGAACTGAAGCAGAATGCTGCTTCAGCTAAAACCACTGGACAAAACACTCCATTTGAAACCCAGCCTAGTCCTAATCTACACCATGTGTTGCCAACAAGCTCTTTCTGGCTTAGTGTAACACCATTAGTTCAGAAAAGTTCCCAGTAGGTTCTAAAATATATAAAATTGATAAATTCACTGAATGGCATTACATTGTTGCAACTCCACCTGCATGATCTGTGCCTATATATTGTATTAGGGGGAAATATATTGTATTAGGGTTTTATTTTCTTCCCACACAAGAAAAAAAACCCACACAACCATTCTCCAGGATTTAGGAAGCAGTAAGGGAATCAGTTGTTGAGTTCTGTGTCAAATAAGCCTCCGGGGATGAGTAAAAAAATAACTAACGCCTAAAGAATATGCTGCAAATAAATCAAATTCAGATCTTTTCTGGTAGTGGGAATCTTACAACTGTATAGAAAGATGTGCTTTGAGGTAGCCAATAGATGAGTTTTAGGAAACCTTGTTTCTTTAACATGAACTTGCAGCTGTCAGAACTAGGAAGTTTTGTGCCGTTTCAGACACTGGGAAGAATTTTGAAACCATTACAGCTTTGCCAGTGCAACAGGTGGAGCTGAAGTTGGGAGATCTGTAGTATCCAGCAGAGCCTGACCATACACTTGGCACATGCTCAGCCAAACATGGGAGAAAGCATTCTGTGCCTGCCTATCTGCTGTACACTGATCTATTTGTCAGTGTTTTAGGATCATCCCAGCAAAAATTTTCCTTTTAGGATTAAGCAATATTTATGACAAGGCTTTGAATAAATTAGCATTCCATGTTTCAAAGTCTTTCTGAATAAAGATAATAAAACACAGTCACGTCTGGCCACATACACAACAGAGATCTTACAACTGACATTATACACATCAATAACTGCAAAAAAATCACCAAAAAAACCCAAACAAAAAAATCAACCAAACAAAAGAACCCCCACACTGATTTTTCTTCCCAGTCATCTTACCTTCCCAGTGAAGGCCAAAGTTTTGGAATTGAATTTGAATAGCTTAAAAGCTAAACTTTCATTAAAAGAAATGTTGCCAAGCACACTAAGCAAACACAAGTTACCCAAATACTCACTGTAATCTGTTCCCAGTGTCCTGCTGAAGTTTAAATACGAAAATAACCCTGTGAAGTCCATTCCCTTTTATAAACAGCCAACATCAGTTCAGACTTTATAGTAACAAACTGGTGCTAAAATTTCTTCTTGCAATTTTAAGTGTGTGCACACAATGTTTAAACATTCCCCCACTGTGCTTGACTGCTCTATTCTTGCATACAAAACATTTCAATTTAAAAAGAAAAAAAAAATTATCAAAATTAGTTCCTGGAGAATATTGGAGGTTTTTGAAGAATTTGGAGTACTGCTTCTGCCTCACAATAAAGTGGAAGACAAGTTACACAGGAGAAAGCACTGCATGCAGCTGTAATTCAGAGCACAGCAGCTGACAAATTATATTTTTATCCCTGCAATCTCCCCACAATCTCCAGTTGATGCTCAAGACTTGAGAAACCACGCAAAAGCTTTTCATTAGTACTGGAACATTGTCCCTCAAGTGCTGTGAAGCTTTACTGACCCACTGATCAGCTCCTGCCAACACAGTGGTTTGCAACAGTGATGGCACTTGTGCATCAGCAAAGAGACACCTGAAATCATTTTAGTTTCCAACAGAGACCAAGGTTTAATTCATAAAATTTAAATAAGTAAAAAAACAACAGCAACAACAAAACAACAACAAAAAAACCCAACAACCAACCACAACAAAAAACCAAACAAACCTGCTGCTACAGTTTCAAAATAAGCAGGAAAGAATGCGTAAAGCAGCTTCCTCACAGCTAATGGTCAAGGATCTAAACACCTGGAGAACTTAACAGTAATTAAAAAACAGAACTGTAGCAGAATGTACAAGTAACTGACTGAATTGCTACCCCACACTAGTTGAGTGTACCTGTCCTACACCATGGCTTCCCAAGCAAATCAATATTTTTCCTGTTGTCCATTCAAACAAGCCCTCCCACCTTACTTCTGCCTCACTGCCAATCAAGGGCCAAATGTGTAAGGCAGACACTCTTGCCATGTGACCTAAAGTGCTCCCACAGACTCCTGGAAGGCTTCTGCTCTCAGAAACGACCATTTGTGGACAAAAGGGTCCTAAGAAGCTATCAACAAGTGTATGGAAACGGGACATGTTATAAACAACCATGATAATGAAACCATTTACATCAAGATGTGACCAGCAGATGCTCAGATTCAGTAACATGAGCCTGTAACTCACTCTCAATCCCCACAGTGTGAAATGAGTTCCAAGACCAAGACGAATATAGACCATATATAGACCAAGACCATAATAAAGTATTCCAGAAATAATCTTTGTGGGGAAACAAAATACAAGCACCCCAGGGGAAATAGCTGTGGAATAGCAGTTAGATTTTGAATTCATATTCTACCTCAAACAAAGCAAGTTTTGTTACCCTACAAAAGCCTTATGTGTACAAGGAAGGAGATTCTAACAGGCCCCAAGTGAGTTCCTCAAAGCTGAGCACTTCAGTACATCTCCTTTAGAAAGAAAATTTTCTTCTATGGCCCTGCAACATTGACTGCACAGAATCCCAGGAGTCAGAAAAGCACAAAAGACAGGACCCTAGAATCTTTACCTGTATCTACCAAGTGTCTTCTACAGAGGTAGAAGCAGGCATTTGGTATATATAAGAGCACCATCATCAAGAAGCAAAGACTGCTTGGAGGACCAAGTCAGCTGTATCAAGAACTTACAGTACTCCACATCCTCCCTCACTGCACACAGACTTCCTCAGGAAAAAAAAAAAAAGGCAAAACAAAAACCAAAAAACCCAACCAGGCAAGAGGCCAACACTCACAAAGATCCCATAGCCATTGTTCAGAGAAAACAAGTCACTTGCATCATTCCCCACATGCAATAAGCTCTGGGCTGGCTGTATTCTGCCTCTGAGGACCAGCACCAGATGTGTTCTATCTCCAGATGCCAGGAGTTCCACAGCCTGGGAATCAGCAACCAGAGTTATTTTCCATGAACTAATTCAGTCACAAGATGGTGAAGGACCAGATGTGTCAAGGTGGTTAATACCCAAGGTAAATGAATCCCACATCACCTATATCTTCTGCAGGTAACAATGAAAACCTTAATTCAGACCGTGCAAGTTGAGAGATAACATCAACAGAGGTCACAAGCAAAGCATTTCCACGTGCTCATCTCCTCTCCATTGTGCCCAAGGCTGAATGAAAAACAGCAATCCTCAAACACACACTCAGCTGCAGCTTCTTCAGTTTTACCAACTCTGTCATGGGCAGGCAATGTTAGTGGAGCCACATGCTAAAGGGACAGCGGGCAGCTTTTCCAAACTGCCAGAAATAGAAGGGTGGCTTGGGGCTGGTTTTTTGTTTTCTTTAGGGTTTGTTTTTCTGGCTTTCATTCAATGATGCTGCCTCATCATCCTACTTAGGGAAGTAACCTAACAAATTCCCAAGAGCACTCTTGACCACTGGGTAATAAAAATTACCAACCTACACACATTTTAGCAACCTTGGTTCTTCACAGTTGGGGAGAGGGGGAAACAACACAAAGTAAGCAGGTAAAAGTTTTAAAAACAATGTGCCTAGAAGAGCTTTCAAGTGAAGAATACTGCCAGTAGTGATGCAGAAATTGTAAAGACTGCAAAAGGTACAGAAAGTGTGCAAGGTCAAATAATGCAGAACACTGATCAGGCATACAATTTTTATGAATAAAATACTCATTGCCCTGCCTTTTAACAAATGCCTTACCTATCATCCTGTTAGTTTGAGGCTTCATTTCTCTCTAGTGGAACAACAGTCATTAGGAGAACAATGCAATGGAGTCAAACAAAGCGGGTTTACTCCTAGCTGGTTATTTAAAAACCATATGCACAGGAGAAGATGGCTCTGAGGTGCTTCTTGTGTAAAACACTCCAAGATGTATTCAAAGACCATTTCTGTATCACTGTCACCTGTTCTCAGACAAAATGCTGAGTTAACAGCCTTCAGGGCATGCTTTGGTAACACCACTAAAAACAAATCCAGTTGTATTGAATTCCAGTCCCATACTCGGCAACTGTGAAATTCTCCTCCTTAAAATTCTGTATCAACACCTAACATCAGGCATTCAAGTCTACATAAAAAGTACAGTTGTGGTTTTCTGGCTTATGGAGATTTTCTTTCAGAAACGGGAGGTTATTCAGTAACACAGCCATTAGAATGAAAGGGGGAAATGCAGAGCAGGAGAAACTGGTTAACCAAGTGTGTAAGCATGTGAGAACATAGGTATTTATTGTATACATGCTCACACATATGAGGAAAACCTCCCCATCACCACCCTGTCCCCCCAAAGTTTCACACCTTTCCCTGTGTAAAATACTTCACCATAAACTAGCCAGGACCTTGCAAGAGATTACTTCTGCCTAGGTCAGCATTTTTCTAAACTAGGAGCAACTCCAGGAAAACTGAATGGTCTGGTAGCTACACACAAGCTACAGAGCTTACTTTTAACAGAACACCTGCAGATCATGGTTTATTCTCTGCAAGTATATTCTACGTTCACTTTTTTGCTGTACATTTCTCCAAATTTCACCATTAGCTACAATGTTCACAGAAACTAAGTTATGAGAACCCTTAAGAATTCAGTTACTCTATTCAAAAAGTCTCAAGGAATATTTCTCAACTCTTTAGAGGAAATGTGGTTCCTTCTGTTAGTCACCACACCTGGATTTTGCAATTGAAAAGTGCACCTTTTTAACAGCATCACAGCAAACCTTCTCCTGTGCACAGATTCCAAAGTCACAGCTGACATCGAGTCAGGGGGTTTTGTGGCTCAGGATGGGATGGTTGTTGAAGATGGGCCAGATGAGATGAAAATCCGAGTTCATATAGGTTTTAGGGGCAGGGAAAGATTACAAGTGATTCAATTCCAATTTACTGAGGCTCCACTATAATTTTGCCTGCATTAGCCACACCCTACCTACTCTCACTATGCAGCTTGCCTAAGTCAGTCCAGATGCATAACTGTTTCAGAGTATGCCCTTTCTATCACTGAACACCTGCAAACTGGAGATTTAGAACAGAAGTAATAGTCTACCACATTCAGACAGTAAAAAACATACTGTTAAAACCCAGGCAGACCAAAATTCCCCCTAACTACGTATTTCTTTTACTCAGCTTTTGAAGATGCAGATAATGTATAGATTTTTTTAAATCATCCACAGCTGGGCAGACTTTCTAAGTGGAAAATGCCACCCATGTGCATTTTCATCCTCTTAACTCTCACATGGGAACACAAATAACTCAGCAGTTTAATTTGCTTTTATATCTTTTGGGATAGACACATCCAGGTAAGTCAGCAATACAGATTTCTGAGGTTAAAACGTTTTCCCTTTGGAAAAAATAAAATAGATGCTTAAACACCTCGTACTTCAAGCTGCTGAATTTCAAACAGGGGAAACAATCAGGGAAAAAATCTAAAGCAAAACTATTTGTATTTTTATATCATATTTTATGTCGAAATTCATTCCTAGAGGACAAGCAACTCTATTCTGAGCTTCTTCTAAAACCAGAAAGTTTTCAACAACTGAAAACAAAGCAAAAGGTGACAGAGAAAATAGGAAACTTGGTGGCCATAAGTAAACATCCTTAAAGGGGATAGAATAAGTAAGTGACACCTTAGTTGAAATAAGTAGTTACACAAAGCCTCCAAAGCTCTTGGAACAATATGCACAATGTAAGTAGGGACCAATATACATCTAACGCTGGGTAATTCATGACTCAGTGGCCAAAGGTGACACCTTCTATAAAACAAAGGATTAGGGTTTTGGTTTTTAAGTTCCGCAGCTTTGAAGAAGTTCAAGAAACAGCACACTGACTTTTGTATTAGCTTCAAGTGCTAAGAAAGAATACCAAGCATGTTATATAGACATTCCCTAGTTATACTACAGAGAATAAATCTCATAATGTCCCATTCCTTTTCTCCCTTGAATTATTCACTGTCATCAGTAGAGACAGCTTGTTATCCCAGAGGCAAACTCTAACTTTTTCTCTTCCTTTATAATGAAATGTAAAACAGATAAAAAGATAGCTCTATTTCAGAATGTATTTTCCTGGCATCAGCAAGACACTGGTCTAAGTGACTGGGCCTGTACTGGGTTGGTGTGGCAATGTTTAGGTAATTGAAGGGGCTACAGGGGTGAGAAGCTGCTATTAATTTCCCCCATGTCCCATAGCACCAATGCCAGGCAGCTCCAGCATGGGCCCACTGCTGGCCAAGGCTGGGCCCATGGGTGATGGTGGGAATGTCCCAGGGGGAAATTAACAAGGAAAAAAAAGTTCTTGTGTAGATAACAACCTGTGGTGAACTGACTGTAGCCCCCTTTCCTTGTCCCCCTGCACTGCTGGTGGGGAGGAGGGAGAAAATCAGGAATAAAATTAAGCCAGAGAAGAAAGGAGCAGTGAGGGACTGGTATTTTTAAGATTCTGTTTTACTTCTGATTTGATTGGTAATAAATTCAGCTAATTTCCCCAAGCTGAGTTGGTTTTGCCCGTAACAGTAATTGGTGAGTGATCTCTGCCTGTCTTTACCTCGACCCATGAGCCTTCCCTTAAACTTCCTCTCCCCTGTCCAGTGGAAAAGGGGAGTGATAAAGCAGCTTTGGTGAGCACCTGGCATCCAGCCAAGGTCAAGCCACCACAGAACTAAAAACAGTATTGTGAAGACAAATATGCAGCAGCAACATTTTCAAATGCCATGGCTTTGTGATTGTCCTTCTAAAACCATTTTAAAATCATTTTTTGTCCAAAATATCTTATTTTTGTATCTGCACAAAAACTTGTAGAAACTGTCCCTTACTAGTTATTTGAAAATAACCCTTGAACCTTGAACACTTGAATCTGAACCTTCGTTCAAATTCTAGAACTAAAACTAGAGAAATCCGCTTCAAAGACTTTCTAAAATTTGACACACTGAGATTTCAACACTCAATGGCCTCTTCAGACTAAGTCAGGTTACACAGGAACATGCCACAGCTTTCACAACACCCTAGAAATGATAGACTGAAGGACAACAACATGACAAAGTGCTCAAGCACCTCGCTGGATGCAAGGAAGAGCAAAACCTCGTAACAGTAAGGCAGCTGGCAGACCACTCACTCAATGTCACAAAAAATACCCTTCAGTCTTACCTGAAGGAACAGATTTAAAGGACGTGTTATTTAGGAAGTCTGAGAAACAAGGGGAAAAAAAAACCTAACTACAAAGAAATCATGATCCAGGTGGCATTAGCCAGAAAGCCCCCAGAGATGTGTCATGAGGAGAGCCCTGCGAAATCTTTACCTACCCCATGCACAACCCAGCTTTTTGCTTCAGGAGCACGTAACAGTACAAACAAGGTAGTTCTGATCAGCACCATCATAGAAAATCCACTGAAAAAGCATTTCATCTCTTACAGTAAGGTCAAAAGGAAGCAACTTGACCTTCCTGATAGCCATACTCTACAGTGTAATGTTGTGTGATAACAAAAACCAATCAAAACCAAATCACACCATTTAATTACATTTCTTGTGTTCTAAAGATTTTTTTTCCCCTTCTTAAGCCCAGCTAGTACAAGTTCAATCCAGAAGAACATAAAATAATGTGTTTGTGCAAAATTAATGAAAAATAGTACAAGGACTGGAAAAAGCATTCATGAAACTGGAATCACAATTTCCGCAGAAGGCATGCTGAAGTAATTGACCAGGATTTAAGTATATTACTGCTGTTAGGCATAATCTGTGCCTAATTCAAGCCCTAGAGTATGTGGCTTAAGCCATAAATACATACAGAATTCCATAGTTCTCAAATGATGTATCAAAAACCAACACATTATAGAAGCACTGTACACTTTCATCATCTGAGTCTTCTCAGATTCTCTATTCCTTTTCCTTTTGATTTAGTTAAAACCAGCACTGAATGGCAGAAAAGAAAAAGAACATCTGGAAAATCACCTTATAGTATCAGTATTTGATTCCCAAACCCCAAAGCCAAGAAGTTCACTAAGCAGGCTCATTCAATCCACTGCTGCTCCTCATCTGCCCAGAGGTGCAGAAACACAAAGCAGACAACACCCATTCACATTCTCTGGCCTTGCTTTATGCTTAAAAACACTGCAAAAGAAGGGGTCAAGCTCCTGTCTCTACTGACTGTCCCCTCCAACCTCCAGTCTAACTCTTGAAGGCTGAGGATCAAGAATTCCCCAGGGCTAATTTATCATCTTAGCAATTATGTGTAACAAGTCACTTCCAAAAACCTGTATTAAAAAATGTATAATGCAACAACATTAAATGGCAAAATAAACAGTCATGGCATTTAAAGCAAGGGCAAGAGAGAGCCTCTGGAATCACCATCACAAAATGTTACCAATTCTGAGCCACATGAAGAGATGTCAAGGTAAGTAACTCAGTCATTTATCTCCCTCTCAGACAAAACTCAAGCAAACAGGTGTCCTGTAAGGACCGAACTACCAAATTAAAAGCACTACACTTTCACAGAACACCATATGCCCTTTAAAAAGAATTCATGAGAAAAAAATGAAAATCAAGATCTTTGTGTAACCAAATAAAAACCAGAAATACTATTTCCATCTTTCTACTTTGCACAGTAGAGGGGAGAGTTACACACTTGCAATTTCATTTCTCCAGTTGCATCACCTTTCCTCATAGCTCAGGAACACCACACTTGATTTATTGAACAATTACCTGGTTTACGTCTATAGTCTCAACAGGAAGACCAGAGTTCAAAAATTCTGCCTGCCACAAAGACAACTTTTGTAACTGTTTGAAGTATGTGAACTTTAACTGGGGAAGCTCAATTTCCTTATGTATAATAGATAAATAATAGATGCCACCCTTGCAGAAACATTCAGAATTAGCTAAAAACATACACAGCATTTGAGAAAGTAAAAGTGCCAAACAGAATTCAATGATTATATTATTAACCAGGCACATTTTTAAACACACATGCCAACATTTGAGCTTCTCAGACCACTGACAATGTCTCCAAGAACTTACTACTGCATATGCTGTCAGTGCTGTTTATTGCAATAGCAAAAAGCCTTCATACTGTGAAATGAAGGCAATTCTGTAGCTGATTTACAGTCAAGAAATCTCTTTTCCCAGTAGGCTGTTTCCATTAAGTTAATCTAACACACCACAAATAATTTATTGGTTTGAAAACACTTTCAATTGCTTTAACACTTTTATCATCCAGAGCAAACACACCAATTTAAATCAAGCATGTGCTAATCAATTTATTGGCATCCTTGCAAAAGTCGCCCATGGATTTAATATCAATTCAAAATAACACCTTACATCTGTCTGTGCTGGCAGCCAAAGTGTGAGTCAAGCAAGAATAAAGGAAAGAACAGCTAAATTAAAAATCTTGTTTATTACAAAGACCCTCAACACCCTTACCAGCCCATCACCCACTCTTCACACTCTTTGGAGCTTCTCACAACTGTATGGCTTAACAGATATTTTCAATCTTCAGTAAACAGAAACCACAAAGATGAGACACTGCTAAGTTCCACATTCCAATTTTTCCAAGAGAGAAGAAACCAGAAGAATTGTTGGCCCATAAGCTCCTAACAAACAACTGTACTGAACAATACTTTGTGGGACATCGTTCCCATCTTCTTTCCTGCTCTCACCACAACCGTTTCATCACACAAAATCTCAAGAATTGCTAAAAATATCCTTTGACTCTATCATAAGCTTTTCCATAGCCTAACTTAAGGGCAGTAGGACTCTCCAGAACTTTTTCCAGTTTAGAAGTCCCAGATGTGAGCTAGCAGGAGATGGCACATCTTTACCTTCTTCAGAAGGACCTCTGTGTCCAAACAGCACATGGGTTTGGCTAGCCAGCATTCCTAGTCATCATCTTAAGTATTTGCTCCTGTCCTAAGTGAACTTGCAGCGCTGTTAGACATGTCCTGTCAGAAAGAATAGGAAGAAAAAAAAAAGAAAAAAAAGAACAATCCAAAAAAAGAGCAATGCCTCAAAATCTAAGGAAAATGCTGTTTTCCACTGTGCACAGTAGAACTGCATTGTTGCTGGCCTGTGCCACAGACTTGGGGGATAATTGTTCTACTGTCATTCCTCTCCTGAAGCTCAGGCTGGTACCTGTTTGAGTTCTCCACAGAGGTCTTGAGCAGAAAATAACATCAATTTCTTTCAAGTGTTCTCAGTGCTGTGTTTTTTTCAGCCACATCAACTCCCAAGAGAAATTCTGAACTTACAAAAGGAAAACATTCTGAATGTTTAATAGCCCTTGGGTTAAAGATATAGGGAAAAAAATTAGGAGGATTTCTTAGAAAGGTATTATTGTAGGTACCTCTCTCTTCATTCTAAGAAGGAATTTAAACCTAATTATTGTCCTCAGTCTCAAGATGGCAGGCTGCTTTCATACAATACAGTAAGTTCACAAGAAATACTGATCTAACATGAAACTAAACCCTGTCATTAGAGCTGTTTCTGAGCACCACCAATTGAAATTCACCAAGTGAAATTTATTTCTGTTTTGACAAAAAGAGAGACAATTGCTTTGAAATGTACAACTACTGGTTAATTTTTAACTAGAAGCAGAGTTACAGTAGACACCCTTATATAGTAAGTCAGGTGTGTCTATATTCTTGAGAGGTTTTGTAACCTTTATTTCTTGTGAGGCTGCCAAATCTTACTGCTAACACTAAAGGATAACAAGTTCCCAGAAACAATCTTTGTTTGCTAAAAACTTACCTTACCTTATTCAAGAAACATGCAGGACTGAGAAAATTTACAGCTGGGACAAAACCCATAGCCTATTTTACTAACAACTACATTACAAACAACCAAAAAAAAATTTTTTTTAAGCTAAAGCAGCAAGAGGCAAAGGTGGAACTTACCCTGGGGTATCAATGAAATATGTTCACGTTCTTTTAAGTACTGACTTTGTGTGTCATGCTGATCTATGTATTTCAGATATCTACATTATGAGTGATTTTAAAGCATTGCTGTGTGCTTTAAAATAAATTTAAATAATTTAATTTAAAATTAAATAGTAACAAATTAGTTCACATACCATACCTAAAGACAGTTAAACTTTCATTTCATCTCTCATTTAACTTTCCCTGGAGAGAGAAGACTCAGTACTTTGCAAGTATCAACTTAAATTTCAGAGTCAACCTGAACTTTCATTATTTCCTCACTATTTCAAGAGGATTTATGACCATAATTTGTGACAGACCCTCACATCATGCTAGTAAGTTACTACGAAAATAGTAGTTACTATTTTCCTAGTAACTACTAGGAAAATAGCCCCCTAAATCAATGACAAACTGACTGAAATGGCACTGAAATGCACCTGAGGACTCCTACACAGCACGTTTCCCTGTCATAAAACTAGTGATTTTTCCTGCTACATTCTACATTTAACCCCAGCAACAGGTTTCACTAGCTACAGGTTATCTCAGGAAAACAGTATGGATTAAAAGTCATTTTAGGGTTGTGCTCAAATGCATTTTTTATTTTGTGCCACAGCCCTAGTTTCAAAGATTTGTAACCCTCAAGCTTCCCTGTATCACACTTCTCTCTTCACCTTTCTGTTTCCTGTGTTCGCTGGTATCAGGCAAATAGTTGTTACATTAAAGAAAACTAAGATACAATCTCACAATTTTGGGAAATTCAAGTGCATGACAAGACACAGTTAAGCAAGCATTTGCGCGTTTAAGTAAAAATAATTCTTGCAGGAAGTAGTTCTTAAGCAAGAATTATCTCAACTTACTTGAACATTTTAAGACCTCCACATGAAATACCCACTGTGCAATAGTAAGACTGCAGAACTTACAGTATTTTCTCTACAATGAAAAAGCATTAACTACTTTGCATGAGCAAGAAATTCTCCCCTTCAAGGAAGAACCAAATGCAACAATCGTTTTGTCTTTTCACAGTGAAATGAGTCAAGTGCAAGCCATATCTGAAACAGGTTTATCATTATTTCAAGCCACATGAATAAAACCACTCCTGACACCACCACATACAGAGCAAAAAACTTAGCTCTACAGAAAAACTATTTCACAGCCAAAGTATTCAAGATCTATTATAACATGCCAAACTTCAGTGAAGCTTTGGCGCTGCAGAAGCTCCAGCAGATCCCCAATCGTACAGAGATGCATTTACATATTTGTAAGATAAGCACATCAAAATACTTTTAATAGCTAAAAGTCAGGCATCTTCTTACAGAGTAGGGATTCTCAGAAAGGGAATTAAATCCACAGAGAGCCTCTCATAGTACATCCATGCTCCTTCTAAAAGGACAGATGAACTGTCCTTAAAAGTATTGCCCAGTTCAACACAGCAAAACCTTCCTCCTAAGTAGGCAGAACAAAAGCAATGTCATTAAGATCTATAACTAAGACTCCTTAACTATTAGAAATAGTACATTTGTAGCCAAGTTCTTCCATGCATGTTAAGGAAGGTGACTGTTCATACCAAACATACACTCCATTAAATGAATCACTGTCTCTCAAACGAGGTGGAAGAAAACCAAACTCCAAGTTAGAACTTATTGCTTAGTTTTATCATGAACACTTATTTTCCTAAGAATTCCAAACGCAAAGTTATCCCTTTTTTAAAATATCCCCTTCTATTAGAGCCTGTAAATTAAATGTAAGGAAATCCTTTAAGGAACCTTCATATAAGAATCCCAGAAGTCGATTTCACTCCCCGAAAGCTACATATGCTTCTTTCAGTCAAGTAGGAATGTGACCATCTTTACACAAACATACGCGTTCAGAAAGGAACAAACAACATTTCAGGTTTTCAGAAACATTTTTAAAAGATTGTGGCAGTGTGGATGGAGAAGGTGGACCCTGCGATATGAAGGGCATCTTTTTGATATAATCCAGACAGAATAAGCAATATATAATACACACCACATAGAGCTCCAGCTAAAAATATAGAATGATGATGCCAGCAGAAAATGGTTGGTTCTCTTGCTCTAAATGACAGTTCTAATAATTACAGGAGGTTTGAAAAGGTGGGTGGCCTAATAAAAAGAGGCCCCGAGGTGATGTTCTGACAGCATTGGCCACACTGCCGAGTTTTCTAAACTACCTAGGAAATCGCAACAACCAGGCTTCGGCTTGCTCAAGCACGGGGGTGATGTATTTAGGCAGACCACATGCAGCAGCAAAAAACCAGAAGTCTTGCACATGCAGCCCGAACTCCCCGTCTCGGGCGAGACAAAGTCGGGAGCGAAGCCGCACGCAGGAGGAAAGGAGAAGGAACGGACACCGGCCCGCTCCCCACGGATGCTGCCGGCACAGCACCGCCGCCGCTTTACTTGTGATTTAAAAGGATTACCACACTCACTTAAAAACGGGACGGCCAAGGGAAAGCGGAGGGCCGGCTCCGTGCCCTGGACGGGGCACCCCGACTGCAGCTCCGGCATCGCCCGCCGGGCCGGGCCGGGCCGGACCCCGCGTCCCGCCGGCCCCTCCGCCGCAGCGCCACCCCCGCCGCCCGCCCGCAGCCTCACACCGGAGCCGGGGCCAGGGGGGGAAAACACAGGGCACACACACCAAACTCGCCTTCCCCCCACCCCCTTCCCGGCCCGGCCAAGAGTTTGAGCGACACCCGACACCGACCCCTCCAAACTCCGCAGAAATCCCTGCCCGGGACCGCGGAAGGACGCCGCTGGGGGGGCCAGGAGGGTGGGCGACTTTTGTTTCTCTTTTTGCAACTGTGCGTCTTCACCTGAGCCACCCCTGAGGGGAAACCGCCTCGTCCCCCCAGCGGGATATGTCCCGAGGGAACAGGGAGGAGAGGCCTCCTTTTCCTGCAGGAAAGAGGAGCGAGGAGCAATAGTTTTGGGGGGGGACCGGCGCAGCAACCTCCCGTCCTCCTCCCGGCCCGCCTCGTCCATGTGCGCGTCCTCTCCCTCCGCGGGCGCCTGGCCCCGCTCCCGCCCCTCCCCGCCGCACTCCCGGCGGAGCGCGGGGGAAAGTTTGCCCAAGTCCGACAACAAAAGGGACAGCGGCGCTCGCCTCCCCGCCGGCCCGGGCCCCGCGACGCCCCGAGGAGCTTACCCCCGGCCGAGCCCGGCTCGCAGCGCAGCACCGAGGCGGCGAGGAGCCGCAGCAGCAGCAGCAGCGGGAGCGGCGGGGCCGCCGCCGCCTCCATGTTGTGCCGCCGCAGCAGCTGCCGGAGCGCACGGAGCGTCTCAGGCAGGCTCCATGCTCGGGGCGCTGCGCTCGGCGAGGAGGGAGGCGGGGAAGGGGGGAGGTGCTGGAGCCGACCCTCCTCCTCCTCCTCCTCCTCCTCCTCCTCCTCACGCCGCCGCCAGGGAGGGGGCTGGGATGGAGGATCCCGGCTCGCACCGCATCCCGGGAGCGGGCGGGGGCGCACCGTCCCGCCGCGGCGCGTCCCACGCGTGGGAACACCTGGCGGGGCGGAGGTGGGGCTGCGGGGCTTTCTTCTTTCTCTTGGTGATTCGTTCCTTCGCGAGCAATTACTGCAGAACCAGCCGCGAAGGCTGGAGAAGATGGCTCGCTGCGCGTTCAGAAAGCAACCTTTGGCTGGTGGATTTGGAAGTTAACAGCGGGGACGCCCGCCCCTTTTTCTGTGTCCGGGAAAAACAGTGGTTGTTTTCTTCCCGAATGGAGGTTCCTTCTTGCCTTTCTCCTCCCACCAAAACAAATGTTTTATTAAGTCACTCTTCTACAAAACACTAGTTTTCAAAGAAAAATGCATTTAACAGCAGTCTTTTGCTGCCTTTCCCCCTCTCCCTGTTAAGCATGCCACCTGCTCCTATAAACACATTGCCACCAGGAAAGAGGCAGAAACTGCGCTGTGGCATGGGGCCAGCTACGGAGGGCTTGGAACCCCTCGCTCACACTGAAACATCCCGCACCTTTCACAGGCTAGATAGTGCCCCTGCCTCCCGCATAGGGATAAAACCAATCGGCATAAGTTAAGAACTTTCATTTAAGTGTCCATTTTTGGGCATCAGTGTTCTTGTGCAGACACTGATTTGACAACAG
Source organism: Acrocephalus scirpaceus scirpaceus (assembly GCA_910950805.1). NCBI lineage: Eukaryota > Metazoa > Chordata > Aves > Passeriformes > Sylviidae > Acrocephalus > Acrocephalus scirpaceus. Next base: position 44,735,547 of record OU383780.1, read on the forward strand.
GAAAAAGGATTGCTAGATGGCCTTGTATAGAGGTGGAAATCACAAGGGTCCACCAGGCGTCCCCTTTAAACAGTTTTTGCAAGTCTCAGAGCAGGATCCATAAATCACAAGCAAGCATTTAGCAAATGGATGTTACATTTTAATAGTTTCATTACATTTCAGAGGTGAGTGACTTCCAGGTTGCCCTGTTGCCACTTACTAATTTATCTGCCTTGCTGTAGGTGCTAGAGCAGCAGCTGAGATTTCTTCTTGATGCCCCACGGACCCCTGCCCAACTCAAATACCAGGAAAAGTTATTCAAGAATTGTTTTAGGTCCTGTTGGTTACTCCGTTGTAGACGCTCCCTGCAAAGGGAAAGGCCGAGTGTTTTGATTTTGTTTGTTTCTAAAGTCAGCAATATTCAGAAAGCAGTTTAAAAATTCAAGGGGTTGCAAAAGGCTTATAGTGCTGACATTAAAGATCACCTATAAAGGGGAAAGGAAACGTTTTCTTCTCTCTCTTGCTTCTGGTTTAACATGTAGAGAACATGTATTTTAAAGAGGGCTCATTTTAGATAGCATTTAAAACCTAGAAAACTCTCAATTTCTTGAAAGCAGGAAAAGCAGATGTTGGTCTTTGGTGATAGATCTGTAATAAACTGGAACCCAAATCTCAGCTGCTGTAAATCATCAATGTAAAAACTTCGTGTGAACACCAACTGAATGAGGGTTTTGTATTGCATCTGCTTAAAGAAATTGCCCAACACCAGACAAATGACTGGAAGAAAGATTTCTTTGTTGAAGACAGTGATTGGACTTTACTTTTGATGGGTCTGACCTCCTGCGTAGTGGAAATTACCCAGCAGTCCTGGCATCACAGTAAGTGGGGTTAATTGAAGTTAGAGGCAGAGAAAGGGCACATGAAGCAGTTGTACTTGCAGCAGGCAGTGGGGAACAGTGGGGTACGTATCCCATCCCAAACCCTAATCAGCTTGGGGGCCATATACAAAACTGGTTTGTGTGCCTGCAGGGAGAGCCAGGCTGTCCTCTGATGGCCTCAATGGCACCAGGGCAATTGGGTTCCCTGCCCTCCCTGCCCCTGGCCCTAACAATCAGGGATCAGCTGCTGAGATGACCTATCCATCGCTCCAGCGCCAAGTCGTGTGGAGGGGTGAGTCTGCCCACAGGCTGCTGGAGGGCAGCAGCAACTTCTCTTTCAGCTTGCAGCTGCTCCCAGCACTTGGTAACTCGGGTCCTAAGGTCCCATACTAGGATGCAATAGGCCTGCTGCTGTCCCTGCTCCATCCGAGAGTTGATTATCCCCCTATCTGACCCTGTCAAACTGCATAGTCAAGTTAGGAATGGCAGCAGTTTATACCAAAAGGGAGAGATAGCAGCATGTGAGCAATTAGCAGATTGGGTAATAGACTGACTCACAGTCTAAAACAAAATGAGAAGAGAGATCAGGCCATGGAGGCAGGCAACTAGGGAAGAGAATCTTACCAGAACACATCTTTGGGGCTTTGACCATAACACCTCTGCTAAAAAAACATTAGAGACATTAATCTAAAGTGATGGCAAATGCAGTAGCAGCCAGGAACACAGTCTTTCTCCAACCCGGAAGATGCCATCATCTTAAATTTAGATAATGTCTTGTAAGGGGAATTTGGAGGAAGTTAAAGTTGTGCAAATCTGAAGTCATGAGCTGAACAAGCTGCCTTCCATCTATTTTCCAGCCTTGCAAAAATTCCTCCAGCAAAACCAGGGGAGGCATAGCTGTGACATTCCTGAAATGTCCAATGTACATATTTTTGCAAGAAAGTAAAAACCAATGTAAAAATAAACAAACAAAAACCACTTATCAGGATAGCACAAGCATAGTTCTATTCTTCATTTTAATTGAAAAAAGAGGGATCTCTTTTCATACTGCTGCATCTCACAGTGTCCAAGAATGCAAAAGCAAAAAAGCTAATGCCCCATTTCATCTAATAATTGTGTGATTCTGGAAAAGTCACAGTCTAACATTTCTTCGGTTTCTCTTCCTACAATAAAAGGAGCAGACGAAATAATTTTCCTAACTTTCATAATTTCTCTCTATAGTTTGACAGAAACTGCAGCAAGTTTGGAGCTCGATTGTAGGAAGCAGGAAAGGGAGGAAATCCAGACTGGGAGCCCAGCCCTCCCCTGCCAAGGTGTAAAAGCAGGTCAGTTCCTGCACTCTTCCATGGCCATCCCTGATGGGGAAAGGAGGGATACACAGAGATAAAGGAGGGAAAACAAAGAGCTGTATCTGAGCACTGGGATAATGTAGCCATCCAACCACAGCTGGGGAACTTGGTTTGACTGAAATGATCCAGATGTTTCTGCATGTTTACTCCTCCTGGATTTCTCTTTCCTACCCCAGTTTACAATATCCTTCTCTCCCAGCTGCCAGAGCTGTCTGAGCTCCTGTGGAGCTAACATTTAATGACAACTGCAGAAGGCCCTAAAGTGAATCTACTGTTTTACAACTGACACCCAGGTTTATTTCTTGGTGAATATCAGTACCAAGACACACATCTTTGTTCCTCTAGGGCCGTGCAGTTTACTCAAGATGAAGTCACTAGACCCAGATAGACTGAGGCTGCTCTTTGGTGCCTTGCAAAGGAAAGGTAAAGTGATCAGAAAAAAAAAAAAAGAAAGAGACCATTAAAATATTTTCCTTCTTTACTTTTAAGGCCATATGACAAAATAATTTTCCTCTACCCACATCTCAAACACACTTCTTCATTCTTTCACTCCCAGCTTCCAGCTAGAAAGCACTCTCCACCTAATTATCTGTAGGGACCTCTATTCTCTATCATCCTTTATCAGAAATTATAGCAGAAAGTATTATCTGGATACAGGTTCCCTCATCTCCTCAAAAAAATAGACACACTGAGAAAAACATATCTACACATTCAGCCATAGTTAAGACTACCCCTCCTGAGCAGAAATCTGAAGTGGTCTTGGTAAGGGGTGGGTTTGGTTCTGAGGCTGCACGGGGCATTTAGGTGTTGATTTGAAAAAGGTGGGGTTTTAGATGCCAAATAATACTTAACATTTAAACCTACATCAGTGCACTCATTTAGCTGCCTGAAAGGTTGGGAAAGTGTCACCATCACCACTTTCTTATCCATAAAGAAATGACAGTAAGAAAAACAATTCCTTTGTTTGCATCATGCAGTTTCCCTGGCATTGCATAAGGACAATAGCCTAAATTTTTCAAACTAATTATTCCCTGAAATATTCAGCAACTCAACTCTGTGTGACAGTTTTCTTCCCCTTCCTTCTGCTCCTTCCCCAGATCAACTCTGACATGAACTAACAGTTAAACCACCACAGTGTGCCATGCAGACACAGATTAAAATCAATGCTCTTTCAGCCTGTGGGTTGTCAGGCCCTTTTAAGGCAGTCTTAAAAGAAACTATGAAAAGGAAGTCAAACTTCAGTGCATTTAAAATCTCTATACAGAACTTTTTATGCTTATTGGGAAATTTTTAGGATTGAAAAGGCTTGAAAGTCTTAGGATGTGCAGTGAAAGGTTAAAGTTAAATGTCAAAGAAAACTATGCTTTTCAGGCAGCCATGTGAAAGAGCACAGGTGCATTATTATAGGTATAACTGGAGAGCATTAGGCACATGATTATCTTACATTACAGGAGATGTAAGCTGGAGAACTTTCCTGCACAGAGAGGGCTCCAGTGCCACACCTGAATTGCAGCCCCGGCATTTCCAGTGTGGTGACCCCAGCAAGGTCGGTTATGGAGTCACAAACAGAACTGGGAAATCAACAACAAAAAAAGAGGTTATTTTTCAAATTGTTATGGCATGTTTTAAGGGAAGACAGTGCTGCAAGTAACCTAGGTGGGACCACAGAAAGAACAAGACAGAATGGCCATCTCTTAGCATTTGCCAGTGGCTGAGATTTTCTGCACTACGCAGGGCTCATCTGCCTACAGTTTCTGCTCCAAGAGGGATAAATGGGACATGCATACCTGTAACTCAAATACAGGGAAATCAGGAGACACTGCGAGCCAAGGGAGCAGAGTGCTACAGGACAGAGTCTTCCTGGCTGAAATGAGTTTAAGGAGAGAGATGGCTCACATAGGTTTGCAAGAGCAAAACTTATATTAAAATAAAAGTCTGACAAATGCCCTGCTGCTATCACGCTTAAAAATCATTTAAGTGAGACAGTGAGTGTAAAGAGCCTGTTCCCAAAACCTCATGCTGGCTAGCAATGTCAGGAACAGAGGGGCTGACACTGCCTGAGGAACATGTCACCATAAAAAGTTCTCAAAACATAAAAATAGTTCAGTGGGTTTTTTCGGTGGTGTTTCTTGGACTCTGAATGCTTTTCTGGTTACAACTACACTCCCTGCTACAGCTACCAGAACAGCAGTCACTGCATTTCCCTGCACTGTACGAGCTAAAGTTTTTCTTTAAAGCCCCCATGACAGCAACATTTGCAAAGCTGCTTGCAAATTTAACTCTTGGTCATCAAAGTTCTGTACCAAAAAGTGGAAATATTGTGAAGGGGCATGGAAATCGATTTGCAGGAGAGAGAAGATGACCATCTTCAGTGTCTCAAAGTAGGAGTCCTCTTCTTTGCCCTTTAAAGGCAAAGTTGTAAAGGACCATCTTTTATTACAAGCAACATCAATATTTCTGTAGCAAAAGCAATAGTAAAAATTAAAGAAGTCATCACAGAGATAAATATTAAAGCAAGACTAAAAAAAAACCCCCTATATGAATCATAGAATTGTTTTGGTTGGAAGGGATGTTTTAAAAATTATCTAGTCCAACATCCCTGCAATAAGCAGGGATACCTTCAACTAAATCAGGCTGCTCAGAGCCCAGTCCCACCTGCCCTTGAATGTCTCCAGGGACTGGGCATCTATACCACCTCTCTGGGCAACCTGTTCCAATGCTTTATTACTCTCAATATAAAACATTTCTTCCTTATATTGTAGTGGTTTAACTCCAGCCTGCAAGGAGTATCATGCAGCTGCTCGCTCATGTCCTCCCACCACCCTGTGGGAAGAACAATCAGAAAACAAGCAAAACTCATGCATTGAGATAAGAACAGTTTACTAAGTGAATTAAAACAAAACATAATAATATTAACACTTGTAATAACAATAACAACACTAATAATAGCAATGAAAAGGAGAGAGAGAGGAGTAAACCCCAAGAAACACAGGTGATGCACAATACTACTGCTCACCACCTGCTGACCAATGCCCAGCCCATCCTCCAGCAGCGACTGGTGGCTCCAGGCTAACTGCTCCCAGTTTCTGTACTGAACCTGACATTTTAAGATATGAAGCAGCCCTTTGGCCAGTTTGGATCAGCTGTCCTGGCCATACTCCCTCCTTTCTTGTGCACCTCCTCACTGGCATAGCGTGGGAAACCAGCAAGTCTTTGAGTTAGAGTCACACTATTTAGCAGTAATAAAATACCAGTGGTATCGCATTGTTCTCTTAAGAAATCCAAACCACAGCACTGTACCAGGAAGAAAATGACCTCTATGCCAGTTGAAACCAGGACACTTATATCTAGTCAGAACCTATCCTGTGTTAGTTCAAAACCATTACCCCTTGTCCTATTGCAAGAGGCCTTGCTGAACAGTCTAGCCCCATCTCTCTTGGAAGACTCCTTTGATATTAAAAGGCTACAACAAGGTATCTCCAGTCTTTTCTTCTCCAGGCTGAACAACCAGAGGTGCTTCAGCCCTTTAATAATTCTTACAGCCCTCCCCTGGAGCCACTCCAGCAGGTCCAACAGCCTTACCTGAGCTTGGGACCCCAGAGCTGGATGCAGTACCCCAGGCAGAGTCTCACCACAGCACAGGAAAAAGGTTAGCATAAGGAGCTTTCTCTAAATGCAGTGCTCATCCAACAGAACCACCTTCAGGATACAAGAACAGATCCTGAATGGGTCATGGAAAATTGATGTGATTTAGGGCAGCATATTTACCTGCCCCTGCACTGCTCCAAGCATATCTGCACTTCACAAGTGTCTGGGTACCGAGGAGAGCAACAAGAGGCTTTTTTGAAGGAAGAATAAACACAATTTGTATTTATATAACTGTCAGATTCTGCCTCACTTTACACCCCAGCCAACTGAAGTCGATACACACGTGTCAAATAGCAGTGCCTGACATGAGTATGTGTCTGTCATATTCATTCATACCTTCAGTGGCAAAGCTCACTTCCACCATTAAAAACATCAGCCAAATAGGACTGGAAGATGTAGAAAGAGTATCATAACCTGGTGGTGTTGTGCTCCCTGAAAGAGATTACTGACAAGGTCATAGACTGAGGTAAGCTTTTTGACATTCTCAGCATTAGAAGTTTCTTTTTCTTTTGAAAGCTGCTCTTTTGCTTTTTGAAACACAAAAAAAAGTTGTAGAGTAGGGGTAAAGCCATGCTCAGCTAGTTACCATCTGACTAATTTTTGTGGGTGGTTAAGATGCCAGGCAAGACTTGCTCTGCCCCAGCAAGATGGAAATCTTGCCACTGTATGCAGTGGGAAAGGCCCTTATGATATGGCTCAGTGCCATGACTATTTAGATATTAAAATGGATGTCGAAACCAGCCCTGAATGCAGTTACATCAATTCTGTCATCTGCTCACTGACAATGCTGGGAGCAGTTCTTTCTGGGATTACACTGCATACTCCTGATCACTGCTAAACAAAGTAGAAGTTAAGGGAGGGAAAAAAAGAGAAAAGTGATCTGTTGGGCAAAAGCTGGGGACTAGTATGACCTAGAGGGGAAAAAATCCCTACAAAAATCCCTTTTTGCTACAAGATTTATGTGTTTCTAGATGTCAATACACATGAAAACTGCATTTAACATGGTCTTGAACAGTACCTGGTCTGCACTCCATAACAAATAGAAGTATATAGAATCACAGAATGATGTGGGTTGGAAGGGACCTTAAAGAAGAGTTAGTATCAACCCCGCTGCCATCAGCAAGGACACCTTCAACTATACCAGGTTGCTCAGAGCCCTGTCCAGCCTGGCCTTGAACACTGATAGGGATGGGACATCCATGGCTTCTCTTGGCAATCTTTTTCCGTTACCTCATCACCGTCATAGTATTTTTTTTTTTTCCTAGTAGCTAAACTAAACCCGCTCTCTTTTAGTTTGGAGCCATTTCCCCTTGTCCTGTCACTACATGCTGTCATAAAAAGTCCCTCTCCATCTTTGCTGTAGGCTCCCCTCAGGAACTGGAAGGCCAGAATTAGGTCACTCCAGAGCCTGCTCTTCTCCAGGCTGAAAACCCCCAATTCTCTCAGCCTTTCCTCATAGGAGAGGTGCTCCATCACACTGGTCAAGAGGTGACCCTCCTCTGGACCGGCTCCAGCAGGCTGATGTCCTCCTGTCTGTCCTGGGGAACCCCAGAGCTGGGTGCAGCCCTGCAGGTGGGGTCTGAGCCGAGCAGAGGGGCAGAATTCCCCCCTCGCCCACGCTGCTTTGGATGCAGCCCGGGGCACGTTCGGCTTTCTGGGCTGCAAGCGCACATCGCCCGTGCGGAGCTGGCTGTGCGGCAGGTGTGACACCGCCCGCACGGCCGCGTTCGGCTCCGTCCGGCGGTGCCGCAGTGTGACGTGCTCCGGCAGAGGCAGGACCTGCAGATGGCAGCCTCGGGAGCGGCGCTCCGGGAAGCGCAGCCTCGCACAGCCGGGCTGGCACCGGCGCCTTCATAGCGAGCGCTTGCGACGCTTCCCCTCGTGGAACGCGGCGGAGGGTGTGGTTGTTTGCAGCATTAAGTTGCCTTCCACGTGATTTTTTAAAATTATTATTATTTTTAAGTAATTCGATTTTCCATCTCTCATCCCTGTTGGACAAAGCACACTGAACCAAATTAGAGCTGTGTCAGGAGCTCCAGGGAACTCAGGTCAGTGATAAGGAGCTCACTGCAATGGGCACTATCCAGCTATAATAAGGATTGCTGCTACTCCTGGAAGAGTCATAATTTAAGGTAAGTTAGGAGCCTAGTGATGAAAAACCAGAGCTCTTATTGGTCTGTCAACACTATTTAAAGAATGTTCATTTTCTTTTACAGGCAGTCCAGGATTAATTATAAAATTAACAAACTTTTGTTCATACAGAACTACAAAACCTGTTCTCACTTCAGAGTTAATTTGAGTTTCCAACTCTCATGTGCCAGCAGGTGGCTGTTGAATTTCCCTTGTAAACAGCATGGGGGAACTGAACAGGTTGAACTGTACGCACAGTGATAAGCAAACACAACAACACTATTTCTGTGAGCTTCTCTACCCTCTAAGCATCAATTCTTACAAACTGGCTTTGGGGCTGGATTTTCTGCACCTGTTCAGTTCTTCACATAGTTTACTCCTTACAAACCTATAGCATCCAGAAGAGAAGCTTAAAGTCGTGATCGCGGCCGTCTATCATCCTGCTGGTGGACTTCAACAAATGGCATCTGCTGGAAAAGTAGCAGAGCAAGCTGTGGGTGACCCAGGAAACTCTTGGAGTGCATTTGGGGTAAATTGTTAAGCCAGGCAAGCCAGGTAATAGACATCCCTACCAAAGGAGATGCAGATCTGTTATTCACCAGCACAAGTGAACTAATTGGTGACATCAAGCCTGGAGTCAGCCTGGGTTGCAGTGATCCTGCATTGGTGGAGTTCATAGTCCTGAGGAATATGGGTCAGGCAGCGTCAATTCAGGCCACTGAATTGTAGGAAAGCAAAATTCCCAAGTTTTGCTTCTGAAGTTCAATTCAATAAGACCCCCTGGAAACTGCCCTTGGGGACAAGGGAGCAGAGCAGAGCTGGCAGATCTTTAAGGATACTTTCCACAGAGCGCAAGAATCCTGGATCCCCACATGTGAGAAATCAGGAAAGGATGGCAAGAAACCACCATGGATGAGTCAAGACCTGGTGATCAAAACAAAAGGGCAAGAAGGAATGCACAATCAGTGAAAACAGGGAGAGGTATCCTGGTAAGAATATAGGGATATTGCCTGTATGTGTAGAGATGGGGTCAGGAAGGCCAAAGTGTGGCTGGAGCTGAACTTGGCAAGGTATGCAAAGAATACTCAGAAGGGCTTCTACAGGTATATCTGCCAGAAAAGAATGTCAAAAAATACTACTTCTGATGAACTTGACCAGCAAACTGGGAACAACAAACAAGGTGCTCAATTTTTTGCCTCACCACTCTTCCCACACCTCTTGAGCAGGGCAAGGCAGGGACTGAGCAAGCAAAGTCCCTCCCACTGTAAGAGAAGATCAGCTTTGAGACCACCTGAGGAACCAGCTGAAACATTGTAAGTCTATGGGATCTGACAATATATGTCCTAAAGTCCCGAGGGATTTAGCTGATGTAGTGGCCAAGCCACTCCCCGTGATATTTGAAAAGTCACAGCAGTCAGGTGAAGTCCCAGGTGAAAAAGAGAAACATTGCACACCGCTTAAGAAAGAGTAAAAAGGGAGATCCTGTAAACTACTGATCTGTCAGCCTCACCTCTGTGCCTGGGAAGATCATAGAACAAATCCTTCTAGGGCTCAGAGCAACCTGACGTAGATGAAGATGCCCCTGCTCAACACAGGGACATTGGACTTCATGGTCTTTAAAAGGTCCCTTTCAATCCAAGTAATTACATGGTCAGATACCGGACATATTCTGGACCTTAGAGTTTTCCTCCACCCATCTTCTTCTGATAACAAAAGTACATGTCAAAATACAATATTTGTATAACACAAATACATATTAGCCAGGATTTATGACAGAATAATACAGCAGGCACACACAGGCACAGGAACATGAAGCTGAAACACCATTCAGGAGATCAGAACTTACGCACAAGAATTTATGTAAGGCTCATAGTTGTACTAATGAAGTATCAGCATGGCCTCAATCCAATTAAAATAAAGAACACATGATGTTCTGCTTAGGAAACAGAAGGATTAAAGTTTCATTTCTTGTTGGACTTCTATGAGATGAAAACAACTGTTTCAGCCAATGCACAGAACACTCTGCTGACAAGGAGGATGTGATTGAGTTAATGTCTTCATCCTCTTCACTCAAGAGCAAAATGGGGTCATTACAAGAAATTTCTATCAGCTCTATCTTCAGTTTACTGATGTCTTTTCAGAAACAGGCTAGCCTTGAAGTTAACTTTGCTATACTGATTTTCACAACCCTCCACCACACACACATCCACAATTTCTGAGTTTTCTTTGCTGCTCTCTTCCCTGAGGGATCTTGTAAAACAAGCATTTTAACTCCTCAATGTGGCTGGTAAATTGGAATAAGAGCTGACAGAGAGGGCAGAGATGGCTGGGGTAAATTCAGGCTGTAAGAAAACAATTTAGAAACCAAATTATGAAGCTTTAGCCAAACTGAAACATGACAGTGGTTACCTGTGGTAATCAGGGGAAGCAAGGAATGAGCTGAGACAAGAGCACAGGCTGCTCTGCAGGTTGTCCAGCCATATGCAAGAAGAAATACTGTGGATACAAATTCTCTGAAATCACTCAGAGGAGTATTTGATGCTGACAGTAGTGAAAGGCAGTGAAACAGAAAAACAAGGAAGAAAATTGGTAGAGAAGTAGCAAACTATAAAGTCTCAGTCTTAGGAGAAGAAAAAGTGGGAAGAGCAAAATAAGTTGTTGAACATGGAATTAAATGAAAAAAATTCAGCTCCTGTGAGGAAAAACTCCACAGGAGCCTCCAGTCCTTAAACAAAGCACACCTAACTCACAAACTGTCCTAATGCAGAAATGGCATGGACAAAGAGACTAAATCTTATGGTTCTTCAGCAACCTCCTCCACAGAGAGGAAGCATGTAGATTCTGGAAAAAGAGATAAAAATTACAAGCAATGATGGTACAGATGTACAGAGATGAAAATCAGAGAGGCTGCGGCAGAAAGTAACATACAACTAAGAGAAAAAAACATGTTAAAGCTCACATTTGGACAATATTAGTAAAAGGAAAACAAGTGATGAACAGATCTATTAAGAGGTATTTGACGCTCTTATTAAACATCACTAAGCAAGGAAGAGTTTAATGAATTTTTGGGGGTCAGTGTCTATTTAAAAACCACTACAGATCAGGCAGTCAACAAAATTAATACCAGAAATATCAGTAATATTTAACCTCAGGTGAGAATTCATAAAGAACAAAGCAGATAAGCTATATAGTTTTTGGTTGGATTAAATGAATGCAGAGGAATTTAGAAGAACCCTCAGAGCCGTCAAAAGTGGTATCTGACAGCTTGTGCAGGACCAGGATTCTTCCAGAAGAGTTGTAAAGACAATGACCATCTTAGAAAAGGGGAAAGGGAGGAGTCAGAATTTATTTGTTAAACCTCGACACAGAGAACACAAAACTAACAAACCCTGTGGGATCATCTACCCAGTATTTGGGAGGTAGTTAAAATCCCACCCATATCTGTCACAAACAGATCCAAGGAACTGTGTTTCTTTCTATGACAAAGACCTTGTGTAGAGACTGGGCAAGCACAAAAAACCCCATACCCTGACTCTGCTGAGAGCTTTAACAGTGTTTCATGTGACCCTGGCAAAACCAAACTAGGAAAAATATGGTCTGCATGAAAATATTACAGAGTAACTGGGGTATTCATTGTAAAAACTGTGTCAGTAACTGCAAGGTTCATCAGCACTGGCAGCCTAAAGGGAGGAGGACTGAGAGGAGAGGTGAGAACAATATTAGCTGCTGTAAAGAGGAAAAGAATAACCTACTTTCCATGCCCTTGGTAAACAGCTCAAGTACAGGCATCAAATCATAGCAAGATGGAGGCCTGAGGTTTATATGAGGAATAACTTTACAATGTTACACATTCCAATCCTTTCTATTTTCTCCCCATTTGCTGTGTGAGCCTTGGAAAAAAATAATCAACAGATGTCAACATTAGTTGCCATGAAATAGCCTAGTCAAGGCATAGTTTTTTGGCATTTTTAATCATGCTTGTGCATAAACCCTCTTCACTCAGGGAAAGGAGAAGCCACAGGTCTGAGAGGTTTATATTCTGGTTATATTCTCAGTTCAGCACCTGATCTGCTGAATAACTTTTACGTGTGCTTTGGTTTTCCCACCTATAAAAGGAGGGGAATTTATCTTGCTGCAAACTCTGAAATGCACTCAGTTCTACCAGTAAAGCCCACTACATAACAGCTACACACAGGTTCCATCAGTTCCTCACATGAAAATCAGCCTGTCTTTACCTTTGATGCACTAAAGGAATTTTGTGCTGCACTGCCAGCTCACAGGAACGGGCACAGTGGGCAATACTGTTTTGCTCTATGCAGTCTACGCCACAAGACAAGCCATGCTGACATCTGCTGCTGTTGTGAGAAGACACCATAACTCAGGAAGTACCCAAAAACAAATGGCAATAAGGAGAAAACACAACAGGAAATAAGATTCTTAGCAATTGGGCAATAACAAGCCAAGTGAAAAGTTTAAAGTGGCTGCTTGCAAAAAAGACTTAGCAGTTTATCTGCCAAGACTAAAAAAAGAGAAAAAACCAAACAAAAAACCAATTAACCTCAAGAAGGCATGCCAGGGAAAAAAAGATCTATAAAGGGGTAAAAGCTTTGTGCCTGAGATTACTAGTAGGTGTAGGCTGTAACAGGTTATTAAGCAGCTTGGCATTGAGAAAAGCCAAATGTTTCTTTCCAGACATCTAAAAACTGCAGGCTGAAATATGACCATGTGTCTACTTACTATAAAATATGAGGACTCCTGAATTTTTGAAATTAAAAGGCGGCAAGTGATGGGTAAATCTGTGGCAGTTAACTTAAGCTAGAAACTGTGATAAGAACCCAATGTAGTGCTGCTTGGTCCAAGGGGGAAAACAGAGAGGCAAGCATAGGGAAATCTGCCTGTGCCTCCTCTCTTCCAAAGGAAGAACATTTGGAACATGAAGGATTTGTTCCCAGTGGACTAGAGAGGCAAAACGAGAAGCCACATCCTGTGGCATTTCAGCTGACTGGGAAGCAGAAGCCAGACCTACTCTTCTTTGCAAGTATTGCAGACTGGGGAGCCAAAAGGAAGAGGGATCTAGAGAAGCAACATCCAGGCTCAGTTAAGCAGTGCTTTATCACCACCTTCTCCTCTGCCACTGTGGCTGGCATATCCTCTGTGCTGTTTGCAAGAGCAAGGACACAAAGCCCATTGCTTAGCTTGTGCTCCAGCCCAAAGTGAATCTGAATGTGAAAAGTAGAATACTTGTTCCCATTTCTCACCTTTATTTTTAGGGCTTGTAAGTGATTAATAATAGTGATTAGGGACCTAGTGGGAAAAAAAGGAAAGGTTGAAAGAGGAGGCATGGGGGAAAAGAGAGAGGAAAGAAAGAGGTCACCTGAGCAGACTTTTTTGTTATGGCAGAAATGAAAAAAGCTTAAGGCCTTAGCACTCAAATTTCTGAGAAACCCATGATGTTACAGAGGCAGTCTGTGCTCATCAGCCTTTGCCTAAATATTTACTTTGGCTCCATGGCTCCCCTGACCCAGGCTCTTGGCACCATGATAGCACCATAAGGATCCAGATCCCTGGTAGGAGGGGTGGTCATCAGGCTGGATTTCTGGCACCGCCCTGGCTTAGCCATTGGCTACCCTGCTCCCCATTATCTCACCAGCATGTCCACAACGAGCAGAACAGCTTTTGGCTCTGACCTTATTTCCCTGCTGTCTGCACTAGGAACTCTCCTTTATTTGCTCTGTACCAATAAGAAAGTATCCAAAAGGATTTTGACAGAGCTTAGAAATTGTGGGCACAATCCACTCTGCAAGAGGTGGGAGCGAACAGCTTTGTATTCAAAGACTGAGCTCATCAATAACATGATATCCCTGTATGTTGCTAAGGGTGTCACTTCAAGAACTAGCAAAAGTCATTCACCCCTTCTGTCTAAATAGGAGGACAATTAGGAAAAGTGAAACATCCTGATATCTTATACAAACAATCTTAGGAACATCATGACCCTCTTAAATGGCCATAAGTACTCAGAAACAGAACTGTATGTTTAATTTACATGACAGGGCTCTACATGTGCCTGTCTGCTACCAATAATTTTGTTTTTCCTCCTGAAATCTTTTAAAACTCTTTGTCAGTCTTGACAGAAGAAGTGAGGGCTAAGAGATACCAAATTTGTACGAGTTCATAGAAATAGGTGCCTAGTATTCCCGTAAAAGAGGAAGGGAGAGGCAGGACCTAAACTCTTCTTAGACACCAGAGAATCTCTACCAGTCAAGACCCTTTACTGGACTCCCATGTCTAGGTAACTTTTCAAATCAGATCTTCTCTCTTATTAGGCACTAAAGGCTCCAGCTGATCCATAGGAGAGCAGATTCATTCTGACACCTGCCCAGGCAGCTACAAACTAGACCTCTTACAAACCACTGGCTAAGAGTTGAACAAGCAATGTTCAGAAGTGCTTCAGCATTCACTTCTTGAGAACAGGTACTTAAATTAGACTGGCAGTCAGAGAAGCATCAAAATAAAGGGCTGAATATCTTAAACATCTGAATGCAATAAGTATGGACAGCTTGGTCCTGGGGGTCACACCTGAGAAATGTGAGCCCAGCCGCTTTGTATTCGTAGCATCAGGATAGGTGACCCCACTCCACTAATTCAGGCACAGGGAAGTGTCCCCTTTTCCCCTGGGGAAGGTCCTTCCAACAGCCTAAGCAGTCCAGGCCTGCTGAGGCTCATATCTGGGCACTACTGAAATCCAGTGCAGCAGCTGCACAGGAGCTCATCCCAGAAGTCCCATCCAGGAGGAGATGCACAGCACAGTTAGAGAATGTCTCACTGTCAGTCCTGCTGGACAGCTTTGTTCCAACACTTTCCAACACTAGGACAATGCACTGAGAACATCCTGTGACTGCAGTACTGTAGTTTCTGGTGCCCCTGACCCTCCCTTTGCCAAACTCATCACTGGTATTACTGGTACAGGACCAAACCTTCTAAGTACTCTGGGGCAGGGGTGGGGGGAAGAAAAGGATGAAGGTGTATATCTCTTGTGTTTTCATTTGCAAATAATTGCACTCAGTTTACATGAACACATCCTGCAGAAAAATAAGCTGATGCTCCTCGTGGAGGAGCAGGGAATGAGCAGGACAGCTTATCCAGAGTCTAGCAGGAAGGGCTGAGACATGGCTGCACTGGTCATGCTTTGACAGCAGCCTGTGGCCCGGCCCTGGACACGTTATTTCACACCTCTGGCCCCTGTGAGCAGCAGGTGATGGTGCGTGCCCGTGCCCTGGGACACACCTAGATTGGACTCACAGAGCTCTCCTGCACCTCCCTCACCCCTCCTTTTACCCTCCACTCCCTCTGGCAGAAATCTTGACAGAAACCCAGCAGAGCAGCCATAAATACTAGCATTTCTTCCACAGTACAAGTTCAAACTGGCCTGAGAGAAGAATTTAGAATAAAATTTAAAAAGCAAGCATCACATTCATAAACACAGCCCATGAAAAACAAGTGCCCGGCCCCTGGCACAGCTGGGAATTGCACTGCAGTTTCTGCCAGGTAACTGGTCAGCAACTTGTTATTTCAGTGGAGATAGGGAAGAAAAGGTAACCTTATGCCAAATTCATTCAGGTGCCACTTGGACTTAAGAGATTTCCAGTGTCCTCCAGGCTCCCTCCACACTCATCTGCCTGCCTTCCTGCATCTTCTACACCAGCTCTACCATAGTAAACAAGGTTTCCTTGTCACCAAGTCCTCCTCTTGCTCTCTTATAATGAAAAACAGCTGTGGTAGGCATGTCCAAAACAAAGCTTTACACATTCCTGGTGGAACTGCCTCCTCACCACCAAAACCCCCAGACTTTATATTTACTACAGAAAATTCAAAACACAACCACTTTTCCTCCTCCAAGCTGTAATTTCCTCCTTGACAGGCCTGTCAGATTTAAGATTTCACTTACTATTCTTATCTCAAGTCTCTGCTTCCCCCCTGCCTCACCACTTAGCAAAGTTGACAGCTCTCCAGCACCATGAACATTGCTATAAGTAGCTTCTGTGGAGCAGAGTAGGACATTCTCCCTTCTCTGAAAAAGACTGCAGAGGGTGATTTGAAGTAGAGATAGGAAAATCACTGTGACACAACAAGAATCCTTCTGAACTGTACTAGACCTTCTCAGCAGGTTTAAAAACAGGCAGGTGGTGAACTCCTCTCCTGCGTTTTACTTTGCATTCTGTTTTCTGATAGCTTTTCCAGAAACTAGTATTGCAAAATCCAGAGAGAAAGCCTGGACTTTGGATATTTAAGGCCCAGTTCTGCAAATTGAAGCAGTCTGGATAATTCAGCTTAGGTTTCAATACAAAGAAAAGGGATAGGGCCGTACTATAAACCAATGAACATTTTAGCCCTTTGGTTTGACTGCAAAAAGCCAGGTCTTGAACTTGGCCTTTGCACACACAAAAGTAATTAAATTGATTTTTGTAGATTGCACTCTGAAAAACATGAGGACAAGCATGCAAGGATCTGGATGGCTCTACAAACCCCACTGAGTGATCATCTGTAAATCTTGCTACTCACAAGAGGAAAAACCATTATATGCAAGCCACTGGCGTAGCCAAGACGTACAGGATGAGTTCAGGCACTAGCAGTACCTGTCAATGTGTGCTGCTGTAATGAAGTGGCTTTATGGTGATCTCTGAGTGAACCAGGTCAAGTCCCACACAGGGGTTTCAGACAGGTCCTAGGATACCCAATGGAGTATCTTTCCACAGATGATGACTGGTACCCACACCACCATTCTGCTCCTCTTCCTCCCCTCCAGCTCTTCTCAGTCACTGCCAAGGATGAGGCTGGTTATGGAGCTTAGCAGAAGCTTCTCATGAGCAGGATCCAACTCCACCAGTCACAGACTGCAGTCTGGAAATGGTGAGGGGAGCACAGGGATGTATATTGGCACAATCTGTGCAGCCTTTTGCATAGAACGTTTCTTATGCAGGCTGTGCTCACCCCTTAGCCTGGCCTGAACATTTAATACATGCTCCTGCAAGTTGTTCCTGAGGTCTTGTCTGCCTTTTGCTGCTCAGTTGTCCTCCTACCCAGAAATTTTTGTTACAAGAAAAGGGCAATCTGAGCCACTGGTAAATGGCCTCAGTGAGAAGGAAAAGGAGTGATCACCAGCTAGGGGAAAGCAGTAGCACCATACTTTCTTTACTGACCTTTTTGCCAGTTGTTTGGGCTTCAGGCCAGCAATTTAAGTTATCAAAGTTTGCTCCAATGTTATACAAACAAGCAAGGGAAAGTCCGAAATCAAAGCCAAGCAGAGGAAGGTCAAAATGCAGCCTCTTCTCCCATCAGAACTTTAAGAACATTATTTCTTGAGTAGCCAGGACATATGAAGACTACCACCTTGGTAGTCTTGAAGGCTTGCCCTCCTTCAAGCTATCTTCAGGCAACAATTTCCATAACACTGGAATTCTTGAAGCTTAGAAAGGAAAGTCTTCTGTCAGCCTGACTGCCAAAAAGCAAGTTTTCCTGCCTGTAATTCCTACCTGGTTCTCCTCAGTCCAGCTACATAGGCAGCATGATTGATTACATACTAGAGACATCATTCCCCTGTCACCTCCTCCTTGCTCCAGATCATCAGGAAGTCACTCAGCTATCCCAGGAAGCTCCATCTCACCAGAGTACCTGGAGGCCATGAGAAGCAAACACCAGCCTTTCATGGGACTCTCTAGAGCTTGTACCTGCAGCTCTATTTTTGTTAAGCAGGGCAATCCCGGCCACATTCATAATCACCTAAAATTCCTCCTCCCAGCAAGGTCCTTGGCCAATTTACTGCAGTGAGTTGATTCTTCTAACCTGTTAGCAGAAGTCCCCGGAGGGAAAGTTTGGAAACACTTGCTTCTACTCACCTTCACAACAGATTTTCACAAACTACTGGCAAGCCCAGATATCTGCACTCTTCCAGCAGAAAGAGGTAAATCAATAAGCCTGACTCCTTAGCACCACGGCACACACAGCATTCCGAATTTCTTACCTAATACAAACCTACAAATAAGAAGGAATCAGCCCATTCTGTGTTGGCAGGAGAGCTCACTTGACCTTTGGCTAGAGCATTGCTCTGGCCACAACGAGTCTGGCTGCTCCAGTGCCTCTGAGCCACCAGGTGGGTGGCCTTAGGGAAGAACTGAATCAGAGGCAGCTTCTGGCCACCAGTTGGCAATCAAAGCCAATCTCGGCAAAATCTACATAGGATGTGGTTGCCAATATTTGGTCTATGATTTCCTGTCTTGCACACAACTTTATTACCCTTTAGTATAGATGCAGGACCACTGTATGATTTCTATACCACCCTACACTTATCAGCTCCAGCACCGCTCTCTGGAAGATTCCTCATCCTTTTCCTGAGTAAGCTATGGAGAGTAAGTTGGAAAAGGAAGAGAAGAAAAACATTTTCATGATATCTATAGAGACATCTGCACAGCAATTCCTTTTTTACTGAATCAGACCTATAACATTACTGAAGCAGGACAAACAGAGTGAATCTCCTTTGGGAAGAAAGTGTGTGGGACACTTCTGAGCTGGAAAGAAGTTTTAGATTGGGTCAAGGAATAATCAAGACGGGAAAAAACCCCACAGTTTTGGTGATTTCAAACTATAATCATAATATGCTTCTTGATCTTTCATTATCCTCATGAATTAAAAAATGTGCAACCTCTTTTCTAAAACTTCATAAAACCCCATAAAATATATTTACTGTGCTCTTCCAGAAATAGTCCAAGAAGCAGGACTTGTCTTGGCAGAGAATGCTGGAGCGCTTCAGTCTCCCAGAGCAGCATTAAACCTGCAAGTCACTTCAGTCCAGCCACAATCCTGCAGAGCCATCCCTGCTAACATTTGGACCAGGTCTTGCCACTCCGCTGTTTTGGAAAAATGTATGTATTAAATACATGCAATTAAGAGTGAATAATAAAGCACACATAAAGAATAGGAAAGACTCACTATTTTCAGGAAGGAAAAGGGTAAAGAGAAGAGGTTCTTACATTTCTCTCACCGACTGCCATGCTGCTTTGTTGAGATGCAAGGACTCCGTTTTACAAAGGTTATATGGTCACACCCAAAGCCATTAATTCAGGTCATGCTTGGAAAAGAGGCAAGAGATTATGGTAACCTTTGCTGAGGACCTTGTGGAGCTGTAAAAGTTTTAGGTCATTTAGTTTTAGAACTTGACATGTACAAATACAGACATGCAATACTGTCTCTCTGTCTTGGGTTAGGCAGCCAAAATATGTGTATTCTATTTCATCTGTTGTAAAAGCAGTTTTTTCTTTATCTCTTGTAACTCCAGGGAGGAGGGGGGTGGATGCCTTCTGATAATGGGCCAGCTGTTAAAGCCAGGTGTGGCAGTGTTTCTTATCTCCTTCACCACCTGTCCATCCTCCAGGGAGATATCTTCTGCTAATGGGCCATTAAGGCTCATCAGTGACATGACACATTACATCATCCCATTGTAAGATGCTCCACCCAGTGTGGGGGGAGCCAACCGTTCCTACCTGGATAAAAACTGAGACTCAAGAAGAGCAAGCATCTAGTTTTTTCTACCAGAAGACGACCAGACCCATCTCGCTGCTACTGGTCCTTTCTACCAGACCATCTCTGCTCCACAGAACCACATCTGTTACTCCAGGAGGATTCATTTGGACTGCTACCAGCACCCTTACCAAGAGGGTGTCAGGTCGTATCCCTGACCCTGTCAGGGTTCTTCAGGACTTTTGTTTTGCTTGCTTGTCTTTGTACTACTACATTTGTATTTTCTTTCTTTTTTTTTTTTTTAAATTCCAATTAAAGAACTGTTACTCCTATTCCCATATCTTTGCCTGAAAGCCCATAATTGAAAATTACAATGATTTGGAGGGGAGGGCGGTGACATTCTCCACTCCAAGCAAAGCTCTAGCTCTCCCTGGCAGACAACTGTCTTTCAAAACCGAGACAAATACCTGCAGCAGAACCCCTCCAACCTTGGAGCACCATGCAGGGGCAGTCCTCAGCCTACAGCAGTGGCCTGGAAAGTTTGCAGACAAGCAGGAGAGCCCAAATGAGATCCACCAAGAAATTTTCCCTCCATCTTCCTCTGGTGGCACAATACAGGGACACCAGAGCTGAGGGTGCTACCAGGAAGACAGATGATCATCCAACTCCAAGCCAGCTTCTGGAACCCAACAGCCCATATGCCAAGCAGTCACTAGCTCCTGGTAGTGAGAGCCTGCAAAGAAGGATTTAAGTGATTTACAGCGCACTACTAAAAGTCAAATTTGTGCATTACCTCCTCATTAAGCTTTCAATAAATCAAAAATTTCCAACCATTGTTTTAATTTTTATGGGTCGTATTTCCCAGCACATCTACTTGTCCTTAAATTTTCAGATGAAAGCTTTGATCCTTAAGTGATCATCTTCTTTGTTTAGCTGGATGGAACTGTTAAGGTGAAAAATTGGCAGTCTAATTTGGCAAGGGACCAGCATTTAATATTTACTTTCTCCTGCAGAACTATGAAACAAAGCAGATGAAAGAGGTTCTTGGTCTAGCCTAGTAGAGCCAGTAACACCTTCTCAAAGTTCATGGCCCATGTGACAGGAATGTGCAGTAACTGTCCAAAAGTGCGCTCTCATTCCCTGCCACAGATGAAACGAGTCCATTTAGATGCTATGGTCAGGACAGGCTGCTGCTTCTGTTCCGACAAACAGATACAGGACAACTCCAAGCTGAAGTGGACAACACCAAAGCAAGCTTTTGGTTGCATATCTAGTGAGAGGAGAGCCAGGAGTGCTGACCAATTATCATAGTTTCTCTAGAAAAGGTCCATTTTATTCTAGGACTTCAGAAGTGATCTACTTTTGTTTCTAGAAGAAGGTCACTGCTGCCACATGATATGGAGGACACTTGCTATTTCTCAGAATGCAATAGCTGATAGGGGATAAAAGGGGTGGGAGCAGTGGTTAAGCTGCCAGGCAAACACATCTGAGACAAGCTGTGGGAAATATGTTTTTCGTGTGCATAGCACGTAAACTGAGGAACTCAATGTCACCAGGTGCTTTGAAGATTAACCATAAAATTTGTCTAATCTCTTTTCCAGTCAATTGAATTAGCCCATCAGGGTCTATTAAATGTGATGATAGAAATGCAACCTCCAGTTCAGGAAGTTTTTAAACCACTGATTGCTGAAAGCTGAGTGTGCCTTGTGAAGGAAGCATGTCCCAATTTTTTAATTTTCCCTATTCAGTACTGGACATATGACACCCACCACTGTTTCATCTGAGTTGGTATTAAAGGGTCTTTCTACAATTATAAATCTCTAGCTTAGCAGAGTATTAACCTCTCTCAGATCTCTCTCACTCAAAATGTGATTTAGTTAAAGGAAAGTAAACAATATTGGTAGTTTAGGAATTATGACCAAGAAAAAAGTTAGAAAGAACACACTTGTTTTTCCTCACAGGAAGAAAATTAGGACTATATGGTAAAACACTGTAACTACAACTTTTAAAACTAAATTGCATTGTACAAGTTGTTCTTTGCTTGGAGAAGAATATAAAAGGCTACATTTATAAAAAGCAGGACGTCAGTTAATTCCAGTTAAATTTCTTAATTATAATGTTAGTTAAGCATTATAGTAGAAACAGATATAGAATCCTCTTCATGTAGGCTCTTTGGGAACAGGTGTAGACAAATCATCATCAAGATGTCTTGATAAGGTCTACAGGGTGGTCCAGGTATGTTGATCTGATCCCTGCTCATAGGAAGAATTGCATGATTTATCAAGTCTTTTCCAGCCCACATGTCCAGGGCTCCAATGGACTCAAGATGCCAAGAGTGAGATTAGCGAAGACTAAAGAATGCAAAGTACAGATGAGGCAATACAAAAGGGGAGTCAGAGTTGCCCTTAGAAAATGATACATTTTATCACGTTGGCATATCTAAAGCCTTGTGAGACTGTTCAAAAAAATTGCTATACCCCATTTGATAAAGACTCAGCAGTGGGAGTAGGACTCTGCACTGATAAGATGCTCTGATAAGAGCAGAACTAATACAGCTCTTTTTCCAGTAATGTATGTCCAGTGCCCACTGTGATACTTTCACAGTTAAAAATCCTTCACCTCCTCTGTTTCATGCTCACCAGGCAAAAAATATTGCTTTTCTGCTAGTTGAGAGTTGTGTGTAGGCTGATCATCTGTCTAGCACATGTGCTAGGCTGGCCAGCCCACGTCATGTTTGTTTGGCGAAACAGATCCTGGGGCAGTGTCACAGCTGAGTCCTGCCGGTCTCCTCCTTGCTCAGACCTGTACTCCTCGCTTCTGTCCACCCAGGAGATCCACTGAATTTGTAGACCCTCAACTGCTACCCTTGTTACAAGTCCTCTGCCTAATTTGTCATCAGCAGGCGTCACTGGAATCATCATAGGAAATTAATTATTCAAGTAGTGATTAGTTCACCTACCTGTTTCAGTGGGATCCAGCTTTCCTCTAAGCTGTTTAATGGAAGATTAAGGGGTGATATGACAATAGTTTAGATGAACCTACTTTTCAAAATAGAGGGCCTGCCATTACCACTGACAAGGATATAATAAACACAAGTTGTCACATACTAAAATCTTAGAATGGTTTGGGTGAGCCTTAAAAATCTAGACTGAACACCTCTGCCATGTGCAGGGACACCTTCCACTACACCAGGTAGCTCAAAGCCACATCCAGCCAGGCCTTGAACACTGCCTGGGATGAGGCTTCTCTGAGAAATTTCCTCCAGTGTCTCACCACCTTCAGAGTAAAGAATTTTTTCCTACTATCTAATTTAAACCTACCCTCTTTTAGTTGAAAACCGCTTCTCCTTGTCCTATTGCAACAGGCCCTACTAAACAGTCTGTCCCCATCTCTCTTATAAGCCCCCTTTTAATACTGAAAGGCCACAAAAAGGTCTCCCTGGAGCCTTCTCTTCTCCAGGCTGAACAAGTCCAACTCTCTCAGCCTTCCCTCACAGGAGAGGTGCTCCAGCCCTGTGGTCATTTTTGTGGCACTCCAGTGATTTTTGTGGCCCTCCTCTGGACCCACTCCAGCAGGTCTGTCCTGTGTTGGGGGCACCAGATGCTATATCCTGATGCAATAACCTGACTAGCAAAGGAGTACACATTTTTAGCTTTATCCCAGGACTTTTTATATCATCATTTCTCCCTTGCTCTCACCGTAAATTGCCTTCAAAGAAATACGCACCAGACTCAGGTGGATATTCTCCCTGTCCTCCAGCCACCTCCAATTTCCCAACATCAGAAATGTCTCATTTCTGGCACAGGTTTCTTCCCCATCTTGGCAACAGTGGTGCTTGTAGGTAATTATCTATTGGCTATAATTAAACAGCAGGTGCTGCCTTGGGAATTGGCTGCTATAATCTCTTGTATTAAAAGGATGAAAACATCATTTTGGTCAGACAGTTTACAGGAGAGAACATGATTTACAGGGGAACAGATTAAATTATGTGCAATTAAATAGTTGGATTAAGTCTCAGGGCTTGATCCAGAATGTAAAACAGACAAGCAAGCAAGCAAGCAACCTTGTCACAGTCCCTCTCTCTGCATAATCTGCCATCTCCTCTTGAGGCTGAGATTCACCTAGATTCCTGCTCATCCAGAAAGGAAGATGTCAAAAATTGCCAGCATTGCTGTGGGCAGTGGTGCTCTAGCCATTTACAACAAAGCAAAACGACAGGCAGGTTTAGTTATTAATGGCTGCAAATACCGACCCTCTCACCACTGCTGTGCTTGTTTCAAATCTGTATCATCCTCTGCCTCTTTTAATGAGTGCAGGAAGGATGTGGTTCACCAAGAATCATTTCCCAAATTCATCCCAATTGCTCTATTAATTACCCTTTAGCTTCAACATAAGGAAACAGTTTCTACCTTCTGCAGCAGGTCTATTTTTAGTGAAGCATCAATTTGCCTCTATTTTGTTATCCCTCACTGTTAATCCTGCCCACACAACAAATCTGGCATTGATCACTTGTGGCAGACAAGTATTTTTGGCTTAGGCTACGAAAGAGGCATGAGGAAGGGTGTAGAGAAGAGGAGTCTTAATAACCTGAAAGAGTATCATTAGAAACCAGAATTCATATGGAGAAAGCAAAGCTAACAGAAAGAAAAAAAAAAAGGAAGGGTGGGGCAGAATGTGTTCTTTGTGAATATAAATCTACAAAAGTGACAAGGATCCCTCAGCTTCTGCAAGTGCAAATTCAAGTTCATATGAAAGAAGGCTTCAGTGTTGGATAGCATTCCTGGTGTTTCAAAGACAGCCCTGCCTGCTGCCCAAGACCATCCCTTCTTACAAAACCATGGACTTAGCTTAACAGAGGAGGCAAGACTGACAGATCATTTTGCTCAAGAAAATACTGCTCTGAGGGATGGTCCTGCTACTTGAAAGGGGAAAAGGACAGGACGAAAGAAAATATCCTCCTTGTCTGCATTCACCCACCTTGTAGTCTCAGTTCCTAATTCCACATTCTGTCCCTCACCCAGCCCATCTGACCAGACCTGCTTTCCATAGAGAAGGTCTGAAGATGAATCCAGAGCTGTACTAGATGCAACTGATGAAGCACCATAAACTGTGTCCACACCATAGTGCTTCTGTTCCATCACTGGGATTTAATCATTAAATGATAGAATTGTTCAGTTTGGAAAAGACCTTTAAAATCATTGAGTCCAACTGCCATCTTCACAACTCACCTTGCAACCTCAATCTTTGAGACTGCCCAAGCTGGGGAAGGTGAAAAAAAGCAGCATGGCCAGTTCCCTTTGACCTGTATGCTCTGTAATGGTGAAGGGCAAAAGGCACTGAAAAATGATAAAACTACCTGGAAACTTTATCTAAATCCCTATGTTTGTGCGGTCAGCCTGCTTTACACAAGCCCATCCACAGCACTGGCTCTCTGCTATGGGCTGTTAAGCATTTGAGAGCCTTGGAGCACCTTGAGGTTACTGCCCTCCCTAAAGCCCAGCCTGTGAGAAGCAAGGGGCCTCTCAAAACTAGGGAAGCCAAAGAAAGCCTGAAACTTGATGACTGTGGTTTATTGGACTCTGGACAGCAAGAAGCAGACTCGGCTCTGCCTGAAAATATCATTAAAGCTATAGGTCCTGTTATAGACTGAGGAATCCATAGCACAGTAGGAGGCAAAGACAGAAGCACCAGGAAAGGCAGAAGGGACAAAACTATTCATAAACTGGTTGTTGCTGTGTGCATACATGCCTAACACTTTTATCCATCAGTCACTATTTTGATCTATGCTAGCCTGGGATATGATCTCCAGCCATGGTGTGTGCAAGAAAGGAAAATAATCCTCATTTGATCTGGAAATCTCATATTCCTGACTCTGACTGCTGAAAGAAACAGCTCCCAGACAGGCCAGGTGTTTAAATAGCTTGGAACTGGAATTTACTGCCCTGAGCCACAGTTTAGCAGTTGGTAAGCTTGGACATCTGCCAGTGCCCTAGACTATTAACCATTCCTGTAACTCCATCAGCATTTTTGTCATCTTCTTCTGGAAAACTGAGGAGCTTGAACCAGGCAGACAAACAAGAGAAACTAAACCTCAGAGATGCCTATGATGAGTCCAAACACACCAGCTGTCTACAGCTATGAGTGTGTCCACCCCTTCAAATATAAACCAGAGAGAGGGAAGCTAAACCTTGTGGCAAGACATTTATCTTAGTGCTAAGGTCCAAAAGAGTCTTCAGGAAAGAAGCACAGTTTGGGAGGCAAATTAGAAAGCCAGAACAGCTCCCAAGACTGCTGTCAGTAGCTAGGAGGAGCAGGAAAGGAAGGTTATGAGGCTCCACCTAGAAGTCTGCCCCAGAGCTCCAGGCCAAACGCTGCTGCCTCCCATCCACTCCCCAAGGTGTGGCCAAACCCAGCGTAATCGCCGTGCCCTCGCCAGCTCTGTGCAAGGTTCATGGGCACTGCTGGAGTCCTCTCCCCTCATCCTCTTCTCTACATCAGCAAATAAAAGCCCTGAGATAATACTGGCACATTTTTCTTCTGGATTCCCAAGTCTGTAAACATCAATTTAGCTGGCTTTGTTGTTGTTGTTGAATTTAAGCAGAGAAAAACTGGCCTGTTTGGGATTCCTGCAAAGAAGAGCTGAAGCTAGTGAAAAGTTAGAGCAGAGAAGTGTCACATATGGAGGATAAGCCAGGCCTCTCAGTACAGAGGTAGCACATACTGTTTAAGGGAGGTTGCTCAGAGGCCTTCAGTTGAGTGTTCAATTATGGTCTCCCTAAGTCATCCTAGGTATGTCATCAGTTCTTCTTACATCCTAGTCTTCCTCATCTATGAAACAGGAATAGAAAAATCTCTTATTTCTCTACATTCTTTTTTTTTTTTTTTTTTCTGGTCAGATACTATATCCTAGAGAAGTTCAGGCTGTGGTCTTAGTTAAGGCTTGAGGCCATGAGTTCACAAGAGAGCTGAGCTAAACCCAACACCAAGGGAGGCAGACAGAAATCCCTTCCCATCTTCAGATTTGCATTTCTCTTCTTCCCAAGGAGCAGCACCTATGCAGATACATCCATTCCCACAGTGCTATCACTGCTAGGAGGAGGGAAACTTTCTGGAAGTGCTCTCCCCCTCTACTTCAGCAGGGCAGAGATGTTTAGTCTTTGCTTCCTCCACAAGCACCACACCTAAACTATAAATCATATTTCAGAGGGGGGAGGATTTTTTGGAGTTCTTTTCCCCCCATTTTAACCTTTTGCTAGGGTGTGGAAAGTGAATAATCCCAACTGAGCATTCCCTACTTAACAAATTTACGGTTGGCTGCTTAATTAGGAATTTAATAAATGTGACTTAATTATCTCTTAATTAGATTGCTTTATTAATGCCCATGGCCATAAGCCCTTAGGGCTCTCAATCTTGTTAGATCTCAAAAGCTAGGCTGAGTCAACACTTGAATAAACAGCTGCCAATAAAATACCTTGTGCTGCCAAAGGTGGCATTTGAATTTTGTTTGATGATTCCCTTCCCAGGTTGAACTCTGTACCTTTGCACAGTGCCAGCTAATCTTTGCTCTCAGAGATTTCTTTTCTGTGTAAGATGCAAAGTAGAGAATAGACCACTTTTGACAGAGCTCACAGCAAGCAAAGTTTTAAAAATCTTACTGGCCAGGCCATATTCCAGCTGCAGTAATTACAGTTCCCTTTACTTAATTCAATTTTCACCAGAAACCTGTTTTCTCCACTTTTGTAGAGCTGTTGTGCAATGCTGTCTTACATGGTTAAAGCCTGTCAATGTGACCGATTTTTGGCATCTTCTTAGGTACCTGAAATACCTATAAAAACACTCCTTGACCATCTAGAAGTCTCATTACTGTTAATATTAGAAGAGAAACACATATGGACAGCTCTCACTTCTATTCCCAAGTGGCTCTTTTCAGTTGTAAGCAACTTCAAGCTTTTCAGGCGGAATTTTGCCCTTCTGGTTTTTTACCAGAAAACTTTTTGGAAAGTTTAGTTTAGCTGTTTTTTTTTAGTTTTAAGACAGTGAGTAGGCGGGGGAAAATACAACTGTTGCCATGATTTAAAAGTTAAAATAAATATTCTGTCACCTTGTCTTGAGCAATCCATCACTTCACCAAGAAAAGGGAACCTTAAAAGTTGAATCACACATGCACTTGCTAGTTTTCCAGTGAAAACACATCTCAAATTAACTGAATCACATCAATGCCTACTGAGCTAACCTACCCAGAATCTGCTACTTAAAATCCAGGAACAAATCCAGAGATGAGTGTCTTAGGCAATAACCACTCAATAGCAGCAATAGTGATAGAGGTCATGGCCCTTGAATGCTAGAAAACACATTTTTCAGAGCCTGTTCTTGAGGTCAGAGGAAGGTGATTTGAAGGAAATATTGCATCCAAGTCCTGAAGAAGGGAAGATAATGCTGGGAAAAAAACCTGTTCCTGATTTTGGTTTGAAGAAGTAGAAAAGCAATCAACATCTACCCCCCAAAAATCCTGCTGTTAATTCAGTACAGAGTAGAGCAGCAGAAATAGCTGAATCAGTGCACTGCAGATGAGGCAGAAATGCCTGGGAACGAACACCTGATGAGGTGACACCTCAAAAAGGGCCTGTAGCTGACAGAACAGCAGCATGAAGTCACAGGTTCAACACAAATCTCTTATCCAGCTAGCAGAAGGAGAGGGGATATCAGACAATGAAAAGTCACCTGTTTTTGCAATGGCTACCCTCACTGCAGAAAAAATTAGAAACAGAGCTTCATGAAAATCCATGGATTTTAGGTCCTTGTACTCAGCAGACCATCTCTTGTCCTTTTAAGGCACACTGAGCCTTGGTACCATGTTTTCGCTCCTGCAATGTGAAATAGCCATTGTTTCTTACATGCAAAACCACTGCAGCCCTGTACACATTTTTGCCTGGCCTGGCACTAAATAAAGGTGTGTTTCCTGGCAGGCACTTTGTTTCTCTTCCAAGCCACCCTGAGTGGTCTGTTCAGGTTTATAGCCAACGTGGAGTGCTGTGGCACAGCACACTGAGAAAACATCCTGAACAGCTTTGTTTGGGGTTGCTATCCCTGACAGGGAGCCAGTGCCTTGTGGAAAGCTGTAATGTGGGACTGACACCACCTCTGGAGCAGGACAACTTCTGTTTCCTTCCTCCATTACCACAGATCCTTCTTGTGTTAAAACAGGGGAAGCTGCATTGTCAGGAGCGCGGTGGGAAGCAGGAAACTGGAAATGAGAGGCCCGGCCACTTCTCTTCACCACTCTCCTCCTCTGCCTCCCTAAGTTGGTTGCCACTTCTCCACACTCACTTTCTGTTGTACCCCAAAGCTGTCTAGGCTGTACAGGCCACGAGCTCTTTAAGCCATGGCAGCATCTCGATATATGTATGCTTCCAGCCTAATGCAATGGGGAGCATGGCTAAAATATTTTAAATAATTGAACATCAAATAATAAACCCTATATTGTATAGGGGGTCAGCTTTTCTTCTTTTTATGCACTTGAAGGGTAAATGCTTTGCAGCACAATTCTGTGCCAGCTAATCTGGGAAGTGCAACATTAAGGAAGCATCTCTTACTCCTTTGTCCCCAGATGTAAAATACCTCTGGCCTTTGTGTGACAGCTACAGAAGGATGGAGGACAGACCCCACCAGTAAGATGTTTCAGAGCATGAGCAGCAAGGCTGGCTCTTGTAATTGGAATTCACTTGTCACCTACTTTCAGATACTCGCCCCTCCATGCTCTCACCCATCCCACAGCTGCTGCTTTTGCCAGCTGTCCAGGCCCACATCTCCAGCCAATCTCACATGCAAGGGAACCTGGTGCTCTTCACCAGCCTGTCCATGCAAGGACCACTCTTCCTGAGCAGGCAGCCAAAATTCAGTTGAGGTGCTTGACACAAAACTTCAAAGACGTGTCTCCTCTTCCTCCTTCTCCCTACTTCTACACACCTTGATCTACACAGCTTGCTGAACACTCCCTTTTCCTGCCCTCCCTGACTCTGGTGAACAAAGCTATGAGCCACAGAGCAAGAACAGTCACCCCTCAGCTTGTTTTCAATTCTCTTAGCCCCTTCTCTTCTCAATCAACAGAAGGAAGCCTTCCCTGACAACAAAGAATATTAGCAACCTCCCTCCTGCTGCCTGCACACACAGATCGCCCAGAAAGCAGTGCCAAGGACAGCCAGTAGCTCTGGCCCCACAAGTGCCAGGCCACCAGCACGCACACACACGGGGAAGAGGAAGTTGTTATCAGGCCCCAGTAACACAAAACAGCTGTGCTTGGGTAGGGCAGCCACTGCTCACCCCTGCTGGGGGCTGAGCAGCAGCTGTGCTCCAGAAAGCTTCTGCTTTAGCTTACGGTCCAGAGCCAATGAATAAGGAGGCACCTCAGGAGGTCCCCATGAAATCAGCAGCCAAAGTCTTCATTTGCCTGAGCTGTTTCAGCAGATCAGCCCACAGACCTTACTAGCAGGGCCTTTCTCTGAAGACACCCCTGTCTGAGTTTTGCTGGCTCAAAAAGGTGATGCTGCAGCACTTCCCAGTAAGTGACAGCTGTAGCTAAAACGTATTGGCTGGGCATGTTGGAAACCTTGCAAAAAAAAAAAAAAGTGTCCATCTCAGCCTTCCACTGACCTGCCTTGGCACCTCAGCCCCACCTCAACTTGCAGCACTGGTTGCTCTGTCTGTCCCACACCCTTGCTCAGCTCCAGTGCAATTCAAAGCCAGATGCTAAAGGTCTCTTGTGAAGCCTACATAAGCACCCAACAAGAAGGATCTGCACTGGAAAAAAGCCTTCAACAAGGCTGTTCTAGCTAGGAGATGAGCAAAAGACAAGATAAAGTGATTTAAAATGCACCATCCCCAGTGGTACTGCTGTCTCCTACCCAGTGACTGTTTACCTGTCAGGAGCATGGGAAACTTGCAAAAGGACTCTTGCCAGCACTCGTGCAATTTCCTCTCTCCCAGAGTACATAGGAGGCCCAAGCCAAAAGGTTGTACAGAAAATAATTTTCTCAATGTCAGAGGCTAAAATTATCAGTGTAAATATTACAGCAGTAGGTTAACAACACAGGCTGCATCCCCACCCAGCCCACACAGCATCACAAGGCAGGCAGGTCAGCTCCAGCACAATTCAATTAAAGAGCACATTGTGGTTAAAACTGTCCCTGCCTGCTTTGCTTCAGGGTTTAAAGTTCCTCCACAATGCAGCTGCTTTTAGTGCAGGTTTATTATTAGTCTCATCTACATTATGGCCTCCTCAACCCACTGGAATGACCAGGAAAACCATGGAGAGAGAACAAACAGGTACCACATCGCAGTCTTGCAAAAAGGTACATGGTCATTTGACAAATGGAGCTTAGAATTAATTAGCAGTGCTAAAGGGGGATTTGTAGTGTAATAAATCTCAGAATAAGAATTAGCCTCCCTCTGGCACCTTGCTGGTCATTTTTGGCAGGAAATGGCAAGACATGAAGGAATATTAAACCTCACAGTTCAGGGCTGGAGCCAGATTCAAAGATGTGGACATCTCAGACTTCTTTTTTTTGTTTTTTAAACATAGAGATCTTGCATTTTCCTCTGAAAAGAGCCATGACATCTGTTTGCAATAGGTGAATATATACTTCAAAGTTGTTGTGGGACAATTCCTAGACAAAAACATGGCCACATCAATGCACACGTTGAGGGTGGGAAGGAACAGCCACAGTGGGCATCCACACGCCACAGTGGGGACATGAGGCAACCTCACCTCACTCTGCAGCGCTCTCTCCTTAGTGACAGGCATCAGAATAGCTTTAAAGCTAAATTAAGAAAAGGACATGGTAATGTAGCAAACCTTTACCCAGTCCTGTGGCCAGAAATTGGCACTGTGACTCTGCCACATAGATCTGCTCAGCCCAGTGTTTTCAGCCAGCAACTCAATGGGGAGACAATTGACTTGACACAAATATCACGTATCTCAAAGAATGTTTCTGTTCTGGATTTTAATTCCCTCTGCAGACAGTTCTGTTCAAATGTATTCAAAGGTATATTTTGCTTTTATCTGGCCAATCACGTACACCCAGAAGCGTGAAGAATAATATCCCAGTCGTGGAAGGACTGTTCTTCATGGAAATGCCTGATCTTCCTTTGCCTTTAGCATGCACACAGCTCTCTCCAGCTCACATCATTCATTACCTCTCCACAGAAGAGTTCTCAGGTCATCCTTTCACTGGCAGGACTTTTCCTGTGCTACATTAAGTCTGTAAAGATTTGAACTCCTGTAGGGATGCTAGTCCTTCCCTTGGAAAATCACTACAGGGTTTGACAACTCTCACTAACATTTTCCAGCATTTCCCGCTGTCAAACACAACTGCAAACATTCAACAAAAAGTACACTCTACCAAGCCTCGCACACGCTGATGGCAGAACCAAGGCTCACAGCTGGAAAAAAACACATGGGTTGTCCCACTGCAAGCCATGTGCATCTGCTGCCCATGTGCAGCCCTCCATCCCTGTCAGCCACTGCTCCCCTTCCTGCTTTGATTCATATGGATGGGATTTTTCAACAGGTGAGATCATCTTCTGAAAAAGTTTTATGTTTGGCCATAAACAGGCCCCAGGACCGCATGTGATTTGGGAGAGCATGGAGGCCGTGTTCATGAAGCTCACCATTTCCTTTCAAATGGGATGGTCACTGTGTGTCACCAGCTGCTGGGGTATGAGATTGCTCTTTCCTGCAGAAGAGTCTCTCCACTTCTTGCAGACTGAAGTAGCATGAAAAGTATAAAACTTTCCACAAAAATTCCCAATGCAGTTCTGGACCACAGGAACCTGCCTGACCTTGTGTGGAATGCTGGGGACTTAAACCCCAGCTAAGGAAAACTCCATGGAAAATTGACCAACTCCAGGGTGCTATTAGCAGGGAAGCTCATGGTGTTCTGAAGATCTTTAGCCAAATACTACTTCAGTCTAAATAGTGAAAACACATAGGTATATGTAAAACTCAATAAATTGGGGGGGGGAAGCTGAAAACAACTTGCCTTGCGCTCTTACAACATCTCTGCAGTACACTTTGACCCAGCAATCAAGAGAATGAGATAGGACAGCTGTTTTTTTTTTTCCTGCAGATCAGACAGCTTTTTGCCTGGAACTTGTAAGCACTGGCTGTAGCACACACAGCATTTCTGGTGCCCTCTCACTGTTGGGAATACTTACCAGGATGCAATGTAGGAGGAATCAGTTTGGAGCTGTCTTCTGCCAGCAGCAAGTGCCCATAGCTGAGCTGGTCAGAAGTACACAGTTCATCCAAAGGTACTTCCATTTACCCCCTGTGCCTTGAAAAACCATCTTAGCACCTCCTTACATAACAAGCTTCACCTAGTTCCAATAAAAGTCATCAGCAAGGATTTCAGCTGCTCCCTACCAATACTGCCCTGTACACCAGTATCAGCAAAGCTTCCTCCCTGAGGACATTCTCTTTTCTGGTACTTAACAGGCTCATCTGCTCCCTGGCATGATCTAGATCACACAAGGTACCACACCAGACTAAGGATATTCTTGTCACTACCTGATGCCACAAGGGTGCAGGACCAGCTGGCAGCCACTGTGCACATACCTACTCCTCTACTGCAGTAAAAGGTTTCAGTTTTGCAAGAGAAGGGAAACTTCTGCCCCATGGTACAGCCCACACTGGTAATTAGTCAGCTGCTGACTTCAGCTTAACTGCAGTGACCAAGAATGAAGAAAGTGGCTCAGGAAAATGCCTATAGTGGGTGCAGCACTTGTGAGAAATCGCAGTATCGGTACTTTTGAAAATTCCCACTTTTTAATCTGCAGCAGTGACTCTAATCTCAAGATTTGAGAACAGAGATAAATTTAGACTTTAGAATGTGGTTAAATCTTGACTGGTTTTTATTGTTTTAACTAGCCATGATAGTCACTTCTAAATGTGAGCTTTTTCCAGCTGAATAAATCCCTCCTCCTTTCTTTTCTGTTCCTCAATGTTATGAGTTATGTGAAGGATGTAACAGTATTCACACTGGTAAGCTTTGGCTACATCACCTGCAGTAAAGAACAGGACAAGTTGCGTAAGTCCATGACCCTCAAAAACATGTAATTGGTTTCACCTGTCCCAGCCTGAAAGAGTTAAAATAATTTAGTCCCTTTTCAGGAAGACAAGTTATTTGTTTGCTTTCTCAAACAGATTGTACAATCCAGTCCAAACAGCTTTAGCCCTTTTAATTTGGACCAGCAGAATGGTGAACAAGTTCTGCATGCTTGCAAAGGACCTCTCCTTCAAACATCGTAATACAAACATAACTCCAGCCAAAGCACAAGTTGAACATCACCCAGGGCTAACCAGGAAGCCCCGGATCAGGCGGAGACTTTTTCCCAGATCCTTTGGGGTTTCCCTGCCAGAGGGAGGCTGAGCAGACAAGCTCTTGTGGAGCCGCGCAGCACAACCTGCTGGCATTTCTCAGCCAAGGCAGGGCTGCTCTGAACACATCACCCAGCCCAGCAGCAGCACAGAGAAACAAGATCCAAGGACGTGAAGCTACAAGGACATTGAGCCCAAACGCTGTAGAGCAAAGACCAGCTTTTCCCGCAATAACCAGCTATCCAGCAAGCCCAAAAAGTCAAAGCAATCCCTAACCCTGAACTACCTAGTCCTTGCAGCAGACAGGAATCAATACAGCTCTAGGCTCTGCTGTTCTTCAGCCTGGTTTCTCCTAGAAAAGCACAGTCTTACAAGCCCATACTTTGTGCAAGATGAAAGAATTTGTTTTTGAACCCACAGGCCAACTTCAGCCAAGCACAACAAAGGAAATTAAGTTTCATGAGACTCAGAGGCCATGGAAAGGAGGTAGCTGGAGTTGCCCTGGTTGGGGAGATGTCGCAATCTGAACTTGCTGTCGAAGCTTAACCCCAGCTGACAACTGAGTATCAAGCAGCTGCTAGCTTGCAATGAGTAAAATATCAGAGTATTGTCAATGTTTTTTGAAATCCAAAACACAGCACTGTACCAGTTACCTAAAGGAAAATTAACTCTCACCCAGCTGAACTAAGGACACTTGCCTTTACTGCATACCAGAGAACCCACAGTGGAAAAAGCCCTCAGAAATGCTTCAGCAGAGAAGGGCTCAGGTTTCCTTTTTTGATGCCAAAAATAAGTCACCAGACAAATCCAGAGAAACCAACTTCATGATACTTCCATTTCCAGACCTTCCCGAGCATTTTCCAACTACATGCAATAGCTGCTTTAAAGGTCCTGCTGAAGAGTTCTGCATATCCACTTTAATTCTCTGGACACTACACGGCATATTGCAAACTCATATTTGCAAAGTTCTTGTTTCCTACTATTCCTTTAGATGTTTTAGTATTCCATTATTTCCTTTCTTCTCTTCTGTCTAGAGCAACATCCTTCTAGTACAAGTAATTAAACAAAAGGGAGGTGGCATTTAGAATTAATCTAATCTAAATTTAATTCCAGGATGTTCCTGTTTTAGGCCTAACAACAGGTTGAATCCCAATATGCATCAGATATGTTTCACAGCAGCAGAATGTTTTTCTTGGCACTTCCTAGGTAGATGTCTTCTAGATAACCTGGTAGGATCCTATCTATTGCTATATTGGGAATTCTGCAAGGAAACTTCCAAAGATGTTGCATTTTCTCCCTTAATATACTATTAACTATTTCAACACTACACCATGGAATGCAGTAGAAGGGCCACCATTTGCAGCCTCAAAAGCAAAACAAGGGAAGCCATTCCAGGAGGATGATTTTAGCCCAGAGAGAAACAACAGGGTGGAGCTAGAAACAACCAAGTGGATGTTTGCTGCAGGTGACCTCCAGCTCAAAGAGCCAGCAGGGAAGAAACCCTAATTGCTTTGGATTTGCAGATCAAGTCACCACTACAGAAGAGGCCTTTAGAAAACTGCACATGCAACCCATATTTCACGGTCCCACTGCTCTCCTTCTTCAATGCTTACAAGTAGCTAGACACAACACATCAAAGCTGACAGATCTTTACAACTGGGTCTCAATGTACAAGCCAGAAAACACACCAAGACTTTCAGAGCCAAGACTTCAGCCCAGGATTTTATGATTTGGGGGTTTTTGTTTGCTTGTTTGTTTTTAAATGCCTAAACTGAGCTATTATGCATTGGGCTGCAAAGACAAACCTACTTCAGCTGGCACTGCAATGTGAGCACCATTGAGATAGGACAAGCAGTAATGGTTTTAAACTAAAAATCCAGACTAGATATAAAGAAGAAAATTTTCATTATGAGGGTGGTAAAACACTTGAACAGGTTGCTCAGAGAGGTGGTGGTTCCCCATCCCTGGAGACCTTCATGGTCATGTTAGACAGGGCTCTGAGCAACCTGGTCTAGTTGAAGATGTCCCTGCCACAGCAGGGGGTTAAAACTAGGTAACCTTTAAAGGTTTATTCTAACCCAAACCATTCTATGATTCCATGGCAAACAAACATCTCCACCTTGTATGCAGGAATGCACTGAGGTAAGTCTCATTCTGGTGCTCAGCCTTACACTAAAAAGGCTCAGTTTCTGTTGAGAAAGTAATTCAGACCTGGAAATGCAGTAACTCAAATAAGAACAAAAAAGACAGGCTGTGCCAGTATCTGATGAGGAGTCCTGGATGTAAACATACCAGGGCTGTGGGAACTGCATCAAGATTCTGATGAGTACTCACCTTCCTGTAAGGACCTGCTAAAAAGCCACAAAGATTTTTATAGTGGTGGTTTCATTTTGCCATGGTGTAATATTCTCACTATGTCCATGAGAAACTCCCCAAGACTCTTGTAAATAGAGTTGTAACTCAATTCCAACTCTTGTAATTATATCATACCCATGTAAATTATCCCTGAAGGGTTTTATTTGTTTTTAATATACCAATCTTCAAGTTTTAGAAAAAACTCAAGAGTTTCTTTTACACAATGTCACTCTCCTCTCCCTTCCCAGTCTCTAAAAGAAATCAATTCAAGAGTCTAATACTTCTTCAAAGAAGAAAATAAATAGCAATACAACTTCACAAATTTCCACTCCACAGAATCTGGTGTCCAACTTCAGCTCTGTGACTAGATCCACAGAGACCAAAAGATAAAATGCTACAGTGAGTACAAAGTTCATTAGAATTTTCTCCATTTCCAGGATAAGCAATTACAAGTCTGATGATCATAGTTTGTGTTTTTGGAAATGGCTCAGGCAACTTAGAAAAAAACCCAAAAATACTGGGGAGAACCAGCCGAAGAGCTGCAACACTGACTCTTCATGTAGGAAGGCACTTCCTAAAGGCAGGAATTCACTACATAGGCAGGGAAGGAGGAGCACTACTGCCTGGATTTGTTCTATCAAAATGCATTTATCCTAGCTGCCTAAAGGAGGAAGAAAAGAAGTGAGCTGAGTCTGAGGTAAAGCTCATCTCCCTACCTGGGAGATGGAAGGGAGCCAGCAGACAACTCTTATCTCAGTATCTGGAGCAGAGCTCAAGACCACATGCTTAGGTCTGTGGTTAGTGACTCACCTGCAATTAAGGTGAAACCTGAAATCACTAGTAAAGATAAATCTCTGGACTTGGTGGATGTAGAGCAGCATCTGCCAGACATCTGCTAACTGCTCAACACAATCCCAAGCAGGGATCTCAACAGGGTGCAACTCCTCAGCTGTGCTGGGGAATGCTCCCAGTACCTTGTTTGCACACATGCTCTACACGGGTGGCTCCTGGACGATGGAGAAATCAGAATTCAGTTCCCTTCTGCTCAGGGCAAACCAATTAAAAGTAATCTTAAAATACAATAAAACTGAGACCCTTAAAAATTCTGCCTCCTACCCCCACCCCAGGAAAAATGGAGTAAATTTTGTGGCTTATACTTCCTATACTTCAAGCTTTCCAAGGACATAGACCCCCCCAAACCACATTACTCCTTTATCCTGAGAGATGCTCTAGCCTACAGGCATGAAGATGAGGTCCATGCAGAAGTACTGCTAAATGCACCCTGATGTTGAAAACCAAGTGATCTCGCTTCCAAAGCAATCTCTATGAAGCACACTCTACTTGCTGAAGTTTTGCCCTCAATTCGTGTTGGGTAAGATTCAGGAAAATCTCTCCAGCCTATTTTGTTCAAACAACCCCTTGGCTGTGCTGCTGCTTGTGCTCTCTGCAGCTGTTTCCACAGCACTCTCAGCTGACAATTAAGTCGTCTACAAAGTAGCCTCTTCCAGGGTAAAGGCTCCCTCCAAATTCTAAACAGCCCAAGAATCTGGATAAATAATCAAACTGAAACTCAGCAGCTCAAATTCTGAGGTTTGCATATTATCACTCTCAGTCAAGATTATATGCAAGCTGGATTAAAGAGTCAACTAATTCAAAGTGAGAGACAAGCTATCAATATGGTTAAAAAAATCCTCAACACACCTCAGCCCGGCACTTTGCTATTGGTATGTACGTGTCATCCAAATAATATGCATTAACCACTGAAAAATACTTGCCTAAAAATCAAGTGTCTTCTACTCATTCTCTCAGCTGCAGACCTTGGGAGGCAAGTTGCAACTGCACGTGCAATTAAGTTTCCAAAATACTAATAACTCTGTGCTGGTCCTAAACACAAAAGAAAAACCAAAACAGAGGCTGATGCTCTAAGCATGAAAGATAATAAGCAGTAAGTGGGCCTGCATACCTGGGAGACTGGCAGCGTAATAGTTTTAAATTATAGAAGCAGTGCTCGGGAAGATGATCAGTATCTTCTGTGACATGTCCATGCTTTCAGCGAGGTCTTCAAAGCCCCCACACTTGGAATACTGAAGTGGAGCTAATTTACTTAAGCCCCAAAAGCCCATTTGCTTGCTTCTGAACTGGCAGAGACAGCAATGAAATGAGAAACACAAGAAGATCTGCCCTTCCAGGGCCCTGTTTATTAACTGAATATAAAAATAAGATCATTTAAGTGCAGAGGCACAGTAATCCACTCCGTGGTGAAAAGATACCTTGGGTTAGCAGTAAACAGAGTTTACAATACCTTGTAAACAGACCTCTTCATAAGCAAGAAGCACACTGAAATATGAGACACACTGGATTAAAAGTCCCCTGTTGCAACAGTACTCCACACTTCTCATCTGGCTGTTTGGAAGCACTTCACAAAAGGTGACAGCATCCTTTGCTCTGTTTTCAGAGGAGCACATGTGAAACAAATGAAACACAACCTGCACTGTAAACAGCTGAAACGCGCTACAGCATTTTCAGAGGATGGCAACTTACACCTTGTTAGATTTGTTTATAAATGAATCATAATGGCCAAAGCTACTCTGCATTATGAAAATGTTAAAAAATTATTCTTTTTATGGTTTTATAGCAACATGTTGCACAGTTGAATAAAAAAATTATTATTTTTTCTTAATACAGTACATGGCATTTCTCCTCAATTGCACTAGAAGTAAATTTGGAAGCACTTTCAGTTTGTGTTATAGGCAGATAGAAAGGAAAAACAAGTCAGGCAGACTTTGAATCTCCTCTGCATCTCTTGCCCAGTATTTATCCCCACCTCTTCACATCTCTGAGTCCACATACATTCCATTGATCAGGTAATCCACTTGTGTGTAATCTTTCTTCTTGTAGCTCTCATAGGCCTGCATGAGGAAAAGAACTATAACAGTTAGGAAAAAGAACGTACCAACTAAAAGCACTGCAAGTAGTGAACTTTTATCCACTAAGTACTGA
The DNA here is from genome assembly GCA_910950805.1 of Acrocephalus scirpaceus scirpaceus. Classification (NCBI taxonomy): domain Eukaryota; kingdom Metazoa; phylum Chordata; class Aves; order Passeriformes; family Sylviidae; genus Acrocephalus; species Acrocephalus scirpaceus. Next base: position 44,774,771 of record OU383780.1, read on the forward strand.
GTCAGGGGCTCGGCAGCAATGAGAAGATACTCATTGTCTGTGTCCTGAGTTTCTGTGAGGCCCGAAGATGTTGTTTTGGCTACATCTGTTGGAGCCATGGTTGTTGAAGAGACATCAGATATTGACTTTATCCCATGTTCAGTCGTAGTTTCTACTGTAGATGCTGTAGTTAAAACTGTGGCACCTCTTGTAGAGCCCAGAAGAGAAGTTGATTCATTCAAGGATGCTGTGGTTGTATTTGCTTCTGGCTTTAGATCTGGCAACGTGCTAGCAATCACTGTATTCATGGAGTGAGAACTCTCCGTCGGGATGGGTGCCGTGGCATGCGTGGAAGCGGTGGCAGATGTTCCTGCATCTTGCAGGATGGGGGTGCTCAGTGTCTTCAGGTCAGCTCCAGCAGTGGTGGGACTGTCAGGGGGAGGAGCACTGGTGCTGGTGGTACCTGGCCTAGGCTGCTGTGCTTGGGTACCTGCTTCAGAAGTAACAGTGAGGGGAGAAGAGGTGGGGGACGATACTGAGACAGAGGTACTATTTCCTGGTTTTTGGCTGGTGATCACCATCTGGGTGACATGCCTGGAAGTGGAAGCAGAGATGGTGGTACCATGAAGGGGAGAAAAGGCAGAGGATGACGTGGCTTTAGTAAAGGTATCAGAACCTCCAGGGGTGTTTGAGGCTTTGGCAGTTGTTTCAGAAGTGGTAGAGAAAGTTGCATTTGTAATGTTTGTCATTATGGCAGAGGCAGTGGTGGTAGCAATGCTTGCAATTAATTCTCTAGTTGAGACATCTCTCTTCTCAACCCCAGACAAATGCCTCAAGTGAATATTGTGAGTCTGAGCAGTTACAGAAGACTTGTTTTCTACACTGTGTTGGTCAATCCATGCATTCAGCACCCTCTCTGTTTTCTGTGGATGGCTCTGGTGGTGAAATAGGGCTGTTTCCCATTTGCCACTGACAATTTCTTCCAAAAGACAAAACAAATTACTTTTGTAAGAACAAAAAACTCTCAAGCTCAAATCTAACCTCAACCCCCCAACATGCAAACTAGAACACATATTCTGCAGTACACATAGTACAAATGGAATAAATCAGTCCCGAATTCAGCAAGAACATGAAAACTCAAGACCCCCCTGCCTTTATTGCACATAATCCCTTTGAGATTTTTTGGTTTGGTTTTTTCTGCCACAGACCCTGTGCCCAACCAGGGAGTTAATTTCACAAAAGGGGAGAAATAAAGTAGAGAGCTACAATGCAGAAGTACAGTACCAACAGGAGGAGTCTTACAAACGTCAGTTCCTGAGAAGACTCATGCTTTCAAAGTTACACATCATCGACAAAGCCTTTGTGCCTAGATTCGTAATTTTCACTTGTCAAAACTGAGCAGAAATTTCCACTTACACCTTCATATATCAGGATAATTTCCTTCACAACTAAGCGAGCTAGATTTATAGTGACATAAATCCCATCTGCTTATCACAAGTCCAGTTGTTACATTGAACAGAAACCTTTGCCAACCCAAAAGAACCATGAACAAATTCTTGTTTTTAAACTTGGATAGAGCGAACTCTTGAAACAAACTTTAGAAGATTGATTTCCCAATTATAAATAAGCTCCATTTTATTATTGTGTCACTTTATTAAAATTAAATACCCTGGCACTGGAAAGTCACCATGAGCAATGGCTGCTCTGATTAAAGAAGCAGTCTGTTGACTCTGGAACAAAATCCTGGCAATATAAGAGAAAAACAATGCCAGGACATTTTCCTTTCTCTGAAGAAAGATATAAATACATCTGTTATGCCTTTATTTTCGCTAGGACAGCATGTGGCATGCAAATGGATTGAATGAATGATGTCTTCAACATGGAGACAAACTGTTTCTCAGTAAGTGTTACAAAAGCTATTCAAAGACACATCATGCACTCATGCAAGTGCCAGAGTCCCTAGGACAAAGTGAAAAACAGCTATTCCAGTGAACTGTACCTACAGAATCACCCTGCAGGCATTTCACAACCCACCTTCCTCAGCTGAAAGCCTACCGAGGGTTAAACATAGGCATTTAAAGCAAAAGAATCAGGATCCTGGATTTCCCAGAAGCCTGAAACATGGCTTTACCTGCAAGCAGGTCTTTGATGTCATGTTCTCCAGCATTCTGGCACACGCTCAGCTGGTGACACTGCAGGAGGAGGCAGTGATTCTGGTAGGGCACAGACCAATTACAGCGATGGCTCCCTGAAAACAGCAGAGAAAATGGATTGCTGCACACAGGATACCAAACACACTGCTTTGTGCCTCTAATTAAAGAATTGAAGAAAAAAAATCCACAACCAAAAAAAACCCAAAACCACACAATATCTAGAAGGTCTGGCCTTAGAGGATACTGACTCAGCCTTAGTGCAAATAACTAAAGAAATCCAATGAAACCAACATTGCCAATGCAGCCTCCCCACCTGTTTGTCTTCTGGTACCAGCATCTCCTGACAACAGTAATTCACGCACCCAGAAAGGGACAAACAAAGTGCACTTCAGTTAGGACTCATGTAAATTCATCTAGACGTCTTAATGAGGAAAATGACCATTGATGGCCATTAAAACCAGCATCATTTTTAGGTTCCTAACCATCTGAATGTCAGATACTCATCCACCTGAGCCAAGGTCTCATCTTTACCACAGCATCATCAGCTTTTTGTAGGAGTTACAAGCTCTCTCATCTGGCTAGACAGGATTGGGGCCTTCATAAGGACAACTCAAAGACTCTTTTAGCAGTTTCATTCTTTGTAAAGACATCTCAGAGGTACTGAGAAGGCTTTTACCTCAACAGATTTAACCCTGTGCTTGGCTGCAGCACAAAGTGGTTTCTTCTAAGGCAGAAAACACACAAAAATACCAGGGAGCAAAAATTACTCATTCTAGTGCAGCTGTCTACAACAGCACTGCTCACTTGCAAACATCTGGCAGCAGGGAATAATCATTCTTCAATTCAAGTGACCTAACACTGTTTGCACGCTATCAGTGCACATCAACAGCACATGCTGTTTTTTAGGGAAGCCCTTAGGGCCCCGGGAAGCAGTTGTCCTGGATTCAATTTAACCAAGGCTGTCAGAAGTCATTCAGCATCACAGCGCAGTACAGAGAAGCCGTAACTGTAAATGCCTGTAAACAACTGGAATTAAAAAGGAAAGTCGTCAAAGAAGCAGCAGAGACCTTCAAGGAGCAGAAAACGCAGCTGGAATTCCATCCAAGGGACAAAAACCTCACCTGAAGCACCTGGGCTCTGACAAGCCTGCCTGCATTGCTCTTCACTTGTAAGCCTGTTTATCTGTACTACATGGACTCCTCTCCCTTTCAGGATAGAAAACCGGTGTTCACATATACAGATGGAAATCAGCAGGAAGAACACAATGGCAGTCCACATCTTCAGTGTTGGCCTCACAGGGAAGCTTCTCTTCCCAGAAGAAATTCTCTCTTATATCAACTTCAGATCCACTGCAATATACCTATTAAAAAAAAAAAAGAACAATTTATATCCCTGTGAGAAGGAATGGAAAATAAAAACGTACAAAAGGCAGGCAAGTATCATTACACATCATAAATAAGCAAGGGCTCAGAAACATGAGGAGTAAAGACCTTTCCCAACTTCCCAGAGAGGCTCTTTCTTTGGAGAATGTACTTTGCTCTCCTTCCCTCCATCCCAGAGGAGAACAGCTTGAGTCAAAAGCCATGTGTACAAAGTCAATCTCAAAGCCCAAAAGCATGTGGCAGCACAGATATGTCGTCTTTGGACCCCTTCTGGGACCCATAACGTTGTGCCCAGGATCAGAAGAAGGATTTTCACCAGTTTGAGCACACTGATAATAAGGGGAACTATAGTCCTGGCCCTTTACACCAAGGGCCAAGTTACTTTAAAACCAAATAACCAAGGCTGATTTCTGCTTTGATTTTCCTGCTCATTACAAAAAGCTCAAAGAAATTTTGATTGAAAACAAGCAAAAACCACTACTTTAGGTCTTCATTACACAGACACAGCTGTCACTGAAGAATATGCACACCCACAGTAAGCCTTCATTTCTCCACATAAAACAACAGATAATGTCTTTCCTTCATTATTAATGCACACGTGTGACTTCGAGCCAATGGAGGGGGCTTTTGTCACTGAAGACACTGAAACAGCTCCCACTGACATCAGAGCAGATTAGTAGCTTCTATCAGGATTTACCCTTTTGGTTCTGAGGTTTTTGGAGCTTTGTATGAGCTTCCAAACAGTTCAGTCTGAACCAGACTTATTGTAAACTTCTTCCCTAAGTAATTTTTAAGAGCAATCCTCTTCCTCATCACTAAGGCAAGCTTTAGTCACCATCCTGAAGTTATGAAGAGAAATGTGACAGCCTTCAAAGAGTGTTGAGATTCAGCTTTGTGTGACATCTCCGAGATGGATGTGATGACTGCAAAGGCAGTTCACAACACAGAATGAGCAGCATGTGTGAATGGTAAAAATACCAGTGAAGAATATCTAACAGTCCTCAGTAATGTGCGTAAGACCCTAATTTAGCCATCCAGGCTAGAAGTCTCAGTTTCAAGCATGAGAACTCCAGTTTCAACCATGCTTGTGAATTTAAGAATGTAAGAGCTATTTCTCCTCCAAAAAAGCCCCAAATAATGTTTCTTAGCTGTGACTCAGATTGCAATATTTTGATGCTTTTTACCGTTAAACTTTTGTTTCTAATTTCTCCTTCTGCTATATCCTAAAGCCCCAAACAGGGCAACAGAGTTTTAGCTTCAAAACCACCCTATCTGAAAAGGGGTGAAATATAAACAGCTACTCCAAGCTTCTCAGAGGGCACACAATATACAGGTCCACACTAGACTGTCAAAGAGCCAAAGATGGGGACAAAACTTGATACTAAAATGCAGTGCCTCAAACTCAGTTTTCCTAGTCAACCTTCAAGTTCCCTGAGGAATTCAAGAGTCTCTGCCTATTTATTTTAGTAAAAAGAGTTATTTTACTTGTTGAAAATAGATGGAGCATTTTTAGATCTTCTGCTCTCCCAGAGAGAGAGGAAGCCCAAAATGACTGTAGGGCCCTTGACTGCTGCCCTCAGCTCATGCACCCCGCTCTGCAGCTTTTTCCCTGGAGCAAGTGTGCACAGCATCACGCTCATTTTGTGCAAGCAGGTTTCTCAGGGCAGCCAGAAGTTCAATCCTGTGTCACCTCACCCGGCAGCTGGAAATATTTCCAAATCTGACCTGACAACAGAAGTCTTGGCAGGGAAAGGCAGCTCAGCAGCCCCATCTAGTCCTATGTACCAGTGACTACGCCCAGTGTCCAGCCAGCACCAGCTCCACCGGGACCTCTCTCCCATTACACACTATGCAAGCACAGCACAGACTGACTTTGCTCTTTCCTTATCACTTCTTCTTCCAATTGCACCTTAGCAAAGCTGAAAGAATCAGGACAGGACAGGAAATGACCTGTGCAGTACCAGCACAGCCTTTGCAACACACTACACCAGCATCGGCTGCTCAGGAAAGCAGCCCCACATTCTCCTCAGGGAATTGACAATACTAGTGTTGTTCAGTCAAGTCAATATCCAATACTTTTCCCACTGTCCTAAATTGCAAGGCACTTTTACAAGTTTGTCTCAGCCTTTATCACACTCTTACTGTCACTCTTCGCATATGTTGTAGATTAACCATTGAAAGCTGCAGTTGTTAAGACTGGGAGCAAGGGGAAAAGCAAGGGAAAACATTAGATATTCTGCCCACGAGAGATTTTCCTAGAGCAAACAGCAAGGACTTCCTTTGAACCCCAAATCCTTCAACTTAAAACAAGAGAATTGGGTTCCCTCAAAGACACTACAGGTACCTCACCTCAAAGCACTGTTTTGCAACCTGCACTCCCACCACATGGTGCCAAAGTAAGTGCACTTTTTGGGAAGTTCATAGGTCATAGGCAGAGTTTCAGAAAGCAGTACTTAGCCCACAAACAAAAAGGAAAAAAAAATCATTAATGTATTTCACATTTTAAAGAGTGCAGCTTATGTCCCTTTTCAAGGTCCAGGGTTTATAAGAAGCATTATTTTACAACCTAAGAAGTGACCCTGAGAATGAATTACCCATGTAATAATGTATGCATACACTGCTTTAAATAAACTAGTAAGGAATAACAGCAATGAATACAAACACTAAACATTTATTATAGGAGGTTTTTTCACACCTTTAGTAACAATTTTGCAATTATAATAACCACCCTCAAAGAATAAACATCTTGCATTGCATTTTGAAATTGCAGATATAACAGCATTACAGCTATAAATAAGTACTATCATTATTATTATCATTAAAAATCTGTTTTAGGACAAATATTAATATTAATTTCAACCAACCCAAGAACTACATATATTTGCAAGATCAAATGATCACACCAGGAGCTAGAAGCTGTTGCATTAACATGCATTCCCTATGCAAAAAGATGTTTTGTATCCCCAACCACATCAATTCACCAGAAGTCCTTCCTATCACAGCTGACTTTGGTTCCACTTGACTGTAACAACTGCAGAGCAAAACAAAACCCCAGAAAATTACTCTCACCTCTTCCAAAGTACCTGAGAGCCTTTCTGGATTAGGCCAGCATTGGTTTAGGAGAACATGCCAAGTTCATGCACACAAGATTTGTCCCCCCTTTCCCTCCCAGTAAACATGGTCTCCTCAGGGGACAACTGGCAATACCTCCCCTAAGGCACTCAAAACAAGATTACAAGCTTAAAACACTTTCCAATGCCCTTTAGCCAATTATAAAATATAAAAAATCCCTTTGCAGACTGCAGAGTGAGTGTTTGAAGCAGACAAACGAATGCAAAGACTGTAAGTGTATCAGACAAGCAAACAGCTCCTTTCCAAGACCAGTGAGAGGATAACCAGTTGCAACCACACCTTAATGCAGTACAGATAAGATTTGGGATGCTGTATTTAATACCAGAAACTCCAGCTAGAGGTGTGGTTTTTTGGCCTCTTGCACCTTTGGCAATTCCATTCACCCAGAACAGGAGTTAGGATTACTTGCAGATCACTTTTCCCAACTTGACAACTGCCCTCTATTATCATAAGAAATAAGCTGTATTTCTGACTTCCTCTCACACTTCTAGCCAGTCCCACATGGCTCCATCTGCACTCAGAGACCCCTGTGAACACCCACCCCCACTCCTACATCCCAGAACAACACTAACTAAACCTTCTTGTCCAAACCATGTTGATCCCTGCCCGGGCAACACAGTGCAAGGGATGAATGCTACTGTTCCCCTCAGAAGTAATTTTGAGAAACTGGGGCAAAATTCACTCCTCAAGCACTACCTTCTCCACCTAAAGAACATCCCCAAGGAAATTCAAAGCCAAACCAAAGCAAAACCAAACCACAAAAGGCAGCAACAAATAAAATCTGGGAAAAGACTACACTCTGAAAAATACAAAGTTCACTTTTGTTATCTGTGGCTGTAACTCAGCAGGGAACAAGCATGCTGGCAAACCAGAATAACTTTGAGTCAACAACTGAATGACTGATGACTTTGCAATGTACACACATATCCAGAGGGCACTGCCTGCTGGGTTTCAGAAGAATTCCTCGCTTCTTGCTGGTCTCACAGTGCTTAAGCCAAGGAATTTATACAAATTAAAATTAAAAAAAATCATTATTTCAAAGAAAAATGATTGGGATGATGTTGCAAGAGCAGACAGAAGCCCTTGGAATATAAACCCCTTGCCTCCATGCCCCTCCTAGCAGCCTCAGCTGTTCCTGGTTAAGCAGCTGCAAGGTGCATGTGGTGACTGCACCAGGGTGAAGAGAGATACAGAGCTAGACCAGAAAAACACAAAAAGAGGGAATGTGGGTGTTAGAGATCACAGGTACAAAGTGTGCAATGCAAATCATTTCAGGCAACACACGCTCCTTTGAGCTGTCATTGAAGAGCCAGTAGACACTGCCTCAAAATTCATACTCCCAAGTATGCATAGACAAGGTATGAAATAAGGTCAGAGTTGCAAAGAAATATTCTATCCTCAGTATAACAACAAAGCAGAGAAAACAGGGATGGAATACCTTTTGTAGACAACAATGCTACTCTCCCATCAAACTGAGCAGGCATAAGGCCCGTTTTCCACTTGCATTTGCTGCTAAACACTTGACATTGTGTCAGCTCTCTAAACAAGTGCAACATTTCTCTCTTTAGAAAAAGAGAATTAAACCAGATTTTGCTAAGGCAAGACAAGCACATCTCATTTTATAAATCAAGGAAAGAATACAGGAGACAGGGAATTTGCTCTGCAACCCTCAGATGCATTTTACTTCCCAAGCTTCTCTCCAAGACTGAAGATGCACATGTAGATAGGTTTGGAGACAGAAGGGGCAACACCAAGGCACATTAGGCTGACCCAATGTCAGCTGAGTATGACCAGATGAAGTTATATGTTTCTCTGAACAGCAGCTTTAGAGCCATTAAGTTCCTTTGTCTCCCCAAGAAAGTTACTGACAAGCTGCAAGGCTGTTTCTACCAGCTTTACCCATCTCCATCTCTCTGTTCTGTGGCTGCCCACTTGGTTTCTCTCTCAGAGCACAAGGCAGATAGCTTATACAGTTGAGGACAATCCACATTTCCACTATTGAGGCTTCATGGCCATGTCACTTTGCCTCTGAAGAAATAAATGTTAAAGCCTAAAACTCCTAAACCAGCATCACCCATCCATCATCCTTTCTCATCCATATTAGTGCCATGTGCTGCAGTTCTGATGCTGAGAAGTACTACTCAGCAAAACATTTTTCTGTGAAAAATGATCAGACAGCTATTTGATTTATGAAAATGCGCCTTGTTTTGAAATATCTGAAACAATCTAGTTTTAATATACAGAAAAGCAAGCTGCCAAAGGCTAACTGCATAAAGCTGTGACTGAACAATAAATCTGTCAACAAAAATACCTTTAAGCAATAAAAATGTGTACTATGGCTCAACTGCAACCTTCCCTAGTCTGGTCTGCACCCGAAGCAGATAGAAGTTTTCAGACATGTTGTTGTCTCATGAGAGCTGGAGATCATATGCAGGGCATTTCACACCATGTGTTTCAAATTAACCAGCTTTCAACAAGACCCTCAAAGGAGCCATCCCAGTGGGCTCCCACATGAACTCTGCAGCCCTTGAACTAACACAGAGCAAAGTTCATCAAGAAGGGCAAAAGGCCAGCTCCTGACATCAGTTCCTCTAAGTGCCTGCAGAAGCAGGTACTCTGCACTGCAGGTGCTTCATGCTTGCTGAGGCGTGGCATTAGAAGCTAGAACCAGCACGTTCCACATGCACAAAAATAAACTGTGCCTGAGGTGCTACTGAATCCAAAACTGACAAGCATGGAGCTAACAGAAACTTAGCAAGCAGCACTTCAGCCTGAAGGTACAAATAACGAAGGGTTACTTCTGGAGCAAGTGCCAGCGTGCTAAAGTCTGGTCACCCACCTCCTGCCCTGCAGAATTTTACCACAGTCAGCAAATTCCAGATCAATTCAGATTTCAATGAAATGCTATCTTCCACTCTAGGTATTTCTGAGAAATCATTATGCTCCTCTATAGGTTAATGTAGCTGAAATACTACTTTTAGGCCCTTGGAAACACAGGACATACCTCCATCCATCCAGAACACAAGGTTCTGCAACTTTGCACAGGAATTTAAGCCTGTGCATGGTTTTCAGCAGGGCTACGCATAGGAAAAATGTCACCTTCTGTTACAAAAGCATCAGGCAAAACTGTGGGAGCTCAGAAACTCAGGAAAAGTTCAGAGCCTGGAAACAGCTAAAAAAAGACCCCAGTGCAATGACTGAAAAGGAATGTCTGCTCAGCCCTAAAACAACTGGAAGACAGGGAAATATTTTTGGCTATTTCTCCTTTCTTCAAGGAAGTAAGATCTTTGTGCAAATCCTGAAATATGGAAAATAAACACAAATTTTAAAAAATATTCCAAACATATGAGGCTTTACCTTCAGTTATCCTCACAAGAAAAACAACTGGAAGGCTCCTAGATTATAGGAGGTTTCCTCTATTTAAGCAAACAGCTCAGATTAAAAAACAAAGGTAGTTTCATATGGAAGATCTCCCAGGTGAGATGCAGCAAAAAAACACTCCAGCTTATCTCAATGCAATATGACACTGGGAAGGTTTTCACCATACATATGTTAGGACAAAGAAGAGATTCTTCCTAAAGTCTCCAAGCCAGGAATACATTTATAGTGATACCAGATAAAGTTCGTTGGCACATGCATCCCTGCTTTGTGATTTTGACAGCTTGAAATGTGTGGAAATTACAGGGCAGGGTGGGTGGGAAAGCTTAGCCAAATCTATTTTTTTTCCAAACAAAGAAACAATCAAATGCAGTAGCAGCTCTCCTTGCTGGTCTTCCCTGTGGCAGGTTCTTCTTAGCCAGCAAGTCTTCAAGTCATGCACCAAGATTTTAAACCTATCTGTTATCAGAACCTGGAGGAAAAACATCCTTCCCTCTCCTTACTCTCATGGCTGCCAAGGCAACATCTGCAGCAGTGCTTGAGCCCAGCTCTTGGGTCTCATCTCCTACACACCAACAGGGCAACAGCTGTGCTTCCTACCTTGTTCTGGGTTCCCTCTTTTCCACTTCAGAGTAACTCTTTATTACAGTTTTGAGTCTTGATACTCCAGAACTGATTAATAAAGTAAAATAAGCTTGGTTTGAGCTCCTCAAAGGTCTTCTAGTACTACAGAGCCCCCCCATTAATGGAAGAGGGACTACACAGGCAGCAGCAGGTTCTTCTGAATCTGAGGTCAATATAGAAGACCTGTCTGCTGCTGATGTGGCTAACAAGAACTCCAAAACTATTCCAGGGGATCACCTGAGTGTCATGGGCATCTACAGAAAGTCAGCAGAGCAGCTCACCAAGAGAGGTTACAACTACCACAAACATCAGTTTAACTTGTACCAAAGACACAAATGCGAAAATTGTTCTGTATTTGACTGGACAGATGGGGATCACAAATACAGGTATTTTCAGAAGCCATTTCAGATGCCTCTGTGCTTGTATCAGTCTTCAGTTTTTGCTCAGCAGTACAGCAACATAGAAAAAACCCCAGAGTTGAAACCTCTCTCTCAAATTTTAACACCTAAACTTGTAACAAAACCAAGAGGTTATTCTTGCTCCTCCAGAAGCTGCGACCTAAAAGCAGCAGGAAGACTGAACTTATTAGAAACTTCTGGCTACTGATTTTATACCAAAGATGCTCCAATCCCGTAATGAGGGGAACAGTGAACTAGAGAAGCCAGACTACCAAAAAGACAGACCCTAGTTACACCCTGGTTCAAAGATGAGCTCACCATACGCTAATTATCTGGGCCAAGAGTTTCCCTAGGAGAGGTTGTCCAAGCTTGGACAACAAAAATAAGGGAAAGGACAAGCATGCGAAAACCACACTACAAGCAGTAACTTACTGCTTGCTTCTGACTGGTGTTCTGAAGACTTCAGCTCCAGTGTACTCCAGTACAAACCTGTCCAATATCATCAGATCAGCAGAACACCTTTACAGGTCAGGAATCAACAGGTGGAACAGACTGTGACTGAATGAAATCAGATACAAAACAAAAGATGTGCCAAGAATTAAATAATTCACACTTGAATTAACATGCACTTCCTACCTATCAAACAACACCTTTTGTTTCAAATTTTTTGCTGCTAGACTCTGCAAGACTGGAATGAGAAATAGCTATAAATGCAGAAAAGTGAGAACCCAGACAGCCAGCACTGAGGTACAACACTTCTTCAGCCTCAACCTTTAAACAAAGTTTAGGACCCTCAGAACTAGAGACCAGGCTAACAAAACCAACTTGAAGGCTGAAGAGTCCCATTAGCTGGCTGTAGGGACCTCAAACCCATAAACCTGCCCCTGCCCTCTCAGCTGCCCTTGCTCCTGTTCAACTGTAATGAAGCAGAGGGGTTATATCCCACCAGTGAACTGCCTCAGAACACAAGGTGAAGTGGCACCAATACTGCTTCCCTCAAAAGCTGCAGTTTGTAGTAAACCAAGGACTGCCCTATAAGCAGCAGTCATCCCTACAGAATGTCAGCAATCTCAGAGTGACACAAATCACATCTGGCATCACAACTGTCAACTACTGAGAAGTGTGTTTGCTTCTAAAATCATCCAGAAATCTGAAAGTTTCCAAAAGAGATCAGAGAAAACTCCAGACAGCAATGGGTCAGAGGACCAGAAGTCTTCTATTCAGGTTCCTTCCCTATTTTAGGCAGTTTAGAACCAGCATCTTCTTGGGAAGTAATGGAGAAGGGCACTTCAATTGCCTGGAATTGTATTGCGAGATAGATCTGCCCAAGCTGACAATGGAGCTGAAAAAACTGCACTGCAGTGAGAATCATGTGTTGAGGATTTGGGGGTTAGTTTTGGATTTATATGCAGTTTTTTTCTGACAGCCATCTGAAGAGGATCTTGCTTAGCAAACCTTCCAGCACCTATAGGCCAAGATAGAAAACTCTCTACCTGTGCAGATGCCTACAAAATCAAACAATCTCTAACCATTTAAACTGCATGCCCACCATTTCAGCCTTTGCTTTTTAAAGCACTTCCCTGCATCAGCAACAATCCTGGAGAGAAAAAAACTGAAATAAATTTGTCCATGTATTTTATTTACAAATTCTCTCCTTCACCCAGACATATTTTATGTAGATGAATCTCTGTATGAAATCCTGTGTTACAGCTCTATGTTCACTGGATGGCATTCACTGTATCTTGCAATTTCCAGTTGCAAGAAGCAACTGTAAATGTGAATGCCTGAGTCAGCTGTTACTCACAATATTGGAGCATGTATTTTAACTCCAGAAGGGACGTCTGCAGGTGTTATCTTACAGATTTATTGCAAACAAATTTGTCCTAAGACATGCAATAACTTAAGTGCTCATTCAGTAGAGGGGTTTGCTTTCACTCAGCTCCCAGGGGACAGGTTGCCTACTACATAGTTTGCCTTACATCTGTTTCCACTTTCAGAGGGGTCAAAGACCAAGTGCAGAACATACCACCCAGAAAGAACGGCTTACTAATATTGCCAAAACCTGCAGAAAAAAACAGGCAACCAAAATCCCCCAACTCATCAGCATTTTCTGTTTCTATTTTATTTTTAACTTCTTTCATTCAGATATTCCTTAAGAGGATGGATCATCAGCACTGGAAACTCACTTCTGCTACAGCTGTTAATTCGTATATTTCATATGTCATTGCATCAACATATATCCAGCTTCTATACATTACAAGATTTTCAAAGCCTAGAAATCCTTGCTACCTTTGCAATGGACAAAAAAGCAACAAACAGGAATCTACCAATACATGGGATTCAGTCAAAAGCTATTTGCTAAACAGCAAACAAACACAACTTCCTGCTTTTGCTTACCAAATCAGCTGGTAACAAAAGCCATCTGCATAATAGCTCACACCAGGCCACATGCTTCTCAAACTCAAGCGTCCCTGAAGAAAGTTATCAGCTGTTTCCACATTAGCATATCTCTCTAAGGCAGTAATTCTTCAAACACACAAAGCCCATGTTTAACTCTGTATGTGAGAATAAGTCTAGGAAAACCTGTGGAACCTGAGACCTGCATAAAATTGAGTTGTGTAGCCACTGGCAGGCTCATGACATTGCATTCCCTTGCTGGTTTCACCACCCAAAACGTGCCCATTTGAGTCAGGGATATCCCAAACATTGTCAATGACGCACTTGAACCACAGCACGTGCCTTCCCCAGCCACCTGAGAGATGGTCATTAGAGCCAGAACAACGGGTCCTGCCACTTCCACAATGCAAATATAAACCACTGGCAATCCCATCATCATAGATAAAGATACAATTTATGTCTTAGCAATGCACACTTGCATCCCAGAAAGCCTGGGCTGCATGAAGAGCAGCATGGCCAGTAGGTCAGGGAGGGAATTCTGCCTCTCTATTCTGCTCTGGTGAGACCCCACCTGGAGTGCTGTGCCCAGCACCTCTCCTATGAAGACAGGCTGAGAGAGTTGGGGTTGTTCAGGCTGGAGAAGAAAAGATTCCGGGGAGACCTCATTGTGGTCTTTCAGTACTTAAAGGGGGCATATAATAAAGAGGGAGATGGACATTTTACAGGGGAAGACAGTGACAGGACAAGGAGAGATTTAGATTAGATGCTAGGAATAAATTCTTCACTGAGGGTGGTGAGGCACTGGCAAAGGTTGCTCAGAGAAGTTGTAGATACCCCTTCCCTGAAAGTGTTCAAGGCCAGGTTAGATGGAGCCCCGAGCAACCTGATCACCTCTGCCCACGGCAGGGGTTTTGGAACTAGATGACATTTAAGGTCCCTTCCAAGCCTAACCCTTTTATGATGGGAATAAATGCTTTTTGCTTACACATAGAGAATCTCAAGATATCACTGGGCATTTCTCACCTCTCAGAATTCCCCATCCTTAATGCCCTTAATAAGCTGATCTCTGTTTACCTTATGAAAAAAAAAAACCCAAACAAACCAGAAAGATTTCTTCCCCACCACATTCTCCTTTTTCAAATAGATACAGGAGTTTCAATCTAGATGCTACTGGCAGCAAGACAACACACTGATGATGTAAAGTTTCATCAAAAGGATTGACGATATAGAAGTTTTGCTGACACAAAAACACCAGCCCAACCTTTGTAATATGGGTTGGTCAATAGCAGAACAGGGCATCAGTTCAAAGGAGTGGAGCAGAGGCAAGATAGATCAACCCTCCCTTATCTCACAGGGTGGGAAAAGGGGTGTGAAAAGACTGAGTCATTTGTGTATAACTATAGGAGGAACTGGTCAGAGCTGGAAGAGAAAATAAAAATCAAGTCTCTTGAAATCCAGCTTAGTACATGGCTACCAGACAGTCAGCTTTTCCTATGAAAGCACATACATAGTAAGTGTGTCATTAGGAGCATCTCGGGAACATGCAGAAATACTTGCTGTGGGATTTGACTTTTCAGATGAAGAGAGGGAAGAGGAGTGTTTCTATAACATAAATTACAAACAAATCAAATTCCTATACCACTACAGATATTCAGGGCATGATGTACACTGAGAAACGTGGAAGGAAAGAGGCAACACAAATGCATGAAGCAGCCTCCTCTCCAGTTAATGGTTGTTAATGGCTGTAATATTTGTAATAAACTTAAGGCAGTTGCATTCAGACCACTTCCGCCTTTATTTCCTGTTCTCCAGTTTATTCCTGGTTGGTGAACAGAGATTAATTTTGCCCTTACCCATCTGCACCTGTTCAGTTCCTGCTGACTTCTACAGAGTTTCTCTCTACTAATTGGCTTGATTCACAGCAGTTTCAAATCTATCCAGAGAAACTAAAAGTAAAAATAATGATTTTGAGTGTAGAAACTTACCATGCAAACACTTGTAACTGTTTTCTTGCTGTCAGGAATTATTGCGCCCTTAGGGAAAGCAAAAGCCAATAAAAGCCTGGATACAGTAGGACTACAGCTGAAAGCATAGGAAAAAAATGTGTAAAATGTTATTGTATGCAACCAGAGAGACATTTCTGTGAGACTGTCAAAGAATTTTCACAAAGAGGTGGAAGACTGGAAAAGTTTATCCTGCTTTCTATACAGAGAAGCCAAACAAAAAAAAGAAAAAAGAGAAGAAGACTCAGCAAAAGAACATGCTTAATCCTATTAAAATTGATGAGATTTCATCCTGGTCTCCACACAGTAGTTGTAGTAGGAGTTTAACTTAAGTGGATTTAAAACTAGATTTAGTTAAAGTGCTGCAAAGTCTTCTCAAGCCAAACAAATATAAATCCAACACAAACATACATATAAAATTCAACACAATTTTTATCAGCCACTCTCCTTTACCCTTTCTTTTTTTTTTTTTTAAACAAATCTGTAACCAGGACACTGGGACACATGAGAAATGTTTACTGACATGTTTTGCTGGACTATTGCATAAGTAATTCTCCGGGCTTGGCACCAAGACAGAGTCAGGTGGAGCCAGGGAAGGCAATCCAAGTGCCCTCCTAGACAGTCATTGTTAGCAGAAGCAGTGAAGGGGTATTGCCGAATATCTCAATAAGTTAATAAAAAGGCTCTTGTACACAGACCACCTCTCCATCCCTCTCTGTGTACTTAGGGAATAACAGAGGTAGCTATGGGGGCTTGGACACCCCATGGCCACATCTGCAGAACACAATTTAGTTGTCCTTTAGGGGACACAGCCCAGCTGAGTCTCCCCAAGCAAAGGTGACAGGAGCTGTGGTGATGCACAGAGATAATCCAGGCACACCCTGGCAACCCACACTGCCAGCACAGGCCAAAACTCCTGCTCAAATGGGGGACCAGCTGGTTCCTCAAGCAGCTGCAAGATGCACAAACGGACTGTGGGTCCTGCCACCCTGGGGGACAATCCAGCTGGCTGCAAATAAACAAGTACCCATATCCCTGGCTCTTTGCCTTCTGTTCCTTTCTTCACAGCACATTGTCCTGCAAGAAAACAACCAACCAACCAAGCACCCAGTGTGCTTTCTAAATAGTGGACAAGTTATGTGAAACAGGAGGAAAGGACGTGGTGAAGAATCCAGACCCACACACTGTCATTCCAGAGGCCTCACATTCTGCAAGGAGTGTTTAAAGACCAGCCTTCCCACCACAGCAATGCCACCACTGGAGACAGTTTCAGTCCCATCCAGTTTGATAGCACTACACAGCACCACCTTGGTGCCAGTGCAGCACACCTACCGCTCTCAGCACTAAACCCCAAGATCTGAGCCTTGAGGAGGCTGTGCCCAGAGCAGCAAAGAAAAATAAAGCCAGCAAATGAAATGGAAGGCTATCAGACGTTTTGGCATCCATAGTGATGGACATCCAAAACTGCCCTGAGGAAACCTCATTCCAGTGAAATCACAAGAACACCAAAGCAGAGCTCTCAGCTAAATGCAAGGTTTTCGCCTACAGAGTCAAAGCAATGAGCAAGACAGACAGCAAAACACCAAGCAGCCAAGTGCTACTTTACACACCAGCAAGACACCCGTGGTTTCACTGAGCATTAGAGCCCACTTCTGCAGTTCTTGCTACTTACTTTCATTGGATAAGTTGTTCACAGGAACATGCAGAAATGTCCATGCAGACATTCCTTCGAGGGGGTCTCCATACCATGGTGGAGATAGGCTGTCCTTTCCTGAATGAATTGCTGCACCACAAGCACCCTGAGCACCTTACCTCCATGGGGATTCTCTTGGATTGCCAGCAGTCAAAAGCTGGAAGAGGTGTGAACCCAAAATGCACAACCAAGTCCTGCCTGCACTAATTTTCAGCATTGTCACTGTCCCTGCAGTGCCAGAAGCATCCTGACACCCCAGCTGCCAACTCACAACTTCTTCACTAACCCTCCCAGTCTAAGAAGTAGGAAGGGAACCAGAAATGACTGGAGGAATGAACAAATCAAATGCCTGGTACTGAAACGGGGGCAGAAATAAAACTCTATAATTAATAATAGTTGTTAGAGCGGTATGTATGCCAAAGAGAGCCAGAAGCCATGCAGAAGAGATAGAAGTGAAGAGTTCATTGAAGAAGACTCCATTTCCTTCATCCTCTTCGACCCCCAGAAGACCACTGCAACAAACTAAGCATGCCCAGATAAGCATTAAATACATACATACTCATTTTATGCTGGCTAAGAGTCTGTGTTCTCCTTCTTTAGCTGCATTCTTGGCCTTATTGTCCCAAGGTGCTTACATTTTTCTCTTTACTGTCACTAAGGAGTCCCTGATGCTTATAATATACAAAAGGTTAACAGATACAGTGTTCTGTATCTACTACATGCTTTCTAAAATAGATTTACTATATGTTCTCAAACACTATTTAAAATACATCCTAACATACAAAGTCCTACTATAAAAGGTCGTCTAAAATTCTCACATCTCTATCTCAGCTACCATAAAGCAAGAGAGGGTTCAACAGGAGGTTTTTTTTCACAGGATGTCTTGGCAATCAACTAAGTTAACAGCCCTCTGGGAGCCTTTTCCACACCCAGCCAGACTGAGCATCATTGCCATGTGGGGTATGACAAAGGATTACACCTGCAGAACAGGCTGGAAGCTGGGAAGGAACCAAACTAGGTGACCCAGAGCACACAGTGTCAGATGGCATCCAGCAACAGCACACACAACAGGGATACTGCCCTCCCAGTCCTTTTAAGGGTAGGAGGAAAAAAAAAGTCATAAAGATCATCTTGTCTGGCTGCTGGTTCACCACAACCCATGGAGTTTCATCCAACAATTACTGTGCTGGACAGGGGTGGGAAGGGCATCTCATGTACCTCACAAATGAACTTTGAGCCAGCTGTGTGCAATAGGTACAGACACCTCCTTCAGGAAAGCATCCCAATTGAAACAAGGACAAATAGCCAGCTGGTGTGGGTTGTCATCACTCTGCAATGCACAGCAGCTGAGGAACTATCTGCAAGACCTGGTGAACTGACTGCTTCTTCCTCCAGCTTTCCCATGCACAAATAAATCCATTCCTTAATGTCCCTGCAACATTTTCCCTTGAAAATTTAGCCAGTAACATACGAGTGAAAAGTCTGCTAGTACCTTTCCTGTCATGCAGGGTACGCATGTAGACATTTGAAATACATCACCAGGTCTTCAGCATTGAAGTTTTTCATCCCCAAAGCTTGAAATTTTGCTTGCAAATTACTCTGGTAGCTTTCAAAAAGCCTGTGCCAGGAGACTTTCCTTAGAAGGCAGAGGCTTCAGATTGTGAGGATGTGCCAATAAGAATTTCAACAATAGATAACCAGATGCATAGCTGTTTCCTGGCAGATAGGTCTGTAAATCCAGCAGGGAATTTGCAATTAAAAAGAAAAAATAAAGATGTCCTCACCAACACGTTAAGAGGCACGTAGCCTGGAATTTCTCCCAAAAAAGTACTAAAACAATACATGTGTGTATACATGCATTATATATACATAAAAGCCAGAAACAAGCAGCAAACACGCAGAACACACGCACAAATCTACTACAGACATGAAAGCTAATAAAAATTGGTGGATTCCTTCTAAACTATCCATTGCCACATAATGGACTGCATTAACATACATAGTAGTGGTTGATTATGGTAGATAGATTAGAATAATAAAAAAATACATGCACTTTTGAGACAGAAACATTGCATCAACCTGCATCCTATAGCTCAGTTTCCAAAGCTACTGTTCAGTCACAAACCCTCTGAGGACTAAAGGGCACCAAACGTTCACTATCAGCAAGTTTACATTGCTCATCAAAACTACATTGCAATCTATCTTAAAGTCTTAAGGTGGGGAGGATTTCTTGGGTTTGTCCTTTCAGTAAGCAGTCAGATAACTCACTTTATCAGGAAACAGCAGTGGTGTTGCATGACCAAGTCTGGCAGGGATTCAGTCAACTAACATGTAGGACATCAAGGCACATTACTTGACACGATCCTGCGACAGTTTTCTTGCCAATCCTAGAAAACAAAGTTTGGGAGACAGAGGGGAAAGTTAAAAGATTTGCTGAATCCACCAGAAGAAGATTCACTACAACAGGATATCCCCACAGAATGCTGTACTTGAGAGCTTGGTCAAAGACCACTGTTTATTCTTCCTGCCATTTCCTGAACTCCAGCTGACGCCTTGCTAACATTGCCCAGGGTACAGTTAAACCTTCTGAAAACCTTTACTTAAGGTAGGATAAATTGAAAAAGATTTCAGCGCGACACCACAGGATGCCACTTACCAGCGTAACCTCACTTGCACACACTCAACATCATTTATTCGGACACACGATATATTTACATATCAGTGATGCTACGCCTAAGGGTGGCGACTCCTACAGACACCGGATCTTTGAGGTGGTCCCTAGGGCCTAAAAACGCTACACTCCGGCGGTGAGTGACTTGCTGAGTCAATCACCTCTTCCCCGCAATGCAACCCAGTTCTCCCCGCTCCCGCCTCCCCACTAACAAAACCATCTCCAAGCGTTCGCAGACCGCGGGGGAGCAGAGCCACCGCTCCCTCCGCCGCTGCGGGCGGAGGGCTGCAACTTACTGCAAAATTTATTCGCAACTCGCGCCACAAATGAACTCCCAACTTATGTGTCAGTTCACGGGAACGGCTGCCCAGCCGCCGCTCCCCCCTCGCGGGCCGCGGCTCCTCGCCCGCCGCACCCGCCCGAGCTCCGCGCCCCCCGGAGACCCCGGCACGGCCGCTCGCCCGGCACCGCGTCCCTCCCGCCCGCGCTCCCTCAGGCCCAGGACGAGTCACCGCCCGCCCGCAACTCACGACGTGGCGGAGCCCGTGGGAGAACGCGGTCCCGAGGCGGGAGAGGCGCTCGGCCGGCGCTGGAGCGGCCCCGCGGGCAGGGAAAGGCAGGGAAGAGCCCCGGGAAGGGACGGAACGCCGGAGCCCCGCGGCCCCGCCACATGCCACGGCCGAGCCCCGCCCCGCCCCGCCCGCTCCCCATTGGCCCGCCTCCCCTCGCCCCGCCCCTCCCGCGCGGGCCCCGGCCCCGCCCCGGCCCCGCCCCCGGCGGTCGCCCCGGAAAGGCCCCGGGAAGGCCCCGGGGGCAGAGGGCGGGCGCTGCCCGCGGAAGTGACGAGGCCGCGGGCCCGGGAGGCAGGGGGTGGTGGCTGTGAATTACGTGAATTACCCCGCGTTGAGACTGGTGAGGTGTCTCTGCCGTTCTGTCCAGGGCACAGCAGCGAGAGGCTGTGCTCACATATTTTCCTTCTCCTCCTGGGTTTTCCTCGCCGTGCACTCCGGCGTCCCCTGCTGCGGGTCGTGGCACAGCAGCGGGAGCGGCCTTGGCAAAGCTCCCGTCGATGCCGACCCGGTTTGCGGGCTGGACGCGGCTCCAAGCAGCCCGGCCTAGTGGGAGGTGTCCCTGTCCGTGGCACCGGGCACTGCGTGAGCTTTAAAGCCCCTTCCAACCCAAACCATTCTGTGGTTCACTTTCACCACCCAGCAGGAAAACAAAAAGAAATAGAAAGTGTACTGGCTAACAGCGTCTTGCTATCCCAGAGTATGAAAAACACGCATTCTACCTTAATCCAGACATAACTGTTCTCATATGACCCCTGCACTGCACAAGTCTTTGCTTTACTGGACATGCCAGTCCATTGCCCACAGCATTGCTTTAACAGAGAGTGCTGCTAAAATAAATACTAAATCAAAGACCAGAAATCAGCTCTTCAGCGATTGTTTTGCTGGTTTTTTGTGTTGGTGTCTATGGCAAAAGTTTGCACATCAGCAGCCCCCAGCTGCCTGGGGCAAACAGAGCCTTGAATCTTTTATATATCATGTACTGCTCATGTATATACAGGTACGTACATTATATAAATATCTGAGCTGCACTCTGAAGCGTGGAGCTGGCTCCATGAAATGGCATCAGGTGCAGGACTTCAAGAAAACATGGGTGCCCATTTCTGAGCAAGCACACTGTCTCCCAAATTCAGCTCCTTTGGGTTATTTCCAGATTGCCCAAAGAAGAGAGGCATTAGACATTGGAAGAAGTTCCTTACTGTGGGGGTGGTGAGTCACTGGATCAGTTCTCCCAGAGAAGCTGTGGATGCCCCATCCCTGTCAGTGTTCAAGGCTAGGCTGGATGAAGCCCTGAGCAACCTGGTCTAGTGGAAGGTGTCCCTGTCCATGGCAGGGTGTTGGAACTGGATGATCATTAAGACCTCTTCCAACTGAAACCATTCTGTCATGCTATGAAAATTGAGTCATCAGAAAAAAAACCACGCAGAAACCAGCCGTGTGCACACACAGACACAGTCCAGACTGTGAGATGCTTCACATAGTAACTGTACCATTAAACAGGTGAGGAAGGAATCCTTATTCCTTCAAGTCATGTATGGATTTGTCTGCTACTGCTAATCTGGCCGTAGATGAAAGTGGTGCCATAATCATTCACACATCCCAATGTAATTTTAGAACACAAAAATTTGCTTTTCAAAATGAGCAGTGAGGAGGAGGAGGCAGAGGAGCTGAAACCCTGGTCCATCAGTTAATTAAAAATAGACAAAATGCAAAGCCGGCCAGCACCCTACATTAAGTTGTCAATTAAAAGCATGTCTGTCTGTATACATTGTATAGATGTATCATAGGATATCGCATCTACTGAAATAGTCCCTCCCCTCCTTTTCAGAGGAGGAGGAAGGGGTAAGGAAGCTCTGCAATGTAAGAGAACTAGAAGAGACAGTTGAACGGGGGAGGGGGACTGTGTGCTGTAGAACAAATTATCTGGCAGGACCAAGCACAATGGTGGTGGAAATATTGTGAAGCTGTTGAGCAAAGCACAAGGGCATGTGGCCCTTAGGGTTGGTGTAGTGGAAAACAAGCACATTTCTGGGAAAAAACAGTCCCAGGAGAAAAAAAAAAGCCCATAGAGAAGTCCAGATGTGCAATGGGAAACTACAGGTACTGAAAAAGAGCTGTGATCGTGCAGTCAAAGAAAAGAGGATGTCATGAACATGCCCTCACTTGCCTTCTCCCTGCGATGTATGGAGAAGGTCAGTTGGGCTGCTTCATTTGAGACACCCAGAGCACAATCTTGAAGTGTTTAGAGATCTTTGCAACTTTACATGTCTCATGTGAAAAGCCAGGGTGCTAAGACATGCTTGCGATAGCAAGTTTTCATAGAATCTAAATGAGCCTTCAGTTGGTTTGCATTTATTCCAGATTCTCAGGAGAGTAGAGATTATGGGATATAACAAATTGCTATCAAAGGGGTTTGCGCTGGAGGTGTGGGAAAGGAGATTTTAGGATATTAGTTTAAACACAAATGGCTTCAGTATAGTCAAGCTATGTCCCAGACATTAACCCATTCCAGGACTTTGCACTGGCTGCGCTGGACACCAAAAGGCAGATCTGTGTTTAAGAAATAACACATTTCTGTTTTAAGAACAGATGGTGATTTGAATGGGGAATATTTGCTCTTCTGGATTATTCAAATAAACGTAGCCAGTTAATGCAAATTATAGTCATACATCTCCTGTTATGTCTAAGAAAATGTGGAACTACATTAAAATGTATAAAAGGTTGAAACTCCCTGCCCTGCATTGTAATGGCCCATTTTTTCCAGTGTCAAGAGAGGTTCCCAGCCTGCCTGGGAAAGCTATCTCCCCAGGGAAGCATCATCTTTCCAGCTCTGTGTGTGGTACATACAAGCTGCTATAACAGAGTTTTAACTTGGTGTAGGCCAGATTCACCTCTGGTGTAAACTCCAGTCTTAATTAAGCCAAGAACCTATTTAGCCTGCTATTATTTTTTCTGATAACCATCTTCTCATGGAGGACGTGCCTGTGCCAAGTCCCAGGCTGCGATTAGGGAAGAATCTGGCTAGAACTGTTGACAATATGTTTGCACAGTACTAAATACTATTTAATATGATCTATAAATATTTACACTTGGAGGAAGAGATTTGCTCTTTGAATAGTTTGCATGCTGGCATCTGCTAGACTGAATAAATTACTAATGAAAAATCACATTGTGAAAAAAAATTCCATGATGATTCTTTGGAGCTTTTATTTTTAAAGACAGTGGTGTGCTAAGGAAATACATTCCTTGGGAATTACATTCTCTGCAAAATACCAATGCTGGAACAGGCACTATTGCTCTGTGCAACTGAGGCAGCACAGACTGCAGGAGCGCTGGTTTTCCTAGGCTGGCAGAAGAGACATTTTAGTTGGGAAAGAGAGTCCTTTTTATCCAGCAGCCAAGTATACAATGCCTTGCTTTGGTATGACAGTCTTGAAGAGAATTAGATTTCTTTCTGGTCCTACATATTTCCTAGCCCAGAATTCAGTCCCACTAAATCATGAGTGTGGCCAACTCTTCTAATTTTTGAACCTTTTCAGAGCATTCTAGCATCCTCAAGCAAGATACTGCACACAAATCTTGACTATCATTCTAAACTGATTTTGGTGTATGTGAGAAAGCATATGGAAGTGTGAAACAAGTGCCCTTAAAAGTGATAATATAGATAAACTTGTCTAAATTTCACTGAGATTAACTCCTCATATTTGAGCAGACGGGTTCCCATCCACTGATAATATTCACTTAAAAATTTTCATAATTAAATCCAAAATGCTCTTTTTAAACTAATTTTAAAGCCAAGTCTCTGATGTAATTTAATTTTAACAATATACATCAAATTAAAGAATTGGTCACAAGGAGAGACCATCAGATTGACTGGATTTTTAATTACTGTAAAGCACTAAATGCATGCAAACAACTACGAATTATCTTCTGTGTGCATCTGCAGAACATTACAACCACAGATATAACATTACTTGGGACCCATCAGGATGCTCCTGTTTATGTTCAAACTCCTAGAGCTGTACCACTGACATCATGTTACTGCAACTTTGCAATGAAAAATGCATATCACACTCTGCCAGAAATCCTTCCTCTCGAAAGCCATAGGAATCTCTGAAGCACGAGTTAAATATTCACTGCCTTGTCACAGAGGCAGCCTGAAAGATATTTCTAGCCGTGTGTTGTCAGATGTGTGTTGTACCTGGCATCATGGAGCAATGGGTTGCAATACCCTGCACTCATCTATCTTTACCTAGCCGTCTTTCTATCTCTTCCATCTTTTAACTAAGTCTGGCTGAAAATGGAGGGAACCTGGGACCAAACAGAGCCACAAACTGCACAAGAGGTAGGGCAGAAAGGGGGTATCAGAAAACTGTTAAAATTGCTTTGGGGTCATGGTACCAGGCAGAAAGCAGCTCTTGAGAAATTTTTAACCACAGCTCCACTGTTTTGCCAGGAAAATCTCTTAGCCAAGCACAAATGCACGCTCCATCCATGGAAGGTGTTGAGAAGCCTGGATGGGAGTGCTATTGAAGCTCACCTCTGGGCTGCAGTTGGCAGCTGTGCTCCATTTATGTGACCCGGTACACACTTGAGCAAGCAATGCTGCCGTCCTATACCTATACACCCTGTATAGACCTATACATCCTGTCGGGTTATATAATAAACCAGAACTGGAGCTTGCCAGATGAATTCATTCCAATTCCCAAGTGTTCAAATCCACATTTTTGGCTGTCCTGTCATTTGGATTCTCATGACGCAGAGACTCCAACATCACCACAAGGGGGAGAATGTGGTGGTTTTCTGCTTCTGTTTTGTAAATGTTCGTGTTGAGAGAGATGTGGGACTTGTCCGATGCTTACTGTACACACAAAAGAGCTGGTCCTCACATGCAAAACATCATTCTGAAAGGGAGCAGACAGACTTTGCTTCACTAATGCGGGTGGAAAACACTTCCAGTAAGTTAATTGATGGATTTTTCCTACGGAAAAGTGAAACGTGCTGTCGCTGGTCAGTACGACCTGCCTTGTCTTCACAAAGATTGTGTGCACGCCCCTCCTGGCATAGGTGTGACCGTACAGGGAAGTAGAAGGGCTGGGAGGACAGATCAAAATTGCCACTCCAGGGATATAGCTAAATTCTCATGAGAGCTGCTGCTGACCTGGTTTCTGCTCCGCTCTGTTTAGCTCATCCGTAAGGATTTCTGACTCATGCTAGAATGCTTTGCACTGGCTGATTCCTTTTTTTGCAGAACAGCCCAAGCTGGTGGAAAGACTCTATTTGGGAACAAGAGGTAACCCCTACAGAAAGTAATGCTGGAAAAGCAACATAAGCAAGAATCCATACAGTGGGAAAAGTAGGGGGTTGGGTGGAGTGACAGAGAACAGGGAACCATCATTATCAAAAGACAAAATTAAAAGTAATAATGACAGTAGTTATCAAATCTCATCTTTGCCTAGAGCTATGCCAGGGGGATTTTTAACTTGAGAGATTAGGAGTGCATAAAAATAATAACCTGGAACTTGAGCCTGTATCCTTTATGCTGAAAGCAGGGGTTCTCTTGCTTGAAAAGATCGTCAATAATAACGAGTCAAGCTCAAATGCTACTTTCCCAATCAAATAGATGGCAGACTGCACCACACCTGATTTTGAGTGCAATGTGTTCAAGTCAAACACAGGACTTCCTGCTTCAGTCCTACTCCTACCTCCTCACACCACAAACCAGGATCTTGATCTGATGCCAAGAACATCTGAAGATGATGTACAGGTGAAGCCAGAACTGGCTGAATGCTCTGAATTGTTGTTGGTGGTGGTTTCTTGCTTTATTTTCAGCCTGTGTGTGTGCAAGCCATGGACTTGCCAATGAATTTTCCATCATTTTCTCTCTACTCACCACCTTAACAGCAACCTCCATTGAGCCACCAGCCTTCTGGCCTTAGACAGGCACAGAAGGAAATGGCTGTAGCTATTTTCATAACTCAAAGAAACAAAGATCATAAAGCAACGCCTCACAATGTTGCTGTCAACCCTGTGTCTAGTGGCATTTTTGCAAGTCACCATTCTGACCACCACCTTTGCACTCCAGGGTTTATAGCTGCGATATTAAAACATGAGGTGATCAGGAGCCTGCACAAATTAACTCAGTGTGGAGCAGATGTGGTTTTGGTTTGTTGTGCTACAAAAGAAAAAAGCTGGTTATTTTAAGAGAAAGCCTTTTGACTAGATTCAGACAAATTCTGAGGCATTCCTGCATAGAAAGAGGCACTGTATTATTACCAAGCCATCACAGTCTGTACCTGTAGATTTTGCTAAAAGAAAAAGCAGCCCAAACAAACCACACAACAGTCTAAATAGTAGAAATACTAATGGAAGAACAGGGTAGCTGCTCTAATGATACAGCACATGCATGAACACCCACATTTTTTAAACAGAGGTCCATGGAGTGTCCACTGGGGCTGGAGGACAGCAAAGCATGGTGCCAGTCTCCTCCTGAGATCAGATACAGACTAGGCAAGAAAGGGCAGTTAACCATTGGCATACTTTCTGGTGCTTCATTTCCTAAATAATCATCTCTAGTGAGCTGAGAGCTGACCACTAATGGTACCATATGAGAGTTTCCTCCCCAGCCTGCCCAGGACACTGTGGTTTTTCCAGCTATGACCCGGGACTGACAAAAAGCCTCAAAGAAGGAATGGGGTGGTGGAAGGGGGTAGCACAGATATCCTGAACACCAGTGGGGAATTGGACTGAGAGCCTGGAAAGCAGGCTAGACAAGGAGGTGCATGCACACGTCTGAGGGTGGCTTAAGGACTGATTCCACTTTCCAGAGCCTGCAAGGAAGCAGAAAAGGGTTAAAGCATCTTCTGCTCACTGCTTTTTCTGCTTGATTAACCTATTGCCATCCTGTCAGCCAAAATGAATGTCTTTGATATAAACCCACCCTCATGCCACTTTGGTGACAGACCATCTCCTCCTGCTGCACCAGATTTCCTGCACATCTCTACAGAGCAGCTGCCAATAAGTACTTGGAGGCTGTCCAAGGGGCCACTGTAATGTGGGAGCAGGCTGACAGGGGAGCCTTGCTCAGTGCCCCTCCAACTGTTGCACATTTCTGAGGCAAGACGGGATGTTTAGTGCCTGTCCCACCACTGCCCTGCAGCACAATTCCGAAACAATCGGAGTTTCAGATTGCAACCTGTGCTGCTTGTGAGGTTCCCCAGGCTGCTAGAGACAGACAAAATGGGCCTCCCTTGATACCTACATTCCCAAAGACCACACAAACAGTGCAGAAGAAGAGACTGTCACCAGCTACTGCTTCTGTTACCTTTCCTTCAGTTTGTGTGTCCTTCTGCCCCTTTGCTCCATAGTGATACAAGTCTAAGGTTTCAGAACTAGCAAAGTGTTTTTCAATGGACTTCCACGTGCTTGATCTTACAGCTACACTACATTCTCTGGTCATAGCAGTGTCTCTTCTGCCTCTCTCAAACTAACAGAAAGTGTGCACTGCCTCCATCCTTACAACTAGGTCATTTAACTCTGAAACCTAGTGGTAATCACTTCAAAATGTCAGTTGTTTAGAGGTGGCACCCATTCTCTTATCCTGAAACCACACACCTAGATAATGGTAGAAAAAGCAGAAATGTTTCCAAAAAACACACACACTAAAGTACATCCATGTCACTAAATCATCAGTGGACAGATATATGTCTTCTTTGGCTTCACATCTTTCACTTTCATTACGATGACAGACTTGATGTGAATGCAGAATGGGATACTGCCTAATTCAACAGCCAACTACAAGTATGTGAAAATGTCCATATTAATGGGGCAAGATATCTGTTGCCCTTTATATGCATAAGTGTTGCTTTCTAAATGGTACTAAAATGTGTGTTCTTATATTAAAAACAGAAAAAGCAGAAATGTTTCCAAAAAACACACACACTAAAGTACATCCATGTCACTAAATCATCAGTGGACAGATATATGTCTTCTTTGGCTTCACATCTTTCACTTTCATTACGATGACAGACTTGATGTGAATGCAGAATGGGATACTGCCTAATTCAACAGCCAACTACAAGTATGTGAAAATGTCCATATTAATGGGGCAAGATATCTGTTGCCCTTTATATGCATAAGTGTTGCTTTCTAAATGGTACTAAAATGTGTGTTCTTATATTAAAAACATTCACATTCACTATACCAGAGACCACCATCTGTCAGCATTCATGTTCAGCCCTTCGGAGAATCACTTTGAAAACAGAAAACAACCATTTGGCAAACACTGACTCATGCCAGCCCTTGGAGATCTGCTTGTCCACAGGGCAAATAATTGCCTCTGCCTTGTATATATGCAGAAACCTTGTCATCAGAGATCTCTCCCTAGTCATCTCTTTTTCATGTGGCCATCCTGTCTCTGAGGTCTTTCTGTTCATAACCAAGTCTAAGGTGCCCTTGCAATGGCTAATCTTGTTGGCTCCTTGGACTTGAATACAGAGCTAAGACCTCCAGACAGAACAGCATGGAAGTGGAGGTGTGTTGTGGTAAGTGTAGATCCATGGTCTCCAAACTTTTTTGATCTTGCACACCACTATCAGGAAAAAGGTGTTGAATAGTCCTGTGCACCCCCTGGTGTGCACGCACCCCACTTTGGAGACCACTGATCTAGTCAACAGCTAAACTTTCCTGCTTGTTGCTCTGGGCTGACCCCTTTTGTCATCTCTATTTCCCAAATCAGGATCTCCTTTGGTTCAGGTTTGCTCTCCAGCAATGCAAATTGGCTCAAAAGGGTATTTGCTAGATGAGAGACGAATTCTACTACAAGGAGAAGTAAGGGTGTTCTGTTATGGAAGGGGAGGGAAAAAGTTTAAGCAGGAGCTCTTGAATGGCTCCCTGAGAAACAGTCTTACACCAAATTCCACCAGGTCTCATTGCAATGGGTGCATAGTGGAATTCAGACTCAATCTAGTGTTCTCCTAAGAAGAAAGAGGATAGAGAGGGAAGAAAAGGATACAAATAATAGAAATAATTACACAGTACCATCTAACAGCTGTGCCTAAGGGCAGCACAATACTTCAGGTGGTTTAACTTTGCACAACACCTTGCAGGCTCCAGAGAAGTATCTTACACCATCAGTCAGTCATATGGCTCAGGCTGGATTGCTTGGCCATAGGCCCATTCAGTCTGAGTACTTTAGTATAATAATGTGGAAGGACAAACTCCAAGATATAAGGGTTTCATCCTAAGCTGACAAGAGGTGGTGTAGAGGACAGAAAAGTACAGGGTGCATCTCAGATAGGGATATGGTGAATGTGAATGTGATGAAACACAAGCTGAATACAGATGTATGCAAAAGACTGAGCAAAACCAGCTAAAACACCCTAATAACTTTAGGGTCAGTTAACAGGAGCTCTCTGTTGGTGCAGGGGGGAAATTCTGTTTTGTTGGGTTAAGGTTAGAGGTTGGGTACTAAGAATTAGTTTTGCTGGGAGAAGCCATGTATAATTGATCACTCTTGAGGGAAGGGGAGACACAACACAAAGCTGACAATTCGAACAAAACTTCTTTTGTCTTTTAGTCTCATGAATGTTCCTTTCTTGGAGAGGAAAAAATTAGAGCTAGGTTACTGGTCTCTCTGTTTCCCTAGATCCTTTCTCTGCAGATAATAACCCAGTTCAGCAGCTGTTAGGTCCTTTGGGACAGAAACCTTAGCCAGACATTTCATGCCAAGGAAAAAAAAAAGAACAGCAGGTGAGAAGACAGCAGGTGGCTTGGGAGCTTGTCTCAAAGATCTGTGTACCCTGGAGAGCTGTTTATAGGAGGAGTGCAGGAAAAGGAACCTGGGAATTATTCAAGGCTGGCAAATGGCAATCCGATATAAAGCCATGAGTCATATCTCTGTGTTAGGCACCTCCTTGGTAGTTTACAAGTATTCCATCAAAAGTGAGAGAGAGAGGACTCAGCATCCCTGATATTGCAAAAGCATAGGGGGGAAAAAAAAGTGTAATCACATCAGAAAAGAAAAACCCTTGAGCAAACAAATGTACTTACAGGCCTTTTTTTGTCTATCAGAATGAAGCAATGTGGCTACATGCCACTCCTCTGCTCGTTTGGTCGTCAGAAAAAACCCAGCTAGAGGAAGTTTCTTCACTCCAGGGAAAATGTTCACAGTTGTTGGCATAGAGAACAATGCAAACAAACCCCTGATACTGCAGGAGGTCATTAGTTCCCCTTTATCTGAGGGTGCCAGCATGCTATTTGAATTAATAAGGTAATGGGTGCAGTCCTTCTAAACCCTGAGTGGTTGCACAAGTCATTGAGCAACAACATAACACAGAGAAGAAATCTGCCAGTGCTGGCCCCTGAGCTCAATGAGTGAGGTCTGTGGCCCTCCATTTGTCAATGGCTGCACACAGCCACTGTTTTTCCTGACATCCTAAAGCCACGTAAAACCTTCAGCAGTCCAAGCAAGTTAGGCAATACTTTGGGCAGTTCACAGTTACCCAAAAGGCCAGAAAAAAACTTCCCAAGTTTTCAGCAGGTCACAAACCACTTTTAGTAGTCTCTAACTTACCTACAGTAACATACAATCTTTGGTTTAATAGGTTAGAGAGCAGAAGGGGAAGTGAAAACTGGAGTTCCTGCAAAAGAGGGCCAGCACCCTTAAAAGAAATAACTACATTTCAGGGATCATATTCATGGATTGCAACCACAGCTTGCAGCCTTCCCTCTGAAAGGGCTAGAGCCTCTAAAAGAGCCAGGGAAGACACGTGCCTCCAGAATGATCACCTGATGCAAAAACCAGGATTATTCAACATCCTTCCTGATTTCTGCTAGCTTGAGGTTGGCTGCTTGCTAGGTGCCAGGAGACATTACTCATCACAAGAGAATTTGTTAATGGATAAGGTTGTTAATTTGCCATATTTTTTGCAGATGTGCTTTCACATTGGTTTCATTTTGCCAAGGGTTTGAGTTGTCAGGCTGCTTTTTTCCTTTTGGTTCATGTTAAGTTTCATTTGAGCTGGTTGTCACTGCATACACTGAGGGTACTTGTCTGGGTGTGGAGGTGCATATATGCCATCAGAGTCTGTCCCTCTGGACATTCTGCTAATGTTGCTTCTCACATATTTCCATTTTGCCTGCGTGCATTGCTGCAGGCCACATACCCACTACTGACAAACACATACACAGCCCATTTATTCCCAGCCCAGGAGGTGCTGCAATCTTAAAGCTGGTGGTAGAGCCCAGCTTGGCATAATGGGCTCCCAGCATGGCACTGAGGAGCAGAGAGCAGCAGCACTGTCTGTACAAGCATGTCAGGGGGGTGTTAAGTGGTTGCTGTTTGGACTAGCTCCTGCCAGTAAGATGCAGGAAGACACAGCAGAGTTACATTTGCGGTGCTTCAAGGGTTTGTTCAGGACAGGAGGGAATAGGACAATTCTAGTCTAGACCTGTGTGTGAGAAGATGGGCTGATTTTCCAAAGGGAACAGAGCAATGCCATTTTATCCACACTGAGGACCTGTATTAATGCACCGCTACCTCTACCAGAACTGAAACACATCTGAGCAATGTGAATAGAAATCAGGGAAGTGAGCTAATCAGAGCATCAATTCATCCAATAGGATATCATGCATCTTATATAAATTACCATAGCAAGAGCATTTAGACTATGTCTGCTAATGCCAGGCCTCTCCATGCACGTTGTGCCACTCTGGCAAAGCAGCTGCAGAACTGACACAGAAGAGGTTCCCATTCCAATCACTTTAATCCTTGGCTACGTATTTGCTGCTCTGGCTCCCCCTTGAAGTGAAGTTTAAAGTCGTACTCTCCAGAGTAGCTGGGGCCCGTGGGACAGAATGCTTGTGTTCTCTGTTGCTGAGTTCTGAGGAGCTGAGACTGTAAGGAGCCAGGATCTCATCAGTACTTCTACTGAGAAGCAGGAGATGCAAAGCTGTCATGAGGCAGAAGATGCTCGTTGCTCCAGGAGTCACCAGAACCAGCCTTCCTACCTAGCTTTTTATCTGCCTCATCACAGCACCATCAGGATAAATACACACCTCAGGAGAAAACCATTTGTTGCTTTATTGAACTGCCTCTAGGGATTGATGCTGCTTTTGCCTTCTCACACATCTCTACATTATTAATCAAGATTACCCACATCAGAGCAGTCAGGAGCCTTTAGGAGGAGGAGATGCAGGAGAAGAACCTTTGGAAATTAACTCAGATGCTTTGGACCTGAGTTATCTGCAGCATTGTCAACTCTGGCTATTTTGCAGTCATGAAATAGGGCTTTCAAATGGTGTATTTCCAGTTTCATAATAGTGATTTAGATATCTGAGCTTTCACCCACTAGCAATAAGACAGATTTATAATTCTTAGGATCAGAGAAAAAAGCCTAAGAGCAAGTGTATTGTGTAGCCTACAGTAACCAGCAGAGTGCTGTGTTTTTAGGAAAAACAAACCCATAGTATTTCAAGATGTTTAACGTTGAACTAGCACATATTATGCTTATGGTCACTCTCTCCATCCCCCAGCTTTACTCTCCTTTGAGGAATCTAGACCTTAAAGCCACTTCTTGAATCTTCAGCCAGATTCCCACTGGGCAGGTAGAACACCTCCTCCCAACCTATTTGTTCCACTATCACTGCCAAAGGGCACCAGCCCTGCTTCACAACCGAGTGACAGCTGAACTCAGCCTTTTATCACTCTATCTGTATCCCACAACTTTCAATAGTCAAGAAGAGCAGAGTGAATTGATATGTACTTAACCCCCTCTTGGTCATCCACAACTTATATTAGAAAATATTGGCTCTTCTTGGCAACTCCTGGGCTCACAGTGACATAGCAGGGCTGAAAGCCCCAAATCCAACAGGGATTTACAAATTTTACTCTGTCTTTGCAGCT
Organism: Acrocephalus scirpaceus scirpaceus; assembly: GCA_910950805.1. Lineage (NCBI taxonomy): Eukaryota > Metazoa > Chordata > Aves > Passeriformes > Sylviidae > Acrocephalus > Acrocephalus scirpaceus. The sequence continues at coordinate 44,808,054 of OU383780.1, forward strand.
TGTATCCTGGGTGGGTGTTCCTGGGGTATCATTTTGCTGAGGGGATCTAATCCCTTGCTGAAGGCTGGCAAGAGAAGTGACCCTTTTACCATAGAAAGCTAGGTTGCCTGAACGGACAGCTCTCCCTCTTCCCCACAGGTTTTGTTTCTGATCCAATGGAAGGCAGTACGTATTACATCAAAATCTGGTGCTTCTTTTGCAGCTGTTTCTTCCTGACTCTGGCAGTCTTCATGCACGGCCATGCATTTCAGATGTGTAATGCAGGATGTCTGTATGCCCTAGAGGGTGCTGGCTCCTGCCAATACCATTCCATATGGGGTTATTCAAGTGTAAGAGTGTCCCAGGTTTGACCCCTAACTGATGAACATTTCTGTTTCCAAGTGAACTTTTCAAATATTTCTTTTGGTTTGGGGATGACAGATGGCCTGCTTCCATGCTCTGACTCCCCAGACTTCTAAGGAAACAGTAGCAGGTAGATGAGGTTCAGAATTTACCCTTGTAAACCATCTGAGTCAGCATCAATGCAATAAAATCACATTCCAAATCAGCTAGCAAGATCCTCCCTCAGGGCTGGACTGCAGAGGCTGCCAAAGGAAAACAGAATGGCTTGAAGGTCTCCAACAGCACTGTCAAACTTCAGAGCAAGGTCACAGATCAGTGGATATCCTGACTTCACCCTTTGCTAGCCAACCTCTTCCCTCTCTGCTGTTCAAAGCAAATGTAGATTTAGCATCAGCTGGCAGAAAAAAAAAAAGAGGTGTGCAGACAATACATGGTCAGAGATTCCTGTGTTTCCCATGATCTCAAGCCTGCAGAGTTTTCTTAGGCTTCATCATTTGCTACTGGAACCACTGCCTTTAGTACCATGTTGTAGCTATTGCCACTCCCTCTTAAGCTGGAAGTTTTCACACTAATGGCAATAGCCACAATAATAGACAACTTTCTGGGCATCTTGGGTTGCAGCATTAGCTGCTCAGGTTATGAAGAACGACTGACTGCTGGAAAACTCTACCTGAGCAGAGAGGCACCTCACAGGGGAATCATATGCAGAGTAACGTGCATTTTTTTTTTCACTGCAGAGTGTTCTGTATTCACACACGAGATCTGGGTGGAAGTAAAACAACCTCGGCCTCCCAACCTGCATCATATTCTCATTTTATAACTACTACAGTCAATGACAAAATATCTTCTTCCCCCTTTAAATCTGATCCCTTGCTGTGAAATAATTAATAGTATCTCAAATGGTGTTTATATAGATTAAAAATCCCCTTGCAAATTCACTCCTTACACCTGAGTTTGCAGGGCAGGGATCCATTTGTGTCAGTCTGAGCCCGATCCATTGCTGCAGGACCCCACTGCTGGAATTGCAAGTCCTGTACCAAAGGAATCAGACCTCTCCCCTTCCACTGCACACCAGCATGGATTCGTGCAGCTCCACGTACGAGGCAGCTGCAAACAAAGCCCAGGGTGTGCTGCAGGTAGAAAGAGCCCAGCTGCCACCATCAGGACTGCTGGGGCAGGATAGGTGAGCGCAGGATCTGCTCAGACCTCAAGCCAAGCGAGGAGCCAGCAAATCTCGTCAGGAACACACGACAAAGGAGATAAATAAGTCTGCACGATTTTAAAGATTATGTTAGATGGAAATGAGAGGCAAAGGAGGGAAAGATGCCAAACCGTACGTAAGAGTGGTGGGTTGCAAACTGTTGTGAAAGAAGAGGTCTCCGGGAGGATGCGCTAAGTTTTGCTTTCTCGGGGTGGGGAGAGACAGCGGGTATTTTATCCCACAAAACCCTGTAAAGACAGCGAGGACTTGGCTGCAAACCGAAAAGGAAGGATAAGGCAGGAGAGGGCGCCACTGGTTTGCTGGCATCTCCCACCTCAGCTGGCAGGCTTTGCTGTTCCCTGCTGACACAGATGCAATTCAAAGCTGACTGAACTGCTTCCACCAAGCGCAGAGAGCTCGGGATGAAGTGGACGGCAGAGAGATCTGAGTGAGACATGCTGAAACTTCTCTTCTAGGAGGGGCAAGTGGCGTTGTAACATCCGGCGTGGGGTGTTATCCCAAGGACACAATTCTCCTCACGCACACCCTAATACCGAGCTGGCTTCAACCCAGAGCCATCGCATAAAACATCCTCGTGGTCGATGCAGCGCGGAGCAGCTGCGGCTCTGAGGCTCTCGAGTGTGGGGGTCCCTCAAGACACACTGCGGGGCACTGTCCCCTCTGCATCCCTCTCTCTCCACCTTCCTCCTGCCAATGGCTGCAGGAAGCAAGCCACAGCCTGGGCATGAAGGGAGCGAGGAGGCAGGATGGTGGGCAGATCCATACGGGCTGCGAGTCCCTTTGTGCTGCCACTTCCCACTCACATTGTGACAGCTCGGCTCAAAGTTCCGTCAGGCTGATGCTGCTGGCAGAGGAGGAGGGAACACTGCCGAGGGATCTGCAGTTCATCCTTCCCTGTCCTGCAGGGACATGGCTGTGCCCAGCCGGGCAGCCTTCCCTCCGCGTATGGGAGGAGCAGTAGGGCTGTCACGGGGGAGGGAGAGAAGCGCGGGGGGGTGGAGAGTCCTCATTTGCAAACGGGGTGTAGGACTGCTTTTCCCTGCTTGGGGTACACCAGAGAGCTCGCATGCCTCGCCACACACTAGCTGCACTCTAGAGGCGGTGAACAGAAGCAAACAGGAATATTTGGAAGGAAGAACTGGAGTGATCTGGGCTGGGAGGGTACTGCCAATCCTGCCCGGGTCTCCGTGCCAAGCGTCAGGGCGGTTTCTGAGAGCCTGCCCTGGCGCTCCGGCACAGGCACGGCTGAGGGCGGTGCTGCAAGGGGCGCGGGCGTGGGCAAGGGCAAGGAAGGAAGGAATGGGGTCCAACTTGGAGCTGCATAGTGGCTGGGGCTGAGGATGGAGCAAAGCCCAGCAGACAGCCAAGTTAAAGGAATAAAAGCAAATTCTCCCCGAGGGATTTTCCTGCTCACCAAAGCAAGGCAGAAGGCCTGGCAAAGGCCTCTGGATCAGGCAGAGCTCTGGAGAGGACTGTAGGTTCCAGCTACTGCAGGAGGCTTTGAGGGAGAGAACAGAGGGGCTTTTCTTCTAAGGAACTGTGCCACCACCTGCCCACTTCTCCTCACCCACTGCAGGCTACTGGTTGTCCTCACCATCTGCAGGGCACCCAGGGGCCCTCCTCAAAGAACAGCTTCTTTGGCTCCCCCTCAACACCAACCTCGCCTTTTAAGAGCAACGATGTTGCTTCCTCTGAAAGTAGAAAATGATTCCAGGTGAGAAAAAGGCCAGTGTGACTACAACATAACGTTTCAGAAAGGATACCCAGCCCTGGTGTTTTTTCCCCTTGTCAAGAAATGCAGCAGCATCTCCCAGCTCCTCTCTGCTGTCTCTCCTCAAAACCTGCAGGTGCTGTGTTATTTCCAAGCTGCCTTTCTCTCCCTGTTGCTTGGTACCACCTCACCTCTTTCCCTTCTTCCAACCATTCTTTCAAAAGTGAGGGCATCCCGGCAGCACCTGGGTGTGTCCCAGCCTGTGCACACACTGCCAGATCACCAGCACAGCAGTGGGGTAGGAGATCCAGCGATGTAGGGGTTAAGCCATTCAGCTCTGGCTATGCGGGTCTCTCCCTCCCATCTTTTCCCATGAAATAATCAGCGGGTTTTAGCCTTGCAGGCATGCAGAGGAGATCCAGCTGCTCTTGTGCAAGCAGGAGTATCCTCTAAGCTACTGGGGACTGCTGTCTGAAGGAATAATATCCAGGGACACATTCAGAGTTGAAGGGTAGAATTGAAAGAATAAGCAATTGGAGAGAGAGCTGAGAGGTGCAGCTTATTCCAGTGACCTTTAACACTGAGGCCAAGGTCTCAGTGTTCGTATATCCCAATATTTTAGGGACAGGACAGGTTGTTTTCCTGAGGCCCTGACTTTTTTAAAAAGGCAAACATATAAAGAAATGCTCATTTTTGCGGAGGAGATAAGAACATAGCAGAATGTCATTCTCTGTCTCAAACTGAATTTTCATGGCTCAGGAGATGGGTGGCACACAAGAACATGGACTGAAAAGGTGCATTTTTCAGCATCAGGTCATAGCAAGCAGTGAGATGCAGCAGGATTTCATCTGCCTTGCTGACCTGGCAAGCAGCCAGGCTGGGATAAGGCAAGAGAGGCCATGGTTTCACAGTGCTGTTAGCTCTCTTTTGTCTGAAAGAGTCTAGTAGTTGCAATACTGGAGAGAAGCATCTGCCTGGGTACCTCCATCCCTTTCCCTCTATGCCATCAAGTTACTAAAATTGACTCATTCAAAGGCAGAGAGAAGACACGGAGTCTGCTACCAATCCACTGCATGTTTGCTGACATGTTAGAGCACAGAGTTTTCAGCCACTCTGTGCCCATTGCAATCATGAAATCAGTAGTTCAGATGGTATGGAAGAAATTAGCAAAGATAATTTCTCCTCTGATAAAAAGCCCAGAGAACTCAAACAAAGGCAAGAGAGAATAGATTTGTAATGTCCAGGGGGATCAGCAGCTTTTCCCATGATGTGTAGTGACACTGCAGAACTACCCACAGCAGGATGTGTTGGATTCTGAACCGGAAAGGATGGACAGATTCAGGGCAGACAAAGGCACCATAAAATACAGAAACAATACATTGGTGGAGGCTGTGAAAACCCTCACATTCTGGGCTTGATCTGTTCTTGGGCTCTCCTTCATGTGTCTGCAATTGCCCACTGCCAGGCACAAGTGACTTGGAGGCTCTCACTGTACCCAAGATTCACTCACAACTTTTACAACTGCTCATTTGCAGCCGTGTCAGGGCCTGGAAGACACAGAATTATCAAGAAGATGTTGGAGAAGGCATCTAAGACTGTAAAGTCCAACCATTCACCCAGCACCTGCCAATGTCTCCACTACATCCCCAGTTGCCACATCCACATGCCTTTTGAACACTTCCAGGGATAATGATTCCCAGTCTTCCCTGGGCAGTCTCTTTCAACACCTGACCACCCTTTCAGTAAAGAATTTTTTCCTAGTGCCTAATTTAAACCTCCCCTGCACAACTTGAGGGCATTTCCTCTCATCCTGTCACTGGTTACCAGGGAGAAGAGACTGACCCCCAGCTCCCTACAACCTCCTTTCAGGTAGGTGTAGAGTGATCTAGATCTAGATATAAAGATCTATATCTAGATCTTTACATGTATAGATCTTAATAGATCCAACCAACCCCCACACACAACCTCTGCCCGTGGACCCAGGAGCCCCATTTACATTCATCCTTGGCCCTTCAGTCCTGTCCTAATATACATTGTAGGAGTAGGCAGAAGACTGTAAAGTAACCAGTGTCAAACTCACACCGTAAAGCAGCAACAAAAGGACACAAGAACAAAGCCAGGGTAGTTTATAAGGGCAACGGGCCCCTGAGGAAGAGGAGAACCCTGCAGGTGAAACTACAGCAAGATTTGTCTGTCAGTCAGAAATGAGACACTATGGGAGAAGGACTGGGCACTGGGGGCCCACACTGCTTCTGTGTTGGTAAGGGACACTTCACAAGAGCTGGATTGCTTTAGTTAGGTCATTCAGCCAGGCAGGAGGATGAAATTGCCTTTCTCCTATAGGGATGTTTACCAGAAGCTAAAAACTGCTGTTTTGTTTTGAGTTGAGGTGTCAGCTGCATCTACAAATGTTGTTTTGTTAGAAGGTCCCTGCATGTTTTAGACTGACCTCAGAGCCTCTAATCTTGCTAAAAGTATCTGCTGCACTCAAGTAGGCTGCTGGAAATGCCAAGGGGTGTTGGAACTGATTGCTCTAGCTTCACTAGGGCATCCTTGAGGCTGACAGCCTCAGACTTCTCTGAAATGTTCCAGCTGCAGCACCCAAATAAAATGACCAAGTAACCAAGGCACATGGAGCCACAGGCACAGCAAGTGATGGGAGATCCCCCCATGGTTCTGGATGGCTTGTGACCTCTTTTCAGAGTCTATTCTCCCAGCTCTTTGTTGAAAATATGAATTGATTAAGTGTTGACAAAAGAAAATATGGTTGTGTCTTTTTTTCTCAGTACCCTTCAAATGAATTCTCTTGGCATCTGTCATGTTACAACGGTATTAACTCACCCATTTCTGCATCACTTCAGAGGAAAAGCCAGGTGGTACTTGACTTTATTTGTAATGAAAAAAGACCAAGCTGAGGCAAAAATACTTCATTCCTCATTCCACCACCCCCCCCACCCTCCCAAACAAAAAGGAAAGAATTTCAGGCCTCCTTTTCCCAACTGATTTAAGCCTTCCCCATGACCCAAAAGAGCACATCCCCTTTTTCCATGGGGAGCTGACCTCTCAGGAGGGGGATAGAGTTGTTTGAGGATGATGCATCTTTTCTTGCTTGTCAAAAGGGCAGCTTCAGTCCCCCTTGCTTTTTGTGCACCAACATGGTCAGAACCCAAGGCCCACACGGTGCTCTGCACTGTGCAAACCACCTGCACAAGGGAGCAAATGGGGAATGCAGTAAGTTTTGCTCAGTTCACCAACTTTAGCACTGAAGGGGGAAAAATTTTCACACAGCTGTTGCCTTTTGTTACCCGTCCTGTGGGGCTGAAATACAGCTGTTTAATTAGCATTTGCTCCAGAACTTGGGCCTACCAGCTCTCCAGAAGCTAAAATATGGATTATCTAAGGCAAGGAAAGAGCTGAGGCTTGTGGGATTTTTTACTGGAGGACTGGGAAATTGGCTGTTTGCAAAAGTCAATCATATCAGCACGACACACAAAAATGTTATGAAAACAATTGGCCACATGACCAGTTTGAACCCCATATCCTCCTTGGAGCCTGGTGACTGAGCTGGAGAGGAATCAACAAAATCAAGAGTCCATTGACTGACATCACCATTAATTCAACTGCTGTCTGAGATAAGGAAAGGCTATTGTCTTGGCCTTAGCCAGGAGAGAATTATGCATGTTGACAAATGCATCTTTCCATGGCTGTCACCATCTCTCAGCAAAAAGAATAGCAGAAATAGAAAATACCCTTCAAACAATGGTAGTGAAATGATTTTTAAAAAATCTTAGCAGTGCTGATTGTGGTGTCCTGGCAGCATTCCTTTGGAATTTCTTTAATAAAGGCGTTTAAAAGGCTGGGCTGGCAGGATACACAGCTTTGGACAGATGAACCCACCCTGAAATGAAGGCTGCCTGGCTGCAAAATGTCACTTGCTGCAAGCCTTCCACAGACCAGGCTTGGCTTCCTACCAACAGTCTCTGGAGTCTCAGGACCTACAGAATCCTAGGTCATGGCACAGACCTTTGGTTTGCTCTGTTTTCTTAAAGAAAAAAGAAGACACTGCATAGGGGACTAAGTGAAAGGCTTGAGCATGTGGGGGAGGTGATCAGTGATATCTTTCTCTCTGGGGTGATAAATTCCCAGCCACTTGATGGTTTCAGATTTGCTGACATCAGACTGCTAGATTATTGGTAATTTGAGAGGCTGGGAGAGGCAATTTATAATGTTTGCACCATGCCCAGTAAAATTGTTGATACCTCTCTCTAATCATCATCGTAGTAAAAGGAAATATTAGCAATAAAACTTCGCTCAGGACTTCAGCACCACAGTGGGGGGGGGTTGCATGACATTCCTTTTAAAAAAAAATGACTTCTCACTCTCTCCTTTCCTCTTTTTTCACTCTCCAACAAAAAGAAAATCTCCCTGAGAGGTTTGCAGTAGGGAACATGTGACAAATATGAGCAGTCTGAGCTCTCTGAAAAGCAATGATACAACCACACACACAGAGTTGCAGTAGCTTTCTGCAACTAGTTTATCATTAAGCTGTGAGGAACATCTCACATGTCAGTTTGAGAGAGTTCTCTTAGAAAGTTAAATACTGCACACTTTATTTGTAAATGGATGCAAATTAAGATACCACTCATGAGAGGGCTGAAATCCTGGAAGGGCAGATTGCATGCAGTAAACCTCAGGATTTGAATAATGTTGGAATATGCTGTTCCTTTTTACAGTTTGTTTCTGTCCTTTGCCACCCCAGCAAAGTGAATAAATCAGTCTCTTCCCCCTTCCTGGAAAGTAAAAGGGAAATATTCAACAACTGCTGATGAAGAGCATTTGAGTCATTCACAATCTGTGGATTGGAGCTGTTCAGTGCAAAAATCTGAAATGAAGGGATGTCAGCAAATCCATAGGGCTTGGAGCAGGGACCAGCCTGAGACCTTGTGTCTTACTATGCAGGCAGCCTTGCCACATCCTCAGTGGCTGAAGAAAAGCTCGGGATCTGCTGTGAAGAGGGGGACAGTATTGGGAAATACCTTCCTTGTGCTTGATGTGGGGTTGGGCTCTGAGGAAAATATGCCCAACCTCCGTTGTGCCCTGAGGAATAAAATGTCTTGCTTAGAAGCCATGAGTGAGCAAAAGCAGCTGAAAGAGATTTCCCTGGGTTTTTCCTTTCCAATCACAGGACCACAAGAAAAGGTTTTGTGCCTTTCTTTACCCAGACTTGTAGATGTGGACTGGCAGATTCCTCCCTTGTTCCCCCATACACAGAAATGCCTTTAGAAGGTGAGAAAATGTGGGAACTTTCTGTATCCTAAGGGAGCCCTGGCATAAACAAGAGATGAAATTCAGGCTTATCCCAGCTTTCATGGACTAGCCATTGGCCAAGGATGTGTTGCTGAGGAGAGACCTCTGAACTGCTCCGGAAGGAACAGTGGGATTCCTAACTTGGCTCCACTCCCACAAAAAAGGTTGAATTCTGCAGGCACTTTCATATAAAAGATGGGTAATATGAAGGTGGAGGCCTCATTCAGAGCTTCTAGCTGGTCTCCCATCAGTAACCATTTCCTTTCATGCCTTTCACACACCTCAAAGTGCTCAAATCCACAGCCATGATGTCTTCCTGCCCTGATCCTGTGGCTGGATTGTCAGCTTGCATGTGTATCCAACCCAGCATGATCAGTCTTGCCATCACTGCCATTCTGCTATCATTCTCCAGCACATGACCACTGGATTATTTGAGAGGTGGTGGAAAAAACTCACCCTAAAACCCATCAACCACGGTGCTACTCACGCAGAGAGGCCAGGGCAAGAGCATGGTCACCTGTGGTACTGTGTTTCCCTTTATTTAAGAGTTCTTTGAATGGTTGGCCCATATTCTCCCCCCAAATGGATGGTTTCACCCAAAGTTATCTCCTCCCTCTCCTGGTTGTCAGTTACTCCCCAAACCCTGAATTCCAGAAAGTCCCATGTCAATCCTCCCTTGGACCGAGCCCCTGCCCATTACCCCACCTATTTGGTTTGTCCCTTTCCGTAGTTCTGGAAAGTTCTGTGTTGTTTGAAGACCCATTGGGTTGTTCAAGCTGTACTCCCCCTGTGTGTTCTCCCATTGGCCTCTGTTTTGTAAGTCCCTCCTCAAGTTTTCCCCAGTCTATCCCTGATTGGTTGAGGTATTGTACCCTCCCCTTGTACCACCCCCATTTAGAAATCCTGGTTCGGCCCTTGTCCTTGTCTTCTGTCCTGACCATCCTGAGAATAAACGCTTGTGGAACCATACAGAAGATCCCTCTCTTTTCTCTTGCCCCAGTCCTCGGCACATATCATCCAAGGTGCCTTTCAGAGCAGGCTTGCCGGTGCTCTGCTGCTACCCAGACTTGTAGTGCTCAGGGAGCGGCCACTCCTGGCATGGTCCAGGAATGGGCTAGCTGGAGATTCCCCAGGCACTGTCACCTTAGCAGGACAACCAGGGCTAAGACTGGTCTGGAGGGGCTTTGTAAGAACTTCCCATCTGTAGGGTAACTTCCTGTCTATGGGGGACATCCCATTTTTCTTTGGGGTGGAAAACAGACTCTGGCTTGGGCTCAGAGGAAAGGAAGCCAGGTAAGGAGGAGAATGGTGTATCTACACAGGCATGTGGAAGAAGCTCCTCAGAGAGATGGGAGAGTCTCACAGCCTTCAATATCAGGCTTTCCTCAAGTAGAGTTATCTCTTTAGCAGTAAAAGAGAATTAGCAATAAACGGTATTTTTGCTGGAAGGCAAAACAATCCCTCTAAGAAAACAATGACAGGTCACACTGGCTTGTGCAGCCTGGAAATAAATGTAAAAGATGGAGAGGTGCAAAACTGATAGCTCTGTAAAATAAGGAAGCTCTTTCTTATTGCCTTGGATAAATACTGTCTTTGGGGAAGTTTTTTACTGTGTTTCACTGCAACAGCTGCTTCTCTTGTGCCTTCTTTTTATTAACAGGCCGAGGGGATTATAAAGCTGGAAGGGAGCAGGGAAAGTCCTCCCCACAGCACATGCACCAAGAGCTTGCAGGGAGATCAGGGCTGGTTTCTGAATGCTAACCATTTGGAATCACGGGGAAGATGCTTTTCTCCCAGCTTGCTGGAAGAACCTGTTCTCCTGTGTGTCTCATCTCCTTGGGGCATCCTGGCATCTGGAAAAAGGTTCTAGGCAGAGGACAGTATGTCCTCCCCTGCTGTCTCTTATTTTTTGGAAACTTAACTAAAAATCTGAATGTAACAAAGCAGCTCCAAAAGCACATAAACCTTCCTTGCTTCATGAGCAGCATATAAACACTGGTGTCACACGTCAGCTCTCTGCAACTGAGGTACCTCATTCCTCACTGCAAGGGAGAAGCTTGTCCCCTCAAAGATGGGCAGAGCAATTTCTCAGAAGAGGATTATTAAAGGACCTCACCTCCCCCCAAAAAGGCAGTGCTATCAAGACAGGGCCCTCAGGGATTAGGAATGAGAGGCACACCTTCCACCTTCACTTTACATGTGGAAGCTCAGCTCCTCCATGTGCCCTGTTGGTTTTCCTGTTCCTCACATCAGCAGGGTCTGAGAAGTTCCCTGCCACCTCAGGAAGAACAAACTGAATGGCAAAGAGCAAGGCTACTGCCAGCTCACTGTGTTTGTTTCCCACAGTTCCAGCAAGACACAGAAGCATGACTACAGCTGTATACCCAGGCACCTTGTGTTAGTGAGCCCACAGAGGAGAAATGTGGACACAGGATTGACACCACACAGGAACCAGGTGTCAGACACCTCCTGCACAGAGTCTGGCTTGGTTTCCCTCCAGGTGTAGAGTATGCAGAGGGAGATGTGTTTGTTACATTGCTTCTGTGGAACAACTGTCTGTGCAGCACTGAGCATTTCCAAGGGAAAAGGATAGAAAAGTGGTGTCTGGGTCCTGTGTTGTATAGGCATTCAGGCACAAGGTGAGAAAAGGAGTGATACCAGTAACATCAAATGGCACATACTTGAAGCTGTTGGAGGCATTTGTTTTAACTCCTTCCCTCTCAGTCAGCTTTATATAACAAGCGTAGCAGCCATAGATACCTCCTTTGTAATAGCCTCCAGGGCACCACAAGCTCTCTTCTTTTACCTATGTTAGCTTTGCAATTTGCCTTTTTTCTGCCTGTAGAAGTAATCATGGCCTTCCTTTTGACATGGAGAAGGTCTCAAAGGTAGGATAACTTCTCAAATTTATGGTTTCCCCCTTTTTCTCTTCAGGTTTCCAAACATTCAGGACTGAAACTTGGAGCCTTTACCTAGTACAGCCACCAAATCCTGACTGTAATCAGTTTTGTTAACCAAACAAGTGAATAAAATTTTGCTGAGTAAATTGATTAAATTCCAGTATCTCTACAAATATATGGGGTCAGGATTATTTGTTGCCTGTCACAAAACAACCAGCTACTCATTGGCCAGACACAGATCATGCTACAATCCCATATTATACTCATACCATGATAAAACCAGGAGATTGTTCACTAGGTAGCATTGGTCAGGTTAAGCTGATTCTTGTAAAGGAAGAATTATAAAGTTTAGGCATTTTAAATTGCAACAGTCTTTTTTCTTTGGTTTTTTTTTTTTTCTTTTTTTCTATTGGTTTGCCAATAAGCAGATTATTTTTCCCCCTTTATTTGGCACTGCACATGAACCAAAACGTGAGTTAATGTTAGGGTCTAGACCTGGGCCAATTGTTAACACTGTTGGTAAGAAAACTCTATGCAGAAAATTATTTGCAGAGCAGTTGCAAAAATCACAATGCAATCCAAAAAGCAGGAGCAGGTGATTTTGCCTAGGTCAGGGTTATTTCTGTAGCTTTTAACTCTTCCTCATTGCTTAAGACTGTTAATATTTAATTCAAAGTTTTTAACTGAAGGAACAAAACACGGAGGGGCTTCTAAAGACCAGATTCTGCCCAAAGCTCATAAACCTGAGTGTGCTGGTGAGTGCATGAAATCACACTACGATGATAAAAAAAAAAAAACCCTACTTCCTAATAATATTCTTACTAATATTGGAATGCCAAACTTGGAGAGAGGAAGAACTAAAGGTTTCTTGGGCATTGATTTACCTCATCTTGTTGGTAGTGTCACAGGTGAAGAAGATCAGCATAGTGGGTGAGAGCTGGTTGGAGTTTAATAAAGGTTGCTTGGGTGCCAACAGGTGTTTATTTTTCTAAATCCCATTGAGGAGCTACCTGGCTCTCTTCCCTGAGGAGACATTGGTTATCTGAGCTGATTGACCTTTGCAGTTCAGACTCTAGGAAGCATTACAGACAAGAAGAAAAAAAAAAAGAAAAGCAAAAGGGATGTACTTGATTAATGCATTTGAGTGTGTCTTTGAGAAAGAGTAAATGCTTATTCAGCTCTGTTGGCCTGAAAGTGGATGGGCAGCAGGGTCTCAGACAAGACCCCATCAGCACAACTTTTAAAGCCACAATGTATTATCTATATTCTGCTAGGATTTTTTGTCATAAAACATGTATCAGTATGTATTTGTTGTTTTGACTTGCTTGATTTTCCCCAAAATAATAATTATTGTCATCATACTGGTTGAAAAACTTTGCCACAGATAGAATTTTTGAGAAACGGTGACAAAACTGAAGTAAATTGCAGTATGTCTGTAAGGAGCAGCTATAACCATAGCATTTTGCTACAGTTTGTCTGCAAGGCAATTGATAGATGAGTAAGAGCCCTGCCTATGTCTTCACATATACATAAATGAGGTTTTGTGCAAACTTGTCTCCTCTGTAGGGCCAGGGAGTCAGTAGTTCATTTTTCTCTCTCAGCTCTTCTTTATATGTATGTATTTGTTTAATAATGTTTGAGAATTAAAAGCAGGAGAAACCACAATGCATTTTCTGCTGCCAATGAGCCAGTGACTTACCTGCAATTAAAGAGGAGGTAAACTCATTTATTTGTTGATTCAGGTTGGGCAGGGAGGAATACATTGACTCTTCCATGCCCAAAGTAGAATTGGGCAAGCCTCAACCACTCCTGTGGATAGAAAAATCACTCATATCTTCACTTAAACTGTAAAAACACAATCAGTCCCACAAAACAGTTGACATCTAGAAAATCTCTGAGGAGATAAATTCTACTCTTTTCAGCATTAAGTCACAATGTTGTTTCTCCCACCCTCAGCAGGGGGGGAAGTCTGCCCTACAAATCAAAATTCTTACCGGCTTAATCCTTAATACCACAAGGCAGTCTCCATCACGTGAATCTTTGGTCCAAGGAATATGCAGTACTGCAGATAAAGACAGAGAGATCCTATTAAAAGTTAAATCCCCTACTGTTCCCTGCTGTGCTCTGGGTAGAGGACATGTAAAGTGGCAGTACTGCAAGTGGACAAGGCTGAGGCAGAATCTGTGGTCTTGAGGGTTCATTAAAGATAAGGTTAGCAAGCAGCCTTTGGGACTCAGAAGTTTGTTCCCTTTTTTCCATTATAAGCTGTCAGTGTAACGCACCAATCCATGATTCTTCCCCCGGAGAACCTGACTGTAAGAGGTCCTGGAAAGTATAGTCAGAAGGGTCAGTTCACATCACTACAACCTACCCATTTCACTGGAAATATATCCACTACTGAAAAAGGTTGGAGAAGGCTGGTGTTGACCAGTTATGTTAGTTTTGGTTTAGGGGGGAAAATAAAGCTTGTATATTAATACTACTGCTGTATCTCTCCCGTTCCTGTTAGTGCTTCTCCTTGCTTTGAATGGAGCACACCTTTCTCCTCAACAATACGTAGACATTCCTGTAAGGAAGGGCACGCTGCAGGACCGAACCAAAGAACATGCAGCAGGCATCAGTGTCACAGATGGGGGACAGCAAGGTAACAGTGAGATAATTAGGATTAGAACCATAAACAGCAGTGGTGGCAGACACTATGAGAGACACTTGAATTAAAATTGGATCTTTGCTTATGAAGAGTTCATTGCTTCCTGCCTGTTCTCACCAAAAAAACCCAAGCTGCTTTGACATCACAGTTAGTTGCTATGGAAATGCTGATGCTACCAAAGATAGGACTGCGCTGGAGGGCTATAAAAAGTCCTGGAGACCCAGCTGAGTCTGTACATATTTAGGAAAAGCCAGCACAGCATTTATTTTTGGCAGTGGCACAACAGCTCATTCATGTGACAGAATGTGACACCAGAAGTGGATAAGGGGACATCACAATACAACAGAATGCCATGATGCTGAGATTGGGAGGGAGGGTCAGAGTTAGGACTATGGGGAAAGTAGAGTACTCAAACCAGTACCACCCTGGCAGTAAAGAATAAACCTCACAAAAAAAGAAAGTAAATTTTAGAAAGAGGAAATGCTAGAAATGGAAATTCTCTGTTCCCAGAAAGTTGTCACAGGCTTTAACAACCTTGTGAGAAATGTCTCCTAGTTAATTTTAAATCTCAGTAAACATAGAATCATAGAATCATGTAGGTTGGAAAAGACACTTAAGATCATCAAGTTCAAAGCTAATGCTGCCAAATCCACCACTAAAACATGACCCTAAGTAGGTGCCACAAGTACATATCTTCTAAATACCACCAGGATTGGTTACTCCACAACTTCCCTTGGCAGCCTGTTCCAATTCTTGATAATAACCCTTCCAGTGAATTATTTTTTCCTAATATTGAACCTGAAGCACCCCAGCACAGCTTGAGACTGGATTTATTCTTGTGTTATCACTTGTTACCAGGGAGAAGAGACTGACCCTCACCCAGATACACCCTCCTTTCAGACAGTTGTAGAGAGTCCTTTTCTCCAGGCTAAAGAACTTCAGCTCCCTCAGCTGCTCCTCATAAGATTTGACTTTGCTAACAAATACTGTAGCTGTTATTTTCAGCTAGGATGTCAGCAGGTCATCATCATCATTATTAATACTTCTAGACCTGGTTTAAAAAAATGTATTTCCCTTTTCAACCCTCCTTTTTCTAACCCAACTTTTTTTTTTTTTTAAAATAGCTTTTCTGCCTCTCCACTGTTGAAAGATAAGGAATGATAACCTGAGCAAAATTTATCTGACATTGTTGTCATCTCTGTGAAGGAGATGGATACAGAAGCATTGTCCCTATGAGAAAAGGACTTCACCACAAAGCAGCTGCTTACCAAGTTTGTTGGGACACATCACAGGCAGAATGGACAGGTCCACCAGAGACATTCTGTGCCCAGGAGTCTGCTCCCTGTCTGCCACACTGCTGAGGTCTGTCCATGGATGACAGCAGGAAGCATGCAGGAAGTCTTTGGTGCACTGCTCTGGCAGGGCAGGTGGGCTGTATAATGGGTCAACCCAAGCTTCAGAGATGATCCTTGATGCTTTTGAAATCTATGTCATGATTGTGGCTTTCAGGGTAAAACATTTTTCAGAGGAGCTTTGACTCCTGGGCAAATGCGCCTTTACCCACGCGTGGCTTCATTTGGGCTCCTGTCTTTATTCCTATTCCAGAAACTGAATGGAAGATTTGCCTCCACAAAGCCTAATGCCAGCAGCATTTTCATCCTCCATTAAAATACCCCCAGGCTATTGATATCAGCCAGTAGTTATGAGTGCCCCTTCCCCTCCCAGCACAGCTCTAACACTTCAGCAACCACGGAGTCTTTACTCATGTTCTGCATCTCATCCATAAAGCAGGACAGCACTTTCTTCAGACACCAGTTTGTTCAGCACTGAATGAAAAGGGATGTAAGAACAAAAAACACTGCTTGGGCTTGCAAGCACTGTCCCCCGTTTCACAGGCAAATCCATCACACCCATCCATACTCCTTTTAGGCTTCATTTAAACTAGGCAAAACCAGGGAGAAATGCTACACTCACAAAGGATGTTTCTGTAGTCTGTAAAACCACATTGTCTGTGATATGACTGAGCAGTTATGATAGGGATGCTGCAGAAAAGCTCGTCTGGTCTCCTTCCCTCTGCTTTGTTTGATGCCACAGCAATTTAGCAAGAGCAGAAATTACTCTCCACCCCTGCAAGCTCAAGAGAGACTTGTAGCACTTGTATAGACATGGAGACTCCGGAGGGGGGGAAAAACAAGAAGAAAACAAACTAGATTAAAACCCAGTTTCTTGATTTAAGAAACTGCTGCATCAGTCTAAGATGAAACCTTGTAGAAACAGAAGTCGGGGAACACAAATTTCTCCAGTGCATATCTTTGCTGGAAATGTTTTAGGACATGTGCTCTCACTTCTCAGGGAAAGACAAATAATGCCTTTGTTGTAGACTCTGGAAAGAAAAGTGAAGGCTTTTATTCTAAAACTGCCCAGCAGCTGAGGCATCCCTGAAACAGCTAAAAGCCTTCTAACTTCTTGCTTAAATTTAGACATACTCCTGTATATCCCAAATAAACGGTTTTGTTAGGGTTTGTGCCAACACGTGCCATTATTTTCTCTCTTCTCAGCTAATGCATACACAGATGCAGGATTTACAAACAGGAATCATCTCTCCTCCTCCATTCCTGATTACCTGGCTGAACAGCCACAGCCATTCTGATTTATTCACATAAGATAGGACCTTCACTCCTTGATCATCTCAGAAACCTTTTCTTGTACATACTCATTACAGCTTGAATTAATCCTTCTTGGAAAGGGAGAGTGGAGTGTGGGGGGCTGTGCCTTCACAGAGCAGTGTATATTTCTTTGCCTCCTGCATCCTTAGAAATAACTGCCCAGGGATCAAGAATCACTCTCCTCGCCATATGCTAAGGACCAGAATGTTTCCATCTGAAGAAAAAAAGGGAGTCACACCACTTCCTACAGAGGCAGGTAAAGATTCGTGGTTGGGCAAAAGGCAAACACTGCTGGCAATCATTAGCCACAGATATGCTGTCATAATGATTGGGGTGGCATAGACAGATGTTACTTTCTTTGTTTCTGTTTCAGAATTGCAGTAAATCATTCAGAATGAAAAATGGGAGGGTCTTGATTTAAGCAGGAACCCGTATCACTGAAGAAGAGAAATAGATCTGAAATGAAGCCGTGAGTTGCTGTGGTTTTTTCTCCTCCGCCTTCTTTCCCTGTCCTGTTGACCGATGAATTACAGGATCACAGGATATGCAGAGTTGGAAGGGACCCACACGGATCATCAAGTCCGATTCCTGTCCCTGCACAGCACCATCCCCTGGAGTCACACCCTGTGCCTGAGAGCAGTGTCCAAACGCTTCTTGAGCTCTGTCAGGCTGGTGCTGTGACCACTTCCCTGGGGAGCCTGTTCAGTGCCCAGTCACCCACTGGGTGGAGAACCTTTTCCTAATATCCAACCTAAACCTCCCCTGACACTTCAGGCCATTCCCTTTGGTCCTGTCACTGGTCACCACACGAAGTCACAGTACAAGTCTGTTTATTGTTTGGTCCCATTTGCTGTCAAGCCTGCTTGCCTTTTAGGAGATGCACAAGCCAGGTAACAGCATTGCCATTTCTAAAGCATGCTTGTTTGAAACAGGAGCAGTAGGAGTAGTAGCTCAAGAGCAATTCGGCTAAGTGTGTAGCACCTTGTCTACCCCGATCTGGCTGGCCATAGTCTCCTCACCACCAAGGCCAGGCCCAGAGGCTCCAGGGAAAGCTGCAGTAACCCCTGCCTGCTGTTAGCAGACAATTCATCTTCCTAACACAGGCCTGAGCAACTCTGCCCATCCTGGCAGAACCAAACCACACCCTCATGTTTGCTAAGTCCACACGAAGAAATCCCTAAAACACCCAGCAAAGACAAGCACAGGCTCCCCTTTGAGCTCCTGCTCCCTTCAGGAGCACCACACAGAGGACTGCTCTCTCCTGCAATGGCAGCCCCCTCATGTCCCTGCACTGCAAGGCACCAAGGGCAGAAGGAAGGGTGTGTTGGAGACACAACCAGATGCTGTTTCCAGCAGAGGAAGGGCTTGCAACTCCACCCATGCATCTCTCATGCCAGAGTTTTTTCAGTAACAAAGCACTGAACAAGATGCTTCTTGAGTCCAGTGTGGATTCCTGCCCCCCCAGTTCCTCTCTCATCCCCCTTTTCCTCCTGCCCTTAGATGGAAAAGTGACCTACATCTGGTACTGCTAATTGAAAGGAGCTCCAAGCTTTGGCCAAAAAGAGCCAGACCTTTTCATCTCAGAGGCAGTATAGGGGTGCACAAAGCAGACAGAGGAAGACACACTGTTCAGCAGGCTTATGGCTCACTGATCTCAGATAGGCCTAAAGGATCCTAATTTAGGGATGTACAGTAATTTTCTTCCAGCAGTCTTCACAGAAATTCAATCACACACACACACATGCCATTTACATGATCAAGCCTTTATCTTTTAATATTTACAACTGGTACATCATAATTAGGTTCTCTTATTTCATACAGAAGGCTCCTGTTTTTTTCTAAACAATGCAAATGTTTCTTATGTGTGTAATGGCCAGGTAGTTATTGCTTCTGCAATTCTTTTTATGAAAAATTTTTGCAAGTTTT
This sequence comes from Acrocephalus scirpaceus scirpaceus, assembly GCA_910950805.1. NCBI lineage: Eukaryota > Metazoa > Chordata > Aves > Passeriformes > Sylviidae > Acrocephalus > Acrocephalus scirpaceus. The sequence goes on from OU383780.1 coordinate 44,826,778, forward strand.
ACCAGCAGTGGTGAAGTGCGCCTTACACCCTGGCTTCCCTGAGAACCAGAAAGCATGTTAACTTCATCCTGTTAACTTCCACTCTGCTGTTCACAAGGTATAAAGATCATTCAGTTGCTCAAGAGTCACAAGTTCAAGGACACTTAATTCAGCTCCTTGGACAAGAAACATTTTTTTTTTGCAGCTTGGTGTGTCACACCATAACAACAATAAAACTTTAGAAAGGTATAGTCCTAGACAGGAAATCTGACATCATGCAACTGGTCAGTGGGCCAGTGTACCAAGCAGAGCACATAAAAATGCAGTGAATTTCTCCGCAGAGAGCCAAGTGAGTCCTGCCAGGCTCTTTTAAAATCATTAGCACTGTATTTCATGGTACACAGACCCCAACACTGTCATGCTGAAATGTCACAAGAGGTGTTTCCTTAGCAGATAAGACTGATCTGAGATGAACCTTTAACTAAAAGTGGAAATTACATACAAAATAAACTAACAAAAACTTCCACCAATTTTGTACTTAAAACTTGAAATGTGTTCTGTACCTCCCCAGTCTTCCCTTGCCAGCAACCAGGTTTTACCAGATTTTCAATCCCACGCTGTCCTGTCAGCATGAAAAACTTCCCCCCTCGAATCAGATTCCCCACCCACCCCCTAAGTGTATAATACAATACTTGAGGTTCTTGGGACAAGCACTTGCCATTGTGCTCATGTGTCATTGGTTTTTGTCATTGTGCCAGGTCATATGAAAACAAAGCAATTTTAAGTACAGTGGGTGCAATTGTTATAAAAATAGTTGAATGGGCTATTATAGGCACAGTGCTTTCTTTTAAAATAAGTGCATTCTTGAGATATATTGTAGGATGTTTCTAAATTTGAGGTGATTTTCCCAGTCTGAATACGTGGGAATATGTTGCGTGGGTTTTAAAGAAAATAAACTGATAATGCTTTGCAGCCTACCTCCTGATGTCTCATAGACAACAGATTAAAAACTCCTGTTCTATAGCAAACCATACCATTTTTTAGAACCCATTTGAAATTTCCTTTCTTACCTAAAAACCTGTAAAGATAGCAACCTGTAAAAGACAAAATATCATAAGACTTGAGGTTGCTCAAAAATCATAGTAAGGATGGCATTTTCTGGAATTTCAGTCAATCTTACTAATCTGCTGTTATGTAACTTTTTTTTAGATAAATCCATACTAGCAACAGATTGTTCAGCTTTGGAACTAACAAGGAAATAATTCAGTGAATAATTTCCAACCTCTGAATCTGATCTCAATTTCCTTGTCCTGGGCATGCACTCACATTGTGTAGAGTTCATTTTTTCACCTTTTTTATGACTCTGAGCAAGGTGCAAGGGGCCGCATGAGCCAGCTGATAGCCACATGTCTGTTTACAGTATCTATCGTTTCCAATAGTGGATGTGACTGGCAGGGATAGGCTGGGCACATATGTTGTCTCAGGAAGATAAGTTCTTACTCCTGGCTGACCTGCTGATATCTGTCTCAACAGCTCCTACATCTCTTCCATCAGTCAAGTGTCATCCACCCCAGTCCCATCCCATGGTCTCTCACAAGATACAGCCACAGGCTGGTCACATCCTCACAAAATTCTATCTTTCTCCCTGAAACTGAGAATTGTTCACTGAGCAGTCTCAGTCCTTTCTCCTGACAATCTCTGCTCTTCTGGGTTGGTCCATGCTTGACTGCTTTTCTTGCATTTGTGTTGTGCCTTCATTGATCTATGTCCAAAGCAGAACTTCTCTGCCTCTTTCTTCTGGATATAGTCGTTGCTCTTCTGCTGTTCAGTCCAGTTATTTCTCATCATATGACCAGAGCAATCAGGGCTATCACAGGATATTTTGGCTGCCAGTTTAGTGTTGTGCTCTATCCCGCCCACTGGGCACAGGACCAGTCTCTGAACATGAATGGGGAAAGCAGTGACCCTTGGCCTTCCTTGAGGGTTTGTGCACCTACCTCTCAGTGAGACCTCATTTTACAGTAGAAAAATGAAAGATTAAGGGTTGAAGCTTTGTCTCCCTCCTTAACCTGCATCAAGCCTGCGGCCTTTTTTTTTGTACCTGGTTCACACTTAAGAGCCATATGGCCAGAGAACAGATACAGTGGCCTTATCTGGGTGTGAAATGTCTGATGCAGGCAATGTGATTGTGTATTGACAGATGGAGCATGTACTGTCACGCATAGTTAGATGACTTACATCACCGCAGTAGATGACTTACATCTTAATTTTCTAACCTTTTCCTTTTCTCAGGGCATGCTCTGCCAGCTCAGGCACAGTTCTTCCAAATAGCAATTCATTGCAGCTGTGTTTGTAACCTTTCCATTTTGACATACACCTCACACTGACCATGATATTGCCAGTAATGGCATGTTTGCAATTCCTAATTGAAAAATCCTTTTCCAGTTTCATGCACTGTGTTACAATCCTAAGAACGTCTCTCATGATGTAGGAATCTCTTTCCTTGCTCGCTATGCACAGTTTTCCTGCATTTTGTAAATGTTTTAATAGTGACCTGGGTCTGTTACAAGTTCTACATATTTCTTGCATCATTTGCACTGATTGCCACACCACTGATATTGTTTTCTGCTTCTCATATTTCTGCCCTCCATCAAGTTTCATTCTGTTAACTTTTTCCTAATACAGACAGCTATGAGCACCAAGTGATCTTTTCAGCATCTTTATCTTTAGGAAAGACAGAGCATCCAGCATCTATCCAGTCAGTAAACTTTTTATTATCCCTTAATGATAGAAATAACCTCTTAGTCCTGAACAGCTCACTTTATTGTTTTCCCTTTGCTGTCACCTTGAGTCCTTCTATGGTAAATGACTTTTTTTTCTTTTGGCAAGAATATTTTAGCACTTCCAGACTTTTCACAAAATGTCCTGCCTTACTCCCACGCTCCATCACGCAGCGTGACAGTCTCATGTCACACATCTGGGTTTGCAGTGGGGAGCAGTCTTTCCTGCTCCTCCAGATCATTGTCCCAGAAACTTATAATTTCCATTTTCTACAACCACAGATTTGTTGTGTGTCCCATGATTCCAACGGCTGCTCAGGCTCAAGAGAACCTTTCAATATTACCTTTCTTTCCTGGTCTCTCACAGTTTGTAGTGCTGTTTTCTTGATGAGCAAGACAGGTTTCACGATAAATCCTTCATGACAAATGAAAACAATGAATGGAATAAGATACTTTTTTTATATATATCTGCTCTTTCCTCGATGTAGGCTGTCACCACACTCTGTCCCTGTGCTCTTTTGTTTGACATTTAGCAGCCTGGTGTGCTGAGACACACACTTGAAGCCTACCCATATGCCACAGCTGGATCTCTGCAGAACTTGTTATCAAACATGTGCATCTCATTAAGTTTCGGGTTTCAGTGCAAGCACACTGTTTCACTGGATTATCTGAAACCTGCTCACTTTCAGAAGCTCTTGACTTGACTGGAGTGGTAACTTCAGGTGGAAGTAATGAAAAATTTGAAAGTTTTGCTTGGATTCACCCCAATTTGACCCTAAAAGCTCAATTCTAAGCTGAATCTTAAAGGGTTTAAGATAATGCACAGTAATCCGAACTCATGTGACATTAGAGATTTCCAGTAATGGAATAACACTTGAAGCTTCATCATGTATATGTCACTGTAATTCTGCTTTCCTCACGTAGCTGCAGATTGCTGTATAACCAAATATAAACATATACATTTTCCAGCAGTATTAGATAATGAAATTCTGAACTGATAGTTCACACTTGAAGAAACAGTTATTATCAAATGACTGCAATTCTGCCTTTTCAGATTGACTATTGGGACTGGCCCTTGCAATATTGTGCTCAGCCAGTTCATCTTGTTGATACAAATCTGATTTCCCTCAGTGACACATCCATTGACTATGCACCCCTTATACAGACGAGAGAAGAAAAAAATCTTCCAGCTTTGAGACTTTTCCGTACCTTTGTTGTATCAAATAGGTCTGTGTGTCAGAGTGTTCCATGAATAAAACCTTCACCCAGTGCCATCCTGTCTCTGTTCAAAGTCAATATGTACATGCTCATGGCTCAGGGCTCTGGGAAGAACTGCTGCCATTCTGAACACAGTTTGCAAATCAAAAGATTTCCGCGTGGTTGAAAATTTTCACTGTTCCAGGAATTTCATTGTAACACAAGTGTGGATCTGTCAAACTAGCTCTGCCTCTCCTTTAGCATATTAGCATCCAAACACCAATCTTCGTAAAATACAAGCCAGTGTCAACAAAGCTCAGAGCTCAAGAACTAGCCTTCCTCCCCTCACTCCTGGCCTGCAGCCATGCTACTGCTGGCTGTGCTCTGGTCACATAGAATTTTGCGTCCTCAGGAAGAGCAGCAAGGGTGCTAACTTACACAAAACTCAACTGCTGGGGGGGTCACAGGAGTTTTGTGGCAATAGGGGTTTTTTGGGGCTCAGCCTGTTTCCATTCCCTGTGAACTTCACTCTCCATGTGGCTTCAACACAAATGACACCAAGTTAAGCAATAAGTAGGGCAATCTTTTTGTCATGCTGAACTGGATGAACTGTGGGGTTACTAGAGATCTCATGCCACCCTTACCAGTGGAGAGAACTGTCCCTGGGCTGTGATCAGTCCCCCCTCTAGATGTTGGCTTCTGTTTCCTAGTGTCTCTCCTGCTCTGGCATCTTCAGTTCTCCATTTACAAACCTGTGTATAACACTGAGGGTCCAAAGAACACCAGTGCCAGGGACATGTGTAAATAGGTGTGTAGGAGGAAGGAGGGTGGAGCACTTTCAATTTCCAAAGTGCTTCTAGATCAGTCTGTGGCAAATAAGATCTACATTTAACGCTGCTTATATATACACACATATGTATATGGGCAATCCTGGATGCACAGACACACTGGGGAATGAGATGCTACAAAGCAGCACAGTGGAAAGGGCCCTGGGGATCCTGGTCTGTGGGAAGTTGGATCTGAGTCAGCAGTGCCCTGGCAGCCAGGAGGGCCAACCCTGTCCTGGGGGGCACCAGGCCCAGCCTCGCCAGCCGGGCAAGGGAGGGATTGTCCCGCTCTGCTCTGCACTGGGGCGGCCTCACCCCGAGTGCTGGGGGCAGTTCTGGGTGCCACAATATAAAAATGACATGAAGCTGTTAGAGAGTGTCCAAAGGAGGGCCATGAGGATGGTGAAGGGCTTTGAGGGGAAGCTGCATGAGGAGCAGCTGAGGTCACTCGGTCAGTTCGGTCTGGAGGAGACTGAGGGGAAACCTCACTGCAGTTACAACTTCCTCCTGAGGGGAAGAGGAGGGGCAGGCACTGATCTCTTCACTCTGGTGACTGGTGACAGGACTCGAGGAAACAGCATGAAGCTCAGTTGAGGGAAGTTTAGGTTATATATTTGGAAAAGGTTTTTCACGCAGAGGATGGTTGGGCACTGGAACAGGCTCCCCAGGGAAGTGGCCGCAGCACCAGCCTGAAGGTGTTGAAGACAGAGTTGAAGAAGCATTTGGACAATGATCTCAAGGCCCATGATGGGATTCCTTAGATGTCCTATGCAGGCCCAGGAGTCGGACACGATGATCCTTGAAGTCCCTTCCAACTCTGCATATTCTGTGATTCTGTCATGTATATGCACATACATGAATGCAAGCTCCATATCCTCTCATTTATGTAATTACTCTCATCTTCAGACTATCTCACAGTAATAAAAACATCCTTCTGAGTTAGGATAAAGGGGCATCTTCCCTTTCTAATATGCTGCAGAACATAGAGATGTGAGCTTTATCTACAAGAATAAGTTTCCTCACCCTAATTTGTAAGTATTGATTGAAACTGAACGATTGAAACCACAGTGGCAATTTTATAGAGGCAAATTTATGGGCTCAGGTAAGAAAAACTCATGAATTCTTCCTGAGGCAGCCTACTATACCAGCATCCTTAGGTTTCTGCTAGCCCTGCTGCAGCAGGAGCACACCTTGCAGCACAGTTGGCAGAATGGGAGAAGCTGCTGGGTGCTGCAGTTCATGGCCTCATGTCTCAGTTCAAAGTCCTCTTTACTCGTAACTGAAGCTGAAATGTTTGTCTGTGAACAAGGGGCAAATATCCGCTCCCTTGCCTGCATTTTGGGCAATGGACAGCCACACATTCAGAGTTAGTGCTGTCTGAAACCTGTGTGAGCAAACACAAGTCAGGACCTCATGTGGGATATCCATGATGATTAGACTCTGGAGCTGTGCTAGTAGCAGGGTGTTCCTGGACACCAGATCATACTGTGATCCATGAGGACCTCCCATGGCTATCCTTTTTCACCAGGCAGCATTACTAACCTCTCTGGCTTCAGAAAACTAAACAGCTGGACTTCTGCACTGACCAGCTCTGTGACTTAAGTTGCACCCCACTGCCATGGTTTCCTTACCTCTAAACTGGCACGTGCTGCCAGGCAGAAAAATACACAAATACACTCCTCATTCACAGCTGAAAGCAAAGGATCCACAGCATTCTGGTTGTTATGTCCAGATGAAGACATCAACAAAAGCAACAGAGCAGCAGCCCCACCATCCTTCGCTCCCTTCCTCCCATCTAACTGTGCTCAGTGATAAAATTTACAGCCTTAGTATTTGGAAATGCCCCAAATGCCTTTCCCTTGGATACCACGTGCAAACTGAATTAGGTCTTAGTTGAAGAATGTTGTTGAGAAATTTAACAGCTCTGCAGAAACAAGTGCAAATCACCCAGTTCTCTACCTTCTTTCCCCAGCCATTTGGACAGTCAAAAATTGCTATGAGGCTACCACAGAACCAAATCTGCTTTAGTCCCTCTGGATGGAATTCAAACTTTGGAGACAACATTTCAAAACTGCAAAGGCTTCATTAACCAAGGAAGACTCAATGAGCAGGAAGGAGGGACAATAAGATACCTGTAGCTAATGATAAAGGTCTGTGTTACTGTGGAGATCATTGGTGTAAAATGGAGCCCAAAGTGCACACAAATTTTTGCACAGCCTGGACTTGAGAGCAATAAGGGATCAAACTATGTCAGTTTGCTTTTTCACCTTGGCTTCCCACTTGTCTGCTAGAAACTCTCTGTGGCCAACAAGAGAATGATTCAGGTTGTCTCCTGTTCCCTGAAAAACCTTTTTTGGAAGCTTTTTGGGCTAGGGAAAATGAGTTTGTGACGCTTCTGTCTTCCTGTTAATGATGAGATGTATCAGAGCCGATCCATGGATTCAAATTCTAAGATTTTCAAGGCAAGGTTTTAAGGCTTGAGTGGAAATCTGAGCATGCCTTAAACTGCCATGGAAACCCAACAACTTGTCAGCTCAGGAAGGATCACTGCTGCTGTGTGGAGGCTGAGCTCATGCCTGATGACATTTATGCTGCCTGTCCATGGGTAGCTCACTTTCCAGAGACCCAGTCCTCTACAACTCCTTGAAGGTACAGGGATGGGCTGAGTTTCCACGAGTACTGAAGTAAGCACACACTTCCCAGTTCATCCCAAGGGTCATTGAACTTACTGAGGTTTGGCACAAACCGTTGTGTTCCCACAGGTAAGGGGAATTTCAACTTCACCTTATCAACTTCTTAATGAGGAACACCTCTTTGCAAAGGGCATTATAATATAAGATGAATATTTTGTGTCTGAGGGCTCTGAAAAAGGGAGTGTCACACATCCTTTTTCCATCATGCTTTGCAAGATGATGGAATGTGACTTCAAGCGTCACAAAAAAAATACTCTTCTTTCTCCTCTTGAAGAAAAAAGTTTCTTTTTCTTCCATAAAGAAGACTGAAGCTTTGGGTCATGGCAAGTTGAGCTCATTGTGGAAAGCAAGAGGCCCGCCCAAGAGGCTGATTTCCAGAGGATAAAACTAAACCCCATGTTAAATAGAGAAGTTATTGCTAGTCCTAAAATTAAAATCATGTTAGTCAATGCTTTGATTTTGTCAATGAATAGACTATTTCCCTACAATGGTTTTCCAGATTAGATTGATTCTGTAATTGAAAATAAAATTATGCAGAGAAAAGTCAATAACTCCTCTACAAGGTTCTGGTACTATCACCACCCTGTGTCAGTCAACAGCCTTTTGGTATCACAGTTCAGTTAAAACTGGGATCCTATTGGCAGAGCTTGTGTTGTCTAGGAGTGTTCTAGGAACAGGGCAATGTGGTTATATTTCTGATACTGTGCAGGGGAAGCAGAAGGCTGGTTTATGCCTCTGGGCCAAATTCAGTTCAGTAATTTGCCCTGCAGGCACAGCAGATATCCCTCATGCCAAGTGAGACCGCACATGCTTGTACTTGGGAAGATTTTGAACTTGTGCACACCTCCAAAATAAATTCCAAAAGACTACATTGCAATTAAGATTGTCATAAAAAATCTTAAGTAGAGTTTAGAATTGCTGATGTTTAGAGATTCTTGAAATAATAATGCTTTTCCAGTTTAAACTATTAAAAAAAACCTCTGACCTTGTCACCCACACAGGACCAAGTGGTGAGGAGGTGACTGTTACACGAAAAGGACAGTGCAGGCTGCTGTGTGCACCCATGGTCATACTGCAAAATAGAGAGTTCCAGGTGCAGCATGCCCTAGATGTGAAAATGGACAAAAACATCCTGCCTGCACCTTTCAAGGGAGTGAGGGGTTACTGCTTAGGTCAGATGTTGTGGGTAAGTCTGCACAAAGTAAGGATAGATAATAATGTGTACACTGGCATGATGGACTTTGGCAACTTGCAAATTTTTGTACTGAGGTCTTACTTGATGCAGTACCATTCCTGTTTCTAGTCAGGAAATAGCTCATGTCAAAATCCAAAAGCATTATGATCAATAGCCTATCTACAATTTTGCAAGTAAAATGTTGGATCATTTGCTTTTGAAGTGTTAATTACTTTAGCACGTAAGAAAATATGATTCTAGGGAAAACAAACTGATGATCTGATCCAGAATTTGCTCTGCTATCCTCTCTTGGTGGAGACAGGTATCTAGGCAATTCTATTCTTCAGCCAAAGTTACAAGATCCAACTCAAAACGTCCAGCAAGAAGCTTTGTGCCCTCTGTTAGATGGGAAGGGCGGAGCTAGGCAATAATAGTGATCCTTTCTGATTTAATTTTGTAACTGTGCCTTTCTGCAGTAGCCCCATGGGAACAATCACACAGATCTCTGAAAGCAGCAGAGCTTATAAAGGAAGAAGTAGTGGGAAGGCAGGATGATCCTCATGGCAGAGCTGACAGTGGTGGCGGCTGTTGCTTAGGAATGCACAGAAGCGGCAGAATTACAGAGTGTTGTCTGGGAGTGCTTTCAAGAAAGCAATGGCTGAGGCTTTGCCACAGAGACTTAAAAAGCTGAATCCTAAGGGAAGAAGAAAGCAAACTGCTAGCATACACTAAATAAGTCCTTTTGTGAGTAGTTTTGTTTTTGAGGGTTTGTTTTGTTGGTTAGTTAGTTGGTTTTTTAGGTTTTGTGGTTTGGGGTTTTTTTTGTTGTTGTTGTTGGTTAGTTGGTTGGTTTGGTGGGGGGAGGGGAGTTTTTAGGGGTTTTGTTGGATTTTTGGGGTGTTTTCTGTAATTTAAAATGTAAATCGCCTGACTTTTGGAGCAGGTGGTGTTCGTGCCTGGGCAGTGCAATCAGGAGCTGCTCCATCGGCAGCTCAGCCCGAGCACTCCAGTGCAGCAACAACAGAGGAGTTGAGGAGAAAATAGCGGGGAGGAGGCACAGTCTGCAGAGATTAACTCCTTCCCTCCACTTCCGATCTCTCTGCAAAATTCTGCCGGAGGGGGAAGAGAAAACTCCATTTATGTCACTTCCCCTCCTGTATTTGGCCAGAAGCACACTATGCTTGTGAACTGATATGGGACCTTCTGTGGAGGGACCTGCTGGTCCCGTCCTAACTCCTGGCATCCTGCAATGAAGCCGGTCACTTGCAGTGGAGATGACCATACGGTGCTCAGAAACACCAACCGGGTTTTCCTTTCAGCTCTCATCAGATGCTGCTCGGTCCCCTTAATTCTTTGGGTTAGTTCCCGTTTTCATTATCTCTGCCTTTGTCTCGCTGATGGTGGCTGCATCTCGGTCCAGCTGCACCCGGGCCGTGCAGAGCATGATGGCATCCCAGCCACAAAGGTTCTGAAGTTGTTTCTTTCAAAAGCGGACAGGAAAGTATTTCTTAACCTAAGGAACAACCTCGGGAGGTGAAAAGCGGATCAGGTGATTCTGCCGTTTAACTCTTTTCTAGATGGATGAAGAAATATCAGTGTAAATTAAACACCAGTGTTCATACATGCATCTCCACCCCAAGCCCACGCTTCTTGTTTGCCCTTTATAAGCACTTTGTTCCAAAGGTTTTTGTTTAGCTGAGATGCTCAGGGAATGGCAGCATTTCATACCAATAGCTGCATACTGATACAAACAGCAGAAACAAAGGAACTGCCTCTTACTCGTTTACTACAGTCTTCATGGATTAAAACAAAAAACCAAACCAAAAGCCATCCAAGACACCAAGAACAGAAACAAACCCTCACCTAACTGGTAATTTCCACAGCTTTGAATTCTCAGTCTCACTTTCTCCTGTCATTCTTGGTGTTGTGTTTTGTAAGAGCAAGTTTGCAAGAACAAAGCACTGCAGAGAAGCAGATAATATGCGCATACAGTGCCTTCTGCTTGGCACCCAAGTTTTTCTCCAGGCTGCACTGGAATAATAGTAATATACAGAGATTAGTCAACCCATGATACTAAAGGCAACTTGAACATGCTAAAACAACTTCCTAGAGAACAAAATAAAAAGAAAGTAAAATTTACACATTTTGCTTAACAGCCACAGCAACAACATCAAACCTATCAGCAAGTATGAGATTTAATAGCCAGAGCATTGTCTCTTTCAATAAGCAGTATGAATATGTATCAATTGGCAGGCTCAGGATAGAATTCCTTGAGTTTGGGCAGCAGGGGTCTAAAACAGAGGGAGGTCAGCATTTGAGCCTTCTCCAGTTGCTTCAATTTCTCAAGTGCAGCAATTCCTTATGCTGTGCAGGTCAGATTTAGATTCCTGTGGGACCCAGGGTTTATGCAGGGCTGCAGATTATGCATTCCTGCCAATGATTTGATGGAATTTGCCATTGCTGTGTTCCCCACAGAATGCTTCTGCATCCTACCATTGAGTATAACCTGACTGCAGAAGGCAAAATTAAAGGATGGTATGAAACTTGACTACTGCGCATTCAGCTTCAGCTTTCAATGTGTGCATGTGTGCAGGTGTGGGCTGATTCCTGACATAAACAAAAAGTGAGAAAGTGCAAATATTTAATCACCATTTCTTGCCAATCCTGACCCTCTGTAGGAAAAGTGATGCAGAACTAGGACCACCCATTTTTTCTGTATGAAAATCACAGAGGTCTCAGTATAAGAGAAAGCTGAGAAGGCTAAAGGAAAACAGTAGAATTAGCAGGTAAATCCTGTGAGAAAGTGAGACCTTTTCTATCCTGCCTCTGTAATCTAGCTGGAGCATCTGCTGTCCAAGTTGACATCAGCAGTCTGGCTAAAGAGAAATGCCTCCTGTCCCTTTACAGCTCCTGATGTGTTGCATCAAATGCTATCAGTTCAAATTAAGCACTGCTGTTTTCTCCCTGTGTCCTGCCTGCTGCCTGACTTGTTGCAGTTCTGCGTGCAGCTGCAGTGTACGTACCTTGGCAGAGGCTGGTAACTGCCCTGCTCCTTGGATAGTTTGAGGAAGCAGCATGGCCAAGTTGTCAAATCACCATAGTAAGGATCAGACTTGCTCAGCTCTGCACATCTCTGAAACTGGCCCTTTCCCTCCCTGGTTATCTCCAACTTCTTGTTTAGACAGAAATATTGCAGTCTAGCAGCCATTCAAAAAAGGAGTCTTGTGCTTATGCAGCCCCCAGAAAACAGATTTCCAGACTCAGCTAAGTACATAGTCTCAAATGATATGGAGCAGCACTGAAAATAAGCAGAGTACACTCAGCTTCTGCTGTACAGTGTATTTAATAGTGTTCCATATCCAGATGCTTCTACTTTCTCCAAAGACCAGTTTTTTACTGATGTGAAACATAACAGGGACCATTCAAAAAGTACAAATAGATACAATACTGAAGCAAGGATTTTTGGAGGAGATTAAAATCTCAAACTGTCAAGATGTAAAATTATATTCTTCTGAAAATGGGAATATACAAAACCCATACATAAGTTTTTGGACCATGTGGCTCGTCCTCCCAATTCTTAGATTAAATATCTTTTTGGATCTGAGACTGTTATGGTTCAACACCAGCTGGCAACTCAGCCAGACAGAGCCACTCACTCAATCCCCCACAGCGCGATGGGGGAGAGAATCAGAAGGGTAAAAGTGAGAAAAATTGTGGGTTGAGATAAAGACAGTTTAACAGGGAAATCAAAAGCCATGTGTATACAAGCAAAACAAAACAAGTAATTAATTCATTTCCCATGGGCAGGAGTTCAGCCTTCCCCAGGAAAGGAGGGCTTCATCATGTGTAATGGTAATTTGGGAAGGCAAACGCAATCCAACCCTTCCTTCTTCTTCCCCTAGCTTTATGTGTTGAGCACAATGCTGTATGGTCTGGAATATCCCTTTGGTCAGTTGGGGTCAGCTGTTCTGGCTGCGTACCTCCCTAACTCCTTGAGCACCCTCAGCCTCTTCACTGGTGGAGTGGTGTGAGAAGCAGAAAAAGGCCTTGATTCTGTGTAAGAACAGCTCAACAATAACCAAAACATCCCTGAATTTCCAGAGCTGTTTCCAGAACAAATCCAGAACACAGACCCACACTACCTATTGTGAAGAAAATTAACTCTACCCCAACAAAATAAAACACTCTTCACTTCCTCTCATCTCGTTAATGACATCACCGGACTGTTGAGCAAAAGAGATAAGATCTCAGCAAACAGAAATTTTCCCTCATAAGACACTGAAGATACCTTTGACACCATGTCAGACTCTTAAAGGCTACCAAATTAATGCTGTTTCGTCTCCACAAACTAGCAGGCACTGAGATTCCAGGGCTTTTAGAAGCCATGTGCACAAGGTTTCAGACTGGCTACTTCAGGAAGACAAGTGTGGGCCAGAAAAAACCTATTGCTCCAATAACATTTTAGGGCTTCATCTGTTGGACAAAATGACTTGCACAGTCCAAGCTTTTTTCCTATGTTCATCCTGGAGATGTTGCTCTTTCAAACATCTTGCCTAATGTGGCCATCGGGTCCAGCTGCCATTATGCCCCTAGACCCATGTGGCGATGGGAATGTCTTCCCTACACCCATCTCATTGGAGCTATTCCTTGCCAAGGCATACTTTTGGTTTGTCAAGACACATACTTCACTGCAGAGCTGTCCTTTGTTGAGCAATAAAGGAGGCTGCCTTCTCTTGCTAGTACAAAACAAGTGGTTCAGAAGAAAACATCTCTTCTCACAGTTTATTCACGAAGCCTGCCCAAAAGAAAAACAACAGACAAAAAAGTACAGGTTTAGGTCCTTTTAAGTGTCCCGAGAATTATATACACTCTTTATTTGATTAGACTATAGTGTGATATAATGGGAAACACCACTGGATCCATAATGAACCCACAGGACATCCTGACAAGTTTCCAGACAACCATAGTTCCTTGACTATTTAATTTGTGTTTCTTTTTCCCTTGCACTTCTTCTCTAGTTCCCTGTGCATTAATTTGTCTTGTCCACAGACCTGAAAAACATCTAAATACTGTGAATACTGTGTTCTTGCCTGCTCCCTATCAGACAGAGCATTGCCTTACTACTGAAGGCTTCAAGAGGGTTTCCAGCCAGGTAAAGAAGTGCAACCGGCACTTGCTCGGACTTGCACATACAACCACACCCTTTCAAACCCTTTGGAAGGAGTGTCTCAGAGCAGGTTTTCCCAGTGAGAGATGTGATCTTCCACCTGTTGACCTCTGGAATGGAAATTAAGAAGGAACGTGTCTCAGTAGACCATGCAAGTGTTGTGAGAAATCCTGCCCCGATACCGCTGAGAAAATCCTCTACTCCTCTTTTCTTTCAACCCTTCTTTCCAAATTGAAGAAACACTTCTCATTTGACATGTCTATTAAATTTAGTGACACCCTGCTGGCATAAAAAAGGCTGATGCAATGAAGGATTCTGCAGTCTCTTTCCAGCACCTCATGGTGCTAAAACAAATACCAGACATTCACCATGGAACATGCAACAGGTGAGCACAACCCAGCTCCAACTGGTCATGCCATAGGGAAAACCTCACAGCAATATGGAGATTGAAAACTGGTGGGCTTCCAATCTCATCATAGCATGGAGTATTAAGAGCTAGCCCAGATCCTGAAAACCCTAAAGCATATGCAGCAGAAAGATTCATACAGGCTAATTTACACCTGCTGCTCTGCAATTAGTTTGAGTACCTCCATGGAGTTTTCCTGAAGGCAAGCACAGAGAGAGAGAACGTCAAAAATTTAACATACTTAGCAGTGTTTACTATAAGGACAACTAACAATGATCCCTCTGTGATCATACAGCAGAATAAATTGATTGGAAAGAGCAGGCAAGAAGTGTTTGTTAAAGCAAAGAATCTAGTGAACTTCATTCTTCCCTCCAATTTTTGCAGTTTGGGCACTTTTATTTAGCAAGTGTTGTAGTGCCTCTTACTGAACAAGAATTAGGTGTTAGAATAAGCCTCTGCCAATAATGCTGACTAAACACTTGTGATGCCGAGCAGATGGCAAAATGCAGCTGAGTAGCATGGCATGCATTTTATTAATTTCTCCTTTCTTCTTCTATCCTAGTCTCCACTACTGAAATAAAGTTTGCTGCACCTACCAAGTCTTTCCCCCTTCAGGGTCAATATCCAATTGCTTCTGTAATACAGTCTACTGCTTTATCAGTCCAGTCTTACACATGTCAAAACAATGCTTTCATCATTTTCATTGTGAGGTAATTCATCGGTCTCCTAGACAACGTGACAGTAGTACATAGGTCCAAAAATCAGGCAAGAGAAGCTGTATTCTAATTCCTCTGTGAGACATCTGGTAAACAAACCTGGCTCCACCAACTTCTCTCTTCACGTATTTCAACTACCACCAGATAGTTATCAAACCTCTGTAGCATAGCCAAGTTCTTCTTTCTTGAGTCCTTTTTTTTTCCTCATTGTCTTGTTTGAATGTAAATGCATTGCATGGTTAGAACCAGTAGCTGAGTACTATCACTAGGTAATTTTTAGTCTTGTTCCACATGCACTGAAGTGACCAAACATTTAATTTTAATACAGATGTTCTCAGTTCTTTATTGAAAATTGCTAAGATAGGTTTGACACATTTTTCTAACCACTCCAAGTTGCTCCATTTTCTCTTAGCTTCTTGTGGAGATCTTTCTCATTCAATAAAGCCCTTCCTCTGGCAGAATAAACTATGTTGGATCAGATATTATTTTTAATGTCTGGCACTTGTCCTTGTTAGAACAGAAATCAAATAAACCCATATAGAGAGGATTCCTAATTGTGTAATGAATGGTCCTTGCTTAACCCAATGTTGTATGTATGAACAGAGGCTTCCACACAGCTGAAGTTGCAACGTTTTTTAATTTGCCAGTAACCACACATTTGTTGGAAGTCTTCAGTGACATCTATACCAAGGTCCAAATCCTAAGGGGTTGCTTAAGCAGCAAAGTGGAAATTAGAAATCCCATAACTTATGGTTTTGCAATGAAATAACTTATTCAAAGTGATGACCAGGACATGCATTCAGCAACTCTGAAATGCAGCCATGCTCAGGAACTTCAGGCCAAACTCTATTATAAAACAGGGTGAATCATGATGAATACAACTGCCTTGAAGATCTCTTAGAGACCACTGGGAGCTTGCCACACCTGTGCAGCAATAATCAAAAGGAGATCCATCCGTGTCAAGATTTGAACTGGAACTGTCATATATGAAACTTGAAATTAGTTGATAATTATTTCTGTAGGCAAGCAGTAGTGTGTTAAAATTTTATAATATGAGGACTGGAATCAACATAATAGGAAGAAGGTAGCAACTAAGAAGAAAATTCAGCAGAGAATTTTGAGGGGATAGTACCTTTCCTCTTATTACTGAAAGGAATGCACCAGGACAGGCTGGGGGGCACCTGCTGGAAAGCAGCTCTGTGGAGAAGGACCTGGGGGTCCTGGTGTACAGCAAACTGTCCTTGAGCCAGCAGTGCCCTTGTGGCCAAGAAGGCTAATGGGATCCTGGGGTGCATTAGGAACAGCATTGCCAGCAGGTCAAGGGAAAGGATCCTGCCCCTCTACTCAGCCCTGGTGAGTGAGGCACATCTGGAGTGCTGTGTCCAGTTCTGGGCTCCTCAGGTTTAGACTTGGAGCTCCTGGAACAAATCCAGTGGAGGGCAAAAAATAGGGTTAAGGGACTAGAACATCTCACGAGGAAATGCTGAGGGAACTGGGCCTTCAGCCTCAAGAAGAGAGAAGCCCTCATCAATGTCAATAAGTATCAGAATTGAGGGTGCCAAGAGGAGGGAGCCAAGCAATAGGATAAGAGGCAGTGGGCAGAAACTGCACAGGAAGTTTAATCTGAACACAAGGAAGAACTTCTTTACTGTGTGGGTGATTGCGAGGCAGATTGCTCAGAAAGGGTGTGGAGTGTCCCTCACTGGAGATATTCAGGATCTATCTGGACACAGTCCTGTGCTGTGTGCTCTGGGATGGCCCTGTGTAAGCAGGGAAGTTGGATCAGATCACTGTGGTCCCTTCCAACCTGACCCATTCTGTGATTCTGTGAATGGTCCCAAACAGACAAATGTGGTTATAGACTTATGACATTGTGGATCTAAAGAAATTGAGATTCAGTGCTAAAGCATGAAATCTGTAACATAAAATGCTGTTTAAGTAGAATTAACTAGAATATTTTACTAAATCAGGAAGATAACTTCCTGACTGTTGACTTTGAAACACTTCCATCACTTTTTTAAAAAAGAAAATTTAGTATCTTAGTATTTCCCCCTAGTCCTGAAATACTTTTCTTCTTTAAATGGGCCATCACTGATAAATGCTCAGAGATGCACAAGGAATGCACAAAGCAAGAAATGGTGTAATGCAAGCATGCGTTTTGTTCTCCCTTTAAAACATACTACCTATTAAAAATAGAAAACACGTATCTTTGTTTAGCTCCAGACCATTCAGAGACGGGTGAAATATTCATTCAGAAATTCAGGATTTAGTTCATGTACAAGAGGGGAGAACAAAATGCCATTGCTGAAGGGAATAAAAAAAGGGAGGGGAACCTTAGATATGAAACATAATATTCCTCAGGCTGTTATGTTACCCACTTGTGTTAACATCCAATATTTCTTCTTTTAAATTGCAACTTGTATGCCCTGTATTTTAAGGAATCAAATTATAGTGTCATATTGAGGATTATTTAAACAATCTCAGTAAGTAGGTCAGTCAGTAATTTACCCTTGGCTTATTAGAGGGTGCTAAAAGTAAAGAGCAACACCGTTATTTGTTAAACGAACAGCTGGATCCAAATTGTTGGGGGAGAAAAAGTCAGTAGTTGAGGAAGTGTTTTATTAAGATTTCTAGCGCAATTAAAAGTATGGCAAAACCTTTGTTTACCACAAAAATTTGTGTAGGGAACAAACACAATTAAAGCAGCCTTCTTTGCACAGCAGGTTGGATTAAGCATCAGGAGGAACAAAGCAAAGAAGAGCTCTGATGACCCAGGGGACCAAGATGGGGGATGCATTTGCTCTTGTGCAGCCTCATTATACCAGGTTTTTCCACAATCAGAGTGGAAAGATTCCAGAAGCTGCCACTGAGAGAAAAAAGAGAAAAGGATCTCAGTCAAAATTCTTTAGAATCACAAGCAAGAATCATTAAGTTATGATTTTGACATACACAAAGGCAAAAAATTATTAAATTGTGCTTACAAAACCAGAACAGCCTTCTGGCACCAGACCTCAGATATTTACTTGGTAACTAATCTCCAATTTCCTGGTGTTCCTACTGGAAATTCTTTCCAATACTGTAATGCATCAAATGAATTCTAAAGAGAAGGTATCGATTTTGATGTGTGGCTGTAGGTAAATATATAAGGTTCGAATAAAGCTTTTAAAAGGCACTAGCTGAATGGCATGGAAGGGGTGAAAATGGCAAAGATCTGGTCTTAAAGCTGACAGATCAAGGCCCTGACACTCATTCTTCCTTCTGAAAGCAGCATCAGCAACTCGTCCATGTGAATACTGTGTGGTGAGGGATTTTCATGGGTTTGGATAGAGATGGCAGTAATGTCCTGCCTGTGCATCGTCATCCTCACTGCCACCCAGAATCGGCAATCATGTGCACTAATATTAGCATTCATAACAGAGGTAAAAGGTAATACTCTTTTGGCTTCCTTATTTTACGTCAGTATAACTGTGCCTGGGGTGTGGTAATAAACCAAAAGTTTTGCTGATGTTGGCCTGAAGAGCTTCCTTGAATGCTTGCTCTCACTTATGGTTTGTCTTTTCCTTTACTTAGAAACCTTGCTCCAAAAATACAAGTTTTATTCATGAACCTAGCTCTAGCTGGCCTTCCTCAGTGCAAGAGACTGATTTCAAAAGTTAGATTCCTTCCCCTCCCTCACAAAGAAAATTTTTTTTTCATAATCTCTGAAGCAAAAACATAATTAAATTTCCAAATCACTGCTACAGGATTTTATGGGAGGCTTAACTTTCCAGAAGAGTCTGCAATAAATCAGAAAGGCTTTATTAAGAGCTAATTTAAATTACCCTGGTAAATTTTTTTGTCCTTACAGGAACATAGAGAACAAGTAAGATCATCACATTGTTCTGCTATAGAAAAGAAGTAATTTGGGGCAGTGAGCAAGAAATGGGTAGTCAGAAGGTCAATACTGGGACAATCCCTGGTCTTGATTTAGTTCTCAGTTTTCTAAGTTCATAGCCTGTGGAGGGTAACAGGATCTTCCTATTAAATACTAGAGAATGTTAAGCAGTTACAGAATACAATTTTTGAACTTACTACAAGAACCAGCTTTCCACAGAAGACAGTATGTCCAAGTTCCCACTGTTCAGAGCATTAGGAAACTTTGGACAAATGCATACACACAGGCATCTGCATTTTTAAGGACTCAGGAAAAAAAGTATAGACACAAATATGAACTCAAAGTCAATAAATTAGGGTACCAGCCCCATGGGGGAAAAATATTTCATCAGAAATTCATTTCCAAAGAAAGCCGTAGATCCTTGTCTGGCACTTGTCTTGTGACTGAAGAGTTTATTAGCCCAGATACCTCAGGCAGTCTTGTAACCAGCAGTATCAGTTCCTCTTCTCCAGGTAACCAGGAATCAATCCATTTAGGGCATCATGCATCACATTTCATCTGGCAATCCAGAAGCCAGCAAAAATTGCACAGCACAAATAGTTGTTTCCTGAAGAAAACACTCTGCCCATTGACTCTTGGAGTTCATAAGGCACAAGCAGTGTGAAGAGCACAGAGTTTGTGTGAAATCCTTTAGGTGGCAAAAGCATGGACTGCTGTTTTCTCCAAATTCCTAACCTAAATTCATTCCTAACAGTTGTGGTGACCTCATCTGCGTACAGCCTTGTGTCCTGCCAGTGGGATAATGCACAGCTGACTAAACAAACCCAAACAAGAAATTCAACACCTTGCAGATGGCATGGCCTGTGCAGTCTCACTGTTACCTTGAAATGGCTCTAGCACTGAGGAGAGGCTGACAGAAAAACTGACAATTCTCAATTCATTTTGAGATGAGGAGGATGACAGAGTCAAAACAGGTAAGCCAAGCTTACTGGTGTCTTTTGCCAAGGCCATTAGAGAACATGTGTGTCTCTGCCACAATGTCTAAGCATGCCACTATTTCCACGGTCAAGGGAATCAGACAGAGATGACCCAAAAGGATCAAATGTTTACCACAGGAAGCCACAAAACTAATGCAGTCAACCCAAGTTTGTACAGGGTACACAAACTATCCAGGCTCCAGAGAGTCAGAGGGTGTCAGGCATGAGGGATGAATCACCTTTTTCACAATTCTCTCCTAAAATAAGAGGACTAAGAGCAGACTCATAAATAAGACTGCAAACAGCAGAAGGGCAAACAAGGATCCAGTAATCCCTTGTCCGAAAGCAAGCTTGACTCTGTGCTGTCCTTGCCCCCACAAAAATGGCCTTGTCATGGCTCTGACACAATGCCTGGGGGAGGGGGCTTCGCAGGGAAGTGGCCTCTTTGGGGCAAGGATGCTGAGACTGGCCAACCCTGTCCTACAAAAATGGCCTTGTCAGTCTGTCCTGTCTATACCTACTGTCTCACCACAAGAGGTTACAGAGACACAGTGTATTAACAGATTTCCTCAGCAAAATTCCACTTCAGAAAATCTTTTACTTCAAAAGAAGCTGGAAATTCACATAAAAATCAGATCATCTGACCCACAAGATATGAGAAAACTTTCCTCAACAAGAAACAGACAGATGAATGGCTAGACTAAGGCAGCAGGATTTTGCAAAATGCCTGCTCTATAGTGTCTGTCTGATATCATGGATCAATAGATTAGTGGCTTATGACCAGCTCTGACACAATGCCTGGGGGAGGGGGCTTCGCAGGGAAGTGGCCTCTTTGGGGCAAGGATGCTGAGGCTGGCCAACCCTGTCCTACAGGCTCTGTCTGCTACACCTAATGGATGGATACTGGATGAAAAGGATAAAAGCCTAGAGAACAGGCTAATGCTTATTATGGGGTGTAACAGGACTGGCAGACTGGGGATCATACACAGACTGTAGCCTCACAAAGAAGCTGAGGCAGGGTACAATCTTGGAAACTAGAATTCTGGAGTTTATTTTAATATTAAAAAAAACCCAAAACAAAACAAACAAAAAAAAAACCCCACCAAAACACATAATTGAAAGCATTGATCTGTTCTGTGTATCTATAGTTTCTGGACAAAAAGGGATAGCAGAAACCAAGAGCATACCTATATCAGATGTTAGGTGTTACGATGAAAAAGTTGAAGTGAATTTAAATTATTTAACCATAATGAAAAGAAGACCAAGACCTGTGAGGGAGCTATAATCAAGACCAAGTTCTGATTTCAGTCGTGGAGTCCTTTAAAGACATGGCTCTTACATAGCAGGTCTAAGGCTTTCTTGAGGAGAGGAACACACTACCAAAAGCAAAGCTGGACTGGAAAAGGAACATTATTCTTCTGTACTTCTCAGTTTCAGCACAGAAGCTGCTTCAAAGCAAAGAATAAAGTCACTGTATTTCTTCAGGCAGCTGAGGAAAACCTTCAGGGTTTGCTGTGAAGGTGCAGTAATCTCTGCATTCAGCACAACACTGCACATGCAGCAACATCTTTGGCAGCTGGGCCTTACACACAGTGCCCTTTATGCACAGGAACACAAGGCAGTCCTTAATGCCTGATCTCAAGCCTGGAATTCTGTTCATAAGACAGAGTCTATCAGACTACTTAGACATTTAATAAGACATTGCTCTTACCCTCGAGGTCCTCAGTGAAACTGGGGCCTTCCCACTGACTTCAGCTTTCCCTGAAAAATTACTGCATTCTGCAGCCACCTACACAGCTGTTCCCTGCCATCCCCCTGCCATGTCACCTACAGATTTGAACCTAGCAGCCTTTTCTTGGGACTAATCATTTATTAGCTGCCAGCAAGTAGCTGTTTTTCCAGAGTAGCTGGGATGTGAAGAAGGCTGTATTGATAAACTGGGCTCTGAGCCCCTGAGAGAGAGAGAGCGAGCAGCCTCTCTCTGCTCATGGTAGGTCAGGCAGATAGGACCTCTCATGTTGGAAGCAGGTTTCTGACATGATGGCACGCTTCTTTGTGTGAAAAAAAACACTGACTAGAAAAGCCAGAGCTCCTTAAAAGAAAAAAGGGGTTCCCATCAATATTTAGAAGAATCAAGGAAAATTTCCCCTATCATCAGATGTTCTTTTGCATTCAGGTGATGGGAATGAGAAAGGACAGTAAAGCAAGAGAAGCAAAACTGATTTGCTTTATGTAGACATGGGTGCAAGCATCTACTCTGATCATTCCATCCATGTTCTCACTAACTCTGAACAGGGAAACTCCTTGTTTATCCTGGTGCGTCACTGACCAAGTTCCCCTGTTTGTCTCCACCTCCCCTCAGAGGCATCTTAGAGTTCTTCAAAGAAATAAATGGGTTTGGCATTTAAGGGTCTGGCCTTCAGCTACAGACTCAGCACCCTGAATCATGTGAGCCAGACCTGCCCTCAGTCTTGGAGCACAGGCTGCTTCTTTGTCAACACTTCATTAAAGCTCAGTGGGCCCTCCTTGCTCCTGCTGGTGAAACTATACTCCCCTAGAAAGCTGCTCCAGATCTTCAAAACCCACAGAAATTTCAAGAAAGCCAAAATTCCAGTCAGCCTTCATCTTGCAAGACCTATCACTGCACTGCCATGACCATGGTTACTTCTGTCAGAAGGCTGAGAAGACATGTCAGAAAGCTACAGCAAATCAAAAAGATTTTTGTTTTTGATTTTTTTTCTTTTTCTAGCTCATCTAGAAATCTGGATACAAGTTCTTTCTTCCTCTAAATAAAGGGAAAGGAGGAAAATGTGAAAGGCTGGATTTCAGGATGATCTTTTACTTCACTGCAATGCACTTTTTAAACACTCTTAAGTCACATAGCAAACCTTTGGGGTAGACTTCATTAACTTACTGATAGGGTATAAAAAAAGAAGATTAGAAAGACAGTGAAATAGAGGAAGACAAGAGATTAGTGAAATGTTTCAGATGCAAAACTAGAATTGCATTGAGGAATCTGTCATCCCACCCTTTCCCTATCCTCTAATGGCACCATTTCCAGCAAAGGATTTTGTGTTTTCATTATGCTCCCTCTGCTAACACTGCTAATGAAGTGTTACAACTAAGAAGAAAAGCAGACAGATAGCTTCTGAGACTGACCAAGAGGAAGGTGCTGTCTGCAGAAAAACAAAGTCAGAAGAATAGGCAGGCATATCTACAACACATCACATCCCCTCTTTTCTGATTCCATCCTTCTGTCATTTAAAAGTATCAGCCCACTCACCAACTTCAGAGCTTGCAATCCCGCCTCTTGCATCTACCACTTTGTGGTTTCACACAAATGCCAAAGTCATCAGGATGGAGTCTGTAAAGGAGAAAAAAAAAACAAAACCAAAAAACAACCAAACCCTGTCAAGCCAAAAATCCCCCTTGTTGCCAAGGCAAAGCCCAGTCCAGATGTGTTGGTAATTTCTCACTTGCCTGTATGAAAAAACGAATACAGATAAAATTTCCATCTCTTCCTTCAATTCTGCCTCAAGGAATAACATGGTCTTTCAAGCCATGTACATCCATGGCAGTAACCAAATTTTTTTCCATGCTTCAGTCCCAGACAGAGCTGAGAGGAGAGTAAAAAGGCTTTTTACAGTAACATACTTCAATGTGCTTTACAACCACAAGGAAGCAGGTCAATTATGACAGTTCCTGAAGTGATAATAACTGAGGCAGATTTACTGCATTGCTCTTTGGAGTCCAGAAAGTCTTTCTATCATATTTAGGGAAGACATCAAAGCTGTAATTCAATTGCACTGAGATACACCTACTTATCACAAGCACACCGAGGGAAAGCCTCAAAAGTAAGCACAGACAAATAATGCATTTTTCTTTCACTCTGAGTAAACAAATTATTTATCAGAGACTTGAACCCACCATTACATGAACAAAGTAGGCAACTGGGCATTATGACCAAAATTTTGAAAAGCAGAGTTCCCGTTTTGTGACATTTTACAGTGATCTCTGATTGCCAAAAGAGCAGAGCAACAATCTCTCTCAATCAGCCTAAGCTTGGTACCTTAAATTAATAATGATTTTGAAAAATCAAAGGGAAAGTCACTGAAAATTCCATCTCTACAGAGTGAAATTGCCTTGGATTTTCATGAACATCTCCTGAGGCTGATCAAGTCGTTTTATAGCCAACATCATGTAAAATGGTGTGACACTCCCATCTGCAGAATTGTAAGGGCGATACAGCAAAGCAGATACGTTGCACTTTGGAGTTGAATCACCAGAAGAACACCAAGACTGCTGTATGTCTTTCAACATCAAATAAAACCATAGTGGTTTTTCCCATATAACTGATAGCTGGTACTGTATCCAAATGTCTTAAAAATTGGCTGGCTTTGAAAGAGATCTTTTTCTGGCTTCCTTCCAAACTGCTCTCAAAGCTACCTCCATAAGATGCAAGCCTCCAGTGTAACAGACATGCAAGAAAAAAAGATGCTCAGTAGTTACATACATTAAATCCTGAGACATTTTCCACTGCTGCAGGTATTGATAGATCATCTGGTCCAAACTTACCCCAGCTCAGATTTTTTATTCTTTCCCAAAATACATAAATGAAGCAAAAATGGGCAGAATTTTTTTAAACTCCCCATCCTTCCCTCCCCTAAATTAACCTCTTGCATTCTTTCAAAATGTGTAATCACATGGTAGAAGACATTATTCCCCTTTCTGAGCAAGTAGTGAACAAGTAAACTCCATTTTGATTGATGGAAATGCTGCAGAGATGCACTCAACTTATTTTTTGCCACTTGAAAGAAATTCTCTATTTTTTTCATTTTTTCCCCTTTTCCTTTTTATTTTTCCAAGGAGAGGAAAAATTCTTGTGCCAGCCCTGAGATATGAAGTCAAAATCACAGGTGCAGAAATTATCCATGTTACTGCACCATTGCTGGGTAAGGCAGCCTCTCTGCAAACAATAGTTAGGACTTGAGGTATCCACAGGGAAAAGAGAATATCGTGCTTGATTTACTGCCCTTCTCATGGGATTTACTCTTGGCAAAGTGCCTGTGTGGCTTATGTCAGAAGGGATGCATGATTTGCATGTGCATCCAGTGCACACAGTGAAGTAACTCTTTAGTGCTGATGGAGCATAAAAGGACTGGGTATCCCATAAATTTAAAACAAAACCCAACCAAAAAACCACCTGAGAACTATCCTCCATCAGAAAAAGCCAAAGGTCTGACAGGCTCTGGTAGGAGAGGGAGAAAGATGAATACCCACATATCTTTCCAACAAATCCAAAAGCAGTGATGAGAAGAAATTACTCTTAGATTCCTTAATTAGATAATGGCAGAACAGTGTCAGTGCATGAAAATCTGCAACAATAACACGAAACAAGCACATTTCTGGATCCTTTTTGCCCTTTTTCTGCTCTTTCGATCATTTTAGAAACAGACAACTTTTTCCAGGTGTCTACTAGTACAAGTAACGTAAATAAATACAGATGGACAAATAACACTTTGATCAGCATACTCAGGTGGAATCAGAGCAGTATCCATCAGAAATATTCCATGATCCTGTATGTTTAAAGACAAACCAAACCAACAAACAAAAAACCCCTCAAACCCAAATAACTCCCTTCAAGAAAAGCACCCACCCACACTTTTTACAAGGACAAAGCTTGCAAGGTGAAATCTTGCCCTATCACTTTTCACACATTCCCACTCTCCTCACATGGCTGGAGACTGTTCAGTAACAGAATTGCAAATACTATCTCTTTGAATTCAGCAATCTGTAATGGATGAATGAAGCTCTTCCTCCCTTCTAACAGGTATGGTCCAGGCAGCCCAAAGAGTCCGCATAACAGAACACTACTACTTACCATGTCAGATAGTAAGCAGTCCATTGCTTCTTCTGGTGGCTACTCAGGATTAGGTCAGCTGTAACAGCTACCTCTGCTTTGTCTCTCTTTTAGAGGACTTGGAGGACTAAGAGCACCAGGCATCTTGCTGTTGTTTGTGGAACAAATTGTCTCAGAACTTGCAGAATAATCAGGAATGGGGAGAAACACTCTGTATCATAACTCTTTGGGACTCTGTAGTCTTGCACTGATTTGCCTGTCTGTGCAGGGAGGAAAAAAATGGTTATTAAAAAAAAAAAAAAAAAAGCCACCAAAACAGAATTAGCGGCCTTCCTTGTTGGTATGGCAAAAGAAAATGTAAAATTCACACCAATATAATGAATTTCTGAGTAACAAGGGAGCTTTTGGAAGACAGTAACAATTCCTCCCTCCAAAGCATGAAAATCACAGAGATCAATACAGCTTAAGGGATACTTGCCAAGCTCTCAATGTTTTTGCATAGCAGCCTTCATACAAACTGCATCCAAAGTAAGCAAGCAAAGCAAAGACACATAGAGACAAGGTAAAGCAACCCCAACCAACCTAAGCTGAGTTTGAAAAGGAAAGGGATGGATTCAGGTACACTTCAAGAGGAAATGGAGGATGCTCTTGCAACTGGCCCTGGAAGTTGCAAATCATGGGCTGGTGGTGGTCCAGCTGGTCAGCTGCAATGAAGTTAAAGGTGAGCCAGGAGAGTCAAGCTTCCAGAGATGTGCTACTACAAAACCATAAGCGATTTTAAAAGCATCCAGAAATGAGCATTTCATTCCAGAAACAAACAAACGAACAAAAACACACAAAAAAAACCCCACCAAAAAACCACCACATTTTTATTTAAAATACCTTTTTGATACCTTTCTGAGTATTTGTATAATAGCTAACATCGTGGGTCCCTGATGTGATTGGACTTTGTCCATGACATTGTAAGAGCAATAACAAGCTCAGTAAAATTAGTAAACTCACAATGAATTGAAAGGGCTTTGCCTCAAGGCTGTGAGCAATACCTGGAGCCTGTTTTCCTTCAAGTTCTAACCTTTGTTTTCTGTACAAATACCACCTTCCTTCTATTTGTATCTCTTACACAGAGACAGGTCAGACAGACAGACAGATATTGGTGAAGGAAAGCAGGAGCAAAGCAGTGTTTGCTCAATAGCAAATCAGCATTCCTTGCTGAGGACAATAACTGCAGCACTATTCCAAGGA
Source organism: Acrocephalus scirpaceus scirpaceus (assembly GCA_910950805.1). NCBI lineage: Eukaryota > Metazoa > Chordata > Aves > Passeriformes > Sylviidae > Acrocephalus > Acrocephalus scirpaceus. The sequence goes on from OU383780.1 coordinate 44,853,670, forward strand.
CTGGTGAAATCTAACTATCAACAAACAAAACTAATCTCAGAGAAGAGAGAAAGAGAGAATCGGAAGGGTTTTCACTGGGTTCTAACTGGCATCCAAACATTTCCTGTGAGTTCTCTCAAGAAATTCTGCATCTTTAGCAAATGTCACGTGCATAGTTATTTGCAAATGAATTCTGACTGTTCCTTCCTGCCATACAATTCTTCATAATTTATTCTCATCTCCCTTTTCCTCTTCCTCTACAACTAGAATTACATTTTGGAAATGCATCCCTTGTTCGAGAAACAGGATTTAATATCATCCTAATCAGCTCCAATTTTGGGGGGAGGGGGAAAAAGGAATTGAAATTAATATTGTCTCATTTGCTTGCACATGTTCATATGTTAGATGGGTGTGATAAATCTAGGATCCATATTCAGAAAATTTTTATTTTCACCATTCAAGAATTTTATAGAAGAAAGGAAGGTTTTCTTCCTGAACAGGGAGAGTTTCCTCCCCATACACAAAGACTTTGGGTTTCCAGGCACCTTTTCTAGCCTTCTGTGTCTGCTGCCTTCTTTCTAAGCAGCAAAATCCAGTTATTAGTAGAAATAGCACTTACAGCTAAACTCCCTTTAGCTCTCAACCCTCTCACAGCTTTTTGTGCTGGACACAGCCCAGTGTGCACAGAGGCTGTGACTACAACATTGAGTGACAGAGGTTCCTGTACCTGAAGGTAATGACATCATTTATATTTGATGGTGGGGGGAAACAAAGCCCAAAACAGGACTTATGTAAACCTCTACAGATATTGATTAACTGATTTCAAAAATAAAGAAAAGGGATGATGTTGATATGCAGCAGTGGAGAAAATCTGCTTTTAATAACGGGCTTTTATAGTCAGCATTTTTTCACTGTGCCCCTGTATTAGAGTCACAGAAGAGACCCCTATAATAATCAAGAAATTCAAACCTACACATTTTATAAATAAAAATCTGCAGACCTTAAGTGAATACAAGGATGTAATTCAGTCTAGGATTTCTGCAGCTGTTAATAAATCACTCAAGCTGCACTCTGGCAGCTTATGACATCAGCGGATCCCCTCAAGTGAATTACAGCCATTAATTTACACAGAGGAGGTCATCTATCATCTATTATTGACCATCTGCTACTAAGAATACGTACATTTTTGATAAATTAATAAGACTTTGGCGGGAAGCATCTTTTATTTTTTTTCTAAGTAAAGTAATTTGTGATATCCAGCTTTAGGTTTGTGACTATCAGTCAAAACCAACTTGTGACATCAGCCAGAGGTGGTCACACCTTGATGGCCTGGGTCCACCTGCCAACAGCTCAGGCAAGGCACAGTGGCTGATGCTTAATACCCTGCTCCTGCACAGAGAGAAGGGACTGATCCCCTCACAGGTACCACAGGAAGGTATTTACTCACCTAGCACACAAAGGAAACAAATTCTCAGTGTGACCATGCCAGCAGAAGCCTGTTGTTTGCAATGTGAAACCTGTTACCTCTTTGCACATCATTTCTTCCCAGTAGTGAAAGTGACGGCTACAGAGCTTCTCTTTGCCCTGCACAGAATATAAAACACCACCATAAACGAAAGATCAGGCTCATTACACCTGATGATTTCCTTTGGCTCCTTCCTTGGAACACTCCCTGCATCCCCATACTTCACCTCCACTCAGTGATACTGCTGGGCTCCTAAGACACTGAGAACTGATGGTAAGGATTTGGGCACAGTATTTTCAGTTTAGAATTCCAACACAAGTTCTACATAAGACATAGCACAAGTCATGGTGTGCTTTAAAACTTTTATGGAGTGAAGGTGCTTTAGAGCCTGGCAGGCATGCAAAAGAACCAGAACATACATGACAACTCAGCTTTGACACTGGCACAGGAACACTCCCAGATGTCTGTGTCACAGCTGCTGATGCTGGGTCTCTGTAAAAGCACTGCAGAATAAAAGTCAGAAATAAAACCCCAACGCCTGCATGGCAGAGCAGAACTGTCAAGCAGATGATGGACCTTTCAACCACAGTTGTATGTTTGTAGTTCTCCAAATTACCCACTGCCACGGCCTGCAAATCAGATTTGCAAATAAAGTCAGAGGGGGCACACAGGCACAGAACACCATTTGCTCAGCTAGAGCTGTATCTTATTCAGCTTTAGCTGGATTTGGCTTCGTTTCAATGGCAAGGTTTTGTTGCAGGGATGGTTTGGAAGAGGGAGGCTCAGGGCTAGATTCTGACCCTGCAGCCACGGGCAGAGGTCTGGGCCCACACAAAGCCCCAGAGACCACAGTGCAGCAGCTTCTACATGCAAGTCTAACATTCACCTTTTGCTTCTTAAAAGATATGGCTTGTACAAAACCACTCATCACATGAATATTTTGGTAACCACAAATTTTCAGTAAAAACTGGATGACCAAAAATGTTTACAATGTTAGAGCTGTGCTGTCATGGCATATATGAGATACTGAAAATGTAAAAACTATTCCCAAAGTGGGAACATGTATAAAATCTGCAAAAAGCAAATTTTTTGTATAACTGTAACAATTTAGGAAGACTACTTCGGGAATTTAAAACTACTGATTCTTGCCAATGCACAGTGAAACTTGTCTAGGGCTTGGTGCATGCTGAAAATCTTTTGGTCTAATAGTACCAGAAAAAAACCCCAAAACTCCAGAAGTCACAAAATCAACACAGGTATCTTGAGTAACATGTGACTGACTGAAATTTTTACACCTTTAACGAATGATTCCAACATTCCCATCCTTTGATAACTAAGTAGAAAACAACAGAGATTTTTCTACCTGAGATTTTTCATGTTCTGGTGAGGGTCTAGGCTGATGTGGTAACATCAATTTAGAAACTGCTTAGGTTAGTTTCAACATTGGTTTTACTTTCTAAGTTAAAGTCTGAACATACTATACAAAATATAAAAATTTACCCAAATTACATTTAGTGGGAGTTAGTTGCCATGTATCTGCTGGTTTCAAAAAAAAAAAAAAAAAAAGAACAAAGCAAAACAAACAAGCAAAAAACCCAAACCAAACAAACCAAAAGGCACATTTAACATAGTAAATTTATTCTTTAAGCATCCTATCATGATTTGACCATGGTTTGATCACCCAGCTTTCTTATTTTCAAAGACAGTATTTTGTTGTGTTGAATCAAAGGCCTACAATGCAAAACCACTACAATGCAGAAGAAATAACAAATCCAACTGTAATTAAAATGGAAACAGTGATTATTTTTTCATTAAACCTTTGTAATTGTTACCAGAAGAACAGAAAAAATAAGTGTCAGATAAATGAATTCTGGAACAAAAAATAAAAATTGTCCTTTCAGAGGTAGCCAGGGCTTTGTCACCAGATCACCTGCTGGAGTCTAGGGAAAGGATGTAAACAGGGGTTTTTCTGTGTGCTGCTTTCAACCACACAAAGGATTCACCAGCCACTGTCAGAGCTATGGAAAACTCTTGTTGCAATAAAGACTGAAGCCACCATCTTCCAATCTAGCAATATCCAACCTTCTAAGAGGACTGTGGCCATTCCCATAAACTTACAGAGAAACTTGGTGTACTATGAAGCAATATACACATGTTGTTACTAATATTATCATAGTGCCACTGCTTGCAATGCTGCTGACAGTCCATTCTGGTTTGAATTAAATCTTTTAGACATTTATAATTCACCTGTGAAAGTCTATGTTAACCTGGTTTAGCGACTGGGCAGGCAAAATCTCAGCTTCAGAGGTAATTTCTTGTTATCAAATTAGAGTAAAATCAATTTGCCTAGCAATTTGGCTTGTTGAGACACATGGCATTTCCAAATATGGTCTCACTGGTGTTATTAAAGCAAAATTAAATAAAGTCACATGCAAAATTATGTTCAATTGAAAAACTTTAGCATCCTATTATGCATAAAGTGGAGGATTTGGTATTCTAGGTGAGTAGCTGTTGACAGAATAGGTGTTACACGGAAAAGCTTTCCCTCTTCCACAGACGTTTCTGGTTGCCTTAGAACGAGGGCAAACAATCCAAAAGCTTTGAGAAACTTACATAAAGCTCCAATTTGAGAATAGTTTGTACTGCCACACAAAATACAGAATACGCAACATGAAATATCACGCACGTCATAGAATTCCTGCACTTCCAGCAGGAAAACGTTGGCCTCTGAGCTTTCCAAGCCCCGCCAGTGTAGTGTGGGGCGCTTAACAGCTACTCCACTAACGAGCGGCTTTTTCCGCACAAACGCGTATAATCCAGGCGTCCCTCCCCGCCCGCTACCGCGACAGGGCGCGACACTGACGCCGCCAACTTCGATGGGGCGCGGGGGGGTACGGCCGTGCCCCGCCACCGGGGGGCGCTCCTGCCGCCGCCGCTCCGTGCAGACCGCGGCCACCGCCCGCTGCCGGCCCCGCCGCCTTCGGCACTGCCCCGGGGACGGGAAGGGCGGGAGGTGCCGTCCCAGCCCCTCCGGCCCGCGGGGGCCATTTTTAAATGCCTCTGTCAGGCAGCGGCGCGGGGGGGATCAGGTGCCGGAAGAACTGAGTTTGCGGTCCCACTCCCCTCTCAGGCGGGGCAGGGCGAGCTGTCGCCTTACGGACCCCCGAGAGCGGTACGGCAGGGGAACGGCGAGGCGGCACAACGAGACCCATCGCAGCTCCGTCCCGGTGCGCGCCCCGCGGCGGGGAGTCCCCCACGTTTAAAGGGCAGCACCGCGCGGAGGGATCCCGGAGCGGGACTTCTTCCCCGCACACACCGCCGTGCGGGGCGACCCGGGCCTCGTTCCCCTCCCTCGGCGAGATCCCTCCGCCGCGCCGGGCGGTCATGGGCCCCGCGGCCGCCGCCGTCCCCGCTCTGCGGCCGAACGCGCTGCTCCGGCTGCCCCCGCGCCGCCCGCGGTGAAGCGGAGGCGGGAGAAGGCGGTGGCGGCGGCCGGGAGCGGCGCGGCTGGGGGCGGGTTGCGTTTCCTTGCGAGCGGTGTATCCTTCCGCGGCGGCAGGAGTGCGCGGCGGCGGGTGTCCGCGGTGTCCCTCCGCCGCCGGGAGCGCAGGGGCACTCGGCGTCTCCCCGGACGGGGCGAGGAGGTCGCGGGCTCCGCCGGGAGGAACAAGAAGAAACTTCGGAGCGCGGCGGCCAGTGCGGCGCTCGCCTGGCTCGACAGGGCAGCGGAACGAGGGCTCCCCGCAGGAAAGGAGGAGAAGGAGGAGGAAGCGGCGGCCGGTCCGCGCCGCCACCCCGCGGGGTCTCTGCCGGGGAGCCCGGGGGACTCTTTCTCGCGGGGCGCGGCGGAGGGATCTCCAGGCGGCTCGCCCCGCCGCCTCCCCCCTGCGCCGCTCGCCCCTCGGCGCCGCCATCTTGGATTTTAATCCGCCATTTTTTTCCTCCCCCCCACTCGGAATTATTTTTTATCACTATCGCCGCTTTTTTTTTTTTCTCCCCCTTTCCTTAGTTTTCCTCCCCACTCCGCACCTCCCTGGCTCGGTCTTCACTTTCCCCCCTTCAGCTTCCTCCCCTCCCCCTCGCCCCCCCCCGCACCCTTGCCTTTGATGATTCATTTTCCCCCAGTGGCAGCGGGGGCAGCGCCGGCGGCGGGGGACCCCAGCGCGGGGCGGTGAGTTTGGGTCTCTGGGAAGGGTCTGTGTGTGCTCTGTGGGGCAGGGGAGGCGCCAGGGCTGTGAGGGGGCTGCGCCCCTCATGCGGGGGGCCCGTGAGGAGCCGCGCCCGGGGTCCGACGGCATGCGGGGCCGCCGCGGGCAGGGCGGGGGCGGCCGTCGGGGCGCTGACAGCGGCGGGCGCAGCGGGGACCCGCGGGCGGAGGGGCGGCCGCGGGCGGGGCCGGGCCCCGGGGCCGGGGGCGGTGGGGGCCGCGCGGGGCCGGGGCGTGCGGCGGCGCCGGCGCGCCGAGATCGCCAGGGGGCAGCAGCGGGCGCGGGGGCGGCGCCGCCCGGTCCGGACCCGGTCTTGCTCCCCTTCCGCCGGCCCGGCCCTGCGGTCTGGGACGGGAGTTTCGGCCGGTTCCAGTAGTTCCACGTCTGGGTGGATGGTTTTAGTGACCCTCTCGATCGTGCCTCGGTTTGGTGGAATGGCCGGACTGGTTGCCTTGGGGGTTTTTGTTGGGTTTTTTTGTTTGTTTGTTTTGGGTTTTTTTGTGATTTTTCATTGGAGAATACGTGCCATTAGGGAAGAAGTAAAAGGCACATCTTTGTCTAGCATCCGTATCTGAAACTTCTAAGTGAAGTTACCTTTAAGACGTTACTCTCGGAAACGTGAAAGCCGGTGAGTGAGAGGGAGAGTGCGTGGTGTTTTGTCAGGGTGTGTCACAGGCAGTGTGAGAACCTGAAGTGTAGAACTTTGTGGAGTTTTCTGGTGCGTTAAATTCAATGCAGAGGAACATGTCTCGGGACAAGACGACAGTCTTAATTTGTGTCGGGGGAGGTTTAGATTGGACACCAAGAAGAATTTCTTCACAGAAGGGATGATTAGACATTGGAATGGGCTGCTTAGGGAGGTGGTGGAGTCATCGTCCCTGGAGGTGTTTAAGGAAAGACTGGACGTGGCAATTAATGCCATAGTCTGGTTGAAAGGGTGGTGTTCAGTCACAGATTGGACTCGATGATCTCAGAGGTCTTTCCCAACCTAACTGATTCTGTGATATGAGATGGCAATCTGATCAGTGTTTAACAGTGGAACTATAAATACATACTGGCAGGTTTTTATCAATGAGGCCGAAACGCATTGTAGGATAAGTTCTCATGGTGCCATGCCTTGTTTCCATAATCTGACCACTATAACTATAGATGCAGCTGCTTGAATTTTCATTAATACTGAACTTTTCAGTTCTTTGCTTTCTTCCTTGCAAGTAACAATGTGGGAGGAAGTTAAGGTGAACTTTTGGTTGAAAAGTTGGATGTTATTGTGTCTTTATCAGGCTGTTTGCTTATTAGGACCACATAGACATCTCTGCTTTATACCCACTGGAGCTCACAAACTGGAAATTCAGACTTATTTAAAGCAATTGCTTAATGCATTGCATATAAAATGAATGAGTGGGATGATGTATTCTGGTATACTCAGTAACAGGACTGATTAGGGCTCTTGAATGCTTTTTTTGCTCTGTTAGCACTATCCTATTCCAGGACTACGCTTCCCAGGATGCTCTTCGCTGCAAACAGCACATGCTTTAAGGCAACAGACAGTTGCTCAAGTAAGCATGGTCAGTGTGAAGTGTGATAGTCCTGTGCGAAACCAGAGCTGTGGGCTGAGCATGCAAAGAAGTCCCAGCTTAAGTACTCCTGACTACTTCCCTGACTTTGTGTGTTCTCCCTGCCCCATAGCATCCATGGACTGACATGGTTCAAGCCAGCCAGGTTCAGATTTGTCTGTTGACTCCCTGATTCGTTGACCAAATCACTCGGGTAACTTGGCTCTGCATTTGTTTTGCTAGCACGGAGGGAGGATGGTGTGGAAGTGGGCACAAGCAGATGGGGAGGCAGCAGCATTACTTTTGAAATTACACTGGTTTAGAATCTTTATTGAACTGTTTGACGCGTGTTGGGGCTGCCCTGAACTGAACTTGAACCTTTGTAAGTCACATAGCTGCACACACACAGAGTTAATTTGAGTTATGGAGAGGTCCACAGAGTGCTGGAATTGGTGGAAATGTTTCTGTGAATTGGCTGGTGGGAGGAAGGAGGTTCTCCCTCTCCTGGAAGCAGCAGGCTTTTATATTGTCTCTGTGACTGCTGAATGCTGGAGTTGGCAGTGGCTTGGAAGAATCACACAGGCTGTGGGGTGCTGTGCTCAGCCTCACCCTGAGAGAGCGCCCAGTGGAGGACATGGCAGGGCAAGGAGAAGGGGCAGGAGCTGCTGAAGTGTAATTCATTCTCTGACACTCACTTTGTGCTGGTACTGGATTGCTTCTATGTCTGTACTATGCTTGGACTAGTATCTAAATTCACACACAAAAATAATGTGGCTGCACAAGAGAAAAGGAGAATGTACAGGCCGAGTTATCGGTGAGAGACTGGAGCCGGGGTTTGGGTCAATTTTGGATCCAGGTGTGCTCTCCCAAACCTCAACCCTGGGGCTGCAGTTGTGCAACAGTCTGGACTGACCTGGGTCAGTTTTGACACAGTCTTACAGCCTCCCTATGGCACTATTAATCCGTGTCCAGTTCTGCACTGAACTAGCTGAAAAGAAACACTCAAAAACGTTTTCTGGGGGTCCGGTTTGCCGAACCAAAGCAGCAATAACCAAAATAAGACCTGAGACTGTTTTGAATACCTTCTTAAAGCTGTGCAGATTTTCCTTCAGCTTTGATTTTCATCAGTCATTTTTATTTTGGTGATCCCATATGAAAACTAGTTGCACAGTTTTGTTTTGCTTCCCAAATTCAAAGGTCTGTTACTTTTTGTAGGGCTATTGATGATGAAACCTATGTCTCTTCTCTTAATACCTCTGATTTGTCCAGAAGAGCTGAGGCTGGGTTTTGGGGGCGGGGGGAGGGGGGGGGTAGTGTTTTGGGGGGTTCTTTTGAGTGGGTTTTTTTGTTGTTGTGGTTGTTGTTTGGTTGTTGTCTTTTCGTGTGCATGTGTCTTATGTTGATTTTAGGTTGCTGTCTTGTTGAGGAAAACTTTCTTGCAGCTGTTGTTAATTTTAAAAAGAAGCAAGGCAAAATGTAGGTGTTTGAGTTCTTAGAAATAATTCTAAAAAATCCATAAACTGGATTTTCAACGAGGTCTGTTGCCTGTCTGTACTAATTGTGTTTGTGCTTCAGTTGTTGAACGGTGCTTCTGAATGCTACTGACATACAAATAATATTCAGAAAGTGTTAATAGGTTTAATAAATTTTGAACCAAGTAAATGAAAATTGAGTCTTCATTTTTAAGAGTGCTGTTGCAATGAAATGCCAGATACCTCAATGAGAGATACCAAATGCAGTTGAGCTATGTCTCAGCATTTGAGGAAATGCACTTGTCAAACTACCATAATAGAATTGTTAAAGGCAGTGTAATTTAAAGAGTAGCGGTGTTATTAATAAAGGGTTTAAATAGCAGTGTGGTCATTTATATTGAAATACAAAAGGCCCCTTGGAAGCTCTAATTATGCTGGTAAACTTCACAGTTATAGGTAAACCTGCAGTCCTAAGTGGTCCAAGTGTCATGTTAGATTTTGATGGCAGAGCTCTGTAGCAAGAGTTTAAAAGTATGTGGTGGTGCAAGTATATTTGAGTGTTTTCTTGAATGGGAAGGTAATGTTCATCTCTGCCTTTTCTCCCTCAGTTCCTGAAGGACTTGTCAGTATGAATCTCATGTAGAAAGCAGTGAGAACAAATCACATTGGAAGATATATTAAATACCACGTGGTGGTGATTAGTGGTGCATCTCTTGCTCCCTTTCAGGTTTTCTGTTGGCATTAGCAGTTGTAATATTCATGGGGAAAGGAATCCTTGCTGTTCTTTCTGGCTTTTAAAATCATGGCTGGAAAGCAGTTTTTGGGTACTGGGAGAAGGAATTACAGAATGGGTCAGGTTGGAAGGGACCTCAGTGGGTCCTCTGGCCCAACCTCCCTACTCAAGCAGGGCCATCCCAGAGCACATGGCACAGGATTGTGTCCAGATAGATCCTAAATATCTCCAGTGAGGGAGACTCCACTCCCTCTCTGGGCAGTCTGTTCCAGTGCTTGTTCACCTGCACAGTAAAGTGGTTCTTTGTGTTCGGGTGGAACTTCTGTGCATCAGTTCCTGCCCATTGCTTCTTGTCCTATTGAATAGAGGCTAAAGAAGCACACTTGCAATCTTCAAGTTTGTTTGGCTGATAATAGAGAATAGAGGCCACAGTAGATGGAAGCAAAGGTTGTCTTGCTCATTAGGCTGATGAGCCCAAACAAATCATGATTTTTCACCAGAATTTTGCTATGCATCACTAAATTACCTGATTTTGCTTGAGGAGAACTTATGTTGCTGTCTATATCAATGTATTTTGGAGCAGAACAAAGTATTTTTCCTAATGTTTAGTATAGTTTGAGTATCATTTTGTGGCCATGTTTCTTCTTACCTTTGCAGAGGTACTTTCCATGTCATTGCTCTTACTGGTTAAGCTGAAGTGTACTCACCCTGCCTGAACAGCCCTTGTGAAAGATGGGCTTCCTTCTCTGTGCAGGAGCACCTTTCCTTCAGCCCACTGTGGCTACTGTACCTGGTGATTGTCAGAAAGCACCAGAGTAGGCACTTCCCCTGACTGCTGAATATAATACAGGATTCATCTACAGTCAGACTTCATGGTAATTTCATTCACCTGTACTGCTCTTGAGCTGTAGCACAGCACAGCATGAGTTCAGTCCTGGTGTACAAAGAAAGACACCAAGACTGAATTTCATGCAAGTCTTTAATGTAGTTTCTGTTTTAATGCTTTTCATTACCAATGTTACAAAAACAGGCAGAATGAGGGTTAATTAGTGTATATAGGCCTGTAAAATTAATAGATTGAGAAGTAAGAAAAGCAAACTTTTTGAGAGTGGGTTTGTCATTAAGTGTTTACATCAGAGTCAGTTAGTGGCAGATCTTCACAGAGTTGGTCTTCTGACAGAAGTTCAGGTGGGATGTTTAACAAGGAAGTTTAAGGGGGTTTGGTTGTTTTTGAGGTTTTGTTGGGTTTGGTTGGGGTTTTTTTTAGATGTATGTTATCATAAACTTACATGTGTATGTTATCAGGCAAGCTCTGTGAATTAAAAAAAGCCTATCCAAGGGTGTTTTGGAGGTATTTTGTAAAAAGGGCTGTGTCTGCCCATAGCTGAAAGAATAGAATTAATCTTGAGGTTAAAGAAAATCCCTTCTGTTACTGGCAGCAAAAGAATTCTTTGTCCACTGAAAGGCTCTCAATGCTTTTTCTTGATACTGATGCAGTAACTGAGCGAGCTTTTGCTCAGTGTGATTCTGTTACACTTTGTTGATAGCCTTTCCTGCCCTTCTGTAACAATTTGTAAAAGGTTCTAAAACCTGTCGGTTTCTGGGTGATATGTTCTACTAAGATGTTTGAGCCAATGCATCTGTTAATATACAATACACTTGTATTTACTGTGTTTCCCTAATTGCCTCAATCTTCTGCTTCTTTGTAAATAACTTAATTACAAATCATCTGACCATAAACATTTCTTCAGGTAGCTGCATCACATAGATGTCTTACAGAATTCCAGTAATTTACTACTCTTACTTGATAAAAAGCAGAATTTCTACAAAAGACAGTATTTCAAACATCTGTTAGTTTGTTGTGACTTTCTTCCACCAGATTGAAATGTGTGTTACAATGGCCTGTTACCAGCTGTGAGCAGAGCATTGATTTTTTTTTAAATAATTACAGTAAAGTGAAAAGGCACATTTTATTTCTTTGTGAGGAAGCAGTAGGAAGGAGGGTGAATTAAAATCAAGAGAATGAATTACTAATGCATAAATGCAATTGTAAAATAAATCAGATCTTTTCCTGCAAGTTATACAGAGTGAGACACAACTGTGTACAAAAACATTATTAGCTTTCTTGTAATTATGTATGCAAAAGATACTGAGACTGCAGACAAAAACTAGCATGTGCTTTGCTAGACACTTACGTACTGTAAAATTTCAACTCTACTCGTAACCCCACTTGGTATTGGCATGTTGAACCAAGTGTGTTATGACTGGTTTGTTTTGTAAAATGGAACAGTAAGAATAGTAGCTTGGGTACTCTAAGTCATCTTTGAGGGTTTCTTGAACTCTGATTTTTGAATAAAGATTTAACATCTTTCCCCTAACCCATTCCAAAAATGTCTATTTTCTAGTTGGGTTTTTTCCTTTGTTTTTCTAAACTCTGCTCATCTTCAGTTCTTGGAGGATGCTTGTAAAATGGTCTTTGCTGTAGAGTTCCCAATAGGTTATGGGGTTTACATATTAGGAGATAGAATCCTAATTGAATGTGTATTTGAAGATACTCTGGGTTTGGAGTCACATAGCTCTGGATGTGTTTATCCATGTGCACATATGCTTGTACAGGTATATCCATGAGTATAGTCCAGCTCTTAAAAATGAGCTGTCATTAGCAATTTATCAGCTTCAGAATTCCATCCTTGCTGCCAGGTGCCATTGTAAGTTGTGGGACATTACTTCACCTGTTCACAGTTCTGTGCTAATGAACGGCTTTTCTTACTTCCTAATGCAAATGCAGATTGCAGTCTTTCCTCCCACCTTGCCCTTTTTTTCTTTGAGGGGGGAACAGGTGGGGGGGTGTTTCAGCTTTCTGCTAATGTTATTATTGTTGGTTTTTGTGTCTTGAAAACAGTTTCCCCAGTAAGTTCTAATCATGTTTATGTTTTACTTCCTGTAGGAATTGGAACTGAATTTATTCATCCACTTCTCCAAGCCTTTTGAAAAGTGACTAAATGCAACTGAGTCAGATTGTCTGTGGGTATGAAGTGGCTGGGAGAATCCAAGAACATGGTAGTGAATGGCCGGAGAAGTGGAAGCAAGTCGTCTAATGACCACACACAGACCAAATTGCAGCATGCAGGAAAGGAGAATCCAAAGACGGGCAAAAATGGAGTTGAGAGAAGATCAAGCAGATGTATGTACATGTTTCTGCTGCTTAGTGCTATGATTCACTTCCTAGTTTGCAAGCCAGGCTTCTATCTTACCTTAATTCATGAGGGAGGTCTGCAGTCAGCATGGAGCTAACATCAGAAATATTAGTTATGTATGTATTTTCTGGATGTCTTAACTCCCTTCAGGAATACAGATCTCTTCATGTCAGTTTAAAAGTCAAGAATAACTGGGTGTAAATTAATTTTGAACTGTTGTAATTATAAAATGCATGATTTGCATTAAGCGACAACTAATATGATTTGAAGTGGGTAACATAATTGGAAGTACTTGCCCAACTTTCAGTGAATACACCTGTAGAAATAAACCCCATTTTTTAATCAAATCACTTACATTGAGAGCCATTCTGCAGTGGTTTTAAGGAATATGGATTCTTACTTTTGCTGTTGGTCTGGGATGAAGGATTAAATGCAAATTAAAGTCCTTTATTCAGATGTCCTTTAAAGTCCTTTATTGTGCTTCTCCAGGTATTTCATCATCTTCCTCAACTGGTCTGATTTTTATGCATCCAGCCTGTCTGTCTGTCCCCAAATGTAGCTGGGCTCTATAATGTCCCTTAATTGATATCTAATATCTCTTATTTGCAGGTAGTGGTGCTTCAGGATTCGAGGGTCAAAGTCGTTACGTGCCTTCCTCTGGAATGTCTGCCAAGGAACTCTGTGAAAATGATGACCTAGCAACTAGTTTGGTTCTTGATCCCTATTTAGGTTTTCAGACACACAAAATGAATACTAGGTAACTTGTCTTTATTTTTCTAGAAAAGAATTCATCTTAGTTGATATAAATCAGCAAAACCACGGAATTTTGTGCATGTTTTAAGAAAGTGAAAGAATGCAAATTTGTGAGTAGCTTCTGCCTTTAAAATGTGAGTCTGGCACTCAGCACTACAAATGCAGCTTCTCATAGTGCTCTATCATAGGTCTTTCCATTAGTCTCATGTATTTGTGCTGTAGAAGAGGTTGGTAATAGGCACCATTTTCTAGCTTAAACAGTTAACTAATTGTTAGTTTGAAACCAGTCATCATTGAAAATATTTCAAAGGCAGAAGCCAGTGTTTGGTAGCTTTTCTGTTTGTTCCATGTGCCTGGTTGCTTTTTTTTTTCCTCCCTTACTCTTAAACATCAGAAGAAAGATGTAGCTCCTGAGAAGTTCAGTGTTGGTGCTAACTTGAAGTTCTTGCAGATCCTTGCTGAAGGGATTGCTACTCAGACATGTCTGTATGGATAATATAAATGCATGTGCTAGCTGGAAACTTGCTTACCAGAGTTGCACCTACTTTTGCACTGTTACACGTCTGTCTGAATGCTTTAGTTGTGAACTCTGTGTGGTCTCAGGGTTTAGCTGTTTGTGCTTCTCCCTCTGTTACAGATGTACCACTGATAATAACTGCATTCTATTGCTTGTTTGCATACAAGATCTGTATTGATAGCTCAGTGGGGAAACTATATATAAACTCTTAAGTTTCTAAGGACAGGAATTGTGTACTTACTACTGTGCAGTAGTAAGAGCTGGAGTTTCCAGCCAGCACATCATGGGAATCAGACTCTCACCCCTTCAAACTGTTGCTGTGACTATTTTTAAAGGACAGCTCACCTGTGCAGCACAGTCACGTACACATGGTCTCAGTTAAGCAAATTCTATGTACGCAAGGAACTGAGTGATTCAAAAATGACTGCTAGATGAATTGATGTTGTCACGTTACATAAATAGTTGTTGGTATAGGCTGACAGCATCAGCTGCACATGAAATTGCAGCAGTGTGGTCCTAATAACTGTAAAGACTTACCCCAAAGAGATCTTTCCTTTTTGCTGGAGAGTGCAACATGCACCTTTAAGAAGGATGTTTGGAGTTTTTCCTCTTCCCTCCCTGCAACTGGTTACAGTAGCAAATTGTCCAAGTAGATATTCTTACAGTTCAGTTTGAAGTGTCTTTGTATTTTCATCAATTAATCAAGCTAAGAATATATCCTGAAAGGAATTTTTTTTGTTTGTTGCATGAATGATAGTCTGCAGGTTGTGCACAAGTTGTTAGTTCTTACACTTTTTGCTATGGAAATGATGTAGTCATTGTTTAATAGTTGGAGAAGCTACTTTCATAAATCTTGTTTTATGTTGATACTTTGTCAACTAAGATACTTCTTTAATTACTATTTTGAACCAAAAGGCTCCAGAAAGGCCATCATCATGTATTTCTTACTTTCTCAAACTTGGAGAACAGTTACAGGCAGTCTTCAAGGACAGTAGTTAATAATCTTGGACCACTATGGGAAATACTTAGGTGAGGCTTACAACTCCTACCAGATGCACACCTGCCTCTGTCATATTGTCCTATTGAGAAAGTTTCTGATGTTGTAATAATTAAAGTCTGGGCATCAGGATAGTTCTTATCTTTTTGGTGCAGTGATGACACTGCAGCTGCTTGTTACTGTGACTGGGATGCTTAGATTATCATTTTCCATCTAGTAAACTTCAGTCTTTCTAGAGCTCCTGAGTGCTCTAGAGCTCCTTACTGTTGTTTTAGTGGCTTTGAGGGAAGGTGGGGGGAAAGCAGGTGTGAAAAAAACTATACTGCTTCCAAAATTCCAGGTGCCAGTACCCAACAATTATGATGTAGTAGAAATGAAGATTTGCAGCTTGTGTTTGGGCATCTTCTGCTTCCATGCCATGGAGTCGTATTAGTTACATAGTTCGTATATGGAGGTGTGCATAAAAAAAACCAGCCAGTTATGGTGGCAAGCAAAGATTTCCTGTTCCCTTGTTCTGATTTGTTTGAAGATGCCCTGTGAAAGTGTCTGTGCCACCGTTCTGCTGTGCTGTATTGGAAACATGTAAGAGGTTTGTATTTTCCAGCCCATTGTAAGTTGATGATCACTTACTGAAGTTTTACTTCCCCTTACCTCTGGAAGCCAGGTCTGTATTTTTGTATGCATGAGTGTCTTTTCTGTAGGCAATTTTTCTACTTATTTCTTCCAGTTGAAGAGTTTGTAAATTTGATTTGTCCAGAGTATATTGATAGAAGAAAAAAACCCTCATAGTAAAGTATTTAGATTGATGTTGAAATGTCCTTGTTTTCCATCTTCTTTATATTGAGTTAATGATCTTACAGTAGGGTGGTGACAAGAACATGACTATTACTTTACTTGCTGGGTTTTTGTGTTTTGGTTTGGAAGTTTTTTCTGGCTGCATAAAAATAAAGTCCTGCAGTTTGTGAACGCCCACTATCTTGGGAATAGGGCTGTTGGCTCTGTAAACTGTCAAATCAGAAATGTCTGAAAGAGCTGAGGGCTATTTCTTAAAAGCTTACAACTGAATCCCCTAATGTGTTTGTCCAGTGTTCCCCTGAAATGTTTTCTTGTCACTAGGGATTTGAAGGACAGTATGTATAACATACAGCTCTGGAAATGTCCTCTGGTTTTACCCAAAAGTATTTTTTTTCATCCTCTTGGATTTCCAAGAGAAAGCAAGTTGTTTTCAGAGCTTCCAACCCTCTTTACAGGCCCACTTGTCATTCTTGCATCAAATTCTTAGCTCTTATCTCAACAGAATAGCATCTTAGCAGTTAATAAAAGAAACCCCATCTTAGAAAGCATGTTCTTGTCAAGTATTGCTGTTCCAAGACATTTTGTTGCTTCTTGTACAAATCCTGTTATATCAGCCTTTGTTTGCTGTGGTAAAAACGAAAGTCATTTTGCAAGCTACACTTCCCGGGTTGAAGGTGGACAATCACTAGAGATTAAAACAGACACTCATAAAATGCCAAGTGAATTCTTGCCTGTCTTAGTATCTCTTATTTTTGGGTGCTTTTCCCTAAGCTGAGCACTGAATCTTGAAGTCACATTCCTTAGTGGCTAATCTGCTCTTTATACTATCTCACATACAAAGGTGTTACTCCCGATCATACTGCTGCTGTTACAAGTCAGTGTTGTTTCCTGGTTCCCTAAAACACCAGCATCATGCTAGGGAATACTGAGAGCACTTCTAATGTGTCTCTAAATTTGCAAGTGGTTTACAAAGTCATGTATGTTGCGGTCTGTTTGCTGCTTTTAATGAAGTTACAAACAGGTGTGTGATGTGGGTGGTTTTGTCTGATTACATGGGACTAAAGGACCAAGCTTTAGGAATTTTCATGTTTTTTATTGGAAAGATTAAGTGCTTGGGGATGATGTACAGGAAGCTGCTTTTCTTGACACTGCCTCAACAGCAGTCAATGACTTAAGTGACTAAACTTGACAGGGTACATCACTCTTCATCCCTTAGAGTCACCACTAGGCAGCAGAGACAAAAAGCACAAAGCAGTATTCCATATCTGTTGTATCTGTTGTATTGCACTAAAGCCCATGCTGAATCTCCTCTGTGTTCTTTAGCTCATTCCAATAAAATAATTAAAGGGTTCAGTACTCATCTTGAATGAGGTCTGGAGGCTGAAAAAGTGATGTGGGTTCTGCTAAATAAGGCTATATGGCCATACAGTTCAGCTGCAGTGTTGTGATGCTATGGAGATACTGAACTAGAGGTACACAACTCTTGTTGTATACCTCTATGTATACTATGCTATGTAGTGATAGCCTGTTTCAAAGTGAAGCTTTTACATTCTTCAGACCCCAGTGTCTGTGTACTTTACAAAATTGTTTTGACTTCTTAATGAAATCTGATTTTTCCATTTTTTTCTAGATTATTTTTACTGATTGTTTAATTGAGTAAAGTCCTTTACCTTGCTCCTCTTGTCTTCCTTCACTATATATAAAGTCACACAGTGATTACATTGGAACTAACTGTTTTGCTGTTCCAAAATGTTTTGGATTTAAAAAAGAAATCACAACCAAAAAACC
The DNA here is from genome assembly GCA_910950805.1 of Acrocephalus scirpaceus scirpaceus. Taxonomy (NCBI): domain Eukaryota; kingdom Metazoa; phylum Chordata; class Aves; order Passeriformes; family Sylviidae; genus Acrocephalus; species Acrocephalus scirpaceus. Next base: position 44,871,127 of record OU383780.1, read on the forward strand.
ACCCTAAACAGCCATGTCCTGCCTCTCAACACAACACCTACCACCCTACTTTTACACTTTCTTTATTTATGCTTTTAGCTTCAACAAAAGGTGTTATTGCATCTTCAAAATATGGAGTGGCTTGCATCCAGTGGTCATGTTAACTGCTAAATTAAATTTACCACGTTGAGTGTCAGAATAGGATTAGAGGACAGTGTAAGGTTGTTGGTTTGGGGGATTTCTTGTGTCCCCATATTTATTTTTTTAAAAGTACTTCTTTGTTAACCATATTAAGGAGAATGAAATTGTGTGTCTTAGATTTTTTTTTTTTTTTAATTTCTGTTCTCAGCTATATTGGTGTGTATTTAATGTCAGTTCAAGAAATTTAAGTAATGTGGATTACTTTCTTCATTAAAAGTGCTGCTTTTAAATTTGGCCTTTAAAGAACATGAGTGGTTTTTCTGTATGAAAATACTGGCAATAAAAGCAGAGCAAGTTAATCATAACTTGTATAACTAGCTTTGATGAAAAAATACACTACAGGGTTGGGCAGGGAGGAAGCGAAAATGTATGTTAATTAAGTAAGTTGTTTATGCTTATTTCAAATAGATGATTTTCAACTCCTGTTCTGTTGTCTTGAATGCTTAACAGGCTCGCAGTTTTACCTTTTGTGCTCAATCTCTTGTCCTAGGTGAACATAAATTTGCTGTTTTCCAGAGCTACTTAAATAGAAATACCATCCAGACAAGGTGCCTGTTGTTAAAAGGCTAGTTGATACAGTTTTGATAATTCACTCTTCTTGATGTTCCCTAGTCAGAAGTTAAGAAACAAGGTTTGGAAGTAAAACTCTTTATCGTGCACTGGTATGCTGTATGGAGTTCCATACTGGATCTCTTGCAGGATCAGTTTTGGTCCTTTTTGTTCAAACTCACTGCTCTCAGTGACTGAGACTGAGCAAGGTACTGTGCTTCTGAACTTACCAGAAACTCTCCTTTAACTTCCTTTATAGGCAAGCATCTCACTGACCTTTGGCTTTATACCTTGGAGTTCCAAGAGTCTTTAAGTACTCCTGAGGTAAGAGAAACCTGAGAGAGAAAGAGCTTTGCTTCCCCAGCCATTTTCCTACGTCTTGCTTGTTGAGACCATGTCAGTTTGCCCTTAATTGGGATGAGATCATCTTCTATCTGATTTTGAAACTGCAGTAGCCACAGCTTTATCAGGTCTTCTTCACTAGGAAAAAATAAGTATTTTCTAGGGAAGTGTGAAAAGTTTCTGTTCTGCAGGTTGTCAGGAAGAAGGGCTGATATTTCTTTAAAGACACTGTCGTAGCTGAGGTTTTCATTTTTTGCTCACTTCTAACACCTGACTGTCTTGCAGCAGACTTCATGTCCATGAGACTTGACCTGTGAAGCTGCCCGTAGGGTGGCTCAAGGAGTCTGTGCCTGTGAGCAGATTCAAACACCAGTGTGTCTTGTTCGGTTTCTGTGATGGAATTTAATAAAGGTACTGTTCAGAGGAGGAAACCAGAAGTCTGGATAAACAATTCTGATTTTAATTGCCTCTTTGTTCAGAGACTGGGTTGGCTGGTTTGTTCTGTTGGTTTCCTTGTGCTTTTTCTATCTCTCTTCTTTGAACTAGTCTCTTGTTTTACTGATACTAAAGAGTCAGTTTCTTTGGCTCATTTCAGATGTATACATTTAGCTGTGGTGCCTTTTCAGGCTCTCTTTATGGTGGAGCTCAGAAACAGTTGTGTAGACACTTCCAGCAGATGTGTAGGGTTTTGGGGGGGGTTTATGTCATGTGTAAATGTGGAAGCCCTTTAACATCAAAATGGTAGTATGCAAGGTTACTTCTCAAAATCAATTTGCTTTTTGGTTGCAAAAAACTAATGAATAAATATATTAATCATACTCTTGGGAAAAGTGAAGTACCTATCAGCAGACCCAAATTCTTGAGGAACACTGGACTTCTAGGCTTTCTTGGCTTCTTCAGTGTCTTAAATGAGAAGGTACTTTTTAAATTATATATGGAGATACACCTGTGAAAGACTAAAGCTTTCATGAGGAGTCTGGACTGTAGTATTTTGAATTTGCTTACAAACTTCATATGCTCTCAGTGCAATTTACATGTGCTGTTGAACTATGAACAGCCCTTTAACTTGGGCTCAGGATGCACAGTGTCATTCTGTTTCATCTGTTTGGGAACCCTTGGAGTGAAACGTTGAACATGATTTTGATTTCCAGCATCTTTCCATGCACTTGTGGATACTTCTTGCTTATTTGGATTCCTGTTTATCTTTTCTCATTACCTCTGTCTTGTCACTATGTAAGAACAACATTTTGATAGATGTGCTGCAGAGAGTCCTTGGTATTAATTTTTGAACTCCCTGGGTGCAGGGAGTCATGTTCTTTGAAAAACCCAGTTCCTATTTGAAATGCCTGCCATGTGGTCCAGCATTCATCTGACCTTGTAATGTCTTGGGAGTTCCACAATCTCTTCATCCCTTTCTTGTTTCCAGCCATCTTTTTAGCTTTTGCAGGGCTTGGGCATACACTAACTATTTTACTTCCTAGGAATGGTGTTACAAAAGTTCCTGCTAATCACTTAAATGAATTCCACCAGCAGTTTGGGGCCTGAGAATCCACAGACACACCTGAATGCGATCCATGGAGGTGTGCCAGTGACTTTCAAGGGCTGGGGCCAGGTTCCAAGCTACCTAGCTGGTTAGGTGGACACCGAGTCTGAGAATAATGTGTTGTGAAAGACCTAAAATAGGAGCACTTGGGGCTGTAAGATGTGCTTCAAATTGCTAGAAAATGTAGGGTGAGAATTCTGTAAATTCTTTTTCTGTAGGTCTTGACAGCCACTGTTAAGCTTAGCATCTGCCTTCCTTTTCTTTCTGTATTTCTTTTTCACACTGGTGGTTCAGTTGGTATACTCCTTGCTAGAGCTAGCCTAGACCAAGCTTCTTGGTGGTAAGTATGATGATGTCTGTCAGTACATACGTTCCCTGTCTCAGGTGCTAATGCAATGTCAAATGTGGTGGCTTTTCTGTCCATCTTTGCTTCTGCAGGTCACTTAGCTAAAAAATTGCGTATGTATTTTATTACACATAAAATACAGTGTAAGGGAGAGGGCAGTCACTCATGTAGCCCAGCAAGAACTGACATAGCTGAAGACCAATTTTATCTGTAAATCCTGTGGGTTTTTCCCTTGTGTAATGTTTGCAGATAGAGTGTAAGCAAGATACTACCCTTTCACATTTGGGCAAATTGGTGAGCTCTCTACTTCTCCTGGTGTAAGTGCAGTTGGCTCCTTGCTGGGAAAGTTGTTTCTGGTTAAAACTGAAAGTGAGTGCAAGTCCTTTTCTGAAACTAGTCAGGTTCAGTTCAGGCTATATGATTTGAAATTTGCTTTGTGTATGAGGAAGCTCTGTGAATTATGACTATCAAATCTGGGCAAAGTATTTCTGGTTTTGGGAGAGCAGAGATATTTGTGTGACTGGCAACTTGAGGAAGACTTTGATGTGCTACAGAACAAAAATAATGATTGTGTCATTTCTAGTCTGAGGGGAGCTTTCTTGCATGATGAAGTCTCATCAGCTTGTTAGGTAGTGAGCTCTTTGGGATGATGATACAAGTATATTCTTTAATAAAGAACTTTATTTGAAACTTCGTGGCATGGTGTGTGCTACAGTTGTAATCAGGCATCTGTTTCTTGATGGACTCCTGCTGTCTTGTTTGATGTCACATCTCAGCCAGAAGAGAACTGAACCTGATGTCTGTTCAGAACTCCTTGCTGTGCCATGTCCTCTGAAAGGCCACAGGTTTATGCTGATAAAATTTGCTGGATTCAAAAAGGTCTAAAAGTGTGATTAGTTATTATGTCACAAGGAAGTTTTTCAGAATGAGGTTTGAGAGATTTATAAAAGCAGTGGCATGGAATGCTGGTAACCTGCTGAATCTACTCTTAAGAGATTTGTCTTTTTTGTATCAGGAGCATAATTACAGCACCTTCCTTCTGAGGAAGGCAATTGAATCCTCATCCTTGTTACTTATTTCGTTACTGGTTAGACTCTTAGTATTTTACCAAGTGAAACAAAATCAGGAGGTTACACTTTTTTGCTTCCTTTATACAAGTTGCATGGAAGAAGCAAATCTTACGTGGTCATTTAAAAGAGGGTACTTGCAACGTTTGGTGTTCTAAGGTGACAATAAGCCCGTTCGTATGGCAATTTAAAAAATGGTATCAGTGAGGAAGTTGATGATGTTTCCTTCCATCAGCTTCAAGAATTTTTCCACCCCTTGTTTACTTTTGTAACGAAATACAGATTTCATTTGGCAAGTAAGGGGAAATAAAATCAGCATAGTAATGCACTTCTAGCAACAAGTTACAGGACTTACTCTTACACATTTGTTCAAAAGCTCTTAGTTTGTTTAGCACTTTTGTCATATGCTCTGTAAGCAAAACATTTGAGTTGTAAAAAGAGCTGCAGAAAACTGTTTCTCATGATCCTGGGAAATGTTTATCTTTGTGAAGAGCCCCCTGGGGTGTGGCATACATTTAAAAATACCCAAACCCACCTCTGCACCAAAGCAGAGCATATATGGATATGTGCTCAGTCAAAGTCAATTTATAGGGATTTGGCAAAATCTCTTGAGTGCTGCTTTCTCTTGGTGGTTTTGCAGCTCAAAAATGGAGCTTCCACTTCTGGCAGTCATGTAGGTTTTTTCTGTTACTTTTTCCCACTGAAGATATGAAAGGTAGCTTTTCTTAAACCTCAAGCTTTGGGAAGAAGGCAGAATTCTCTGCTAATGTACAGGTGTTTGTTTTTATATTTCCATGCCCAAGATTTCCTGTTTGGGGGGGAAAATTCTTACTATTGCACTAACTTGTGGAACCTTAATCTTCCACAGATGTAGCATCTGCCGTGTGTTAGTATTGGTAGATACTTCTTGTGTTGTCATTAAGAGCCGTATTTTATATGAATGCACATGTTAAGTTTGCAATCCACATAAACCCATGCAGTGAATTTATCAATATAAAAAGGCTTTGGCAAAAGTTGGTCAGTGTCTTTATGCACGGAGTTAAACATTTATATGGGTAGCAAAAGAACTGTGTGCTGTGAGTAACTGAGGAAGAATTGAAAATGACTGATGGTGGACTGGAATAGCTTTATTTTTTTATTTCAGATTTCGACCTATTAAAGGAAGGCAAGAAGAACTCAAAGAGGTGATTGAACGTTTTAAGAAAGATGAGCACTTAGAAAAAGCCTTCAAGTCCTTGACGTCAGGTGACTGGGCCCGGCACTATTTTCTTAACAAGAACAAAATGCAGGAAAGGTTGTTCAAGGAACATGTAGGTGTATTTGTAATTAATGTGCTTTTTCAGATGGTTGAAAGGCAAAAAAACCATAAAAATTTCTTAAGAACGTAGCAATAGTAAAGCAGTCGTGCTCTGTTATATGCTTATTGTTTTTTAAGAGAAACTTCCTTTGTTTTTTAAAGCCTAACTAGACACACCCTCCTTTTTTTTTTTGTTAACTTGCAGTGCCTTTTATTAATAGAGTGTAGAAAAGAAGGGTTTCTTTTCTCCTTCATTGTTTGTTTGCATTGTGGTTTGGTTGGGGTTTTTGTTTTTTGGGGGGTTTATGGGGTTTGTTTTAGGTTTTTTACTTAGAGCTGTTGTAAATCAAATTGGGTGACAAAGGAAGATAAAAGGAAAAGGGAGTAGCCTTGTTACCTCAAAATACCCCAGTTATTATAGGTATAGGGGCTTTCTGTGGGAGTGTTATTCCTCCTCCACTTCCCACACCCCAAATCCATTTTGTAAGTAGCATAAAGGGGTTTGATTCTCATAGTTCAAAGCAAAAAAATCATAGTATTGCTTACTTAAAAAAAGATGCGTCTTCAAGAATGAGTCTATTGTTTCCAGGTACAACCAAAATGAACTTGGCTTACTTTAAAATGCACCAAATCTAGTAATGCAAGAAAGAGTTAGCAGAAAAAGTTCTGCTTTGTTAAAGTGGTTTTCAGAGTAACATAGTCACGCCTCATCAAAAAAAAAAGATTCAACAGTCCCTGAATTCAGCATCTAGGTTTGTTGTGGAAGTAATATTTTTTTTCAGAACTTCAAATAATAAAATAGATTCCTATAGATTATTAGGTCTCGGTGGTTCTTAAAGATATGAGAAGATTCCTTGAATGCAACTGTTCAGTGATTTTAAGAAAAAATTTATCCATTTTCATTAGTTGGACCAATTTTGTACCACTCCATGTATCTTTAATTTTCTTAAACTCTTTGGACAATCACATTACTTGTGTGAGGATTCCTGTAAGTCACTGTGAAGAAATAAGATCAACATAACATGGATAGTTTAAACATATAGAAATATTATAGAACGTATAGACACATTTCAGCAGACAGTATCCTGCTCCAGTATCCATTTTGTGTGTGTTTTTGTACAGTTCACATTCATTATTTATATAAGAAGTTCCTCGCTGCTTTCCTTTTGGGTGTAACAGACAAGTACTGGGTTTTTTCATTGCAGGTATTTATTTATTTACGAATGTTTGCAACTGACAGTGGGTTTGAGATACTGCCTTGTAATCGGTATTCCTCTGAGCAAAATGGAGCCAAAATTGTTGCAACAAAAGAATGGTAAGAAATACAGTTTACTGGTGCATTCTGTTTCTGTCAATTATTTGAAAGAATCTATAAAAATATATTAAAAGTGTGATATAGAATTAAAACTGCAACCAGTGAAATAGATAATTTTGTATTGTTACTTGCAATTTGAATTTTCTCTCTTTTTGCTAAGTACTTAATATAGAGTCCATGCCTCTGGAAGATATTCTTTTGTATATTTGGGTTTATGCATATAGTGTTCATTATACTTTTTTTTTTAAATCTTGTTTTCAGTCAAATAATTGTTTTTCTCTACTCAAGAGTTGTTAGCCTTCCATGAAAAACATGGCATTATGGCAGATTTGTTACACAGCAAATAATTGTGGAGAAATTAGGTTTTTGCCTTCTTTAAAACGGGTGTTATTTGCCTGTTTTGATTGTGCAAGATAAACCTCTCCTGGGAACACAAGGCTGGAACCCCAGTGTATTTCTGCATCTCATTTTGGTTCATCTGAGTTTCATTAAAACCATGTGTGTGGCAGCACCAGCAAATTCTGGCTTAATTCAGATTGTAAAATCACTTCAAATGTAGACACCAATTGCATGAGCTTTGCTTTGTGGCAGTACCTATTTGTACCAGCACACCTGAGGTGAGAAAATGCAGTTATGTTCACACTGGGATTGAGTGTCTGGACACCCTGCTGGTGACAACACAACATCCATGTGTTTCAGAGGAAGCTTTAAACAGGCTGAGAGGCCAGTTTCCAGGTATTAATTGCCAGAGCTGAAAATTCTACAATCATGACACAACCCAAAAAATATTGATTGAGGTTTTTTCTTTGGATTTTTTGTTTGTTTTGGGTTTTTGGGGAGGTTGGTTGGTTGTGGGTTTTTTGTTGGTTGGTTGGGGTTGTTTTTTTCTGTTTAGTGGTGGTTTTTAGTTTTGGTTTGGTTTTCTGGTTGTTGGGGGTTTGTTTTCTTTTGGTTGTTGTTGTTGGTTGAATTCACCCCTTGGCTGATTCTTTGGGGTAGAAGCTTTGTATGTAGGTGTGTTGAAAATAGATTAACTTTTCATGCTCAAAATCTTGAGTAGCCCTGAGAGGTGAGCAAGACAGGAGGGCTGCATCTTAACCCTGCTGATATCTGAAAACCTGTCGAGACTCAAAGCTGATAAGAGTTCTCAATGCTCTGTGTTAAAGGAGAAATTTGCACTTTAAAGGCTTCGCTTCTAGTTTGTGTCCTTCGTGTACCCTTAGTATTTCCATGTTCAACTCTTGTCAGAGTAATCTGGCCAAAATATGGAATGGCCACTCTGAAGAGCAGTGGAAACAACACCCACACGAGAAAATGGAAATTCTGTGTTCCTCCTAGACTGAGTATTCAGTGCCTCTGCACTACTCTAGTCATGATGGTACATTGGCTGTCTGCACACAAAGGCTTTGTGGTTTTGTTGAGTTGTAGGTGTCATTCCCTCTCCTCACTCTGTTTCAAAGACCAGCTTCATGGTGAAGAACTACTCATGAGAGAGGAAAACATCTTCCTTGAATTCCAGCCTTTGAGTCACTACTGGGCCTCATTTAAAAAGCCATGGAGCTTTAAGAATTTTCATTATGCTGGGTTTTCCTGGCCACAGGAAGAAGTTTAGGAAACACAAGCAAGAGCAGCTGGAGGAAGTCAAAATTTCTCAAGTGGTGATGGGGAGGGAGCGTACACAAATGAAAAGATCTTGCTTTTGGTTTTAACAATTGCAGAAGCTGAAGTAATCAACTCTTGCAATTTCTTGCCTGCAGTCTCAGGAAATTGTAGAAACAATGGTGGTAATTGTTTCTGACGTCAGATTTGATGTAATTGATTCTTTAACAACTTTTCTTTCTGTGAAATTATTTGGTAATTTTGGCACATGTAGTCTTATTTCAGCTACTCTTTTTACATTAAAGGAAACGAAATGATAAAATAGAATTACTTGTGGGCTGTATTGCTGAACTATCAGAAATGGAAGAAAACATGCTGCTGAGACATGGGGAAAATGACTTCAGCGTCATGTATTCCACACGAAAAAACTGTGCACAACTGTGGCTTGGTCCTGCTGCATTTATCAATCATGGTGAGTAGTAAGTATAGGAAGCATTGAAGGGTATAAGAAATTCAGAAGTGTTGTATGTGAGCCAAACAGCACAGGAACTTGGAGAAAAATGTTTGAATCTGGCATAGTGTGTTACTGTAAGGACAAAATCATGTTGGGATTATCAGTCAGAGCTGATTAGCTGTGAATCTCAGAGAAGGCTCTCGAAAGCGATGCCTTCTTCCTTGAAAGAGACTTTGGAACTGGCAGCTAGATTAGTGGAGCATATTGTGGGTTACCTTGAATTCTTTGTGAATTCAGTCAACAGTAACATCTTTATTAGGTGAACCTTTATTAGGCTGTGTAACCTTTTGCAGGGAAGCTTAGCTGATTGTGTTGCTTTTGTCTGCCAAAGGAAAAGCAGGAAGGATTTAAGATTAAGCTGTTTACCCTAACGAAGAGGGAGACTGGACGTTAGTAATGGCATAGGGGAGAGCTCAGAAACGCAGCTGTACCAAAGCAGAAATCTTCTGATGTATGGCTTTGTGCAGTACTAACTTAACTCCCAGTATTTAGTTGAGATTCTGCAGTCGTTGAAGTCAAAGTGAATCCTTACTTTAGATATCTACAACTATTCATGTTTCAGGTCTTATCCACAGTTAATTGACTTTATCTTTTGGACCTTTTTCAGATTGCAGACCTAACTGTAAGGTAAGCAAAAAATTATAAATAAAGTATCCCACTTTTTATTTTTTGTCCTTCTGACTTTTCTTCCCCAACTGTCTTACTTTTACTTCTTATTCAGATACTGTGCAGCCTTAATGATTAACCTTTTTTTTTCCCTTCCTGTTATCTCCTTCTCCAGTTTGTATCAACGGGCAGAGATACAGCATGTGTGAAAGCTCTAAGAGATATTGAACCTGGAGAAGAAATCTCTTGTTACTACGGAGATGGGTTTTTTGGAGAAAATAACGAATACTGCGAATGTTACACCTGTGAAAGGTATGCATTGATGTAAATAGCTTTCAAATGGAGTTGGGCATATTTTGTGAAACTGAAAGTCCTTGATGATGAGTACTCAGATTTTTGGACACAAAATAGTTGCTTCCTACCTATTTGCTATAATGATTTTTCTGTGTTGTTACAGAATATTGGTGATTCCTGAGAACTCTCTGTTCTCTTAATCTTTTGATTATCTGTTCTGGAGATTAGCCCAGAATGAGACAGAACAGGGGTGTAGATTCTTAGAAATTTTTCTACCAAATAGAGTAGAATTGGAAGGAAAAGCAGTTACAGCTTCTGCAAGACCATGGTGAACTGATCCCCAACATTTTCTCTTCTTTGCACCTGATAAAGCAAATTCCATTAGTGCTTCATTTGTGGACCTGAAGTTCTCTTCTGCTGGGAACAGGCAAAGTAGTTTTTCACCCAGTAGTGTTAGAACTTGGGGGTTTGTGTGTTTGTAACTATCTACTGGTTTGGACAATATTTGCTTCTCTCTGTTCATCACTCAATATTTGTTTTTCACATGTGCTGCCCCAACCTGGTTTCTTCACAAAATCAGTTGAAAGAATTCCATAGTTGTTTTTTGCCATGTCGAAACTACTGCTCATTGTGAGCAGGGAGGCTCAGCATCATCTGAGCGAGCTTCACTCGGTTCCAAGAGGAGAACTCACTGTTAACATTTGATATAACTGTAGGAAGAAAAACCCTATAAAGAACAAAATATTGCTCATATTGAGAAATAGCCTAGTGAACCTGCATATAAATAGTTTAATAATCCTATTTTCATTTTTGTTGGCTACTTTGGTCACTAATAAATCTTGAAATTAAAGGGGAGATGCTCTGGTATGGACCTCCAAGCTCATGTGATGTTGGTAGGTCATTCCAAGTGAAGGGTGCAATCTCGGACTTGATCTTGAGAGCTGCTAGTAAAAATGTACTTCAGTCCTGGAGACTGTAAAGTGTTGAATAAATAGGCACCAGAATTGTTCTTCCATTGTTACATGGAACGATGTGGGGTTTTTTCCAAGTTCTTTTGATCATTGATTTCAGTGTAATATGGACATACTTTCTTTTTCAGGACAAACTATATGCCTGAACATTTTCATTAACTTGTTGTTTTCATATTTTAAGTACATGAAAATGTTATTTTTTAACGCTAATGTTTGAGTAATTCTAACTTTAGGAATCTGCTTTTCAAATACAAAGCTGTGGTAGAGGCAATCAAATATATAAGATTTTATTTCGGGGGGAGTTAGTAAGGACTCATTTTTTGCTTGTTTCAAGACTGGTGAGGCAACAGTCACTTTGTACACCACAAAAAAAATGCATATTTAAGTGTCTTAATTTTAACTATGCTGTAAAGAGTGTTAATTTGCAATGTTAAAATGCTGGGATCTGAGGATCTGTGGGTATGTTTGGAGCAGTGGGAGATCTGGCACAGTACAATTTCTTTCAAGCCTCCAAGAGTCATGACCATGAAGATTTGCATCTCTCTACACGTCCATTTACTCTTCCTAGATGATCTTGCTGTTCTTGCTGGCCAACTGAGACTTTTAGGCACCCAAAACAAAACAGCCCACAAAATGCTAACCTGTTCTGTGGCTATTGGTATCATTGATCCAGATGCATCTGGGATCCAAACTTCTGTATCTGAAACAAAGCTCTAAGTATACATTAAGATTTATTAATACCTTGTATCTTCTTTTTATTTGTAGACGTGGAACTGGTGCTTTTAAATCAAGAGTGGGATTGCCAGCACCTACTCCTGTGATTAACAGTAAATATGGACTGAGAGAAACAGACAAACGATTGAACAGACTTAAAAAGTTGGGTGACAGCAGCAAGAATTCAGACAGCCAGTCTGTCAGCTCTAACACTGATGCAGATACCACTCAGGAAAAAGGTAATGCGAGTAAGTAAGGGGAAGAGCTTGGAGACATTAAAAGCTTCCCAAAAACATGGCAAACTTTCACAGTGATGGAATTCCTCTCTTTTAGTGTTTAGATGTTTCTCACATACTGGTCGTTAAAACTAATTTATTCACGAATCTGTAGGCAATTTAAACAGCAAATTCATGGTTTTCCACAAGTGTTTGGAGAAAAATAGGTGATATGTTCTTCTTTTGTTTTCTTTTTTTAATACCAAAAGCAAATTTAAACATGTCAGCTTAAGTCCTGCCAATAATTTCTGTATTTCAAAATACAGTAAACTACCACAGGCAGTAGTATGGTTTAGAAAAGAAAACTTACATAGTTTGAATTCTTAGGAAAAGCATTTTTAAATAAATACTCCTAGTAGATATTACTAAACAAATAGTTGTTTCCTTTAGAGGTCTTTTTAAATTGGGCAGCTTTTCCCTTTCCACATCCAGAATTTATAGTTCAGCACCTCTTGTGCAGTAAAAGTTAGTAATTTCAGAAGAAATTGGAAGGGATTTTTGTTTCTAGTTTTCTTGCAAGACTTCTCTCCATGGAGTAGTGAGTATGATTTATTTGCTTTTCCCATTTCCCCACCTCCACCACCCTCATCATGGGCAAAATACAAATAATTTAAACTTTGATTTAACTGGTAAACAGGTTTGGAGCTATGTAAAATACTGCGGTTCCATCTGTCTCCTCTTTGCTGCTGTGATACTAAAAAACCAAATTATAAAAACCCAACCAACCAATAAAAAATGACCCCTAAAAATGTCCCCAAAATCTTTTAATGGTATCTAATTACCGGTATTTAGAGTTGCACTTCTGTTGAGCAGACAAAGCTCTTTTGCTTGCCACAATAGGCTGTAGTTTCACCTGAAACTGAAATCATTACATTAGATAAAGGTATTTGGGGTTTTTTCCTCCTTCTCCATGAAAAAAATCCTGGAGATAATATTAGATCATGCTGATTCTCAGATTTTGCTGGAATAATACGCAGCAAAAGCTGTGGATAATGTCAAATACATTTTTCTTTTTAATTGGTAGAAAAAGAAATTAAGTAAAAATACAACTTGGAATACGGAGGGTAGTGAAGGGAAGTGTACCTGGAAATGTTGATGCACTTGTGGCCTGTTTGGGCAATTCCTTTCATGTGTTGAGTTGCAAGTTAAGCAGTCTCATTTCTTACTACATACTATCCTATCCTATCCTGTCTCGTGGATTTTTTTTGAAGTGCCCCAAATAAATGAAATAACTGCAGTATTTGGGAGTATTCAGGATATAGCTGTGTTATAACAAAACTGCTTTTTTCTTTTTCAGCTAACAGAAAATCTTCAATTGGCGTAAAAAAGAACAGCAAAAATAGAACGTTAACCAGACAGTCTATATCAAGAATTCCAGCATCATCAAATTCTACCTCATCTAAACTAACTCATATAAATAATTCCAGGGTACCAAAGAGACTGAAAAAGCCTGCAAAGCCTTTACTTTCAAAGATAAAGTTGAGAAATCAGTGCAAAAGGCCAGAGCAAAAGAATGCTTCTCGAAAGCTTGAAATGGGAAATTTAGTTCTCAAAGAGCCTAAAGTAGTTTTGTATAAAAACTTGCCCATTAAAAAGGATAAAGAATTGGAGGGACCAGTCAAAGTTGCGGTCTCTAGCGGATGCTTAACAAGGCATGCAGCGAGAGAACATAAACTGAATTCTGTGAAAGGTGCTTATGAGCATGGTGATATTGCACCCTGCACATACATCACGAGGAGGTCGATGAGAACAAGGATGAGTTTGAAGGAGACCTCTGACTCAAAGCTTGAACCAAATACATTGGATAGCTATAAGAGTAACTTGACTGGAACACAATCGGACGTTGCAGAGCAGCAGTCTCGTGCGTTAAACGACAACAATGTGGCTCATGGACCATCACATAAAGGGGAGGGTCGGTGCCAGAAAAGTGATGTAGGCACTTCAAAAAAGAAATCTCGACAAGGAAAGCTTGTGAAACCGTCTTCAAAAACAGAAGAAACTGATACTATGCACAACACACCTGTGAAGGATGAAGTACCAGATTTGATTAGTTCACATTCAGAACTCGAAGAGAGGAATAACGTGGTGGACACACCTGTTGGCTTTAAAGACTGTATCCCTGGATCTGGTGGTTGCTCTGTAACAACTGACAATTTTAAAGCAAAAGACAGTTTTAGAACTGCAAAAAGTAAAAAGAAAAGACGAATCACAAGGTATGATGCACAACTTATCCTTGAAAATAGCTCTGGGATCCCTAAACTGACTCTTCGTAGGCGCCATGATAGCAGTAGCAAGGCAAATGATCAAGAGAGTGATGGAATGAATTCTTCAAAAATAAGCATAAAATTAAGTAAAGACCATGAAAAAGATAATAATTTATATGTAGCAAAGCTAAATAATGGGTTTAACTCAGGATCAGGCAATAGTTCAACAAAATTAAAAATACAGCTAAAACGAGAGGATGAGAACAGAGGGACATACCCAGAGGACCTTCATGAAAATGGTGTGTGTTGTAGTGAAACTCTCTCCCTTTTGGAGTCGAGAATGGAAGTAGATGATTATGGTCACTATGAAGAGGAAACAGCAGATGAGTCTTCATCAGAAGAGGATGATGAAGAGGAAGATGACTATGATGATGAATTTGATGACTTTATTCCTCTTCCTCCAGCGAAGAGATTAAGGCTTATTGTTGGCAAGGATTCAATAGATATTGATATTTCTTCCAGGAGGAGAGAAGATCAGTCTTTAAGGCTCAATGCATAAGCTTATAGGTCTTAAACTGACCTGGATGTCATTTCTAAAAAAAAATTAAAAAGTATTTAAAAAAATAATAATAATTAAAAAAAAACCAACAAAAATTCCATTTGATTATTCCTCAACTAAAGAACTTTCTGAAAAACTTAGTGGCAGCACTTCTTTATTCACCTATCAACGTAATATTGTAGAAAGTGTACAGCATACTGACTCTTCTTAAGTCTGATTTGTGCAGATTTTTATTGTACTTTTTAATAGCCTTCTTATGTGCAATTCCGAGTTAGAGGTAATGCTCTGTTGTAAAATAAAGGCTCAAGCAAAGTTATGAAATTGCATCAGATCTTTCCATGCAGGACAATGAGAATACAGTGTGGCTACAGAATTATTTTTGATCAGTAGGAGCTCTTAGTTTGCTCTTACAATATTTGACTAAACAATTTACAAAATCATAGTAGCAGCATATTAAGGTTTTCTAGTATATGTTAATATCACCAGCAATGATCTACAGCTTTCCGATTTATTTGCTAGATGGTTTTTTCCCCTTGGAGTTTGTCAGTTTTAACACTGTATGCCGTCCCAGACGTACTGTTTGTGGCCTTTGTTATAGTAGCAAACCGTTGGTTGGAAGTCAAATTGATTTCTTTAAAAAAAGAGAAAAAAAATATTAAAAGGTGTTGACAATTTGCTGACTTTTTAGTACATTATATGTACAAGGGTAGCAGTATGCAGAATAAAGTTTGGATATGGTGTATTTATTGCTTGTTACGTAAATTAAACACCTTGTATTTAACACTTTTCAATACTTTTAGATAAAATTGTTCTTTGCAAGAATGATTGGTGCTTATTTTTTCAAGAATTTGCTGTGAAATAATGTGATTACGATGGGCAACATTTATCTGATGAACTGCAGCTATCCTTAATTGGTTCTTCATATTTTTCTGTTGCACTTGTAAAATGCTACAAGGAATTTAAAGAAAAATCTATTCACTTTAACTTATGATAGTTTTATCAAATTAAAAACAACTAAGTCACAGCTTTTGTTCTGTGGTAACCTATGATTTGTTTGTCTTTTAAGAACCAGTTGTAAAAGACTGAAAAAATATGTATATGTTGTAAATATTTGTGTGTTGTGAGAAATTTTGTCATAAGAAATTGAGATAACTTGCCAGAAGGGTTTTTAAGTTTAGAAATACATCCATGCCAATAAAATAGGAAACTGTAAACCTAGTTTTAAACTCTGCATCAGTTGGAGTTCTTTGCTCATACATAGTTCACTTAATACTTCCGAGTCTGCTTTATAGCAATGAAGAGCATCAGGGCGATCTTTGGCTCTTTGGTTTTTAATAAAAGAATGTTAGGAAACTTCTGGGCACAATGGATTGTTTGTACATGTAAATCAGCTTTCTAAGCCATTCCTTTCAAACAAGTCTGAAACGTCAGAGTTGACATAACTGTGTATCAGTTTGGTCTGTGGTATTTGTGTTTCTACTCGACTGGATTAAGGTTTCGAGTTTTTGTATCTAGGGATGTAGAAACACAAGTTTCATCCTTAAAGAGGTGCTGTTGGGTTGGCTGAATCCACTGTTGGCTGCTCAGGATTTTCATGTCAAGTCGAACTCTCTCAGCTCTAAAGATCAAGAGCTTGAGTTACATGGCCTCTGTGTTACCCAGTGGTGAAAGCACTAGTGGAGAGAATTAAGTGTAGAATTGAACTTAATACTTGTAACTTCGTCAGTCTCTGGGAAAGGCCTTGTGTCATGCCACGGTGAGGATGTTTTTAGAACGTAGGTGGATCTGTCTGTGTAGTTCATGGGTCATAATGTCATACCTTGACTTTCAGTTCAGGGAAGACTACATGAATACTTTGGTGAGTATGCTCACAGCTATGGTGACTTGTCTTGTGGGGTCTTTTAATTGTACTGTAACCAAAAAATGCGTTAAAGGAGAGAGAGATGGGTTATTAAGGGCTTGCCTTAAAGTCAGAAGTGTCCAGGAAACAGCTGATGACAAAATGACACTAATACAGCTCTTTCCTCCAGAATTCACAGGCATTGTCACTGCATGCTATGCTCTACAAGCATTTCTGGCTGTACCAGCGAAAGCTGAACATGGTCTCTGCATGCTTTTACCTGCAGCCCTGCTGCTCCTGCTTGCAGGTTCATACTCAGTGCTGCTCTGGCAGCAGCCTCGGTGGGTGTGGGGGCGGGGAAGATTGGTTTGCAGAAAGGTCATTCACCTGGATGTGTGAGGGGAAAGGGGGTCAATGCAGCAACTAAGCGTTGCCTGCCATTTTAGGTATTTATGACCAGTGTGCTTGAGAGCAAGATTAGGGCTTGCTAAACCAGCATCAAGCAATGAGAGCACATGGTAAAACAGGGAAGAAATTGTAAGTGAATCCTGCCCTTAGAGGGAGAAGCTGTTTTCCTGAAGTGGATAATCCTAACTCATAGTTCAGCGAGCCTCTTAATGAGAGGTGCTTTCCTTTTCCTTTTGTGTGAAGGTAAGTACAACTCAGGGCATCAGGATCTCTGGAATGGTTGTGTTCATTGAACCAGCCTCTTGTCTTGGAGAATTTGGAACAAAAGCTCCTCGTTATTTCCATGGTCACGTCCTGCTATACAGATGTTTATGTTACAGACATCTTAAAAACAATTAAATGTGTTCCCCCAAGTGGGTCAGGCAGGCAGGGCTTCCACAACCCCAGTTGTGCCCCCTTCTCCTGACACAGGAAGTGGGTGTTTTTCTTTGATCATCTATGTGTGAATTTGTGGATGTCAATGTTTCCATAACCTTAGTAGCAGGGGAAGGTGTATATTTGTGACCTGTATGAGAACCTGACAGCCTGGCCATGTTTCTTGTCCAGATTGCAAAGCACTGTGGAGCTCGTAGTGGTTTGACTGTCAGGGACGCTGTCTAGCTTTGATGTCTCATTGTCTGGGATACCAGTAAGAAAAGATGGCACAGCTGAGTAGGTTTAGGGTGACCACAGCACCTTTCAGGAGGCTGAAGAACTGGAGGAAGCGTATTACAGGTGAGCTTTGCCAGCTCGTTGTGTGTTAATGTGTAACAGGTTGTTCGGCTATAGAAGAAACATGAAAACCACTATGAAAATGGCAGGCTGGCTGCAGATTTGGGAGTATCCTGTCACATGCAGTTATGCTGCCAACCCCTTACATAACCAAAGTATGTTCATGTCTCCTTTTGGCTGGGGTTTTTTTCTGGTTTCTTGTGCATTTTGCCTAATTTACCCTCTTTAAAATCAGCTCAAAAGCAGGATGTCTTTGCTCCCTGTATTTGTATGGTTGGTTGCCCTTTTAGAATGAAAGGTTGAATGCTTAAGAGCTGTGCGGAATGAGACCTACTGAAAGTCAGCTAAGTTTGCCTTGTATCTTCTAGTATCATGCCTTTTCCTAAATCCTCCTCCCCCATGAGTATTCTCTTGTTTGGGCTGGGTCTTAAGTTAACCTATAGCCTTGCATAATCTGTTGCCCCTGCCTAAACTCTTGATTTCACAAAGTAAGGAGGTCATGGTGGGTTGCTGTTCTTCAGCATCTACATTTGATTTAACTGTAATTGTACTTGAATTCATCCTTGCACAAAAAAATTGATCAGTTCCTGCCACAGACACAGAAGCTTAGGTGGTCAAGTGGTGGTGTTGGAGGACTTCTTGTTGCATGTGCAGGTATCTCCATGCTGAAACAGACACGGGGCCAGTGTAACTCCGTTGCTTGGGAATGGCTTTAGCTTAACAAGCAAAGATTTGTGTTTGGTAGTGAGTTTCAGTCAAGTGTGGAGCTATTGGTGGATCCAGCAAACCATAGGTATTTCCACTGGTGCTTTATGATGTTCATTAGCAGTTCTATTTCATAATTAGATTTTTAGTCTTCTTTTGCTTCAGTCCCCATTCATTTAAGAGTTTGACTTGATGATCCTTTTGCATCCCTTCTGACTCAGAATATTCTGGGATTCTGTGTAATTCCCATGTTTGGCCACACTATAACAGAATTGATGGTAAACTGGTAGATCAAATAAAATGTGGCCAGCAGGTCAAGGGAGTGGTTCTCCCCCTCTACTGTGCTGTCTTAAGATCCCACCTGGAGTGTTGTGTCCAGGTTTGGAGTGCTCAGCACAGGAAAGACACAGGGGTCCAGAGGAAGGGCACAGAGGTGGTCAGAGGGCTGGAGCACCCTATGCTCCATGAGGCTGAAGACTGGGAGTGACTATGAGGACATGTTGAAAGAGTTGGGGTTGTTCAGCTTGGAGAAGGGCCCACGGAGACCTTAGAGCACCTTCCAGCACTGAAAGGGGGCCTGCAGGGAGGGACTTTTCACAGGTGATAGGACAATGGGCAATGGCTATAAGCTGCAAGACAGGAGGTTTAAATTAGATGTTAGGAAGAAACCCTCTTTACTGTGAGGGTTGTGAGACACTGGATCAGGTTGCCCAGAGAAGTTGTGGATGCCCCATCCCTGTCAGTGTACTCACGTGTTCATTCATCCTGCCCCCTCGGCAGGATACTCACACCCTGTTTCTTTCCAAGAGAATTCCTACCTTGCCACAGAAATATTCTTCAAAATGCTTTTCTTTTCCCTCATTTGAGTTTGAAAAGAAACCCTGAAGTGAATAAAACTCAAGGCAATACAGTCTGCAATTCCATAGCCAGCTTGCAAAAATGTTCCAAGTGGTAAAAAGATAAAGTTTAACTGATCAACAGCAGTGCAAAATCTTTGCAACTGACTTTGAAATGCAATTTTTCACAAAGTAGTAACCTCCCATTTTTGAACAAACTAACAAATAAAATCATGAGGTTGACTATGCTAAAGCTCCCCTAAAACTCAGTGTAGAGAAGCAGGCATTTTCAGAAGTTCAAATTTCACCAGGTGGAATTTGACCCATCTTTAGAGCAAAGTCTCAAAATAATTTAAAAAGAAACAAATAAGAAATTCAAACCCTGCTTTTATATCCCCCAAGGAAGCCAGCTGGCTCCTCTCACCTGTGCATTGATTTAGGATAGCAGTATTTTGCATCTGGAAATTGCTCTGTAAACTGCTTGTTGCATTACTGCACTACTTACAGGTTTACCTGTTGCGAACCAGGCACCAGAGGGGATGTCAGTAATGCTCAGCAAAATTTCCTGTCTGAAGTGACACTATGTTTCTCCCTGGAAGTGCCTGTGCCAAGGACAGAGCTGGCATCTGCCAGCTGCAGCTATCTGTGCATGGTTACAGCTGAGGTGTGACTCAGAGCCACTGTCTGGGCTCAGGGCAAACCTGCAAAAATTGCTCACTGAAGCCCACCTGTCCTTTCATAAAAGGACTCTACCCTACAGCGGGATATTGGGAGTGATGCTGGTTTGTACCAAGAGGAAAGATCTCCAAAAGCCAAAACACTTAATGCAGCTTTACTCCAACGACAGCTTCTCCTCCCCTTTGCTCTCCTTCGCTCTTCTGGACAAATTCTTTTATCCATTGACTGTTAGCGTTCCCAGCACAAGGTGGCACTAAGATTCCAAGAGAGGGATTTCTCAGCCCTGCAGCCCTGCTCCCAGTTAAGAGACCAGGGTATATTAGTTAAAAGTTGTTTGGCCATTTATTGTTTTCTACTGTGAGGTATCGCGGGAGTGCATCTGAGCTTTACAGGGGGAAAGAAAACAATCAACCGTGCTCGGCAACGACAGTTTGGAATAACTTGGTGCTGAATGCTGCTGTGCTTTTGCCCATTTTAATCCTTTTGCATTCTGCTAGGAGTTTCCCCCTTCTGCACTTTCCAGCCTTCTCCATGCCTGTCTCTCGAGTGTCTGCTGTTTGTGTTAGTCAGAGCAACTCCTGCCAAGGGCAGGCAGGCCACATGTGCTGCTGTGCCTTGCATCCTGCTGGGAGCCGCTTGCCACTATGTTAAAGGTCCTTGTGCAAGGGGCACTACAAGTACAGGAGCAGTGGGGCATGAGGGGAAAATAGTGGAAAAAAGCAAGCAGCATATCATCCTCCTCTCATCCCCTGAGTCCATAGGAATTCTTTCTTGGTCGAGATCCAGTATTAACACTTGCTTCAGGAATGCCGCATGGGTTCTTGAGGGGGAAGGGTTGTTGGCTGGTCTTACAGTTCCTAAAATCAAATGAGTGCAAGTTGGCTGCTGCCTGTCATGTTGCTATACAGTACTTATAAATTAGTATTTGCTATGGGGTTGCACCTCCGTGCTATGTGCTATCAGCAGTAGGAAGATCCTGGCCATCTAGTCAGCATCTCTTTCTGGAATACTGAGCTCTCTCATGTTTTGGTTTACTTGCTATTCTCCCACACACAGTGAAGTATTTATTATCTGAGCAGACCTGGTAGAATAACTTCCATGAAGTTTTAATAAAAATAATGGGTGAATACAAAAAACAAAAGATGTGGCTGAACACTACCTGACCTTCCTTCAACTCAGGCTATGTGGCCATTTTTCTTTGTTCTGCAGCCCTGCCTTGCTGCTGACAGGGAAAGCATGGGGTTTAGTCTACAGACTCTTACTTTTGCCCATGCAAAGTCAAGAATTAAGTCAAGAATTACCCAGAACAATGCAGCAACAGTCTACCACATATTCCAATGGTCTTGAAGGAGATCAGAGTTACAGTTAGCAGTTAGTTCCTTAAGGGAACAGAGCAGTGCCAGACTGAAATAGCACTGATCTCCTAAACACTGATTAAAGTGCAAAGACCACCTGTGGAGGTTTAAGAACTCGCTGACTGACTGGGACATCCAGTCAGGGGTGCAGGAAATCTTGGTTGGCTATTATAAGCTGCTTGTGTGCATTTGAACTGGGTCCCAGAATCCAAATTTTACTTGTTTAGAGAACAATACCCAAATGTTGATCTGCTCTGAAAGTCTGGCTTAGGAGAAAGTGAAATTGACTCACAGAAAGGAAGGTGAGGAGATAGGAAGCTCTACCAAATCTATAAAATCTACCAAAACAACATACTCAGATGCTTTTAATCAGTGACTGAGTACTCATAGTTATCAGTGGGTTAAGGGCCCTGAGCACTGAGCTTTCCCACAACTTATGGAGAAATGCCTCTGCCAGAAGTAGCAGGCCCAGGAGGCAGAAAGGGATCTGCCCCCTCACTGCAGCCCTCCCAGTCTGCACACATGATCTGTGGTCAAGGTGGGTTGGTGACAGGCACAGCACTGTGCACTGAGGAGTCTGAGCCATCCCATGCTGCCATTCCATGCAGCAGTCCCAGCAGCAGAGGGGCAGTCTCTGGAGGAAAGGAGCAGTTTGTTTGAGTGCCTGATAATCAAGACTTCTTGGCTGCATTGCTCAGTGAAGATTGCAATGGAATTTTCTACAAAATCTATTACTTACAAAATCTATTATTTTGTATAGTCCTGAACTTCTCCACCTTCTATTTTTTACTTCTGTTCTTGTGCTTCCTTCACACTCGCCTTACTAGACTTGCCTTACAATAACCGAAGCATTTGAAGTCTGGCTCCTGATCTGTGATCTGTCTGCAAAACAGAGATGATCCTGCCTATCACCTAATAAAGCCTTTAAGTGCAATAAAGCTATAAGCTCCTGAGGACAAGGACTTTTCCTAGTTATGCAAATTTTTATGTATATAGTATGAGCCTTGAACTAGGTACCTGTATCTCAATAATTAGAACAGTAAAATTATTAGAACTTTTTTCTAATAGTTTCTTTTAAATTGTAGAAGATATAGGGCAACAATGACTTTCCTACATTCCTTTTTATCTTTTGGAAAAGCTTTCACCCTGCCCCAACCTACCATATCTGTACAAGCGAGACTTGCACCTCTTTTATGTTGCCAAGCAGATGCAGTTGCAGCCAGTAAAAATCCATTTAGACTAATTAGATGTTGCAAATCCATTATGGTTGTCTTGTTGGCACCTGTAGACACAAAAAAATTGTGCCCCTTAACAGGGCCTGACTTATGGCAGGGCTTCCCAGTGCTTGGCAGGCAGGAGTGCTGCTACCCTTGACTTCAAAAATGGTGTAAGAAGGAGGAGTCTTGGCTGTGGAAAGCAGCTGTAAAGCCAAGAGGAATGGCTGTGTGTCTTGTGACCTTTGCTGATTGTGTGATTGCCTGACGTGGTATCATATGATAACTCTCAGAGACCATTAGGAGTCAAGCAAGGCTTTTTTACATCCTTGCATCACCAGGATGAAACATTCCACAAAGCTGTCATAGTACATTCAAGTAGACAAGGTGGATGACTTTGGTCAAACTCCAGGGATTGGAAAGTATTAGGTTGTTTGGGTTTTTCACACCCTGCCACTGCTTTCTGTTTACAGGCAAGCCTGTCTCCCTCCCTGTAAAATGGAAATAATTCTTTTCTCATTTTTAATTGTGTGCATTTAAATCATTGGTTTTCCACACCAGAGGTCATTAGAAGGAAGAGGCATTACGCATACACCAGTATCAACAAGTATTGTATATGCTCCTGAGTTGTTAAGCTCCGCAGAGCCTTTCACCTCTCTAGGGCTGGTTCATGTGAGTATTTACTGGCTGCAGTAACATGCCATTTTTTTACCAGGTGGTTCTAATCTTGTTGCAAGATCTGAGCTAGCTTCACTGCAAAGATTTTAACTGGACTTTGGAATCCTAAAGCAGCAAAAATTAAGTAAGTGGTGAATATTTCTCACCATGAGAGTTTCAAGGTTGTTCTTCCATTTCCTCACTCACAGACCCTAAAATTTATTTCTGTGGCTAAAAATTGTCAGTCCTTACCAGCACTAAAGACTGGAACTGGTGATTTCTGTCCAATTCCCAGCAAAGAGGAAATTGTATTCCAGCATTCACTCTGAAAAGTGCTTGCAAGCTCTATTCCCTGGATCCTCGCCTGTTGCGCCACTGGACAACTCCAGTGGTTTGAGAGTGGAGGATGGTCTGGGTGGTGCCTGGGAGAAGACAGGGTTGCTGTTGTCTGCGCAGGCTGGAGCAGTGTTTAGCTGTGCACAAGTCTGGAGGTTTCAGCTGGTTTCACCACCCGGGGCTCCTGTAGCGAGAATGCAGCCTATCTGGGAAGGGCAGCACAGGGGTATTGCATCTTGCCCTCTCCAACTTGAACCTGGAAACAGGGAGGCCTGTCTGCCTGTGAACTCGGGGGCGGGGGGGGGGGCGGGCATTGTTTGCTTGAGAACTGGGCTGGGCTGTGATGATTTTTTTTTTTTTTTTTTTTTTTTTTTTTTTTTTTTTTTTGGTGGTCAAGTTTTCCCCAGGAGAGGGAGCAGTCCACTCAAATGATGTCGAGGGGAATGAATCTGCTTATTCCACCTCCAGCTTAACCGCCTTCTTTCCTCATGCTCATCATCAACTCTTTTTGTTTCACCTTCCGACTCCTCTGGTAACCTTGCAACAGCTCTGGCAGTGCTGGCCCTTCGAGGCTGGGATTCAGGCAGGAACTGCACCTCTTTGCTCTGTAAGCCACCTTTCCCACCTTAGTATGCCCAAGGCTGCTCCCAGTGCCTGGTCCCACAGCCCACATCCCCATCACCGGGCCCTGAGTCAGTCACTTCATTCCCAGCATGGCGTCCCACTCCCCTCCGTCCCAAGCCACAGGGCAGTGGCTCGGCGGCAGCTCCTGTGGTCACTATGGTGACAGTGGTCAGGCAAAGGAGGACATCGGTTAATTCAGGAATTTAAGGCTGCTTTGCTGAAAATATCCTTTTTATTCTAGCAATAGTAACTTCCAGAGGCTTGCTGATTCTTGGGTATCCGTTTGGGGGTTGACTGCTTCCCTAGCAGATTATTATATTTCCAGTAACATATGCATAGAAAAACAAGGAAAGTTGGGGGTTGTGGAGTTCAAAACCACTGCTGCCAAAGTTCATGGTGTCTTTTGTTGTATCAGGAAAAGTTCCAAAGCACAGTAGCCTGGTTACCACTTAAGGAACGGATTGTGGTTTCTTGTTGACTTACTTCACTATTTATTCTTTCCCTTCCTTCTTTCTTTTTTAAACAACCAAGGGTAGGGGGGATATAACAGAGCTAACTTTTCGATACTCAAGCCTCTGCTGCATTGTATCCCAGTGCACCCGATATAAAACCATCTACTGACGCGTGCTGGGATTCTTAGCCCTGCTGTAAGCTGAACCACTCTGGGAAAATTTCCAAGGAATAATGGGCAGAATTCTCAAGGACAAGATGAGGAGGACAGCACAAGGTATCTGTTCAACAGCATTCCTGGGAAACTAGTCCCAGGAGGCTGTTGTAGCAGTGACTGGCATGAATAATAGTATTACTCTTTATTTTGGTGTGCCACTGGAAAGATCAAAGAGGTTTTGTGCATGGAGGACCCTCAAATTGAGGGAAAACTTGAGTAGGGAATTTTGCAGCAGACTTGAAATTATATAGCTGTTAGGGGAATAAACTGTTTTCACTGGATGAGATCTGCAGCTGTCTGCTTGGAGATGGTCATCTCTGGTAAAGACATTTCCTGGGACAGATGCAGACTTTTAAGAGCACATAGCTACAACAATTGCATCTCTGCAGCGTGCTATCTCTGAATGTCTGATACAAAAAAGACTACAGACACATGCCGTGATTTTTAATGCTACTGTCAGCTGAACCACTGGGAAATTTTCCAGGGAGTGTCAGGCAGAGTTCTGAAGGACAGATTGAGGACAGTGCAAGGTATCAGTGCTAACAGCGCTCCTAGGAGACCACTGTTCTAGAGCTATAGCCTGAAACAGGGTAAACTTTTAAGAGGATAGCCTCTTTTAAGTACAAGCAGCCATGCTGAAGCACTTGCAAAAAGCTTGTGAGCAGCCCTCTCTACTCCCATTTAACAGTATGTAGGCCATGCTTACATCCCCTTTTCTGTACATGAACACAGTGGGATTTGAGATGTAAAGCTGTGTGTGTCCTTTCTTTGGGTGGAGGGGTATATTACACCTGAGCAGTGTTGCAGTTCACGAGGCACTAGTTGGAGTATGATAGTTTGCTCTGTCTCTGTTGGTGAGTGTTATCTGAACCATCAGATCATGCAGTTCATATTGATTTTGCAGCCTGGTGGGTGACACTACACAGCGGACAGTGTAAACATTTCACATAGCAGTCAAAGTTCACTCTTACAGGTCTGAGTTGTCATCTCTGCTTCCTGGTTGCATTGACAAAATGGTATGAAAAAGGAAGGAGGTAAGTGGAAGTGGGTGAGGCATTTTAACTCATATCATTGATGTGTCCATTCAAAGGGCAACATCAGAGTCAGCTGAGCATGAGTAAATTCTCATTTACGAAGGCCTGACCTTAGACTCTGGACCTCCACAGCTGAAGAATCGCTATAGGGCCACTGAATTACATTTTTATTGGAAAAAGCATGACTTGAACATCAATATAAATACCATCTCCACCTCAACCTTGTAATGTGCTCTGAGATAATGGCATATATTACTTCATTTTGCCATCTCATCATAGACCTGTTGGCTGGTACCACCCAAGGGACAAGATAGTTTATAATCTCAGTCTTATAATCTTTTTGTTCAGAAGACATCCCTAGGCAAGGAATTCCTGCTTCCTGTAAAGGCTGGGTGTGCCTCAGATTTTGTCTGTTGATGTTGGCCAGTCTCTTTAGGCTTCATTTTGGTGTCTTTTTAGCTCTTTGCTTCCATGTTTCATTACTTCAGTTGTGTGTCGTAAGTTTTAAAGTTATTTTCAGATGTTCCTTCTACTTGCTGGCATTGCAATGCCTGGATATGTCTATGTCTAAAAGCACAACAGCAATACTTACACTGTGACAGGCATGCATAGTGGGTCTCTCAGGATTTTTATTGTGTCCCTTTTTGCTTGAGTGTGGGCATTTATTTAAACATGGAGAAAAAGTACCAAACAGGATAGATTCTTGCAAGAAGATAAATTCAACTGAAGTTTTGGATGTGGCCTTAGATGGGCTCTGAAAACTGCCAGGCTTTCTCACTTTTACTTGCATACAAATCTATGTATGCAAAATCCTGTTTAAAGGGTTGTGATTTTGTCAGCCTGTGTTGGAGTCTGGTTAAAGGGCAGATTTCCAAGTGCTACTAGGAAGAAAAAGGACATTTGTCTAGATAGCTCTTCTCTACTGCCCATCCTCTCCACAATGCTGCGGATGAGATGTTTTCAGTTCTACTGTGGGATAAGAGAAAGCAGACCAAGTTCACAGAGCCCAAGGGTGGCATTTTTCAATAGTACCAGCTGCTCTTTAAGCCAGTGGCCAATTCGACCCTGACCTCTATGGCAGTGGCACCAGGCCAACACTGTATGCTCCAGCAAATCATTCCCTCAGGCTCTGTAAATCCTGTGCTATTGTCCTGCTTCTGGGGCAGTGAGAGGACACCCTATGTCACTCATGCACTGAGAGCAAACTATGCAGCAAGGGTGGCAACAGTGCTTTAAGCTGCTGCACTCAGTGTGCAGGGATAGAGCTGAATCCCTAATTTTGGAATATAGCCACACCACTGCCAGTGAGCGAGCATCACTGGTCTGCTTTGGCATTTGCAGAAGTGCATGTGCCACAATACCTGCTGAACATGGGGCTGCGGAAAATAAAGGCCTCCTGAGTTGTGAATCAGAAATAGAGCAGCTGACACCATAGACTGCCCTTATTCCCAGTTGGAAGTACTATTTGCTGCAGTTCAAACTGAATACAGCCTCCCAGCCCTTCCTGCTCTGTCTCTCCTCTTACAGCAGTGCTCTTACACTCTTAGAGTCAGCATGTACAAACCTTTTTGTTACAAACTGAGATACTGTGTGAGAACACAAGGTCTTCACCCAGACCAGAAAGGCAAAGTCTCTTTGCAAAGACTTCCACTTATGAGGGATAGCAACATTGGTCCTGTAGCCAAGTTTGAAAGCTGTTGTTTCTCCTATTTCTACCATTTTTCTGCCTTTCAACTGCTCTGGAAAGGGATAAAGACTGGATAAGTTAGCAGGAGACAACAGAGAAGGTGAGTGGTATTTGCATGAAAGATGGTAACAGGAGAAGGGGGGAGGTAGAAAGAATGGAACAAGAACAGATGTAAGAGTGACCTTGGCAGGAGAGAATAACAGACAGCAGTGGCCCAGGAGAAGGAAGAGCAACAGACAGTGGAAAGGGGAGACCTTGGGAAGATTAACGAGACTAAACTGTGCTGAGGTGGAGGGACCTTGTTCTGAGATTTCCAGGCAACTGTGCAACCATTTTCTCATGCAGTGAAAGACATAAACATACACACCATGTGGTAGAAAGCAGAAATACATGAGTAAGGGATTTTTCTGTTTCTTCTCCCAATTTTGTGAAAAATTTTGTCCTTTTTCCAGAGTTGAGTTTTCTTCTAGAAGCTACTTCTTTAGAAAAAATGGTCAATTTTGCAGTTCCCCAGAGTCTGGATTTTAACTATACATAC
This sequence comes from Acrocephalus scirpaceus scirpaceus, assembly GCA_910950805.1. Classification (NCBI taxonomy): domain Eukaryota; kingdom Metazoa; phylum Chordata; class Aves; order Passeriformes; family Sylviidae; genus Acrocephalus; species Acrocephalus scirpaceus. Next base: position 44,898,852 of record OU383780.1, read on the forward strand.
AGTATAATGCCTTTGTTTGAAGAAGTGTCATGCACAAACAGAAATCTGAGATTTTATGGGTAGTAGAGCAATAATGATTTAAAGGAAATGCCTCTCTCTGTACAAGTTAAGACATGTCAAATTAACTCCTCCTCTAAAGTTTGTGGCACCATCCATGCAAGCTAGTCTGAGCAAGTAACATTTTTCATCTTCTTTGAAGTTCTAGTCAGTGGCAGATCAGACCCACTGAGAGACCAAGTGAAATCTGTCCTACCATCTCCACCACACATTTGGCAGGTTCACCAAAGCCTGTAGTGTGGATGTCAGTGCACTGTTGAGTTAATAAAACCTTGAAGCTGCCCTAATTTTGCTGATGTAACTCTCTCTTGGGCCCTGGAAGCAGTATGCAAGTGTTCAGGTGGCTGTTTCTTACCTTTTTCCTCAAGTTCATTCCAGTGCACATAGAGGACAGGCCCTACTTTCCCTTTAGCAATCCAGGCAGGGCCCCATTACTCAGCTTTGTTTCAGGGAAAAGTTGAAGATGGATTCTCTTGCCTACAGGAGTGCAAAACTAACAGGAAGCACCTGACTGGGTGCTGCCCATCCTGTTGCAGTTCAGAGCTTCTCTGGATGTGTCCTTGGCAGATCCATTCCTCCCTTTGCTCAGGATTTGTGTGTGACATTGGGTCCCAGAGAAATAGCTGGAGCACAATAATGGTGTTCTCTGTGCAGGGCATGCTCTGTACAGTCTGTCTCTGGGTACAGCATTTGGGAAACCTGGCCAAAGCAGCTTGCCTGGCACACTACAACCCTGGACATTCCAGCTGGAAGTGACACCCCACCTCTCAGCAGTACTGGGGCTGCAGCTTTGTTACCCAGGCTCAGGACTGCAGATCTGTCTGTCTCTTACACTGCTATGCTGAAGGATTCCCAGTCCAATGGCTTTGGCAGAACCCCTTTCCTGCTGAGCCCCAGACAGCAGCAGCTTGTCTCAGGAGGGGTTTCATGATACTGAAATGGAGGCAACCTATCCAACAAGCCTTTCCTTCCCCTACATGCCTGAGAAGGATTGATCTGCCCTCTGCCAGTGCTATAGGTCAACAGTGACAATGAATGGGTTGAACATTGGAGGAATCTCTCCTTTAAATACCAAGATTATTGGATTTTAGTAGATTGCTAGCATAGAGAACATTAGACTTAAGTGAATTGATTTCTTCTTTCCTCTCATATTTATATGTTAAATTAATATTTTTTATTTAGCAAGTCAATTAACTGTGCCTGCCAGTGTGTATGAAACACTGACATTTGCTTTAATTCTTCTTTCAGAAAATTCTGCATATCCTGCCTGTGTACAAGATATGCACATACAGCCTACTTAGGAGACCTCTATTTGCACAGGGTGGTTAAAAGGTATTTTGGAATACCTGGTTCAGTTGTCCCTGGTCATGTGTTCCTAACACAAATATCATTAATGGAGCAGATGGTGGTATAGAACCTCAAGTGTTTGGTTGATGGCATCTTGTTTCAAGTAATACAAGTGAACTTGGAGACAAGAAAGGAGATGTTATTGACTGGTGTTTTTCCAGAGGTTTACACTGCTAAGTTGGCAACTAGCCCTGTTTTCATTTCCCCTCAAATTGACACCTCTACCCTTCCTGTCAATTTAAGTGCCAGCTACAGTGATTTGCATTCTTCCCTTCCAGAAGTGAAATTTCTTAACCAATTATAAATGAGCAAAAGATGTTTCTTGACAGTAATTTTTTCTGTCCAGAAATGACAAGATTTAACCCAATGGACAGAGGTATTTCAGAGTTAGTTCAGGAAGTGTTTTTAGGCTGTATTAAGGAGGGCTCCATACTGTATCTCCTTGTTTCCCACAACAGCCCTAGACCCTGGAGAGCATATCCTTGATATGCTGGGCTGGTGATTAGTGTGGTAGGGACAAAGGTCTCTTACCAAGCATTGGTTTGCAGAGGTGGGAAGCTTAAAAGATACAGGAAATCAGAGAAACACTCATCAGAAAATTTAACTTTAATTTAAAATTAAATAGTGTCTGCAAGGTGTTTCAGTGTTGGATAGGTAGGATAAGATGGAGACAGCATAGGAAAGATTAGTACAAAAGCAGAGATGGTCTTTAAAACTCTAATAGTTTTCTTGCCTGAAGCAGGCAGATGAGCAACTTCTGGCTGTTGGGAGCTGTTGAATTGACAGGCTGCAAGCATTTGGCCTCACAGCTATGGAGGGAATCATCCTCTAAAAGCAGCCTGCCTTCCTAGGTTGTAACCAGACCTACAGCATGTTTGGAAAGACACTGGTATGTTGCGGATTTGTGGAATTTTCATTTCCCATGATGATTTTGCCTCACAAAGGGGAGCTGGGGTTAACATTGGAGCTGGAGAGAAAGTTTTGATTTGTGTGAGGCTTGGAGGAGAGAAGAGGGAGCCCACTGTTACTGTCTCAGAGGGGCAGTGGGCTGGAGGACTACTTCTATGAGAAGTGCAGGCATTTCCTAGAGAAGGATCTCTGAAGTACCTGCTGACTGAAACATTCCAGGCATTCTTGCACTGTGCTGCTAAGCTCCTACAGCAGCAGCTCATGCTGCTCAGGGTGCAGCAGCCTGGCCTCAGCAAGTGTGTCTTGGTCAGGGACTGACAAACAATTTCTCATTAGCAAATTCGCTGTCTGGAGTAGTACTGTAAGAATTTGCAGCTGCAAGAGAAGATGGATGTGATTTAGTGTGCTGCTGTCGTGAACAGACCTGGCAGCAGCAGGTGAAGAGCTTGCAGTGGACTACCCACCACAGTTTTCTCCAAAGATTTCCTGGGTGCCTTGAGCACAGGCCAGAAACTGTAGTTCTCTGTAGCCCTTACCCCTCCTATAGCTGCTCTTTCAAGTTGTGTTTGCATCTACTGTAAGGGGCAGAAACTCACACCATCTCAGTGTCAACAAGCTTGTAAATCATCTACTTAATAGTCACAGGTGAGATAACATATTAAATACTAAAGGCAGTAAAAAATCCTTCCCACCTCACCCTCCTCTCCAAGTACTGAATCTTGTCCAAAGCTGCACAAACAGGATTCTAAGATAAAAACCTTGGGTAAGAATTACTAAAACAAACAGAATGTGGTGTGGTTTGTAAAGGGACTGGCTCCTCAAGGCCAAAGGGTGGGTGTGGAAGAACACATCACCCACCTTACAGAGAGGAAAACTAAGAACATCTAAAAAGTGTATCTTGGAACAAAAGTCTGTAATATTTTAAATAAGCTGATGTAACATGGGAGGAAAATCATACAAGTACAATGCGAAGGATATCGTCTGTGATGTCACTAACTAGCAGCACAAAAGCTTTCTAAGAAGTAGAGGGATTCTATTCTGCTTAGCATGATGCAGTACAGCAGAGTTATTCAGAGTTAATGCAGTTCTAGCAAGGAAACTACATGCTCCAAGCTACATTTCTGTCTTTCCTTTAAGGATGCCTTGAAAGAATTTACCATTCTGCTGCAAACTACCTAACTCTGAACATAAATAAAAGAGTAGAGATCTCCCAGTTTACTTCTTCCCTGCCCTGCCATGTGCAGGAAACCTCTCCATAGCAGGACAGTTCCTGGGGGCATGTTAGTTCAGTCACCATGCAGTGCCTGTCTATTGATGGCTGGCTCAATGTCAGGGTTTCTTTCCTATTTTTGTTGTTGCATGGATGAAATCCACTGCTAGAGCATTATCTGCTATTGACAGGGGATACATTCTGATCTAAAGGCAAAATCTTCAAGTCTGTGATCTCGCTAGCCTGTGACCAGCACTTGGGGGAGATATTTGAAGGTGGAACACGATGAGCCACAGGACTACAGTTTTGGGTGAATAGCACCTCAGAACTTGTTCCTTTTGCAGGTTGATTTTTTCCCCAGAAGAATATGTGGTTTACAGCTTTAGTCAGTGCCTAGGGGTAATCTCTACATCCCCTTGACTCAAGGCTTGTTTAACTTTCCTATGCTGCGACAGAGCTATTGTTAGTTTGCAGATAAGGAAGTGTTATCATTTTAGCACAGTCTAAGAGAAAAGGATAGGAGGGAACTATTAGATTCTCTCCTGTGTTACTCTCTATCTGGTGGCAGGATTGTCCTTCACACTGATCTCTCAAATGTGGTAATAATAACAGTAAAGTTTTATTTTTACTGGTTATCAGCCAAAAGCAACAACTAGGCTAAACCAGAAAATACCACCCTTTCTGCCTTTGCAGCATGTGTGCTCAATCTTTGTGCTGATGCTGATACTTCTCTTGTTCTTTTCTGAAGAAACAAGGAGACACAGACACCTTCATCCCTCCCCAAACAATCTGGTCTACCTAATCCTGGCTATCATCTAAAAACAGGCCCTCTGCCCTCCTCTCAGCAGGCCAACACACATTCCCACCCTCCCAGTGCAAATTTGCAACAGCTCCTTTCTGTTCTAGCTTACTTTCACCATTAAGACATGGTAGACTTTTCACAGATACGTGTTGCTGCCTCTAGCAGTTGCTACCTCTTCTTCCTGTGTGTGTGCATGGCAGTCTTCTGTCATTTCAAGGGGGCCCTATCACAAACAAGTTGCCAAGTTTGAAATCAAGGAAGACAAATGATGTGTCTGACCAAAAAGCTCCTGTAAGGGCCAGAACTGGGAAAACGCATGGACCAATCCTTGTAAGAGCACTTTGCATCTCTCTGGAGTGCAAATGCTCTTTAAGGACACAACAGAGACTGTCTCACCCAAAATGTTGAGGACTATATAGAATTTAGGTGGCTCTAATCTTGTATGTTTGCACTTTAAAAGAAAGCAACCTTGTTGCAAAGGTTACACACCAAAAAGAGTGTGTTCCTGGCATGCTTACCTTTTATTTGTGTGAACAGTGAGAAAATAACCACAGTTTGAAGGGTAAATCCTGAGGAGGGTAAATCCTGTTCAGACAGAACTCAGAGTCACTTTTCATGGTGTACATCATCATTCTAGGTATCTGCAAAGTTGAGGTGTACACCAAACTAGCCAGTCTGAGTTCCTTTAATAGCCAAAGGAAAGAAATTAGCAGTTGTTTGAAGAATTTTCAAGGTTAAGTTAACCTTGCCCTTGGTGCTGTTGACTGCACAGAGGAGTTTGGGCTGAGCCAAGATGCAGGTATCTGTGGTGAAATCCCACCCTTGGTGTAATGAAATCCCAGGGGAGATCCTGAGACCCAAGTCATTCTGCACTGTGAAAGGAAGATGTGGATCACAATAAGAGCATGAATGAAAAACATATTAAGAATAAAAAAATCCTTTTCATGTTGTGACTCTGACAAGTTTACAAGAAGATGGATGGTTTTTCAATAGGGAAAAATAGGTGTAACAGTCCCGTGTAGGCTTCAGTGTGGGGGACAAACCATTGCAGGCAGCAAGTAATTCATTTCAGGGCTGGCTTGCTGGACTGTGTAGTCTTACAAAACCAAAGCTCCTGTGAGGCTTGCCAGGAGGTGCAAATGATGGAAATTGGATTTTCTAGGAAGGCAGGTGATGACTGCATAGCACTTCTATTTATGTTTTTTGAGGTCACCTTATTTGTTTTGAAGTCATCCTAATTCAGGACAGGAAGGGACCAGGAGTTGTTTTTTTTGGCTACAAACTCAGTTTGAACTTTAACTGAGCAGTGTCTTTCTCTGGCATGCAGCCATGCAGCCACGAGGAGTGATTTTGAAGGGCAGCGAGAGGCAGGAGTGGCAGCACCCCTCAGGCTGCATTGACAGACTGGTCATGCACAAGTGCCAGAGTGACCTGACCCGGCCTGGTGCCATCACTGTTGGACCTCTGCCTCTTGCCTCCTTGGGATAACAGGACTGCTGGGGCTGTGCCAGGGAACAGCAACAGCCAGGCAGGTAAGAGGACACTGGTGTCCTTCTGAAGACAAATACAGGATGTCCCAAGCCAAATAGGCTAATGACAGGGAAGAGACGGCCTGGTTCAGCTCTTGTGTTGACACACTATGTGGCTGTGTTCTTGTCATCATGTTCTCAACAATGAACCTCCAGGAGGAGGGGAATTGTCCTCTTGTACAATTCTCTTGTCACAAGCTGCACATTAAAACCTTCTGCATGGGGAACATCATAATGACATCCTGCATACCCTGTCAGTGCACTAAGCAAGTTATCCATCCCTGAATCAAACCTTTCTTAGCAATAGCCTTGGCAGCCATAGCCTTAGCATGCACACATGAAAGAAGGAAACCTCTTACAAAGGTTTAAATAGGCTTTTTCATCATTCTGCAAGGAAAAAAATCTTATCCACTAACTCTTCACTTAGCCTAAATGCAGGTTTCAAAGAACCTAGCAAAACAATGTGTGGTAAAATCTATGTGCAGAAATAAGAAAACAAACTAAGGACTTGTGTTTGGAAGAGCTTATTCTTTTTTGAATGCTCTGTAAGGCAGTCCTGAATCCTCCAAGTAACAGGAACCTTACAGATATTGTGCTTGGAGTCAAAATTAAGTTGGATATTTCCTGTTCTTGTGCTAACCTGTAATTACAATAATTTTTGCTTTAAACGGTTGATGAGCGAGAATTATTTCTCATTGCAAAGCCAATTGCTGAGATAGAGTATTTTGATACTTTTGCATGCCCAGAAAGCACACTATTCTTATATGCTATTGTTGAGAAGCTGAGAGAAAATCCTCTACATAAAGTAATGGCTGTGTCACTGGTACAAAATTTCCCCCTTGAACCCAGCTCTAGAGAAGGGTGGAGAGGGAATGACATAACAATCAATCACGCCTTGTTTACATTACTTTCTCTACTCCCATGTGGCACTGAGAACTGCAAAGTGGCTAAGGAGCTCTTTTGTCTTTGTCAGCAGAAAAGGTGCACATTGAGTCCAGAGCAGCACTTCTTCAAGTTAGCTCCTAAATTAGTTGTTCCAGCATATGTCTAATGTAGCTCTGATTCTGCTGGGTACCACACAGCTTTGGTCCTCCAAGCTGCCACTGAATCTGCTGCTGGCATTTCTCCAAATGGCAGCATAAGCTTTCCCAGGGGCGCAGATCCCACCATGATAGTATGGGAATGCATGCTGTGGTCACTCTCATCCTCCTGCTCAGATGCAGCAATGAATCACTCCATGCATCATCTGATGTCTGGCTGTGAAGCATGACATGTTTTGATGAGCTGTATATCTGAGATCCCTGATGTTCTACTGGAATTCATGACAGAGACGTCCCATATGCTGCTGCTGGAGGTCCTTTGCTCTTCCAAGGTGGTGGATTTGCCAGGCCCATGTCAAAGTCTGAAGAGAAGCTAAGGCAGACCTCCACTTGGCCAAATCCTGTCCCAAAAAGGAAGCTCATTTGGAAGAGGACTGGGAAACTGAATTCTTGCAACTGATATAGGAGAAAAAAATATGGCTACAACGAACTAGGAACCACCATGTTTGTTTCGGCTGCAGCAGCTGGATTGCAATAGTGAAAATGATCCTTAACACTTCACTAGTTTGTCAGCCAGTGGACAAAGGAACTGATTATGCAATTCAGAGCAATCTGCTAACTACATTTGTAAGGAAAGAGCTTAAAATTGCACAGCATGCTGGGGAATGATACATGTAGGGATTTTGTCTTACAGCTATTGGCAATTAGAAGGAATAGAGAGATAATTGAATTTGCTCTGTTCTTCATTCCATGGAGCATAGGGAGGCTCAACCACAGCAGATACTGCAGGCCAAAAGTATTCAGTTTGGCATGTATGGGATGTGTCCATGGAAAGGAGAGTCTGCAGAGAGTTCAAGGAACAATTTTCTGCTATGTGCTATGGCATTGTGGAAAGCATATCACAGTAAAGATGCCACCTAGAGAATGTTTTGTTGGGCTACTTAGATATTAGAAAAAATTCTTCACTGAAGGGGTGCTCAAGCACTGGAACAGGCTTCCCAGGGAGGTGGTCATGGCACCAAGCCTGTCACTATTCAAGAAGCATTTGCACAACATGCTTAGATTGTTTAGCCTTTTTTTAGGTTGCTCTGCATGCAGTCAGAAGTTGGATTTGATGATTCTCATGGGTCCCTTCCAGCTCAGGATATTCTATTATTTTAATTAGTCTGAATTCAGTGACTAGTTAGGTATTATTTACTTCCAAATGTTGTGATTTATATCATGTCTCATGTGGTGTGATGCTCTAAGAATTGATTCCAACAGAGTTGTTACAAATACTATTAAGAAAACAGTGTTAGTCTGAAAGCCAAGATAATGCATAGATTTCTGTGCCTTTAAATAACAGAAACAATGAGCTATTCTAAGAGATAGAAGTAGGTCAGGTTGAGCTGTTTTAATGTAAAATTAAAATTACCTTAAATTGCTTGAAACAGGAATTTCATTTTTGTGGTATAAACCCTTTTCTTAGCAACTGGTTTAGTCAATATTGCAATTACAGAGCCACTCTTAAAATGAGTATCTACAACACATGAAGATTTAGAGTACCTGGCTTATGTTATTCACAGTCCACTGATTCAGATTGGCTGGAATGGAGTATACATGCTCTTTCCTCTACCTGCTGCCTAAGGACTTGCCAAGACAGCAGTGCCCAGGAGACTGGGGACTCATTCTTGTTTAGACCTCTAACTGCAAAATGTATCCAGAAGGATCTGTGCTTGTCCTACTCAGAAGGAAGTAACTTGGGAAGAAGCAGTTGGGATTCAAAGCTAAGTGAGGGAGATCGCTGTTTTGTAATGGAATAGCAGATTGCTTGGGCAGATGTGGTTCACAATACCTCTTGTTAGAGTGAAAAACAAATGGGATGTAGCACTCCTTTCCCCTTGAGTTTCCTCCAGCTGATGAGAGACTCCTATTTTCCAAAGTGTTGAAGACAGTTTTTCATTTTGATGTTCAACATTTCCTTAACTTCACATTCCTTTTTCTGCTTGTTCATTTATTTTTGTGTAACAGTTGTTACAGCATCTATAAGCAGGAAAAAAATACCTGCATGTCCCCCTCCCTTCCTGCTTTTAGTGCCCCATAAAGAATAACTTCTCGTGTCTCACTCTCCTCTTCCCAGATGTTACATCTCTCTGGCGTGTAAATAACTGAATAACTTAGTACTTAAACACGATGTGATACCTTTGATTTTAGCACATCAAAACTAGGTTCTGATAGAGAGTGTCAGTATCAAAAGTGAAGGCAAACACTCTGTTCTCATGAATTCAAACTGAAGTGAGCACTTTGATGTCGATCTCAAATGAACATGGCGGGAGCAGTCCTCTCTGAAGTGGTTCAGTCGGCACCTGTAACCTCTTCAACTGCAGCCCTATCTCTCATGGGAATCAATATTTGAACCAATATTGACTTAAGACTTAGGCATGATTTATATGGGAGTCTTGGTATTGCAACAACTGCCGTGTTACTCAATCAGATTCCCAGATGACTGGTTAATACATAACAAACCGGATTTGTAAATTCAGTCGGCACGTGTTATCATCAGAATGGAAAGGGGAAATTAATTCTATCATGTTGCATTAAATTCATAAATCTGTTAGATACCTGTAACTGAGTACTACGTGCTCTGCTTAAAGAGGCAATGAGTTTCATTCTGTTTTCAGAGGGTTTCTAATCTGAATTAATTTCTTGGTGACCAGTATTTTCTAATTATCATGAGTAATTGTTATCATGAATGTTTCATAATGGAATCAAATTAGGATTAAATTTGTTGCTTACACAATTTCACATGAAAAAGCTCTGTAGTGTACAGCACTATTCAGGTAACAATTATCAGTGAGCTTAATTCTGGGGTCAAAAACCAGTCTACAGCTGTTATGTTTTGGTAGTTTAGGCATTACCCTCATCTCCCAGGCATTATCAGTGACTGTTTCTGAAGGAAGGCCATTTATCTGGATGATTTTAAGGGCTTCACACAAAAATCCACTCCACTCATTTTATGCCAATATGGCAAATAAAAGATTACTGAAAGTCTAAAGACCTGTACAATAACAAGACATTGTTAGTCAAAGATACTAGGTCAGAGGTCTGACTTTAAAAATGTTTTTTGATCTTTCGGGAGAATTAATACATATATATATAAAATAAATGAGCACAGAAAATTTAGTGATGTGTTTCCTCCTATAAATAGCAATATGACTTAAATCTAATCAGATAGGCTAAGAAATTGTCAGTGTCTGTATTAAACAGACTGTAGTTTTCTAGGTTTCAGGCTAGAGCACTTGAAAATCAAAGTGTGTGCATGTGCGTGAGGAAGAACAAGGCCAGCGCCTGAAATGCTCAAACTTTTTTGTTCTGGTGACTCTCAAGTGTTTACCGTATCTGCCCTCCACGTGTGTGCTCCAAGTCCAGTGATCTTTGGCAGTCAGTTCATCATGAATAATCACACTGTGTCTATTTGAAATCATTTTCTAACTCAATGACCTTTCTTTAACCTCAGACTGCTAATTGTTGTCACTGGCAAGGAACAAATGGGGCTGAGTGAGGTGAATAGGTGAAGCTCTTGCCTAGAACATGTGTCTTGCCCCAGGCAGAGTTCCACTGATGCCACTGCTGCAGGCTTGGCTCCACAAAGATTCCAAAACTTCCCTTTGCCACCTCCTTAAGCTGACTGTTAGAGGTTTAATGGCCCATGAGGAAATAACTAGCTAGAAACCATTTGGCTTAAATGGGAAACTGCCAGGATGCCATAAAAGCTATGCCAATTGCTTAAGTATAATCAGCACCTGAGTCAAAACTATGGTGTCTGGAATCCATATCTGGAATCCACCTTTTTACATCCTAACATAGGGGGAAACTGCACCATGCTTGAATAACCAGCAGTACTGGAGTCGCAAGTTCCATCACAAATCAGTTATTTCAGCTTGCTATTAGTCCATTGCTATGCATGCTTAGCATAGCGAATTGTTGCAAAACAAGGAAAAGCAGAGTGGACAAAAAGATATTTTAGAAGTCCAAATCATTTTAAGATTAGTCTGTGACCTACCTCATTTTTTGGATCAATAATAGATTTTGAAATGTTTTAGAAATGTATGGACATTTTTATTTTACTGCCGGCTGTTGTTCAAGCAACATATTGGTGTGGGTGTGTTCTGGAATGTTTTTATTGTGTTGTACTTAAATATAGAGCATTTACTATCATGGTAATGGCAGCTACATGAACATAAGGAACTCTTATTCAACTCTTAAGTTGAATTGCTCCTGCCTAGTCTGTCCCTGTGTCCAGTCAATGCTTTTGAATTCTTCACAGCACACAGACTCTGAGCATTTAACACAAGCAGTGACAGTGCCTGGTGCCTTGTTATATAGTGCACTACCTGCTCTGTCCTACATGATTCTCTGCAGCCTTTTATTAGTGGCCATAACTACATTGGCAGTAATTAATTCTGTGGCCTTTTTTCCCTTCCCTAGTCACCACATCATACCCTCCTGAGTCCACTTGCTGTCAGGGGAATACGCCCCACCTTGTGCAGGTAATTTGTCTGTGTTGCACAGGCAGAACTAGAGGTGGGTCTGGAATGTTATTCCTTGCTGTAGGTTTGTTTGGGTCCCAGCTACACACTTCCACGATGGAATCCATAACGCAGAAAACTTTTAGTCTAATGCCTGGCCACAGCAGACATATTGGAAAAGATACAATTTAGCATAGTTTAGAATTTTCTCAGTGCTTTCAGTGTTCTGTGGTAATTTTTAACCCTAGGAAGAGTTGCAAAAATGTGCTATCAAAGAAAAGAAACTATTCAGTTTCTTTTTCTACTGCAATCTATCCCAGTGAGGCTGCAAAGCATTTGCAAGGAAGGCTACAGATGGCAAGTGGCAGGTCTGCTCTTGGACAAGACAGCAGCAGGGTTCCACCACAAGCTGGGGCAGGAAGGGGAAGCAAAGTGCCTGTCCCTCTGCAGCTCGGGTGGCTCTGTGACAAAAGGACAGTCCTAGCAACCCTCACACAGGACGTTCTTCAGCAGGCAAAGTTAGCAAGCAACAACCACCTGATGGGTGAGGACCCTCCACCCCCTCCAGTGCCTTGCACGCATTCCTCCAGCCTGTAGAACCAAGCACAGCCCTGACCTGACGAGCTGCTTCTCGCCCAGAACTAATAAAACCAGAGAAGATTAAGAGGGAAGAGAGAGCCAGTTCCGTGCAGGTAGAGAGCTGGTTACTATAGCAACTGTTTTCTTCTTTGAGCATAGGTTGGGAGAGACTCCCTTGCAAGGGGATTTTCTGTGCAGTCCCCAGGCTGGGGAGGGAGGCTGCTACAAGAATCTCGTTTGACTAAGGTTGCGTGGCTACACTCTTGAACTCAGCTGGGATCGGGAGCGGGGGGAGCTGGGATAGAGTTGTGGAAGATTTTGACTCTTGTCCAAAAGTAAAGCAGATGTTGAAGAGCCCGTATTTAAAAGCTATACTCACGTTATGGTGTATTGTTCTGTGGGTTGCAGCTACATCCAAAGCTGGTGTTGTACCACAGCACATGTCATAACCAGGAGTTTCAAGGCTAGAGTTTTTAAAAGACATAAGAGAATATTTAGCTTATTACTGCTGATTTTTAAAATCTGAGGTCCTAAGGAAGTTTCCCAGATGTATTTCTTCAATCAGCCCAAATTGGTGCAGAGTAAGAAATTAAGTATCTTGTAATATAATAAGCTTGGTCAATTTGACTCTGGGAAAAGTCATTCTCTGGGACTAGGGCCAGGTAATGTTATCTTAGTGTACTGCTTGGAGTACCTGGCACTGTACAAGCTCTAGGTCTTTGTGGTTACCTTAGACCAACATAGCAAATGAATAAGCATATTATCCTTTTGCTAGGGCTGCTTTCTGGTAGAACACACCCCTTGCATTCACAGGAGACACAAATACCAAGCAGTGCCTAGGGTAAACCCCTCCCCTTTTACCCTCCTTAACCCTGTGCACTCTGGCAGGTATACTTCAAGGGTCAAAGTTGTACCTCGATTTTTTCTTAGTATTTGGTGCTGGAAACTAAAAAACACAGCAGGAAAATAAAACAACCTATGATTGTCTCAAATTCAGCCCTGAAATTCTGTCTCACAGTGTCAAAGCACAGAAGATGCAAATTCTTTTGGGAAGGGACAAGCAAAGGGGTTTTGGGTGAAATATTATGCTTCCCTATTCTCCCTAGACTGCTTATTGTCTATTTTTCCATCAGTATTTTTGCTGTAGACACAGATCTAGGAGAATGTTGTCTGCCACAATCCCACACCCTTCCTATCATTGAGGAAGAGGAAAGGGGGACAGCTGTGCAGCCTCTTTCTTGCAGCTGCATCTTGCCTAGGTGTCTAATACAACTGCAGACCTGCAAACCTTCTGAATCCCTGTCTTTCAAAGTAGCATTTTTTTGGCCATTGATGCAGGGAATAAGAAACAGCAGCCTTCATTTTTGTTTAAAATTCAGCAAGCTTTTGACCAGATGTAGAACCAAGGATCCAAACAAAAGCAGGCTCCCTGCTCCAAGTGCAACCTGAATGCAGGACGAGGCTGGAAGTACTTTGCTATGGCAAAATGCTCCCCTTTGAGCAGTGCACTGAGGAGGTAAGCCAAGAGGCTGAGGGACTCAAGGACAGCCCCAAACTCTCACCCAGACTGCAACAACTGCACAGTTCCCACATCAAAGTCTTGGCCTCAGCCTAGCTTCAGAAAGGAGATTCACAAACTCAGTATCAACCTGCTACTGGTCAATCAACAATTTATCAACAACTACTACTATGATGTCTGCAAGCTTTTCAGATGAAATAAGTATCTGCACCCTGTCATTCTCTCTATGCCGTGTGGCAGATCTGGCCTTAGATAGCATTTGATCTCACCAGTAAAATCTGCTGCTGCTTGGAATAAAAGAGAGAGACTTGTGAAAGAAAGTTGAGTGCTTTATGAGCCAGAATTGTAGGCTTAGCTTTTTTGTGAGCAATAAGAAATATCTGCTGTAACAATGGAATTGGTGTGAATAAAATGACATAAAATTGCATCAATCCAACTGCAAATTCCCTTTGCTGCAGGTATACACGTTTTACAGAAAAATGGGAAAAAACCATTTCAATAAGCTTTACTAAATTACATGAATTAATAAATAAATAAAAGGCTCATAATATACTGTCATAGACAAGAGACATGATTGATTATTTCCTGATTGAATATATGATTAAGGCTGCATTCAAAGCCAATGAAAAATAGAAACTTCCATCAGGACTTGCGGAAGTGTCTCCATTACTTCAAAGGATGTAGTGGACCCACTGATGATGATATTCTGTTCAGCCACTGAAGTAACAGATTACATAGTCATAGTATGGAGTTGAAGGCAAAGTAAATTACAGAAGGAAAAAAAAGTGTTTTACTGTCGGAGGGGAAGGAGATTTCTGTGACGAGCTGTTTTGTCTGCCTCGATGCTGACAGCAGAGGTCATACAAAGTCTCAAGGCTCTGCTTGCACCAGAACACGGGAGCTTAGTCCAGCTTGTACCTTGCTTACAGCAGAATTAGTCACTATGTGTTTGTGGCCTAACCTTCCTTATCTCAGTTACTTCCTTCACAGGCTTTAAAGCCAGGTTATCCAGGGGATACAGGCAGCTGAGGAATTATTCTCTTAATAGGTCTCATTTATTAGATGCTACATCAAATTAACCTATTAGATTAAGGCAGAAATTGAACATAAATACAGAACCCACATCTGCTACAAAAGTGTGCTAAGGCAGATTTGTTGCTATGGTGTAAAATTCAACATAGGGATCATGAAGACACGTTTGCCTTTTCCCATTACTGAAGAAGATGGCTGGTTGATTGACTAATCCATGGGATAGGATATTGCATTGGTCCTAACAACAAGGTGCTTCTAAATGGAAACAGACATCAGCTGCTGCTGAGAATGTAATCAGGTTTCACAAACCCAAGTTCAATACTTCAACTAGTCAGTCAGTCTTGGACCTTATGAGACACTAATTCAGTACTTAATTCTCTTCTTTAAGGTTTTTTTTTTTCTGATGTCTTCTAGGTTTCAATATATTCTGAAGTTAGCAGAAGTCTTAGTTTTGTTAAATTTGATTACAAGCATTACCTAAGTATAACTGATTCCTCCTCAGGAGCAGAAAAATATTACACATATAAGTAGAAGAAATTATTTTGTTTTCTTTTTTCTCTAAATTTTTTACTTGAATGTGGACTTAAAACTTACGACAAGTACATCTTAGTAGCTCTCTAAGGAGAATATCTCACTCTGTTTATCTGTTTAATGCATAATGTGTAAAGAAGAGCAGTATAAATTCCTGATTGCTCCTCCTGAATACTTTGAGCCAAACTGGGGAAGTTCTTGGATAACAGCAGAAAATTTTCTTAGATAAGAGCAGATTTATTTTCCTATCTTTCCACATACTCTACTGAGTTTTGAATCATGCCTTCAGACCATGCACCTCATATCTCTGGCACTGCTGCCTAGGATTTCAGCCAGACCAAGCTTGTGCCACTGCTGCCACATTGCTTCCTGCCCACTCCAGCCAACCACACTTGAAATGTACAATGCAGGGTACTGTGGCTAAAAGAACTCCTACTCACAATGTAAACATGAGCATCATCTTAAGCAATAACCAATATTTACTTTTAGGCATAATGAAACAAAAATCATTTTGGCAAGTAACATATCTATTTGCCTTCATATCAACTAAACCTGCAGCCTCTTGTGATTACTCACCTTATGCATATCACAAGTTCTATTACGAGTTTTTGTTCTTGCCTTTATCGTGCAGTCCACTATCATGGCTCCCCAGGAGAGAGACCGTGTTTGCCGGAAAACACAGTGAACTGTTTTCAAGTGATTTACACCCTTTTTGTAAAATCAACAATGAGTGGCTATGAGTTGCTCACTGCTAAGAAAGCATGAAGCCAATAAACGGTGTCATGAGCAGAAAAAACGTCTAAAGGTAACATGGATGTGGCCTTCACGTGGATCCAGGATACTTATCAAAACGGAAGTTATTAAAGGACTGAAACCCAAGCTAAACTTACACTAAGAAAGGGTGTGTTGTAATAAAAAGGTTATAAAAAAGTAGTTCATAATTTTCTTATCTCCTTTTAAATTTTCTGATACATTGGAAGAGATTATTGGAGGTTTTGCAGCAAAGCTTTTGAACAACTGTCAGTGAAATGGCCAGTAGCAACGAGATAGTGTTTTCTTGTCTAATAAAAATGGGTAGAATTCGCTATATCCAGGAAAAACAAATGTTTCGTTTCTCTGATTTTACTGCCTTTTCTTTCTACATTGATAGCAATCTAGAAAAAATCAGTCAAATAACTCTAATGAGGGAAAACCCCAAATCCTGGTTTTTACGCTATCATGACAAACTAGTGTAGAGCTCGAGCACCTGGAAACAGAAGGGCCTGTTTGTAACGGGAATTTTTTTGCTATTTTCATCACTTCTTCCCACGTTTTTTCTGTTTAGCTATTCAGCATCAGTGATGTTGTCAAGTACTTGAGCAGGATCCTGAAAAAGAAAGGACTCTCTGCAGTTCTGAGTAGCCATCTCCAGCAGTAACTGCATGTCTCCTCGCCAGCATCCTAATCTGTGCCCGAGCTAAAGGATTTTATTTCATAAATGAAGGTATAAAGAGAAAATGAAATCTTTGTCTCTTCTGTCCCGGTTTGGCATCCCTAACTCATACATCACTCCTCCTCTTAACTAGGGTCTGGTATGCCTCAGCCAAAAGAGCTTTGGTTGTGCTGAAGCTGCTTTGCCAGCACAAACCCTGTTCCAAAGCCAGTTTTGGAGCTTTCCTGCCACTTCCCAGAAAATCTGTAGGCTCCTTGGGGGTTTTCCAGCACTAGAGTGCTGAAGTGAAGCATGCAACAAAATAAGAGAGCAGCCCATGCAATGAAATAGTTTGGGGAGGATGAGGGAAGGAGCCTATGAGGAACTCCCTCACAACCCAGCAATCTCCAGCTTTAACAATGATTACCACAATAATGGCGATTTTTATTACAAGAGACTGCAAGTGTCTTGTATACAGAAAAAAACCATCAAGGGTGAACAGCCAAAGGAGGAAAAAAAAAAATCAGGGAAGTGCAGAGGTAGTTCAAGGCTTGAAGGGATTTATTGCTTTACTCCTCATTTATGACCAGGTGATATAAGATATTAGGCGACATTCCCACCTGCTCCGCTGGAGGGGCGGGAAAGCCGCGGCTCCTCCAGCGGGCTGTGACACCACCGCTCCGACTCTCAGGTGCTGTGGGGGAGGGACCGTAAGGCAGCTGCTGGCCTTTCCCAAAACAGGAAAGCGTACTTCCAATGCCAAAATTATAAGAAACTCCGCTCGAAAGCACTGCGTATAGACGTTAATCTTGCTCCTGTAGCTTTACCCTTCTGTTCAGGCGCGATGCTCTGCCGAGCCACAAGAGACCAGTTTACCACGCGGGCATGAGCTGGCCCTCACACGGTAACTAAGTAACTCGGTCACTTTCAGTAAGCAGAGTACTTTAAATAAGCTTATTGTCGGTTGCCGCGACCCACTTCGCACCGTACGGAGATTTCCCACATATTTCGGTGTCACGTCACGGAGCGAATAACACCGGCATGTTGTTCAGCCCTGCCCGAGGGGGTGCCGACTCCATCCAGCACCGCATCACCGCGGACCCAGCGGTGGCAGCTCCACGGCACAGCGCACCGTGAGGTGTCCCCTCTCTCCCTTCGTCCCTCCCTGCTGTTTTTCGTTCCTTCCCTCCCTCTCACCTTCCCTCAGCGCTCCCCTCAGGCTCAGCCCCCGCCCCGCGGGCGAGTGCCTCGTGCTCTCCTCGCGCGCGCGCACCAATCACAGACGCCTGGAGGGGCTGCGAGCCGGGTGCGCGCACCCTCCCCCTCCCTTTCCCTACCCACCCCCGCTCCAAGGGCGGAACCGAGAGCCGGCTCCAGCCAATCACAGCCAAACGGGCGTGAAGCGTGAGGCGCGAGCGGGCCCGCGTGCCGAGACGCCGTATAAAAGGGGGGCCGGGCACGAGCCCGGGGCTCACTCGCCGCCGGCGCTGACGGCGGAGGGACGCACGCGAGCTTTCGCCCACGCCCGCCGCCCCAACGGCCGCCGCGCCCCCCCCGCACCGCGCCATGAAAACCAAGTTCTGCAACGGCGACGCCGACCCGTCCCCGCTCGGGCTCCTCCTTGGCCGCGGGTCCGCCGCGGCCGGGCAGCCGCCCTCACCACTGGCTCACCCCGACCCCGAGGGGAAGGACTCCACCACGGCGGGCCGAGGCGTCACGACCCTGTCCCCGGCTCTGCTTCCGCCGCTCGAGGAGGAGTCGCCGCCGCTCGACCCCCGGACGCGGCGCCGGGCGTATCTGTGGTGCAAAGAGTTCCTGCCGGGGGCCTGGCGGGGGCTGCGGGAGGAGCAGCTGCGCATCAGCCCCATCAGGTCAGCGCGGAGGGGGAGGTGGCCCAGCCAGGGGGCGGGGACGGGGGCGCGCCGCGGGTCCGAGCCGACCCTGGAGGGGGAGGCGAGGGGCTCCGTCTTTAATTCCATTTTATTCTTTTAAATCCCTCCCGAATTCGGTTTAGTGGGCGGCGGGAGCGGGCTGGCCGCTGCGGGGGCGGTGCCGGGTGCGCTGCCGCACCCCCGGCCCGGAGCGGGTGGTGGTGCGGGGGGGGGCGGTGGCTGCTGCATCGCGACGGCTCCGTCTCGGCCCCGCGCCGGGGGAGGGGCCCCGCGCCCGGCCGTGAGAGGGATGGAGCCGGCAGAAACCGCTGCACCGCGCCGCGAGCTCCCTGCCAGGGGAAAGGGCCCTGCTGGGCTGGCCCTGGCTGCTCTGCGCTGAGAAGTCATCAGGTAGATGCGGTGTACCGGTGATGTGAGTCATCTTCTACAGCACACAGTAACGAGTGCTTGTGACTCAGCACGTTGGCAGCAGAAATATGTAAATTCGAGACGTTCTGGAAGCCATATGATGTAATGTGTTGGAGATCTTTGCCTTCTTTGCAGAATTAAACAGCATCTTTATTTTGCTTTAACTAAACCGATGTTAGTTCAGAGTTTCCCCTTTACGCACCGCTTGTCTCACATCTTCCGGGCTGATGATTCTACCTGATCAAACATACAGTCAGGGACAGTTTCAAAGGATACTGTTGACAGTTTGCTTTCCCAATGTTTCTACTTTTGTCTCTACACAAAATATGCACACATCTATCCCAGATACCTAAGGGAGCAGCATACACAGTTGACAATGTTCTGATGTATAAAAGTATGATTTAAACATATCCTGCTCATTTCAAAATTTATTTTAAAAGCCTTATTGAAAAATGAGCAACTTGCTGACACCCAGTGCAAGTAGTATTTGTTTTTCTAGATCATTTTTTTTCTTGCTTGACATGATCAGAAGGAGTTAATGAAGTGAGAGAATTTTTACAAAACCAATACAATTCCTAAACAGTAGACTAGTCTGATATGTCTAGTTTGATTAATTAAGTTTTCATCTGTATTAGTGTGTATTGCTGACTTTGGTACTTACTTTCTAAAGTCTTACATTTTAGCACAGTTATCTTTGCATTTCTTAGAAATGTCTCTCATGTGAGACACCACTTCAAAATGTCTTGATGGTTTCCAAATTTGGCAGAAGAAAAGATGAGCTGAAACTTAAGAATGTGTAAAGCCATGCTAATTGGTAGTTGGGATTTTTTTGGCAAAAGTTTTCTCACCACTTTTATCTCTGGAAGATGCATCATATTGGTTTGCTGATTCTGGTTTTGTGTGCATTCTCCAATGTGTCCATTAATATTGCAAAATCCTGTTAAACAGCTGTCAGTTAAATAACTGGTAGCTTTAGCTGTATGAATGAGATGTGCCCTACTGACCTTTAAACAAGCCCCTGAATCTACTGACCTTTCAGAAGAACAGTGCCTTTTATTATGCTCCTGTATGTATTTCTTTGATAACTTTTCCAGGTAACTTTTGAAGTCTTAAATGCTATAGTGAACTTAAACTGTAGTGAAACTTCTGTTCAATGCAGTTCAGCATCACTAAGACAATCCACTTTGGCTTGTCTGGTATAAAAAAAGAATAATTTCTGGGCTTTCACACACTGTGCAGGTTGAGCATTTGTTTAAGTCATATAACTATACAGATTCTTGAGCTTTAGTCTAGTATTTTTGTAAGGTATTTTTCAGTGTGCTTAGTTCCTCTATTTAATTATTGATATTTTCACCAAAGATTTCGTCTGAGGCTTAGAAAAGGTGGCAAATGTTTTTTCACAAAGATCTGTCTAGCACAATTCAGATAAAGCCAGAAGTGTAGTTAGTAAAACTAACCAATGTTTGGATTGCCTTTGAATAGCTTGTTCTGCTCTTCCTTTGATATCATTTCCATCTGTCTCTTGGGTTTTTTCCCAACCTGTTCACCTTCATGGTTCAAAGTTACTTCATATCTTGTCTCTAAACATCTTTTTTTGGATGTCTGCCAAGCCACCTGGTTCTTTTCTGTCTCCTTTCTTAAGCATATTGTGCAGCTGCTCTTTTACCCTGTTTTCTTGAGATTGCTTTTTTTCTTCTCAGTTGTTGACTTTGGATATGTAGGCCAGCCCCTGCCTCCTTCTTGGTAGCCTTTTTTCCCAGAAAGTCTTTTCTGCTTCCTCACTGTGTTGAAAGAGAGCCCAGAAGAATATTTGAAAAAGCATTGAAAGGAATGTCAGGTTAGGACTGAGAATTGCATTTTAGCCACTAGAATTTGGATCTGCTGTAGATTCTTGCAATCCACGGTCACTGCAATGTATTATATGTTATAGGCAAAATCACTTGCAGAAGGAAAATTTAAAAATTTAATTCATGAACATAATGATAATGAAAAGAATGCTGAAAGGCAGTGCAGTAAAGAAAATGTGGGTTGAGTAGATGGGTCTTCTTAAGAGCTACAAGAACATCAAGGAACCTAGAATTTCATCAAGATAGACAGAAAACTAGGGAAATCTATGCTTCAGTCATTCAGATGATACACAAGCATGCTTTTTTTTTCATGTAATTACTGTTTAACAACAGTATTTGTACAGGAAAAAGTGAGTGCTTTTGTTTTCCACAGCTTTATCAATCTAAATACAGGATCAGAGAAACTGAGTGTGATTTTAGATTTGACAAATACATGAGCAACTTATTTCAAATAAAGAACTGCTTTAATTGTAAATCCCAAAATTGAAAACATGTCCCTAAGAAAGACAGCAGAAGTAAGGTTTTCATCAGCAATGCTTTAGCACAGGTATTTAGGTTAAATCTTTACAGCTGAATTTTGTAGCTGCCAATCCCAGTGATAGCAGCTCTTAATTCAGACTTAGAGTTTTATATTCACTGCATGGTTTTAAACTTACTCTGCTATTGTTTTGCTTGTGCAGCCAAATATATCTGATAAGACTGCAGCATCACTGAAAATAACTTACTTAGATCAGCATAGTTGTTTGTTGCATTTTACATCTATTTGTTAACAGTTTGAGCTGTAATTTGGATCAATAGCTCCGGGTGGTGGACTGTACATTAAGAAGCATGAAGCTGCCATTGATTCATTGAAGCCTCGTATTTTATGAGTTATTGCTACTGTTGGAAAACTTTCTTGTTAGAGTAGACCAATTAATCACACTAAAAGGATGTTTAGTGTGCCTCTAATCTGTTGAAAACAAAATGTGTGCTTATCCAAGTTAGCTAATCAGTGTATTTCTCTGCCTCCAGAGGTGGCCTCAGCAACATGTTGTTTCAGTGCTCACTACCTGATACCATTGAGACAGTAGCAGATGAACCACGGACAGTTCTCCTGCGTTTATACGGTGCAATCCTGCAGATGGTGAGTACATAAAGTGCTTTGGGAGTGGGAAGGTTTCTGTAACTTCACTGTAATATGTTTGGAGATCTTAATTTGTGACACTATGCAGCTTTATCCTTTAGGGAATGTTTCTGTGGTGGGGGGTAGATTGCAAGCTGAAAGCAGTTTTCTTTATGGTTTGTTATTGTCTAGAACTTACACTCCTTTCTACACAGATCTCGACTGGCGTGAATTAGCT
Organism: Acrocephalus scirpaceus scirpaceus; assembly: GCA_910950805.1. NCBI lineage: Eukaryota > Metazoa > Chordata > Aves > Passeriformes > Sylviidae > Acrocephalus > Acrocephalus scirpaceus. The sequence goes on from OU383780.1 coordinate 44,920,813, forward strand.
GAAGGCTCATTTGCTTTTTGGGCACTAATGTTTTGTTTATGGTCTTAAGTTTGGACTGTGGTGTTTCAGAAAAATTTGCTTCTGTACAGAATCTAGGACTTTGATGTAACTAGCCAGATTGCAAGAGACTAAACTGCATAATTTTAATCTTGTAGCACTTACGAATCTTGGAGATTAGTTAAAGGTTTTGCCAAGCTTGTACACTGCTCAAGCATTTTATTAGATATCATGGGTAATTGTGCTGCTAGAAAATTTGATCTGTAGTTTTAGAATAAGAATGAAGCATGAACATCAATACTGTACAATCATCTCATTCCAAAACATGCTTTCCTGTATGTGTGAAATGCCTTATAGTAGCATAGAAGATTAACCAGATGGGTTGTCGATCTCTTTTAATGATACTTTTATTTGGTTAGTAAAATGTAAATAGTACTGAAATTTGTCACACCTTAAGTGATTGGCAAATCTGTTTCAAATAGTAACATTTAAAAGCAAGATTATTTTGTAAAGGTGGTCTCTTCTAAAGCTGACAGACTGTTAGTCTAGGACTGTACAGCAGATCTTCTCTTATCCATCTCTGCTACACATTTGATTATATTGTCAATAAGCAATCGTAACATAAGTGTTTAACCTTATGAAAAATTGCAGCTTCATAACATTACATATGTATGTTGGCAATTATTTCTATTTGACTTAGAGGGTCTGGTTTTATTATCCATTAATTTTATATTTTCCAGTACTCAGTCACTTGCTTTGAACAACTGATCCAATATCTGCAGAAGATTTTCTGTTCCTGAAATTTCAGCCCATTTTTCCTGCTTCTGCTGTCTTGACCAAGCTTACTATTAAAAGTCTCATTAGATACTGTTGCTTTACTGACTTTGAAGCATTCCTTTATTATATTATGTGAGTTGTTAACTTTCCCGTGGTAACAAACTTTACCAGAAATATGTAAAATATTCCAGTGGTTTGGAGTAGGATGAATTGCTTGGCTACAGCACCATATGTGTGTTGGGAAAGTTAAACTCTTAAACAAGAGAAGTGTTTAGAAGTTCAGTAATTCAAGCTTAAATAGTCTTTAGTTTTAAAGGGAAGCTAAAAGCAGAGTGAAAAAAGGGTGGTGTGAAACTTTGTTTTTAAAATTACTCCTAGGATTGATTCTAAGTTGGGGTTCTTCTTAAGAATTATTTAATGGTTTCCATATAATGCTGAGTTAATATGTAGAAAGCTTGAGTAGGAACATGGGCTGTAAAACTACTGTAGTGGTAGAGCTTCTGTTTCCCAAGAGCTGTAAAGAAATATGGCCTTTCCCTTATTTATCAAAGGAAAAATAAAGTAGACCCTAGAATCTGGCTGCCCTCTTCTTCCCTCAGGGTATTTTTTAAATTGCTTCTTCTGTGCCCCTATTCACTGAAGAAATCAAAATAAATTTTTGGGCTCTAAAATCAGAACTAATTTGGTTTGAAAATTCAAAGTATGTTCATAACTTTCTAACCTTTCTGCTCTTGGTGTTGAAGGATCTTTTGAGATGTCTAACTTCCTTTATTTCCCTAGTGGCAGTGAAATGACTGCTCTTGTTGGTGCAGTTCACTAATGGTTAAGTAAGCAGAGAAAGTCCCAAGGTAAAACTTTGATTGCATTGAGGTTCACAATTTTTGTCAACAAACATTTGTCTCTTCCAGCCCCTTCACCTTAAATGCAAGTTAAAATATAAGCAAACTGTTTTATTGGATATTTTGAAAACCTTACGTAGGATTCCTATAAGCTTCTGGGTGGCATAAGCAGAATGTTATGACAAGCCTGTTAAGCGGGAGTAATTTCACATTTTTAGTGGAGTTGCTTAAGTTAAAACCCTGTAGTAATTAAGGAACACTGCTTAAGTAAGTTGAGTTTTGAGACCTTATGCTAAAATCACAACTTAATTCTCAATGACTTAATTGTAACTGCCACTGGGTATTAGTAGTTACCACTTGTTTGTTTGATCCTTTGTAGCATGTTTTAACTCTTGTCGATTTTACCTTCTGTTGAAATTGGAGCACAAACCAGTGATATCAGTTCTTTATCCCTTTACTGTAAATACTGCGTATCTATAGCAACCTGCACCAAATTGTTGTACATACAGAAGACAAGTTTAAGCTAAAATTTTGAATACAAGTGAAAAATGGATCCCTGATTACTAACTTAAGAATGAATGATACTGGTACCATAATTCTTTGAGCCACCTTTTAAATAAACCTTTTTTGCAGTTTGAAATTAGCTCCAGTTTGCTTATTATGACTCTTGGAAGACACAAATGTCAGTACATGAAACTCATCCAATATAAACCATGCCAGCTGGCTAAAGCTGCCACACAGGGAAGGCTTTGTGCCTTCCTCTGTCATAGCTGATATGTTTAAGCCAATTTTTGTGTGCATGACTGTTTTGGGGGGAGCTGGGTGGAGATGAACTGTGCTGGCTCGGCCATTATTATGAATGGTCGCACTGGCATGGATGTTTATAAATCAAGGACTTCTCTTGAGTATATCCTTGAGCAGAACTTTTTTTTTAAGACAAGTATTGTACTTGTGACAGGTTAAAGTACTAACCACATTAAAACTCCAATGTTTGAGGCACAATGCAGATATGTCCTACACTGAAAAAAGGGAAATGTCTTACTCTGCTTCACTTACTCTTGCTCCAGCTTAGATGCTAAATTTAAAGGAGAGCATTGAAAGTAAAACTTGTTGTGACAAAATGTCTTTAACTGTTGGTTGTATTAGTGTTGACAACTGAAACAAAAGGTTATCCAACAATATGTAATTTAATGTCCAGACTTTAAATTTGGATTTTATATTTATATCACTATAATGTTTCTACTTAAATTCAAAATAACACCTTGAAAATGCTAATAGGATTTCAACATAAGGTGGCATCAACAAAAAATAAGCTCAATTCAGGTGAAATTTAAGTTTGCCTATCAAAAGGTAACTCAGGGATCGATTCCCATTCTTTTACAAGTGTCAAAAAAACCTTGAACTGTGACTCACTGGGGCTCTGTTACTTTACAACAGCCAAAACAAAATCTTGTATACAAATAAGGAAAACCAAACCAGTATACCTGATGTTCCTTTCTGGTCTCTCAATTTCTATGTGAGCAGATACAAAATGAGTATAAATGGTTGCCACAGTTCTGTGGTAAATCTTTTTCCATACCTGCCTTGCTGCCTTTTATTTTGTGTAACTAAATAAAATGCAGACTGCTGTGTAACTGTAATTATCAACGTCTTCTGTGGTTGTTGATGTCCATGTCTGTTTGTAGCATGGAGTAACTACAAATCCCTGGCACTGGCAGAAGGCTTGAAAGAAACCAAGCACCTCTTACGGGGATATATTTGTGTTGGGTGGCATTAAGGGTGTTCTGGGGGTAATGTACCACTTTAGTTGTATATGCATGTGTTCTCTGCTGCAGGCTTGCCCATGCGATCGTGCCTAGAGCACTCTGGTTTCCAGGTGACAGACACGATTCACGGTATAGTATGAGATCTCTGAAGTGGAGCATTCTCTACAGCTTTCATTTTCTTTAGTACTGGATTTCATTGTTTAAAAGTAAGCCTTAAGTAGCACCAGCTACTGTCTGTGCATCTGAATGTTTACAGCAATAACAGAATATCAAAAAACTGTCCCTTCCTTTTCTCTGCTCCCTCATAACAGAATGGTAACTTGAAATGTAGAGGATTGGAGTTGTGGCTTTTGTAGAGCTTGAATTGGGAGTTCTTCACATGCTTGATTTTTAGGACTTCAGCAAATTAGCATCAGTTCCTTTGGGTCTGACAGGGATAAATGATCAATGGCAGATCCTTAGAAGCAAAAATAGTTATTGCTGTATCTAAAGCTGGTTTTGTTCCATACACTGAAGTTCAAACTGATGTGTGCCATCAGCTTCTAGAAAAGTTTCTCGTGTGCAGGTCACCTCCAACCTCTGAGGCAATTCCTTGTAATGTTGTGATATGAGATTTGAATTCCTAGGGATTTACCTAATTCACGGTATTGCAGTATTTTGAAGTATAGAAAACTAAAGCTGAATAAGCTCAGAAAATTTGAGTTATATTATATTTAAATTTGTGAGCAGGCCTCAAAGTTATTTATAAAAAAAAAATAGAAGTTCCTTCTCTGTACAGAATTCTCTGGCCAAGCATAATTTGGATTTTTTGGTAAGAGACTGCATCTTTCAGCTAAAAAATAATTAAATTGGGGGCATTAGGAAGAAAATGTTGAACTCAATTTTCTGTATCAAATTGCCAGATGTATAATCACTGTCTGGTCATCTGAACACAGATCAATGTGTACTGTTTCCCATTTATCTTGTATCCTGCATTAAAATCAATTTACATGATCACAAATTAAACTCTAAACAACTTCTATTGAATATAGTTGTCCTCCCTTACTAAAACTGCAGTGAACGTTCTCAGGGCTTTGAGAATTAATCTTCCCACAATAGAAGAACCTCTGAACAAATACTTGAAGAAATCTCGAAGCTATAGAACACATGCCCATTTCTAGTTAGTTTCCATGTAGAGAGAGTGATTAAAAAGCTCTAGCAGTGACTCGGTGATTCTCTTTTTCAGGTAATTAAAATCACCTCATTTCTGTTGATGTAAATAGCTCCCAGAATTGGACATTAATTGGAGTGGGCTATTAGAGTTACAGAAAAGCTGAAATTGATAGATTTAGCCAAGAACAAGTGAGCTAAATAGGTTGAGCAAATTATGAGATGCCTTATTTTGGACCTCTGTTCTCAGAGGTGATAGTGGAATCAGGAAATAATCAAATTCTACTACTTTAATCTGTTAAACTCTTAAACTTCTGGTACATAATATTGCATCCTGCTTACTTTGTTCTCCTTGCCCATGTATAGTGAAGAATTTCCTAGTCCTAGGCTGAGTACATGGCCACTTGTGAAGACTGATCCTCTCCAAGCTCCCATTCATATTTGCAAGTTATTTATATATTTGTACTCATTTTCTTCTGGAAACTAATGCTTCATGCTGAGGGAACAGAAAAGAGGGAAGGGATGCTGCAGAAGTCTCCTCTTGTGATGACTCTTCTGTAAAGCCCTAACTGTCCCTTTCTAATGGCACAGTAGATGCCATTAGGCCGTCTCCAACACTAATTTGAGGTGGACTCTTGGAACTGGCTAGCTTTTTATACAGTATGACCTCTGGAAAGCAGATGCCAGTTCAGGTTCTAGGGAAAAGTCTAATGTGCTTACCTTCTGATTGAACTGAACCATTCTGAGAGCACCATTTATCAGGAAAGACTCCTGAATGGTGAGTAACTTTCTGACTGTTCAAGAAAAATCTGAGAGTGGTATTGATGTAGAACATGCTTGTTCAGAGAAGCCCTTCATAAATGATTTTAATGCTATTGAGTAGTTACACATTTAGCTGTAGTGAATATGTTTGGACTTTATTATAATTTCCTTGAAAGTAATATAAAGTAATAGTAGTTTCCATATTGTCTTGTTTAAAACTTATATAGTAGTGTTATGGGAAGTACTTGCTGAAAGATCATCGATTGTTGTTAACTATCCTTCTTCTATAGCTTCTGAAATACTGTAACTGCAGAGCTTGTGTAAATCATTAGTTTGTTGTATTGTACTTAAGGCAGCTGGTGTTGCTTAACTGTATTCCATTAAGTTCATATTTCCACCCTTGTTTTGGACATGTTAGAGCTTTGGAACAGGAATGTATGCACATGGTTCTGTGAATGCAATGTTTGTGTTGAGAAGGTGGAGATGCAGGCTGCCTTTATGGGCTTCTAAAGCTAGTCTGGTTTAAACAGTCAGTGGTAGAATTGCAACATAAATAGCAGCCACAAACTGTCACTAATTCTAAGCAGATATTTGCTTTCTCTTCTCCTTACCTTCAAGCCCTTTAAAGGACAAGGTTTTTAATACATCTTGAATTTTTAAATGTGCAGCTCTATTAAAAGCATGTGCCATTGAGGGTTCAGTTGCTGAGGGTATGGTTTAATATTCTGAAGCTGCTTTATAATGACTCTTTACAACCCTAGCACAATACATCATGCATGGAACTTGTTGAAGTTTTGCTAGTATACTGTGGTTCCTACTGAGACACCTTTAGCTTACATAGGCAATTCCCTGTGGTATGCTGGACATGTAGCCAAGACAGCATGCTCTAAGTAAGAAAATTCTAGCCACCAGAAATTTGGAAAATAAGGTAATAAGCAAAAGAAGTGCTTTGTGACCTTCATAACATGCCTCTTCCAATAGTCCTTCTAAGGCTTTTATGTAATCTCTGTAATGCGTCTCAAGTACTTTGGCTGGAAGAACCCCATCCCAGATATCATGCAGAGGGACTTAATTTTCTCTTAATTAAAAACGTTCCTCTGAGCTTATGGTACATTCAAATCTTGTTTTGAAAGATTGGCAAACAATAAAAATACAAGTGAAAATCAGGTATTTACGCAAGTGGCTTGGTCTTAGTGGCACATCCTTTTGAAAGATTTTGGAATTGTTGAAAGTGTGGTGGTCAGAGGTCAGATGGATACTAGTGCTGTAGCTGTCACAGATCCAAGACAGTGTTGAGACTTGTAGTTAACTGTAGCTGGTACTTCTACTCCCTTTGTTCTGGTGGCTGCAGGTTAACGACTTTAAATTTCATCTTCTCATTGTGTTTGCTTTTTCTCATTCATAGAGGTCCTGTAATAAGGGAGAGTCTGTACAGTCTCAGAAGGAAAATGACTTGCAAGTGAGTAATTAAATTTGCTTTTTTCACAGAATGTTATAGATTATAGGGAAATGTGGTGATCCTGCTTGTTTTAAACCAATAGTTATTCCACCTGGACTGTGTCTAGAAAATGTAAAAAGTAATGAAGAAATTTATTTGCTCACAGAAGCAACATTATGTGAGTGTCTGGACATGGTTTGGAAAGATTCAAGCATCCCCACATTATGAAGAAACAGCCCCCCAGTTCTACCCTAAATGGTTTCTTACCATTTTGAATATTGGTATCAGTACTGCAATTTCTAGTATTAGACTCTCCTTGAGTAGATGAATATCAGTTCTCTACCTAATGCCTAATTTTTTAATACATTGATGAACTCATCTGAGGAAAGTATATGGAGCTGGGGAGAACTTGATCTTGAACATGAAGTGTTCCTGATTAGCACTGTGCTTGGATCATCTCTGCTCTGCAAACTTTAAAGTTCTTTATTTGGAATAATTTCTTCTCCTGCAGCATAATGTTTAGCAGAGTGTATCTTCTCATAAAGTCATCTGAATGGGATTCAGTAATTTAGATTTCTACCATGGCATTATTTTTTCAGTAAGGGATAACATTGCAGCATGCTAGCCAGATGCCTTGGTTGTTATGTACTCTGTTTTCAGCTCTGTAATGATTTTGGCAGTGTCTAGGGAAAAGTACATCTTACTCAATAGATAAGTGCTACTTTTCTCTCCTTGTATTTTTTGCCTTCTGGCAATGCCATCTGAAACATTTTCAAGCATTTGTTTGGTTTTGGTTTTTTTTTTTCCTAGTGAGTTGAAACTGGTTTTAAATTTTTTGTTGTTGAATGACTGCTTTTGAAGTTTGTTGAACTTTGTTTAGTTTACTGAAACAGCTTCAATCAGTTTAACAGAATTGAACAGATTGAACCGAAAAATGTACTGGTTTGATACCTCAGTTTTTTTTGAAGTTGATAAATGGAGATGGCTTGATTTCTCCTCGACCACAATCCTGTTAAAAAAAGTTAAAGGTATAAAAGAAAACAAAAGTCCAAACAAGCTCCAGCCTGGTGACAGAAGTTCATAGAAGTTTTGCAGTACAGGAAACAAGGTTTTGAACTTCAGAATTTCATTTGTGGTATATGTTGCTTGAAAATACTGCTTCTCTGCTGATGGGTTGTTTTCTGCTATTAATCCCATAATGCTGAAACTTCACTGTTGAATCAGTATTCTCAAGAATTACTGTCAGGATGGCTTTGTTAATTTTCTTTGTCTAGGTTGTGAGAGGAGATTGATGTCCTTTAGAGAATAAAATTCTCTGGGTTCACTAGCAAAAGCATTGTAGCTTCTGAGCTGCTTGGTGTGTGACAATTGTGTCTAAACACTGGATAGTCTTGTCAGCTTATAAGGCCTTTTAACAGGAATTTATTTGTTTTACTTTGGTTTTGCTATAATTTGCAGTAATTTTCCTTAGAATATGACTATTTTGTGTATTTTATAGTGAAATTTTTGTTAAGACAGGAAAAAAAGGCAGAAGCTTCAGTTTCAACTGAAGTGTAAAAAGGCTTCTGATCTCTCCTTGCCTGTATGGGAGTTGCATCCTGGGAAAGTCTTGTAAAAGATGTGTATAATTAGGTTAGATTTTAAACAAAACATCGATCTTTAAGTATTCATTTAAAAACATGAATGGTCCAATTTTCTCCAGAAATCTAAATACAAGTGCTTATGGATGAGTCTCTGAAACTGGTCAAAATTGAGAGCTTTAGATGTTAAAGTAACAGGTTGTTGTCTTGGCAGCATGAGTATATTGCAAAGTGTTGGAAGGCACTGAGATACATCATTTCCTTGGTTACAATGCCTGATCCTTTGAAGTCATGAGGTGAACATAAATCTGAAGAGTCAGATACCTAGATCTGTTCAATGTCCATATGAAGTATACTACAGAATTTTTTTAATGTCCTTTCATAGTTTATTTCCAAACCTGTCCTGTGTTTGACAGTATCCTATGGAGTGGAGACTTGGTAAAAGGTCCCTTGGGTATTACGAAGGAGAAGCCTTTGTGCCTGAGATTATATGTGTGGTGTTGTTACAAAACTCTCATTGGACTGCTGCTCAAGTAACCATTTGGTTTCAGTTGAGGAAGTTCTTCTAGTGCTTGCACTTCTGATGCATGAAGAGATGCCTTAATAAATAACAGGTTTTTTTGTACTTATCCAAGAATAGTGAGTTGCTTTTCAGTAAGACAGGGAAATAAGAAACTGACGACTTAATGGGAACAGACTTAAAAACGCCTGGTGTTGCACCAGATGCAGTCAGTCAGTGTTGGTTAATAATAGAGTGGACTTGTAACTAATTTTCTTTTTGGTGCTTGGCATTAGGTTTCAGAACTCAATGGAAGGTGTTCAGACCTGTGATGGTGAGGGCATGTGAAATGATTTAAAAACATATTTTTGGTGTGTTAGTGGAAAAAAGCATTTGGTGCTTTGAGGAACTGGGATGAAAAAATGGTGGAGAACATAGATGCAATACATTCGTATGCAATTTGTCCTAAAGTCTCAGTGCTTCATTAGTCTTTACTACTCTTAATATGAAACACTAGAATTTATTAAAGATTTCAGAATAATAAGGTGTGGGACAATAATAAAAATAATTTATCAGCAGTGCTGCCTAGACTGTAGTCAAGAGTGGAACTTGTATAGAGTTATATAGTGTCTGATACTGTCTTGACTGCAATAATGCAAAAGGATCTGTAGTCAGAAATACCGGAGAGCTTTCTCATTGCTGTGCTCTTCTTTCTTATGCCTTAAAGTGTTATGGGTCTGACTTCGGGATGAGATGCAACCTCTACCCTAGGCAGATGCTTGGTAGATCTTTAGGATTTGAGTAGAGCTGGATTCTAGAGAACATAATTGCTAGAAGTAGAGATTTATAATGTGATCTCTCTGCTTACTTACACATAATCTTACCCATCCAGAAAGCTACACTTCAGTGATTTTTAACTGTGTTTTTGAGACTAAATATTTCATATTTCTATTAATTTTTAAGCATTTATATTATAAAGCTGTCTGCTTGTTACGAACCAAATCTATTGATGTAAGACAACCTTAAAGAAAAGTTATTGAAACTTGAGGTATGTTTGGTAGAAAGGGAAGAACATTTATTCACACACAGATGTTCCTTAGCAGGAGCTTAAATTACTTCTTCCCTTGAAAAAATAAAAAAGGGGAATACTTAAAATGTGTTTAATGGGAGGAAAACATAAGTCATTCTTCTAAATAAAAAGTTGTTTTATTCAATAAAAAAATAATTATTTTTCTCTTAATTCACTTGTGCAGCTAAAATGTCCTTTTGAGAGGCAGTGTTCTGAAGAGCATTAAAATAGCTGATATGGGATAATATTTGTTGTTCCTGTGTTGTGTTTCAGTGGGATGAACTCCTCCAGGAAATAAATTTGCAGTGTTCCCACAGGTTAGAGAGGAAAGGGTGTTTCGGTTTTTGCTGTTTTCCTTTGACCTGGCCCACGAACAGTTCCTGTTAAGTAAGGCAGATTTTCCTCCCCAGCTTTAAATTTGAAAGCAAATACCTTGTATTGCTCCTATGCTGACTAAAAGTTATTAGTCAAGAAACTTTGATTACTAAAATGTTGAATCTTTTGAAAGCTAGCCCTAAAATTTCTCACTTGGTAACAGTTTAGCTACTGTGCACACCCAAGTTAATTTCTGTGCAAGCACCAACTAATACTTTAATTTTTTTGGTAGGGGGCAGAAGCCATGGTTCTGGAAAGTGTTATGTTTGCCATTCTTGCAGAGAGAGCGCTTGGCCCCAAGCTGTATGGAATCTTCCCACAAGGGCGACTGGAGGAATTCATTCCCGTAAGTCCTGGTCGTAATTACATAGTGGGCTGCTGGAAGCTGTTTTAATTGATCATGACAAGAAGGAGTCTGGACTGCCCAGAGAAGCAGGGATGTGGGAATGGAATACTTGGCTGCCTGTAGTAATTGCTGGCTGTAATTTGATACAGTTAGAGTGGGTGTTGGAAAGCCCCATTGTAGCTCTTGCCAGGGGGAGATATCTAAAAACTCTTCGACTCTAGCAGAGGCTAATAAATGAAGATAAAAAGCCTGTTAGATACCAAACATAGCATGGGGAAGCTGTGGAGTAACACTTCCCTTTAACAGCAACAAGAGCAGACGCTTTTGATGTTCTTAAATATTTATACTTGATCTGCTTTGAAGATATTCTTAGTGTGAGATGTGATACTCCCCAGGTCTTGAATCTAGAAGTGAATTGATTAGGTTGTAAGTAGGGCTGGCTAACAGCTTTTCCAAAGGCAGCAACTTTGTAAGTTCATCTGTGAGCAAAAATGAGTATTGCTTGAGTACTATGCTAGTATTTCACACTGTACTGCATATAGCCTAATGCTAGTGTTTATAATTAATCACAGTTCTGTAACTCATCCATTAACTGTGCTTTAAGAATACTGTATTTTATTACAGAGCAGGAAACTGAACACTGAAGAACTAAGCTTACCTGACATATCTGCTGAAATAGCTGAGAAGATGGCCAGATTTCATGGCATGAAAATGCCATTTAATAAGGAACCTAAATGGCTTTTTGGAACAATGGAAAAGTAAGTTATGCATTACTTTATGGGGGAAAAAATGTGACCTGTTGTAATTTTGATAAGCAGATCATTCTTCCTGAATGCCTGAGAACACAAACTGTCACTGTACCCAGAAACTATCACATGAAAGACTTCAGTTACCATGAAGAACAGTAATGTTTTCTTCAGTAACTCTTTCAAACTCCCTTGATTTTAGTTTAAATGGTATCATAGTATGGGAGGAATAATATACTCATTGTTACAAATCCTGTATTATTGTCTCTTTTTTTAACAGGTATCTAAATCAAGTGCTGAGAATTAAATTTACCAGAGAATCCCAAACCAGAAAACTAAACAAACTTCTCAGTTACAATCTCCCCCAGGAAATGAAAAATCTAAGGTAGGCTTATTTTGTCTGCCACTATCTTCTAACCTCCACAGTTTCTGGATGGATTTCTGTATACGTGTTCAGACATGTTATACAGTATAGCACTTTATATTCATTTTACTTAGCCCGGGATTGGTTTTGGTTCTGTGACTAACCTGAGTCTCATACAGATACAAAATTCTATGATGAAATTGCTGATCTGACTTACTGATCATGAAGTCAAACTTCATTGTGCTGATATTTTGTTCTTAATTAAGAAAATAGGCTGCTGCTGGGAGGGAATAGTGTTTTGAATTCTTACAACAAAATTACCTGGAAGGGGAACTGAACTTAGTGATCTGTTACTTAAAAGATACTCTGTTACTTTATTCTAGAGGTATGCTCGAAGCTACTTCTTCACCAGTTGTATTTTGCCACAATGATTGTCAAGAGGGTAAGCTGCTAATATTTCAATATTGCTCAGTGATGTACTGTTGAGCCTTTTCTGGTTACTTGTTTGCTCTCTGAGAGGTAGCCACGTTGTGGAGGTACTGCCCTGAAGCAGCAGCCTGTGCACTCTGGTGTGCTACAGTACCAAAGCAAAGTATGGGCTTCTACAGCCTTTTAGGCCTTTTCAGAGAACTCTGGTGTCATGACTGGGTTAAGGCGAGAATGTACTCACGCTCTGTTAGTACAGGTCAGTTGATGATGTGGAGCCTTATGTGTTTTCTGTTTAGACCATACCTTGCTTTGCTGCAATATATATGATCAGAGTAGGGTATACTTGAGTCATTTTAAAAGAAAGATGCTGAAGAAGTGCACTGAGTGGTGAAAATGGAGAGTAGGGTAGTTTGATGTGGCAGTTTTTAACTTGTACTGGTAAGAAACATTAGGATAACCTTATCCACCTTTTTTAAGTGTTCTCTGGGAGTCATAGAAGGAATAACAAATTTCCAGTGCCAGTTACTGAAAAAGATGAGGAAGGAAAGCTGAAGGTGTGTTGGGTATGCTGTGTTTGTGTGCCCTGTCACCTGAACAGCGGGTAAGCTGGGCTGAGCTGGAAGGATGCTCTAGTGGGACTGTGTGCAGGGCTGCTTTGTTGTCAGTGGTCCCAGCTTTGTCAGCTAAGGCTGAGGAACTGCCCTGGAGGATAGACACATAAGGATAGGCAGCACAAGGGGAAAAGGCCTCTAGCCTGAGGTGTCAGTAGTGGTGGAGTTTGAAATCTCCCTGCTGATGTGGCAAGGTGCACAACTGGAGAAGTCAGAGCGTAATAGCGGCTGAGGCAAACTGGAGAGCTTAAAGTTCCAAGGGGTTTGGGGGATGTGTGTGAAATACTGTACTGCTTTTCCTGTTGCTGCAAGAGTGTGGCATGGAGAGCAGATGTACATGCAGAGAGGGGTTACACTGCTGCAGAACTTGACATTGCTCTACATACATTTTTGCTCTACATATTTACTAACTGGTACTTGACAGAGGCAGAGTTGATGTCTTTTAGATGAATTATAGTGACTATGTGAATTGAAAGACACATAAGCAATCACCTAAACTTTCTGTATAGGTACTGGTTGTGCCACATATTAGAACAGTAGAGTCATCAGGCTGCTGAAATCAATTTCTGTCCCAAGTGTTGTATGATCAGTGATAGTGCTATGCTGATGTGAGAGATGCTGTGAAATTTGTAGATCTCAAGCTGTGGAAAGACAATGCAGCAAGGATTGTTAAGGCTGACAAGGCCACCTGAGCCAGCTCCAAGCTAAACTGGGGAAAGAGCGTCCTTGGGAGAACAAATCTGCCTCTCCCTGTACAGAAAAAACTTTCTTGCTTTCAGCTTTATAAGGTAAAGCTATATATCTCAACTTGCAGAGAGCTGGTGAACAGCCAGTGCAGCTTGGCTTTTCCTGTTGACATGGTTAACCCAGCTGGCAACTCAGCCCCACAGATCCCCTCAGTCCAGAGGATTGGAGGGGTAAAAATGAGAACTCACAGGCTGAGATAAAGGCAGTTGATTAGGGAAAGCAAAAGCTGCTCACACAAACAAAGTAAACAAAGAAATTAATTCATTGCTACCCATGGGCAGGCAGGTGTTCAGCCATCCCCAGGAGAGCAGGGCCCCATCACACACAACAGTGACTTGGGAAGACAAACACCATGACTGCAAACATCCCCTCTTCCTCCTTCTTCCCACTCTATATAGTGAGCATATAGTATGGAATATTCCTTTGGTCAGCTGTTCAGCTGTATCTCCTCACAACTCTGCTTGCACCCTCAGTCCCTTTCTGGGCTGGGGTGTGAAGCAGAAAAGACCTTGGCTCTACAGAAGCACTACTCAGCAGTAAACAAAAACATCCCAGTGTTATCAATACCACAAATCCAAACAGTGCCCCGTGCCAGCTACTATGAAGAAAGTTACCTACTCCTGCCAAAACCAGCACATGTATAATTCTGTGCAGATAATAAGGGATAACTGGGATTAGCTGAACAATGTTCCTTAAGATACACAGTATTGCTTTTCTCTGATTTTCCTGCATTATTAAATATGCAGTATTATCTTAATTTTCAGGTAATATCTTACTTCTAGAAGGCAGAGAGAGTTCAGAGAGCCAAAAGCTGATGCTCATTGACTTTGAATACAGCAGCTATAATTACCGGTAAACACTTGATTTTCTCTTCAGCATGGGAGTGTGTTCCTTTCTGCATGCTTCAAGGAGGCCAAGTGCTGCACTACTGATTGTTTGTCTGTTCTAGTGAATTGTGTTCTGCTCTGATGGTGGTGCTTAGCAAATACAACTAATCAAAAAAGCTCTGGTTCTGATGCTGTTGACTTTAGGCACGCAACAGAGGCAAAGTTTTTTGGGCTTCTTGGTTGTTCAGACTAGAGGGCTTGTTTATGCACAAGTGGCTTCTTGCTTGCATGGCAAAATTTCTTTCTAGTGGGAAGCTGAGGAGAAGGGTAGATTTTGTGTGCATATGTATGTAGGGCAGCTTTGCTTCTGTGTTTTTTCCTTCTGTCCTTTCTAATGGCTTTTTCATCTATGCAGATGAGAATACAAGTTTTTCACTACATGGTTATGCAACATATTTGTTTTTCTCCCCTCAACCATCTAGTTAAGTGCTTTTAAGGATGATGTAAGTGTGTATAGTCACTGAGATTAAGCATCATCATAGCTGGAACATAATAAAACAGTGAATTCCAATAATGTAAAAGTGGAATATGTTGACAACTTTGAATATGATCTCTTTGCCTGCAATAATGCCAATATTAGAGATGTCTTAAGTTCATGCTTAGATGTAGTGCATACTCAAGTATTTGTACTGTCTCCATTGAAGTTTGGTAGCAAAGTCTAGTATTTTTATGTAGCTGGTAGCTTTCATTCTTAACTGCCCCTCTTTACTAACTGTTTTATAATAACCTGCAAAAATTTGTTTTCTGGTTATTAATGCTCTACCTCCAGCAAAACTGCAGTAAATTCTGAGTAGCCCAGTGCTTTTAAACTTGATTTTGGGTTTGCTTAAAAAAAACAAACAGATTGCTAGTTTGTAAATATTGAGGTACTTTGTCTTTATTTCTTTTTCAGAGGATTTGACATTGGAAATCACTTCTGTGAATGGATGTATGATTACTCATATGAGAAGTACCCATTCTTCAAAGCCAGTGTTCTTAAATATCCTTCGAAGAAACAACAGGTAGATACAAAAGGCATAGTTAAATGCCAGTGTCCACAGTCTTCAAATCGTAATTCTTTTTCAATTCTCTTTTGGACTTACTGTGTCCCAAGATATTTCCTCCATGACTTCTTTAAATGTAATACTTTCTCTAATCCTGACTACCTTTGCTTTAAAAATTGTAGTAACTTAATAGCTATTCAGGATAGAATATTTACTATGTTCTGTGTAGCCATCCACCATAAAAAGTCCAGTAGTTGTAGACTGCAACTATGAAATTGGTTGGCAGTAGCAATATGCTTCCTGTCCTAATATTACAACTTTTCTTAAACCAGACTTTCAAGCAACTGTTAGAAGCACCATTAATCTTAAACTAACTCCAACACTATTGATGTTTGGAAAAAAATAAATGCCAACTGATTAGGTCTGCCTAGGTCTGAAAGAAACAAATATATTTTGAGATAAAATGTTGTAACTCAATTGTTTACTTGCCTTCCAGCTTCATTTCCTCTCCAGTTACCTGTCTGCATTCCAAGATGGCTTCGAAAATCTGAGCAATGAAGAGAAGTCCAAACTAGAAGAAGAAATGTTGGTAGAAGTTAACAGGTAACTTGGTTTGTATGACTGTATCTTCAGACTTCCACTCTGGTACCTATACTTGTGTATATCTCACTGGGTGGAGGAACCTGAACCAAGAGAGATTGAACGCTACTTACATGTGGTAAAGAACAATCTGTCCATTGTAACATTA
Organism: Acrocephalus scirpaceus scirpaceus; assembly: GCA_910950805.1. Classification (NCBI taxonomy): domain Eukaryota; kingdom Metazoa; phylum Chordata; class Aves; order Passeriformes; family Sylviidae; genus Acrocephalus; species Acrocephalus scirpaceus. The sequence continues at coordinate 44,936,925 of OU383780.1, forward strand.
GATATGTGATATACACTAATAGTGGACTAAACAGAATACTACTCCATGGGGAATTACTTTTATAGTATCATAGTTGAAGAAAAGGTGTGGACATTACCAAACTAGGGAATACTGTTCTAAGAGGATATTGAAATAAGGTGTTGTGACTTAGCTGGGTATTTATTTCAATAACACAGCCTTGTAATTTCAGGTTTGCCCTTGCATCACACTTCTTCTGGGGTCTGTGGTCTATTATACAAGCCAAGATCTCATCCATTGAGTTTGGGTACCTGGTAAGTATTTTAGTTTTACACAACTGAAAACTAATAATCTGAATAACCTGTGGTACATTATTGAAAAAGCAATGGAATGGCCTCTCACAGCAACTAGTATCTTCTAAGTGGAGTAAAGCTTTTAAAAATCCATTTGTTACTAGTTTGTGGTCTTCCCTTAAAATGTAAAGAACATCTAAGATCATAGATCTTCAGAAATTGTTCCCATGGTTATGTAGAGCATGTATAGCCTTGTGTCAGGCTATATTGCAGCATTATTCTGCAGTAAGACATCCCAGGCAAGAGAGACCAACATGCAGTGAGAATTTTGAACTGAGTATGCAAAGTGCACACGTTGTCTCATGCTGATGTTCAGTGCGCAGCAATAGCTGTGCCAGGTAGCAGCTTGTCCTTGAGAAACTGATCAGTCTGGCTCTTGGTCTGTGCTTGGTGTACTGTAAAGTGATAGGACTGGCAGGTATGTGGAATATCTTACTGGAAGTGTTGCAGGAGCCAGCTTTTTTAGTACCTGTTTTTTCTGACATTTTGGCAGCAGCTAATTGTGTTAGAGTTAAAACTGGAAGAAATTTTAAGAAGCCAGAACACCTCTGGAGAGATTATCCTTCTGAATAGAGCTAATTAGTGCATTGAGATGATGGATTAGGAAAGTAACACAGTTAATACCTTCATTATGTTTCTTCATCCCAAAAAAGAAACAGCTGTTTACTGTATTGAGTACTGAATGTCCCTTATTTCTCCAGGAATATGCGTTATCCAGATTTGATGCCTACTTTGATCAGAAGAGAAAGCTGAAGGTGTGAATGTGGGAGGAGTGGCCTGTTGGTTACTGTATGAAGAGGGCAGCTGGACAGAACTTTCACTGTGCTTAGGCTACTGTATCTCTAATGAAGGTGTCACTGAATCCCAGTTCCTGGGGATGCAGGTGTACAGTACTGAGGACTATTAAAATTACTTGTTTACAGTTCCGTAAATAGTTGGAGTGAGATTGGGAGGCAAAAAGTAAAATACAACCATGCAATATCTTTAAATCTTTTCAATCTAGAAGCTATTTTGTATTATGGGAGAAGCTTACAATTAAGTGTCAATACCACATGCATCAGAGCAAACTTGCTGTAGGTACATTTTTGGGGGTGTTGGCATTCTGGTTTGTGTTGTAAGCAGAATAGCTGTAAAAGCTGATTGTAGACACTGCCTCTTCAGGAGAAGGAAAAGCAAAGGAGACAACTGCTAAACTGTGAAGTAGGCTTAAAAACTTACTGTGAGTTTAGGTCCACCATGCCCCAAGAACACTATCTTCAAAGCTGCTGATACCTTACACCACTTTAACCAGAAGCAACTAAACACATTGAAGCAGTGTGCTTTAAAGTGTTAATGACACACACATGAATGTTTCTCTTAGGCTGTGTGCCTGAGAAGTGAAGTACGAATGAGCTTTGAACTGGATGTTCTGAAGGAGTTTTTGAACTGTTCGTTCCATGTTGTTCAAGAACATGCTTTAGCCCAGCCTGGTTCTCTTAAAATGCTGTGCCCTGCACAGGGGGTTCTGTGGGCTGGCAGCACTGGGAAGAGTGCCTTGAATTGCTCTAGCAGCTCCCCAGATAACTGGATTGGCAGTACTGGTAATTGAGGCCTGTCTCTCTTCTTGTGTTGCCACAGGATATGGCTGTAATAAATAGTAGAGCCAAAGACTGTGGAGAACACTTCAAGAAATTGCTGTTCTGCCTATCCAGTTCTTATGTGGCTTGAGAGGTGCTTTTCTTGCACCTTCAATTCTCATCATGTTCCAGGAATCTAGTAAAGTGGAGCATCTTGTGGGGAACAATAACATGTATATTGAAACTTGAGTATAATCTGTGTACATGCCATCTAAAGATTTCTTTTGATTTTTGGGAGCTTGTTTATTTTGAATGTTACTTGTTTGTGCTTTCTAACACACTGTATTATAAACAGACTTCTAAGTTTACCCTTTTTGACTTGTATAGCAAATACTGTTGGAAGCGGCTGAAAAAATCTGCAGCATTTCATGTACTGTATAGCAGAACTTGTAAAAGCTGACATGTTACTCTCTTGTACAGGGAATCATTTTCCATACATTTAGTTATTAATACTTTATAATAAATATAAAGCACTTAAAAACATTGTTGATATTCTTGAGTCTCTGTTACAGCTGCAGGATAAAATAGATGCCATTTCTGGCCTTAATCTCTGTTGGATCCTTGCAAAGGCAAACTGAGATACAGGCTCAGTGCTCTGGGATATGTCTTCTACTTAAATGTGTCTTCAGCATTTATTGTATAATTGAATTCTAATTGAAAGAAAGGTGTTTAAAGCAAGCAATGAAAAGCAGACTGAACATCAGTTTCTATGTCTATAGCTTTAGAGGTGGGAAGAGTTATAGGTGAAGCACTTCATTCTGTCTGCCCTGTTGACCACCCTCAAAGCAAAGGTAAAAGGTACCAGCACGCATTGAATTTTACTACAAACACTTCATGTGGTGTGCCAGTATGAACAGCCAGGTCATTTCTGTAAGTTGCTGAGGGCTTCATTTACAGTACTGTTGCACACAGCAAACCCAGTGAAAATAGCAGTAGAGGAGAAGGGGTGGGAACAAACAGATCAGAATGAGGCTTTGCAGATACTTGAAAATATTATTGATATGTAATAGGTGTCTGGAATCTTGGAAAGTATTCCAAGGGTAAGTTCAAATTCTTAAGAAACCGTGAAATTATGAAATTAAGAAAATTCTTAAGTCCGTGGATACTGACTCATCATTTCATGTTTCTCAGAACCAAACAGGGAAGAGAACTCAGTCACAGTAGTGCTAATGGTAATAAAAGGTGCAATTGGAGGTGGTCCCCATTAGGGGAGTTGCGGAGCCTCTTAAATTCAGAGAGGAAACTCAAGTTCCCTGGTGAGATGCTCTGGGTAAGTCCCAGAACTGCAGTTGTACACCAGCACTTCTACTGTGATCTCTCAAGCTGAGGAAAGACCTTGAAGGAACGCAAAGCATACTCCAGCCTGTGCCTTCTATAATGTAAATTGGTTTTTAAAAGGATGAGATGCCCCTGAGTGTTGTGTGGTACACTTGGTGAGGACTTAGGTAAATCAACACTTGTGAGCAGAGACAATGCTTAGTCACTTCCTGGTTTGTTTTTTTCAGTCTTGCCTATTGATGGCAAGTTCCTTCTGTTTTCTTGGAAAACTTGGAGTAGACAAAGGAACTGGGGTAAAACCTCTTAACTCAGTCACTGAATGTTAAAGCTGATTTATAGGCTGATAAAGCAGCTATTTAAAATGTGCTGGCACTTCATAAGATTTAGTATAAAGGTAGTTAAGTATTTCTTCGTTTTTTAACTACAAAATGGTTATGGTCAAGCTGACTTGCTTTTCAGAAAGGTAGTTTAAAAACTGATTGATCCTCCTTTCAGTTGATTTGTAAAAACAATTTGTGCTTGAGCTCTTTCTTGAAACTGCTGGGTTTTATCTCCACTGTGTGAATTCTTGTCTCTGGACCTGCTATTAACTGGTGAAAATGTGACCTTTGTTATAAGACTTAAAAGAAGGAATTTGTTTTACTTTTAAAGGAAGCTATTGCTTATCTAGCCAGAGAGCTCCTCTCAGCCACCGCTTGGAGGTGATTCAGTGGGATAATTGGCCCAGTTTAGTGTGTACCCCCATCACTCCTATAACCACTTGCTGTAAGACAAAAATACAAATGTTCAAAGTGCCTCACTACAGCTCATTGAGGATTTTTCCCTGCACAGTCTTCTGGCCTTTAATAGGAAAAGTAGGTGTTTCTGGGCTGAATTGGATACAATTGATTAGTAAATTAAGCATCTTTGATAGTGGTGATGCTACTTAATGGAATGATGCTGGTTTTGGAGTTGCTGTTCTCCACAGAATCAATTTGGGAAGAAGTTTATTTCCAGCCCTTCCTCAGGGAACACACTCTGCCAGGAGAAACAGTGGCAAAAAGCAACAGAAGCTTTTGGTCTTTGTGACTCAGGGCCTTTCCACCAAAAGCAAAGGTACTTGCCATAGTGGGAAGAAGCTGACATTTACCAGTATTTTCCTCTCTTACTGTTTGAGAATTGCTGTGTTTTCGCTGCTAGGCTTCTTTACTTTAAGGCTCAGAAGTTTGGAAAATCCCTGTTCCCCAGCACTGAACATACTTCTGGGAAAATTTCACCAGGATTGTTTGGTGGTTTTCTTCAAGGTGGCTTGGAGGAGTGATAAGTGTTCTGAAAAACCTTGAAATGTTAACTGTGCAAATCAACTCTATTTCACTGAAAATTTGCTACTATCAATAAGAATTTCTGCTTTTTCCTGCATATTGACTTGGCTGAGGTTGAACTGCAGCTTGAATGGAATCCACTGGGTTTCACTCTTCCAGGTGAATGTAATTATTTTTCCTCAGTGATTACGGCTGTGGAAGCCCCTCAAGGGCACTGGGGCTAGCAGTTGTGTTGTTCAGGGACTTGATGTGTCCTGCAATTTTATTAGACATGTTGATGGGAAGGCAGGAACTTGGCTTAATTCTGCAAGAATCTCTAGGACTTGGAACTGAAGAATTAGAATAGAAAATGAGAGAGCAAACTCATTACCAGAATAAAGAAAGATGACTGTCCTTAGCCCAAGTGCCAGCTGTATGTATTCTGCTTTCCAACCGCAGTGCTATGAGTTTGTGAGGTTCAGCTGATGAGTGATACTATGTTAAATCACATTTTACCTGCTGATGTCTCAAGACACCAGTTTTGTCTTGTCTGTGGACTACATCAGCAAGTCATCACAGCTTTTCCAGGTTGGTAAAATCCCAAGTCCAGCACTCTCTTTTGCTGTTTCTCCACCCCAGTTCAGCTATCTCACTTGATACAGACAGCAGCTGCTGGGCAGCACAGCCTTGCATTCTTTCAGTGGCTTACAGAAAAGCAGGTAGGTGAAGGATCACTGCTTTCTGGGCCTTAACAAGACAATAAGGCTTTTGAGAATTCAAATCCTCCCTTGAAAGATCCTTGAGGCAGCCTTGGGCGAGTTCCCTCACCAGGCAGGGAGGATTGTCCCTGGTGCCAGCCTGGGTCTCTATGTGAAGCAGCAAATGGAGCACTTCTGTGGAGATGGATAAATGGCCATAATGGCTCTGGACTGAAATAAAATACAGCATACTCTTACAGGCTCCTGGCAAGAAGCAAAAAGGAGTTTCTGTACTTGGTACCCAGGCAACAAAGCTGATCACTAAAAAACAGGCTACTTGTTTTTTCCTAATGCAAGATTCACTTTTTATGGCTTTCATTTTCAAAGTATGCAGAGCTCCCATTACTTCAGCATTAAGTGCTATTGTATTATACTGCACAAACAAGGCTATGTGTGTGTGTATATATATATACACAACCTCTTACCAGTCTCATTAAATAGGGATTAGCTAATAAAGTCTGAATGCAGTCCAGTCTGCCTTGCATGAATACACTGAGTCCTGCCTTTGGAGAAAACATCCTGAGTAGAAGCCATTTGAGATGTGGTATAGGCACTGGAGTGCTTGTCTGAGGAATGGTGCTAGAAAAGGCAGGAGAGCAAGCAGAGGTGAGGGGGTTTGTTACAGGTCACAGGCATGCTCTGGCAGAGCCAGGAACAGCACACAGCACTTAAATGCCAGCCCAGCATGCTGGATAAATATCTTCTCAGAAAGCCTTACAGATGTTGCCTCTGCTGCCAGTCCTAGGGAATTTTTTCATATGAAAAAATGAAAAATGAAATTAAGGTTTCCTTCATATGAAAATAAAATTCACCTTGGGAATCAGCCATCCTTCCTAATTTTCAAAGCCCACAGCTTTGAAGGTCCTTTAAAGTCAGGACTGGCAACTGCTGTCTAAAGAGCTCTGACATTCTGTGAGAGCATCCCTCAGAAGCTCCCAGCTCTCACCAAGTGAGAAATACAACAGAGCCAAAAGGCACTGCCTTGAACAGAGTTGAAGCATTACCAGTTGCCTGTGTCCTGCCTCAAGATAGAGATCTCCTCCCCAGCAGTACACTCAGCCTTTGGTTGGGCAGAGGAAAAGCACTGCCTGCAATCATCTCAAACATTTGCTGACCTCTGCTCTGGTGTTTGCCATCTGGAAACTCTCAGAGTTTCCTCTGCATGTGCTTTTTTCTCCCTACCGATGCACTTCCTCCTACAGCCTGTGAGGCAGCTGCTATGCTGTGTTTGTCTAGCTATGTGTATTGAAGGCAAAGGGCATTGCAGTTTCTGTGTTAAAAGCCCAATCTTCCATGCTGAATAATCCCTTCAAACCCATGTCCCTCACTTCTTACTGCATCTCACCGAATAATACACTGGAAAGCAGCAGAGACTGTGGCCCTAGGAGCCCATTGCAAATGTACATAAAGAGAACAAGGAGTGGAAAGGAGGAAAGAAATCTGCTGTAATTACCCAACACAAAGAACACTAAATAATACAATAATTTCCTCAGGAAGAGATTATAGAGGATTGTGTGTAATGTCTCAGGTTTGAAGGGTTTAAAAATTCACCTCAGAATGAAAGTCTAATTAGAAGGCTACAGCTGCAAAGACAAATGGTTATTTCACAAATCCCTCATTAGAGTTGTTTGGAAAAATACTGGTTTGTTTTTAGAAGTCAGATGAATAATTTTTTCATTTTTTAATCATAATTCATTTGCATTGAATTATGTTTTGGATGAAGACTCAAGACACAAACTTCAGGTTTTTGAAATTCTCTGAGGTCTTTTTACTCCAGTCTGAAAGTGTGAGCATCCTAAAGTAAAATTGAAGTTTTTCCTAATGTCTTCATTTATTTTTCTTTCTGTCCTCTGCCAATTAGTTTTGATTTTTTTTCCTATATATTTGCTCAGTATAATTAGAAATATGCAAGTTTTTATAAAAAATGTATATTAAAAGTATTTGTACACCTACAAAAGTATTGAGTAACTGACAGGTAGTGATGTTTATGAGGAGCAAGTGGATCTCATGGTTATGATCTCTTCTACTTTTCAATTTAATCAAAAGAAGACAATAAGAACTAGTAAGTCATATTTAAGCAGAAGTTTCCATGGCTGAATGCTCCAGCTGTGTTATATGTGAAGCCACACTTTGTGTCACAATTTGTGTTCTCACTTCCCAAGAAAGTAAAGACAAAAAAAAAGAGGAAGGGATGGAAAAGAAAGACAAAACTGGGGAGGTTGTAAATGGCAGTTTTAAAATGCCCTTTTTGCACAAGTCACTGGTTCTCACTGGGCATCCTCAGAGCCTTGCTCTGCCAAGGCCCGTCCAAGGCACTGTGAGTTGATGCTTTGCACCAGAGCAAGGTGGCAACACAGAAGCATGAATCTTCCAAGGAAGTGGCTTCCCAACCTCCAGCTCATGCTGCTTCTTCTTTTGCCTGGCTGCTTCATGGCTTACAGCCTCCCGAGTTGTGAGCTTGGCACTGTGCCAAGAGCTGCCAACAGAAGAGAGTAGCTTCAAATGAACCTGGGATGCTGGAGTGGGGATGTCCAGCAAAGGTCCTCCAGACAGGAATGCCCTGAGGAAGAGGATGGCAGCATCCTCACTGTCTTCAGACACCCAAACTAGGCCTCTTGCTTTCACTTGCTGCTCCGTGTAATAATACACCATCCAGAGAACTAGCAACACTACAGTGTCCCACTGAAATATTATAGTGGCAAAGAGTTTCTATCTCAGATGTCAGACTTCCTGGTAATGGTTCACTTTTATCTTCCCCTGTGGGAGAGACCTGGGCTTTCAGAATTCAGCTGTAAATTAAGTTTTTGATACAGCTTTTTCAGCTAGACTCTTCCAGTATGGGTTTGCATTGGACACACTTTAGCACTCCTGCCTTTGGCATAAAGAGCAGGTTCACACTACCTTGAGGACTTTATGTTCTTCTCCTGTCAAGTCTTGGACTCCTCATGTAAAGTCTAAGTCATCACTGAAGTGCAGTAGACTAGAAATCTTGGCAGGGATCTGACCAAATCTGTAAGGTAATTACTTTCTGTTCTCAGAGAATATGTTGCTCCAAGACAAACCTTACCTCCAGTACTTGTGTGTCACGGGTTGCTTCAGTGGTAGTGTAAGGCTGGCACCGTGTAGCTACTGAACAAGCTTTGTTTTGGAAAGATGCTGGTATTGCATCACCGCATGGGCTCTGACAAAACTGGATGCTCTGTGAGTACAAGCTTGCTGATCTCTGAGAAGTGTAATGGGATGATGTGTTTGGCTCAAGAAACGTGCAAAATTGCAAAGGCACTGGGCAGGAGATGCAGGAAACTGGGCATTAAAAGCTCATCTCCACTGGGTCAAACTGGAGATGATCCTGTGGATCTTGGTATGCTGCCAACTGGAGCAGCAGTAGGTGATGATTCTTAAAGAAGCTACTTTAAAAGCCCTAAGTGGTGTTCACCAGAACCTGACATGAGGGAGCAGATTCAGGGTCTAGTGGAGCTCAGTGGAGCTTCCTACTCGGTTTATCCACTTCTTGTAGCTGGAGTTCAGTGGGCCAATAGCTTATTTACACATTTTTGTCCCAGAAATTGCAACACAACTTTGCCTATCCTGACTCTGACCCTTCCCCAGGGGAAGCTTTAGTCATAAGCTTCTCCTACAGTTCCCAGTGGCTTTCAGGTCACTGGGAGTGAACTCATTGGTTTTCCCTGCATCCTCCCTGAAGAATGAGGGGCTCCCTAAGAAACAGGACCAAGCAGTTGATGTAAAGGCCAACTGCCCTTTCCTGTAGCATTTCTAATCCTACAGAAGGATAATAGAGAAGATGAGGATGTCACTCAGAAGGGGAAAGGTTATTTTAATAGTGGTTTCTCCTCGAGCCCTAGCTAAATTACAGATTTCTTGGCTTAACCATTACCTGCTACCAATACAGAGCAGAAGGCTAGTCACTGCCCTTGTCATCAATGCATCCATATTTTTATTACATCAAGATTTCTGTGAACAGTGCAAGCACTGATGAGTTACTGAAAAGCTGTTCAGCCCTGCCTCCTCTTTCTAAGGCAAAGTTATTTGGATGCTGCATTAAGGTATAGGGAAAGGACTGCACAAGTTCTGTAAACATATGATAAAAGAGAACATTTTTGGCCCACTAACCCAAATCTGTTCTTCCTTCAGCTCCCGTGTGCCTGGCGATGGCTGCAGACTTAGCTTTTTCTTTTTCTGTGCCAGTTTCCCCCTTCTGTTGCTGGAAACCCTGGGAACTTTCAGTTGATGGCCCCAGTTTGTTTACAGAGCTGGCTTGATGTGCCCTGCGTACACACAGACATTAAAAGAAACCAACCCCACTCTTTCCAGGCCATTCAGTACCTGGATGTCCTTTTCAGCAACTGATTTTGGCTTCAGTATTTGAAAGCAAATACTATGTCTGTGGAGCAAGCGTGACCGACTGGAGTCAAGAGTCAGAGTGTTTGTGGGGCAGCAGATAAAGATGCTGGGCTGACAAAGGGAGGTGATCAGCTCCTGGGGCAGCTTCCTTGCAGGGCAAACCACTAGTGTGACTTCTGTGCCTCCAAGCTCTCATTGGCTCCCCTGCCCTCAGCCTTAAGAAAATCACAGCAAACATTGCCTTCCAATGTCACACCTTGGGTTTCACTTGCTTCACACAGTGCAGCTTCCCTGCACTCACACAAGGCCACCAGAATGTCTGACTACATAATGAAAACAAACACCAAAGCAAAAAAAAAAAGAAAACAAAACAAAACCACAAACAAATCAGCTTGGGGATACCTTGATTAACAACTTTGGGAGCTTTTGTGAGCCCAGTTGCTCCTTTTGGGTTTAACCTGAACTCTCCCTCCTGCATGCTACAGGACAGATCAGAAAACCACTGAACTTGAGAAAAGCTCAGCAATGTCTGGATGCTTTTGATTAAAATGGGATGATAAGAGGAATCCAGGGGACAGACTTCTTTTTAAGCTGTAAAGAAACCAAACTAAAGCCCTCCTGGGATGCATGTCAGAGTTCAGTCCTGTGCTTGCTGCAGCCCAGTAACTGGGGTGGGGGGGGAACATCTTCAGTCGATGTACAGTAATGCACCATGGGCTGTGAGTGGTCCCTGCTCTGTGCCCTACCAGGCACTGGAGCTGGGATGAGTCCTGATGGCCCTTAACGAGATCTCCGTCTAAACCCCTGCTCTCTAAGCTTCAGGGAAATTGTGCAGTTTATGGTTAATGATTAAGATGTTCTTCTGGGAGCCGTGACTCTGCTTGGAGGCACTGGTTTGTTCATTAACACACGTTTAAAAACAGATGTCAAGGACATTCCCCAGAAGGCGCACATTTAGTGTGGTTCTGACCCAAACCCACAAGTCTCTGTTTCTCTTAGGGACGGAATTGTTTCACTTCCAGTGAGTGAGAATAGCAAGTTTTCAGACTGCATGCTAAGGGTATTTTCTCAAATTCCCACAATGCATCACTTAGGAAAATGGCTGAATACAACACAGGGCTATGGAAGAGATGAGGATAGTGAGAGGGAGAGAGGGAGATCTCCAAAATGTCAGCCCTGAACACTCCTGAGTCCCCATGCAGAAAGCCTTTTAAAAAAGGCACAAAGGTACTATTTCCCTATTAAACAACCTGGAGACTGGGATGATAGGGCCTAATCTTAAATAAACAAAAAGAAACTATTGCATGAGTTGGGCAACAAACAGTCTGGGGCACCAGCACCTTAGTTATTTTTAAAATTTTCTATTTCTAAACCCTGTGTGCACACAGGGCATGCTGCAGTCTGTACCACCTGAATTCATTTCAGGACTCTTATTTATAGTTTTCAGTGCTCATTGAAATGTGAACATTTCCAACTGCCAGTCTTGCTTTACTAAAATAAAAAAAAAAAAAAACCAAATTGTTCAATTGCTGCTTTTGAAAATATGGGTACAAGAAACATTTGCAGGCTTCTTTTGAGTGAGAGTAAGAAAAATTCAACATACAGTCAGAGGTCTAAACATACCACTGTGGTGAGGCTTGAGTTTTCCAGGATGTACTCAAATTTCATCAGAAATTAGGTGCCCTTATGATGTCAGATGGGCTCTTTAACTGCTGGGGCACCAAAAAACACTCAACAGATTTAATTTTTTTCCCTCACCCTTGCCCAGGTGTCTTTGGATGGCAAACCTTCCCTGTAGGAGCAGGGCTGGCTCCAGGAGAGAGCAACAGAAGGGTTTGTTCCCAAAGCTCTTAGGGGCACGGTCTGAGTGAACTGGTGTTTTTATCTCTCTTCAAAGAACAACACTGAAGTCAGTGCTTGGCCGGATCCCTGGCACATGAAGAAGACCTCTTCCTGCATTTGGTTACCATAGCATTTCCTCCTTTTGCTTACATTGCTTCTTCCTCTCTCCGCCTCAGCCCCCCACACGTGTCTTTTTTCCAGTGTAGTTTTTCCTGCCATGTTGTTATCCCCATCAGGACTACAGCAAGATATTGCTTGAACCAGAAGCTGAATGGTGCATGCATTGCATTCAAGAATTCCTTCCCTTTGGCTAGAGGATGTGTTGCACTTGCTGTTCGAGCTCCACCACGTTTGCTGCAGCCAGGCAGTGCCTGCAGGGGTGTATGGATGGGTGGGTGCTGGGCTTCCCCTGCATTGGCAGGAAGAGGAAGCTGCTGGGAGCGAGTGTGAGATCGTCGCATTTGCTGGGGCAGAAGGCCAGGCTCAGCTCACTGGGAATGCTCACAGTGGGGCAGCGGTGGGTCCTCAGCAAGGAAAAGCTGAGCCTCAGCTCTCCTCAGCCTTGACACGGGCAGGTGTGCGGGGAGACAGAGCTACAGACTAAGCAACGTGGGCCAAACGCACTGCCTTTGATCCCTGTGCCAACTTCTAGAGGCATAAGGAACTCAGACCTCTATTTCTCCAACCTTTTATCCGCCCGCCACTTTCCCAATCGCCGTTGGTTTTTTTTAATCCCTCATTTTAACCCAGGATTGGAAATGTTATGCTACTACCAGGTAGCACCTTTCATCTTCTCATTTCTGCCCCAGCCACAGGATGGTTTGATAAAATGGTTTCCTAGCAGGGTCTTTGGTGAGAAATGGTTCGTAGGGAGATCAGCAGCGCTCCCACATGGAGTAAAGCCTACAGCTAATGAGCAATACCAGGGCTCCACAGGTTTAAATTATCTTCCTTCTTTTTAACAAGCTTTCTAGGTGAGTTCAATCAATGTGCCCTTATCTCTAGCATGAAATAATACTCACCTCCCAGCTAGTTTGTTGGAAAAGGTAAATCAGTCATGAAGCCTCTTAGCTTCAGTGATGAGAGCCTTGGAAAAGGAGGTAAGTGCTGTGTGGGGAAGCAGATGCTTATCTAGAGCTAAGCAGACCTTGGAGGCTGCCCGGTCAGGCTGCTGCTCTGCTCTCCAGGGGAACCGACTGCTCCTCCTTTGAAAGGTTGTTGTCTTGGTGACGCTGCCATAGGCCCTGCAAGAGCTGACACAGTGACACAGACATGAAACCTGGTCCTCTGCCAATTCCCTGCAGTTTGTTTTTTTAAACACATATTTGCATTTTGTTTCTGTGCGGTAAATACGGGGGGAAGGAAGCACAAATTCTGACTGCTGGCTGCCAGTACAACCCCCTGCTTTGCTTGCCTGGGTGGGTCTGTGGGCCACCACCACCTGATGGGACTGGGTGAGGACCATATGGCAATGGTGTGATATCACATGAGAGAGCAGACACAGAGTGGTCCCAAGCACACACTACTTCTGTCCTGGCAAGCACAGAAAGAATTTTAAACACACAGAGAAGCTCCCAGAGGGATCATATCTCCATGCAGAGTGTGTGAGTGGTGTATGGGGGGACACAGCTGCATGGGGGCAGGCACAGCTAGGGGTGCTTCCAGACTCCCTGTTTTTGACCTCTCACTGCATGTGATCATTTACTCTTGTCTGGGACTCCAATTTGAGTGAGAGATGTTGCCCAGCATCAGGCCCTGTGTGTCAAAGTTTGGCATTTCTGGAGAAGTAGGGTGCTGTATACACAGAAAATATTTCTGAATACTGGTGCAGCTGGGAACAGTTAGCAGGGTTAGCAGCTTCGGTCCAAGGTCATTAGGAACACTCCCAATGAGGGATTGTTCTTATCAGGGACTGCTTTGGCTAGGTCGGATTAGGAACAATCACACGCTTGTTTTTCCAGAGAAGATGCATTGCTGGTTTTTCCAGAAGCAGCCACTATGGTGGCAGGGATGGTGGGGGAAGGCTCGGGACAGGCAAGTGGGCTGTTTCACCTCACCAGCAAACACCACTGTACCATCACTGTCATGATACTCATCCAGGAGGGTTAGAATCATCCTAGATTTGATTTTTCAAGTCAACAGCAAGGGAGAAACAGCATCCAGATCTGGTTTGGTCCTCAGGAGGTTTCACCTACTCCTGAAGATGCCCACCCCTGCCAGGGAGGGTAGCTGAGGGTACACAGGCAGGCAAGCAGGGCAAGTCTCGACTCCTTCCCATGACAGCCCATCACAAACTGGCACTTTGAAAGATCCCCACTCGCCACTCCAGCAGCTGCCACTGTCCCCAAGGACAGCTGCACAGGCCAGGAGGAGGGGACCCCAGCAAGGCACAGGGCAGGGAGCTACCAGCCTGGCTGCTGCTGCAGGCAGGGCAGGGAGGACTCATATTTGGCAGAGATTTTGGGTGGCTTCTGTTTACCCAAAGGGCCCATGTGGGGCATGACAAACACAATCAGGAATGACTTTATGGTCATGGTGGGAGGGCTGCCAAAGGCCCAGCAGTACAGAGAGCATGGGAATGGGGGGGATATGCCTGGACTTGATGCACGGCTCATGATTTGGGCAGTTCCCTTTTGTCTCTTCCTTTTAGCTGAGGAGACATGTCTGCAGAGCAGGACTTGCGCTGCACAATGACTGGGCTGGCAGGGACAGGGAGAGCCAGGGCTCCACTCCCTCCCTGACCATGGAAAGCAGGTGCTTAGAGAGAAGGAGGGAGGGAAGGGTGGATATGGGAGGTTTGCCAGGCACCAAAGCAGCTGGGAGATCCTGGGGAGGAGACATGTGGCATGGATGGGCAGATTAACAAGCTGAGCTGATCAAAGGCTGCTCAATCCTTCATCCATGTGCTGGGCTGGCTGCCAGCACCTCTGAAATGATTTTTGCAGGCCAGCAGCTGAAGGAAGGTGCTGTTCAATGTGGCAAATCCATAATAATTTTGTTTCTACCAGCCAAGCCTTGTCTGAAGACTCCCCTGGCTGGGACCAAGTTCTTGGATGCCAGAGCTCTCAAAAGTGTTCAGTGACATATCCTGGCTACCTTCAGAGTTCCCTGAATGACAGCATAGCAGAGGACACTGTGGCTTAGGGGACTTGTAACTAAATGCTGAACTGGTTTGACCCCAAAATTTGTCTCCAGAGATGAATCTCAGAATTGCCATAGTCTGAGGAGATCTAACATGAGTGTAGAACAAACTGGATCTAAGAACTTTGGTGTTCAGGTGTGCTTGAACTGGACATGTTGCTTCAAGTCCACTTACATGGTGTTTTGCCAGGGCTACATAAACATTAAATAAAGAAGGTCTCCCCCGGGCTGTTTTCAAGAGAAAAGCAAAGTGTGTGACACTTTTGTCCCTTGGGCAACTTCAGAAGCTCAAGGTGAGAAATCCCCCTTCTTCAGCCCCTCCCTCCAAGCCATTTGTAGGGGAGAGCTTGTCTTCACTGCAATGCATGAAGTCTGTAGAAAGAAACCCTGGTGATGCTGGGGGCTTCTGCTGGTCCCAGGTCGAACTTGCACTGGGCCCTTGGGGCCAGACCCTCATTCCAGAAAAGCAGCTGTGCATTGAGCTCATACAAATCTGCTGGTACCTGCATGAGAGCCTGTCACTGCAAAGCCAAGCTTGAAGAAGGAAGCATAAACCCTGGAAAATACAAGGAATAACCCCAGGTAATTAAAGCCTCTGGCTGAAGCCACCCAGACAAATGGGGAAAAGCCTTCATGTCTCTATTCCGTGCTGCTTTCAGATGGTTTCCAGTCCCTGTGTGTTTCTTGGAACTCTCCAGTGCATCACCAAAACTTTTTTTGCTACTTCAGTAGGGCATTCTACTTTATAATCCCAAGAAGACCATTGCCTGTAGTTACTACAGGGAGGCAGGAGAAGCTGTGTAAGGACTTGAGCCTGTAGTTCACTGTCAGAGCTATCTCAGACACCCTCAAACCAGTCAAACAGAGCCAACAGCCAGGACAGGCAATTGTATAGGAATGAACCTCTAATGCATGTTAATAGCTCCAAACCGAAAATTGCTAGAGGCTAATTATGGAAACTTTGAGACTTTGAAGAGTAAAATTATCTTAATAGTTTAACTGTATAAACACACTGACTCACTATAGAGGGTTGAATAACAGTCTCCTGAGCAGTGTGTTCACCTGTGAGCCAGAAGCTGGCTTCTTCTCCACACCTTTGCCTTGAGATAGGGAAATCTGCATCAGGGAGAAAGAAGAGTTATGGCTCTGTGGTTTGATAGTACTTTGCTCCAGTGATATTTTCCTGGTAGAGCAGAGCTATTTGCCCAGCTGTCTGTACTTCTGCCCAAATTTATTTAAATATTTTTACAGACACATAATAATATATATTTTTATAGAAATACTATGTGTTCAGTTAAAAACCTCTTTTTTCTTCCTCAACTCAGCATTCCCTGGCTGCATCTGGAATCATACCTGTTGTCCATTCACACTCATGTGAAGGCAGCACAGCACCAGACCTGGTGAACCTCATGTGAAATCTAATATATTCTGTTTAGGAGAGGAAAACTGTCCACCGTAGAAGACATGAGCAAGTGGTTGTCTCGGGGTGATTTATGATGATAATCTATTCCATGATCCTCCGCTATGTGCCTCCAAGTGGTTGTCGTATCTTTAAGGCGTGTGGCCGGGGTGAGCGGCATCCTTGGGCTCTTGGGCGGGCTTTTTCTAAGCCTCACTCCTCAGGGTGCGGTGCAGGCTGATTTTCCTTGCCTAGCTTGGCTTTGTTAATCCAGGCAAGAAGTTTTTCCCTTCCCTGGCCTTTGAGAAGCTGCAGCAGCAATCCTTCAGCTGTCTTTGAGGTGAACGGGACAGTTTGGTCCGAGACCAGAGAAACGGCACCTGTGAGAGAGGGGCCGCTCCGTTCCGGCCCCACACCTCGGGAAGCCGAGCCGGGGAGAAAAAGGAAACCAAGAGGCTCCAGCCCAGCTGCTTCCTCTGCCGTGGAGACGAGGTCGACGCCAGAGAGTCCCCAGGTTTTCATCTGTTGCCCGAACTGCTAGGTGAAGCTCCTGTTTGTTTGGGGTGCCTTCCGTGAGGGAGACGCCGCCGCCATCTCGCACCGCGCATCACATCGTGAGCGGGTGTTTTCCCTGGCATTTTGGGGTTTTGTTCCGGTGTGTGTGGGGGGATAAGATTTGACAGCTTAATATCTAGCATTTATTTACCCCCCCTCCACACTTGTCTTGTGGGTATTCTGATTGTTAATAAACTGTTGGGGGGGGGGTTCCCACTTTCACCATTAATGTTCATTTCCTGTTGGTGGAAAGGGATTGTTTGGAACCTTTTAGAGAGACGACTCATTCCACAGTGTCTTCTCCTAATCCTGTCTCCAAACTGAGACAGTGGTGCATCCTCAAAGAGGCCAGAGAAAGCCTCTGCCCCAGGGTGGCATTCAGGGCGACAGGCATCAGAGTGCTGCTGCTGCTGCTGTGGGTGGACAGCTTTGGAGACTGACGCCTGGAAAGGCTGAAAATGGTCGTGGATGAAAGGAGGAAGACCCCAAGGACAACCAAATTAGTTTTGGCCTCTGCAGGAAGGGGCAGACAGAGGATGACAAAAAGAGTTCCTATTTTCTGTTTTCTCCTTGCAGCTCTTAGATCCTGTTTACCTGGAGAGCTTTTACTGCCCAGAAGCCAACCTCCTGCAAGCAGCCCTGAGCTGTCACCCAGTGCCACGGCCCTGCCTGGGCTTTTCACCATGGAGAGCTGGACACTGGACAGCTTTCTGGGGATACCCCATCACAGCTCGAACACCCCCTCCAGCCTGCAGTACATCACAGCCTTCCTCTGCGCTTCCTCCTCCAGGCTTCCGTCTTCCTGCCTGCACAGGACCCGGCAGCCAGGCCTGTGCTGCCACCCAAAGACATTCTGTGGGGCAAGCAAACACGAGGGGAACTGTGCAAAGATGGGGTGGCTGCAGGGTCACCTATTTCAACTCAGCACCTCTCCCTCCCTCCCTCCCTCCCTCCCTTCCTTTTTCTACTGGCCTCCTTTCACTTGCTTTCCACATCAACATGAGCCTCTGTGACCTTACTCTTTTATTTTTGTGATACTCTACACAAAACCCATCCCTGCATTTTAACAGATTTCTCAGGAGGTGAAACCTTCTATGTCTTGTGACTAGGGCATAGTGGCAGGATTTTTAAGCAGTGCCACTAAAAAAAAAAAATGCAAAACAAAGGAAGACTGGTGTTCCAACCCACACCTGCCTGCAGGCAAGTCAGGATGGTTCTTTTATGAGGGAATCTGCCGCTTTGAAAGCCTGGGAAATCAGTCACAAGACAGGCTGGGAGTGTAGGAAATGATAAATGGGTCTCTCTTATCACATCATGACAGTGAAACAGGTGAAAGGAAATTTTAAGCTGTGAAAATCTATTTTTCTTTTATTTATTTTCCCCTATGACATGTGATGAGCATGTCCCAGAAATTCCCAAGGGCAAAAATACGTCAAGATTCAGAAAAAGACTAACTAGATATGGACAGCGAGAATATCAGGATTCATTAGAATTAATGGCAGTAAAAATGTCATCAGGTATATTAAACTCCCTGCTTCAGGGTGCAGAAAACATTTGAGCCATTAGATCCAGCTGGAGTGGGGAGAAGAAGGATGGGGAGGCAGATCCAGCTTCAGCCCTCCCTGAGGCTCCATCACAGGTTCCTGCAGCAGGAGGATGATGTGAGACAGGCAGATGTCCAGTGTGTCTCACGTGGGTGTTCCCTTGGACATGGAGACAGGGCAGGGCCACACAGCCACGGCCACCTTAGTGCTGCCAGGTTCTGCCCTGCCGGTGCAGGGTGCTGGGAGCAGCTTCCTTCCCTGGAGAAATTGCTTCTGCATGGAAGTCAGAGATGAGATACGACCCTTGTGCCTGCAGCACAGGTAGGTGCCAGTGCTCACTTTGGGGATGGCTGTATTGCCATGGAAAATCTCTGTATGGAATCTCAGAGCAGAGAGGTGGAGGATACATTCCCATTTCCAGCATGTTCTGTGCAAGCACAGTAGGGCTCACACCAAGGCAGTTTCACTTCAATATCCCCAAAGTCTCTGTTTTCACTCTTTCTGTAACAAATTTGGAAGTCCTAATAAGCCAAGCCTGGCAGGCTACTAGGAAAAAAAATGGTGGTGGCTTTCTGAGGTGCCAGAGAGGAATTGTGCATCCGTATGGTACACAGCTGAACTCATTTAAGGGATGCTATCTGCCTTTAGGGCCTGTATTCATGTGTTTCTGTTCACAATCATGGGCTTTTGGGGAAGTCAGGATTGAGCTCTTATGCTAGCAAAGGGGCCCATGTCAAGAAGGGAAATCCAGGTGCTTTCTTTCAGTGGTATCACCTTAAAAACCTCTTCTGCTGTAGTTCCACCCAGCTGATGACCTAGTGCTCTTGAAGATCAAGCGGCATTAAGTCACCCTCTCCCCTTTCTCAGACCGCCTTGAACAGAGTGTGTGGAGGCCATGACCCCTCTGACCTTGCTGAGTCCTGCCCTTCCTCCATGCAAGATTTACCAGGACTGTCTGGAGGGCCGGGAATGCTGGAGTCGCCTTGCACAAGGGCATGTCCTCTGCCAGCTGCCCACACTTGCTCCGTGGTGGCTTGGGGCTGTCACTGCATCTGCTCACACATGGCTTCAGCCCTCAGTCCCCTCTTTGTATCCCTTCTCCACAGCTGTTTCTCCAGCATGCAGCCATTTCCCACATCCAGTCCAAGCTCCCTGGGTTTCTGCTTGCTCCCTCAGAAAAACTTAGGTGCCAAATCAAAGGGGCTTTGAAATAATGTGCAGCTGAGCAGTTGTCATGATCTTCTGAACATGATCTCTGTAGCAACAAGTGGGAACTGCCATTCCAGGTTCAGAGCCTCAAGGCATCTAGTCCAACGGTGCTTTCAGGAGCAGCAATTGCTACAAAATTGGGGAAGTCAGGATTGGACTCTTATGCTAGCAAAGGGGCCCATGTCAAGAAGGGAAATCCAGGTGCTTTCTTTCAGTGGTATCACCTTAAAAATTGCTACAGCAATTGCTACAGCAATTGCTGTTTGCTCCTGCAAGGAGCAAACATGCCTAAAACCAGAAAAAGAATATGTGGCCCAAGGAAAGCCATCAATCCTTGACTGGTTGCACCCCTGGCTAACACCTGGAGAACTGTGAGCTTGCAGTACTCACAGTACTGCAAGTACTGGCTTGTCTTTATCTTGCTGGTGGTACAACTCCACATCTCTGGGTGGCCCCCTTCCCTCTACTTCCAGCTGAGCTCCTGGGCATAATGTGGAAAGGGCTTCAAAGTACAAAGCCTTTAGTTTCATGCACTTTCTTACTGCCAGCCCATGGTGTCTGCAGATAGTGTGCAGGGAATAGTTGGTTGAAAAATAAAACACAGATTTTGGGGAGATCAGTTCCCCTCCCCCCCTACTTCAATAATGCAGAGCCCAAAAGTAAAATGCCCAAGTAATTGGTTGGGCGCCCGTTTGAAAGCTAAAGAGTTTTGGGGGTTCTGGGCTTTATGACCCCTCTGCTGATGGCACTTTTGGGGTCTTACTCATGTTGCAAAGGGCCAGCCTCTCATCTGGCTGTACCCTGAGGCCTAGTGACTGCCTCACTCTGTTCCTCAGAGGGGTAAGAGAAAGAGTCATCCCCAGAAGCCACTACACATTTCTTCTCTGGGCAAGGCACCCTTCTTGTGGCTACTGAGCTCGCAGCCTGTCTCACTTCCCACTTCAGGGTGCTTTTCTCTATCTTAGCATCCTGCAGGGAGCAGAGTGATCCCAAAGTCTGGTCTGCTGCAGTTCTTCACACCCATTTTTGCCATCATGGACCACACACTGGAGTCTGGGGATGTGGGGTGAGACCTTCCTCAGCAGCTGGACCCAGATGGGAAGGAAGGAAGGAAGGGTGGGCTGTTTCTGGTAGTAGGGCAAGAGTCCTGAATTCTTGCTGGTTTTTGTTCCTGTTGAAGGATGAGATGGAGCAGGAGCATGGCTTGTTCAGCTCAATTTGTAACAATTCCATCTAAGGAAAATGAAGACAAGAGGAAAAGAGAGGTATGGAGCTTTTATAGTCTGGTCATGTTGAACTTCTCTCCTATTCCTACAGTGGTAGCAAGAAAAGAAGGTATGTTTAGACCTGGTGCCTTTGTAGTAGAGCCAGAGGGCCCATGAGGGGTTGTGTGGTACAGCCAGGACCCCTGGCATGACATGAGCATCTAGTCCTGGTTCAGGCAGTGGGAAGAAAGAACTGGAAAGAGCATGGCCTTGCTCAGGAGCTCTGTGTTAGCTCAGGCTGGACAGTGAATGAAATGCACAGCCCAGCCTGTGCTGCCAGAGGGAGAGCAAGCATAGGCTACTTCCCTCACCCCTGGGCATGCAGGACAGGCTCCTTCAGATTTTAATCCCTCTCTTGCCATGCTTTTCTTTCTGTCCTTGTCTCTTAATCAGAGAGAAGCAGCTGCAGCCCTCTAATAGCCTCTAATAGTTTGTTCATAGCAGCTGTCAGTGGTATTTTGGTGCTGCCTCTTCTCTCCTGTTGCTGAGCTGGCTATTTCCTTGCTGCAGAGCTGCCTGCCTGGGCTTTCTGCTCTCCAGTGAGCCATGGCCAGCTGCAGGAAGATCACTGGGAACTTGAAGAATTAATTTTACTGGAAACCACATCCAGTAACCAAGACACAGGCTGGAATGGGAGAAGAAACCGGATCCATTTGGTCATTGGGGAAGAAAAAAGTACAGGAAAGGTTTGCAATTGCTTTTTTTCAGTGAAAATAAATGAGAAGGAAGTAAATTAAAACTCTTGATTGGGTGAGAGGAGAGATTTGGCAGCAGTTTCCCCAGGAATTTGCCTGCCAGTGTTTTCAAAAACTTCTCTTAGTCTCGTTCTTGAAAAGTTCTGAAGCTCCCCTTGATGCACAAGGAAACAAACCAAGGTCCCTGTCCCACACTATGATACCTCTCCACCATGTTTTGCTTGCATCCCAGAGAGCTCATCTACCCACTTCCCTGTTGTGCTTCTCTGTGACTGGTCTAGTCCTGGTGAACACA
The DNA here is from genome assembly GCA_910950805.1 of Acrocephalus scirpaceus scirpaceus. Classification (NCBI taxonomy): domain Eukaryota; kingdom Metazoa; phylum Chordata; class Aves; order Passeriformes; family Sylviidae; genus Acrocephalus; species Acrocephalus scirpaceus. Next base: position 44,958,475 of record OU383780.1, read on the forward strand.
TGGGAATAGCTTCTGTTGCAGTGAAAAAACCAAGATTTTCTGTTACTCAAATATAAATGGAAGTGCAATGTTGCAAGTAAAATATCTTGTGTTGTATTTTGCTCCATTCTGTTCTAGGTTATTTTATTCTACTTTGCATCTCTAGTATTCTTGGACTCTGTTGCACACGTAGTGCACACCTGGGAAGAGCTTCTGCTGGAGTGAAAGAGGAATATTTTCTATTACTATGATATAAGTGGAATGTAGGAAGGGCTTATGTATGAGGGAAGGAGCAGGATTTGATATTACTGGGATAGAAATGGAAGTGAAATGTTGTGTAGAAAATATATTGTCTTAGGTTTTTCTCTCTTTTGAGAATTAATTCCAAAAAAGGCCTGCCATTTGGCTGCGTACCAAATAAGATGGAAACTATTGGGTTGTGATAAGGCAGTTTAGTAAAGCAAAAAAAAGGGAAACAAAAGTTTTCTTGTACATAAGCAAAGTGAAACGTTAATCTTTCATTCCCATCAGTGAGGATCATCTGGAAGGCAAACACTGTAGAATAACAAATGCCCCCCATTCCTTCTCCCTCCCAAAGCTTTTATATCTGAGATGATGTCATATAGTATGGAATATCCCTTCGGTTGCTTTGGGTCAGCTGGCCTGGATGTGTCCCTTCCCAGGCCCTTCATGGGAGAGAAGGAATGTCACAGGGACAGCACTGCTCAGCACTAGCCAAAATGCAGGTGTGTTATCAACACTCTCCCAGCTCCCATAGCCTCTTTCATTTTCTGGTAACTCATATGGTGGTGCTTCTCGGGCACAAGTCACCTTCTCAGGCACTGTTCCAAAATCCCTGCCCTGACCAGTTCACAATCTTCTCTAGGATTCCTAGGAAATAGGGTTTTCCCATGCGGGCTCGTTGTGTAATCAGTGCTACCCACTTACTCCATCTAGCGCTGGTTATGTGATGTGTTGAGGGGATGTTTCGTGGGAGCATCCAGCGTAGGACAGGCAATTGTGGTGCCAAAAGGAGATGCCTCTGTCCCAGCAACTCCTGAGGTGGCTTGAACTCCCTCATAGGCTGCTGATTTCTCTTTCAGTGGGAGTATAGTGGGTTTCTGGTCCTCGATAACTCCAGCTCCAAAACCCTAGTGGTTGACCTTATGTTTCTCCTGAGGTCCTTTGCCAGAGGCTCTTGGTGAGCCCCTGCTCCCCAGCTGCATTGCAGGATGTATTTTGGACATCTTCATCTCCACAGCAGTTACTCTGGTTCCAAACAAACTCATTAACTCACTGTCATTCACCAAAGAGAAATCACTCAGCAAGGCAGGGGCCAATACTGGTGAACCCAGGTGAGAACAGGGCATACATGGGGAAGGAACAAGGTGGAGAGGCTGCTGCTTCATTAACTCCAGCAAAACTCTAGAGGGCTGGTGTTTGGGGTGCCTGCTTGGAAAATCCAGCTGTCAGAGTCACAATGAGAGCTGTTCTGTACCTGCTCCCTTGCAAGTCCTGGGAGAGGCCAGGCCTGGAGCGGGCACCAGACAGGACATGAAGCAAAAGGCTGAGCTCTTGAGCAGCTTGCAGGAGAGCAATTCTAACCACTTACTGGACTTGTGACACCAATCCATATTGACTTGTGAAGTCCTTCCAGCATGACAAGCCCTTCATGGGCATAGCATAAATGAATGGGCCAAGAGTATGTGCTTTCCACCTGCCTTTGCTATGCAGTTGTTTTAAATCTACTTTCTCTATCCAAAGCAGTAGGATTTTTTGTTTTGGACAAACATTCTGTAGCAGATTGATGCCAGCAATGAATACTCTTTAATCTTTGCACACACTTCTGGAGTTGGATCCATAGTCTCAGATGTGCCAAAGCCATCCCATACATTCAAAGCCATCCCTGGCATTCAGTTCTGCCAGGCCTAAAATCCAGGAACCTAGAAAGGCTTGAAACACTTAGCAGCAACAAGCCATCTGAAAAGCAGGAGTGGTTCTCTCTTTCAGAAGATGGTGCTAAATTACATGGCAGTTACAGGGCCAAGAACTCTGGAGGGAGGTGAGAAAGGATGTAGAACACCATCCTCCAGTGCTTTCCTTCCTCCCTCATCTGGTTTTCACTGTGTATCCCACCCAGGCTTTGATGAACTTTACTGAGAAGTCTCAGATCGGTCCTGTTTTCTCTCTATGGCCTTGGAATCTCTGCTTGCTTTCTCTCAAGTGATCCAAATCCAGCCAGATTTCCTCCCCAGAGCATTCATTAGGTGACTCTAACCCATGTTGGTGGGATTACAGCTGTCTTTGATCCTGCTGTAGTTAGGAGACAGGGCTGAATGCCATGTAGTGTGTCTAATTTAGATTTGCTTTGCATCCTGTGACACAGAGTAGAAAATGGATCTCCTGGGAGCCTGATGTGTAGAAAGCAACAAGTCCCCACTGGAGTCAGGGTTGAACAAAACAGTCTTCTTTTCCCTCTTTGTGGGAAGTGCCATGGAGCAAACTCTTTGGTGCTTTATATTCTGGTTATCTCTGAGTGCAGCCTCATGCCTTAGTTTGCAGTTATGGCATGTGAGAGATGAGCAGATCTCTAACCTAACTGCAAGGAGCTAGTTCAGCTGAGCTGCAGCCAGAAGTCATGGAGGCAGGCAGCACTTCCCAGACAATCCCAATATGACCTGCTGAGCACTTCTGTACCTATGAGCAAAGAGGTGCTTTAATCATCTGCCAAGCATAATTGTGGTCTGAACTAAGTGTTTCTGTGAAGGGTAGACAAGGCAGAAGCAACACGGAGGAGATGTAAAGAAGTTGGGGTGGGCAGTGCTAGGTTTGTGTGCTGTCCCGATGGCACAGGGCTGTTCCTGGCTTGTGATAATCATCAGTGAAGTAGGAAACAGGGAGCAGCAGAGGAGGATTTGCATGAGCTGCATGTAGGGTGCCTGTGCAAGTGACAGCTGTGCTGGTACTTTATTTCCCTCTGTGGATATTGTAGGCTGCTGAGCGCCAGCCTGAGGGCAGCACAGCCTGGCTTGAGACTTTTCCTGAGTGTTTGCTCTGGAACATCTTCAAGGGCTTGAGGAGGTGCCAACCATTCACCTTTCCCACTGCATACCTGCCTCTAATTGCAAACCAGATAGCTTCTGACACGATATTGGCCAATTAAAGTTTCCATCCCCCCAGCCACATGGTCCTGCATCCCACATGCCACCGATTTGCCCTCTAGCTTGGAAAGGCTTATCATCTGTGCAGTCATCTGACCCAGCACAGTTTCTTCCTCCTGGGGGGCTGCATTTCCTCTCATACTGGATGCAGCTGGCTTTAGCTGAGAGAGGCAAGACTAACCTCACATATTCATCAACCTGCCAATTTGCAAGTCCTTGCCAAGCTGGGAGTGCAGGGACTGGCTGGTGCTTATGGTGTGAGTGCCAGAGGAGTGGGCATCACTCAGTAAGGAGGGAGTTGTGATGCTGTGCCCCAGGAGGAGAAACGTCCATGGTTCATTTGGAGCTGTAATGAGGGGAATGGGTAAAGTAGATCAAAATTCTTCTTACCTTATGGGGAGAGTGACTTTCCTGCTTAGTGGTTTATTTGGGGCTTTTTTCTGATGTTTCTTCCCCTTTGGTAAAAGATGAAATAGAGGTGTGGTGGAGGAAGGGGTAACTGATGAGATTGGCACATAGAAAGGAGGAAATATGTTGTAAATGATAGTTGAAAATCAGAACGATCTGTGCAAAAGAGGAATTCAGGCAAGAAGTAAGTCCCTTTTAGACTGTTTTAGTAGAGGTTTGGGAGTGACTCAGATGGCAAGCGCTGTTTTTAAAGCAGGGAGCTGGGTGTGGTTAACTCTTCAAACACAGTGGGCTTGATTTCCCCTTTCAGATTCAGCTGGAGCACTGTAATTGCTTATAGCATCACTATTATTTGAAGCTGGTACCTGGGGCCTTGTTGTGCTAGAACTCCTTTCCAAAAAGCCCAGGCACCAAGAGAGCAGTAAGGGATACCAGGGCAGCCATGGCTTGATATTCCAAAGCAGGTAGGAGGTTTGGTTGGGATATAAACTCTGAGGACAGTAATATTTGTTTAACTGCTCCTGGCAATGTTAACTGAAACGCTGTGACCTCCCAGCTCACGATCAGTGTGATGAATAAAAAATTAGATCTATTGTAGAATCTGAAACTACTAGCAGAAACCTGAAGTTTTACTACACCCTAAACCACTGTTGCTGTTACTGAGGTCCAAAATACAGACCTGTTTTCTCTGAATTCAAGACCTCTGGGGCATGCCTTTTAAAGTTCTAGTATTTGCTTAAAGTGAAAGTCATACTTGTATTTCTTAATCTTCTATTTTGGCTGCATAATTTTGTCCTTAAGCTTCATTATATGAGGTGAAACTCAGCCCTTGCTGGCAGAAAGTCAGTACTTGCAAACCACTGTATCAAGGGGTTCTAACCAAGCATTTTGCCCTGAGAACCAGGATGTGAGTGCAATGTCCCAGGAACTGCTGAGTTCTCCAGCTGAGATCTTGGTATGAGTAAGGCATTGCCTGCCAGCCTACTACCTAGTCCACATGAAAGGTTTGTGACTCAGTTTCTGACTACTTTAGCTTAAAATGCTGCCTACCTACACATCTAAAATGCAGAAGTGAATTCCTGTGTCTTTCAGCTCTCCCAAGTTCCCGGTCGTGACAAGGTTTGTCGGTTAGTGAGCTGAACCAACAAACAGATGAATAAAAACAAATGAGTTTTTGGGAATAGAAATCCTTGCTTGAGTCTTGTTCATGAGTACAAGTGTCTCTTGCTACAGTGGCTTGCTCCTGGATCCTGGGATTTCTACCTGCATTTTAGAGCCAAGCACAGGACTTGATGTTGTTCTAAAGCACAGCACAGGTTCTGAGTGCACAAATTCATCCCCATCCTGGGAGAACTGTAGATCTCTGTCAGGCTGGCCTGGCCTAAGATGCCCTGAGCTCATGAGGAGGCAAAATATGGCTCTTGTGGTTTTCCTTGCTGTGGCTGGCAGCTGGGCACGTGGCATGTGCTGCAGACTTTTCCAAATTCTGAGTGCATTCTTGGAGGAAATGCAGAGCCACTCTGGGATCAAAGGCAGGCATGGACTTCATCCCTGGTGGGAGCAGGCTGTTCCAGGCTGAATGCCCCCAGTGGGGCCATGGTGGCAGACCCTTCCCAATGCTCATCTGCCTGTGAGGGAGGAAGAGGAGGCATTTTCCAGGATTTGCAGCTGCAGTGCAAGAGCACAGTGTCCCCCCTCAGGTAGCCAGGATGAGGAAAATCCACTTCTAATACTATTTGCTGTCTCTTTTTAGAGGGCTGTTTTTACACCTTCCCAGATGCCTGGTTTCTGGTTCTCCCTACACATCTCTTTACCCTCTGGAGCCCTGTCTTCTCCCCCAGCACGAAATTAATCTGGGCATCTGTGCACACCAAATCCAGGAGAGACCAAGAACTGAAAAGCCTATTTTTGAGCCCCTTAGAATGGGAAAGGTGTTATTGATGGAGAAGACCACAGCAAAAAGGAGTGGTTTTTTTGCATTTTGGGCAGCTAAGAGAGATGTGCCTTGAGGAAAAAACCAAATCCTATCCTTCACACCTGCCTGAAGACACAACTAAGCTATTTCTCATGCACTGTTTTAGGCTTGTGAAGGCTACTGTAGAAACTGATTAGGTCAAATCTTCTAGGACTAGAAGAAAACCCAGGTGTGGCCTCTACAGGATGAATGTGAGCAGCAAAAAGCAAAGCCCAGAGAACACCTTTATCTTGGGTGCCACACAGAATTTGCCAGTGAAGGAAACACCAAGTGACCACTCCAGGAAGACATGTTGGGGAATGGGGTTTTTTTTGGCATTCATCCTGCATGGCCAGCCAAGGACAGTGCCAGGGCTTGCCTTCTGTATTTTTAAAGCTATATTCATTCTTTCGTGGTTTATGTGTGCAGCAGCTGCATTTTCTGTTGGAACAAGGGTTTATTACAACTCTAGGCAGGAAACCCCAGTGTCCCCTGAAAACTGAAATGTCATCTAGGCTTGTTCTTTACCTAAAGCCTTGACTAAGATCTTCTTCTGACATGTTTCAGTTAGGGACTTAACAAAAACAAACAAGTAAAACAAGGTGTTAGTAGTATTGCAGTTCACAAATAACTAGATTGGTCTTAAAGGAGAAATATACAGATATATTTTATTTTTATAAGTAGAAAAATTAAGTATAAAGTTCCTGTAGAACTACTCTTTGCCAGATCAAACATATCAATCATTTAATCATTTCCCATACTAGCAGAAATGCACACAGCATCTTTTGTTTGTAGGAAAATCATTTTTCAAAGGACATGAATTTTGACATTACACAGCTGAACAGCTGCTCTTTCTGTTTCTCTAGTGCCTTGGCCACCACTGCTTTTCCAAGAACTCTTTTAGGGAAAGACAGGTGAGAGCTCAATTTTAGATTAAAAACATTTAGGTTTTTTTGAGAGCCTTGCCCAGAGACCTATCAAAAGCACCACCCAGTAACAATACAGTGGATAGTTCTCTTGCCTTGGGAAAGGAGCTCTGTCTAAAGCCCAGGTAATTTGTTAGAAGGGGTTATAGGATTAAAGAGCTCCTAAAGGCTAGAGACCCACTTCTACAAGACAGTAATTGTTTATTTCAAGGATAGTGATGCTGCAGCTTTCACAAGTCTCAGAGTTAGTACATCCACAGGCGCACAGAAGGTCGATCAGCTCCCCAGCCACCCACTCAGGGAATCCACAAATGGTTTTGGTACAAGAAAATTCCCTATTGAGTTAATTAGTTTTACTTATAAAAAGTTCAGATTAAGAAGAGGACACTGCTTTGACGTTGTTCTGCAGGCAGTCACCACTCATGAAATGATCTTCACTTCAGGCTTGGACTCTTCCAAGGCTCTCAGTTCATCATCCACCTCAGAACTCCACAAAATGTCATACAAACTACACCAAAACAAAAAGGCAAGTGAGATTTAGTTAGCATCCTCCTGTTAAGGGAAGAGAAAGATGCACAACTGGCCAGTATGGGAAGGTCATATGCCATGAAAAGCCCCATCTAGCTTCGAGAGCAGCCAGAAATTGGCTTTACAGCCCAGGATCCCCTTACTCCCTCACCAGCACCAGGTTCCCACCACCTCTCACATTAACTGCTGCACGTTGCAGCTGGGCTTCCTCAAGGCTTCACAGATCTTCCTGATGCCTTCATCATCCAGAGGGTTGTAGCTCAGGTCCAGCTCGGTGAGGCACTGCTTGGTGGCCATGGCGGTGGCGAGGGTGGCACAGCAGCCTGCTGTCAGGTCACAGTTACCCAGCCTGCAAGGAGAGGAGGAAGAGGCCAGCACAGTGAGCCCTGGCTTCAGGAAACACTGCCCACACCCAGGCAGCAGGTGTGGACATCCCCAGATGGGCAAGAGATCCCTGCGAAGATGGCGTCTTTGAGACATCAGCAGGGGCTGGTCTGTGGTCTTGCCACAGAGACAGCTGCCCTCGTGGTGACTGCTGAACACCTCAAAGGCCTCCCTAAAGCATAACAGTGTGTGGCTATGGGTGTAGAAGGAACCCATTGAAGTTATTCCAAATTTCACCATCATGCATCATCTCTTATACTTGAGACTTAAAACCACCTCTCTAAAGAGGGCAACTCAGCACCTCAGTTGATGACCAAGTAGCTTTAAGTGGTCAGAAGATGTATCTTTGGACAGACTTGCAAGTCTTACTGATGTCTCCCATGACCGCTCACTCACTGTGAATTTAGGCATCAGAGCACACAGCTCTGGCTTCTGTCTAACAGTATGGAGAGAAAAAGCACGGGGCCCTGAGCATCACACAGCCCAGAGCTGGGCCCAGCTGGGAAGGGAACAGGCTCATGGGGAAGGCAAATCCCACCCCAGGGCTGGGGGTGATGCTCCAGCTGGCTTGCCTGCTCCTTCTAGTGAGGCTGGACCACCACTTGTGCTGGCACCTATAAGGACCATAGAAGTAGAAGACAAAGGGTAAATTCAGACAGCAAGAGAGATGACTTCTGAGAGTGCACCTTACCACAGGGATTGGATGTTGCAGTTAGGGTGCATCAACCCTTCACACAGGAGCTCCACACCTGCATCTCCCAGCTTGTTCTCACCTATGTGTAGTACTTTCAGGTGCTTGTTGGTGCTGAGAGCAGAGCTGACAGCCTTGCAGCAAGCAGTAGTGAGCCCACACTCCCTAACCCTGCAAGGCAAAAGTGACATGAGAGCTAGATGGAACACCTAGAGACTCGCAGGCACTGTTCACTTCTTTACATTTACTTAACAGGACCCCAGACAGTGGGAACAGAGGAACCAGAGCTTTCCTGCAATCACTGTACTCCTTACAATGCCTGTCTGTTCAGTCCTTTCTAGGCAGCACCTCTCCCGCTCTTTATGTGGGATGTCTGTCTTGGAGCATGCACCTAGAAAAGGCACCTGCCCAAAAACCACAGGAAGAAGGATTAAGTATGCTGCTCTAACAGCCACTGTTGCCTCCACTGTGCACTCCTGAGGCATCCCTTTCATTTCCAGGCCACCAGGGCAGGGGAAGAACCCAGCTAGGGGCAGGAGCTGAATCTGCAATGTAGGGAAATTCAAGTTCTAAGTGAAAGAACAAATTTCCTCTCCCAGCCACCAGACCATCCCAGCCTAAAAGGTAACACAGTGAACAGGACAGGAAGCTTAGAAATGCTTAATGTCAATAGAGCTTTCTTCTGTCCCATCAGTGAGAGAGTTTAGCTCCAGTGGAGAACCTGAGATAGCTGATCACAGCACCCATTCTGCTATTCCATCAGGCCTTTCAAACTTCAAGTCTCTGCCATTTGTTGCACGATAAAACAATTAATTAGAAACTGTGCAAGTAATGCTTGCTCTCCTTTTGCTTATAACAGGATAACTGTGATGGGGCACATCTTCAAAGTGTCTACGAGTTTAGAAATACAAATCCTTTTAAAGTCTTTAAGTCTAGAAAAGCCCTTTTTAGCTCTATAAATCCTTTTAGTAACACAACCAGCAGGAGTTGCTTATGAACCATCGCAACTGAGGATCTGTCTGGGTGGGCATTACTTCACTTACATCTTTCTTCAGTGAGGCCTCCAAAGAAGGCAGTGGGTATGTGAAACTTGACAGCAGCTCACCATAGCTCCTGAAGTTTAGATTTGGGATCCTTGAGTGCCTGACACAGCATTTCCATCCCTGAGTCTCTCAGGTTATTGTCTATCAGACTGATCTCTGTGAGCGTCTCCTTTGTACTGATGAGTCTGGAGAGATCTTTACAGCTAGCACTTGTGAGATCACAGTCCCATAACCTGCAGAGAAGAGCAAAATGTTATTTTCTCCCAAGAATGACTTTGATTAGAAAACAGAGTCCTGTTTTAGTATCCTGAATTTCTGGTTACATTGTCTCATTTTCTTGTATCCCTTCATACACCATACCACACAGCTTCCTCCTTTCCTTACTTTCCAGGTGCTGCACCAAAAGCTCTGCTTGTAACACACAAAAGAAGAAAAAGAAATATGCAATTCTAGTAGACAGATAATTCAACTGGAAGCCAAGACAATGCCATCATAAACTTCCATTTGCCCTCTCCCCAGAATTTGATCCAAGCAATTTCACTGTGCCCCTACTGGTGTTCTCCACCCAGTTTTTGAGAATTAACTGATCTGTAGCTGAGACACGTTTTTGACTGTAAAGGGTAAATGAGAAACTTTCCACGTAGGAGCAAACCAGCAGCACAACCTAAACAGCTCAGAGGCTGCAGAAGGGATATAGGAAACCTCTGCCCACCCTTACCACAGCTTCTGGATTTTGCAGCTAGGATGCATCAGGCCCTGGCACAGCAGAGCCAGACCGGAGTCCCCGATCTTGTTGTCCCCCACAGAAAGATCCATCAGAGATGACTTGTTCCTGAGAACAGCACTAATCTCCATACAGCTGTCGCTGGTTATGCCGCAGTTCTCCAGGCTGCAGGAAAAAGCACAGCTGGAGTTGCTGCTCCAGACCCACTGTGTTAGATACACCCCAATACCCCAGTTCAGACTGAGAAGGGTCTATGGGATGGTTCCTTGCTGCAAACCAGTGCAGCTCAGCCAGGCACTGCTACATTCTGCAAGGTTCAGAGAAGATACAGGTGTCCAAGATGGGACTCTGGCTGAGGCAACACACTTCTCCTGCATTTCATGAGGCTGCAGAGCACTTTGATCCAGCCTTGCATTAATGCAAGGATCATTCTTGCCAAACTTCCCCTTTTTTATCAGTTATCCTTTCTAAGAATAACTTTTGGCAGCACCATACAGAGAGTCCCTGCTGAGCCAACCCCTGCTGAACCTCAAGGGCAAGATACAATGAACTGTGCTTTTCCCAGAAAGCCCTTCACAGGCTTTACCCCAGAAATGAGGCCAACCCCAGCACCTTTGTTTTGTAGCAAAAAAGGGCTCTGAATAAGTATACTCAACGGGCTGGTAATTCTAGTTTAAGAACTAGAGCCACTGAGGGTGATTGTTCCTCTGCTCTGAGACACAGGTGAGCAGTCTCCCTTAGTGGTTTACCTGGTAACCTGGAGTGCCAAAACCTCCAAAACTGAAAGCCCTAGACATTTGTGTGCCGTTTCCAGTTACATAAATCTGAGCCAGCAAAAAATCTGGCCTACATTTCAAGCATTCCTGACAACAATTTTTCCTGTCCTATGGATGGTATGACTAGCAGCAGCAGTAGTTGCCATTAGAGATGACCAGCTCTTCCTTACTGTAGTAGCTCCAGGTTGCAGCTTGCCTCCACCAGGCCCTGGCACAGCTGCTTTACAGCTGTATCTCCCAGTGTGTTGTTGCTCAGGCTGAGCTCCTTCAGGGTGGGCTTGCTTTGCAGAGCAGCATTGAGAGCTTCCACAATATCAGCTGTGAGTTCACAGTACTCCAGCCTGCAAGAAGAAAAGAAGTCCAGGCAAAAAGACAACCCTCCTCACACATCCTGCCACCACAAGAATCAGCTGGGCCTGGTGTGTGTTAGCCAGAGCACCGAACATGCCAACGTGATTTGAGATCAGACAATGCATAAAACCAGAGATAACTGTAAGAATTTTTAACAGCATCTCTCTGTTCATTTCAGGAAGCATTAATTCTTAAACTAGATCCCAGGGGACCCTAGCAAGACCAGTTTTTACACTGGGCCTCCATTAAACCAGTGTACAGGCAGCTTGGAGCACAGGGCTGAACTCTGCACTGCAACACCATCAAAAGCCTCAACTCTGGGCCCGCCCAGGGGGAGCTGGGGGCTGCAAATACATCCAGGTCCTGCTCAGTCATGAAACAAGGACAAAAGGCAGCAGAATCTGATGTTTCCTGGGCATGAGAGGTCCTGCATTTGCAGCCAACACTGCCAGGAGGGCTAAACAAAAGCCTATGGGAACACACCTGACTCTTCCAAATCCGAGACCCATGAGCATAAATAAGCATGACAATTTCAGGTAAAACAAGAACAAATCCACACCTGGCAACAAAACTCCTGCTTGTCTCAAGAGAAAGGCAAGCATGGCCTGTCTGATGACCAAAAAAGCCCAGTGACTACTTACTGCAGTTTCTGCAGCTTACAGCTGGGGTTCATCATCCCTTGGCACAGCACCTTCACTCCAGCAGTTCCCAGCCTGTTATCCCCTACATGCAGCTCTGTCAGGGATGGCTGGGCACTGAGGACAGAGCGCAGGGTCTCACAGCTGGCACTTGTCAGATTGCAGTTTTGCAGCCTGCAGGAGAGAGGCAACGGGGTGAGGGAAATACACTCCTAGAATTACACAGGCTCTTCTCAGAGAGGTTTATCTACAAGGCTGGAGCTTGGAAAGGACACTACAGTTCTGATGGTGCATAACCCTCTAGGAAGTGGTTTGTCCAGGTTTGTACCATTATTTTACATGTGTGCCAAAATATTTTATCAATTACACCTGTGCCACAAGCAATAGCTTGCATGCTTCCTTCAATGTAATCACTTATACAGCATCTCCAGCAGAATAAGGATTCACCCTACAGGTAGCCCTACAACTGGTTTATAGAAATGGTTTAAATATCGGGAGGCTGACCCCAGAGATTAAGCAAAGGCATCTTACGATTTCTTTCCCCGTCTAGAAATGTGATCCAGAGTAGGCAGAAGTTAAAATCTCATCCATCCACAGATATAATTTAGATTAATAGTATAGTACAAGAAGGATCTATGAAGTTGATCCTTCAGCACTCAGGCTTGGAGAAGTAGCATAGGAACTGTGCTAGTACTGCTATGAGGTGTTAATAAGAGTTTTTGGATAAGACTTCGGAGCAATGAAGAGGTGTTGTGCAGGGAGGTTTGACTTGGGTTTGGTTGCTCTTTTATTTCCTCTTATTCCTCTTATTTATTCCTCTTCCTTTTATTTCCTTTTGATTTGGTTTATGTTTTATTTAAGACACCTTACCAGAACCCCAAAAATGGACAATTTTGTTTCTACAGAACTGAAAAACCCTAATCCAGGCTGTTACTTGAGAATGTGGAAAAGTCTGAAGCCTAGGGCAAACTCTCTGAAAAATTACTTAAGTCTTCCAGTACAGAGTACCACAGTTACTTCTTGAAGGCCCATCAGAGAACTGCACTTTTATCAGCTTCAGAGTCAACCTTCTTTCTATTTGCCTGAGTCCACATTGCAAAGGGCACAGGGACTTTAATGTCTGATCTAAAAGGCAGATGATTTTTACAAGGCAGTGTCCTGAGGATCCCAGATTCCCCTCAGGAGCTGGAGGACTCCTGCACTCTGCAGAAGAGATGCTGGACAGAGGAGGCATCTCTGAGGCCTTCTGAGAGCAGAGGCAGCAGCCACTGGCTCTGACTAAAGCTCTTGCACCAGGGTTGCTGAGGGAAGCCCACTAATGCTATTATGTGGTGGGGTGCCGCTATAAAATGCCGCTCAGAGCCAGGGAACTCTCCAGTTTGCTGCATTCCAAGGACTGCCAAACAATGACGGATCCTGGGCTGGCACCCCCACTTCACAAGGCTCAACCTCAAAGGCATCTGATGGGAGTCCTTCGCTGAATTTGAAGGGAATTTTCCACAGCTGAGCACCTTGTACGTACTCCTTTAGGTTTGTGTGCTTGTGAGTGGGAATATGCTATAGCAAATGGACTGTGACTGTTGCTGTCCTAGATTATTAAGTACTTTAGATATGTAAGTACATTAGGCCTGTGAGTTACTGCTGCATTATAGCAAATTCTGTATGAACCTCTGTTAAATTGTTTAACGCAAGTTATTACTCGAGTGCTGTTAAGTTTAAGTTTTAGGCCCAAAGTGTTGGTCCAGTCCAGGACTCAGTTTAGCAAGGATTCTGAACCTTGGAATTCAAAAGGATTGTCTTCTTTATTCACCCTTTCCTGTCCTGACCCTGCCCCCTTCTCCCAGCCTCCATGTAGATAATTCTTCGGTTGACATTGGATATTGACTTTAGATTTTTGTTTGCTTTTTCTCCGTGTGCTTTGACCATCCAGTAGAGTGAACCTCGTCAACAAAAGGTTGTGCTTTCACTTTTATATTAAACCTGCCTTTGCCAGTGATTCTCTAAGAGATTTCAAAACACTCATTTGTGACAGCATTATAGAGCAAGACAATCAATGGGGCTTTACCATAACTTCTGTAGGCTACAGCTTGGCGTCAGCAACCCTTTACACAGGTATTCAACACCTGCATCTCCCAGCTCATTGTTGTTCAGCTTCAGCTCTGTGAGGGATGGATTTGTATTGATGATGGAAGAGAGATCCTCGCAATTACTGCTGGAGAGATTGCAATCATCCAACCTGAAAGACAAGGAGAGAAGGAGCTCTTTAGTCCTCAGAGTTGCTCTGTTCTCCCTGGCTAGAGCACTGCTCACGAAAGCAGAGTGGGCAATGTTCCTGCAGTTCCTGGGATGCCTCTCTAAGTATGTGCAGGACCTGCTGGTTGTTGCATGGCCCAAACCAAGGTGTTCTCTGGGCTGCACCACAGGATGGGCTGGATAGCAGCTTCCCTAGCCTTGCTCCTCCTCTGTGCTGCACAGAAGATGGCACAAGTCATCCCCCTACAGCTGGAGGAAGCGCCTTAATTTAAACAGTAACAGTAACAAACCACCGGCCAGCTTACAGGCTGTCAGGCTGGTTCTGCACTGAGAACAGCCCAGCGGGATCTGCAGCCAGCCCCAGAGACACTCATGAGCAGTTGGTGTCTTGCAGGTGAGTCATGCTGGTTTGCATCATCTCCCTCCAGCAGGAATCTCAGCACACAAACCCTGAGTTTGCAGCTTGGCAGCAGCTTCTCCCACTGGACATCAGCATTCTTCTAGGTGCTGCTAAATTGATGGGGATGAATTGAATTGAAAGGAGAGCCAAGGAAGGGATCAGGAGCACAGGACAGCAGGGAGGTATAGAGAGAGGCAGAAAAGACACAGATCAAAAGGAAGGTGGCATGAAGAACCATACAGGCCCAGGCACAGGCACAGCCAGGAATGCCAAAAGTTGCCTGGTCATTTCTCCTTCGACAACAGTATGAAAACTGAGGGTCTATGAGGGTTCTCCTTCTCTCCCCAGCAAGAAGACGTGACTTCCAATGGAATCATGTTCAACAGTGATGGAATAATCCCTGCAGCAGTCACCCTCATCCATTGCCTATGGAGCAGTCCAGCCTCTGCCCAGGAGACAACCATCCCACTGCCTTTTGCCACCCAAGGCAGGCATTGGGAAGTCAAGGCCAGGCCCATGAAGCTTAGCCTGCAAAAGGCAGCTTTGTAAAACAAAAGGATGTTGCCCTCACCAGATCTGATGCCCTCTGAGGCACTGCTGGCACGAAGTGGCCCATCCTCTCCAGCCCCAGCAGGATGATGCCATCCCATGAAGTGTGAATTCCCAACCAGCAGAGGGGAAAGATTGCAATAGCAACTCTTCTCGGCCCTGTCCTACACCTTACACCCCAGGAGATGGTTCCCTCACACTGTTTGCTCAACAAACAAGTCTCGTACTTCTGAAGGTCAAGTGAAGAATTAAAAGCTGATTGCACACGGCTTGTACCTGTCTACTGAAGCCAAAATCGCTTGACAGCATCAAGCCTGCAACCCAGAGTGTGCAACCTAGTAAGCACAGAGTCTTCCCCCTCTTAAGAGACAAAGGCAGAATAACCAATATGGTGGGAAAATATTTAGATCACATTACCTAGCTGAGCCCTGTGGCACACCAAGAAACAGGGCAACATTACTTCATACCAAAGGATATTTATCTGTAGTTGAAAAAGCTTTGCAAGAGGGTGGGGGTTTATTCCCCCCTTTAAATTAACTTTCTGGATAAAAACAGGTAGACTCATTCCTGTTGCTGTGCAGTTTCTACGTACCAGGTCAAACAGTTCTGACGATGAAAAGCACAGGAGAGAAATGCAACAGTTCTTACTCAAAAGAGATGAAACACAACTAGTTGCTACCTGATGGTTTTGCAGGATTTCATTGTGGTCAGAAGTTCAGCCCATCTAGATGGGCTCATCTCTTCACACTGGATGTCAAGCTCCATTTTGACAGTTGAGATAAGACCTAAAAATTAAAACAAAATAAAAACACTTTTTTTTTTAATTGATTGAGAAGCAACGATGTTCTTCGATCTCTCCAGCTCTCAGCCATTACCCATACTGTGCAAAGGGGACAGATTATAATTTTCCAAAACCTGCAAACACCATTATAAGGCCAAGAGTGTTGGAATGGTTTTGTCTGGGACTTGGGAAGGCCTTCCTCTGAGAGTCAAAAAGCACAGGAATCCTGAAGAGACACGGCAAAAGCCTGTTATCTGAAGGCTGCTTGTGTGAGAATAAGACATTCCCCTTCCACTTCCAAGGGAGCTGAACCAGGAGCTTTATAGGGCCACTGGTGCAACTCACAGTTGCACTGCTGAGCCACACAGACACCAAGTTCCATCAGCATGGCACACTTGACCCATTGTGGGACCTCAAGCTGTACTTAAAATTGGGGTATTTTTGTAATAATTTGGGTGAATGAGGAAGATGAGCATGAGAACTGGCTGGGCTCAAATTAAAAATCCTGCTGGACATGTGTCTGTATGTGAAAAGTGAGACTTGTGAGGATGGGAGAAGTGTTCCTCCACGATTCCGTATCCAAGGTTTGAAACATTCTGGTTGGCCAAATCCAAGTACAGAGAAGCTGGTAAGCAGAAGTTTTGTTTTGTTTTGTTCTGCAGTCAAACTGCATTTCTGAAGTGATGTAAACACAGCGCTGTGTAGAACAGCTCCAGATGAACATGCACAAAAACATGCAGGTAGCAGAGCTCTAGGTTTCCTCTGCAAGGGATGGGGTTAAAGGCAATGCTGTAGTGGGTGACAAAAGGCAGCCTTGGTCTCCTGGTTTGGCCAGCATGACTCAGACTACGGCGCATTTGTAACAGAATTAATCCCTGAGCTATCCCATCGGAATGTGAGCTGCAGTCACCACCGTCTTCCCTCATCCCAGTCCCCTCCTGCCGCCGTCCCATCGCGGGGACGCAAACTCTCTTTCGCAGAGGCCAGCTCGGTGCCAGCGCTCCCGCCAGGTCGCGCCCACAACAAACGCGGCGCCCACGTGGGGAGGGGCCGCGCCCGAGCCAGGGGCGGCGCTCGGGAACCGCGGCGGGACCGGGACACAGCGCCAGCGGGATCGTCAGCTCACGGACGTGCTCGGCCTCTGCCTTTCCCTTCCCAACGCGAGCGCTGCCGGGAATCCCGGCCCACGGCCTCCGTGGGATGGCACCGCAGCCCCACGTGTCGCGGGGCGATGGGGATCGGAGCCAGCGGCGACACGCGAGGCCACAGTGGCGGCCGGACTGTCACAGCCCTCCTCGCGTCGCTCGGGCACTTTCCCGTTTTACCCCCGGCCTGGATCGAGAAAGGGTTCTCCCCCCAGCCCCGAGTTCTGCACCTTCCTACGAGCCGAGGGGGGATCCCGTTCGGAGTCCCGGGCAGCGGCCCGGTCCTGTCCCGGTGCCCAGCCGCCACCGCTGCCGCCCCTGCCCGGTCCCCGCCGCTCCGGTGCTCACCGCCCCGCCGCCTTGCGCACCGCCTCCCGCACCGCAGGCAGCGCTTTTCCCTCTCAGGCTTTCTTCCTTCCCTGCTCCCTCCGCCCCGGCCCGGCTCCCCAGCTCCTACCGGCGCGCCGCCACCGCGCAGCTGCCGCTCCGGCCCGGCTCCGCCTCGTATCGCGGCGGGGAGGAGCAGGATCTGTCCCTCCTCCCCTTTTTCCCTTTCTTCCCCCTTTTTCTCTTTCTCTCCCTTTTTCTTCCTCTTTTCCTTCCATTTTTCCCTCTCTCCTTTTTTTCCTGCCCTCTCTGACAACGTCTTTCCCCCTCTCTTCCCTACTTCTTGTCTTTCCCTTTCTTAATTTTTCCCACTTCTCCCTACTTCCCTCTCCCCCTTTTCTGACCTTCTTTCCCCCCTTTCCCCTCCACTCTCTTTTATCTGTTTCCTTGATAGCTCCTTCCTTCCTTTTTCCTCTCTTCCTTTTTTCTTTTTCCCTTTTCACTTTCTACTTTCATGTGCTTTCCCCTTCTCTCTTTCTTCCCATTTTCCATCCTCTTTCTCCCATTTTCTCCTTCCTTCCTTCCTTCCTTCCTTCCTTCCTTCCTTCCTTCCTTCCTTCCTTCCTTCCTTCCTTCCTTCCTTCCTTCCTTCCTTCCTTCCTTCCTTCCTTCCTTCCTTCCTTCCTTCCTTCCTTCCTTCCTTCCTTCCTTCCTTCCTTCCTTCCTTCCTTCCTTCCTTCCTTCCTTCCTTCCTTCCTTCCTTCCTTCCTTCCTTCCTTCCTTCCTTCCCTCCTTCCTTCCCTCCTTCCTTCCCTCCTTCCTTCCCTCCTTCCTTCCTTCCCTCCTTCCTTCCTTCCCTCCTTCCTTCCTTCCCTCCTTCCTTCCTTCCCTCCTTCCTTCCTTCCCTCCTTCCTTCCTTCCCTCCTTCCTTCCTTCCCTCCTTCCTTCCTTCCTTCCTTCCTTCCTTCCTTCCTTCCTTCCTTCCTTCCTTCCTTCCTTCCTTCCTTCCTTCCTTCCTTCCTTCCTTCCTTCCTTCCTTCCTTCCTTCCTTCCTTCCTTCCTTCCTTCCTTCCTTCCTTCCTTCCTTCCTTCCTTCCTTCCTTCCTTCCTTCCTTCCTTCCTTCCTTCCCCATTCTCTTTTGTTCCTTTTCTCTGCTATTTCTCCTCTTAATCTATGTCTTCCCTCTTTTTCATCTTCTCACCAACTTCTCTATTTTTGTCCTCTCTTCTTCCCTTTCCTTTTATTCCTATCTCCTGTTGCACCTTTTTTTTCCCCCCCAATCCACCCTAATCTCCCTGCTGCTCTTTCCCCCTGAGCAGGAGCACTGGGATACACAGGAAACAAGGAGAAGGAGAAATCCCTGTTATGAGGGGATGCACAAAGAGTGGGAGTATCAAACATAAAATGAGGTAGTGTCCCAACCGGCTGGGAGGGCAACCTCTGCTGTGTGCTGGGACCTGGAGCAAGATGGGAATGCATGCAGGTCACCCAGGACAGAGGCACCATGGCAAGGTCTCGGCCGGGAGAGACAGGACTTCCCCAGGGAGCTCAGAACTAGGAATTGTTTGAACTGGAAACAACAAAAATATCCTCAGTGGTCTCCCTGACTTCCAGCTTCCAGACAGCTGTGCACAGGGGCCAGCTTGGAGGGCCTGGGATGTCCCTGCTCCCCATCCCTTGTCACCAGTCCTATCCACGACGAGTCTTCTGTATCTGTGTCCCTCATTAGCGCAACACGTTGAGCAGAGCGCTGCACCTCGCTGGCACAAAGGCCTCTCTCTGAGCGCTTTGGAGCGAAGCTGTGACAGCAGTGGAGGATGGGCGCCTCGGGCTTGTGCTGCTGCCAGGCCTGTTGCCCTCCCGGGCTCTCCCCGTGCCACTGCCCCACCCGACCCCAGTGACCAGTGGCTGTCCCGCACATCCGTCCCGAGGCGGGGCGAGGGTGGCAGCGTTTGGTCAGGGCTGGAAGGCGTTCGTCATCCCTTGGCTCGCTTCCTCCTCCGCCTGCCGGCTACTCCCTGTCTCCCTCCCTATTGTTTCCCGGTAGTTTTAGCCCCGGTGGAAGCTCATTCATGTTTTCACAAGACAGAACAAAGAAAGGTTCTGAAGTGCCGAGAAGCACTAGGCAACACCCCGACTTGCCTTCCTCCCTCCACCTTCAAAATCTCATCATCTCCCCCAGGTTTTTCTTCCTACAAACACCCTCTTTCCATAACCCTGGCTCACACAACAGTTCAACTAAGCGCAACCAGCTGTTCCCTACAAAGCACGGCTTTAAAATGGTTCCGTGCTCCTCCCCGGAAAGCAGGAGGGAAAGTTTCGGGAGTTTCAGAGCCTGGGTTTGCCGCTGATGCCCACCTTGCTGATGTCGGTGCTGTGCGGGAGCGAGGGGGGCAGAGCTGGCGCCTTCCTGCTGCCGTTACCACGCAACCTCTGCTGTCGTACACATGATGCCTGCTAGAGGGAGGGAAATAGTTTTGGGCTCTGACGGCTTTTTTCCTCCCGTGGCAGCTCTTCAGGGCCTTGCGGAGCAAGCACTGTGCACACGATTGTGTCTGGCTTGTGACAAAGCAAATGTTGCAAAAACTCCTGCCGATGACAGAGGCAGCTTTAACTTCTTGCACCGGATCATGTGGCCACTTGCTGTGGTTTAGATTTAGCCCAGAGCAAGGGAGTAGTTGTCACTGAAGGATCCATGAGAAAATTAGGCCACCACAGAGTTTAAGTGTGGATAGAGATGATGGAGTTTGCATAGTTTCTCCATTCTCCGTGCAAGCCTGTCCTGCCTGGCCTAGGAGTGATGCTGAGGACATTGCTGCCTACCTGTCCCCTCACCTGGGGTGGGTCCCACCTCCCAGCAGGGGCTAGGGCACAGGCAGCCCCTTGCTTCTGCACAAGCTGAATGCTCACACTGCCTAGAAGGGTCTCTTGGGCACAGCCCCGGTCGTGTCTCCCTAAAACTGCCTCTCAGCAGCAAGCATGAACCTCACTCCTACACCTCCTCCTCCCAAATTCTCACTGGCTCTTCTCCTCAGGGAAAACCCTGCCATCACTCAAGCTGCATTGCACAATAGTTGTGGGTTGAAGTAACCCGCTTTCTTCCCCCATTCTCAATGGTGTGAAGTTGAATTAATGTTTCAATAGCCTGCATATGATCCAGTAGCAGAAAGACAGATCTGTTTTTCCGTCCTGTGGCTGCAGATGCGGACAGAGATGATGGTGAAATGATGGCCTGGGAAACAGAGCCTTTGTTGAGCCACAGGAGAAAAAAACACTAGAGGCTTTCCCTCCAGCTGCTTTTATTATCTTTCTCCTGGAGAAGATGGGGACCAATCACCAGGAGAGCTCAATGACCTAAACCCCACCTTCCTCAGTGCCCAGAAGAGACTTGAACACCAGAGAATTCACCTCTTCCCCATTCCCTCTCAGGAAAACAGGGTCATCCACACAGAGTTTGCTAGAACAGTCCTTGTGTTTCTGGCTCTGACCTGAAACCTGCTGAAGCACAGCAAGAGCTTGGGGATGGCCCGAGCTCCCACTTTGGTGCTTGTTAGGATGCTCCCTGGCAGGCAAATGGAGGGGATGCTGTGGCTGGTGAAGGATGTCTCTGCCCTTCTTGCTTGGCACAATGCTTTCAGGGAGACCACTAGTGTTACGAAGAAAGTTAATGCTGGCAGGAGATCCCCCAGTCAACCAGGCAATTTGAAGTCAGATGCCTGTCCTTCAGCCCAACAGCAAAGGTGTCATTTCCTATCCAGCCACTGCTGGCATCTCTCTGCTCTTGGTTCCCGCTTTGCTGCACTTATCAGGAGGCTCTAAAGGACAAAGTCTAGTATTTGTTAGAGGTTTCAGAGAGGTTTATGTCACGTGGACCTTCTGTAGGCCTCCTGCCCTGGGCAAAGCACCCAATACACTCTGGTCTGTGCTGGTGAAATATTAGATTTACAGGCCAAATAGCCATGCCAAAAGGTTATGTGCTTCTGTCTCCCTGTCGACCCTTTGGCTGCCCTCACTGTGGGGACAACAAAAGGCACCTCTGGAAAAATCTATTGCCCTTTCCCCAGCAAGCAGGACCGGGCCATCCTGATCATCCAGATACACACAGATCCAGAGGAAATGATAAAAAATGGGGCTGAGAAAGCCAACAGCAAACACCAGTGAGAAATACTGGTGTATGTCTTGTTATAGAAACAGTGGAAGACTCCTGACATGGAAGGCATGTCCATTTGGCTATTTGTACAGACTCAGGCTGATTCCTTGAAGATTCCTTGAGAAGTCTGGCAGTGACATTTGCCCTTTGTTCCCTTCTTTATCACAGTTTCCCATTATCCTTTCTGAGTTCATTCAAATTTATCTCCTCTTTTTTGAGATTCTCCCCCTCTTTTGGTCTTTGTAGCAGGGAGGGAGAGCACGGTGATGCCCATCTCACCCCTGCTGCCTTTGGGCATAGCTGGCATGAATGCACAAAGTGCAGGTCTTGTGTCCTGGGATCTGAGGAAGTTGTGTCTCTGCATTTAAGATGACTTTATTTTAAAACTAAATTTATGCACCCTAGAGCAAACTTACAAAAGAATACTTAAATTAAGTCCATTAGTGTAAACTGAAAACTCTGCCTTTTCCCCTTCTAAAAGTTTCCTGTTTGTCCTCCTTGCTCTCATCATGCCTCTGTGCATATACTTAATGGTAATTAAAGACAATAAACTTCTAAAGTAGTGACACATCTTTTTCTAACTTAACTGTGCGATCCCTACCAGAAAATTCATTCATAAATTCAACTGTGGAGATCAAAACAGTGAGCTGTAAGCATGTGCCCAGCTCCATTTGTCGCAGTGAGTGATTTGTTTATATCCTACTTGATCCATTGCTGTAAGCCATTTGTTCCTTGAGTTTGTGTGCAAACTTGAAGTAAGGCTTTGTAGGGTGAGGAAATGCAAAACTTGGGTCATTCCTGAGGAGTCAGTGGGCTGATTAAGCAAAGTATCTGTGGAGCTAGAGTGGAGAACCTGACACTGGGGCTTAACTGATGCCTCAGGAGCTAAAAAAAAAAAATAAAAGGGGGTCAATAAACAGGTGCTGGTAGCAAGCTGTTAGTGAGGTGGCTGAGCAAGGTTTGAGTTTTTCAGCAAATACAGGCAATTGCTCACCCTGACTTGCATGCGTGCACACAAACATATGGATGTTCCATACTGTGGCAGCTCATTGTAGATTCCCACAAGAAAACCATTAGGGAGGAAATTCTTGCTGTTCTGATGTGGTCGCCTTGTTCTTGTAAAAGAAAAACTGTTGTTTCCATTTTGCACTGGGTTTGTTTTTGGGGGGAGTAGAGAGCATTATAATGAAATACTGCTGTGAGTGTATGTGTAATATTTTATCCCTGTGGATACAGTCTTTCACAGTGGGTCCAGCGAAAATGGAGCCCCAAGAAAATGGAGCTTTCCAGGTATGTTCATCAACCAACATACCTGAGGAAAAAGTACTGTCAGAGGAATTTTTCTCACATCCCTGCTTTTCTTCATCTTCTGCCTCAGTCTGCAGCAGTGTTTGCCGGCCCGTCTGCAGAGGGCGATGCAGCATCAGTTTGACCAGAGTTATGGTCCTCTGGTTTTTGCTCATCCTGAGGTTGCCCTTGGTCACCGAGACATTGCAGGGCTTGAGGGTTGAGATGTGGCCACAGCTAGAGGGGAAAATGAGAGGACCAGACCAGAAACACAGGTGTATTTCGCAACACAGTCTCTTCATGCCAGCTGTGTAGCAGCTGATGAGATAGGAGACTGCCATGGATTTCACTTTCCTTTTAATCCTGCTGCACAGGAAGACTTGAATAATTTGCTGAAACTTTGAAGGCCACTGTACGGACAGCTGATTATTTCACAACTTTGTACAGTACTCAGAAGTGTGAATTTAAATCATCTTTAAAAGGCAAGAATGAAATATTGAAGCTAAAAGAACTCCAACAACCATACACTCATCTGTTTTTCAGACTTCAATTTGCATGTTACCATTGCCTTTTTGCAGAAAGGAATAGTAGATGTCCTCTGCCAGTAGAGGCATCTCTCTCTAGTCTCCATGAGAGTACCTATGAGAATTCATGGGTATTTGTGCCCCAAAAAATCACTTCATATCCTAGAGTCATGAAGGTTGGAAAAGACCTCAAAATTATCATGTCAATCCATTAACCCAGCATCACTGTGTTTATCACTAAACCATAGCCCAGAGTGCCACATCCACATTCCTTTTGAACACTTCCAGGGATGGTGATTCCAACACTTACCTGGGCAGCCTGCTCCAATGCGTGACCATCCTTTCAGAGAAGAATTTTTTCCTAATATCCAATCTAAACCTCCCATGACACAACTTGAGGCCATTTCCATTCATCTTATAACTTGTCACCTGTGAGAAGAGACCCCCTCACCTCACTAAAACTCCTTTCAGGTAGTTGCAGACAGTGATGGGGGCTCTTCGGAGCTTCCTTTACTCCAGGCTAAACAACTCCAGTTCCCTCAGCAGCTCCCCATAAGACTTGTGCCATAAAAAAACCCCAATGCATCCACTCTAATCCAGTTCTTCCTTGGATTATCAGAATGAATTTGCTGCAAATGTTTGGGGGTGGGATATTTTGCAGTCTCCTCAGATATAGGCTGGGGCCTGTGAGAAGCTTGAAAGATGAATTTCATTCTTTGTCATTGAAATTTGCCGGAAAGGTCATTTCCTTGTGCATGTAACTGAGGAAAGTGCTCAGAATTGTTTTCATCCATTGATTCCCAATTCAGGTTGTGGCAGGGATTTTTTTCATGGTTTTTTTTCCATGATACACCATCAGTTTGTAAAAACTGCTTCTCTCTCTTTTTTTTTTTTTTTTTAAGCTTTTCATTATTCCTTGTGGCTTGTTGCAGTAGAATAGGAGCCGAATGTGAAGCACCTGCTTGAACTTTGCACCTGGATAAATTCAGGGAGCCAAGTCTTGACCTTTTTTTTTTTTAATAAATGGCACCTACATCAATGACCTCTTGAGGTGGTTTGATTCCTTCTTAAGTTTAGAGAAGGCAAACAAGTGTGTTGGGTGTACCAGAGGCCTCCAGGTGAAGGGATCTCTAAATGCTTTTCTGCTCTTGGGTGGGATGAGAAAAGGAGGGCTGGGGCCAGAGCTGTGTGGGAAGAACTGGATGCAGAACTGGGTGCTGCTCACTGTTGTGGCCTTGTCCAATGTTCAAAAAGGAAACAAAAGCTCCTCTTGCAGTGCCAGGAATACACAGACAGTGTTCTGCCTGCCTTAAGCACAGGATAAGCAAATGTATCAGTGTAGCCGTACTGGGGGCAGGTGAGGTCACTCGCTCTGCTGAGCCTGGAGGAGCCTGAAGGGAGACCTCATTGCAGTTACAACTTCCTCCTGAGGGGAAGAGGAGGGGCAGGCACTGATCTCTTCTCTCTGGTGAGCAGTGACAGGACTCAAGGGAATGGCCTGAAGTTGTGTCAGGGGAGGTTTAGGTTGGATATTAGGAAAAAGTTCTTCACCCAGAGAGTGCCACAGCACTGGAAGAGGCTCCCCAGTGAAGTGGTCACAGCAGAAGCCTGGCAGAGTTCAAGAAGCGTTTGGACGCAGCTCCCAGACACAGGGTGCGACTCTTGGGGTGTCATATGCAGGGCCGAGAGTTGGACTCGATGATCCTTGTGGGTCCCTTCCAACTCGGCATATTCTGTGGCCTTCAAGAATATCAAGGGAGCAAATAAGAATATAAGGAATTTAAAAAGGCAAAAGCAGTAATGCTCTGGTTTGCAACGGAAGCCAGCGGCAGGCTGGCAACAAAGGGCAGGAAAAGGAGCTGGAGAATGCGGGCATCGATCCCGCTACCTCTCGCATGCTAAGCGAGCGCTCTACCATTTGAGCTAATTCCCCGCGCCGTAGTGCCTTGTATCCAGGGCACACATAATCACTTCTCGCGAGACGCCGTGCGCCGCTGGCCGTTACACGTCCCGGTCGGGGCTCCCACTGCGCCTGCGCGGGAGCGCCAGGGCCGGGGCTCGGCGGCGGGCCGGGCTGGGCGCGCGCCGGCAGAGGAGGATGCGCCCTGCGGTGAGAGCTGGAGCGGGAACGGGGCGGGAATCGGAATGGGAGTCGGAACAGGAACGAGATGGCAGTGGGAACGGGAATGGTGGGGGGCTGCGACGGGCTGTGTGTTTGGGGGGCAGGATGCGTACGGCTGTGTGTGTGGGGCGGCGGTGCGTGTGGAGGTCAGAGCAGGGGGATGGAGCACCCGGCACAGCCTCTGCCAGGGGCTGGGCTGGTCCTTTGAGTCGCGGTGGGGCTGCGTTGAGTTCAAAACAGAACGAAACAACCGAACAACCCCCCTCCCCCCCCAAAATATCGAGCCCCCCTCCCCAGCCGATGAAGGGCGCAGGAGCTGCCCGGCTGACCCCGGTCACTGTTCAGGGAGGCTTCGCCTCCCCGGCAGCCCCGCACGGCCCTCGGGGCACGGAGCCCGCACCATCCCCGGCGCCCCGCGGGGGCTCGGGGTGACGCTCGGCCTGGCCGGGCAGCCCGGGGAGCCCCCAGTACTTGCTGCAATCCATGCTGGGACATCCGGACTGGGTCAATGCGCGTGGCTGGGGCAGCTGGGATGCCCAAGTGCCTGGATGAGCAAACCTGCTGCGGGCAGTTGGTTCTCCCCGCCTTGCCTTGCAATGTCTCCTTTGAAAACAACACCCACAGAAGTGAAATCTGGCACCGTACGAATCGTGAGGTCTTTTCCTTCAAGAAATGGTTCCGTTTTGCTCTTGTGCTCCAGCTGGAGTAGAGTTAAAGGCAACAATTTCCCTGCTGGACAAGGAAGGAGATCCTGGCTCTGGAGCAGGAAGCTTCAGGTACCTGTCGAAATGGCAGATGAGGGCATGTGCTAGAGTCGTCTGAGGAGCTGTATTGACCAGATGGGATTTTGTGCCCGTTTTGGATGTGGGAAAAGGGGATGCCCTCAATCAAGGGGTGCATAGCAAAGCAGATGAGAGCATTGGGTCATTTCTCTGTGAGTGCTATGCTGAGGAAGACAAAGCTATTGGTGGGCTTGGAGCGTTTAATTAAAGCTGTGTTCAGCAGTAGCAGTATCCAGGACTCAGTTAAAAACCTGTCATTCTGGTAAATGTTTTGCCTTTTTCTCACTTTTCTTCCCCTCTGATGTTCTTGAGTCAGACAAGACAAAACCCAAAAACGTTGGTGGCCAATGCAAAATGGTTTCTGAACCAAGGCAATTACAAAATAACCTTGTTGTAAAATCTCGGTGGTGGCTGCTTAACAGCTAGCTATGTGGAGAGCATCAGAGTCCTGGGCTGAGCTGGCCAGGCTGCAGGCAGTGATCCTGGTCACCAAGTCACTGCAATTCACTGAGCCAGCAGGGAATTTGGTGAGAATGAGGGGACTTGCTTTGGCTTTTGCTCCATCAAGTTCCTGGGTGCTTTACACTTTGCTTTCCTGCAGTACTTTCCTACTTCTACCTTGGCTTTGTTCAAGCCATCATTCTGTTGGATTCAAAACCATTCTCTGCTCAATTTTACACACTTCATGAGGGATTTGCCTTATTTCTGCCTCTGATATACAAGTTACTTTTTTTGGATGCATTTGCTGAGCTATCCTCCTCCAGACTATGAATTTCTGATTAAATACTCCTATATATCAACAGCTTTGCAAATGAAATAGGTGCAAAACATTATTTATTTATTTCACTTGACAGGTTTCAGGCTCTGTGAATGGGGTCTGCTTCTTGCAGAGTTTGCTTAATAGGTTCTCTGAATGATACTTTATTGAAATACTTGGAATTTTAAATTTACTCCTCTTTTGTTCTTTTTGAGATGTTACATCTTACTTTCAACGGCCTGTGAAGCATGACCTCAGCTCTTCGGAAACTCTCCTGTCTTTCATTTATCGTTTTCACAGTTGTGAGCTTCCTTCTGTGTGGGTTTTTTTTTTTTTTCATCAGAGAGAAGATTGGCCAACAAACATGTTCTGAAAGACATGTTTATCTTTAAGAAAAAACCCAACAGCAACCAAACAAGCAGGCAGCCGCACCCATCCAGCAGTATGATTTCTTATCTTGGAGCTTGACTCATGATTTTGATGGCTTCTTACCCTTATTGGTTTTTTTGAAAAGAGAGTAGTTTTTGTAGCTATTCCCCTGAGTGCCACACTGGAGAGCACTGTACTTGTGTAATTTTTTTTTCTTTTCTCATGTCCTCCTGTCTTTTTTACATCACCCTGAGCTGCAGGACTCCACAATCTTACCCCAGGCTTCTCTCTTTCTTTTTTTTCTTTTCCTTTTTTTTTTTTTTTTTCCCCTTTTTTCCTGATTTGGAGAAAACAAGGAATTGCTTGAGAGTCTCTCCTGCTGAGGAATCTCACCTCCAGTGCACGGGACAGCGTTTCACCAGCTTGGCTTTGCTAAGTATCAAGCTGACTCTGTGGAGCTGGAAAATATGTTTCAGGCTGTGTTTTGCATAGATGCTCTCAGATGTGAGGTTTCACTGCCTGCTGTTACATGTGTTTTTCCTGTCACGGGGCAGTCTGCCTCTGAGTCGTGTTGGTGGGAGCTCCTGGCAGAGCAAATGCAGGGGCAGGGGGAAGAGAGCCCTGTCCTCAGCTTTGCTTCGTCAAGCCCAGCCACAGCCTTCCCTCATTTCTGCCTTGTTTGGTTTAATAACAGGGTTCTACAGCAGCTTTTCCCACAGCAAAACCTCTTTCTCTTTTTTTTTAGAATTAAAATCGCACCAAAGAATGTGTGTTAAGGTGGACTTTGAAACTCAAAGCTTGTCAGTCCTTCACAGTCATGCTGGAGTATTCCTGTGCTTTCCTCTCCTTCATTTTAATTACAGGGGAGAGTAGTTCGGCTCCCACAGCTCAAGCTGTTGGAAAGACATGTCTATGCTCTGCAAATAAACTTTGTGCTTGCTTTCCCCTTTCTATCTTCCACTTAATCTGGCAGAGCTGTGCTCCTGACAAATGCTGGGCAAATATTGTTCAGGTTTTGGTGGATCTCTGTGTTCTCCTTGTGCTCAATCCACGCTGAGATTATAGAAGTTGTTTTGCTGATGACTAGGAATATACCACCTAAAGAAGCCTACAGCTGCTCTGTGTAAAGAACAGCCCCGACAGATACTGAAGTTGTAGAGCTATGAGTGCAGCTTTGTGAAAGCATTGCTTGCTGCATCCCCTTCGGCTTGTGGGAGTCTGGGACATCCCAGTTGTCCATTTTACTGAGTAGTGCAGGGGTTCTTTAAGGGGCTGGTTCATGCCACGCTGCAGATTGCTCAGCATGGCACTGCAAGAGCTGCTGTGTGGTGGAAGGCAGATTTCTAGAATGTGCAAGATACTCTCGTGTGCTGAGGTAACGATCTAGGCTGGTTCGCTACCATACACCTCCCTGTTTGAAGTAGCAGTGGGTATTTCTGAAGCAGGTATTCAGACTGGAGTGCTCGCTGTGACTTTCAAGGTGGGTGGATGCTCTTGGTAGCTGTGGGTTTGCTTTGACACCCTCAGCTTAAGGTATTTGTAGAGGGACCGGTGTAGATTGTCCCCCTAAGTGTCTGCTCGAGTGCCAGCCACGCTTGCCGGCTCCGCATCCCGCCCGGTTGCTGCTGCGCGTGCCATCCCCCTCTGCACTGCAGAAGAGCTAAATCGGTGTTGGAAGAAAGCTGGCAAGAAGCCTGGATGTTCCTAGAAAGATATTGATTGCCCTGGACAGTTCGGGGTTGTTCCTTTTGTTTGCCTGGTTCTCGTCACGGGGTCGGGCTCGTTCGGGTGGCAGCTCACTGGAAAATGGAGAAACAGTGCCGGCTTTGCGAGCTGAGGCTGGAGCAGAGCCATCCCGGCCCGCCTCTTTCAAGTGTTAAGTCTGAAGCAGCCTGCCTGGTAATTCCATTAATGAGAGCCTGGTGCCAGAGAGATAAATGTAATTCCATGGTAAAGCTGACACTCAGGCTCAAACGGAGAGGATTTGCTGGTTCTCCTGGGTGCACTGCTGTGAATAATGTACTCCAGTATTACCTGCAGATGCTGTTTAAAGTCTACATATCACTGCAAAGACTGGGCAATGATAAAAAAATCTGCTGTTAAATCTTCATGTGAGGAAATACTTAGCTCCAGAGTGTAACTGTCTCTTTGCAATGGGTTTTACAGGGAATAAAAGTTTCCCGCTTAACTCCTGACATGCAGGATGGCACCATGCTGAGCAACCAGCTGATCCAGGAGACAGCTTGTATGGGCTGTAGCCAGAACGAGCTGTCTGGGTATAATCAAGGCAGAACAGAAATGATATACCCTGTGTGTGTCACACCAGAAAGCTTGCAAACACCTCAGAGCCAGCCACCACAATTGCAAGTAGCACAAGCTTCTCTACATTTTTGGCAATGAAGTCCATGCTTGAATTCAGAGCTTATGGTCCTGGCTAGCTGTTTGCTCAGTTTGATTTCTTTTTGAAATAATTTTTTTCTGATTTCTCACTTTTCTTAGTTTGATTTGCAGATCACATCTTCCTATTTACAGTTGTATAGTATCCTTGTGGCACCATCATCAAGTCTTGTGTTGAAAATGAATGGTTAATTGGAATATTTTTAGCTCTCCTTGTGGCTTGGATCCTGGAAATCAAACACAGGAGCCAGCACCAGTCAGCTTTCTGCAGAGGAGCTTCCTGTGCCGCAGGCAGCAGCTGAGCAGTTGTGTCCAGCAGGGTGGGAGCTCACAGTGCCAGTGAGTCCCAGTGCTGTGGTACCCCAAAGTTCAAGCAAACAAATCACTTGCCTCATCTTTTGGAGCTCAGTGAAGGATTTTCCTTGTCCTCGGTCCAAGGTGGGGGAGAAAAGTTCAATGAACAAGAAGCAAGTGCTGGGGATGCTCAGCCCCTTGTGTGTCCCCATCACCCCAGCTTTGCCTGAGTGTCCACCAGTACACATCTGATCTCCTTAGTTAGGACTCAGGTCCCTACTGGGCATCCTGACAGCAGAACTAAAGCCAGCTTGCTCAAAATGCTTGTTTGTTGGTGTATTCAGCAGCTTGCTGGTGCCTCCTGCTGTAAGAGGTGTGGGGAAGAGTGGCTCCTTGAGCAAAGTGAGGTGCATGCTTTGCTGGTGACCTAGCAGCAGCTGGGACAGCCAGCCTAAGTCTGCAGCCTGCTCTTCCATCTCTTATTTCTCTTTGCAGCAGCTGTGCAGACATGCCTGCCTTCTTCATGCACATGCTGTGGGCCAGTTCACTCACCAGAAATCAGGATCAAAAGCAGATTGTCTTGAGTTTTTGCATCTCCTGCCTCCCCTTGCCTTCAGTTTTGTTCGTTAGTCAGTGGGGGTCATGCATGCGAGAGCCACATCTGCCACTCACCACCACGGTGGCAGGATGTTGGGGGGATACAGTATCAGTCGTGGCTACTGCAGTTGCTTTTAAAAAAAATTTCTCCTGTTTGCATCATAGCTAACTACAGACGTTTAAGCTTAGTAGTGTGGTTTTCTCACCCTAAGTTAAAATTTTTGAGTGTCTCCTTTCCTTCTTTTAAAGCTCTGACCTCTGATTTGGGCTTGAGTGGAGCAAGGTTGCACTGACAGTGAGTTGTGTGTCTTGTCAAACACTTCAATACAGAGTATATGAAGGAGCAGGTAGGAGAATGACCTGCATATTTAGAAATTCAGTTTCTTGAAAACCGTGGTGCCTTGTTCTTACAGTATCTCTCCTCCCTCCCCTTTAGTTCCATGAGTCAACAGTGATCATGCGAGTGTTAATATATGACTAGGGGGGATTTATCAGGAAGGATGTAATGTGTTGATTCCTGACAAAGGGGTCAGAAGTGTTACTTGTGCTGTTGCTGCTGCTTATGATGCTAACCAGATAAAACTACTGAAATTAGTTCAAAGCCTCACTATTTGCTTTGCTCCTTGACTTGCTGTATCAGTTTCACTGGGAAACCTGTATCTGACCTGAAGAGCATTGATTTGTTTGATGGCTCTTGTGGCCTAGGTGCACACTTGAGCCACCTTGATGCTGCCACAGTCTAGGTGGCCTGGAACTGGATTTTTTCTTTACCAACATGTTTTTGAGCCACAGCTGCCTTCCCATCAGGTTTGCTGCAGAGCTGACCTGGCTGACAGTAGCTATGGTGGACAGACACCACTTGGCTCCCTTGGATAAAGAGCTGGTAGATGCTCCCAGAGGTGCTCTAAATGTCTGGAGGCTGAGCAGAGCCTGATACATCCTTCTGCCTGCCTTGAGCTTATGCTGTAAATCCCACTGCAGGCTTGCCAGGGGTGACCTGATGGCTGTGCTTTGATAACTCTTTTATAGTGAAGAGACCTTGCTGGAGTTTGCTCAGGGTCTCCCATGCTGTGAGAGAAAGATGCCATGAGGTGCAGCAGGTGGAACTTGAATTTGGAGTGCGAAGGGGGCATATGTAATATATAGCTTAGAAAACCAATAAGCTTCACAAGATCTTAACCACTGAAGAAGGGGCTGAACATGTTTTCAGTTGATGTGTTTAAAATGTGATTAGTCACCTCCTAAAGTAGAGTGCTGTAATCCAGTTTCTGTGGAAAAAATTGCACCATACTTGTGTCGATACAAGGAGGTGGACTCAGCATGTGTGTGTTTTCAGGCTTGGTCTATAAATCCCTTCAGCTATTCTGGCCCTCTACAGACTTGTGAGAACTTAGGGAGTTTTCTTTCCTGCAGCGTTGCCCTCACCATGCTTTTAATGTCTGAAGGTCTGGATGGAAATCATTGTCATCTTGCCCTCTTATGTGCCAGCACTCAGTCTGATGGCAGGCAGAGGCTCCATGGCAGCCAGAGCTTTTCCCTCCAACAGACTGGAGGGAACAGGAGGGAGAAGGGTCAGGGGGTATGTCTGCCCCTCTTTGGCAGTGGGCTGTTGTCAGCCTCCTGTGTGTCCAAGGAAGTAGTTTTTCAAGATTTTTGTCTGGATTTTACAGGGATCTCTTCCCTTACTGCTTTCCTGCCTTGGGCATGGATGCCAGCTGGATCTCCACTGACCTCATCCTGTGGCATATCCCAGCGGATCAGTACTTGGGAGACCGCATTATCACCTACAGCAAGGTGCTGGGTCTGGCCTGGGGACAGCTGAATGGACAGAGAGGTCCGTTCCCAGAGAGGCTGGGCAGGAGGGGTATTTGCCCCTGGGAAATGCATCCCTGGTCTTTAGTTTGTGGCTCAAACAATGTTTCTATTCCATATTCTCTGACTGCTGGAGGTGGCAGACTGAAGTGAAAAGCTCCGGTTAGCCAGTATCCTGCCGGAGCTCAGAGAGAATGAATTTAGTTGTTCTTGTTTGATTTCAAGAAATTGCATTAAAATGAGCAAAGAGGCTGTGCACTGGAGGCTGTTTCCGCTGCAGGCATCTGCTTGCAAAACTGTGTTGCAGAGCGATTCCTGCTGGTGCTGCAAAGCCGGTGGGGAAAGCAGAGCTGTGGCACGGGCCAGGAGACCTCTGTGGAGGTGCAGCTGAAGGGCTCTGCTCGCTTGATTGCTTTGACAACTCGTCTGGACTTAGAAACAGGTGTGGGCATTGCTTCCATCTATTATCAGTGGCTACTGGTGTCTTGGTGAGTGCAATGAGCTGCTTTTCCCTGCAAGCTGAGAAGCTGTGCTCTGCCCCAAGTCCCTGCTGCTGGGAGGTGGCATGCAGGCAATTAGAAGGACCCCAGCATGAATGCTGGATGCGTGATGTGATGGCTCTTGTGTCCTGCCTCACATGGGCTCTGTGGTTACGCCAAGCTGCAGCTGACTTCTGAAGCTCTTCTTGGTAAAAATTGGCCTGAATTGATGCATTGTGGTTTTTTTTTTTTAACTAAGATGCATTTCTGCAGAGGTGAAAGCTTGAGCTATATTACAAAGTCCATGATTTTTCTTAAGGATGCTTTGGAATATTTTGGGGGTGTGCATGTGGTCTGTATGGTAACAGTTATCAGGAAAACTGGAAACTGGTCAGTTGGAGATGTGTAGCTGCTTAATTGACTTTACTGCAATGGAAACTCATTTTGAGTAACTTGGTGCTTTTTCTGGTGGGGAGAAAAAAAAGAGCTGTGTTGAGTGGAGGGGGAGCTCTGGGTATTTCTGTGAAAGGTGTGTAAAGGAGGCTTGAATGTGAGTTTTTGAACTATGCTTGTCTGTTCCTGTCAAGAGTTGGTGGTTTCAGTGGGAGCACGCAGCAACCATCGAAGGCAAGGCTTGCCTGGGGGCCCTGGGGCAGAAGTCTGTGTGACTAATGTTGTGTAACTCAGAAAAACAAGGCAGGATTAGCTCTGCCTCCTTCCCCTCTGTAAGGAGCTAGTGGCAGGGAGCTCCGTTAGACTGCTGCTGGGATGCTTGGATGGGACCTCTGGGCAAGCGGATGGATCGGCTCCCTCCACTCAGCGCGGCTTTGTGGCCTGTACTTTTTAGGTGGGGACTGTGTTTCTTGCTAGTTTTGGAGGTGATGTGACTGGCTGGTGTGTGAAGGCTTTTGCTGGCAGCCCCTCTGATAGGTACCCTGAGCTGCACCTGTGTCTGCTGCAACCCCTCCATCCACACCTGTGCCACAGAAGAAGCAGGATGGGGGTGGAGGGGGCTCAGGCTTTCTGGTGCTGGGGACAAGCCAGCTTCTGGGGACCATGTGGGGCTGTGTTGTGCTCCTCTCTCCACAGTCCTGATCACGTGTTGGGATGAAGGTCTGGCTTAGAGTTTGAGCCCATGCTTCTACTTTTCCATCATTATTTTCCGGGGTTTCCCTGCAAGGAATTGGAAAAGCCCCTCTATGGGCTGCCGTGACAGCCTTAGAAATATCCAGATGGGTTTGAACTTTGGTGCTGCGAAGGGCTTTGTGTATTTATTTTCAGCTTCCTGCTGTCTGCTTTGCTTAAGAGCTTTTGCTAGATCCTTTGCATATGCTTGTCCTTGCTCCTCTGCTCCTGGAAACCATTTGAGAATACCCTTCAGCTATGACAAAACACCCCCTTCCCCCACAAAAAATATCCCCAAATTTCTTGGAGGAATTTTGTTTTACAGTTGAGCCTTGGTAAGCTGCAGGGCTTGCATAGCTGTGGTGTGTTGCTGTTTGGGTGCATCATCCTAGTTTCAAGACCTCAGAGAGCAAATCACCAGGCTGTTTTGGATGGGCCTTTAAAAAAGTGAGTGACTGAGCATGCTCAGTACTGAAGGGAGCTGTTAAACTGATTTTACATGACTTACCCCTGTGCAAAGACAAATATATGATAGGTTGAAGCCTCGTCTAGGTTTCCTCATGTACCACTGTGCCATCTTTCTGAGGTCATGCTTCTCATCAGCTTTAGCTGATCTCAGGCTGTTCTCCTGCCAGAAATTCTTCCCCTTTATTTTCTTATTTCTGGGATGGCTTCCATTTGGATCAAGCAAATGATGGTTGCTGCCTCTAGTGTAGAGATGACTGGGATGTGTAGAAGTGGGGGGAGAGAAAAGGCAGGACTGTCTGTTGTGGCAGCAGAGGGTAGTTTTGGATCAATTGAGCTGATGAGCATGTGGGAGTGCGCATGGCTTGCTGAAGAGCAGCTGTGTAGCCCCGGTAGAATATGTCCTGCTTCTAGTCCAGTTTCCTTCCATGTAAAAGGGTGGTAAGGATTACCAAGTGCGTTCATATTTCTGGGAGACTACAGTGTTGAAAGAGTCGTTTGTGGGGCACTGCTGGCTGATGGCTTCATGTACATGCTGCCAGTTTGGCTTCCCAGTTAACCCAGGGGAGGTTTCCCTCTGGGAGGACTTCGAGCACAGCTTTTAAGTAAAGCTTCCTGCTGAATGTATCAAGGAGAATATTAGATTGAATATAAGGGAGAAGTTTTCTGTGATGAGGCTGGTGAGGCACTGGAACAGGTTGCTCCCAGAAGTTGTGGATGCCCCATCTTTGTAGTCACCCAGTATCACTCAGTCCTCTGCTGCCTTGCTTCATAACCTTTTTATAAACTCTGGTGAATCTTTGTTTGCTGCATTAGGTGAAACAAAAGTTTTTTGTGTTTCTGCAGCGCTGCTTCAGTCTGCAACGAGCAAGGAGTCATCTTGGCCAAGGACAGAGGGTCTGCTGGGGTGGTGACACTGAGAAATACATATTTTGATGGACAAGTTGGAGCCGCAGGAAGGTGGCAGAGGAGCTTAGCTGTCAGGAGTGTGCCATCCGTACTCTGCATTGCCTGGAGCCTGGTCATGTCTTGGGGAGGAGCAACCCTGGGAAGAGTGACTCTGCTGGGCACTTCAAGAAGGAAGTTTGGGACCCAAGGGGGAGGATGAGCAGTCTGATTCCTTGGCACTCTGCTATGTTTCCAGTATATTTGTCTGCTGCAGGACAAAATGCTTGTCTGAGAGCTGCAGTTACTTTGGGAAGGCACCTTCATATGGCTTTGATTAAATCCAGCAGCACTTATGAAAACTTGAGGCATCTCTTTTTGCCTTGCTTGGCAGTACTGGGAAGTGAGGACTTAAAACTTTGCCAGCGATGTTTCTGCAGCGTTGTCTGAGAGTAGGAGTTGTGTTGAGAAAGTTGTTAAATAGAAAAGGAGCTGGAGGAGGAAGGGAGAAAAAGTTGTTTGTATGGCAGCCATGTTGATACTCCCCATGTGCTGAGCCCTAATGCAGGCATGGGTCAATACTAGTGCAGATGAAGTCCTACAAAGCTAAAGCAGCCCCCCTTCAGATTTAAGCCATGTGAAGTTAAGGTGTGAATTTCCTTGCTTTCCATACCTTTGTACATAAGCTACCACTGAAGATTATTGGCCAGGTTGGATTTGTTTTCTATTATTTCTGTCCTTGTAGAGCTGCTGAACAGTGTTCATTTACTGGCTTCAAAAGAACAACAGAAGACCCTCCTAGAGGTACATAACAGGAGTAGATAACACTTGTGTTTTGGTTAATGTAGAGCAACAGGGGGATGGAAAATTAGTGATTGAGGCTGGAGTCCAAGGTCTATGCTGTGGTCTTGTGGCCTTCAGCATTGTTTCCATTCTTAGAAATGCCTTCAGCCCTTCCATAAGGGGAAAATGAGTGAGAGGGGACCACGAATGGATTAGACTTTTTCTCAGTTCTTTAAATACCAGCTGGCAATGACAGGTCTCTGAATCACCTGCAGAGACTGGGGAAAGCAAGCAAGTCTCTCTTTCTCAGTCTGAGGTAAACTGATGTGCTCCTGCATGAGTAAGTTTTCTCACAGTACATAATGAGGTCCAGTTGGCAGGAAGTACATGAGATATTGTCAGGCTGATTCTGTACCTTCCTCTTGCTGGTTTGGTGTTTTGACTAGAGATGTCTCACTGTTTCCTTACCTCCCTCAGCTTCCAGATCCTCTCTGTCTTACTGTGTTTGAGGATGGTTCCTCATCCACCATGTTCCTTGCTATCCCCAAACAACTGCATGAACAGGATGGGTTAAGTAAAATTACATTAGATGTGGTGACCTTTGCCTCAGCTGTATCATCAGAAAAACTTCTGCTTGTGGCTGCTTAGAATTATTTCCAATAAAACATTTCTCCTATCTTTTCTTTGGCATGCGGCAGGCACTTCAAATGCCCAAAGTGAGATGTTTTTGCAGCCCACAGAGGTGACTTCTGTCACAGCTCTTGCTCGGTGCTGGTTAAATGTCTTCTGTGTGACTAAGGTGCACAAGCTTTATACAGCCATCAGTGGAAAATAGAAAGCCTTTTTTATTATGAAACTATAATGATGATGAAAAAATGGAAGCAGCCTGGCTCTGACATCTTGTGGAATTTGCCTCCTCTGCAAACTAGAAGAAATTGCACAGGTGCCGTGGAGCAGATCTTCAGCAGCATCTCATGGAGCACAGTAGGGACATTGTAGGTGATCTGTTCCATCCCATTTACCATCCTCTTTTCTGCCCCTGCATGTAGATGTTATCTGCAGTTCGCTGGCTGTTGAGGAGGCTTTACTGGATGAACAACCTTGGTTTGGGACTCATCATCTTGCCTTTTACTTTGGAGAAGTCCCCTGACAGCCTCATGCCATGCCCCTCTGCTATGATGCCAGGGCAAGACAGGAGTGTATTCAAGGCAGGGATCTAACACCCTCCCGATTCTCGTGAGATTGCTTTGGCATCCTTCCTTTTCACCAGCCAGTTCTTATTAATGTTACTAATTACTATTCTCTCTAATGCTTACAGGATTTGCCAGTTCCTGTATGCCGACGGGAATCGTGTTCTGGCACCTTGTCAGTGCTATAGGAGAAGCTGATGCTCTGAACAGGTATGTCATGTTCCTGGTGAGGGGAAGAGGGGCTGGATGTGGCCAGGGGTGAAATGTGTGCAGGGTTTGCCTGATGGGTGTGGAATGGATCCTGTGCTACAGACTGCTCTGCAGTGAATGTTATTTTTTCCATCCAGAGGTTTTGTGAAAACACCCAGGCAGAAGATAAGGTTTGCATTTAACCTTGCTGACAGCCCTCAAAGGAGAGGGCTGGAAAACGGCATTGCTGCAGAGCAGCTCCTGGGAGGCCGTGCTCCTTGCTAACACAGTCACTGCCTTTTCCTTCCTGGAGCACCAGCTGGGGAATCCCGGCCGAGCTCGCGGCTGCGCAGGCGGCTGCTGCGCCCTCCTGCTCAGCTGGCCTTTGGCAGCTCCCCCGTGGCGTGCGTCCGCCTGCATCCTGAGCAGGGTGGGAGGGAGCTGTGTGCGTGTTGGTATCCAACCATGAACAAATCTGCTGTTGTTTTCTTAATGTATGGCAAGAACAGCCTGTAGCAGCTTATTCCTCCCTGGATAATTACTGCTCTTCTCTGCCACTGATTGCTCTCAGCAGCATTGGAGTAGTGCCTCCCCTGCACTACCCTGTGCATCCTTTTGCCTGAGTTATTTGGTTTGTTATTGCTTTAAGGCATCAGTGCTCAAATGAAAAATCTAATCTGTGCTCTTTGCAACTGTTTGACATTCTAAGTGCATTGCCTAAGTCGGTTGAAGTCCCTGAGATGCCAAACATGCTTTCAGTGATGCCCCTTGCTATGCTACCAGCAGATCTGCTTGCATCTTGATTTCAATTTCTGGATTACTTTGAGGAAGGGAAAATATAGGGCTGGGTTGCTGTCTACTATTGTATTATCTGGAATTGTGTTCCCACACAATTGCACAATGTGCAACTGGAATTGGAGTGGAATATTTTGTCATCTGTGGTTCCTTGGGGGAGGTCTGAAAAGTGAGTGTATGATCCTGCTGTGGGAATGTTAGTGGATTGGAGAGTTGGCCTGGCATGCTGAGCTTGAACCTTCAGCTTGCCCTTGGAGCAAAAGAAGCTCCTTCTGCAAACATCCATCCCTCATGGATCTCATCAAAATGGCATTGCCTTGAATTTAGCTTGCTTAAATGGCCCATTTGGTTGTATAAGGATATAACCATAACTTGCTGCATAAAACTTCCTTCATAAAACCTAAAAAAGTGAAAGGGATTCATTATGGAAAGAGATCTTTCTTGAAAACCTGGTTGATCCAGGACTGTCTGGGTGGTGCTGCAGACATTCTGGAGGAGTAGGAGTCAGGGTGGAGCTGTTTCCACCTAATTCTCCTGTATTTCCCGGGGTTTATCACAGCATGCAAGCAAACGTACACTCTGCTTTGCAACTGAAGGCAGAACTGGTTGGTTGAGCACTGCCTGTGCTTCCCATGCCAGCCTTCTCCTTGTGCTTTCCTTTTCTTCTATTAACTTTCTGCTGTAAAAGGCCTCTTCTTAAATGGAAGATCACAATAAGGGGAGCAGCAAAGGTAGG
Source organism: Acrocephalus scirpaceus scirpaceus (assembly GCA_910950805.1). Lineage (NCBI taxonomy): Eukaryota > Metazoa > Chordata > Aves > Passeriformes > Sylviidae > Acrocephalus > Acrocephalus scirpaceus. The sequence goes on from OU383780.1 coordinate 44,997,232, forward strand.
AGTGCCTCCATTTGCTAGCAAGCTGTTGCAGGTGTGTCTGAGTCGGGGGAGCCAGCACTGAGTCAGTGTCCCAGACTCCTGGTGACTCAGGTGGCAAAACCCCAGGTCATTCCCTTCTCATGCCTGAATTGCAGCAAATTTCCTGTAACAAACTCTCGCCTGCTGTAGTGACTATGCAGGGAATGCCATCCTCTCCCTCCCATATGGGTAATGACCAGCTTGGTTCACTGGGGATGCAGGCAAGTGGTGGTGGTGGCGGCACTTCTCTTCCTGCCACCACAGGTAGAGAGTTGATTTATCTCAGCACCCTCAACCTTACCTCTCTCCTTCCTGCCCACCCCCCTTGTTTTTTTAAGATGGGATAGACAATTGGAGCTGTTTATTGAGCTTGAGGAGATCCTTGTGCTAATCTGGAGGCTGCGTTCTCCTGGCAGATCTGCTTGCATGCATTATCCACTACTTCATTGTACTGGAAGGAGATCTATTTTCTGAAACATGGTTTATTTTTAGTCAAGACTTTCCCTGTCTAACTGGCAAAAGTTCAGCATTTGCAACGGGATTTGCAGAAGAAGTAATTTTGCCAAATCCTCGGATTGGGGGAAGGGAGAGGAAATGTTATATTAGCTAGCAAAAAAGCTAAATGCTGACTTGAAAAATAGCTTAGGACACTCTTGTTGAGAGCATACGGGTTGGGTAATGCAAGCTGAGAACAACGTTGTGTTGCTGCAGTGGATAACTCAGTCTGGGTTGCTCTTGGTTTTCCTTTTGACAGCTGCCACAGAGGGCAGTGGGTGGGAAATGCTGCTCAGGGGCAGGTGATCAATGAGCCAGTCTTTTGGCCTGACCCTGAGCAGTGAATTATCAAAGTCGCCTTAAACCGCAGCATCCATGGAAAAGTTCTGTCCCTGCAGTGCCTTGCGCTGTCCTGTTGAACTTGCGTTTGGGGCCACTGGAGGCTCACTGAGGGTTGAGCTTTTTGATGATGTGGAATGTATCATGCCCATGTTTGAGTACCCTTGTCAGATACCCTGAAATGAATGGGGTGGCACATGGGATGTCCTGGGGCAGTGCTGCAGCTGTCTTCTCCTCTCTTCTGCAGCTGCTGCTCCAGGGACAAACTGTCTTCACATGCCTCATTGCTTTCACCAACTGCTTCTAACCACTCTGGGTCTTGTACTGGTTTTTCATCTGAGCAGCAACCTTTCATGGGTGCAGGGATATTTTCTTCTTGGTCTTGCATCTCCTCAGACATTTCCACCACTCCTTTTACAGTCATCTTTGTTACCATTAGCTGATAGTGCAGCACGCACCAGGCATCTGAGAATGACACCAGAGAGTGGATGACTGTGTCCAAAGCCTTTGGTACTTACTCTGAAAAAATGAGTGTTGTTTCCACGTGTGGGCATGTAAATGATTTGTCTCCTGCTGCAGGTTAACTCCAGCAGTTTGCTTTATCTTTCTCTTCCTCCCTGCCCCGACCCCCCAAGAGACAATTTCACAGCAACTTCATCATGGTTCCATTAAAAAAAATAAGGAGAAGTCCTTCAGTTCCAATTTTTTTCTGAATGTTTGGAAACCAGAAAAAAGGAGAGGAAGTAACACTAGGAATTTAGGTGTATTCTGCATTTAGTCCAAATGGGTATATGTTGCCTGCAGGTAACAGACCTGCATCTTTGTGAAAGGATTTGGGATGAAACAAAATTTTAAGTGCTGTTTGAGTCATTGGGGTAGAAGCACCATGATAATCAAGGTAGGAGCACTCATCAACTGTCTAGAGCAGTAATCTTCCTGAAGGAATTAATCTGATTTAACCTGATAAAAGAATTTTTGCAATGAGGGAAGTCTCTACCATTTCCTGCCAAGCTTCCTGAGAAGACTAGGAAAAAATAAGTGCCCAGATGACACTCTTTTCTCTCTAGGAGAGGGGCTTATGTCTTCCTAAGGCCTGTTATTATCCTTCTGTTAAAAAAAAATCTGTGTTAGCTGGCAAATCAGGATTGTTTTAGCTATTCAATTTTCCCTAGTTCCCTGGGGACTTCCTAGTTGCAAACCTATTAGCAAATTCCCTATCCATGTGGGATGCAGATGATCTTGTGTGCCCCAGTGTTGATGCAGCAGTTGGCCCCATGCTTGCCATACACCTGATGGCCTGTGGATGTAGAGACTTCACAAGTTTGAAGCTTTTCCTTAGGGAAGGTTTGTAGGTGGTTGGGTTTTGTGGTTTTTCCTTACATTGCTAATTATTTCAGGGCAATTCCTATCTTATTAGTGCTTTCTCCCCAAAAGCAATTCTCTTCCTCTCTGTCTCTTGCCCTCAGAGGCTAGAAGAGCCCTGATGTGTTAGGAAAGCCAGTCTCTGCTTTAAATGGCCTTAAGCATGTCAATATTCAGCTCAATTTCCTCTTAGAGTGGCTTGCTACAAAATGAGCAGGAATCTCAGGGCATCCCTGGGTTAGCTTTTTTTTCTGATCTTCTGGAGGATTTCGTTCCAGATGGGTGAGTTTATGAAGGAGGAGTTGTTCACCTTGAGTTTTGAGTACTCTGATAAAAAAATACTTTTTCTATCAGTGAATTTTTGCTGGTATTGTTGATCTATGCTTAAAGTATGTGGGCATATGTTGTTATCTGCTGGCAAAGACACTGAAAATCACTGTCCTGGGTTGGCCCAAAGGTGCATGTAAACTACTAACGTCTGAATCAATACCCTGTCTCCAGTGGTGTAACAGGAGCTGCTCTGGAAGGAGTTGGATGGAGGCTGAGCAGCCTAATTCAGCATTCCATCTCCTCTAGCTTGACCCTGTGCCTTGCAAATGTGATGGGTTTTGAGTTGGCTGAGAGCTGAACTTGGCTGGTAGCCTCCAGTCCCAGGTACTGGGGCGGGTGAGGAGCTGCCATGTCTGTGGCTGAATGCCGGAACCCACGTCTGCATGGGAGGGTGCAGCAGTGGGAATTCTGGCAGTCTCTGGGTTACCTGCAGCAAAGAACAGAGCTGACTTCAGACTGCCTTTAAACCTTTGTTTAGTGCAGGTGAACAGTTCTGTGGGCATTCTGTAGTTTGTGCTTACCCAGCACAACTCTGCCAGTATCCCTCAGCTTGGTTTCACATGCAGAGGCCTCATGCAGCCCTCATGGAGGGTCGCATGTGGTGACTGCCTGAATTGCTGCTTACCCCCAAAGGTGCTTCTGCTCTGCTTTGCTCTGTAATTACTTGCCACGCGTTGTGTCCTCCCCAGCAGCTTTCACCGCAGTTTTAAAAGGGAAGATAAGGAGCAGTGGACAGATGGACATCTCAGAGGACTGCTGGTAGTGGGCAGGGGGAGTGGTTTTAGCCCTGGTACTTGCATGCAGCATACTCTCCAGGCAGATCCCACTGTGATTCTTGATGAAGTTTCCCTTTTCTTGGCTGGCTCATTGTAAAACCCTTTTCACTCCAAGTTTTGTTTGGAAAGAGTGACACCCACACAGATGGCTGCTCTTCAGTTGTCATTCATGTTGGGATTTTTTATGTTCCTTTTTGCATTACCCTCAGGTGAAATCCAGGCTTGCCAAAAAAACATATCCCAGATTTAGAAAGAAACTAAGCAGTAAGAATATTCTGCTTCTTCTCTCTAAGCTGGGAATGCAGCGGGCTATCTCATATTTTATCGGTTCACAAGGGATTGTGCTACTTTTTCTTTTTGGCTGAGTTTCCATGTAGTTCATTTGTTTGTTTTCCTCAGAGAAAAGGTACAGCTTTCAGTAAGGGTGGTTTTGGCCGTGTTTTGCTTCTTTCTTGAGACTGTCTGAGTGATTCCACTTTTTCCAGACAAGTGCCAATGCTCTGCTTAGGAGTCCTGCTGGTCTCATCTGATAAGGGTTGAGGTGTTTTTTCCTCCTAAGTAGCTCTCAGAGTTGCTGGATTGATAAATAATAAGTGTTTTTAGGTCTTTGAGCTATTGTGGCAGAGGGGAAGGGGAGGAGAACAATAGCATTGCTGGAAAACATGGGTTTGGTATGCTGGTGATTTATGAAACTGTAGTTACAGCTTCTTGCTTGAACCCCTTGCTGGGTTCCCGGATGCTGTGGATGGCACAGTCCATAAAACCGGAGTGGTCTTGAATTGCTGCTAGCTTTTTAGCTGTAGAGAAGATGGAGAGTTAAGTCACAGCTGGGCCATTGTGGATTTGTGGTTGGACTTCACTCTCTAAGTGCCCTGAAGAGGATGCTGGAGGGTCCCACGCCAGGATGACAGGGTGCAGGAAGATGAGGCTGAGAAAAAAGGTGAGAATGCCAACCTGAAATGGCAAAGGTTTCTGGTAGGTTCCTGGAATTGTGGTTTGCTGTCTGTTTCCTTCTTTATCTAACCCTGCAAAATTGCCGTGGCAGGGCTGGTGGTAGGCTTTGGGAGGCTGGAAAGATGCCAGTACAAGGAGGTGTCTAGTGCTTCCTTCCAAGTGTATTAACTCATTCTTGAAATATGCATTTTGTTTAAAAGAAATAATTTCTAGGGTAGCTGGTTTTGGGGCCTCAGTGGTCATGCTTTGAGTGAAAATGAGACTGTCAAAGGGTTCTTCAGGAGGGCAGGGCAAAACACATTCATAGCCTTCGATGGTGCTGACAGTGCTGCCAACAGCCCCACATATTTCCAGACCTTCATGTTGCATCGTGACGAGCACACCAGGGAGAAGTGTAGTCCCTCAGGGATTTAGCAGGTTGCATCTGTATCAAAGAGGATTTTTTTTAAGGGATTGACAATCAACCCTCCACTCTGTTTTCTGCCCTGGCGTAGTGCCAGCAGCCCAGGTATGGTGGCTGGGCTTGTCCCACATCCAGATGGAAGCTGTGGGAGCATTGGAGTGAGGAGGATCAGGGGGTGGAACCCTGCATGGTGTGACTGCCAGCACCTGCCAAAACCCCTGTGCCAGTTTTCTACTAAATGCAGTCCTGGATTAAACTGAGTAATACCTGGCTTATGGGAGCTGGGATAAATGGCTTTCTTTTTGGTCTTTATTTCCTAATATGCAATTGCTGTAATTCTTCTGTGTTACTTTTATCATTCTTGATTTCTGAAAGTATGTTTTCCTTTTTTTATTGTTTTCCTGAGGGTTTTGGGCAGTGTTTTCCAAAGCTATTGTGGTGGATATTTCCCCTTCTCTCTCAGAAGCAGCTTTCATTTTGGAATGAATAGCTCATCATTGTTCACATTGTATTCCACTTTTATGGGCTTTTTTTCCCCTTCTGACTTTGAAAAATGGGAAAGCAGTCTCCTAAATACTTCTGGAGTCTTTTGGGTCACTTTGCAGAAAATATTTCTTTCCTGTTATAGAAGGCCTCATATTCAAAGCTCGAGGCAGGAAAGCTGTTTGCAGCACTTACATTGGAATTTCTGAAAGCGTAGCTTTTGCATAGTTTTGGCTAGTTTCAGTTAAGATTGTGCTGAATTCGCCTTTGAGCAGGACTTCATAACCTTGTTGGAGTTAACTTCCGTTGAAACATTTCTAGCGACATAACCTGCTCCTACCAGTTTCTACAGAGCACCCCACGTGTTAAACCTCTTCCACTCCTCCAGACCAATGCCTGTTTTGAAACTCTCCCAATTCCCTGCAGAAATAACAGGTTATTAATAGGATCTTTATGTATATGTCTTCGCCAGATTTGACACAGCTTTGCACCGAAGTGTCTCTTTACCTACACTGCACTCAGGAGCTGAACCCTGTGGCCAGCATGGCGTACCTCTGTAAACCTCCCTTGGTTTGTTCAGAGCATGATGATCTGGCTGTGCAAGCACTTAAATTTGCTTCCCTAATTTAAAATGAGTTGCAATAAAGAATTTATCCACTCAGATTCTCATGGAACTAAATATTGTTTATTTGAGATGGGGGTTGATTTGCATTTTTGGGTTTTCCCCCTTCCACTGCAATAGTGGTGAACAGCTTTGGGTTACATCAGCCCAGGTACATGGTACTTGTAGCATAGCAGTGATGTTTACTAGGATGTCTGACTTCTTCCCCTCTCTTCTAATGATCATTTGCCTTGTTGAGTGGGCACAAGGTCTCCTGGCCTGTTGGATTCTGGGAGTCTGCTGATCCAGCAGTGAGAGGGTTGTGGTGAGCCAACTGCTCAGGGACAGGATGTGAGGCACCAACCACAGCAAGTCACTACGATCTTCTCAGCTGCCACTTGTTACCATGACCTTGCAGTGTTTGCAGTGTGTGTGATCTGGTGCTCGGGAGATAGGTTTTGAGTGGTAACTGTCTGCACAGGCAATCCCAGTACTTGTTGCAGCTGACCAGCCAAGTTGGATATGCTCTGACAAACAATATGCTCCTTTGGCTCCTTTGGCACATGTAGAGATTAATAACCTCAAGTCCTCGTTCTCTTTCATCCTTTGAATTAGCTTTTTTCCCCCTAGTGTGACAACAGAGTTTTGTAATAAAATCCACATGGGAGAAACCAGTGGTGTCTTTTCTAGTCAGAACAGCCTCCATGTCATCTGACTATTCAAGACTATATTGGACTATAAGGATTAAGAGACTAGCGGCTGAATGCGTGTTGAACAAATTAGTTTCTCCTCTTTAATTGGTGTCATGATGATGCTGTTAGAGAAACCACAAAAGAAGAACGTTTTTCAGAGCATCTCTTCAGAGGTTGTGTGTATAAACTGCGAACTCAAGTCCTTTTAATCTCAGTTAGAACCCTTGGATTTTTTGGGAGATGCTTTTTCTTGGTTGGGTTTTATAGTTATGGGTTTTATGGACAGCAATATGTGCTTGCTGCTGGCAATGGGTTAGTCTCAGAGCAGAGGAGCTTGTCCTCCTTTTTCAGCCCTTGTTCTCCTTTCAAGTCATGCCATACTGTATCAGGCCCTCTGAGAGATTGGTAATAGGTGTGGAGGGATAATAATTATTTCTCTTCAAAACAATAGTGAAGTATGAAGTACAAAGAAGACCATTTTCTCCAGAACTGTTTGCTTTTATTGACCTGGAGTAATACTCCAAGCACGGTGATGACTTTTATTTCCATAGGAAAAGATGCACTTTCTTTCCGTCTTTAATCCAGTTTCTCTTAAGGTTGCTTGAAGCAGCTGTTCCTTTGGCTGTTTTCAGATACCAGCCAAAAATACTGGTGTTCAGCCTTCAGAAGGCTTTATGTGTAGGTTAAATGAAGGGTTAATTTACTAAAAGACCTAACCCTAGCACTGCAGCATCTCTTAGGTGGGTGTAGTCATCATTACCTAAAAATCCCTGAGGTGTAATAAGAACTTGATGATGCCCCTCCTTGAAAAATCTGGTTAAAATTAGAGGTCAATTTAAAAAATGTAATTTTCAGAAGGACTCATATTTTTGGCATTTTGAATATTATTTCTGAGTGGAAATGCTGTTTCCTTCTCTTTCTTCTCCCGAAAGGGAGATCCCCTTCAGGCATCCAAGGCAAGAGGACCAGTAGACATCTCCATGCTGAAGTAGTTTCTCTCTTTGACTTTTTGTCTGGTGTATTAAAATCCCTCCAGACAGACTGGGCTGTGTTTAAATTAGCTTATCCTCTACTCTACCTAGAAAGCTCACTTGAACATTTTTTACTGTTAGCATTGAGAGAGAACATTTCTGTAAGTAATGTAAGCCTGATGCCAAGGCTATTTTTTTACCCACAGTGTTAATTGTGGGGAAAAAAAAGAAAAAGGTAAAAAAGTCTATGCTTGAGCTTTCTAGCCTTGAAGGTTCGGCAGGCATGTTGTGAAAGAGACTCCTGCTTTCTTGATGGAAACCCTTTGAATTAAACTTTCTTTGAGTCAAGGGACTTTGTATGTCTGTCTATGTGTGGAAAAGCCTGCAAGCGTACTTGTCTCTTGGCGTCTGTGGAAAAACCAGCTGCCATGTCTGCTTGTGAGTGTTTGTCCTGGGGATCTGCCCGAAAAGCTGTTTTTTCCATTGCTTGAGCAGAATATCAGGCTTGGCACACTTTGTCATGCAGAGTGATACAGATAGGGTTGGCAGCTGGCACACCTTTTAAAGAGCCTGTTATTATAATCTTGCCATAACTCATTAATTATGCGGTTGAGGTAATGATAGTGGTATACTAGTCTAGCTAAAACAACTCCTATACAAGCCAAGGTTCACTTTGGTTCTGTCCTTCCAGTTTGGATTGCTGCAACGGTACAAGGCAGTTCTGTTCTTCTGTACTTCCTCCCTCATGTATATGTTGGTATCTGTGACAAAATAATCCCCTGCTGTTCCTAACCAGGTTGTAAAAGCCTCAAAGAATGATGCGTGGGAAAACAGACTTGGTGTTAATAATTTAGCAGCTAGATCATAGGATCAGAGTGGTTTGGGTTGGAAGAGACCTTAAAGATCATCTCATTCAACTCCCCTGCCATAAAGCAGGAACCTTCCACTAGACCAAGTATAAGATGCCTAATGCTTTCTTAATAGTTGCAGTTGTACACATGAAAATATGATTTGTGTATTGATAAGAACATCCTGCAAAAGGTATACAGTGTGAATTTCTACATATGTAAAACCTCACTTGTAGATGTAACTGTTCATATTTATACCTAACTATGAATATATTTAGTGAAGGATTAGATACTGGACTGCACTTGAAAAGTCACAGTGATTGTGCTTATTGAGAACTCTGTAAAGGTGCATTGACCTGTAAATTGGGCAATCACCTCCTTTTTTGTGGAAATACGACCCTAACAAATAGAAGTCTTTAGATTCATTTCAGTGACATATTTTTCTCCTTCCAAATCTAGAATTTCAATTTATGAAAGTAGCAGGGGAACAGAGGCTTACTGGATGTTCTTGAGAGGATTTTTGGGATACCCTTTGCAACAGAGAGGCAAGGAGCTGTCAGCTTTCCCCACTTGCTGAGCTTGTCCCCTTGTGTGCTCTTGTCTACAGAGCAGATGCTGGAGGGCACCAGCTCAGTGCAAGCTCTGCACTAAAATGCTCAGCTGGTCTGAGGTATGTGTAATTGCTGTGTCTCTTTCCTGGGGGCTGAGCTATTCTTCCCTGGAATTAAAGAGGAAAAAAATCAGCTGTATTAGCAGATCAAAAAAGAGCAATCTGCCAGCCTTCCTAATGCACAGGTCGCACCATGCCCGGAGCTGGGCTTTTTGTTAAGAGCAGCTCAAATAAAAAAAGTAAGCAAACCTCTGAACAAAACAGAAACCAAAACTAACATAGGAAGCATCTGCTATTCAGATGAACTGATATACGTGAGGGAGGAAAAAACAAGTCATCAGAGACTTCCAAGGGCTTGATGCTTCGGCCAGGAATCGCAGCTTGGAGATGGCAAGCTTCATAGTGTGGTGGTGATGCAGATTGTTTTATGGTGCTATCCTAGGCAAAAGCGAGCTGGGTGATGAGAAGTGGCTGATGATGCTGAGCTAGGATGCAGGAAGGCCAAGACTTTGGTCTTGCTCTGTTTAGAAGAGTTCAGATGTGCCTCTCCAGGGCAACTCTGGTTCTGTTCACTGTGTTTTTGATGCAATGAGAGGTATTGTGGGAATGACGGAAGGAAACTTTGTCCCAGCGTTGGCCTCTATTTTCACTTTGCATAGTAGGCAGAGTGTGGCACCAGTTTGTGGCAGTGCTGAGGGACTTGTTTGGCCACTCTGAATGAGCATCTCTCCATGGCAACAGGAGAGGAGCCCTGGTCTGCAGGGCACTTCAGGCTGAGGTGGGTTGGTTCATTTGAAAGTCCGGCACAAGCCAGCGATGATTAGGTTACTTTTATTACCATAGCATTTGCAATCTGGCTTAAGGATGCATCCCTGCAAGCACATGAGCAGGAGAACTGTTTGTTCTGGTTACTCTCCTAGTTGCCAAAAGCCCAACTGGTTTGAGGTGAGAGAGGAAAGAAGAGAAGGGGTTGTTTTAGTTGGATGCCAAATACAAAGAGGAGGTATAATGTGCCCACAGGCTACATTGTCGGCACATAAACCTAGTGAACAGGAGAGAGGACAGACTGCTTGTATTGGCACTGCTGTCAGCTCTCATTTTCTCACAGCTGGGGGACCATGAATGCACCGACTCCATTGATGGGGTGGCCTGGTTTTAACCTTCTCAGTTGAGGGATTTGTCCGTCCCAAAGCATAACATGTTTCTGTGTGCACCTTTCCAGTAGCAATGGGTTTCACACCCTTTGCTGAGTGGTCCCTGCCAGCCCCAGAGCTGATTAGTGCCATTTTGCTTACCTGCACCTCTCTGTGGAGTGAGAGATGACTGGTCCATAGTTTCTAATTGTGATGATCGCTCTTCTTGTTACTGTCTGCAGTGTTCAGAGAGTTCAGTTTTTTATTTAGTCAGCAACTGGTGAGAGAATCCTCATGAAATTTTGGTAACTTATCATTTTAGTTCCTTAAAATTCTTGTTTCTTTTAGTCAGAAATGAGTAACCTGGTGTGAGAGTACCTGAGTGCTCTTAGTGTGCATGAACACTTGAAGCAGCTGCCTAGGATGGGAAACACAGGAGGACCACAAAGAATCAGAAGCATTTTGTCAGCCTGGTTGGAAATTAGCTACAGCAGTAAGCAAATGCCTCCTTTTATGTGCACATGCTATGTCTGACATCCAGGCAGAATGCTGACAAGATGCTGTGGCTTGGAGGACAAGTTGAATGATCTGCATAAAATCCTTATGATTTCTTCTCTCAAAGCAGAAGTGGCTAACAAACTTTCAGAAGAGGCCTGTCTGATTTTGTTGTTGTTAATTTGTTCTGGAGGGTTGGTTGCCACAAGGAGAAGGATCTCTGCTCTGTGTTACTGGTTTTGGATCTGCTTCTGGTTCAAGGAGATGTGTCCTCTGTGTGAGCCATTAACCTGTTTCCTGGACCTTGCGTTCATGCGTCTTCTGATAGACAGAGCAGCCTTTGAGTGATCAGCTTCCTTCCTGCCATGAATGTTTCCACTGTTAATGAGAGATATTTTTGTTTTGGAGGCAAAACATACCCTAAGACACCCTGGCAGGTTTTTTTTTTGTGCCAGGTTTTGACTCGGATACTTAGTGAAACAGAGGAACACCTTGAAAACACTGTCCTGGTCCTTCAGCTGCCTGAGGAGAAGTGCAGGAGTAAAGTGGCTTAAAGCTCCTTCAGTTCAGCAGTGTGCACAGCACCCCTTCCTGTTCCTTGTGAGTGCACCGGTTTTCACAGCCTTCCAGCATCAGCTACCAATTAATGGCTTTGGGAGGGTTTGATGTGCAAGGGAAAGCTGTGGTGTAGAGGTGATCTTGCTGTTTGTCATGTCTAGTGGTGCAAGAGGTTCATAAGCATGATCTGCTTGTTGCAGCATCTAAGATTGCAGTGGTCTGTGTGGCAGGGATGTTCAAGCAGATGTAGATGCCTCTTGCCCTCAGATTTCCTTTACAAAGTTTGTGGCCCAACCATCATGAGTGTGTGTGTCTTTTCTAGTGGGCTGATGGTTGTAGATGCTGGACAAATTTTGTGCCACGCATTGAGGACCTTCGTCCTGGAGTTTGAGCTGCCTTTTGGTAGATGAAGTGTTGCACTTGTTCTTGTCTCTTTGCATACTTGCAGCTTCTGTTTCAGAGTGTCACGCTGTGGAGAAGACAGGACATGCTTTGTCTCACTGCTTGGGGCTCTGCACCAGAGAAAACATTTCCCCTTTGAATGCTCTGTCCAGGAAAGATGTTCCCTGCAAGAGCAGTTGGAAGTATCTGTGATCCCCTCTTGCTCTGCTTGTATTTCAGAGCCCTGTCAGAGACAGTCTCTTAAGATGCCAGGTCAGAGGGTTTAAATGCTGGAACCCAAACCTCTCCCAGCTTTGCTGTAATGCCCATGTGTGGTAGCTCAAGAGTGGAAGACCTGCCACACTGGCTCCAGCCAAGGTCCAGATTGGCCAGTATCCCCTCGCCTGGTGACAACCAGAGTGGATCCTTAGGGAAGGAGGAGTCTTGAGGTTTAACAGCTGCACTAGTGTTTCCTCCTGCAGTTTCCATGGTACTTTGCAGATACTTTCTATAACTTGCTCTGAGTAGCAGAACATGCCACAACACAATTTTTGGTCACTTGGAAGAAGTATTTTCTCCTTCTCTCCTGTCTCGTGGTCTTTCAGTGTGAGGACTTGGTCTTTGCTCCTAATATGGTTTGCATGACACCAGTGGCTCCTGCAGGTTGTTTTCTTTCTTGCCTCAGTACATAGGTACTTTTTTTTGTGGTGCCCACAGCTTAATATTTCGTGATGATCCACTGTCTGCTTTGACTGTGCTGCTCTGGAGTCTGAGTTCAGGAAAATGCTTTGTGGATGCTTTGAAAGGGGTTAGAACTGACCTGTAATTCAAGGGAAAATGGAGTAATGGCACACTTAGATGCAAAAGCATTCTGTGCTTCTAATTGGAAGAGTTGTTGAACATACCGATGAGAAGGAATTGAGAAACGTGCCCACATGACCCCAGATCTATTACTCAGCAGGCATTTTTGTTGCACATCTTGCATTTATTTTCTTGCTAAAACTTTAGGCAATTTATCAGTGTTGCCATTCTGTAACTGGACACCCCTTTGCACTGTCTGCCTTTCCAGCCAAAAACAAAGTGAGAGTGATGTTAGCTAATGGCATGATCTCAGCAATTCATCTAGATGAAGACAGAAGTTGGCTGCTCTCTCCATTTATTCACTTAAAGTACTGAAAATTACAAATGAACTCATTTCAATTTTCCAAATACTGTGATAAGAAAATAACCAGCCCCATTTCCTAAAATTTTTCAGAGCTGATGTCAATGCACAGAAAAATCCAACATGTCCAAAGCCCAACAGGTTCCTATAAGAGCACTACTGCTTGAGATGGCTTGATGGAAATAATGGTGTATCCAGCGAATTGATCATCATGTTCCACAACAGATAGTACACTTAACAGCAGCTTAATTTCCGTGTTGTCTGTAGGTTTTTCTGGTCTCCCCTCAGCAAAGGTTTATATTTGAATGTCTATGGATTTGTGCATTGTGCATATTGCTTGGTATGGACTTTGGGGACAACGGGAAAGCTTTGCCAGCTCTTGCTCCAGGTGAGGTGAGGAAGGGAGCAGGCCAAGAGTTAAGCCTACAGTACAGATTGCTACTTCTCTGCTAAGCCTTCTCTGCTAAGCTGGTCCATGTTGGGGAATTGGAGATCCATCAACAACATTAGAGTAAAAACTGTGTGGTAACTTGTTCTAATGAAACTTTCCTGTGTGTCTTGGTTTCTCTTTCCAATGGAATTTCTCTCCATCTTCTGGTGCCTGTTCCTGTGGCAAATTGAGAAGGGCCTTTATCCCTGGCAAGGGCTCCAAGCACTAAGATGACTAATTGATGAGTCTGAGCAGAGAAAATAGCTGCCTGCCTGATCAGATGCTGATGGTTTGGTGGGACATTTCCTCTCTCCTGCTTTTTGGGTGGTTCCACAGTACCTGTTGTAGTTTCCTGTGAGACTTGTATTCACTGTGCATGCAGGGTTTGTTCTTTACCCATCACCAGAACATGACTGCTGTTTCTTTGGGAATAACAGCAGCAGAACCAGGTAGCTGTCATCTGCTGTCCAAAAAGCATTTGGTTGCTGTTTTCACTTACGCTACAACAAAGCACTGCAGACTTCTCTGTCTTTTGCTCCAAATGCAAGTAGCTTTCTTTGGTCTTTTGTGTTCCTGAAGAACCTTGTGGCAACACTACACCAAAATTCTGCCGTTCAGGTTGAGTTGTGCCTTCCCCCAAAAGGAGGAGCAGAGCCTGGACCAAAGGTGACAGATGTTATGAATTAAACAAGGTGACTTGCCACAGTGCAGCTGGCATCAGTGGTCCTGGAAGATAAACTTCTGTGGGGCTTGTTGTGCCCATGCGTCCTTTCCACCATGAGATGAAACTTGGCACAGTCTGGCTTTGCAAAGCAGAGTAAAATGAGGAAGCTGTTGGAGAACTTACTCCTGACCCTCTGCCTTCCTGCTGGAGCAGAGCCTGCAGAGTACCAGCCTTTGTCAATATGAAGTCAAGGGGCTGCTGTCCCCCAAGGTGCAGGGGATGAAGAAGCCTTGTGGCAGGTTGGGAGCAGGGAGCATCTGTGGCTGTGTGAGTGTTCTGTTCCCATGTGGCAGAGTGTCTGTCAAGGCATGGATTTACAAACAGAGGGGCACATTAGTTAGAGCAGCCGGATGGTGTGGCATAAGGCTTGGGCTTGGGTAAGCTTTCGGGTAGCTACTTGAAGAGGAGGCAGTTGCTGAAACATTCATAAACTTGACTGTGAGCAGACTTCCCAGTTGCCTCATCCTTAGTGGAGACAAGGGAGTGCAGCCAGGAGCTGCTACTCATCCTAGGAGAGATGGCAGGGAGCAGCAGGCTCCAGAATTAATTCTCTTCATTAATTCCCATAACAAATTTCCACCTTCAAAAGCCTAAATGAGCAGAGGCCTGCCAGAGCAATACCCAGAGTGGTAGCTTTTCCTATTTTTTTCTCATCCTGTAAATTTCATATGGAGGAGAATGCTCTTGGAGCCTCAAAAATAACAACAAAACAATGCTAAACATTGGCTGTAAAAGATGTCCTTATTTGTTGCACACGTTGAAATGTGACAATGGGGGTATCTCATGCAAGCCCCTTGTTATTTTAGCTTTTAACTCTTTGCCTCATGTGTAAGATGTAATACTTTTTAAAATATTGTTCCCTTATATTTGGAAATAAGGGTGCAGTGGTTTAGCTTCCAAACACCTTCATTCTCTGCATGTCTCTCAAGGCAGCCAGGTGTGCTGTACCTGGTTTTATGGCTCTATGTCCCACAAAAGCTAGGCTGACCTATCTGGTTGAGACCATTTTCCCACACTGTTGTCTTGTTTTCCTTTTCAAGTTTTCTCCTGTTTTCCTCCTGAAAAGTAACAGTGGATGGTGTGAGGAGCAGAGTCGGGAATTCAAGGATAACTGCTGCACTTGTCCTCAGTTCAGCCTGTCACGTCTCTCTCCATGACAGCCTGTGTTAGCAAAGATGACGGTGTGTTAGCCAGAAGGAATACATTTTTTGCTGTTTGAGGAATTGGCTAATCATTACATGCCTCAGTATCCCCATTTAAGAATGTGTTCTTTAAAACTGCCTGTTTTCTCCCAAGTTTGTATCTCTTTCAAACAGGCGTGAATTTTGTTATAAGGTCTTCTGAAGTAATGCTGTCGTGAATCCGATGCTGCTTCCTCCAGAGAGGCTCAAAGTGCTTCTGTGCATCAGTTAGGGAATGGCCTTCATAACAGGATAGAACTTGGAAGGGGGTCTTTTTGAGTTTTTTTCTAAGGTACTTTTGCAGATGGTGTGGTTAAAGGCTTCTATTTTTAAAACTCTAAATCTTGGAATGTGGCTCCATAACAGTACATAGTGGGATTTGGAAAAAGTCTGCTAAAATTGTATATAAGGAATAGTGAAACAGTTAGGTCATGTTAAAGTTGTTAGACTTTCTGGTGCTAGTGCATGTCTTTTGGGTTTGTTTTTTTTTAATGAGTGTTTTTCTTTTTAAAAATACAAATAATGGACCTTCCATTTTAGACAAATGTCCCTTCTTTAGGATGGTGGGTTTTTTCCTAGTAAATGGCTTTTTTAGTGGGAACTCCCTTGCTCTTTCCATTTGATCTCTGTGCCCACATCTCTGAATGTTTCCATTTCAGAAAGGAGGAGGAGGATTCTGGTGCCAGCAGGCAAACTTCAAAAGCTGCCATGCAGGGAAGTTCACATTTCTGAGGCATTTGGAATGAGCAAGAAATAAAACAACACCAAAACCCCTTAAACATTTACTGCCATGTTTGGTTCCTGTAGCCCTTGTCATGCTAAAGTATTGAAACTGAGTAATCCTGTCATTCCCTAAAAAGAGCCTGAGATATTTAGGAGCACCCAATAGGTTTTAAAGAAAATATGATGTTTTACCTGTTGAATGCTGCACACTCAATGACTTAAAATGGGACTTTGGGGTGCTGTTTAGATGCAGGACACAGGTAATGGCTCTCTTTCCCCACATGCAATGGTACTATTGGTGTTTGTTACACCACAGACCCAAGTGGTACCCAGTAGTCATGCTCACCCCTATCCCCAACTCCAGCCATCCTGGTGGAGCTGAGTTTGGATTAGGCAATTTTTTTTCTTTACAGGCCTCCTAAGAGCCTATTGAGAGGGAAGGGTAATGGCTTTTCTTTCCAAGAGCAGCTGAATGTGGTGCCCTAGTTACCATGGGTTTTTAAATGGAGTACTTCAGAGGATGTACAAAAGCATCTTTAGTACTTGCAGTACAAGGAGAATGAAAGGACCTAGATTATGTCAGCAGTGTAGCAGAGGCTTAAGTGAGTATCATTCATTTATTGTTAGGACATGACCCAATTTGGGTTGTATTTATGGAGTTGGAGGGGAGAATGGACCTGTTTCAGATTATTTTTGAGCTTTAAATGTACTTACAGGCTTTGTGTAGGAATTGCATTGGCTCCCAGTGGGTAAACAGAGCCTTTTGGAGGGTGTTCCTCATGTAGTGGAGCAGTGATGCATCCTGGCTTGTCTTGTGCTGCCAAAATGGGTTGATTCATACCATGGCTCTCCACATGGCAATGTACTGGATGGGGAGAAAAATGAGTTGTCAGACAGAACTTGCCCAGCTGATTTTTATTATTGCATTTTCCTGCAAGGATTTTAAAGCCTCCAGTTACTATATAATTTGTTGACTGATTCCATCTAAGCAGAGCCTTAGCTGAAGGCTGTGGCCCTGCAAAGGACTGGTGAAAGTAATAGGTCGTGAAGTCTGCACACAGTGGGATGCTTCTTTTGGTTGGGTTTTTTTCCCCCACATCTTCCTGTAAAACAGTGGGTAGTCACTTTTAAACACCACCTGTGTCATGATCCATTGCCTCCTTCTTTTTACCTGGCTGTGATGGCAATATCTGCATCTCCTTCTGGGAGTCTCCTACTGTCCTTTAAACAAGTTTGGTACTGCTGAGAGGAGCATGACATCTGCAGATCCTGTGAAGGACGTAATTTCTTGAATTATTTTTTTTCTCCTGCAAGGGTTCCTGTAGTCACTAGATTAAACTCAATCCTGATGATGCAAACTGCTTTGAGAAGAGTCTGGAGCTAAAGCTGCTGTACTTAAACCCATATGCAAATTTGAGAGGGGGAAGTGAGATGAGCATGGAAAACTCATAAGGAACTGAAGCTTGGTAAAGCTCAGTTTTTTCAGCAAACACTGCATGTTAGTTCAGATGGGCCTTGTGTGAAGAGCAGTGGAAATCTGAGTTGCACTGTAAATTCCTTAGCAGTATTCACTCCATTTCAGTGGAGCCAAGGCTGCAATCTTCCGCTAACCATTTCTTTAAGTCTGTGCTTCTTCCCCTGGAGAGGCACATCTGCCTCACATCCTCTGCAGCCTGCTTTTGAAGGGAGCCCTTTCCCCATGAAGAGGGGGAGAAATGCATCCATCCCTTCCTACAGCTGTGCCAGCAAGCCATAGTCTGGTCTACTGCAAAGAGGGGCTGCATTCCAGCTCTGGAGGTATATGGCAGGATGGTCGCTGGGACACCGCTGCAGGAAGAGAGGGCTGCAAGCAATTAGAGACTGTCTGAACTTGTTCCTTTGAAGATCCCATCAGCTGCAAAGTCTGGACACATCCCAGCACCCGTGCATCCACATCCAGGCTTTGCTGACACTGCTTAGCTTCTGCGTTAAGGGAAGTTGTTGCTCTGTAAGAATCAGCATCCAATGCTTTTAGGTTTACAGAGAACCTGCTGCCTGGGAAAGCTTTTTTGTTTGTGGCTGAGGTACCAGAAGCATGTTAAATGCAGGTGTACTGCTCAGCTGGACGTGGGGGTGGGCAGGTGGTCTCACAGGGCAGGGTCCCTGGGGTCTGCCAGCACACCAAGGTCAGAGCAGCACCAGGCTGCCTGCAGCAACTGCAGAATTGAGCATGTAGGGGCAAAGTGGCATTTCCTCATTTTCCTGGCTTTCTCAGGAGTGCAGATGGCAGGTTTTGATAACTAAAGGCTTAGTACAGAGAGGTCTGCCTAGTGTGGGATATGTAAACCTCAGTTCAGTCTTGGATGCGTTCCTTTTCTGTCTGTAGGAGGTTTAGGCTTATTACTCTGTTCTATTCCTTTTTTCCTTCCTGTTTTTTTGGGGGGGGATTGTGTTTTGTTTTGTTTTGTTTTTTAAATTTTTTTTTACTCCAATTTCATAGTGTTAGTCCAAGTAAAGGATAATGAAAATAAAGTGACTTGACAACCTGCCTCTTACACAGCTATTGCTGTGTGTAGTTAACAGTTTAATGAGAAATGAGGCAAGGCAGAGCTCATTTTGCTCTCATGTAGCCAAACTGGCTGCGCAGGACTTAAGAAGGAGTAAGATGGGATAGTAATCGAATGTGATGTTGTGGTATTTAGGGCAAGATCACAGGAAAAGCATTGTATTCCTTCGAACAGGATGGAGCCTTTCATGTGATTTTTTTTTTTTAACTTTAATTCTGTAATCTTGATCCATTATCTAAGAGCAGGAAGGCGTCCTAAATTTGGAAATGTACTTCATCTGCCCGAGGAGCAAAAGATTCCATCTTGGTCTCTCTAGGGAGACCTGGTGTCCTCCTGGTGTGGGGCATCTTGTTTGGCTAATGCTGGGGGTTGCTGTGCCCAGGGCAATGCACTGAGTGACCTTTAAACTTGCTTTAGGGCTGGAGGGTTTTTCATCTGTTGCTGTTGGCTCACTTCCAAGGTATGTTGTGGGCTGTGCAGTGCCTGCCCACAAAAACGTCCCCCAGACTTCCCCTTTGCTGTGTCTCTCGTACCTGAGAAGTCACTCAGAGCAGCTCTTCACTGGTGCCTCCCGCTTGGTGAAATCTGTCTGTATGGGCAGGCTGTCATTGATCTGGCCTGACTGGTAGGCTGACTCCTTCCAGAGCCCACCGGAGTTTCAGAAGGAATAAAAAAATAGCTTTAATGTCAATGGCCTTGCATCAGGTGGTTTGATTACTGCTTTTTTGTTCATCCTGCTAGCTTTTCTCCTAGACTTACTAGGCATGTGCAGATTATAATTTCATTTCTTCTTGAATTTAATAACTTTGAAAGGACTAAAATCAGTAGCTGTTCGGAGTTGTGATTGGGGATGCAGAAACTTTCATACTTTTCTACAGCAGATAGTGCTTCAGGTGCAAGGGAGAATTGGGGGTTGTCCTGTAAGGTAATCCACTACATGTCTGCAGCCAGAGTTCTGCTTCAAGCCCTATAGGATAATGTTGGGATACTGTTTTAATCTCATGTGTGACCCTCAGCTTTTAAAGAGCACGGCTGAGTCTGCTTTTTTACCTTGGCAAGTTTGAGTCCCATGTGCTGTGGTCCTCAAGCCCAGAGAGTGGCTTTTCTGCCACTGCACTTCTCCCTGATGTTTTTAACCTGGTTTCAATGTAACATCCCTATGTGCTTTCTCTTGCCCCATTTATTTGTACGGGTGGAGTAGAAACCCTACAGAGTTTATTTTCTGCTTTCTGGAGAGATATAGTCTTAGGTTAATTGAGGGAAGACAGATGGGACCTGCCAGCTTTTCATATGCCAGTAGCCCATCAAGGGTAGAAACTAAATGTCTGATGGCTTGCCAGGATGAGCTTGTTAGTGTATTGCCACAGGGTGGTTAGGACTCGGGGGACACAGGGAGTGACTCCTTACAAAGTTAGGCTGCAGTAGTTAAAGTGTCCACAGAACGAGTGACACACATGCCCCACTCTTCGGAGGTTGCTGGGTAGTGCAGCCACCTAAGGACCCGCTGTCTGGAAAGGGAGAGCCTGCGGATTGGCTGTGGTGTGACATCCTTGAGCATCCCTACCGCGGCTGGGTGTGGAAGTTCCAGGGTTGGCTTGCTAGTCACCTGCCTGGGCTCCACTGTTGCATCCTTGAAGCCCCGCGGGAAACTGAGCTCTTTTCTTGAAAGACAAAAGGCAAAGTGCTACGAACTACAATAGCTTCCACACTAAGAACACCATAAAAGGCTGTGTCCTTAGGAGCTGGGCATGGGAGCAGTTCCACCCACATTACTGCAGCATGAGTCACCAGGCTATTGCAACTGCTCTCCATGTGGATGCCCGGCTGAAGATGCGCGGCAGAGCAGGGGGAGGAAGGGGAACTGCTCCATAGTGCTGTGGAAGTGATGAAGAGTTATGAGGAAGAGGATGACATGCAGGCATACGTGAACGCTTTGCTTTCCTTTAGTTAGATTTTTGGTTTGGTTTGGTTTTTTGTTTGGTTGGTTTTTTTGGGAGGTTGGGTGTGGGTTTTTTTGGGGTGTTTTTTTGTGGGGGTTTTTTTTTTTTTTGGAACTTCCAGCAAATAGTATTTGCTGATGATTTGAGCTTAAGGGACTTGCAGCCAAGATTCTTCTGAACATGTAAAACCCCCCAGTTTGCTTTTAGGAAGCACAGTAACTGCCGCATGATTAATATGAAGCTGGAAAACCCCTCTGACATGGAAGCACGTTTTATTTACTCTCTTTGCAAGCAAAGGGTTTTCTCTCTCACTATCCTCTCTCTTCATCTTCATCCTTTTCCCCCCTGCCCTGGTGCCAAAATAGGCTGTGTCCTTGTGACAGATCATGTAAAAGCACATCTCCCTTACGTTGTGCTCTGCTCTTCCCTGTGCTTTTTATCCAACAAGCAGATATTAGGGAGTAAATTTGTTTAGGTTTCTTTCTTGAGACGCCACCCACCTGTCCAGGCCCCAACAAGGCTATGAGTATTGTTTTCCCTTTTCCTTCCCTTCTGCTTGACGTCTTGGCTATTGGGGTTTACCGGAATAAGTTTGTCAGTGAGAAATTCTATAAAAAGCTTCCTTTATTTAGACACCAACCCACTAATGACATCATGTGGGCACGTCTTCCAAGTTCCTCCAGGCTGAGTGGACAGAGGGAGATGGTGGCTGTGAATCTGAGCCCTACCCCTTTCCCAGTACACCCCTGTGGTTGTGTTCAGTGGCTGTCCTTCAAAATAACCCAAATCTTCCTTCTCCTTTGGGGAGAGAGCAGGGAGGACCCCCCCAGCACACTGATGTATCTTTAGCAAATGTTTTAGCAGTAGAATATAGCTGTGGTGATCTGTTTGTCTTCCTACTCATCACTTCCAGGTTAGTCCTTTGCAGTGCTCTTTGGTGGGTATTCACCTTAACTTCTCATGGAAGCAGGAGTCTTGCACACTGAATCTCTTTGATGCTATCAAATTTTGCATCAGGCCAATTTCAAATAACTTTGACAGGGAAGCAGGTGATATGAAGTTAAAAATGCTTGCATGGACAGGCAGAAAGCAGCGGGAATGGGCACATATGAGATGTACTGCTTGTTTTATGGTGGAGGAAAGGATGCATTGAGTGGAGGGCAGCAGAGCAGGAGCTGACCACCAAAGTAATGCACTGTCAAAATTTTTTTGTGAGTGATTTCTTTAAAAAGTATTGGTTTGAGTGTTTATGAGTTGGGGGAAAGGTGTATATTTGTTAAGGGTTAAAAAGTAGTGAGTGTGACCTGGACAAGGTTTGTGGAGCTTCTGGGGAAGTTATTCCTGGGTTTCATTTACATCTTTGGAGAAGAAAGCATGCTATGGTGTGCTAAGCTTCCCCTTGTATATGCTCAGTTTGTTAAAATGTTATCACCGGGTGTTTCCTTACCTGCCTGCAGTAACTACTGAGTGGTTTTTTTGTGCTCAATAAACTAGAGCTTATTTAATCAATGAAAAAGTATAAAAGTCTCTGCTGAGGGAGTTAATTGACTTCCTTAATTCTGCTCATCCTACTGTTGGAAGTAAGTCTTAAGGTTGATGTACATCATGGCTATTTCTCTTTAAAGCTGGGAGACTTTGAGCAGCAGACTAATTCAATGTGTTTGTAATGCAGATTTTTCCAATCCTGTCTAGAATTTGGGTTAGATGAGCGGCAGTTTCCAGCCTTGTGCTGATACCTGCTCTGCACTGCTGCTCCACTTGTTGTCCTTCCCATATTGATGTCCTTGATACTCTGAAATAATAAAAACTCCAAATAAATCCATATTGCACAAATACTCTGCAACATTGTATGGGTGGCCAAAATACTTTGTTCTTTTTAGAAAGTTATTTTGCCAAGTTAGGAGGTGTTAGAAGAAAATACAGATTTGCAGGGGCCAGTTTCCGAGAGTCTTTCAATCAGGTAGCACAGAAAAGTGGGATCTTTTCCTAGGGTCTCTTGTTATGATCCTTGGTAAAAAAAAAAAAAAAAAAAAAAAAAAATTCCAGGGTCCAAAATACAACCTTAATGAAAAAACAAATGTGTTTTTACCCCTGGGAAGTGACATCTGATAATGTTTTCTCTAAAGATGGGGTGTGGGGATTGGGTATTTTTAGCTGCAGCTATTCTCAAGTTGTTGTTTTGTGACCTTCTAATAATAATACATTTCTTTAACTCTTTCTTTAGAGTTTATGTAGTTCTAGAAGCTTTTTCAGACAAAGATGGGGGAGAAGAAAAGGGAGCAGCAGCCCATTGGTAGAACTACTGAAATCTGTGTTCTGATGGATATTGGTGTCTAAGGGGTGCAATGTTAGAGCTGGGTGTACCTTGTGAAGGACCTTTCCCAGGTCAGAGAGATGGCTTGTGCTTCACCTCTTCCTCTGGCTGTAGCAACTGTCTGATTGGCACTGTCTGCTTCTTAAAAGCAGTTAAAAACAGGATGAAGGTTTAAATAGCTGAAAAAGGAAATCTTGGACAGAGGAATGATGTGCAGATAGAGATGCTGTAGTGCAGGAATCCCATGGAAGGGCGGGTGTAAGAAACAGCAGTTTAAATTTCAGGTCTTTATGGTTTGGGCTGTGGCTGACTGTCAGGAGTCTCTTGGGATTTACCTGGAAATTTCTCTGAGATAAGAGAGCCAATAAATTCCCATGTGAAACCTGAAGTTCTTCATCATCCAGCAGCTGCTGGGCTTCTTGCTGACAGACTGAAAAGCACAGATCTTGGGGGACCAGTGAGCTGATCCTGCGTTTTTGTGAACATCAAAGGTGCTGTGAAAAAGTTTCTCAAAGAGAGGTGATATAAAAGGTGAGAAGAAGCATTTTCAGGTTGAGCTGCTGACATTGTCTGTGTCTCAGTAACTACCCATGGAAATGATCTGGCTCTCCAAAGGGAACAGCAGTTATGTGTTTCCCCAGGCTTGCCTCTGATGGTATTGTGGGAGGAAAGTAATTAAGCTGATGGTAAATAATAAACACAC
The DNA here is from genome assembly GCA_910950805.1 of Acrocephalus scirpaceus scirpaceus. Classification (NCBI taxonomy): domain Eukaryota; kingdom Metazoa; phylum Chordata; class Aves; order Passeriformes; family Sylviidae; genus Acrocephalus; species Acrocephalus scirpaceus. Next base: position 45,020,404 of record OU383780.1, read on the forward strand.
ATGAAAGCAAGCAAGCTGAAGGAAGGACAGGCAAGAGTGGTCTGACTGTGCTGCATCTGTGGTGTGCTGCTCCATCTCAGAGGGATCGGGAAAGTTCTCCAGGAAGAACCTGATGGGCTGGGGAGATATGTGGCTGAAGGGACAAGGAATGTGTTTAAGGGTTGTTTACTTGTTTATGTAATTTTTTTTTTCAGAGCCCAGATCAGTGATCACTGGTTTCTGCTAATTGCTAATAAATTAAATGAGCTGAGGCCATTTTGCTTTCCAGCAAATCCTTTTATGCTGTGGTGCCTTTTTAATGACCAGAGGTCCTGCCAGAAATGACAGCCCAGTCTACTGAAGGTGTTAAGACCAGATCCAGCCTTGAGTCAGGAAAAAGGTTGCTGCTCCCCAAAATACTGAGCCCACATCCTGTGGGCACTGGCTGGGGAGAGTGGGCTGTGTGGTGTGGGGTGCTTGCAAGTCCCGCACTGCTCTGGGGCTGGGCAGGACTTGCCACAGTAAAGGGGATCTTGCTTGAAAGAGCTTATGGATCATTCAACATCAGAAACTTGCCAGAGTGGTCCTTTCTGCACTGCTCTCTCTGCCCCCATATTCTTGCACCAAGAAATTACTTACTTTTTTTGAAGCTAATATTTTTGAAATCTGTCTTTGGCAGAGCCTTATGCAAAAATGAAGGCCAGAGTTAGGGCCTCCTGTTAGTTTTCATCAGGAGATGGAGCAGGACTGGTGCTGAGCTCCTGCAGGTGCCAGTTGTGCATTTTCCCTTACATCAGATTTGGGACACAAAGTGGTTATCTGGGTAATCCTTTCATTGCAGGGGTCGACCTGCACCCATGGATGAAAGCTGTTTAGACTTGGCATTGGCAGTCATGGGCAGGTTTCAGTCATTAGTCTGCAATGTGTCAACTTGGGTGACCATAGTTGAGAATTTCATATCCTGAATAATACTTGGACTTTTGGTGCCCTTCTTAGGTTTAGGACCTGACATTTGATACTTGGTTGCCTTAAAAAAAAAGATAAAAATAAAGAGTGATTGAGTAGTGCTTTTTTGGGAACTGTAACCTCGGTGTCCTGTTTCATGTCACACCTGGGTTTACTTCTTTATCACATCTTATCAGCAGAAGTGCCACCGGCTTAGTGCCTGGTGTGAGAATGTTTTGGTTACTGAATAAAGGAGCAGCACCAGCAAGAGTGGAAGCTTCTTCTGTATCGTTTGGGGATGAGACATGGTGATAAGGGATCTGGCAGGAAGGAAGTGCAGTGTGGTAAGAAGAGCAGGTTCTCAAAGGAGCCTATTTAGAGTGACACAGATAGTCAGGGTGGGCACAGTATCTTCTGGGGATGGTTTGCAGCTGGAAAACAGGGGTAATCACTTGAAGCCAGGTCAGTGGTGCAAAAGTTGCTTTGTCTCTTCAAGCCATACTGCTGGAACATTGTCTTCTCTAGGGGACCTGTAACAGGATAGAGGAGGTGCTGGAGACTGCACGGCTGGGAGGGGCAGGACAGGGCTGTGCCCAGTCTGGGCTGGATTTACTGTGTGGGCTCTGAAGGGCCTCTGTCTCAAATCACCCCCTGCTGCTTATTGTTGGGAGTGAGCTGTTACTCTGCAAAAAACTCTTCTGAAACAAGGGGGGTAGAAACAATCTGGGAAAGCAAATATTTTGTGATAACAGTGAGCAACAAGCTTTTGTTTGCTCTCAATGGAAGGAAGTGGGAGAAACATGTAGTAGCTGTAACGCAGCACAAGCTTTACTGCTGGAAAAGAGATTTAGTGTACACATTCCTCTAGAAGGGGAGATATCCATGAGGAAGGGCTGCTTAAAGTGGGTGGGAAAGGCACAGCTTTTGTTTTGCTGCAGCAGTGCATGTGTGTGAAGCAGATGCTAAGAGAAGGTCTGTGGCCAAGATGGAAATCCAGGTCCAAGCTTACATGGGAGTGGGAAACAGGGAGATGAAGTCCTTGGTTTGTATTCAGCCAGGACAAGATTGAAGCAACGGCGCTTTAAATTAAAGGGAGGCCCCTCTCTACTCAACTGACAGTGATGATTAAGTGTGAACCAGCTCTGATCTCTCTTCTCTGGAAAGATCCTTCCCCGCTGAAGAACTTGATACTTTGTTAAAACAAAAAAAAAAAGGGCAAAAAGCTCCCATGCAATATTAGATAGAAGTCTTATCTGAAGGCCTGCAGGCATGTTCTAACTCAATTAGGGATCTTACTCTTTGTGTTGGACCCATTCTTTGCATTAGGGAAAAAAAGTTTCTTTCTTATCAAAAGGCACTCCACTGCCCTTAGATGCTTATTTATTTGCAACTTCCATTTTCTAGGCTTTCTTGCACAGTGCAGAGTCCAGCTGCCCTTCAGTAGGATGCATTGTGGTTTCCCAGGTATTGATCTTGGAACAGGAAGATTCATTTCCCAAGCTGCTGAGGAAATCATCATCCTGCTTGCAAATGCCTTTTGGAGCAGTCAACTGAAATTCTGTGTTTATAAGTGAACTGTCTAGTTGTTGCTTTGTTGGGTAAATGTTAAAGCATTTTTAAGGTAAATGCACCTTTCCAGTTCAAAGTACCTTTTTTTTTTTTTTCTTCAGCTGAGCATGTTTTCAGCGAAGTAGAACTACATCTTGAAATGCAGGTGATACTTGTGTTTGTTTGTTTCCTGGAGAGAACAGCATCTGCTGCTGCTTTTCTGGACAGCCTTGCATGGGCCTCCATCATACCAAATGCTTGTGTTTATATTATGGCCACAAGCTCTCATGTACTTAAACTTCTCCCTCTGCTTTTTATCTCATCCAAGAAAAGATTTTGAGTTTTTTAGTTCTTCCATTCATGCTGTCACTTCCTTCATGCAAGCTCCAGCTTTCACTGGAAAAACCTTTCTCAAGTATTTTTATCGATAGACTTGAGTCTGCTCTGGTCCCCTTTGTCTTGCTTTCATCCTACTTCGATTGCTTTCCACTATTCATATCAGAAATGCTGAGGACATGCAAAACAGTAAATGTTGGTAATGGATCCACTGAGGTTCTGGGCTCGGGCTTTTCTGAAGTTCCTTGTGTTGCTTTCTCAGGCATGTTTGAGCAAAGGTGCTGAATGCCTCTGAAAACCCAGAAATGGAAAGGTGGCGTCTGGTTTCATGTCTGTCTGTGTCACCTGGCTCCCTTGAATCCTGGACTCCCTGGTGGCAGGCATCCAGCACCAACCCACCCGGCTGTTCTTCCACCACTCCTCTGAGCATCATTTCATTGCACATATAACTTAAATACAGACACTGCTAGTGAAATAATATGGCTTGCTCCAAAATGTCAGTACCGTTTGATTTTCCCTGTCTGGAAAGCTGTGTCTGTCTTTTGGCCCCTGTGGCAGTTTTATGGTTTATAAAACTATAAAAAGTTTATACCATCCATAGTAAAATGCTGATAGCCAAATACACAGTAAATTGTGAGATGTGTTTTGAAGCCCTGACCAAATGGCACAGATGTTGATTTCAACACTCTTCAAAAACCACAAGAATCCTTGAGTTGTTCTCATATTAACTCCTAATCTGGAAAGCTGCTTTTAACAGGGTGTCCTACATGACCATTGCTTTTTCGTAAGCTGAAGTATTACCTCTGCCTGAAGTCTTTTCCTATGGTTGGATTTTATAAAAGTGTTTTCCACTAAGAGAAGAGGGGAGGACTTCTTGCATGGACAATTCCCTCAAAGGCAAGACAATCACTATGAGGAGGGAAAACTGGTAATAAGGGATCTGGATCAAGCTTTCCACATCGCTCAGGTGGGAATTGGGGAAGTCCCTCCCAATGTAAGCAAAGAGCCACATTCAAGACCATCTGGTGAAACTGAATAAGCACAAGTCTATGGGGCCTGATGGGTTGTATTCCAGGATTTTGAGGGAACTGGGTGATGTGGTTGGCAAGTAATTTTCTGTCATTTTTGAAGAGTCACAGTGGTCAGGCAAAGTCCCTGGTGAGTGGAACAAAGGAAAGCATCACATCTGGTTTTAAGAAGGGTAGAAAGGGGGACCCTGGTTACTACAGATCAGTCTCACCTCTGTGGCTAGAAAGATCATGGAACAGATCCTCATGGAGGCAATGCTAAGGCACATGCAAGACCAAGGGATAATCTGACACAGCCAGCGCAGCTTCACTATGGGCACATTGTGCCTGACCAGCCCTGGTGGCATTCTCTGGTGGAGTGACTGCAACACTCAACAAAGGAAGAGCAACTGGTCTCATCAATGTAGAGTTCTGTAAGGCCTTCAGCTTGGTCTCACATGGCACCCTTATTTCTAAAGTGGAGAGATGGATTTGAAGTGTGGGCTGCTGGGTAGAAAAGAAATTGGCTGGCTGTATGTAGTCAGAGAGTTGTGGTCAGTGGCTCTATGTCCAGGTGGAGGCCAGTGACAAGTGATGTCTCCTCAGGGTTCTGACTTGGAGCTGGCTCTTCATGAGCCAATAGTGTATGCTCATAGACCAGAAAGCTAAAGCATCCTGGGCTGCATCCAAACCAGGATGAGGGAGGGGATTCTCCTGCTCTACTCTGCCTCCGTGAGACCCCCACCTGGAGTGCTGTGTCCACCTCTGGAGTTGTCAGCATGAAAAAGTCATGGACCTGTTAGAGTAGGTCTAGAGAAGGGCCACAGAGATGATCAGAGGGCTGCAGTACTTTTCCTATGAGAACACATAGAGAGAACTGGAGGTGTTCAGCCCAGAAAAGAGAAGATTTCAGGGATACCTTAGAGGACCTTCTAATACTGAAAGAGGGCATAGAAAAGAAGAGGGAGAGTGACTTTTTACACAGGCACATATGGATAGGACAAGGGTGAATGATTTCAAACTAAAAGAAGAGATTAAATATTAGAAAGAATTTTTTTACTCTGGGGATGGTGAGGCACTGGAACAGGTTGCCCAGAAGGTTTGTGGATGCCCTATTCCTGGAAGTGTTCAAGGCCAGACCAGATGGGTCCCTGAGCAACCTGGTCTAGTGAATGGCATCCCCCTCCTTAGGGATGACCTTATGGGGATTGGAATTAAATGATCTCCAAGGTCCATTCCAACCCACACCATTTTATGATTCTATGATTTTAGTAAAATGTTGTGTTTGCACACATATGCACAAAAAAAAAAATCCTGCATTTCTTAATTTCGGGTGATTTTAGGAGTTAACAACAAGCAAAAAGGAAGAGAAAAGTTATGTTGTAATTAAAGATTCCTTTCATACGACTTAAAAAAATTACGTATCCTAATGCTGTCCTGCATATAGTTCCAAGGCTGTTACAAAAGCTTTGGGAGACATTTTCTCAGTACTTTCCAGTGTTGGAAAGTATCAAATACTTCTCGTTTCCCTCAAGTTTTCTATTACTGGATATGCTTGCATGGGGCTTTGATAGAAGAAAAAAAGTTAACAAAAGCTCATGCATTAGCATCTGGAGATGCTGTTTGAAGGTAATGCAAGTCCAGGACACTGCCAGTAAAATGGTCAGGGAGTGTCCTCAGCAGAGGCTGCCAAAGACAAATAATTTCCTGCAAAGGTTTTGTATTTGGAGGCAGTGTGAGCTGATTAAACTCATTAAAGTGATTGAAGGAATGAGGGTGGTTTCTAGGGGCTGGGCATTAGTTGGGGTCAGGCTAATGGCTGAATATCCCTCCCTCCTAAAAAAGAGGTGAAGCCAGAGGCCCTGGCAGTATAAGACACACACAGCCAACATAGGTCTCACTTCAACTCAACTTATGTATCTGCAGCATGCAAGTCATTCCCCTCAGTAATTATTTTGGACAAGTTTTGGACAAGTTTTTCACAGACAAGCTGAATCTTGTTAGTGGATTTTAAACTTCTACTCTTTTATTTCATTGGCTGTACCAGCAATTTTATATAACGGTACATTTGTTATTTCCTTGTATGTGTTTTAAAAAAGATGCTGCCTGTCTGTGCCAAAGAGAGCACACGGTGCTGGCAGCATGATAAATTATGTTTGCATCCGTGTTCCTTTGGCTTTGGCTAAGGGAGCATCACTAGCTCCACAGTGCCCAGGGTGACATCTTGGGTATCAGCCAGGACTCGTGTCCTCACCCTGCTGCTTCAAGCACGTGTTGGGGGTGGGTGGCCTCTAGCTGACACTGCCAAGACCAGGGAAGGTTTTAAATAGCAAAAGGAGCCTTTAGCTTATCCAAAATTGCCAAGTATAGCTGAAGGCAGGAATGACAAGGGAAGAGTAGTGTGTCCTGTAGTGTTGCTACATATACCAAAAAGAATAAAATGCAGTGTTTTAGACATTCATTCAGGGGGAATGAATGTCTAAGTGGAGAATGACCATCATTGTAGCTTCCTTTAGTTTATGGTTAAAGAAATGCAAACTGCTTTTCCAGTCTTAAGCAAACTGAAGAAGCCAGTTATTAAGCTCTGTGTTGATATAGTCCCCTTCCAGGTCATCACCCGAAAAAAAAGAGGATTTTTTTTTTTTCTTTTCCCTCTGGCTTCCCCCCCCCCACCCCCCCCTTTTTATAGACATTGGAATAGAAAAAGGAGGGAATGCAGAGAGAAAATTAATCTTCAATTCCCAAAAGAAGCTTGTGGACCTTTGCATTCTTCAGTTTACTTATTTTTTTTTCAAATGAAAAATAATTGAAATAAGGATGCTTTAAAAAAATAACTCGTGCATCTTTGATTTTTGTGCAGTCCTTTGTTTGGATTTTTTTATTGCTATTATTGTCTCTTGAAGATGAGTTCACATTAAAAAGAGTTTAAAAAATGTTTGGATGCTCTTTTATTCCTTGTGGGGTCTAAAAATAGAAGCTGACAAAGAATTGCTTATAGACTCACTGCTCTGCTCAGAGGGTTTAGCTTATGTCTTAAACTGCATTTTCTGACTTTACAACAGCTGAGCTGTGCAGAAGCATCAAGGCTGGGCTTACTGAGCGTAAGCAGGGGGGAGACCAAATCTCTTTATCAGCCCTCCTGTTTATCTCCTTCCATCTCCATCCCTGGGGAGAAGGCAGAGCACCAAAAATGTGTGTGAGAATGAGCGCGAGGTGTAAGTACTGGGAGCAAAGGAAGAGGGATGTAAGGGAGAGGGTTGAGGGAGTTTTTATTTATTGGTAGTGCTGCTCATGTTGAGGGAGTTGGGTAGCATACAGTTCAGTCTTACATGGCTTGTTAATTATTTCTGTAACTAGAAGGCTTGGCCAGTGTATTTGGGTTTCTTGATAATGCCTAGCAATATCTAGTCTAGCAGCAAAGTGTTGTCATTATTGTCACCTCAGCTTGCAACTGTACTGTAAAAGCTTGGTGCAAAGTGGGAGAATAGAGGCAAATGTGTAATCTGCATTTAATGTGTGTAGGACACATCATAACCTTCTAGGTGATAACATATATAAAATATATTCTGTGTAATAGGTTGCGTGATTATAATGGTGGCCACCTCTGAAAGGGTGTGAAGCCTTCTGCACTTTAGGGCCTCCAAGATGTTGTGTCTGGGTGCTGGATCAGGGGAAATTCAGCACAAGACAGCTCAGGATTGTGTGGAAAAGTCCGTTTGCTGGTGTTTGTGAGAGGGATTGGAAGAGAGGTGGTGTTATTAAAGTGACAGCTCATGATGGAAGAGCTGTGTTTCCTCTGCCCAGTGCTTGTTGACTTCAAGCAGAGCGTCATGCGTTGGGATGCTGTCTTGATTTCACACTTGTAGAAATAGTGTATTGCTTCTCTGAGTTGCTGAAGGTGACAACTAAAATGTTGGGTTTTGTAAATGATAGCTCTGTGCTGGACTCTGCTGTCCTTTGGACTGTGTAGCTGTTTGGATGTATTAGGGAGAACTGCAAGTGTTGGAAGGTGGCTCAGGTGGCACGGCTGCCAGCTCTTCTGCCATGCAAGTTGGTGATGTCATGTACTGGCCTTAACCTGACAGGAGTCCTGAAGAAATGGCCTGAATTCTCTATTGCAGCCCTTCTTGGAGGCAACGTGCTCTTAGAGTAGCTGGAGTTGGGTGTAATACTGTGCCTTTGGCTTGGGTAGGGAGCATCTCCTGCCCACTGAGTTACCAGTGTGATGTGCCTGCTGGTATAAAGTTGTGTTCAGCTCTCAGACCATGGGAAACCCTGGGGCCTCACCAGGGTGGAAAATGGCAAGAAAAACCACACCAGGGTTTTTTTTTTGCAGTGCAAATGAGCGTAGTTTACTTTCTGCCATTGTATGCCCTACAATGACAGTCTATTCCTTCCCCACCAGCTGCAAAGGGACCTGCCTTTCCTCTGTGTTCAAAGACTCCTGTGCTGGTAAAGGAGGGTGCCTTTACTGTGCCAGCACTGGAAAACTGACCAACTTTTATTCCTTTTGCAGTGAGTCCGGGGGACGAGAGGGTGTGGATTGCCTCCTGCCTTGCCTCTTCTCCCAGGCACCTGTGGTGAGCTCTCACGTGCCAGAGGACAAGGGTGGAGGAGAACAGCCACGTGAAGCTGAGGCCGTGTGGGTGAGCCAAAGAGCATTCGACTGGTGGGCTGTGACAACTGAGGGTCCACACCACTCTGCAGCAGAGACAACTGGCTCCTACCAGGTAGATGCCTTCAGGGGAGGGGACAACTCCAGCTGAACTGATGAATCTTGGCACCTGATAGAAGGCTCAGGTAAGGGCACATTGCTTGGAGCTGGGTAGTGTTTTCATCCTGTCTTCTCCAAACTCACAAACTGGCTTTAGAGCAAATGAGAATCATGCTGAGAGCTGTCATATACGGTGGTTATACATGCTAGTAAACCAGCAGGATCTCATCTACAATGATGCTGGATGCTCTGGCTTGTTGGGGTATTGCTGCTGGCATCAAAGTGAGTTGCAGTGGAGTTTCTCTCTTGGTGTTCCCAATACCTCTGCTGAGGGAGGTTACTCTGGTTTTATCCAGCACAGCATCCAGTGCAGTTTCAGATACAATGCAAGTTTACTAGGACAGGAGATAATTTGAATTTTCTGTAGCACATCTGTGATTCATCTAAAGTGATCTATTGGCAGTCATTTTGAAAGACCCCAAGACAGTTAAAACAAACCTTCCTGCAATTTAGCTGGCTTAGTGCTTCTTATGCTCTTAAAAAAACAAACAAGCAAGCTTGCTTGTGTTCTTCTGGGTTGTAGTCAAGGAAATAAATATGCAAACAGGATCTCCTTAATCTTGGTTCATCCTGCTTGATAGTAATTTCATTGCTGAAGCTTTAATTCACTTTGCGAGTGCAGGTCTTGATTTCCTTTCTGCTAGCAGGGATGTAATCATATGCCGGATTTGAGCTAAGGTTGGGGATGCACAGTCCAGTGATGTGTTTTGAAGCTGGCCAGCTTTTGTGCTGGCCAGGATGTTTGCAGTCTGGGTTTGTTAATGAGAGGGAATCTGTGCATAGGGATCAGCAGAAGTCCTCGATGCACCAAGTGTGTTGTCCATTCTGGAGTAGAAATTTGGGGATTTAGTAAAAAAATGCTGCAGCAGCTGCAGCACCACAGGTGGGGATGCTGGCCAGTCTTGTACTACAGCTTCAGGAGCAGGTTGACTTCCATATGGGGCTGGTTCTCATGAAGCAAAAGCTGTGCCTACAGTCAGCAGTGCATGGCCATCACTTCCTCCTCAGCTCGTGACCTCGCAGGCACACATCCAGGCAGCCAGTGCCCACCTGTAACAGCCCACAGCCCCTCCTGGGTGCCTTCTGGGGCTTTAAGTTTTCCTCAGGCTGTGGCAATGCAGTCGGAGCAGTCCCAAAGCTGTGCTCGCTTTGGCTGTGCACGGTAGGTGTGTGCCGTGGTGTAATTCTGTGGTTTTACTTCTGAAAGGCTTTGAGCATGTGGGAAAAGAGCCTCTGATGACAGCTCCTCTTGGCTTGCAGCTACTGACTATCCCCACAGATTCTACCAGGCAGCCAGGATGAGCAGGTTGCTCCAAGCCCTTAGCCTGTGTGGTTTGTAGTGTGTCAAGGTGCCTGTTTCATGCACTTAAAAAGCCCTGATGGGGCTTACCCAACTTCTGACAGCTTGCTTTAGTTGCTTTCACTGCTCTGCATGGCCAGGTTTATTCCAAAGTGTGCAAGTGCATGAGTCACTGTTACAACTAGTAGTAGCTTTACAAGTGAGTAGTAGCTTTAAAAGTGCTTTGCTGGGAAGTGGTGCAAACTGCAGGTATACCTTGTGAGAGGCGTTTGCCTTTTAGCAGATGTATAAGCATTTCCACTTGCATATATGTATATGCTTTTCCTTTAAAACTGTTCCCCTAAAGCAAAAATTGCAGACTGATACCATAGATGGCTAAAGACATGAAATGCTGTGTTTAAATGTACTTTTAAAATAGAACATGAAACAGGAACGATGACTTGTTGTGTTTCAACAGTGGTGAGTGTGACTGTAGTAAGTACATACCTTTTTTACTTTATTCCACAGCAGCAGTTTAACTCTGATAGAGGCCAGAGTGGTAGTGGAGTACGATGTGTCAAAACTTGCCTTTTTTTTTCTTTTTTTCTCCTAGCAGCAGTCTCTATTTAAAGTTAAGAGGAAACATTCAGAATGGGAACACACATTCACCTAAACCCATTTCTACTTTTTCAATGACCTGCCAAATAGAAACCAACTTCAAAACATAGTCTTAATTTCAAATGGCTTGAGTAGATACTGTTCTACAGTACAAAAGATTTAAAAACTGAGTTCCAGAATATCGTCAAATCCAGCCTGAGACTGAGAACATGTTGCTGTGCTGTGTTTCCTAAGAAGATATTTTACTGGTATTTTCATTTTCAAAAGCCCACCTGCCAAGTACTGGCAGGGTGATTGCTGATGAATTGATACACGTGAGACAACGTTGTGTTGTGGCTGGGGGTGGCAGGGGACATATGTGTGTCCCAGACTGTGTCACAAGGACCACTGCTGCTGGGCCATGGGAAATGCTCAGTTCTTCTGGGCAGAGAGCAGGGCTGCAGCACTGGGCTGGTGACTGGTGGACTGAGGTTCTCCTCTCCCATCCAGGCTGGTCCTGGAGGGTGCTATCCAATGTGGGCCAATGGGAGCTTGGCAGATTTAATGAAAAAATATGGGGCTTACGGGAAGGGTATAACAGTAAATCTGATTTATGGAGAACAATTTTAACATAAAGTCTTGGATTTTGATGCAGATACTTTCTACTCATTGCCAGTATTTGAGTTCCCAGCTGGTGAATTAGGTAATACCCATTCAAAAATTGGGTATTTTATTTCAGCTTTGGTGATGATTGGATAATGTTCAATGGGTAGGCAATAACATGCATTTTCATTAAACATCTCTTGGCTTATTGTCGTTGGTATTAGTTTTTGCTTCCTTAAATTGTAAACTGGAAGTCACAAGTGTTTGTGTGAGATGACAGATTGTTTTCAATTCATTCTTTTTAGAAGGAGCTAGTTCATAACTTTGTTTTGGGGTTGAATTTAAATGTGCATGATTCGGAGCTTTCTGTTGCTTATATCCTAGTAAATTATCTAATACCATTGTTGCATAGTTCACATTTTCTTACTATTCCTGTTCATAGCAGCTTCATCTTGTGTATTTGTCATGGAAAAAAAAAATCTCTTTGCTAGGAAAATACTGTACTCTCAGGAGAAAATAGGGTGGCACGCTTGAGAAAGTAATTTGAGTGATGTATTAACAAAAAGAAAGTATGCAGTCATACATAGGTATATGGAGAAGCAGGGCAGGTACAGCCTGTTCCTATTTATAGGAAGCCTGTTTACATCGAGTACAAAAAAGATGTGTTTCATGACATCCTTCAGAAAATAAGTCTCAGTAGTTTCCATGTACATGAGGTGTCATTTCCCTCAAGCAAAGGCTATATAACATCATGATGTCAAAACTACTCTGGAGTTTAAGCATGTGCAGAATTAAATAATAAAAATGTCTGTATTCAACACATGCTGTTACAGAGCTAGGCTATGTCCTGTTCTCTCTCCAGAATACTTTGACAACCACCTCACTGAGCGCAGCACCATCTCTGTGCTCTCCCAAGCAGCAGCACTATGGCTGCAGCACCAGCCCCAAGGCTGGTGAAGCCACTTGCCATCTCTATCCTTCCCACTGCCATCACCCATTTTCTCTATTATAAAGTTTTTTCCTAAATTTGGACTTTTGCACTGTTATAGAAAGAGAAAACAAATGGTGCATATTCCAGGCATGAGATGAAAAACTGGCTCCTTTGCACAAGTCTGGTGTTTCTGGCTGCAGAGAGGCTTTTGCAGAATGCCAAAATATGTGTGTTCTTGCTGTGGAAATCCTCCCATGGTACCAAGTTGCTCTTGCTTTGTTATTCTCTTAGAGTGTCGTCAGAGATGTTCAAAATAGCTTTCACTTTGTCTTGAAAAATTGCCCATTTAATCTGACATACAATTTATTTTTCCTCTGTAGCCTGCAAAACATTTGTATTTTTAGCAGCATGTAAAAGACATAATTGGAATTTTTGGGCCCCATAACAACAACAACAACAAAGTCAGAATTGGGGGAGTGAAATTGCATGTAAGTTTCACAGGAGATGTGAGAAGGAGGAGATGCAGAAGTATTAAGTGACACGGTGAGACAGTTACTCAGACCTTGCTACATTGGAAAATTAAGCTGTGATTATAATATACTGGTCAAAGTTCACACTTGAAGTAGGGGCTGCAGCTTGGAAAAATGAAAGAACAAAATACACTTTAACATTTCTGTTCATGCTCTGTTTTGATTGTGGAGTCAGTAACAAGGGAAGATACACCCATTCCTGGTGCGAATTTGAAGAATTTGCATTTTTCCAGTGTCTGAATGAATGAGTGTAAAGTGGTGCCATACTTGTGCTGCTGCCCAATAAGGGGTCATTGAAGAGCCCTGATTATATTGCATGTGATACAATCTTTCTATCACATGGCTGACAACTAGGATAAATGGCTGCCTTCAAAATGAAGAGTTAGGGAAAGCTGAGTCTCTTGGCCACCTCCATCTGTGCCTGAAAGACATGGTGCCAGCAACCATGCAGGTTGCATTAAGGAGTTGTTAAGATGAGACAAATAATCTCTTGTAGGTGTCTGAGGGTGCACACAAGTGGGGTGAGCTTGGAGAGTGCCGATGCTTTTGCTCCTCTTATCTCCCTGAGTATTTTTTCTCCTCAATTTATCCCACTCATCAGATTACCCTAAGTGATGCCTTTGGCTGCTCTGGTTCAGTGTCCAGCACTGCTGCTGAGATGCATCTTCAGCTGGAAGCTGGGATAGCATGTCCTATGGGAAAAACCCTTCAGGTTCCTTCTGAAGGGAGGTCAGGATGGCTCCTTGCTGTGATTTAAGCTATCCATTAGAGAGCTACAATGGCCAAAAGGTTTGGGTAATATGGCCTGGCTTATGGTGGTGCCATAGTTAGGTGGTCTGAGCTGGGCTGGTCGTGGCTCCATAGAGTTTCAGAGGAGGAGGACTTGGTGGACCTTCCCTCAGCCCTCTTCCTTGCAGCCACCCCTGGGAACTGCAGTTCCTTGGGGTTCTATCTGTTAGATCCACCTTTAGTGAATGAGGAACTAGTTATGGCTTGACAGGAAGGATACTTTTTTGGGTTTGTACAGGACAACACTCAAGTTGTGTTTGATGCGGGAAGTTACTTTGCTCATACATATTTGTGTTGGATGAAGCAGAGCAGTGGGCACAGACCTCAGGGACCTAGACTGGGTCTAGGTAGGGACATCTTGCTGCTGTTTTGTTTTCTTTTGGAGTTATATATAGAAGGTAATCACCTAGAGGCCAGTTGTCTCATGCACACTTCAGTAGGCAAAAACTTCTTTCAGTTTCTTCTTTGATGTTAAATCTGCCTCTGGATGCCCCTACAGAGCATCTCCTGGCTTCCCATCCATAGGTGGGGCAGGAGCGTGGTGGTTTGCTGTCATCCACATGGATGCTGTGCCAAGCAGCGCACAGCTGGTGCCTGTCCTGTGCTGGGCCAGCACTCTGTGGCTGGTTTGCATGTCTCAATTTGAAAGTCATGTCTTTCATACTGTCATGTGTGTGCCTGAGAATAAAGACAAGACCTCTCTTGATCGGGGTGGGCTGTGTCCCAGTGCAGGGAGCAGGGAGCTGGTGGTCCTGCTGCATGCAGGCAAGCTCCACAAACTCTCTGTACAGTGGCTGTGCAACCTCAGCCTAATTTTAGCTGTGGAAGCTAAAATTGTCAGTAAACTTTTTTTTATTAGCACTTTCCTAAAATATTTCATGTGCTGTGTACACATTTACTTATCTCCTTTCCCCCACCTTCTGCTTTTTTTTTTCCCTTACAGCTTCTGATATGAAGAAGGATATAGAGTCTTTAATAGCCCAGGAAAAAGCAGAAATCGTCGCCAAGTATGAGAAGGTACCAGCCTCGTGCCTCTCCCCAGCATGCTGGCTGGGGCTGAATCTGCTTAATCAATTAGGAATGCATCAGATAAGAACTTTTGCCTCCCTGCATGCATCGCCCCAGTAACCCTCATGCCATTAGGCTTCATGACAGCTCTCTCTTCCTGTACATCCCCTCTCACTACTTCCCTGGAGTTTGTTGAGGGTCCCATGTGTGCTGAGCATAGATACTGAAAGGTGCTGAGCTTCTGGTGCTTCAGTGCTCCCTTAACACCAGGATGGCTTATGCCCAACAGCACCATTTTTTCTAATGTACAGCTTTTCCCAGCCTCTAGCAGAGGCACACATGGAATTCTGGATAGGCTGAACTTGGCATTTTTCTCTTGCTTGCCTTGTATTTGGCTCTTCAGTGCAGATGTTGCTCTCCTGGTTCTGTGCCTTTTATCATTCGGGAGAGAGGGATGTGGGCTTTGCGGGGTGCAGGATGCAGACACTGGGGCATTCCTGATGCTGGGACCAGCTCACAGGTGTCCTTTCTGCTTTCCAGGGCAGACAGGAAGGAGCTCAGATTGACCAGTGGGAAGATGCTGATTTCACACTCTACAAAGTTACAGACCGGTTTGGATTCCTGCAGTAAGTCCTTCTGCCCTCTCCTTTCCTCTCTGATCTTTGTGTGTGTCTGTGGATATCCTTCTCCACTGAGCATGACTGGCCCAGCATCACTCCCATAAGCTGCTCTGTGGCTTGGCTTGATCAATCCCAAATGCAGGAGGAAAGACTAAATGGGCCTCCTTCCTCAACTGTGCATGTCCAGACACTGATGCTCTCAATCTGCTGCAAGACAAGGCTCAAGAAATGGTTTCCTACCACAAGCCTGACATTAGAAGGTGTAGGCTGATGCTCCTGTGCCTCCATGGTGTGTCACAGAGGGAGAGGCCCTTGTGTTTGCACCTGATGATTCAGGGACGTATAGGAAGAGACCAGACAAAATACCTGATCGTCTTTGGTTCCCTTAGGAAATCTCCATCCTAAGGAGGACATGACTTAGATACACACCCTGTGCCTGGGAAGAATGCTTAAAAAGAACTATTTTTATTCTGATTCTGAACGAAAGTTACAATAGTGGGTGTTTTGTGTGCAGGAGAGGGGGGTTTTAAGCAATTGCTGTCCAGAAATTCTGCTTTCCCACCCTTTAAATTGCTGATGTGTGTATTGAGGAGGAGATACGTGCCCAGGATTTCCAGTTACATCCAGTGCTTGATTACCCCCAGAGCTCCTTTTGGTGGTGGGATTTTGGATGGTGCTTCCCCTGCCTCTTTTATACTGCGGAGAGCTGTAGGAAGGGCATGAAGTCCTCAGGACACACCCCGTCAGGTGTCTGAGGTGATCTATGAGCTGCAGCACCCTGTGCTCCTCCACACCCTTTCTTGCCCATGGAGTAACCAGTGATCCCTTGCTTTTCCAGCGAGCAGGAGCTGCCAACCCGCACCGCCTTGGAGGAGAAGGTGAGAGCTGCCAGCTGTGTCATCATGGATATGGCATCCTTTTCACACCAGCTGGGGAGGGAATGTTTTTTGAGGAAACAAGTGAGCAAGTAAGGGCAAAGCAGGCAGCCAGCACCCACTGGTCACTGCTGCTCACCCAGCGGTGGGGACTCTGCACAATGCTCAGCTGTTGGACCTTTTCTTTTGCTGGGTCAGACAACTTTCCTCCTTCACATGGCACTGAAAAAGCACCTCCTAAAGCAATATTGGGCTTTTCCCTCTGCTTTGGTACAGTGCTCAGCAGCTGTGGCTTGTAATGGAAACTGCATGTGCAAGGGAAGATGGAAGTTGTAGGTAACCATCGTCTCCATCCTCATCTCCCCTGACATGAGAGCATGTCCTTTGTTAGGACCCTGCGAAATGGGATTGAATCACGTTTCTGCTGATCTGATGTAGTCATAGGATTTGAGTCTAGCTGGACTGGCAAAGATTTTTATTGTCAGGGAATACTCTTGGGAATGCTTTTTCTGTGTTAAGCCTGTGTGTCTTGTCATTTTCACCAATGCTGCTTTTAATTACCAAGTGCTGAAATTACCAGTTTTTGCACACACCTGTAGATTATTCCCATCCCTGATGTGAGGTCTTTGCATCGAAGTTTAAACCTAAGAGAATTAAGTTTTGTGTTTTCAGGAGGCATCTCCTGAGGTGTCTTTTTCTTAAATTTGTCTTGTCTTCTTCCTTGCACCAGCAAAAACAGCAGGAAATAGAACGCGTGGACAAGTGGCTCAAGATGCTGAGGAAATGGGGCAAATACAGAAACAGTGACAAGGTAAGGAGGAAAAGAAAGAATGCATGTCTGAAAGGATGGGTGTGATGGATCCTTATGATGAGTCAGGCTTTTGAAAAGCCAATAAAAAACCGGAGATCTCTGGAACATTGCCTGATTCTACTTGTTAGTCTTTAATATTTTAAAGCTTTCCTAGAAATTTCTGGGTTACCAGTCGAGGTAGAAGTCCTATTCTGACTTACATAGCTTTAAAAAGGGTTTCCTAAATGCTGCTGCCATGTTTGCACTTCTGCTTCCCTGTGCAAGCAGGAGCACAGCAGGGATGTTCATGTGCCCAGCTGGCTCCCTGCCCTGTGAGAGCAGAGGGCAGTGCAACACCACAGGTTGCTTCTGTGCCTCCACCTCCTGGAAATGATGTGGGAGATGTGACTGATGTGGCCCAGTTGATGTTGCTTGTAATTCTCCTTGGGGGAAGAATTATTTGTCTAGAACAATACTTAGATTTTGTATTTTGCTCCTAGCTGTGCCTGTGAGAAGACACTTAGGTATTATATTGTGTACACCTGTCTGTGGAAATCAGGGATGGAGAGACCAACATTATGTCTTGGCTGTGGTGTTAAAACGAACTCTGCACCAAACACCACTTCAAAACAGAATTGTTTTTAATAAATAGTATCTGTTATATGTTCCTCTTACAAACCTCTTGAAACAAAAAATCCTTTGAACCTAATGACAAGACCCTTGCTGGGTAAGGAGAGGAGTGTTGTGTCTGACTTGCTCTGCTTGTGGCACTCTGCACAGGAGAGGGCTGAAGCCTGGCATTACCTTGTTGCCATGGCCTCTGCAACCTTCGTGTTTAGCAGGAAGACTGCGGTGTTCAGCTGGACTGCTTCTAGCTCCTGCTGGGAGTCTTTGGGAGAAATTTGAGCGTGATTAAAAGGCCTGTGTAGAGAGAAATATCTGCGTAGTTGTAGGGACAACATCAAGCAGAGCATCCTCCTTGCCTAGATATCAGGAATCATGTCCAGTTCAGCCAGGCAAAGACCAGCTGTAGTCTCACTCTTTAAAAAAAAACCCAGAAACAGAATCATCTTGATGACAGCAGGGATGGGGTGAAGGTGGGCTTGGGGTTTTATAATCCTTCTGTTCACTTCAGGGTGATTCTAATTACTTTGTGAATTAGTGCTGCTCCACAGGCAAAATCGGAGGCTCTCCTGTGACTTGGTTATTTCTAATTAAAAGTTAGCACTAATTGGTTAGTGACCTTGTGAGTAAACCACCAAATTCCAGTGGGGTACAGGGAATTCCTTCAGATCCTGGAGGGTTGGGGTGGGTAGTGACGAGTGATCTCAGCATACCTTGGCTTTCCTGGGTCAGATGGTGGGGACAGGCAGGAGCAGTAGCAATCTCTGATCCCTGTTTTGGATTTCCCTTGATAATTAGTGGGGGTGTTAAGCTGTAGCTGATGTCACTCAGATCTGCTGAATGGTAAAGGGTCAAGCCGGCAAGTGGGTTTTGAGGGTCTTTGGGTCAGAAAATCAGAAAGCTCTTATAGTAGAATAAAAGATGTTATAAATAACAGCCTGTAAATGGTCGCTGACTCTTGGACACAGAGGTGGCATTGTCCCATGCTGTGAGACCGGAAATGGCCATCTCCTCGCCCAGCAAACAGAGAAGCAGTGCTTGGCCCCAAGCAGGGAAGAAGCAGTTTGGTGACCCTGGGGAGTAGAAAGGAGCTTTGGTTTCAGTCATGTCCAGCCTAATACCCATTGCCTTGCACCAAGGCAAGTGCAGGCTGTAAGGTCTGTAGCAGCAGCAGCAGCAGCACACTGTTAAATGCAATTAAGCTGAGAGGCACAAAAGAAGTGTGCTGCCTTTTAATAAAAAAAAAAGTAAAATTAGGTTGTATCCTACACCTAGATGTAAAACCCCATGCTCTTGTGTCAGGAGCATGGAAGCTACTCAGATATTCCTGCTGCCACAGCTGGATGCAGTTCAACTGTGGCATTTCAAGGACCTTATGCTGCGATCACAATCATGTCAGAGTGCTATGTGTTTTGTTCTAGCTAAAGTATATGTGACAAGCCCTTGATCTGATTTTTCTAAAGCAGAACGGGTTGGTTTTGTTCCTTCTCGGAGGGCTCAGGCTGCCACATCTGCCTTGCATGTTTCCTTCAGGTTTGTTTTCACCACTTGGCTGACATGATAGAAACTCAAAAATGTCTCAAGACAGCCTCTCTGTGTTATTTTAACAATGACTAAGGTGTCATCTTTGAAAAAATCCTCTTATTGAAGACAAGAACCTTCCCTTTGATGTTAATTTTGATATGCTGTGTTTTATTAGAAGGGAAAAAATATCTTGTTGGAGGAATCGCAAGCAGTTTCACAGGGAAGTTGCCCTGACTTTGACTCTGCTTGAATCATATAGAAACCCACCTTATTTTCCAGACTGGGACTTCCTGCAATTCAGGGCCAACCTTTTTGGTCCCTATTCATGTGCTGGAGCTGGCAGACATCTAATCAAATCTACTGTTTGATGAAGAGGGACTTAGCAAGCAAGCCTTTGTGTTTTGCTGCATAGTAGTATCTGATTGAGGCTTAGGTTGTTGTCTCATCTTCTGTGTTGTGAAATGTCAGCAGGTGGAGTGAGATTGTATACCCATCCAGGACATGACCCCAAAGCAGCCACCTGTCAGTGGGCAAGAAAGCAGCTTTTTTCAGAACCCTTGGCGTGAGCCATTCCCAGAGAGCAGCAAGTTTGGCTTTTTGTTTCCCCACCTACAGCCTGTGTGCATCCTTGCGTGCTGCTGATTGCAGTCTGGGTCTTATGACTGTCACAGATTATAGGAAATAAGACTGGAAAAAAAGAGGGAGACCTTTTACTGTTCCTTGCCTAGAGTGGCCTGGCTAGGAACTGAAATAATTTCTGGCATAACCTGTTTCAGGATGAGCAACAAATAGGATTATCTTAATTAAAGCAGTGCCCTGGGGCTCCCTGTGCTCATCATTGACTTAGATCTGTCTCCATCTCTGTTGCAGACACATTTTGTAACAATCTGATTTAATTTCACTAGCAAGATCAGCAAAAAGTGAGACGCAGCACAATTCCTCATATGGGTGGAGTTAGAATGATGCAATGGTGCCATTTTCTGGCTGAACTTCCACAAGGGAATGGGTACAAAAATAAAGGAGTCCATGAAAGGATGATAATGTTTTGCAGAGTTAAGGTATGTCAAACCTGCAAAGAAGTGCTAAACTCTGTTATTTAGGGTTCAGCACAGGGAGGCTCACGTGGTCTATCTCCTCTTCACTGTGATTTGAACCGAAGTTTAAACACCAGCCTGACTCTGCTAAGAAGGTTAGGAAATGGCTGGTGTCATATAAGAATCTACACAGTTCAGGCAGCACAGTTTTGCAGATAAAAAATGCTGTACTGTGTGCACTGCAACAGCAGGATAATTTATTCATCATAGCCCTGAAATGGATTTCAGCCAGAAGCATCAGTCACAGGAGGAGGCTATGACCTCTGCATCATTTGCAAGCTGCATCTTGCTGCTGGCCATGTGGGATGGGACCTTTAGAGAGGGATGTCTTTGGTCATGGATGTCTGGTTTTTAGGCAAAGCCTGCCTTTGTGCAGAGGGGAATCCTTGTCTCTGCTAAGGTCACGGGAGTGCAGGGCGCTTAATCCAGTGCATGCCAGCAAAGCGGTTTAGGATGAATCAGGGATCTGTGTGGACTGACACAGACCCCCAAGAGTGAACAGTCTGCTAATGCCAGGGAGGGCCAGCAGACGTTTGTCATGCCAGGGCTGGCTGAAGTCAGATCTCCTGCCTCAAATGCCATGGGAAGGAAAGGGGGGTTTTGTCTGGGAGGTGCAGAGTGGCTTTGCCTGCTTTATATATATGTATATATATTTTTTTTTTTCCCTTCCATTTTGGAAAGGCAGGTAGCATTTTCCTCTCCTCCAAAGGTAGCCTGGGCAATAACTGTAAATGCTTGCCCATAGCCCACCAGCTTTAGGATTTAAATTTGCCCCTGCTCTGCTGGCACCACTATCAGGAATAGCTGCAGAGGCTCCAGCTGCAGGCACAACAGCTGAGTTGGGAGCAATCATTAGCCATATGGAAAGAAAGCCACGTATGCTGATGACTAGTCTGCCAAACATCCTGCATAGCCATGTCATCAGTCAGAGGCTCTGTGGAAATCCTCCACTCCAGGTGAAGATTTGCACAGCTCACTTCCCCTGGTGCATCACTGGTAGAGGATGTGAAGAAGTCCTTTCTCTTTGGAAGGATCACTCTTTGAGCCCTAGAGGAATTGAGGAAGCGGGGCTGCCCCCACTTTAGGGTGTTGGAGACATATGCTGGATATATGGAAAGGCTTGAAAGGGATGTCACCATGCATACCCAAAATTCTCTTCCTGATGATCCATACACATGGCTGAGCAGTTAACAGTGACACACTCCGAAGTGTGAAGGTGAGCTGCAATATGTATATTCTGCTTCAAAAACCAACCCACCTCTCCCAAATCCTTTTTAATTTCACTGTCTTTACTACTGCACAAAGGTGTTCTGTCTTTAAAGGCAGTGACTCTATCCCTCTTGTTCAAGACCTGGAACAATTGGTTGGGTACTTCTCAGAGGAGATTGCTGGTGCAGGAAGATGGAACTCAAGTCTGTACTTCCATAGTCTTCCCCATCCCGTCTACTGCAAAGAAAATATGTGGGCAGGGAGAGATCGGGATGGGGTGATGATGGCCTCTGTGCTGTGAGCTTTGTATATTAAAGCCTGGAGAGGGAAGATGATACTGGAGCAAAATGGATCTATGGATCATCCATAGATAATCCCATGGCAAAATCTGGAGCAAGTTTTAGATACTGTGGTTTCAGTCTCTGGCTGACACAGCCTTTCTACAGTGTCTTGAACCATTGCTTTGACCACCAGCATCTCCCTTAGTGAAGCAGAATGGTGTCCTTACCTGTGCATTGTTCTGTCAGCCTGCATGGAACGTGACCTAGGTGCTTTCTTCCTATCTGTAAGGGCTGAGAGTCTATAAGGGACAAAAGAGAGTGAGCTTGAGGGTTCTTTTTGACTGTCATGTGGTACAGGACTTATCAAGTGCTGCTTTACCTCTGTCTTTCATCCCATCGTAAATACTGCTTGTATGGTAACTTCTCTGTTTTTCTTCAAGTTTCATGATGAAGAAAAGTTGCTCATTTTTTTCTGGGTGACTCACAGCTCTGGGATTTTATCACTTTCATGTCTGGAGGTGGTGGGAGGAGGAAAGCCCTTGGATAAATAACAGGAAGGCATTTCATTTCAGTTCCATCTCAGCATGTTTTGTACCTCCTCTGTTCCTTTAGCACTTGGGCAAAGAAAATCATTAGAGGCATTTACTACATGCCACTGAGGGTTGCAGTCGTATAACAATACCACCTCTGGAAATTCAAAACAGAATTATTTCCTTCCCATGGACTAACTTCCTGAAAGGTGGTTGTAGTCAGGTGGGAGATGGTCTCTTTCTTCAGGCAGCAACTAACAGAACAAGAGGATACGGTCTTAAGCTGCACCAAGGGAAATACAGGCTGGATATTAGGAAAAAGTTTTTTACAGAAAGGGCAATAAAGTATTGGAATGGTCTACCTGGGGAGGTGGTGGATTCACCATCTCTGGATGTGTTTAAGAAAAGACTAGATGTGGTACTTGGTGCCATGGTTTAGTTGAGGTTAGGGTTGTGTTGGACTTGATGATCCTGGAGGTCTCTTCCGACCTAATGATTCTGTGATTCTGAGACCTGAGTATCATCATATGCCTTGGCAGCTGTCAGTCAGTCTCTCATAATCTGTTGGAAATAAGTAATCTTCTCTGAATTAGTGTTCTTGTCAGAGTTGGTACATATTCTAGTTTCTTGATTCCGCCTCAGCTTTTGCTTCATTAAGGCATGAGTGCTTACATGAGCCAGGTTTTTGTGGGCACCTACTACTTTGGGGAAGTGGTTCATCTAATCCTGTTGCTTTGTGTCTCTTGATGCATTGCACTTCTTTCATCCTGGTTTAATGACTCTTGGGAAATGGGTCTTTCATCTGTGGGGATGAATCTGTCCCACGTGATGTGAAGGTTTGCTGTCTTTAGAAGCACCTCATTATATGAGCCTTTGGGTGTGCAGATGGTGAATTCGTGATGACTTGAAATGCAGGATGCTGTTGTAGTGATGTCCCACTTAAAATGCAGGATGCTGTTGAACAGGATGGTAGCATTCCATGGGCATGTCCTGCTGGTGAGGTTGCTTTTAGAGGGGGCACCTTTTATTTGGTGCATACAGAAGGAAGGATAGGATCTGGTAAAGGATTTCTGCAGGATTTGGTCCTGACTATGCATTGGACCTTCACAGCTGGTGCTAAGCAACGCCTGGGACAGAGCAAGCATTTGGGAAGTTCTGAGGATGGCATTTTAAATGTTGAATGTCCATTGCACTTCCAGGATCAGGATACATTACAGACACTTCCTCTGTCAGCAGAAATACTGAAATATTTATGTAATGGAGTGGAAAAGCATTCTCATGAACATCTGGTTCTCCTGGTCCTACCGAGTGATCTTGGCATTTACTACAGGGTTATTTTCATGCTTTTTTTGACCGGGATAGTGGTGTTAATTCTTTGCTGTCCCCTAGCCTGTCTGCTTGAAGCCCACCTCCTGTCTTACATCCTGGTCTTGTAACTCTTTAGGACAAGGGCCACCATTCCTGGGTTTTGCTCTCGGTAGACACAATGCTGCCACGAAGACAGTAAGGAAATGAGGGGTGTCGGTTTGTGCTCATGGAGGCTGTGAGCCAGCACAGTACCACGTCCTTGTGTCCTTTATGTCCTTGTGAAAGGCTGGCCTTAAAAAGTCAGGTTGGAAATAAAAGAGCTGGTGGTGCAAGATGGGTCTGAAAGGAAAGGCAAGAGAAGCGGGTGCTCAGCTGGCAAGGGTGTGGCTATGGCAGTGTGGCAGGCCTGCGTCCAGAAGATCTAGTAGGATCTTTTGCTTCCCTGGGGATTGCAGTCCTTCTCTTACATCAGCCTGAATTGCATGAAGCAGAACACCCTATGGAAAAAGAAGAGGGATCTTGAAGGTGGTTGGATGCATTTGTACAAGGCAGTGATAGTAGTTCCAGTTGTGTGCCTGGTTGGGCACTGCCCTTCTCAGCTCCAAGCTCATTCTCATGACTGGAAGTCTGTCCCTTCCCAGTTGCCTGGTTCTGATGGGGCACCATGAGGCAACCATAAGTGCCCTCCATGGCTGGATCTTGGGCATGTGCCACAGGTCCTTCAGTGTACCCAAGGGTCCTCAGAAATCTGGAGGAGTGCTACAGTGGGTTTTGTAGTGCAGCTGCAAGGCATTTCACAGGTGGGATGAAGGACAGTATTCAGAAAAGGATATTTTTCTTTCTTATGAAGCTTTTTCTTTTAATGGAAATAGTCAGCAATGGAAAAAAACCTCTTTTTTTCTGTTTTCCATTGAAATTTAATGGGGGCTTTATGACAAGAAAAAGGGAAGAAGCATCTGTGAGATGAAGTGAACAAAGACCTCTCTCCTATGAGGACAGGTTGGAGTTGTTCAGCCTGAAGAAGAGAAGGCTCTGAGGAGACCTCAATGTGGTCTTCCAATACTTAAAGGGAGCTTATAAAAAGGGAGGATGCCTTTTTACACGGGCAGATAGTGATAGGACAAGAGGCTACAGTTTTAAGCTAAAAGAGGGCAGATTTAAATTACATGTAAGGAAGAAATCCTTGACTGTGAGGGTGGGTGGGCACTTGCACAGGTTGTCCAGAGAAACTGTGGATGCCCCATCCCTGGAAATGTTCAAGGCCAAGTTGGATGGGATTATGAGCAGTCTGGTGTAGTGAAAGGTGTCCCTGTGCATGGCAAGGGTATTGGAACTAGATGGTCTGTAAGGTCCCTTTCAGCCACACTGTTCTATGGTTCTGTGGTTCTATGATTTTGACTGAGTAGTTGTCTTTGATAGATGCAGGTACTCAGCTCATCCATCAGATCGGAGATGCCCTCTCCGCGCCAGCCCAGGGAGAGGAATTGATTGCCTGGGGTGTCTGCTCAGATGGTTGGTTATCTGCAGCAGCAAACCAGGGAGAAAATGTGTTTGCCACCAGCAGGACCCAGCTAACCTTGATCGTGTTTTCCTCCCTGCAGATGTGCCGGCGTGTGTACAAAGGAATCCCGCTTCAGGTGCGAGGCCAGGTCTGGTCGCTTCTGCTGGATGTTGAGAAGATGAAGAAAGAGAATGAAGGAAAATATGAGGTATGGGCTCTACCTGGCAAAGACGGCAGGAGCAAGGTGATAGGGAGGTTAGATTGGTTGATGAAGCTGGTTTGGTGAGGACTGAAAATGCAAAGGGTATCAACCCTTTGTCCATGGGTTTATATTAAGCTGGGGTCTTCTAGCATGTTAGCTGGCTGCTTTCTATAATATGCCGCTTCCATTTATTTTGCTGGAAGTTGTGAGCAAAGCTGCTGTCAGTGGTACTGCATCTTTAGAGAAAAATGCAGGGAAGAGTGAGGGGAAGCTTTCCATAGGCAGCATGTCGAAGCCCTTGGTGAATAATTAACTTACTTTCCAACTTGCATCATGTACCAAGGCAAGGATCAGGGTGTTGTGGAGACAACTATTTTTCAGAGGCAGGAGGTTGAGTGCTGCTTCCAACAGGTGTTTCCAAAAACCCCTGTCTATTAAACGGGATGATGCTAACACTCATTATAGTTAGTCAAGCGTGGATGTTACTGGCAGGTGCTGCAGGGATGGAGGCACACGCAGGGGCTGGGGGAAGGCGGGCTGGGCTCACCACAGTAAGCACAGATAAGGAAGCTCTCCCAGCATGCAGATTCAAATTGTGCTCCCTCCTGCAAAGCTGTGCTGCGCAGGCAGGGAGGCAATCCAAACAAATGAAAGTCGCAAGGAGTTTATCTGTGCTCCAGAGGGGTCTGTGCTAAACAGGAGCTTCAGGGCTAATAGGCTTTGCTGGGTGCAAACCCTCTACAAGATCGTCTTAATCTACCTCTTCTTTGGTGCCGCCTGCTGCCAGTAATTAGCTCTCCCCTAATTTCCTCCAGGAGAGGCTCAGTGCAGGTCCTGGATGAGGGGTTTTGCTTTCAAGAACGGACTAAGCCTCAGCCTCAGACTTGTGTCCTGGAGGGGTTGGTTCCAAGGCCACCACATTTCTCCCTGGGGCATAACCCATGGCACAAAAGCCTGAAGGCTACCATGGGACATTTCACAATTGCCTTTGATGTAGATGTGATGCTCTGCCTCCTTGGGGTTTGTTAGCTGCAGCCAGAGGGCTTGAGAGGAGCTTGAAAAGGCAGCAGGAGAAACATATTGGCCATGGGGCAGAGCAGAGGCATCCTGACTTTTACCCACTACTTTGTACAAGGTCTTTGGGATGGGACTTCTAGCTTTCCAGCCTCTGCTCTGCCACCAGCTTGCAGGACTCACAGCGCTAATGAGCTCGACGAACCATCTGTGGAGCCCCCAGGTTATTTACACTAGGGAAAAAAGGAGAATAACCCATCCTGTGTTTCTTTTTTAATGTCTGCACAATTAGTAAAGCCTCCTGGGTGCATGGAGGTGACAAAGTGCTGTGTGACCTACCTACTATTCATGTGCAATGATTTAAAAATACCCAAAGTAGGGTATTTACAGTCTTTGGGAGATTTCTGTGTTGTTTTGGCAGGGAAAACAAGAGGGCCTTTAGCAGGAAAATTTGAACTGAAGTGACCCAGTGCACATGAGTAGTCATATTCTCTCAGGTAGTCTGCCTGTTTTGTAGAGGGCAAGGAGCCATAGGATACAGAGACCACGGTATTTACAGCAAGGAAGTTATGTTGTTCAACAGATCTTCCATCATCACTTTGATCCTCACTTGTCCTGTGCAGGCAGTAATTCAAAATAGCCCCTGTACTGTTGCTCCTCCATACAGCTGCTTTCAAGGTTGGAGTTAAGTATTCCCAAGATGCTGTGATTGTTCTAAGTGTTGGCTGTGCTGGACACATGTGGGTGCTAACGACCTTCTGATGTTCCCCGGAGCTGATGTGGCCACCTTGGGAGGTCAACAGCAGCCTGGAGGCACCTGGTACCAGGCTGATAAGCATTCATAGGATGGCAGCTGCTGGAGCAGATGATAAGTATCTGTGCAGATGTTCTATTTTCTGTCTCCTCTGTGAGCCATGGGGGGTCCTGACCCTGGGCTCAAGGCAAGTTCGGCTTGCTGCTCTCTCTGCTGCCTCCAACCTGCTAGTGAATCTCAGTGTGCCTGAAGACAGTCACAAAATGTGTTTTCTTAATGCTGCTAACCCTGGAGACATTAAAGGAGGAGGGCATGATCACTGGTGGTATCTAAAGGCTCTGAGATGAGATGTTTAGCTATAGTGGTCCTTGCCTGCAGTACAGAGCTGAATAGTGGGTTGCAAATGGGACTGCAGTGAGATTTGTCCATGGAGCATCTTCATCTTGGGGCTCTGAGGGCACAATTGGTTGGGGTGGTCTTAAACTTTCATTTGAATTTCCTTTTTTTTTTGCAGTGGACTTCAGTCCTTTTTCTATGTGATACTGCCTTAAATGATTAGCCAGCCTGGAGGGAGCATAGGGATTCTTTGAGTTTAGCTTCTGTTCTGGACTCTACCAGTTTCTTAAAATTTGTACCAGTCCAAGGGAATATTCCAGGACTGCTTTTCTAGTGGAAACTCCTTAAACTGGAGATGATTCTCTTCTGCAGGGAAAATAGTAGTTGGAGATCACAGAGTCTGTCATAACAGTTTGGACTTTATTATGATTGAGCCTCTGAAAAGCTGAGAGTGCTGCGTACATTTGTGTAATAGTTCCTTAAGGATCAACAGTGCTCTCAGTGCTTTATGACAGCCAACTAGGCAAAGAAATCAAAACAAATCATAGTGGAATTGAATTGGAAAGGCTTTAGATTCTGAAAACTCAGTATCTGCATTGGAAGATGGGCGAAGTCTGGGTTGGCAGCTGCTGCTGTCTTAGTGTGTGAGTGTGGGATTGTCTCCTCCTCCCTGGGCCAGCAGCACAGACAAGGGGTCAGGGGCTCCCCTCCAGGCTGCAGTTCATTGCTCACTGCAGGACATCAGTGTCCCCTGTTCTGGTTAGCTCTGTGCAGCTCTCAGGCTTCCACTCCTGCTGCAGGAGTCCCGCCTTCTCACTGTGTGGAGTGATGTACAGGCTGAGATGGTGCCTAATTCCTGCCTCTTGTCTGCCCCTCTCCCTTCCAGCAAATGAAAGAACAAGCAAAGAGTTTTTCATCGGAAATCAAGCAGATCGATTTGGATGTTAACCGCACCTTCCGAAACCACATCATGTTTCGGGATCGCTACGGTGTGAAGTGAGTATGGAAGGCTTCTGTGGCTTATATGGGCACTTGTGCCAGTGCATATTCGAGGGATGAGCTGGATGGGGCGGCCAGCAGTCCCCTGGCTCAGAGCAAAGCCATCCTTGCCTTCTCCTCAAACCATCACTACACAGTGTGACCCACAAGTGCTGGACTGCTGATTGTCTCTTCAAAGAGGTGCACACTGGGGCAGGCTCAGCCCCAGTTCTTGAGCCAAGCAACAGCCTTGCTTGTTGCAGAGCCTTGTCCCCCAGGGCTCACAGTTGCAGAAGGTTTGGTTTGGGATGATGGGGTAGGCCCATTACAATCTGGGAGGGGTGGGGTCTTCACAACAGATGGGGTTGGAGAGATTTGACGAAGTGACTTTGTCACTGGGGTAAGTCACACCTGGCTGCCCTACGCAGTCTCCAAGGAATGAGCTTTCTGGTTCTGTGAGCCTTTAGTACCAGCTGGT
Source organism: Acrocephalus scirpaceus scirpaceus (assembly GCA_910950805.1). Lineage (NCBI taxonomy): Eukaryota > Metazoa > Chordata > Aves > Passeriformes > Sylviidae > Acrocephalus > Acrocephalus scirpaceus. Next base: position 45,048,848 of record OU383780.1, read on the forward strand.
TGAGTGTTTTCAAAATCTTTGCTCTCTGTGTGTATGCACTGGTGTGCTCATGAAGCTGGAGACCTCATGCTCAGGTGTTTTAATATCCTTCTTTCTCCCCAGGCAACAGGCACTCTTCCACGTCCTGTCAGCATACTCAGTTTATAACACTGTAAGTAGTAAGTCCAGTTAACATGAAGAGCGTTGTGCTTTATATATTTATATATATATGTAAAGATTTAAAGAAAAGCTTTATATGTGTGCGTATTTGTGTAGACATCCATATTTTCGTGTGTATATATATGTAATAAATACATACATATTTAGCCAGTGGTAATTCCAGTTTTAAGTCTTAATAGTGGATTGTATGGAGAGCTGCAAGATTCTCAAGCAGCATAAGAATCGTTCCACAGTTGTTTCACTCTCTTGTTCATTTTGTCACCTGGTAAATGACATCTGGCAGATTTAGTTTGGGTGAGTGTCAGCAAAGAACAAGGAATTGCCCTTTGGCTTTTCAGCAACACTAGTCTTCTGGCAGTCTGTCATGTTTCTGGCTTCTTGTCTTACACCAAATGGCATCCTTGTTGAAAACACTTATTTACTACAGGAAACCAGTCATTTTTAGCTGAGGGACACAGGCAGAATAAGCCGAAATTAGCTGCTGAACGTACTGTTTCCACCTCCAGGAGGGGACAGTTATCCCAGAAGATGCTCAGGGGGTTAGTTAAGGAGCCTCCCTCATGCTAGATAAATGCTTACCAGATTTATTTACTGTTTAATTACTTCAGTGCTCATATGGCTGAAGGAATCCAAAACAGCACTGGAGCCACATGCTGCTTGTCATCCCAAAGATAGATTGGACATAAGGAAAACATTTTTTTCAATGAGCGTGGTGAGGCATGGAAATAATTGCTCAGCAAAGTTGTGGATGCCCTATCCTGGAAATGTTCAAAGCCTGTTTGGATGGGGCTTTGAGCAAACTGGTCCGGTGGAAGCTGTCCTTCCCCATGGCAGGAGGGTTGGATGAGATGATCTCCAAAGGTCCTTTTCCAACCCAAACTGCTCCATGAGCCCGTGACATGGTAGATGCTGTAGACATATGGGAGCTGTGAGTTTGGACATAAACAGTAAAGACTTTGAAATGGGACAAACCTTGGAAGAGGAGAGGGAAGTACAGGCGGCTTTAGCATTATGGTAGGCTCTGCCAGCATGACAGCACGTGTGCCCCTCTTGACTGTTGCAGGAAGTGAGCTACTGCCAAGGGATGAGCCAGATTGCAGCTGTCCTCCTGATGTACTTGAACGAAGAGGATGCGTTCTGGGCGCTGGCGCAGCTGCTCACCAACCAGCGTCACGCCATGCACGGTAAGGCTGGGCTGGTGGGGGTGGTGTCTGGCAAAGGAAGGGAAGATTGTTCAGGTTGGTCAGTTGAGCCTTGTTTCTCCTCACATATTTGTTTAATTAAAGTGGGTGAGGCTTAACTACTTGCACAGCCTGACTAGGGAGCTAAACTTCACTCTTGGAGGCAGACAAGTTCTTATCAAAAAACACGAGTTTTATCCACTTGAGCTTTAGTGCTCAGTAATTAACACTTTCACAGAAGTGTTGTCTTCCCTCCAGGATACCTTGCCCTTGGCAATCAATTAACTCAAGGTTATGAGTTTATAAGGAGTCTCACAGAAGTACATCCAAGAGTATCCATACTAAGTGTGGATGTAATTCCACTAAATGTGTGATGTATTACTCTACTTAAAACACATTAAAGATCCTTTCATCTTACTTGTGGTTAGCAGTAATCTATGCACAGAGGATTATTTCATGGGCAGAGGGCTAAACCTTATGGCTTGATAACTTTGGACAGTCTTAAATGTGTGTCCCACTAGATTACAGGGCACTGCACTAGCTTGTGGTTTTCAAACATCTTCAGCTTTTCTCTGAACCTTGGTAAGCACTGAGGTGTGTTCGGAGAGCTCTTGGCCAAGCCAAATCCCAGGCAGGCAGGCAGGCAGTGGGAGCTGTGTGGGCCTGCTCAATGGAGCTGGGTGAGAAGAACCAGCTGGGCTTGGTCTGAGGGTCCTGTTGCCTAGATGGGGTGCGGGGTGACCTCTGGAAAGGAAAGTGTAAATGAGGTAGCTGCGCACCCTGTGTTTCAGCCAACTTCAACAGGCAATGCAGGAGATGAGTTTATAGAAAATCAGGCTATCCCTGTCACTGCTGCAGAGCTTTCCTGATTTTTTTTTATTTCTCTTGTCTTCTCTTGTTAAGGTTTTTTCATTCCTGGTTTCCCGAAGCTGCAGAGGTTTCAAGCCCACCACGAGCAAATTTTAAACAAACTGTTCCCCAAACTGAAGAAGCACATGGTATCTCTTTACTATCAGTCTTCCTATAATAATGCCACATTTTAATGATAAAGCAGTTCATATAGTGTTCTGCCAAACAGATGCACAGCTGAACATATTTCTAACCATACAGGACTGCTTCAGCTGCAGAGGAAGTAATTTACTAAATGGGTTGCCCAAATCTTGCTGAGCTGAATGGTAATCATTTGCTTGCTGGTCATCATTAGTGGAGAGACTGCTAAAATTTAAAGGCTTCCCTAGGAGAGCCAGGCAGAAAGGCTTGCAGAGCCTGCAGCAGGAGGAACAGCAGTGAGGCTGGGCTGTGTTCTTACACCAGCTGCGAGGCCCAAAGGCTGCTGCTGGTCTGTCTGGAGTCTTATTTCAGTTATTATTAGCTCCAAGTGCTTTGCTGTTGTTTTAAGTCAGGAGGCACATAAGATTTGCTGGGTGTTTTGTTGCTTGGGCACATCCAGTTGCTTTTCTCTCTAGCAGATGGTACAGGCCCATTTGGAGGCTGCAGGAGCATCTGCAGGGCACACTGACACCAGTCTTATGTCCAGGCCACTGTTTTGCAGCACCTGCTCTCCCCCCACCCCTTTTTTTTTTGCCTTGCCCTCCTTTGCATTTGGTGTAGACTGTGTTCAGTGGCTAGACTCCTAAAGTTTTCTTACGCTCCCAAGGGACTTGGTGGCCCCCATCTCCAGCAAAAGGTGTCTGTATTACCATCATCTGCAACAGCTCTTGCTTCATGCTGCAAATGGCTGTAAAAGTGAAACAGGGCCATGTTAGGTTTTCACTTCATTATAGTCACGGGCAGGGGAGGGGAATAACTCAGAAAGCTGCTCATTCCTTCTGCTTCTGAAGGCTCTCCAGCAGGTGCGCAGCACCAGCCAAAAGCAAAGGCTGGAGCTGGCCATTCATCTCTTGAGCTTCTTTGTCTTCCCATCCCCACTGCTTTGTTGGCTTTGCAGCAGAGGTCATGTCAGCTCTGCATACATCCCAGCACTTGGCACCAGATGGAAAAGTGCTAGACCAAGGTGGTGATGGTGAGGTTTTTAAGGGTCTTCCTTAGCCTGTCATGCTGTCCTGTTGCTCCAGCAGCCATGCCATGTAAATGAGGTGGTGCTTCCAAAGCTGGCTTGATTGTGCTCTGAGAGGCTCACATGGGAATTGCTATGGAAACAAAAATGGTAGCCTGCAGTGAGTGGTTTAGGTTCCTGGAAGGTTTTTATAAATCCCTGGAGTAGGTATTAGGCCAGAAATCCCTCTCCAATGCTATGGCTGAAGTCTGGCCACATCAAGGATCAGGTTCAATGGATGTCTTGGGCAAAGGACCAAAGCAGGGCTTCAACACTGGTGTTTAAAGCAGGGGCCTTGTTGGGAGATAGGAGACGAACCACAGCCACATCCTGCACCCAGACCTTAGAATGAGTAAACCAACCAATCAACTTCTGTCAAAGCCTTACGAGCTGCTTGAACCTCCAGTAACCAGCCTGGTGAAATGCCTGTCTCTCTTTGCTGTCTTCCCCCAGGACAAGGAGCAAATGACTACCGGGATTTACACAACCAAGTGGTTCCTGCAGTGTTTCATTGACCGGGTAAGGATGCTCTGGAGTTTTTTGCTGCTCTGCTGTTTGCATGCATGGTTAATATGCCTGTGTTTTTTTGTAAATATCATACTTTGAAGAAGATGTTAAAATTTTATAAGGTGGGATATTATGCACACTCTCATAAGGCAAAAAAATTAATAAGGGAGAAGCTAAAAATAACTGCTTGTCATCATCACTGATGACAAGCCAATTCCTGCTGCCTCATCACAAGCAGTTGCAGGGAGACAGCTCAGCATCAGCAGTATAAACTTCAGAGTCGGGAGAGATCTATCTCTTGCCCACTGGCACTGCTGCAAAGGCAGTTAGCCTCACTTTGGCTCTGGAAACAATATAGAAAGAAGAAGAGCTGGGGGCACAAACTTCAACAAATAGCAGTGCAGCAGCTGCAGGCAAAGGAGCGGAAACGTGGGAAAGCGTGAGAAAATTACCCTGATTTTTCCAGAGCTAATTTGCTAGTCCTGAGCCAAGACTACTTTATTTTTAGGGTCAGCATTGTGCTTACTGGACTTGAATGCAGAGTCCAGACTTGCTAATATTCAAGACATCTGTGTGCTCCAGTCTCAATTTTCTGCTGCCCTGTATTCTATAAAACAGTGGACAGCCTCTTCCCCTGAAGAGGGAACTAACTCACTGCTTTTGCCACTAAAAGCTGTATAAAATGCAAAATCCCTTTAACTGCAGTAGCATATGGTTAGAGCTGCAATGGTCAGTTGTGCCAAACTCTGGAGAGTCAGTGCAGTATCCTAAATTTAAACCTCAACGTCTCAGTAGTATTAACATTAATCTCTGTGTTGGTTAGGTGCCTTAGATCTTTGTTGGGAGATATGGGCTGCTCCATTACTTTGGGTATCAGTTCAGTCCTGTTTGCCAGATTGGGTCTGCAAATGAAAATCTCTTGCAGAGGTGTTTTTAGCAGGCAGAAATAACCCTGTATATAAGTAGACATCTTCTTTGGACACCAGATAAATGATTTTTTTAATGCTTAGTGATGCATCATTGGGCTTTCAGACCTATCCCGTAAATAGCCCTTCCGGGAAATCTGGATGGATACAGGAGCTGTTTTTTGCACTCACGAGGCTGAAAGATGATGGTACTCCCTCCAGAGTAGGGGAATACACATGCTAGTGTGCTTGTGAGGGAAGTTTCTCTTTTTTCTGCATTCATGGATGGGTTTTAAATATTTCCCTGGCCACCCAAGTTTATTAGCTTTAAGGCAAAACCATAGATGATAAAAGACATTTTTGTGTTTTAGATGAAATCCCGACTTGCAAAGCCTAGCGCTGTTGTGTGTTTTGGTGTAAGGTAATGCAGTGATGGCAGCAGCCTCTGTTTCATCATCCTGTTTGTGATTTGTCTGTGTGTTTGAAACAGACCCCATTCACTCTGACCTTGCGGCTGTGGGATATCTACATCCTGGAAGGGGAGCGGGTGCTGACAGCCATGGCTTACACCATCCTCAAACTGCACAAAAGTAAGGTCCCACCTGACTGCATCCCCTATGGCTGTGGTGGCACCATGCTGGGGCCACCCTTGTGCTGCTGACCTGAAAAGCTTTGCTGGCCACTTCCATCCTCTTGGTGCCCTGCTCTGGCCACCAAAGGCACAGTCCAGGGGAGGAAATGAGATGCCACAAGGGAGATGCCACCTGATGTGCTCAGCACAGAGAAGCTACACCTGAAATGCTCCCAGCTGCATCTTTCTATGTACTATGCCCCACAAATTGCTTTTAGGGGCAATACACACAGTAGCCTATCTGTCTGCAGATATTTATGTGGTGGCTCAACTGAAAAGTCTGTAGAGCAACAAGTACAGCCATTCACTTCTAAAATGATCACAACCTGTTTTTCTTGCATAATATTAAGGCAGTGATGTTTCTACTTCCAGATCTTTGTAACTTTGAATCCCTTCACTCCCATAAGTTGATAGCCTTGCTGTGTCACTCTTCTGGCCTTCATATGGGGCAGGAGTGCGTGATGAGAATCTTTGGGCCAGCAGAATTTATGGGACTGCATGAGTTGGCTTCTGCAAATAGCCACCCTGTTCTTCCTTCAGTTAAATGAAGAACAGGCTATCCAGAAATAAATCTTGAAGTATCCTATTTGTCTGCAAAAAGTGGGAAACTGGCAGGCAGGCAGATGTTTCAGATTGGCTGTGAAATCTCTCCTTGAGGAATGTGTAGTGCGGGTTGGCATATCTTCCTACAACCCATTCCTGCCTGTATCCCACCCCTGTCTGCAACCTTTGTAAGGGCCAGCACCTCTTCCTGCATCCCTGCCTGCTGGCTGGTGCAAGTTGGCATCCCTGACTGGTGGGGCCAGCTGCTGGCAGTGGCTGTTCAGCCTGATGCTCAGGGCCTGTCTCATAGAGCTTTTCCTCCTCCTAGAGGCATTGGTGAGAACTTCCAGAAATGCATCCTCAAAACCAAAACCTGCATCCTCATCAGCACAGCTCCCAGCCCTGCCATTGTCCTGCCAATGAGTAGCTACTGCTCAGGTGGCATGAATATACATGTATTGATGACCCTGAGCAGTAGTGGGAAGGTGGGACAGTGGCAAAAGCGTTCAGGCTGTCTCACTGTGGAATGGGAGCAGCAACAGAATCCCAGATAAAACCGAAGTGTGGTGTAACCCATGCTTGTGCTACCCTGAAATTTTTTCTGTGCCACTGGCATTACTCCTTTCTCCCATCCCCCAGAGCGTTTGCTGAAGATGACACTGGAAGATTTACGTGAATTTCTGCAGGAGAAAATTGCTGCTTCCCTGCAGTACGAGGACGATGCTGTCATTGAGCAGCTGCAGGTGTCAATGACTGAACTGCGCAAGATGAAATTTGACCTGCCCCCACCAGGTGGGTAGAGGGAAAGGTGGGCAGCCCAGCAGGGACCAGAGCATTCCACTCATGTGGCTGGGAGCTGGGGCAGCCCAGAGGGGTGGGCATCTGTTGTGTGGAAGCATCTGTTTTCCTTACATTCAGGGCATGCAAAAACAAACTGATGTACAGTTTGGGTTTTATTTTGTTTTCTCTGCTTCCAATGCAGCAAAGCCTGAGGAGTTTCCAAGGAAACCCCTGGGTCTGGAGCTCTCTCTCAACCCAGTAGCCATAAAGGAAAATGCAGCGGCCAATGGCCAGAATGGCCGGGTGGGTGAGCACACTCCAGACAGGGAGCCCCATCCACACAGAGTTCCTGGCGCACCAGGAGGAATGACAGTAGAAGCAAGGATTCCCACCTTCCAGGGTAGTGAAGCAGCTGAAGCAGCAAATGTGCCTGTTTCGGGTGGGCGGCCACCGGATGAGGAGGGTCAGGTGGAGCCCATCGTGGACGGACAGCCATCATCTCTTCTGAAGGCAAGCGAGATGCAGGCCCAGCAACACCTTCTGCCCATGGTCCTGCTTCCACAGCAGCCTCTTCCTCCTGGCTGTGCGGTGGTGGACCATGGAGTCTCCCTCCAGGCCCCAGCTGAGCACAGCTCCTTAGACTTCTCTCTCGAAAACAGGCCGGCTCCTCCTGACTCCAGCACCGCTGAGCTTTCTGCTACAGACCAGGCAGTTCCCCCACCAGGGGGAGAACAGGCAGCTTCCCTGGGCAGAGACGCAGTGCTCGAAGCAGCCCCCCATCCTCTGCCAGCCAGCTGCCAGCGGCTCTCCTGCACGTCACAGAGCGATGGCTCCCCCGAGTGCGAGCGCAGGGAGGTGGTGGCGGATGACAGGCACTGCAGGGCAGTGCTGCCGGACAAAACGGGCCTGAAGCGCTCAGCATCCAAAGCTGCATCCACAGGAGAGCTCCTCAGCCTGCAGCATAACGGGCTGGGCAGTGCCACCGCCACCACGCGCTGGCCTGAGGCTGTGGGCGCACTGCCCGCGCACAGGCAGGCAGGGGGCAGTGTGCCCATCTTGTCCAGCAGAGAGCCAGAGGCAGCAGGGTGGGCTGAGGGCTGCCCTGCCCAGCGGGCACCGTCCCCTGTGGTGGAAGGGAACAGCCCCTACGTCGTCATCAAAACCACCACTCCCCTCCACCTGGCCCATGCGACAGAGCAGGACTTCTTGAACAGAAAGCAGGTGGCTTTGCCTCTGTCAGAGACTGGACATCCCCTGCCTACCACCTCCATGCTGCCACCTCTTATGCCAGACCCAGAGGAGGCAGAGGTCCAGAAAAGCCTCCAGAAACCATTAAATGCACTGAAAGCCCCACGACCCCCGCTGAGCCCCAAACCAAAATTACCGCCGCAGGTTGCTAAATCCCGCTCAGAGAACAGTTTCCTTTCAGGCTCTCCTTCCCTGGCAAAGCTGCCCAAATCGGTGACGTTCTAGTGGGGATTGGAAAGGGGAAGTTAAGGGAGAAGAAGTGGGTTCTGGAGAAGCAGCCTTGCCCCATTTACAGGATCCCCTTGTGTCAGCAGGGCTGTCGGGGTGACAGCACAGCACCATTGCACGTCAAGCTGTGCTTTGGTACGAGTGCCCAGCGAGGAGACGAAGTGCTGGCCACCAGTGCCTGGAGACACCAGCAGATTGGATTTGCATGTTTCCTATGGACAAATTGGAAAACGCTTTCATGTTTTTGTTCCTCAAAGCTCCCCAAGCCCCATCACTTGGGGGAAGAGGCAGGGCTGGTGAGTTTGTTGAGTGTTTTCTCCTGCTCCTGTCTGCTGTGGGAACCCACAACCAAGCAAGCAGGCACAAGGTGTTGGAGTCCAAAATGCTTTCTTTAAAATGCCCCATCAGTGCAGCCACAGCATTGCTTTCAAAGGCCTTTGTAGCAATAGATCTTTATTTCATTTCCCAGACCTGCAGTTGTAGGCAGCAGAATTTCCAGGCAGTGCCATGGCATCCTGGCAGGACACAGGCAGCCCGCTGCTCCCTCTATGCAATTCCACAAAGCAGTGCCCAGCTGTATCTGGTTCCTGCTCCTGTGGTGGGTGGATGGTGTTCAGGAGGATAGATTTAACAGCTGCTGAGTCCCTGGGACATCTCCTTGGTGTCACTCCAGTGGGGGGCTGCCAGCAGAGTGGTTCTTTCCCAGATTCTCAAGGTGACAAGGACAGTGATGAAGGTGGAGTCTGGTCTCTCGGGCTGAGTGCCCTTTCTGCTGGCCTTTCCTTCGCAGGGCCAGGGCGGCGAGCGGGCTCGCTGCCTTTCTGTTCCCCAAACAGGAAAAGGGGCTGCTGGCTCAGGAAACCTGCCTGCACTACCAAGCTGCTGGAGGTGTGATGGCATCTAATCACAGTGCCCCAGATAAGTCCACTTCTGCTTTGAGTAAGTTAAGTGTGTCGGAGTGGAAAGGGCATAGGAATTGGGGAAGGGGGAGCACATTGCCCAGAACCTGATCTTAGCCCTTCTGGTTGAGCCCACACAGAATTAACAACAGGAAGGAAACTTGGACATGATGGGTGCCCATATGCCCGCTTGCCTTTCATGCGCCAAGCCCTAGAGGCCTGTCCATCTCCCCATCCCAGGGTGCTGCTGCTGCACAGCCCAGGCCATTGGCTAGAGGTGTGCAGGCATCTGAGGAGACACCCTATAGAAAGAGATGGTCCAAAATTCTGGTTCCAGCATTTACTTCATCCCTAGAGGTGAAGGGACTTCATCAGGAAGGCAGATCAGTGAAAAAGCAGGAAGTAGTCAAGATATGCTGGATTTGACCTTGCTGTCCAGAAGGGGTAGCTGCAAGTGCCACCTTATGTGGGACTGCAACTGGGATTCCCATTCCTTCAGCAGTGATCCTGGGCAAAAGTTCCTTTAAGTTCTAAGGAGACTTTGAAAACTATTTTTTTTATCTCCCAGGCTGCTTCAATTGCATAACCTGATCTAAAGCCTACCTGAAAGCCCAGCAGAAAACTTCCACTAAATTACTTTGTGGGTTCCAGGAGCTGGACTTGATGATCCTGGTGGATCCCTTCCAGCTCAGCATATTCTATGGTTCTATGGTTCTGTGATTTATCAGGGTTTATTTTGCCTTGTGTACATGTGGTGGTTTATGTTTGTAGCAGGGAGTGTCAAAGGGAGCACTGGATCTTTTTTTGGATGTAGCCAGCCAGACCACAGCACCCTCAGCTTTCATTGGAACCCCAGCTCTGTCCCAGGCCCCATCTTCCACTGAGCATCCAACCTTGCCCATCCTCTCCCTCTGCAGAGCAGGGATAACCCTATTAGCTACCTCGCAGGGGTGTTGTGAGGAGTCAAGCGTTGCCGTTTGAGGAAAAGTGCTCTTTGAATGTTCAGTATTTGTGTTGTGAGACACCACACGTCCTTTCTAGGACAATGGTGCTTGAATTGTTTTTAATTTAGAGTGTTTTTCCGTAACTGTGCACAGTTAAATGTATTTGTGTGTTAAAATACCTGAGCAGTATTTCAGGACAGATATCCATTGCCTTTTGCTAGCAGCCCACTGGCCAGAGGAGCTCACTGGGAAGCAACAAGTAGCATCTGAGAGCTGTGGGTCACATCTTGGCTTGGCTTCTGTAGCTTGGGGCACTGTCCTCTCATTGAAGCCCACACAGGACACCTTCTAATGCATCTGATGCAAGAGCTGAGACCTCTTTCCCTTTGTTGTAACCCATTTTCCCTTATTTCAGGCACACAGCCTTTGCACATGTTGCTTGTGCACCTGGGCTCCTCATGCAGTGTGTGTCTGGGATGTTTTGCAGTATTAACATTTTAAAAGGTGGTTTGCTCTAATTTTGGAGAGCTGTCAAATGCACAGTACTCATTGCACGGCATTTGGTGCATGATGTTCAACATGAATTTTGACGGGGCAAGGGGTGGGGGTTGTCCTTCCATCCAAGCCCTAATAGGAATGAGCAGCAAGGTCCTCAGTCATCTTCAGGCCTGGGGGAACGACCAGCAACATGCATTGCTGTCCTTGGTATGATGCTCTAGCTTGAACACATCCTCCTGCCTCCAGTGCTCCTGCCTCCTCCTCTGCCTCTTGCTGCAGACAAAGCCACAGCCATGGTGGGTCTGTGGCAGCAGGACCTGGCCCAGCCTCAGCTCTTTGGCTGGAAATAGGAAGGGAAGGAGAAGGATGAGGGTGGCAGCTCAGCAGGACAAATTACCTAACCCAAGCTACTTGCAGCCCTGCCCAGTCCCCTGCAACAGTCTCAACCCCTCAGCAAAAACCACTCTTACTGTGAGCAAATGTAGGAAAGCAGCTCCCCCCATCTTTGCCCTTGCAGCCCTGAGACAAAGCTGGCCTTGCTGCCTTCCATGTAGAGGTAAAGACCAACGCTGTGGGTTTGGGTTTTTTAGGTTTAGTTTGTTTTTCTTTGTGTTGTTTGTTTGTGATAGAGCACTTTGAGTGGCTCCGGCACTGGCAGGCAGCAGGAGCCACAGGACTCGGCTCCAGCAGGGGCTGGAGGTTGAGGTTAGGGTTTCTTGGCCATGCACTTTGAGAGCCTGGCTATCATCTGCTTTCCTTTTTATTTGCTATTCTTGTTTACAGCGTGGAACGCTTCTTCCATGACTCTTTCTAATGTATTAGAATTATTACTTTCAAGAAAAAAAACATTTTTATGTCTGCTTTTTTGTTTGTTCAGTTTGTTTTTTTTAAAGGAAGGGTTTTATTGGGAAAAAAAAAAGTCAATCATTCCTTTTTACATTGATCCAAACTGTCCAAAGTGTTTGATGCTGTGTTTTACTTGGTTGTAATAATAATGGTTAAAGAAGTTTAGTGTAAATTCAGACTCCACAAGGTTTGTTACAGAATAGAAGCTGCACCAAGACTGGCTGCCTTCTCCTGATGACTTTTAGTTGGTCCACTGGCTTCAGCTGTAACAGGTCCATCCTGCTCCATCTCTGCTTTCCTCCTTGATTTTCTACTGTAATTAAGTACAGGCATCCCCAGCAGCAGCGGAAAAAAAAATGTTCCTTTCTGCTTACCACCCTCTTCTCCCAGCTGAGCAAAGGGCAGCATCCCTTCTGACACACAGCTGCTGATCAGGAGCGCTGCTGAAGCTTGTTTTTTGGCCAAGATTTTGTGTTTGGAGTTTGTTTTCCTGCCTGTAGGCAGTGTAGGGAGGGTTGGACAGGATGGGGAGCGGGTGGACACAGCTCCTTGCACAGCAGGTGGGTGGGTGGGTGCAACTCACACTCGTGAGTCAGGGCTGAGTCACGCTTACAGCAGTCACTGGGAACGTAAGGTGGTGCTGCTGACAGCTGAAGATGCATTTTAAAAACTCTGAGTGAGCAGTACCTCTGACACACCCAGGATTTCATGGCCAGGGCTTCCTGGGCTTAGATGACCATGGTGCTGTTGCCTTTGAGGTGTTCAATGTGAGCAGTGCTCTGGCTCCCCTGAGAGAAAGCTGCCACTTGGTGTTAAGCAGCATGTTTATGGTAAAGACAGGGCGTCTGTCTCTACCAGAGTAGCACAGAGGGCACAAAGACTGACAGCAGATGGAGGGGCCAGAATTAGCTAAATGGAACCCTAGGATTTAAGAGCAGTGCCTGAAATTGGCATCCCCATGTGTCTGTCACCCACCGAGTGCTGTAGGCTAGTTTTCCTGCTTCTGTCACTGCCCTGCCTCACCTAAGAGATCAAACAGGAACAAAAATTGCTCTCCAGTGCCCTTAAATTAGCTCATTTATATTAACTGGTTAAAACCTGGTCTGAAACTCCATAGAAAAGCAAAAAGCCCCAGCCCCACTGAACACCGCAGTGTTTACTGGTACAGAAGCACCCTGAGGATGCAGTTCTTGGCACGTCTCCTGTGCCATTTCACACTGGATGCCGGCACAGGGATGCAGCATTGTGAGCAAGGGTGAGATCCTTGGCTGGAGTGAAACAAACCTCATTCCTCCTGTGTTCCAGGTGCTCACCAGCAGCCTCATTGCACAAGCTGCTTTGTGTCACCTCCCAGCCACCAGCTCCCATGAATCTGTTGGCTCTCAGGTAGTGCCAGGTGGGATCAGGTTTGAACGACTGCCATGGTTACTTATGTGACAGGCAGTGCAGGGTTTAGATATGGAATTTATCCAACTGCTAAAACAGCATCCCTGCCAAGGAGAGAGCAGAAGTGTCCAGAAGGGCAGCTTCCCCAAGGGAAGGTGAGTTGTGCTAGGTTTGAGGGTTGTGTTCCTCCATTAAACAGCCTTGGTTCACTTGGTTGTTGAAAAAAAAAAGAGTAAGATACTGCTTATTGGTATCCTTGATCCCCCGACTCCCTGCGTGTGCCCAGTTATGGCCATGTGGCTGTGGTACTCTCACTCTGTCCTTGCAGGGGCTAGGGACAGGCATGTCTCCACCACCTCCTCTGACAGCATCCCTCCAGCTAATGCAGGAACCACAGTGGTACCCAGCCTTGACCTGGTGCTTGATGGGGCTCTCAGGTATGGTTTTGGTTTGCTGTCATCACAGCAGTGCTCCAGCTCACAGGGCTAGTCCCCAAGGCAAACTGCAAACACCCCAAGTTGCACTCAGCTCTGGTGCCCTAGCAGCCCCCCATGGCTCTTGTCCTTCCTGGCTCAGGAACAGCCAAACTGGCAGTGGCAGGAGCTAGGACAGGTGGGAGACAATGTCTGTCCTCAGATGTCTGAGCTCACTGGCTCTCTGCCAAGCCCTGGCCGTGCTCGTCACCATCCTTGCCTTCCTCCCATAACATGGAAAGCTCATCAACCCCTGCGTGCCTCCACAAGGCTTCAGTCAGTCGGCACTGAATAATTGATGCTAAGTGGAGCCTGGAGCAGAGCCAAACTGAGGGAGGAAGGCTTTGTGCTGGTTTAGTCTCTGCTCTCAGGATATTGCAGGGGGAGAAAAATGGGTGTGCTGTGTCTGGCAGTTTTGTGCCCCAGCCAGTTTGGCAGAGGCCATTTGAGTTTGGCTGGGCCTTGGAGCATTTCTCCTCTTGGGCTTGCTGTGCTGCTCACCTGCCGCTGTGTCCTACTGCCAGAGTGGTGCTGCTGTTCTGTTATCCATCACCTGCTGCTGTGGCACCTGTGGGAGCTTGCATGCTGCTGTCATGCTCCTCGTGTGCTGCAGAGGGGCCATGGCAGCAGGGGATGCGACTCGGGGAGCAGCAAGGGCATCCCCAGTCCCAGAGGCTCCTTCTAGGGCTGGTACCTAAGCTACAGACCATGTACTCAACCCATAGCAAGAGCAAAGGAGTTGCATATGGGGCCAGGCCCATCTGCCTCTTCCCCTTCCCACCAGCTGCTGGTGGCCAGGATGGTGGCTGTCACACCATCCTCTGAGCAATGTTGCCCCCCTTCCTACAGCACATCCCCAAGTATAAAGCAGTGGATGGAGAAAATAACAGCCTAGCAGTTTCAAGAGGCAGATCTGACCGCTTCCCAAACCATCTCCCAAATCCTACTGCCTCAGCAGCTGAGGAGGCCCACAGGGCATACACCAGCATCCTCTTCACCTAGAAGGCTGTGGGCACCAGGACAGTGCAGGAGACACCCAAACCACAGCTGAAACATCTCACCAGGAGATGCAGCAGGTGAACCCATCCCACAAGCATCCTTACTCCCTGGCAGCAGTTACAAAAGAGCCCCAGATTGGGATGGAGAAGGCTTAGAAGGTGCACACAAAGACATGAGTCCAAAGGATTGGAGTCACTAAAGCCTGGCTATTCTTCCACTCAGTAAAACAGGTTCCTCCTAAGACACAGAGAAAGGTAAATTAAAAAACTTTTAATTTTGTCCCAAACTGGTCTGAACTCCCTTAGAGGTACCTGTGGCTACATGGGATGCAATATCACAAGCCCCTCTTCCAATTACACCATTAAGAGCCTGGGCCACTCTGGTGCCCTGGAGGCTACTCAGCCTGGCCTCACATCAGAGCCCTGCTCCTGGAACATCTAAGCCTACAGACTTAGATAACCTCAGGCCTCAGCCAGGAAGCTGGTTCTTGAGTGGCTTTGCTTACCATTATGGTGAAGGCAAGAAGTGATACAGAAGTATCCAGAAGAAGCCTATTGCTTAGGCTGGAAAAGTTTGCAGCAGTGGCTGTAGTCCAGAAGGGAAACCTGGTCTGCTCCTCTACCCAGCCACACTGCAGGTGAGGATGAGACCAGCATTTAGCCAAGGCTGCTCTGTAAAACTCAGCCTTTCATTCACCTGCCCCCAAGACCACACTCACATCTCAGGTCTCACTCCAGCACTGAGTCATTGCTGCCAGCTCCTGCACAACCCAGGTCTTTGCCAAAGCCCTCAGCAAGCACCATGCACTCACCTGCTTTGGAGTCACCCTCTCTGCTGGCTTAGGAGAGCACTCCTGTGGAAGCCCTCACTGACCAAAAGGCATGAGAGCTGTTCCACCACTTGATCAGCATCTTTAAGGACTTGTAAGCAATTCTGGCAGTTGACTCAGCTGTGATTATCTCTGGAGCCCTAACCCTGCTGTAACAGGGTGTGGGGCATTTGAATGATGCGAGAGAAGAACATGTATTGTACGTCTGTCCTGAGACATCTGGACCTGACCAGACTAGAACAGACCTCGTCAGCTATTCTGTCATTTAAGTATGGTTTCAAAGGTGGCACTTCTCCATCATGGGATATGCAATCTCAACGTAATCAGTAGGATGCTGACTGAAGACTTCTCTGAGCTGTTTTTCACACTGGCTGGAGATTCACAAGTTTAGTTCAGCTTTGCCATGGCCAGCTGAAGAGATCGCAACAGCCAGAGATGAACTGATGTACTCAAATACAGCAAAAAGCTCACCTCTGCGGACTCTTTTCCAGCTTCAGCTATGCAACAGGAATAATCAAAATAATTGTACATTCTGCTCACCTGAGCCCATGCCTCTGAAGCAAAACTGAGGTACACGACAAACTCCTTACCATAAGGGAAACAACTGCAGTGTCTGAAGACTGCATCTTCCAGTCCAGGTACTTCTAGAACAAATGTGCCTTGAGTAACTATGGGGAAAATAAACTCCAAACCCCTCAATTTCTTCTCCAAACCTACATTCACTCCAGTGAAACTGTAATTCTGCTATTAATTTCAAACTTGAGAAGATCAGCTAGCAGAGAACACATTGTGAGCTCATGTACCGACCTCCTGCCTGTCAGGGGCCAGCAAGATCATGTCCTATACCCAAATCATCAGCACCAAGGCAGCAAGTGAAAAAGCCAAAAGTCAAGAGTAAAAACGCCACCTGAGAGAAGTGATACAATCTGGTTTTTGCCAACAGCAAAGATCAGACCAGATCACAGCTGAAGTATCTTGATCTGTTTCGATTCTCCTCCTGGAACAAAGATGCAGTACAACATTAATACACAAGTAATACGTGGTTTTTGGACAAGAGCTGTGGTGTCAAGCTTTTAGCACCTCCTTTTGCTCCTAACCTACCTCCAGCTTTTAGCATGGACTTGAACAATGACCTGAGTCTGAATTTCTTGTGACCTTCTAATTACAGCAAAAAGCTAACCAGCTCCTGATGGTCTGTCACTGACCAGGACTGTTTGACAAGCTTGAAAACCTTACCCTGAGTGCAGAAACCTCTCTGATGAAAGGGATATGCTCCCACTTCAGCTTTCTGCTCCTTACCAAACTCTTGTAAGTAGTTTGTATTCTAGCCAGTGCTGATCTAGCACACCCTCACAAAGATGTGCCAGTTTCTTGGAACTGCAGCTATTGCCTGCCCTGTGAAGACACCTCGGCCCTGGTGCTCCCTGGAGCTTTTCAGCTTCCTTGACCGCAGCTCCCAGTACTTGGCTCCCAGCCAGAAATGAGAGGAGACTCTCAGTGGTGAGAGCCATCCAGTCCTTGAGAGAGCCCCAGTGTGTTACTTTTCCTCTGGAGGCCTCCGGATAGATCTATCCCATGCTTCACCAAGGGCCTGGGGAAGAATGGGATAAGCTCTACTGCAGATGGAGAATACCAGGTTCCTAGTGCAGTAACACTACCAAGCAAGGGCCTCTGTGTCATCTTCTAGAAGGACAAAGAACCCCTGTCCTGTGCGCGCTTGTGCACAGGATGCCAACATTAGGAACAAACCCCATACTTCCTGGCTTCACACTTGAAACAACTCAGAGTGGGAGGTTTTCTAGGAGTCTCCGGTCCAGTCCCACCATGTAACACCAGGTTCAGCATCTTCAGCAGTCCTCCAGCACAAGGACAGGCACTGCTGCAAACTGCACACCCAGCTAAAGGCAGGGCACTCTCCCCTTGGGCAACTTCTCCCACTCCAGGAGATGATATCAACCCTTCTTCTGAAGGAACAGGGTGCCAGGCAGCTGCTGCCAGGGTGAGAACTGTGCCCTACAGTTCAGAGCAGGCATTTACAGAAAGCAAGCCATTAACACAAGTTGTGTCTTGCCCAGGCCAAAAGCAAAGGCAGCACCCCCAAGGAGCACGGGAGTTGAATTCTGTTGCTTTAATTCTGCTGCTGCCTGGCATGATGGAGGATGGGGAGTGGGATGCTGGGTAGCCCTGCGTGAGCTGTGGTTTTGTGCTGGGGGTGACCAGGGTTTCTGTACGGGTTTTGCCATGGGAGGCATGTGACTCACATGCTACCCTCGCCGCTCCCAACCCAGACCAACCTTGGCTGCCAAACCCAGCACCTCTTCAGGCCTGGGCTAGCCCATGCAGAACAGCTCCCTGCCGCAGTCAGCTGGATCACCTTCCTCCTTTAATGCTTCTAATTCTGGATGCCAGCTAAATTAGCCTGTGCAATAGCTTGGAGAAGGGCAAGACAGCAAATATCAAGCCACTCGCTGCACTGACTGCAATGCCTTGTCTTGGGGCTGCAAGTGAAAGGCACATGGGTCAGACCTCAGGCAAAAACCCCAACGAAGCTGAGCCGAGCAAAGACAAGGTCCCCAACAGAATGGCCCTTATCCAAAACACTCTTACCCACTCTAAACCCAGGGAATGGAAGCCTGAATCCTTTAGTCTTAGTTGCTGAGCAGCCAGACAGCTTCTGCAGTGCAGGAGAGTCCTTCTCGACATGCTCACCAGTAAGGAAAGCCGTGCATAGGGCAGACAAGGATTTGCTTACCTGTACATACTGGAGCAGCCCAAGGTGTATGTGCTACACAGGTGTTAGCATAGCTAGGGCTGGAGAGGACCAAAAAGTCTTAATTCTACCTCTAGAGCACAACACACGATGGAGGTCTTAGCTGGAAAGAGCTGACAGGAAAGGAATCAGGGAAGCAACAAAGTGGTACCAGCTGAGGTGAACCCAGCTCTCCAGTCTCCTTCCTGATGCTTCTTCCCTTCCAAGCATTGCATCTGAGGCCATAAATCCCACAAGGACTAGACTGAAAGCAAAGGACTCAAGGGGTGCCAAGGATGGGCTTGGACTGGTTGCACTTTTCCACCCTCCCAAAACGCAGCCAGCAGAGTTTCAGGTGGGCTGGGGAGGACATGACAAAGACTTGCTGGAGACAGAGACAAGCTGTCTTGCCCTGAGAGCTTGTCTCTTCCCACCCCAATCACCTTCATGATCTACACCATAACCTTGGTCTGTGGAGAGCAAATCTCAGCACCCTTTCCTCCCTCACCATCCCACCAGCAATCCTTCTGGAGCAGCAGCAGCAGCCTCTGGAAGGAGGACACAGCCATCAAGGTGATTTGTTGAGACGATCAAATAATAATTTACTGTGATTCAATCTGTGACTTTGTACAGTTGCCGGGGTGGGAGGAGACCAAAGGGTGAGGGGATGGGGATAAAAAAAAAAAAAGTTGTTTGCTGCAGGCTTGGGTGAAGTGTGAGATAGTCCTTGGAGTCATGCTCCTCCTGTCCTCTTCCTCCTCTCCACCCCCCCCATATTCCTCCTCTGAATCCGTTTGCTTCTTCCTTTGCTTCACCTCTTTCCTTGAGCACTGCACAGAGGGAACCTTGCCAAGACACGATCCAGACAGCTGAAACAGAAGAGGACTCTGATGAGCACCCATTCCCCATCACAACCAGCAGGGCTGGTTCCTAGTACTCACCCCTCACATTTTGGGATGACCCTGTTAGTGTCCACAGAGTCTCAGAAAGCAAAAGGCTACACACGTTTTAGAGGTGTGAGCCTGGCTCAGCAAAGCATCTGCACATCTGCTGAAGGGAACAAGTCTTGGAGTCAGTGGAGTGATTGGGTGAGCTTTGGGCACCTCACCAGACCTTCTGCCTCTTCCTGAACCTCCTTTTGGGAAGGGGCACTATTTGGCAAGATCTTACCACCTCCTCCAGGGATGATGGGAACCACAAAACGAGTCCAGGACAAAAGCAGCCAAATTTTGTTGGCCACACACCAACCCTTCCTCTCCCCAAATCCCAGCATGTCTTTGCCTCACTTTTCCTTTTGTGCCTTGATGTTCCTCCCTCTCTGCTCTTGGGCACTGCAGCTAGATTAAGTTGGGATATCTGGTTTCCAGTTTCTGCCTGAGCAGAAAAAGACATAGGCAATACTTGGGGCGTGTTCTTTTAACAGAAAGGAGCGTTTCCAAGTGACCCTTTCCTAGCCCTTCTTGCTCAAGCTGGTGCTGCCACCAGGCTGTGACAAGGATTGGGCTCCTGGCAGTTGGTGTAAGGGAGCAGCAGTGCTTTCCAAGCCCATGCCGTCAGCTGTGAGCCAGAGCAGGAAACAAGACTTGAGATCATATCCCCATCCGGAGGAAACGCTCCTGAACATCTGGAGGACACAAACATCTGGAAAATCTCCCTTAGCAGTGGTAAGTGTGCTGGGCACAGCATTCAGCTCGGCCCCGAGCCGACCTCACACGCCTCAGCTGGGAGCAGAGGGGTGTGGTTCTGGGGTGGGTGTTTGCTCATAGGAAGCAAACCTTGCCAGCACTTTTTTGTTGCGTTTTTTTCCTTGGGAGTGGGGGGCAGGAGGAAGAGCGCTGCTGTGCTCATGGCCTCTAGCTCAAAAAGTGTCAGAGGAAACTTGCTGTCCATCTCCACCTTCACGAGACCCTCTTAACATCATCACAGTGCACTTCTCTTTAGCACTCCAGCAGTTATTTAAAGGCGTGAAGGGCCTGTCCAGGTGCTTGGGAGACTCCTCAAAAGATGTTAAGGGCAATGTTCATGCACACTTTTGTCCCAGTCCCAGATGTCCTTAGATATAGAAGTCCTTGGTGGACTCAGTTACCCCTCTCTAAATTTCTGCCATGGAAGGAGTTGGTTACACAGACCGATATTCCCAGGCCTTTCACTTAAGGCCAGCCAGCACATGCAGGGACAAGAATAGGAACTCTCCCTGACTGCTATCCCAGCAGTGTTTTAAATAAACTCATAATTAAAAAAAAAAATCAAGAAAAGAAAAAGAAGAAAACCAGGCAAGTGAAGATAAACAATCTGAAAAACACTGTTTCTGGCTCCAGCATACACAATTTATAAAAGCAAACAGCCCCCTTATGGCTAATTCTCAACATTGCATCAGTTCCAAATATCCCAGGGGATTTATCTAATGGGGAAAACTCTTCTGAGGAAGACAGGACTTTCCACAGCAAGACAGGTCTGCTCTAAAGCTTTAGGATGAGGCAATTTATGTGAGTGCATTAGGAGGCAATGCAGCCTGCCAGCTCTTCATCTGAACCCTTCTAGAGGCAGTCTGGTGAGCATGCAGTGATCTGTACACCTTCAACACCAGTTTAACTTCTCTTTCAGAGCAGCAGAACGGGAAGAAGCTTTCCTGGGGAAAGCATGACAAAACATGCTTTTTAAAAAAATTCAGTTGTATAGAATTTTGTTGCACAAAGTAAGGGGGGGGAAATAAACAACCCTTTCCTGCCACACACTTCCTCAGGAAAGTGGGAATTTTGACTTACCTATGTTTTGACAGAAAAATTGCTATTTCAATCCGAAAGGTGTTTCATTAAAAAAAACCTGCTGCTGAAATTGATCCTGCTGCATTTGTTCGCAGGCTACTGCATCTGCGGTCACCTCTCGCCCTGTTTCCAATGTTCCCCCACTGCACCCCATGTCCTGCTTCCACCACTTACCATAGTCACGATACCACACATTTACAGTTCATGCAGCCGGGGCCGCTCTCATCCGGGGGATTCAGCTTGCGCAGCTTATGCTGCCGGATCTCCCGCACCAAGGTGTAGAAGGCATCCTCAACGCCCTGGGGAAAATGCATGGCTTGAAGCAGCTGCCACTCTGAGGAGGGACAGTGGAGAGAGAAGAGGGCTCCCCAGCAAGGTGTCCCTAGCACTGTCCAGCAGTGCAGATTGCAGAATTAAAGGTACAGAACCACGTTGGAAGACTAACAAGGACCTGAGTGTGGCCCTCAAACGGAGAGCAAGATTGAATAAACAACCATGAGGACAAGGAGCTCTGAAGTCTCTGGGATTCATCAGCTCTCAGCAGTTTGAATGAGGTTTGCCATCCAAGAGAAAAGCCACTGAAGGTGTCAGTTCCATTTCCACCTGTGTGCTTTGGGCGCTCCACATGGTCCTTTCAGCACTGGTATATTCTGCCTGTAGGTCTGCCAAAATAGGCCATGGATGAGGTTAGCCTCATGCATGCTGACATGCAGTGACTATGGAAGTTATTCCAGAGCCTTGGAGAAAGCTCTGAGAAGGCATCTCTTCAGTGCTGCCACAGCATGATGATGCACTTCTTGGGATGGGAGGCTCAAGCCTGGACTGGGGAGGGAACATCCTGAGGGAACATTTAGCCTTGAGGAAGGAACTAAATCCATCCCTAACATTCATCTGTCTGCAAGGTGGTGCCTGCCCATTCCTGCCCCTTCAGGGCAGCAATGGAGGAAAGAAAAGAAAAAGAGCATTTTGTTTAAAAGTCTCCTCCTACCTGTCTGGTTTTGGCAGACGTTTCTATGTAGGGGATCCCGTAGCTCCGGGCCAGGTCCTGCGCTTGCCGGGTCTCCACTGTTCGCGCAGGGAGGTCACATTTATTCCCCACCAGCACCATGGGAACATCATCTGAGTCTTTCACCCTCTTGATCTGCTCCCTGCAAGAGGAGGAGGTGTGAAGAAGTGAAGGGGCAGCTCCAGAACACTCCCCACCAGTTTCTTTGTTAAGATTTGACAGCTACCCCTCACTCCTGCTGAGTGCCTTGTGTTGAGCTTTCAGGAAAATGTGAATGATTACAGCACACAAGTGAGTAAACAGCAAAACAGGACACTTCTGGAAATGAAAAGTAAACATAGTTCTGCTCTTTAAATGCAGCTATTTACAAAACAACTTGAATTATGGCAATCTATATTAAGACATGAACTTAAGATAGTTTAAGTTAACTAAAAATGAATTCTCAAGCAGTTACCTGTGCTATTTCCAACATTTTAGATCAAGTAATCCCCCCTGAATGGGGGGAAAAATGAATTCCCTGCAACCAGAATTTGCTGAGCTGATAAAGCAGCTTTTGGCAGCTGTAACTTTTTCTGCAGATGCACAGGCAGTATTTGCTCCCTTTCGGTTTAGTTCAGGTCACTCAAAGTTGAGAAACCAACTGGGAACTAAAAAAACTGTAATGCTCACTTCTTCATTCCAACATTGGATCTAAAACTAGGTGGGCGAGGATGAGATCTACCACTTCTAAAAATCTTGAAGGCCATTATGACCACAAACAATCCATTCAATTCCCTTCTGAGAGATAGTAACTTCCTTTGCTTAATAAATCATTTAACTTCAGATGCACAACAGCTTTTTTTTTTTTGCTCATGGGTCCAGAACATTTAACATGGTTTTAATTTAACAAATGAAAGATTTAACATGCCAATTTCTGCATTTTAATTGAATGCAAATCTCCATCCAAAGGCAGCTGGACATTTATCACACACAAAAGAATCAATCATCTTTTTCTAATGTAGTAGAACATAGAAATGAAGTCTGACTATATGCATGATATGCCATAAAGCCATTTAAATATCCTGTGTAACATCCTGATCAGCAAATGCAAGTACTAATTTTAGTGCACAGGCTACACTTAGCTGAAAAGAGATACCTCCAAATGGTTACTAACCAGGGAGAGCCGCATTTCTCTGGGGAATATGCTTGTAAAAGTGCAAACACAAAGAGCACAGACTAAAGGAGATGAAAGCCAGTGATTTACATCATGATGGCATGAAGTCGAGCCATCCCAGGAGCAATTCACAGGCACCAGCCCCAGCACAAGGATGAATGCTGCTCAATCCCTCAGGTGCTTTAGGAAAATCCCATCCTTTTTCCTTTGGTTCAGCTAAAAGAAGCCAAATTAGTGCACCGTGCAGCTATTACACTGAACAGCCTTTTGGATGAGACTGAAACATCTCAGCAGCTCTGAGCAGCACCTCTGACTATAGAGCAAGGAAGGAATGTACCTGTTCTTGGAACAACAGGATTACTGGGGCCCTGGTTTATGATGAGAGACTGGGATACAGAGTCCCTTGTGGGCAGTGGACAGAGCAGGGACAGGCAGAGCCATCTCTCCTGTATGCTCTGCAAGTGCCTCCCATTGCAGCCAAGCCTCAGAAAAAGGCACAAGCAGAGCAATCTCTGTAAGGCAGAGCAATACCCACTGGGGTAAACAGGGAAGACTCCTGCTGTGTTTACATCATCCCCTTCACTCTTCAGCTCTGCAGGGGTGACATCAACAGAGAGAATTGTGATGGGTACTGGGACGGGGTACCCTGCTTTGTCACCGCTTCCCTGTACATCTTCTTGGGCTAATCTCCTCACTGGAGCCCTGACTCCCCTTCTGCTCCATGTTTGCCCTGGCTGAAACAAGCTCCAGTGGGGCAGGACTGTCCCTCCACACGTGTGTGCAGCTGGCAGACCACAGTGTACAGCAGGGCAAGTAGCTCTCCCTGTCCTTCCCAGCCTCCTCTCCCAGCTCTGGGGCCAGCAGAAGTCGCTGAGATCGATTGCGCTAACAAAGCAATTCCACTAATTGGGGAGGGAAGAGCGGGGAGGGGGGGTCATACAGGATCAGCTCTCTCTTTAGTCACCATAAACACTTAAACATTACATTACCAGGTCCCCAAAGGCCACAAGCAATCCCTTCGGAAGGGTTTTATTGGAGTCACTGACATTAGCCGTCTGCTCTGTCTCTTCCCTGGGGAATGGCCACTTGAGCTAATTGTCTTTGCTGGCAGTCTGTGTTTCCACCACGGGGACTGATCTAAAAGGGTGAGCAGGAGGGTGCAGCAGCAAGGCCTCCCCTTTGCACAGGGCAAGGGGGAAAGGGCCCTTCCCAGAATACTGACCTGTACTGGTGAATATCTTCAAAGGACTTGGTGTTGTTGATGGCGAAGACACACAGGAATCCTTCCCCCGTTCTCATGTACTGGTCTCTCATGGCACTGTACTCCTCCTGTCCTGCAGTGTCCAAGATGTCTAACAAACAGGTCTCTCCATCAATGACTACTTGCTTTCTGTAGGAATCCTGCAGGGCAGGCGAGGGAAAGGAAGGTGGATGCATTAAGGGAGGGCTTGGATCTGGCTAAACAAAGGGATGCAGCGAATGCATCCCTGGGAAGATGCCAGGTCATGCTTTGCCTGTGTTCATCTTCCATTAAAGAGACAACTCAATCTGTTTTGAAAATGGGAGGGAAAGGAAAAATAATTTAAAAAAACAAAGGAAAAAGGGAGCAGCTAAGCAGGTTTCTCCTTGTCTGTCAGAACCACAGAAAAGACAGCTCCCAGCTTGCTCTCCCCATTCCCAGCCCTGCCTCTGGCAGACCAGGTGCAGCTTCATCTCTACCATACTGTGTATCCCTCAACAAGTATTTCCCAAGCATTGTTTAGTCTCAGCTCTAATTCCTTCTGCTGGAGGAGGAAGGACACTCAGGAAAGGAGCTCTGGCCAGCCAGGGCTTCCAATCACTATCTGTGATCTGCAGGGCTGGAAGGTGTTTAAGATAACCTGGAAATCCAGTGCCTCCAACGCATCTCAAATCAGGCACCAGAGGCAATATTGCCATCAGTAAGGTTTCAGACTGGGTTTGATGGTAAACCTCCTCTTTAAACATGAGAAAAAAAAAAAAAATAAAATCACACTGTGAACAGGGTGTTTCCCATAACTAGTCTGTGCCCAGAGGGCTCCAGGAGAGGTAAGAACTATCCAGGCAGGTCCTTTGAAGTAGGGAGTTTTCCCTGCAGCAAAGGCAATCACAACTTATCACAGATGTGAGAAGGTCTGGAAATCACCCAGAGCATCCATCAAAAGATTTCATTTTCACAGCAGGCTCCTCATAGCACTGCTCCTCCCCACTATGCTTCCCCCTGTGCTCAGTCTCATCAGCAGGGATGCTGTGGGGCAGCCCCTGCATGGAGGACATCCCTCTCCAACAGCCATACCCTGTGGACAGTGCAGCATCCTCTCAGTAAGAGAAGGAAGTCAAAATGAAAGGTATGAAAAAGGTACAAGTCAGCAGTACAACCACACAGTGCTTTGCAGCCACTCACAGAGGCTACGGCTGCAGTTTAAAATTAATTCAAATGTCGGCTGCTCTTCCAACGACAACAATGTTATCAGATGAGCTTTGCAGGTCTGCAGACAAACAGCCGACACAGCAAAGGTCACCAACAGGACCGGCCGCAGCACAGAAAGGGAATGGGGCCAACACAGCCTCTGTCCTTTGGTTCATTACAACAACGTCATTTGCTGGGGCTAATTAAAGTCTTTCCTCACCTTGCAGAGAGGGCTGTGAAATCAGAGATGAGATCTGCCCTGCCACGACCTTCTCAGCTGTGCCTTCCCAAAAAGTGGACTGCTGACCCGTTGAGAATAGGCGTGGAGTGAAAGGCTGGCTTCCAGCTAGCTGCTCTGAAGGCAACTGGCAGGCTGCCCTGCAGGAATGTGCTCCCATTTCTAATCAATAATGTATCTGGAGCCTCCTTTGTGCAAGGGGACCTGAGTGCATCCTCTGCCCCACAAAGCATCCTCTCACCTCTGCATCTTGGTTTGGGACAGAGGACCAGCCTCTCAGCACACATGTTCACAGTTAATTGCCAAGTCCCCAATTCCAGGATGTTTTACCAGCACGCTGACAGAGAAGAGATCCCACCTCAGGTCATCAGCAGGCTACCCATAAGGCCAGCTAGCTGGCTTACAAGGCAGAGACATAAAACAATATTGCAGAGGATGCTTTGCAAAGGAAGGGGACAAGCTCTCCCCATCAATGCTTTGTATACATCGTAATTCGACCTCCCCCTCCCCAGGAAGCTCAGGCTGGCAGCTCAGCTGTCCCTGCCACATAACCAGGTGACATGGCTGCCACTGCAGGGCTAGCTGCCACCAGCCCACACTAGCACCCTACAGCCTCAGCACTCTTCTGCAGCCCTGCGTGTCCCACCCCACCTTGAGTAGAGGGGAATGCAGCCAGACCCAGCTGTCAAGTGCCAGGCAGCAGAAACAACATCTGTTTGGGTTTCATACTCAAGATCCCAGGTGGATGCTGGGAGCATCCCAGCTATGCTGGGGGACCAGACCAAGAGGGTCATTTGCTAAGCATTAAAATCGGGATATGACCAGAGGTTTGGGAAGCCCATTACTAGCTAATTGCTAAGAGCTGGAAGATGAACCGAAGAATTTCTCAACACAGTGAAACTCTTTATTCCATCCCTGCTTATTCACCATAGGACAATGCCAGTGGCGTAACTTCCCTTGCTGCCTTGGCCCTCCTGTTCCCAAAACAAAGGTCCAAAGGCTCCTTGGCAGCCCAAGAGCTGGCCTGTGAGAGTGTGGTGTAGTGGGGTGGACAGCGTTGAGTTACACAGCCAAACATTTGCACTGGTGAATCCAGAAGGTAGGAGGGGAGCAGATAACCCAGTAAGAGTCTTTGCCCCCGACAGGGGACAAACTTCCACACCTCCTGCTCTGGGGAGCATCTTCTCAGTGCACCCCAATCTGCTTGCTCCCCCCCTTTGCCACACAGCCTGTGCTAAATCCATGTGGGTGATGGGCAACGTCTTTGCTCCATGCACGTATCCTCTTCCTTCCCCCCTGCTTTTATCCTGCTCGTTTCAGCATTGCTGTGCTGCTTGTTAGCTGGCTGAACAGTCATAGTCAGCTCCTGGGTATGATCCAAAGCAGCTTAGTCACAGGAAGGTGGTTTGTTGGTCACATTTGGATGGCTGGCAGGTAGCTCTCTGTCTTTTAAATCCCCATAAAATGAAGCATAATTAAAAGAAATCACCCTGAAATGAATCAGTAGTTGGCCGGCATAGCAGGGGAAGCAGGGTACAACCAAGGGAGCTGCAAAGGCATCAGGGCTGGTGGTACCCGCAGATGGAAAAGTACCAGGGGTGAGAGGGCTGAAAAGCAGCTTGTGGCAGCTTTTGGAAGAGAAGAACAACAGAATGGGGCTGGAGTGAACAGTGGAGGAGAGAGCAGGCATCTCTCAGAGCACTGCAAAAGTGAGGAGGGTGTGCTGGGAAATGCCATGCAAAGTTTACATTCCCTGCTGCCTGTTTACATGGAGAAAATTCCCTGCAGGGTACGTACAGGGAGCAGGCAGCTGGAGACAAAAAACACAGGATGCCAAACCCCAACACATCACTGGGTAAGAGTTGGTGGCCTCTGCCCACCTAAGGTCCAAGAGAGGATACATCCATGTAGATGTTTCCCCAAGGAGGTTGCTCTCCATGAGCAGCTCTTTTGCCAAAAACAACCTGGAATGGGTTTCTGAGAAAAGTATACAATACCACTGGGGACAGCCACGTGAGGGGAAAGGAGCTGGGGACAAAGGCAATTGCATCCATAAGCAAGGAGACTCAGGAGCCCTAAATTAAATTCCAGTCTCTGCCATGGACCTTCTAGGTGACCTTGGCCAAATGACGTAATAGCACATGCTTTTTAAGTGCTTTCTCTCCTTCCCGTCTGTAGGACTGTAAGACTATTTCTGCCTTTCTACCAAGCCTTGTCTTGCTTGTTTATGTAAGTTGTAAGCTCTTCAGGGTGGGGACTACACAGACAACACCTACCAGAATAGATTTCTCATCCCAGCTGGGGCTTTTGGCCATTATGATAATAATAACTGCAGCAACCACAGCTGCATTTATATGCATCTGATAGAGAATCCTTTAGGACTGCAGACAGGGAGGTTATTGTCCAAGAGGCGGGACAGAGCTGCAATTTGCCTTCCCAGGGTGGACTTTATTCCTCGTGCAGAGCAGTGGCTGCTGCCTACATCTCACCCAACAAAGGTGTAAGTCATGCAGAGGCTAATTAGCACATCACTAACTATGATGAAAGCAGATGAAGAATGGAATATATTTTTGAAATATTAAAAAAAATCATAATAGCACAATGGATATTGAAGACTGGATCCCCCTCCGCCCCCATACAGCGTGTGAGGACCATAGGGTCCCTGCCTGCTTCTTCAGGCAGGGTGCTGAGCTAGACAGGTCAGTGCTGCCATCTACACTGACTAAGACACACACATCGCCCTTTAACTCCTTGTGAAGAAGCAGAGGCAGCACTCTGGGAGCCACAGCAGTTCAGCTGCTCAGCATGTCTTGCTCAAACTGCAAGACATACATAATACAAGCAAGCTCTGATAAAACCCATTTCATCAGTAAAGCTCAAAACATCCTGCAGAAAAAGTCAATACATTTACCCTGATTTCACGGGAGGAGAAATGGAAGCACAGGCACAAAATGGCTCTTCAATTCTAAACCTTTAATCCCTCCCTGTGTTGTCATCTCATCAGAAAGGAAGACTTTTGTGCTGCCTCTCAGCCCCTGCCCTGCTCTGCCTGTCTCTGCTGCCTCCCATGTCACCTCTCCTCAGCAGACACCACTATCCTTCTGCAGGAGATGTTAAGTCGGTCACTGCGACCTCTGAACACACACATAGTGACTCAGAACAGCTCTGCAAAGCAGAGAAACATCCCTGCTCAAGTTCAGACTTGAGACCAAACTGAACGTGCTCTGAGTTGGAGACAAGGTGGAGGAAAGCAAGAGTTTGGAAAACATGCAGACAGCCCGACCCCATGCCCAGAGCCACTTACCTCTATTGTGGGGTCATACTCATCAACAAAATGGTTCTGAATGAGCTGTATCGTCAAAGCACTCTTCCCAACACCACCTGCTCCCACCACCACCAGCTTGTATTCAGTCATCTTCCAGCTGACCCCAGCTCAGGACTTCCAGGAGCACCACCACCTGCAAGGACAAACATGGTCACTATGCTAAGAGAGGTTACTTTAAAATGGGCAAAATAATCCATCAAACCAAATACAAAAACTGTTTATCCTGTGGTCTGTTGCAATCCTTCAGCCTGACCATCTGGATGCAAACTTGACAGGTTCCTTGAGCAAACTTCAAGGGGTAGGAGAGCACTACTGATGAGAAAACAAAAGGTACAGCCTGTGTGCACCAACCCCTAAGGTAACAAGTTTAAGAAGTCTGGTTTTGCAGAAGTGCTCAGCACTGTCTCCAATTTACCTTATCTCAAGCTGACGACCTGAAATCTTTAGATATATTTGAAACCCTTGGCCAAGGAGGTTGGGATGTCAATTCCCGTGAGAGCAGGGAAAAAGGTCCAGCCCTGCCCAAATATGCTGCTACCTCCTTGTCTTCACCCTCAAGCCTGCATTAAACCTCAAACCACACGGTAGGGTTGAGACAGTGGCATCCACACCCCTATGCCTGTCCTCCAGCTAACAGTGCTGCTATGATGAGAGGGAGGACTGCAGAAGGGGCATCCCTGCTCTCTGAGCTGAATTTGGCACACCCAGCAGGGAGGAAAAAGATGCTGTCACAAAAGGTGCTGACTGACAATGATGATTAGGGTCAGGATAAGCAAACCATACTTCCTCAGTACTGTGTACCTCCCATGGCCCTTCAGAAGCAGAAGATTCACATGCCCCCAGCTCCTCCCTTGAATTTTTGCTCCAAGTCTGCTGAGAAAGAGGAACTAACTCAGGAAGATTACAAAACCCCAAAGGTTTAAATAGAAATCCACCCTCATTGGACTGCAGGCCTTGCCTACTGAAAGTCACCCCAGAGTCAGATACTCGTTCTCAGCCACCATCTGCAAGCTCTGGGGAAGCCACCCAAAATGAAGCAGATAGCAGGAAGACAAGCTCACAGTTCCCTTTGTCACACATCCTTCAGTGTTCACAGGGATTAGAACCCCCTTCTCCACCCTCCCACCCCAGATAGTTAAATTACTCCACCCTCCTCCCCAGGCTTGCAAGCCCTGCTCCTAAACTCTGGGAGCTGCTACAAATTGTGCCAGCAAAGACTGCTCTAGACCCAGACCACAGCGGATGCATTTGCTAACGCAGCAAAGATCTAATGGCAAGGAGGCCAGAACTTTCTGCCTTCAATCCCCACCTGACTGA
Organism: Acrocephalus scirpaceus scirpaceus; assembly: GCA_910950805.1. Lineage (NCBI taxonomy): Eukaryota > Metazoa > Chordata > Aves > Passeriformes > Sylviidae > Acrocephalus > Acrocephalus scirpaceus. The sequence continues at coordinate 45,078,941 of OU383780.1, forward strand.
ACTCTAAACCATTCCATCTCCCTCTCAAGCAGGGAGCAATCAGATACAACCACCTCTTGCTGAACCCCTTTCTTGAATTGCTGTCTTGATAGCAGAAAGGCAAACAAAGCTCATGCACTTCTCAGCATGCAGAATCCCAAAGGAAGGGCAAAGGAGCAAAAGAGCAACCAGGTAACAAATATGGTGCCAAGCAGGACCTCTGGTTTGCTGTGCTGTGTTGCATCGAGTGCAACAATATTCATCGACTGTGCCCAAGAAGGCCACAGCACCAGCAGAGAAGCAGACCAGACGAGTCTCTGTTTTGTAGGCTCAAGGATGCTTTTATTTCCCCCCTCGCTGGGGAAGGCAAGGAGGCCAGGGAGGCAGGAGGGACGAGAGGGGCAAGAGGGGGCAGAAACGGGATCGTCGGGTTATATATGGGGTATTGTAGGGGCAGGGTTTACAAAGGAGGGATCAAATTCTAGGGACCTTAAAGCAGAAGCACTCACAGTGCTGGAGAAGCAGTTAAACACCATGGAAAAGTGGTGATGGTAAATGAAGTGCAAATAATGTCATACCCTAGGTGCCTACCTGAAAGTGACACTGCTTTCTGCGAAAGTCCAATGTGCATCTGGCAGCCAGGGAAGAGTTGCAGATTGAAAGCAAGGCTACAGGAGAGAATCTAAGTGATCTCACTAATTGACTGTGCACACACATTACGCTGCTCCATTAATGCATGCCCTCACATATGTGATGTTCTCACATGCACTGCTTCTCGGGGACAAGAGAGATCCCCACCCCAGGCTTCTGATCTCTCTGGGAAGAGACAGTTAGGAGGAAAAGGGGACTGAGGAGCAAATGTTGACTGACCATCTCCACCAGCACAGCTGTCCAGGGGAGACCACTCCTTCAGCAAACAGCTTCACAGCTAAACACAGAAGGGTCCTGGGAGGTCTGAAGAAACACTGTGACCAGCTCCCACCTTTCATTACAGAGCAGGGAGATCTGCAACCCCCAGCAAAACACATGGACTTTGCTCTGCATCTGATGCCAATGATGAAGCAGTTGCCACAAAGATGCTCAAGAAAAACAGCATAACTGCCCAGGCCTGTAGGACTTTTCAAGACAGTGAGAAAAGCTTTGACTCAATATGGGTAGGTGAAGACGTATATTCCCTAGGAGGGGGTTCTCCCTCAAGACCACCCCAGCGGAAGGCACTGCCTACTCCTTTGGAAGACCCCCTGCCCACACAGCCATAGCAGCTTTATGGTCCACACTGCAGCAGGAGGTGGTCGACAAGGTGGTCACCCACATCATCTTGAGTGTCTTCCCCTGCTCCAGACCCCAGCTGAGCTCCATTGCACAGCAGAGGGACAGCCACACACCAGCAAGCCCAGCACACCAGGGCACCTTAGCACGGAGTTTTTCAAGATGTGGCTCTTCCACAGAAACACAAATTCACATCTTCTTGCCCTCCACGCACGAAAGAAGCAGGGAAAACAAGGGGGGGCAAAGGAGCTGTTGCTACTCCCCGCTTGTGGCCCCCACACGGACAATTTACATACAAGAGCTCTGCAGTGTTCGTGTTTGCTCACTGACACCATCCCTCAAAGGTGCTGTCACCTCAGCTAACTCTCCACTGCTCTGCCACCCTCGCCCCTGCAGTGGCAGGAGAGATTCTGCAGCTTGCAAAGGAGGGAAGGTCCAGGCTACATGCTCCATACCATTGCTGCAAACATGTCCTAAGGCAGAGCAAGAGTGTGGGGAATGATGGACAGCTCTGGGCATGAGAACTGCCCAAATTAACGTGGGCTAAATCCATGCTCAAGGGAGCTCGGTTCCTTTCCCCAGTGCAAGCTCCTCACAGGCAGCGTGCACACCCAACTGCACACCAGAGCACAGGCAAATCTCACGGAAGAAGCAGCCTAGCCAAAGGCTGCAGGGAAAGCAGAGATTTCCATATGGCCAAACTTTGCCACAGAGTTGGGCGACTAGTCCTATCCTTAAGCTTACCAACACCATCTCATAACTCCCCCATCACACTTTTTTCTCCTGAACATGGGAAGGGCAAGGCTGCACTTCGATGCACCCACAGTTTCTGCACAGGGGCGGCTGTTCCTCAGCACTACAGGAACATCACCACCACCACCACAGGGGCTGGTTCAAGGAACAACCATCCCAAAAGCAATGTTTCTGGCTTCCTATAAAAGACATAGGGAAGAGAGAGTTAGAGAGAGGGTTCCTGTTAGAGAGATGGTAACAGACACAGTTTTCATGCTGGTGACACACCGGATGGAGGTTTACAGCCTGTTGGTGGTTGTGAAAGCTTCTCCTGATGCGAGGATTTCCAGTTTCTATTGCTCAGCAGCCAACACAGAGCCCACACACAGTTGACCACAAAATAACAGAGGGAAACACAAAAGCACAGCCTCCCAGTCCCACACAGAGCAGGAACAGTGCTTCTTCCATCTTCTGCAAGTTTTTCAAAATCTGAAAGTCTGATCCAGGTCACCATCTAGTGTTTCCCTAACCAAATTTATCACCTCTGCAGCACCCCACTACTACACCCCCAAAAAGCCACACACAGGGCTGTCAAGCAACAGCTGAGAGAGACAGCATGGCGGAGAGCAGTTCCAGGAGCACCGTCTGGAAAGAGGAGGGCTGGGATCCACATGCCAAGCCAATAGCCCCAGCGTGGAGCCAGAGCTGCTGCTGCTGTATTTCCTGACCTCGTGGATTTTCTCCTGTAGCGAGAGGGCTCCTGGCTCCCGTTCAAAGCTGTCTAGGAAAGCCTCGCCGAGTGCTTCCGCCTGGCAGCAGCAGCTGCTCCCAGCCCAGTAGCCAGAGCCACACAGCTCCAGCAAACAGGAGCCATCTGCCAGCTTTGTGCAGGAAGCAAGGAGAGCAAGCACCCAGCCCTGACGGACACCAACATCCTACCTTTGTCTCGCAGGGAGGGCATGGAGGCCTGGGTGAGGGCAGAGGGCACATCTGTTCCCCTGCCTGCACATGCTGGGTGGCAGCATGGAGACCCTGCCTGCAGAAACAAGGATCAAGATGCTTGGTAGAAGCTGTCACAGGGCTAAGACCTAAAGTAAGTCTGAGCATCAAGGCTACAGGTGTTACCCAGAGATCCAGCTGTGTCCTGCAAAAAACAACCTGATCTTCTTCATGGTCCCTATTCTCTAGCCTAGAGAGTTGGTTTGGGAGAGCTGACCATGACTGTGAAGCCTCCAGAAACTCACTCAGCAGAGGTAAGGAACTCAAGGGGTTTGGCCCCATCAGTATGTCTCATCTCACCACCACAGTTTCAACAGGAGCTCAGGTGTCAAGCAGAAGGGGTACACAGTGCATTTCCAACACATTCACCAAAACAGAGCCACTGACACCCTTCCAACAGAATAAATGAAGGAGCTTTGTCTGTGTCCCGTTTCCTCCCATCATTTTGTTTCTCTCCCAGGACAGACACAAAGCCAACTAAACAAGTCAAGAGACAGAGTTTGCACAACGCTGCTGTAGTAAGGCCAGCCATGCCAGAAGTTTTACAACTGTTCATTACTGAGCGTTCACCATCACAGCACCTGCCCACTGGGAGTTTCTGCATTTAAAAGCATCAGAAGTCAGTTTCAACTCTGCAAATCTCTTTGGGCTCATCTTAGACCAGACATCCCTTCCTCCAAAGCCCTGTCAAGAGGAGCCATATGACCACAAATGCCACTGTGTTTGATTTTATTTCCCTTCAGCAGAGATGCCCTGCAGGCAGAAATGGTCTGCAGTCCTCTAGTCAGTCTAGTCCTCATCTCAGTCTTTTACCAGCAGTCATCCACACCCACACATCAGGAATCCTACTTAGTGATTTTTGAGCATTGATAAAGCAAACCTTGTTGGCTTACCCCACTGACTGTCCAGTCTCCTCCATTTGCCCATGCACAAGACTGTCATCAACATCACAAAGCACAGCCTGTGGAGGGACTAAAGGAGCCTCTCCAGTAGTGTGAAATGCCACCTTTTGTTTTCACTCGAAGACCAAAATGCTGATGTTCTCTGTGGCCTGTCCAGCCTCAAAGAGATTAGGGAACTGAGGCTGGAAAGCTGATGCTCTGTTATGAAGCCTATCCAATGCTTCATTTTAATTTACTTGTTGCTTTTTAAATCAACCACTGAGCTGCATATCTAAGCAATTGTGCCTGTTGTCAGCTTGCTGGCTGTATACCTACAAACTCAGACAGGGCACCTCACAGAAGAAAACAGAAAAGGATGCCAAAGAGAGAATGAAAGTTGCAAATACTGACCCTGCTTTGGAGAGGTGGAGATAATAAATGTCGTCTATTAGGAAAAAAAGAAAAAAAGCCAAAAAGGAGTAGAACGGCTTCTTCCATCCTCTGCTAGCTCTTCAAGTTCTGAAGGAAAAGGCAGTCTGTCCCAAGGGACTGAGCACAAAAATATTGCTGCAGAGGAAAGGAAGGGGTAAGGAATGACATAATGTAGGAGGCTCAAAATACAGATGCGTATTCACAGAAAAACCTGTGAGGAAAAACAGCAGAAAGCTGCAGGTAGGTCCAAGGGACAGGCAGGTCTGGAAGGGAGGGATTGCCTCTCCACAGCAGCCATAAACATGTTCCAGCAGCAATGTGCAAGCCTCAGCTTTGCACAAAGTCTTGAACAGGCATGGACTGGTCACTGCACCAGGCCCAGCCCTCACAGTTTCCAGTCAAAGCACCTCTGACAACACAATCCCTCTGCCAGAGACTACCCATCCACAAAGGGCTTGGGAAAATATGGAAGGACAAAGGAAAACTAGACAATATCATTCCCTCCAAACCTGCTACCTGTTCTCTGCTCCTTGGTTCCTGCTTCAGCTGTCAGATATTTAAGTAAAAGACAAAGCTGTGCAATCGCCTGCTGTTGGCAGTAAGAGTGCAACTACAGAGTTCTTGCTTTCCCTCTCAAAAAAGAAATATTCTTAATAAAGTTCTTTGTTAGCAGCTTATTCCAAGAAAAACAACTGGTAGGTAGCTATAACTACCCAAAATAGCAAATAACCTAAGTAAGTAAGTAACACAATAAACCCAGAGAACAAACCAGCTACCCAAGAGCTTCCCTCTGGATGAAGGAACTGCCCATGCACCCCACTCTCCACACCCAATACAGGCCACCAAAACTACTATTTTCCAAAGAAAGATGAGCAGGCCCATTATCTCAGAAACTCCTAAGTCAGGACTGCCCATGCCCATGTCTCCAGCATCATGAATGTGGCACGAGGAGCAGCACGCTGTCAGGAAACTCCGGAAGGTGATGGGATATGCTTGAGAATCATGGTAGGACCTTCAACTCTCACCACCACCACCCTATTTGTCTCCCTGATACCAAGTCACTTATCCCACCTCAATCTCTGCAGAAGAACCAATATTCCAAGCTAACTTCTACAGAGGGAAAGCACACTGCTCTGTGGGTTAATTGTGGCCAGCCAACAGAAAGGGTGAAAGAAACAGGCAAGCAAATGATAGATCCCACACCACTGCTGAACAGAGACTTAAAAAAAAAATCACATGCAGATGGGAGAGACCACCTGTGCTAGCACCCAAGTCACAGTTCTCTGCATCTGGCGGTGCCAGTGATGTGAAAAAATGAAGACAGGTTTAAAATTACACTTGTGATTTATGGTCCAACACTTCAGCAACAGTAACCTGCACAAGGAAAGAGGAGACTGGAGTTGTGTCTGAAAGTTGGTAAAGATGGATAACCACGGCATGAAGAGGCCACAGTGCAGGTCAGGACAATGTGAGACACTTAAATAAAACCTGAACTCCTATCTTGCAGTCAGGACTTAGGACCTAGTGTTGAACATACCAACATGTGTGGGAAAGCAGTGTGAAGGAGGAAAAGCTCTCACTGTCAAGATGCAGAAGGCTGCAAACTGCCAGGACTACTCCACTTTCATCTCCTCTCCAGCCTCCCAGGGCTGAGCAGGTGGTTCAGAGGCAGACATTTCCCTGCCTGGGCTGGCAACCCTCCATCTTGCCCTGGAAAAGACTTTTCTCAGGCCTCCCAGCCTTTTTCAGAAAAACAAATGGTACTCTGTACAACAGAGCTCAAGAGAAGAGGCAACTTTTAACTTTCCTTTACATTAAAATCCCTACAAGCATTAATGGGATGCAAGAAAGGCAGTGTGATGTATCTTGAGTATATAAAAAGATGGACAGGTACCCAGGAAACTTTAAAACAAGACCCACATTACAGATGACAGTAAATGTTAAGTGTTAAAACACGTGGTACACAACCATGAACCCAAGCTCTGAACAATCTCTTGGCTTGCCAGTCTCAGTACCAAATTGTATTGATTTTCCCACAAGATATAAGGTGCAATGAAGTAGAAACTTGGAGCAGATGAGTATGCAGCGCCAGTGTAAGTGGATCTCTGTAATTACAGCTATTAGAGAATATCAGGCTTTGGGGAAAACACTGCCCAGTAATGGTGTGGAATTACAAGAGATGCTGTCTCCAGGCTGGTTTCCTAAGGTACCTGGTATGTTCTGCTTGGTCCTCTTGCTGATGAAAGGAGCAGCTGCAGGCAAGCTGCCAGGGAAAGGTCCAGCCTCTCCCGTGCCCAGCAGTCTTGTCATCATGCTAGGGCAGGTTGCAGCCATCTGGTTCTGCTGCAACAGTACAAGAAGGGACAGATTCAGATCTCAATACTAAGCTGCAAGCGATGGAGCACTCAGTGCTAGAGCTGAAGGCGGTGGCCATGCACGAACAGAAACACCATCCTACTCACTGCAGAGACAGGCAAGGGGATGCAAACAAGCCAAGGGACTGGCCCAAAGACATCAATGGTGGTAAAGCTGGGAACTAAATTCAGGCAATGTGATTTCCCATCTGGGGTTTTCACCTGAGACAAAAAGCTCCCAGCAGAAGTTTCGGATGGGAAAGCTGTCGGTCTCCTGCTGAGTCTTTGTGTTGGGCTGTCAGAGCTGGCAGCTCATCCCCAGCCCAGCTTCCCAAGGCAGAGACAATTGGGGAGGCAGGGTACATCAAGTGGGAAAGCACAGAGTGCTGTAAGAGAGGACCTGCTCTCCAATTATCCTGATGAAATCACAATTGGGTCATGGGCACAGGCAGCCAACAGAGAGGCAGACGCTCTGATCCACAGATAAGCACCCAGAGATGCACGTAGGGCTGGGAGCAGAGGGGCAGGCTCTGCTGTTTTCCTCATTTGAAGGCCAGCTACAAGAAAGGGGGAAGTCACTAGTATAAAGTGGCCACCTACATCACTTAAGAAAACAGTCAATCCCAAACTGAGCACCGCTGATACAAGAAAAGGACCCCAGAGTCAAGAAACAGACTCTCCCTATGAGCTTTCTGTTCTCCTCCCCTTGCCTATCCTTCCTTATTCCTCCCAAATAACTGTTGACAAAGAAAAATTGGGAAACTGGCTTCAGGAAATGCATACAAGCCCTTTTCACTGAGAAGAATTTGCAATGGAAATAGGTATGATTGTTAAACTTCCTGCTTGCTTTAAATCCTTACACATGTATTTTACCAGCAAACACATGGATAAGAAAACAGGGTAGTTGCATCTGGGAAGTTTCAAGAATTGTTTTTATAATGCTTTTAGGTGTTTATTTTGGTTTTTTGCTGGTTTTTTCAGCACTTAATGATTAAGAGATTTTTTTAAAAGGTCTGTTTTTGGAGCAAAATAGGATTTATAAAAGCACTGGTGAACTCTAGTCTCCAAGAATGAAATGGTTCACACAGGGCATGTCCTATTGCACCACAGCTCCTGCGGCAGAAAGTTCCAGACAGCCAGTGGCACTGGGTTTGGGTGATAAAAGGTGGAAGCTGTTGGCCAGCAGCCTAAAAGCAGACAAATGAGTATCCTGGGACAGCAGGAGCCAGGTCTGCTCCTGCCCATGCAGCACTCACCCTCTGGATGGCTAACAAGCTTCCACAGAGAAATAGGGTCCTCTTGTCTGGGAATGGTTCAAGCACCCCTAGAAGAAGGAACACAGAGCAGGAATGAGAGGGATCCCCCTCTGCAGGGACAGACAGTCCTGATTGTGTTGGACTCAGGCAGATCTCAGGATATACTTTGGTTAGTACCCAAGTTGGCTTTCCCAGATTCCCTGGACAGCACTTAGGATCTTGTACTGAAAGAATAGCAGAATCAAGGCCCATCCATCCTCTCTCATATGTAGTATTTCACAGGCTGCTAATCATATCTTACAAAATTTTATCTTTTCCAGGGAAAGGTGGTACAGCACTTTTCTTCCTCCTTGTTTTTCAAGACAGAGGGTAAGGCAGCACAGGTGGAACAGCATCTTCTCCACAGGTGAGTTGTGAGTGAGGCACAGTCCATTTTGGGATGAGGGACAAAAACTGAGCTTCCTTTTTGCCCTTCCATTCCCAGTGGGGCACCAATAAAAGCTCGTTCAAAAACAGAGCTCAAAGAATAGCCAAGACCAGATACTTCCAGAATGTCTTTTTATTAGTAAGCCTTTTAATTTACATACTCAAATGTAACAATCATCCTCCTGTGTTCATTTAGTCCTTGCAGGGCCTTTGCAGGAACACACCCTGATTTATTACCAGAGCAGGGATGGAGGGGAAGGAGACACCACAGCAAAAAGCAAACCTGCAGGGCTCACTTTAGCACACCTGGGAGAAGCAGCTGGGGAAAATACATTAGAAACGCAAGGGAGGAGATAAAATGAAGCAAGGAGGCACCAACTACTGGGACCCTGTCCCTGCTCTCCTTCTCACCAAGATACATTAGCAGGGTGACACAATGTGGTAGCAAACATGAATATGCATCAGTCATTATGCAGCAGATATCATGATGCTGATTTACAGACCTGGAAGCTGCAGCACCAGCCAGCTGCAACCTAGAGAGATGGGGACACGGCTGGCAGAGAGGTCCACAGAAGACCTCCAAACTCAGCCCTTCAACAGCCATGGCAAACGAATTCATCACAACCAAGTCTGCAACCAAGCCAACCAATGCATTGTGTGTGCAATGCTGGGAAACCATTACACGACCTGACAGAAATGTCCAAAGATTACGGTGCGAGATTGAAGCTTGGATCAGCAGAACTTATTAAGTTAGGATTCTGAACTACCCAAACCTCACTTTGCTGCTCATAGTAAATCTCAGCCAATCAGACTTGTTAATATGATGCTCATATCCCCTCCCTCTGCAGAGGTCTGGATTTTAAAAAATCCAAGCAATGTTGCTGTGGGTGACTTAAGTGCATCACTGTCACATCACAGACCTGCTACAAAAAAGACTGGAGATGTGAGGATTTCAGCTCTCCACACTGAAAAGGAAGGCATTTCCTTTTTGGCTCTGGAGCAACAAAGGGACACTGTCCAAGGACTCATCCTGCCTGTCTTGCTAGCATCACAGAATGGACACAGGAGACATACTCCTTCTACCCTGAGTGGCCTCCACACAGGTTCATATATCCCACTCCTCAGCAACACATGACTGGCGTAGCAGATCAAGGAACAAGGAACTCCACCCTGCCATGAAGAACCCACAACAATTAAGTGACTTCCTGACGGTCACACAGGAAACTTATGGTAAAGCTGGGAATTTCTGTTCCCCTACATTCGAGCTTTTGTCGTAAAACACGTGCTCATCAGTGGCTGCGGCTGCGTGTGCGGGGGACAGGAGCACAAAGCCGCCTCTGCCGTCGCAGCCTCCAGCATCTGCTGGATGACCTGCGCAATCAGCAAAAGCCTGGAGGGGTTTCCTTCCAGAGCTTCCTAGGAAGTCCACAGCAACGAGGACAAGCAGGATTTGGGTGGGCTCACAGCCAGCATCTGCAGGCCAAGTAAGGCTGAAAAGAAACCACAGAAATGGAAGACACCAAGCCTGTGTCAGATGTGGTTCCTCAACACTGGAGCCCAACAAGCTGATTCACAAATAAGCAAAGCTTCTGAGAGCAGAAGAGTGGTTGAAGCCACTCTGTTAAAGCCTAAAGCTTAGGTGTACCTACATCTTTGTAGAAACCCTTAACTTAATTCCAGTCCCTCAGACAACCCTGGTAGGGGCAATGAGTAGATCTAGGTCTGGCTTTGGCACTGCACTTGACATGACCATAGAGCTTCAAAGACCCTGCCCAACTTAGGTGTTCCTCTACACAGATCAACAATTGATGGAGAAAGGAGCAACACTGGGCTCTGGTCCTAACTTGCACCAGGCACAACAGAGTGGGCAAACGCTCACTCCAGTCACATGAACTAGATATGCTTGATTGAAAGAGGTACAGATAGGAAGCAAACCATGCCCTGAGCTTCAGGGATGACATCTTGCTGTAGAAGAGTGTCAGAAAGTCCATGAAGTGAATAGACAAAGAGATGCAAGGGAGCCTGGACACAATCCCCTAACTGCAAACAGAAAGAAGGAAACAAAGTCTTTAGACCAAGAATGTCTTCAGTAGGAGGAGATGTCAGCCAGAGACCAACACCTGCATGCAGTTGGCACTACCCTGGCAAGCATCTGGTGACCAGACACAGCTGACTCAACACCCTGTCCTTAGCACCTGATTTATCCTGAGAGTGCAGAAAGAGACCATGCAAAGTACAACCCGAAACATCTGCCACATAAGCTGGAGGAGTCGCAGCTTGGGAGAAGTAAAATAGGGCAACATGATCCTGCAGGTGCCCTTCTAAGCTGAAGCATCCTTTTGTCAGGCATGACAACACAACCTCCATCACAGATCAGCCTCTACATGGCAAAGTCCCCAGGCAAATCCCATCTAGCAGCAGGAAAAGCTCCTGCACATTTGAAAAAAACCAAACCAAACCAAAAACAAACAAGCAATCCCCCCAAACAAAACAAACGAACAAAACAAGGGAAAAAAAAAAAAGAACAAAGGGACTTCTGAACTTTGAACTGTAGTGCACTGTAATTACTGTGATGTAACTTCATTAGGGCAGTGTAAGCTATGGCTGGGCATCAATTACATTGTTGGGGATTCTCCACTGCCCAAAACTTCCTTCAGCTCTTTTCAGTGAAAATCATCTCTGCTCCTAGAGCAGGGTCTCATCCTGCCACATCATCTGAAAATCAAAAAACAGGCCCCTAGAACAGTGTTTTCTTTGAAATTTGCCTAGCTCTGGTTGTCTCTGCTGTCCATACAACACTCAAATCTTTATCTTCTGAAGCAACTGATTTCCCTAACACCTTGTAGCAATGAGATGCCAAAACTATAAACATCACTTCCTTTTATATGCATATACATGGCTTCTCATCGTCTTAGCTGGTGTCCAGCCATCTCCCCCCAGCCTCTCAGATCTTCTGGTCCTGCTGCTCAAGCACAGCTCTGCAGCACTGGGGAAGCACACATTGCAGAGACATTTAGAAACACAGCAGCATTCATTGGATTTATTCTTGGACTTTATAAGGCTCATGCAAACAGTTTTCTATTTGAGCTGAAAAAAAAAACCACAGAAGGCAAATTTAGAACTTCAAAGACGACTTTTCCTGACAGCCCTAAGCCATTATCTACGTGCAGTATGGACAAGGTGCAAGTTTTTATAGCTTCCCAAATGAAGGTAGAGGACAGCCCAAGCCAAGGAGTAAGAACCAGACAAGTGAGCCCCACAACCAAGATTTCACCTTGAAGGTCCACCCTAAGGAAAGGGCAAAATATAGAGTCCTTGCATTTACGCCACTAAAGCCAAGACAATCAACACTGGCTGAGGATCTCACTTGGTCTATTTTAATTTTTAACCTTAGCCCATTTGGAGCACTTATCCCTCTCTGCATCTTGAGACAGCAGCGAGGCAGACTGACATTACCTTTCAAAGCACAAATATATAATATAAAAAAAAATACACCTTTGTTCAGCCAAGGAGGCACACAGAGTGCCTACAGAGCAACTATAAAACTCAGCCGTCATAAAGCAGAAGGAAGGAGGTGGCAGAGTTGTTTCCTCCTCCCTGGAGATCTGGCTGCCATGAGGAATTGCATATGGTGCTGGCACAGAGAACTTGCTCCTGGGTTCAGCAGCTGAGTATTTTCCCAGGACCCTCTGCTAAGAGGCTTTCCCATACCACTGGCTCCTAAGCATACACGGAACCTCCCTATAGAGTTTCTGCAACAGGGTGACAAAAATACATCTGCAGCCTCTGGGTTCATCCAGCCTAGTGTGGGAACAGGCATCTGTTAGACAATGCCTGGGGACCATGGCACACGAACTGCAGCAGTGAAGATCAAGCTGACTCACAGTTCTTTGGCTTTGGTTTAACATATAACTAATAAATAAATAAATAAACCAAAATCTGAACCTCCCTTCAGCCCACTGGGAAAAATCCAGGCATCTGCCTTCAATCCCCCAGCGCATACTTAATACAACTTCATTATTACAAGTAAAATTATTATATTTTCTATATACAGTTCTATATGCTGTGTGTGTAAAGATCTGTTACACGACCTACATCACTCTGCAAATCACTGACTACTGGGAGTATTTCACACTATCACTATTTGCCATCATCCCCCCAGGAAATGAGTCCTGACCTTTTATTCAATTGGTCATCCCTGCCCTCACAAGCACCAGCAAAGACACAAGAACTGAAGCTCTGATACTTAAGCCACGATCTCTGGAAAGGGGGTTGAAAACGGGATCTCAGGGCACCTAAAAGCTCATACAACTGCCTCCTGGGCTACAGCAAATACCACTTAAAGCAGTTTCAGGCAGGGCTGGGAGGACATAGAGATGAGATGTGCACCAAAAGACCTAAGTTTGCTCATACTGGTGGCTGCATCATCCCTTTTCACACCTTCAGGCTTTTTTTGGTCTGCTACTGTAAATACAGACTGTAACAGCTACGAAGGTACTGTTCAGTTAGTGGGAGCCTGGTCCTATGCATGATCTGAGGTTCCTCTCCAATTCTGCTCCCTCACACCCAACAAAATTTGACCTTTGTTAACCTTCAAGACTGCAACAGTGTTTGAGTAATGCTAAATGTCACAAGGCTGGTAGGGGTTTTATTTCTTTCCCCAGTGGTTTGGAAAAAGCAAGAAATGGACGGGCAATGTGAACTGACACTGTTAAAGATGACCCAGATGATGCCTAAAGGTTAGGTGTATAATAAGATCATACAAACTTCCTGGCTCGTCATGACCCCATCTGTCCTGTGGGCTTCGAGACGGATTAAAGAATTGTGTACAAGCTATGAAAATAATTCCCCTGAGGAAACAGTCATTTGGAAGAACTACAGAAAATCTTCACTTTTGGACAAGAACCTCTTTCAGAGTTCTGGTGGTTTGGGGTTTGGCGCTTTTTTTGTCTTAAAGGAGCGGAGAACCACATTAGTATCTGCAGTCAGAGGCTCTACTCTCCTCAGATGCTTGGTATGACAAAATGCTCTTTCCTTAGAAGAGTAACTTCAGAGCTTAAACTTGAACTCTGAATTTTTACAGTCTTGCCAATATTGTGAGATCTCAAAGATGATCATGTACTTTCACAGGAACCTGGCAGAGACAAGCCACCAGTTAGATTTTAAACAGGGGTGATGTGCTGATAAAGCTCCCTCTTCACTTTAGGGTGGGTAGTGGAGCTCATCATGTCTTGTTTTTCAGGGCTCCTAAGGAACATCCAGCAGTGTCTCACTCTTGAACATCATTCACACCTAGCGAGAAATAAACTGCTGCTTGGTTTCTCCCTTAAAATCCTCTTATTTTCAGAAAGCAACACCCTGAGGACCATGTGTGTCCCTACAATGAACCTCAAGGCCACAGCGTAGTGTATTGGGTACAGTTTCTACACAGCTCTGATTGTTCCCACACAGGAACTTCAACTGAAGAAATAAAATTAAATTAAAGAAATGAATCAAGTGTTTGCAAAAAGCTTTCTCTAAAAATGGAAAATTCCCACAGAAAACCACCATCTCACAAGCCAAACCAGCCAACTTCAACCTGAAGCACCACTCAAGCAAAAAAGACAAGCTGCAATGGTTTGTAATGTGAGTGTATTAACACAAGATAAAAATTCCTATTCCAACAGCAAGGAAAAAATAGAGCTCAGAAGACTGAAAGTTTGTTAACTCAGCCTCACAATCCATCCATCCTTAAAAACTTACAGTAGAGCTTGTCTCGCTCTTAATCAATCCCCTTCATCAAAGGCTGATTAAGCTCTAGGATCATTATTGCCTTTCACCTGTAGACTTAAGATTAGGACAGAGAGGGTAAAGATCTGCATTGAAGGAAAATATATTTGAGGTTAGTATTTCTTCCCAAATGGAGAGCATCCATAAAGAAGCTGTTCGAAGTGGTGGCTGCCATTCCACAGGCTTCATTTTCCCTTACTTCCTCAGTTTTGATCAAATTCAGGACATACTATGTCAACTCCAACAGGAAATCTGAATTAAGCTAACAGTCAAAGCCCTGACCAGATACAAAAGTTCATGTAGTTGGCCTTTTTTCCCTCCCTTTCAAGTGGCTGCATGGGTGTAAGACAACACCAGTGTGACTGGCCAAGGTCATTGTGAAACACACGGCTAATGGCCCAGGCTGACAACTTCTCCACACCACTTTAGGCAAGTGTTTTATTCTTTATTCTACAAGTATATACACTTTAAGCAAGTGTTTTATCCTTTATTCTACAGCCCCGAAGGAATTGTTGCTTTTGCAGAGCACAAAACAAAAATGCAAGTTCAGACAGTATTCTGAATAACACAATGAACACAGAATTCATGAAGTTCACTCAAAGGTTTTCCACCTTACCTAAACATGAAATGTGCTCTCTAGGTCTAAACTAGATCCTTTTTCTTAAACCCGCGGAGGCAATTTAGCCTCTGAAGTAGCCACTTTTCATCCAGTAGCTCAGAAGAGAACATGCAAGATATCTCTGTGAGTTGTGTGGGTGCCTGACACAGCTGTGACAAGCACACTTCATACAACCCTCTTAAGATAAGGCTGCCAACAGCTAAACGAGGCAAAGAAAAGGTATTTACTTGAAACAGGTTCTCATTCCTTTGACAACGTCCCATGGTATGAACTTTGCTGCTCTTGCACGGTCTGGAGCAAGGGAAGTACTTGCATCTCCCAGCCACCACCAAGTGAGTGTGGGAATGAAGTGGGAAAGAAGGATCCTGCCATTCAGCTGGGCTGGCATTCCCTCCAGCCAGACCAGGCTCGTAGGCTGGGTACCCACAGCACCACGTACTGTCTGTGCCTTGCCCGCAGCAGCTGCAGCACCAGCTCCCACAACCTCTCCGAAGCTGAATTTGCAGGGACATGTTGCTCCTTATGGAAAAAACCACAACATGCTTATTTCAAAGTAGCCAGCTGGTGAGGAACAATACCGAGAGAGGAAAAAAAAAAAAAAAAACACAAACCACTTAGCACCACTTCCCTTTCTTTCTCTCACACGGAGTTGAGAAGCTTATATTAATTGCAAAGCATGAGAATCTGAACTAACACCCTCCTTGGGCAACCAGGGCCAACCCCAGGAAAATATTTGCATCTATGAGATGTGTAAGTTGTGCAACCAGCAAAATATCAAGACAGATAAGGCAGGGACCTTTCATTAGAATCTACAGAAACTCACAACTCTGTAGTGCTGACTCAGGCTAAGATAAGCTACTTTAGTTTTCTCTCCCTTGCTCTAGCCTTCACAGGGGAAATAATATCAGCCAAATTCATATCCAGTCTGAAGCCACTAGGCAGTATTTGCAGAGCTGAATCAGAAACCAAAGCAGCCTTTGGTGGACTATTGGAGGGAACTGAGTTTCATGCAATGAGAGTTCTCTTCCCACCCTGAAGGTAAAATCTTAAGGAAGTTCTCGGTGGAATAAGGTTGGATCTACCACGGACACAAGAGGCAACTTGATGGTATTACACAATTTCCCATGCCCAAGGCTTGATATGGCCTTGTCTGCCTAGATTTAATTACAAATATGTGTTATTAGGGAGTTAGGGAAAATTAGTTAGAAGGTCATAAAACCTTTGTGAAAGGGATGGATGGAGGGATGGAGGGCTGGATGGATGCTGGTTTCTCCCGCCAGCTTTCAAAGACCCGTATGTGCGCCTGTTCAACCAGGAAAGCAAACAGCTGAGTGACACTGCTGCAAATCTTCCAGAAACCTATAAATCATCTCCTGTTGACAAGGCAACCAGCATGCTGTCGGTGGCAAAAATTAACAAGTAAAACGTATTGGTTTGTCACAGTGCATCCAGCCAGCAGCAGGTTGATGCCAGCAGAAGGCTGGCCCTAAGAATGTACCTAGGAATGCACAGGAGCTGCAAGGACCCAATGCTCTGCCAGGTGCCTCCCCGTTGGGACGCTCTTCAAACACTGTCGGCTGTTTACTGTACCAAAGGTCAGAGGGGAAAGGACAACGAGGAAAGTATCAGAGAAAAAACATAGGGTAACTGCAAGCCCTCCTATACCTTCCTTACTAAATTAAAAACCTCCTGAGGTTTTCATACTTTCCTTCTCTGTTCCCTAGAAGCATGAGATGAAAAGTACAAAAGTTTGTGGTGGACACGTGTAGCCAGGAAAGACAGCAGGGAGAGATCAGATACATTGTGAAGTGAGGAAAATACACCATATAATGGAATATAAGGTAATTTTTTGTCTTTTTCTCTAGCACAGTATGTGTGTTCCCCACCTAGGACCAGCCAGAAATTTCACCTCTAATAGACTTCCTGCTATTGTAAAGTTTGAAGTGACTGCAATGCACACACTAGACAGAGTCTCCAGAGCAGCATTTAATGGGTGTCTGAAGTGATGGGCATTATAGCATGAGAATCAACAACAAAAAAACCTGAGGTATAAAACTGACTCTTCAGGGTTGTAGAATTGAATCATGCTGACAACACAGGCATGAGATGGAGGGTAAAGACTCTGGCATGGCACCATCCCCTACTGAGCAGGCTTGTAACTAGCTGTCGGCACAGGGACACAGAGGCTGACTTCAAGCTCTGTGGGCTCCTGCTGCAGAGAGGTTTCTCACTCCCAAAACTAGCAGTGTACTGCATTTCTGCCACCAGGCTAATTCTTCCCCAGCAAAAGGCATGATGGAACAAGTGCTCCAAATCAAAGGGGAAGAAACTTAGCCAGTCAAGAAAATCCTCTCCAGGCTATCAGACTTTATTCCTTTCAGTTGGCTCAACTTCATTTTTCCAGTTCCTTCAAGAACAGTTCTAGATCTCCTCCAACCTGCTCCCTGTAGATCATGCCAGGGTCTTCAGAGAAACCACGAAGGTTCAGGTCAAATAGGATATAATCTACAGAAACTCACTCCATCATCCTCCAAGCCACAATATGGCATTTAGCAGTGCTTCAGTGTTAGGAAAAAGGCTCTCTTCCCCCTAACAAAAAGAACTTTACCCACCAAGCCTGGAACACCCAGACATGCAGGCCCTTTTGAGGGCCTGGAGGGCTCCTGCTGCTATCACCTTCTGAATTCCCCATGCCATTGTTTCAGCTCTAGATTTGAGGTCTCATGTCTTTCGCCACTCCAATACGATACCTGTTTGGGCATGTGCAGGAGGTCAGGAGCTTCTGAGAACTACCCGAGTAACCTATGTTAGCAGCTACCTGGCCTCAGTATGAAAGGATGAGCCAAGGACAAAACTGTTCCATTCAGACCTACAGTTTTTGCCTTCACTTGGTTAAAATATCCCTTGGCCCAGAGCTGGGACAGGACTGGAGCTCTGCCCTAGGAGCACCTCTGAGAGGCGTTTAAGTCGGTCTTCCAGTTGCTGTCTGGATGACATCCCTCTCCTCCATTCTTGGCCAGCACGGAATCAAAGTGAAGGGTAGCTTCTTGACCAAAGAAAGATGAACATGCTTACCAGATCAGACAGCCAAGGACAGATCATATTCAACGGTCTCGCCTCCTTTTTGTGCTACCCCAGCATGCTCAGTGCAGCTAGTCAAGGTGGGGCTCATCTTGCCTACAGCACAAATATGTCCACAAGAGCCCATCACCCAGAGCCTCTCTACCATCAATGAGCAGAGACAGGCACAGTCTGTCCGATCTGTTTCAGGTATCCACCTGCATTACGATGAGGTGGAAGTGCTCATTTCCTCTGCTGCATGTATAGGGGCACTGAGGGGTGGGATGTTAGATGCCAACATCCGGACAGGGGAATTGCACCCTGACATTGCCCATCTTGCACTTTACTGGTAAGCTTTTTAGAGAGAGACTATCTCACCCTGCACCTAACGTGAAAGCACTTCAGTCCCTAAGGCCTGAGGGTAACACTACACTTCAAGTGGGAGATGAAAGGCCCATGCCCTTAAGTGTTTACCATCAAGAAAACTACACACCTTCTGTGTAATGATGTTCCAAGTGGATCCAAATAATTTTGGGGGATGGCTGAAGAGAAGGCAGAGCTGCAGGTCTCAGCCTGCCTCTGTGTTAGCAGGTGAAGAACGGAGAACATGCCAGGCACCAAACACTTCGCGCCATGAGGACCCAGAGGGCCTGCAAGGCTCACTTTGTGCCTGTCAAGAGATGCACCATTACAGGCAGGGAAGGATGAACACATGCAGTAAGCCTGGGTCAAGGACATGGGAGAGGACTGCAATTTCTTCTAGTAGAGAAACTTGGGATTTACAGGCCAGCCCTGAGGATTCTTCTTTTCATGACTTCTGATGTACAATCCTTTGGGGCAGGCAACACAGGAGCTTGATGCAGACAACTGCAAAATAATGAGTCTAGCGACAGGAAGCCAAAGCAGATGGCACATGTTAAATGGAGCTGTCATGCTGCTGGGCTGGCCAGGGGAGAGATGGAGGAGGTGTTCTGAGATTTGTGAAGCCACCAGCCCTCGTGCTACAGAAAATAACAAAATTAAGCTCAGATGGGGATTGCAGGCAGAATAACTTCCCTGATAACAGGATGCAGGGGCGGTAAGTTGCTACAAAGGGCCCTCAAATCAAATAGGGGGAAAAAAGCAAGCACAGAAGAGACTGCACAACATTCACCCAAGGTAGGACTGAACTGAAGGGTTCAGAAGAAAATGAGAAGTTTAATTCAGCTCCCTGAAAGGGTGACTTTACTGTTGGCAGAGCTTTTTCTTCCACCCCAGCATTCAGTTGTCACCAAGCTCACAGGCTCCTACCTCAGATTTTAAACATTATCTCTTTGCATTCTAATCCCAACAGTACTTGCTTCCAATGCCCCAGCAGAGCAAGCCATGCTGAGAAAGTGTGACTGCTGGTTGTCCACCTCCACGCAGCAGCTGCCAGTCACATCCAGTTCCTCAACACAACCCATTTGATTATTTTGATCTGATCAGATGGTAGTGTTCTTTTTCTCCTCCTCTGGGATTTCTTCTGAAATTGCTCTAAGCTACAAATTGAATAAACTAATTCCAGGTGCGGAGACTTTGAAACAAAGGAGATGAAAACCTGAACTGACCTGAGAGATGCTGCAGTGCCCACCAGCCCAGCCACTGCAGTCAATAGAGTTCAACCAATTTCAGTTGAATCTGAACAAGACCTCACAACCCTGTTGCAATGCACTTGCAAGGCTTGCCAAAAAACACCCCATGTACTTAGCAGCGTGCTCTGAGAAAGCCCAGCCCTCTCCTAGGCACTCAGCTTCCCACCTCTTCACAAGGAGCACACTTCAGATAAGCAACTCTATACATCTTTTTTTTAAACTGTACATCTTCCACTAAAACTCAGGAACGCTTCCCTTAGCCTTCTCAAGAGCATCCTTGTTTTCACTTTCCAAGGCAATTGCCTGGTTTTTCTCTTGTAACAGTAGAAATCTCAAGCCAGCTTTTACAGCTCAGTTTGCATCCATGGATTGGTGACTACAAAATCCAACTAGCTGCCCTGGGCCTTAAGAAATCCCCAGCCAGGGACCTCTACCTTATGGGCTGTAATCCTCCCCCATCTCTAAAGCTGGGTAGTACCAGAGGCTCTTCCCTACCACCTCCCTCAGAGAATCACCACCAAAACCTCCTTTGTTGCCACAGCAAGGACTCAGCAACAACTCTCTGTTTAGCATATTTGAACAGGCTACTTCCCCATTAGAATCAAAGGAGGAAGACAAACCTAAATCCCAGGAATTATACCTCTGCATGGGTGGTTTCATCTCAGCAGCCTCCCTTTGCTCACCGTCCATCCTGAAGAGGTTTATCATCCACTCCATGGTTGCTCTGAATTACCCCAGAGGTGAGCATATTTCAGCAACAAATTAAACTGTCATGATACATTCCTTTCTACACTGTTTTTTAAAGCATGTGAGCCCTGGCTGCCAGAGAATTGTTTTGGAAAGATTAGATTAGGTGCCTCGGAAACGGCTTAGGAAAAAAAAGTAAAGGGTTTTCACTTCTTGAAGAAACTCACCTCTTTTTTTCCCTGGGAAGTTTGTTTTATTTTTTTAACCGCAAATTTTTGGTCAATTAACTGCATCTTGTATTTTAGATCTTTCCACAAAAAGTGCCTCAGTGCAGATGACCAATAGGGAGATTGCTCATTTTGCAATCATCTGCCACCAACAAAAAAATTAAGATCCTAAAGCCCTCTGATTTTAAAAACAGTCCCCATCCAGAGGCCTCCAACATTTCTATTCAATTGACCAAATCTTCTTATTGTTTTTCCAACTCATAACAAGACACTCAGTTTTACCAGGGGATATCTATCCATTTCTTCAGACACAAACCCCATTTACAGCCTGGAAGACTGACATGCAAAGGACTGCCATCCCAGCCCTCCACTCACATCACTTCTAAGACCAGACACCTAAAATATTAAAGTAACAGTCAAGACAGCCTTGCTTGAAATGATAAAAGGAAACAAACCCTCACCTTCTCAGGGTTTATTGTAATAAGAAAGCATTTCACTCATCAGAAAATCAGATTAGCAACACATCAACAGCTGGGTGCTGAATCTTTTGACACTCATCAGTTACCAAAGGAAATGGGAAGCTGATCTTGCAGTCAAAGTGCCAGACTAGGACAACAATTTCTGTTCTCAGCTCTGCTCTAGGCTCCTCCTGTTAATGTGAATTTTCATTCCCCAGTTCCCAGCTGTAAAACAAGGGGTTGTAATAATGTCTCTCCTCTCCCTGCCCGGTGTGTGCCCCAGCTATAGGCACCGGTAAATACTTGGCCATTTTTCACTTTCTAGCAGATATGAGGGGCAGCCAAGCCTGGACACTTCATGGATTGGAAAAGGGTGGCTGCTTGAGATATACACCACAGAGGAAGAGGAACAGCAGAGGTATAAACCAATGTCTACTGAACACAGATTAATATGTTCATCATAGAAGGATTGTGAAGCAGAGGACATCTTATCAGACCCCTGATAATCAGGTGCAGTAATTGTGGGGATCAGATGACTATAATTTGCTCATGAATCAGAGATTTCCACCCTCATCCATCTACCTCCCTGCTTTGCCACAGACCTGGTGAGACACTGCACATGTCCCTGTGACTATGAGCCACACCAGTACATAGCCTTGTTTCTGTAGAAAAGCAGGGTCTGAAGCACTTTTCCAGGTCTACATCTGACTCTCTCACACCTCTGTTTCCTACCTCCACCATGGTCATGGTAGTAATTTCTTTCCAGTGCATATGTTTTGATATTTGGAAATTATAGGGGCCACCAGAATAGCTACAGAGCCATCAGCTGCAACTGACTAGCACAGAATGGAGGACATGCAGCTCTACTCTTTGGAGGAGAGAGAGCAGATTGGACACTCTAAGACTTCAGTACAGCCACCACACACCCC
The DNA here is from genome assembly GCA_910950805.1 of Acrocephalus scirpaceus scirpaceus. Classification (NCBI taxonomy): domain Eukaryota; kingdom Metazoa; phylum Chordata; class Aves; order Passeriformes; family Sylviidae; genus Acrocephalus; species Acrocephalus scirpaceus. The sequence goes on from OU383780.1 coordinate 45,100,631, forward strand.
AGAACAATGAGACAGAAAGTGAAGCAGGGATTTGTGTGCAGCTCCTCATCCTTCAGCAGCTACACTGACTGCCAGATGGGAGGTGACACCACCAACCAGCACAGCAATGTCCTCCCCCTGCCTAGCCCCCAGCACTTATCCTCACCCTGCCTCCCACATCAGCAGAGCAAGAAGCCAGCACATGCTTGTCAAAGCAGGTCAGGGAGCAGACCACTGGCCCAAGGCTGCCTGTGTGGAAAGTGGGACAGGCCCTCCAGAAAAAGCCAACTAGCTTCTTACAATATCATGCAAATCAGGAAAAGGCTGGGAGAAACAAGAGTGGGAGAAACCTTGCATGACCAAGGTTATGTATTCATTCATCCTCTGCACACATGCAAACACCAGGAAGGAGGTATCTCTTGCTTTCACCAGCATTTGCTAGGTTTGCATTCTACAAAGCAGAGTTGGGCTGTTCACAGCAGGAGTCTAACAGAGAGTGGGACCCAAAAGGAGCGACTGCATCTACAGACAGAGATCCAAGGGGAGACAATGAAAAAAATTAATCACAGAATTAGCATACACACAAGCCAGGATCAGTCCCATACAAGAAATAGTGATGTTTTATTTACTTAACATAATCAACTACTGTTTTATCTATTTATCATACCAACCAAAGCCTGGTTTCTCATGCCCAGCCTTTTCCTGGAGAATGAATTTCAGTCCCTCACATAACATTAAGTCCCTGACATCCAATGCAAAGCCATCAGCAGGGAAGGAGCACGGCTGCTACAATCACTACAGAAACAGGACCTATTGCCACACCAGGAATACAGGCTGCTGCAGTGGCTATCTGGGGTGGAATGGAATCCATCATTTGCAGGCTGCAGATTTATACATTCAAGCTTATTCTATACACATGGTTAGAAGCAGGCTGAATAGAGCTGGATGTAAGCCACAGAATAGCTGAAGATAGCATGGAGTGTCAGAGTGCTCAACATGATCCTGGAGCAGGCCGACATGATGGCTGCCTGTTACCCCAAAAAAACTGCTGATGAACAGAGCTCACTTCTCAGCAAGCCTCTAAACAAGATCCCAGCCTGCCTCTGGCACAAGCACTTGCTGGCCAGACTCTGGAGGTTTTTTCACTGGTTTGCTTTTCTCAGAGAATAAGGCCCCCCATGCACTTCCATGGCCAGCCAGCCGTGCCTCGTTCAGCACTGACCAGCAGGAGAGCCAACACACCACTGCAAAACAGCAGCCTCCACAATGCCTTTTTCAACTATCTCCTCCTCACTTCTCTCTCTGCAGAGCCTTACCCAGGGAGAACAGGGCAGCCTGGAGCAGCCCCCGCTGTGCACACCTGCATCCCTCATTTCACTCCTACTCCCTGGCTTTTTAGATCTTGCTCCTCTTCTTCTCCCAGTAAGAGTACAACATCCTCTTCATTTCACAGGCCACAGCTTCTCCCTCACGTCTGCTGTTCTCTCAAGGATGCTAAACAAGCAGAAGATGTACAGGCATCTTCCCAGAGATATTGCAGAACGTCTCTTTTTTGTATTCGTCAAGTTATTGCTCCCACACACATTTAAACTCAGCTCCACCAGCTCTTGAATTTAACTTGCATACGAGCAGTCTGATCTATAAGGGATTTGGCTGTGCAAAAGGAAAAATCCTCCTTAAGTTTGGCCCACAGCACAGCAGTATACAAGTACCTGGGTTGCCACTGCCTCTGCATTATCAGAGTGCCTCACCCAGGGCATCCTACCCCTTTAGGAGATAGGCTGGATATTTGCTAGTTATCTGCTAGGTCAGTATCCCTTCTAAAGAAAAGTCCAGTAAGATAAGCAACCAGCTTAGCCAAGGCCAGATGGGGGGTCAGGACTCCCTAGCTCACAATCCTGTGGCTTTAACCACAAAATCATCTTTCAGCACAGAGATCAGCTGTTCCAAGAGCCCACACTGCTGTCAGATGGGCACCACAGGCAGGTCATGCATTAAGACAGTAAGCATGGAAAGACTATTCCCCCCGTAGGCATTCAGGTCAGTTAGCACCACACCCAGGAAGCTACAGAACCATATCCCACTGGTGAGAAGTTGGTAATGGGGTTTTGGTTTTACTGAGCTGGTCATTAAACAGTGCTAGTCCCACATTATAGAGAAATAGGTAGCAAGACACAGAATAAACCAGATCATCCTGAAGTATTTACCTCTGGATATCTGTAATTATAAACCAAACATCATCAACTTCTCTCTCTCCCTGCAGTAAATAATTAACTGCAAGAGAATAGTCGTCTTGGCTCCATCCTCCCCAATCAATTCTGCTTTGCAACAACGTGCTGCCTGGATTGCTCGCTCTATCAGTGCACCGGAGTGTTACCCAAACCCCCTCAGAAGGCAGAGGAGAGGTGGAACTGTTCACTTCAGTACAGCACAGACCTTTCCTTCAGGGTACAAGGGAGCATCGTGGCATAACTCCCAGTACTTCAAGCAGACAGCTATGACATATACAGCTTAGCTCATGCACTGCTGCAACATCACTGCAACCATCAACGGAGGCAAATCATGCACTCTGAGCACTCCCATCACACCCCTCTGGACTGCTTGAGCTTTATTTTCAAGGCAGAGCAAATTTCCTGCCTTGAAAGACAAGATTTTCTATTCCTTTCATTGTTTTTGAATTATCCTCCCCACCCTTAGATTTCATCCAGGGGTAAAAAAAAAAAAAAAGGAAAAAAACCCACCAACACAAAGCAAACCAAATCTTCTTTATAACAGAAACCTCATTTTTTTAAGAGACTTTCATTTTTGAATACTAGATCAAAGTTGAATATTGTGACTGCTCGGTCACGCACTATAACCTGCACAATGACATGTTCACCTCTTGCCACCTACCCTCATCAACCTGAATTTCATACAGACTCTGCAAGTAATAGTTAAACCAGAAAATGTCCAGAGCACTCATTCCTTTTGCCCTACTGAAAGACACCTCCTGGCTGTAAACCCAGTGGGGAAGAAGGATGATGCCAGGAGGATGGCAAAACTGCCTTGCAGGAAGGCTGGGTTTGTTCAGACAGCAGATGGAAGCACACTGCATACAGATATACAACCAGGGAACAACACAAGGGCTGCCATTTGAATCTTAAGAAAGCAATTCAAAGTCAAATTCACTTTTGAAAGAGGCATAAGGAAAACACAAGCAAAAATGAGAACTGAGGAAAACCTCCAGAACTGCAGGAATACCCTTCCCGCAACAGCCAGAAAACATGGGGAGAAGCAGAGAAGCATTACAACCAAGCAAACATCTTCATACTCACACACAGTCTGGGTTCAGTTTTACATTTTTATGAGTTTAAACACATACCAGATTTAGTTGAGCTGACTATGAAGTGCTCAATAAAAAACTCCACCAGGAAGGTAGAGAGAAAGAGGAAAAAAAGGCTGATTTAGACTCAAAAAGCATGGAAAGAGAGGTTCAAGAAAGAGGCAGAAGTAAGAATGGAAGGAAAACCATGACACAAAAGAGATAAATGAAACAGATACTAGAGACAGTTCAGGAAAAGATAAACCATGCAAAAATGGAATGAAAACTGGAAGGGAAAGATAAGAGAACAATGAACCTCCCATAGCAGATCAGTTGAGCAGCAGTTGGCAAATAGATAATTCATTTAATCTCATCCGTATGTGTCAAATAATTTGTTTGAGCAACACTCTTTTGTGGTCCTCAGCCAGGTATAGAGCTGATCAAGTATCATGTCATAAGTATATTATTAGATTAATACAAGTAAAATTCATACATTCAGCATTTTTATCTCCTGCTTAATAAGCTCTGGTTCTAAGTTTACAGTTCAAAAATGTTAAAATAAAAAGCTGGGTATAAATAACAATTAAAGATTACTTGAAGCACAACCATTTTGCTTTTCCTAGACTGACAAAAATACAGTATACCGTATAACTCATCTTGAGAGTCTGAAGAGAAACACCACCCTCCCACAAGGAATCCCTCTCTATAGGCGGTACTTTCTGTCTTGATTTTATTTTGTTGAGTATTTCCCTGATGTTCAACTTTTCTGCTCCATAAAGGTTTTTCACCCCAAGAAAACCTGGTAAGATCTAAGGGCAGTCTAACAGAAAGGTAAATTTGGGGTGCACTGATAGCAGGAGGGAGGCGGCAGTGGGAGCCATATGCAGCCTGGAAGCAAATGTTTATGTTTGAGCTGAGCTTGCTCTTCTTAAAGGGAAGTCGGGTGAGAGATGGACAAGGATGCCTCAGGATGTCTCCTCTCACAGGGAAAAGTTTCCCACATTATCAGCAGCCTTCTCCAAACCTCCCTGGGAGAACCAGGAAAAAAAAAAGGTCAACTGGCCATTTTTCAGCCTGTTTTTATCCCCCCTCCCCCAAGACAATAGCAAGGTCCCCTTGAGAACCCTCAGACCATAGGGTGAAAGCTATCAAAGGTGGACTATCTCCACATGCATGGTGGCAGGGCTGCCAGGGAACCCCGGGAAGCAGAACCACACTCAATAAGGAAACCGTGGCCATGGCTTTCTAGGCTGACATCAGAGGAACACGAGGCTACTCCCACTGCTGTTCTACCTTTACCACCAGCAGCAGTCAAGAATCAAATTCACCACAGGAGCGAACCACAACAAGGGCAACTCCCTGGGGCGAGAAAAGTGTCCCTCAGGTCATAAGTCCTGTTTAAATATCTCAGCAATATCCCAAACTGAGATAATTATTGCTAATTACAAGATCATTTTAATGTAAACATGAAGGGTATTACCACGCATACTTCATCTCTTTTTAATTAAAAGAAGTAAGAGGTTCGCTGAGATAAAAAAAAGACACGCTGACAGCTCCCACCCAAAAGCAGACTTTTCTGCAGTGATAACACCCATCAGCCTCCAGACCCACCAAGAAGACTGAACAGGGAAATCAATCAGCATCAGCCTCCCCAGTACTGAAATGAAGCAGTTGGCACATTATTAATCACATAGGAAAAACCTTTTACAAGGAGAAGGAAAGGACCAGACACACAGAAGGGGAATACACATGGATTCAGTCATGGCTGTCTTAAAAACACTTGGGAAAAATCACCAGCTATAGAATTAAAATACTTCAGAGCTGTCAAGGATAAACACATCAGCAGTTCTGACTACAGCAACTCTTTAGCTGAGCCCACGCCAAACCTCATGTGCTTTCCTCCATTCAAAACCAGTTCCTGCTCCAAGCTGCACATCCTACCCATGCCTACCAGACTGAAGTACATCATGACACAGCCTCTCTAGGAGTTCATACCCTTTCTGCATTTCAAAGACCTACTGAGGAGCAACTTGCACATCACGGGCTACAAGAGAGATGACCATCCAATTTAGGACACTGAAATAGTCAATGGCTTGACTTGCCATGCAATGGCTTAACAAGCCATTCCGGCTGCACAGTCCGATTTCCAGCTGTCCTAAGCATTTCTCCAGCAGCTCCAGAGTTCGCCAGTCCACTCTGACTTTTCATCGTCTCTTTTGTCTTTAGGCACGCTCCACTGCTTGAAGCAATTTAAAAAACATCCCCAGTCAAGACCTGTATGGGCCAAGCCAACCATCAGATGCGCCTTCACTTGGGGTGAAGACGCTGCGGGCCCCGATGCCGCGACACCCTTTGCAGGGCAGCAGGGAGCCTCGGCGCGCCGCAGAGCCCCGGCGGCGAGCGTCCCTAGGAGGCAGGGAGGGAGGGAGGTGTCACCAGCTCCGCAGAGCCGCATGCTCGCAGAACGGGGGACCTCGCTCACAGATGCACACAAATACCTGCACCTCCGCACCTGCCTGCCCCCTCCACGCGTCGCTCCGGGCCTGGCGACGCCTGGCCCCACCGTGGAGCTGGTCTCTCCTGAGGGCGTGCCAGAGCCCAGCAGGTACCTGCTTTGGCAAAGAGTGGGGAGTCTGGTGCTCCCCCTTTGAAGCATCACAGGAGCAGTGTGAGGGATCCAAGGGGATGAGGGAAGGTGGGTGCAGTGGGCTGCAGACTGGGGGTGCGAAGAAGAGGAGGTGAACACGGCTGCAGCTAAGGGATATGGAGGGGAGCGGGACAGCGTGGGGGGAGAAGGAAAAAGGGCTGTAGCTTGGGAGGATGAGGACAGGAAAAATGTGCAGTGGGTGCAGAAGGAGGGCAGGGGATGGAGGGCAGAGAGAATGGAGGGCAAAGCGGGTACAGAGGTTGTGGCTGGGTGGTACCCCACCACCCTCCCACCCCGGCGGCCTGCCGGGGCTCGGGTGGGCAGGCAGCGCACAGGCAGCAGAGTCATGGCGCGGCCAGGCGAGCAGGTGGGTGGCCGCCACCGCCCCCAACACCCCGGGCCCCGCCGCCGCGCACCGGGCCGAGTGTTCGTCCCTTTTCACCGCCGCCCCGGGCACGGCGGGAGCAGCCCCAGCACAGCGGGGGTACGAACTTGGCGCCGGGGGGAACAGCCCCGCTAACAGGTGGCGGCGGCGCTACCGACCCGTCCCCGCCGAGCCGGTGGGCGCTGCCCCTGCGCGACGGCGCGTCCCACCCACCCCGACCCAGCGCCAGCCCGCTCCCGGCGGTCACTCACCGGCTCGTCCACCCCGCCGGGCGGGATGCGCGTCCTGGAGAGCGAGGCGCGGAAGTTTAAAGCCGGGTAACAGTATTATTTGCTTTTGCCCTTCCAACGTTGGAAAAACCAAACTAGACGAGGCGCCCCCCCAGGCGGGCGAAACCCCGCTCCGCTCCTCCCCGCCGGGGGCTTCAGCCGCGCGTCGGCCCGGCGGCGAGGGGAAGTTTCCACCGCGGTGGTGGAGGCGCCCCCGGCGTGCCGCGCCCGCCCCGCATTGGCACGGGGCGCCGGGGCGCTGTGCCGCCGCCGCGCCCGGACAATGTGCGTGCGGGGAGAGCGGGAGCGGAGCGGGAGCGCGCCCCGCCGGCGGCCGCGGCACACGCCCAGCCCGCGCCCCGCCCTCCCGCCGCTCGGCCCCCGCCCGCCCGCCCGCCGCCTCTGATTGGCGGCCCCCGCCGCCCCCGCCCTCCGGTGGGTCGCGCGGCCTGTCAATCACCCCCGCCGCGGCCCGGCCGCGGGGCGGTCCCTGGGGCGGACCCCGGGGCGGTCCCTGGGGCGGTGGCGGCGGCTGCAGCCGTGGAGGGAGGGGGGGCGGCGGGCGGTGCCTCGCCCCGGCGGGTGACCCCTGCTGCCTCCGCTCCCCGCGCCCCGGGAGCCGCCGGGATCGCGTCCTTTGCCCTCGGGGACCCGTCTGCGCTTCCCGCCCCGCGGCGGCCCCTCCGCAGGAGCGCCCCGCACCCGAGGGAAGGGGAAGGCCTGGCGGCCGCCGCTCCTGCAGCCCGCCCTTCCCCGCGGGACTGCCCGGGGCTGCGCTGCCTTTGTCGGCGCCCCACGGAGGCGTTCTGGGGAGGACGACCAGAGACCCCTGAAATGTGGTATTGATTGCCAGTCACGGTCCTGCCTGATAACGCGATGTGCTAAACTCCGCTCACAGGGTGCATTTATCTAGCCCCTGGAAATGCCTAGAAAAATAGATGACTCCAAATTATTCGAGTGCAATTAAGGCCACCAAAGAAAAGACACCTGGATTGACTCTGTCAGTAAGGTAGATGGGGTTCAGTTAGGCTTAGCAGCAGAGATAGGCACTGTCTGAGCAGAATTACTGCAATTTCAGATGAAGGTCCAAGCGTGTCGAAAGGCTCTTGTCTGATCCTATTTGGGTCCCACAAGGAGCACTGCTGAAGCAGAGCTAGTAAATATTGATGGACTCAAGCTTCATGTCCTGCAATTGGGTCTGTCAGTGCAGTGCTTCCTGTTCTGTCACAGTACACCAGACATTTTCTAGCTCTTGGACACCGTGATTCCCCTATTACTATTTGGAAACTGGATAGTGGGTTGCATACTCACTGTATTATCCAGCAGCTTGCAGAAGTAATCAAACTTTGATGCAGAATATGATGTCGAAGTACGCATTCCTGGTAATGGGAAAGCACTGTTCTCTCTGGTATGTTTCAAGCACACTTTCACAATTTATTGTTTCCATTAGAAAAGTATTTAGTAATCTGAAAATCGATCTAAAAACCATTGTTCTAGATACTACACTTGACACATAATAAAAAGAAAGCTCATGCCCTGCAGAGCTTGTAGCAAGAGCAGATTAAACATGTTCTAAGGATACCTGTTGAGAGAGTTGTGCAGGTTTTCTCAGGTCTCGCAAACGTGTTGCACCAGCGCAAACAAACCTGCCAGAGCACTTTTCCAAAAATCAGCACGTAAACAGACAGGTCCAAACAAAAAGGCTGAAGCTTTAACCTACCTCGAAACTCTTCCCTTGCTTCTAACAAGCTCTCCTGACTCTGAATGACCTCTCAGTTCTCCACAGAAGCGAGGGCCAGAGCTCACGGAAAGCCAGCATCTCTCCCGAGCGAGCCGAGGGCAGAGCAGCAGCACACACAAAGGTGATGGCTTTCTCCACAGGCAGACGCACGCACGCACCGTGCACCGCCTCTCTGGGCTACCTGTCTCGTCTTGTTTTAGCCGTTTCTAACGAGCAGGCAGGCTACTGGAGCATGTAGAAATCTTGCTTTTTGAAGCACCCTGAAAACAGGCTTGTATTTTTTGGTACCTAGGTGGCCCAGAAGAATTTGTCAGGAAGCAAGCACCAAATAAGTAGTAAAATAGTCACAGCTATGGGGGAACCTCGATCTCGTGCTTCTTGGGCTTCTCAGTGACCTAAAAGAACCAAGAAACACCAGAAGAGGAGACTGAAACTGCCTCTCTCTTGCTCATTCTTCAGTGCCAGATCACATCAGTCTGTAAGATACCTGAGGACTATTTGTTTGCAGACTGCTGGAAGACAGAGATGGAATCACCTATTGGTGAGTCATAACCACACAATCACAGAGGGGTGATGGCACAGACTTGCAAAGACACAGAGAATGATAATAGCTTAAAAGTGTCTTCTTTCCCCTCCTTCTTTTTTATAAAAAAGCAAAATACTGGGACTAAATCCTCAGCTATGGCAAAGCAAAGTAACTCCATTGCTTTTGTCAGAGTACAGATTTACACTTTCTGAGGTCATAGCCCGTTTAGTTTGTAAAAAATTGTTCTTTCTGAGCAGATTATTCCTTCCTTTCTCTAAACTTGAGTTTAATTCCTTGAAAATCTCATGCTTGCAGTGCTCTATTGTAAGCCTTGCCTGACAGGAAAGGAAGGCTAGTCAAATACTGGGTCCACTCGCATGCAGAGCAATATAAAGGAAAATGAGAGTATCTTAGGTCCTTACTGCCACAGTAAAACTCCAAAAACAAAATGTGCAGTGGAGTTGAAAAGCCATTCCATCATTCCCATACCTTCAATTTTTCATGATTGTTTTCACCAAACTGTATGTAACTTGCAGTTGGAAGGCCATAACTCATAGGCATGCTTATCTTGTCATGGCTTTTTGTACAAACACTCTAAATTCAGTCTGTAAAAGTACTTATTACCTTTTTACTGATTTTTGTAGGTGCTGTGACCCAAAATTAACTCTTTGATATTCTCACCCCCTCTTTAACTTCTGTGGATTGTAGACAAGACATAAACTTAGCTGTCCACTGTGTGACATACAGTCATGCCAAAGAGCTTAGTGAGCAACTGAACTTCCTCATCAGCTACAGATCAAGGCCACATTTTTTAAATTAGAGTATTTTTTGGAGCGATTTCTGCTAGAAACACCTAAGTTGAATTATTCTTTCTTTCTTTCTCCCTAGTAAAAAACTTAAGAGGACATGAAAAGGTCTTCTTGTGATCATCAAAATCATCAGCAAAGTAGGTAACAGTAATTTTTTAGCTTCGCAAGGATACATACTTAAATACATCCACATATGCACCATATATTTTTGATATACTGGAGGGTTTATCAGTTCTCAGCAGACACAGAGAGTAGATTAGTGGTGTCAGTTGCTATTGTTATTCTAGGTCTCCTGTTCTCACCATATCTACAAAAAAAAGTCAGCATAAAAGTCAGTGTCACCTGACTTTTAATCATGCAGATTGCTTTCTGGTTCTTTCCATGACTTTTAAGCTCACCCTAGTCCATTTTCCTGGATGCACGCTTTTTCTGTGTAATTGAAACATTCTTGGAAAGTGTTTGCAAGGAAGACTGTGTCACTGTGCTCCCTTTAACAATGTCTCTGAGACCATACTGAGAAAAGCCAAGATCTCAGTCAGTTTTGCTTCCCAATTGTACCATATTCTTCAGGATTTTTTTAAATTTAGTCCTCCTGCAGATACACTAGACTCAAGAAACCTGCAAGTCCTTTTCTAATACTGGGATATTTTCTTGCTCATCTCTCCCTGAGCTTAGAGGTTGAGTAGTGTCATGGCAGAAAGCAAACTGATAAGCAAAATCGACTTTTAAAAATTTCTTTCTAGGGAATGCAAATTGTTTCCTCGTAGTATCTGACAGAGTAACAAAAGTAACTTGCCATGGCAACCAGCTTATGGAACAGAAAAAAAAATCATTACAAGGTGCTTTGTTACTATAACAGAGAAAGAAGCTGAGACCTTATCAGTTTTGTTCACTTGCGTGTCATGCATCATCTAGGTAGCAGAACCTGTCAGTAGAAGTTTGTGTTCGATTCAGTGCAACTCATCTGCCTTGTGGGCCTATCTGATACTTGGATCAAAGCTTAAGTGCAGTCAGAAGGAAAGAAGTGTTCAGACGAATTGAAACAAGGCTGGATTCTCAGAAACACAAAGACAAATCCATTTCCTCAGCAAGATGATGCAACTCTGAAGATGCCAGTAAGGGATGAACCAATTCTGAAATGAATTTGGCTTGCATTCTCTGACAGTCTCCATTATTTTGCTGTCTTCCTTTTTTTTTTTTTTTTTAAGTGAAGTAAGTCTGCAGATCTGTAAGTATTTTGGATTTACCTGGGACAAAGAATGTAATAGGCTTACAAAGTCTGTCCTCAAACCCATTCTCTTTACAGGGATGCTTCTGGGAAGGACAGACTCATTGATACACAGCTTGCTTGGGTTAGTGAGCGAATTTAGAAATGGCAAAGGGAATCAGCTGAGGGCAGAGAGGGGGAAACCTCTATAATTTTTACAATTTGTGAGGAAATAAAAACTGAGTTTTGTTGGCTTAGAGGAGGACAATTTTGAAAACTGTTGTTTGTGCACAGAGGCCAGTGGAACTACCCTGCGCTGAGGATAGGCTCATTTGTAGATCTGGAGTGGGTCTGGGGTATGCTTTACTCTGGAGCTGGAAAGGATATCTTCTGTGGGACAGATTTGAAAAGTGAAGGAAAAGCTGAAAGTTTCTTAATCCCTTGACTACTGATTTAAGCCACAAGTTATACAGCTCCAACTCTGTGATGGACTGAAGTGTATGATCCCCCTTCTATTTTCAAACCACTCTCTCCCAGTTAAAATTTATGCTGTTCATGCACTAGTACTAATGCTTGAGAAACAGTTGCCAGCTTTCTGAGCTGCCCTGGCCTAGCTGAATTCACAGGTAAAATTCTCGTGACTCATGGATAATTCTCTTCTATCTTCCTGGTGAGGTTGTAGAGAAAATACTGCTAGATTACAAACCCTGACAATCGCATGACTTGGAAATAAGCCTTTGAAAAAAACCTCTTAATGTATCAGATAAATTTATGTGAGATGCAAAGCTAAAGTTCACTCTTGACAATGAATTCTTATACTGTGAGTGACTGACTATAAAAAGACTTGGGAAAAATCTGAGTCTCCTGCAACACAAAGAAACCATGAGATAAATGAAAGTCATCTCAAAGGAACCATGCTAAAACTGTTCAACACTATAATTTAACACAGTCTCCTAGAGACTGGGAAAAGTCAGCAGGCTTATCCTTACTGCAAGTTGTACCAAGAGAGATATAGCCACAAGAGACATCACAAGTGTTAAATGCCACAAGTATGTACTATCATCTTAAGGGCCTGGAAATCTTAGAGATATGTAAGACTTGGAAGCAGCAGTCCATCTGCTAAAAAAAGACCAGTCAGTCCTGGCTGCAAAGGGATTTTAAGACTGACACTGAACTGGAAAGATCTCCTGGAATAATCAATTAACAAAAGAAAACACTGAATTAATTAATCAATCTTCAATAAATCAACACAGTCTTCCTCTGTATCATCTCCAAAAACATGACATTGCTTCAGATGATCCAAGCAGTGAATGGGACCACTTTGTTTTCAATCCCCAAAATAATGACATTAATATTGGATTAAATTCTACTAAATAAGAGTGCTCAGGCTTCCTTCAACCAAACCATTTGAAATGTTGCAGAAGATTCTCAGTGAGCAGAGCAAAATTGTCACTTCTGGAGGGTTACCTGATCCAGGACAAGATCTTTCTTATGATGGATTTCCTTTTTGAAATAAGCAAGGCAGCATCTTGCCAGGTGCCTGGCCTTTGCTCCACCAAAACTAGAGAGAGAAAAGATTCTTGTTGACTGAAATAAATTTTGCAAACAGTTGGACTTGGTCAATTTTGAACTGAGAATAGAAACTTGCAGAGACGATGCTCTGGAATCACAGAAATGAAAGGCTTTGTAATCAGAGCTTGGAAGTGGAAGGAGATTCATGTTCCATAGTTTAAAAATACAGACAGCTGCTGATTCCTTTTTTTGCTATTAAAAACCCCACAACCCAAACACACACACACACATACACACAAAAAAGACATATTTCAAAGACTGGTCAGCCTCCTTGTAGAGAATGTGGGAATGAACAACTATCACATCTCCCTAGATGTAGTATGCAATAGTTGGTAACATGAGGTCCTCCCCGATGATGATGGGATGATGGGGTGGTTGGGCTTCAGATTTTGCTGCGTGGGGTGAGCAGGGCGGAGAGATGAGATACGGGTTTGATCTCTGGGTATTTACAAGCAGTGTGGTTTTCTACAACTGCCTGCTAGTTCCAGACTGATCTGAAACCCACTGCCCTCTGCAGTGTCCCGTTTGTTCCTATGGGTGTTTGCTTAAGCCCCCAGCAAATGTTCGTTTTGGCTATTCATGCTTTTTCCAGGGAGTTGTAGTGGTGGATCATGTGGTGAATCTGGAGCCTTCTAAGTAACTCTGGAGTTACTTAGAAATGACACTGATTCTTTCATGAAATGCCCCCACCTCTTCAAAAGTTGCCAGGGTTGGTGAGGTCCTGTGTCTCCTTCCGCTCTCTGCTGAGCCTGCCAGCATAGATCAGCAAGGGTCAACTACAGTTGGAGGCCTGGTAATGCAGAAATCTGCAAGTTGGGAGCCACACTGATTTTCCTGGCAGTGGGTTGCTGGCATATGTACAGGAGCTTTTGTTAGCTGTCAGCCTGAATGGAATGTCAATCATTCCCTTGGAGCCTGATCTTCTGCACTCTGAGAGAGGGCTTTTGCCTTCGTCTTCATACAGCAATAACTCAGGTCTTTGGAAGCTGGAAGCCTTATTTTTTGTTAAGAAGCCCTTGTGATATTTAGTCCCCATGTGATTTTCTTTTTCAAACTCTACAGAAAAGTTTGAACCCTTTGCAACTGATATGCTACCAGGTTTTCTTATGAGACAGTTTGGATCACCTACCATGCTCTGGGTCATCTGTCACTTTTGCTGGCAGGAGCTAGATTTCCAGAGTGGAAGTGGGATGAGTTGCTGAGGGATGCCTTGTGCTTGATAGCATTTCTGCATTCACTGATGTGCAACAGATTTATCTGCATGGTTCAAGGCCTCTCCTTACCAGATGAGTTTGTACTGAAATCTCAGACCATCCCACATGTTCTCCTGGAGAAGACACTAAAATTATTGGTATTCTTTTAAAAATAGTCTTCTTCTTCATCAGCTAATGCTGATTTTCTTCCCCTCAACATCAAAGAACAATTGCTAACTATGTCTCTTTCTCGCAGAAATTTCAAAGCAATGTTGTGCAGCATGATTCAGGCATGCACACATGGTAGAACTAGATAGAGTTAAAGACATTTGTGTTTATCCAGTTAAACTACTGGTTCCTTTTCCTTTGACTGTTTTTTAATATACTGGCCACACATTGTCTCTAACCCTGCCATTGCAGCCCTCCTTCTCATCATCGTGCTCAAGCTGCTGAGCCTTTTCTTCTCTTCTGTTAAGCTCCCCACTAAATTCTGGTTTTCCTTCTACTGTAAGGAGATGCCCTGAGCCTTGGTTGCTATCTGTGGAAGCAAGTAAAGCTGATGTGAAACAGAAATAAAATAAAATAAAATAAAATAAAATAAAATAAAATAAAATAAAATAAAATAAAATAAAATAAAATAAAATAAAATAAAATAAAATAAAATAAAATAAAATAAAATAAAATAAAATAAAATAAAATAAAATAAAATAAAATAAAATAAATCACCCTGTAGACTGGAGAGGAGGATAGAATCCAGCCTTCCCAGCATCTCTCTGCTTCTTAGTGCTCTTGACACTCCAGTGTATGCTCTATTCCTACCCAAGCTTAGTAAAGCTTGCTTATCTGGTCCCTTTCAATCATAGACAGCTGTTTTCCTCTGTGGCAACCTCTTCCTGATGCTCTTGTGCAGTGTTTCCAGCTTCCCCTTCATCCCTTTCTGTGATTACCTCAAATACACGCTGCTGCAGTAACCAAGCCCATAGGTGACCTCAGCCTTGCCATTATTTATAGCAAAGGTAGACACTGTTCTGCAGTGCAGCTGCTCATTGTCAGAGCTAAAGATCCTGAGTTATAGAGTTCCCTGGGAGCTTATGGTGGTAGCGGTATTCCCACATCAAGTGAGAGCTAGGTTAGCTATTGGAAGGTTTCCTTGGCAGTTAGACACTGCTCTGTGTCACTATCCTGTCTAGGCTGAAAGATCCCTAGTAAAGGTGAGGGCAATAGTCCTCCCACACAAATGCCTTCAAGAGCAACACAGGGCTAGAAATCATCCCTTCAGTCAGAGACGTGACATAGTTGACCTCTCCAGGGTATTTCTACACCTATTTCACACAGATTCTCTTCTTGCTGGCAGTAACCCTTTCCCTTATTACAGAACTTTCCCACATTGAAACCATAAAGCTGACCACAGCATCTTCGGGTTTTTGTCTGCAGTTTGGTCATCCCCTTTTTTCTGCTGCTTCTCCATCAGGGAAGGTGAAGTAGAAGAGGACCTGCAGTTACTTGCATCTTGCAGGACTGGTGCAGGTCCATTGCATGTTTCTAGGTAACTTTTCAGGCAGATGTCCATGAGCTCAGCAGTGGTGTGACTTTGTGTGTGTGTATGTGTATGTGTGTGCAAATCACCCAGATACTCTCGGGGGGTTTTCAAGGGGCCAATGCTAAACATTTCAGAAGTCAGACCTCCTACAAGATTCCTGAGATGAGATGCCCAAAGCAACATATTGCAAATTTCTTCTCTGCTTTCAGACTCATGACATTGTGTTTCCCACTGTCAGTCAGCAGACTTCAGCTGGGGAAATACTGAGGTTAATGTACGAAAACACTGATCACAAATCTTACATGAATCCAAGTGATTGATGGAATTTCAGCCATTGACTATCATAGCTTGTGTTAATCTACAGATGTTGTATTAACTCTGAGCTGTTTCCAAGTTCTCATTAGCAATATGCTTTGATAGGGGTAGAAGGTGTTAATTCCCTTCAGTGAGCTGTTTAATCATTGGAGCTTACTGGCAGTGGGATTTAGGGGACTTACATGATCACAAAGTGAATTAAGACTAGAACCCTCTCTCTGGCTTCTCTGGGACAGTGCACGGCAGGGGAATGGGTTCAGAGCTGCTCTGTTTCCCCATTTAAGTGGCACTGGTGTGCTCCAGTGAGGACTAAGCATGAAGCTGCTGCCTCCTTAGTCAAGATCTTCCTGGTTTTCAGGAGCACACTCAGACCAGCTCTCCTGCAGATCAGCACATGCCAGTGAACTTGTTGTAGCATGTTTAGCTGCACGTTCTTGTTGGGCTTAATGAGGTCTGGTCCAAAGCTTGCTGAAGATACAGGGAAGATTCATGTACTTCTTCACTGGCCTTTGGTCTACTCTGTGGAGGCAAAAATACAACTGTGATAGATACATGGGTGAGTGAACCCTATATTACCACCACATTTCACTCTGAGGAGATGGCAAAAGGGATTCTGCAGCCCAACCTTGTGCATCCCAGAGCAGTAAAAGCAACATGAATCTTACTTAATAAGTAATTCAAAAGCACTTTCTGGTTTGTGAATCATCTGCATCTGAGACTTTCTGAGGCTCTTGGGTAATGAGACAAGAACAGTGCAGCTTCTGTAGTCATTTCTACCTGCTCACTGGGCTGCCAGCCTGCTCTGGCCCTAATTTTGAGCTATTCTTTTAAACTGCTCTGTGCCACTAAGCAATTCTCATCTAGAGAGCTCAGACATGAAGTAATCCTCCCAGCTTTTCTATAAAAAAAAGTCAATTACCATTAAACCTGTTTTACAGGTGGGTAGGCAGAGCTCCAGTCTGCCTGAGATCACAAAGTGTTATTTAGGGCCAAACTGCCTGGGCTAACACATTCCTGCAGCAGGATTGACCGCTTTTCTTAGAGGAAAAGTGTCCAGGCAGAGGGAGGGCTGGCCTCTGTTTATGTACATGCTTTTGCACATGACTATGAAGCACATAAACCTCACTGGCTGCATGGCTGGAATCCAGGTGTCCCTTGGATGAAGATGCAAGTGTAGGGTAAACTAAAATGCCGTGCTCTGCTCTTTGTGCTGAGCCATCCGGCAGGTGGGAATGCACAGCTCCTCCTGATTGCTTATGCCTGAGTCACCTCCTTCAGCATTTGCCATTGCCTAGCATGTTAGCATGCTGCCTGCTGGATAATAAATTACTTCATCTGCCGCAGCACTGAGGATACTATTAAAAATTAACCCTGGGAAATGGTCCTGCATATTTTTTTCAGTCAGACCCAGAAAGGGGAAGAGGAGAGGAATGCTGTTGAAATGGGATTTGCAGAAAAGGCAAGTGGTGAGTTTTTAGTAATGGGGATGGTTCAGGCTTCAGCTTAATCACTGCAGTTGTTGGCAATCAATGATCAAAATTCAGAGGGCTTAAGGCACTTGATAAAGTTAAAAGCAGTGCAGTTAGAAAAGACTCAATAGGCATATTGCAGAGGAGGTCAAAGAATGGGATAAATGGGGATTACTGTGCTGACATGTAATTTATGACCCGTTTGCAGAAATAAATGAATTTATCACATGGATGTTATTACCACTGGTAAGGAATGATGCCTGTAGATTAAATACTCCCCAGTTTTGGTTTATGATTGCACACATTTCTCATAGGATCACACTTAGAACCACACCCTACCTATAGCAGCATGCAGAGTATATTTACAGAAGTGAAGGATTTGTATTAAATATCTCAGGAAACAGAGCAACTGACAGACAGATATTTCATTTTCTTGGCTTCTCTTGCCTCCAGCACCCACACAGTATCCATCAAATTGTCTGGAGTCAAATCCTCACAGGCTGCATTTGAAGCTTGGGCAAGGAGCCAGCCTGGTTTAGAAAGCAAAGTCCTGTCTATCCGCACGCATTTACCACTGTCTGTGTGCTGCAGTCTGGAGCAGGGGAGTTCAGCCTTATGCTCAACAAAAAATACCCCTTTAACTCCCTTTGCATTGTTCCAAGAAAGGGATTTGGTCTGAAGCCTGCAGGCACATGTATTAATGATTCCATTGTTGACACAAAAATTGCACCTTGTTGTGAGACGTCATTCAGCTGGCTTTGGTACAGCAGCAAGCAGCACGTCCCATCCTGAACCCATCCTGAGGGATGTCCCAGTTCCTTGAGCTGCTCTGTTCATGGATGGTTGGTACCTATAGGTGGTCTGGATGGCAGCACAGGCTCTAATGCTGGGTGCACTGACTGTGCAAGCAGATCTGCCCTCTGGCTGGCACGCTTTTTTCCAAAAGTGTATTGTGGCTGCTGATTTCACAAATGTACTGTGACATGACAGCACCTATCCAAGGGCCAAGCTGAGGTCTGCATGTTTGTCCTGAGTCACCTGCTCATCTCCATGTGGCAGAAGTGTTTTAAAATGTAGGGCTTAAGCAACATTTCCTGCTTCAGCAGGAAAAATGATATAAAGTTCCTTCATAAAGAGTGTTACAAATTTCCTGGATGAGAAGTACTCAGATATTTCTATGTCTAAATTCGAGACAATTCCTACTCTAAGATCTTTCCTTACCTGTGATTTTTACAGAACCATGGTTGAAATATTCCTCAGGCTAATTCCTGCGTTTTATTTATTGTCTCTCCTTTCTCTCCCCATGCAAACAGAGCTTTGTCATTAGCCCTAGTCCCTGGTCCCTACGTACAGCTCTTGCTGCAGCCACGCACACTGCTGGAATGAGGATTTTATTTTAATGATTACTGACCAGGAGTTATCACAACGGTTGTCATCAACACAACACCAATTTATAAACATGGTCTTTGTGGAGGTTTTGGAAAGCCCAATAGCTTAGAATTCGTTTGACACCTCTTTGCAGAGTAGATGGTGCAGGTTGAAATCACTTCCTTTAACTTCAATAGATTTGAGATCACACCCATGGTGGTGTTATTTATTTCCCTCCCCTTCACTCCCACACCCCCGAGGTCTCTGTATTTCACTCTCCGGGTTGCCAAGGGCTGTGTGTGTTGCTCATGTGTTGTGAGGCGAGTATCTCAAAGAAGAAAGAAGTCAGCTGTGCAAACAGCTGTAGGCATATGTCCAGCCGCCCAATTCTCTAGGAAAGGAAATTGTGATCTACACCTGGAAAATCTGCTTCCACAAACCAGGAGTTAACCGGTAAACAATAAATATACAGTTGCATCCTAGACACTTGTGTTTCCACTGGCTTTTAAGGAGAATGAGAAGGAAATGTATTTTTAACACCAGTTCGACTTGTAACTTGATCTGTTGCTACAGGGAGGAATCAACTGATAGCTTAGATATTAGCCAGCTGCCAGTGTTTGGTACACAAGATTACTTGGAATGGCCTGTGCTAGTACATCCACAGCATGGGATAGGAAGAGACCATTGTAGGGCAGGACAGGGGAAGCTTGCGTGTATTCCAAGGAAGACAGGTTATGCCAGTGGTGATGTGTCAGGTGTTGGGGGGGTACACATTTCACTTTGTCAAAAGTCCATCTCCATTTCTAACAGTGGGAAAGTCTAGGAAGGGAAGGTTTTTGCTCAGACTGTGAAGGAAGTGAATGAAGGTGAGTCACAGTACTACAGGAGCTTCATGGCTCCTACATTAACAGTAGTTTGTGGACATGGGAGGACTCCCGCTTGGAATTTCTGTCTTCTTCTGAAGAGATTTACTCAGCCATATGCCCACCACCCACCCAGCTCAGGCACTAGGAGTTTCTGTTCAACCTATATAAGGGTTAACCCAGAGTCTCTTCTAAGGTGTTTCAAGAAAAGAGGATGGAGTGTTTAGCCAAAAGTGCAGGCATTCAGGCCAAAGAACAGTGGTAAAGTGCAGGTTTTCATGGCCAAAGAGCTGGACAGCAAATACGACTAGAGTCCCCTATGGAAGACAACATGCCATGTTCTCTGCCATGTACCATCACCGGACAGTAGGGCTGCTGACAGGTCCAGCCTTGAAAACTGTCAAGCATGGCTTTTGAGGTTGGTGTGAGATTTGTGTGGACTGGGTTGTGTTTTATGGTTTTCAGTACTTGGAAATGCTACCTGAGCATCTGCCTGGGTCTCAGCCAGCATGCTGAGTTAGGTAATGAAGCTGAGTTACTGAAACTTCTAGACAGTGCATAAAACATACAGAAGCATACCAATAATACATCTTTTCTCATCATTACTCTAACTGGAGCTGCTGGAATGTAAGTACACAGTCCTTTTTCTAAGCACACATTATGCAGAATCAGGGCCAAGGCTGTAAAGAGAGTGCCTGGAAATCAGGTCTCTCCTGTCATTTTGGGGACAGGGAAACATTCTTCATTCTCTATGAGGATGGGATTCCTTCTAGTAGTCTAGAGGAAGTTATACATGGCAATGACTCAAATATAGATGAATCGCATGGATTTCCAAGGAGGCTATCCATGGAAAAGGCAACCTGAGCTGCTCAAATTCTAGGGAAAATCCCAGTATGGTATGGTAGTGTGTTGCATCATTTTTCATTCCCGTACAGTATTTGCTGAACTTGACTCCAGGCTGCCTGCAGCAGAAGCAGTTGTGTAGACTCAAGTGTTCCTTTGACAGAGCAGAGAGGACCATTTTTGCCTTTGCTCAGTTCATTCACTGATGCTGAGCCAGAAGGAAGCACAAATCACCCTCTAGACTGGTGACCTGAAACAACCTTGGGATGGGCAAGGCACTTGAGGCAAAAGGAGGACTTTGCCTATTAGAATTAGGACAGGGAGCTATTAGGAGAGGGAGCCGTATCTTCCAGGCTATGGGTGCTTGCCCTAGGATTATATGGGTGAGCACAGGGATGCACAGGGCATACAGTGTTTGTTCCAGTCTGCAGAACTGCCTTGCCCCATTTATCTACCTGCTGATCTCCTCCCTTCACATCTGCAGACTGCACTCCAGTCGCCTTATTTCCTGCCCTGCAGGACAGGGATTTGTTGAGGACTTTTGCCAGAGCTGTTGTCTGTAGTGTGGCTCACAGTGGTGCTGTTGCTGTGATGGCTGAAAGCCCTGGTGTACATGAGTTGCATTCAGAGTAAGCTTTGAACTGTGCAAAGTGCATGCAAACTAGCAGTGTAATGGCATGCAAACTGGTGCTTTGACCTGATTAAAATTTTTTAAAGCCCCAAATTCTCCACTCTTTACATCATATGTTGTCACACTGATGGGAAGTGAAAATAGCAATCCTTTTCTGATTTGGTAACATTTTATGGTGGCTTTGCATTGGCACAGAAAGCAAGTACACATTGGAAAGCTACTGTTTCCCTTGCCTGAAGACAACTAGATAAATTTCACAGCTAAATCCTGCTTGGAAAAACAAACCTAAAAAGCACAGTGTGGCCACAGGTTCCTTTACACTGCAGCAAGCAATGAAAAAGAACAAATGTTGCTCATGAAAAACTATGGAGAAAGACTCACTGACCATAACTCTTTTCCAACATCAATTCATTTTCGCCTTAGTTTAATGTTGAAAACAAAGTTGTAACTCAATCATTGACCATGGAATTCATCCCAGAAGAAATGCAAGGACCACCAACAATGTGGTCCAGGTGTGGATTATAAATATCATCAGGAAGAGACATTCTGTGTCCCGGGACAATAATTCTGCAGGCAGTGCTCCTCCTTTTATATTTTGATTTTAAGCCTACCATTTTTAAAGCTTCTCAGCAAGACTTTCTCTTGCAGGGGATTCCTACCACAGCAAGCACAGTGATACACCTAAACTGAATGAAGCCCTATAGTGGTACTACAGTTGTAACAACGCTGGGTTTTGTACCTACCAATTCTTTGGTAAAAATTACCATCTGGCAGCTGCAGAGAAGCTTTGGACTTGTCCCATACCATGGGACAGGATACCATACACTGGAAAAGCATATGTGTGCAGACAGCATCCTTGCGGTTTCCAAAACCAGGAAATAGTTTGACCCAAACTATTTGAAACTGAGAAAGGTAAAGGGCCTTGAACAGAGGCACAAAACAATAATAATTTATACACAGGCATTTCAAATTACCATTGATTCATCTTGAGTCAGGAATTATATAAACAAGGCAATATAAGCATACTTTTCTGGCTCTCGGTATTTTTTTCAGATAAGAAGCTTTTGCTTCATTTTTCCTGTAAAAATGTAAAGGGAGAAAAATGTTACATTTACTGATTTATTTATTTACAACTTTTCATGATAATTAAGGCAGAAATAGGAAATAAGCCCTTCTGGAATTAGGCAGCCCTGGCTCAGTGGCTCAAATATTAATAAAATGCCCTATCTCACCTTTGCTACCCCATGTCTTTCATCCCAATCAATCATCTTGACTGCACAGTAATGCAACTACTTCTGAGTAGAGCCTCTTGGTCATGAATCAGATTCTGCTTTTCTAAAGCAGTAGTACAAAGGAAGGAAAGATCCCTCTGGTGTAGCATCTGCACTGGGTATTGCTTGAAAGTAAGTAGGATTCCGCCAGAGTTCTTCCCTCCCAGCAGAGCTGAGTCAGAGTTTAAGCTTAAGAGATATCCCAACACAATTGAAGCCTGTCTTAAGCTTACCTTTTCCTAAGAGACCCTACACCATGACAAGGTACCATTTGCTGTTTTTATTACCTTCTAGTACCCCAAAAATTTACCAAGCCAAGGAGGGTGTTCACTTTCCTTGAGCAGGCATGCAGCAGTGAGAGGAGACAGGTTCTGTCACTCAGAACAGGCTCAGGACCTTGGAAGTGTGGCCACCTTCAAAGGCCACACATGGTTTCTGTACGACTTTGGTGATATCAGTAGTCAGGTTCACTTGTTTACAGAAGCAAGGGCAACATAAAACTATGAATGCTCATCTTTCAATGAGTTAAAATACTCTGTAAAAACTGTTATCAAAAGTTTTTTCAGGTCTAGTTCAGTTTGAAAAGATACAATTCTGTACAAAATGCCAAATGTTTCCTGACGACACTTTCCTTTCTGATTGCAGTTTATGAATTCACATAAGCCTGTGAAAAGGAGCAAAAACAAATGCCCGGATTCATTGAATCAGAGAAGATGTTTTATTAACTGGATTCTCTCATTGCCCTTTCTTTTCATGCCAGGTGCAGTGACAGAAAAATAAATTCAATTCACAGACTCCTGTCATCCTCCGGATCTTTGGATCAGTTGTTTTTCCCTCTCAGCCTCATTAATTGCTTCTGAGGATGAACTTCTAAACACCTGCTGTGGTCGAAACTGTTCTTACATCACCTCCTGAACACAGTGACTTCAATCACATGAAATCATGATGTTACTGCCACAGTGGAGACTTCAAAGGTGTTTCTGCAGACCTGAGCTGATTTTTTTTGAAAATGCTACAGTAGCTGCTAGTTCTTAACCAATAGAAGAATTACCAAAGTTGTCGGTGTTCTGCTTATCATGCAATACAAGAAGATGGGAAAGTTTTCTTGCAGAACCGCGGTCTGGGTGGGGGTGGCAGTACCGTAGGATGAGTTCTCCACTTAATCTCAGATTAGTTTTGATTTTTGTCTTTTTGTATAAAATGGAGATGAATATCCTTGTTCTGTATTACCTACTTGAACCAGATGACCTTTAAAAGGTCCCTTCCAACTCAAACTATTCTATGATTCTATGAAATTGTTAGTTGTGCTAGAAAAGGGATTCTCACGAGAAAAAAAGGTGATTACAGGGCTTACTAATGAGAGTAAGAGATCAGGCTGCAAGGGGAACTATCTTCAGAGAGACAATCTTTCAGAATCTTTCAGATCTTTGAACAATCTTTCAGAAGAGCAGAGACACTGATACATACCTAAATTAGTCTGATGGGTTATGTGCAATAGCACATAACTTTCCTCTGACCAGAAAGTCCCCTCTGGTTCTGTGTTTCTGAGTTGTAGGACAATGAAATTCTTAAATGTTAATTATGCAAGTAGCAACAGCGATTATCTATTGACCAATAATATTAATTATAGACTAGATTGATTGGGTGTTGCTTGTGACTGAATAAAACCAGAAGAACAGAGAAATCTCTTCTTGTAAAATAAGACTCCTAAAGGAAAAGCATGTTTATCTAGGCTTGGCTTTCAGAGGAGGGTTCACCCAATTCCTGTTCATTTGGGTAGCACCAATGGAATTAATCCAGAGTAATGCATTTTGTGGAGTTCCTGTAAAGGTGAAATCAGAATCAGGTCCACTTTCTCCAGGTAGGTCCAAGGTATGCTAATTGTCAATATTAAGATTCTAAAACTTTCTTGGATAAACTGAAACATAATTTTTATTTCCTCTAAAGCTTCATGAATGTACAACATGGTTCCTGGATAGAGATCACATCAGCTCTACAGTTATTAATTTACGGATTTCTCACTGACCTTAGCTCAGCTCTGGGAATGGTGCCAGCACTATTACAGTAACTCTGAATAAAGAGACATAAAGCTTCTGTATCTACCCTGAAATTGTGCCAGAATTTTCTCTTCCTCAGTGATGGAAAGATGCATTTTTTCAATGATTGGTTTCAAATAGTTCAGTCTGCGTTGGCCACAAGTAGATTACTTCCAGCAAAACAAGGAAAATAAGAAAACTACCATGCAGATGTGTGCATATACAATACACGTACTCCACAGATAGTCTTTGGGAACGGTGTCCCAAGAAGGTACATGTTGGGAAACTGAGTCAGGGTTACCTGGAAAAAAAATGGCAGAATTGGGAATAAAATTCCAGGCACAGATGCTTGATTCAGTATTGTTTTCATTGAATCACACTACCTTCCTGGAGCACGTCAAGGCCCATTGCCTTCCTTCCTGTGAAGATGGGCAGCTGGATTGCAATGACACCAGGTGGAGCTGAGTGTGCTCATCACCTTGGAAAATCAGGCCCCTGGTGATTGTCTCTGATGTTAATTGACCATCAGACCCTGCAAGAGGGGAGTCAACACATTTCCTGACCCATGATCTAAGTGTTTTCTAAACTCTAGAGTAAATTGAGTGTAGTTATAGAGGAAATGCTGATGCAATCCACCAGCAGCTGCTGCTCTCCCACATCCTCACTAAGAAGTGTGAGGGGGTAAGTTGCATGCAAGTACTGCAAAACCCCAGCCTCTTCTGCATGGCAGGCAGGACTCTGTGCCTCCCCTCCACACCTCTTGCCTTCCTGCCTCCAAGAGAAGTACTGCTAAGGGCTGCTCCCAAGAAAACGCTGGGGACCATCCTGAGTGTAAAGCCCTGAAAAAGCAGCCTTTTCATGTGGGACCACTGAGCATACAATCACATCTTCCTAGGTGCCCGATTTACAAATCCTACATTGAAATGTGGAAATCTAGATATCTTCTAAGTGTGAGTGGGAATGGTAAGAACTGCACTAGAGTTGCACTCTTGCACTGACATGTTTGATGATGGGTCTTTTGGGTTTGTTTGGGGGGGGTTTTTTGGTGGTTTGTGTTTTGGGGGTTTGTTGTTGTTGTTGTTTGGGTTGGTTTTGGTTTTGGCTTTTTTTTTTAAAATGCAGAATCATTTGGTGACATAAGTCTTGTTATCTGCCACAAGCTGCACTTTTTGGTCTTTAACACACTGCGGGCTTGTGGGATCACCTTTGTGCACGATGTCATTAAGTTTTTCATCGGTCGGCAAAGGTTTTGGATGTTATATTGAACAGAGAAGTCCCCAACCCCTCCTTCAGCCGTGTGATCCCCTGTCATCCAAATCCCACACAGGGTCCTGCTGCCTTTCCCGTTCCTGTCCTCAATTCTGTGCCCACCCCTGCTCCCCCCATTTTGCTCCCGCTGTTTGCCTTGCCACTTTTCCCACTGCAAGCAGGCTGCTCTGCTATTTCCAGCCCTGAAACCTTCCTGCCTCAGGAGACTCTCCAGACTCTCCTCCTCCTCCCGGCGCGGGCAGGGGCGGGGCCGATGCCGTGGGGAGGATGGATGGGCGGGCCCGGGGGCCGCTCCAGGTGCCGCGGCCGCGGCGTTGCCGGGCGACGGGCGGGCGCTGTCGCTCCTCGCCGCCGCTCTCCCGTTCTCCCCGCGGCCCCGGCACGGCCGGCAGGTAGGAACCGGCCCGTGAGGAGAGAGGGAGGGGGCGGTGGGAGCCCGGAGGTGTCTGTCTGTCTGTCTGTGTGTGAGAGAGACAGAGTGGTGGGCGTGGGGCTGGGTTCCCCTCCTTTCCCAGGGCTTGTGCACCCGGGTTTAAGGGGCGTTGAAAAAAAGGCCGTTGTGGGGACCATGGTGGTTGGTGTGGGTCACACTGCCTGCTGTGGGTCACACTGCCTGCTGTGGGTCACACTGCCTGCTGTGGGACACACTGCCTGCTGTGGGACACGCAGGCTGGAGTGGGACACACTGCCTGCTGTGGGACACACTGCCTGCTGTGGGACACGCAGGCTGGAGTGGGACACCTCCAACGCTTCCCAAAGTTTGAAGACCCCACGAAAGCATGTGCATCGCTGTAGCAATCCAGCCTTCGTGCAGGTGGAAAGCACCTGAAGTCTGAGACTGAAAGTCTCTGTTTATGTCCAGGTAGATGTAACAGCGTGTTTAATTTTTATGTTTTGGTGGAGCTCTGAGGAGAGCAAAGTTGATGAATAAATAATCCTGGGCAGGTGTAAGTTGTAGAAGTATCTCCAGGTATTTCACACTGAGACGTGCTCCTCCATGGTGCCTCCTCAGCTCCTCTTGAAGAGACTTGGCAGGCTTTAGAATTTACGGGGTTTAAGCTTCGTTCAGCTCCTTGCAGAAAGGGCTCTGGTGTGGTCCCTGTCCTGCTCATGACCCCTCCGTGGTATGTTGTTAGCAAGAAACTCGCTTTACCCCCTCATAGTTTTTTGCAGCCAGTAATTAGTTAATTGCATGCCTTCAGCTCTCCCTTTGTCTTGTCTGTGAGGCCTGTGCTATCCTGGCTCTGCACCCGTCTTCTATAGCTATTGATTCCTGATATAAATTTCCCTCTCACCTATTATTTTCCATTTCAACTGCTTTTACATGGTAATGTTTTCTGACAGCTGATACAGTGAAAGTATGCTAAATATTGGCATTAACCTTTTATCCCATGCTACCCCAATGGCAATGTTTTCTCTAACACAGAATTGACTTACTCCTACCAGAAAATCAGTGTTCTTTTTATTCAGTAAAAAAACTTCTTTTTCCCCAGCTATGTAGATTCTTCTCTCTCAAGTCCTTCACCTTCTCGTGGTCTCTTTGGGAACTCTAATGAGTTACACTTTCATTATCTCTTCAAGGCTCTACTGCTTTTTGTCCTGTACCACTTTTAAGCCCTATTGAGCATGGACTTCTGCTGCTACAGTGAATAAAGTGCTTCTCTTTATTAATTGCTAAGTGCTCAGAATCTCTTGGGTTTGTTTTGTTGGTCTGTTTTTTGTTCTCTTGAAGACTGTTCTTACTGTTGTTTTAGCAGGACATGGAACAATTAAATAACAGTATGAGCACCTGTCAGTCAAGATAAATGAAGATAAACGGCTGTGACTACTAAATTAAAATCTCTGTTGGAGAGGAATGGGAAATGATGCAGAACAACAGTGGCATTGGAAGAAAGGGTAAAATAATTTCAAATGTACAAATTACTGAAAATGTTTCAGAACTTTTTAAAATTACTCTCTCATTTAATGGTATTATTTTTCTTCATGTTATTTTGTCTGGTTTCAATTCACCTAAAATATTGGATTAAAAGTACGGTGTTCAGGCATGTCAGATCTCAGAGCTGCTGGCATTAACAGGTTTTGTTGTGGAGGTTGTGGTGATTTTTTTTTTCCTGGACTTTGTGCTCTCTCTTTGCTTTAACACTGAGAATGACTATGCTCCTGTAGGTCTGACCTCTCAAGGGATTGATATATGGATACATCTACCTGTAGGCAGCTCAATTTATTAGATGTACACTGCTGTCACTAAAAGAACAGGCTCTGCCCATGGCCTGGGATGCCATCAGCCTGTTCTTACACAATTCAAGGGACTTGATCCTATGTAAACTAGGATGCAGATTCCGTGTGAGACCAGATGCGAGTTTAGCACTGGACTGGAATGATATTATTGATGATGATGCAGTTGCTTTTCTCACTGAAGTTCCTTAGGGAACACAGTTAAATCACATTTATCCTCAATGTTTGAAGTAGTATAAAAGTACTGAAAAATAGTAACATTATGTAACATATCATAAATTTGGGATTGTTATACTTGTCACTTATGGGAATGAATTAATATTTATTTATGAGGAATTATGAAGATGTTTTTGTTTAAATAGGAAAAATTATTGACCTTTTCACAGAAATTAATTATTTAGAGATATCTGCATGATTTTAGTCTACTATTATAATGGTTAATGTTTTTATACCTTCTATGGAGTCACATGTGGGCTTGGAAAAAATTGGTAGCAAAACCTATTTTATATCAATAGGGTCACATGTACTTGCTATAATACAAATCAGAAGATCAGGTTTGCCATGGCAGATGCAATAAATACTAATATGTCTGTATTAAAAGGAGAAGATTGTGGACTCTGGCTAGATCAAAGAAATGTTTTCTGATATTAAAAAAAAATTAGAAAGCACAAGTTTCTTTGACTACAGCTTTTCACATCTGGAAGCAGTATTCAAAGTATAGCAAGCTGGCTGTTGATCTTGCATAATTTACATCTTTAGTTTTAAATTATTGTTTAGAATGGAGCTTTGAAACGACCTTGGTTTTCTTTTTTTCTTTTTTTTTTTTCAATGTTCCTAACATATGTGGTGATTGGGCATGGTTTTGCTTTATTTTAATGGAGTATCCACCCAAGTTCAAAGTGGGGAAAAGAAACATGTGGAATGAAGGGGCTTAAGTAAATTATTGATACTTGGGAAAGAGCATTCAGCTATTGTGTTTGTTATCTGAAAATATAATCTTGCAGCTAGTCAAACAGACAAACAGTGTTAAAACTTCTGAGAGTAGAGGTTGAAAACAGTGGAGGTTCATGTACTGTCTCTGTGGCCGTATCTTGAATTTTATATGCAAAGCTGATCATCCTGGGGGGTGAATGGCAGAACTGAAATTCTTTCCATGAAACGCTTCAGAGAGAAGAGGAGATGAAATGAGATGATGCAAAAGAAAGCTGTAATTTAATGAATGGCATGGACAGTTGGATGTATGCTCCATAATTCTAACTGCTGTTGACCTAATTTCTAATTTTAGCCTCCAAGCAACCGATGCCTGTCTTCCACAGTTTGAATAAATACAATGCAAAAATGCACTTTCTCAGCTTTTAAAACTGCTCCCTGATGAAACTTCTGTGTCTTCTTTAGTCATTGGATGACTATATGTTGTGTCCTGAGACATGACAAATAATTGCTTCCCCGTAGCCCTCCTCAGGTGTTGAACAAAACTCACCTTTTGGACTGGGAAGATACTGATGGCCAGAAATTACAGCAGCATGCCAGGGAAAGGATCGCTTTGGACTATCTCTGCTTCTGATAGTGTTTTTAAAGGACCTGTTTCTGACTACAGTAGTTGCCTTGGCCCAGCAGGACGGTTATAACGCCACCTCATCAGTAGTCCAAACTGATTTCCCAAGTTCCTTTTCACTGTGAGTCTTCTGCCCTTGCTAAAATTTTGGCAATATCTGTTACTAAATATGCTCCTATGGCATCACCCACTGGTCAGTGTTTTTCTACAAGTTCATCTAGAATCGATCTCTTTTTGTACAGCCTCTCCTGTGAGAGCAACACGTTGGAAATCAGAAACTTCCCAGCACCTCTTCAAATGGCTTTGCAGGCCAGGAAGGAATCTCTTGCTTCGAATAGCTTTATTACCAAACAAAATGGACTGAAAATTGTTTGAGAACAGCCAGAGTACGTTGAAACTCAGAAATGCCATATATGATGCATTTTCATCCTGCACAGACGTTTGTATTTCAAAAGGCTCATAGATGCAATGCAATAGTAGCTGGGAAAAAATGGTGCGTTTTTATTCTCCTTTTCTTAGCTGGAATCTGGACATTCTTCAAAGTAGTGGGTACTTAAAACTGCTGTGAAGACCAAAACGATAGAGTTTTTCTTCTCTGCAGCTTTGGACTGTCATTCAGTTCTGAGTCCATGGGTTAGAATATATTTGTTAATCTTGAAAAGATACTGATTCTGCAAAAACTTGCTTTGCCTATGTCTTTTTTTAGAATGTCTAATAACATACCTAGCATCTAAATTTTTAAGTAATTGCTGAATTATGACTTTTAAATGCAAGGAGGATAAATACATCTTCCAGTGACATCTACATTTAAGGCAGGAACTGTCTTTGTGACAAGCATAGATAAGTTGATTACTGTGTACCTTGTCATTAGCTATCCATAACAGGACCCCTACATATGGACTAGAGGATTTTAACTAGACCAGCCTCATTTCTCCCTTATTTAATGTCTGGACACTGCTGGATAAAAGCTTGTGGCCATGAAGGGCTAAATGTGGTTTCCTGATCCCTGCTACCTTGATAAAACGGTGAGGGACTTACTGTTATCTAGTCCACCGAAACAATTTGAAGTGCATTTGGCAGTCCTCTGAGAGTGAAGGTGTTGGTACCCTGGAGTTCTGTTTTTCCATAATCCCTGTTGTTCAGCTATCCCCATGTCCTGCTCTCTGCTTTGCTTTTCTATGGCTCATTGTGGGGACAAATAGTAGAAGAGTGTCTTGAGACATTTTCTTACAGCAGGAAGTTTACCTATATATGAAGAAAACACCTCAATCTGTAGCATCTTGCAGTTTCGTCCAAGGATTTAGATAATCCATACTCATCCATAGCCACTGTCTGGAGACTTGCAGTACAGAGAGAATCAATGAACATTTGTAGCCAGATAGAAATTACTACTGACCACCTTCCACAGGATTCTAAAAATTAAAACCAATAGATTTGACATATAGCAGAACATATAATAGAGAGTGACCTGCTTTTATATCCTGCTATGAGGACATTTTGTTGAGGAATACCCTTAGAGCAGGTAGCTGTGATGGGAGCTGCAGGTTTGTGCCCTGGCTGGGGGACCTGTTGCTGACCCTTTCCACCACAAAGGGCACGGGGACCTGTGGCACAGGCCAGGGGACGGGACACTGGGACACAGCAGGAGCCAAGGACTCAGCAGGAAGACCCCAGACTGTCACAGGCATGGAGGATACAAAACCTGGGGATTCCTTTGTTGGGGGTCCTACTGCAGAGGCACCAGCTTGAGCAGGTTTTGTGCCACTGCACCACGATTTAATTACTTAGAGGATCCAGACATCTGAGGGAATCTTCCCTCTGCTGAGGGAAGCTCAGGACTGAGCCAAACCCTGTCTGACTGTGAGTGTGGGGTGTGCAGGGACCAAGAGGGGCACCTCTGGGGTCACTGGAGCCACCCCTGTGAAGAGACTTTGGTCCCAGCAGTGAAAGTCTGGAGTGGTGGGAATGTCACTGCCAGAGTGGCTTCTAGATGGTCAGACAGGGAAGTTTCCTTAAAAATCTGGCAAGCTAGCTGCAGAATTATATAATACAGGGGCATTGCCAGCTCATATGATAAAACATTTCTCATGACCCTGCTCAGCAGGATCTCAGGGGAAAAGTATTATATATGCAACTGTAACTATGAAATTATTATTTTATATATCTACATCACATCTGTAGATATATAAAGGAGAAATGGGTGACATTTAAAGGCATTTCCTTTTTATATTAGTGTTATGTTTTTAAAGGATATTAGACTTTTTTTATCTCAACTCCATCTGAGTTTGTAGCATGCATTTTCTTCTCTGGGATCACTGCTGCTTTGAGTGACAACACAGTTTGAACTCAGCTCCATGCATGGGGGTATTACATCGTCCACAAAGCTCCCAAGAGCTTTCCCTGAGGAGTCTGTGGGACAGATCCCAAGGCTTACCTGCCATGATTGTGGTAATTGCAGAGCAGGATTTATATTTAATAGCAAAGAACTGTCAGAGCACTCTTACAGCTTTTAGGACCATAAATAAGGAAGGTAAACAATAAGATAAATCAGTACACTTGCTTTGTATGCACTTTGGATGCTTGAACCAAGGCCTCAAATTGACCGAACAGTTACACAAAAATGTAATTGTAAGCATTCAAGTCATTCAGTGTCATTAAAGTCAGTGAAATTTTAATTATATTAAATGGGATATTGTTATATTAATATTTCAGCTTTCCCTTAAATGCTTTTTTCTTTAGTGAGGCACAGAAGTGGAATATTTATGAATGCTCTTTATAGTTTTTGCATGATCCTTTGATATTAAAATAGCATTACTGAGGTATTTTTTATCTTGTTCTGCTTAACAAAACCACAAGATTAAAATCAGATTGTATAGTCATACACACACACACAAAAAAAGTCATATTAATAACAGGACTAGTGTCTTATTTTTCATCTTTTTAGAAGCTGAACCCACTAAAATAGACTGATGTGTTGCAGGATGCTTTATATTACATGAATGTTGCGGGAGCTGTTTTTGCCATTATGGGTGGATTATGGTAACAGTAGTTTCCTGATGACATCATAGTAAATTCCAGCTGCCCAAACAGTTATTTTCCAGAAGAGGTTATCTGCAGTGCACTTGTGCAAAATTACACTTAGGGCACTCATAGTTCCCTTGGGACTTGCAAACTGAACGTTTTGTCAAATCTGTAGTAAATACAGAATTCTTTGTTTTCATTCTGTGTCAGTGGTAACAGTATGGGCACTACTGTAATTTGTGATTCTGAATTAAACAGACAAAAAATACATTATGCAAGACTAGCAAAATGGAAGTCTGCAGTGCAAGCTTCCTGTCATGAAGGGATAGATAGCACAATGGTTCTCAAATGGGTGTTTTTCCTAGAGAATGTTTTGGCTGGTGACAAAAAAAAAATATAGATAAGGACCCAGAGATTGCAGTACCCCCACTGAAATGGCACCCTTCGTGTCCAGTGAAGGCATGAGTAGCCACAGAGCAGGAGAGGATGCTGGTTGAGAAGCTGGCCTGAGGCAGTAGAGATTCCTTTTTTTTATGGGATGTTAATATTAGAGGTATGTGCCCTTCCTAGGGTGAATTTCAATTAATTACCAGTGTTTGGGTGTTTGTTTTGTTTTTTTGTTTTTGTTTGGGTGGGGTTTTTTTGTTGGGTTGTTGTTTTTTTGTTTTGTTTTGTTTTTAAACGGGAACTTAATTGCTTGGACAAGCTGTTCAGGTAATGTCGTGAAGGCTGCATTAGAAATTGTCATGCCTAGTCACACAATTAAGAGGTTCTTTCCCAGTCTTAAGAAGCTGTAATTAATATTAAGTTAAACATTTCTGGCAATTGCTGAATTTGAAATGTGTATTAATATATATTTAATGAAGAATATACAATCCTATCACTGACTCTTCAATAAATCTTGTAGCAGGAAAATAAAATCTTGGAGTCTTACCAGATTGTCAGACCCTAAGAACATCAAATAACTATTCTCGGCCAATTTCTTTCTAGAAAATTACAGTATTCTGAGGGGATTTTAAATAACATGTTGTTCCAAGGATCATTTAATTTTAATAATGGTTTTTATTACTGGTATTTATATATGTTGAAAATATCCTGTAGTTTTTAATGAACTGTCACAACATGTCTGTGAATTGAATAACTTACCATGATTACACACACTCACTTGGGTAAGGAGAGTGGCAGCAGTGGAGAAGGTTGGCAGATTAACTCTTTGTAGAATTCAAAATCTTCCATCTCATTGCTCTGGTCACTGATTTCTCCTGCACTCAGTGATTATTTGCTTCTAGTTATCCACACAAGTAAGAGCTTGCCAAGTTAAGACTTTTGATGCAAATCCTACAGAAACAAATTTGTTGGTTTCTTTCAGTCTTTCATTCTTCTCAGTGTTCACATGCAGTATAAAACTCCATTATCTTCCAGCCATTTTCTCTTCCCCTGACACACTCATGTGCTTACCAGTCTTGCTGTGCTGTCCCACTGGATTCACTGCAGGTTTTTGCTAGGTGCAGTTACCTTCCATCCTTGTGTGTCCCAGAAAACGCTGTGGGAATGGTTCTGTTCAGCACATGGATCCAACATACAGCCAATGCAACCATCTTCTCCATGAAGGAAGTCTTGGGGTTTGTGACTTTTCAGACCTCTTTAGTGACAACAAAAGTCTTTGCAGTCCCTGTAAACTGTCCCACTGAGGCCAACACTGCTTTGGGTCAGCCTTGGCTTGTCCTGCGCATTGGCAGAGCTGTAGGTTTATCAGCTGGACCTGATGAAAGCACGCCGTGTGGCTCCCGTGTCTCTAGGAGGACAAATGATGTGCCAGGCCCCCTTCTTGCTCCTACACAGTGCTGGAGATTTCAGAGGTTCATGGATTTTACGAAATACTGACACCTCACCACTAGGATTCCTGCGCTCTTAATATTTCTACAATCTCATTTTGAGCATGTTGTTTTGATCCATGTTCAGGAGGAGATTCTTCTCTGGTGAAAGCTTTGAAGTGATAGAAACATGTAAAAAATAGTTTTGCTTGCTGACAATAATTCAACTTGATCCCAAACAATTTGTAATGAAAATACTTTTCTCCTCACTAATCCAATGTTACAGTAATTACAAGAGCAGATCAATAGCAGGAAGTATAAAACAAGGTATTACTTCAGATATTAATCCACAAATTGATCTCCTTGTCAAGCCTAAAGCAAATGCTGTATCAACATGTTTCAAAGATTTGATGTTCTGAAATGTGATGGTGATGGCCCAACAGAGGGAGAAGAGTAATTTGTTTTATGAAGTGTGTTAACTCTTTGCAGCTGTCACACATTACATCAGTGTTCTCAACTCCTTTTGCACTCACACATTACATCAGTGTTCTTTGACTATTGCTCCACTTTGTTCTGATAACATACAAGATTACCTCTGGATAATAACAATCCTCACTTGAATTAGAAAGAACCGCCAGTACAATCCACACAAGTCTTGTGCAACTGGTAAAGGATTCCAGAATTCATGTGACAAGAATATTCTACTCCAAATCAGTTCTTGACCAAAATAATTCCTTCTTAGAAAAATAATGACAACACCAGAAGGTTTCCATATCACAGAAGATTCTTTAATTTTCTTGGACAACTGATGACTCTTGCAAATCTATACTGACTAAATCATACTGACCTGTTCTAAAGAAAGTAGAGGGAAAAAAGTTTGAGAAATTCTAGAATTCTTTAGAAAAAGAAACAAGTAATAGAAATTTGTGTTGCAACATTTCTTCTAAAATGCAAGACAGTGTTTTTGAGGTCTCTTTTCCCTCTTAATGGGTTGAAGCATGAAAGTTGTCCTTATCCTATTATAGGCATACTGAGCTTTTAGAAGCTGCACATATCACTACTCAATTCACTTTATGGTGGTTCTTTTATAAGCCAGTAAGTAAGATTGAAAGGAATTGTGTGACACTGAAGAATTTGTTCCTGAACTTGTTTTTTAGGCATTGAATATTGCTGTGGCTTAGGTATGACATATTTGAGCAGTCAGCTTCTCCAGTAGGAGTACTTGCCAGGTAGGTGCAGTGACCTGGAAAAAATAGGGTTTGCTTTCTGTGGGCTTCATCTGCCCTGATGAGTGTACAGAAGGAGCACTTAGGAGTCTGAGGATTTGGTTCCTCCCTTCCTAGTGTAGGAGATTCTGCAGGGAGAGGTTTGGCATATCATCGGTTTTTTGTTGCTGTTTTTGTTTGGATAAGTGCTGCTGTTTTTTCTGATAGTACAGAGTCTTCTGAATTTCTTTTTCTTGTGCAAGTGAAGAATTTTGACTGGACTTGAGTCAGAGGAAGAAGTCTTTGATCCAAATCTCTTTCACCTTCTACTGAGTCAGTCCTCTCTAGTAGAGATGACCAGCTGAGCAGTCAGAACTCCTACTTGTCGTAACAGAAGTTACTCCTGTGTTTAACTGTTTATTAGTATGAGGAGGAAGGAAAGTGGTGGTTCTCAGGTCTTGGCCACCACTGGTGCTTTGTCAGCCAGTTATGATTAGCTTGATCATTTAATTACTTTTCCAGCACTAAGAATAAATATTGCTTCGCAGTGGAGAAGAGAACAAAACTGCAGGTGTCCCTTCAGCAGAGCAAGACGGCTTTTCTCTAGTCTAGCCTTTTGTTGTTACAGCAGTGTTTCCAGCTGTGATACTTCCTTGTTGCCAAGTAGTAGTAAATAGCTGTATAAATCACAGTAATGCTTGTGCCATTTGGGTACAGCTGATTGCTTTTTGACTCTAGTGGGTGTACATATGCTTACTCTCATATTTCAAAGTTAATTGTTAATATTTCTGGGCAAGTGATATCTTTGGGAATTGAAGAATGACCACATTTAGAGTGCTTCGTCTTCAAACTTTGTATTTCATTCCTCACTTGAAGCATACACAATTTTATTTAAATTGTATTTTTAATTTATTTTCTCCAAGACTGTCTTCAGAACTAGAAGTCAGTAGCCATTGTCTGCCTAACCTAGAGTCAGTAACAGCGCTGGGGTGTTTGATTCAGGACAACAAATACAGATGGGTTCTGTCCATGCTACCGGCAAGCAGAGCTCAAAATGCTCAAGAGAGGTGGTGGTGTGCCTTGGTACTGGCACTTACAGTCTGGAGTCTGGCAGAGTTTTGCTGAGTGTTGTTCATGTTTCTCAAGAGGAAGGGGGTAGGTAGGGAGCCTGTGTGAATGGGAAGCTCACTGACACTGGAGAAGGATGAGTGGAGTAGTGAGAAGGCTGAAAAGGACTAGTGTCCTGAGTTGTTTGTTCTCGGCTTTCTCCTTTGTACAGAGCTACAGGCATGCCTGGCTTCTTGTATACCTGCAGACAAGATGTTGTTTGCTGTGAAAGCTTACACTCAAAGCTGAATGAGGCGTGGGACTCAGGTAGCTCTTGAGGGTGAACAAAAGGAAAAACATATGTTACCTAATGCATAGCTTTGGGTTTGTGCTGATTAAAGACAGAAACTTTTATCTCCATAGGCATTTTCTGTCTTGCAATAGGAGTCAAAATAGATTTTGCTGACAGGAAAATAATAAATATGGGTAGAAAAATCAGACTGCTTGTTATCCTTTTGTTCAAAGCATGTTGAGATGGACCTGAAGTGGAATCCTGACAGAGTTTCTCATCCAGGCTCATCTGAAGACCAGGAGACTGATTTGAATTGGCAAGGCAACCTAAATCCCAGTCCGCTGATTAAAGATGATGGAGAGCTGCTTATGGATGAACATCTTTCCCCCAGGAAACTGGTGAGTAGACGTCCAACTTTTTAATGAAGTGGAAGAGGCAAACTGGCATATACAGAGCTGTATTAACCTTCCAACTGCTATTGTACTGATTGTGGATTATTGCCTCTCTGACATTTAGATTTCTGCATAAAGTAGATTTTGTCTCATGAAAGTATATCAAATGTTTGTCTTCCTTTCACCTTGATATCAAAAGTATTCCCAGCATGAATGTGGCTGTGTTTATTGCCAGTATTCTTGAAGCAGCATAAAGAAAAGTACAGGTAGCATAATTATAGTCTACACAGATCTCCTTAATGCCATCTGGAGTACCTTGAATCTTAGCATTAGAAAATAAATTTACATCAATCTTGTTCTAGAGATTAGAAATGTAACTTTTGAAACACTTTTTTCCCCCTCTGAATTAGTGAAATCCTCTGTCCTGCTAAAAAGCCAATTAAAATATTCTGCAAATGATAGAAGTACTTTCTATACATGTCAAAGTGGGAGGATTTTCAAAGCATATTTGAAAGCCATGTTCCTTTTAGAGTGGGGGAAATTATTTTGGTATGCAGCCTGTTGAAAGAGAGTAACATGCTGAAATCTTCATGAAGGAATTCACTTTGTGAAATATTTGTGAAAGAATTCTTGGTTGCACATTGTATTGTACTTGCTCATTAAGGGTGAAATCCTGTGGGATGTGTAGGAGCTGAACGAACAACATCACTTCTCTGTGTTAAAGGAAGGGAGAGTTGAGAGCAGAGGAGTTGAGGAGAGAGGCTTTCTGTGTTGCAGACCTGCAGAAGAATCTTCTGCTGGGGAGCATTTGTGGAAGACAGATGGGGCTGCCAAGGCTGTGGTTCAGGTGCTCCCAACGGCCAGGGTGGTGATGGCAAGCATCTGTAATCTGCTGTGTATCCACTGCACCAGTGGAGAGATGCGAGCTTCTGCAGAGGTTATTCCAGCTGTGGGTTTACACCACTCCCCCGCCACTCCCAAACTACATTCCGGTCACCATTTTGACCATGTGCTGTAGCTTAGACAGAACTCTTGTTCCTTAATTAGCCAAGTCTTTTAGTGTTTATAAAATAGTTGGAGATGCAAAAACCCCTTTCTGCAGAGTGGATATTTTAAGCATTCTGGAGAAAAATGGTTGCATGGTTGTATGGTCTTATGCCATTCACTTTCCTTGTGAGAACCTCCAACTACTTCTTGATCTTTTTTTAAAACTTAGCATAGAATTGGACCAGTCTGATGTGTTTGTGGCCTACAATAGCCTGTATAAATCTGATGGGAACCTCTCAGTTTAGTCTGTATTGTTAGGGCACGAACCAAAGCCCATTAGAGTAACCTAAACAGCTGCCCTCTTATTCAACCAAATCTGAATGAAGTCCTTAGGAAGTTCTTTCACTGGCATGAAATTCTCTTTCTGAAGCTCTGCTGCTTTTAGTTCACAGTAAACTGTAAGCAGAAAAGTGTATGTAAGGCAATGTTACCTACATCTCATGAGGTTGCTGTTTATTCTTTTGTAATGTTTTAAAAAATGCAGATAAGAAGTTAAATAATTGACTTTTCCTTTTTTGAGATTGTGGGTGTTAACATTTGTAAGGAATCTCATTTCAAAGATTCTTTTAAATGAAGTACACTGTCCTGCTAATTTTTCTGGACACAGTTATTTCCTGCCCTGGAACCTGACGTTTGTGTTGGCATAGCTGGGATACTTCCGGCTCAGAGGAAAAATTACATGACATTGTCAAGGAAACATTTATGGTGTTTATAGCTTGTTTTAATACATACCCCATCTATCTATTCTCTGACCTTTATGTTGATCAAATGGAAACCACTGCAGCCATAAATTTACTTTCTCTGGAATGTTCAGAGTGTTCAAGCATTTAATATAAAACAAGTTTTCACATGCATAATTCTTTAAGGACCCACATGCCATTGACAATCAACTGGTTTGAAAGGTTGTCTTGCTTAAATCAATACAATTGCAGTATCTTTTTGATTGTCTTATTGTTGTGAATATTTTAGGAGTTATTGATTGTATCTGTTGAAGTGCTCTGAGAAGGAAACTCATAGACTTTTAAAATACAGGCTCATTAAAATAAAATTGTTTTACATTCAAAAAAGGGCATAGGCCACGCTTCTGTAGTATTGTGTAGGCAAATTTTTGGACACCTTATCCATATTCCTGAGGAAGGTTTTTTTCTGGGACACATGCTCAGCTTT
Source organism: Acrocephalus scirpaceus scirpaceus (assembly GCA_910950805.1). Taxonomy (NCBI): domain Eukaryota; kingdom Metazoa; phylum Chordata; class Aves; order Passeriformes; family Sylviidae; genus Acrocephalus; species Acrocephalus scirpaceus. The sequence continues at coordinate 45,139,640 of OU383780.1, forward strand.
ACTCCTTGTCCTCACTGTGGTCTGTCTTGCACCAATTCAGTTTGAGCTTGGGGACGCTGCAAAGTCTAGTTGTGCAGACTTTGTTAAGATTGGGCACCTTGAACTGCAGCCTGCAGCCTCATTTCTGCCTGCACATTTGACTAATTTTGCACTTTTTCCAGGGGAATGGCTGTCTATTTTGTAGACAAAGAGAGGAAAGTTTGGCTTAGACTGATTTTTTTTTCTTTTCTTTTTGCCTTCTTGGACCATGTAGAACAAAAGACAACTTCTACAAAACCATTGGACCATTGCCCATTTTCTTTATGCTCCTTCACCACAAAGTTTGTAGTCTTCTGTAGCCTTGTTTCGGCATAGTGTTCACTTCAAATCCTGTATGGTTCCATATTTTCATTATGTTAGCCACATCTTCTAGTTTCTTCTTGCTGCCAGCTCTCTTGCTGCATTATCATGTAGCATCTTTTTATATTTGAATGTCCTTCATCCAAGCTACAGGTCAAAAGCTTTTGATGCAAGGGTTGGTATCATTGGATGTCATTTTTATTCTTTCTGCTAGTATCAATATCAATTTTCTGGTGTACTCTTTAATCTTCCTCTATATGGATAGGCATTCTTGCTTTTCCATTTGTGCCTGTCTTATTAATATTTTCAGCTCTATATTTTCCTAGTTATTCTCCTGTTAATATTTCCCTGCTCTGCCCATCCTTATGTGTGGTTGTCAGATACTGTAGAATACCAGGGTTGAGCAAATTCTCACTTTGTTCTGAAAACTGGCTAACAATGGGCAATTAATTTTTAACTCTATTAGGGCTGTGACACAGATTTTTCATTAAATGTGGAGAAACTGAAATTAAGGGCACCACCTGTCTTTAATCACATTTTTATTTTGTTCTATCAACGGCTGTCCTCTCCCTGCTGTTTGCAAAGGATCTTTTCCTGACTTCCGCTAAAAGCATTCCACTTCTCAAAAGAAACTCATTTTACAAGGTCAAATGATCTTCCAGACATTGTCACATTATAAAACCTAATCACGTTTGTGTGTGATCTTTAGAGAAGAAAGGAAATATTCTTTAATTTTGTTTTTTATTGATCCTGCTCCAACTAATCATGTTTTCCAAACTTAGGAACACGTGTTCGGATGTGGTGTTTAGTTTTGTTGCTCAGGAGGTTAGGGTGTATTTCATATGGTATGCACTCATGCTCACGGGAAAAAGAAAATGCTGGAGGGTCCAGGAACAACAGATTGGATTCTTGCTGAAATGGCTCAATTGTTTCCTTTCTTCTTTTGCAGCATGTTTTCCTCACAGTTGTAAGATAAATGGATTTGAGGAAAAATGGACATCAAGAAAGTGCAGAATCTTGATAAATTAGGTAGAGTAAGGGAGTGGAAGTAACTGAATTTGCCTGAATTTGGATCTGCTGAATCATTCATTAGAAATGTATAATAATTTTTTTTAAAGTTTGAAGGGTCCTCTGGAGGTCTGCCAGTTTGATCTTCTGCTCCAAGCATATCTGGTTTCAAAGTTAGATCAGATTGCTCAAGGCAGCAGATAGTAGAGGTAATACTGTGAACTGGAAAAAAAATTACAGTCTCTGTTAGTTTCAGAACTTTCCTTTTATAAGTTCCTCTCCTAACACTAATACCTTTGCAGTAGTGAAGGCTAGTAGTTGTTATATTAGTGTTCATCCTGCTGTTTAGGTATCTGATGTTTTACATTCAAATTTTCACATCAGGAATCTTTATATTTATATGCAGGCACACACATATGCATGCTTTTATATGAAAAAACTCAGCTATTCATTTACTTACAGCCATCAGTGCTTAACTAACATAAAATAACATTACAGTCTTGACTTTTCCGTGTTCAGTGACACAATCTTGAGCAATGATTGTAGCTACTGTCTGTGTACCTTATTCCTAGACAGGAAAAAGAATTAATGTTGAGGTATAACTTTTTTTATGTATCTCTGTGAGGGAAAGTAAATCCTTAAAACACATCTAAGCAAAAACTGATGTAAGAATGTCTACTATCCTGTCCACTCCTGACCTGCCTATTAATTCAGCACATAGTTGAAACTGAATTTTTTTCCTCCTACAGAAGTGACATGGGCTATTTCTGGGAGATCAGTAAATCTCCCGTCTTGTTTCTCGTGCCCTACATGCCTGCTGAAGTTTGCATTAGTTAGATTTCCCAGCAACTTGCCACATCAGATCCTTAATACTGGTTTTAAAAAAGGTGTCAGAACTGTCAATCCCCAGCATGAGTCAGTGGGGAGTTGAACTGTAGATAGCAAGACTAAGCAAGATCCATGTGGATCTGCTGGTGTGACTTGGGGGCTTCACCACAAGAATAAAAACATCTTTTTTAAGGCATCCACCACTACTTAAATTTCATATCTACTGCCCTCATCTACACTTCCCATATAAGCCATTAAAATCTCTTTTTGCAGCACCTAGCTAATCTCTTCATCTGAGCTGAGAGAAGAATATGTTTATACGTACATGCAGAAGGTAGTGAAATACAGCTAAATATTTTAGTTATGGGCATCTGCAGCATTTAGCCATTTTGAAAGAAGGTTTGCATATGAGGCCACAGAGAAGTTCTGTTCCCTTTCATTGAATCACTTAAGGCCTATTAATTTGTAAATATTTTTCTTCTTAGAAGTAATATTTGTCATACTTTTAACAATTCTTTTTTCTTTGTGAAGGAGAGGTTATACTTGAGTTGGGAATTTGAAAAAAAAGCAATAAACACATGAATGGACATGAATCTAGAAAATTTGCATACAGGTGTAGTATTCAAAGAGAACAAGCTCACAACTCAGGAATTCCTGTCTTAGCCAAATTAACCAGGATCAGCAAAATAGATGCTCATCTGGAAATATTTCTCTGACAGCTGCATGCAACTTGTTCTTCAACAATGTGCCTACTTTTCTTAGAGTATGTGAAAAATCTAGGGAAGAGAGAAGACATCAGTTGTGTATGCCAGTTTTGACTGAACAAATATTATTTGCCAATTAAGGAATTTACACATAGCTGCAAGTGGGACTTGAACTGGATTTCCCAGCATCCCCAGGTGACTGCTCTGCCAGTTGGGAAGCTGTGCAAGCACAGAAGTATTTCTCACTTGCAATTTTTTACAGAATACTTACTGACTTTTCTTGTCAGTCAGAGAAGAAGCTTTCCAAACCAGGGTGCAGTCCCCAGTTAGCCAGACATTTTGCATGGTGGGAATTGTTTGTGAAACATATGGACTTGCTTCTTAAGATACCAGCTAAATTATTTACCAATAGCTTCTTCATGAAAAATAGTTTTACTCCCATTTTGAAGAAGGTAAAAAAATGTAAAGTGAACTTTATTCGTCTTTGGTTTTTTTACCCTGTATTCAAAGTATCTTCAAAGACTTGTGCAGTGCTTTACCATGAAAATGTTGCCTTTCAAATAAACAAATTTACAGCGGAGTGTAAAACTGCTGCTCAGAATCAACCTTTCAGGCCACCTCCTTGAACATGACATGCCAGGAAAATTTTGATGTTTGATTCTTCAGAAAACATCTAACTGATACCTACCTTGAAGAGCTGCAGAAGGGTGGCCAAGCAGAGTCCTCTCTGAACACCAACACTCAGCTTAGAATTATATTGGTTTTTTCAAAGTATCTTTTTGACCTAAAATAACTGTGAATATATCCCACTCTTTGCCTAGAACAGATTGTTAGTCCCTTTCTGTTTGCTCTATGTGGAGGCTGCACAGCTGGAAAAAGCCAAAGAAACACCTAGATGGTACAGTACGTTCGTGTCTGTAAGCATTCCTGGGGCACAGGCAGAGACATTCTGTCCCTGGCTGTCAGAACAGTCCATTAAGCTATGGGCAGGCAGTCATTACTTGAAACCATAGTGGGACACCTCTGAATTAGGGCAGGAGCCTGTCCTAGACCTAGGGTGGCCCTAGGAATGAAATGAGACAGAGCACTGTAGCATCACTTCAATCCACATGGTGCCAGACATCTCTCTGTCCAAGCTAATGACCCCTTCAGTGTGTTGGGTCATGTTTTTTTTTCTCTCTTGCAGCGAAATTCATTCAAAACATCCCTTCCTTCAAATTTTGATGACGGTTCCCACGGTTTGACATTAAACAACAGCATAAACAGAAGATCCTGCTAAATAGGTTTCATCTTTGCTTAAATGTTTTCACGTCCTTCCCTAAATGTCCTCCATTCCTGATGTCAGAATTTTAGCTCTGACATGAGAAGTATCACACTTGCAGGTGCACCAGCATGCCAGGAATGGTGTCTGCAGAGTAGTAATGTCCTGTCTTCCACAGGAACCATTCCCCCATATCCTTCTCTTGAACTGCCGCCCTGGCCTTTGCTTACTGACTCGTTTGCGATCGACACCTGGGGTCTCAGAGCTTTAGAGCCTTTAAATAAGCTTATATCCTGCACCCGAGAGCATTTCCCATTTCCTTCATGTACTACACTAACTTGTGCATCCCACAGCAAATTGGTTTCAAGCTGTCCCAGCATCTCCTCACCATCAGCAGATGGAAGGACAGTGATTGTTGTGGAGACTCCTGGAAATGCAGAACAGGGAGGTGGGCATTGAGAATATATGGAGTTTGTTGCATCTGGTTAGCACATGCTTCAAGGCAGCTATCTATAGTTCAAAGAGCTGGTGATGACAGCCAATAACCCTTTCCAGCACTGGAGTCACAGTTCTGCCTGTTGCAGTACAAAAATACGGGTCCATTAAGCAGCTCATCTCTCAGATAGTGGAAAAGGTACAAATAGGGGATCAGGAAGAGGAAAAGGAGGGTAAAGAATGACATTGGTAATCCCTGGTATGAGAAAAAGAAATAGGGAACCCTAGATGAGGAGAGAATATAACGTCATGCAGGTTTTTGAAAAAAAAATCAGGGAGCAGAATTGTGAAGGGAGGCTGTCTGGAATACAGCAGGGGAAGGACACCATGCAGGGAACTTGCAGACAGCAAAGGAGAAAAGGACAAAAAAAAGGAGCAAAGGCTCCTTGGGGTATCAAGACCTTTTGCTACTCAACTGACAAATTGTGTGACCCTAAGCTTATTACTTGCTCTGAGACTTATTCCTGTTCGGACGTAGGCTCTTAAAACTATTTTGATGGCAGGTAGGGAGGTATTTTTCAGAAGCTCCTTCCTTTAATGACAGTGAACTTGCATCCAAATCCAGCAATCCGAGTGCATGGTTTTATGCCAGGACATCAGCTAGCTCTCGTTTCACACATAATCTCATACTATGTGACAGACAGTGTCATCTGCTGAAAAGGGTTACTGCAAAATGTGTCTTGCTATGAGGGATAGCACTTGTGTTCACTTGGAGAGAGAAAGCAGTCTGCAGCTTTTAAGTTTGCTGCCTTTGCAAGAGCAAAACACATTTTGTGGTGGCTGCATGTGGGGATAGAGTCTTAGAAGCTTTCTTATGTTCAGCCTGCTTAAAATCACAGTTTAAAAAAAGGATTAAAAAGAAGATGAAAAAGTAATTTTAGACACAATTTTTAAAAATAATTCAAAAGCAGTTGAAGATATTGGATAATTCTGTTTCTTAGGAGTACAAGTCAAGACCTTATAAAGGGGGACAGTTTTTCAAGAAGGAATGCTCAGCTTTTTCTGAAAACCATGTCCTTTTGAATTGCCATCTCAGTTACACTCAGACGTGTTTTGGTCCTTTGTGAGAGGATGTGGAGCCATCAGTGGAAGTTGCAGCCACTTGTGCACAATAAAAATGTTACCTAATAAGCAGGAATGTCACAACCATAATTTTTTCTTTGCAAAATTAACTGGATATTCTCGTAGTTATTTTTTCTTCCCAAAACTCATAAGCAGAGGTCATCCTACACATTCCCTTCTAATGAATAAGTTATCCCTTATTAAAAAACTTAAAGAATGTTGTAGCTTTTTAATAGTGAGAAAATTTGTCTCCTGTACATGGTGGTTACTGAATTACTTTCTGCCTTCACCTTAAGAAAAGGCCCAAAAGGTTGATGACAATACTTTCAACCCCTGCTCTTGGTTGCATCATTGAGGAGGAAACTGATGCCAGGGTCAGACAGTTCTTTGAAGTGGACATGTTCCGCCCCACATCTTAACTCTTTTGACACAGAAAGGTGAAAATTTAGAACTTTCTTCACTACATACAGCATCAACAATTTCAGGCAGTTAGTGTGACAAATAAACCTTGCTTCTCATTTCTCAAGAATTGTTTCAGACTCCTCCATGAACAACTAGCAAATAAGGAGGAAAGGATACAGTTCTTCTGGTCTGCTTTGTTGAATTTATGCAATTAAACTGATGCAAAGGAGGTGGTAGGATATGCACCCTGAATGAGGGAAACCAGGGACAGAGGAGCTGGATCAAGGGAAGAAATAGAGGATGAGAGCAGTAGTCATGTGAGATTGCTTCAACACCTTGTGGAGTTGCAGCCTGGCATCTTAGGATTTCACAGCCTTGCTGTAGTTTTCACTGGCAGTCTTAGAACTTCCCTCTCTCCTGTGTATAGCTTCTGCTTGTTTTGTTCCTCCTGCTTACCTCTGCCATGGCAAAATGTTACGTGTATGTATCAATACAGACTTTAGGATATTAGGAAAGATTAGGAAAGAATCTGCACTTGCACACATACCCTTGCTTAATGCAATGGTTCATCCAATTACTACAACTTTGTAAAAATAATGAATGATTTTGAAGGCCTCTATTTGCATTGCCTAGATATTTTCAAAGAATTCTTGTAATTCGTGTAGTCTTCTTTCAGAAAAGTGAAGTTCTTGAGCTAAAATCATGTTTCTTTTTATTGTTTTAGGTTAAAAGGTAAACAGTGTGTTTTGTTGAGTTTTACTACCAGCACCTTTTGAATTACGTGATGTTTAAAGTTAGCACTTTCTATCTGCTGAGGATTAGTGCAAGACTTGTGCAAATCTTAAAGCATGGACATACTGTTTAAATGAAGCTAGCTGGCATGTAGGTCTGTTGTTGGTTTGCAGCTTCAATGTAACCCTGAGTCTTGATGCTTTAAGCAATGTATAAGTTTTGGGAGACGAGAGTATTTTGGGGCTAACAAGGAAGAAAGGTCTTTGAATACTACATTCATTTCAATGTGATTGCACATCTAGCCATGTTGACCTGAAATATATGTTGGCAAAACACTGGCTGAAAATCTGTCTACAGCTTTTTGCTGCTGTGACATCTGGTTTATTGCATGACAGTACTCATATATTTCTGCTTATCTTTACAGAAAATTTTGGCAGGGGTAGATGATCTGCAGCAAGTGAAGGCCCTAGAGATGCGAGTAGACACCAGAGAGATCAGCTTGGGGAACTTTGGTAAGAAAACACAGAACACTTTATTTTCTGCTCATCATCTTGAATTTTTCTTTGTGGTATCTTGACCGGGGATTCACTATCAGCCAGTGAAAAGTACCGTCCTTCTCAAGAGTTCTTGAAACAGGATCTCCTTGTACCTCACACCCTTTGATCTCTGTCTTCTTGTGTGAGGCTCTGATTAACACTGGAAACTCTGGCAATGGGATGAGTGATGACTTCTGTCTAAACCCCATTAGTTTGGACAAATTTTTCTTGTATGATTATGAGCATTTACTCTTGTCTCTAGCGCAATAGGAGCCAAAGGTCAGCTTCTCTCCACTGTGAGATTTCCCTGTGACTGAGGAATTGCCAGTGGTATCAGGTGGCTTATGCTTCCAGCCTGTCTTTGCACCCTGTATGGCCTCACTGAGCTATGCTGGAAAATGAGCTGGAGGCAGGTCCTGTAGATACATCTTTTTGATGAGCCACAAACAGCCCTTACACTTGTCATTCGTTTTTATGTTATCATCACTGAACCAGGGAAGTGAGAAGTACCAAAGGAATTCCCTCTGTAGCAGAGTTAACACCGAGAACGTGAAGCCTTCCATTTGTTTTCCAGTACTAACAGTCATTTTCTGTTGTGTGGGTTGCTACCACACCCAAGTCGGTCTTCTGCTACATTGAAGCTAACTACTGCATGGTAATATTTTCTGTGCTAAAAAGGAGCCATGTCCCCAAAACTGTGTACTGGTGCTTTCAGACAAGCAGTTAATTATTCATATGCAAATGACTAATGCAACAGCTAACTAGCTTTAATGGGTCTTTTGATGTCTATTTGTCAAGAATGGTTGAGCAAGAACAGTGAAGGAAGCTTTTGTTTTGTATATATAGCCCCTTTGTATTGGTTATTCTGTTTATTTCATGAATAAGTCTCTTTCTCATAGGTACTTGATAATTTAAGGTAAATTACGTCCGTTTCTTTCGGAGATCATAATCTATTCAATCATGTTTCCTCCAGTTGATAAGGAAATCTCATTATGTCATTTCTATAATGCTCAAAAGTGGTGCTCCCATTCCTATGCCATTTTACATTAGCTGTGACAGGCCAGCAAAATTATTCACCTTCATCACTCTTTACTTCCCTTTCCTTTCCATTACTGGAATAAATCCCTTCTCCTCCCCTTGGTTGGGCTTTTGCAACCTTTACAGAATATGAAATACAGAACACTGTGTCCACGATGCTAATAATTTCTATCTTATCTCCCATTGTTCACACCAAGGGTTGGCTCTTGAGGGCCATAAAAATCAGCACCTGCAGGTCTTAACTGCTTTTGAGAATAAAAGAACATCAAGACCATTCTGAATTTCCTTCTGCGTTTTTTGTCTTTTTTTTAAGGTGGGTTTCTGAGTTTTCTTCCAGTGAAAATCTCTTTGCAAATGTCAAGCAGGTGGCTAGGGCAGAAATTTTACTTCAGTTTCTTTCCGTTTTTTTCACATGGCATATGACTAAGGAGTAAGGCCTAAATGTTTAGGGGTTTTACAGAGCAGTTTGTATCTCCGCTGTGAGTGCAGGCAAGACTGCTGTTGAAGATGTTGGGCTCATTGCTTGCTCCCTGCTGGCTGCCTGCCCCTGGTCTGTGCTGCTGACCTGGTCTGTGGTCACAGGGGTCTGGAGAAATTGCCTGAGGAAAAAGGAGTAGGGTAAGAATCAGACCAGCTGGAATGACAGACGTCCAGTGTGACAGGATGTAAGGTTTTCCCCTTATTAGGACAGTCAAGCAATAGGAGTATTCAGAAAGGTTTGGAGACTTCATCCTGGTGGGTTTTCAAGTGGGTGAAGATCTGAGCACCCTGATCTCACAGGGAACCTGGCTCTGAGCAGGATGCTGGGCTTGAGACCTCCAGCTGTTCCCTCCAGCTTGGACTGCTCTGTAATTTGGTGTTTCTTTTGCATTTCAAACCTGGCTAATAAGCTTTCTTTATATGCATATTAAACCACTTAACCTTGCTCTCACTGTATTCCTTAGTTGTGTAAAGTGGGTTTTGTCATCAGCAAATTGTTTGGATGATCAGTCCACACTCAGTAACCAATATTGTTTTGACTGGTTTTATGTGTAAAGATAAAACAAGCCATGCAAGGTCTTAAATGGCCAGGTGGAAGTGTTAAAAGCTACAAAACTGAACCTAACTCTGAGTCACCTGGGACCTTGCAGCATTCAAATCCCAAATTTACACCACAGTTTTCACTTGAGAAACATTTCAAGGTTCACAGCCTGTGTTACAGACTATAACACAAACACTCAGAGCCCAAAGATTTCCAGAGTGATTTAAAACTTATTGCTTGATGTTTTTCTTGAGACCATTCTTCTTTGAGATGTGCTAAACTTTAAAGCACCATCCTGTTAGCCTTGCCCACTTTGTCTGGTCTGCCTCTACAAAATGGCATGACATGCTGGGGAGGAAAAGTTACTTTTCTTAGGGAGAAGGTGTGGGCTAAAACATGAAAAGACTGATACTGAAATATTTTCATGTGATCAGTTTTAAAATTAAGGAAAGGCTTTGTGCCAGAGCTTAAATCTGAATCTTTGCAGGGCTTGGGGAAATTGCTGAATTCTCTAGCTGTTTTCAGTGCACCTTGCTGAGTGACAGATGAAACTCTGAATGCCCTGGCAAGACTTGTATCCAGCTTTGCATATCTTGGAGTTGATTTCTGTGCTCCTCAGCTGCATGTAGACCTCAGTTCATATTCAAACAGAGGGACTATTTCCTTTTCATTAGCTTATCCCTTCAGGTTTGATTGCTGACAGGTGTGGAAGTGCATTCATGACCAGCTCATAGAAATTCCTGTTGAAAATAATGGTGGCATAGAGTAATTTAAGACACTACATAGTCCTCTTATTTCTAAGTAATTTTAATAGCTCCAAATCAAGTTACCCACAGTGCTGTTCGCTGGTCCTTATTGAATTGTTGCCTGCTGGTGGCCAGACTAAGTTGATTACGTGTCTGGAGATTGCCACTTCCCTTGCAGGCGTTTTATCAAGGCAAAGCTCTGCCAAGGGTTCAGGAGTAGCCATGTGCTATTTCTCACACAGGGTCATCATCTCTCTTTCCTCTTGCCCTGTTTGTTGGCACTCCTGGTGCAGAGCTGGGACACCTTTGCTGGCAGCCAGCGTGGTAGCAGCAGGTGCTTGCATGGCCAGGAAGCTGTGCAGAGGCTGGAGGAGCGACTCTGGCATGGGTGTTCCTGCCCAGGATGGTCTTGGCTTTGCTGGTACTGACAAAATTGCTGAGCAAGGCTTAGACAAGCCCTACAGCAGGGCTTGGGCAGGGGCTCCAGGAGTCACAAATATGTACTGGGGCAGCGTGCTTATGTGAAACCCTGCACTGATGTGTTTTCTGTGTGATCCCCATCTCAGGTAGCTCAACTGCTGCTGCCTTGGGTTTGCCTGAAAGGGCTGTGGTCTCACCTCCAGTTGTATTGCCCAGTTCATCCCAGAAATGTGCAAAAAATTGAATGTGTAGAAATAGCATCAAAGTGATGTATCTTGACCAAAACCAGCTCAAGTGAACTAAAGACTGTTTAGTTTGCATATCAGGTTGCTCTTGCTAGAAGAGTGCAGCCTGTTTTCACACGCCTGTTTTGTGTTGTAGGATCAACAAAGCACAATGGCTGCTTGATGTGAGCAAGCATTTTTCAGTTGTTTTTCACTAGTCCATATTCCAAAAGACACAACAAGTCAAGCCACAATGACTTTTTTTAACAATAGTAAAACAGAGATATATGATGCTACCTAGAGAAGGCTTCATAATGTAAACAAATGTTAGAAATATAAGTATTGTAACTTGTAAAATATAATAAAACTGGAATTTTGGATGCTTTGTCTTTACTCTTATTCAGTTTTCTAAATGTCACCTGCTGTACCAAGGCATCTTGGAAAGACTGCATTGCTACCCTGCTTGTGAAGTGCAGCACTCCAAGCAGTGTTGTTGAGGGCGTGTGTCTATCACTTTCATTCACCTAACTTGCACTTCGATTTCTTTCTGCCCTTCCTTTAGTTTTGTTCCACTGGTATATTAGAATAGTTTAACACTGGTACATTGTTGGTGGTTAATAATTTAGAGCCATGTAACAAAACTGGTCTTTAGTGAAAGGGAATTGTAGACAGATGAGATAACACTGCTTGTCATTCTGAATTCTCAGCCTTGCCTGCAATAATCAGCATTTCTGTGGACCATTCTTGCTTTTAAAAATCAAGATTATACAAAGGAAGGCAGTTTTAGGATAAGGAATATACCACCCCTACTTCTAAAATTAATATTAGAAGTTAATACTCTTATATTTTGGAGTATTTTTATAGGTTAGTATCATGTGTCCTTGCTCTGAGGAAAGATGCCATGAGGGTTAAAATTAAGAAAATTAGAAATACGCTGTTACATTGGAATAAGTATCTTGTTACCTTCATTTTACAATTTTCTCTTCCTAATTTAAACTTCTGGCCTCTAATCTATTTGTAAGAATTTGGGGCTCTAAAAACCAGCAAAAATCAATGGAACAATGAATTCTCAGCAACCAAAGAACAATTACATATTGATATTAAAATTAAAGGAGGGAAGAATCTGCAGACTTGCAGGATATTCCTGGCAGGATTTTGCACCACCACAAATTGTATACTTCTATTTCAAGCTAGCAAACCACACATTAAAGTGTAACACTTTACAAGTTCCCAGGGATAGATTGTGCCAAAGTGTAAAAAAATATGTGAGATGGAGGATCAAGTTACAATAATGAACTAACCAGATGTGAAACTTGTATTATCAGCCTGTCACTCGGCCTCTTTCGATCCTTTAATAGTTGCTTCTTTCCTGAACCAACTCTAAATGCATTCAGTGAAAAGCTTTTTCTTGGGCAAGTCTCTCCATTTCTCTTGACTCCTCAAGAAGATTCAAATCTTCTGCTTAACACTAGTCCTTAAAACTCCTTTGCCTTGTAATACTTGCAACAGCCTTTGCTTGGTAACCCTTTTACCTCACCGACTGAATCCATGGCACTATTGCACAGTTTTGAGCTGGGACTGGGGAAGCTACTGCATTCCCCTCATTTCTTCCTTTAACACTTCAGGGGATGTCATTTAATCTCTCCATCCTTGTCAGAAACAGGATAGAAATTTTTTAGAGTCTAGATTTTTTGGGGGTAGGAGTGCAATTTCTTAGGGCATGATTTATATCTGAGGGAGTCTTTGCTCAGTAGCTAGTATGACTGCTGGGAGTAATTAACAGAGATTCTAATATTTCCTCTGCCAGGACTCCAAATTATGTTGTTGCCATATATACATATAAATGTATAAAACTTGTTAGACATGAGAAAGCATACCCTGCAGTATGAGGACTGTGTGTTCTAATTTGCTCTTCAATTTTTGTGGATTGTGGAAAATGATTGAAAAGCAAGGCTAAGAAAATTGCACAGTGTGTTTCAAATTTTTGTATTTTCCAAAGTTGTTTGCAAAGACATGAACTTAAATACTTGCAGTACAACATGAAGATCAGTATGTGCATTATGATCACTCCAAAATAACATGAGATGTAGATAATGCTTCTGTTAAAGCATGATTTATTGAAATGTTTTTGCCATAAATGCTCTTGTTCTCTTTGGGGAATGAACAACATGACCTCCTTTCTTGCTTTTGAGATCCCCCTCCCTTTTCTCTTTTTTACCCTTTGCAAAGCATTTGACTGGTATCCTTCTGGACACTGGTAAATCACCCTTGCCAGACAGTGACTACTCTGAGAACTCATAAAAGTATTTGCTGAGAATACATTTGAATGTTTGAGCAATGATCCAATTTGTCTAAAATTGGTATTACTTCTACATGGTTGCATGTTATACTGGAGGATGCGCACCAGCCTTGAGTAAACTGTGCTAGTGGGAATGGATAAACATTTGCTACTGTCCATAAGAAATGGTTTCTGAGACTTGAGCTTATGTCTAAATTATTCTATAGCTTGAAGGGATTTGGTGTATGATTTTGGTTCAGAGACACCTTTAGAGTGAAGCAAAAAGGCAAATGTCTCCCAGGGATATGAAAAAAAAAAAAAAAAGCATTATTTAGAGTAATAACAACAGAATACTGAGGGTTTTATAGGTATGAAACTTGTACAATTCAATGGTAAACAATTGTATCCAGAAAATTTTAAATGCTTTGCAAAATGTAGCATTTGGGGGACCTGTGAAATATAAAAGATGATGTTGTGACATGAAACATTATGTGTTTGCAGTTTGACTCAAAGTTATATTTTTAAGAAGTGTTACTTGGCTGTGTATCCAGTAAGTCCATCACTACTTGCCATTTAATAGGTCATGGAATGCTATACTCTAAAGTATCCCTTAGCTCTGCAGAGTATCACTCAGTTAAAAGTCAGGCAGGATGGGGAATCAGACCAAAGAAAACAGACACCCATCAAGCCAGTTTCTTTTGTTGTCTGTCTGGCAAGGTGCCATATCAGAATTTCCAGAGGAGGGTTCAAAAATTGTAATTGAGTAGTCATGCAGACAATACGTATATGTTTCAAAAATGCAAAGGATGAAATATTTTCTGAGTGAAATAATCTCACTGATTTTCTTAGAAGTCCAGCACAGGCCTAGCAGAAACAGCTAAGAAATGCTTGTAAAATTAGATGCTTCAACTTGTAATTGTCATAAATTTCCTTTACTCTAATCCCAGGTCCTCAAAGTGATTCTTTATTCTGTTCCCACAGGTGTGCATCTGCCTAATCTGAGAGAACTGAAGTTGAACAATAGCTTGCTTGCATCTGTGAGGTAAGAAATGAATGATTCTATGAAATAAATATAACGAATAATGGCCCTCAATTTTATTTATGTGCTAAAATCTTTATTTGTGCTGCTTTCATATTCCATATTTCATTTCTCCATGCTATGATAATGGTCATGAATAATGCTCCACTACCACAGAAATTTAAGGAGGGGACCTGATCTGGATCAAATCAGTGTAGCTGCAATGGTGCCAATGAATTAGCCTGAGTTTGCCACCAGGGAAGCTCCTGTTATGCTGAAGTCCATGGAAATTTGTTGCACATTTGAAAGGAGCTAAAAATTCCCTCTTATCTATGTCTAGGTGCTTGGATTTCAGTGTTTCAGCCTTTGGGCTTTTACTGTGCACAGTAGCCTGTTCTGTACAGGTCAGACCAGTTCCTCAGCTGATGAAAATCACTTTGGCTTTATAAAGTAAATGGGATCAGGTTTAAGAGAGCTGCTGTGAAGCCTGCATGCCCCTAGATTGCTGAGCTGCATGAAAACATCACATTTTCTCCCAGACAGCTGGGGGGAGTTGGTTGGTTGGAAAGGTAGATGTGAAAACCATCGCAATGAGGAGGCAGAGCTGTCTTCTCTCTCCTGTGCTGATATCTGCATTACCCTTGCTAATTAATGCAAAGTGGAAAAATACAGTTCATATCAAAAAAGGGCTGTGTAAAAGACCCTGTTTTAAACAGGATTGCTCTCTGGCTTTGTATGGCTATCTGCTAAACTCATGGGGCAAAAAGTAGTGGGCTTGCCAGTTCTTGTTAAGAGAACATGTTCTGTCATAAGAAATGGCAATAAATTCTTCTTGGTCTCTCTAAAGTATCTAATGAACTTCAGTTGCTACACTTTCATTTTATTTTCCCTTGTTCTTGTGATGAGATGAAGTATCTGCCATTTAAATTTTGTTTTTCTTACCTTCTAGTCCATAACATGTAAAAGTGGTGATTCTACGTTGCTGCAATTATTTTAATAGTAACTGACCATCGTCATAAGTGTGAAATTGTTCCATTATTGCAATGGAGGAGTAAATAGTGGGTGAAAAAAAATTAAATTTTGACAATATTAAGAGATACTATATTAAAAAGAAAAAACATAAAAAGTGGCTTTTAGTTTGATCAAAACTCCGTATTCTCTTAAAGCATGTCAACAGAAAACCTTTTGATCAGTTCTTTTGGTACTGAATATAAGAATGCCCAGGGCATTAGAATTTCAGGAAAACTTAACTGCTTGACTCATGATTTTATCAGGATTTTGCACCTCTGTATTCTGAGAGTTTAATTTCTGTCATGAAAAGTACTGTCAAACCATTTTCTTTGACCTGACACCCTTGTGGACCTTGATCCTGGAAATGCTTGGTCTCAAGTTGAGTTTTGACCTATCTAATGTAAATATGTTTGGGCTTGGATATCAAGTCTAATATTGTGATGATTCCCAGGCACTCTAGCCCCAGGAGAAGCTACCTGCTCCTCCTTCTGTGTGCCAGTTAAATGCAATTGTCAGGGAACAGGTAAAGGAAGAAGGAGATTTTGTTAGCTTTCCCAGACGTGAGCTCAGTCTGTATAGTTACAGCAGTAGCTTTGCTTTATTAATTCCCATCTTTGACAATGTCATTGATAAACACAGATCGTTTAAGGGCACATCTCATGCAAGCACAGCCTTGTACTTGAACTTTATTTTTGGATGTCTGCATCATGTCAATTTAATGCCCATTAGAGCAACATTGCTGCCACAACAGTAGTGATGCCCGTTATACCTAATGTAACATAGCTGCTCCCATTCTAGAGGATGCTGCCACTTACTCCAAAATTCAGAATCTTATTTCTGAATTAATCTTGTTGATATTTGAATTCTGTCCAAAAAAGTGGTTATTTTGTTTTATTCCACCAAACCCTTGCAAATGAGGCTTTTGAGGATGACAGAAAAAAATGTTCTTCCTTCTTACTGTAAGTAATTCCCACAGATTTTGCCAGCCATAAGGTCAGAATCATTGTGGTTGTGATTTGAAAATGGGCAGCAGATAATAGGAAACGTCTTGTAAGGACTGACTGGAAGATTGGTTTTATTTCTTGAAAAGAAAACAAGGATATAAAAGCAGAAAAATTATAGAGGGTGTTTTGTATATACTTGGGATGCTAAAAGCAGACATCCTTTTCATTCTATTTTATGTTATAAAAACGTATTCTGGTGAATCATTATGAAGAAAAGGCTGTCAGTGTGCATGCTTGAGTGGGTAATAAGGTGGTAGACTTTGTGTTTTGTCACTTTATTTTTGTTTCATCTTGTCTTGCAGAGTAGGATTACCTAATTATTTTGGGATGAAATGGAATTAAAACTTTTCTCTTTTTTATTTTGAAAATGGAAGAAGAATTGACTTGATAGATATCAAAATGAAGATTTATCATCCTGATTTTAGTTACTGATATTTTTTTGAGGCATTTATTCCTGTCAGCCTCACATAGGAACTTAAGTTGTGAGGATGCTGAGGTGTGCATTGCCATGCACTGTTCAATGGAAATCAAAGGAGTCATGTTCTGGCAGTGAGGAATCAAGGTGTTCTTGTGCTACAATTTTCTATGAGAGAGCAAGGCTTGCTAGGTCAGTGAGTTTGGATATTGGATTTTCCTGGTAGTTTCTCAAGAAGTTGTGATTCCTTTGATGGGGAATGTGTTTGAGCTACCTTACTTGTAAATTCATGGTCCTCTCCCAGTCCTCCAAAAGCTTGTATTACTTTTGAATACTTGAAACTTTGAAAGGATACCATTATCAACTATTTAATTTAATCCAAAAGGAAAATATATCCAAGTTTATTTGCAGATAATTTATCTTGGTTGTTGAAAGGGAATTTCTTTTTTGGCTGTTTCTGGGTTTTGATTTTCTACTGGCCCTTTGCTGAAGGGAATGGCTCTGGAAAATCTAGTGTACTGTGAAAAGAAAATAGTTCATATTGTTGTTAATTTTCTAAATCACAATAATTTCATTATGTTCTTGTTTGGTGACCTTCACCCATTTGCTGGCAACTGAGAACCTCTAAATTTATGCACTGATAATTAAGGATGAAAAGTCAAGTCTATTCTGAAGAGTGCCTGCTAAAATCTGCCTTTTTCTTTTTTTTTCTTTTTCTTTTTCTTTTTCTTTTTCTTTTTCTTTTCTTTTTCTTTTTCTTTCTTTTTCATGTGATGGCCATGGTCCTCATTTTTGAAATGCTTCCAGTAAAAGAACTATATTCCAAGGCAAATGAATTACTACTTCTGCTTTGGCATGTAGCCTGTGTATTTTTTTATCAGATTGCTTTTATTCTCAATTCAGGGGTGAATGAAAAGATCTGTTTAAAAATGTTTAGATAGATATCTTTACGAAAAGGCTTTTAAATCAGATAGGGTAATCTTGGGACCTGGTTCCCATAAGTTTCCAGAAGCAGCTGTTTCAGCAGCTGAAGTTAATTTTCTCCCATTCAGCACTACACATTGTAGCCAGCAGAAGAGTGATCTACTCTCAGGGCTTCTCAAGCTACTGCTTCTAACAGAGAGAGGCTGTCATATTTTAAGTGAGATGAAATGCAGAGACTGCAAAGTGTGGGGACAAAAGTGAGTATGGAGGATATAGGGAAAGGAAAGCAGATTTTATTCATCCAGATCGAATTGACATTTCATTGCTGCAGTTCTCTAACTGGTCTTGCACTATTGCAGAAGCATCCCCCAGAACAAGAGGGAAGTAATCCTGGTCTGTTTCAGCTGGTAAAATCGTCAGGAGGTTTAAATGAACAAGGTGCAGAGTACATTCAAAATCAACAATTCTTATGCTTTTATAAGCCTTAGGTTTTTGTTTTGTTTTTTTAACACCAGCTCCCAAAGACAAGACTAGCAACACAGGAGTCTCTGTATTCACATTTTGAAATGTTTTGAACCCTCTTGGCTGTGAAAAAAATAACTGTAAATATGAGCCCAAGTGATTTGCATAAAGATTTTGCTGATCATTTTATGACTTTAAGAAACCAGAGCCAAACTAATTCTTTCTTAATTCAGGGTAAGGGCTCTAAAGTAATGTTTAAAAGTATTTTTTGATATTTGAATCAGGATCTTTAGGTATTTTAACTTAGCAATAAACCTCCTTTTTACCCAAAAAAGAGTTTAAGGAAATATAATTTTTAAAGCCACAAGAAGTTTGCCTTCAGTGGCATTGCTCACAAGCTGAAAATTAAACATTGGTCCAATTGCTTTTCTGGATCTGGATCAAGTTTCACCATCTTGTATAAGACTGAGCCATGACACTGATCACCCCAAAATTTGATGTACTGCTCATAGTGTGGCTAGGCACCAACTATTTTCTGGATAGTTTTCCCTCAAATAGGAGGAATGTGGGTGAATCATTCCCCTAAATTTGCTTTTTGCCCTTGTCATTTTTACTTATTCCTTTCCTGTCTCTCTTTTTTTTTTTCCCCTCCACTTTTTTTTCCTCCTTTTTGTTCTGCTTGTAATTTCCCATCCTTTGCAATTACTGGATTATTATGTTTGATGTATAGTAATGTGTACATAGGTACATAGATATGACATGTAAAAGCAACAGGTTTGTGCAACAAGGATCAGCATTGCTGTCATGATATTTAAAATTCCCAATTTTAAAATCAATTCAGTTTGCCTTACAGGTGCAAATGTTTGTCAACAGATGATGTATTTGTGTTACAGCCGTTTCTTCAAGGTGCTCTTGCTCTAGGCTGTTCTTACACATGCAGTCAGAGAACCACTGCTCTGATTTGGGCGGGGTGAATCCTTTCATACCCTTATTTCAGGACCCAGAGCATCACTGTTTACTTTCATATTCAAATTTCAGGATGGGGAAAGCATTTAATTTCAAATGCAGGCTAGTTTCTGTAGGAAATATTCCTGTTAATTCTTTTCTGTAGCTGGACTGAAAGTCCTTCAGCAGTTAAAGTGGCTATGAAGTCTATCTTAAGAACATGTTCTTTGAGGACTTTGAATGCTTTCATGGAACTAGGAGAGAATTTAAATTGAATCTTAATCTCTGTATTAATGAGTCTTCTCTGTATTATTGCCTGCAGATCCCTGGGAGTATTACAAACCTGGGCAAAATTGCTCTGACCTCAAGTTTTATTTAGCATTGATGGTTTTAAAGATATTCATATTATTGATAAAAAGTAATGATTTTGGGACAGAAATACAGCTTCTTTTAATTGAGTGGATTATTTTCAGAAAAGCACAGTCAGCCTGTTTGCCTTCAGCCCTAGGGAAATCTGATTGCTTTGACCACTTATCTGTCCTGGGTAGACCTCTGGTTTAATTTCACCAGGTCAGATGCCCAAAGTAGAAAATGTGTCTTTGTGACCTTAGATATCAGGGAACCTGACAGGCTGATTACCCAGCTAGGGAAGCTGAACTTTTTCTGTACAAATGCACAGATGGAGCTCAGGCTCCATTCTGCAGTGTTATAGGTTAGAAATATTTTAATTTTTGTTAAAGAAGAATACAGAATACTGCCCTGTCAGGACCTTGGGCTTGCTTTAGAAGGGGGCAGATACCTACCATGGACTAGTTCTCAGCTATTGGCCTGTAGTCTGACCACTGAGAAAACTGATGCAACTTTTTGCAAATGGCCATATAACAGCTCCGGCCCCCTCCCCGCCGGGAGGGAGCCAGGACAGGCTCCTTACATCTGTCGAGGCTGAGGGCCAAGAGGGCAGTCCCCACCAAGTCTCTGCTTTTATATGGATATTTCCAAAAAGTCGCATCAGTTTTTTTCAGTGGCCAGACTGCAGGCCAATAGCTGAGAACAAGTCCCTGATAGGTATCTGCCCCCTTCCAAAGCAAGTCCAAGGTCCTGACAGGGCAGTATTCTGTATTCTTCTTTAACAAAGATTAAAATATTTCTAACCCATAACATGCAGCAAGCACAGAGGACAACAAAACAAGTTTGTGGCCTTGCAGTGTCTCTGTAGTTCTCACCATCAGCACCCCATTTTCTGAAGCCTTCCCCATCTGAAACTCCCCTGCCTTCTATTTCAGACTGTCAGGTACAGCATGTACCTGTGAGGAAGGGAATGATGAGGCAGGGCCTGCCCTTGCAGCTCCAGGTTTGAGTCTCCTGGCTGTGGCAGAGTTGGTGAGGAGGGTGCAGTGCATCTCTGCTCATGGAGCAGAGAGGATCTGCTCTTGGTGTCATCTGAGCAGTTCCATGGCAGCAGGTTTCTTCCCCCAGGACACCACTATCTTGTTTCTATTTTGTGACTGCCATACAATGCAGGACACAAAAACCATCAGAGGATCATCATAGACCACAGCAACACTTTTTGCATCATGAACATAGCTAGTGAAAAAGCAAAGTAAGTAAGTGATAGCTAATGTGCAGGAAAGCTGCCAGTAAACTCCTGCAAGGTAAGACAAGCCCATTAAGTAATTGTACTCCTTCTCTGCCCACTATCTGAATAGGCACTCCACTGTGAGTTTATTTAATAAAAAGCAGCCTTTCCTTTCAGGATGTTTTCTCATGCCTTGCACCTATCCAGCTGAACCAGATCTTAAAAAAAAAATACAACTCAGCTCCTGGGTTAGCTGTATAAATATGCTGTATTTCCGTCTCAGTTGCTTATTTTATCACAGGCAGACACAGTCTTTTGAATGAGTTGTGCATAAGGCTTTGCCTAATGGTATCATAATCTTGCTTATATTCTCTGGATGGATATGATAAATAAAAATGTTGGTAATAACTAGTGGATTTCTGCCAGCAAATAAGTACTTACGTGCCTGGCTATCAGGCAGTTTGCAGCTGCTTGGTTTCAGCTGTCAATGTCAGGATTCACTTATGAAAATTTATACCTAAATATTAATTTTAGCCAGTGATGAGGAAAAAAAATGGTTATAATTATGGTGTGAGAAACACCAAAGAGTAGGGTTGGGAAGCAACAGTAATTAGCCCATCGCCAGTGGAACTGTTAAGGAAGCTTTCCTGTCTGACCATCCAGGAGCCACTCTGGCAGAAACACTCACACCACCCAAGATTTTCACTGCTGGGACTAAAGCCCCTTCACAGTCAGCAGCTCCACTGACCCCATAGGTGCCGCTTTTGGCTCTCTGCACACCCCCCACTCGCACAGACAAGATTTCCTTACTGGGTCGAGCCTGGGTTTCCCACAGCAGAGTCCCAGATATTTGGATCCTTAGAGAAATTTAATTGTCGCACAATAACACAAAAACAGCTCAAGCTGGGTGCCTCCTTCCTGAGTGGTATCCAGCTGTGAAAAGATTGTCTTCATGGAAATAAGAAAATAATCAGCATTAGTTTAATGGGTTTGTAGGTTGTTTTGATTCTCTCCTACAAGAGAACTGCTTCTCTGCAGCTTGTTTGATTTTTTTTTTATTGAAAATAATTATGTTCAGTGGGAAAATACGTTCTTGGAGTGCAAGGTAAGTGCTGATTTTGAAAAAGGGAAGGAATCATGTTGGGGGGGAAATTATGCTAATGGTTATATTTGTCAGTTGTAACTGCCAAGTGAGAGGAACAAAAAAGAATAAATAGATAGAGTTTCAGTGTACAATCACTTTCATGATTTAATTTCTATAGAGTATTCTCCACACAGGAGCTGATTTAGTTGTTCGTATTTTCTGCAGACACATTGCTGCACACAAAGGGCCTGTTGTTATTTTTCCCCTAAAATACATGCACACTTCTTTTTCTCTCCCTACATTCCTCATTTTTGTGTGGCAAAATTTTACCCTTCTCTCAAGAGATCTTTAAAGAATGCATCAGGTCTCTCAGGTGCATCAATAGCTGCAAAAAATAAATACTGAAATGCCTTTGTGTTTTAGGAGGTGAAGTTGTGATTTCATCAGCAGGTGTGATGCGTGCACATTCTTCACCCTTTGCCATAAGCTGCACTATGTGTTCTTCTTAGGGGGTAAGAACCTGAACACAAAAGTCTGATAATG
Source organism: Acrocephalus scirpaceus scirpaceus (assembly GCA_910950805.1). Classification (NCBI taxonomy): domain Eukaryota; kingdom Metazoa; phylum Chordata; class Aves; order Passeriformes; family Sylviidae; genus Acrocephalus; species Acrocephalus scirpaceus. The sequence goes on from OU383780.1 coordinate 45,161,716, forward strand.
AAACTTACCACCTACACTTTTGGTAACAGAAGTTTTATGAAAGATTCAGTGTTTGAAAGACCATTTGTGTCATGTCCTGGTCTGAAATTCATTAACCTCACAATCCTACCACTCCACTTTCTACTGTTTCTCACCACAAGAATTTAGAGTGGTTTGGTTTACTCTGCTTAATGTTGCAACTATAGTTGCCTCAAAAGCAAGGTCAAGATGGTCTACATCCAGTTAACACACCTGCACCAGATTTGGGATGTCTACTGATGTGCTATAAAGGAAATGCTGAGGCTCTGCCTTGTAGTAACACCCTCTGTATCAAAATCTATAAGGTCCTGTCTGTCTCAGTAATCCTGTGATGGGCTTTGAGGTCCCCCAAGCTTCTCTTCTACGTCTTGTTTGCTTGTTGTAAAAGAACATCTGGAGGCCAGTACAAGCAGAGAAAATCTCACTTGAAGCTATTGTTCAAGGAAGAAGTGTTGTGTTCAAGGAAGACTTGGGGCATATGGAGACATGGAGACAAGTCTGTCATGCCAGATCTGTAGTGAATATTAGAGGCTGAGAGAGGAAGGAAATTTGGAGGAAATCAACAGCCATTCACAGGTCCAAGTTGTACCTGTATCTGTTTCTTACAAGCTTCTTTATTTTTTGTTTTCTTGTTAGATGTATACACAGATTAAAAAAAAGAAAGAAAGAAAAAGTTCCAAAAAGAAATGGCCATCAGCCTCAGAAGGAAATCATTAGTGTCATATAAATGTGCCTGATCTAAAAAATCTCAAGAACCTGCATTTCCACCATTGTATATTCAGACTGAATAATTTTAAACTACATTTTCCCTCTAGGTTTTCATATCAGCCCTCTTCTGCAATATTTCAAGTTTTTTTTTACAGTGGAAGTTCCATAACCATTACCATGACAAAAATTGAATAGCTACTCCAAGCTAATTCAATTCTGTAATAGTGTGTGGTCAATTAATCTAGAATTCCAGTTTTTCTGATACACAGAAAAAGACGTTTCAGGGACTTTTTTTCCCCTTTTTTTTCTTTTTTTTTGTGTGTGTATGTGTCTTAACACCACTGAATCTGTCAGAGGATTTGGATCTTTTACAGAATATTCCTTCTGCTTAACCTGAAGCATTAGAAGTTTTAAGTGTTGGTTTTGAAGGATGAGATCTGTATTAAAGCAAAGTTGGAATAGATCTGTCTCACTCTGCCAAAGCTCAGACCTGGAACATACTGTGAAACAGGCACACAACATGTGGGAGACTGAAAAGTTATTTATGCAGGAAATTTCAAAGCACTGTGGGATTCAATTCTTCAATGTAAGTAACTCATTCTGTAACCACAGTTTCATTATCCTTTATTTTTTTTATATGTAAGCTTTCAACAGTGAGAATGAACATTTGCCAAAGCTATAGGAACTGTCAGTAGCTCTGGGGTTAAACTGAGGGGTAATGGACCTGTGGGTATGAGAGTTTTATTTACTGTGTGTCTCAACTTTTTCCTGTTTGAAAATCTATTTGGTCTTGTGGAAGATGTAGTGCACCCAGTGGGATGCAGCTGTGGTGTCTTGGTTTTCTACCGTTTCTCTGGGGTGCAGCTTAATGCCAAGGGTGGGAGCTGAAGTAGGGTGTAAAAATGTAGTCAAGGACAAGTCTTGTTCGACAGGACCACACTTTGGCCATCTCTAGTCCTTTCAGATTGTGGGAGCTGAGTTAAAGCAACTGTTCTTTCATTGTCAGAATGCTATAGCAGTAACTGAGCTGACAAACAGTTCTAATGATCAAAAGGAAATTAACAAAAAATTACGTTATCCTTCCCACACCTGTTGTATATTCGCGTGCTAAGGAATTGCTGTTCCTGACTCCATCGGCGTTGATCAAGCTCATTATTCTGCTCTAGGGGGTTTTTTTGACAGCAACTAAAAATGAGAGCGCTTGAAATTAAAGCTACATTTCATATGTATTAACTTTAATAGAAGTAAGCATCTCAGTTACCTTAGGCACAAGTATGATGAGTTACAGAAGTGTATGTATCAGCACTCCCACTTACAAATGTCTCTCTCCTGTTGGTCTCACAAAGCACTTTTTGTTTAAATGAGGTATAATCTGACATGGAAAATAAAGTTCTTGCAAGTAATATAGTGCTTTATGTAATATTGCAGTTGCAACCGTGGTTTCAATGATGCAATGAGAAGCAACAATGACAAGTGAAAAAGTTATAACTCAGGAATAGCCCAGACATGTAACTCATTGGGTCTGGGTTTTCCATATGTTATCATCTCCTCTATCCAGATGCCAGCCTTGCCTGCTAGCACCGGAGGGGGAGGCAGGGAGCGGTGGGCACTGGTGTCAGTGCAACAAGGATTTTTATTCAGTGTCTCTGGTTGAAGCATGGCCACAGATGTGTCCGTGGCAGAGCTCAAGTACTCTTATCAGGACCACCAGAGTGGCTCCTGTCCTGGAAAACAGCCAGACTGCCTTGGATAATTTGTGGTTTTGGCTGCTGTAGCCAAGTAGTCTCCTGTCCTTGTTTTCAGGCTTTTGCTTTAATGTAAGTGCTGGCCAAAAGCAGGTGGCTCCTTGATAACTGTGATTTGCCTAAGTAGGCCCACAAAAGCTGTGGCTGGTGTCTCTCCCTTTGGCAAAACAAAGATGAAAAGGCAGAGTCGCAGGCTGGGTGAAGTGTGACACCTTGAATGTTCTCCCTGATCTATTTACCCCTGGTGCAGCCCCAGGCAGATGCATGCATTTCCTCCCAGACACCCATTTGGCTGTCAGTGAAGTGTTCAGCAGAGATCCACAGCTAAAAACAGTAACATACAAGATCTTGCCAAACTTGGAACTTAACACACAAGCAACCAACAAAAAAAAGCCCCACAACCCTAGAATTAAACAGTGACATTTGTTTGTTGGGACAAATACTGCCAGGGGCATTTGCACTGCAGCCCATTTTGAGCCCACTGCGGCTTCTTATTCGTAGTAAGGCTGCCTCAAAAATTTGGGGTCACAGAGACATGCTACTGCAAAGACCTTTGACAACAATTGCATTTTGTTCACACAGAAATTCTTCATTTGCATGTAAAAGGGAGTTATGAAAACAGAATTTCACGGACAGAATTTTTATTTAAGAGAACATTTGGTAAATGCCAGCTTTCTCTTCAGCCTAAAACAATCTAGCCTTCCTCTGATGTATTTAAGAATTGCCTAGCAAACTTGCTTTTTGCTTAGTTTTTGAAGTCTCCAACAACATGTCTCAACATTGATTCGGAACTCTTTCTGTTGAAAAGTTGCACAGTGAGAAGGCAGACTGAGACCAGATTATTAGGTGCTACATTTCCATGATATTCAGCCTAAATGTGGCCTTCTGGCAGCAAAAGATGAGACATGATGCTTGTTATCTTGCACCACCTTGGGCCATGGTTCACTCTGGCACAAGGGAGCATAAGATGCTAAAGGCAACCTGTCATGGTGATGTAAGACGTGAGACAGAGGAGAACCAAGCCAAAGGTTCTCACCATATTGCTACTTGAATTTTGAAGAGTGAATACAAAACCAACAAAGACTGCAATGCTGCAAAGCAAGGCAGGTCATCACATTCACATGACATTTGTTCAGCTGTAAAAGGACACTGCAGGGACAATAAGGACATGGCCTCAGCACTCTTGCAGAGTTCGGGGCTGTGTCATGGATTTGATCAAGTACGAGGAACACATGCATACAATCAGTTTTATAATTTTAAATACAGCTATTTGAGAACACAATGAAGCTTTTATGTAAGCTTCCTATTAGAGCATATGTTACTGATTTAAATAACATTCAGGCTTTAAAAGTTTTTGTTTCAGATGTCAGAATTATCTGTACAACCAAACCATTGTGTATTGACATCGACCATATTGATGTTATCACAGTGCAGCTTGATAAATTCCACTTGATTTCTGTAGATCAGAGATGGGATTCTTTTATTCCTTTATTTTGTAAGACTGTAGTTTGGTCACTCTCTTACAATCTAAATTTCTCTATTTACCAGTGCATTCATTTTCAGAGCAATCTTTAAAAGAAATAAAATCTGCATCAATGGCTATTTTAGATGTATTGAAGATTTATTCAACAGATGCAGGTGTGCTTTGAGATACTGCTTGCAAGTTCCATGGATTTAGTGCTTTATTTCTAAGTAAATGATTCAAAAATGACTTCAGGAAGAAACTATGGGGTTCAAACTGATGAATATGTTCAGGGTTTTGCTGTTGTGTTTACTGGGTAGCTTGAGCTCAGTGGAGCTATTCAGGATTTATTGTCATGAAACCAAGAGTAGGATTTGGCTCTCTAGGTCTGATATTCATCCAGTAAAAATTTGGATGGATCAAATCAGTCCCTGAAGAGCAAAGATGTTGGATTAATGGAAGAACACATTATTTCTCAAACTAGTTATTAGGTGCTGTGAGCCAAATTGTTCACTGCCCCTCTGCTCTCTCCCCAGTCTGGGGAAGTGATGACAAGATGGGAGCATCAGATTTCGTGGGAAAAAATACTCAATGGTTGTGCACATGTGAGGAGGGTGTTGCCAAGACCCTCACAGAAGCACTGGGCTGTTTGATGAGTTCCCATCCCTGCAGCAGTTATTTTGAGATGGTTGGAACCCAGGCTTCAAACCCTATTAACCCTAGTTTAGTAATATTGTTTTCTCAAAATCAATTATAAACGCAAATTTTGGGGTTAAAAGTGAAACTAGAGGAGGCTATGTTGATTTCTTGGGACTTTGGGATACTAAAAACATGATCTGATATTCAGTGTGTGTTTTGCAGGCAAGCATGTGTGTAGGAGCACATGTGGAGTAATTACTCAGGAGGACTCTGGTTTGGCAGCTTCAGGGGCTGTAATCCTGTTTATCACAATCAAAGGTTATGATATACACATCCCCACCCCATGCTCCATCTCTCTGCCTCAAACCTGTCTTGAATGAGCCATAGCAGGGGTGAGCAGGATCTAGAATGGCTTCGGTTATCAATTCTTTGCCTTTCCTGTAAAGTTCCCAGCTTCCACATCACTTGGGACAAGAAACTTTTCCACTGGATTGGGATTATTCATTGTATTGATGGGAGCTATGTTTCCACTATAGTGTCTTCTCTTTCCTTCTCTAAGCTCTTTGTCATTTGCACTTGAAATTAAAGCTACATTTCATATGTATTAAATTTAAGAGAAGTAAGCATCTCAGTTATCTTAGGCATCAGTATGACAAGTTACAGAAGTGTATGTGCTGCATCATAGGACCAACTGCCACCAGCCTTGTATGGTATCTCATCTTTTTCCTTTCAGCCATCAAACTTTTCAATCCTACTTTCTGTCTTTGGAATAGGTGCTGTAATTTTCTGTATGCTTATATCATACCCAGTACAGGAGAATCCTCATCTCTGATATGTATCTCATTAATTTCAGCCTTGGCCAATGATTATTTTGGAGGGACTGTTTTGTTACACTGCATGTCTAATTATAGTGAATTTTCTCTCTTACTATCCTGATAAATTGTTAAGAGTTTATTATTGCATTAAAATAGCCTACCCTAGCAAGTCATTATCAGAGTGCAGATTCCCATTAATTCCATTTCAATAAAATCAATAGATGTATCTCCCCAGTTTGGGCTGACCTCACCCTCTGCACTTAACATAAATGAAAACGTGCCTGCGTGTACCCTTGCACGCCCATGGTGGTCATGTGTGCTCAAACAGCTCCTCACTTTGCTCTCACCCCGTCCAGGATGGATGTGCCAGATGCTCTAGAGCTGGTCCCAGAGGAGACACTCCCACCTCTTGCAAGCTCATAAGTTCTCATCTCACCAGCCAAAATACTTCAGAAGAATTTTCAGAAATGCAGGTGCATGCAGTTGTGAGGAGCAGCTTGCTTTGAGCTCCATAGCTGTTTCACCTTACAGCAGCCATGCTCTCAAGGGCAATTATCTCTATAGTAATTAACAAGGGAATTTTCTCTGATGCTGCAGCATGAGTCATGCAGCTTCCAAAAGATTAGTTTGTTAGTTACTGAATAAAATGTTTGCAGATGTACTTTGCTGTGATAACATCTCTGACTGAGGATGACTCATTACAGATGCAGGAGTAAAGATCTGCAGGGCCAAAATGTGACTGCATGATCCAGAATTTTAGACTCCTCTAGCAGCTAGCATGACCCCAGTGTCAGTAAGAGGAATTTGGTTCTGTAGTAGGGCCCAAAGGGGAAAAAGTATTTTTGCCTCTTCTCCTCACTGCCTCTACATTAGCAGGGAGAGGTGGCAGTCCTTTGCTCTTCATGGGAGCTGGAGTGCCTTTCTTGAGGGGCAGGAGAAGAGATACTACCTCAGGCTGCTAAGTTTCTTCCCTAAAACAAGAGAGCAAAACTGGGCCAAGTAATACCACACAGTGCAATGAAGTTCATGCTTTCTTGGTATTTTGTTTCTTGAGTTAAAGCTTTGGGACAGCCAACTTCAGCCTTGTAAGAAACTACTTCCATTAGCTTCCATATTTTTTTCTATTCTGAAGTGTGTGTTTAAGCATTTTTTAAATAACAAGACTCTGTTATCAAACACTGTATTGCATTGCAAACATGCAGCGGTTCTGCCTTCTGCAAGTACCCAAGACATGAGATGCACAACCTAATCCCTTTGTCTGGAATACAAATCCTCATCAGCTTTGATTAGCATTAAACTTGAAAGTGCTACTCCTGACTCGTGCCAGTTAGCTGTAGGAGAGTCAGAGCTGCAACCCATGAATGAAACTGGAATGGATTTGAGACTAAACTTAGTAGCACAAATTGTGAAGAGTTGGGTAAGTAGGCTTTAGAAGTCATTTCAGTTAGGGTCTTCTTCTGATGGTGTGCACAGCAGGAGAATGCTTTAAGGACTTGTAATAATTCCTAGTCAGTGTGCACCATGCATGAACTAGCACATAGTGGGAATACAGGCTGACCCTGTCTGTGTGCGCTGGGTTTAACCGCAGTCAGCTCTGGAACAGAAAACTGTGACAACAACAAAAAAAAAGAAACAGGATTTAACTCTGGAAGTCTTAGACTTCTGAGTATGGGGAGGAAACTGCTTCCACAAATACATGGAGTGATCAAGGACTAGAGGAAATAACTGTTCTTGGGGCCCTGTGTAAGAATTGCTTGGGAGTTAGTCCTCTGCTTTGCTTTGGCATTCTTTATATTGACAGAGAAACATTAGGAGCAAGCATATTACTGCAATCTCCTTCTGTGGCAAAGCCCCTTCAGTTAAAAAATTCAAGACAAAGTAAAAATGGAAATAAAGTCCGTTCACCATATCTTACTCTACCATATGTGGAGTAATCAGATTAAGATTGTCTTCAGTTTTGCTGGCCTAATAAACAGAGCACCTATCAGAAACATTGTTTCAATAACACAAAAATGAGAGTGACTACTTCCCCTTATCTCTGTTCAGTGGTTTACAGAAGAGAAAATTCTGCACAAATTTGAAAAAATTCCAAAATTTGAAAACTTCATCAGTGCTTGAAGAGGGTCATGAAATGAGCAGTGCAATCCCTTCACATTATTCCTAATGCCATATTTGTGTTTATGGGTGTGTTGGCCTTGCTTGATGGTAGGTTCTGTTTCTGTAGTTTAATTTAATTTCTTTCTTATTATAGGCATGCAGATTGTAAATCTAATAATAAATTTTCTGTAAATATTACTTTAGGAGGCATCTGTTCCTTAAGGAAGCCTTAGAACAATTTTTTTGTTTTATTTAGAAAATAGATAGAATGTAAAAAGACCCTGGAAGGTCTTGTCCAAGGCCAGGGATGTGGTGATATGAATTTGGGTTTCTTTATCCTTGTGTCACTAGAGGCAAGCTTCCTGGGTGCACAAAATTTACTACAGTGTTGTGGTTTATATCAGTTGAGGGTTTTCTCCTCAAGGGAAGACTGGCCTTAGATGGAAAGAGACGTTCAATGAGACTGACATTTTTCTTTTTTGCTTAGTTCTGGCCATTGAGTCTGCTGCACTGTTTGTACCTCAGAAGCTATAAAATGTTACATAAAGACATCGTGTGGTGTATCCATTGTGAGCTTATTTAAATGGACAGCATCCAGGGAAGGGGTAATTAGAGACACACCTGCCTGCAGCCCCTGCAGTGATAGAGGATGGATGAAGTTGGATAGGTCTGAATGATGCCCATGGCCATATCAGTCCCTAGGAGGCAAAGGGGTGAAAACCCCCAGTTTCACCTAGAAACTTCCATTCAACCCTATACTTGGCCCATCACAGAAGAGAGGTACCTGGGGATATTTTTCCTTGCACTCATCCTTTATTCAGGCTTACACAGGCTCCTTTCTCCTGATAAGGCCCTTCTCAAGTATTCAGATGGTAGAGAAACAACAAAAAATACAGATAAGAATATGTCTATCCCCACTCATAAAAGCACTCCTTCCTGACCTCTGGGACTGGCTGGATGCCCAGTTTCCTCTGAAGCAGGCAGCTTGACTACAGGGGTTTGCTGCACAGCTGTATCAAATCTGCATGAGGCTTTCGGAGGGCAAGGTGAAGCTGGTCTTGTTCCCTGTCATCCAAAAAGTGAAGACATGAGTACAACTGTTACCTTGATATTTCAAGATTACAAGGGCCCCCATGACTTCTATCTTCTGCAATTTTCTGTAGAAAACTTACTATTCTCTGTATTATAAGAATTAATCTTGTAAGAGATAGCTAATCCAAAATTCTGAGGTAAAATAAACTCCATTTAAGAACTATTTTAGCTTGTTATGTGGTCCAGAGAAACTGGCCTGGCTTGAGTATGGATGTTGGACAAGATGACCTTCCTTCTGACTCAGCCATTACTGTGTTTCTGTGAGCTCCATGCTACTCTCTACCTTCTCTGATAAACTGTCTTTGAATTTAGTTATCCACTGTTTTTGGTTCTTTATTATTCAGATACTCTGATATCATGGCTACAGTCAGGAATTCTGAGCTTTTGGTTGGTTTGGGATTTCATAAAGAGGTGTAATTTGTTTATGTTAGACTAGTGGCTTTATGCAACCTTATGTTACCCAAGATGGCAGGTGATTAAGGCCTCAGTTTGATTTGCCACCCGTTTTGTGTTATCTTTGTATTGTACAGCACTGTGAAGTCCGTGGGACATTACATATGTGTGGATTCAAGCAGGTCAGTGTGTGATTTTCTGGGTTATGACCAGAAAGTTTAAAGTTCATATGAATAATCCCTTATTGGTATTTTGCTATACCCAAAGGGTGGAAAAATAGGATGGAAAAGATTGAAATTTTCTGCTGATTCAAAAAATGTTATTTGGCTAAAGTGTTGTTCCATTCAACTGCAAAATCAGAACAGAGGTAACTCTGTAAGAGGGACAGAGTGAGACTGACCATGCAGTCAGCTCAGATATGTTAATTTGGGTTATATGAGTACAGCCAGTGATGTCAGCATAAGAAAACTCCACTTAATTCTTAGCAATTGTCTATGATTTATGGCAGAATTACCATGATGTAGCACTTGGAATAATCTTAATCAAACAGAGCGGGGGTGATATGTTGTCGTACAAGAACAAAGATGACATAATGGGATGTCATCTTGGGATGGGATGGGATAAGTAAATAGGGATGGGATGGGATAAGTAAATAGGAGTATAATTTTATTCCTCACTTTTGAGGGTGAACATTCTTAATGGAATTTCTTGTAAGCAATGTGAGATTGGAAGTAGCAGTGGCCTAGTCTTGGGAAAAAGAAAGCAAGTCTTGAATTTTTTCACTCAAATAGAGCTTGAATTGTTTTTTGTAAGGGATCTTGGAACCTCATTATCCCATCTCCGTGTGCTGTGGATGGCTCAGTGTGGGCTCTCAGATTTAGATGGGATCTCTTCCTGCAGCTCTCTAAAAGTAAGTATAGATATGTCCTGCCAAATGACAATCTCAGAACTATCTTCAGTTAATATTCTTTACTTTAGTCTTCATTCTCCTCACCCTTTGCTTTTCAGGCTGGCTTTGGTTTGATGCCTTGAATTGTGTGAATTAGTTTAAAAATGCTACAAAATAGCTTTTTAAAATGAGGTCTAACATTCAGGTCTGATCCTGAGTAGGCCTAAAGCAGTATACGGCTAAATTAGTACTTCTTATTTAAGGCTGCAACAGCCACACTTTATAAAATGTTCGCTTCCTTGCCAGTTTCATCCTGTGACATTTAGTACGTCAAATATTAGAAAACATTTTGCAAAGCTTCAGTGTTACTTGTGCAAGCCCTTGGTTTTACATGTTTATTCTGTTTACTTCTGCTGAGGAACTCTACATTGCTTATAACAATATCTCTGACCTGAGCCAGCTGACCTGGCTGGATCACCTTGAGGTTTTGGACCTGGAAGGGAACAATATTGAAGACATCAACCAGATACAGTACCTGCGACTTTGTTGCAAGCTAAGCCACCTGACAGTGGAGGGCAACCTTATTTGCCTGAAGCCAAGTCCAGAATCTGCAGAGGTGAGGACTTGGTTTGCACATATTGTGTTAATTTTTTGCCAGTGCTTTTTAACTGTCAGTTGGAAATGAGAAACATTTCTGCATCTTCCTGTTGCATCATTCTAAATGATGACGTGGGATACATTTCCCACCTTTAATTTCTGTTGATTTTATGGTCTCATCAGTATAGTCTCCAAGATGACCACAAGTGAAATACAAGACTGCTAGTAAAGACTCGGCCCTGTTTCCCAGCAATATGAGGAAAAACTACTTCTCTCAGAGTATGAGCACTGGAACAGGCATCCCAGAGAGGCTGTAGAATCTCTTCCCCTGGAGATACTCAAAACCCATCTGAATGTGATCTAATGCAACCTGCTCCAGGTGAATCTGCTTTAGCAGAGGGGCTGGACTAGGTTAAGTCATTTCCAACCCTAACCATGCTGTGATTCTGTGGTGAGATACCCAGTTTGAGGGTTTTGCATTTCTTTTGGAGGCTCTCCAGTCCAAAAGCAAGTCCTCCAACACCACCATGCTCAGAAGCTGAGCCCTCAGAAAAATAGTGCTTGAGGTAACTAGGAAAAGCTATAATGTTGGAACCGCTTGTTACCTTTTGCCCTGAAAGGTTAAAATCAAATGACCAAAAAGACCTTCAGAAAACGCTGAAGATACAAAATACAGCGATTCGCCTCTTTCGTACTAAAATGATAGAATAATTTCTGCTGAGGTATTTTGTTGAAGGCATGAAAGAGCCTCTATGTCACAAAGATGAGAACACAGTAATACATGATCTGATTTGGGTTTCAGGGCACTCAACAAGCAAAGCAAGGGAGATCTAATTCTACATGAACAGCCTCAGAGCTTTATTACTCTCTTTCACTTTTTCCTGCTTCATAAGAAGCATTGTTGGGATATTAAAACACCAACATATTGCTATCCAGGTCTGTTGGAAGGTCTATGGACACACACAGAGTTATGTAAAACACAGTCTCACTAAAGATAGTGCAATTCCCAATGGCACCATAAACAGCTGATAATGCAGGTCTAAAATGAGAGCTGATGCTGTTATCCCACTGCGACATATTCCATAGTTTTCCTGTGTATTTTAAAGAAGTCATGCTGATACTGTTAATTTGCCTAAAAGGTTTGGTTTGGTATTTTGCCTGGACTTAAGCTTGAAAACAGGTGCTAACACTAAAACTCAATCGTGCAATAGACATCTATTTTAAATCTTCTTAAATATATGAGTTAATAGCATTTTTCAGATGTAATTGCTGGCTTGATCTTATTATTCTGTAAAAGGAGCCATGGAAGTTAGCTCTTTAGCTATCATAATTTTCCTCTCTGGAATTCAAAAGAAAATATTGTATACTTGCCTTTCTAGTTTGAACTGGTGGAATTATCCTTAAGGGACCATATTGTAACTGCTTGTAACCAAAATGATTTCTCCATTTTGGTACATTTCTCCCTTATGGAAGATGCAATCATGAGAGGAAAAACATATTCCTGCAGTAAGGAAGCACTGCCTGCTTGTGATGGACAAGGCATGCCTCCTTACTCTTTCTACTCTCATGGAGATAAATACAGCTACCGACACTTCCTTTCATGGTTTCCTACTATAGAAAAGATGCAGTGTATCCTAACAACACAGAAGGTCTGATTCTACTCCCTTGTTGTTCCTTTTCAATGAGAGTGGGATTTTTTTGAGGATTTGGCATCTTCAGTCCTTAAGTGTACTTGTAATGGAGAAATATTAGATTTCCTTTGGCTTGTTCAGGTGAGGAAATCAGTCCTTGGGATACTCTGCATGTTGTCCTGTAAAGGAAGTACAAAGAGCAGTAGTGGTGTGCCCTCCTGCCCTTCTCCATGCAGAATGGCTGTCTCTACTCCTGTGCAAGTAGGTGCTAAGATCTGATTAGCAAGAGTTGCCTCTGCCCAAATTACAGTGCAAACCCTATGCCAAAGTCAGTGACACAGGTTTTATGTAACAGTAAATGTGAGGTAGAGAAATAAAAAGAAATAGAAAAGAGGGGAGAGAGAAGAATATTGTCACTACCCATGGATCCAGTGGCATCCCTGTTGATCATTCTTAAGCCTGGGCTTCTTGGTGGTAGGGTCCCAAGGTCATTCAAAACTTTTAATTCTTTATACATTTTAGCAAACAAAGGAATTAATGCTTATTGGTTACACAGTTCTCTTCTGCTATTTGTTAAATGATTATCTCTTGCCTCTAATGCTAATTAGTCCACATGCTTAGTCTTTCTTTTCTTTTAAGCTGGTGATCACAATCTTCCCCTGTCAAAATTACCTTTTACCCAGTGGGAACTGATTTCAGCAGAGTTGCTGATTTGTCTTTCCTTGTGGCCTGTAAATTCTGCATTTTTTTGTTTCCATTATCAATGATACCTTCTTCTTCCCAGCTTTGTTAACTCCCCCCTAAGTCTGAGATAAGACCCAGACAATAGTACCACCTTTATCTTATCTACAGTCCAAGTTCCAGGTATCCACAGAGGAGTATCTGGGGGGGCTTCTGTGGTCTTTGTTGGTCACAGATGCAAATTTGTCTGGGGAATCAGAACAATGGTGTATTTTACACTGAGTTGTAGCAGAGGCAGACTGTGAATTCACTGTAGTCTCCCATCCAGTATGTGTGTTGGGAAGATGCTTTACTCTCAGTTGGTAGCAAAGTGGGGTCTGCCCTTGGCTGCTGAGAGCTTCTCCATGGACTTTGTTTTTCTTGATTTCAGTGGATGTTTGCTCTTTTTTTTGGTGTATAGAAAAGCCATATAGAAAAGAGTAGATGTGGGCTTACTTTGGTGTGCCCTTGATGGCCAGCTCTAATTCCTAAAGCTCATTCTTGTAGTCTGGCCCTTGCTAAAGGTCTGTAAAAGCTCTCCTATTTATTCACTTTTAATCTACAGAATGGTCCAGCTAAATTTACTGCTCTTTCTTCAGATGGCCTGTCTGCTCCCTGTAATTTGATTTCTAGATGAGCTCATCTTCCCCTGTTATCTAAACCAAGAGCAACAACTTGATGATAAATTCTGCAGCCTCTGTTGCTGTAATGTAACATGAGCATAACATGATTCTTCTCTCCAATAGGACATGGCTGGGAATTGGCTGTAGCTGAGAACGGTTGACTTATTTTTTAAATTAAGATTAAAGACTTAGTTTGAGAAAATTAGTGTCTGCCTCTCAACAACAAAGACATTTTATTTGGTGAGTTCCCTCTGCCAACATCAGTGCTGCATTGTGCAGAGGGAGGGAGCATTCAGTCAGCCAGGCCCCACAGAAAGATTTGTGACCAATCTGTATTGAGTGAGGACTTGGTTTTGTGCAGGTTTCTAATATTTCATGTGATGTCCTGAAAAGTATAAGATTTGCCTGGGTGAAGCAATTGATTGGTGGGTAGCTGTCCATTTGTATTCTGCCACTGTCAGTGCACTCTTGCTTTATACATTTCCGTGTGCCTAAAAATCCACGGAAGTGCTCTTTCATTCTCCATCAGCAGGTGTAGCAACACTCATAACATGTTTTTAAGTCTTTGTGTCACCTGAGCATTGATGCAAACACCAGAGAATCACAAAAGCAAGGAGACAGATTGGCTGAATGCTGAGGGTGCCCAGGCTTTCCATGGGTATCAGTGGCCTTCTATGCTTTTGTACATTATACGTAATATAACGAAAACAAATAGTGAAATCATCAGTGGGTAAACAACAAAGGAGTCTTTGGGTGAAGGCCATGTCTTTGCTGTCCTCAGGACATTTTCATGATCAATTCAAGTAGAAATTTTGTGAAAAGCATTTCAAATTATATGGCGGTCATACAAATTGAACAGTACTGTGCTACTGGAAGTCCACAGACTGTTAAATAAACTGACCACTTTCTCAATTTCTCCAGGACCCAGACTATAATTACAGAGCAGAAGTAAAAAAACTCATTCCCTACTTGAAGTATTTGGACAGAATACCAACAAGCCAGACTGCTCTCCTTCCTTCCAAGAAGATGCATGAGGATTTTCTAATCATCAAGGAATCCATCAAGGAAGGTGGTTTAGCCAAAGATATTTCATGGTTAGGTATGACAGGTTTCCTGTTGGGGTTCATTTTTCAAATTACAATGTGTAAAAAAAGAAAGATGAAGAGCAAGCCAACCTCTTTAAAGCCAATCTTTACTTATAGTGAAGGGACAAAGGATTTTGTCTTCTTCACCTGGGAAGTAAGAAAGCTGGAATTCAGCAGGTAACAGTGCAGATTTAAATGGAAGTTGTCCTAAGCTGGGCATCAAGATAAAAAAAAATGCAGACAACTTCTAGAGCATCAAGTAAATACAGCAGTAGCTGGGAGTCTGTACTTAGAGCTCATTCTGCATGATGGGAAGAAGCAAAGCTTGGAAAGGAATGTTTCAACAACAGCTGTTCACAGCTCTTTCCATGGTAACAGTCAATCCCATGTAGCATGGATGTAGCATAAGATTTCCTATTCCAGTTTAATAATGGGAAAGGCAATCTGGTTACCACCCTTCAGTGGCAGCAACATCCCAGGAAGGTTTCATGGTCTTGTAAGAAATCTGTTCCACTTTCTTTGTTACTATTATTAAATTCTTTACATTCACTAGTAGAGAATAAATAGTTTGAAAGTAGATCTGCCTGCAGTCTTGGTAATAGTTCAGATGTCCATGCTTTTACATGTCATGCTACATGCACTTTACCACATACTATTAAATATTGCAAAGTATTTCCTATAACTGCTCATGTTGCTTCCCATTAGTGTGGGCAATGCAGTTGGCTTCCCAGCCCCCTCCCCAGGTTGTGGTTTGCCTGCAACTCTACTCCATTAAAAATTTAGTTTCTTTTGGAGTAAGTACATACATTTGTCATTTATTGAATCCCTATGGGTTCAAATCATTAGTTGTAATAGTAGTCATGGTAGTGAAAAAATCCATTAAAATCTGATCCCTCAGTGATTGTGTTTTGGCAACATCACCTGAGGTTCAGAAAACTAGTTGACAAAATTTGCTGACAGAAGCAGTAGAGGCAGAGCACAAAATTGTGAATTCAAATCATTTCCTGGTGTAACCAGACTTATATTCTTGCTGGCAGCTGTAAACCAGTAGGTTCATACAGTCAGGTTCAGACATCCCAGTACTTTTTTCTTTCCAGTAGCAATGTTGATTTGGGTATTTCTCACATGGTGTGTATTTCATGGGCTGATATTAACAGCTGTGCCCAAGATATATTAAAAGTCCCCAACACTCAACTCTTAAGGAAATGGCCGTATTATCACAGAGTTGATGCCTCACTTTGGAGCTGGTAGATGCTCAACACTTTAAAAAGCACGTTACTCATCTGGGCATTGAAATGAAATTCTCTGTCCCATGGGTTGTTGGCTGCATATGCTGCTCTTGGAGCTGTGATGTGCTCCCAGAACAGCCAGCAGTTGGGCAGGTAAGAGGGCAAGGCTCTGCCTGCCTTTGCTAGTTTTTGTATAATACTTCCTGTCCTGTAGCATTACAAAAACAGCTTTCACCTTTTTTTCCTGTGGTAGAGAACTGTCTCTGAGGCGGTACTGGAAAAATCTATCACTGCCATTCCCAGACAGTTCCCCCTGTTTGACTGCTAGCTCTAGTAAGGTGTCCATCCCCATCTGAATTGTGCTAGGGCATTTAAGCAATGTATTTTAAGACTGGGGTCTAGGCTGTGCCTGCCCAAGTCTGGAAGGGTTCCCCTGTGGGCAGGTGGGCAGCAAATGAGAGGCAGTTTACACTTATCCTGGGCATGCAGGCACGGAAATTAGCAGAGCCCTGAATGTGTCCAGGCTCACCTGGGGGACAGTGTAAGGTGGGTGGTGAGCACAGAGCAGTTCCTGACCCATAACCCCAGCAGTCTGTCTCTGGTGCCCGGGAGCAGAAGAAGGGTGGGAAGGGATATCAGTTTAGTTAGGGATCCCCAGATTCTGCCATGACTGTGCAGCCGTGGAAGACCTCTGTCTCTGTGCTGGACCCATTCCAGCATGTTTCTTGTAGCTGCAGTTACATATTTTTCTGTCCTCTATAGCTCCAGATGTGCAGCAGCAGTCACCATATTGGCAAGGTACAGTGATGGTGTGGTTTGAAGCCTTGCACAACTGTGCTTACACTAATGAAATCTCTCTTCTAGATCCGTATCTTGGGGAAGTAGCAAAGCAGTCTGGATGCAGCCCAAAACCTCCAACAACTTCCAGACCTGGAAATGCACAGTGTTCTGCTAATGCAGGGACGTGTAGTGATGCCAGCCTCTTGTCCAGTAGCTGTCCTCTTCCAGATCCCACTGTTCTTCCTGATAAGCTGTTCACAGAAGAGGGCTCCAGTGATTTGACACATGGTAATGTATGTTTTTTTAATCCTGTTCTTTCCCACACCTCCACCTCCTTCTGAATGTTATTACTGATGAAAGCCAGAGTGCTTTGAATACCACCCACCCATGCCGCTGCTAATCAGGTTCAGCATATGTTGTCTTCCATAAGACTCACCTGCTCTAGTGTAGGCTTTCCTTTATTTCCCCCTGCAGCAGAAGGTGCGAGTCACCTGGGCTGCCCACTCCTCAGCCCCCTGCCCCCATGCACCACGTGCTGCTGTCTCTTTCCACAGCCCCATACTGCAATGCTGCTGCCCTGCTGGCGCTGCCTTTCAGACCTCATTGCAGCTGTCCTGCTTGAGTAACATCAGGCTCATCCTGTCCAGCCGTGGGAACCTGGTCCAAGGGAGTCCTCTAGAGAGGTGTGGTGATGCATGTTCACCGCCCACGGGATCGTGTGCTCAGACTGTGTGTACTGCAGTCTCATACTGCAGCAGCGTCGCTGCTGTCAGTGAGGTCTTCATTTGGGGTTTCCAGAGGTTGGTCCCTCAGCAAGAGGAGTCAGCTCCTTGACTTCACATCCTAGCTAGCCCAAAACACAGGTCTACCACTGCCCCTCTTATCCTAGTCTCTTGGAAATACCACCCGTCCTTCCCTGACTCCTGGAAACACCTTGACAATGTAACTCCACCAGCCCATGGACTGCAGATTAGATAGGAAGATATTTGTTTCCAGGCTGCTTTGTGGGCTGCTTTTCTCAGATGCCAGTCTCTCCTCAGTTCCCTGCCTATAGGTAGGACTCAGGATGATGGATCAGATGAAGCAATGCAGAGTGTATTTGAAAAGGTACATTTGAAAATGTACATGGAAACCAAGTACAGCTTGTCAAGGAACGAGACCATAATTTTACACGCACTTTTAGGCAGCCAACACTACCAATAGAGACAGTTTCACCCTATGTTCACTGCTTCTTCTGACCCTTTGCTGCCTTATCTCTTTAAACTGATTTTGATAAAGATCCTGCTGAAAAATAATCCAGCCGAACAAACAAAAAAGACCGACCCCCCCCCCCCCATTTTTTTTTTTAATCTGAATTTGTTCCCTGATCTGATTGACCATGTGTCCACACGAATATTTGCACCAGCACAAGTAAGGAGTCAGGGCAGGAGCAGAAGAGGACAGATTCTGGTGGAAGCAGAGAGAACTGCCCCTTAGCAGCAGTGTCAGGCAATGCCAGCTGATACTGTAAACATACACCATGAAATACTATAAATTGTTGTAATTGACTGACTTCAACAACAGCACTGTTTGTTAAATGCTGGAGTAAAATGTTTTCTTTTTTCCTGTTTTCCTTAGGATTCCGTCAAGTTATATGTGGGAACCCAGCCAAGGCCCTCCATGCAAGGAGGCAAAAGCTAGGTGTATGTTTTTCTTGTATACTTCATGCATGGTGACCCCCATAACTCCTGGGATAAACTGAATTCCCACTGTGGCTTGTAGCGCCTCACTCTCTTCTGTAACCCAAGAACCCCCAACATGCAGTTGCCTTTGAGGAGGACAGAGGGTCTCCTGCCATGATGTTGCATGTGCCCATGTGTTAGCAGCAGTGGACCATCAGCTGCAAGGGAACACAAGGGAACACATGAAAATCATGTAGCAGCTGCTGGGGACAGGCTTCCTATCATCCTGCAATGAGCAAAGTACAAGGCAGGATTACAAAATTTGATGGTATTTCTACAATAGCTATTAAGAAAAAGACTTTTTTCAGCAGTGTTTTTTTGATGTTGGTGTAAACAGTAAACTTGCTAATACTGCAAGGTCGTTCCTATTACTTAAACAAACACAAAGCCAAAGTTTTTTCCTCTTGGCAGTGGGGTGGTACCTGCAGGTTAGCCTGCTCATTTTGGCAGTAATTCAGTGAGAGGATACCCATGTGTGTAAAGGGTAGCAGCCTGGCTTGTCATGGTCAGCTTTTTTGGGCCCTGAGGTTGAACACAGCACAGCTGAACATGAGTAGATTTAAACAGGCTGGGGTAAATCAGGGAGATGTACATGACACAGACTTAATGCTGACAGCAGATGTTAAAACACTGCAGGGAAAAAATATGTACTGCCCTTGTCTTTCTGCTGCCAATGCCTCAGCATAGGAAGCTTTTTTGAAACAAATTTGAACATTTTAGTGAATTATTGTGTGCTAAAAACTAGAATGTGGAATCGAACTGTGGTCATATACTGAGTAATGCAGTTTCTGTGGTGCTGGTCTTAATATTCTTATTGTTATAGGTGCTATAGGCTTATATCCAGTGAAATATAAATCAACAATTTTGTAACTGCTACCCTGGGTTCCTGAGGCTGTAACAGTACATGATTGGGGAGTGGGACTTCTTAAAACTGAGGAGTTAGAAAATTATGAGGGATGATCTAAAAACTCAAAAAGTGGGCTTTGATGCATTCTAAAATCTAGAAAGGGAGCTGGGAAGAGTTCCCAGGGATATCTAGATAACTTCTGCCACTTCCACAGCCACCTGCTGTGAGCCCTTTGAAACCGTCCGGTCTGACGACAGAAAACCTTTGCGGCTCTGGAGGAGGAAGAGATCTGCACCAGGAAAAGGTGTCCCCTGACCTGGGAGCATGGACCGAGCAGCGCAAGGGGTGAGACCACCGGGGAAATCTTGCCGTGCAATAAACTGTATTCATTTTCTGCTGCAAAAATAAAATCAGCTCTCTGGCCACTTGGTGGCGGTTTCGAGGAATGGTGTCGGCCTCCTGCTTTCCTGCCTCTGCTTTGGGCGGTAATCCTCCCGCCTGGTGCATCTGCGGGATGGCAAGGAAGAATCCTCTTCCTTCTCTCTGGAGCACAGGCAGGATGGGCTCACTTCCTTAGCAAGAGCAGGGAAATGACTTTTCATAACTGGGAGCCATTCTTGGCCCTGACAGTGTCTACCTTCAGACAATAAAAGAGCTGAAAGGGGACGAGCTTTTCTGCAAGCAGCACGTTGGCCTAAGCAAACGAGGCTGAAAGAAAAATACCACTTTGCTGAGGTCTCATAGACCTCACAGACAGGCAGTGGTTATTTTGGACGTAAAAATGGTTTTATTTCTCTGAGCTTACCTCACTGGGCAGTAAAATCTGCCCCACTTCACTTGATTAACTTTAAAATGCTTGAGATAATCAGACACAGGCATCTTAGATGGCTGATCCAATTAAAATGATTTTTTCACAGCTCCTGCAAGGTGTGAAGTAACAGTGGGTAGCTAAATGCACTGCCTGGGTGTTTGCCTGAGTGGTCATGCCAAGCTGCACTTGACCAGCTGCATAAACACACTTAAAAGCTAATTAAAGGTGTGATATTTGATGTTGTCCAGGTGCCCCCAAACAGGTCAGCAAGAACAAACCCGCCAAGCTCTGAAGGTGAATGAAGGTAAAGGCTGGAACCTGACTGACAGCTCAGAAGACGAGTTGAGAGAGGCCTGTGATGAGGACCTCATTGAAAGGATTTCACTTGACCCTTCTTCCCACTTCTCCTCAGGTACTGGACCTAAACCCCTGGGGTAGGGTTGGCATTGGGCAGTAACACATGCTGTTTGTAGACAGGTGCATTGGTAACCCCAGTGTTTTATGAGATCTGGTGTCTGTGCTCTAGAGCAGCAATTGGAAAATGCCATTGCAGAGCCAGACCCTAAGCAATCCATTCCAGTTTTTAAGCGGGACCTTGTGGCCAGCTGTGTTGACCATCAGTTGATGTATTTCAGCATTAATATGTAGAATTAAGAGGAGGAAAGCTGATCTTACACTAGCTTAGTATCAAGTCTAGTAGAAAGACATGTCTCTTTTACCTTGTGTCAATAATTTATGACAGTGCCAGGTGAGTCTAAAATACTGTCATTCCTACTGAGCTGTATTTGAACTCAGTTGGCACTGATGTAAATAATGACTGAGCTAATGATTAAGGTTTAACTGAGCAACTGGGAATTCTGGAAAGATATGCAACCAAAAGG
This sequence comes from Acrocephalus scirpaceus scirpaceus, assembly GCA_910950805.1. Taxonomy (NCBI): domain Eukaryota; kingdom Metazoa; phylum Chordata; class Aves; order Passeriformes; family Sylviidae; genus Acrocephalus; species Acrocephalus scirpaceus. Next base: position 45,182,499 of record OU383780.1, read on the forward strand.
ATGTGTTCAATAAAAGGTTTAAAAATGGAACGTGCTCTTCTACTAAGGAATAAAGCCAAAGGCTTCTCTGAAATTGCATTTACATGAATGAAAGCAGAATTCCTACACTTCACTACTTGTTGAATATTGTCTTTAAGAATATTAAAACGTTAATAATGGTTATTCCAAACACACATCAAATAGAGAACCATACATAATTACAACTTCAATCTTTTTTCTATTGTTAATAAAACCAACTCTTTTTTTTTTCTCCATAAGTAAAAGTGCATGAATTTTCATTTTACATTTCTTTCAAGGGCAAAAATGGATCTACTAAAATTTAGAAAAATATAGTATATTTTGAAAAAAAAACTGGAAATATCATTAAATTATTCAAAGCCTCTATGTGTATTAACACTACTATAAACAGTATCTCCCTAACAAAGAATAAAAGCTGTTCAGAAAAATCTAAAGGAATGGCCTGTTGTCCAGTGACCACAGAAGTCTTAGATTATGATCTCATGGTTTCTTTAGAGTTAATCTGATCTTTTCCAGATTTTATATGATTTTTTTTACATTGAGTATGATGGTCTCATTATCTTTGTAGATTGACAAGACAACGTCACAAACATCTCGCAGTGTACCTATACCTCACAGTGTCATGCCCTATAGCACTGTGAAAGTGAATGATTGGGCATGGATCAGTCCATCTTCTAACTAAATCTGCTGGATGCTGATGGATTGGCTTGAAATCTAGAATTGTCTAAGGTGACAGGGGGGACTGACCAGGATCCTACTCACACACAGAAGTGTGTCCAATCCAATGTGAGTTTCTCACAGAAGAACTTGTTGCTGGAAGCAATCCTTCTGACCAGAAAAGGACAAGTCATCTGAGCAAAGCCACTCATAAAAATGTTTGCAGCATCAGATCCATATAAACTGCATTTTTTGGAAGGCATTGAATGTTATTTCAGGCTCTTGAGTCAGACATACCAGTCTCACAGAGTGGCTATACTTAAAAACAAATATGAAGTTTAGACATTTTAAAAGCATATAGTATGATACAAACTGTTCCATGAAAACTTTTTATCAGCTTTACCTAGGCAGTAACATACATCCCCATCAATTGGGAGCCACAGAGATGAACTTTCTGGGCCTGAGTTTTGGTGGCACATTCTTTAGATTATGTTCCTGCCCTGGACCCTGCAATCAGGCACTTAGGTACAGTTGGTTCTTTTAATACCCAAGAGCAATTGGATCCCTGCTATTTATAGAATAGTTAGTTCTTTCAATAGACAAGAGCAATAAGATCCCTGCTATATTTAGAATGGTTCTAAGCATGTGTGCATGCTGGTTATAAATATAAGTCAGCATTTTTTCTCTATGTGTCGCACATATTACATGGAGAGAATTACATGGCTGAAACACGAACAGCTAGAAAGTAGCCCTGCATGCAGTGCAATATTTTCCCCAGCAGTCAGGCACTTACTATGAGATTCCATGATCTCTGCCTCTGATTTAAAAAGTGGATCCACTCATCTGTGATTGTTCCTCTGCCTTGCACTTCAGATCACTGGAAGGAGTCCTAAGGTATTTAGAACAAGTCAGTGCAGACACTGGCATGGAATGATGCAGGTGTGATCCTGCCTGAGAATAGGAGGGCAGGTGAACTCATGTGTGCCCTGTGAGCTCTGCCTGTGAGCTGTTCCATGCATGGCACACCACCAGCAGTGCTGGCAGGGAGGCTGCCAGTGAACCCAAACCAGCTGTCAGAGGAAGCAATTCAACATGGCCAACATCAAGACACATCTGCCCACCCACATCCATCACACAGCATGTCCAAAACCTTTCACTCCCTGGGTTAGTCATTAAGCAGTCAGATGAACTGGTAAATCACTATGCTTTCCACTCTGTTTCAGGTTCGTCACAGGCTCAGGAGGGTGCAGTGTTCTCCAACACAAAACATTATCTAATTCCATCCCCTCCAAAAATGCCTTCACCTGCCTCTGCAGTGAATGTTGCAGCAAGACCCTGGAAAACAAGGAACCACAGGGGCCTAAAAATACCCAGCCAAGAGGAGGACAGGCAGTGTACACAGCAATGCCAGCCAAAGGCTCATCAAGAGAATTTAGCCCAGCCTCTGGACAAAGAACCTGCTCTCCTGGGCCTGCACAGCACCCTGGCTGTCTCTGGGTCCCAAGAGCAGCACCAGCCTGTGGGCTGCACCAACCAGCAAAGGCCCATTCCGGGACCAGCAGCTGTTGGGTCATCAAGGATCAGGTATGTGCACTGGAATGCATCTGGGGAAAATGGAAGGGGCTTCACAGCAGGAAAAGGCAAATTTCTCTGTTGTCTCTCAGGTCTCCTGCTTCTTCTGTAAAAAGAATTCCTTTTATTTGTAATGACATTTACCTTTGACTGTCTAAAGCTAATGAAACATTTTCCCACATTCCTTATAGCTTGACTATTGTGAATTTTGTATTTTCTTGAATAATAGCCCAGAATTTTGCTGTGTTCTTACTGCTCCATTCTCACGTTCCCCACCAGAGCCAATGCTGTGTCTGTTGCAAAGATCTTGTGGCACTTGTTCAAAACTCTCCTGCAGTACACTCCAGGAAGGGTTCCTGACATCCCACTTGGGCTTTTTTCCCTGACATAAATTAAGGTTAAAATGAGCTCTGGAAAACAAAGTAGGCATTAGAGAAGTGTCACATGCACCAAAACATGCTTATTTCTGAACTTGCTTGCTGTAAATTTAGCACTATGTTGTTGCTTCTTTGAAGATATACAACTGAGGACCTGTGACATGACAGCTTGGGTTTGAATTAATGTAGTCACTTTGGAGTCAGCATAGGCAGAGAGCATGTGCCTTGTGCGGGAAGCTCGTGTGCCTGGGGCTTCTCCCAGGCCTGGCAGCTTTTGGTTCAATTTTCAGAGCTGGTGAGGAGAAAGGTTATTCAAATCTGGAGTGCAGTCTCACCATGGACTTTTCCTCTTTTCCTCAGGCCCATCATGGATGAAAGCCCTTCTAAAGAAATCAACCACAAGCATCCAGCTGCCTGCTCATCCACAAAAGCCTCGCAGAGGTTTAGGCCAATGAATTCTGCTTGGCCCCTGACTGCCAGGTCCATTCTGCAGTCACTGCAAGACAAATTCACTGCCACAAAAACATCTCAGCACAGAAATCCTCAGTCCTAGAAGATACCCAGTTGCCAGCATGTGTTGGAGCCATGTACACAATGCAGCCATGAAGGATCAATGCTATCTTGCAGTTTCTTCTGCAAGCTAAACACAGAGCAGTTCAAACAAGTAACGTGATCTGCCTCAATTCAGGATACAGCTGGTCCAGAAATATTTTAAGAGCAACCACTGATCAACCAATGAGCTAATGAATTTCTTACTACAGAAAAATGTGGTTATTTTTGCAACCTATAGGCACTAAAACAGAACAAATCCTATCATACTTCCTCTCATCCTCACCATGCCCAGCTCTGTGAGTCAGGCAGGGACATCAAACAAAGCAGAGCATGGGGCCTGCTGTCTGTGGAGTGGGCTGGAGGAGGTGACCTACCAGCAGCCAACAATGTGTCTTTTGCAGTCCTGGATATTTAACATGTGAGGGCCAAAACCAAGGGCTTGAGAGGAAGTGTTGACCAGAGCAGGTTCTAAGGGAAGGGTGCATTGCCTGAGGAAGAGCCCAGGAAGGCTGGGTGGTTTTAGAGTTTATGCCCCCACAGGAGCTCACCCTATTCACAGGCATTGGAAGTTCTTGTAGGATGCATTGCTATGGGAGAAAATACTGAAAAAGTGGTTTATCCCAATATTACCATGTTTGTTTGCTCTATAGCTCCCAGGAATGATTTGTCTCACTTCCTGTGAATAGGCATTGCATTCCACAATTTCCCTAGCAGAGCTAACTTCTGTCACCAGGTGTCAGAGCATCCTCTGCATGTACCTTTCACCTCCATCCCATTTCTAGCATTTTCAGATCAAATAGTTTCCAATTTATTATAATTTGATAATTTTAAGTGATATGCAGCAAAGCAGGGAAGTAAGGGAATAATCTCTTTCTTTTTCAATAGGGCATTTGCTTCATGTTCGGATAAGATCCTAAGCATCTGTTTTAGTGACTGCAGTCTATGAGAGGCTGTTCCAAATGACTGTGCCTTAAACTTTATTGATATTGCAGTCTGAAACCAAGCATCATCACATTTTTTCCAGTTTAAATTACTATGTTAGATTACATTTTTTAAATCACTTTATGAGACAGTAATTACACGATGAGTTAATGAATTGGTTTATGCTTCCTTTCTGCTGGCCATCTTAACTTAGAAAAACAGAATGATAGACAAAGCCCTAAAACCTCCTTTTGTCATGGTGCTCCTTGCACCACTGTCTTACAAAACAGTCTAGAGTTTGAAGCAAGTTTGCCCAGTTTTGGTGTGTCCTAGCAGAAATCATCTATCAAAATTAATTTAAAACTATGTGGTATGTGATTTTATGAATAATATGGATGCAGGCAGGATTTCACCCAGCAACAGTGCCTGTGTCCTTTAATAGGCTCCTAAATTTGACTTTTTGCCAGTGTCACTGACCATACCATCACACACCAAAAAAAGCTGGTCTTGTAAAAGAAAGAAAAGACTGACAGCAGTGATCCTTCTCTATATCCAGGGTTGTACCAGGGGGTGATGGGTAGGGCAGTCTTCTTCAGATATTCAGAGCATCCTTCTCAATCGACATCTTCCATTTCAAAGGGGTGGAGGGGAAAAAAAAGATCAGTGGGTGTGTAAACTGGGTCTGGACATGAGCATCTGCAGAGACAAAACTCTTGGTACAGATCTGGAAAGTCTCTCAAAAGCATCTGTGGTCTCATCTCACCACAAACTCCACTTGGCTCCTTATGTGCACAGAGCAAGAAGCTTCTCTGAGCCGGCAGAGAGGATGTGGAGAAATGGTCAGAAAAAAACAGCTCTGCCCTCGTATGTAGGAAATCAGTGCCTGAGGGCTTCATCAAGACCATATAACTCAGGGTTTCCTGTTCTACCTTCCCATCAAGCACCCCAGTGGTAACTCTCAGGGCTGCAGGCTGTGCGTGACCTTCAGAACAGCCACTCCACCTCTCATTAAGCAGCTCTGCCCCACCGGTGGCCTAACCAAGGCAGTCACATGCTGCATGGTGATGTGGTATGTTCACAGGAGCAGGAGGAGATGTACAGTCTACCTATTGATCACTGTGTCAGCTGGTGGCATCACCTCCTCAGGTGCATATATCGGTATATATCGATAGGGATGGACATGTGAGACACGCTGGATGCCACCTGCTCTTGTGTCTGTGGGGATTTAGTGTCCAGAACTGAGTGGCCAGCCTGTCATGCGTGGAACAGTGGAGAGGCTTGCTAAGAGAGCAACCTTGTGATCACAGCCTAGTCTAATGGGGAAGAAGGGCTGCTAGCCTCCTCTCTTCTCTCTGCCAGTAGTGGGTGCACCTCAGGGTTTCTCAGGGCTGCCATGCTGTTGTCTGTTGCAGTTTCCAGGACAAGGAGAATAAGCAGGGCTATTGCTGTCTGGACAGCTATAACAGATCCACAGGGAAAATTATTGCCCTGGCTTAGACTCTGCTTGTTCATCTTCTACCTTTTTCAGCTAGAAAATGGAAAAGCCAGTCAGGTCTTTAATAGGCTAATTAGGAAATATAAGGCATGATGGGCTATTTGCAAATTCAGTTCTCGTGGCCCAAAAAGGGGAAGAGGGGAGTTTCATTGTGTGGGCTTTTTGTCACTGTTTCCTCTGTTAAAATCACACATTGGTCCCTTGAATATAGACAAAGTCCTTTAATGAATGAGCTTATTCCCATCCCTGCCTCTGCAGACTCTTAATATTTGTCTCAGTAGGATCCTTGCTTCCAGCTGGATGTGACCAGTTTCAGATGTACATTACCAGAGTTCATCCCCTCATTCTTGTAATGGGCCAGGAGCTGCTGATGCCTTTAAGTATCTCACTGCCTTAATGGGATTTGCTGCTGGCTGCCAAATTGATATCTAGTGTGTAAGCTGGAGAGAGGGGTGAGAACTGCTACCCTCACCTATTAATAAATCAGCACTGCAGGGAAGAGCTTTCTGCTGGTAGCCAAGTCTCACCAGTACATGCTGTTAAGGGAGGGGATGGTTAGCTGGGAACAGCTGCCCTGCAGGGAGCTGGGCTCAGAACAAAGGGATTTGGCACAAAGTGACAATGATGCAGCATTAGCAGAAGCATGATCTGCCCAGGAGGCCTCTCAGCATCACTTAACTGGTGTCCCACAAACAGCCCTGCTGGAATGACTGGTGGTGTCCTGCATACTGAAAGGCTCCACTCAGCTGGAACTTTAAAAAAAACACATGGGAAAAAGAAGCAGGGAGCTGTGTGCCAGCCAGTTATTTCAGTGACTAAGAATCATCACTCCCCCTGAAGGGGAGCATGTCTGGGACAGCATCCCACCCAGACAAATGGGCCCTGACAAGCAAAGGTGGCTCCTGCTTAGACTTGGATTGGGTTCTGCACCTCCCTGCTCTGCAGAGCCCAGCCCACTGCGGACACCTTAGCACGCCATTTAGGAACAGGCCGAAGGGGATGCTCACCCTGTGCAATGTCCCCATGGCAGAGGCATGCACAGCCCCAGGGCTCATGGCTGTGGTGCATGTTGCCAAGGCCATTACTATTATTGAAGGCTTGGGATTGCTTTGCACTTGGAACAAATTAATCTTCATTAAAGGATAAACAGAAGACATTTTCTTTGGTTGTCAAGGAGGAGAAAACACAGGAGATATTCAGGAAGGAAAATGTCATACATGTCCCTTCCTCAAATACACACAAATGACAAGCCAAGTCAGGATCATTTCCTACATGGTTCCTTGGCTTGTTCAAAGCCTGACAGGCCTGGGCTCCTTGCCATGGGCAGTATCTACACCCATAGTAGAACACGGGTACTTCTGGGGTATGATGAGTCAGATGGCTCACGCTGCAGTAGTGCCACTGATAAAACAGGGTTTGTGATGGCTTAGATGTCTGCTTGGTACCATCCGTTGCCAGGTGGGATGAATCCTGCCCTGCAATGGCTTTCTCATTACACCAGAGAATCCTGGCCATGTTTTTATTGTGTTTTGTTCCTCTAAAATTACCCCAGGGGATAGTGCAAATGTCCTGGCTGAGACAAAGGATGAGCCTTGGAGAGTGGAGACAGCATGTGAGCACTGGGGCAGCATACCTCAGTGCATGTGGCTCTTTGAGCCAGTCTGGGAAGCTTTTGGACCTTCCAGAGAGGCACAGGTAGGGCAGGACAGCTGCAAGACAACAAGGAGGGCTTGTCCTGGACTGAATTCAAGGTCCAGAGCAGACCCTGAGCTGGTGGAGAGCTGGCCTGGTGCAGGTGCATCTGGGAGGGCAGATCTGCTGTCCCGTCCCCAGAAGAGGGAGATGTCTCTCCTCAAAGAGGACGATGATGGCTGGACTTTTGGAAACCAGTTCATCCAGCTGGGAGGTGACCCAAGTGATGGAGATCCTACCCTGGAGGTCTCTTGCTGTCACCAAAAATAAAACAGTCTTTCAGTGACAGCCTTGTTTCAGCTCTAGGGGCACTGCAGTAATTTCTTATCTCTGCCCTGGTTTCCTACAGCCCAAGGAGAAATGATGTGATCTGAGAGGAGGTGTAGCATGGTCTTACACAGGCAACAAGTGCAGGGGCACGCTCTGACTCATCCGTCAACAAGGCGTCCTCTCCACGCTGCCATCAGAAACCTCGTGGCTGTGCATCCCCGACTGGAGTTCAGAGTGATCGTACTAATATTAAGGTAGTAATTGTGATAATTTTTTAAGCTGCCGGGAGACAACAGGATCCTCCTGCATGACAGCGTAAACCAGAAAAAGAAAACGTGAGATTACTGGGAGGAGAGTTGTTGTATCTTTTATAGATACAAAACCTGTGCCTGAGGAACGGAGTGAGTGTAAGTGCATCCACAGGCAAGCGCCGCTTTTGCTGGGCTTGAAGAGCAAGAGGAATGCCTCAGAATGGACGCTAGAGGGAAGAAGAGAGTCTCACAAGTACAACTTTTAAAAGCAAAAAGACTCTGAAACCAAACTCAAGCAGCTCCAGGGCGTTCAGGAGGCATTTGGCGCTCAGTGGGCTCAACATTTTCTTTTTACCTATCCAGCATCCAGTGTGATGCCCCAAATGCACTACCAATGCTGGTAGTGCCTCGCTGCATCACACACCACTTTGATGTATTTGGAAATATTTTCTTAGGAAACCTGCAATGCCCACAAAGTGTAGTGGAGAACATCCCAGACCCACTTTGGCAATGAAAAGCTGAGGTGCTTTTGAGGTGTTATAGGGCATGTCCATATGACAATGCAGTGTGCAACCCCAGCATGTCTGAAAGATACGATCTTTGTCACAGCCTATAGCTACAAGCTGCAAACAGGCTCAGAACCACGCATGGCTTGTGTTCCAGCTTCTCCTCCCTTGGTGACCAGGGACCTCTCATTTCTGGAACCAGCAGAGCAGGCAGAGCCTCCTCGGGGACTGTGTTCCCCAGTGCCACTGGGCAAGTCTCTGCTGTCAGGCCTTCCAGTGTGAAACCAGCCCTCTCGCAGCCCAGCTGTGTGAAAGCTCTCTGCCACTTCTCTCCCCTTTATCCCCACCCTTGTCTCTTCTATCCTTCCCCTGCCCTGCTCCTGGTTTTCACCCAGCTCGGCCACCACCTGCAAGCAATTGCTGGCACCCCAGTGCCTCTCTGGCAGGACCTCTCTGGAGGAGTGGAGTGAGGTAGGCAGGGTTTGCATTTGTTACTTTTATTCTTTTTTCTGTGGTTCCATCCACAGGGATCTTGGCCTTCTTCCTGATGTCAGGATAGTGTTGGAAGAACCTGGCAGGTCACAAGGGCTGGTCCCAAGGCTTCAACATCTGCCACCACCCAGCCCATGTAATTTCTCTCCCAGCCCCTTCCCCATGTGGAAGCTGGAAAAATCAATGCCCACATTCTTACTGCTGCTTTGTGGGCAGAGTCAGACCCTTCTTCCCCAACAGAGAGCACCAGCCCAGTCCTTTCTCTATCTCTGGGCCACTTTGCTGCTGTAGGCTCCTGTCACCTACATCATCAACACCCCAGAGGACACTTAAAGCCATGAGAGGGACCTGAAGGTGAGTACCACGGCACCTGCTCTCTCCTCTCCAGTCAAAGCACATCAGCCCTGGCCCTGCTGCCTGTAGGGACAGTGCTGAGCATGTGCTGCCTCCAGGTCGTGCCCTGGATGGATCAAGGCTGCCCAGACCAGGGCTGTGCTGGGCATGTGCTGACCGAGGGTACAGGCAAACATGGTGGTACCATCTGCCACGAAAAGAACACACAGAGATGTCAGGTTCAGGGGAGAAAGAAGAGGTGAAACTGCTGTGGGAGGAAGTGGTGGAAGCCTTTGGGAGGTCTGCCCCAGCAGGAAGGCACTTGGCGAGCAGAGGAGGAAGCACAGGAGAGATGGACACACCAGCAGTTGGGGTCAGGTTGGGAGCACCAGCAGTCCTGTCACAGGAGGAGAGGCTTGTTCTGCTGGATCAGAGATGGAGGCAGTAACCACGCAGGGGTGATGAATCTCCCTCCAGCCTCCTCAGGAGTGGAGGGGTTAGAGCAGATGGTGGTGTGCAGACCACCACTGCTATGTCTTGCCAGGGCAAGCACCTTCCAGGGTCTGGGTATGGGCCTGTCAGCCCTTGCCAGAAAAATGCTGCACACCAGGAACAACAGTCAGGATCAGGACAGGTCATCTTGCCCAGGAGAAGGGGATTTCCTGGGATTAGTCACCAAATCTTCCCTCTTCAGAAGCTCAGCCCCAAAAGCTGCTAAGATCCTCCAAGGAATGTTTCCTGTTACCTCCCCAGGTGGGGCTTCACAGTGATAGCAAGGAATTAAAAATATTTAGAGGTGTTTTAAGGTCAAAGCAACAAATTCTTTTTTTTCTCTGGGTGATGACTAACAAAATTAATTTTTAAATAGGGAAAAAAACCACCTCAAACCCTATATTTTCCCTGATTTCTCCTATCCCTTTAATCTAGTGTCAGTTTTGGTAGTTTTGAAGAAGAAAAAGAGAAGTATTACTTTTCCCTTTCAACTGCTATTGCCCAATCCTGATTTTTTTTTTTATTATGAACAGTCCAGGGGAAGCAAGAATCCAGACACAAACCTGTAGACTAGAGTAGTGGCATGTAAAAACAAATGAAAGGCCCTTGCTGCTGTGAGAAAAGTAATTACCTTAAGATCAAGCAACTTTGCAAGTGATGTCCAGAAGAAAGGAAAGAGATGGATGGGGATGCCATGTCATGCTGGCATTTGGGAAGGTGGCCAAAAATGCAAGAGGGAGATTGTATGTGTGCACCTGTGAGTGTGTGTGCCCCCTGCCAGGTGCTAAGCCCTGGCAGGGGTGGCTCTGGCATCACTGTCACCATGCCCTGAGACAAGGGCAGAGGGCATGGGAGGTCGAACAAGAGCTGCAGGGTTAGTTTGGGATGCAGGAGTGTTGCAGGCAGAACGGAAGTTTCAGACAAGGTCTGTCATGGAGACTCTCCCATTGAGTTACAAGGGTCAGAAAGGATCCCCTTGATTTCTAAACTTCTCAGAGAGAAGTCTGGATCCAATTGTTGGTCAGTGGTTTATGCGTAAAGAATTATATAGGTGTAATTGAGCCTTTATACAACTTTGTGCTACAGAATTAAGGAAGGCTAACCAAATATATTTATATGAATGAAAAAAGTGATTTACTTCAATTGATGATAATGATTAGACTAAAAAAACTTTTTTCAGAATTGTTTACTACACGATACAGATAGTTTTAACTACTAGCATAGTGCATCATTTTTTATAAATATTGAAGCAATTACATTAAAGTTGGAAAAATAATTATTGAATAGAGATTGATGTTACCCGTTTCATTGACCATGGGCAAATCTCTTGCTCAGCCTTGAGGGGTGTCTCCACTCAAGAGAGGAATCTCCACACAGACCCAGAAAGGTGTCTGTGGACCCTGCCATTAAAAAGCAGGATTGGGTTTTTATAGTATAAAGTAATTGACTGTCAGCCATATGTTTGTAGGCCACGTGTGTCAGCTCTGCAGCCTTTAGCTCAGCACCATTAGATAAGTCATCCATACTAGCACTTGTTGGTTTCTTTATCAGGAGCTTTGTCTGCCACCTCCTCACTAGTGCGAGTTTCTGTCAGGAAACATTGTTCTTCACATCCTCAGAATGTTTAACTTTGGGCTTGATGAGTCAGCCTCCTCTCAGCATTCTGCAGCACCAAAAGCAGCTTGACCCCTCCTACTCCATTTGCGACTGATAACCTGATAAATTCTGCAAATAGGGTAAAGTCTGAGCTGTTTTACCCCCAGCTAGGCAGAGCAACCTGCTACAAGGAGGGCTTAGCCCCCAAGACCCTGCTGAGGTCTGCAGCTCAACCACTGCCAATCCAGGGCCAGTGTGGAGATAGCAAAGAGCTGCAAACACACTCCTCCTCCATTTGCAGCTCTTGGCAGGCTTTTTGTCTCCTCCTGGATGCTTGAGCCAGCACGGTCTCCCAGTGAGTATCTGGCACAAAGACTGTGAGAATCTTTTCATTCTAGTTCATAGAATGGCTTGTGTTGGAAGGATCACCTAATTCCAACCCCATGCTGTGGGCAGGGATGCCCCAAGCTGTGTCCTACCCCAAGGCACATTCCCCATCTGCCCTGTCACAGCCCTTCCCTGCCTTGGGTCACTGCAGGCAGGACACGAAGCCCAAGCAGCTCTGCAAAGCTCAGCTTTTCTTTTTCCCCTGTTCTGAGGTGTCAGTGCAGTAGGGAGCACCTCCAGGTTCAGTTGTGTGGTGGGGTCACCCCACACACCAGCAGTCACCCCACACGTGCAGTCAAGCAGCATTTCAGCCTCATGACAATGGCAGAAGAAGTCCTTTTCTGCCACCCATGGAGCTGTCACCCAGGCAAGCCCTTGAGCAGCAACACAGATGCATGGAGTGGGGTCAGCCCTTCTGGCAGGGCCAGTGGATTATAAAGCACCAGATTTCCATCTGGTGCAAACCAGTGTTGCCTCCCTGATTTGCACCCAGGCTAGCTTATATGTGCTAGCTGCAGAGCTGGTCCTTCAATCTCCAAGCAAAGTGCCTGTCTTGACAGCGCCTCCTGGGGCGCTGGCAGGGTTTGGCTGGTTTATTTAACCAGTGCTGGGGCTGTTTGCCACATGCAATTCACTCCTGTTCTGGATCACAGAGTTTGAACCATCTCCTGTTTCCAATGCTTCTGTCACAGCTTTGTTTGCAGTAGCGTTGCCATTCAGCACCTGCCTGTGCTGCATGTCCAAGGGGGCTACCAGACTTAAGGGCATCTCCCAGGCTCCCTTGAGACCAGCAGGTGCTCGGCATCCATCTGTATCTGTGTCCTGCTGACCTCTGGGAGGCACTGCTCCAAGCTTGTGGCTTAGGTCTGGGAGTGGTGTGCTTTGGTCCTGACACATCAGCCCAGTGTGTCCAGGGTTCCCCATCTCCTGCTCAGATATATATATTGGTGCCTTTCATTGGAGCCACAACCTCTTCACAATGGGATCAGGTTGGCTTGGGATGAAAGACACAGGGATGAGCTAGACTTCACCTAGGTGAGCAGGCAGGTGTCAATTCACTTGCTCTGAGTAAGTTCATGATGCTGCCAGGGAGAAGGCAGTAATAGACAAATAAATATATCTAAAAAGCAGGAGAGAGGTGAGTATAAGATAATATAAAAATATCTCTGTTAGAGCATATTCTAACCCCTTAATCCTTTGTCCCTGGTGCTGCATTATTTCCAATTGTAGCCAGTGGCAGATGCCCAGGGGAAAGCCATCAGAGGACAGGAAAACAGGACAAGTAACATCTCTTCCTCATCTTGCCTCACCTCTGTGGCTACATGCCTGTTGCACAGGACAAGTAAACATCAAAATGGGCCCAAATGCTCTCTGGCTCTCAGAAAAATCTGTAGCTCAGTGGCTGTGAATTTCATCACTGAACTTAAATCTTTGCATTTAATACACAGCAGATCTGGTTAGATTTTTCTACATTAAGTCTCCCAAGGTTTTTTCAGAGGTGTGAGCAGGGGTGGCTGGCACGTTTCCTCGAGGTACCTCTGTACCCCAGGAGTGCTCCAGGTTAGGCAGCCCTGAACGGGGTGTGACACATCCCCCTGCGAGTTCTGCGGTCCTGGATATCGATGCCTTTGGTGCAGGGACAGATGGAACGGCAGCACGGGTCTGGGGGGTTGAACAGAGGTGGTTTATTCAACGCATGGTGGAATGCAAGACCCTATCTTCCACGTGCAGATGGCTTTTATACACACAGAAAGCGGAAGGGGCCAGGGTCAGGGTGACTAGCCAATGACAGCAGAGCTTGAGAGGGGAATTAGGGGAAATAACATGGGTGGATTTGGGCAAGGGAAGGATTGCAACACCTGGGTTGGACTAAAAACTGGGGAAAAAGCAGGGGTGTGCTGGGTTAAACCATAAAATGAAAATATAGATAAATATGACTTAAAAAGCACACTGCAATAGGTGGCATCCCCTTGACATTCCTTGTCCCCATACTGGGGGATGCAGCAGGTGCAACTGCCAATTGTACCTTGGCATTTCCAAGGACTTATTGCCATTTTTCTTTCTGTTATTGAAAGCCCAGAATAACAACTGCTATGAGGGGTTTGTTTTGCAAGTGGAGTAGAATTTAAGAGAGACTGTCATTGCTACTCATTCACAGACTGTTATCGGAATTTCTCTACTTTCCCTCATGCTGCTGCATGTCACCTCTTCCTTGCTCTATGTATTTCCAGGAGCAGGCTCTCCCATACAGGGCTTGTCCCTGAGGCTTTCCCCTTTGGTTTACTGGGACACCACATGCTCCAGTGTTATCCCTTTCTGCTCATGGCCCTGCATCCTTCAAATTATAGAGCAAGCAGTAGGATTTTGCATGGAGAAGGGACTGGAGGGAGCATGCCATGCTCCGTCCCCCTGTAACACCCCAGCCACTCTCATCCTCTCTCCAGCATATCCATTCTCCTGAGTGGGCAGTGGGCACCCTGGGAGATGGGTGAGCCCCTGGAGCTGCAGGTGCAAACATTTGCACCCAAGTACCTGCTGGGGCTGCGGAGAGGAAGAGCTGTCCCCCAATGCCTTTGCCCACCTGGTGGGGACCCGCCGCAGTGCTGAGTGTCACTCTTCCCGTGGCTGAGCCCTGCAGCAGCCCGCCTTTTCCTTATTTGTTTTTCTCCCTTTGAGAGCTATTCTTTCCCTCCCATATGCTGTAATAATTACAAGTGATAACTTAACAGCTGCTCTGCTATTCCGGGCTCAGCAGAGCCACGCGCCTCCACCTTCCCTCCCTCCCACGGCTCTGGGTCAACGTCTTGGCTCCAGCAATCAGGGATTCCTGCAATTTTTGCCACTCAGGAGGATCTGGACTCTTTTCCCCTCCATTGCCATCTGTCTCCCACCCGCCTGCCCCAGCATCATGAAGGGGGATGGGACTGCGACATCCATCTGTTACCATGGAGAAAGCTGAGCCAGCGAAGGGATGCACCCTGCATCCTGGGTGAAGGCCAGCGGAGAGGGAGTGAAAGGGATTTTCTTGTGTATTTGTTTTATTGTCATGTGTCTGTTGTCACTCATGGGGTCTGCTGCAGGTGACAACCACCACCTTTGGTCACAACGGACCTTAGGAACCCCCTAAACCCTCTTGCTGGAGAAGGTGGTGGCCTTAGGCCTGGTGTGGCAGATGCCACCATCCCAGATGGTGGACCAAGTCCACATCGCTAAAACGAACCATTTGCCATCCTTCCTCCTGTGCAAGACTGGTGGTGGCTCCCAAGGAGATCATAGACACCCAACAGCAGCCCTGGGGCCCAGGGCAGCCCCCAGGCTTCCCATTTGGGGTGTGAAAGGGTTTTTTCTCCTTTTACAAGTGAATTTTGCCTCCAGTTTATCTGACTGCAGAAAGCCCAGCATGAAAAAGGTCAGGATGAGGTGTTTCTGCCTGCTCCCCGCAAAGGAAATGCAGCGTCCCTGAGCATTCCGGTCCTTTCCTGGTCAGCAAGGCTACCAAGGCCAGAAGTGTCACTCCAGCACAGATGAAGATTCCCAGAAATGTGTGAAGACAGCCCGATCCCTGTCGACAGTAGTGAGAGACACACAAGTCTGTATCAGGCGTGTCATCCAGCCTACAAAAGGCTGCATTCTGCTTCCCCAGTGCTGGAAATCTGACACCTGCCTGCTTGCTCCTGTGCAGTTCCATTCTGGTCACTGCAATTCCAAAGGCAGCAGTCCCAGCACCTCCGGTTGCAGCAGGCTCAAAACTGTGGTAAAGCCCCACACAGCAACCTGAGGCAAATGTCTGCAGCATGGCCAGCATCTGAATTAATTTTTGGCAATCTGCAGTGCAGGCAGGGTGCCTGTGCCTCATCCCTTATGGGTGCTGGCCTTTACTGACGTAGTAAAATGCTGGGAATTAAAGAAAGGATTTTACCTAAGGATGGGATTTTCCAGAGCCATCAGGCCACAATGGTCTTTGCTCTTTTCACCCTGCACAAACATGTCATCTGCATATCCGATACATATCGCAGCAGGTGACATCTTCCCCTGCCACCTGCCAGCTGTCCTTGTAGACAGCAGGTCCCACAGGATGCCTAGGGCATGTCTTTCTAAGGGGCAGTGGTGGATAATCTTCCCTGTGGTCTTCCCAAAGTAAGTAGATATAAAAACTGGGAGTCTGCAGGAAGGTAGGCCTTCCCAGGAATTTCACTTCCCAGGTTGGGAATTCTGCTGCTGGCACCACTTCAAAGCAATGGTGGGCAAGGTCAGGGTCCACAGACGAGGGTTTTGTGCATGCAGACACTTTTCACACATCAGGGTGACCACAGAAGTTGAAACCCTTGGCTTTTGGGTCACCAGCTGCAATGCTATGCCTTGAATTGTGCCTCACCCAGCCAGCCTTTGGAAGAGGTGATGTGGTGCTTATCTGAGCTGGTTTTGATGTTGGCAGCTGTGCAGGACCACCATGCAAAGGCTTCAGTGCTAGTACTGGTGGCACGGGGACACGCTGAAGGAAAGCTCACCAGGGAAAGCAACACGTGCCTCGCTTGCACCTCCCACACAGGAGTAGGCAGCCCCAGGAAGAGGCGGCTTGGAAAGCCTGTGCCATCTCGTACGGGAGAGCTGGCAGCTCCATCTGGCTCTGCTTCAGAGGAGCTCTCTGAGGAGCTGCTGAGGGTGGCCAGAGCGGGGCCTGTGGGTGTTGTGCCAGGAGCAGGAGAGGAGGAGGAGAAGGAGAAGGAGAAGGAGGAGGAGGAGGAGTGGGTGTGATACACGTGCCCCACACTGCCAAGTTTCCCTTGCAGGGAGGTAATCCTTCATTAAAGCAACTGCTCTGTCCCGGGAGAAGGGTGGTGCATTTGGGGGCTCGTGTGTGGTGTGATGCTGGTGCTCAGGTGCAGGGGAGGTGCTACTGCACAGTGACCCCACAGTGACCTGGGGACACTTTGGGCTTTGCATGTGGGAGCTTCAGCCCACAAGTGCTCGAAGCCGCCACATGCATTTGCCACGTGGCAAGGTCTCTTTGCAGCTCTGCTCATTTTCACGGGTCTTGCACCTTGCTTTTACTCTCCAGAAAGGCAGTAATTTTTTTTCTTGAAGCTAGCAATGTGCTAACAGAGTTCCCATTGAAACAGGGCAGCAGGGGTATTTGTTAGTATAAAAACACATGGAGTTAGCACTGTGTTCCTCACTTCTCTGAGCCCAGGCTATTGCACAGCAGAATTAGTCCTTATCTGCACCCAAGTTTTGCAGCAGTGTAACTGCAGCCGTTTGGTTTTTGGTTTCTTCATTTCAGTCTCTTTGATCATGTGCCATGATTAATCTGATCTCTACGAGGCGGGATGAGTAGGAGTCAGAAGAAAAATTGTAATCGTCTGTGCCTTTGGCATGCAGGAACGGAATAATTCTGTGGTCTCATTTCCATGCTGGTAGCTCTAGGAAAAGTCTCCATCCCTTCATCAGCTAGCAACACCATGCAAGGCTAAGGGATACTGATCTAAATGGAAATATTCAGAGCTGGGTACCATCACTGTTCTTTGTTCCCTAATTTTTCAGGCTGCAGCATCTCCATGACACAAACCACATGGTCAGTGACTGAAACCCACCTGGCAACAATGAGCTCCAAACACAAAGATAAGTTCATGATAAGCT
The DNA here is from genome assembly GCA_910950805.1 of Acrocephalus scirpaceus scirpaceus. Classification (NCBI taxonomy): domain Eukaryota; kingdom Metazoa; phylum Chordata; class Aves; order Passeriformes; family Sylviidae; genus Acrocephalus; species Acrocephalus scirpaceus. Next base: position 45,199,747 of record OU383780.1, read on the forward strand.
CCTTGCTGTTGTTGGCTCTCATCTGCCTTGTCATGATACCAGGCAGCTAATCCCCCTGTGTTGTTTCCTTGCCTGAGTCAAACAAAACATGAGATTTTGTTGGGCTGGGAGGAAGGGAGCAAGGGGAAAGGACATGGGGAGGTGACATCATGCTGCCCAGCCCTGTCCTGGCTCTCCTGACAGTTTTTCCTTGCTTGTTTCCACCAGTGCAGCACTGACACTGGTTTTTGCTGTCCTGAGAGCTACATAGAGGTATTTTCCCCCTCCTAGCCCAGAGTGCCCTTGCCCCACTGCAGAGCATTCTTTAATTGTCTGCACCAGCCCTGGTATCCATCACAGCCCTTCCTGTTTTGAAAGCCCTCCCTTTCCTAAGCAAAATGATCCAAATTCCTTTACCAGCACATCTCATCACTTTACTCCCCATCTGATTGCATAGCTCTCTTTGAGCATTGCTTAATTTTATTGAAAAGCATTACCAGCACAGAGCAGAGACAACCATGTAAGGGACTTGTTTTAAACTGTCCAACAAGGCATTATTAACCCATATCACACATTATGATCAGAAGCATCTTTTCTATAGAAATTCTTCTTCTTGTCCAAATGACTATTCCAGCAAAAACAACTCTCTTTGTCCTCCATTTACCCAAATGATTACCCCATGTCATGTCACCTGTACTTCTGTTGAATTACGTTTTGCGTTGTGGTTTTTTCCCTCCCCACACACCTTTAGGAAGTGAGCAATTCCTTTCCTAAGCTCTATCAGAAGTCAACAGGTGCTGGGGAGGTGGGAAGATGCTGAGACTGGAGGATAGAGAGCCCAAAAGGGCCTTTTCTTGCTTAAGTGGTCGTGCGTCTGTCCACAGCACCGGGTTGAAAGAAAAGACAGGGATGGATTATCACTGTCCCCAAGTCCCCTCACAGACCCCGAGGGCTTCTTGGCTGCCTAAAGAAGAGAGAAACTCTCAGGTGTTTCTGTTCTGGTGTAATTATAACAGGCAATTTAAAATCAGCCAAGAGCTATATTGGCAGTGTCATTTGGAACATAATGACTAATGGTCCCTTCAATTTAATTAAGGATTTTTTCAAATAATTAAAAATTAACCTGAATTAAGATGAGAGTGTATACAGAAAGACTTAATGTGGTTCCACTAATTTAGATTTGCAGTCTTAATTATTTTGGATTAATTTTCCAAGAGGACACATGAAATTTTTGTTGGTGTAAAGACCAGTAAGAAATGTAGCAGGTGTTTTGAAAGTGAAATACTTTTGCCTTTTCAGGGCTGCAATTCTTGGTAACACATCTTTTAAGAATCTGTACTAGTACCTTCTTCCCAGGCAAGAATAAGCTATGGCAATGTAAAGGATCATGCTTCAATTTTACAGGTGTGTGTCTGCATATGTGTATATATATATATATAGATATGTATATATATGTATATATATATGTATATATATATGTGTATATATATGTATATATATGTATATATATATGTATATATATATGTATATATATATGGAGGGTTGTCTGCCTGCATCTGTGTGAAAAAACAATGACTGGGAAATTTGTTCCATTTTGATTACTCCAACAGCTTTAAATCAATGTAACATCTGAATGGTAGCAAGGCTTGAAGCAGTGGCCAGAAGGTGATGACAGAATCATCTGCAGTGGTTTATGGCTTGTTTTTTCTCCTGTTTCATTCCCTCTTCCTCCTGTCCAAGCTGCTCAGCACTCTCTGGCTGCTCAGGATTGATGTGTCCATAGCAGAGGCAGTGGGAAGCATTGGGAAACCTCTTCTCATCCCCATAGCACACTGACCGGGTTTAGCTTGTACAACCATGGTTCTGAAGTTCCCTCACTGCCCAGCTGGATCCCTTTAGGAAAAAAACCCCAAGTCACTTCTCTTTGCCTGAGAAACTCATCCAGCCCCCCATCCAGTGCAGCTGTTGGAACACTGCTTCAGAAGGTGCATAGTGATTGAGTCATCAAACTCTGGCCTGCAAAAAGATCCTTAAGGTACCATGTTTTGCTCTGCTGTCCTTAACGCCGTTGATGAGAATGGGTGGTTTTGGGAACAGGCCAGGGCAGCCTCCAGCCCTCTGCACAGCAGGATGGGGGAAAGAAGCCACTTGTGGTGTTTGAGTTGTGGTACCACCCAGATGATGAAAGAGAAACCACCGCTCCTTTGGGAGTGTCACTATCTCAGCACACACCAGAGGATGATCAGGGGAGGGTGAAGAGCTTTGCTTTGGAGAAGAGACACCAGAGCCAAGACCCCCAAGACCTTGCAGACCAAGGCTTCTGCAATACAAGGAAATCCAAGGATGGCTGAGTCAGGCTGTGAGCAACACGCCTGGCATCTCCCAGGAGATCAGCTGCAGAGTCAGAAGCTGAAGCTTGCTTTTCTGCACACAGCTCAGGTGCCTGCAGACACTTGCAGGTGCATAGGAGTGAGCTTGTCCTGGGAAAGGGAGACCAGTGGACTTCAAATGGGAGAATAGCCATGGCTTACCATTGCTCCCAAATCCTGATGCTCAGAGAAAAGCAACATCCAATCTGGCTTTCAAACCCAGGGCAGTTTCCTTGCAAGAAAAAGAGACAGGGAATGTTTGCTTTGGGGAACCCTCCCACCTCGGGTCTCAGGACTGAAAGGCAGGAAAAAAGAGCTTGTTGACCTGATGTTAACCTTCAGCTGTCAGCCATTCAGCTCCATGATCCTCACATGCCGCTGCTTAATCCAGGAGGAAAAAAAAGCACAAAGCCCAGAGCCTGTGCCATCTCATTAACATTTGGCTTAGGCAAAGATTTCTGTCCTGTGCAGGGAGTGTAGCAGCTCAAAATCAAACAGCTCTCCTCTGCTGTGTCCAGGGACAGGTTTGTCACAGCTTTTGCAGTGCTGTGCTTTGGGGTTGGGGTCCTTGAGCTGGTAAAATATAATTCAGGCAGAGAAACTGGCATTTTTTGGCTTATTGAGAACTTGAAAAGACCTCTCTGTGAGGTCCTTCTCTGTGCCAGAATGAAGTAGTTCCCAATAGGCACAAGACACAGACCCAGCATGGGTTTGGCTGGTGCCTGGCACCTCTTATTGCCTTTGGGGATCCCACAAGGCCATAAAAGCCAGACTGCAGTTTCTGGTTTGACATCACATCCCATATCCACATCATGTGTACTCAGAGGAAAGTCATAGGGATGGCTGAGGAAGAAATAATATGGGAGGGATAAGGAGCACATGGGCATCTTGACCTGCAGCCAGACACCTACTGCCCCCAGGCCCTTGCAGCTTTCACTTGATTAAACATGAAAGCTCTGTGATTGCTTGAGCTGGCAAATATGGTTCAGCACACCTGAAGCTGGCAAGGAAACCTGTTGCTCTGGGGTTGGCATGGTGCTGGCAAAGGTTTCCTCTTCCCATCTGGGAGCTGGCAAGAGTGTGTTCCCATCTGACAAGCAGGTGGGAGGAGGAAGGTGGGTGGCTTTATGCTGACTGATGTGCAGTGTGCTTTTGGTGGTGGAGGAACACGGCCATGGCCATGGGCTGAGTGGGATCACATGAGCTTGGAGATGGAGCTTGAACCGTGTAAGAGACAGATGATTCTTTGAAGGCATGGTGGGATTCTTCAGTGGGAGGACCTCTGTTCTAAGTATAACAAGTCACACTTCAGAGATAAGTTGGTTGAGACTGTGGCTGAGTTTCTTTGGTGTAGGCTGAGGACACACACTACAGGGAGAAATCACACAGTGTTCTGCTTTCTTGTTGATAAACTGTAGGACAGCTCTGATCCTGGGAGAAGACTGTGATCCATGGGGCTGTTTAGCCATAAGGAACTAGAAACTACTGCACTAAGCCAGATCAAGGGTCTGAATTGCTGAGCATCCTGAGGCTTCGGGGAGCAGTAGGTGCTCCCAAGGGCATGTTGTTTAGCACTCCCTTGATTCTCACCCCTTGTTGCTGCCTCCAGGACTGAGGTCTACATGGGCAGATTGTTGCCCATATGGCCCCTCACCATTTGCTACTAACACAGGTCAAGAGCAGTCACACAGGCTTCACAAACAGCATTTGTCTGCATTTATTAATCCAGATTATGTTTTCTCCATCTACTGATCTAATCTTCTCTTGAACTCGTGCAAATACTCACAGCTGACAGCATCCTTGGGCAAGGAGTTCCCCAGGTCTGACCCCCACCACATGAGGACCTACAAGCTCTGAATTAGCCCCAGTTTTTGCACAGGGAAGAGGCAGCAAGGCCAATCCCTGTCAGCCTTCTTTGGGCCATGCCTGACTTTGTAGTCCTCTACCATAACCTCTCCAGCCATGTCTTTTCCTGACTGAGAAGTCCTGGTATGCACAAGTCCTTGCTTGCAGGAAGGCTCCTCCAGACCTTTGATCTTCTTTCATCCCCTTCTCCATGTTGCCCTATTACATTTTGGATTCGAGGCTTCAAAGAGGTGCCTTTTGGGGCACAGGTCAGCGCAGTGGCTTGGCAGGCATGCCTGCCCCACAGCCCTTGTTCCCTCGAGATGCTGCTGTTTCTTGGCCACAGGCTGTGCCAGCTCCTGTGATCCTGTTTGCTTAAGTAATTGGCAGTGCATACCATGCATAACCAGCTCTGAGTCTGTGTTGGGTTTTTTTTGATCCAGGGCTCTTTCTCCTCTGGAAAGGTAGAGGTGTCCTTTGGGTGTTTTTATGAGTTTTGGGTCTCTCTCCTGACTGCAAATCCATCCTCCCAGTATGAAATCTGCTTGGTTTTCCTGCAGAGACCCCATGGTGTGTAAGGGACTGTAGGTGAGAGCCTGGCATTGTCTGAGATCTGAAGGGAACACTTTCAGGGCTGTTCCAGCTCCTTTCCTTTGCTTTTATCCCAAGTAAAATATATTTACATGATAACACAGAAAAGCAAAATAAGCAGCCAAACCTCACTGTGGTCAATTCACTCCCAGCCCATTTCATGCTGATAAGACCATGATGGACTCAAATTGGAACTTCAAACTTCTTTGAAGACATTCAGCCAATTGCAAAGGTAAGAACCAGCTGCATAGTTTGGGTCCCAAGGTGAACTTTGCTGTAGGTGAGGCTGTAACATGAATTTGTCGTGCAAATCTGTCTTGAGGAATAATAACTCTTTATAATTTTTTTTATTGCTTTTTTTTTTTTTTTGCAACAGTTTTCCCTTCCTCCTGGCCCCACCACAAATCTGCTGTCACTCTGATCTTTTCTTTGGCAGCTAAAACTATTATCTTTATTGTTTCAGGGCTTGGCTTCTTCCTGTTAGATCTCCTAATTGGATTTTTACTCTCCGATCCATTTAGTCTCTCCTGTGCTTTCACTAAAACCCTTTAACCCTTTGGCACCAGATTTGCTGACCAGTTACCCTGGAAGGTGCTCCTCTCTCTGATTTGCAGGGGACAGCTTTCCTAAGCCATGGGTGTCACCTCCAGTGTCACTGTCTGTACACAGTATCATCATCATCATCTCTTTCACTCTGCAGACTGCAAAGGCTCATTGGGTTTTAACCAAGAAAAACCAAAACAACCCACATCACCCTTTAAAAGGTCTGAGGCCACCATTGAGCCAAAATTATCCAGAAATTAAGACATTTCAGCTGTGGCTAGGAAAAGTCTGCTGCTTTGTCCAGATTCACCTCCCACCCAGACTAGGCACCAGTCCTATGTTTCTGGCTATGTCTTAAACTCTGTTAGCAGCTACAAGAGAGGTGAAACAGCAGTGGGGCTGTGACCACTTCTGGCACTGGGGTCACCTAGCCCGTCCACTCTTCTTCATCCTCTTTGGAAAATGCTGTTCACAAAACATGCTTTCTTCCACCTCACATCAATTTTGTTCCTTTGGCCTGCAATCTCTGCTGGACAGAGCCTTGCCCATGCAGAGCCTCTCATAACAGTGCCAGTCTTCACTGGAGGCTTTGAGTGTGCTAGGAGTGAGCTGATTGCATTGCAAATGTTTTCTGTACAGCTGAAAGGACCTCTGTGCTCCATACCAGCAATGATCTCTATCCTCTCCATGAATAAATCAGTGCTTTGGTTTCTCCAGCTAGCAGGTGTGATCCAAGATGTCCTATGAGCACAGCAAGATGGTGAAGGAATTTGGCATGGAGGGGGCTTGGGTGCCCCGTATCCCAAGAAGGGGCTGCTGGTTTCATGGCCTGAGCCACGCAGCTTCTCTTACAGGAGGAGAGTGGAGCTGAGACAATGGCATCTCAGCATGGGTCTGGTTTTTCCATCAGGCCATGCAGAAATGCAGCACTGTGATTTTTCAGGGAGCCAAGATCTTCACTGGTAACATGTCTTTATAACAACTCTGGGCACAAGGAAGGAAGCTCCCCTCCAGGTCAGTCAAGCCCAGTGTGGGCAGAGGTGATGGAATAAGACCTCCATGTAGCAAGATGTTAAGTACAAAAGGAGATGTAAATGCAAAGAGAGGAAAAATGGGGACAAGAGGTACCAACCTTACCTACTGGCTGCTCAACCCAGATCCAGCTGCCTGGCCCTTAACAGGCCTCGATGGACCCAGTCCCTCTCCTCCTTTCGTTCTTTTTTACAGCCTTTTTAGAACCTCAGTGCCTTTGTGTTTATGTTGCTGGAGTGTGTTGCCATGGTTAAAGCTGTTATTCTCAGCAGAATTTACAACTTACCTGTGAGACAGATAGATATGGAGATGGAGACGTGCATGAATATGTGTGTTTACCTTCATGTCAGTTCCCACTGGCCATGTGGAAAAACAAATCTGATGGGAAAGGAGGGCCCTTCAGGGGGAATGGGGAGAGAGGGAGAATACCACGTTGGAGGAGTTTCTCCAAGAAATACATAGGCCAAGCCAAAAGCGTGGGATAGAAGAGATGATCACCTGAGAGCAGGGGAGGGCAGAGATGGACATAGGTTTGTTGGAGGTGTTATTGGACTGAGAAAACACACAACTTCAAGTCAAGTCTATTGTAAGGGTGCAGTGTACATGTGGAAAGGTGGAGATCCCTCCCTCCACACTGTTCCCACACTGGCAGTACCCATAAAAGATTTCTCCGTAGCCCTGTCATTTCCCTTGGCTTTGGTTGCTCCAAGTGCTAACAGGGGTTTGCAAGTGTTATTTTTTAAATTGCTATTATTGTTTGAATGTGCTTATCAGATACGTATTTTCTAAATTTTACTTTATTCTTATTCTTCTTTTATAATGTTATTTGTTCAAGGTACAGGGAAGGTGGGGAACTGATTCTTTGGCACATTCCCATAGGTATTCTTGTCCAGAGGAAAAAGATAACAAAACATTTGGCTTTTAGACTTTTAGGATTTTTGCCTCTGGTGTATCAGGCCACAATAATTTTATTGTTGTTCTTCAGGGAATGATTCAGAATAATAGATCTGCTAGAAAAGATGGACCAAGTTCCTGAGTTTTTTGGCTAATGTTATGCAAGTTTGAATTGATGGAACAGTTCTGAATTGCTTAACTCAAACATGCACTGAATGAAGAATTGAATCAATAGTTGCTGGGCCCTCTTCCAGCCCCTCCAGCTCACTTACACAATCCAGCAGTGCTGCCCATGCCTGGACAAAAGGTGTGGGGCTAGTCAGGGATGGCTCCTAGCCAAGAAGTGAGGCCCAGGCCCTCTGGAGTATTTTGGTATCTCACATCCTTTGATTCTGCCTGGAGGCAGGACTCCTCTCCCATCTAACATGAGGCACTTGACTATGCCTGGCTGTACCTGGCTCCTGTCTAAGCAGAGGAGGAAGATGGCACCTCCCGGGGCTGAGTCAGTCGCCTGAGAGAGAAATCACTCTCAAGTGGGATTTTTCCATTGACTGGAAGTCTCCCCAGGTTACTGAGGCCCAAGGTTAGCTGCCTGCATTAAAGCCTGAGATAAGGGATGCTGAACTGAGAGGCTGGAAGTTCATTCCTGTCTCAGGAGGACCAAATGGGTTGGGGATAAAAGGAAGCACTTCTAAATCACGTGCAAGAAGTGCAGAAATGGCTTTTTCTCCGTGGGAGAAATGCTGGTAACAACCCCAGCTCAGTATTTCTGACAGCCTTAGCCCAAAGCCCCACTGCTGGCCAGGGCTGCATTTCTCATGGGTGTTGCTATGCCATGGCAGTGCCCAGACAGGCAGGTCTTACTGCCTTGTTCAGCCCTTGTAACCTGCTGTTAAAAACACTGACACCACTGATAGGGATGCCCTTTCATACCCACCTGGCTGCATGCTGACACACACCTGACCTCCAGCCATTTTTTCTGTTCCCTTTGGGAAGGCTGCCAGAGATGTCAATGTTTTCACCCTCCTGCTCTGTATGGCAGCAGAGCTACAGCTCTGCCTGACAGCTGACACCCTCCCCAAGCTTTGCAATTGGGGTGATGGAGCTAATGAGGGGGTGAAATCCATCCCGTCACTTTCTGTGATTGTCATTCACCTTCTCCTGCTGCATTGAGTCAATGGAGAAATCTGGTATCTGAGCCAAACAAGGGACATCTGTAACCGTGGTCTAACCAGCACTGCTGGAGGCTTGGTCCTGAGGATGAGCAGAGCAACCTCAGAGCCACATGGACACCTCCCTGTGCGCTTCTCTGCTCTATGAAGTCACCACAAATTAACTGCAGGTATGTCCTGAAAATTAATGAGTTCAAGACCTTTACAGCCTCACACGGACCATCTTCTGCAGAAATGGTGTCCTTAATTAAATCATACCTCTTTCACAAGGGGCTATATTGAGCCCAAAGGCAAGGAAGGCAGTCAGACTGCCTGGTGCTGTACTGGCAAGGTGTGGGTCCAGTGGGAAAAGGCTGCTACAGCTCATCTGCATCCACCTGCAGGGCAGAGTAGGGTGAGGAGCCAGCCTGGATTCATTAATTGCTGGCACGGAGCGGCAAGGAACCAGCCCAAGTGTTGGCCATGGGAGCAGATAGCACCTCAGCAGCATAGCTAATTAATAGAGTGAAATGTGTGTTTGGGATGTGGTATAATGGAGCAGTGAGTCAGGCACAGCACTGCATGTGGCTGATCCTAAGGTTCCACCCTCCAGCATGCTCAGACCCCTCTTCAGGTCATCTTCTCTTGTGAGCTGGCAAAACCTCAGTGGTCTTCTTCTGGGGAGAATAAATAACAGGGAGCAGGGTTAGCAGAAGCCAGGTACACTTATCCCAGAAGCTCAGCATGTGGTCTGGTGTGGAGGATGTTGTCCTACAACTATTTCCCAAGCAGGAAGGAGATCCACATAGGTGCATGGGTTGGAGGGTCTAGGGAGCTAGAGGTGAGAAGCTCTGCCAGAATACCTGGGTCGCTGTTATCTATCCCTCTACCACCACCACCACCAAGGTGATGTGGAGATCTGTCTTCAGAATCTATCCAGGCACCTGTACCTACCTAACCTTGGGAAGGAGCCTGGTGGATTGGGAAGAACCCCCTCTGGCTGTGGGGAGTCAAGATGTACTAGTTCCTACCTTGGCACTGCAGGAAATAAGGTGATGGCTGCATCTTTCACTCAGGTGTGCACCTTGGCAGCAGCTGCACATGTTTGAGCAGAGAAGCCAGCACCAAGGTGTTAAGCAAACTTTCCTGTCTGACCTTTTGGGAGTGTGATGGCCAGAGTGCTTCCTGAATGGTCAGACAGGAAAGTTTCCCTAAGAAAGGATGGACTGCTTGTATTGTGCACCTGAGTCCCCTGTGCTCACGAGGGGCTTAAGGCTCCAGTTCTGGGCTCTGTAAAGAACATCTTGCAGGGGCTGGCTGGGAGAAAAAGATGCCCCTGCGACTGCAGCGAGGCCAGAAAGCATTCTTGGAGCCGTGGGTCTGCGGGCCCGCACCCACCTGCACCGTCTGGGGCAGGTGGAAGCGGCCGCACTGGGGCACAAGCAGCACACTGCCGGTGCTGGGGAAGCTCCACCGCTCCCGGGCAGAGGTGACCTGGGCGCAGGTTCTCCCTGGTAAGGCGACCACCGGGATATGGGCTGGAGCCGGGAGGTCTAGAAAGAGGACATGCAGAAGAACCCAGGCGTGCGAACGCAGTTCTGGCAGTTGGGGAGAAGTGCTCTTTTCCCTTCCCCACATCTCTTTTGTTTTCCGCAGCCCGACAGAAGAGGCTTGCAGTAAGCGGCAGGGGTGGGGGCAGAGCCCCGCCGCACAAAGGCAGCTCCCCACGGGCTCTGTGACCGCTGTCACGCTTTTTCGCTCAAATCAACGCCGGCAGTGGATGACGTGGGGCTGGTGCTCCCCAGCCCCGGGGCTGATTGGTCCCAGCTCAGGTTTGAACGCCAAGGTGTCCTGGCAACGAGAAGCGGAGGAGCCAGACTTTCCCGTACCCACTCGGCTCCGGGAGCGCGGCGGGTGCTGGGAAGCGACAGGCATCGCGGGCGAGGAGCACCGCTCAGGGCCACTGGCTCTCCTCCAGGTACCCTCAGCCCCGGCCCGGGAGCTGGCAGGAGTTTCACCCAGCGTGGGTGTCAGGTGGCCGCCGGCAGTGACTCCGCACGGTGGCTCAGGCGGCTCCTGTGCTCCCGCACAGACACGGCCGCCGAGCTGGTTTCAGCTGGGAGTGGGGACGGGGAAATCACTGGTGTTGGGAGGGTCTTGAAAGTGCCCGTTCGGTGGGGTTTGGGGGAGGGATGCCTGGGGGAAGCTGTGCAGGGACGGGGGAGTAAAGGGGCCTTCCAACAGTTGTGTGGTCAGCTTTCTTGCCGCGTGAGAACGGAGCAAGTGATTTTGGCTAGTTTTGGGTTCGCCTGATTAGTCAAACTCGCAAAAGCCCTACAGGGCACCCGGGGCTCTGAGATGTGCTAGAAAAAGATGGCTTTACATTGAAATGAAACAGCTTTTCCTGCTGATAGAGAGCTGCTCTGCTTTTGCCTCAGCACAACCCACCTGGATGTTCATCCCTCTGGAGCTTGGGGGGTGAGGAAGGAAGGAAGGGTGCCCCAGGGCTCAGCTGTGTGCACGAAAGCAAAGGGCTGCGCAGGGGCATGCTATAAAGAAAAGGCTTTTTCCTCCACCTGGAAGATGCAGCAGAAATGCGAGGAGCTGGCCGGGGGAAGATGTTTGCCGGCACGGGGAGGCAGCACTCAGCACAGCCCATTTTGCACCTGTCAAAACTAGGAGAGACATACCCGTGAAAGGACGTGCCAGCCATTAATGACAGGGCACATCCAAGCTGTCCAAGTTGAGAAACCACCTCCACAGGGTAACAGCCATCCCGGAGGAGATTCCTGGCTCAGTGGCAGGTGGTGAGTTTGTGGAAGGGCTGGCATCCTGCATGGATTCAGTGGCACCCATTGAAAAGCAGCACCACGAGTCAGGTCTTGCTGCTGGAAGTGAGAGATGAAGAGGGATAACAACAGCAAGACTTTTTGGATCACAGCTTGTGGTACTTATTAGAGCACAGGGCTGAGACCTGCCCAAACAATTGTTTCTCATAGACCCAAAAGCATGATGAGACTTAGAGATCCCTCCTAGTATCATGCTCATAGTAGACGAGCACTTCCTCAGCATCCCAGTGGCAGGGAAAGGCGGAGGGACATCACAAAATGAGCAGAGTGCTTTGCTGGCAGCATGTTATTGCTGACCTGGATTCGCAGTGATGACCTGGAGGGGTAAGATTAGCACAGTCAGCTTGTCCCAGGGCTGTGGGGGGATTAGAGAGAGGGAAAGGGTCATGCCTGTTACATACATAGTTTTTCTTTGTTTAAATGGGAATATGTAGCACAATTTGTCAGTTTAAAAAAAACTATCCTGCACACACAAATGTTGCCAAAGTTTACAGTCTTGGAGTGGTGGGCTTACAGCAGTAGAGGCTCTGCCTAGAAAACCCAGTTACTACATCTGTGAGAATTAGTGATTTTTTTTGTATCTAAATGAAAGTTAAGAAAAAACATCTGTCCCATGTTGTAACAGGAAGTTTGACCTAGATGAACCTGAAAACATATAAACATGAAAATTCACTAAAGGTGAATTAAACGAACTGAGTATTTTAATCATTTTTTCAACAATCATGTTTTAAAATTGAGCAGCTTGGGACTGGATGATGTTCCTACTTGAACCAACAGCTCTCCCTGCTCCAATTAGTTTGAATAAAACTTGTTTCTCTGACCGGCTAAGGCCAGTACATTTTTCAGGCTTTATTAAACTGATGAACAGTAACGTCAGTCTGAAACCCAAGAGAGGGGAAAACATACCCACACCTTGCAGGCCATAAACAGGAACAAATCCAGCTCACTCTGTATCTCCACAACAATCCAGCTGAGGCAGTTTATGAACTAGGAACATTAGCCTCAGTGAGGCAGGACTTTCCCAGATTAAATAACATGTCAGTCATTAAATAACTCATCTTTCCTGGTATTTTATGGAATAAACAGTGCCTGTTGCTTGCTAATAGCATCTGCTTTTATTTGAGTGGGATTGTGTTTTATACCAATCCTTCTGTTCAGTTTGCATGTTTGAAGTGACCCCAGCAAGCAATCACTCCATGGCTGATAGTAAATTCACTCCCAGAGGTTTAATGATGGTATTTACTGTAGGAGCTACCAGTTTTAGGGCTGTAGTGATTAGGGCGGGTTGATGGGACACGGGACAGTTGGGTAATTGCTAGTGATGAGCCAGTGAACTCCCAGGTAATTGCACCTTACCTGGAGAGGTGTGCTGGCATGAGCGGTGTTTTAAAGACAAAGCTGTGAGGAGGATAAAGGACAGTCATTGTCTCCACATGACAGAGCTGAATCATGAACAGGAAATTATCCCTTCTCCTCACCAAGAAAAAAATGCTTGATCTGTTTTCTTTCCTGTTGCTTTCTTAAAGAAAAACAGTCATTGCAGGACTTGTGTGCCTGTCAAGTCTGTGCCCCTTCCTTCTCTTTATACCACTTAAACACTGTTGAAAAGTAGAGATGCTCTGCTTGAGGACACCTACAAGTGTTGTGAAAACGGGTTTTGAGGGAAGGAAAGACATACATACTCACTGAATGACCCTGGGAAGGCCTGGCATAGACCAAACCTCAGCTAGACACCAGAGAGTCCTGGTAACAGAGAGACTCTGGCAAAGCTCCCTCACCAGAAGTCTTCAGCATAAGCTCAGATTTCCTCCATAGATGTGAGGTCCAAGCAATCCTGGTTCCTAGGACAGCAGACATCATTAATAATGTTATTAAAGAGAGACAGTAATTTTACTTTTAATGAATGTGGGAGCTACATAAGTTGGTGCGGTCATTTGCCAGAGTCCCATTGGCCCTTGGGCAAGATTTCTCAAGTCCCAGCCATTTCCAGGTATGTTTGGGCTCCTCAGGACATTACTCAGCCTGCATGTATGTGGATTTGGTAGTCCTCACCTGGCCCCAGTGTTTGAGGCTATCTCCAGTGCTGCTTCAGGCTCCCCAACGCCTGCGGTCTCCAGCCTTGGCACTTTGTGTTTGTTTGCCCTGCATACCCAGCAGCGGAGAAGCCAAAATTGCTTTGCCCTCCCTGCTCATGAAGCAGAGGGCTGGAGACTTGATCCCTGTAATTGCCAGCCTCTCTTACCCCAGAAAGGAGTAATCCCCAAAGCAATGGTGACACTAGAGTCTTCTGATGCTTCTTGAGTCTTCATCAGCAGGTCCTGGAGGGCTTTGGGAAAGATGCTGTATGCCTCACGTCTGTTTTAGATCTGGGAGGGTTGAAGCAAAGCAAGGGGCAGAGCCTTGACACAATGACAGGAGTAGAGCAAATGGCAGGTTTAGGTAGGGGCAAAGGGACTGATAGAGCAAAGGGGCTGACAGTGGTGCTCTCACCCCAGGGAGGTGCTCCTTGATGGGTCTGGGACTAAGAAAGCTCTGGTTAGATGGCTCTTCATCTGCTAGAACCTTTTCATTTTGCCTCGTGATTAAAAGACAAAGATGGGGAGTGTGTCTCTTCTCTCTGTTAATGAGCTTTCCTCTCCCTTTGTAGCAAGAAAGATTGCAGCAAAACAATCTTTCAACAAGAAAGATTGTTCTACTAATGGGGAGAAAATAAGTAGTTTGTGGACCCAGAACCTCCCAGGAGAGGGGCTGCTCTTGGTCCAGCAATGCTTTAAGGGGCTTAGCAAGTCAGAAGTGCTGACAATAAAGCTGTGGCAGGGTTATCAATATATTAAGAATTTTGGGAAATTGGACCAAGTATTTCCAGGTACAGGCTGATGGAAATTGTAGCGCTGGTCCAGATTGCTGAAGCTCCATTGACATGTCTGGAGCTACTCTACTGTTATGGCTAGTAATGGGAAAAGCTGCTTTCATTCCACAGCCTGATCCAAGCACTCGCTGTGCCACCTTCTTCATTGGCACACGCATTTCTCCAACTGCTTGATGCAGAGGCATTGCTCTGGCAGAAAAAAAAAATATAACATTTTCTCCTCTAGGGATTTTCCAGAGCTGGACAGTCCTTGATCCATCCATACTCTCTGCACCAAGAGTAGTGCAGGCACAATGAAGAGGGGAGTGCAGACTGTCAGTCCATCACTGCCTGCTTTAACCAGTCCAAAATACAGCTTGGATATATGGAGGAATCATTTCCCTTCTCTTACATGTGGTGCTCTTAAGGGAAACATGTGCTGATCATGGGTTTACAAGCCACTTCCAGATGCTTGAAATTACATAGTTTAGTTGTTGGTGCAAGACCACTCAGTCCAGTGGGTGTGACCTAAAGGAAATCGCTTAAAACCTGCTCTCTGGTACCAAGAGAGGTACCAGGCTTCACAACACCAGTTTTGAACCTGAAGGTAGTGAGGTACCAGCAAAGATCAGAGCATGAGATTCAGAGGCAGGAACTGCTGAATGTTGATCCTGGATCTACTGCCAGCTCTTTTTGCTCTGGGGCAAATTATTTAGCTTTCCTTTTCCCTGATCCCCTTCCATCCCCTGTCCAAATCCTTTGTCACATGAGAGTTGGGAAGAAGCTTGCAAAACACCTGCTGAAGTCCTTTGAAGACAGAAAGCAGAATGCACAAATGGTAAGTTGTATGGGCAATATAAACAAACCCAGCTATATATTTCCCAGGCTAAATGAGGAAGGAGGAGGGGTTAACTGGTGGGTGGCACCCATGTCCTAATTACAAGGCTTGTCTCTGGACTTGGGACAGTACCTTTGGTGTGAAGCATCCTCTTGGCTGAAAAACAGCTGATATAGTCACACCTGAGCAGAGGTAGGGGAGGAAAAACTTGTCCCACAAGTGAACCAGGGTGGGTGGAAATTTCCCTTGGGAGGAAGGGGGTAAGTGGTGGTAGTAGCAGTGGGTTGGAGATGGCCTTCTGGACCACCTCTGGACCTACTGGTCCTGCTCTACCTCCTCTTTCTTGTCTGGTGTGTTTTTCTAGGTGGTTTCTGTATGGCCTTGAGGGTCCTATGAGACCTAGGAAAGTCCTTCCTGTAGCTGCCATTAGATCCTCTTTATCCTCTCTGACACCTGATTCGGGGGGGAATAACTTCTAGCATTTTAGTAGTCTCTTTGTCCCACATCAGTTTGCCAACTCAAAAAGCAGCACAGCCCCAAGGCTTAGGATTGAATAAGTAAATAGTGAGTGTGCTTTGCTTTCTGAACCTTTCCAGCATTTCAGGGTCACATCTCTAACATGTCTTTGCAACAGTGGGAGTTCAAACCTGATGGTTCATGTGTATGTGCTAAGAGAAGTGAGATATCCACACAAACAGCTACTGTTTGTGAAATGATAGATCTTCCAAGCTTAGCCACAGACAGGTGTCTTGGGCTTCTTCCACAACACCTGTGGTTCCCTCCTTACAGCTGCTTTTTGCATTTCCCTTGTGCTTATGACCTTGCCCTAAATCTAGGTTATTCTTGCAAGTGTAGCACACTCTGAAGACCACCTGGAATAGGTTCGCAGGTCTGGCCCCGTTTTGGCCAAGTGATTTCTTCATGATCAGGGAAATGCAGATTTAGCAGCCTGAGACCAGGGAAAGCCATGGCATCACACCTCTGCCTTTGACACTTTGTAGCTTGGGCAAAAATCAATCCAAGTGAGGATCATTTGCATGAGGACATCTAAGTGCCTGAAGATGCAGGTTGATATCTGCATGCTCTTGACTTTACATTTAAGCTGCATCTGAGAGTTTTGTTTCATGCTTGGGAAATAGGAAGAAGTATTTTTTGTCTCTCCTCTCATTACTATTATCCAGCCTGAAAGCTGCAGGGGTAGGAGATGTCCCCATACACGCACAAGCACCTGCTGGAGCCCTGTGTTGAGCCACACTAAGCCAGCTCTGGAGCTGAGCAGCTGAGATGCTCTTTAAGCCCTGCAGAGCTGCATGTAGTGGAGGGTATTTTTTTCCCCAGTGAGCATTTGATTCCCGCAGTACTCTGGGAAAAGAACATATCTGCACCACCCGGGTGTTCCTCCATCACTTGCTGGGGCCGAGCAGCACCTGCTCATAACCGGTGCTTTGCCTTGGAAGCCCCTGAGGGCTGCTGAATGTGTCTGCTGCCTGCTTTCTCCCTTAGTTAGTCTGCATGTAACACCCTGGGAGATTATTGCCCCCACCCATCCAGCTTGCCAGACAGATGTTAGAGATTGTGATGGATGTATTTGCTCTCAGATTAAAAAGCAGTTTAAAACGTATCCCCTGCCAGCTGTGGTCTTCTGCCCTGGTAGCTTTCAGTTGCTCTCTGGAAGAAATCTTTTTTTTTTTTTTTTTTTTTTTTTTTTTTTTTAACTCAGCCCTTGTCCCTTCCTGCAGTCTTCTTGTGCTGTTCTCTGCCTGGCAAAGCCCCAGCAGCAGCCCCCGGGCAACAAGGCACGTGTAGTGGAAACGACTTTGGCTGACTGGGATGCTTTTGCAGGGAGTCCAGGTGCTGTACACAGTACAGTGGGGAGGAGAAGACGCCTCCGGATGGAAGTTAGAGATTGCTTCCTCCTTCCCTTTTTCTCCTGTACCCAGCAATTCAGTGGTTGTGTCAACATAACTTGATACCATGGGGATAGAGAGAAGCTGTAGCCTCCACAGCACAAAGCAAAAGCCTCAGTTTGCTCTCAGTTGCCTGTTGCAGGGAATTCTGTCTCCTGGTGATAAAGGAAGAAAAGGAGCTGCATGGGAAGACACCACAGGACAGCTCCTTCAGGGGGAGAATGGATGCTTTCCTCTCTGCATTGGACATTTGTGTACCAACTTGTCCTACCCTGATGTCTCTGCAGTCTTGCCCTTAGCATGGGTTTTTCTGGCTTTTCCCAGGGACCTTGAGAGCTCGTCATCCCCATGCTGCCTTTCCAGGGCAGAGCCTGTGACAGCATGGGCTCTGGTGCAAGTCTCATTCCTTTCCTCAGTTTGCCCTGCAACAGTGGCAGGATGTGCTGGTCACTGCAGTCAGATTTAAAGGCTGGTAAGCTGTGCCCTTTTGTTGAGGTAGATTTAAAGGTCTAAGGGCAACAATGCTCAAAAAAATACCTCCTCTCTTGGTAGGAGAAGTGGGTGAGAAATTCTGTCTTGGTGCTGATGCTGTTGGGACAGGGATGCTGGGATGGTAGGGATGAAGGGAGATGGCCCTGCCTGGATGATGGTGGAGGGGAAACCCATAACATAAAAATATAAATTATATGTGTTCAGTAGATAGATAAACATTACTTCTACTAGTACTGTAAATCAGGCCTATTTCCCCACCTCATCACATATTTTACCAGCCTAATCTGGAATTTTCTGTGCAATATTTATTTTTCATTACTAAGTCTTGAAGGAATTGCATTTTCAAGCAGCCAGTGACTTATTTTTTCTAAAAAACTTTGTTTTCCCCTGAAGTAAGCTCAGAGCACCTGTCTCATGGAAAACCAGGCCCCTTTAAGATGTCTCAGGCTGCTTTGAATCACTAATTGCTTCTGAATAGGCAGGCCAAATGTTTTATCACTTCAAACTCCCATAGCAATGCAAATCTATACAGCTGAGAAGCCTCTTTCCATGCATGGGGGTGATGGGTAAAGATAAGGATTAAAAATAGAAACAAATTCAGCCCAGGGGTCCTCTTTGTTCCTCCCTGCCCTCGATGGGGTTGCCAGGGCTACATTTGTTTCCCTGCATCGTTTTTGGATGAGATCCAGTGCCCCTTGAATGCAAAGCTGAGAGGTACAGTGGCGGGAGAGGGCTGGATGAGGTCCTAGGTACATACATATTTCATTGCCCATGCCAGGCTCTGTATTGTTTTCTCTCTCTGGTTTCACAAAGGTGGTGTTTTCTAAAACTCTCACTTGTTGAGGGTGACACAGTCCAGGCTTCATCCTGTCTAAAGTTTCTGGCTTTTCAGTCGTTTCCCACTCTGAATGCCAGCCAGGCATATTTCCCATGCCTGAGGGGAAAAGGGGTGTGTGCTTGGTAGGACAACAGACCCGCCAGACTGCTGTTTGGAGGGGACTACATGTGCTGTGACATGTCCCCCTCGGGATTGCTCTGTGTGTGTTTTGGGCTCAGCTGGCTCACGCACGCTGCAGGAGATGAGCAGCACTTTGCAAAGCCTCACTGGTACAGGGTTGGCCTGACTTCTTTAAGTAACCCACAGCCTGAAGGCAAATATTGACTATTAAGAGGTGGAAAATCTCGGTGAGCAAGGGCAGTCTAAATCCTCCTTTTTGCTTAGGTCACCCGTTATTAGAGCTGCCTGCCATGTGCTGAGCACGGCTGTGCTCAAAAATTGCCAAGAGCTCAGCATTATGGAAGCAAAAGCCAATTTACTGACTTTCCAATAGAAAGGAAGATACATGCTGAATGTGCATCTGTTGGATGATATTTCTGTTTCAGGCATGCCACTAACATACAAATGGAAAAGCAACTTTGCATGATTTATGTAGTTACTAGGAAAACCTGGGTTAAGTGATACTTTGTAGAGTATTAGGCACTATTTATTCTTAGCAGAGAAGGTTATGAAGTCTATTTTCTATTTATCTCCCCAAATGAATTCCAGTTGACATTACCTATCCTACTCAAGTACCCTGGATGTGTAGAGCAGATAAATATCCTGACAAATCACATCTTCATGTAAAATCGATAGCTAATAAGAAACAAGTCCCTTGAAGATGATAACAATTTATCTTTGAAATTAAAATAAAGAGTGCAATTTTTTGTCAAAGATGAAAACAAAAAAATCTCTGTTCTTCTTTGTTTAGGTATTCTTTGTGTGTTTTAGGTACATATGAGACTCAGTTAGGACTTGATCAACTAAGGATAACTATTGTTATCTTCATTGTACTTTTAAAAGAGACAGCTGCTTTCCCACCAGACTGGGATTTCCAGGGAGGCAACTGGAGTGATTTTAGGCCTTCAATCCTGTTCTCCAAAAACCTTTGACTCAACAGGAGTGAAACTCAGGCTTAAATCCTGCAGGGGTTCAAGTCTTCAGTGTTGAGTTCCAGCCCAGGGGTAATCATCTTACTGAACTGGGCTCTTCATACATGACCCTGGTCTTCTGGCGGGGAAAAAAATAATTAACAAGAAAAGTTTTGAGTATAAAAAGGACAATTAGAAACTAGAAAGCTTGCTTGTACTTTACGAGCTTACATGTAGAGGTGGCCTTGGATGTCCAAGTCAGTATCAAAAGCAATCCAGCCTTGGGACTCTCCTTATTTATGCCCAAGGTCCCCACTTGGGTACCAGCAAGGCGCAGAGCTGGTGCAAGACTCTGCTCTGCTCTGACACCTGGCACCAGCAGAGTGAGGTGTGGGAGAGAACCTCCAGTGCTGGTGGTGTGAGAGGGCTGTGAGGCTGAAGCTGTGGGGCTGGCTGTGTAATGAAGGGGATTCTGAGAGCACAGCCTGGCAGGTGGCTTCTGAGACATGGTGTTGGAAAAACAATTAGGGGCCAATGGGAATGCCACAGGTAGAGAGCAGGAAAAGGTGTCCTAAATGGTGGAAGCTGTGCCAGGCTCAGGTGCCCTTCCAGCTCGAAACTGGGAGCCCAGGCAGGGAAGGAGGGGAAACGCTGGAGCAAGAACCAGAAAAACCTGCTCACAACAGCCCGGGATTCACATTACTCACACTGCTTTAAAACAGGTCAGGTTTGCTTTGGTTTCCAATCAAAGATGGCCAAACTGCCTGAGGACTGTTTTCAGCTACGCTTAGAGCAGTTCCAAGCTCCCATGTTCCTGCTCACAGTGACACTGCCTCCGTGCCCTCCTACCCATCGCCAGTGCAAGGCCAGTGCAAGGCCTTTCCTTTCATGCACAAGGATGTTTCCCAGCTCATCCGAGGGGTGGTAACCCTGAGTGGTGGGATCACATCTAGGCACTCTCACCTCCTGACCTTCCACAAGCTTTGGAGCTCACACAGCAAGTTTGCTGCTTGAAGCTGGATGGGAGACTGTGTCTGGGGATGCTCCCCACTGCAGAGGAAGAGTGGTCTGCCTCCCGCAGATGCTATCAGAGGTAAGAAGCTCATGGCAGTGCTGCAAGCTGTCCTGCTGCAGCTCTCATCCATAAGCACCAGGGTCAGCCTCACATGATTTATCAGGTTGTTATAGTCAACTTCAATTGAGTGTGAGTAGCAAAGATGAAACCACATTTTTGTTGGGAAGAAGAAGGAGAAAAGGAGCTAACAGAGTTAGAAATCAGATTGTCAGAGGCTAATGGCTGTGTCTGCTTATTAGGCAGCAATAACAGTAATTTACCTTTGAATGCAGTAATTCATCATAATGCTTCCCACCTACTTCATGAACCCTTTCTGCTTATCTCACCCCTCTTGTTCAGGAACCTGAAAGCATTTCATAAACATTAATTAATTATTCCTCCACACCCCTGGAAGCAAAGTAAACATTATCCCAAATTTGCAGCTCAAGAAGCTGAGCTCACCTAAAGACACGATAACTGAGCAGGAGTCAGGAGCCCAGAGCGCAGGCCCCCACCCAGCTTCGATTGGAAGCACCTTTCTGCAGAGTGCTCTGCAACGTGGGCACTGGGGGCATGATGCAGGGTAGTTCAGTCCTTCATCCATGCACGTCTCCTGTGCTCGCCATTTTCAGATGGCAGGAGAGGTGCAAAA
The DNA here is from genome assembly GCA_910950805.1 of Acrocephalus scirpaceus scirpaceus. Lineage (NCBI taxonomy): Eukaryota > Metazoa > Chordata > Aves > Passeriformes > Sylviidae > Acrocephalus > Acrocephalus scirpaceus. Next base: position 45,220,699 of record OU383780.1, read on the forward strand.
AGGACCTTGAAGATGTCTCACACGCATCACTATCTCATCACCTTCAAGCCTCCACCACAGGGACCGGGCACCTCTGCCAGTGTGTGAAGCACCCGCCATTATTCACAGTAGGACTCTCCCCTTTTTTAATGACTGCCTTAATGACCCTGAACTGTCGGTGTGAATGTGGTTATTCCCACAGCTCTAGGAACGAGTAGTTCAGAGACGTTTCCTCTCCTGCCTTCTCTCACCTCACTTTGCATCCTAACTTAATGCTTCAGCACTGAGATGAGCTGGTGAGACCTGTGCTAAAGCAGAAGGCACTGCCCCTGTCCTGGCTTGAAAATCGGGCTGCTGTGAGTAAATATCCAGGATACAACAGTTACAAATCAGGCCATCTCTTTCCAATGTCTCAGCTAAGGGATGTGACATGTGAGTGACATACTGAAACAAGATGCTTGACGTTAAACCTGTGCTCAAGTGCCTTGATGGATCTCGGCCCTTGAGGAAGAGGAAGCCTGTCACCCTGGATGTGGTGACAAAGATGTAAATTGAGGGGAGGATATCCTCTGCAAATAATGAGCCTTGGCAGTGGAGGAGAGAATGAGACACCAAAGGTCCATGCCAGGCCAGCCTGTTGGGAAGGGGACTTTTTTCTTCCCCTGAAACCAGCAGTTGACTTTTGGAAGCCAAATGGGTTCCAGCATCAGAGCAGGAGGAGGGTCGTGTTTCATAGACAAGTCATGGTGGATTAAATGTAAATGAATCTGCAGTGCGATGGACAAATGGGATCAGTGCCGGGAACCCCAGCTCCTGGTGGGGGATGGATTAGTAATGGGTACGGTGCGTTTGCATGCAGGGAGGGAGTGAATGGCGAGGCAGGGAGGTTTCCAGCATTGCCCTGCCTGTAGCACTGAACGAAAGAGACATCTCCGGGCTCAAAGAAGAGAGGTCAAGCCTAGATAAACACCAGCTTGGTCCCCCATCAGAGAATCATTGAGGCATGAAGAAAAACTTTAACAGCTGCAATGCTGCTTTTGAACCTCCTAGTAAAAGGGAGGGTCAGGAGGTCAAAACTTTCAATGCCTCTGGGAAGAAGAGGACTTTTCCCCACAAGCCTTTGAAAAACCGAACTAAATTAGCATGACCACACTGCTAAATGCTTGGGAAACCCGAACGGCTCAGGTCACAGGCTAGCTGAGCAGCAGAATGGCAAAGAGCTGTTGCATTCCCATACTCAACAGCCATAATTAATGAGGCTATTTCCTAGGCGAAAAGCAGGTCTTCTGCCCAGCACCTGGACGGGAAACAAAACCTTGCAGGATGTGCCCTGGGCATCTTTTGTTCTCCTTGATACTGTTGTCTTTTCCCCTTTCCATTTCTCCCATCCATTTTGTCTCTCTCGCTTCCATCCACCATTGTTTCAGCTGTTCTTTTCTCCCCTGCTCCCAATGTCACACAGCTAATTTGCTGTTTGAAGTGGGGAATGGCAATGAAGTTGTAATGATCCAGCCATGCTCTCCCCCGGGGGTTGCTGAATGGGAATGCAACTAAAACCCAACCAAATCACTTTTTCCCCCCTACTTTTTATTGCGAAAGGGAGATGTGAGAGCCCTCTTTCTCATTTTGAGTTATTCACTTCCACTTTGAAAGTAGATTTTGCTTGTTTGGACCTTTTGCAAGAGCCATTCTAACAAAGACCAGGCAATGCAAACTTCTGGAGGATGTAGAGACCTGGAATTTTTGGCTCTGGCTCTATCGTGGGTTTTACATGCATCTTGTACCGTGAGTGTGCTGGGCACCACTTTTCACGAGACCCTTTGCAGGTCTCCCTTCACAGCTCCCACCACCAGAGGTGGCACGTGCACACCTTGCAGTAGCCATCAATGCTTTTGGGAAAGGGTTGTGTGCCTACACAGGGCAATCCAAAGACATCAGACCAGTGTAGCCAAAAAGTTTACTGATTTGGGCTGCAATCCTGCAGGCTGCTGGTGATTCCTTGCAGCCACAGAAGACAAGTGCTCAGCAACTTTTCCAGGCTTGCTGCAGAAGTGGAAGAAATACTCCCTTGAATAAAGCAGGAGGACAGGAAATACATCACACCTCAGAGGCCAGAAGGCCTGCCCTTGAAGAAGAATAGCTCATCTACCCACCAGACCAAGGTCTCTCCTTCCTGCGAGCCCTAGCCCAAGCAGGATTGTAGGTGGAAATGAGGGGGTACAGTCTGTAGTACCCTGGCAGTCAGCTGCAGGGCTCTGCAGTGCCAAGCCCCGATTTGGCTTTCCTGTGATGCTGCAGGATCTTTTCTTTCTCATGTCTCTTGTTGTCCTAGAAACAGAGGAAAAAAAATCTTCCAGAGAAGTCCTTTTATTACACTTGAGGCAGCATCTTCTGTCTCTCACCAAAACAGTGTATGGTCACAGAATGAAACACCTGCCAGAAAATATATGGTGAGATCAAAATCTTCCCAAGAAACCTGGGAAAACTTAATACCCTCCAAACTTTTCAAAAGCCCTAAGAGTACTGAAAGGGTCAACAGGCACTTTGTAACACTGCTACAAATGTGTGTTGGGCAACAGAAGGCAGTGCTCTTGTGTGTGTGTTTATATATATAAATACTTTTTATAGATGTAATTATATGTATTATTTATACATATTGTTGAGAGAGAAAGAGGTCCTCACTTCTAGCTTTGAGTTACAGCTTTTGAGATAGAGGATGTCTGCTGGATGAGAAAGTCAACATGCTGTATGGTACTGGCCACTTTTCACTCCTGGTGCCAGGGCTTTCCTGGAAATGCTGGGATTTGGGGGCAGTTGTCTTTATTTGAGAGAGAAGCTCATCTTCCGGGGAAAACGTGCCCTTCTGTGTGCTCAGCCAGGCAAGGGATGCACTGGGTAATTTCTCTGAGGCACATGAAATGTGTCAGGAAAGGACAGTAACTGGCAAATTTCCTGAGGCTTGCCGGATCTGGGGGCACATTCCCAAGTCCATGTCAAAGGGAGAAGGAGAAGAAAGCGGGCAGGAGGGTTTGACAGCCATGATGCTGACCACATTCAGCTCCTGTGGGGAGTAGGGGATGTGGGGCACCTCTGAAAATTTTAGAAATGGGCCTGAAAAATAAACTTTCCTCTACTTTTCCTTCCCAATCACAGCTCAGAGGGTTCTGGGTTTGTGCCAAAAGCCAAAATCCAACAGCTCTGCAGTTTCTGGTGCCTCAAATATCCATTTTCCCCTCACACCCCACACTGACCACGGACTTCAGCACGGACTAACACTGCTGGGCTTGGGTGGCTGTCCCAGGGAAGACGTGCTCTGCTAAGAGAGGCTATAGCTGGTGCCCTGCTGCTCACCCACAGCACGTTTGTACTCAGGAGGGGGATTTGATGCAAACATATTCTGTATCTTAAGAAGCCTCAGAACCAGGATACTTCTTGTTGTGCTCCTGAGCACAGCAGTGAGACAGCTTCATCTTCTTTGGGGAAACTCAGATAGGATTACTATCTCATCTGCTGCTGGAGAGACCAAAGGACCTGCTTGATTATGATTCAACAGCTCAGGATGCTGAGACAGCATTGTTCTCCTCCCTAAAGCAGCCTGGCTGCTCAGTGTATGATGAAGACATGAGGACATTATCTTTCCAAAATTCTAAAATACACCTGTAGAAAACCCTGCAAGGAACCAGTGGGTACAAACCCAGAAATAAGTTCAGTCACTGTTCCTGGTCTGTCCCTGAACATGGCCTCAGCATCACAGGAGCTTTAAGAATAAATCTGGGCTGAGACAGAGCTATGGCTGGAGAAGGTGGTCTGTAAGCCAGTCTGGAAAAGCTCACTGCTGTGAAACTATATGTTGGACATTTTTATCCATCTTAGTTGATGGAAGGTGCAGAGAACTTTTCATAGGGTGAGGAATCATGGGATCATGCAAACATGTTAGGCATGTTAGACACAGCAAGTCAGAGTTAGTTTATTTATTTTTCTCAGTAATAATTTTACAAGTGAAAAGAGATTTCCAATCTTTTTACAATCTGCTAAAGGTAGAAAGATTTAAAATTCAAAATATTTTTCTTGAAAGAAAGGCAACCATCCTTGCCAGTAGCAAATGAAATTCTGCTCAGCTTGTGTCCGATTGGCATCTCAGAGGAGTATCCAACCTATTAAATAAGATATGTATCTCCTGAGAACAGCCTTTGTTGTTTTCTTTTATAGATCTTTGTTCCTCCTATGCTGTAAGGTCTCCAGGGCATGGCCTGTGTTACGGAGTGCCAGATGTACTATCTGATTTTAGGAGATCATAATTATGAGGAATATGTCAGAACAACAGAAAACTTCATTTAAAAACCCAATTAAAGCTGCCGAGTGACAGCTATGGACCTGTGTGTTGCATCACTTCCTAATCCCAGCAGCTTCCATGTGGAGAAGGGAGTTGTTAAAGATATCATAAACCTTAGATATGGATATCATAAGGCTCGCATGCGATGGGGATTTTTCTGACCATACGTTAAAATTAGCATACATTTTGTGGTGGAGCAGCAAACCTGAGATCTGTTTTGGAGCAGTCACCTTGGGATCCAGGGTCTGATGGGTGGGTTATCCTTTCATGTGAGCAGTAGGATATTTCACAAGACATTCTGGATAAAGAAATATAAAGGTAACTCTGTGTTTGGCACTGGGGTTGCAGCAGCACAGCCTTGCTGGAGCACCTTCACCAGCAAAGACCTCGAGGATGGGATGCCGATGCCATCACAGCCAGCCCCATTGCTTGGGGGGCCATGGAGGAAGGACACTGGCACGCAGGGTGGGGGGAACTTTCAAGTGGGTGTTTTGAGAGTTAGAATGGGAAAAGCTGATGGAGGGAGGAGGTGAAGAAGTTTCCAAAACCTCCAGCATGGCAGCAGACACCTGCTTCTTCCAAAACCAGCTGAACCTGTCTCCCTGCCGTCATCTCTCTGTGGTTTTAGGGCGTTCTAAGCCCCCGGCCGGCTGAAGGGCATGGGGCTCGAGGGCTGCACCCTCCTCGTGCACCAGGCCAAGCTCTTCCTCACTGAGAAGGGGTTGTTTTCTCTGTTCTACTTGGGGCCCTGCTGTCGGACAGGCTGAGCACTTCCAGGCGGGAATGAGCCCGCCCATACGGGCCCCACAGAGCCGGGAGTCAGGGGTGGGGAAGTACAGGGTGGTTTTGCTTGGTTTGTTTTTAGGAAAGGAGATTTTCATTCTTCTTTTAAAAAATATGATAATGTTTTCAGATTTTCTTTTAAGGTAATTTAATAACCTTTTTAAATAAAAGGAGAATTCAATAATTTTTGAAAGTTTTTAAATGAGTTTTATTTTTATTGTAGAGTTTAAGACTTTAGGGGAGAGGGGGATATGTAGAATTTATGAGTTCTTAAAGAAACAACCAAAAAGGAGAATTTAAGACTTCATTTTAAAAGGAGAATTTTAATCTATTGGTTTTTTAGAGGTTTTATGACTTTTTTAAGATAAGAATTTAAGGTTATTGGAGGAGGTTTTAAAAGAAGAATTTCGGACTTTTTTTTTCCTAACATCTGAGGTGATGTGGGGGAGTTCCGTGTGCGGGGCGGTGCTCACCTGGCGGGGCGGTGCTCACCTGGCGGGGCGGGGCCGGCGGGGCGGGGCGCGGCGGGCGGGGCTGAGGTCGGCGCGGCTCCGCGCTGCGGAGCGGTCGCTGCCGCCGCCGCCGCCCGGGAGAGGAGCCGGAGCCGCAGCCGCGCTGCCGCGGCCGGGCCGGCAGCAGGTGAGTGCGCACGGGCGCGGTGGGGCCGGGCCGGGCCTCCCGGGCAGTGGCTGCCGCTGCTTTGCAGCACCGGGCGCGGCCCTGCCCTGCCGCAGCCGGGCCGGTACCGCCGGGAGCGGCCCCGAGCAGGGGGCTGCGGCTGAGGCGGGGCCGCTGGCCCCGGGTGTCCGCGGAGAGAGCCGTCCCCGGGGCAGCCGGCGCCTCGCCCGCCCGGCAGGGCCCAGCGGGGCGGGGGACTGCCCCACGGCGCTGCAAAGTGGGGCAGGGGCGGCGAGCACCTGGCTTGGGGCAGGGCGCCGCAGTATCCCCGGATCCCGTAAGGAGAGCCCGGGCTGGGGTGACTGTGAGCGGCGTTCGGCACCGGCGAGACCCCGAGCCCCGCTGCCACCTGCCCGGTGCCGCCCCTGTGGTGTCCCGGTCGGTCGAGCACCGGGTGGCTTTGCCTCCCACCTGCCCGAGGCACTCCCAGCAGCTCCGGCCGGCAGCACGGTGCCCCCAGGCCCCGCTGGCAGCAGCAGCACCGCGGCCCCACCGGCGCGGCAGACGCTGTCCAGAGCCGACAGCGGAGGAGCCCAGGCGGCGTGGGGGTCTCAGCTGCCCGTGCCGGGAGCCTCCTCCCCTCGCATCCGTGGGGCGAAACCGCCCGTCCTTTCTCCCTTCGGAGACGTCTCCGTCTCCCTGAGGAGAGGGGTTAAATTCCTCGATAAGAGCCAGGCTCCAGCCGCATACTTCTGATGCCTTCCGTGAACTCTGCCGGCAGGTTGGCAGGTTGTTTCGTAACTCCACTTGTGGCCTGCTGCGGGGAGGAGCGGGGGGACGGGACACCAAACTCCTCCCCTGTTTGTCTTTTTTTTCCTGCCCTGCAACAGCACTTTGTAAGTGCAGGTTAAAAACATAAACGTAGATTCAAGGGTGTTGTACACAAGAAAGGGTCACAGCCGTGCACCTCTCACTCCGAGTGGCTGCCTCAGGCACAGTCCATGGCACTCCCCTTGGAATGGCGGATTTCAGGAGAAATTAGGCGGAAACGGGTGAGAAATGGTCGAAAGAGGCGAGACGGGAGCCTTGGCTGCTCCTCGCCGTGGGCCGGGGCCAGCTCCCCGGGATGCCGGTGCTCACGGGCCCCGCGCTCTGCCGGGACTTGCCAGGCAGGCACCGGGCCCCGGAGCGTGTGGGAGCACGAATGCCAGAGCTCCGCTGTCAAATGGTGCCTGCCGAAATGAGACAGCGGTGCTGCACACACACGTGTCAGTTCACCTCGAGGGGCAGCTCTGTGGGGAGCTGCACTCCTCATGAGGCAGGAATTGCAGCTCTGCTTATGGAGAAGAGAGCAAACAAACACGTGCTGTATCTGCAGTGGGTAGGAGTGGGGAAGCGTTTTCCAAACGCTGCTTGTTTTCCTTATCAGGCAGTGCCGGTGGTGTCTTCTCAGGAAGGGGCTGTGGGGAAGGGGGGACGTTCTTACCTTCTGTTGGTGCCGTTGGAATGCCAGGAATCCTCCCACATCCCAGTTATCTGCTGGGGGAGCCTGAGCACGGTGCCTGGACTCCCTCTCGGTATATCTCTGTGGGCTTCCCCATGTCCTCTTGAAAGGAGTGGCATGGAAATACACAAGAAGCTGCCACAAGTGCACACATCTTCCTGAAGCCTTTCTTCCACCGTGTTGTACGAAGTTGTGAGGCCAGGGAGTGCTGCTTGCAGCACCTGTGGATGCCCAGCACTCAGCGTTGAGCACTGCAGTTCCCAGGATTCTGCACCGTTTCCTAGCAAGGGCATGCCAGTTGCTCTAAAATAAAAAACTCTTTGCAAATGAGTGTGAGAGGGACATGGAAATTAGTTTTACCCAGGTCTTAAAGAGGCAGACCCGAGCAATAATCTGGCAACGTGTGCGCTGTCCACCTCCACAGTGGAGATGTGTCCTCTGGTTGCCTTCACTGTTGCCACGTGCTGCAGGGAAATATTGCTTGAGTGCATCTGCATGGTCCACATTGTTTTTCAGCATCTCTCTGTCCTGTCTTGGTCATGTCATCTTCTACAGGAAAAACCTCCAGTGTTGGCTCAGAATTGACCTTCTGCCCATGTTCTGTTGTTTCTCCATGTGCTGGGGAGGGAATGCTTTGGGACCAGTTCCAGACAAAGAGTTAATCCTTCCTGGCTAGGAGGCAGTGATGTGTGTGCCAAGGCTTCAGAGCAGAGTGTTTTCTGGAGTCATGGGAGGTTGGGTGCTGTGGTGAGCTAGGGAGAAATCCAGGTGCTGTTTGACAATGGGTTGTTCTGTGCTCAAGTTTAAATAAAGGCATGAGGGACATTTTAAGTATCAGTTCTGTGTGTATGCATTGTTTTCAAGAGCATCTTTTTAAAGGATGTACTTTAATCTGTCCCAACTTGTCTATGCCCTTGTAAACCTGTGGATTCAAATTAATGCTTAAGCATGGCTGCACTGAAGATTTTCAACAGAATCCTGTTGTTGTAAAGGATTGCTAACATTTTTATGTCCTTCCATTTTTCAGACGCCAAGTTCAGGAGCTCCTAAAAGCAGCTGATTATCTGGCTTTTTGTGGGCTGGAGTCAGCACTTTCTTGAGGGTTGGGGTGCTTCCAGCTGCCCCAGGCTAGTCATCTAGAATAGCTTGTTGCTTTAAAAAGAAAAGGAAGGAGGAGGGCATGGGGGGAAATAACCTGAAACACTTCTTAACAAAACATATAGGTGGAAACTTCAGGACAACTGAGCCATGAAGGCTTCTTTTGCTGCTACTTCCTAATCCTGCTACAGCACACAGAATCTGCTGGAGCTCTCATCTCTGGAGCCTCATGCTCAACCCTTCCTGTGTCCCCTCAGGTGCTTCCTGCATGACAGTGAAATGTCACAATGCTCTCAACAGCCCTTTGGGGTCCAGAGCCTCCCATGGATGTCCTCTGTGGTGTTAGAGGTAGCATTGCACTCCTGAGCACAGCAGGGACTTTGGAGGCACGTATTCTGTCCTGCAGGAGAGTAGCTGTGTTGGCAGAGAAGCCCAGCGAGTGGCAGCCTCCCCTTTGCTCCCTGTTACTCCTGCCATTGGCATCCAGATGATGTTGTGAAGCTGTCTGACAGGGAGAGCCCTTGTAGGGTTCTTGCTGGTTTAATGATTCCTGCTGTGAGCATTGCTTTCCCCAGGAAATGTGAGTGTGCAGCAGGCAGCTGGTCTCTGCCTCTGGATGCTTGCCTGAGGCAGCTGGTGGTGTGCAGCGGGTTGGATAAACACCATAGGCATCTCTAGATAAGAATAAAGATGGGTTCTGTTGGGTTTTTTGGAGGCTTTGTGGTTGCTGTTTTCACTTGCCAGTTTTTATTTTCTTTTCCAAGTTATGGCAATGTTTGGAGGTGTCAGCACTCCTTTTCTGCTTGGAGCCAAACATACTTGCCAGTGGGAATGCTGGGTGGACCTCTTTGCATGTTGTGATCGGTGCTGGCTGGTTCCTGCAACACCAACACACACACTCTTCAGAGGAACAGCTGAATTGTCAGAAGGCAGCTCATGGTCTCCCTGGGCCCTTGAACAGTATGCCCAGGTCTTTGTTTGATGGTTTGTGCCTGTAGAAAGTTGGGTGTTTCCCAGGCTTGCTCTGAGGTCATCGCTCCTTCCTCTTCTCCCTGCCCTGATTCCTCTGGGATGGGACTTTCTCAGGGCAGCTTGTCAAGTCCTCAGGGTCCCGTCCCAAAGGAGTGGCTCTGCGAGGCTTTCCCAGGGCTAACCCAGCCTGGGCACAAGGCCTGTTCCACATCATACATGATCCAAGGTATCCCACTTGTCCACCATCAGTGGGGAAAAAAAGCTGTGTCTGCATAGGTGTTTGTGCATAAAGAATTCCTGTAGTTGTTTGAGTGTTTTTGTTGGGTTTTTAAAAGACCTTTTCTATTGCTCTTTCTAGTCTTTTAAAAATCTTGCAAACTCAGCATCGTATGTTGCTCTCCCATTCTGGAAGGGAAGCATGGTTGGGACCCAGGAGTGGAGGTGCTAGAAACATGGCTTTGAATCTTTGAGATGCTCCATGCTGAGGACTACCTTCCCTCAAAACTCCTTCTCAAGTATTTTTTTGAGTGCTTTAATGCCGTTTGAGGATTGCCTAGGCTGAGACATTGGAATTGGTATTTCTTCTTTGAATTCATTTGGCTTTTTAATGACCTGCTGAGGGTATAAAGAAGTTGGGCTAGGAAGTTCAGAAGTACTTATTTCCCCGAAGCGACCCCATGTGAGCATTAGCTGCGTGAGGATTAAGCACCTAAATGCTTAGGAAGAAACAATGTATTTTTATTGAGTCTCCTGCTCCATGCAGGCAGGAGTGCTGGCCCACTCCCCAGCACACATTCCTGTCTCATTTTTGTCCTTCAGGTATCATTAAGTACTGGACCTGTGTATGGAGTAGGAGATGGAGCCCTTTGCTGGCATTAAAAGCCCTTCAGCCAAAAGTCCATCAAGGTAGTTTGGGGGATTAGAGTTGGTCATGCAGCCATGATTTCCATCACTTGTTGTAGGACTGTGATTTGTAACCCTGCATGGATGTCCCAGATGCTCTTGCCTCTCCAGAGATATGCCATGATTTTACTGCTTTAAAGAGCTTATTGTCTCTGGGTGGGTTCAGGCAGTGTTTGATAGCACCTCCACCTAATTAGTCATGTGCCAGGTACTGTGAAAGCAGAGATTTCTATAATACCCAAGGGTCTTATCAAAGGTTTTAGCCAGGATTTATTCTGAGTCTCTTGTTTATTTGTCTTTGTGTCTGAGCATGTGAGAGAAAGGAGCCTATTCAGCTCTCTGCAAAGGGTCATTAAAATCCTTTTTAATCCTACAAAGTTATAAATAAATATCCATGACAGCATGCACCCTGCATTTCATCTGTGCATCCTCTCCTCTGAACACCCAGCAGTGTGTCCTTGACAGGTGGCTGCTTTCTGAAGCAAGGTAGGAAACTGCAAGTTATTCTGGAAATGGAAAGTAAAATCTGAAAGGTTTATCCCTGGTTGTGCATTTTCTAATTTGTTAATTACCCTCTCCTGTAGGAGGAGAATTGGATGGAAAGAGGATTGCTGATGCCAACACAGCACTTCTAAAGGAGGCTGGAAGGCAGGTTGGAAAGACGATACTTTTAGGTCATTTGGCTTTTTATGTCCCTGGTCCTACTTGTGGGACAGCTGAAGAGCTGGATTTTCCTGTAATCCTACGGGGATGAAATTCTTGATTAATTGACCAGAGACAGGGAGAAGTGCTGTCTTTGCTTGCATTATAGGTGTCAAGGCTCATCTCATCCTCTGGGCTGGACTGGGCGAGCATCTCAAGGAAGCTGTGCTTTGAGGTCCTTCTGGCTTTTCTGGAGGCACTGGGAGAGAGACCTCATTGGTTGAGTTTCCCCCATTTCTTGCCCTTGAAGGTTGGGGGGAATAGAAGTTCTCTTCCTTGGCTAGGGAGGAATATTTCCAAGGCTTGAGCGGCTCTTGCCTCTCAAGATTCCTCCTGTGTTCCGCGTGGTGAGAAATACAAGCTGTGTTCTGACTTGGGGAACGGACTGTGTAATAACAGGGGAATGTTCCCAAATTGCATCGTGCTTTCGCTGATGACTGACTGCTGTGGAAGATGAGCACAGCAGAAATTCTGGACCTGCTGGCCTATGAGTGCCATGGTTGTGTTTGTGTGGATGCTTTGGCAAATACCCCTCAGAGCTTGCCTTTTAGGAGCTGGACTGTGAGTCATCCCCTAAAGATGATGAATCTCATCTAGATCAGCCTAGAGCCTCAAGATAGCTAGAACTAGTCTTGCCCCTGTACTGGGGGCAAAGCTGGGTCCATCCTGGGCATGGCACCAGGGTGCACTCAATTGCACAAGAAAGAAAAAGAGCATGGCAGTGCAAAAGCCTTTCCTCTTTCCCCTCTAATCTACACACTATTGCTAATTTTGTTCCCCCCGCCCCGGAAGAAACTACGGATTTATTTCCAGCTGCTTTCATGAAGTCACTCTTCACATGTGGGACTGGGGGTGATGGTAATTGTTACAGGAATAGCAGGTGCTGCTAATGGTTCCCTGGCAAACCTTCATGTTTAGGGCAGACTTTCCTAGCCAGCCCTGCCATCTCTCCCTCCATGACAGTAGCCATTAGTGCTCCAAGGGAGAAATGTGATGCGTGAAGGTGGGAAAGATGATCCTTCTGCTTCCAGGCTGAAATGCTGTAACGTGAGTGTGTGCAGTAGGTGGAGGAGTGGTTTTGCTGCTTTTAATTTATAATGAGCTTTTGGTTGGTGGCTCATCTGTGGGGTGGACTGACTAGTAATCATCCCTAAAATGTCACTGGCTGTGATTCTTGATGTTTTCATATGATTCCTAATGCTGAGCTGCCATGGCCACAAATCTTAATCTTGTCTAAGACGGAGAAAAGGTTTCCCAGCTTCTTCACAGTTCTTTTTCTTCTGTTTCCGTGTGGGTCTGATGCTGTAGCAGACCCAAAAGCTTGGGTTAAAAACCAGAAATCCTGGCAGGTGAGGTGGTGGGATGGGTGAGTGTCTTTGACACCAGTCATGATGTGAGCCTCCTTCCCCTAAATCCCTGCCAAAAGCCATCACCCTGAGGACCGTTCCCGTTCTGCGTCACAGCCCTGGGCAGGATTTGTCCCTGACTATTCCTGCCCTGCTCAACATTGGCCAGCCTCCCCAGGCATGTTAGCATGGGTCTGTAATTTTTGGGAGGAAGTGGAGCAGAAAATCTCTAAGCCTCTGTTTTTTCTCTTAGGGGGGGTTGCTGGTGTGGTGCTTATGGCTCTCCAGAAATCTGTCTCTTTGGACAGTTCCTGCAAGATTGCAAGGAATCTTGTGTGGGACATGGCTCCCTTGGATTGCCAGAGGATTTTGGTGGTGGTCTGTGATTTCTAGCTCAAGTCATGCTTTAGCTCTCGAGCATGCAAATGCCACAAGACAGTTTTCCTTTGATCTCCTTTAGTGCAAAAAGCCCCTGAAACACGGATGTAACTTTTGCTGATGCCAAGTGTGCATTATGCACTGTAGGATGCCCCAGCAGAAGCTGCTTGCTATTGAAAGGCAGCAGACCCTTGGGGGGTGTTTGGGCTCGGGTCCATCCATGCATCTCTGGTAAAAGTGCACCTTCAGGTCAAACTACTGATTTTGGCAATTTGCCAATTTTTAGGGCTTTCTGTCAGGCACAACATGTCAGAGTAGGGAGCTGGATGGGGGATGATGGGTGAACTGAGGATATGGTGCTATTATGGCCACCCCTAAATAAGCTGCTTGGGTGTGAATTAGAGCCCCATGCCTGCTGCTTCCTTGCTCCTGGGTACTTGTGGCTGCCTTTCGTAAGAGCTGGTGGCTTCCTTAGGCCTGGGGGGTGAAAAGCACTTGCACACCCTCCCTGTGAGGGTGGAAGGATGAAGAGCTGCCTCTCTGGGCTGTGACCACTCTGGTAGGACTTGTTTGTCTCCTCTTGAGCTTGTTTAACCCCTGTCAACTCTTTGTGCTGGGATGAAGTAACCTATTTGCTGCTCCAGTTTGGACCTCTGTGCGAGTGTCCCACCCCCACCTGATGGCCCCTGTGCTAAAGGACAGAACGCTGCTGTCTTTGGCAGGTCACCCTCTTGGCTGCCTTACACCAGCCCAGGGGATGTGTTCCTTCAGGATGGAAGTGATGCTCCTGGGGTGAGCATCTTCAGGACAAGCTGGAATGGTGAAAAGGTCGTGCACCAAGGCTGAGGCTTTGCCTGGTGCTCCCAGCTGTGGTGGCAGTGACCATGGGTGGTTGCCAGACTCTGTTGCACAGACAGCTTGTTCAGAGATGTGGATGGTCATCTCTGCTCAGCAAGGGAACTGCCAACCTGGGATGTGCCACAGCATCAAAGTTTGCCATAGCCGATCCATGCTCGCGTGGACTGGCCAGCGGTCAACCCTGACCACAGCAATACCTTCTGTCCTGGGATGGACATGGCATGGAAAGCCCAGCAGAACTGCTCAGTCCCTGTAACAGCTCAGCCAAGGGCAGGTGATGTCACTCCAAAAGAGGGCCCCAAGGCAGGAGGACACAGTTCGTGGTCTGGAGGGAAACCTGGACCATGTCCCATCCCCTCCAAGCTGCTGCAGGTGTTGTCAGGAGGCTTCAGTTATTTATGGAACTTCTCTGTGTTGGTCACCAAAGTAACAGGGAGGCTTCTGCCCCACCAGAGGTTTCAGTAGGTGGGCAAGTACCCTCTCTCCCCTTTGGTGCAGGAGCTGGGCCTGGTGCTTAGAGCAGGAAGAGACTTGAGGAAGTATTAAATATCTGCTGGATGTGTCACCACAGCAGTTGATCCAGGGCAGTGAGTCACAGCCAGCCTTCCAGCGCCCCAGTACGGAGGATGGCAGCACAGGGCCACCCCTCCCCTCCCCACTTGCTGCTTACTCATGTATTGGGTTGGGGGGTTTTTATTAGTGTGTCTGTGCACAGCGGGGATGAGCATCTCCCTGGCATTGGGTGGGAGAGAAGCCAGAGAGTCAGGTTCAAAGTAGAAATAAAAGGACTGAGAGTAGCCCAGAACTTTCCTGGACTGTGTCCAAAGGGATTCAAAGCTGCTGGTCCCTATGGACACCTTGGTGCTTCATGGATGGCAGGCTCATCACAGCCTGCTCTCAAGTACTAATGCAGTTTATTAACTATGAGTCTTTATGACCCTACCCTCAGCACAAACCCTGACACAAAAGGCTGGTCTTCTGGATTGCTTTCACTTTTAATTAGGCTTTCCTGGAAGCCTTCCCTGTGGCGCTGCTCTCCTGCCACCTGGCCCTATACCCAGCTCCCTGGCAGGGGGTGGACGTTGTGAGGGAGGTGAGTGAACCTGCAAAAATGGGTGAGACCTTAGTGCTGGCAGGTTGCCCATCTCAAAACCTTTACACTGGTCTCAGATAGTCCTTTTGGGGAGCTGTGGTAGAGATGTTTGGGGTGCTTTGGTATTTGGGTTGCAGCAGGCCTTGCTGTTTGGTGTAAAATGGGTGGTTTTTTCCTGAAACAGATTTTGTTTTTTTAAAAAAAAATATTATTCTTGCGTGTGGCAAAATGTAGTAGAAAGACTCTACCAAAGTGCTTGCAGTCCTTGGCTGGAAGGTGCTGTCTCAGCTTCTGAGAGACCCCATAGGGATACAGCAGGTGGCCCTACAAATCAGGAGTGGTCCTCACTTCTGTGAGGAGGGTGACTGGCCAATTTTTCTATTATTTCAGGTCCAGGGGAGGTCACCAAACCGTGTGAGTCCCAGCAGCCATCAGGACGGCAGTTTGCAGGAGCAAGATGTGCATCCTCCTGCACGTGCAGAAGTACTCCTTCATTTCCACTTCCTTCAGCCTGACAGTTTCAGGGAGGCTGGGAGACAGCAGTGCTAGGAATCAAAATAAAGCTGCAAGACCTGAGATTTTTAATTAAAAAAAAAAAAAATTAGTGTCAGCATTTGAAATTCTGACTTTCAGTTAGGAAATCTGTTGAAGTAATGGTATGAATCATCCCTACCCTCAATTTTAGGACCCATCACATGGGGAAAGGGAACAGAAAATTAGTCATTTTGTTAATCTGCTTCCAATAAAAAATATTTAGTTGTGGGGAGGGGTAGGAATAAAATGAGCGGCCTTTGGGAGCAGCTGTCATGTGTCCTGGCACCCACAGCCACCTGCTGGCTCCCCTGGTGCTGTTTTGGGGCAGGGCCTGGCACCTGCCTGCACTTCTGGTTCGTGATCAAAACGACCTCCTGGGGCAAATACAAATAGAGGCAGCTGGAAACCTGCCTTCTGCTGAGAAGCTGCTCTTCCCCAAGAAAAGTAATTCTTGCCTCAAAAAAAGCCCATTATTTCTCCTACCTGGTGGTGTAACAAAGGCACTCACTATTAATGCAAGGAGTTGGCAGAGAACCTCATTAAGAGGGGGGTCTATTTGCAAGTGGAGCAATGAGACTCACCCCCAGTTGCGGTGGTTTTGAGTGATGGTAAAAAACTCAGTGGGTTACAGCGAAGGTGATGCTTGGGGTAAGGTGAATGTTTTTAGGTTTATTGCCTGATGGGGTTTTATGGTGTTTTGTTGTTTTTTTTTTTAACTAGGGTGATGCTGTCGTGGTGGAGTATTGGGGATGAGATACTAAGTGCAGCCTGTGATGTCCCTCCCAAGCAGGAGCTGAGGGGTTCAGGGAGCATTGCAGGTCCCCCTCAGATAAGGATGAGCCTTCATCCTGTCACTTGCCTCGGGAGGCCAGGGATTTAGGGGAAGAGGGGCAGCCAGGCTGGTTTTGAGTGGGAGCTGATCCTCCCCAGAAGGAAGGGGGAGGGCAGGCAGAGAAGGGAGCAGCCCCCAGCCCTCTCCAAGGGGACAGCTAACATCCTGTATCTGGCAGCAAGCTGCAGCCAACTCCCAAAACCAAGGACCCCTTGTGCTGGTGAGGATCTAAGGAAGCAATAATCCATTGGATTTGGGAGTGCTGGAGAATGTGGTGGAGATTATGTCCTGGCTGCTTTTTGGGGAGTTTCTCTTACTTGAGGAGCAAAGCTGGCTGCTTCTCTCACAGCTTGTTGGCAGCAGGGTGCCGCATGCTGGGCTGCTGGTAAATGATTGCCTGGAATGCCGGCCAAGGCGGAGCCAGAGATTGGTGCCTGGTTTGAACCCGGGCAGGTGCCTGGGACCCGTGTGCCGGCAGCCATCCTGCTCCCATAGCCCACAGTGCTCGGCAGCCACTGGATTTTGCCAGCAAGGTGAGACTGTTTGGTGTGACTCAACAAGCTGGGTAATTTTTCTTGTTTATTCTTAAGCTCCCTTACTGGGTCGTGGCACAAGGAGCCGGATTTAAGACTAGCTTGGTCCCTGGCCAGGGAAGAGGGGAAGATAGGAAGTGCTCTGTGGGGTATGTTGCACTCCAGTTTTGGTGTTAGGGTGCTGCTGAGGGGGAAGTTTGGGGGGTGGTGAACAACAGTGGTTTCAGGGTGAGTTGGGTGGTGCCACAGTGGCACCTGGACTTTGCTCCATGCCAGGGGACAGTTGCAGCCTTGAATACACAGGATTAGGGAGTGGTGCCAAAACGCAGTTTTAAATTTATATCTTGCAAATCTTAGTGGTTTGGGGCTTACAGGGAGGTGGGCTGAACCCAAGGTGTCCTTCAACCCCACAGTTTTCCCCGGTTGCTCAGCCAAGGCAAACATGAGCTCAGCATTGAGGTATTTGTGACGGCTGCTCTGTGCCCATGTTTTGGGGGTGGGCAGGGAGGTGGCACCAACAGGACCCAGCACCTGCGCAGAATGTCCTTACCAAGCCCTGTCTTCCCTGGTTTCTCCTTGCCTTTCTCATACCGTGATTAAAATTCCTCATCACCGGAGACGGGACCCCTCAAGCCCTCCCTTTGATTACTCAAGTAGGCAACAAAAAATAATGAAGAAGTGGAGTTTAACCTAAGGTCAAGCTTTCTCACAGCCTGGCTGCAAACTTGGGATAGCTGAAGCAGAGGAAGGGGCTGCAACCAGCCAGGTGAGGCTGGGAAAGCAGTTTGTGACCCCCTGGATGGAGGGCCTGAAAATTTTGTGTATGTTACTCCAATCCAGGGCTTTCAGACAAGACTGATACTGTCAAAGCCACTGTTATAGCAGGGAAAATAGATACATCTTTGCACAGTGTTTGAAAACACTGAAAGCTCAAATATTTGAGTTCTTTACAGCTTGTGCCTAATTTTTTTTTAATTTATGACTGTTGCAGTTGTTGAGCTGCTGGAAGAGACTGGAGTTGGGTGTGCCCAGGCTAACAGGTGTTGTTTTAAGGTAGTAGTACCTACTGGATGGGAGTTGAGTTGGGCCCCAGTGTCAGAGCCCGGGCTCTGTCATGGGTGTTTATGCCTGGCTACCCCTTCCAAACCCTACCTTTTGTCATGCTTTTGTTCAGAAAGAGGCTTTATTTTAATTTCTTAATCCTTGTCTGATAAATTGAGTTGGATGTAAATATGAAAAGATTAAAATGTGCATTATCTGCACCTTCCCTCTATATCATTGCAAAAGCAGGCAGCCAGCAGTTCATCTACTTTTTCCAATGTTGTTTAGAAAATCCCTCAGTGCCGCTCTGTCAAATTTTCAGAGAAATTGCAGTGAAAATCCAGCAAACCCATTAAAAGTCTGTGCTTGCAGCAGAAATGACCGCTTGAAATCTTTTGGGTACCACAAAAGCACACAAACCTCATCATTTCCCACCATGCGAAGATTTGGAGCCACTGTCCAGACATGAGAAAAAAAAATCTTTGCAAATGAATATATGTGTTTAATAACATCAGCAAAAATGCAGCCTGTGCACAGGGTGGCAACGAAAAACTTCTTGGTCTAGGATTCACCGCATGGGATGATGATTTAATGACACTGCTTTTAAAGTGTCTTGTATTCCTTGTTAGTGGCTTGGGATGGAAACCTGGTTTCTTTTCTCCCCACAGGCAGCCTGTCCTGCAATGACTCAGAGTACCTGAGGCCCGGCAGCCGTGGGGATGGAGCTTAAGGTCTGGGTGGATGGGATCCAGAGGGTCGTGTGTGGAGTCTCGGAGCAAACCACCTGCCAAGAAGTGGTCATCGCCCTGGCGCGGGCCATTGGTGAGCCATCTCCATCTGCTGGGGGGATGCCCCATCTGCAGGTTCTTCCTGGGAAAAGGAGTCCTTGGGTGGGTGGAGGTCTTGCTCTGTGGTGGTGGGGATGCCCACCAGCACAGCCTGTGGGGCAGCAGCCTCAGCACACCCGTGCTGGTCTCTGCTTTCCCAATCTGATGTGCTCACCTCCTCCCGGCAGGTCAGACGGGCCGCTATGTGCTGGTGCAGAAGCTGCGGGAGAAGGAGCGGCAGCTGCTGCCGCTGGAGTGTCCCCTGGAGTCGCTGGCCAAGTGTGGGCAGTATGCCAACGACGTGCAGTTCATCCTGCGGCGCACAGGCCCCAGCATGGCCGAGCGGCCCGCCTCCGAGGGCGCTCCCCAAGCTCCCGAGAGGACGTTCATCCGGGCCAGCTTGCCCATTAAGCCCAGGCTCACCAGCATAGATGGACCCCGTTCCAGGGAGCCAAAAAAATCCATGACCTTCAACCTGGGTCCTATGGGCTCCACCGACCTGTTCGCCGTGAGCCGATGGAGGCACCAAACACGGGATGGGCTAGACTTGGAGGGTGGTGGTGTTGTCCAGCCCTCCAAGGAGGAGCTTTTTAGGAGAGTGCTGCAGCAGCAGGAGCAGCTGCATTCCTTGGAGGCCCATGGGGACACCCTAGAAATGGACCTACGGCTCTGGGAGCGCAGCCGGCTTGCTGGCCAGGAGAATGAGATCCTCTATCTGGAGCAACTGGTGCGGAGGAATGAGACGGAGTTGGGAGAGGAGGAGTTTTGGCAGAGTGAGCTCCGGCTGGAAAAGGAGTGCGAGCGGGAGCGGCAGGAGCGGGTTAGGAGCCTGCGGGCCAGCCTGGAGGAGTATACCCAGAGGATTTATGAACTGAGTGTCCGGACTGAAGCCCTGCAGGAGGAGATCCAGTGGGAGATGGCCGAGAGGGCCAAGAGGGGAAAGGAGATCTCTATGCCCAGCCCCATAGAGCTGGAGGACATGGCCACCAAAATGAAAAGGGACTTGGAGGCCAAGGTCAAGCAAGGCACCCAGCTGGAGAGCAACCTGGCCAGTGTGGAGAAGGCCCTGGAGGAAGCTGAAAAGAACCTGCAGGTAGATAGGACTGAGTTGAGCCACCCCATGGGGTGGTAAGACCTTTAGGGGGGGTGGGACCAACTTTCCACACACATTAGACCAATGGGTTGAATGGGGTTGGTTACTCCACCTGCCTAGTGAACTTGGGGCTGGGTGCATAGCTCTCAGCAACAGTGATCACTGACAGAGGGACACCACCACTCTTGCCCCACTGGCACAGGGTCCCACACCCATTTTTCTCCATGCAAGCTACATCTGGGCTAATGGTCCTTCTGACTGGTGCACCAGGAGCACAGCTTCACCCTGCTTTGGCACAGACAATGGTGCTGGAGCAAGTGGTCCACATGTAGGGCTGGTAGCCTTGGCACAAGGGTTGATGTCTTGGATAAAGGAGTCACGAAGGGGATAGCCAGGTCCCCATGGTGCCTGTGCGCAAAATCTTTTAACCATGCAGGGCTTGGGCTCATGGTGGGAGGCTGTGCAGTGTGGAGATGGCAGCTCTGGGGATGAGCTGTGATGCCCTCCCAGCTCTCCTGTCGCAGATTCCCAGCATCAGGGGTCAAGGGGCTGTGTGACTCCTGCCTTCCACCCACCGTGTCCCCTTCGGTGGAGCAAAACGAGGAAGCTTTTATCCAGCCAGGTCTTCCCCAGCATTTTTCTTTGAGCATCTTATTTGTATTTGGCATCTCCCAGCACGGTGGCTGCCGTTTGGTGGCTGCTCGCACCCTCTTGTGGAGATGCAGCAAAGCAGGGCTGTGCCCAAACCAGCGCCGTCCCCTCTGCCTGGGCACCTCCCTTCCTGCAGGCCCTCAGAGAGGGGTGGCTGAGCCACAGTACCCCTGAGGTCCCCTCTGCTGGCACCGGCACAGTGAGCCCCAGAGGGGGAGCAGCCCCAGGGATGATTGCCAGCTGGCTTGGGGCATGGGCAGAACATGCAGCTCACCCTGTCCCCGCCTCGGTGTGTGTTTTGCAGGCCCAGACCCAGGAGCTGGAGGAGTTAAATAAGGAGCTGAGGCAGTGTAATTTGCAGCAGTTTATTCAGCAGACGGGGGCCACGGTGACCGTCCTGCAGGCCAGGTCCGAGGAGGACGCCCAGCCGGAGCCGAGCCCGTGCGAGCTGCCAGCCTACCGGAGAAACGGAGGTCAGCACGCTGCCGCTGGCTCGGCCGTGGGGGCTGCTCCGCGGGACCCCTGCCCGCTCCCTGCCTCCTTCTCCGAGGGGTCAGCCCCAAAGCTGACCAGTTCTCCCCTGGGCACTGAGGTTAGGCAGGTGGGGGTTTGTGTGCTGACATGGCAGCTGCTCACCACTCCAGGGGGTTTCAGAGATTCGTCAGCCCTGGGGCTCCTTCCTCCTCCCTATTGAGGCCTGGGGGCTGCTTGTAGGCATGCACAGGAGTCAGATCCTGTATTGCTGCTTTTGGGGCCAAGGTGGCTGCAGGGAGCTTTCCTTCACAGCCTTGCTCATGCCACCACAGCGGCTGCAGCAAAAGGCAGGTGGCTGAAGGCCAGCGTCAGTCCCCGGGGGCTGTGGGCTGGTGGGGACATGGCCGTGAATGACCTTCCTGTGTTTGACGAGGTAAGGGTGGTGCCCAGGGCCTTGTCTGCATCCTCACAGGCATGAGAGGAGGCGGCGGAGGGGTTCTCATGGAAAGGGACCTGGTCATTTCTCCTTTGGAGCACCCGGAGCGGGTGACGTGACTGCCCTGTGGCACTGCAGCAGCTGTGCCCAGTGAGCATGGGAGGCTCAAGCCCTGCCTGAGCCAGATGTTTTTCCCCATCATGTAGGTTTTTCTCCCACCGTTGGTACCGACTCACCTCCCCAGGTCAGCACCAAGCAGCTCCTCAGCCATCCCAGGACCCTGCCAGAGCCCCTGGTGTCCAGCCTGAACCCCGAGGGTGCGTACGTCCCAGTGGGGCCCTGGAAGCATGAGCCAGTCTGCAGAGGATGGGTGGGAAGAGGGGAGAGGCTTTTGCTGCCCAAAATGGGCTGCAGAGAGCAAGCGTGTGCTGGTGGTGGGAGGCCAGAGCTATTTATAGATGCCATTAGGAAGCGCAAAGCTCACACTCCAGCAGTCTCTGCTCTGCTGCCAGGGGCTCACACGCTGGCAGCCTGGCTCTCTGGTCTGCCAGGAGCTGTGGAGAGTGATTCTCGTCCCGTCTCTTGCCACTCTCTACCCCCAGGGTTAAGACCTTGCTCAGTTAGAATGGGGAGAACTTGTCTCCTGTCTTTTACAGGAGCTACTTTTGCTCCATCTTAGTGACCAGTTCATCCAAAAACCCTTTCTACCTCCTGTGACTCTTTTGTCACCTTGCACCTGTTTTCTGGGTGCAGCAAAAGAGAACTGTGGTAGGGACACCTACCTGCTGTGGTGATGCTGCCTCTACCATGGCATCCTACTCCCACTCACCCGTTGCTGAGGCCACGTTTGCCTCAGCAAAACCCTACTGCCTTCCTCCTCACAGCCCAATACATCTACCCCCATCCTTCAGGACACTGCAGCAACACATTCCCATCTCCTGGTCAGGCTTTGTGCTCACATACATCCTGTTTCTGCTCCCCTTTTTGCAAGTGCTTACCCACCATGGTGGGATTGCTCAGGTGGTTTTTTCTCTGTCTTGCAGTTGTATCAACCAGGCACAGCATCTGGAGGTAGAAGGGCCCAGGCAGTGGAGGATCAATTGTATTGTATCAATTGATTGAGGATCAATCTTCAAAGTGTAACTGTATAAATAAACCATATTATATATATATATATATTTTATATTTTTTTTTTACTGCTTTATATTGTGAATGGATGTGGATGGCTAGCCAGGATATTTTTAGAGACTGTAAAGTAAAACTAGAGACTGATGACACAAAGCAACCTCTTCCCCTGAGGACAAAGCAACTCCCTTCTATTTTTTTTAAGCAGTTTCTATATTGAACAGAAATAGCAGTGTGCCCATTCTGCATGGCCTCCTCAAGAGACCCATCGTGCATTTGGAAAAATCCTTGTTCCTTTGACTAGGGGAGTGAAGCTGCAGTGGAGATCTGCGTAGAGGCTCGCCTGGATGGAGCAAGCTAACAGATTTTACAGCAACTCATCACAGCAAGTGAGGCCATGACAAACAGCCTCTTCACTGGTGGCAGGGGAGGCCCAAAAGCAGCCTCAATACGAATTTCTGACCCCTCTTTTCTTATGTATAAGAAACCTGTAGGAGAAACACACTTTCCATAGTGCCATGGACCATGCTTCAAGGAAGCACACAGGGGGAGCTTGTTTTTCTTAAATTAATCTTTCAACTGCTTTTTAAAGTAAAAAATTGCAGAATGAGCCCTTCCCCGGTGGTGGTGTGCATGGGGAACAGGACCAAAATACTCTTGGTGGCATTTCCTTGATATTTTTAATTTTTTTTTTTTTAACTTGATGGCCAGTAGTTATCTGTCATGATGGGTCACCCTGTATTTTAATTGCAAAACCAAAGTGGTTTGGGGAGGGGGTGAGCTTGTATGGGAGATCCCCGAGCCTGTTTTCAACGTGTCATATGCGAAAATGTGACTGGGCACAGCATTCACGGTAAAACCCCACTTCCCCCGTGTGAATGTAAATCCTGTGCGCCACAGATCCAATTTTCAATAAATCTTTGGCAAAGGATTTGAGCAAAGCGAGTGTGAGTGTGCTGTTGTAGCCAGGGTGAGCTGTCCCTGCCGGCGCCTGCTTTGGTGCCTGAGGGATGCGTCCAAGCGGTTTGCGCACCCCGCAGCTGCCTCTTCCATTTCCAAGCCATCTCTTTCTATTTGCTGAATTAAAGCTGTGAGTATTTTATAACTGACTGAATCTTATGCACACAGTGCTCTTTCCTTCTTTTTTTTTTCCTTTTTTTTTTTTTTTAAATTGTGAAGTGCTTTACAACCAGGGGATGCAGCTTGTCTCCGGTGAGATGTGGCCATCTCTGGGATGAAACATGGCAACATTTTAATAATGCACAGCAGCAGCTCAGAGCATTTTAGGACAGGATGCAAAGGGGGTGGCGCTCAGCTGCAGACAGGAGCAGGTAAGGGGAAATTTCCCATATTCTTCCATGCCCCTTTGTCTGCAAACTGGATAACAGCAGCCAGGAATGTCAGCTCTTGCTGTCCATCACCATCTCCCCTGAGCTTCTGCTGGGCTCTGGTCCCTGGGGACATCTTCACCTCTCAAAGCTGGTTTTCAAAGTGCCACCACAGCCCAGCAGGCTGATTAAGTAATATTAAAAGATTAAAGTTTGCTTTGTTGGGACATCCACTGGTACTGCTGTGTCTTAGGTTATGACTGGAGAGCTGCCACAGTGGGGAGACGCAGTTTCAAAGTTGCCTTTTGTGAATTGGGACTTTGGGGTTTTTTTGAGTGGGTTGTTTTTCAAGCTTCTCCTCAGCCTCCTCCTTAAATCATGTATCTCAAGGAAAATTAGTTAAAAATGTGTTTGTTCCACGCAGCTGCATTTTGTTTCTCCCATTTCTTTGCTTTTTGGGGGCTTTGTGTGCTTTTTTTTTTTTTTTGGACTCTTGCTTTTAATGATTCTGCCTTGCTAAGAAGTGGGTGATGGACTCTGTAAACAGCATTTCAAAGCTGCTTGGGGGGGATGGGGAGCGGGTTTAGAAACCTGCTTGCCTTGGACATGGCTGGATTTCAGTGTGTTATGGGACATCCTCTGCATATCCAGAAAACTGACCTCTGTAGGTTTAAAACTGGATCTTTCATTTTTGGGCTACATTTGTAGCCTTGCCTTCTGCAAAAAACAGGAATAAAAGAAAAGAGTCATCATTTACGGTACTTCCAAATGGGGGCAGAAAATTAATTTGAATGTCTGTGGGGGGTTTTTTTCCCCTCTATTACAATTATATATTATTTATTGGTTTTGCAGGTTCAGTCATAATTTAGTCATAATCATTAACAGGCCAAAGTAGCACCAGTCTTTGCTGGAGAGAGGTGTGGGAGGGTGTGGAAAATAAGGATTTAAAATATATGTATCACAGCAGATTTGGCCCTTCAGCTGATGCCCCTTGGCTGACACGTGGGATTTGGAACTGTTGTTGCATGGGTGGGAGACACAGTAACTCAACTGTGTCCCCCACTGAGGTCTGATTACCAGGCACGGGGTTAGCAAGAGCGCCGTGACCAGGGGCTGTTTTCAGCTCAAGACTGTGGCTCTTTGCAAATTTTCTTCATTTTGTGTCCTACAAACCATCACCCAGCTGCTGCCTCAGTCGGCAGTGTTTTGTGAGGTAATAAATTACTTTGATTAACACCTCTGTCCCTGCTGTGGTGCACGTGGGGGAGAGGTGGTAATCAAACTCATGTGTTACCTCAGGAGCTACCCAGCCGAGAGTGACCTATATTCCTGCGGGCTCGGGGGGCCTGCGCTGGCCGGGCGAGCGCGCGGGTCCCCGCCTGTTATTTAATGCAGCGAGGCTCAATACCCACTCCCCCCCTGCCCCCGCTTTTATCTGCTCTAAAGTCTGTGTCAATAATACATTTCTGCCATTGAATATTTTATTGATGGTTTGACTTTTTTGCTGCTCGCAATTCCCATTTCAAGGCTGCGTGATTGTTCCTAATTAAAATTTCATGCCCTGGGACAAGCCTTCTTGCTACAGTGGAGATGATGCTGTCCTTTTCTAGGCCACTACAGAGTAGTAGGAAGAAATTACCATTACCCATTGTTATGAGATTAAAACAAAGCAAATAAATTATTGTTTTTTCCCCTTAAAAAACAAACCAAAAGCCTGCGTACGGCGCGTACTGGAGAAGGAACTGGCTCGCGGGCAGGCAGGGATCCAAGCGTGCAGGTGGCTCCAGGATGCTGTGCCTGGCTGCACAGGGACTCATGTCCCCGTGTCCCTCAGGCGCTGTGGGCAGCTTCTTCCTTCCCTGGAGTGGGTGAGAATGGACTTCAGAGCTTCTCTCTCCTCAGATGCTTCTCCTGGCTAGCTCCAGTGCCACCCAAAAATCACAAAGCAAAGGATATACCTGTTTTTCACTGGTGAGCAGCCCTGTTTTCTTGTTGGTTTTTTTTTAAATAAATCTGCAGGTTCTGTCAGCACAGGCACTATTCAGAAGAGTATTTCAGCCACCTCCAGCCTTCCTGGCACCTTTTTCCTGGCTGCACCACCTGATTTATTTTTTTTTAAAAAGTTTTTTTGGGGCTTTTTTTAACATTGTGTAAGAAAAATGGCCCCAGCTCCTCACCCTCTATCCCGGACTGTCAGCTCCTCACCATCCTCATCAATGCTGTTCTGGGCCAGCACTGCTACAGGCCAGTGCAGTTTCTTCAGGCAACACTGCTGCAGACACTTGAACCATCCCCAAGTTGCAGTTATGTATTTGTATGAGTTCCTGGGTGTTTGGGTTTGGAATTTTTTTCCCCCTCAATTTCATCTAGAGTGCTAGAAGCATTTGTGCTGCCTCCCAGCCCCTGGATTTGGCAAGCAGCTTTTAAGCACACACTTCAGCACCAGTTACATAAGGAAAGGTGTGAATGTCTGGAGGAGAAAATGCCTGTTGTTTTGCTCCCTAAGTGGTGTACAGATGCTCTGCTGCTTGCTCCTGGCTGCACAGCTTCTGCCAGCACAGTTCACTGCAGATGAAGAAGAGCTGTTTGAACCGGCATGTGTGTCCATGCAGGGAGCATTGTCTGCTCTCCTATGATGATTTTTCTTTCTCCATCTCAAGAGTGCAGACTGACTGCATTCTACCTTGCCCTGGAAAAAAAAAAAAAAAGACCACCATAAGCACTAGAGGAGGCCGGAAATTTTCTTGTTTTGGAGACAAGTTTCTCTCCCAACGGAACCTCCTGCCAGCAGAATTTTTTTTTTTTTTTAGGATGTATTATATAAGTCCTGCTTGCATTTAACTAACTGACTTCCTCTAAACATTCATGTACTCCTTCTATTCCTCATAGGGCAGCTTGATCCTTTGGTGAGGCTCACCTGACACTGGGACATGTTATGGACAGGACACAACAGGCACTTCTTAGCATGGTGCTTGAAGGGTAAGGCCTGTTCCCTTACCTCCAAGAAGAGCTGAAATGAGAACAAAATCTTTGAGGAGCACAGAGTCCTTTCGCTCAACGGCCTGAAATTCAGCATCTTCCCCTCCTGTAAGGCATTCCCCTGCTCTCATCAAAATCTCACAGTTTGAGTGAAAGCACATGACTATCTTCTAACCAAGCTAATTACACCTTACAATCTGTTTATTAGCTACTGAAAACATGAATCAAGGGACATTGCAGCCCTGGTGCATTTTCTCATTACTCAGGAACAACCCTGGGGCTAGGCCAGGAGAGAAGGGCTGATGCTGAATTTCTGCTTAGGGAAAATCCTGTTGCACCTTCTGCTCTCCTTTTCAAGTCACCTTCACTGGCCACAGAGGCAAAGTAAGAGATGGGAGGAACAGCCTGCAGTGCAATCAGACACATCACTGAGAAGCACAGCTTTCCTCTTCACCTGGTCTGATGCCCTGGAATACAGTAATCAGCACTCAAATACTGGTTTTGCACATTTATTGAGGACTTTAGGTGACAGTGCAGCAGGTTAGTTTTGAATCATGCCACAAGAATGTTAAAAACAGGAATTGAGCTGTAAGCTCTCTTCACTTACTGGAGACACACACGAAAAAGGCAAAACCAAACAAACTTCACTTCAAGCCCTTCCTTTTGCTTACTGGAGCTGAACAGGATGGTTCCATTGGTAGCAGGAAGTCAGAAGCATTCACACCATAGTGCTGCTCATGGGAACTGGGACAGGTCTTGCCGGATGACCTGCAGAGCTGCTTCTGCCAGCGGCATCTCCTGGGGTTAAGTCATCAGCCAGCACAGTCCTGAACGCAGGGCTGTTTATTCAAAGAGAAACAAAGCACCTTCATTTTCAGACACAGGTTTGTTAAATGCATGGTCACCTATAAAATGGGGTGGCAGGAGACTGTGGCCTTCAGTTTCAGCTCTCAGACACACTTGTACACGGGTGGATTTTGCACCAGGGTTCTCTCTCTCTGTGTGGCTACACTGTGCTCCTGCCTGCTCAGGACCAGCAGTGGGAAGATGCTGTAGGTGCAGCAAGGGAAGAAAAAAGGGGCTGAGACAGCTGTAAACTTGTCTGAGCCCCGCCCCCCCGCGCCCCCCTCCCCCCAAAGGCCCATTCGGCTTCTGAACAAACATGAAAGCATCTTGGGTAAATTCGGTTGGTTTTCCCATCTTCCCAGGGTGTTTGAGCACTACGGAAACACAGAGCACAGAGAGAGCTGAGTTTTCTTGTGAAGAGCAGATGTTCCTCTGGGACCCAAAGACAGAAATGACAAGAGCATGAAGGAGAGATAGGGACAGGTAAAACTTCTCAGAGACACACTTTACCAACAGAGGACCTTGCTCTGCCTTCTGTGCAATTAACTACTTACTGATCGGAGCACTGCCAGTTCCTTCAGATCAAGCCTTTCCAACAGCCCAGGGCTACATGAGAGCAGTCCCAGGAGCAGGGGGAATACCTGAGCCCTTTCAGGGAACCTCAGCAGCTGTGGTGAATCCTTCAGCTGACAATGAAGCTGTGCTGCTCCTCAGAAAATACGCTTTTTAACTACCCAGCTTCTTCACCAGCCAAAAAATTGCAAGAGATAACTTTGTAGGAGAAGCCATCTGCTTCGTCACTTCCTCAGTTTTTAGTGACAGCCACCCTGGGTAGCTGGAAAAGTCCCTGCCTGGCTCGCCTTCCTGTTCCTCGGGGCCATGAAGTCAGAGTCTCCTGCGTGACATCACAGCACATTGGGCAAGGCAGCTCTGCAAATGCCCGGCCAGGGCACCAATAGAGCCCTGGCACAAGAAGAAGAAAACAGTGTGCAAAGGTGAGGGGTGGGATGGAAAAAAAAAACAGCAACAAAAAAGGAAAGTGAGGCTCGTTTCTGCTTTTCCTTTAACAGACTAGAGAGTCTCTCTTTAAATGTGACTCATCCAGGGCAATACTAGGCAGAGTTTCTTCTATTAACACACCCTTGGCAATAGCAGTTCAGTTAGTCACTGACCGGGTATCAAGACGTCACCGGCCGGGACGATGCGTCTCTAACTTGGTACGGAGTCCGCTAGCACTTCTTTACTTTGGAGAAGAGCAAGACAACAGAGAGGGGGGCACGCCATCTCTCCTGAACAACTTTACCACCAACTATTCGCACCCGCATGCCAACACGGCCCGTTCCCTCCATCTCCGCTC
This sequence comes from Acrocephalus scirpaceus scirpaceus, assembly GCA_910950805.1. Lineage (NCBI taxonomy): Eukaryota > Metazoa > Chordata > Aves > Passeriformes > Sylviidae > Acrocephalus > Acrocephalus scirpaceus. Next base: position 45,249,322 of record OU383780.1, read on the forward strand.
CCGCCGGACACACCGAGCCCCGCTGCAGGAAGTGTTCCATCTTTTCGCGCTCCCCTGTGCAAGTGCGGCCGATCCTGGGGCACTCCCGGCAGCGCATCGGGTGTCCGCAGAGCCGAGGATGGGGAACCGCTGGAGGCAGGACAGTGGCGACGCATGGGGAGCCGACTCCTTGGCACGCCGGAGTCCCTCACCTGGCTGGCCGAGAGGGCAGGAGGGCGTCGAGGCTTCGAGGCGCGGGTCCGGGGAGGCGAGGCGGCCGCAACAGTGATGTCCGAGGAGCAGGTTAGCCGCTGTCACACGCACAGTGGAGTCGCCGAGAGCACAATGTGCGTTAGTCAGTGGCTCACCTGCTCCTGGAGGGTGACGGGGGGGCGGCGGGGCCCGCCTGCAGCATAGGAGACACCGGGCAGCGCGAAGGATGGGGCGCGAGAGGGGGCAGCCGCGGCGTGCCCGGGTTCCGCGGCGCGTAAGGCTGCAGCTCCGCGCTCCCCCCCCGGGACAGGCTGGCCCGTGCGGCCCCGGGGCCGACGGCGTCCCGCAGCTCCGGAACGGGGGATCTCTCTCCGGCGCGGCCGCCGCTCACCTGCGCTCCCGCCGCCGCTGCCGCCGCCAACTTCTCGCTCTGCCCCGGCCCGGCCCACGCCGCGCGCCGCGGCCCCTCGCCCCGCCCCCCGCGCCGCTCCAGCCAATAGCGGGGCCGCGCGCCCGACCGCCTGCCCCGCCCCCGCACCGCTCCGGCCAATGGCGACTCCGCCACCGCCCGCCGACGGCCGCGGCGGGGCGGGGCCGGGCGGGCAAGCGGCCCCCCCGCCCCCCCGGCGGTGACAGCGGCGGGCGCGGCGCGTTCGCTTCTGCACGTCGCTGCTGCTGCGGGGAGGAACCATTTGTACCTGTTGAGCCGCCGCCCGCCTCCCGCTCACCCCGCCCCGCCGACCCCCGCCCTCCCCGCCCTCGCCGCTCCGCTCGGGCTGGCGGCCGCCGGCGGCGCCCCCCTGCCCTGCCTGCCGCCGCCTGCGAGGAGCCCCTTCCCCCGTGGACCCCCGTGGCCCCGCCACTCGTCTCCCGCTTTGCCCTCCATCCCCTTTCCGCCCCCGCCGGAGCCCGGCCCATGGTACGGCCCGCCGGGGCCGTGCCATCAGGGCAGTGTCGGGGCGCACGTAGGCGGTGCGGGAGGGCCGGGGCGAGGGGGCGGGGGGAGAGTCGGGGTGTCCCCGGCCGCCCCCGCCACTGCCCCCTCTCCCTTCGCTGCATCAAATATCACAGTGCCACATTAATTTTTTGTCTGTTTTCCCCTCTCCGTTGTTCTGTGCTGGGTTGGGCGTGTGGCACACGCGAGTGCCCCTCGCAGTGCCAGGGGGTTCAGGTGGTCCCTCGGCCCCGGGAGTCTGCTTCCAGCAACTTCCCCAAAAAAACAGGGACGTGCAGTTGGAGGTTTTCTGTACATTCTCAGTATGACAGCGCTCACCTTCTCATGGGGTGAGCTCACTCCTGTCCATCACCCTACAAGCCGCAGCCAAGCAAACGGCTGGAATGCTGAAAATTTTAGTACACCTCGAGGAGGATTTGCCAAGCACCAGAGACAGAGCTTTATGGATGGGCACAGCGCCGTCCTGTAGTCGGAAAAGCCTTGTTTGGAGACTCAGAGAGCCAGGCGTCGAGTCTGCAGGCTGGCTCCCATCTGCCCGAAGTCACACACACGCCCTCCTCGAACAGATCGGAAACCAGAGCGTGTCTGGGGAGCGGGCACATTTGTTGTGACCCCCCCCAGTTCATTCATACTGCTGTTGGGCAAGAAAAAACACTTCAGGTGTGGATGTGGCCACTGACCAAACAGCAGCCCCACGCCTCATCCCTGGTGAACTGATAACACGTGCTGTCCAGCAAAAGGCACGAGCTCTGCATCCCTTGTGAAAACTTCTTTGGCATCAGCTGTCCCGGCTCTGACGGCTGTTCTGCAATCTGGAGCAAGATTTGGAAGCAAAACCCAGCGCGGGCTCCCTGATAGCTGGTGGTAATTCCCCATTGAAAGGATTTCCTTACGTGTTTTGCTGGAGCGCTTTAACATGCATCTGTGGCTCTGCTCTCCCATCGCCAGTGTAGAAGGGGGATGGGGGAACAGCCCCTCTTCTGCGTGACAGCCCGCACAATGACAGGCTGTCTCTGTTGTCATTTTGTGTGCATGCTGTGTGGGGGGGTTTTGTTTTCACCCAGCAGCCGTAGGGGAAAAGTCACGTATTTACATCTTCCCCAGCACAGGGCTGGTGCCTGGATTGGAGAGAAATCGTGGAACACAGTGACCCTCTACCCTCTGGGCGTGAGCCAACACAAAAGAAGGCACAGCCATGGAAAATACTCTTTTTTTAAAAATAGGTATTTTTGTAGGGAGTTATATGGCTGGGTACTGCCCTGACACCTCCCTGCCAGCGCTGCTGCTTCTGCCAGCTGCTCTACAGGGTACAGGACACACGTGCTGTTGGCTCCTATGCTCCACCAAGTCCCTCTTCTTCCAGGCAGTACTATACATTCCAGGTTTAAAAAAGAAAAAAAAAAAAAAAATCCTTCAATCCTTCTTCTGACTGTAAGCACACAGGAAAGGAGTGTGTTTTGAAGCCGTGCTTGCACAGCTGGCTGCCGGCACAGCCAAGCTCTCGATGTTGCTCGGACCTCCCTGAACGCTGTGTTAAACCATGCAGCATGGAGCAGGGCTTGTGCAGAGCCAGCTGAGTGCACGGCGTGCAGAGGATGCTCTGCTGGGGTGGGCGAAGCACTCTCCTAGAGCCCGAGCTAAGGGTGCACCGGGCCCTCGCTCCGGAGGTCCCATCGTCCAAGTCTTTAAAGGAACGGCGAGACGGCCCGGTTCACGGGATGGTTACTATTGCCCTGGCAAGGCCCTGGGCCCAGGGGCTTCACTACAGCGCTGGTGGGTTTGCCCTCAGCCCCCGCTCCCCCTCCAGCTCCAAAAACGTTCGTGGCTCAGCCCTTAATCTCTGGGATGAAATGTCCTGCTGACACGGCCGGTGCTGTCCCGGGGAGAGCTCCCGCTTATCCCAGCCCTGCAGCTCTTCCCTTTGTTCCCAGCTGGCTTTCAGTCCCCGCGGCGGTGCCAGAGCCACGATGTGTGCAGCGACAGGGAAGTGCATTCGCGGATGGCAGGAGAGCGTCACGGGCTGCCTGCCCTCCGTGCCCGCCTCGGTGCGGTGCCAGCGCCGCTGTGCTGTGCCCACGGACTCGGGGAGAAATCCAAACGCGGGAACGTGCCCCCAGTCTTATCCCTGGAGGCTGGCAAACCCCGCATGAACTAACTTGCAAGTAAGAAGTCTCTCTGCATCGCAGATCTTGCCTTTTTCAACACGAGGCAGAGCGTGCTCACCGGCGAGGGCATCACCAGGGGTTTCGCCCTGATCCCTCCTGCTTCGCCCCTCTTGCAGGCCTCGAGCGGGCAGACAGCAGCAAGGCTGGTTTTGCTCCGCTCCGTGTTCTCTGGAAAAGGACCTTGTTTTCTCCCCGGCCCCTGTCTGATTCTTGACAATGCCCCGAGTGTCTGCGAGGACACGCACGTTAGCTCTGGGTCACGTCCGCCTGCAAGCAGAGCCTGGGCTGCGCTCCCCTTGCCGGCGGACAGCCGAGGACAGCCCGGGCAGAGCCCCACGGCTGATGGAACAGCGCGAAACCAGCCCTTCCTCCTCTACGTGCGTGCGCTCACCCAGCGCCTCGGGAACATTTGGGTCGGGCCCAGCCTCGAGTAGTTAAAGGGGAAAAAAACCGCGGCGGTCAGCGAGAGGTATTTAGCACTGATCCGCGTCCTCACGGACCGCACGGGCCGGACCGGGCTGCGCGAGGATGCTCCCAGCCCCGAGAGACGGCGCCCGACGGAGCGGGACGGAGCGTCCCGCGAGAGCAGCCCCGCGCTGGCCTCGGTGGCCTTTGGGGCCCGGTTTCCCCCCACAAAGCTTGGAGACACCGGCGGAGGAATGTCGGTCACCCCTGCCAACCCTTTTTCCACGAAGCGGCCGGAGCGGGACCGGCGCTGCCCGCGGGAACCGAGCGGCGCAGCCGCGTCCTCCCGCGGCCCCGCAGTGGTACAGGCCACCCCGCCCCCTCCGCAATGGTTCATCCCCGCCTCTGGTTTTTTCCCCCGTCACCCGAATAGTTCGCTCCGCTCCCCCCCCCGGCCGCGCGGTGGTTCCGCCCGCTGCCGCCCCGTGACCCGCCAGTGTTTCCACAGCACTTCCGGGGGAACGGCGGCCGCGGGGTCTTGGATGTGAGCGAGCGCCGGGCTGCTCCTGACCGGGATGTGAGCGCCGGGGCTGCTTCTCGGTGAGTCCCCGGGGCGGGCGGGCGACGGACGTGGCCTGCGCGGGCGGGTGGGGGCCGGGCCGTCGGAGTTGCTGGAGCGGCCGTCCCCCTTCCGACGGGCTGCCCCGGTCCTTTAGTGTCGTTTCTATAAACAGCAACGACGACAGCATGTTTCTTAGGTTGTTTTCCGACGGGAAACGCCTTCGCGGGAGGGCAGCTCCGAGTCGGGCAGTCCCCGGCTGCCCCCGGATTCCCGTGTTGGCGTCCCGCGGGATGCAAAAGGGCCGAGCGGGCTCGGGAGCACCTCGGCTTCGGAGCCATCCAGCTGCCTTTGCTGAAGCAAAGACCTAAATAAATGTACTAAGTACATGTATAAGTATAGTAAGGGTGCTAAACAAAACCCCAAATGTTTCCGTCGTGTTGTGTCTGCTCCTCTCCCCTTTTCCCTTCCTCCCTCTTCCCACCCATTCCCGCTGTTTGTGGTGCACACACGGGTGTTGGAGAAGTTATCAGCTATTGCAGCCAGCTCGGCTGACAAGTACAAATGAGGAGCTGCGTGCAAGCGCTTTTTTTCTTTCTTTCTTTTTTTTTTTTTTTTTTTTTTTTAAATCGTGTATTAGCTTATCACAAGGCCACGTTTCGGCTTAAAAACTTTGCCTTGAGGGACCTGTGCTTACCGGGAGGTTCTAAGCTGTGTCGCTGGTGCCTTCCCTTGGCCGCCCCACGTTTGGTGGCAGTGGGGTGGGTGGGATTTTTGTAGTTTAATTTACTGGCTTCCCTGCAGGTTGCTGCCACGTAGTTTGTTGCTGGTGTGTTTCAGGGATGTCTGTTGTGTTATTTCCTTTCCTGTAGGTCGGTGGGTCTCCCTCCGTAGGGCTGTGCACAGAATATAGGTGTGTGAGCTTTTTGTTTGGGTTTTCTTGTTTGTTTGGGTTTGTTGGGTTTTGTTGTGGTTTTTTCTTTTGCCACAGTCATGCCCATAAACAGCAGGGGAAGCTGTAGCTAAAAATGGGACTGGTGTGAAAGACTGATGCTGAACGGGAACTCGCCAGTAAGGGTGACTCTTCGTAGGAAAAGAAGCCTGTTAAGAAAGAGGAGGATGTGCATTGTTGGAGAGTAGTTAATTCGCAGCTGGAAGCAGAGCCGTGGCTGCAAGGGAGGTTGGGAATTCCATGGAGCTTGGCTGCTGCTTTGAATGCAGAGGTACAAAATGCTCAGCTGCCCCTCTGGGTAAGATGCTGTACTTTCAAAGTGCTTTTGCAAAGCCTGTATGTTGCTTTGTTTGCATTACAACCTCCCCAAAGAGTGTGGTGTCAGCTCCTGGGGAAGCTTTGGTGGACAGTTTTCATCCTGGAATTCAGGGTGGCTAAATTTAGGGCAGGGCTGGGATGGGTGGCAGATAAGCACTTCCTTACCTACCCCAGGATTTTCTGTGACTTGTCTATTAGGTTCTTAGGTGCTTCCATTTAAATTATTGCATAGGCCGTTCTGATAGTGGTAGTTAAGAGTTAATTTTTTTTTGGTAATTTAAACAGGGATCTAAATTTAGATTTGGGGGACTTTTTTAAACCTCCCTGTGCATGCTAGATTGGCAGTGCATGACTCTGGGCTGTAGGAGTGTCTTGTTAATTTGAATTATTTCCCTGTCAAGTTGTCTTAATTTACCTTTGGAATGTGGTGATGGCAGATAGTAGTCACACCATAACTAGATTTTTTCCAACTGAGTACAACAGTGATTTTGATAACTCTTACTTTCTTTTCGCTGAGTGTAACATATGAAATTGGAAACAAAGTTAAATTATTTCTGATGTGTGACATTGCTTTTCTGGAGAGAAGTGAATTATTTAGTTGATGGGGGGGGGGGGGGGGGGGACCAACAAGAAAAAGCAACAAGAAAAAACACAACCAAAACCCCTCCCCCCGATGAAGCAGATGTGCCAATGAGAACTGAAAGCCCATATGTTTGAAAATTTAGTAAGCTTAAATTTAGTTATAAGTGGTCTTTAGAACACGATGGCTCGGTAGTGGCCCATGAAATTAGATCAGCATTCAAAACCACCCTCTGAGAAAATTCTGTGAGAAACCTTTCTTTGCCTGTGAATAATCCTGAGTGTTACCCAAACAGATGAAAGTAAATGCCTTCTGTAGTAGCTCTTCTGTTTCTAAAAAATGTAGAAGCTGCATAAGAGGTTGGTGGAGGAGGAGATGGGCTGGCGCTAGGAGGGAAAGTGCCCGTGGCTGGGAGAGGCGCTCGCTGTTGTAGCGGCTCTGTGGGCTTTGTGTTAGGGGAGATGGAGCTCCAGTGTCCTTCGCACACTGTGCCTCCTCTTGATGGCTGGAAACCTGCGCTTGCTTCTCGCTGGAACATACTCAAGGTACATTAAAATACTGGTTTGTGGTAATGCATAAGGACTTGAGTTCAGAAAGCTAAATGTTTGCTGAAGTGCTTGTTTGATAAACACTTGTTCTGGAGGAAGCACTTTATCTTCTCTGTTGTTGAAGCCAACAGAAAGCCCTGTTGCTAGTAGAGCTTGAAGAAAGTATTTGTAATTGCTCTTTGATTATACTGTTAAAATGACTTAAGGCATCTCTGTGTAAAAATGTAATATGTCCTAATAGCAAAGCCTGGGCTTACAGCTTGTCCTGCAGCAGAGCCTGTGCTGCCATAAGGACACAGCACTGCGAGCAAACCCGATATGGCCTTACTGAGGTTGTGTCTTGGGGAAGGAAACCTAAGGGGCAGAAAGCGCTGGTGCGAGTAAAGTGATCAAACACCTGCCATGCACTCGTTGCTTCTGTGGTTTAATGTTTGTTTAGGGTATTCTAAATGAGAATTTGAGAACAGAGGGATGTTAAGGAGGAGGACGGTGCCTGTCTTCAGCCAACCTTGTGTGCATGCTGTAATGCGGACACTGGAGAGATACGCTGTGCGAGTGGATGATGCACCTGCCCAAGGAACTGAAGTGGGGTTTGCTGTAAGCATCAGTGGTGTGAGTAGAAGGGTACAAGACAAGGGATCTCTGGCCAGATTACCCTGCATCTGTGTTCCATCCTAAATTCCTCTGAATAGACTTACAAAGTGGAATGAAGAAGGGAGGATTGGTGCGTGTGAGAGCTGCTTGCAGCTGAAGGGCTGCATGGAGAGTACTGCACACCATGGGATTTTCCAAGTGACCAAGCAGCGGGGGGTTGGGTACAGCCACGAGGGCATGTCCTTCACACCCCCAAAACTAAAAGCAGCTGTAGTTGCCTGAGTCAAATGGCCTTCAGGGATAACCGGTTGCTTTTTAGCGGTCTGGCCTTTTGTGTTACGGAAGTGCAGAGTTAAGGTTTGCCTTGGAAGAACGACTGCCATCCCCTCCTTAACCAAACTTCTTGGTTAATATAATAATAAAAATGTTTTCCATCTATTTTGTATTTACTAGTTCTGGCTCAGGGTTGTTAGAAAAATTCTGATGCAGTAAGTGCTGGAGAAATGGGGCTTTTGCACAGGTGGGTGAGCTCTCTGAAATGTATCATGAATGTGTTTGTGTTTCACAGTGCCAGTTTGTTTGAAATGCCTCCCATAAAAAAAAACCCAAAAACTTGGAAATGCTGCTTATTGTTCCTAAAAAACAGAGATGCCTCTCTCACTAGGTGTATGGTCAACCCTGGTTTCCCTCTTTTTTTTTTTTTAAGAGAAGCTGCCTCATTTGGAAAACGCTCTTTGTAAAGTTTTATTTGTGATATGCGTAGAAATCTCAAAATCACTTCATCTCTTCATTGCTTGGTTTCTCCTTGTAATTTCCAGCTATCCACAGAACACTTTTTTTCCTGACGGGATTTGAAGACTTGATTGTTTACTGCAATACCAGATTCTCTTTAACTCGGAGTTTTGCCTCTGAGCAAAGTACAAGCTTGCATTTGCAGCATAAATGTGTCAGTTTAGATTGTCAAGTCACGAATGCTGATTTGTTCGCCTCTGTGCCTAAAGGATAGCTTTCCATGGGATAGCAAGGCAAAAATATCATAGGTAGTTGTTTTATTCCACTACAGTGAAGAAATGCATTTGGAAATGTAGCTAAGTGTATGTTGGTCAGAACTGTGGCTTGTAGGAATGACTTTTTGAAACAAAGATCTTTTCCGCCCTGTGCTTATTGCTTTGCCTTAAGGAAGACTGGAGAGCAGGGAAACTAAGGTAATGGCCATAGTGAAGTGGAGGCTTATCCATGGTTTTTACTTGCCATGGCTTTGGTTGGCCTCCATCATCCTCAGTGGCTCAGGAGTGCTGTGGCTGGCTGGGTGTGGCAGTGACAGGTCAGCAGGAACCCGCTTTGTTCCCACAAGGTGCCCATGGAGAAGTAGCTCAGGTTCTGCCCAGCATCCAAATACATGGATGGAACACGTGCCTGACACTGCCCTGCTGGGGGACTGGTGCTGCCAGTCCTTCCCTTTGTGTGTCCTGCCTGTCACGTCACCACAAATTTTGCATTGCTGTAGCTAACTGAGCTTTTGGGAGGATATTACATAATTGAGTTTCAGTTTGAATATTTCATACATATGCACTGCTGAAACTTGAAAAATTCTGGGTGTTTCTTCGTATTTTTTCAGTTGCATCATGGAGTGACTGGGTTTTGATGAGTCTGTATATTTTCAGCCAATATAAATTGTTTTTAAACAGTTTTTTAAACACTCCTGTTAACAGCCACAAATTTAGCTAAAAACATAAACCTCTCTTTAGGCAAGATTCTTACTGAAGTTAGGAGAAATCTTTACAAAAACTTAGTTGTGTTGAAGTTCAATCTTCTTTCTGTTTAGTTTGTTGTTGGTTTTTTTCCCTGAGCATTGAAGACTCCGTTTGTAGTTTGGTTTAGTTTAGTAGAACCTACATTTTTGCGGCTCTCTGGTGCAGAGCTGAGCTATGTGGCTTAAAGAGGGAGTGTGCAAGCAAAGGTACAGATCAAGGGCACTTGAATAAAACATAGTGGTTTTTTCCAAAAAATCTCTTAATATGCAAGATATGTAATGGAGAGTAGGGAGAGTGGGAGAAGAGCACCTGATTGAAACTTCTTTATCACACTTATAAAAGAATGCTCTCTTTTTTTGCATTTTGAGATATGACACCTAGCTTTAAGTGTCTGGTAATTATATATTTTCATGACTTGCTTATGGAAGCTTGCCAGGGGTCTGTCTGCCTTAATGCTTTGTAGCATTGTGTGTTAAAAGCTCCGATTTAATTGTCATTACAAATTTGGATCATGCAACATCTCCCAGTATCTGTCAGTTTTACTGCCAGTCTGTGCTGATGCACAGCAATTAATGTGATTGCATTAATATGCACTAAATCAGGTCTTATCTTTTCCATGGAGTAATGGTTGGGGGAGTCTTCAATGTCTCTATTTCTTGACAGAGCTGTGCAAAGGCGCCTTTTTTTAATAAAGGACCAAACCTACATAATCTTTATTCTTCTTTTCAATCAGGCAAGATGGAGTATTTTGATTTAAAACACATATTGTCGTCCTGTTAGGCTTTGTTCAAAGGGCCTCTAGTCCCTTCAGTTTTGCAGTGAATTGCTGGTCCATAGGATGGTTTTAGTGTTTGTAGGTTTTCTATTGCTATTTTCAGTGGGGAATTCTAGTTACACCATCATCCAGGAGCCCAAGATATAGCTGAATCTCTCACCTCCACTGATTTTCACGAGCAGCTGGTTTCATCCAGCTCAGGAGGGCTGTGAAAGCTCACAGAGCAGTAGCTGTAGCCACCTCTGAATGGAGACTGGGAAAACTGCTCAGAGAGCAATGTCTCTTCTCTGGCTCAGGTCTCTACAGATGCGTTGGATGCTCGGTGCCAGCCCGGTGCCTGCCCTGCTGCTGTAGGTGCTACACTGCCTCCCGGACCTCTGCCGCCCTGCAGGCATTCCCATGTCCTGCCATGGATGATGACAGCCAGGATGAGCTGATCAACAAGAACGCTGCTCTAGGAAAGGGCAAAAGGCAGTGTCTCGCACTCCTCAGTGAAACAGGTAAGTGCAGCCTCTCTGCATGTGCACCTTTCTGCTTCGAGGTTGTGGAACCTATCGATTTATCCTTAAAAGGCTGGTAAAGATGTGTTTGTGACCATTTGTCATCTTTTCCCTGACAGTTCTTTTGTTTTGCTTCGCTTCATAGCTTGTGTGTATCAGACTGCTGGCATGCTTTCCTGGAGTTTCTCCAGATGGGCAGCTTTGATACCACTGTGGAAATCTGAGAGTTCACTTCATCCATAATGGCCTGATATGAGGCTCTGGTACCTGTTCTGTCTGTCTGCATCAAATAGCTATTTCCTCTTCTCTTTTTAAGAAAGCAATGGTGGAAATAGCTCAGATTCAGAAGATGATACTGGTAGTGAAGAGGAAGATAATGACACTGAGGAAGAGGGAGGTGAGGAGGACAAGGAAGAAAGTGAAGATGAAGAATTAGAAGGTAAGGTCTGTTCATATGCCTTAACAAGCATTTTTTAATAACTGAGGAAGAGCAAGATGAAAGCTGTTCCTCCAGAAACTAACAGTGAAATGTAAATCCACAGATGCTGCTGTTTCAGGCTGATGCCAAAACCCTACAGTAATAAGCAAACAAGTAATAGTACCCAATTTCTAAGCTTTTAACGCATTTGCGTGTTTGAAGACTATCTGCTAACCAAAGCAGTGGAGTTGTCAGCAGGAGTGAACTCTGCCCCAGCATGAGGAGGAAAAAAAGTCAAAGTTGCAGCAATGGCTCATGCTTTTTTTTCACTTATGAAAAGCATGTTTGTTAGTTTGCTTTGGCATGGGGCTCTAGAGTGAATGTTATGATGGGGAATTCTGGAAATAATAATTTATTGCTGTAATTCCAAGGGAGGATGGAAGAAGACTAATTTTTCTTTGAAAAAGGAGTGTGGATGTTATTTGAATTGATTAATTTTACTGAAAACATACTCTAGAGATACATCTACTTCTGAAACTGCTACACTCAAATTAATATTTGGATAGACAAAAATAGATTTTTATCAGATCTAAAGCTCGTTGAGAAGGCAAGAGCAGAGTTTTCCAAGTTACTAGTTTGACTGATTTGAACACAGGCTAAAAAATTGATGCCAGGTGCCAACAAGCTTTATTAATGCATCCTTCAGGGTACCCTCTGTTATGTCCAGAGAGGAGAATTCAGTAGAAAAGACAAGGGCCCCATTCTCATTATTTAAAAAAAAAAAAAAGCAGCCCAACAACAACCACCCGCAGTCCTCCCTCAAAGTGAGTAGCGTTTTAGGTACTTTTTGTTGCTTCTTGAAAATATTAGCTTAATTCACAGGTTTTTGGGAAAGATTAACACATCTCTGTATTTTGTACTAAAAGTAAAAATACCTTTCAGCAATATGTGCTGAGTATTTAATGTTACTCAAAACCAAGCTTCTTCAAGCAGCCTCTAAGGCACGTAGATCCCTTGGCTCACAAAATCATATTTTACCGGTGAAATCTTTCTTTGCTATTCTGCAGTAGAATGTGTTGCTGCTGCTTTTCCTCTGGAATATCTCTTAGGAAAACAGAAGTTGGGTACATGGTAACTTTATTGTAACTTAATTTTTTTAACTTCATTGTGCAGCGGTAGCCTGACATATCTTAACTGTCTTGTTTAGATATTTTGCTTTTCTGGTGTCTGTGCTTTTAATCTCTTGCAAGACTACTCACATTATCAGGCTTTATTTTTCACCAGAGTAGTCCATTGCTTTTTAGTGAAGGGATTTAGAAAGCAAGAAAACAGCAAAAATTATTGCCTCTAACTGGGAAGGCTGTGCTTGACCCCTGCAGCCTCATAAAATAAGCTAGCTTACTTGGAATTTTCTGTGAGCTGGAACTCTGTCCTGCCCACCCCCTCTGCCCTCATTGCTGAAGCCCTGCAGCGCACACAAGCTGGTTTTTATCTCTCACTTCTTAAGATTGTGAAGATGATGATGAAGAGGAGGAAGAGGAGGAAGAAAGTGAGGCCACTGTGGAAGGAATGACTAATTCTTTGAAATCAGAGCCACACTTGAATGGAGTGAGCATCTCATCTGATGAGGATGGTGAAAACTGCCCCATTTGCCTGAACACATTCAGGGATCAGGCTGTTGGGACTCCTGAGAACTGCTCCCATTACTTCTGCTTGGATTGCATCGTGGAGTGGTCTAAGGTGAGCTGTTTTGTCTTTGATGTCTTGTGGCCTTCTGGTGTGCTCTGCTCTATCTATCCCCTGTGATCATGCTGTTATGCTGTAATGAGAACAAAACACTGTAATACTGATATTTGATTTCTTAAGCTTTTTTAAACAGACTTGGGTTACTGCTCTGTTTGGTAGGATTCATGTTTGAAGTTTGGATTTGTTATTCTTGTACCCATTCTGATTTTTTTCTGTTCTCTGCAAGCTGTAAGGTCACAAGCGTGTTTGTAGGCATCTACAGTTCTTTTGATTTTTAAAGTTAAGATACTAATTTTTCTCTATGCTTGGATGTATATATATATGTTTCTCTGTGTATCTGTCTTTATCTTTTCTTGAATTCTGTGCTGTGGCCATTGGATTGGGATTTGTTGTAACCTTGAACATCTAAGCATAGAAAAGATGTAAAAGAGTACTGACAATCAGCAGCTTGCTCTGAATTCAGTTTTCAGTCAGAGTTTCTTGCCACCTGTGTAGCTCCCATAGTCATAATCCAGGGTGAGAATTACAACAAAACTTACAGCGCATGCAGCAGTAGCAGGAGTGATTAATTTTTTAAAAAAGCAAATAAATCACTTTTACTGAATATATTTGTAAACCATTTCTAGTCGCTCATTTGTCCAAAGGAAAGTAAATGCCTTAAAACGTGAGCACTGTTTCAAGGCAGTGTTTGGAAGAACTTTGATGTTGCTTTGGCAATTGAATAATAATTCAATTCTTCAGTAAAATAAATGCTTCTCTAAAAATGCATGTTTTCTCTGATAGAACAGGTTGTTTGTAAACCAAATAAGTCAGTTTTAAGTACTTAAAATATCAAGATCAATAGCTACTACCGTAATTTAATGCTTATTACATTAATAATTTAAGATTTCTTTTTAAAAATTGAATAAAGTGATGCACTTATTAACTGTATTGGGAATTTTTTTTCCTAGAATGCAAACTCCTGTCCAGTGGATCGAATCCTCTTTCATTACATTAACATCCGGGCACATTTTGGTGGTAAAATCTTAAAAAAGGTAGGTTTTTACTGGAGCAAACAACTAGGCCATTTGGCACAAAATTGTTGTTCAAAAGTTTACACTTCTAGGGTGTTTTTGTAATACTTGCCATCTGAATGAATTATTTCTTTCCTATTTTGAATTTGCCTTCTAAGGAGCTGTGACAATTTTTCTTCCTCCTTAACCTTATTTCCTGCAATATTGTGTTGTGGCATCATTTATGGTGGCAGTAAAAGGATGTTTTTTGTAACTGCCTGTTTTGTATAATGGACATTTGACTGAAAACTGTTCTGCATGGATAAGCCTGTCCACATGTGGAAAATGCCCTGCATTCTTCAAGTGCTGTTCTAGGATGAATAGGAATAATCTAGATTATCCATGATCTCTTCCTAGGAGTGCTGTGTAGCACTTGGGTTTGTAAGTGGAGAGAGGCACAAGGCAGTAGGAGAGCCCTGAAAGGCACTGCTTGAGTGTGCTGGTATTGCTCACAAAACAACAGTGAACAGTTGTCATTGCTCTTAATTGCTGTCAGAAAGATGTTGGTTTCCAGGAGACATTTAGGGGTTTGATGCTTTGTTTTCATAAACTAATGGTTTATTATTGTTTGCATTTTAACAGAAGTGAGAATTAACATTGAAGCAATATAGGGGTCAGCAAAGTGCTCTCTTCTTTAGTCACATTCTTGGTGGGTTTTTTTTTGTTTGACTACTTTTGATTTTACTAGTGGATTTTTGTTTTGCCTATCCTTAAAATGCAGTTCTCTATAGTCATTGGTGTCTGACAGTAGACAAGTAGATGTTGTCAGGCATTTGATCATGCCCTAGATGTGCTGAATGAACTAAGTGAAGGTTCAGGTGTGTAACAGCCATTTTGGTTCCTTCACTTCTAGAGTTTGCTGCAGGTACTACCATTAGTGTGATGATGGATTTTAAAAAGTGCCACATGCTGCATAAACTGTGAATCCCTGTTCTATTTAGATTCCTGTTGAGAACACGAAAACTCAGGGTCCTGATGGAGAGGATGATCCGACCTTCTGTGAGGTGTGTGGCCGAAGTGACCGTGAGGATCGCCTGCTGCTCTGTGATGGCTGTGATGCAGGGTAAGAGGCTGAAGTGAATGGAGCACCTGCGTGATTGCACATGGCCGGAGTGTGCTCCACAGGCACTGTCTGGTTTGCAGGCTGCCCCTTGCTGCTCTCTTCAGGCTCATCATGTGGCCAGCCGTGTATGCACGTGTTGTAGTGCAGACATCCATCCCCGTGATGTGATGGATCCTTTTATGGTCATTTAGCAACGGGCTCTGGAGAGTCCAGCACACATCAAGGCTGCAGGCCACCGAAGCAGACAACTGTGCCTTCAAGTGATGAAGGTGTTTGTGCTCATCCATGCAGCATCTGGGTGTATGAAGGGTAGAATTATACATCCTTTACATCTCCTTGAGGAGAGCATGCATGGCTTGTCCGAAGTGACTGGGCATTAGTGCTGTGCAGGAGAAGTGCTTAAGATTCACAGTTTTGTGAAATGTTGAGGATTTTCTTTACAGTCACAGCTTTTAAATGATTCTCTTATTCTTGCTTACGTCTGTTTCTGCCCCCTCCTTGATTAATAAAATGAATGTTTAAGTAGAGTCATGAATATATTTGGACATAATTTTGGCCCTACAGTTTTCTGCTAGAATTTAAAGCCCTTGGGCTGCTTAATCACTCTTCCAGCATTGTCAGTTTGAAGATGTCAAAAGTTAGCCACTGAACAAAGAGAGATGCTAGCAATGAGTATGTAAAATAACCTTTGAAAAATTACTTCTACAAAGCTAACTAGACATCTGGTAAGTCTCATTTTTCCTTTGTGTTCTGTGTCCATATACACTGTCCATACACACATATACACTGATTGACCTTCTGGGAAAAAGACAAAATCAGGAACACTAAAGATTGTTAAGAGTATCATCAGAACACTGAGTTTAAAATATTTAGCAAAAACAGTGTTTTGTAGATCTTATCTGAAATCTCATCTTTAAGCTCTTTTTGAGTTTCCATAAGCCTGTCTCAACTCAGAGTATTGCTTCAGATTTTACTTTTTGATCTCCCAACAGTTACTGTAATTTTTTTAAAAATATTGTTATTTCTAGTTTGATACAGTTGTTTGTGTTTTGTCTTCTTTTCCTGAAGTTCTTTATATATGCTTGATTTCTAGAGTTACCATTTCCAGAAGCACTTCCTGAAAAAAGAACTTGCAGTCTTTACTAGGTCTCCATGGCTGAGATTAACTTTAGAAAAATGTAGAGTACCTTGCTTCAAATGCTCATAAGTATTATGAGTACTGTTAATACTGTGTTGGTTCTCGGGGAGCTGATGTTGTTTCCTGATTGCCTCTCTCCCCAGCACCTCTGTCCTTCTCTTGCCAGCATCGGTTTTGGCTCTGCACGTTTCTTGCAGCTTGGGTTCAAGTGATTCACCACACAGTGAGGGGAAAATGCTCTGTTTTCTTGAGATTTTTTGAGCCTTAAGTGATGAAAATACCATATAGAACAGAAGACCCTTGTATAACTAGCAGGTAGCATTGTTTCTCTGCAGGTTGGTAGAAGTGGATGCATAAACCATCATTTCAGGCTTAAGAAAATGAATCTGCCTTATGTAGGATTGGATAGAGGTAAAATGCTGCCTTTCCTTGCTAAGGAGCATATTGTTTGATTTTTTTTTCCTCAAGGTATCACATGGAATGCCTTAATCCTCCTCTGAGTGAAGTCCCTGTAGATGAATGGTTCTGCCCCGCCTGTGCCCCTATGGGTGCCAATGGTGCTGCAGGTAAGGATTTCGTGATAGCCAGTCAAAGTAAATATTTTTCACCCAAGTTAGATAATGCAAATCATGTGGTGTTTTGAAGACATGTTTAACCTCCTGGTTTATCTGTTTCAAATAATTGTTTTGATAAGCATAATCTCTTGAACCTTAAGATTAGACTTGAATATTTGACTGATGAGAGGATCTTGTTTATGAAGATTTTCATCTGCAGTTACATCCTGTGGAACTGCTTCTTGTAAGCATCCTTTAACCTTTCCAAGGCAATCCCAGCACCCCACAGTGTGACTGCTCTGTGTTACATTGGAAAGGATTTATTAGTGTCCTGACCTCAGATTGCCAAAGTAGCAGCAATTTCTGTTACCTAGAAAAGTGTTATACTGTGTAACAGCCTAAAGCAGTGGTGTCTCTGCTCATTTCCTTTAGAGAGGGTAATGGCTGCCTGCGGAGGTGATTGATTTAAGAAAGGGAATGCTGATTTTTTTTTTGTCTGAAATTCTTTAAATTATTTCACCTGTAATTTCACAAGTAACTTCAGCCTGTTCTCGTTCAAGATGCAGATCATGTCAGTGAGGAAGAGGTGGCTGCCCTCATGGCTGATGTTGTCCCCACCACCAGTAGGCTCCGCCCTCACGTCCGAACCCGCGCCATAGCCAGGACTCGGCAGAGCGAACGCGTCCGGGCCACGGTGAACAGGAACCGCATAACAACAGCACAGCAAATTCGGGTATCCATGGGGATTTCTGGGAGAGCCTCTGCAAGAACCCTGGGGAAGAGTTACTGAAATAAGTCCCCATTTCAGTAGCTCAGCTGTCTGTGTTGCCTGTCCATAGCACAGTGGTTAGTAGTTGAGGAGCTCTTAATCTGAGATGTACAACATGTGCAAATGGAGTACAGCAGATGACCAAGGTGCTCTGTTTTGAAATGTTGCAGCAACTTCCTCTCATAACCTGCATTTTTGTCACCACTGGTGTGAGCAAAATTATATTTTTATTCCTAGTGGCTATTAATACAAAGTTTGTGCACCATTTCTGTTTTTTTAGCATGTTTATTTGACAGTTTATTTTCCTTTGTCCTCCTACCTCCTTACCCATAGCAGTAGAATATGTTGACTGCCTTCATCCCAATTGAAGAGAAAAATTTTTAAGGTTTCTGTGTTTGTGAAAATCAGTCTCTTGTTGGAAGAGGAAAAAAACATATGTTAGTGTCCTCAATAATGTGGCCAAATGAGTTCAAACACATTAACAGTACCAGAAAATCTATCCAGGAGAGTATCCTAAATACACAGGGTCCCTCTCTTACTGTATTAAGTATAGTTTGAGATAGCTACCATGAATGAAGATCCAGCTCACCTTAAGTTTTATCACATTTTTCTTTGATTTAAGGACTTCCCAGAACACTTTAGCAGTTGTTAAATTCATTATGTCCTCCATAATGGAGATGATCTCATTTGGCTGAGAAACCCCACTGTCTCCAAACCCAGATGTTTCAATTTTAACTTAAGAAGAATTAATAAAATTGAAAAGGTTGATGAATTATTCAAAGCATTGTTGTTAATCAATTACAACTGTGTAGTCAGGGCTATATGTTAAAAAGAATAGAGGAAAGTGTTGTTTGAAGTGAAAGACTCTGCAAGGTAACTGTTGTTATTTTTCTTTCTTTTCCACTTGTTGTTTTAGAAATCGTGTGGAGTCATCTCCTGTGGGTGAGAGGGGTGGTGCCTGGGGACTTAGCTATTCCATGGTAGTGTAATCATGGGAACCCAGCACTTCCCATTCAAGAAGCTGTTCCTAGCTCCACTTCTTAATGTGCAGGGATGATTACAAACTATACCTAGAAAGGCACTGTTATTTATTGCCTTTGTCTATGAATTTGTCTGTCTACTTTGGCTCATACCTTGAGTTGACTGAAGCATAATTCCACTGGTTGAGGGAGTGTAAACTGTAGTCCTCCAAGCACAGTGAGAAGCTGGTAGTGTGCATGTAACTCTGAAGGAGGCTGAAGAACAAGGTCCTTAATCTGCCAGTCAGTAGATTTAAAAAGTGACATAATTGCTTAACTGGCAGCTCGGTGATGTGAGGGGTTTCCTCATTTGAATCTCAAATCCATTTTTTATCAAATGCTTTTAAAAGTAAGTGTTGCTGAGCTTTAGGTACCTGTATCATGTAACTTTTAATCCTCCCCACAGCACGTGCCAGGGTACCTCATGTCCTCTCTTCTGGATGAAACAATTGAGGCAGTTGTAGCAGGCCTGAACACAGCTGTTTACCAACGTCCTCTGGCACCACGTGCTCCTACCAGACAGAAGAGGAAAACTGGTAAGGACATCAGGCACCTTAGGAGAGCCTGAATCCCACAAACTACTGTACATCAGCTGTGTGCTGGCACACCTGGAGGTATCCCACATGCATTTCTTCTTTCCCTATACCACCTCTGCCCAGAAGTGTAGTGAAGATTGTTTTTAAATGAATCCTTGTCACTTTTTCTGCTTTGCTGTTGGTGGCACTCTGTATGTCTCTTTGAGCTGCTTTGTGTGTCATGGGGGACGAAAAGGGGAGTACAACATAAAATACAGTGCCAGCACCTAGTGCCAGCGCTAAGATCATTGGGTTTTGTCCCATCAGGAAGGCGGAAGAAAGTAGGAGGCAAAAAAAGAACTCAGACAAAATCTGCTGCTGGGAAGAAGAGTTCAGGGGCACAGCTGAAGAGACGCAAGCGTCTGACAAAGAAGAGAAGGGGGAAAAAGAGGAGAGTAAGATCACATGTGAGTGAGTTTCTGCCAGTCAGCGTCTGCCATTTTCAGCCCTCTGTGTAGAAGCACTATAACGTGGGATTCAGTCGGAAGAAATGCCACCTTACAATCATAGCAGACTCTGGTGGGAGTCTGTTTAGGATGTGTCCAGAGTACTCCAGAAAGATGCTGTATGTGAAAGTGAATTGCAACTTCCAGACAGGCTTGCTGGCTTTGCTGGCAATTCCTGTTACCTGGACTGTAGATTGTAAAGCATGTCCTGCAGGCTTTGTCCTGCCTTGCCTTTCAGCTGCAGTGTTTACTTGGTACTGATGCAAGCTCAGTTAAAATTGCCAGCACCCATTCTTTTTAATAGGCTGTGGATGTTTGTGGCTGTGTTGTTGCAAACCCAGCTTATCAGCTGTAAGAGCTCTCAAAATCCCTTTCAGTTGTGGGTAGTGTTCTCTTTTAAATTACTCTGCAGAATACTCTGCACCAGCTTGATTCTTTTTGTCAGCTACTTTAACTAAAGTGTACATCTTAGAGCTAGAACTCCAGCATTTAATAAGGAACCAACAATTTTGATTTGACTGGTTTTAGATTTTTAGAAAAATTTTTAGGAGCTTAATTTATCTGGTCACTTATATCTGATATATGCAGTCTCTATTTGAAGTGACATATAGGGCATAGTTGCAAGTTTTATAAATGCTTGAAAACAAACATAGACAATAAATGCACAGCACTTGTGCTGCTGATGGTAGTAACCTGATGACTGTACACAGCCTAAGGGGAGAATTTGGGTCTTTAAACACAAATGTACCTGCCCTAACATACAAATAACCTAATCTTTTTGTCTGTGCAGGGGAAAAATGAGGTTACTACTCGCTCCCGTATTGCAAGAACCCTTGGTCTCAGTAAACCTGTGCGTGGGGCCTCACTTCCTTCCATGTACAAACCAACAGAGCCCTCGCTTGGGCTGATGAGAGCAGATATTGGTGCAGCTTCTCTCTCTGTGTTTGGAGATCCATATGAGTTAGATCCTTATGAAAGGTGAGACATCTCTGGATTGTGATCAGGGACTGGTAATTTAGCAGGTGTTGCGTTGTTTGTACATGCGGCTCCATGCAGAGTGAATCTCACATCTGAAGGCAGGTTTGGGTACACAGCCTGTGGTAACACATAATGGCCTGTTCCTTCTGGGCTGGGTTGCTAAACTTGTAAGGAATCGGCCTCCTCTAGTGTTTTTCTGAAATAATCAGCCTCATGAAAACTTTCAGTAAGATCTGTGGGGCTCTTGAAAGGTTAGAATCTGAAGGAGTCTGGTCCCTTGCTTTTTATTTATTTATTTTAAGTGAAGACAGCTGACATATTTGGTATACAGTAAACACAAAATTAAATGAACCTCTGGAATCTTAGGTTTTTTCTCCTTTTCTTATCTTCACTTTTCCAGACACTTCAAATTCAGGAGAAATATTACTATGCCTTAGTTCATGTCACTCATAAACTTTGACTTTCTGGGGAGGAGACACCTGAAATTATTGTTGGTGAAATTTAGTTTTCCATTGAATACTTCTTTTTGATCCTTTCAGAAAAGAAAATTGTCCATTTAACATTTCAGATATGAAAATATAAATTTGAGTCTCTGCTGTTTGAATCAAGCTGTTCTATTTAGGCAGAACAGAAAATAAGTATATTGCACAAATATTTTTTAATGTATCATAATAAAACATACAGCGCTCTCCAACTGTATCTGTCATAGCGGTATCATCTCTTTGATGTGAATAACATTTCAGACAATTTCTTCGTGTGTGTGTATGTTTTATCACAGTAATGAAGAGGTTCCAGCAAATCCAGATTCTCCAGTGAGCGCCAAAAGGAGAGTTCTCTCCCAGTCAGCACTGAGGTCTCACCGTCCTGTAGCAAGACCCATTTCTGTGGGACTTCCTGGGTAAAAGTCCATTGTTATTTTATTATTCTTAGCTGTCTAATGACCCTAACAAAAGAGTAAACCTGGTGATCATCCTTGTTTAACCCTTTTCTTACTCTATCTTCTAAAAAGTCCGTGTGTGTGTACATGCATGCCTGCACAAATGTAGATAAATAACTACAACAATTTGTGCAAGAATTCTTTTTTTATGTTGAACACATACACGCTTTCGTCGTACCTTTAACATTTTTGTTGAAATTTAAAATCAGTATTTTCACCCTAATCTTACTCTTCTTACTTTGTTTTGTGACTATTTAGTAACCCCATTAGTATGTTTTAAATCCCCATCTCATTAACCTTTAAAAAACCACTTGCTTCTTCAAGAGGGCTGGGGAATCCAGTTGCACCTCCTGAGGAGATGAGGGCTGTACCCACCTCACCCAGTTCTGCTGCTGTTTGTTGGAGCTCAGAAAATTGAGGAAAAGCATTGCTTGATCCTGCAGTTCAACAATTGCTTTGCTGTCTGCGTGTTCCAAGCCTGCCAAGATCAGGGAGCCCTGGTTGCCCCCCACTGGCAGCCACAGTGAATTTTCAGGACTGAAGGGTAGGACACACGGAATCAGGAGCATGGTGAGGAAAGTCACTGAGGCAGGTACCAACAGAGTCCCAGAAAACTGCAAGGCTGAGGGAGCTGAAGAGAAATGGAGGGAGCTCAGCCTAAGTGGTTAAAGGTGTGAAAGCTTTACATAGCTGTGCTTTAGTGCATCTGATTTATGGTGAAGGTTAGTTTCTCAGGATTAAGGTAGTCTATTTCTATGATAACTTGGATTATTTGTCCACCTTTCCCATTTCAATCCTGAAAGGAGCCTTTCAGGAAGCTTTCCATGTCCTCAGAGTTATTTGAGTAGCATATTGATTAGAAGATAGAACTGTTTAGGTGATACTCAGCTCTTCTAAAAGCTCCATTGGCCTGGGCTACAGTGAGTTTCCTGGCCTGGCCTTAGCAGCCTCTAGTGTTCCCATTTTGTCTCACTGTTGTATGTTATTACAGGTGTTTTGGTGTGCATTATGTGAATAAAGTTTGCTCTGTTGTCATACAGAAATGAAATCTGGGTCCCTTTGGAAGTTTGTTTTTTGGCAAACTCAAACAAAACAACTCCCCAGATCTCATAAACACAAAAGCAAAGGAAGAAAAACTAAAGCACTCAACACCAGAAACACCTTATCAGTCCATATTTCAAGAACTGAGAACTTACTTAAACCATTTTCTTAAGATAGAGCAAAGCATAAAGGGGAGTGTTTGTGCTGTCCCATGTGTGGGAGCCTTGCAGTTGTTTTTCAGTGTAATTTCTCTGCCATGCTCTTAGCTACCCCTACCAGTGGCACCTTGTGGTTAAACACTTGTTCAAGCTCTGTCATTTTTTTTAGATAAAATGTAGGATTGAGGAATACACTTGTGTTTGTGATTTAGTGGGGGCAAGAGAGGCAGCTAGGGTAGAAATATTTCTGAAGTGGTAATCAATGGTTTATCCTCCAAAAATGCAGTTTAAATGCACTGGAAAGTTATGGCATGCAACACAGTGAGCACCAGCATTTGCTAACCAAAAGTCTCAGATGTGATTACTTTCTTGTCTTTTGTTATTCCCCTGGGAAGTCAGTAAAAGCTTCACCTTCTGTTTGTCAGAGAAAAATGGGGACTGAATGACTCTAGTGAAGCTAAAACTACAAGTGAATTTCCCTGGCTGACCTCTGTTTATGGCCTTGGCTTTGGTTTCTTCTTAATGTAATGTGTGTGCGTATAGAACAAGTGCTGTAAGACTAAAGGAAATGTCACCCCTCTGAAACATGCAGAAGCAGTGTGCCTGCCTTGAGTCCTGATCAAGAAGCAGAAGCTGCTCCTGTGCCTGATCTGTTGGGAAGTATCCTGTCTGGACAGAGCCTTCTCATGATGAGCAGTTCAGATGTGGTCATCAACAGAGATGGTTCACTGACAGCAAAGAAGGAAGGTAAGGAGCTGGCACCTCATAGTGCTATTTGCCTCTTTGTTTCATCCACATCTGCCCTGATCCTACAGGCTGCATAGCTTTAACCTTAGGGGTACTCTTACTGAGCACTGGAATACGTAGGATAGATTCAGTAGCTGCCAACAGTAATCTGTTTTTTAAGATGGATGTTCTGAAACAGTGTTGTTTGTCTGTGTTTAAATGCAGACCTGAGATGTTAATGGAGGATTTTAGTTTTAATACATAGTTTTCTTCTTACAAAAGAGTTGCACAGTGGTTTCGTGCTTTGCTTTGTTATAAAAAATGTAGGATCGGATAGACCAGAGTTATCTTACTACCCAGTTTTTCTGGCATGTGTCATGCATTGCTGCCATGCCTGTGATTTGTACTTCAGTTTAAAGAGCAAAGTGAAGGGTCTTGGCAAGAAATTTCTTTGCAAAGGTAGAGTTCTAAGTATGTGCTGTCATCTCCAGCTGTGTCTTCCCTTGGCATAGCATTACTTGAAAAGAATCTATTCAAATTGAAACTTAAAGCTTTATTCTTAAAATAAGTGCCTCTAACATCCTCTGTTATAGTCATTTCTGTCAATCAGCAAGTACGGGATAATAAGCACTAATCAGGTGATACCTACAGAACAGAATAATTTATTTTCTAAACGTTAGTGTTTGCCTCAAAGATGTGGTTTGTCTGGCATTAAACTGTGAGTATCTGACCAGAAGAACTATTGACTTTCCTTATTACTGTGTGGCATGTCTGCAAACCACTTAAAATAATTATCTTAGTACTTCTGTTAACATTGGCAGAAAATGTCCGGATATGTCCTGAAAAGCTGAATTGTCTGTTTGTGTGCCATAGCCCCATTTCACAGAAAATCAGCAAGTGATTCGAGCGTGGAGGATGGTTCAGGACACAACACCCACCCAAGTACGGCACTCTCAGGGACCACAGCAAGTAGCTCCATGGCTGGACCTTCCGTTTCCTTGGGGCTGAGTACTCGCTCCAGACCATGCTCCTCGGGCTTGTTCTCATCACCTTCACCCTCACTGAGCAGGAGTGAGTCTGCAGCAAGCCCTGCACAGACTGCACCGGAAAAGACAACTGTAAAATCAGAATATTCAATGACACCCAGGTCCATCCAGACTCAGAATACAGCGACTTTGAGCAGGCATGGCTCAAAATTAGATGAAATGCCCAGATTTAATGGAAAATCTAAAAACTTCTTACTCACTGATTCATCTTCAAAGCCCCTGAGCTGTAACTTGAATTCTGGCTCAAAAGCTGTAACTGTGAGGCAGCCAGTAAAACCACCTTCCCAGAGAATTGACATCTTTGAGCTTCCCAGGATACCAAAGATTAAAAAGGAAACCAGCAGCAAGCAGGTGGAGCCAGAACCTGCAGGAAGCCAAAGCTGTAATATCCCCAGCTCCTGTATAACCCAGCTGACTGGCAAAGAGAGCACTAATCAGCCAGGGAAGGGTAGCAGAGTGGAAAGTCAGAAGTCAAATTCCAAGGAACCACGGCAACAGTCGTGTCCAGGCGGGGTGTCTTTCTCCACCCATGCCGGCAGCTACAGCGGTTCATCGCTGCCGGGCACTTCGAGGGGCAAGGGCCCAGGCTCTTTTGAGAGTTTTAAAATCAATATTCCCGGGAACACAGGACATCCCAGCAGGCTGTCTAACCCAGGATTTTGTAATACCTTCCGCCCTGTGGACGATGAAGTGCAGCAGAAGGAAAGTCCTTCACCTCTTTTCTCAGTAAAGAAAAAACAGGTTAAAAGTGAAATCTATGATCCCTTTGAGCCAACAGGATCGGACTCGAGTTCAGCAAACAGCAGTCCTGAAAGGCTTGGCTCAGGGATCCCACTAACTAATATCACCAGGACTATTTCCATTGAAAATCCAAAAGTTCAAACATTTCAAACTGTCCGTCGTTTCACCCCTTACAGGGTAGAAAATGTATTTGAGTCTGGGACTGACTCTGACCTGCCATCTAGTAACACAGAGTCTCGTGATGATGTGACAGTGGCAAGCAGGATTGTAGAACAGATCTCTGATACAGAGGAACGAGACAATGTGGATGAGGCAGACATCCTAAGCAGTCCTTGCACTTCATCTGCTGTTCAGGAAATTTCTAATACGAAGTGTTTAAAGGAGGAAAGCAGAGAAGGACCTAATGTGTTCTTTAATGCTGAGGAATTGATTAGACCTAGTATTAATGTGAAAATAGAACCAGATAGTCCCTCAAAGAGTGATGGGCAGCAGAAAGTCCAAAAGGTAGAACAAGCAGAGAGGCGATCACGTTCCAGATCCTGTTCAAACTCCAGCTCCCGAAGCAAGAAAAAGATGAAAAGGAAAAAAGCATTTGTCAAAGAGCATAAGAGATCACGTTCAGGGTCGAGAGACAGAGCACATTCAAGGGACCGAAGCTCCAGATCTACCTCTTGGTCAGGTGGGGAAGAGCACAGCAAAACACACACGTTAAAATCCAAGAGCAGGAGGTCTTCTACTGACCGTTCTAGCAGCCACGAACGATCTAAAAAAAAGAAAACAAAGGATAAAACCAAGGATAAAAAGGCAAAAACTTCTTGGTCTAGGGAGAGAAGGAAATCTAGGTCACGTTCAGGTAGTCCTGGAAGTACTTCTGATTTTTATGAAAATAGGAAAAAGAAAAGACGGTCTCGCTCAAGATCAAGACGGAGGGACCGCTCCCGATCAAACAGCACTGAGAGGACTAAAAGGCGGAAGCACAGGAGGGAAAAAAGCTACGAGAGGTATGATAAAGAAAGTAGTTTGAAGTCAAGGGACAGAAAGAGATCAAGATCCAGATCTCGGGAGAGGAGAAAGTGGAGATCTCGGTCTCCGTCTGCATCTCAATCTTGGGAGCACAAAAGCAGCAAATCAAAGGAAAAAAGACCGCGATCCCGATCACGTTCCAAAGAAAGGAAACACAGATCAAAAGAGACCTTGCCTCCTCCTGCACCAGAAAAGGATCAAAAGCCTCCAGCTGAAAATGCGACCAGGTGGCTGGAGCAACCCCATTCGCTGAAACAAGAGCCAAAAGAGGAGCTAGTACTAGAAGGGCTTTCCATAACCATCCAACCAAATGTCAAACTTGAGGAAATACAGAGTGAGACCCCAGTTCAGATGAGAGAGGTCCAAGAAACTGTAAAGGTAGAGTCCATCTGTCAGGAAGTGAGCGGTGAAACTGCATTCCCTGCGCCAGAGATGACAAACATTTGTGTCCCAATTGGCGATGTGGATTCTTTTGCTGAAATGGACTTAATGAACAGTACTGATGCAGCAGTGCTTGGTAGCTGTAGCAATACAAACCTAGAGATTACAGTTAAAATAGAAAATACTGCATTGTGTCCATCTCTGATGGAGCAACCCCCAAAGAAGGAGGTTATCATGCACGTTCCAGCTGAGGCTGCACCGATTCAAAGCTCATCCAAAAGCAAAGTCGCAGATTGTGTGAGGGAGGTTAAGGAGGAGTGCCTTGTCTCAAATGAAAATACAAGTAATTTCACTAAGCCTGAACTGGAAGTGGTACCTCAGGGTCCTGCCTTGAAATCAAAAGCACCAGTGAAAAGAGTTACCTGGAATCTTCAGGAGGAGGAAAGCGGCATGTTATCTGCTGGAAAAGCTCCAAGTAAGTCTCTTTTGGAAAACAAGCAGCAGTTGAAACAGGCTGTATAAGGCTTAGGGTTTTGGTGCCTGGCCAAACCTGGTTGTAGAGTAGGAGCTCTGTCATCTGAGCTGGCATGATGCTGTGGTTTGCAATCCTGAGGCTGGCATTTTGCACTGGTTGAAATCACGAGGTGAGTTGTGTTAATGAATTGGAGAAGACGTGCTGTCAGCACAGCTCAGCCAGTGGCAGCTTGTTCGCTTGTGAGGTGTGTGCAACAACCCCATCTCTGAACTGGCAATCCGTGTCCCACCCTTTCTGCACTTAACT
This sequence comes from Acrocephalus scirpaceus scirpaceus, assembly GCA_910950805.1. Classification (NCBI taxonomy): domain Eukaryota; kingdom Metazoa; phylum Chordata; class Aves; order Passeriformes; family Sylviidae; genus Acrocephalus; species Acrocephalus scirpaceus. The sequence continues at coordinate 45,276,211 of OU383780.1, forward strand.
AGAATGATTGCTTTGCCTTCAGAATTTATAAATGTTTCTCAAAACCAAGGAGCATGACAAGTCTCTATAGCTCACTCCTGTGAATGCTGCTAAACCAAAGCTGCCAGAAGCAGTTTGGCTTGGGAACCTGTGCTATTTGTGTTGACAGAGTTGCCTGTGTTGTTCTTGTTGGTTACTCTCAACAGATAAACCCGGTAGAAAGCAATTGCTCAAGAGAATGAGAAGCTCTCTATTATCAGAAGCTTTAAAATAGAAGTGATTGCTCAAAAAATCCTTTTATAGCTAATTTTGTTGTTAGATGCTTTTTATTTTAATTTTTAAAATAGAATTGGGTTTGAATCTTTGACAGATTATTTTGTTCTTAAGATGTTTTCTTTTCCTTCTCTTGGGATACCTAGGGATGCCATTTTACAAACTTCAGCGAGCAAAAGAAGGGGCCTGGAAAGCAGAGGACTTGAACCAAACGTTAAATCAGGTGCAGTTAAACGAGCCTCCTCCAACCAATTATATGATTCCTGAGCCTATGTTTCCTGATCTAGATTCCTCTCAGGTTGGTTCCTATTCCAGCACCCAAGTGTCATGGAAGGCATCCCATCTCATCTGTACCCTCGTTGTACAACACTCTCCTCTCATGACAGTTTGCCTTCCTCTACGTGTGGTACATTTCATGTAGCCCATACACCTCAGCAATCCTCCAATCATTTAATCTTTCAGGCACTCCCTACAATTGAAGAAATGTATTATCCTTTAATTCTGCTCTGTACATGCAGCATCTGCTTTCAGCAGTAGTCTGCAGAAAGGTAGTGTTGCCTGAGAAGCTGTGAGCTTCTTTCTGACTGTGATCAGACTGTAAATGTTGGCTTGGTAGCCTTGGTCTGAGCCATCAGTCTGTGCTGTCCACTGGTTAAAAGGGGATTGGGGCTGGTGGTAGCTCCTGGTGGATAAAAGATGCTCTGAAAATCCTGCTTTGATGTTGTGTCTTGTCAGCACAAGCAGTTATGGAGTGGTGTCTGTTTCACAGGTGTACTGTCAGAACATCCCTCTGGCGCCAGCTCTGCCCTCCAGCCTGCCCCCCTACGCCCCGGTGAGCCAGCCCACGGTTCAGTTCATCATGCAGGGAAGTCTTCCAGCTCTTGGCTGTGTGGCAGGACAGAGCCTCACCCCAGAGCCGGGCAGCCTGGCTACAGCATCTGAGCCAGGAATCCAAGCTGCTTCTGTTGGAAGTGCAGAGGAAAAGATCAAAGCACCCAAACCTTCAGTGGATAAAACAAAAAATGAGGAAGTGAGTGAATGCATAAAATTATTGAGCTGTTTATTTATAACTTTTTCATTTGGGGGATTTTTAAACTTTCTGTACTGTATTTTCCCAGCCCTGCAGGTTTTGATGACTGACTGTGCTAACCCAGGAGAAGCAGACAGTCCTCTCTTTGAATTCATTTGGGATTATTCCATTTGAGGAAATGGATTGGTTTCTGTTGGTTCATCACAACAGGACAGAGAGGGATTAAAACATCTGAAATATAAAGTTCTGAAACTTTCTTGCATGAATATTTGGAAGGGACTTTCCAGAAACCACCATATCCAAGTTTCTCTAAACACCTGGTTTTCTCATTTCTCCTCCAGCTTTGAAATTAATGTCAATTCTCATGAGAGTCGTATAGAGAGGTAGGACTGTATCTTGTTGCTTATCAGCACTGAAAATGCAGAGATAGTAAAACACTTTGGAGATCTTCCAGTGCAAGTCCTGCTGCTGAGTTTTGGGTTTGCTGCACAGACCATCTGCTCTAGGCACAGTGGATGCTAACACAAGAGCAAAAACCATTATTTTGCTTTGTACCATAAAACGAAAGAGTAAGATGCATTTCCCACTGAGCTTCCATTTATGAGCAACAGTTTTTATGAACTTGTTTTGGTGGCACCTGTAATCATTACTTCATAGGCAACTCTCAATTTTCAGATTGTCTTTAGAGCTATCTGAAGCTTTATATTTGCAGTTGTGTTTGCTGCTTTTAGATTCTGATGCCTTTTGTTGGATGTGTGTTTACTTCAGAGCTGTTGGAAGGGAAGAAGGAGACCAAAATCAGGAAGTCCACATTGTAGTCACTTGCTTAAAACACATTCTTTAAGACACAGAATAAACGTTACATAAAGCAAGGGCTCCTCATAGCGCAAACTGGTATTTGTTTCAAGACTGTAAGTGACAGTAAAGGAAATCACTTTGAGGTGATGACTTGGGTTGTCGAAATTGTGAAATGAGAATTTTCGTTGTTTGAGCGTTTCTAAGAAAAATAGATTCAGAAACCATTCCCAAGACAGCACAAGGTAATGAAGTTCTCTTTCCTGTGCAGTATATGAAGAAGCTTCACATGCAAGAAAGGGCTGTGGAAGAAGTGAAACTTGCCATCAAACCTTTTTACCAGAAGAGGGAGATTACAAAGGAGGAGTACAAGAGCATCCTTCGGAAAGCAGTGCAAAAGGTGAGGGCCCAGTGAAAGGAAGTGGAGAGGAGGCGCTGGGCAGGTCATTACGTAAGTGGCAGTACTTTAGATTGCAATTGCCATTTCAGCAATTACATGCCATAACTGGGCTAGCAGATCTTTGGACCCTGAGTAATACTCTGCAGTTCTGTGGTGAAGTAGTAGTTGCTTTAAGCAAGACTGATTGGTGCCATTGATGAGAGCTGTCAGTCTGTTCCTTTTATGAGGTCATGTTTTCAGTGGACAAGAACATTGCTAAGCTTCAGTTGCCTGAGCTGAAATGTTACATGGTGTCTGCCCTGGGTGAGAATGGTCAAATCCCCCTCACTAGGACCTTCAACCAGAATTCTAGCTGTTTCTGTTAAAGTGAGAAAATACTTTGTGCATTAGGTCCTTGAGTATCTGTGGTGTCCCTGAACCTTGGAAGAGGGCCTTGCAACTTCGCTGGTGCTGACTTCTGTCTCAAATTTTAAGTGCTGAGTAGATCATGGCTACAAAAGACACAGTCAGCAAGTAAAGCATGTTGTCTCATGAGGGGAAGTAATGCTCCTGCGGTCAAGGCAGTTAATTGATACCTCAGAGAACTGTATTTTCTCCCTGCTCTGCATTCTTACTATCACTGAGAAATTCCATCATAAATAAAAATTGCCAAGGTAATGGCTGCAATTTCACATCTTCCATGTGACCCATATGAACCATAAGTGTTGTTTGCAAGCAGTGCCAATTGCTACTGAAATCACTGTGAACTCCTCTCTGAAGAGAAATAGAGTAACTTGTGTAGGGTCTGTGCTTTCTCCCCTGTCTCAAAATGGATTCTCAAAACTGCCAAATTCCTTTAAACTGAGCATTGCTTCCTCAGAAACATCCCAAAAAACTTCCTTGGTTACCACGTGTTGTGTAAAACTGGATGGATGGGTGGAAAAGCCTGTAATAATAATGAGTAATTTTGCTTTGAGATGCCTCAGCATTCAGTTGCTGCTCCATAAATAAGCTCTGGGCCGTTTCTGGAATGCTTGAAGGAACATACTACTCTTGTCTTTGTTTTCTGCTTTATGTACCCTGCTATGAGCCTTGGGGGTCTGTGCAGGAATTGGCTCCCCTAGACACCTTAGAGCCTCTCTGCCACTTGTCTGAGCTGCTGTCATTGACCAAGTGCCCTTTCTGATCCCCTGCAGATCTGCCACAGCAAAAGTGGGGAGATCAACCCTATGAAGGTGGCTAACCTGGTGAAGGCGTATGTAGAAAAATATAAACATATGAGGAAACATAAGAAAACTGATGGTGAAGATACACGTGAAGTGGAAAACTGAGAGCAAGCCACAGCCAGCATGACTTGGACTGAACTTGTCCTAGCTGTGGACACTATGGGAATAACAGACCTGCAGTTGCATCCCGTTGTAAGCAGCGTGCAGAGAAACAGGATGATAATAGACATTATCTGTGGAACCCTCTCTTGAATTGTTTCCATATGGGAATGAATTTAGGACTTTTTTGGATTACCTACAGCTTGTAGAACAAAATAACAATCAAATGCCTCAGACCAGCAGAGTAATTCAAGGGGAAACACGGAAGAGATTAATGTTTGGAACTCCCAGATTGCTGCAGTTTTCAGGGTTACTTTGATTACATTTTTGGGCTGTGCACTTGTTTTGCTAAAGTTTGAAACTGGACACCACTTTTCATACAGTATATTGAGAGCTGTATACTGTTCCCCTTATGTTTATTTATGGAAATATGGATTGTCTGTAGAAATTTCTGATTTAATACTTGAAACGTTGTATTTTTTAGCCCACTGGATGGTGAGCGAAGCTTTACTCGCTCTGGCATTTGGGGATTGCAGAAATGAGCTAACCTTTACAAACTGACTTCAGAAACACTGCTCAAGCTGTGGTGTTTATTTACATTCTGTTGGAAGTATCTGGTTAGTGAAAAAAATTAATTTTGGGGTGGGAGATTGTGTTGCACTTGTGTAAATAATGCACTGATGGCTGGTTTTGTGTCTGCCTTTCAGGAAAAAGTGAAACAAAAAGAAAGCATTGTCAATTTTCCGTAACAAGCCCAAAGGATAAGGTTGAACTGATGTACAAAGCAGAAACGTGACAGAGTTTATAAAGTTATTTTGAATGGTTTTTGTCCCATAGCAGGTGTCATTTGTTTGTGTTGCATCTGCCACTTGGCCTGGCTGTTCTGTGTAAACCTGCACGCTTGGCTCTTGCATAAGGAATACTGTGGGTGTGGAAAAGGGTTGGAGTTGGATTAGTGATTGTCCCTCTTCCTCTGCAGGAGAACTGGTCTTCCTATGAAGAATCAAAGGAGTCCAGCACATATTCTGACTTCATCTTGATAGCTTTAGCGAAACTCCTTGCTTGCAGGTACTGCAGAGCAACAGGTCTTTTAAGTGACCATCTGAAATACAGGCCCTTAAATGATCTTCAGCACCCTTGAACCTGACTTGAATCATTCCCCATCAAATCCTGCTAGGGAGGAGATGTTTCACAGAGAAATAGAAGAGAAAACCAGTAAGTTACAACTCAGAAACTGGCTTTCTGTTCACAGGAACTGGTTTGGAGAGTTTATTTTTTTCACTGTTTAAACAAAACAAGCCTGTATACCACTAGTGTATGGACTGGTGCAATGCTTCAACTCCCATCACTCACTGTGCTAGAGGAGTGTTTATGGATGAATCCTGAGCATTTTGGAGTTAATCTTCCTTGGTTCTGTATACTTCCTGTATGGAAGTGCAGCCTGAATGGACAATAAGGAAGTGATAACTTTGAAATTGCTTTGCAGATTTTTGGAAAAGGCACAGTACTGACTGCAGAAGAACAGTTGGCAGAGAAGGTATAGTTTTCAAGCTAAACTTGGAGCTAGAATACATTCGTGGAACGTGGGTGTGGGGTTGTAAATACAAACACTGCTGATAGATTTCTTGGCAGAATAAAAATCCAGGAACTTTAATGGCACTGTTGGCACAAGAATGAGAGAATGTGATCTAGTTGTGTGTACACTTAGGCTGGAAATTGGACACCTCTGAATATCTCAGAGGAGCAATTCTGCCATAACCTGTCTGGATACAGAGTGAAAAAGGGTAGGTAGAGTGAAAAACAAGGCTTGACCAAATAATAGAAGCCACTGCACTGTTTGCCAGCAGGACAGCATCAGTCTGTTCCATTCCTTGGGCTGTTTCACTGCTTTAAAATCTTGTTTAATGTTACCCTTGAACTGGCAGTAAAGATAAGAGCCTGTTGCAGGGTGCATTAGGAGTGCCTGCACTGTAAGACCTGTTAAATTTGTTACCTCTGCACCTGCCATTGCCTAAGGAGTGCTGAGACTGAAAACTACACCTTCTGCATGTGCTTTCTGCTGAATTTACATGAACAAGAATACTGATTCTTTTGTTCTCTCTGCCATTAAAATTTAATTATCAAATTGTAAGCTGCCTCCTGGGAGAGGCAATGAGAAACATACCTAAAAATGCCTCCTCTCCTGGCATGTTCTAGAAAACAGTTTTTCTAGTATACTGTGTATACTACTTGCTTACGTTTTTTCCCCCTTTCTGGTTGACCCTCTTGGATCAGATGCTGCTACCTGTTTAAGGAAAGAAATCTTATTTATTCAATAGGTGCTGTAGTTTGGTAACAGTATAACTTCTTTTTAGTGGCCTTTCATTCCTGTACAAGATTGGTGATGCCAAAAGCTCATTCAGCACAGGCAGGGAGAGATGCTGTACCAGGAATTTGACCTGGGACTTACTCTGCCACCACGTTTGTCCATAGGTGACCTCCAGTACTGTTTTTGGGATATAACCCTGGTGCTGCCATCTGGCCAGGGGTGCTCAGGTTCTTGAGAGCTGCTCTGAGGTTGGATGGAGAAAGAGAGGGGGTTCCCTGGCAGAGGTCGGGGAGGCCAGAGCGACACAGGAGGAGGAAACGAAAGGGGGAGGTGAGTGCCTGGAGGATCCAGCTGGTGCCACAAGGTCATGGCCCAGCCCAGGGCCTGTGAGTAGCTGCCCTGGCTCTTCACTGCTCTGGCTCAGTGGTGGGAGTTCTTTGGCTTGTCCCTGAGGGAGAGACTGGGCATTTGGGAGAAGGTGAAGGCTTGCTTTCCTGCTGGGCTTGGAGCATGTCCCACATTTCCATGGTGATGCTGAGAAATGATGAGTCAATCCTGGGCAGGGTGCATTGCATAAGGGGATGCTGTGCTTGGCATCATGGGAGGAAGTGAAACAAGGGAGAGGAAAGCAAATCTAACCATGTTTTGCTCTGGTATCGTGTGATTCCCATCCTACTGGTGCTCTCCTCACCTGCAAATCTCTCTTCTCTAAACACCCTCTGTTTGGGGAAGTTCTCAGCCATCACTGACTCCCTGCCTGTGTGCCCTGTCCTTTGGAGAACCCCACCATTACTTCCACAATCTCCCAGGGCTGGGAACATCCCTGCAGGGAATCACAGCATCATCTGGAGTGGGGAGGATGTGAAAGAGGAAGTGTCTGAACTCACTGGCCCTGGCCTCAATGCATCCCTGTAGCTGTGGTCAAGAGCTGCGAGTGGGCCGGCCGAGTTATTTGGGGAGCAGCTGTCCTGACATCAGCTCTGTCCCCACAGCCTACTGCTGGTGTTAGAAAACTCCCAGTTTTGGGGTAGATGCATCTGTGGCTGGAACTCTTGCAGGGCTCAAAGCATGTGAGCAAATCTGTTGATGTAACACTTGGGCTGCAGGTCAGCATCTGGAGGGAACTGTTCCTGCGTTTTCAGTCCCAGCCAAGATCCTCAGCTTCAGTTCCTCTCTTGAGAGGACACAGGAGCTGTTCAAGCTGTAATTGTGGTTGCACTGTTCAACCAGCTCCTCTGCTTTTCCTTGCTGGCCAAAGTGATCCCAAAATCATGCAGAAAAAAAAAAGAAAAAAATGGCCTACAATTCCAAAGGGTCAGAGTCTCTTTTAAGTACCTTCCCTGTCCCATGTGTCCAGGTGAGGATTGCATGAAGTGAATCTCTCTACCCAGAGTCTGCATGTGCTCCCTCCCACAGTCCTAAGCAATTCCATGCTGGAGAGCCTTGACGTCAACAGGAACAAGTTCAGGAGCACCATCAGCATTTCTAAGCTTTGTAACCTCAAGAAGCTGATACTGTCCAAGAACGAGTTTGTGGACTTTCCCAATGAAATCCGGAGCCTGTTTGGAGAAGCCTGAGCTGAATCAGAATCAAATCCGGATCATCTTGGAGGGAGTTTTCTCCCATCTCCCCAGGGAGAACATCTGCAGCTGAACAACAACCATCTCTGTGCCCTCCTCAGGGACTTGGCAGCTTGTCAACACAGCCTCCAGTACCTCAACAACTCCAAAAACCTGTTCAGCCTGTGTAGCCTGTCCTGCAGCTGGCACACTTACAGGAGTTCCATGTGCATAATAATGCCCTTCGCCAGCTCCCCAAGGAGCTCTTCCAGGGACAATCCCTGAAAATGTTTAAGGCTGGTGGGAACCCCCTCTGGGAGCCCTCCAGGGAAGTGTGTTGGTGGCATTCAGCTGATCCAGAATTACTTCAACCAACTTCAGCATGGTTTGGGGCAGGAGGACAAGAGGATCAAGATCATGTTCCTGGGGGCCTCACTGGCAGGGAAGTCCACCATCTGCAGAAACCTGAAGCAAGGGCAATCCAAACTAGTGCCCAAGGAAGAGCGAAGAGTTGGGATAGAGATCAGGGAGTTCCAGATCAAGGACTTCGCATTTCTCTTCTGGGACTTTGCTGGCCAGCTGGAATACTACATGACTCAACACGTACTCAGCTCTGTCATCACCTTGCCAAACACCTCTGTTTGTAGGGGATGAATAATCGTCAACTCCTTATGTGACAACTGAACCCCATCTAAATGGACTTGATTTCTGCAAGAAGCAAATCCTTGTGATCCCCCCTGTATCCTTTGGTGTTCCCTGAACATGGAGGGAACATCAGGCTTGGGTTTGGTGCTACAGAGGGATTCCCTCATCCACAGCAGGGTTTGACTCTGCTACACCTCATAGCTTAAGGATGGGGAACTGAAGGATGAACTTGGATACAGCCCATGTCAGTTTCTGAGATCTGAGCTCTTGTCCAGTGAGCTCCTGGGACAGCACAGAGTATGTGGTTGGGCCTGTACTGGTGGAAGTTGGCTGGAGATCCAGAGGGTGAGATGTGAACTTGGGATTTTCTTTTTCTCCCTCCACAGGTACCAAACTAAAACAAAAACTTTCAAGGAGCTCTTTGGTTTCTAGATCAACAGCCTGTCTGTGTGAGTCCCAAACTCATTGGTGCTTCCTGCGGGAACCCATGTGGACTGCTGCCAGGAGCAGGAGGTAGCAGAGAAGACACATGACATCATGGCCAGGATCTCAGCCATGCTGGCAGAGAGAAAAAGCAACCTCGCTCACTTCATCGACAACCTGGAGGGCGGTGAGGAGCCCAAGTTTTTCATGGGCCAATGGGAGAGGCTGAAAGAGGTGGAGAGCTGCACATTAACCATAGGGCTGAGATTATCCTGGGTTCTGGCTGGCTGAAGTCAACCAGCTGTCTCTGGCAGCCCAGTGTCCTACCGGCTAAGGTGACCTGGTGCTAATGCATCAGGCCACTACTGCAGCCCCTCCCCAGGCTGGGGTGGACATGGTAACCCCTGGCTGTGACCTACAGGGGCCTTGTCCCTGGTAGGGATGGACATCTCCTCCTGTGGCTTGTAGCAAGTGCCTGAGGAGGAGTGTGAAGGGTCATTTACCATCACCAGGTGATGTTCAGGAACTGCTGCAGAACAGAGGTGTGAAGGAATGCCCTCTGAAGCTGAGCCAGTGGTGTGTCTCACCCTGGGTGACCTCATGGGCAGTAGGTCCTTGCTTTACCTTACAGGCTAGAAAACTCCTCTGGATGTGCTTTTGTCAGGTGTGTGCTTCCTCTTTTCCAGATCTTAAACTTAGTTGCTGTCAACTGCATGGATCACCGTGACATCAAAAAGCTTGAGGCCACTGTTTTGAAGCATGTGAAGAATGAGGAGCTCTTCCCTGAGGTTGTCTGAGTGCTGCTGCCTGTCCACAGGCAGATGGAAGCTGCCATCGTGGATAACTGGACAGAGAGAGGAGATGGCAAACCATGGTGAGTGCTCTGTCCCCCTGGCCATGCCTTTCTGAAAGGAGCTTCTGTCCCATGCCTGGGACAGGCTCTCTCCAATGTTTTCCTGAACTGGGGATGGGGTCTCCAGTGCCTGCTGCACCTACTGGTTTGTGTGGCAGTGGTGTCACTGCTGAAGACCCTGCAGTGTTAATGCTGAGCACACCTGAGAAGGCCACGTTGTCTGGCTTCTTGCTTTCCAGAGATGTTTTTCCCCTCTTCCCTGTATATGCAATTAAAAACATCTTGCAGGAAGGAGCTCCACAGCTTTAATGCAGCTATGTGGTTCTCAAATCTATATCCTGCTAAGTTTATTTAATGGCCCCTACCCTTCTCGAGATCCTTTTTCCATGTGTCCTGTGACTTAGCAGGGCTAGCAGGCAGCTCCAGCCCCTTGCTTAAATACCTAAAGCAGGTATGAACACCACCAGTTCCCAGTGACATCTCTGGCCACTGTAGGATTAGAGAATGAGGAGCAAATGCTTTTCTTTAGTGGAGATAAGCCAGATTTTGTTTCCTGTCTCTCTGCATTGCTGAATGGCAGTCTGAGGTTTAACTGGCAATCTGAGGTTTTCTGACTGGAAACAAACCTGCTTCCTCAAACAATAATAAACATCCCCCCAGTATTAGCCTCGTTTTTCAGAAAGTCCTGACAATGTGTTGCCACTGCTGAGGCAAGGCTGTGGGAGCTTCAGGGTGGCAGTTGGAGAGCTGAGGAGAGGCAGAACATTTTTGGTCACAGTCACCAAGCATCACTCTGATCCCAGCTACTTCCCCAGGGATGGCATAGGTGATGTGGGATGCTGCTGGTGTTTGTTGGCTCTCTAAAGCATCTGCCTTGGAATGCTGTGTCTGATAGATGCATGCTAAGCTCCTACATCTCCCGCTAGGCAAGATGGGCCTCTGTACTGGTTTGAAAGCAAAACCAGTGAGAGACTCCAAGTCAGAAACACAATTTAATAAGAGGAAAAGAAAAGAAATAAAATAAAGTAAAATAAAATAAATGCAATAGTACAAAAAAAAAAAAAAAACCACTGACAGAGTCAGAATACAACCTGACACCCTGTAGGGTGGTAGAGGCAGTCCAGATGAGATGGTCTTGTCGAAGCAGTGATCCTGTAGAAACGTCTGGCAGCTCTTGTCTCCTCTGGGAGTCCCATGGATAAAAGCTGCCTGTGCTGTCCCAAACGCCGGATTATATCCAGGTGGGAATGCTTGGCTCCTCCCCCTGGGCGGAGCATCTCCCAATGGGCTGATCTCATTCTATGAGTCATGCAGTGGGTCCTTGATGACAGAGATAGCTCCCAGAGGGAGTTATCTATGAGTCATGCAGCAAGGCATTGTTGGGCCCATTAACAGAAGATAAGGGAAACACTGCCCCACCTGGTTTCAACAGCTCATGAAGATGGGGATAGAATACATACTTTGGGCACAATTTACATTGTAACCTAGGACATAATCCACCCCTTATTCTATCACCATCTACATCATACACTCTTACAGATACATACATATATACACAAAATGAAACCTTACACACTAATTTTAGTTCTCACTTAAAATTAGGTCTCCTTGTAGTACACAATGGGTTTCTCCATCTTTTTGCATTACCAACCAAGTATAACCACGTCCTTGAGCAAAAACAATCCCACGGATGGGTCTGCCTTTGCCTGAGGTGGGATTAATCCAAACAGTCTTTCCTAAAATCCCTTTCATGTGTACCACAGGGACTTTATCTCCATCCACTGTGTGCAAGGGTTCAGACTGGGCAGGACCAGCTCGATTGATGGAGCCTCGGGTGTTGACCATCCAGGTGGCTTTGGCTAAGTTTATGTCCCAATTCTTGAAGGTCCCTCCGCCAAGTGCCTTCAGGGTAGTCTTTAATAGTCCATTGCACCGTTCAACTTTCCCGGCAGCTGGTGCATGGTAAGGGATGTGATATATCCATTCAATACCATGTTCTTTGGCCCAGGTGTTTATAAGGCCATTCTTAAAATGTGTCCCGTTGTCTGACTCGATTCTCTCCGGGGTGCTACGTCTCCACAGGACTTTTCAAGGCCCAGGATGGTGTTCTGGGCCGTAGCATGAGGCACAGGATAGGTCTCCAGCCATCCTGTGGTTGCTTCTACTATGGTCAGCACGTAGCGCTTGCCTTGGCGGGTCTGGGGAGGGGTGATGTAGTCCATTTGCCAGGCTTCCCCATACCTGTACTTCAACCATCGTCCGCCGTACCACAAAGGCTTCACCCGCTTGGCCTGTTTGATTGCAGCGCAGGTCTCACAGTCATGGATGACTTGTGAGATGCTGTCCATAGTAAGGTCCACCCCTCGGTCACGGGCCCATCGGTATGTTGCATCTCTTCCCTGATGATCAGAGGCATCATGGGCCCAACGAGCTAGGAATAATTCTCCCTTGTGCTGCCAGTCTAGATCCACTTGTGATACTTTCACCTTGGCAGCTTTGTCTACTTGCTCATTGTTGTGGTGTTCTTCATTAGCCCGACTCTTGGGTACATGTGCATCTATGTGTCGAACCTTCACGGTCAGCTTCTCTACTCGGGTAGCAATGTCCTGCCAAATCTCAGCAGCCCAGATGGGTTTCCCTCTGTGCTGCCAGTTGGCCTTTTTCCAGCGATTCAGCCATCCCCACAGGGCATTAGCTACCATCCATGAGTCGGTGTAGAGATAGAGCCTCGGCCACTTCACTCGTTCAGCAATATCCAAAGCCAGCTGGACAGCTTTAAGCTCTGCCATCTGACTCGATCCACCTTGTCCCTCGGTAGCTTGGGCAACTCGTCGTGTGGGGCTCCATACTGCAGCTTTCCATTTCCGGTCAGCGCCTATAATTCAGCAGGAACCATCAGTGAAGAGGGCATATAGTCTCTCAGTCTCTGGTAGCTCGTTATATGGTGGGGCCTCCTCGGCACGTGTCACTTGCTCCTCTTCTTCTTCAGAGGAAAATCCAAAAGTCTCACCTTCAGGCCAGTTCGTTATAACTTCCAGAATCCCAGGGCGATTTGGGTTTCCAATACGGGCGCGCTGTGTAATGAGGGCAATCCATTTGCTCCAAGTAGTGTCGGTGGCATGATGCGTGGAAGGAACCTTTCCTTTGAACATCCACCCCAGCATCAGCAGTCGGGGTGCCAGGAGGAGTTGTGCTTCAGTGCCAATTACTTCTGAGGCGGCTTGAACTCCTTCATAGGCGGCCAAGATTTCCTTCTCTGTGGGAGTGTAGTTGGCTTTGGACCCTCTGTAGCTTTGACTCCAGAATCCCAGTGGTCGACCCTGAGTCTCACCAGGCACCTTCTGCCAAAGGCTCCAGGACAGGCCATTGTTCCCAGCTGCTGAGTAGAGCACATTCTTCACATCTGGTCCTGTCCTCACTGGGCCAAGGGCTACCGCATGAGCGATCTCCTGCTTGATCTGGGCAAAGGCTTGCTGCTGTTCAGGGCCCCAGTGGAAATCATTCTTCTTGCGGGTAACTAGGTAGAGAGGGCTCACAATCTGGCTGTACTTGGGAATGTGCATTCTCCAAAAGCCTATGGTGCCTAGGAAAGCTGGTGTTTCTTTCTTGCTGGTCGGTGGAGACATTGCGGTGATCTTGTTGATTACCTCTGTGGGTATCTGGCGACGACCATCTTGCCACTTGACTCCCAGGAACTGGATTTCTCGAGCTGGCCCCTTAACCTTACTTCGCTTAATGGCAAAACCAGCTTTCAGTAGAATCTGGATAATCTTCTCTCCTTTCTTGAAGACTTCCCCTTCTGTGTTCCCCCATACAATAGTGTCATCAATATACTGGAGATGTTCAGGAGCCTTGCCTTTTTCCAATGCAGTCTGGATCAGTCCATGGCAGATTGTGGGACTGTGCTTCCACCCCTGGGGCAGTCGGTTCCAGGTATACTGCACACCCCTCCAGGTGAAAGCAAACTGGGGCCTGCACTCTGCTGCCAAAGGAATGGAGAAGAAGGCATTGGCAATGTCGATGGTCGCGTACCACTTTGCTGCTTTGGACTCTAGCTCGTACTGAAGCTCCAACATGTCTGGTACAGCAGCGCTCAGTGGTGGTGTGACCTCATTCAGACCACGATAATCCACAGTCAGTCTCCATTCTCCACTGGACTTACACACTGGCCATATAGGGCTGTGGAAAGGTGAGTGAGCCTTGCTGACCACCCCTTGGCTCTCCAGTTTGCGAATCATCTCATGGATAGGAATCACAGAGTCCCTGTCGGTGCGGTATTGCCGACGGTGCACTGTTGCTGTGGCGATTGGTACTTGTTGTTCTTCAACTCTCAGCAGTCCCACAGCAAAGGGGTCATCTGAGAGACCAGGCAATGTATTCAGTTGTCTGATGCCTTCTGTCTCTACAGCAGCTATCCCAAAAGCCCAACAATATACTTTTGGGTCTTTGAAATATCCATTTCTGAGATAGTCTATGCCAAGGATGCATGGGGCCTCTGGGCCAGTCACAATGGGGTGTTTTTGCCACCCGTTCCCAGTTAAACTCACTTTGGCCTCCACTACAGTCAGCTGCTGGGACCCTCCTGTCACTCCAGAAATAGAAACGGATTCTGTTCCTACATACCTTGATGGCATCAGGGTACATTGAGAGCCAGTGTCAATCAAAGCCGTATACTCTTGTGGGTCAGATGTGCCAGGCCATCGGATCCACACAGTCCAATAGATCAGATTGTCCCTTTCCTCTACCTGGCTAGAGGCAGGGCCCCCCTGCTCCTGGTCATGGTACACGCTACTCTCTTCCTGTAAATATGTTCCTGAGGTTCCTTCAAGAGGATCAGTCATATCATCATTCCTATCCCATCTGGAGTTTTGTGCTCGAGAGACTGGAGCAGCATTGACTCTAGATGAACTTCTTGTGGTAGGGGTCTCTCTTTTTAGTTCACGTACCCGGGCTGCTAAGGAGGAGGTGGGTTTTCCATCCCACTTCCTCATGTCATCTCCATGCTCCTGAAGAAAAGACCAGAGGTTACTTCGTGGAGTGTATGTTCTCTCCCTGGCTGGGGGACGCCTGCTCCTAATGGCAGAGACTCTTGTTGGTTCTGGCGAGACGTGGTAAATTTCTTCCTTAAGTTCTTTTTTCAGTTTCTGATGGCCCTCTTCAATCAAGCTTCGGGCTTCCTCAGCCAGCCTTGTTTCCACGGATGAGACATGGGTACGAAATGGGGCAGTGACAGTGTCCTCATAAATTCTTAGTTTATTGACTAAGACACTCACCCTGTCCTCACCTGCCCTCCACTGCAGCATTGCCAGGTAACGGGAGTACATCTCTGGTCTAAGCCATGTGAATCTCAACCACATCTGCAGAGAGCTCCTCCAGGACATCTTGCAGTGCCTCCACCGCATCAGGCTCCTCATGTGGTGTGAGGAAATCAAGCACTTGGAAAGTGCCATCTTTCTCCAGCCTACATATTTAATAACGATGAGCAAGGTCAGTGTGGGGGTCAGGACCATCTCTGTAGACCCCAAGTTCTGCAGCTTTGCTGGGCTCTTCTCACTGCCACCTCATCTCTCCTTCTCTTCCAATGCAGCTCCTGGTGCAGCATCACCTTGTCCAGCAGCTCCAGAGCATCTCTGTGGAGACGCAGATCAGGGAACATGCCACCATCAGAGAGCGCGCCAACTGGGTGTGGACCTTCAGGTAAAAGGCAATGCTGTGCCACCAGGCTGTGCATGCCTTGGTGAAGCACCAGCTCTGTTCAGAAGGCATGTGGGATGTCTTTGAGGAAATCATGGGACACAGGCCTCACGGAGAGAGAGGGAAGTTCTTCAGCCTCCTGGAGCACTTTGAGCTCTGCCAGGAGGTGAAGGACACTGAAGCACTCAACTTGCAGGCCAGGGAGTGTGCGCCTGGGAAGCCATGGGAGACAACACAGAGCCAAGGCTCAGTTTGGAACTTGTTCCCAACCTATCTGAACCAGACAGAGGAGTTGTCTGAGCTGTGGGGAGATCACCCCAAGGACCTCCACATCCATGCCCACTTCTCACCCAAAATACCTGAGGGCTTCTTCCAGAGGTAAGCACTGGTTTCTGGCCATCAGTGACACTGTGGGATTGAGTTTGCTTGGTCCAATGCCAGGATGACTCTCAGCAAGCCCTTGGCTGTGGAGACTGTATCTGCTGAGGCCTGAGGCTGGGAGTCAAGATACCAGGGTGCCACACATGTGTGTGGCTCTGGCTAAACCCCTTGTGATGTTCACTGCCCAGATGTGAGAAAAGGCCACACTCCTTCTGGTTCACCTTTCATCTGAGGGGGTGTTTGGCTAATTTGTACCCATCCAGGCAGGCAGAGGTCTCACAGTCTCACCCAAGAATGTTCTAGTTTCTATGGGTGTTGGAACTGTACCAGTTTTTGGAACTTCTTCTGGTTTTCTGGACTTGTGTCTAGAGTTTTATTTGATGGTGGTGTGGTTAAACCCCAACCAGCAACCAGACACCACAGAGCCACTCACTCACTCACTCTCCCCAGCTGGATTGGGGAGAGAATCAGGAAAGTGAGAAAACTCATGGGTTGAGATAAAGAGAGTTTAATAGTTTAAATAAATTATAATAATAACAGTAATAGTGATAATAATATTGTAATGAAAAGGAAATCAGCAAAGAGGGAAATAAAACCCAAGAAGAATGGGTGATGCAAATAAAAAACAATTGCTCAGCACTAACCAATTCATGCCCAGCCTGTTCCCAAGCAATGGTCCCCCAGCCAGCTCTCCCCAGGTTTGTATGCTGAGCATGATGCCACTGGGTATGGGATAACCCTTTGGTCATTTGGGGTCAGCTGTCCTGGCTGACCCCTCCCAGCTTCTTGTGCACTCCCAGCCCCCTCACTGGCAGGGCAGCCTGAGAACCTGAAAAATCCTTGACTTGATGTAAGCCCTACTTAGCAGCAACTAAAACATTAGTATGTTATCCACATCATTCTTGTCCTAAATCCAAAGCACAGCACTGTATCAGCTACTAGGAAGAAAATTAAGTCCATCCCAGACAAAACCAGGACAAGATGGCCAGCTCTGGAAGGATCTCTTGGTTTAAGAGGCTGTTCCTGCTGCTTGAGCTTTAAGCAGGGAAGGTCCTCATTTGGTTTCTGTTCTTACTGAAACTCAGTTCATATTTTCAAGTCCATCTGATGCCACACTCTATCACAGCATTAGGGATAAGCTAGGAGAAGAGTGGTGAAACCATGGCCAATCTCCTTGCAGATTTCTGGTGAAAGCTTGCTCCTTCTATTCCACACACTGGGTGGCCAAGATGACCTGCCTGCTTGTATGCAATGGCAAACCTCTGCTGATCAGAGAATAACCAGAGGGCCTACAGCTCTGGTTTCTGCTGCAGAAAACCATCAGAAAGGAAAGATAAGATCCCTGATCTATATTTTATGATTCCCAACCCCATGTCTCTCCTTAGCTCTGCCCCTGCCACCTCCAGCCCTATGGGAGGTTTCCCAAGAAACCTCTGCAACATGTCCTAGTCTGGCCTGGATCCACCAGCAGTCCACTTAAAAGTTTCCCCTTTCTCCATGCAGTTCTGTTCAGGACTCCTAGAGGTATCACATGAAAGTGGAAAGTCAAGTTTGCATTCTTGTCATGGAGCAAATGGCTCATCCTTCCCAGAAGGCCCAGCAGAGTGCAGCCTAAGGCTGGGTCTTCAAGTGATAAACAAAAGGGCCACCCAAGCTGGGGAGCACTTCCAACACATCATTATATTCCTTATGGAGGTTTGATTAACCGGAGAAATGGAGCTGATCTGACAGTTGAGGCTGTGGGCTGGAAGTGATTTGTGGGTCACAACAGAATCTCCTGGGCTGCTGTGCCTGGGGGCTGTAAGAAAGCAAGACATTCTCCTTTTGCCTGGAAGGGTTCCAGTTTACCTGGGACTTCCTCGTGGCAGTTGAGCTCATCATCCAGAAGCTTGCTGAGGGGTGGCCGGGGCTGCACATGTGTGTGAAGGCTCCCTGCTGAACCTCCAAGCTGTCCTGAGGAGCTCCTCTGGCTGGACGTGGTGCCACGTACATACAGACTGTGACCTCCAAGCAAGGGTGGGGCCTGGGTGGTCACCACTGGTGTGGCTGGGCAGCTTCTAAAGCCACGTGAAATTAGTCATGAAACTCACCAGGCAATAGTGTCCTTCTGACCATAGCAGCTTGTGTCCCATGTGGTGTTAGCACTTACTGGTGTGGGAAATTGGAGCATGGAGGGAAAGGTGAAGAAGCTGAGACTCTGGGGCTCAGGCACATAATGTTCCCTCTGGACGTGTACCCACACGTCCCTGTTTCATGAAGAGCTGAAGATGCACAGGCACCTGGGAGGGCAGCAGCTGTCCCACTAACCTCAGGTCAGGGTGGGAGGAGCAAGCCTCTTCCATTGCCTTGCCATCATATTCCATGGGAAGTGCTGAGTGCAGCTCCTGCTCCTTCTTTCCTGGACTTTTTCCTCCACAGGACAAAGGAAGACATTAAAACCTGCAGGATGTGTGGGCACCATTTTGGTGCAGAGCTGCTCCTGCCCAAAGGTGAGCCCAGTGTCCCGATTTTTTGCCACAACTGTGCTTAGGGGAAAGAGGGCTGAGAGTTTCATGGAGCTGAGGTGCTAAGGGTGTCCCATTCCCACAGTACCCAGGCCACTGGAGGAGCCCCCAGCACAGCCCTCTGCTCACTATTACATGACAAGCTACGGGACCACCATCCTTTGGGCCCAGCAGCATCCAGGTCACTAGGCAAGTAAGGACACTGCTACCTCCCCTTGCCCAGGGACCAACAGTGATGGTCGGGCTCCTGAAATGAGGAGGTGCAGTTGCAGCCTGGGGAGGGCACACCTCATCTTCAGGCAGCCCTCTGGTTTCCACACTCCTCTGAGATGCTACCCCCTCCGCACCTCTGAGCTGGCTGTCTGGTGTTTCATGTTGTAGTTACTGCCTTATTTTTCCAGAACATCTCCAGGGAGTAACTCTGGGTCAGTGCTCAACAAAGAATTATTTTTGCTTAGCCCAAGCCAAGCTGTCCTCAACACATTCTGCTTGCAAGTCATGCTTGTAGCCTTAATGCATGGAAATAAATGCATTGATAAATGCATCCCTTCACACTGGGAAGTCACCTCATCTACTCAAATTTAAGGGGAAGAAGGCGCCTAATAAAGCTCTCTGATACCAGCCTACCCCTGCCAGCAGGGACGTTGCTGAGACAAGGCTGGGCACGGACCCCCGTGCTTTTGGAGGTAGAAGAGGGTGGTGAAGATTTCATACTGATAGCAAAGGTAGATATCCAGGCAACAGCAACAAGAGAGAACTACATTTCTTTGCATATATATTCTACCTTTGAAAAATTAAGAAAATGTAAATTACCCACTCCACAAAAACATACACTAGAAGTTGACAGAGGGGAAAAGCAATGTGTGAGCTCCAGGACTGGTCAATGAAGCTGTCCTTGGGTAGGGGGGTGCCGGTTTGCAGAGCCTGGGATGCCCAGTGGTCCTGCTGCCTGTGCCAGGGCCATGGGGAGCAGGGCAGGTGGGGTCAGCCCAGCTGCATGTTGTATTGCTCAATGAGCTCCATGAGGTCGAAGGAGTTGGAGAGCTGTAGGCTGATGGTGCGGCTGTCCAGGGAGGAGGCTCCCTCCTGCAGCACCTGCTCATAGTAGTACTCGCAGAACTTGGGCACCAGCTGCAGTGCAAAACATCAGGGTTAGGGGCAGCTGCCTGATATGGCTGCAACAACCTGCATGGCCCTGTCCTCTGGGAGTGCAGGGAGAAGATGTCTGGGGCACCCTTTGTCTCCTCCAACCCCTGAGGGTCCCTGTCCTTGGGCAGCTGCCTTCCACACCATCCTGCCCTGAGGATGCTGAGTGTCCTCTGGCCCACCCTGGCCCCATGTTTTCCCTGGTCCCCAAGGGTTCTCTCCCCTTGCAGCCCCACATGCCTGCAAGGTACCCCTCCCCTGTCACTCAATTCCCCCACCTCTCTCAGCCCCCAAGGTACCCCCTCCTTGTATATCAGATGTCCATCTGCCCCAGATCCCGAGGGCTCCCAAATTCCCATCTCCACTGCCCATTGAGGGCCTCTCCACCACCCAAGCACTCACCTCCCCTGGCCCCTGAGGCTCCCCTTGCCCAGTCCCTGAGGAAACTCCATCACTACTCCATCACCTCTCCATCACCCAGGAGTCCCCATCCCTGGGCACCCAGAATCTCACCTGCCTCAGTCACCAAGGGTCTCTCTTCAGGCACCCAGAGCCTCCATCTCCCACTCAACTCAACCTCGAGGATCCCCCTCCTCAGGCACCCAGTGTCCCAGCTCTCCTGGCCTCCATGAATCTCTCCCTTTCCCTGGGCAGCAGGGGGATAGTCGTGGGTTTTGGCTACTGCACCTTGACCAGGATGAGCTTGGACTCCTTAGGCTTTGCCTTGGAGAAGGCCTGCCCAAAGCAGAGGTAGATGGTAAAGTCAGGGGATCGCCGCCTTTGGCCGTTGCGGAAGTCCCTAAGCTCTGTGAGGCAAAACAGGGCTCATTTTTGGGGTGAACCTGGGGGAACAGAGGGGCTGGGAGGGTTTAGATGCTTGTAACATCCTGGGGCTGGCTCCCATGAGCCCCAAAGCAGGCTGGGCAGGAAACAACACACAGGGAACTATGTGACACTCCTACCCACCTGTGCAAAACTCATGGAAGTCGAAGATGGGCGTTTCCTGGTCCCGGCAGAGCAGGTTGGGTGGGGGCTCCTCGACCCCCTCGAGCTGCTGAGACAAGGCCCAGAACACCCTGCACTTCTCCCAGCGGGTGGCAAAGACCTTGTGGGCGCGTTGCTCCAGCTGCAGCCCCGCGATGCCCAGCAGGTCCTCGGTCATGCGCCGCTGCTTGCTGTCGGGCACGCTGGCAGGGCTGGGGAAGTGCACCACGTGCCAGGGGCACGGAGTGTCCGGCAGATTGAGGGGCTGGTACGTCAGCAGGCAGCGGCTGCTGCCAACCTCCTCCCGGTGGAACTCCTTCCCCCGGTAGTAGATGGTGACATCCAGGGTGAAGACCTTGCCATCTGCACCAAGAAGTGATCAGCAGCCGCATCCTCCGAACCAAAATGTTCCCCCTCCCCAAAGCACTCCCCAAGCATATTTACTGTTAATAATTGTAATAATAATTTATATTATTAATAATTGATAACCCTCACCTGTGTTATCCAGCAGCAGCCGTGGCTGTGGCACAGGGCTGGCGGCAGGCACGAACAGCGCGGCCTCTGCCGCGTACTGCTCGGTGACCGTGCCCTCCGCCAGGTGGCACGGTGGTGGCACGGCCCCTGCAGCGGGAGATGAGCACCATCGGCATCACCAGCCCAGACGCGGCGGGTTGGGGGCTGCTTGGGCATGGGGTGCCTACAGCTCCACCCTGGCCCCTTCCCACCCCATTATGGCATGCCCACAGCCAGGGCCAGGTCCTGCCCCATGGCACCTACCTGTCTCCTGGGGTGGCATGAGGCCTGTTGGTTGGTAGAGGTCCAAGGTAGGCTGCTCCACCGTGGACACCCACTGTGGAAATGTCACGGGAGGGAAGCAGCCGTTCTGGCTGGTGTCTGCATAAGGCTGGAGCAGGGTGTCCTGGTGGGGAGTGTCCCCTGCAGGGAAACCACCTGTGGGAAGGTGCTGGGGTCACTCACACAGGCAGTCACCAACTCTGCACCCCATGAGCAGAGCTGATCTCACCTGCAGGCACCCAGGATGAGGCCAGTGGGTCAAGGTCGTGGGGAGAGATGTCACACTGCTGCAGCAGGTCCTCCAGAACTGAGAGCTGTGTGGAGTCAGTGCTTCCTAAGGGGGAGCACAGTGGGCAGGATGTCTCACAGCCACAAAATCAGCCCCAGCTGAGCCAAGTGGGTGTCCTCTCCCCAAAAAAAGGTTGCGAGGCTAGTGTTTACCTGGGACAGCAATTGCTGAGGCCATGTCTTGGGGATGGAGCTCCAGCTGGAATGGGAAGGAGAATGGGATCTTACTGCTGTGGTGCACCCAGCCTCCCCCAGCCCACCTTTTGGCCAGGTGCTGGGCTGCAGCTTGGGAGCAATGCTTGTGGAGTGGCAGCAGGGACCCCCCTGGCCTGCTATTCCCACCCAGCTACCTGCAGCTGCTGTTGTGCTGCCTGTTGGTCCACCACAAGGTTTGGGATGCTGGAATCTCCCTCCTTGCTGTGCTGGAGGTTGGCTGAAAGGAGAGCACCAAGAATGGGAGGTCCTGATTGCCCACCCCACCCAACACAGCCCCTTCATGGAGCAAGGCTCACCTGAGACAATGGAGAAGACCTTGTGGGGGTCATCACCACGCTTGGAATGGTCCTGTTCCAGCTTGAACAGGTGGGTGCTGCTCAGGGCACAGCGGAAGTTGGTCTTCCACTTGGCTGGGTCCTCAGAGCCTTCCTCATACCGCCCACTGACCTTTGCCCAGGCCTGGGGGTGCAGGGAGGTGAGCATGGGGTCCCTGGCTCCATGAGCATGGAGGTTTCCAGGGATGACTGGTCTTGCCCCACCTTCCCAGCTCCCACCTTGAAGACCGCAGCTTGCTGCCGGTCACCATCCTATCCCACATACCTTGAAGACCCTGAGGCTGCTGTTGGTGACCCCCATCCCGCCCACCTTGAGGATCTCCACGTCGCTGCTGGTGACACTCATCCCACCCACCTTGAAGACCTCCAGGTCACTGCTGGTGATGTCCTTCCTGGCGTTGTGCTTCCAGGGGACGCGGAAGATGGTGTGGGCAGAGTCGATCCAGCGCAGCCCCGGGTACCTTCCGCTGCTGATGGCGTTCAGCAGCCATTGTCCGAACCGCAGCTTCTGGGCTTCCCTGCGGAGGCGGGACCGTCACCGGGAGAACCGGGGACACGCAGAGACGGCGACCCGGGGCGGGCCGGGGGTGCTGGGCGCCGCTTACCCCTCGTTCTCCGGCGCTGCCATGGTGCCGGGTCCGCAGAGCCGCGGTGCCGTGCCGTGCCTCGCCAGGCGATGACTTGGGCGCGGGGGCCGGCCGCCTCCTGCCCGATCCTTTATCCGGCCCTCCCGTTTTCCTGGAAATCACGTGTCCCTTCCGAAAGTGAAAGTGCCGCCGCTCCCGCGGCGGGGCGGTGTCGCCGCTCCCTGGAGTGCCCGCGGGATGCTCCGGGCCCGGGGATGCCGCTGCGCAGCTCCGCGCACCGCCTCCCCAGACTATCAATAATTAAAATAAATTATAAAATAATAATTATATAATTATATAAATATATATAATAATATAATCATATAAATATATAAAACCGGACCTAAAGCTGAGCGTGGGACACCCGGAGTGCAGGGGTGGGCGGCACCCGCTCCAGCTGGGGCTTCCCGGGGCTGGAAAACCCCGGGTTACGTCCAGATGTTTATTTTAATCCTTCTTCTCCCGGCTGCCTTGGCTTGCACGCTAAGGCCGTGCTGCCAAAAATGACAAACCAATAAAGGCCAAAGTGCGGCGGGCAGCGCTCGGCACCGAAGCGGAGGCGAACCAGCCCATTCCCCCGACAAGAGGCAGGTCAAGGGCAGCAACAGCGACCGCCGGCCTCTGCCCTGAGCCCTTTGAGCTCTGCGGGGAGCAGTAAAAACAACCCAAACTTCCTGAGGGTTTTTTCGAGTTCCTTACCCAAGGACCAGGAAGGGGTGGAGGGGTCAGCCTTTTCCCCCAGTGTGTTGCTTGTTTTTCAGGAAGTACTCTCTACTGCCTACTAGGCACTCTACATGGTTTTTCAGAACACTGCCTTTTGTTTCCCAGGGAATTGCCCACTTCCTTCCTAAAAAATCCCCCGTTGCTCTCCAGGAAATTTCCCAGTCACTTTGCAGACTATTTCCTCCTTGTTTCCTGGGAAATGTCTTTGTTGCTTTCTAGAGTCCTCCATTCCTGTCTACGATTTTTCCCTCTGCTTAGAGGATCTCCATTGCTTTCCTGGGAAATTTCCCCACAGCTGTTACTCCCTGGTGAGAGGAAAGCTCACATCTTTACAAACAATTAGATGAGTGAAGGTGTGGGTGTTTTTTCTGTGAAGTGGGTCCCAGTGTCTCCACTGACTTTGGGCAGCAGGTTTGTTGCAGACCCCAGACAGCTTGGATCCTGAAACAGACACAGCTCTGCACAGCGTGAGTTTCTGAGCTTTGGGGTAAAACAGGAGGTTCAAGGGGGCAATATGTGGTAGGCAGTTCGGGAAGGCTGTACCTTCCTGGTACCTCGGCCAATGGGGAAAGGAAGAGGGCAACGTGTGGCCGGGAGTTCAGGATAAAAGGAGGGTGCCCCCTCTGGAACCTTGAGAGGGAAAACCCTGCAGTGTGTGCCCTGGTAGACTCTCTCCCTTTATTTGAATAAAGTTGAAGGACTTCCCTGTCTCCTTTTTGGGCATAAACTTCTGGTGTTTGTGGAATTTTCCTGTTAATTGAGGACTTGTCTGGGATCCTTCCACTGTCTTGGGTCTGGCATGCAGCAGGTGGAGCTGGAGGCGCCTCACCCAGTTTTGGTGACCAGCTCCCTTCGGCACTGGCCAGCACCAGATCAATTAGGTACCCAAGACTGTCCAGGAGACAGATGAGAGGCAGACCAGGGGTCTCCATGAAGAGTCCATAGGAAAGGACCACTGGACATGGATGCCCAGAAGGGGCAGGAAGGGGAAGTCAAGAAGGGTCTCAGCAAATCTCACTGGTGAGTACAGCTTCGGTGAAAACATGGCAGGACACCCAGGATGGGCAACAAAGGAAAGCTGAAAAAGGGTCTTGGCTAGAGGGATGATGATCCCAAAATACCTCTGAAGGGTCCTTTGGGAGAATGTTGACATGGTTTGCACATTCTCCCAGAGGTAGTCGAGGACATGACTACCCCTTGACAGAGGGGCAAGAAGGGGCACCAAGAAAGGGTCTCAGCAACCTACACCCCCGAGCAGGCAATATGGTGTTGTTTTGGGAAAGGTTGAAGGGGAGTGTGATGAAATATGGTCAAGGCAAATAGCAGTGTGAGGCTATGTGATAAGGAAAGAACAGTAAGGACTGGGAAGTTGTCTCCTTATCTTCAAAGTCTGCAGTGTAATGCAGGGCCAGCTGCAAGTTGTTTGTATTCCCGGAGTCCAAGAGAGGGAAAACAGGGAGGTATTGTTCCTACACTCTCACCCCTCCCCGGGCCATTATGGAGCCAGAGTGGAGGATTTGGGTTTGTCCACTTGCTATTCAGGACTTAAGGGTGTTTCTCCATGGTGAGGACGCTGAGGCAGAGGTGCGAGAGTACAGGACTGGCAGCACGGGCTGGGCCCTGTGGGGAGGTGCGGGACCGAGCCGAGGCTGTGGGACAGCCGGGCTCAGCTGGGAGCGGTGCCCAGCGCCACCACCCCCGCCGGCCCCTGAGGCTGTGGGACCTTCCGTCCAGCTGCCCATCCTTGTGGGCTGTGCCTGCCTGCTGAGCCGTGCCAGCACCTGGTGCTTCACAGAGCTTGGGGTGCTGGGAGAGTGGCCTGGGGGCCCGGGCAGGTGTGCTGGGGGTGTCTGGACACTGCCCTGGATGGGGAGTGGCTTTGGCGTGCAGTGTAAGGCTTTGGTATACGGTGTAAGAGACAATGCGTCACCAAAGCCTGGCCTGATGATACAAGAAGGGATTTTGTTTGTCATGGTGGAGGCAAGTGATTTTGCAAAGAATTTGGCAGCTATGGGAGGGTAAGAGCCCACAGGTAGCAGAAGCAGGGTTGGAGAGGTGGCTGAGGAACTGGTTAGAAAGGCATCTCAGGTATATAAAAGATATGAAAGATGTGAAAGAAGGGATGAAGAAAACATAAAGCTACAGGCAAGGATAATGGCACAGCTTTTACAAACCCCAACAGAAAAAAGTGCAAGGAGCCCCAGGACCAAAGGAAAGGGGATGGTCACCAGGACAGCAACTGGGAAGGAATCAGTGTGCCATTTGTAAAAAAGAACATTAGAACTGGGTTGTTAAGGGTGTCAGGATCTGCTATTGTACTGGGGGCTCACCACACCAGAGCGCTTGCTGAACCAAGAAGTGTTTCCTAGTAGACACGGGAACTTCTCTGGTTGATTTGAATTTTATGCCAAAGGGGGAATAATTGTTCAAATGTTCTTTTGATAAGTGGGAAAGATGAGCAGGTGCATTTTATTCAACCATTAATGGAGAATGTGTGTGTGGATATGAATTATCACTTGTAAGTGTGATCTTCATAGCTGCTTTTTCCCCTTCCCTTCAAACACATCGTACAGGGTTGGGAGAGGCCAGGAAGAATGAGACATGAACAGTAAGTTGGCTTGTGTCCACTGAGTTGTTTTATACTTTTTCTCTGTGTAACAATATTCATTGCTTTTGATTTTTTTTAACCCAGTTTAAGTTGCTGGCCAATAGAAAAATAAAGCTTAAGACTCTGTACTGACTGTGTGCAGCACAACTGAGAGGCTACCATGAGCCAGGTGAGTTCTCTGGCTTGCTCAGATCCTGCTGCTGAGGAGCCAGCTCCTCGAGAAGAAGATGAATGGAGGGACCAGGCAGGGAAGGAAGCTGGGGGAGAGTCTGCTTCCCATCCCTGTCCCTGCCAGCCTGGCTGTGATGAGCTGATGTGGGGTGCTGCAGGCTGCTCCCCCCTGAGAGCTGAGGGGGCAGAACCTCAGGGGCTCTTGAGGTCGTGGGGTTACTTGAGGTCATTTCAGGTTACTTGAAGTCATTTGGGGTTACTTGAGGTCATTAGAATTTCTGGTAAGGGTTATTTGAAATAATTTGGGGTTACTTGAAGTCACTGAGTCCCTGGTAGGAGATACTTTAGATCATTTGGGTTTACCTGAGGTCATTGAGTGCCTGGTAGGGGTTATTTGAGGTCATAGGGGTTACTCGAGGTCATTGAGCCCCTGAGAGAGGTTACTTAAAGTAATTTTAGTTCCTGTTAGGGGTTACTTAAGGTCATTTGGGGTTACTTAAGGTCATTGAGTGCCTGATAGGGATTACTTGAGGTCATTTGAGGTTACTTGAGGTCATTGAGTACCTGGTAGGGGTTACTTGAGGTCATTGGGGGTTACTTGGGGTCATTGAACCCCTGAGAGAGGTTATTTGAGGTCACTTTAGTTCCTGTTAGGGGTTACTTGAAGTAATTTGGGCTTACTCGGGGTTGTTGAGTCCCTGGTAGGGGTTACTTGAGGTGATCTGGGTTGAACAGTGTCCTAGGTTACAATGTAAATTGTGCCCAAGGTATGTATTCTATCCCCAGGAGCCGTTGGAGCCAAGGTGGGGCAGTGTTTTCCTTATCTTCTGTTAATGGGCCCATCAATGCCTTGCCACATGACTCATAGATAACTCCCTCCGGGAGTTATCTCTGTTTAATGGGCCATCAAGGACCCACTGCATGACTCATAGAATGAGATCAGCCCATTGGGAGATGCTCTGCCCAGGGGGAGGAGCCAAGCATTCCCACCTGGATAAATCCAGGGTTTGGGACAGCACAGGCAGCTTTTATCCACTGGACTCCCAGAGGAGACAAGAGCTACCAGACGTTCCTACAGGATCACTGCTTCGACAAGACCATCTCATCTAGACTGCCACTACCACCCTAACTAACAGGGTGTCAGGTTGTATTCTGACTCTGTCAGTGGTTTTTTTTTTTTTGTACTATTACTTTTATTTTATTTTACTTTATTTTATTTCTTTTCTTTTCCTCTTATTAAATTGTGTTTCTGACTTGGAGTCTTTCACTGGTTTTGCTTTCAAACCAGCACAAACAGGAAGCCCAGCTAGCACAGAGACGCTGCCTTCGGACTTTGCTGTCCATGACATCCAGCCAGGCCCGCAGAGACAGCAGCCAGGACAACTGGACACAGGTGCACCCATCACACTCAGGTCAAGGTCTCCAGAGCCCCAGAGACTTGGACTTCTCAGCTGGGAAGAAAAGGATGGGAGACCTGGGCTGTCAGCAGCCACAGACAAGGACCTCTGGTGATTAATGGTACCCATATGAACTGTCCTTATCTACTTTATTCTCTGTATTTACTTGCTACACCTGGTGTAGGGATCAGACCTGGAAAAGTCAGGAGGGAGTGTTTCAAATGTTCCAGGTTGTTAAAAGGGGTTGACATAATAATTAGGGTTTGTAAAGATAGACTGAGAAATAAGAAGAGTAGGGATTGAGAGGAAAGCTCACATCTTTACAAACAATTAGATGAGTGAAGGTGTGGGTGTTTTTTCTGTGAAGTGGGTCCCAGTGTCTCCACTGACTTTGGGCAGCAGGTTTGTTGCAGACCCCAGACAGCTTGGATCCTGAAACAGACACGGCTCTGCACAGCCTGAGTTTCTGAGCTTTGGGGTAAAACAGGAGGTTCAAGGGGGCAATATGTGGTAGGCAGTTCGGGAAGGCTGTACCTTCCTGGTACCTCGGCCAATGGGGAAAGGAAGAGGGCAACGTGTGGCCGGGAGTTCAGGATAAAAGGAGGGTGCCCCCTCTGGAACCTTGAGAGGGAAAACCCTGCAGTGTGTGCCCTGGTAGACTCTCTCCCTTTATTTGAATAAAGTTGCAGGACCCCTCTGTCTCCTGTTTGGACACAAACCTCTGGCATTTGTGGAATTTTCCTGACACTGGGAAGCAAGAAATTATTTCCCAGGAAATATCATTCATCCCCTCCAGGCAATTCCCCTTTTGCTATCCACCAATTCCTCTTTTGCATTCTGGGAAATTTCCCCTCTCGGAAATATCACTTACTTTCTTTAAAAATGCCACTTCTGCTTTTCAGGAAGTTCCTAGGTATTTGAGGCAATTTCGTCCTTGCTTTCATGGAATTTCCTTCCTTTTATTTCTAGGCTATCCCCTCTATAGCCTTGTAGGAAATTCCCCAATTGCTTTCTAGAAATTCCCTGAATATCTCCCCCTTTGCTTTCAAGGACTTGCTCCTAGTCCTCACATGGAAATTCCTACATTGTCTTACAGAAAATTTCCCCTTTGTTATCCAGGATATTTAGCTTTTTAGGATGGTTTCCTTTTGTGTTCCAGGAATTCCCCTTTCAGTTGCCAGGATTTTTCCTTTTGTTTTGCAGGAATTTCCCCCCAGGGTTTTAGGAAATTACATCCTTCTGTTCCAGGAAATTCCACAAGCCAAAACTTACCCAGGACAGGCGCATTCGGCAGATCCAGCAAAATGTATTTAAGGGCAGTGAACACCATGAAACCCAAAGAGGAGCCAGGAGAGCCAGGTCAGGGTGGGAGCAAGGGACAAGGCTGACATGGACAAGGTAGGACTGGAAAGGACCTGGGGTGGGTGGAGGACCCTCTGCCAGAGGAACAGGTGGGAAGAACAAGGAATGGTGCTGGGTGCTGGCTCCTGCCCCAGGGACAAGGAGCACCTGCAGGGAGGGGAGCAGAGGCGTGTTTATTTACTCTCATTCCTCAATGCTGCAATCAATGCAGAGTGGTTTCAGTTAATAGGTGATTAATTAAATTGATGGGAGTTCTCCCATTTTAAACTTTCTTTTTTTCTTTTTGCAAGCAGGATCCTGCCTGGTTGGAGAGGGGGGGTACCTGTCTTGCATAGCCACCCCCTGCTACCTCCCCAGGTCCTGCTGGCTCAGGGACATGTCCAGGAAGCTAAAAATCCATCTCATTTAGGTCACCACCTCCTCCACAGTGGAAGAAGAGCTGGAGATTTCAGGAGGAAGAGTCAGTTGTACAAAGAAGTTTTTAAAAGCATCCCAAAGGACAAGGAGAGCTTTCCCTGAACCTCAACAGTTCACTGCACCAAAGTTTCCTCCAAACTTAACCCCACCATACAAACCTGCACCCCATGCACATCCCTGCAGCCACAAATCACCTAGTTTCAGGGGACAATCCTTACAGAAAGAAGGGCAAGCTGAAACCCCACAAGTTTTATCAGCAAGATCTCTTTTGTGGACCCTTCCTGTAAATCAAAAAGCAGCAAGGAATGGGGCATCTTAAAGAAAAAAATAAAATAAACCTTTCTCTTTTAATCCACCCAAGGGAAATCCAGAGCAAGAGCAGCATCACAGCACAACACACAGCACAGACATCTATCATTGCCTTTGCACAGATTCCTTCCCAGATACACGGAGAAGTCATTAAGAAAAAAGAAAAAAAAAAAAGAAAATTATTCACATATGCAAAGTTACAAGTAACAAATCAGCCACAGAACAACTTCTTCAAAGAGAAAAAGGATTCATCAAGGAAGAAGGCCCTCAACATACAGGTTTCACGAAAACCTAACCCAAGAATGGTGAAACAGAGGTGGATTTCTTTTAAACATTAAAAACAAGGATATTTTTAAAATTAATTTAAATACACATTCAAAACACAAACACCAAGCAGGCGCCTGGAGAATAAAGCAAAAAGTAGGAATGAAAAGTGAATTCAACCAGTTTAATTTCAACACCAAAGCTGGGTGGATCGCACCAAATGGAATAAATAACGGAGAAGATCACACTGGGTTGGTAGATCTCACACTTAAGATCATTAAAACTAGAATTAATTAAACAGCTCAAGAGAGTACTGAATGAGGAATTCCTCTGACAAGTGATATTAGCTGGGGCAGTGTCCCTTTGACAGAGCAGGTTGTAGGTGTGGATTTGCCCCCTGCCACCAATCCCCACCCCAGGAGCAGACAGGATGTTCTTGTGATGCAGAGGACTCACCCCCAAGTGATGGACACACAAACAGCTCCCTGCTCAGAGAATGTGAACCCTCTGCCTCTCCCTCACCCACTGGCTCCAGTCACACCCAAGGAAAACACAGAACACAACCGGACCTTGTGTTCTCACCTGGCAGGGTGAGTCCACGGGGGCAGCACTTCTACTGCGGCTCCACGCGGTTGGGCAGTGCCAGAACTGGAGCCAGTGCCTCCTTCCACACACCTGGGGTCAGGCTGGGAAAAAACCACATCAGCTGATCTACACCTGCAGCCACAGCTTTATCACCCTAGGGGTGGGCAGGCTAAAGGAATGTAAGTGGCTTCTTGTTGTTTGGTTTTCCCTCCCCACAACCCTGAATAAAAAAAAAAACAAAACAAAAACCAATCCAAACAAAAGAAAGAACCAAAACAGAACTAAATAAAATCCCCACAAAACAAAATTAAAAAAAAAAACCCCAAAAACCTAAACCAAAAAATAACCCCCCCACAAAACAAACAAATAAAACAACAACAAAAAAGCCCCAAAAACCCACCCCAAAACAAAAATAACTTGATCCCAAGTTCCTCTCCCTTCCATGCCTGTAACCAAGCAGGGAAGTACCTTTGGACATTCATGTGATCCCACAGACATGTTCCCTACAAAGCAGACACCTTATCTCTGCACCTTACCAAGATGTGCCTGTGACACCTAGTTAGGAAGGACATCCCTTTGCTTTAAAACAAAAATAATTACAAAATCAATAGGAACAATCAGTATTCATTTAAGTCCAACTAGTTTTTAAAAAGGGAAAAAGGAGGACTGAAGTTTCCAGGCCAAGGAACTTGCCAGATCCAGCATCCCCCAAATCCCTGCCTCCAGCAGCGAGATAAGCCCCCTTTGTGCAGCATTCACTCTTGACCCAAGGTCAGCAGACCAAGGAGGTGCTGAGGGGACACAGCTGCCCCTCCAGCTCCTCCTCAGACAGCTGGCAGCTCCAGGAAGAAAGAGAAACCAAGATGGATGAGGATTAAAGTTATTTCTTTCCCATCTCTCCTCCTCCCCAAAACTGAGAGGAGACTTCTGGGTCTGCAAGCCCAGTCTGTGCTTACCAGTGTCCTTAAGAACAACAATTTAAAACCAAAAAACGGGAAATTAAAAAGAGAGAGAGAGATGCATAATTAAGTACTGTCCGTGGAAGGAGCGGGAGGGGCAGGTTCCAGACGGCAGCAGAGAAGGGACTCTCTCCCTCCCCGCGTTTGCCCATCTGGGCACCAGGTCCCTTCGCGTCCCTGCGCGAACCCTTTGTGCTGTTGCTCTGACATCGATCGACACGGATGGCGAACACGGGGATGAATCCAGCGCTGCAGAGGGCAGGAGGGCACACGCAGCCACGCCAGGGCTAGGCCCGGGACTTGGGGAGCATGTCCAGCAGGAATTCCGCGATGCCGACGAAGTAGACGACTTGTGCAATGCCAAAGAGAGGAGCAATGACCAGGGCTCGGCAGTAGGCCCCTTTGAAGAAGGCCGTGGGCCCTTCCCTCTGCCAGATCTTCCTGGGGAGAAATGGCACAGACAGGTAAGTGTCCATCCCACGCCTCTACCATGCCAGGAGAGCCCCTGGCCACGCCCTGCCTTTCTGCCTCCCTCCAGAGACTAAACCCAGGCAAGCACTGCTGCCTGGCACAGCCTCCACAGCAAATCACCCATCACTGCCCAAGTGCTCTGCAAGTGGCCATGCAGAAGCTTGCCCCACCCCTACATCTGGCTAGACACAGGAGTGGCTGCCTGTGTCTGCAAGTACAGCTAAGACAACCCTATGCTTGCATCAAGAGGTGCCCCTGCTCAGAAGATACACCCCTAGCATGGGACAGAACCAGATGGCAACAGATTCTGGCTACACAGAAATACAAAAGTTGAAGAAGTCCCTTTGTGTTTTGAAGCAGCCAGACCATAGTTTAGCAAAAGATCAGAGGATAATGCAGCTGGGGACAGCCCACTCTGGCAGTGCTCCTGCAGACATTGTGCAGAGCAGTCCCAGGAGGGATATCAGACTCAGTACTGTAGCATTTTCCAACAGCGGGACCTTGGGAGAGACTACCACAGCATTGCCTCCCTTTGCAGAAATAAAATCTCAGTGTTACAACTACTGGGGTTTGGACAGAAATATTTAAATATAAATGCTATGTTTTTCTTGTTCAACATGGGAAGAAGTTCTCTTTTATAAAACTATATATACACATCTGCTCATATACCTATATATATCTCCAGATAGATTGATAAAAGCATAGGTTCAGAGAGAACATGAAGCGCAGCTGCTGGTTGGGTGTAGAAGCTGTACTGCCTGCCTGGCAGCAGCAGCTGCCAAACACCTGCTGAGGTGCCTCTGTCATGAGGAGCCTTACTTGGTGCAGTCCAGGATCCCCGAGTAGGTGTCCTCATTCACTCCTCTCTGCAAGGACTGCAGCCGTGTTTTGATCACTGGGGAGGGAAAGAGAGGGGAGACACTGGGAGTGAGGTGAGCACTGGGGGCATAGCAGGCAAGAGCCACCCTGAGAGTAATGTCCTTGAAATAGTCAAAACAAAATTACCAAGAATACCATTTTCATATATTTATCAGGGAAAACCAACCCATTCCTTTACAAATGGATAAAAAAACCACAAAGCCACCCAAAACTCAATCCCTCCCTCCCTCACTGTGATCGAGGTTTCAAAAGCTGACTTAAGCTTTAAACTTTCCAAATTCAGATAGCTCTCTGCAAAGTGGGAACTTATTTTCAAGTGCTCATCTCCTTCAGGAAGATGTATCTAAATACACAATTCTGCTCCTACATTTCTTTACACCTTGGAGGATGTGCAGTGTTGGGGAGAGAGCAGCTACTTTCTGGTGTTTTTCACAGCAGAGAAACCAAGGTGGTACTTAAAGCAGATGGTGTGGAGCAGGAGAAAAGGCCACAGATGTGAGGCTTCCCCTGTTTGTCCCAGATCATATAGTTTTAAGTGGCCTGCATATTACCAATCCACATGGAAATGTGCTTTTCCTGCCAAGAATAACTGAAATGAATGACACCCTCTTCCTGACATACCTAATAAGTACTGCGAACCTCTGTGTAAGCTGTGGCCAAAGTTGTAGCTCAGCTGAACTCACACCATCAGAGCTGGAGGCAGCAGAGCTGTCCCCTTCTGTGTGCTCATGCTGCAAAAAGGCTGGCACAGTCACTCTCCCCCTCACCTGGCCCAGCCTGGGCCTCTGACTCCTGTCACTTGGCACCAGGCCACCACCACAGGCTACTCAGGACTCACCATCACAAGGATTGACAGCCACTGCAGCTGTACTGCCGGCCACACAACCAGAGAGGAAGGACACATAGAATGGAGCCTTGACATTGGGGTCTTTCTGGCCCAGCTTGTTCAGGTTTGCAAACAGCGGGAAGTAAACAATGGAGAATGGGACATCCCTGCAGTGGGGCCAGAAGAAAAGAAGAAAGAACAAGGATGAGCGAAGTCAGTGCAGAACACCAACAAACTGAGCAAAGGAAGAGCTGTGAGCATCACAGCTGGCATGCACTGGCAGCACAGCCATGAGTGCAGAGTAGATATCCTGGCTCTGTGATTACAATGCAGACAGGAGCTGAAACTCAGTGGGGCAAAATTTACTGCACAAAGGACAACAGGCCCATGGGAGACATGCAGCCGTGCAGGATCAATGGGCTCCCCCTTTTTTTCAACACTCAAACCAAAGACACCAGCACATTCAGAGGTCGACTGTTTTGACCACTTTCGTTAATTAAGAGAGGTTCCACCCTGCCCTCCATCCCCCTGAGAGCTGCTTTAGTTCTACCTTTGTTAAAGCTAGAGAAAGTCACACTGTGAAAGCCCAGGAAGTGTGTCAGAGCAGGCACTGGTCCTTGCATCCACCATGTTCTGTGGGTCAGCTCTCATTGCACACTCTGGGGTCTCAGGCTAACAGTTTTACTTTGCTAGCTCACAGACTTCTGTACGGAGTGAAAATACAGACCGTGGGGCAGACAAAAACCTTTCACAGAAAGCAGCAGAATTAAATCTCCCAGGAACAAAAAGACACCCTCCCTCATTTCTCTGACCTTCCCTTCTTTAATGTACAAAACCTGAGCATGGAAACGGAACTAAACCCGGCCGACACCCGCTGAAGCCAACACCTCCTTTGCAGGCCCATCCCTGGGATGGGTGGTGCCTTAGGTGCAAGCCTGGGAACGCCAGTGCCCTGAGAGCCCACGTCATCCTACCTCAACAGCGTGGCTCCCAGGCCCTTGTAGAGTCCGGCGATGCCTTTGCTCCGCAGCAGCTCCCTGGTTATCTGCGTCGCTGTGGGGCGCGTTTCCACCGCCGGCTCGGCCGCCGCCGCCGCGGGGGAGGAGGAGATCTGGGTCTGCGCCGCCATCAGCTTCTTCTGTGCCGCTGGGGAGCAGAGCGCCAGCCCCGGTCTGCAGCGTGCCCGGCAGCAGCGCCCGCGCCGCGGGACAGCGAGCGACGGGCCGAGCTCCAGGGGCAACACAACATGCAGACAAAGGCCAGGCAGGTGCCCTGGAAGCTTTCCCCCACACTGCCTATCTCCCTCAGCCTGTCCCGGTCTCTGACAATGCTGCCACACCACAACGCTGTCGGCGGCGCTCTCCTGTCGGGGGTTTGCCCAAGCAGCAGCATCCTGTCACGCACCATCTCTGCAGTGCAGAGAACAGGAGCTGCTGTGAGCCGGCAGGGGACAGTCCCTGCTTCCAGGTGTGTCCCTGAGCTGCCCGTGTAACAAGATGTTCATAAACGAGACAGCTTCCCAAGTTCTGTTCTTTGCCTCCCACCCCTGAAAGCAATCATTAATCTGGGGAATTTCTCAGTCACATTAATAAACACATTCTGGTTTCTCCCACTTTTCCAACTGATGCACTTCGGCCCTTTGGCCAGAAGATGGAGAGCACTACAATCTGTAAATAATCCCCGGCACGCCACAGCTCTCCTGACAGAGAACAGGCTGTTCACAGCATCGAAAACCTCTCCTGAACCCTCAAACCATGGCTTAAGTCCTTCCAACATTTTAAAATAATACGCACAAAGAGGATAAGGTCTGCAGTAAAACCAGTGAAGAGAGAAAAGAAAAAATAAATCTGTGATTATTCAGGAATGCCACATCAAATGAAAGATTAAAGGACAAATTGGCCCATTTTCCAGGAAGGGCCATAAACATGGTATCATACAGTGTCATGCAGGGCTCCTGGGAAGCGAGGCCATAGCCCAGACTGACCTCTGGAAGAGATTATGGAAAAAGCAAGCAGCTCCTTCCCCCAGAGTCTCCATGCCATACTCTGGTCTCCGTTCTCACCAGAAACACTCCACAGTGTTTCAACCAAAAGGCTCACAGTCCCTCCTGCCTCTGCCTGCCAAGCTCATACCCACACACAGTCCCAAGAGCCTGATCCCAAACCTCGTTCAAATCCAGTGCACTGGGAGAATTTTATTTACTGTTTCAACCAAGACAACTGCTGTTTTTCTCAGAGAGAAAAAAAGAGTACAAGGGGAGACGAGTCATTTGGAAATAACACATCCCCTTGGGAAGCAATTAGGGAGGTGCTACAGGGGGGTAGAAGAGAAAAAATAGTCATCAGAAAACATGGACTGGAGGAAGCAGCACAGGAAAGGCACTGGAGGATACTAATCCCTTCTTGCATGCACAGGAGCTACCAAGTTCAAATCATTTACAAGCTGACCACCCAGCCATCTCTCCTGTCTCTCCATCCACCAACAGCATTTGCTGTTTCGCTTGCCAAGCCTATTGCTTGGTGAGCAAAAAACCCACCACCTTTTGTAACTGCAAGCGCCTCTGCAAAGGCAGCTGAGCAAAGTGTGGGGGGAAGTAAGCTGGAAAGAAGAGGAGAAACTTCTGCTACATCTGCAGTATCTCTGACGTGGGAGAGCAAGGGGAAGGAAAAGGGTTTTCTCCACTCATTCTCTCAGCTCTGCCTTGAAAGCTCTTTCCCCTCTCCCTGGTCAGGATACAGGGAAGAAAAGTCCACATACCAATGCGTCCTGCATCCTGCAGCTGGATTTTGAGCATCTCCATGGGAGTGGTGACAATCACCTGGCAGGTACCCGCACCACAGCCTGCCAGCATCTCCTTCAGCAGTGTCAGCTTTTTCCTGCCCAAAGAAAAGAGAAAGAGTCCATCGGGGAGGTGGCCTGGAATAACACTTGGGCAGCTGGGTACAAGGGTTGGGGCACATC
This sequence comes from Acrocephalus scirpaceus scirpaceus, assembly GCA_910950805.1. Lineage (NCBI taxonomy): Eukaryota > Metazoa > Chordata > Aves > Passeriformes > Sylviidae > Acrocephalus > Acrocephalus scirpaceus. The sequence goes on from OU383780.1 coordinate 45,312,681, forward strand.
TCTGACCCTGGGGGTTACAGGAAAGGCAGCCAAGGGGGCAGCAGAACCTGCTAGGCCTGACAGTTCAGCACAGCCCAGGCTTGGCATCTCTGCCAGCACCACCTGACCTGGAGAATAGGCTCATTTTTGTCCCCAGAAACAGAACAGTCAGAAAAGCCACAAGCCCCATCAGAACAGTCCCAGACAGGAGCACACAGCCCCCTCCACCCACAGCCAGAGCACTGCAGCTCTCTTCCAGCCTGATGGTGCCCCTGGTCAGGGCACAGCTTTCAAAAAGGGTATCACTTCAGAGAGCAGCAGAGGACATGAGCATTAAGGGGGATAAGCAGCTTTCCTCCTGCCACCCTAGTCCTTTAGAAATTGTCAACCAACACAGACCACAGGACGAGGAGCAAGGAGGGAAAAATATTCCACGTGCTGCTTTGGACTTCCCTGAGAAAAGCAAAGTAAATAAACAGTGAATATGAATCAGGGAGGCAGTTCCTCTGTGGTTAGGAGCTGCTTCATCTTACCAGGTTTTCCAAACCTGAACAAATAGCCTTAACTAAACTGGTCCTCCCTGAGAGACAAGGGATGGGATGGACCTACAACAATGAAGATTCGTGCATTCTTTGCACTACAGAGCAATGACTATCAGCAACATGTTCTCACCCAGCAAAATACAGCATTTCATTGTTCCCTCCATTCCAAAGCTATGAAAGAGCCCAGCTAAGACTAGAAAGAGGAACTCAGGATGCAAAACCTCATAAATTTTCGATTTTCAGAGTGTGATGTGTTTTTGCCCCATAAAAGAACCTCATGCCTTGGCACCAGAAAACACTGACTTGATTAAAAAAGTACATCTCATCTGCACTTTTCTAAAAGGGTTTAAAAAAGAAGCGTGTATAAATCACACAGCCAGGGAGAAACAGCCTCCTCTTTTTTCTGTTTTAAATGCAAGTACTATTTTTACCTCCCCCAGCCCTGCTCTACAGCAATACCTCCTCTTAACCTGCTCAAGGTGCACCCCCACGCTGTGGCAGAAGCAGTCCCACAGTGATATTCCCCATTCCCTTGCACAGCCCAGGCACACTTCCCTGCCAGGGGTTTCACATGCTCACACAGAGCACAGCCATGGGCCAGTGGGCCAGCAAAGCAGTTTCAATGCCAGCCCTACAGGAAAGGGAGGGCAGCTGCATTGTAATCCTGCTGGCCCACCACGTAAGCTGGGCCGATTTCTCCTCCTCTCATCTTCTCCGGAGAGGATACGAGAGCAGGGGATTAGAGGCACAGAGCCACCACAGATTACCAGCAACTAAATATAGAGCTCTCCTATGCAGCTGAAAGAAGGAGCATTTCAGTCTCCCCTTTCCAAATTCCCCACAGATGAGGAGCTGCAAAGAACAATCCCTCCCACGGAGTTACTCGCACCGGTGCTGAAGTGTGCACAGTAAGCTTTCCTGGAGGTATGGGGGAACTAGGGTGTGCAAATCTAGAGGTTCCCACTGCCACTGCCACTTGGAAGTGGCCAACTTGTGCCTTCTGGGTGGCCTGAAGCACAGCACCAGTCTCTTGAGTGGCTTGATGAGTTTCAGTCAGCAGCAAGGCTGCACAACCCCCAGCCTGGTTGTGGGAAAAAGCAAGCCACCCAAAGGAGCTGCCTGCCAGAATCTCTTTGGCACAGCAGAGCACCTCCCACTTTAGCAAGAGCCCTGGAGCATCCCTGGAGTACATATCTTCTGGCTTTCACCCAGGGAGACTGCTTTGATAACCAGTTCAAAAGATCAGGAAGATCTGGCCTACATATTCATCTTGGACCACTGTCCCAGCCAACTAAAGTCAGCCTTGACTTGACTGAACTCCATGGAGCTGTGCCAGTATGACCCAAGGAAGGATTTGCGCATGTGGGTGTATTTTAGAGATGTCAAACAGGTACATCAAAAGCATCTAGAAAAAGGGCTTTCAGCTTTTGGTTTGCACATCCTGGGAACTGGGGAGAGTCCAAGAAAAAAAGTAGCTTAAGATAAGCAAATCTTTTGACAGGAGGTTTAAAAGTTGCCATACAGGGGTCAAACTGCCTTTGCAAAACCTCACCAGTCTGCACATAAAAGGAGTTTGAAAATTGTTCATCTTTAGACAACAAAGAGGTTTAAATATTTAAGGCACCACTGGCCTTATCCTCAGTGGTTTAAAAACTGGCACATCTCAACTAACTTCAAAAGCTGCAACACCAGCAAAGATCTGGTCCTACAAATGCAGAAACCATCTTTTATCACAGCAAGAGAGTGTTAAATATAACATATACATAATAGCCTCAAATTCTGCACTGGCAGAAATCAGTTGTTCAACATTTTTTACTGACATACTATTAATTTGTGACAAGTCAAAAATGTCAAAAAAAGTCAAATGGGAAGGGGAGATGATTCATGCTTGATTTAAATCAGAGTTTCAAACTAGAGCCGAAAAATAAAGTAAAAAAAGCAGGAACTAAAGGTTTATGGAAGGCTTTTTGGGAGCGATCAGTTCAGTTAGGATCTCTGACACCACTGGTGTATTGAGATCACATGGGAGCAGTGTAGGATTTTTTCAAGTTTCTGAAAAATCTTGGCCATGTGGGAATTTACTGTGTTTGGGCAGGGACCAGAACTAGCCATTCTGGAATCAGGATGACAACATTTCCAGAGAGGAAATCTCTGAGCTAAAGAAACATCCAGACAAAGCAATTTCTATTTCCTACCCAAGAGGCTACTGTCCCCAGCTTGGACATCACCTTCCTCACTCATAAAATAACCTCTGCCTCTGTCTGTCAGCCCAAGAGGTTGTAGAAAGCTCCCCAGGAGTTTCAAAGCAGATAGAGACAGTTCCTTTCAAACAATTTAAATAGTGGGTCTTTGATATGGATTAGAAGATCAGCACACAGGAGCTGTCCTTCAAAGGAAGAGCACCCTCTCTTCCACAGTCACAGGGGGATGTGCACACACACTGCTAGTCAGTCCCTTTAATTCAACCCCTGATTTTCCAAGGTGGAACAACAAGCTGCTGCAACTGCACTTCAGAAAAGCTGGAGCTATGATGCTGGAAATGTAAAAGCAATACAGTTCCCACCACAAACTCCCTCTCACTTCTACTGCCAGCTCAAAAATGCCTCAGACAAGCCAAATAAAGTACTGATGTGGAACAGATACATCTCAAAGTAACACTGCCAGATTAAATCTGGAAGTCATTATTTCAGGTATGTGCAGGAGCTCTGTGTTGTGTGTTTGGACTAAATCAAGAGGAGGCTGACTCTCTACCTGCATGAGGTTTGCCCTGGCAGGAAATCCCAAGGGTTTTGTTCCAATGTGAACCTTTGTGGAAATGAACAATGGACAGGGTAACACGATTGAGCATGTTGAACACAGACACAACCCACATTTCATCCCAAGACATGTGCCTGGAATGATGACAAGGACAATGCTCCTCCCATGGGTGCAGTCTGTGATTAAACAGCACGTCTCTATCTCCCTCCAGATTAACAGTTGAAAGTGCATTTACTTTTTGGCTGACCTTTGATGTCAACAGCTTCAACCCACTGCAACTGCTTGGCCTCTGTGTGCTAAATAAAAGAGCTCTCCCCAGACAGCTGTTCCTGAATTGACACATTATCAGCTCCTGTCTCCTTCTCAAGGGGAAGGGAGAGATTTCCCCACTTCCAAGTCTGAGTGAGTTGGATGAGGGTTACCTATATCAAAGAAGTCTGAGTATCCAGTGGATAACTGCAGGAGAGGCTGCCTGGGCACACAAGTGCCAAGAAAGACCAAGGACATTGTGTGCAGGGAGATAGAGCAGCTCAACACCAGGACTAGCAGCAGCACTCCTTCTTCCTTAATTGACAGCCTCACTTTTCAGCCTAAGAGCGTTCTGTAGCTCAAGGATCAACCAGGCCAAGAAACTGATACTTAAACTCATGCCACAGAAAAGATGGTCCAAGTATTTTAGGAGAGCCTGAAAGAGCAGATGAAGGAAAGAGCCCTGGGGAGATGCATCAGCTGGAAAGGCAACGGACAAGCTCCAGTCTCCACATCTGTGTAAGACTGAAGGAAAAGTACCTTGCTTGTCCCAGGATTACCAGTTGGCTATTTCTCTTCCCTGTGCAAAGATACAAGACAGGAGGAAGCAGAATGGAAGAAAATTTGCTAGCATCAGCAAATGCAGAATTAAGTCAGTCATGCTTCCTAGGAATCTGAACTGCTAAGACAGCAGATTGCCAGCCTTTGCTTCAGAACAGCAAACAAAATAAAGGTCAAGATTAAAGAGGACAGGATAAGTAAGGGAGTAACACCTTGGAGAAGAGTAGCAGGAAACCCATCCAGGGACACTGGAAAGTTTTTATGAGCAACAAATTTCTTATGTAAGAAGGCATGAGACACTTTTTACTGCAGCCAAGGCAGAACATTTAACCAAGAACATGAAAAATGAACAAAACCTGGCAAACACATGCCCAACAAAACAGCTCTCTGGCCCTCCACACTTTGGAGATAAACATGAAACCTTGTAGGACACTTAAAAGGAATAGATTTTATTAAGTGTTTAGCACCCAGATTCAAAGAAGATATAAAAAGCAGGCAATACTTAAATCAATGAAAGAGGTCTCACACACTGAGCACCCAATAATCAATGATGTACTTTAAATGCTGGGGTACTATCAATCTAAATTGCCTTCTCAGCTTCATACCCAAGTGCTTCACTTAGCCCTGGTGACTCCTCACACCCTCTGTTCTGGACAATGAAGCCACTCCTATTTTAACAGCAGCCATGAGACTGAGTCTCTCAACACACACAGCTTCAAAAAGCCAGAGTTAAAAAAAATCCCATCTGTTTCCAGCAGCCTGAAGACTGGAAGTTTCCCCTCTCTCCACATTCTGCCTTCCCCAGTCTAGCAAAAACTCTTCCTCAGAGAATGACACAGGAACAAAGACCTGCCTGGAGACTCCTCTGTGGGTCACCTTCTTCTCCTGAGAACTGCTGAAGCTCTTACGTCAAAATTATCACAGGAAATCACTTGACCCTTACTGCCTTTTTCAATCATGGCCATGGGGTGTCCATCAAGTTTTTCAGTATCTTGGTCTCCCCCTCTTCTCCTCCATGGCATAGCAAGCATGTTTTCAGCACTCACACCACTCACTCAGGCCTCCCTCATTCCTAAATGACCAGGACAGCTTGGGAGGACCAATTTAGTTTTGTTTCTTGACAAAACAATAAGCTGTAGCTGTAGGCCATCATAATGGCCTTGACATCAAAATAGAAACTGGTAAAGAAATAAAAACTGGCAAAGAAGCAGAAATTACATCCCCCAGCCTGTAAGCTCACATGCTGCCTGCACAAAAAGGAGGGAAAAAGCATGATAGGGGCAGGAGTGCCTCCCTGAGTTAGTCTCGGGGTGGAGAGTGCTGCAGGAACACACACCTGCACACTCAGGGGGAGAACTGCACCAGCAAGGGCATGAGATCCCTTGTGAGGACCTGCTGCCCCAATGCTTTATCTCCAGCAGTGTCCAAAAGCAGAGTCAGGGAAAAGGGAGTCTAGCACAAACCTACCTGACAGTGATAACATCCCTAAAATAGTCTTCCAGCAATTTGCAGTCAGGAGCTTCCTACACCACAGGTGCTGTTTTCAGTCTGGCTTTTCAAAAATAGGCTTTATGCCACTTTTTTATCCTAGCAGTTTAAAAGCAATTTCAACACTAAGTTTTTCAAAGGACTAAAATAAATACATTAATGTACACTGAAAGCTGTTGTTTAACTTGAGGCTACTTTGAGTCATGCTGTATTTGCCACACTCTCTCTGGTCCACACATGCTTCCTCCTCTTGCACATTGAGGTCTATTTTAATACCACATATTTTAATCAGCAGATGCTGGTAGAACATGCACATTTTATCAGAAAAGGATTACCAACTTGTGCAACATATTTCAAGCAAGACAAGTGCTAGATGCTTAGTACAAAGGCATTCAATGTAAACAGGTCAAGAGGACTTCTGCAGCTTTGAGTCAGAGCATCCTTTGGGATACTGACCTAAGGGTATGGCATCTGTGAATATACACAGCACACAGACTGGCTTGTGCAAAAAGGTCTTTGGTGGAACTGAACCAAGATCTTGCTGATCCAGCCTTACACTGATCCTAACCCCCCTCACTGTGCTTTTGCCCAATGTAACACCTTGACTGATGCAATTACATATCAAGAAATGAAACCACATTCACGTACCAGGCAGCTCCAGGTTTCACCTTTCTGACCCCAAGCTATTTTGTTGTTCGTAACTAGGCTTTGGCTGGAATTGTGAAATAGGTGGCCCAGCCTTGTGATGTGCTAGCAAATATTCACCCTGTTGGGTCCTGGGTAGGAGAGGCCTTAAAATTTCAGCACTGCTAATCCTGCCCATCTTACTAAGGCAACTGGGGAGGACAGGACAGAAGTATCCCAAGGGAGAAAACTCCCAGATCCCACATTCATAGCCTATACCAGCCACAGCAAACCTGCAAGGCATTTTTCTTTCCATCATATTTTGGGGTGACATTTCTAGGTACAAACACCTTAAATCATCTACCACAGTAGTATCAAGGCTCTGCCTCTCTAGCTAGCTCACACTGGCTGCCCTCAAGAGCACAGATTTCACTCATCCAAGCCCCTCATGGTGGTTAAATGAGTGACTCTAAATCTACATGCTGCCTTTTGTCACCTAACTGTGGCCCAGCCTCTCTTTTCTCTAAAGGAACTAAAAATGTTCTGTTGTTGAGACACAAAGACCTCCCACTACCTGGGTGGTATCATGCTCCTGCTCTAAGTCACTGTAGTGCCAAACCCATCAGTATGTAAGATTTAGGAGATCAGGGTTGTCTTGATTTTGGAAAAATTCTCTAGCTTCTTTATTCTGAATTAAGTGCAGCACATCATCTATGTCATGTGTGCACCAGCCAGTGACCCAAAAGTCAAACTGGAAGAGGTCTGAGTGAAAACCTCAACTGCTCATGGAAACAGCTGCATCCCACTTACCCAAAGACCTGTTTAAAGCTGGACTCAGCACTGAGACACACACACTTGTCCTCTGAGGAAGCCTTTACCTCTCACATGGAGGACATCAGCTGACAGGTATGTCCCCTTTTAATGGCTGAAACATCACAGATTGCTCTTCCAGAATGCCAAATATGTTGCAATGCTAGTCTGATTTCTTCCATGGAACCATTCCCTTAGTGGCAGTACAAGTTGTGACAGCTTGGCACCCTGTTGGGCCTGTACAAGCTACTAAACCCTCACTTTGTAGGTGATGGCAAAGAGCTGTGCTGCTGTTTACTGCAATACACCAAGGTGTGCCAGGCTGTCTGCTGCAGGGATGAGACACTGCTTGGTAGAGGACATAATGATGTCCTCCCACCTCCCACTGTCTGAGCAGAGCACAGAAGAGAGACTATTCAAAGACTTGAGTCAGAAATCACGAAGAGCTGTGAGCCGATGAGTCACGCAGACATATGCTAACTGCTACTTTAAAGGACTCCAGAACAAAAGGGAAAAAAAATAAGAGGTACAGAAAAAAAATGGATTATCAATCTGTGTCAGTCCATAATCTCCACTGAAGTTGCTGAGACACTGATCTGCAGCAGCCAAGACTGACGTGATATGTTTTGGGAAGCTGTTAAGCCCAGTAATTGTGCTGGAGCTTTGCATTTTCACTGAGCCCCACCCCACAACTGTTGATGGGAATTGTTGGGATCATATCCCAAGCAGGCTGTCATTCTAGCTACTGTCACTGAGGACTGGAGATAATGCCCTTGTCTGCCTCTGGGGAAAGGCCCCTCTCTGATGGGAGACATAACCATTTCCCATGCAATTTGGAAGACATCTTGGTGAAAGCAGCATTAAATATTCAGGATCCAGCTCCTCTCAACTGCTCCAGCTTACACCTTTTACTCACATTTAATTCACATGAACCAAACTCCACTTGCAAGCTGAACAGGTAATTTTATTCCTTCGGCATTTATTTGAAGGTCAGCTGCTGCAAGTGCCCTTAGTCAATTCAGATTTACCACCTCTCTAAAACTATTTTCAAGGTAAAAAAGGAGAAGAGGGGTGCTAAGTTTGGGGTCTACAGAACTTGACTTGATACCTTTTCAAGCCAGAAGGAGCACAAGAGGATCCAACAGGATGCTGAGGACAAGAGTCCTCCCAGCAACTGTTTGAGCAATGATCAGTGACATTGGGTTCCTCTCGAATACTTAGACTACACATGCTGGATCTGCTAACCTTGGCTTAAATCTGAGACTATTTTTAGCAGCTTGAATAAAGAGCAGCCATCCAGTGGAGTGCTTCACGCTTCCCATTTTAGACATTGCATCCTTAGCCTGAACGTAATCACCAGCTGAGCTGTTCAAGGTCAACTCATATTTCAGTCATTGCACTATCCCATTCCACCTTTTCCTGATGTCTCACCAGACGTGTTCCAAGATTCGGTGTCTTTAAAGTTGACCGCAAAAGGTCAATTCCCTACTCACCCGTCTTTGGAGAGGTGATGCCGGAAGAAGTCATTGGCTGCCAATTTGATAGCCTTTTCTGGTGTCACTAGAGTCAGGTTCACTGCAGCCCCTGGGCAAGGAAAAGATGAAAAGGCCATTGGATAATGAGAATAAAGGAGTTGTTAACTGGGTCTTTCAGGAATGTGTCCTAACTTCTGCACAAAACCAAGGACAGATAAAGAAAGCTCCAAGTGCACCAAAGGGATTTAGAAACACAAAACACCATCGAAAACTAACAGTATTTCTGCCTCCCAACACCTTAGGTTTGTGAAAACATCCCCAGATGTGTTTCTACTCCATTTGCCATATGTATTTTGTAATTTTGTCAGCTTTACTACTACCTCCCACCATGTATACGTGCATCCTCATCTCTCATCCAAGGATACATTCCTATGAACGCAGGATGCAGATCAAACCTTCAGAAAAAGAGTACAAGACAGTTTAACAACCAGTCCCAACTCCTTTGCAAATATTTTGTGATGGTGAGAAGCAAGAGACCCCCCGCCGTGCCTTCTCACTGGATCCCTTCCCTGCTTTCTCCCCAAAAAACATCAGAGCAGCTTGACTACCAAGCAGCTCAGAAAAGGCAGGGCTATTGAAAAACCTGGAGGCTGGGTGAAGTCACCTGTCTCATCTGCACTGAACCAGCTCTAGACCAGCCCTTAGAGCAAAGTGGCTTCCCCTGTGTATCACCACTGGGTGTCACCCCCAGAACAGCCACCGCTGAAATGGCTTTTTGCCCACAACAAGCTGCAGCACACAGAAATTCCCCTCTGAGCTCCACGGCAAGGTTTGCTGGGGGACCTGAGGAGTAAACAAGCCTTGGCTCCCTGCATCCCCCACCCGCTGGAGTGCCCTTTTGTCAGGAACAACAAACAGCAAATCCCTGTATTGTGCCTGTCACAATGAAAGGCCTGCATGGCCTGGCTGGCTGCTGTGGGCCATGAACAGGGGTATTAGTGCAACATTAGTGCAACACAGTGGCTGGGAGCAGCTTTCAAGCTGCCCTGGGGGAAATCGGGTGAGGGAAAGGCCAGTCCCTTCCCAGCAGAGTGAGGTTTGCACCATTAGATTAGCACTCCAGAACATTCTCCTCCATTTAAATCCCACAGCTCAAAAACTCCTCCAGTGGATTGCCTCAAGCTTTCCCTACCTGCACTGAAATGTACTGAGCTCCAAGCCCTCCCAAGGAGCTACACTTGAGACTTGTTAATGGCCTAGAATACCTCTTTAAAAATAAACACAAATACAGGCATTTATGCTTGTCTTTGAGATTTAAACAATTTATCCCAAAGATTCATATTCCAAAGAGAAGCAGCCAGAGAAGCCTGTACCCCTACTAGGCTCCAAAGACCTGGAGGGGTTCATTTTCAGGACCTTTGAATCCAAGTTGACAGGAGCTATAAGGGCTAAACATACCTAGAGAAAGCTCAATCCTTCATTCCTCGGGATGGACACTCCTCCCTTTAATAACTGAAAGACATAGGTTTAGGGAGACTTTCCTCAGATTACAAAGCAAGGTCACAGTGGGACTTCTGGGACCACTACAACAGGGAGCAGGACACAGGAATCCTTGGCTCTACAGCATCTGCTCAGAAGACACACCTCCACCGTTCAGGAAATTGCAGCAAGAAAAGACAACCTTTGCTGCACGGGGCTGGGCAGCCCAACACATCTTCCCCCCTTTCAAATCCCACGATCAGATTCTGCAGAAAATACAGTAACACTGCCTCGTAGCAAGCCAAGCCAGTGCATTCATTCCACGCTGGCCATGCTATCAAACAAATGCCAACATATTTTACAGTAGACAAATCAACTAGCAGGGAGCAGGGCAGGCCTCTCACACTTCATTCTTTGCAAACTTTTAAGGGCACCAGTGACTGTGCTGCTTCAGTTTGATACTCCTCTGACACACTGTGTCCCCATGTCATGGCTCTTGCACATGAAGAGAAGCCACACAGAAATGACCCTCACACTCCACATCCATCTTTCAATGCCAATTGTATCAAGATCTATAAAACAAATCCACACAGCCTAATTTTTAAGTGGAAGTGGCTACCCATGAAGCATTTCCTCAAATGCAAAGTTGAAAACAACTTCAAGGACACTCCCAATGGCTATAAAGTATAACACCTGTACACTGATACACAGCATGAATAACCCTTTCCTTGGAAAAACAAGAAGAGAAAGAAAAAAGTATAAACCTGCTACTCTTAACACCAGTGCAAAGGGTTCACTGAAAGAAAGCAAACAAACTCCCAACTATCAAGCAAGGAAGGTACACAAGAAGTACACTTCCACATGCTGACCTTCAGGAACCAAGAGGCTTTCATAGAAGTTTCTCTTCAATTGCAAATAAAGCAGAGGGTAAAAACATACAATATACAGGAAAAAAAAAGTTAATGAACCTGGGTTTTCTCCTATATCTTTGATATTTTCAGTAAAGCTGCTTAGCAGAGAATGGATAATCCCTGTCCTGAATAATCCATAACAGCTTCAATTTACTGGAGGAGGAGAAGTTAGATACTCCAGCTGCTGTCTGTACGCTTTCCACAGCATCATCTTCTTTTTGTAAAATCTCTTCAATTCTGCCCACATCAATGAGTAACTAAAGCCAACCTTGGCCTACAGGCAATGCTACACGTACCACAAGGAAAGACAGACAAACAGAATGCAAAAATAAATAGCAATCATTAAAAAACAAAGCTTTTCAAAAAGAAGTAAGGAAGCACTATGAAGAACAAAATCAACAAGAGGCAAAACCAGTTGTTTGCCAACCAAACTTGTAGGCGCCCTCTTCTCACCAAGGCTTGGGTTTTCATGAAAACACATTTCTCAGAGAAGCTCTTATACACCACCAGCAACCTACATAACGGGGATTGAGTCATCCCCAGTGCAGCACTGGGAGATATTATTAGCAGACGCCAGGGAAGGCTGCCACACTACTGCAGCTGAAGTGCAGCTACCCTCCAAACGTCACCAACAGCAAAGGGCACTTCCTCAGCCTGATCTGGGCCTTTGGCTCCTGCCAGCTTGGCCAAACAGTTGGTCTGCAAACAGCACTGGGATTGCTCAGAACATGTGCTGGGATCTTTAGGTGGCTTCTGGCTGGAGAAGGTCTCTTATGACTGATGCCCGTGGGGACCAGGTGCCCACAGACAGTAGGGATTCATTCACTTGGCATCATGTTTTAAGGCTGCACACCATCAATTCCTTGAGCAGACAGGGCTAGACAGCACCATCCAGCTTCACGGCACTGCTGCTATACAGATGTTACGGGAAAAAACGTGAGGGAACTCCTGTTCTTCCTGCCAGAAACAAATCCAAGAATCCCTGTAACTTTTGGGGAAGAACTTGAGAGAAATGTTGGGATTGCCTTATACATCACATAGTTTGCTACGGGCTACTCATACAAAGTAAAGACTGTTTGCCCACACAAATACCTTAAGAGGTGATTTGCAGAAAAGCATCCTACAAGCACAAGTCTCTCGCCTGTCTGTACTGAGGAGATTTGATTCACACATGAAGGAGCCCTGAAGTCCCACAGCAGGAATGGCTGTGCCCAAACAGACCCTTTCTGTCCTCTGACAGAGGCAAAAGGATCTGCAGGGACAACTGACGTCCTTGTGACTCCTCCATGGGGAGCAGCAGCTGCTACTTTAGCACATTAACATATAATCCTCCCAATTTCAGCTTAAAGCCTGAAAATAAGAGCTTGTGAGTCATGCAGCAAATTCTAGTGGGGAACTAGGACAGCTGGAGGGAGCAGGAATCAATCCCATCACCTGATTTCCATCTTTCTCTGTCTGCATGCTTTAGACATCTCTTACTTTCTTTCCACACAATCTTCGTGGACCTTGGATGTATTTTACTTGCCAACCCTCTCCCTGAGAGGGAGGGAAGGGCTACTCATGTCAGCTCACAGAACTGAGGCACAAAGACCAGGATTGCTGCTTTTGGGAGTACTCACATTTGCACCCCGGCCATGCTGAAGTATCTGTAATTTTCCAGAGGGAGCTGGAGCTATTCAAAAAAGGCCTCTCCAACCCAGCTCCCTATTTAATAGTCAGGATTTGAAGCAACTATCAGCACCCTGAACAGGGGCATGGACCAAGCTGAACAGACTTCGGAAATGTTGGGAAAAGGGAGAGGTATGCAAAACCCTCTGCACCTTTCTGCTTGGGGATGACAAGTGGCCTGGAGATCCACATCCTCTCTATCACTCTATGCCTTAAAGGACTAAGCTGTCTTCCCAGAAGTCCTGATTCTCACAAAAACTCTCGGTCTCCCCTGTAAGTTTCCGCAAACAGCTTCTTCCTTCTGCCTCCCACCAAGCAGCCTGCCATTGCACATTTACAGCCAAAGTTAACACAAGCTCAAATTCCTGGCTAGGAACAGAGAAGCAGCCAGCTTCTGGAAAAAATCAAAGGGGAACACGTCACAGCTAGCATCAAAGATGGAGCTTGCCAGGGTTCCTCGGGGTCATTTGTCTTATTGCCTGCTCCCAGGAAAGCTGATGCAAAGCAGCCAATCCATCCCTGCCATCCACCACACTCCCCTGAAACGCCCACCAGGAAGTTGGGCAAGAGACGCTGCTTGAACATCCAGTGCCTGCTCCAGGGCTGGCCAGCCACAATGTGTTTCCTTAGGAGTAGGGAAGAAGCAGTAAGAGACACTACACATGCCAAGAGCAAGGAGCCAGCATCTCTGGACTTCCGCTTGAAAAAACAAAGAGCAAGGACTCAATCATAGTAGCACAGCTTTAATCAGGCATTATCAGTGACTGAGTGCCACCAAGAATGCTATCTGAGCACCCCAGATAAAAACTGCATATGCAGGCAAGTGACTATCAGGACACAAAATGAACCAGAGTGCAGTGTCAATGAAGCCAGTTGGGTGCTGCAAGCCAAGGAGGTATTCCACATTTTCCTCTGCTACAAGTAAAGTCAGGATTTGGCCTGCTGGTCTCTCCTCAAAACCTTTAAAAACTTACAGGGATTTTGTATCTAAACTAGAAAAGGTATAAAGTCAGCTGAGGAACTCACTGCTGTAACAGACAGCCTGAGCCAAGAAGCAACAAGATTTCTAGCAGGTCAGCACACAACAACCAAATAGCCGAAGTTCCACCCTGAACCTCTGATTTTCTTGCCATCCCAAGGGAGTTTTTTTGGAGGGCAGGGGTTTTTTGTTTTTTTTTTTTTAATTGCAGCTTGTCTTAATGCTTGAACAAGGCACTTGGGCGTGCTTGAGACAGCAGGCCCGACCATGCTGGTGGAGGGCTCTGAAATAAACTCAATCATTAATGACAAAACTTCAAGAGTTGGTTTGCTATTGCCCCTCTGTCAAAAGTTACCATGACCAAGCTGGGAAACATAACACACAGTCCTGAAACAAAGTCCAGCAGCTTCACTTAAACTGCTAGTAAAGATGAACTTCACTACATGGTAAGGTTTAACATCAAAACGGTCATGAGGAGGGCTCAAGTCCTCAGTGGTAGGTATCTGAATAGACACTACATGGAGGAGTTTATTTTCAGAAACAGCTGCACTGTTCAACCTCCTAGGATATTGCCAGGTTATTGCTTTATATGCCAGAGAACAGAGCTTTTCCTCCTGCTTATGCACCAGTGCTTCCAACGCAAAAGCTGTGCTGTGCCTGAGTCAGCTGTACGTACCTCTGTACATGCCAAAGTAGCCTTCCGACCGAATTGTTTTAATGAGGCAGTCAGACCTGCAAACAGAACAGAGGGAGATGAACCACAGGACCTCAAAGGTGGGTTAGTGCAGAGAAAAACATAGCAGATTTTTTGGAGAGGTTTCCATTTACATGCTGTCAGCGAAACCCTCAGCTGAGATGGGAACTGCGTCAGCCTCTGAATGTGCTGTTGTTGAGGCCTGAGTCCAATTGCAACCCCTAATTCACAGGGGCTTTGAAACCCTCAGCTCACCCTGCACATGCTGTCTGCCTTCTAGAAACACAAAAGGGAAAAGTGTCACTGCAAGGGCTGTTTATCCAGGGACCCCTGTGGCAAATGCACAGGAGACATTCTAACAAGCAGATCCCCATGTATGCATTTTTAAATCCAGCTCTGGAAGGGAAATAAGGGGGCAAAACTCCCCCCATGCTGACTTGACTTACTCTGTGAAATTTGACACAAGGCACACAAACACAAGATGACCCGAACACTCAGTCATCTGCGGCCTCCCACGAAGATTAAAGCACGCACTTTTAACACATCAAGTCCCACAGCAGGCAGCAAGCACTCAGGCTCTTACCCTGAGGAGAGTACAGCAGGGTACCGTGCTCCAAGGGGAAAACTGCACCAAGGGGAAAAGTGTCGCCTTCCTCATTGCAAACACATTTACTACACATGGGAAAACCATGCAGAGCACCGGAATGGCTCAAAGGCTTGTGAAGGCACAGACACACACACACACGTAGCAAATCCAAAGGCATGGTTCAGGAAGGCTGCACAGATTCCCTGGCAGAGTTTCCCTCTCTGGACCACAGCTGCATGAAGCCTGGATGCTGAGTGAAGGTGGCTTTAGGGTCTTTGGGAAGAGACAGGTACTTCTTGTGGCCACCGGGGAAGGGAGAGGTGCACAGGTATATATGTGTACATAATTTAAGGAGCAAAAGGCTCTTTTAAGCAGTAATAGGAGAAGTGTGGCTGATGAAAACATGAATACATTTTTAAGAGATTTGGCAACACAAGGAAGTAAACTTCTCAGCTCTGCAGTAGTGCTGAGGTGGAAATGAAGGAAATACAAAGGTCCCTTGAGGGCTTTATGGCCCTGCCTGGGTCAAGACTGTTCTAGGGTTGTTTGTGAAGAGCCCATCCTGCGTTGCTGCCAGTCATTGCAATGAATTTCCCATCTCTGCTGGGACTCCCTGAATCCTTTGGCATCTCATGATCAACACACTCCACCCCAGCCCCTGCAACTTGCAACATACTCCATTTCCTTCTTCTGAGCAGCCCCTCTAACACATCTGCAAGCCCCAGAAATCTCAGTGCACCTTTCTCCTATCCATCCCATCAAGTTCTTCCACTGCAATGCTGGAGGCAACACGTTTTCCCTGAGCCAGTGATGCTGCTTTGAACAAGCTACAGCAGGGAGAGGAGTGAGAAGAATTGCTCCCCACCATATTCATACATTCCTGCTGCATCAGGATAGAGCTTGCATGTCAGTTAAAGCCCCTCAAGCTGCAGCAGAACAAGATGCAGCCAAGGCCACATCACGATTTCTTTTCTCCTTGGAACAAGGGAGCCAAAAGCCAACTAAAATGATACATAACATAGCTGGGGCAGCACAGCCCAAAAGCCAAGCTCTCTCCAGCCCTCAGAAGTTCTCCAGTGTCTTTGTCTTTTTCAAGTGAAAGGTTCCCCTGATGCCAAAGATCTCTTGGGGCAAGCAGAAGTAAGGCATGCTATCTTAAATTAAGAGAGCCAACATTTTAAAGGGACTTGCTGCTTTCCTGGGTGTTCAGCAGACACTAGGTAACTGGTGTAATTAAGAAATCTAGTATTGATGGGCACACAGCATTTTCAGAAAAATAAGCCCCTGTAATTGGGGAAACTCTCTTAGCAAAGCTCAGCCCTTCCCTTTCTTAGAAGCAGCCAGTTCAAATATACAAGGAAATTTTATGTATTCCTTAACAGCCCCGTATCTTACAGCAATTCCTGGCTGTGGAGCCGACTTGCACTTGACTGCTGGAGGTTAAAAGCCTCTCTCCTACCAAGCTCCCTTCCAGGCATGAGACATTCTAGCATGCAGTCCCTAGGGGTGCCTACAAGTTCTTCATCCTGCCCAAACTCCTGCTGCTGTCACATGTCAGATTAGGAGGATAGGTGATGCTCGGGGAGGTGAAGCAACCTACAGCAGGAGCAGGACACAACAAAAGGGGAGGTAAAGCAAGATGGGGGGCCACATCCTGCCAACAAGCCAGGGCACACTGATAGCACAGGGAGCAGAGTGCATGGGAACTGTCAAGGGAAGCACCAGAGCCTACAGCCTAAGCTCATGTCATCAGCTAGAGCAAGGAGGCACAGAGACTAAAGCCATCAACATACAGAGCATTTCCTTCCCTGTGGAGGAGCAGGGAGCAGATAACGCTAGCTCTAAACGAAGTTAGAAGAGGACAGGACATACCTCACCAGTCCCAGTCCCTTCTTCTCCTCAATACCATCAATTCTTTTGGAAAACTAAGGCCTGTCTCTGGTTCCTAGGATAAAGCATCTTGTGCTGAGTGTGGTACACGTTCTCACAGCAGATACACAGCCCTAAGCATCCAACACAAACTCCAGGTCTATTTGGTGGGCTGGATACACTCATGCTTTCTTTTCCTACAGCCTGCAGTATCTGGGTTTTTTTTGGACACAGGACTGCTGGTGTAACTACAGCATGTGTCAACCTGTGATCCTTCAAAAGGTCCACATGCAATGCCCTAGACTGGGAATGAGTGACTGCTTCCTCTTTTAAAAACTGACACAGCAAAGGAAGGATCTCCAATATCAGAGCAACAGAAGAGAGGCAGAAATTCCCTCAGGCACCTGACTAGCTCAGCAGACTCTTTGTGTTTGGGATCAGGTGATTTGGATTCCTTGTGTTTTGGTTCTGAGCCCTGGCAGTAGCGAACATGCTGCTCCCAAGCAAGGGATGCAAACAGATGTGCCCCCTGCAGAGGACTCCCCTGCTCAGCTCAGCAGCCTCAATAGCTGCTCGATTTGCTTTATCTGCTCTAGCACAGCTTGGCTCCAGACTGTCCCCTGGCTTTCGTGAGGACAGCCCAGTTCCTAGACATGCTGAGCTCACTTGAAAGAGGTAACAAAGTGGAAGGACTCCCCACGGAAAGCCCCGAGGGGTGATGCCCCTGTGGGCAGTACTCACAGGCTGCTGTACATCCGTTGACCATTCTGCTGGTTCTGCAGGCGAGTTTTTGCCAGGTCAATAGGAAATACACACGTGACCCCAATCAGCCCAGCTATCCCTCCATTGATCAGCTTGGCAGGTAAACTGTGAGGGGATGAGATAGAGAGAAACAGATGTCTTAGCACTGGATAATATAAGGGAAGGGAAAGAGGACAGAGCAGAGCTCTGTTGCGTGACCAGAGCTAATGCATCGCTGTGAGACAAGGCTGTCCCCCCAGCACAAAGGAAGCTCTTCCACAGAGCAAAGCTTGGTTCCTGCCATGTGTATGGGGAGGCAGAGAAAGCAGCACATACCAGCAGGACAAACCAGTGATGAGTGAAGTGGAGCCAAACACCTAACCCACACATTACTAGGAGCAGGGAAAAATCCTGTTGCCCAGGACCCAGGGATCTCTGTTGTCCCTAGAGGAGAAAAGACTGAGTGCTGGACCATCTACCATATGGACAGCGTTCAGTTAGGGCCCGACGGCATCCGAGCCAGCAGGTTTACCAACGAACGCTTTCCTGCACCACAATCCTCTCCGCGGCTAATGAGAGGCTCCTGACGCGTCAGCTGCTACCATCATGTGGGAACGGGCCCAGCAGAAGCACCCAGCTGGCAGCCATGGAGCAGATGGCCGCAGCCACGGGAAACTGCTTCCAGAGCCACTGCCCAGGGCCAGGGGAACACACACAAAGCAGCAGCCTGGCGAAACCACCAGGCTGGCAGCCCGGACAGCTGCAGATGCGGAGACGTGAGCTCATACCTCTGGGGGAAATCAAAACCTGGCTCACTGCACGTGCTTCCGAAGCACGGGGCTTTTTCCACTCCCCTTTGTGTTCCCACAGAGAATTCTCGCAAGTGGCACTGAGTGAAAGCCACATCAGCTAAATATGGGTTCCCAGCAAATTCAATTAAGAAAAATGTCCTGCACTTACATGCTCAATAAACTACTGCACACAGAGACAAAGAAGGCCTGTTTGAGTCAGCTCGCTCCAATAAAGCACAGGATATGGCTCCCTGAACACAGCATGTGTCAGGTATTAAACTGGTGGCTGACAGCAGTCCTAGACTGCAGCTGGGTGAGCTTGCAAGGCCTGTCCTCCCACCAGGGGAACCAGCACACTGCCTTTCATGACAGTGACTTGCTGCTCTGGATGGGGGGACAGACTGCATTACCCTCTGGAAGCAGCAGTGCTGAGGCTGGTTGAGGCATGGGGGGATGAAGCCCTGCAAATATCTTCCCCCAAACAGCACTCCAGAGCATTCTGCATCAAGGGGCAATTGCAGAGAGGATCAATAAGCAGCTGTGCTTGAGGGAAAGGCAGGATATGGACACTCCAGGTTTCAAACTTCAAGGGTCCCTGAGGGAAGCAGAAAAATAAGGGATGGAAAAAATATAAAAGACTTTGTCCACAAGTGCTAAGCATGATCTTGACACCTCAGGACTGATATACTGACACACCTTGACACACTCCTTTCATTCAGCCTCTGCTGTCCTGCACCCAGAGCTCCTTCCTCCTCAATACCTGCACAATGCAACACACACACAGCCCCAGGGCTGGCACAGCTGGAAGAAGAGGTGCCAAGGACAGGCAGACAGATCTGAGCTCAGCCTACAGCTCCAAACTAGACAGTGCTGACTGAGATTAAATCAGCACAGTACTTGAGGAAGGCAGACCCAAATCAGTGCACAAGCTCAGCGCAGAGCCAGGCTTTCAGACCTCACCAGCTCCAGACAGTTGCCTCAGGGATCTTTGTGCCACAGTCTGAAAACTGAATAGATTTGCCCGCAAACTCCTACACTCAACTTGTGCTCAGGACATGGAAAAATTTCAAACAGTAAGCTTCATATCATTGTGCTCTCCTTATTTAACCCCCAATCACACTGAAGGAGGAGGAGGTGGAGACCAGATAAAAGTGTGCCAAGATGGAGACACCACGGAGAAGGAAGGTGTTTGAAGACAGGATCACCTCAGCCTCCCAAATTTGGCTCTGAAGTCACTGTTGGCAGGTCACAGACTGTGAGACACAACCAGTGCCCACTTCCAGCCTCAGCACTGTCATCACTTCTCTAAGTGTCCCTGAAACATCTGGAATAGGCAAACACTTGCCTTTCTCAACCTGTTTCACCAGTGGAATCATCACAGTTTATATCAGGTGTTACTGAGACACAAAGGTCCTGCCTGCTGCTACCGTAAGTTCAAGAGATTCCCCAATTTCAGCCCAGACCCTAGCAGTAAAGAGGAATGGTCTGATGTGCCTGGGCAAGCCAAAAATTTGAGGCTGCAGACAGCCTCTCCCTCTGCCTGTGAGGGAGAAACTCTTGCTCAATACTCCCATCACACCTGAATCTAAACATCCAGATCTCCCCATGAACACTGCAGGGGGAAACTAGTGTGGATGAATTATGGGGCAGTATCCAGCAAGACACCAAGATTAAGTTCCACATGCACTGCTGCAGAAATGCAGTGCCCTTGATCTCACCCTGCAGCAAACCACTGCTGTTGATTTTAGTCTTTTGCTACCAATCTTGTTCTTCTAAGGGGTGACAGAAACAAATCTCCTGGGCTTGGCTACCTATGACCACTGCAGACACATGGTCCCATCAACCGAAGAGATGACCAAAGCAGGAGAGGTGAGGGATTTGAGGCACAGAAAAGAACATGAGACAAAGACCATTGCACCTGAATCAAAAGCTTTTTCCCTTGTGACTGAGTCATCCCACTTCACACATCAGTGCTCTCTGTTCTCTCAAGGGATAAGAATCCACTGTGCCTGGTCTCTCTGTCCTATTTAGCTTTCGCACAGCTACTGCCTCTCACTACCTACATGTGCAGGGCTTAGTGAAACAGGGACAATGCAGGCTAGCATGCAAATGAAGCCATTTGCTCAGTTTAATACAAGAAGGGATGCAAAGGCATACTGGTTCTCCTCTTCTAGTGCTCCTCTTCAGCCCTTTTAACTAGTCCCTGCAGCCAGCAAGCTCCTGCTTGCACCGCCAAGAGCACACTGGAGGAGCCGGGGCACATCTTGTAGGACACATCTCCCCTTCCTTCAAAATACCAAGCTTCAAACAGTCACAGATGTCTGATCGTGTTGCTTTGCTGAGGTTATTAGGAACATAGACCCGCCAGGCTCCATGGAGGTGAATCTCAGCATGCCCTTCATGGGTGTGTTGGAAGACTTCCAAGTGCTCTCCAAATTGGGTAGCGGATGATGGCCAAATCTAGGCACACAAGCTCTCTACAACACTGTATTTTTATCAGCACAGCTCAGGACTGTTTACATTTGCAGAACACAGGCGTACAGGAAGATATCCTAATCATGGCAAATGCTAAGAAGAAGCAGCCCTCTTGCCTGCAGCATTCATATACTGCCAAGTCCTGTTCCTCTGTCACCATGTTTCATTCACCCACTCACCCCACCTGTCCTGAGCTGGTAACCTGGAAAAGTAGATGTTAGAAAAGCAACATGAAAGACCCCACAGGAATCCCACAGCATGTAGGAGTCACTCAGCTGGGGCAACTTCAGAAGCAGCAAAACATTAAACCCACATGGAGGAATGTGCAGATCCAGCTGACACAGCTCTTAGGAAGCAAAAAGGAGAATTGTGTCTTTCTGAAATGCACCCCAGCTCATTTCCAGGGAAGACTCAAATCCAGCCTTTACCAGAAACAATGCTCTTAAGTTTCGACTGTGCACATAAGTGTCCTTAATCACTGCTGGTACTTCATGTTCCTCCTATCACTCAAGCCTTGACTGTCTGTAGAGTAAGGACACAAGGCTATGTGGACTTTGTCATTACAAGTACTGCATCCTTGGCTGCTCAAGGACCTGGCTTTGCTCCCTTGATGCCAGAAGCTGAAGTCAGCAGGTCAGGGTGACCTTTGAAAGAGGAAACAAAAAGGAACAGACTCATGCAAGGTAGAAACCAGAGGGTAGAAAAAAAAAGGCAATGAGAAAAAAGAACTGAAGAAAGTAGAGATGTGACAACATGGCAGAGACAGAAAATAAGAGAAGGTTCAAAAAAAATCAGGCAAGAAAGGAGAAGAGAAAGAATCAGAATGGTTTTAGGCCAGAAGAGATGATCAGGTGATTTTCTCCAACCTCCTGGATCCCAAATGGAAATAAGGTTGCAAGATTTTAAAAGAAAAACCTAAAGCACAATTAAAAAAAAAAAAAGTTACCTGATCTGTTTATCAGCCATTTAATTCAAGCTTGATCTTGTTAAGAAATGAATCTGTTCCTTCAAATCGTTCTTTTTCAGTCACTTCTTTCTCACTTCACTTTCTTCCTGGGAAGGGACAGAAAGACACCAAGAACACAAAATTGAGACACACTCTTCATAAAGCTCAGGGGCTACTTGGCAGGCAGGCTGGAGGGTTAGGACAGCTGAGGCACAAGTGACTTAAGGGAGCACCTGATCTCCTCAAAGAGGAGACTGAGCTCCAGAGGGAGCCTTATAAATGTATGTGTGTAAATATAAATACACAAGGACATATGGAGGGAAGAGTTGCCAGGGTCATCAGGTTCTAGCAGCATGCGAGGAAGAGCAGCAGCCAGGCAGGGCACAAGCTCTGCCCAGCAGCCAGGACAGCCATGTCTGTCACTTCTCTGAAGCTTCGGAGAGCATTTCACACCATACCATGTGCATCTCCAATCCTCTGCAGGTCCACCCAGCCAACCCAAGACAGTCAAGTGTCTTCACAAGACTCTTAGCACTTCCCTTCAACACATACATGCTGTGTCCAAAGGACAGCCTTCCAAAAACTGCTCTTCCAGAGGTTACTATCCCTCCCCTACTTCCGAGCTTAAACAGACAGCCCACGTTCAGTCTTATGCCAACACTGTCTTAAGCAATGCCTCTCCCACCCAAGCTACTGATGCCACTTTGCCCTTTGGACTGCTCCTTTCAGCTCAGACTGCAGGAATCAGTTCTCTCTAAGACTCTTAATTGTTACTGTGTATTAAAAGCTGTTAGAAGTCACCACACAAATTAATCTGGACACCAGAGAAAATTTCAGAAGTGGCCACAACTTTCAGCTTTCTGGAGATGTCTTCATCTCCTCACCTCCAGCCTGGAAATCAGATGCCCTATGCTTTCTGCAGGTGTCTCAGCAGTATTCAGCCAACTTCTTCCCTCTTCCCTTTCACCTGCCACATGGATGCTGAGCCAGAAGCAAAGGAGGTACCTTTGCCCTTTGCCTCTGGAATGAAATTTGCTCGTTTACTGCAGATTTCCTAAGCCACACAGAATCTCACATCCAACAGAGTGGCTTACAGGTCAGCACTTCTGCTCTGGAGATACTTCTGGCTCTCAGTGCATTCCTGAGAATAAAAGGTCCCTGAAAGTGTGAAGAGCAGTGATAGTGCAAACAGGTATGGGAAGGAGTTCGGGTCCCCCTCCCGTTATATCAAGTGCCAAGGATAGGCCAGCACAAAACCATTTGTACATCCCACTCTTGGACACCATGAGATTGAAACTGCCTTTTCTGCAGCCCCACATTCAACTGGAACTGTGAGAGACCAGCACATGGAGCTCCCTAAGGAAAGGCAAAACACAAACCTCGCCCACTGCACTGTGCTCTAACACCTTCTGTGACCCCTCTTCAGACAGTTTACCTGACAGCAACTGATCTGTGGCTGCAGACCTTGAAAAGCTCCAGATCAGCTAAGTCTGCACTTTCCAAGTGAAAATCACTTACACCCTTCATTACATGTGCTTTCATATGCATGTCCACAAGAGCAGCTTGGTTTAGGTTACTCTAATTTTCTATCAAATTAACCAGAATAAGACAAAGATATAAAAATATAGGAAGATCAGTAGATGAAAGCCTGTAACCTTGTCATAAACAATCACGAAAACTCACTTGATAATGTCTACACCCTCAATAAACTTGTATTTATTGAGACAAGCCTGACAAAATACATGCACTAAGTGGCCCTGATAGCCTGCTCCAAGCTCTGGCAAAATCCATCCTTTGTTGCCTCTGCTGCACCCTTCCATGCAGAGGGGCATTCAGGAGGACAGGCATCCACCACAAAGGGCAACAGCAAGAAAAGACAGCCAGGCTGCCAATATTCACCACAGCCAGGTAGCCAAAAGCGTGAGAGACCAAGATGGACACACAAATACATCACAGGGCTGTTTCTTACCTGCGGACACAAGTAGGGCAATGGGACCTCTGCACCAAGAGGGACTTAGGACAGCTGAGTTTAGTTCTCTCGGGCTTTTTTTTCTTGACTTTTGGCTTCAGCTCCCCACCTGCCCAGTAACTACAGAGTTCTCCGCAGCTGTCTAATCCAGCTGGAAAACTGCTGCTGCTTCCCACTAGGGAACAGATGCTCCTGCTGCGGCTGCGCAGCAAGACAGGGTAAAAACAACCTTCCTGGGTTTAAAACTGGGCAAAGTTACAGGTTTCCTTGGTGCTGGCTGTACAGCCAGCAAATACCAGGACTAGTATCATCTCCCCTAACAAAAGCCACTCAACTAGCGGACGAGCGACGGGAAGCAAACAATGTGATCATTTTACAGCAGACACCAGCACTTGATAACTGTTTAAACAGCACCTGGCACAGCAGAGGGCTAAATGTCTGTGGCCAGGGGATTTTAATGAATTAAGGGATTTTAATGCAATGAAGTGGAAAGTTTATTTGAGCTCTGTTTGTTTAAACAGAGTTCCAACGAATGATCATTTGCAAAACAAACCCTAAGTCACCCCAAGCTCTATCTGACCACTTTGCTGTAATCTACAGAAGTCCCTGAGTCCCTTCGAAGAGGGTGAATGATGAAGCCTCCAGTGGCTTGCTCAGGGAGTTCCTGAGCTGAGCCAGACTGCAGTTGCCTCCAGGGCAGGAAAATAGCTGCTACTGTTCTGCAGTCTAAGACAGGGAAAAACAGGCTGGGAAGAGAATGATGGGGATTTTACAGGATATTTAAAAAACAAATCCAGAACAACATTATACATTTAACCTAGAAAGGAAAGAGGTGAAATAAAGACCTAAGTATATTTTCCCAGGAACACAGTGCTCTCAGGAGCCAAAAACTGCACATAAAAGCAGGCATGGATCTGCAGCCAAGTAGGGTGTAGCTCCAAGGCTTCCCTTAGGAGAAGTGTCAGAGAGCAGAACTTGAATCTTCCTAGGAAATCTCCCATCAGGACCTGCATTGGGGCAGCAGAAAAGCCAGCAGCACCAAGAATGTGCTGATGCCTCAGAAAGTCTTTATATGGTTAAACTTCAGGACAACGGCGCTGCTGGAACTGGGAACCTGCACAGATGAGGAGCTGCAGAACTGGGAGGAAACTGGTAGTAGGTGAAACAAGAGTCACCAGAGAGCCACCTGAAAGCCAAAGAAGCTGAGCAGCCTTCATGGAAGGGGATCCTAAATTGAACATCCCATAATTAAGAGAGTGAGAACAGCATGGGAGTATTTCCTTCCTAGAGTGCTGTTAACACAGCTAGGCATGGATTAATGCCCCATTACTTGCACACCAGGACACCCCTTTTACATTTATTAAAATGATCAGACAAATTAGTTTCAGAGCCACACGCACACTGAGGCAGTGCGAATGGCCCCAAACTCATGCTGACACATCAATAGCCCAGGAGCCTCCTCAGTCATGCCTTTCCCTTTTCTCACCTCCCAAAAGTCAGCTCCAGTGACAGAACAGCCACACTAGAAGTATCACAATGCAATCCTGGACAGCTCTGGATGTATCTGGTCCTCACAGCCTAAGCCACTGGCAAAGTGGCACTATTTTTCTCCTCTGCCTTACCACACATCTCCCACACAAATCAGACAGTGAGGCTTTCTCCAGGAAGGCCAACCTTTGTATCTGCGCTCCTGATCCCATGGGGCATGGGGCTGAACTTTCAACCTTTAGTTTTTGCCTTATCACTTGAAGGAAAAGTGCTTACTAGAGAATCACAGCCCAGCACGGGGCATGGAGGGGAGCACACTAATGCATCACACCAGCAAGCTTGGATTTGGAGATACAGGCACCCAACATAGCCACAAGCCAGGACATCACAGGAGAAAAAACAGGTTAAACTTACCCACACCCCTCTAACCTTGCTCATTGCATTTAGTGCCACCACACTGCCCTAGAGATGTGGGCTGTCACCTCTACCCCCAGATGCCACTGCTCTAGCCCCAGTCTGAGCCGAGTACAGCATCCTCCTCCCACTCGTGCCCTGCCAGGCTGCCAGAGCCACAGGTGGCATCCTCCAAGTCCCCCAGTCCACCACTCCCCTAGTCCTGCTTGCCTTACCCCTCCCCTTACCCACACCCCTTACCCCTCCCAGAGGCCAGCTCTTCACTTCTGCCCTCTGTCAGTACTCCCATTTTCCAGATTCCTTCCCCAGCAGCCCCAGTGCAGCTGAGCCCATCCTCTCAGGCTCAGACTGCTGCACATGCTGATTTATCCGAGCACACACAGGCTGCGGGTTTGACAGAAAACCTTTAGCAAATGTCAGCTGGTGCTGTGGCCGAAGAAAGCAAATCTGTCTTTTCCCTACACCCAAAGGTTCCCATCCCTGATTTCATGCCAGCACACATATTTGTGCCGGCAGTCAGACAGGAATGAGATAGAAGTGGAGGCCAGCACATGCTGGAGCTGTCACTGAAAGCCAACTTCCAAACTACAACCTTGACTTAAGAATAAACAGCAGAAGGGGAAGTCAGGACTCCCTTCCACATATTTCTGTTTGTCTTGAGAGCAGATAAACTCAAAGCCCCAGTGAGAGAAGCTGATGTCAAGAAGTAGGGCTCAGAAAGTGAGCAGAGGAAGCAAAGCTGTGCCAGCATCCACTGTGTCACGAGGACACAGCCACGCAACCATCCACAGTCAGGGATGGCAATCAGCAATGAGTACCTGCTGGGAGAGGAGAAACCCTCTGGGATCAGCACACTTTCCTTCACAGCACAAATTCATCTGAAGGTGCGGACACTGCCAAATTTTGTTAATGACTGGAGCAAAGCTGTCATCACAATAAGGTTTAAGGAGTACAAAATAAAACTGCAAATATTTCCTGAGAGAAGCTGCTTTCCAGATGCATGACAGGCACAAAGTGCACAAGGGAGTTGGCACCAAGTAATATTACCTAGGGAGAAGCCATCAACTTGGCTCTTGCCTGCTCAGGACATTTTGGGACAGAGGGGTTGGAGAAAAAAGATGGCAGTTTAATCTGCTGCTTGCTTGCCTTTAGGCCCTTTGAAAGCAGGGACTGCCATGAATTTCCTTGCAGGACCTGGCAAGGCATTCATCCTCAAGAAAACAAAGAAGCTCTCAAACACGCTGGTGAATGCTCCCACTGTCAGTGTCACCTCTCCAGCTGCACAGGAGACAGCACAGCTCCTTCACACCATTCTGCCACCAGACAGAAGCCCCGGGGTTGCACATGCAGACTCACCTGCCTTGTGGTCAGCAGCTAGCTGTACCCGTAACACACTGGGCTGTGAAAGCACCAAGCCAAAGGCAGTCTTTACTCTTGCCTCAGGTGATAAAAGGCCAAAGTACCAGCGGGGAGGTGCCAAGCCAGCTGCCTGCACCATTGGCTGCTGACACCCTCTGGGGACAAGCTCAGTGCCACAGCGCCCACTCAGCTGGCAAGGCACGGGATGCAGAGCCTCGGCACGCAGGGCACTCCTCCCTAACAGCCCCTGCAAGGAATCCCAGCTGCAGCAGTCCCTTCCCACCCTCCACAACTGACCTCTGTCTCATGCTGCTTCCCTCAGGCTGGTCAGGATGGGTGCCCCCCACTCCGCCCCCTCCTGTCACCATGAGAACAGTCAGGCTGGCACCCTTGCAAAACTGCAGGCAAACTTTGCCCCCATATCCAGCCTCCACTCTCCTTGCGCACTGGGGAGCCTTAACTTCATGATGAGAGAATGCCTTGAAACATCTGCATGCCACAAAGGAACAGGCAAGTTCCCTGGCTGAGGGCGTGTTATAGAGGTATTTGGCTTTGCAACTGTTTTTATACTGGTGACAGTGTAGATTTACCTGAATGCCCACAGAGGGGAAAAAGAGGAACAAAACTCTCGATTAGCAATGAGAACTCCTGAGCTCGCATTCCAGCTTCATCACTGACTTGCCCTTCACCTACAAAAGGATTTTGAACCATAGTTGGCAGCCTAAGGAACACCCTGTGTCTATGACAACATTCCAGCTTAGGAAAAAAATAAGCCTCAAACAAAAACAGTTCAACATTGTAGCAGACATACTTACTCACCACATCCAAACCACTGCAGTCACCAATAATATTGCAACAGAAGAGGATTTACAACAGGGCCATGTTGGAAGTGTCACAGGGGACAATCCTGCAAGCCCCAGGGACTACAGCAATATCCTGTATTCTGATACTGCATGCACACTGGTGCAACTATCCTCTCCACCAGGTTTTAATTGAGACTACAGGAGATTCACATAACAGTAGTTAAGATTTGACTGCTGTCCTCAGTCACCAGGGTCACCTCCTTGCAAAGCAAAGAAGTTACCAAAGACATCAGGCAGAGCCTTGACTGCTCATGGCAACTGCCCCTCTGTCTGCCTGGTCTCAGCCAGACTAGGAAAAGCCAGCATAGCTGCTGACTCCAAAGCAAGGATCAAAGTGAGTGGAGCAGCAGGTATCCTGGAAACCAAGCGGACAAAACAGCAGGGAAGCAGGTGGGGAACTTCCTGCCTCCAGGCAGCAAGAGTAGGAGGAACACACCCAGTTTTCCTACTTCCTCCCCTCTAGGCTGTCCATCCTGCTAGAAGCATAGGCTGGCCCCCCACTCCCAGTACAGCATCATGCAACTTTGCCTGCTTTCCTGAGAAATCTTTTGAAGTAAAGACAAGAAGACAACAAGCACCTGCTGTTACCTCTGTGAGGGCTAAGGCTCGGAGCAAGGCCTCCAAAAGGCACTGTGAGCAGCAAGAGAAGTGCCTTCCTGACCTGGAGAACTCCAGGCCAAAAAACCAGCAATTTACTTAGATTAGAGCAGAAGTCATTTGCCCTATTGCTTAACAAAAGGAGTCCCATGGAGGCCTCTTCTCGCATCAGCATGATCCCTTTAACATTGAGATGCCAAGCCATCTGCCAAGACAGAAAGACTTGGGGAACAGGCCTGTGCTGGTCTGGAACAAATACCAGGTACACCCTTCGACTTTGCATGTCTTGGGTAACTGCCCTGGATGAAGAGACAAAGCTAACGCTCATCTTGAAGCTGGGCATGGGTGTCAATATGCAGCACACCAAATGGCCCCAATGCCTGCCTGGGATCTGTTGTTTTCGGGGCTGCTTTGACCTTCAGTCAAGGAACGTCCCTGTGCTGGAGGTTTTGCAACTGAGCTGCAAGATGGGATGAGTAAGGACAGCCCTTAGGAGAAGTGACTCACCCAGGGCTCACATGGGAAATCTTGATATCAAAGACATTGGAGATGCTAAGCTGAAGGAACCGGAGAGAAGGTTTCAGCAGGACAAATGAGCTTGCAGTCATCTTATTGAGAACACGGAGTCCTGCTCCACTGAAGGACAACATGTTGAAACACTCTTAAGGCAGTATCTTCCCTCACAGGAGAGAGACAACAGGTCTAAGTGCTCACAGCACCTCTGGCAAGACTGAGGGGAGCACAGGAAACCCATGGGAGCTGCTGGCGCTCTTCCCATATCAGTCTGTCTCCTCTCAAAGTTCTCAAAAAGGCAACTGGGTCAAGTCTCAAAAGACCTGGCTCTTCTGCTCTGCACAAATACCACATAAAGCATGCTGCCCTGCTGCCCTGTCACTCCTCTGAACACTTACAACACAAGTAACAAGCCTCTAAATTTAGGACAACTACTCATGCTCAAAGCAAACTGTCTTGGAGTAGGTGCCAGGGGGCTGAAAACTCTTCCCATCCATCTCATCATAAAATCTTCAGTGATGTGGTCATACAAGGCCAGGACATGGCCATAGCAAAAATTCAGGCCCAGCACTCGCTTGAAAATAATGGTGGATTCCAATCTTTGGCCTGTAGAAACCTGCAAGTCCCTCCACCAATTCAAAAGGATCTGTAAGAAGTAGCTTTAGAACAGGTAATCCATATGCAAATACAATGAATTATACATTATATATATATATATATATGTAGCAACTTCTATATTAAATGGTTATTTAAATTAAGATTATAATGGGCTAGGTTACTCTGCAGCTGCAGAGTCAGCAGTAGAAGCACAAGCTGACAGACAGTAAAATGGCCTGCACATGATCATGCTGGGGTATAAGCAAGTGCACCTTGGACGTTACTGGACAAACATAAGTGGGTGCTTATTGCCAGTAATGCTCCTTTCCAAGTGCCACCTGAGAAATCATGTAGTCACGTGTTGAACTGATGCAATTCTAAATACTTTTAAATCCAGCTTTCTCTGGACGTGTTCTCTGTACCAGGTTTTATGAAATCACAACTTCAGAGACATGCAGCATTAGCTGGAGAGAGAAGACAACTTTGCTGAGCGTTTGGGAGTCTGGCAGATGGGAGAGAGAGCAAGAACAGATAAGAACTTACAAACAGTACTCCCTCTCAATAATCTGTGGTGGTCAACAAAAAGGCAGGACCAGCTGACAGCGACAGACAGACCAACCCTTTGAACTGAAGGACATACCATGGAGAAACTAAATGGTGCAAATCCTTCTCTTGGGTGCTCTGCCAAGAGGCTGAGTAGAAAAGAGTTTCCCCCCTCCCAGTTTAAAATAATCACCATGTCCAAAGTGGTAATTAAAAACAACCAACCAAGAACCCCAAGGTAAAGCTAAGGGTCAGATTCTCTCTCACTCAGTAGGAATGAGGTAGAGCACTGAGCTGAGGTCCTGGGGCCTGAAAGGGACCATTCATTCCCCACCAGCAATGAAACCAGGGCTCTCCATTTTCTCCGCTGAAAGAAAAGGGTGCCAGTGACCCTGCTGGGAGGAATAAGCATCTTTTCAGGCCAAATTGCAGCAGTACCTCACCAGAGCAACACTCAACCAACCACAGAGCTGTTCCTGTTGGATGCCTTTAAGTTTGTAGTCGTGGGATGGTGCTGGTTCACTGTGGCCAAACCAGAGGCTGCAGAGGGGGAGGACTGACAGCTCAGGTCACTGCTGTGCCCACAGCGGACTCCTGGCAGCCCTGCCCCGGGGCTAGCATGGAGAGTGGCTTGGTGAGCTGCCAACTCTGCCAGCTCCATCAGTGCCCCTTGCCACTGACTACTTCCTCCTGGATTGCTGGGGATCTTTTCTGCTCTCTCTGTCCCTGTCTACCAGCTCAGGGGGCCAGTTGCCCGATATTCAGTTTTACTGGTAAAGGCTGAGACAAAGAAGGCATTAAGCACCTCCGTCTTTTCCTCAGCCTTTATTGCTGTCTGCTCTGCATCTAATAAAGGACAGGGATTCTTTTTGGCCTTTTTTTTTCTTGTTAGCATATTTATGAAAACACTTTTTATTACCTTTCACAGCACTGGCCAGATTGAGCTCTAGCTGAGCTTTCGCCTTTCTAATTTTCTCTCTACATGACTTAACAATGTCCTCGTACTCTTTCTCAGTAACCTGCCCCTTCTTTCAAATGTGGCAAATCCTTTTTTTGCCTCCCTTTGTTCCTGCAAAAGCTCCCTGTTCTACTAGGTCAGTCCTCTTTCCTGCTGGCTCATCTTTTGGCACATAGGGACACTTTGCATTTTTAAAATTTCCTTCTTAATGTATGTTCAGCCTTCCTGGACCTGCTTTGCTGACCTCCTTCCTTACTTCATCAAGCATTGAAAACTCTGTAATTTTGTGGTCACACTACCCCAGACTGCCTCCAACCACGGCAATTCCCACTAGCCCTTCTCTTTTTGTAAACAGGTCTGGGGGGCAGAACTCCTGCTAGGCTCTCTGACCAGCTGTCAGAAGTTATCTTCCACACAGCCCAGGAATCTCCTAGACTGCCTTCTCTCTGCTGTGTCGAGCTTCCAGCAGACATCCAGCAAGCCTTCCACAAGAACAAGGGCTGGCAATCACAAAGCAGTTGCTTATAGACTAATTCATCTCCCTCTTCATCCTGGTTGGGTGGTCTGTAACATACTCCCCGCCCCAGCATGTCTGCTTTGTTAGCCTTCCCCCAATTCTCACCCACAGGCACTCAATCTTACCATCACTACCCTTGAGCTCTCAACAGTCAAAACATGCCCTAACAGACAGTCATTGCAAGACTCCTTCCTTGACTGTCCCTTCTGAAGAGCATATAGTCATCCATTGCAGCACTGCAGTCATGGCAGTCATCCCACCATGTTTTCATGATGGTGCCTACGTCATAGCTTTCCTGCTGCCATGCTCCCTCACAGCTTCTTGTGCACCTCCTTACTGACAGAGCATGGGAAAATGAAAAGTCCTTGATTTAGAGTGAGCAGTACTTAGCAGCAACTAAGATATCAGCATGTTATCAACATTGTTCTCGTATTAAATTCAAAACACAGCACTGTACCATCTACTAGGAAGAAGATTAACTCTATCCTAGACAAAGCCACACCACTGGCTAAAAAAGCTGTCCTGGAAAGAGCCTCCTGTCTTGGTGTGTACTAAACATTCCACAGCTTTGAGACGGCATGAGCCAAGCATGTCCCTTCCTGCTCCTGAAACAAAGGAAAAAGGAGGAGGGGAGTGAAATCACCATCTTTAGGCAGCATCTGAGGTACCCCAGCAGGTATTTATCTTCCTCAAGACTTTCTTTAGTTTTTTCTCCCCCCTGCAATACACCTGTTAGGAACTGCACATCAGCAACCCTGCAGATCTTCACCCATCGCATCTCCTCACCCCACACACCACTCCCAGAGCCTTCATTAAAACACTGAGCTCTCCTGAGAACAAGTTCTAAGAAAGTAGAAATTAAATTTATCTGCTTTACTCTGCTGCAGCAAAACTTGTGTGCATCCCTGGTCACTCCATGGAGATCTCAGACTTGTTTTCCTTTTGTGCCTCCCAGGAGGTCCAGGTTCTCAGCAGAGATGCAAATCAGAAGAACTCACCATCTCTGCTGGAGCCTGGGGACTTGGTCCTCTGCCAGATGTAGCAAGAGGGCACATTATTACAAGTACATACACACTTTGGTCCCGTTTCATGGGGGGTTCGTTGTCCCTTTGACTGTAACAACTTCATCTTCTCAATGATGCTCCTGCATAGGCTCATGATGGCCAAGAACAGCCCAGGCCTTGCAAGCCCCAGCTTACAAGGCAGAAACAGCAAACAGGTAAAATAAATAGAGGGAGTAGGAGCAGGCAGGACACCTGCATCTCACACTGTTACTTGTAGAAAACCGGATCAAAACAACACATCAACAGCTTTCCAGTACCATTCTTCCTGCTCCTCCTCCCAGCTTATACTCACCACAAAGAGCACGACCTGTGATTATTGAAGAAGGGGGGAGAAGTGCAGGAAGTCTCCTGGGCATGCATAGTGGTCTTGGCTGAAAAAAAGCCCCCGAAATGTTTAACTCATTAGTTTTAGAATCAGTGCAGGAATTTACTATCCCCCATGCAGAACTACTGGAACAGAGACACATGTCACCATCCTGGACTCACAGACTGCATCATCCCAGATTGGTAGAGCACAAACCATAACCTGCAGCTTCTGTGAAAAAAGGAAGGAAGGAAAACCAAAACCAACAAAGAACAAAATCAAAATAAACCCCCCAAAAACCTGGTGGCAAACATCCTGGCAGCATTCCATGGCACCTATCTAAGTGCTGTGCATGGCAAGACCCAAAACAGTAAAAGGAACCAAGGACCACAGTGCTGCAGCAAATGAAATTACTTGCAACTATTTTTGTCCTTTCACAAGAACCTTGCTCTTTTGCAGTCTCAAATATGAGCAGCACCAGAATACACTAGCCACTTCCTCTGCCTCAAAATCACCAAGGGGAAATAGGGTAGACAATGAAGCAAAATTACTATCAGTACCTAGCATACAACCTGACTGGAGCAGAGTTCAAGCGTGGGTTGCTAAAGTTTATTTCTGTAAATTTCCGCCTCCCAGTCTGTGTCGTATTTCGCTGATTCATTCTACAGATTCTCTTCTACCGACAAGCATAGAGCTTAGGAAATATCCAGGGCTGGTTGTTTAGTAAACCTGCACTGAAAGTTCCCTTCCATCTACTGCGCCTGCTGCTAATTCGCTTCACAGCTCTGCTCATTAATAAAAATACTACACAATAAAAGAGAACCGCACACATACACACCTCGCCCAAATTTCCTCCATATTGGCTAGTCCTGAGTCACCACCAGTGATGAACTGTTGCCATGCACTGAGGAGGACACAGTTATTAAATTAATAGGGGCTGCTTAACCTGGCTACAAATATACATGAGTTCTTTGTGCCTTAGTGAGCTAATAAGGCATGTGCTAATTACATTAATTCAAACAAGCCCAGCATGCCCTGAGGGCAAAGGGAGAGAAGGGTGCAGCAAACCTCGGCTCTTTCATAATAGCTGTGAGAGAGCGGAAAGTACTTGCCTTGACACAGCTTTTGGAGAAGCTGCGGCTGGCACCCTACGGCTCACTCAGGCCAGCTGCTGCCTGGTTAATGTGCAAAATCCCTGCTCATTC
Source organism: Acrocephalus scirpaceus scirpaceus (assembly GCA_910950805.1). NCBI lineage: Eukaryota > Metazoa > Chordata > Aves > Passeriformes > Sylviidae > Acrocephalus > Acrocephalus scirpaceus. Next base: position 45,346,696 of record OU383780.1, read on the forward strand.
ACCCAGCCCTTGGTGCAATGATAGACACAGGATCCTCTCTTCGAAGAGCCAACCAACTTGTCTCTTCCTATCTCTGTGGCTCAGCAAGCCTTGGGATGACACCCTGCTGCTTTGGGACTGTGAGCCTGGGACCCTGCTGGCAGCCCCCTTCCCACAGTACCACAAGGCACCAGCAGCCTCAAGCCCTGGGGCAGCACCAAAGGCTGCAAGTTGCCCATCATCCAGCCATGTGATGCTCCTCATACAGTCCCATCTCCTCCCCATCCCTAAAGTGAGCCATGACAGCTCAGCCAGATGGGCAGCATGCAGTCTGCAGTGGGACCTTAACCAGTTAGGCAATCCCAACACACTCCCTAAACCTCTCTGGCAATGGAGGCAGGCAAAGGTACAGTTGCACCTCCCGTGTCAAAATGGCAACAGAGCCTTCAGAAACGGAACAGGCTGCAGCAGGGAGAAGCAACAGGACAGCAGGAAAGAGACACACAATCCCAGCAAGGTTCAGATATGCTCAGAGAGGAGCCTCCCATCTCTCCAGCCCAAGGGTAAGCAGATCCCTAACCTCTGTCACCCCTAGAGAGGAGGGCTCAGCATCAACCGTGTTCACACTGAGGTGTCTGCTAGGAACGGTCACCACTTCTGGGCATGCAAGGGAAGGAAAGGAAGGGGAGAGGAACTTGGTCATATTTCTTGTCTCCTCCAAGGACACATGCTCACCAAGTACTTTCTGAAGGATGTGCTTTTCCTATAAGCACTAAGGGACTGTACTGGAGCAGAGCAAAGGGGTCGGGGGTTTTTTTCCGTCTTCCCACTTCTTCCTATACTGCATGCACCTGGCAGTACACAAGGCCATCCCTACCAGATGCGAAAAGCCACCACCTTTCTCTGGCTGCTATGCTATGTGAATTTTAAGTGTTATAAAGGCACAATGCTGTCTCTCCACATCAAAGAGCAAATCTAAAACCAGGCACCAGGTGAGAGCCAGTGCTGTGGAAGGGTAGCACAGTAAAATTTTTTCTGCCCAAAGAGGCACTGGTACAGGCTCGATGCAGTCTTGATGGTGTGTTGGCGGAGAAGGTGCAAAGATTTTCATGAAGGGAACAGTACCAGGGATTTCTAGCCCCTGGAAAATGCCACGATTTACTTTACCAGCAGAGACTGTGATTACTCAATCACTTATCCAGCATAACTTCAGACTACTGCTCTTCCATCCCCAGCAACTCAAAGAACTCATTTTGGACCAGGCCTATTCCCAGGTCACGTGTAGCCATGAACACACAAATGCTTGTGTTGACATAAGCAGAGAGAGACAAGAGTGGAAGCAGGGCTGTTCCCCTTGGCAGCGGCCTGCAGCAGCCTGCTGAGTGCACCAATAAAGTAAACCAATATACAACAATAAAATAGAACAAGAATCCATCCAGGGAAGCCTGGGAGATAAGAGCTTCTGGGCCCTTAACAAAATTATTTAAAAGGCCTAGTAACCCCAGAGCCCTGTGCGTCTGTATGTCAACTGATAGCTGTCACTCAAGAGTCCCAAAGAGGGACTGCTGAGCCTGGCTGGAACTGCAAAGCATCCCACAAACCCCGCATCCTGCCCCTGTAGCAAGGCCACAGTGCACCAAGAGCATCAGCCACCAGCATGGGAACCAAAGCTAAAATATTGCAGGTTAATGAAACAAGACCTCAGGGCATGAAAGGATGGATCCTTCCTGCATCACCCTTTGGAGTCAGGAGCTAGGCTCTACCTAAGGCAAGGTGACAGAGAAGTAAGGAGCAGAGACCACCATGTAAGCATGCCCACACTGGTGTACAGGCTGCAAGCTCAGCTGCCTACTAGAGTCAAGACTGTATTTCAGGTGCCTTTTGTACAAGAGACGAGACATGGAAGATTGACAAGATAACAAAGACATTTCCCAGCCTTCCAAACACTTTGCAACAGCAGGTAGAGACCTCTTTGAACAACAAAGCTTATCTCATTACTTCTCAGCACCAAAGGCAGAATTTCACTAATGCTCCCAATGCACTAGAAGAAGCGCCACTTAAATGTCACGTTAGTCAATATACCTTGCCTCTCAGCCACAGGACACTGCTGCTGCCAGTCCCTTTGCTGTGGGGGTACACGAACACAACTGCTCCACTCCTGCATTGCCAATAGCCCTTCCCGCCTCCCACCTCAGCTGTTTTGGTTATGCCAAAACTGTTCAGATCACAGCAAAATGGTTCCTTGCTAAACGCACATCAGCAGCCCCACATGGGTCATGCTGCTTCTGAAGAGCTTAGCAGCTCCTCCTCTGTGACAAGCAGAGGAATTGTCAAGGGGACTGCAACCACCACCTGATGGCTCAGGAGTCTGTGGCATAATCCATTCACCAGCTCCCCGCTCACCCAGAGCGCTGTGAATCAGCAGGCTGCAAGGCAAGCAAGCCGTTCCCAGCAGGAAGACAATGTATTTTGGAGGCTACAGGCAGACGAAAACATATCCAGTCCCGCTCACCAAAACTGAGTGCAGGGAGATGAGTAACACAAGAAAAAGAGGAAAAAGTGAAGCATATCAAACTTGTAGAGTCATTCTCTGAACATCAGATGTCTCACCTGGCTACTCCATATGCACAGTCCAATGCTGCTACCTGACAGATGTATCCAAAAGAATTTACCTGACACATCCACAGGGAAGCAATTCATCTTGCATTGCTTAAGAATTAGACCTGTTTTCAAAAAGTTTCCAAACAAAAAAATTCCTGAAGAGCACCTCACACCCTGCTCTAATTACCAACTCTGTCTCACAAAGAGTGCATGGCAGGACAGCAGGCAGCAGTAAACACAAGGAATTGTCATGCCAGTGAGCAGTGGAACAGGCAGGTTGCCTTGGAAGACTGGCAACAGTTTAGCAATGCAGGAACTAGACACACTGTTCTGCTCCAGAGGTCCTTGGACAAGGACTTCTGGGCTCCAATCCATAACCCAACTGGAGTCAGCTGTTTCAACTGACATGGGAACCTGCCTGCCCCAGAGCAGAGCCCGCTCAAGACGTAATGCAGCACTCTGGGGGAAACATGTTCTCCCTCCACAGCAAGACAGTAATCTGCCTGGGGAGAGGAAGAGGGGAGGCTGGGCCACAGCAGCCAGCTCTGTCAGAGTTCATCAGGGTTCCCAACTATGACATGTAAACCCTTTCCCATGTGCTTTCAAGCTGCCAGCAAGTTTGCCAGCTCACATGTATGCACAGGTGTGTCCAAAGAGCACATGCCCTTTACCACAGCTATCCATTTGTTTCCAGCTCTACACCAGCTCAATTTGCACTGACACAGGTCCAGGACACTGCACCAGCACTAGGGACAACCCAGTGTCAGACGACCGTACGGCCTTCCTACAGTCTCAACTGTGTGCCAAGCAAGATCTCACAAGCTGCACAGTAGCTCTGCAGCCTCTCTCCCACAAGCTGACTCTGTGAGTCTGCAAACTACTCATGGCTCACCTCCACCAGACCAGCCTGATGAGCGGGCACAGCTGAACCTCACCACAGGGAAAATGGGAGCTTGCTCCACACAGGGCCCTGGCAGGGCCACAGAGACTGAGTCAGTGGTGTACAGATGTCTCCTGAGCACAGGAGGCTGTGGAGCAGCCTGCTCAGCCTCCCCGGAGCATGCTGGCAGGGAACACGCTGCATGGCGCATGCGGGCACGCGCCCACACACAGCTCAGCAGCGACCTGGCATTTCTTCCCCCCTTCCCAAAGCCAAATTCAGACCATCTGTTAAAGTATTTCTGCAAATCATCTCTCTTTTGGGAAGGGCCGGGGGCTGAGTTTAGTTGTTTATATAGTGTCTGGCATTTCTGCAGTGCTTATCACTTCAGTATCCAAGCTATTTCCCTCAAGCTCTCCATTAGTTTTGAAGAATCAATGTGATGCACCAGAGAATCTACATTGTAAGTTCCTGCAAAAAAAAATTTAAAAGGGCATCAAAAAGATGACAGCTGCTCAGGTCACGCACACATTTAGCTGCTAATAAAGCAAGTGGGATAGTTCAGGAGAAAAGGGTGGGGCCAACATGAGTTTTATGGCCTTTAAAAAAACTACTACACCTACAAAATAGCCTTCATAAACAACAAATACCCCTGTTGCCTTTCAGAGAAGAGCTCAGCTTGCCAAGGGCATGGAAAAGGAAGCTAGTACTGCTATCCTTGAGAAAGCCAACACAAACTGAAAAAGGGAAATGAAACACCTAGCAGAAGAGACCATTTACAAGATCAGATCATACTTTCTGCAACAGCTGCTATGGCCATTGTGTAAAAGTGGCAAACCCCTGGAGTGCTGCTGTTCCCATTGGACTGTAAGGGACAGGATCAGAGACAGACATCTTATTGCTTATCCCAGGTCATGCTCTCAATCTGAGGCAAAGGAGAAAGCAGGACGCAAATTCACAGTAAGTCCCTCACACAGCCTGTCCCTAAAACACCATTTCTTCTTTTTTATAAATCCCTACCACAGAGCAAAGAGAACAGCACAGAACAGGGCACTGAACATGCTCCCAGTCTGCACAGGGCTTTGAAGAAGGTGTTTGCATCTCATCAGACCCATCCGGCAAGAGGGAATGGCCTTTTTCTCTGTCAAAGCATGCAGGCAGCACACCCATTAAGGGCAGTAAGGTGTCAGACACCACAGTGACAAGGACAGAGATGGAGCAGCAACAGCAGAAACGAAGACCACCCGGCCCAGACTAAGCACACCACATGCTGCATCTTCATTCCAGGCACTTATCCACACCAAAGCCAGCACTCATCCCGCTCGGAGCTCTCACACCACACAGTGCAGCCCCCTGTCAAAGCAAAAAGGCTTCACTGAAAGCTGCAGTTGAATTCAGAAACAAAGGATCATGGCTACTGGACTTCTTTCTGGCTTGATCCAAACCAGTTGCTCAATCACACAGCATCTCTTTCCTACTAAAGTCATTTGCTGAAAGTCCTCTGTCTTTGTGCTCTAATTAAAAAGCACATAACTCTCTTCCCAAACACCTCCTACAAGCCAGTTCCTCACCCAGTGCAGAAGTGCTGCTGTCATATGTAAGAGGGGAATATTTTCTTCCCCCTTCCCACCCTGTCCACCAAGCCCCTCATAGCTGGGACAGCTTTTAAATTGAGAGTATGGGCCCCAAACATAGAGTCAAAACTCCAGGTGGGGCAGGCACAGTCTTTGATGTGACTTAGTAATTTCCAGCTCCTCAAATTCATGCTATTTGGGGAAACTTAGCTGGGTCAAAACCAGCCTCTCTCCTGCTGGCTTCTGGATAAATGCCTCAGACACATGAAAGCAAAAAAATCCAGACAGCTCTCCTGATATGCCATACACCAGCATCAGTGCCAAAGGAAGGAGCAGGGCACAGGAAGGTTTGACAAGACGCAGTCACCCACCCACAACAGGACTACCAAAATGAGAACAAGTACCTGTTGTGAAAAGGTTTAACAAAATAGAATAAGACTGCATTCCTGTGAGCAGCTCACTACGGACTATACTAAATTATGATCAACAGAGACCCCATAAATTAAATAAACAGTAACCCATCATATTCCTTCTGATACAGAACAAGTATTGCTGCCCAGTGCCCCTCCCTTCCGCGAGCATATAATCTCCATGTAGATAGCCCACCTAAGGCAGAAAATATTCAAAGTTTTTATATTTGCAGATGTGTAAGAGGAAACTGCCAGACAGAAATCCAAACCACCCAGAGTGACAAGATCTTTTCATTAGGTTTGTCTGGGATTTTGCCTTGTTTTCTAAAGCTTTTGTACCTCCTGTTACTTTATCTTCACAATAACTCAAACTACCAGGGAATCAATACTACAAGGTTAAAGCAACATCCAAGTTTGGCATTGGACAGCTCAATCCACCTCCTCCTTCCTGCTATCTCTGTGCTGGAAGGCAAACAGAGGACAGGAAAAAAATATTTATCTGCTGTTAGGATTAGCTGGAGCAATACAGTGTTAGCTCTAGCAAGCTGCCACTGTTAGCTGGATATGGACAAGTGACAGACCCCAAACCAAGCAGGTACAGCCAGAGGACTCAGCCTTGCTTGAAGGAGGATGGCCTCATTACATCATGGTGCCAGAGAAGCTGAAACACACTGCCCTGTTAGACCGCAGACACCTCTCTGGCAGAGAATAGGCACTTGCAGTCACATCCCTGCTGCCTCACTGTAGACAGACAAGACAACTGTCTCCATCAAGGCTGGAGTCCATGCAGCCATTTATGAGGAATGCACCACGGAACACAGGCATGGTGTTCAACATGTTCAAGAATAACAAATAAAAACAATGCACTGCCTACTACAGGCAGCATCTCTAGCTCATTTGCCATGATAAATAATTGACAATTCCATCTCTCCCAACCTGTAGTAGTGCAGATGTTTGGTCACCTCTAAGAGAGCCTGAATATGCAAACATGGGCATTAAAGCAGGTTTTTGCATGTCCTGAAAACACAGTTAAGGATTTAGGAGGATGCATCATGGATATAAAAGGAATAATTACCAGTCCTTATGCACCTGCAGTAGCAGAAGGCACAATGCTGTGAATAGGCAGATTCTTCCCCATCCTGCACTGTTGCTGTAGAAGGAGCAGTACAGATATTTGTCCTACACAGTACTGCAGATTTTAACAGGAGAGCAGAGGCAGCTAGGAGAAAGACATGTCCAACTGGAAGCCTAACAGGACATTAACAAACTTGTAAGTGACAAGCTAAACAAGCTGTGGGACCAGACTCTTCCTGTTGCTCGAGGGCTCCCACATGATGCTCAAACTCAGCTGATGCAAACTAAATTTGCTCCACTGTCTGACAGAGCTGTATCAACTTACTCCACCAAAGTGTGAAGGTGCTCAGCTCTGGGACACCATGGACGGCTCATCAGCTGTGTAGAAATTTCATTCTAGGGAAAAACAAAGAAAAAAAAAACAACATGGGAAAAAACCACTGTGAAAAAGCAGGGCCTGGAAGAAGGCAGGCTTAGGAAGAAATACCTCTCTGTTCTGAAGCAGTCTAGAAAAGGGGAAATTGTAGAAATTCCCTTCACAGGGTATTAGCATCCTATCTTAACATACATGAACTGCAGCAGTAAGGATCATTTGTCCCAAACATTCCAAACCTGGTTTGGTTCCACATTGTCTCCTCAGCCCAGGCTCTCCTAACAACGGAACAAAAATACTTTGCATTTTTCCAACCCTTTTCCTTTCACCTTGGGGCCTAATTCAAAGCTCTTTTATGTCATTCTGACAGCATAATATGATTTCAGGCACATAAACTCAGCCCATTAAGAGATACACCCTGTGTAAGACATCTTGCTGGCACTGGAAAGTTGGCAGTGCAAAAGATTTGCAGTTCCCTGCCTGCAAATGAGACCAGGGATCAAGTGACAAAAGCAAGCATCATGTGGAGCAAGACAGACCTGCTGCTAGTCAGCACCATGGGACATGAGTCCCTCTGCAGTTATGGTCAATGCTGCTAAACTTTTCTTCCCATCACACAAGCCTTTCATCTCTCAGACTTCACACGGACATCCCACCTTCTAGTAGCTACTGTGAGTCTGGAAATTACCCTCCAGGCATGGGGGTTAGAGTCCAGAGGCTTGCCAGCATCTCTAAACAAGTAACTGCCAGCCCAGAGCAAACCCAAGGGCTGACCCTTTGGAGGACCAGAGATGGAGACCATGCATCCTTACTCCACACCCAGGTACTCCTTGCTGAGGAAGAAGGAACAACTCATCAGTCACCCATCTTACAGCCTCCTGGCTGCAGATAATTCAGATAAAACCCAGAGTGTTGTTAAGGAAACTTTCCTGTCTGACCACCCAGGAGCCACTCTGTCAGTTACACTCCCCCCATTCCAAGACTTTCACTGCTGGGACCAAAGTGCCCTCACAGCAGATGGCTCCAGTGACCCCATGGATGGCCCTTTTGGCTCCCTGCACACCCCATACTCACACAGTCAGACAGGGTTTCCTTACTGGCTTGGACCTGGGTTTCCCACAGCAGTCTCAGATGTCTGGATCCTCTACGTAATTTAATCGTGGTGTAGTGACACAAAACCAGCTTGACCTGGTGCCTCTGGGGAGGGACCCCTAACAAAAGCATTCCTGGGCTTTTATACTCTTACAGTTTGTGCACCCAGACAGTCTGGGGTCTTCTTGCTGAGTCATCAGCTCCTGCTGTATCCCTGTGCCCTTTGCTGTGCAAAGGGTCAGCACCAGGTCACAGCCCCTTTCCTGGGGCTCCTAACATTTCCCCCATGCAGGGCACAACCTGCAGTCCACACTGCAGCTGCACACCCAGCTATCAATACTGGGTGTATTCCTCAAGAAGTGCCAAAGATATTTAACTATTTTCACAGCATTGCATGGTCATCACGCACCCTGCAACAATAATGTTCCCTAGATCTGGCTTTAAACTTCAAGGAAAAGCTGTTCTCATGGGAATCTGCAGAATTTGGCCCCTGGTCAGGGATGTTGGCTCTACACACAGATTTTATTCTAGCTAAACACAGCACAGCATTTACTCACCTGGAAAGACAGCTGCCCTGCTCCAAGAAATTTCTCCCTCCTACTATTTCACAACTCTCAGGATGACAACAGTTATGCAAGAACAGCTGTATAGGCACATGAAATACTTAGAGCTTGTAAGCAAGACTTTCTCCAAATTTCCCTTATCAGAGCAGAGCTCCAAATTCTATGTTCCCGGGTTTCAAAGAACACCGGCCACCAGTCACTGTGCCTCCGTCCCTTCTCTCCCTCACACCTTTGCCCTGCCAGAGACCTACAAGACAAAAGATGACGCACAAGCGAGCAGGGGGCTGCTTCCACATGGACATGCTGCTGTCACCTTGGCCAGCCAGGTAGGTATTTCCCCCATCTTGCCCACTAATTTAAATCTTGTCAGGAGCAAATGGCCTTGACAGGCTGTCAGTGATTTCTACCTTTTAGTAACTTAATACAGCACACTACCTCTTCCTAAAATGGCAGCAGGAAGATGCTCAACAGCTCTGGCATCTTTGTAGGACATTAACAAGATTGCTGGGCATCAAACAGGACTGCAGACTTTCCTTCAGAGCAGAGCAGGGCTCCAGTTCACAAGGCAGATTTGATCCCTTTTCCATCTTAGCCATCCATCTGTGCCACAGATCGCCACCACCCTCAAAACATAACGCTCCTTACTACGACAGGCACTGGGTGAACAGATGAGCCCAAGGGCACAGCACCAGGAGAAAACCTGCACTTGTATGAACAACTACAAGTAGTAGCACACAGTTAAAAATCCTACAGGCAAGACATTCAGAGGGGTAAAGCCTCATTAAATCCTGGTGTTTCTTTTCAGAGGAAGAGGTTAGAGGAACTCCTCCTATTAAACCTTGCCTACTCCTTTGTTTATAACAGCCTGCAAAGCAAAACAGAAGCAGAGGATAAGAAGACAACCACCACCCCAGTCCTGCACGATACATCATTATCAGTACCACTCTAGCTCAGTTGCCTTTTGCTTGGCACTGCCAAGAAGCAAAACCACAGTTACTTGCAGTGATCAAAATCACTGCAGATACCATCCCAACAGCAGCAGCAGCACCACCACAAAGTCAGATCCTAACAGCAGCGAGACTCTCAGAGATTAACATACTATGGTAAAAACACCTACTATTTAACGGTAAACATCTAATAGCTAAAAGACATTAGGCCAAATAAATACAGCTGGGATTCTGCCCTGGCACCTGGCAAGGTGTATAAACTAAAAGCTGAGAAGCCTTGCAGGAAAGAGGCTGGGGCATTGGAAAACCCGATTTCTACAACTTCATCCTCACCCAGCAGCTGCAGAGGGTGCAGCAAGAGAGAGGATGCTTGGGGTCCAATTCCCAGGGTGACCTTGAGGAAATCCCACATTCTGTCCACATTTCCACTTTCCCCATCCACTGGATGAAGAGCACAATAACCTTGACCTACCTCAAAGAGGCGGGGATCTGGCTTAGGAGAGTCTGGAAGGAGCTCAGAGGGGCTTAGATGCAGGACCTGCGCTGCGACCGGGGCTGCTAGGGAATCCTACCAATCGCGCCAGAAACCAGAAGCCCGGAGAAACTCGGAAATCGCTTTCAGTATAAAAAGCTGCAGCTCCAGGGCACTAAAGGGCTCGGTGCAGCCGCACACGTGTCACTCGCAATTTCCCTGGCGCGGGCAGGGTAGAGGAAGGCGCAGCCCCCGCGCCCGGCAAGGGCAAGCCCCGCACCACGGCAAGCGGGGGGGATCAGCCCCGGCACCCCACGCAGGCAGAGGGACCCAGCCCGGGAAGGAGAGGAGGGGCTGGGAAGACTTAAAACCCTCAGGGTGAGGAGGGGAAGTGGCGGCGGGCAAGGGGAGCCCGCAGCTCCGGGGAGAGGGAGGGTGGGTACATGGGGAGCCCGCAGCCCCCCGGGGCGAGGAGACGGCCCTGCAGGGCCGGGGGCGGAGGAAGGGCGGCCGGCACACCCCTGAGGCGAGGGGCCGGGGTAAGCGGCGGCGGGGCCGGTGCAGCAGGAGCCAGGCCGGGGTAAAAGAGCTGCATCCCGGCGGCAGGAGGGGTGTCGGGACCCCTGGCGGCGCCTCCGGAGCGCTTGGGAAGGGCCGTGCCCACACTTACCGGGCGGCGGCGGCGGCTCCCGCCGGGGCCGGGGACGGTGCGGCGCGGGGTGCGGAGCTCCTGGCGCGGCGCGGCCCGGCCCGGCTCAGCTCTGCCCCCTCCGGCCGCGCTCGGCGCAGGAACCACCGCCGCCTGTCCCTCCCCGCCGGGGCGGCCGCCGCGTCCCCATGGCAACGCGGGCCGGGGCGCCCGGGGATCGCCGCCGCCTCCCCCGGCCGGCGCGGTGCCGGGACTGCCCCGCCGTGCCCCAGCACCTCCGGCCCCCGCCCGCAGCCGCCTTGCGAGCCGGCACACGGCAGGACACGGGGAGAGCGGCAGCGGGGGAGAAATAATGAGTCTGTCATCTGTACCCGAGGGAACGGCCTGAAGTTGTGTCAGGGCATTAGAAAAAGGCTCTTCCCTTGAAGGGTGGTTGGGCACTGGAAATGGCTCCCCAGGGAAGTGGTCACAGCACCAGCCTGACAGAGCACAAGAAGCGTTTGGACACTGCTCTCAGGCACAGGGTGTGACACCAGGGGATGTCCTGTGCAGGGCCAGGAGTTGGATTCCATGATCCCTGTGGGTCCTTTCCAACGCAGCTTATTCTGTGATTCTGTCATTCCCTTCAAGATACCAGCCAGGCCCGCTGTGCCCATTGGGTCACCATGCTGTGCTGCCTGCTACCCCCCAGGAAAGCCACCATACCACTGGAAGGCATTGATTTTTGGCGTTAGCAGGCTTCACTGTGGACCTGGAGTTCTCAGGAGCATTATGGGACCTAAGTCCTTGCTGGGACAAAACATCCACAGAGACCTTTTTATCGGGCCTCGGAAATTAAGCATGAAAGCAAGGAGGACAGCAGCAGCCAAGCAGATCTCTGTGCCTCTTGGTATGACCAAGTTATTTGGGGTGAGGGTGGTGAGGCACTGGAACAGGTTGTCCAGAGAAGCCATTGGATGCCCATCCCCTGCAGTATTCAAGGCCAGGCTGGATGGGGCTCTGAGTAACCTGGTCTAGTGGAAGGTGTCCACTAGATGAAGTTAGAATGAGATAATCTTTAAGGTCTCATCCAACCCAAACCATTCTGTGATTCTGTAACATCCACAGGTGTGATACCACCAGGGAAAGAGGGGAAGATCTCCAGGGGAACACATCTCTAAGAGCCTCCCTCATTTCTCACATACACCAGGCCCTAGGTGAGTGTGGGATTACCAGCTCTGTACCAAGGGTCCATGGAAGCTGGGAGAGCATCAATGCACAGTTATCCTGTGCAATGAATTGGAGGTGACTAGAAAAGAGTGCCTACCAGGATGCTCCCAGGAGCGTGTGCGGCCAATGAGGACATTGTGTTCACAGGAGAAGTGACAATTATATGGAGTCGCGATGAATAGCCCAGAAACATCACAGTTGTTCACACACCTGAAAACAATAGGAACTTGTTATCACAATCAGGGACCTGGAACCCAAGGTGAGAAGAAGATGTAAACCAGAGGCCAGTGTAGCATCAGAAGCCAATGCTAATGAGTTGGATATAGGTGAAAAGGGGATCAGCTTTTCTTGTGCACTTTTCAACCTGGGCTGAGGAAAGCATGAGAAGATACAGCACTGCAGGTGTAAAGCTCCCTCCAGAAGGGTGGTGGAGGAGACCAAGGAAGGGGACCTGTGCGCTGTGGCCATTTTATGGGCATATCTTGGATGAGCATCCAGCACAAGAGAAAAATGCAAGTGCAATGGGCAGGGAGATGCCAGAATAGTCTATCCAACCCCACAGTCTTATCCCCACCATGTCCTTGGAAAAACAGGCAGCAAGGCTTGAGTTGCAGGCAGGCTGCTGTGGTGGGCACTGCTGTGGGAATTCTGGGGTCTTCTTGCTGAAGGGAACAGCAAAACAATGTAGGGGAGTTGTGGTCTTCTCACTCCCCAGCTGCAAAACTGCTTCCCACCCCTTTCCTTGATGGTGGCATACCCCCACTCTGCCCTGTTTTGTATAGGCATCAGTGGGTTTCACTGTGCTGTACCCTCTCAGTCAAAAGCTGAACTGAACTCAGTGTGGCTTGAGGTATAGAGGTTACTGTTTATCACAGCATAGATGTGCTGGCAGGACATTACCATCCCCTGGCAAAGAAGAGGTTAACACTGTCCATCTTTGTGCTGCGTCTCAGGAGGACTGCAAGCACACATTCTTATTTTCGGTTCTGCTGCATAAGAACAACTGCTCTTTGTAACCTGCATGGCACAAAGGACCCATTTCTTCCGGCAGCATTTAAGAGAGGGGATAAAAAAAGGAAGCAGAGGAAGAAAGTTCACATTCAGCAAGTGCCAGGTTGTCAAGGTTTCTTCTGCTTTCAGACATAAATTTTTTCTCCTGACAGACACAAAAGAGATTTAAAACTGTTTGGTACAAAATGGAGCTTCAAAAGCAGCACTGTCTGTGTCTGATACAAGGTGAAGAGCACAGCTCAGGATCTCCTGTACAAGGCAACATTGTTGTGATCACGTTGCAGAGGGGAGCATTATACCAGGTCTGTGCTCGGCTTGTCACAAAGCTTGTCCTGTGTGAGTCTCAAAATCCTGCACTGATCCCAGCCCATCTCTCAGAGGGGCCGTGCGCTGGATCAGCCCTACAAGGACATGGGTAGAGTTTAGTCTGCTGCAAAGAAAGAGGTTTTCATGAGGTCTCACTTTTCAGTTTCGTTCCCCATTTGTATTGTTTTCTGTTTTAATAAATTGTGGACTGCCAGTGAAATCCCCAAGTGCCTGATGAGTGTGGTTACTAAACCAACGCTTGAAAAAGTAAAATTGGGCAAGCTTGGTCACTGCTCCCTTGGCCTGGTGGCCATTCTGGACATGATACTCAGAGCACTGGTAGACAATTTCACTGATAAATATTGAAGAGGCAGCAATGTAATTAGCACCAGTCAACATCGTTTTCTGGAAAAATCAATCCCAGCCAAGCCTGATCTTGTTCTCCATTGAGACCACAGGATGTGTTGCCAAAGGTAACAGCACAGAGGTGTTAGGGGAGGCATCCAGGGTATAGTCAAACAGAATGAGTAAAATGAACAGATTCATAGCTGGCTATCAGCTTGGATGACAGGAAGCACCCAGAAAACACTGACCCAGCAGGTCTGGTTTCATTTTCTGCACAGATACTTGACATTATAGAAGCGAGAGAGGATGTGGGTGCAGCTGGACAGTGTGAGAAGGGGACAGCTTAACCCCAAACCTGGCTCTGTTGTCCCCAAAAGCTCAAGCTGCAAGACCACACTGGTGAACCCAGTGTATATGGTCTGTCTGTCCTCTCCAGCCATTATTCCTTGAAAAGAGGCTGCAGACATCTTCTTAGTAGCTATTTGATTCAAATGCTGAACAATTAGTTGGAATAAAGTCCCTGAGGCTCAAAGCACACAAATGTATGTTAAAAAAAAAAAAGTAGAATTTTCTTCCTCTTTTAAGTGACTTTTAGAACAGTTGGGTTGACCCTGGTGTTCTAATGAGTAACATGTCATGAGCTGGCTTAAACAATGGCACAGCTCCCGCAACATGCATCTCACAGTGCTCAGTACTGGTGAGGCTCCAGCCTCAGGGCTTGCTGACACCCAGCAGCCCCATTCCCTGCCTGTCCACAGCATGTGCCACAGCAGCAGTGCCTCAGCTCCTTTGGCAGCCAACACAGGCTCCCACGTTCAGCACAGACAACACAAGGGAAAGCACTCTCATGCCCTCCATGCTTATCTCCTGGATAAAACAGCGAAGCACTTTTGTTTATTGAGTGCCGATGAATGGCGCTGTCTTGGCTGTGAGATCAGCCTCCAGATCCCACTCTGGGCACAGCTGCTGGCAGGGAGCCTGCAGCTGCAGCCACCCATTGCCCTCAGAGCCTTTCAGCAGGGCATTCCTTCTCAACCCAGGGCGAAAACGACCAACAGCATCCCACCATACGTGTCTGTTCCCATGCTGAGGTGGCATCAGATTTATGGGGCACTGATAGCTCTTTTCCCCTGCATGTATGGCCCAAGAGTGCAGATGGATGCCAGAAAATGCAGTCTGCTCCAGAATTTTTCAGTATTCCTTACCCTCCGCAGCTCATTTGTTTGTCTCTCCTTTCAGCAGCTGACAAATAACTGTGAGGAATCTGCATTGGCAGTAACCTCCCTGGCTGTTCCTTGGGGGGCAGGAAGGTGAGATGGCTCCTGGCTTCACCTGCCAGGATGGAGGGTGAAGTGGATGCTGAGGACACTGTCACCTGGCCATAGGTGGAACATCTGGACCTCAGAGTCACAGTTCCCAGGCTTGATGCCTCACCAAGAGCTGCAGCCAGCTCTTCCAGGGCCATGTTATTTTAGGACCCCAAAAAGCTGATGGATCCATTTGTGACTGCCTCTGCCTTCTAGCCATCATTCGTGCACAGCAGTTGCCACAAAATAGCCTGTTTGAGCTGCAGGATTTTCTTTACTCTGCCCAGACTGCAAAGAAATAACCTCTTGTAAGGGACTTTTGAGGGGGAGACACTGTATTTTCTTGCTTCTTTCAGTGCACCAGGATGAAAGCCTCACCAGGGCTGTCACTCAGCCTGATGCTCCTGCAACACATGAAGGCTGTGTAGACACCAGGAGACAGAAACTTGCAATGTTGAGAGGGAGCAGCTACAATCAATATCATAAGCCATGCCTGTTCTCAGCTCTGACATTGGGGAGATGCTAAGAATCTCAAGGATTTTCATTCTTATCCAACCTGGAGGGAAAAAACCAAAAATATTTATCCTGAACCATTGCTGCTTCCAGAGAAAGTAAAATGTTCCAAGGACGTGGCTGAAGAAGCAGCAAGGTGAAGATTCATACCTAAGCTCCTGTCCTCCCCTGGCTATCCTGTTACTACCTCCCTCACCCAGCTTTCCTGTCCTACTTCTCACTGTAATCTAAAGCTTCTCTCCATCAGCCCAACGAGGCAGAATTAGAAGCCTAACCAGCCAGGCTCATCAGCCAGGTCTCTTCTTTACATGACAGGGAGAGATGGGTGGCTGCAGCCACCCTCTGCAAAAGTCCCACTCTCTTCTGGACATGCAGATTTACTGTTTCTAAGCCTGGTGATGCTGAACACCACCGGAAGACCAGGTCTGGCCTGTGGCAGAAACCTGGCAGAGACAGTGTGGCTAAGACATCTAGGGGGTTACTCAGATCACTGTATGATCCTGTTCATACCCAAAGCTTTAAGTTCTTGCTGCTGCCTTGGAACTGTCCCACAAGTGGGCCTGCCACACCCTTGTACCTCTTTTGTTCAAGAAAAGGTTTTCCTGCATTAGGATAGAAAACTCAAATAAGTTCTTAAGCTATTTGAGGAGTATTTTAGAAATTCCAAGCTTTACCCTTGCTGCTTCAAGCAGAGGGCTGGCAGGGTTGTAGAAGCATGGAAACTTAGGACAGCTTGACAGCTAAGAGATGACAAATATTATCTTGCTGTTTTCCTAAGTCACTCACTAAATGTCTGCAGACAGAATCCCTTAAGCTCTCATGTCCTGTTAGCTTAATCAAACCTGCCCAGCTTCATGGAATCACACAGTGGTTTGGGTTGGAAAGGACTTGAAGATCCAATCACCCCCATGGGCAGGAACGCCTTCCAGCTGACCAAGCTGTTCTGAGTTGAGCCCAATCTTCTTCCCTGCCTCCTGTGACCCAAGCAGATGAATGAACACAGGGCCTGCCCCAAGATGTGGCCCCACCAGGTGACCCAGCACTTGGCACTTTGTGTACTCAGCTTGAGACACAGTGAAAACAGGGCAGAGCAGATGTTTTCAAGTTTGACATGTGCAGAGTAGAAATCCTGTCTCCTCCTTGCAGTGCTACCTGGTTTGCTTTGGGTCACCACTGGAATTCTCAGTCCAGTAGTGAAGCTCAGCCACATGGCTCTGAGGAGAGGTTCAAACAACAGCTGCCTCCTCCTACCCTTGCAAGTGTGGTCTCTTATCCACAGGGCTTCAGCACAAACAAAATTTGCAGCCACCTTGCTTTTCTAGACAAAGCAAGTAGAGATGTCTGATTGGCTTCCTCTGCCTGCTTTGTTTCTCCACATGCTCTGTTGCTGCTGTCTGATCCAACTCTTGCCTGAGAAAGGCATCCCCAAATCTCTTGCTCCTTCCACATGGGAATGCATTCAATTTTCTCTACTCGTTTGCTTTTTAGAGGATTTTTTTCCCAATTTAATCAATCAATTTCTGAACACAACATTTATGTTTTGGCCTCAAACATCCCACAGCAAAGAGTCAGCTTTAGAACTACAAATAGTGGGGGGAAAAAAATACCCACTTTTGCTGTTTTGCAGGTGATACTGGACTATTTCGTTTGGTGCCACCTAGTTGAGAAATAGTGGATGGCAACCATGTATTCGCAGTTTTCTTCCTTTCCCAGGAGATGCAATACTTTGCTGTACTGTAGTACTTATCTCTGAGCATCCCTCCAGCCCCTTGCACATTTTCCTGTTCTACCGTCTCCTGTCCGGAAAAGATAAGAACTGCACTGGTGTTCTTATCACCATCACTTATGAGCAAACCAAGCAGAAGGATCTTAGCTCCAGCCCCCCAAAACAAACTTCTGGATGGGTTCAACCTACAGACCTACTTGGAGACAAGAAGAATAAAGGCATGGTCATATCGCCTAACTGGTTTCTACATTTCCCAGTCACCAAATTGTTTCAAGGTAGCTGGAAACTGGAACAAGGGTCAAACTCTTCTCACTGATTTCCAAGACACAGATTTACAGAAAAATGGTGCTTTAAGGACACACAGTTTATTTCTGTGGAGTTCAGGAAATAAACACACACTTAATTGCAGCGAATGCTGTTTTCTTCTTTTTAACAATACCAACTGATGAGTATGGTGGGCTCACTTTGATGCAGCCCTGGGCTGGGATTCTTATGCACCAGTGACTGAAACCAGCCCCACTCTCTTTCCCAGTGAAAGCTACTCTTGCTTTAAAGGCTGAAAATACAGGGTGATCCTCCCTTTGGAGGAAAACAGCGAATTGCAGGACCATCAGATTTTCTTTCCCTTTAAAAAAACCAGCAGTGTGACACCGTCAGGTATGGATATAAGTGTGTCCCAGGCAGCAGGAAATCTTACAAACTGGGTATCTTCTAACAGTCTTTCAGTTTTGGCATCAAGCTCAGTAGGTCCATGGCTGAACCATCCCTCCTCAGTGCACCACAGAGATCTCCTTTTGCTTATCAGAGCAATCCTCTGGATGTGCTAAGTTTTATGGTATTGCTACCTGCGCACAGTAAACAGAGAAACTGAACACAGCCCCTGTGGGCTCCCTCTCAGTTTTGTATTTCAGTCAGGTCTTTTACTGGGAATTATACAGCATTTTAGTGACAGGACTGTGTAAACAGTTTAACCCCCTGCAGAATATAATCAAGCTTTCCCTTGTATTTTTTATGGAATTGATAAACTGAATTGAGCTTTGCCTGGGCTTTAATTTCTTAGCTTTTTTTAAATTAGTATCTGTAGGAGCTGGGAGCATCTTACCTGGATCTGTCTCCTGACAGCTGGAGGACTGTCATGGTTAGAAGAAACTTGAAGTGGTATGTGAGAAACACCCAGGTCATTTTGCTGGAGATCTGCAACTTTTTGAAGTAGAAAAGGGTTTAATTATGAGAGTTAAAGAGCTAAAAATGTTACAGCCAAAAAAGAAGGATAAAAAATGTTCCTACTGCCAAACAAGTTCTTACTTTACTTTTAAAAATTTTTGTAAGTAGGCTTTTCCTGGTAAAAATTTATTTGGGAGAATTTTGGGCACATCAGGATCATGGCACAATAAAAACCACAAAATCTGCCAGATGATCTATAGGACACTGTAAGGTGCATATTAGGCACCAGAAAAAGCCAGATAGCTGGAAAAGGAAAGATACTACTCCAGTAAGTGATGAATTCATGATAGAAGTCAGAAAGGAATGCCATATTTTGATTCAAAAGATAAATGGCAGGTTAGTTATTTCTTTTGCTGTTTCAATCATCTACTGCAACTGTTATCAGCCATAGCAGTTATAGGCTTATGAAAGACTGTGCCTCAAAGAGATTATTGATAAAGATAACACACCTCAAAATAATGTTTTCCATTGACTCTCATCCAGCTAAAATATTTGCTGCCAAGTCAGCTGAGGAAAGAGCTGTTGAACAGTTGCTCTGATTTCCCGCCAGCACCTCTGTGTTCTCAGCTGGGTGCTTGCTTTGGTGTCACTTCAAGGAGAAAGCCAGACACATACAAGGAGACCCAGCCCAGCAGCTATAACTCAGCAGGGAAAGACTGGAGATAACAATCCTTGTCTAGGGGAACAGTACTTTCCTTAAGTTATCAGGCCAAATCTTGAGCTGTTCTACTGATGAAACTCTCTAGGGTTCGATATCTGCTGTCGCCTGGCCTGGCTGCTGCCCATGACATGAGTAACCTGAACACCTGGCACTAACCTTCCTCTCTCTTGGCACCAAGCTCTTTTCCAGAAGAGCTGTAGCTCTGCTGATGCCTGTATGAGTCCTCCACAGAGTCCAGAGTCCTACCCATCCTTTATTCCAGCATTGCCCAACTCAGCTCTGGCCTGATTATCACAAACAGAAAGCCAAGTGCAGCCAAGCTTCATCCTGTTGTAGCTGTGGATGCTACTTTGTGCTTCCTGTAGACTTCTCCCACACCTTCACCAGAGGACAGGCTTACCCTACACACTGTCCCTTCCAGATTAGCCTTGTTGCTCTCTGGATCTGCTTCACCTGAGCTCATTCCCTGAACGTTGTGTTTCCTGGCTTAGCCCCACTGCAGCAAAGCCACCCTCCAGAGACACCATTAACTCAGCTGCAGTCTGTCCTGAGCTTTGCAACTGGCAGTATCCAAACAGGAGCTCTTCTCCCATTTCTGCACAGCACAGCCAAGCTCACCTGTGTTCTCCTGCCAGTAGGTTTAAAGGGAGACCAGTCTCCATCTATCTCAAGGCATTTATAGAATAGCAGACTATGCTGTGAAACAGTTAAATGCTGATTTTATTCCCAGTGAGAGCAATATGCTCAAATGCATATCTCCAAAACTGGAGGAAAGAACAAATACCTTGTTGGTATCCATGAAAATTACAGACAATAACATATGACACAGAATACAAGAGAAAATATACATTCAAAAGAGTACTGCTGACTTGAACCCAACATGAGACTTAGGGCAGCACAACCTAAGCAACCAAATCTGTGGAAGTCCCAAGGTGACAGCTCAAATCTGCAAGTCCTTGTCCAGTGCTCCAGACTGGACAGTAAGCACTCTGTAGCCTGAGATGTTAGAACAGTCTTAAATGAGAGAAAAAGCACAACGATTTTACGCCTCTCTTTCAATAATACTGATGGCAGGTCTGAAGCAGCATCAGGGAAGCCACCGATGATTCTTCACGAGGGGAAGGAAACGCCAGGATTTATCCAACCTGTAAATGCACGTTGACTTTGGGTGATGCAACCTGATATTTTAAAACACACTTTTGTTTGTTCAGACTAAGAGCAGCCCTTTAAGTAATGTTTAGAGAGTTATGCTGAATTCAAACCTGTCTTAAAAGACTTGAATTTACTTAAATGACAGTAGTCTTTCAAAAAGCTTGCATGTAATTTTCCACTGTCATTAGTGGGTCATTAACTGAGGGCCATTATGAGATGGGGAACAGGAAGAGAAGGGCACCTCAGTAATAAATCATTGAGCAGCTAAAAAGCAGTAAATGCTTTCAGCCTTATACAAGATATTCAGGCTTAAAAACTCGGAAGTTAAATCAGCATGGTTCATGCCAAACCCACAACAGTGCCTTATTTCACAGTTGGTCAGACAAGTTTTTAAAATGCAAATTTAAGCCATGCTTTTCACCAAACTTCAGGAGGGGTCACACCTTCACTACTACACAGTCGCATTTCACTGGGAGGATGTGAGGACTACCCTCTGGAAACTGCAAGGGAAATTTTAGTTTCACTTAAATCAGTCTCTCCCAGAACAGGTCATGGGTTTTTACTTTTTTATATGAAATAAAACTGGAACTTTGTCAAAGATCAGCAGTATGTAGGCGTCGTCTAAAAAAGGTACTTGCAGGTGCAGCAGGCTATTTGTTTCATGATAGCTTTTGGAGCAAAACAAGACAAAAGAGCAATTTTTCTAGAAATCATTTTCTTCTTTCTTCTTCACAAGTACTTAGGTTTTGTTTGGACTTAAAGAAACTGGAAGAGATTTGGAAAATAATAGAAAACATTTTCATGGGGAATACAGTTGACATGTTCATGTGAGCAGAACACATCATTAACAGAAATGGGTGAACAGTCCCCACCACATCACAGGCCTTCATAATATGACTGCACCTCCACTCTCCTATCAAGCACTGGTGCACAAACAGATCCAAATGCTCACACTCAGTGTTTCCAGCAGCATTTCCAGTTTCAGGAATAAGTTATAAATAAATATATGTAATATGAACATTATTATTCAAACACTGCTTAAGCCACTACTCAGCTGACAGACACTTCGGTCTCTAAATTTCTCCACATTTCTCAAAGCTAAAGGTCAAGGTCTTGAAGTGGAAGTAGAAAAAGGGTTCACTCTAAACTTCCTGGGGCTGGCAGAAATAGCATGTGAGTACAGATCCGAGAGAATCAATGCCCAGCTCCTCAGGAAGACACTGGCTCTTGAGGAGTGAGCAGCTCCCAGGCACTGTCACTCTGGGTACACAGAGGGGTCCCATTCAGACCCCATTTTTCTGTGCCAGGTGCTACATCATAGCTATTGCAGAGTCCTCAGTGCTGCTCTCCTGCTCCAGGCCCACCCGGCGGATGGACTCGCTGTATTTCTGCCGCCCCAGCTCAATAATGGCTTCAATCTCATCAGCGATATCCTGGCGGCCACTCTCCTTCATGGCTGTAATCAGCTTGCTCACACAGTCAGGATCCTCTGAGTTCTGCTGAGCCCATGAGAAAAGCATGTCCAGGATCTGCTTATTGAGGTCCTCTCTGAAGAAAGGAGGAAAACCAGAAGTAACCAAGACGCTCTCCTGAGCAGCAAACCAAAGAGACCTTCCCTAAGTCCCAGCCATGGCTAGAGCCTTAAGGAAGCCATCCAAAGTACTCAGTGGGCCTGCCTCTTCCCCACCTAGCATACGGGAGTTGCAGTTCCTGCATGAACGTTTTTCTATAAAATATTTTCCTAATAGAAGTATCAAATTAAGGCATTCTGCTTTTGAATATAATTTCCTCACAGGAACACTAGTTTGATCATAATGAGTCTAATTGTCTCCTACTGCTTTGGCTTTTTGGTCAGGCTGCATGTCCCATGATGTACCAAAAGCTCTTTTTGAATAACGATGATATTCGCAATTAAAGCCATAGGTCATTTCTCTTTGTAAGAGATGGAGGCTAGCCAGGAATCCAATCACAGAACAAAACAGGAATGCAACTCAGCTGAACTACAAAGCTCATCAGGTTTGCTATTTCCCAATTTTGTTTTTCAAACAAAAAAGCTTTATTTTATGACGGCAAGCGAAAATAATCAGTTTCCCGTTATAAAAGGCATTATTTTCAGAAGAACTATTAGTCAACTCATCTTTAATCCAGTGGAACAATTACAGTGGAAGAACTTTGAACCAGCCAAGTATTGATTTATACTATCACACTGCAGATAGATGGACAGATAGATATAATGCACCACTGTTGATTACTGTGTCCTATCTCACCTGTTATTGTATCCTATGCGCTCAATCTGCTGGTAGGTCAGGCCCAGGTTGAGGCCGATGCTCTGCCAGTCAGCTCCCACACGCCTGGCAATGCTCAGCAGGTTTGCCTGTGTCAGGTACCCAGTCTCAGCATTGCCCAGGTTCAAGGGAGGGAACGAGAAGCCGTACAGGGGACCGGGGTTCTCATCCCAGCGAGGTTTCAGTTGCTGTGTCCAAAGAAGAGAGAGAAAGAACATTCTTTCCTCTACCATCTGTTTTTGTAGAGCACAGTGTCCAGCCACTCAGTCTCCACAGTGAAATCTCCTTCCTTCCACTGGGAAGAAAGGAAGTTCTTGGGGCTGAAGGGTCAGGCTGTAAGAAGCAAGGAGGACTCACACTAGCAGAGACCAGCAATGCTCACTGCCTCAGGAAATAACAAGTCGTAGTGCTCACAGTTATGGCTCACATCAGAAATTTCCTTTCCTGCATTTACAGAGCAGTTTAAAATAAGCCATATCCCTGAAGCATATTTGCCTCAGCAGTAAGAGAGCACTTAGTCTAGGTTTGTAGTTGAGGTTGTGTGTGTCAGAAAGGGATGTGAGATCATCACACGTGATCGGAAGGCAAGCATTCAGCCTACCAAGGTTTTTATTGTTTTAGGCTTCTCAAGTGCCACTTAAATTCTGTAAGCAAAAGTTGAATTTCTCACTGTAACATACAGCCTAACCTTTAAAGCTCACACCAGAATACCTACGCTCAATGTCTATGTTCAAATCCAGCATGACTACCTCATCCTATTCCTTTCTTTCTTCCCGCTGCATGTGCTGTGTGACTAAGAAATTTATAAGCAAAACAGACACTTCCCTTAATTACAGCAAGCTTCCTTGAGTACTACATTGTGATTTATTCAAAGGATCCACCCTCTCTGACTCTCTGACCACCCATCCAACAAGCCTGCGCTTGACAGGCAAGATAAGCAGGAGAGGTGGAAACCACTCCCAGCTCTTCACGTTCTCATTTCAGAAGAGCTCGCTCATGGGAAGTGTAAAATCTCCACCATGACACAGCTGGGCAGCTATTCCTTGTAGTCATTCATTGCATGCCTTCTCGTGGAGGAAAACAAAATTAGCTGAGCAGGAATGCCATGCTCTTACCCCATCTAGATTAATTTTTCTGTAGGAGACAACTCACAGGCAGTTTGATGGGCAGAGTAGCAAGCCACAGGGAGTCTGGACCTTTTCTCCTCCGGCTGGCATCTTCAGGGATGCTGTCTGGAACTGCCCCTCGGTAGAAAGAGACCTTTGCAAAGAGAAAGCATGCAGTGAGGCTCTGATTCAAACACAGTGGCCCAGCTTATTGGCACCATGCTTTTTCCATTCGGGAAAGAATGAATTCAGCTTTCTCATCTATCCTCAGCCCACAAATAAGGCCTCTCAATTACGTGTAACTGGGAGGAGCACTGAGGTTCTGCCATAAGGGCTGGACTTTCTGTCAGCACCCCAAAAATGGCAGGAATGTAAGTCAGACAGCTAAGTGATGAGTGATCCTTCAAGATTACACTTCTTGATTATTCAGAGTTTAGTTAGTGAAATACAAAGCCAGAGAAAGCGGGTAGGAAAAGAGTCATGCTCAGGACTCAGAGATTATTATGATGAGTATTATATAGGTAATGATGAAGGAAGAAACAAGAAGGTCAGTGTAACTGGTTGTTCACCTGGCCTTTTACAGCCTGGCCTTTTCTGTCCACAGGGGAGGTCACATAAATTTCCTTCATGTTCTTCAAGTGGGAGTAAAAAATAAATGAGAGACATCCATCCACGCAGTCGGGGCGATCTGTGCAGAGAAGCAGAAAGCATTCAACTCGTGGAGAAAAGTGTGCAGAAGCAGATCAGTCATAAAAATAAACCCACCTGGCTATTGCCCTCTGCAGATTTACAAGAACATGACAAGAAATGAAAGTCTGCAAACAGCACTTTCATAAGAAAAGTCATGTGACCAGAGAATATGACAATTTCAATGTCCAGGGGCTGGCTGCTGTGAGCAGTGGGTGAGCTGGAGACAGAGAGAAATGCCATGGAGGAGTACAACCCACAGCAGAAACACAGCTAAGGCCAGAGCAGGACAAGAGGTAGGCAGAGAGGTAGGTAGGTAGGTAGGTAGGTAGGTAGGTAGGTAGGTAGGTAGGTAGGAGTGGAATAAGTGCAGTACTGCCATACCCATATCAATGCTGATGCCTCGCTCAAAAGCTGCAAAAAATTGCTCTCCCTCAAACATCTCCACCATGTCGGATGGTTCAGGTCCTCGATAGCGGTCCTGCAGCTTCTTCAGCACTGGGTCAACCTGACAAGGACAACAGTGTTTGGTCTGAAGCACATCTGTCCCCCGACCCATGTTTCTATACCCATGATGTTCCTTTCACCTTTCAACAGGGAAGGCTATTTTACATTAAAAGGATGTAAACAAATAAACACCCATTAAAAAAGCATTTTCAGCACTGTCTCTATCTTTTAAACAGGTCTTTTTGACTTCAAAGACAAGGAGAGATTCACTCGCTGCCATATCCCATTCACTATTCAAATACATTTTCTCTGCAAAAAGACACATGCTACAATAACACACAGCTGAGGACATCAGAAAGCTCATTTTGACTTTGTAGTTCATGATCACAGTGGCAGTACAAGAGTGAGGTTAGATTCTTCTTTCTATTTGTAACAGTAAACCTCTTTCATTCCACGACCAATCCCAGCAGGATTACAGACACACCCAAACAACAATCTCACTCTCAGTGTCATTGCTACCTCATCTGGATACAGTTTTAGCCCAGAACCCAATAAAAAAAATCCTTGCAGATGTTTGTGTCCACGTGTCACTTCACTACAGGAGCACAGGTAAAGAGAAGGAGCAACCAGAGCAGAGAATTATGTGGAGCTGGATATGCAGCCCAGCAGTGGCAGTCTGATGAAAAAACCCTCACCTCACCAAGATGCACTGCCTGCCAAGGGACACGTTCTCACAGCTAGTCTGAAACAACACTGCTGAGGGCTGATACCCCTAGCAAGAGGCAGCAGAAGAGAATGCATGAGCACTTCCCATCTCCTTCTTGACAAAGTCAGTCAGATTACCTCACACTCATAGCATAAACTAACCTGATGTTGCACTGAAGCAGATTAAGGAGTGTTCATATGTTCTTTTCCAGTGCTTGAACTGAGAACAGCAAGGAACATAAGGAAAAGTACCATTTCTAACCACTCCAGCTGAAAACAAAGCAGTACTTCTGCCCACACCACTATCCCATGTCAGACAAGTGGAGTGTAAACTTTGACTTAAATTTAAGCCAACATAAAACATGTTGGCCTCATGTTTGCTGGATGATAATAACATACTCATGGCCAGTAACTGTGGTTCAGATGATTTTTGCAGCCCAGTCCTCAGGGTTTGCAGGGCAGGAAATCAATGCATGGCATTTACGACTGCATAGGATGAGTTTTTTTCTTCCCCCAGTTCCCTGTGAGTTAGTATGACACCACCAACAGCGTGGTGACAGCATACCCCAGCCATGACTCTGGGGCGGTGAACAGGACTGTTTGGTGCACTGCTGCCTTTACATCCTACAAAGGGAAGTCTGGGAAGCTCAAGAGCAAGGCAGGGAAACCCAGATCAGACCTTGTGCTTGGGGACACACTGTAGCAGGACTTGCTCGGGATCCCTCTTCCTCTGCAGTGCAATGAAGTTCACCTGGTACAGACGCAGCCGCTCATAGACCTTCTTGGCAATGCCTCCAATGTAGGTCTTGGTGCTGTACCACAGCCAGTACCTGGAGGCAAGGAATTTAAAAAAAAGGAGGGACCCTGCCCGGAGAAAGGTGCCAGTGTCACACCCACATGATTGGAAAGAATGACAGGTAGACAAAGTGCTACGCTGGGCCTGACTTGCAAAAGGAAAAGGGAACAGACAGAGTTAGTATCATGGCCTCTGGTCAAGGTGTGGGAAAAGCAAGGCAGAGGAACATCCCATCTTTTCCTCAGGACTAATCCTGCACTTACCAGGAGAAGTGAGTGACTTCAAACACTGCATAAAGATGGGTGAATTCCAGCACCACCTCACTGGTAATGTCATTCCAGGTTTGGCCCTCCAGGTCACCATGGAGAATATGCAGCCTTGACCGATCCAAATTTAGCCCTAAAGACACCAATGATCAAGAGATGCTATATGCAGCAGAAGTCTCCGGTGATTTACTTTTTAAAGCCACTAAATAAGGGTTCATGACCTTCACTTCAGCATCCAGGACTGAACTTCATGGTCAAAGAAGAGCAACAATAAAAGGACCAAGCTATCCCATTGTTTTTGGGATGTTCTGGCAAAATACGCAGAGTTAAAATGATAGCGTGCTCATTTCCCACCAACAGATTCATTAGACAATTCTCATCACTAAAATCTAGGGTTATTAATTAACTTCTATCACTTTCTAATGTACATCTCACAGACTTTTCAATCCTGATGTACTTCAGGCATACAAATACCAGGTAGTATTATAATGAAGGCCATGTATCTCTTCACAAGAAAACCAGGAGAGGTCAAAGAAAATAAGAATAAGGAGACTCAGGGTATTCAGCAAACAGAGGAATCTCTGGCATAACTGAGGCTGTTTTTAGCAGTTTTCGGAGTGGGATGTGTCTTACCATACAATCATACATTTTGAAAAGCAGTGGCTCAGCACCTGATTCATATGCAAGGAAAAGAGAAGGCAGACCCCTGGAGGCAGTATGTTCATTTCCTGCTTCAAGCTATTCCCAATCATGAATCAAAGCCCTTTTACAATGCATCTCCTCAGTGGGCAGGAGTGTCTCTCCAATCCACCAGAGTAAAACCAGCAGTTCAAATACACATGTGGTTTTGGCAGAGAAATCCTTTTGCCAAGACCAGTCTCCCAGCTTGTCCACTCTGTGAACCCCAGCCCTGATTTGACGGACCTGAACTACCTTCAGCTCCCACCACTCTGCACCACCATACAGTCCGCAGACACACCTTACTGCTCCTTCAGGAAAAGCAGCAAGCTTTATTAACAACAGGAGAGGCAAAAAAATTTCTCTCTTGCCATTTTTGGTTTTCCAAATATGGCATTTCCCTTCATCATTTTTGGGAATAAGCTGACCTGTGACTCCGGGTGGAAGAGGCAGCTGAATTCTCACTGGCTTGAGAAAATCCACTATGGAGTCCTGGAAGAGGTAGAGCAGGGGACTGGCTCTGCACTCTGCATTGGCTGTGATTTCCTGTATCTCTTCTGCAGAGACTGGCAGCACCTGTATGTGGCAGACAGCACAGTGAGCAGAGCAGTCAGGCACCAAATTCCCACACTGCTCACTAAGTTCCTCCAGCACCCAGTGGGCAAATGCTGCTCTTGCTGCAGGGCCCATTGAGAAATAAAGCACAGTGAACTTTGGCTGAAGTCTGGCAACCTGTCAGGCTGGGATGGACTTAAAGTATTACAAGAGCATTTAGCAGCTCTACAGAACAATTAATTTTAGTGGTGTGATTTTAGAATTAGATCCACATTAGATTCCCCCAACACTCCCAATTCTCACTGAGCTATTTTGCTAGGGTCAGTTTTGCAAGGGAAAAAGAGGCAAAGTCTTCTTGTGTTCCCTTCATAGCAGCTACCCACTGATCCGCTGGAGATCCCTTCCCCACACAGGGCAGCACGGAGCACAGCCCATGTTGCAGGCAGGGAAGTTAAGAGAAGGTGATCTGAGATGGGTCAGCCCACAAAGCAACCGCGTCTAGACATGAACTACCCTTGGGCAGACACCTCTGTCCGGTTCTGTACTGAACATGAGAAAACAGCTGCAGTACAGCTCAGCAGAAAGCATGCATACCTGCAGCTTGACACTACGAGGCTCTTTGGTGACTCCAGGAGGAAAGATCACTTTGATGTTCGGATCCACACTGGAAAAGAGCAATGTCCCCTCTGCTGGCACTTTGCATTCGTTTTGGACAAGTCGAGACACAACAAGGAACCAAGAGAAGTGAAGGACACAACAGTGGGCCACACACTTCTGTAATAGAGAACAAAGAAGAAAACATATAGGCATATAACTTAATACAATAAAGGCAGGAAAATTAGTTCCAGCCAAGCAGAAGAAAGTACTAGATCAGGGATGAAGCATGGCAGGCTACAACTCGTCAACTTCAAGAGACACACCTCCATGAGGGAGGAAACCTGGAGCTGAAATCCACTATATTTTATAGCAGCTGGTCAAAACACAGCTCATGAGATGTTTCAAATAGGTTCACTCTTGGCTGGGCACAGCCAAAGAGGGGAACAGGAACAAAGTATGTCACTGGTAATTTCAATCTGCTCACCTTTGATTTTCTCTTCCGCTTCACTCTTGTTTTCAGATCACTCCAGCTCTGCCCACTGAAGGTCCGAACTACCACCTCATGCTGGTGAGGGGTTTGAGGTGAGATATATGGCATCCAGATCTGCACCTCCTGGCAAAAAAGCATTCCTGTGAGACACCAATTGAATGGATAAAACCAAGTCCAGCTCTGCTCTGTGGCTTCCTATGCAGACAAGACGAGGGAGGGCAGAGCATGGCCTGTACACAGGGAATCAAAGAATCTGCTCTGCCCTGCAGTCTCTGGGGAGGTGACAGGAAATGTCAGGTCTGCTATGGACTGTGATGGCAGGAAAAGTTCAGCATCTTCTGAGCAGAAAGGGCAAAGCAACTTTTGCAGTGAGCTGCTATCAGCCATGATGGGGCTGGTAGGTGGTGTGACTACTCCCCAGCTTGAATGCAAATTAAGAGAAGGATGCAAACCATTCTCCTTTCAGGCTAAAGCAGACACTGGACTTATCCTCTGGTAGAGCAGGGGGGTTTTGAGTGAGAAAGGTTATAGCTCAGCTCAATCAGGAGCAGTGGGAAAGGCAAAGGTGTCAAGCCAGCACAGCATCAGAGAAACTGGCTGTGTCCTTTCTGATTTTCTGCAGCAGGGCTTCTTTGAGAGGCAGTCCTGCAGCTACTTAAAAGCAGCAGGGTTGGGGGTAAATGTCTCATAAGTCCCCAGAGGCACTCTCAGAAGACTCTACTGAGCTGCTGCAAAGGCAGATTCATCAGGAGGTGACCTGGGTGTATCCTCACCTGCTGGAATTGGACCCCATGAGGCTGCAGCTCCAGGACTCTACTCAGCAGAACATCATGGTGTCTCAGCTTTACCCACTGAGGATCCGGCGTGAGGGATCGGAAGTAGATCCGGAGAGGATCAGAGGCAGCTCCCGGTGGAAAGTAGAAATGGATGCCACAGGCCAGGACCACTCTGCAGCCTTCAGAGGTGACAGTAAAGCTTCCAGAAGAAATGCATGAATTTATAACATTGTGCAGTGACTTCAGCCCTCCAAATATCAACAGAAGAATCTCATATTTGTGTTTGACTGGCCTAGTGAGGCTATAGGCTCCCATACATTCCATGCCATGCACCTTGTCTGGGACATTTTTACACCACAGTAATATAAGTTCTTAATAACAGAGGCTTACCTGCCCTCTCCTGATGCAAGGAAGAGTCTTTTTAGCCTTCTGATACAGGATTTGTCTGTGACAATAAGGAGATTTGGGTAGGAGAAGGAGATAGAAGTTACTTAAACCAAGGTAGACAAGAAATGCTGAACAGTTTTGGCTTAATTCTAACCTGACAGAAGCCGCTAAGGGAACCCTGGTCACACAGCAGTGGGCTCCAGAACACTCCGCAGCAAGAGGATGGCATGAGGCCTGGAGGTCCCGAGACATACTGAAAACACTGGCTCTCCCCCAGGGAAACTCAAAAGCAGAGGGAATTAGAAAATATTTCAGTTTACCCTGCAGCTTTCAGGGCCATGTTTGGTTGCCTGGGGCTACCCCCCAAGAATCAGTGCTTGCTCTTGTGAACATGAGCACCATTGGGGAACCCTGCTTAGATTCCTGCTCATTTCATTGTCTTCCTCTTGGACAAAGAGCTGCTCCTCTGCAGCTTGTGAACCTCAGGAAAGCAGGGGGTAACTGCACAGCAGAATGACCCCTTGCTGCTCTCTGAGGTTCTAGCAGGAGTTACCACAGCCTCAGGGCCACGCAGCAAGTCCAGGAACTGGTGCTCACCTCTGCTAAAAAGGCTGGACCCCTTTAGGGACCTCTCCTGATCTGTTTCCTGTGAGTCCTATTTTCACTTCCACTGTAAAATCCTACTGAGAAAGCCCAATTCCAGGGAAGACTGAGCCCTTCAGACTGGGACAGACCTCATAAAAACATAACGAGTACTGTCTGTATCCTTACAATTTAATAATTATTCCAGAGAAATAAATGCTGCTCTGATTCCCCCCGCTTGTCTTCTCTAATCCAAACCCATCTATGCGGTGCTGGGCTGAGTGAGGGAACAGCTGGGCAGAACACACAGCAACAGAAGCCTTGCAATTACCAGCCTGCGGGGATGGTTCAGTTTCTCCCAAGGGATTGCCTCGGACGTGCACGAATGGCAAGGTCTGGATCTCAGCAGGGATGGCACGGAGGCAGTTGTTCTGCAGATCAAGTCTGGACAAGTTGGGCAGGCTGGCAAGCGAGGCAGGGACTGTCACCAGGAGATTGCTGTGGAGATGCAGCCGACGCAGAGACTTCAAATTGGCTGCAGGTTGGAACAAGAAGTGACCCCCCATCCGTGCTGTTAATTGCATTGCAAGGCAGCTCTAACCCTCCCTCCCACCTCAGCCGATGTAAATATACACATAATGAGGGAAAAACACAAAAGCTCACTAAAGGAGTGCAAGGAATTAGCTGAGAGGCAATGTAACCACCTCTGTCCTCTGCTTTTCAGCTACAAGTAAGCCACTTCTGTAAGAGCATCAAAAACAACCTCGATCACAAATACAGGACCCAGGAAGCTGGGCAGCAGAAGTCAGAGTGCAGTTCCACGGACTGGTCCATAGTGAACAGTGTTATATCAGGCCCAGATTTGCATCCCATCAAACCTCAACTCTTCTGTTACTAGTCCCAGGTGCTACCCAAAACCAGCCAGGCCAGATCCTCAGCCATTGTAAATTGTATTGAAATCTCAGCAGTGTTGCTGATTCACAGAAACAGAAAGTGTTGTCCAGAGAGTTGTTCATGCTCAAATGCACTGACTGAACCAAGCATGATCCTTCTGGGTACCCCTTCCATTTGGTTCCAATATAACATGGTTTATGCTAACAGCTCTGGGGATACAGACCAAGGGTCTCAGAGGTTGTACCAAAAGCTGGGCAAGCCAATATCCTTCTCTTCCCCAATAAAATACATACCTAGGGAGTCTGGGATGCTCAATAAGCGATTCCCAGAGAGATCCAGCTCTGTGCAGTTGTGCAGATTCCCAATTTCTTCAGGGAGCAA
This sequence comes from Acrocephalus scirpaceus scirpaceus, assembly GCA_910950805.1. Classification (NCBI taxonomy): domain Eukaryota; kingdom Metazoa; phylum Chordata; class Aves; order Passeriformes; family Sylviidae; genus Acrocephalus; species Acrocephalus scirpaceus. Next base: position 45,378,396 of record OU383780.1, read on the forward strand.
TTCCAAGGCATTTTCTGAGAGATCCAGATCCTGCAGCATTGACAGCTCCCCAATGCTCTGAGGTAAGTCTTTCAGCTGATTTTTCATTGCAGAGAAGGAAGTCAGTTTGCTCAGATGGCCAAAGTCCTCAGGAAGTGTCACCAGACTGTTGTGGCTCACCAGGAGCACACGGAGGCTGGGCAGGTGGACAACGCAGCTTGGCAAGATAGAGAGACTATTGAAGCTGAGATCCAAATGGGTGAGACACCTGAGGTTCCCAAAGTCTGGTGGCAAGCTTGTCAGGGAGCCATGCTGATAGGAACCAAACTTATCCCTAGCATGGCCACCTGGGTGGAGGAAGTGGAGGAAGAGGTCAGTATGCTACCAGGAGAGCTCACCAGCCTCATGTGAGACTCAGCACAGAGATCCACAAGACTGGGAGTTACTGATCACACTGAGCATCACTAATCACAAAGTACACAGAGAGGTGAGTTTTCTGCTCCATGCCTCAGTTTCCTGATCAGTGAAAGGGGTGTAACAGTGAAGAGCTGTAATGAAATCAGGAGATGCCACAGTGAACTAGTACGGCTTTGCTAAACACATCTGGAGTCAAAGCTCAGAATGAGCCAGGCCACCCCACACACCACACACCACACTTCAGCAGGGTGGCCCATATACCTCCAAGCCTCTCACTCTCCTTCCCCACTTCTTCCTCACTACCAGTGGCCAACACATAACACTTTATGGATCAAGGAAATAGTCCTTGCCCTCAAGACTTTATCCATGCTGTTGAGAAGCAAACAGCCCTGAGGACTGAAATCTGCCCTTGCAAGACTGGAAGGCACACATGAAGAAAGAGCAGTGAAAATGTGTGAGGAAAAAGTAGGTAATTCAGTATTTTTCAGGCAGATATGGGGAAAGCAGTGAAAATGTAGAGGGAAAAGTGGGTAATTCAGTATTTTGTAGGGCAGATAGCACAGAGAGGGAAGAATGAAAGTTCCATATCCCAGCTTGTGACACTCAAATTGGAGAAGGGCTGTACCCCTGGAAAATAACTTGAGCAAACAAAAGGAAACTTCCAAACTTTTCCACTTGTTCATTGTTTCATACTCCTTCTCCTTCTGTTTTCTATTTATATCCATATACAGCAGAGGGCACCAAACTTTTTTTTTTTAATGCTGCATAACGGTACAAAATGAGAACAACCAAACTAACAGGACCTTGTACTTTGTACATAAGATCTTAGTGAACTACTTTATTGCCCTTCAGGATGCTCAGGGTGTGTTTACATCTCACAAACCAAGACTGATAAAAGGTACTACTGTTATTGCCATCTTACTAAAGAGGGAAAAGACAAATCAAATTATTAATGAGAAATTTGTGACAGATACAGAAACAAAGCTCAGACTTTTCAGTTTCAGCTAGAACCCTGAATTCTGCCCCCAAACTCCTCCTTTTTATTATTTATTTTTAAAATTCTGCCTCCCAAAGAGCAAGTGATTCAGTCTGATACAGAAACTATACAAATTGTATTGCGATCCTCCCATAATAACTAGATGAGACAGTCAAAGAATGATCTAATATTTATAGCTCCAACAGTTATTGCACTTTGCCAAATTACATGCACATCCTGTGTCCTACTTTAGATAAAATGTTGAACTTAATCAGCCTCTTCTGGTCTGTCTTGAACTCTGCTAAACCTAGAGTCACTGACAGTAAGCAAGGATTAAGCATTGATTAATTCAGACAGAAACACAGCAAAGACAGCTTATTATACTCCTAAAAATTTAAGAGGGGCTGAACATTTACCAAACACCTTTCAACCCCCCTCTTGTTGTATAACTGAAAAAAATGCTCTTCTTCTAGAGAATGGCTATAGAAAATATTGCTGCATCAACCCAACCAGACTCAAAAAAACCCAGTCCCCAGGCAGGTGCAGAAACAAAGGGTGGAAATAAAGAGTCTAGAAGCTGTATCTTGTTGAAATCTGCATTCAGCTCTGAGCAAGGCTGAGCCAAAGCTGTGGTAAGGGGCACTGCAACAAAACACTTCCAAGGGCAGTTTGTCTTGCAGATGTGGAGAGAAGGATTAACGAAAAATCTGAGCCTAGAAAAGTTGGATCTGATGGGCACAGGAATTTACCTTTAAGCACCAGGGATTTCAGGTGCTTCAGATGAGGAAGGCTGCCCAGTGTGGTGTCAAGGAGGCGATCATTGCTGCTGAGCCGGAGGAACTCGACCTGGACCACCTCTCTCTGTTGCTCCTTGAACAGCTGAAGGAAACGGCAGCAGCCGTCAGGATAAACATCCAGGTTCAGTCTGTTGTCCGCAAGGCAGGAGCCAGCAAGGGCAGGAGCCCCCGAAGTCCCCTCCCCACACTCATCCCTGAGCCCCAGCAGCTCTGCCATCTTCTGCATCTCATCCACAGGGTCCAGACATGCTCTGACTTGCCAGGCAGGCAGGCACTGGCAGCACCACAAGGCAGCTGGGACAAGGAGAGGAGCAAAGACAGCTCTGAAAAAGAACACAGGTGCACAATGAAGGCTCCTGCTCCAGTCCAGAGTGGCTGGAAACAGTTTATAACCACAGCAAGATGGTAGGAAAGACTACATGTATGTTACTGAGAGTTTTGGAGGCAGAGAGCGCAGAAATGTAGTATGACAGATGTCACAGAGGCTTCTGCTCCCAGGAAAAACCTCTGAATTTTTTCAGCCAACATCTCAGCAGGGAATGGAGCAATTATGCACCATCAGAATAAAGACCAATATTAAGTTTACAAGATATAAATGTAAATGCCTATGCCTAATGCAGATTTCAAGGTGCCTTAGCTTTACAAGTGGAAAAGAAAACTGGGGCAGGGAGAACTGAGCCAGAAGCAGAGCCCAGAGGTGGCTCACAGACTGTAACAGGCCCTCATCAAACCTGGTTGTGAAACCAAGTGTCAATGGGATAAAAGGAAGTGGACAAAGGTCAGCAGAGAAAATGTGTCAGGGACAGGGACAGAGTTAGGAAAGGCACGTCAGTGGTGCAGGAGCAACACCTCCTGAGCTCGGCAATTAAACTAGCTCATGGTGTGAATATCAGAAGCTCTTTGTAAACCCTGCCATGGATCGAACTGGTAAATAGAAGTTTGAGTGATGCAGAATTAGAACAAACTTGGCTCTAACGCCCAAGGCCAGCAGAAACAAGCTAACGCCCCAGCAACACCCTGAAGAGCAGTGCTTTTAAAGTTAGCCTGTGTGACATGGTAGGAATGATGTTCCCAAGGCACAGCCTGGGGGAGGTGTCATCTCCTGAAAGAGCAGGAATACCTCACCCTGAAAGAACAGAAATGTAAGGACAAGAAGAGGAAGCAGAGGCCAGAGGCAGCTCGCAAACTGTGCTGGGTCATTGTTGAATCTGGTTTGTGAAACCAAGTGCCAATGGGATAAAAGTGAAACTACTCCTTTAGTATAAAGGTAAGCATTTCTTAAAAAGGTTGTGCACAACATGTACAGAGCCCCCTTACAGACGTGTAAGAAGAAAATCCATCTGCTATAGCTTTGTAAAACTGTCAGTGGTGAAGGAACCAGAGGGCAGCTCTGGAAGCCACAGAGGCAGCTTTGCGGCCAACAGACAGAGCTGTGGTGCCACAGACACTCTAAAACATACACCTGTGCATGGACACACACTGCACATGGACACACACCTGCACATGGACACACACGCACCTTCACACGGACACACGTACAAACTCCCGCACATGGACACACACACAGCCCTTCACATGGCCACACAAACCCCTGCACATGGACACATACACCCGCACATGGCCACACACACCCCCGCACATGGCCACACACACCCCCGCACATGGACACACACACAGCCCTTCACACGGACACACACACAGCCCTTCACATGGCCACACACACCCCGCACACGGACACACACACACACCGCACACGGACACACACACAGCCCTTCACATGGCCACACACACCCCGCACACGGACACACACACCCCACACACGGACACACACAGCCGGGCCGGGCTGCCGCAGCACCCTGCGCCCCCGGCCTGTCACCCCACGCCCACTGTCCAGGCCCCGGCAGCAGCGGCAGCCGCGCCCTGTGCCCAGCCGAGCACGGCCCCGCTTCTCTCACCCCTCCGCACCGGCCCCGAGCACTCAGCAGCCGGGCCTGGGCCGGGCAGGGCTTTGCCCGCCACTTCCTGAAAAGTTCTCGGGAGCTGCGCCGCGATCCGGGGCGGGACGGGACGGGGGAGGTGTCAGAGGCAGCGGGACGTGGGTCGGATGCTATGGGGAACCGTATCCAGCCGTCCTGCTGCCACAAGAAGGGCACGAAAGGAGATTTTCCCGACACGGCCACTGCCCCGGCACCGCAGCCGGTCCCGGTGCGGCTCCCCTGGGCTCCAAGGGAACACCGGAGGCACGGGCAGCTCCGGGTGTTATGCTCATTCCATCCAAATCCAGGGAGAGAAATGGAGCAAGGACTGCGAGCCCAAGAGGGCGCAGGGCTGGGGCTGCCCTGAAAGGAGGTTGTAGCCAGGTGGGGGTCAGCCTCTTCTCCCAGGCAACAAGTGACGGGACAACAGGACATGCTCTCCAGCTGATGTCAGGAAGGTTCAGGCTGGACATCAGGAAGAATTTCTTCACAGAAAGGGTGGTCAGGCATTGGAATGAGACGCTCAGGGAAGTGGTGGCGTCACCGTCTCTGGAAGTGCTTAAGGAAAGACTGGATGTGGCACTTAGTGCCATGGTCTAGTTGACAGGGTGGTGTTTGGTCGTAAGTTGGACTTGATGATCTCAGAAGTCTTTGCCAGCCAACCTAGTTGATTCTGGGACTCGGGATGCAAGATGCACATGGCCCTGAGGGAAATTTCTCTTCCTACAGGTAGTAGACAGTAACCACTGACTACTGCTCCAAGCTCTGGCTCAGTAATAACACTGTGAGCCCGGTTGTTTTCTGAGAGCACCTGAGCTACCACAGAAGTCTGATCACACTGGGAATCTCTGGGGCATTCCCAGGGCAGCAAGGCAGGGATAGCCACAGCCCACACATAGCCCTGCTGCTGAACCAGCACTCCTGGTTTGTTTGGGTCCAATGGGTTTTAGCACAGTGTTAACTCTTTACTTCTATTCATTTCTCTAATGCAGGAAATCAAGTGAACAAACACAGGTGGTGACTCCCATAATCCCAGGAGGAGACCTTGCCACAGGATTACCACCTCCCAGCCTCTCAGCGCAGGAGAGCAGCCCAGTCCCTTCTGCAGAGAGCCTTGCCTCAGTGTGCTGTCCCACAAGTGGGTTCTGTCATCCAGTGTGCAAGAAGCTGATCCATACCTGAAGCTGAGGTATTTCACAGAACCACAAAGTCATTCAGATTGGAAAAGACCTCCAAGGTCATTTAGTGCAACCCATGACCAAACACTACCATGTCAACTAGACCATGGCACTAAGTACCAAGTCCAGTCTTTCCTTAAACACCTCCACCATTGCCCTGGGAAGTCCATTCCAATGTCTAATCAACCTTTCTGTGAAGAAATTCTTCCGAATGTATAAGCTGAACCTTCCATGACACATCTTGAGGCTATGTCCTATTGTCCTGTTGCTAATTGCCTGGGAGAAGAGGCCAACTCCTGCCTTGCCACAATCTCCTTTCAGGTGGTTGTAGAGTACGATGAGGTCACCCCTGAGCCTCCTTTTCTCCAGGCTAAACAACCCAGCTCCCTCAGCTACTCCTCACAAGGTTTGTGCTCCAGACTCTTCACCAGCTCCATTGCCCTTCTCTGGACACGTTCCAGCACCCCAATATCTGCAATGAAGTGAAGGCTCAGAACTGGACACAGGGCTTGAGGTGTGGCCTCACTTGTGCCAAGTACAGAGGGATGATCTCTTCTTCCCTAATCCTGTTGGCCACTCCAAGATCATCGAGTTCCACCACTGACCAAACACCATCATGACAACTAGACCAAAGCTAACTGAAATGTCCAGTTGTTCCCAGAACACCGCCAGGGACAGTGATTCCACCACCTCCCTGGGGAGCTTGTTCCAATGCCTAACCACCCTTTCCATGAAGAAACACAGAGACTGGCTTTCTGGATTAATCACCCACTGCCCATCTCTGCACTGATACAAAATAAGCAAATATGAGGACTCTGTGTGTGGATCTGTCTCACGCGCACCTGGTGACAGAACCCAACTCATGGGACAAATGGAAGGGATTGTGCTGATCCTACCAGGCCAGGCCAGGGTAAGGCAGGGCAGGAGTCCAGAGCTGGAGGACAGTATTAAGCTGTGGCAAGGGAGGTTAGAGTTGAACATCAGGAGTAATTTCTCCACAGAAAGAGTGGTCAGTCGATGGAACAAGCTGCCCAGGCTGGTGGCGCAGTCACCATTCCTGGAGGTGTCTAAGGAAAGATTGAATGTGGCACTCAGTGCCATGTTCTAGTTGACAGAGTGGAATTTGGGCACAGATGGGACTGGATGATCTCAAAGGTATTTTCCAATCTCATTAACTCTGACTCCGTGATTTGGGGGAATCACAACCATGCCCACGCAAAGGACAAGGCCGCGCAGCACGTCTAGTATGGTCAGCCCACGCTCTGCGCATGCGCCACGGGCCGCGCTGGAGGCGGCCGCCCTCGCAGCTCCCCATTGGCCAGCGCGCTGCCCTCCGGTCCGGCCCAATGGCTGCGCTCGTTGTTGAGGGGTGGCGGGAAGAAGGCGTTGTCGAGGCCCTGCCCCTTCCTTTCGCCGCCGCTCTGCCCTCCCGAGCGCACGTCCCGGACCGCCGTCCGCCCCCTTCGCCGCCGCCACCCAAGTAAGCGCGCGGTGCGCCCCCGCTCCGCGGGAATGGTGGCGGCCGGCCCACCTGCGCCAGTCCGCCGCCGCCCGCGGGGCTTGGGCGGGATCACTCGGGGCGGAGGGGTAGGAAGGGAGAATGGCGGCCATGTGCTCTGCCGGCCCGCGCCTGGGCCGGGACTGGCGGAGGGACGGGACGGGCTGAGGAGAGCGCCAGGGCGGCAATGCCGCGTTGCCGCTTTCTTTGGGGAGAGGTGTGCGGTGCCGGCGCGGGCGGGAGCGTGTGCCGGGCCGCCGCCTGCGGGCCCCGTGCCGGCACAATCTGGGGAGCCTCGCGGGCCGCGGTTCTCATTTAGAAGCGGAGTCAAAGGGTTGTGGCTCGGAGCGGGAGCACTTCCGAAGTGAAGGAAGGGATGAGCTCCCTCCGAAGACAGGTAACTCGGCCGTGCTGAAACTATACTCTTCTGTCTTGCAGGATGCGTTACGTCGCAGCTTACCTGCTCGCCGTGCTCGGGGGTAACGAGTCCCCCACGTCCAAGGACTTGAAAAAGATCCTCGATAGCGTCGGCATCGAGACGGATGATGAACGCATGAACAAGGTGGCATTGCCTCTTAATTCCAGGTGTCCCAACCAACACCAGACATTGGAGCTGTTTCCTTGGCTTCAGTGTTTCCGTTGTTCAGACATTCACTGATCCTTGCCAGTGTGATTTCTAAACGCTGCTGAGCCAATCATAAGTTTTTACAATTTTTGTTGAAAGTCTGGCTTTCTTATTCAATACCTGTTTTCTGCAAAGGTCACTGTCAGTTGTTGCTGACTTGTGGAAGTTTAGTCGAATCATCCTCATTGATGGCTGCATATAAGGATGCATTGAAAATGTTCTGATGTCGTGTATAGTTTGCACTGAAGGTTCACTTCTTATTTTCAGTCAGTATGGATTCAGAGCTAACACTGTTGAAGGCGTGATACTCAGTAATACATTCTTATGTAGTGTGCTGCAAAGGAGCATTTGTTTCCTCACCAAGAAACAGGCAGATTCTAACAAGATGAAAGGTGTTTGAGGATAATATATAGGAAGATTTTGGAAATTAATACTAAAGCAGTTGTGTTGATAAACAGATTTTTAAAGAGTATCTTAATTAGAATGGTTCCTGTGATACAATGATCTTCAGAATTATTAGACCTAAAAACAATTGGCCAAGGGGAAAAAAATCCCCCAAGAACCAATAAAATGATCTCATCACTTGTCCCATACTCGTATGTTAAGTGTTTCCAAAGATGTAAAGGTAAAAAGAAACTTTTTCCAGTGTTTTACTGTAGGTCCAAAGAGACCGTGGGTTGGCTGAGCTGACAGCATCCTTACTATGGTTTGGCATGTTGGTTTGAACTTGTCATGCTTCTGTTTAAGTGCCAGGTCTTTTGTCTTTGGCTCCTTTAGGTTTAATACCTGAATAGCTGAAGTGCTTTCTCTGATCCTTCAATATTAGGAAAGCTGTTCTGGAATCTGTTTTGGTCATAATTAATTTTTGTACTGTCTGTATCTTAAGCCTGTGTAAATGTAATGAAGTCTTAAAAGCACCTTTCTCCTGGATGGAGCAGTCATGCAGGTGCATAATTTCACACATCCCATGCTCTATGTAAGCAGAAGGTGCCTGTTAAAAAGCACTTGGCTAAAGTGCATTGACCATTGACTCCTGATAGCTGGGACTCACCAGGAAGTTCTGGGGCATTATTTTTACGTGCTTGCTCAAGCAATTTTGGGGTTTGTGTTTTGCTTTTGTCATCTCTGGTTATACAACAATGGTTGTAAAATTAAAGTTGGAACTCTGTGTTCCAGGGCAAGGATACAATAGCTTGGTTTTTAACATTTGGTAGGGCTAGGAATGGGACCCTGTGGGTCCAGAACCTAGCACTTCAGAGACTCCCAGGGGGCATTAAGCAAGAAATGTAAACAGTCCCTCAGTGACCTACACTGTTGGTGGGGCTTTCTAATTGGTTCCACACTTCTGTATCCTCTTTTTTTCAAGGTCATTGGATTAGTTATGAATTCAGTAACAGATTTCATGAAAATGCTTGAAGTGTTAAAGACTTAGCTGAAGTTTTCATGTCAATGGTCGTTCCTGGCATTGAGAAGGAATTTTGGGGCTAGATAAGCAGCAGGATGGAGGTGCTGCATATGATGATTCATCCGTACTTGTTTAAATGTAGCTTAATCTCATGCTGTTAGGAAACTCTAACATTCTAAATTTTACTTACAGGTTATTAGTGAGCTGAATGGAAAGAACATTGAAGATGTAATTGCCCAGGGTAAGTAGAGTCTCTGAGTGACCCAGGTAATTGCCTCTGTTACTTTGATAGCCTAGATCTGAGAGTGTAGAATTGCTGGCAAGTCACTGATCTGTCAGTTCAGCATCGTGCATCACAGCTGAATTGTGTGAAATCAGGTCCATTCTAATTCCTTGCAGGTCAGCGCCAGTACCTGCTGGGTTTCGCTTGTGGACCATATTAAACTGGAGAACTGAAGCATGTATGAGCTTACTGGTAGTCTGCTCATGATGTAGTTTTCTGGACATGTTGATAAGAGGCTGAGCTGTCCTTCGAGTTCTCTAGGAGATGTTTTGTGTTCTACTCACTTGTGTGCACCAACGATGTAAAGTGTGAAGAACAGGCACTTGGCATTGGGGTGCAGCTCCACCCATGTGATGAGCACAAGCCTCCAGTGCACATCTTGTGGATGAGTCCAGCATTTCCTTTTCCCTGAGACACAATTCTGAGGGCTGGTGTCCATAGAAACTTGTGGTCTTACTGAAGCTGGAACTTTTCACATCAATTGACTGGGTCATAGGGCTGAATTAAAGCAGAGCTGAGGTAGTGCAAAGGTTTCTGATTAATGAATTTTTATTTTTTTGCAAGTGTATAGGCACAAGGGAATTTGCTAGCATATTTTTGCTCAGAGGTTGCCAGGACTTTGCTTAGTCTTGCAGTCAGGAGCAGGCACTGGGCATTTTCTATCCACATGGTTTGAAAGACCTAAGAGAGCTATTATACATGTGGTTACAACACACGCTGTCTCTTTCTGTAATACTTTAAATAAATTGTTTCTTAGAACATACATGCATATGAAACATGTTTGTTTACTTTGCTAGTTTAATTAGATCTTGAAGTAACAGGGAATTATTTAGAAACTGATTCCCAGAAACTGGAATACGGACAAACACAGTGTGTATGTGACCTTTGAATGCCAAGGGAGCCTTGGTATGTGAAAGACGAGGCCAGAGAACTAGCTGGCTTTCCAAATATGAGCAGAAATCAGAAGTCTCAAAGGAGATGCAATAGGGTTCATAGGGTGCTGAGGAATTTGTTTAAAATACTGTACTTTTTGCCATAAATAAACCAGTTTTTCCCTTTCTCACCTGTGTGACCCAGTTATGCCCTCAGAGTTCTCTTTACCCTTAAAGGGAAGAAAAAAAGGAGCAAGGCAAGCCAGTGTTGCCGCTATGTTACTTTTGAGGTACATTATCACTTTCTGGACTACTGTGTTGTATTCAGAGAACAGTGGTTGTGCAAAATTGGATGCGCTTGCTGCTGGTTTTATGTCAGCTTTTGGAAAAAAGACTGGGACTTTGTGTACAGAAGAAAACTTATTATTAATATGCTGCTAGTGTTCTTGGGATAAGCCTTTGTGAATCTTAAAACTTCTGGGTGTTTCTCACAGAACAGTTTATATTTATGGTGGATGCAGCCTCTTCCTTTCAGCAGTTAGTGGCAGGTGCAATCCATGAGATGGGATCTGTTTTTTCTGGACTCTTGCATTTCCCCTAACTTCTGTGCTTGGGATGAGCATGTAAATAAATACCTTCTCTTGTGTCCCATTCAGGTAATGGAAAACTTGCCAGCATGCCGGCTGGGGGAGCGGTGGCAGTCTCTGCTGGAGGGGGCTCCGCTGCTCCTGCTGCAGCTGCTGCCCCTGCTGCTGGTGAGTGTGAGTGGGGGGGCGCGGCTACAGGGCAACTCCTTTTGTCTCTGGCAACAGTTTAACAGCAGTCCGCCTGTGCAGTTCAGTACGTGATGGAAATGTCAACTGAACAGTTAATTTTCCTTTGGACAGTCAGAAGCATTTGCCCTTTATCTGCCTTAAGATTGGTCAGGCTTAGAACCGAGAATCAAAGAGACTTGGTGTAAAGCACATCCCTGCAACACTAGTGTCTGTATCTGTTCAGTGTATTTGGTTGATAAAAGGGAATGAGATGAACCCTGGAGGCTCCAATAGCAGTAGGCAGGGGAGCTTAGAACACCAAAACTTGTATCTTAAAAATCTGTAATGCAATGTTAGTACTGACCATTCACTTGGTCTTTTTTTCCTTCAGCTGAGGAGAAGAAAGAAGAGAAAAAGGAGGAATCAGAAGAATCTGATGATGACATGGGATTTGGCCTGTTTGATTAATTATTTGTTACAGAGAAGTTATTAAAAATCTTTGTTGTAAATGTTTTTGTGTTCATTATTACTACCATACAAGTGCTCTTGGATTCAGCTGTTCTTAAAATAGCTCTGACACGGCTTTGATTTTTATCTTAGTCTGCAATAGGTGTGTGAATTTTCTGACAGACTGTAGGACTCGAATCAGAGAGTACTGAGGAAATGGCAAAGCTTGTGTTAACCTGGATGCTTGTTTTAATACTGCTGTTTCTTAAACAGTTTGTGGAAACTGAGTCTTCCTGATGTTAGTCTTCTCCATACTATTTTGCTCTTGGTTACTCAGTGAAGTGGCTCATCTATTCAGCAATAAAAGGACTTTGTTTTCCAGGACCTGTTTATTCAATTCCAACATGTGAAACTGAATGAACAGCAGCCCTGAATTAGTCCAGAAACATAATTTCAGAGCTAATTATAGTAATTTGTTTTTTAAATATCTAAAAGCAACAATCTCATTACTGTCACATTTCCAAAATATGGGGACAACCAATAAAATGGGTGAGTAGGATTTCCTGTTACATCCATATGCTTAACAGTCTGTAACCAAAAAAAACTGCATCCTGCTGTCATGAGACAGATCAATGCAGAGGTGCCTTTTATGCTGACTGTTCTGGGCTATCAGAACATAAATCGTACCTTGATGTGAACAAAGAAACGTGAGAATGGTGTTTTTGGAGAACTGAAATATCTCTGGCATGCCAAGAAGAATGTATCAGCTTGAGAGGAAGGTAAATTTTGCTTTATTTAAAAAATGTCGACGGCTAGAAGGTGTTTTTGGCATGCAACTTAGCCTGGCTTCTTGGGGAAATCCTCTCTCAGTGCATGTGTGATTTCCTGTAATAAGTCTGCACAGATAGAGTCAAAAAGATATCCCTGCAGTGTGTATACTGAGGAGCTTTTCTAGTGAAGTTGTTTTTGGAGAAAAAGCATCATTGATACAGCTGTGTTCATATGAGTCATTGGAAAAAGCATGGCAAGTACTTCTGAGAGTAGAGATGGGTGAAATCCGAGTAGGAAAAACTTTGTGGCGTACTGAGAGAAAACACCCAATGCTTCACAGCCAAGCAAGAGAGCAGTTGGAAGTTAAGAGCCTCAAAATAGCCATGATTTAAGCAACTAACCCTTGCTGCCCTTCTGTCCCTGCTGCAGGAAAAATGTACAGGAGGTAACAGTGCCAATACCTTTCATCTACTTTGAGTGCCAGCTTGGTGATCTGGTAGTAATGAAAACCACTCCTGTTCACCGTAGTTCTCTGTCAGACCTGTAATGGCAGTGGTTCAGTACTGGGATTGGTGGGGGGAGGCTGTGTTGCTTTCCTTGGTGATTTCTCCATATCACTGAAAGAAAAATGGTTCTTGGATGTGGTTTTATTGAGAGGTGCCTTCCCCCACCCTCACCAGTACTGCTTGCCTTTGCTGCTTCAAGAGCACCATCAGTGTTTACACAGGAAGGGACTGCCCTGGCACACCACTCAGGGTTTTTCCATGCACAAAGGAATTTGAATGGCACTGAGCTATTCGATGAGTTTGCTGTGCCCAGGCTCATGAGATGAAACAAAGCTGTGGTGCCAGCTGCTGGCTACTGTGATGAGGGGAGGAATACAACTAAATCTTGACTACTTTTTTCACTGTGGTTCTCTCTGTCTTCTCCATATGACTTTTTAACCATGAATTATGGACCTGATTTGTAGTGAGTGTCCTCTTACAACCTTTAAATTCCTTTGTGAAAGTGCAAAATTTTCATGAAAACTGTCAGTCAACCTGCTCTGAGAAAAAGGACAGCTAATTTGGTAAACTGTTCTGAGAAAAAACTTCTGCGGGCAGCTCTCAGGGAAAGCACTGAAAATAAAGCTCTCATGGTGCCACAAGGAGCCAATGTAGTAGCATAACCACCTCAGGGTTTTTCTTGGGAAGGTTAGGGCATGGCTTGGCTCTGCTCCAAGGTTTCATACACATTTTGCAGAATTTGTTAAAACCTCTGCATAGTGAACATTTCTTCTGAATACAAAATTAAACCTATTAAGCTTTTATGAATATAAAAATATATACTTTTTATGAAACTGTCACCACCTCACTGCTTTGTACATGAGCAGTGATGTGGCTGTTGCACATTTGGTGCTCTGCGTGGAGTTCACCACTCTATTCTGATTTCTATGAGCTTCAGCTGTGAAGGAGATGGGATCTCTGCTTCTACTCTGGAGTCACTGTTCTGAATTTTCAAGTCTCAGTAATGCCCTTTAAGACTTATCAATGATTTCCAAAGGTGAGGGTGCTGCTGGGGTGGGTGCATTGTATTCCATGATTCTCTCAGGAAGACTAGTGCCTGCTAATACTTGGACTTGTGGCCTAGTCCATCCCCCTTTCAGAGTCAATTTTATCTAGAGAAGATTTTTCCTGAATTCTTCATAAAAGATAGGCTCAAGCGCATTGATGAGAAAGGGAGGGATAGTCTTGTGCCTGGAGATTACACTCATAACTGATCATTACCAAATTGACAGCAGGGGAGAGTGATTTAGTCATAGGCTTGACGTTGAAATGTGCTGGCTTTCCTCACTGGTACATGAATGCTGCACCATCTCAAATCAGCTCTCACTGAAAGTCATTCCTTGCAAACACCATGGGGCAGGGAAAGGGACGAGGCATCTCCACTACTTGGAAAGCAGGGAGCATGTCCTGGACACTACTGTAAAGCAATAAGTAATGGTTCCCTGGGGCCACTTTCAACTGGTTTCACTCTTACTACCAAGGCCCAGTTTTGCAAGCTGCTACATGCAGGCAGGCCTGCCGAACTTAGTAGGTTTCACTTACATAGGGGCAGAGATGGCTGTAGTACCTTTCCTAGAAGAAAAATTCAGTCTCAAGAGAGCAGGACTGCTCCTCTGCCTCAGGAGATGCTCCTATGAAGCAAGTGCCAAGAGTCTGCTATGGAATGATCTGACGTACACAAACATCACAGGTAAAAACACATTTAACTCCAGCTTTCCAGTGATGTTACAAGCACTTGGGTTGAGCTTCAGGACTGGTGCGTCTTTCTTGCTGACTATGCACAACAATACTAAAGTAACATTCTGGAATCAATATTGTAACAGGCTGCCTTTGATCTTCCCTTGAATTCCCAAGGGCAGGCAAAACCACAAGGTCTTGCCTGAAAAAGCAGAGATTGTTTGCTTGTATGTTATCTCATATGTACTAACAGCTCACCATTCATTAGGCTAGAAAATAAACACAACAACAGGAGATTGCATGTGAAGCTGTCTCCATGGCATCTCAACTTGCAGGGGCACGAGTGGATTTGAAGAGTTTCAGTTGGAGTTTGACACACAGGAAAATCTGCCTTGTAAATCTTGCTGATCTGGCTTACTGCTGCATCGTGAGCAATAGCAGAACTATAGCACTTTCTTACTGGGGAGAGAGATTAGTTTTGGAGGTTAATTTATTTTTGAGAAAAGCACAGTTGTTTGTCAGCTTGCTCACGCCAGTACCCAGGCAGCACTCCGCAAGAGATTAGTGTTCACATGGTTCGTTTCATCGACCTGTTTCAACAGGGCAGCATTAACCTCCTCAAATAAGTAACCTTGAGGGCCAAGGCAGAGTGATGTAAACAACTCAGGATGAGATTGCTGTTGGGAAATCAAGTGAAACTAACTCCAGCATTGTCGCAGCATTGTTGTTTCTGTTTTCCAGATATGCCAGGAACATTAAGGCTTGTGAAATGCTGGAAAAAGAGGGAGCAGCATTGTCTCCAGAATGAAGATGGTCTTCTGGTTACAAGTGCTTGGGAGGTATCTGCAGACAAGGTTCAGTGGTTGGTTTTGCCACAGACTTCTGCTAAAATCACAGGCCAGTGACCAGTCCTTCTGCAGAACAATCCCTGTTTTGGAAAAGGCATTTCCTTTGGGTTTGACTATATGAAAATACCTTTCTGTGTCATCAGAAGCATGGGGTGGAAGCTCCATGATCGCCTTGGTGTTAAGGGCCTGTAAAAAAGTCAAGGCTCAGGTGTGCCAGGGCTCACCACTCCAGGTGGAGGAGATGAGGGCTGACAAGGGTTACGTAACCACGTCAAATGCAAGGGAGGAAGGAAATTACAAAAACAACTAGAGGTAGGAGAGGAAGGGAGAGAAGGGTGGGAATAAAGAGAGGATTAAGGTAAGGATGGTTCATTCTTTATGTACACCAGAATGTTAATATGTATAAAGGGTAGTTCCTGGCAGGTAGGTGAGGTGGTGGGCTTGGGGGCAGGACCTTAAACAGAGATAAAGCTGTACTCCTGCCTGTCTGATGAAAGCAAAATGCAAACACTTAATGAAAAAGTGCTCTGTCGGTAGAGGCTAGAGTATGATGTCGAGCTTGAACTCAAATATTGGACTTATGCATGGGTTACCTGCTGAATTTAGTTGTTTCCATCAGCTGACTGTGAGGCAGTAGCCTGAGGCACTAAATAGCTGTTCCTTCAACCTGGATGGCCACTCTTTAAGGAGGGTATTGGCCTCATTATTAGTATCATTTGATACTAATAATAAGTATCATAATTAGTATATTTTGAAAGGATGTTTGGAGTGGAAGGAACAGGAAGAGGGGCTACTTGGAAAACCTCCACTAGCATAAATGGTGAAAAAGCTGTTAAGGACAGGTATAACACTATCCCAAGTGAGAAACTTCTGACTAGTTATAAGAAAACTAATTCAAATTGCTTTATGCCAAGGTGATTTTTTAAACTTTGGTAGAAAGTGCTTTTTGCCCTGTGTTGCTTCCATTAAAAATTTATTCTTTTTTTTTTGTATCCCCCAAACCTCCTCCTGCTGATTTTCCTTCCTAGCTTTGAGTAGAACAGCTCTTTCTCTTGCTGTGCTGATCTTTTTGATGTCTCTGTAAACTTTCGTACTTACCTAATGATTTGGATGACTGTAGTCTGTATTGTTTATGGCAAGGGGATCTTTACAGCTTCTGAAATCTTTTTGATGATCTACTAGCACTGGCCTCTCACCCAGTGCTGCTCTGTGGGGACTTTTTGCAAAAGTACTGCTGAAAAACAGTTGCCCTGACTAAATGTAAGCATTTTGGTGAGCTTAGAGGCATGTGGAGAAAAAAAATTTGGGAGAAGATTAGCGAAGGTAAGCAACTGTGTGTGCTTTGATGATTAGTATACAACAGTCTACAATTTCCTCGTGAAGAGGAGTGGCAGACACTGACCTCTCTGGTGAGCAGTGACAGGACTTGAGGGAACAGCCTGAAACTGTGTCAGGGCAGGTTTAGGTTGGATATTAGAAAAAGGTTCTTTCCCCAGAGAGTGATTAAGGACTGGAACAGGTTCCCCAGGGAAGAGGTCACAACACAAACCTTCACAAGAGTTAAAGAAATGTTTGGACAATACTCTTGGGCACATGGTGTGACCCTTGGGACGTCCTGTGCAGGTCCAGGAACTGGACGCAATGATTCTTGTGGGTTCCTGCCAACGATTGTATTCGTGAAGAGGCAGAGAAAGCTGTTGAAGGGGGACAGAAGGATTGCCTTTTTCCCAGTTCTTGCCCAACTGCTATGACAAGACTTGCCTCCTTCTGACTCCTCAGCTTTTTGTGAAAGGGGAAGCTTTTCCCGTTCTCTCACGTTTCTTGCCCGATCCCTGAAAAACAAAGGAAACCCCAAGGACTTGGAGCAGGTGCCAGGAATCAGGATGTTCCGTGATGGAAGGACAGCCTGCTGCCCCGGGACAGGGCGAGGTTTGGGGTGCTGCGAGCAGCCGTAACCCTGTCCTCGGAGAAGCTGGCTCGGCCCTCGCCGCTTCAGGGCGGCGCTGGCACGGCCGCCCCGGCTGGGCAGGCGGCGAGCGCCCGCAATGCCCCCGGGCCGGGAGAGGGGTTCACCGGAGGAAGGGTTGGCAGGAGGGGCCGGGCGATCCCGCCCGCGCGGGGCTGCCGAGGGGCGGCGGCCATGCCGGGGGCGGGCCGAGGGCCGGGCCGCCGCATATAAAGTTGGCAGCCGGCACAACTCTCCCAGCGGCAAAGCCTGCCGTGTTCTGTGTTCCTGTCTTCTGCGGCGGCGCTTCCCGGCTGTCCCGCCCGTCCCGAGGCGGTGCGAGCAGAGACCCGCGGCTTCACCTCTCCGCCGCGGCCGCTGCTGCTTCCCCCGGCACCCCCCGCCTCTAGCGGGGCGCGGAGGCCATGTTCCCGCCGGACTCCACCTGGAATATCTCCTTCGCCGGCTGCGGCTTCCTGGGGGTCTACCACATCGGCGTGGCCAGCTGCCTGCAGGAACATGCCCCGTTCCTGGTTGCCAACGCCAAGAAGGTGTACGGCGCCTCGGCCGGGGCGCTCACCGCCACCGCCCTCGTCAGCGGCGCCTGCCTCGGTAAGCGCGGGCCGAGCGCGGCGCTCCTTCGCCTGTTCCCTTCGTTACTGCTAATTGGCTAATTAGAGCAACAGCGAGGGGGTGTGGGTGTATATCTGTGTGTGCCTGTAAATAGCGCCGCGCCCTCCTCCTCCCGAAGTGCGAGCGGCTTTGTTTTTAAGGCCTTTCCCCCCCGCCCCGGTCCCTGACGGGTTCCTGAGGTCAGGGAGGCCCCTGATGGTGGGAAGTCAGCACAGGAGGCCTGGTTCTGACACCCACCCACACAGACGTGTAATGGGGACTTGCTGGGCTCGGTTGGTGGGTTTACCTTGCTTGGGTGTAGGTCAGGTGGGGCTCTGGGTGAGGAGAGGAGCCTCTCGCCGTGTGGGCACCGGCCCTTGGTGGCTGCGAACGGGAGGTGCAGCGGCTGGAGATGGAGATACCGAGTTTGCGTGTGCAGATGGGAGTTGGGAAGCATCTCTTGAGTAGCACAGCCTTCAGTATGCATATTTATTCTGGAGGAGTGTTATTCCTTAGGGTCTTGGGCACTGAGGAATTCTCTTGCCGCCTGCAAGAGCTAGATCTCCAGTTTAGCTGTATTTAATCTCCGTTTTCAAGTTACAGAATAGCCTTAAAAAGTTGTCTCTGAATCAAGCACATAGTGTAGTGTGTCCCTATGCCTGGGGAACAGCTGAAGAAGTCATCTGTGGTGCCTCCTGGCTTTTTTGTCGTTTTGCATATGAGAGGAAGTCAACAAACACGTGTTACGGTAAATGGAAGCATTTATGTTGAGAACAACAAATGGAGAAAAGTTTCTTAAGCTTGAAAGGGGAATGTGGTGTGAGAGAATTCGGTACATCTATTTGGTCTCAGAGAATTATGAGTCTCTCAGAGAGCTAAGGGCATCCAGAGCTGTTTACTGTTCTTCCACAGCATTCATTTTTGAGATGTAGCCCTCATTAAAAGTTAGCATTATCTGTGTAGTTGGGTTTGAGGTTTCCCTTCCTAAGCATTTGTTTACAGAAATGCCCAGTGAAGTGCAGCCATAGCTTCTGTAGCTCTTAAAAGTTGTTCAGACCCCAATCTGGGATCTCAAAGGCTGTAGTGATGCCCTGGTGCCAACTTTTACTGTGGACAAGAGATAAAAATCCTTAATCTCTTCTTATGTAGGGATCCATTTGCAGGTAGCTGCCAGGGATTTGTTTAATTGCTTCTGCTTCTGTTGAAGAGGTGACTCCCCAATTAGTTCCCTAACTGGGTGATCCCTCTGCCACTCGAAGGTGTGGCACAAGTGTGAGACAGGCTGACGGTAGTGCCCAAATCCTTTGCCTTGCTCAGATGCCATTCTGAGTGCTGAGCAATCCTGTTACCGTGTCTGCTTTGTCCTTGCTACTTACATGTCCAGAGCATCCATGGTGTGCCAGGCACTACCCTGAGGGAGGCATCCAGCCTGGTAGAGAGCTTTCTGTGAATCAGAACAGGTTTTCCCACTCTTTGTGAGGTTAGATGGGAGGCATTATTAAGAGGACTGGGTTAGGGGCCACCTTCTGGGAAGCGTTTGCTCACCTCCTGAGGGAGGGCAAACCATGCTCTTTAAAGCTAACCAAGGCTTGAGTCTTGGATGTTCCAGTTCTGTCTTCTGTTTGACTTCCCTGGAATTGTTTTCTTCTGACTCACCTGTGTGACTGACATGTATGTTGGGTAGAGAGCAACTCTAAGGCAGCAGAGTTGACTTCTGAAAGTAAAAGCACATGGGGTGCGTGGCTGAGCCGTGGTATCACCGTATCTTGTCTGTGTCATAAACCTTCCTGGCAGTGCAGCTTCCAGGTGGAGGTCCAGAGGTTAAAATGAAGTCATAGGGGTAAAAGAGGACAGGGCAGAAGGTACAGCTAAGCCTCATACAGGCTCTTGTAGGGTCCTGAGTACCTGTGTTTGCTGTCCTGCTGAGAACAGGTGGTAGCCCATGGGCTTTGAATCCTATGGCAACTGCTACTCTGCACTGTCTGTTGCCCTGTTCATGAAACTGGAATCCTGAATAGTGCCTCTTGGTGAATGACAAATGGGGGAATTTTGCAGAAGCCTTGCTTATTTCACTGTGTGTAGATAAAGTTAGTGTCCTCATGCCTGTGAACTCAAGAAGACTCTACTATGCAGAGACAAATACTTGCAGGGGAGGAGTGGAAAAACTTCTTCTTTGGGGGTTTTTCTTTGAGTTCAATCTTTTGAGACCCTGATCAGAGAGAGCAGAAATCTTCCTTGACTTCAGAGAATAAGATCCCATTTAGTGGTTCCTTTTCCAGCTTTTTCCCTCTGGCCTTTGCATCTGTTCAGCTTGCCTGTGAACTCATTCTGCCTCCTCTGTTACTTAAGAACTCACTATCATCGTTTGTGTAGGACAGTAAGGCTTTGCTATGGGCTGACACTGAACTGAAAGCCCTGACCAAGTGATGTGCAGCCTTTAGTGCACACTGTGGGCTTTAAAGGTGTGTCTGAGAATAATAAAGAAAACAACATAGGGCGTGCATATTACTTAGGCAGAGCACCTTATATTTATATAAGAGATCAGGAGGTATTTACAGTCTGATACGACCTTGCCTAGCTCTGGTTAAGCACTTTACCTTTAAGTTGGAGGGATCTTGGATCTTGGATTTATTGTTCAAGGTTACAACAGCAATGTTGCCCTGCATCTGAAGTGCTCTCTCTCCAGCTTTGAGGTTCTTTTGTTTGCTGGCATGAAAAAACAGTGCAATTTTTCCACTAGAATAATCTGTATGCCTATCAAGGTGCACTGGGCAGTTTCCTGTGTTTACAAGTTACTTGATTGTGCATAGTGCGGTGGTCTGGCATGAATAGATTCTTGTCCCAAGGGGATTCTGGAAAGTAGCCTCTGTCATGCCTATACCATCTCTTCGGGCTCTAGGAGTACAGCACACCAGGAAATGCACCTTTATATGCCAAGCAAGTGAAAAGTTTTCATGCTGGCATTGCAGTCTCCTCTTTGTGCATACCTTAAATCCTGCAGCTTTTCACAAATTCTAGGTATGGAGCTTTGAGGATGGTCACCTGTCTGTATAAACCTGAAAGTCACTGGCCTGAATGAGAAAAACTGGCTTATATGACATGGTGAGACCGTCCTTTTCAGTCACAAGGAATGCTAAAGTGCAGCTACTGTAGGATTCTTTTATCACTAGTACTGAGTAGGGAATGTATTTTTGGTAAGGTCTGGAATCATCTTACTTTGGTGAGCTGTATGGGATTTGTTGTGCTTGCTTTGGGAGCATAACAGCCTGAATAAATGATGGGATGTGAAGCTGTAATCACAGAAAAGCTGTCTTTGAGCTGGTACTAAGGTCCCTCTGACTTATAGTTAACCAACAGCATCTCAATTGTCTGCATGGCATGTGAATGTTGTCCTAGATAGCCCTCTCTGAGGGTGGGTTGGAACTGCTGAATTGCTTCTATTTTAGGGGGAGCGCGTAGGTTCTGCTGTCAAATGCAAAGCTGGCTATCAAACCCCATCTGTGGAAGTTAGCTGTTCTCCTAAAGCATGACAAGGTCGACAGAAAATGGAAAAGCAAGCTGAGGAGATGCTTTTAGTATGAAGAATATAGAAAGGAGGCTGTGTGTCTGCTAGATTGAGTAACGTTGTTTGGGATGATCTTTGGAGAGCACTTCCTGGCTTGTTTACAGCATTTTCTTATTTAATTATTTTAAATTGCTATCTTAACCAGTACTCTGTCTCAGGCTTGATGTGAGATGAAATAAGTTATTTGACATTTGGGGTTGCTTGTCAGCTGTCACCATGTGACCACCAGAAAATGTGCTGCTGAACTGTAGAGACATTTTCCATTGGGTAGCAGGAGCAAAAAAAAAAAAAAAGCCCAATGAACAAAACCTTTTGAAACTGAGATAATTACCAATTTCAGCACCTTAAATTTTGTGCTTCTGCAATTTGATTATGTGCATGCAAAGGCTTAAGGACTGGTCATGGAGATTTATTTTCTCTGTGTTTGTGTAATCTTAACACCAAATCCCAGATTGGCAGAGGGAAATAAACCAGCCTAAAGTCTGTGGAATCCTCAGAGCAATGCCAGTTTATGCTGGCCAAAGCATGAATCAGGATGCTTGTACTAGTGGAAGTATATGTGATGCTGTCTTCCATGGCTTTGTGTAGAGAACTATGGATCTCCACAGGGATACAGAGGAAAGTTTTGTAGCATCTGTG
Source organism: Acrocephalus scirpaceus scirpaceus (assembly GCA_910950805.1). NCBI lineage: Eukaryota > Metazoa > Chordata > Aves > Passeriformes > Sylviidae > Acrocephalus > Acrocephalus scirpaceus. Next base: position 45,400,206 of record OU383780.1, read on the forward strand.
GTGTCTCAGTAGTCAGGTCCCTCCGTGCACAGGATATGGCTACTTGTAGCTCCTGCAGAGGCCCTCCCTGGAGAAAAAGTTGTTGAGGTCAATAGCCCCAGCCCAGGAAGGAGAGACACCTTTACCTACCTACAGGGAGATATGGATATAATTCATGGGGAACCTTCTGGTGCTTCTTGGAAATGGTAAAGCTTTTTTCTGTGGTGGAAATAGAGGTGAAAGGGGAGATGTTCTGTGCTGACATAGTCGGAAATGTTTGCTGGCTTGGTGGAGAAGCTGTTGAGCCTGGATCAGTGCCCTCAGCAGTCACAGGGCTGTGGGATCAGGTGTCCAGAGGAGTAAGCTGCAGCCAGAGCACCCTGCAGTACCTTTCGATGGGAGAGAAGGAGCTCGTTCCTGCTGTCTGCCTGACTCTAATAAGAAAGCTTCTGTAAGGAAAGGTGCTCTTGCAGGCATCTTGTTGGATGAGTGCAAGGGAAGCCAAGGAGCCACTTCTAGCAAAAAACAGTCCTAGCAAGGCATGTGTTTATTCATTTGGCATTCCACATAGACAGCAGGTGTGCAGAGCAGCTCGGTGCCCAGCCTTGCTGTCAGCCATGGCAGCAGCTGCGCAGTGCCACTGGCAACAGCGCAAGAGGTTTTTGGTCATTCTTCTGACCCGTAGGTTCAGAACATCTCTTGAACTTGCAGCATGTCTGAGCTGTTCCACTGCTTTCTGCCTCTTAGCTCCCCAAACTCGTCAAGGCAACTGCAAGTCCTTTGTGTAAAGTAGGAGAAGCTGTTGTATGTTCTTCAGGGTCCTGTGTCCACTTACTGATTGTGTTTGGAAGTTTAGTCCTGATAAATCAAAGGGCCTTCCTCAAACTGCTTGCTGTGTCATTTAGTTCCAAACTCCTGCTGCTGCAATGGTTACAGCAGCTGTGCCTGCATGTCCAGTAGCTGGTGGTGCTTATTTTGTTTGTCGGGTGTTGTAATAAATAAGCAGACGAGACTCACTTTTCTCTTGCAGAAAATCCATTTCTTTATTCACAAAGCTTATATTTATAGGAAATGTCAGAAGGCACTGTGTTAAGCCTAACTGGTCAGCAATACAGTGAAACTCAGTTCATTGGTTGGTAAGGGCTATTGTATGTGTCTATCAAATTTTCTCTCTAGATATGTTTACATGTTTTCTTCACTGATTCTCATGGGATAGATTCATTGTTTATGCAGGTGCAAACTTACTTTTCTCTCTAAGAATAGGTTGTTGTGTTCATTCTTACAATTTTTCTTTATGGGCACTTACAAGCTATTTCTAGCTTAGCTAGAGTAGCAGGGCCTAAACCATATTTTATAAGGCCTTTCTTTTATAGTATCTCTACCTGTCTGAAACAGTTGGGGGGGCTGTGTTACCTTCCAGTGCAGAGAGCTTGGGACTGTACTCAGATATTGGGCCCCTGCTCACTCTGCGTTTCTCCATGTTTCTCTCTGTGCCCTCCATGATGCACAGATGAAATGCTTCCTGGCTTGGCTGGAGAGTATTTCCACCTCTTCTGTGCATGATTTCTACTGTACTTGAAGAGGACCGTGCAAGGACTGGAAATGGTAATTAGTCAACGTTCCTTCTTTCTGGAGATGGGAATGGGCAGGCTGCCTAATTAGGAGACCTTTGCAAAATCTCAAAAATCTTACTTCAAGGAGCAGTGTGAGTAGGTGACTCCTGTTCATCTTGCTCTTTGCAATACAAACCCTATTCGTGGCTGAATTCCAAAGTGGCCACCACTTTTCCATTGAATTCTCTGCACTTCTTCACTTTTGTTGCCCAGCTCTAATACTTGTCCTCTTCCTTTCTACTAAGTGCTCTTGGGACTTGAGGTGAAAGTCAGGATGTGTCTTCAATTATGTGGGAGTCAGCAGCCTATGTATATGTATTTGCCTTGGGTTGTGTGCCTTGTTGAGCAGGTAGAGTAAGAGCTAGTGAAAAGGAGGGGTAGAGGAAATGATTCCATGCGGAAGGTCTTAAGTCCATGTCCCTGGGAAAAGGCAGAATGTGTCTTTGAAGTGGTAAAGTCTGAGGCAGTAGAAAATCCCTTCCAAGGAGCACATAGTAGAGAGGCAGTCAGTGAGTCTGGGAGTGTAGAAAAATTGCTGGAGATTGTCGTAGCCCTGCCATTTGTAGCTACAAAGGCCAGAGGAATGGAGGAGAGAGTTTTGTCACTTGTGATACAACAGCTGCTTGTGGCAGGCCTGATCCTGTCCCTGGGGTTGTGCTGATCTGCAGTGCAGTGTATTGCATCAGGTGTGGGAGCTGATAGCTTTATTAGAGCCCAGGGCTTTGTGCTGCCCTCTGGCACTCTCCCAGAACTGAACTGGTCGTGCTTTCTGGTACAGAGAAGGGCCAAATCCCCAATGATGACTTCTGCCTGACAAGACTCTTGGAATCTGCAAGTTTCATGAAGTATCTTCTGCCACTGTTTCCCAGGCTTTAGCTGTGCTGGGCCTGAAGGATTTCTTCTGAGAATGAACCATTCTCTTCCTCTTCATACACTTAAGTTTGGATGGATATTGGTTTTGGAGGCTTCTTTTAGGTTTAGGATTTAAAGGATTGAATATCATTGTAGCGTTGGAGGTTCTGGCAATCTCTGAGTTTGCCACTCCTGTGGATTATCTAGTTTAGCATCCTGAAGAAGAGGAGGTGACATATGAGGGTGTAAATTAATCAGGAAGCCCTTTACATATGTTAATTACAAGGGCCAGTCTTGCTGGCTGCATTGAATACTGCTGATTCAGTGCTGGGCCTGGCAAAAAAAAAAAACCAAAAAAACAATACATTATGGAGGCAGAGCGTGGATTCAGGCTGCCATAGTTATGCCATGCATGGAAAAACTTGGAGTCCTATTTCAGAGTGGGCTGTCAGCACAGAGAGTTACATTGATTTATCTCTCCTAGTGTTCTTACATAGTGGGATTGGTAAAATAATCTTTCAGGGAAGCTACTAGCCATATATTTGCACACTGAAGAGTTCATGAGAACATCTGTCTTGCTCTTCTTGCTTGTGTGCTCAGCCCTGCAGGAAGGGTTGTGCAGAGGCTTTTCCCCTGCAGGGGTCTGTGCCACCCTCTGTGAGCAGCTCCTGACCTGCTCATGCAGTTGTTTTCAGAACCCCAGTCATGTTTTCACTGGGGGTCCACTGCTGATGTCTCTGGAAGAAAGGTAGCATCAGTTTCTAGACTTTCTTGTCATAGTTCCCAAGATATGCAGCCTAACCTTGTGATCTGCCTGATGCTTCTCCAACAAAAGGAGAATCATTCTACAGCAAAATGCCAACACCCCTTGCCAGAGGACTACTTTGGAAACTAAGCTTTTGATTCTCGCTTCCATGATGGAGTCTGCCCTATTTACACCAGGGCCAGGGGGGAAGAGTTTGGGGTGTAAGGTGACACTTGACCTGCCTGAGAAGGGAGGGCAAAGAGGGCCCAGCAGGCAGGGCACTCACAGGTGCACAGGGAGGGGCTTGGCATGGACTGGAGCAGTTGGTGAGCCTTGGGAGCATGAGAGCTGGGCATGATGGGCTGAGAGCCAATGGAGGGTGTCAGGGCTGTTCCTCTCATCTGTGTCAGGGTTTTAGCACTCACACAGGTGTACAGTGGAAAGGACAGGGAAAAAGACAGGCTGCTGTGCAACAGAGCCAGCCATGTCTCTGGTATCATCTCTGAACATGAAACAATTGCCACCTGGAAGCACACAGGAAATCTTTCTGCAGGGCTTAGGTTGATAGCCACCAAAAGCTGTGTGTGGGCTTTGTTTTGGTGTTGGTGAGCCAGCTGAGGGTAATGGCTGGTATGTGATAAAGGCTGCTGGAGTGGCAGCTATGTCTTCAGACTGGAAATAAAAATGACTGCTGACTCCAGTTTTTGGCTTTGTGGATCTGTGGTGCCTGACAAAGGTATCTACTCTCCTGCCCTGATTTCTTTCTAAAACATTTTTCCTCTAGTAATGCTCCCTTGTGAAGTGGAAACAGTTCAGTTTTCTCTAGTGGTGTGCATGTGAGATGCCATCCTGGAAACTGACCCTGAGAAGTGAACATGAACTGTGTATGCAACATTGTGCACATGGGTGAAGCTTGATCTTTCTGCACTAGTTTCCTCTCAGAATGACAGCAACTGGAGGCTGTGTGTTAGTAATTTTTACCCAGGTGAATAAAGTGAGATTTGGATGTGGTTCCACTTCTGCCCCTGTGCAGACCAGAGAAGAAAGGTAATTTCTCATTACAACATGGGTTTTGGTCTGTTTCTCCCCTCCACTAGCTTTCTCTGGATGAGTACTTGTTTTTAAAAAAATTGCTTCAAACTCAGTATTACCTGGCCCAAAGTGAGCAGCAAGGATCTGAGCTGCACCTTGTCTACTCTGTGAATCCCCTTGTCATCCCATGCTGTCTGAATTGCACTATAGCATTGATAGGGATTGATGCATGGATGAAGATGGAACATGGCTTTCAGTACAGCTTGCCTGGGGTCCTGAGCAGCTTTTCCTTTTCATGCACTGTTAGGTCGTTTAATTTGTCTAATGCTATATGAACAGAAATGCAGCATTAAGCCTTGTATCAGGGCATTACAGTAGAGAAAGATTAGACTAGTGGGTGTTGCTGTTGTGGTTGTGACAGAGCAATCCTGGCTGGCTGCCTGCATTGAACTGCCTCCTGCCCTTCTTATTGATTGTTGCACAGCGGCAGCTGTGCTGTTTTCGGATTTGTGTTGCAAAAAAAAGCGCTCTCATCCTGACCACAGAAGCAAAGCAAGTCTCAGCTTGCAGAAGAGCAGTTCTAGCAAGGCTTTGGTGTGCCAACATTTCATTAAGTCCAGTGCAAAAATTTAGCTAGAGACATCATCAAGCCTGTGAGTGCTTTTGCCTGCTCTCCTTGTTTGCTTCTGTACAAAGCAGAACAATGGGCCTTAAGGTGAGGTATGAGTGATGCATCTGCATGTGGGCTTGCATGAGGGTCCTACCCTGCAGGTGCCAGCTGATGGATGGGCATGTGGCAGTCGCTGTGGGCTGCCTCGTGAGCTGCTCTGTGCAAGAGGTAAAAACCCTGGCAACTTAAAAGCAGATCTTCCTCTTATGTTCCTCATATCTAGCATGTGTCAATAGTTCTGGTTCATCTATTAACTGGTATCTAGAGCACACTAACCATATCTTTTGACTCAAATGGGAAAAATGTCTCCTTTTGGTTTGGCTTTATTTAAACAGGTAACAGAACTGACAGCTTTTTTTTTTTTCCCCAGTTGAAACAGGAAAGCAAACATCTTGGGACAAACACATTAAAAGGAAGGCTTCTGGTTCTGAAGCAGTTGCAAATGATCTGAATTTACATAGCCCTCCTGCTGCACAGTGTGTCTTGGGCTAAACAGTTTGTGTCTAGTCTAAACAATGCTGAGTGTGGACAATCTGAACCAGAAGGTGATTTGGGTCCGGGGCCTTCTTTTAGCATCTACCTCTGGCTGCAAGAGCTGGCCTTACTTGAAAAGCTGTCTCTTTCTCTTGGTGTTTGTACTTGCCCTGTCTGTAAGGTCAGAATAGGTGTTGCTGACTGTAGGCTAACAGGGATCCCTAGGAGTTGCTCCAGTAGGATATCAGTGCCTCTCATTCCCGAGCAAAAGGGGGAGAAACACCATTATGTATGGCTGGTGGCCAGGCTTTCTAAGAACTCTGCTTTACAAAATTGTTTGTTGGTTGAACTCTGAGGTTAAATGCCTGCAGAGTCCTTGATCTTGCCACAGGGAACAGCTGGTCAAGCAGTAGGACTGTCTGCAAACTGAGTGGGTGTGGTTGTAAGGGAAGTTGTGTTTACCTAGTACATATCACCAAAAATAAAAAGAAAAGTTTCCTTCCTGTATCTCTTACCTGGAGCCAAGTGAGCTGAACTGTTTCTTACCTGATGGTAAAATAGTTGGAAAAGAAGGATTGAGTGAAGACCTTAAATAAAATAAAAAATATACGTTAGAACAACAAAAATTGGGAAGTCCCAGAAGAACAGCTTGTTCTGGTACATGGTGTTTCTCAATCGAACTGGCTTACAGGAAGATGTACACAGATGTGAGGAGAGTTGGTACTTTTAAAGACTTCACTGCTAGCTGCCATGCCCCAGCCTCAAATGTTTAAAAACAAGTGGTTTTTATTTATGTCAAATAGTGTCAGTTTTACAACTTCTGGCCAGTGAGGGATATTCTTTCCAGTGCTTTTAGGTGTCTGTCTGGGATTTCAGACAAAAATTAAAGAACTGTCACCAGCAGTGGGGTGAATAAGACATTCACCTGAATGTCTTATAAGGGCAGGTTGTAAACCATTGCTTTTTATTTCCTGCTGGCATGGATTTGTCTTTGGGGCCCCCTTTGACATATCTTCAGCCTCTCTGAAGGACCATCAGAGAACATCTTGGGTCAGGTTCCCATTGAGGACAAGTTGGCCTTTGTTCAGCTTGGCTGAAACATTGGCTGGTTTTTGCTCTCTTGGGACAATAAGTGGAAATCAAGTTGCTTCAGCATGAGTGTGGAAAGTGGAACAGAAGCCTACCCAAGCAGTGGGATCTTTCACAAACTGAGGTAATTTCCCACAAGAATTGGGGTTGTCCTTGGGTCACTGGCACATTGCTGTGCAATGCTCCTTGGCACTTTCTGATGATCTGAGCTACCCCTGAGGAAACATCCAGTAAAGTTCTCTGTTAATTATTTTCTAGATGTCAGTTTGAAAACTTGTTTTGGTGCCTCTTGTTCATAGCTTCATGGGTTTCTTTTGGGCTAGTGACAGGACTGTGTTATAATTAGGACTATATCATCTGCTGGGAGAGGCCAGACAGGAAAGCATGTGCATTGCTTACTCTCAGTACTTAGGCAAGTGCAGGAGCTATGCATGCTGAGCTGGAGCAGTTTGAGGATTTGTGCTCTGGAAGGACATGAAACAGCTCTCCTGAAACCTCTGCTCATTGCCAGAGACTGACTTTTAGCTCTTCCATGTATGTGGCACAGAACAGCTGAAATAGCAAGAGATAGGCAACCGAGATAAATTAATGTTGGGGAAGATCATGCTAATAAATTCCTTCTGACTCATCCTATTCCTAATTCACATCCAGACTGGGATCTACCAGTGGGATAATTACAATTCCAGCAGTGCTCAGCAACCAGCTGCATTGAAAGCAAACTGTGAAGATTTTAGCTGGGGGACTCTTAAAAGGGGCATCTGTGCTGAGTATCACAGCAGTAAACCTCCCTGGAACAGAGAGCTGAGCAGAACTTACGAAGTTCTGGAATGAGATCCTTGGTTATAGTACACAGGGCTGGCAGGACTCCTGTCCTGAAAATCTTATAGTCAAAATGGCTTGGTCATGTGATCCCAAACTAACAAGGCATAGGGCTGTCAAGGGTCTGGAGGAATAGCAGAAGTAGCTGTGCTTCTTTCTGCTAGCTGTATTCCTTTCAAAGCTGTTGGTGTGTTGGGCCAGTCTGGAGCCTTAGCTGGGGAATGGGAATGAGGAGTGTTGCTGATGTGTAGGAAGGAGTCCATTTGTTTGTGTTAAATGAGAAGCAGGTTTAGGGAGGATCTGCAGTTTCCTGTCTGGCCCTCTAGTCCAGGCAAGTTATGGCATCTGCAATCTGGGGTGTGACCTCTCTGTGCTTCTTGCCAGCAGGGACATAGAGTGCTGTCCCTGCATCCACCAGCTCTCTGTGTCATCATCTGCTCTCCATCCCTGTTGGAGAACTTTTAAGTTTGTATCCTGTTTACTATTGCACTAGGCAGGGAGTGGGAATGTCCCTGGCACAGGTGATCTTTGTGCTGACATTGTGCTCTCCCAGAGGGAGCTGCAGTGTCCGGGGTGAGCTGCTGGGTTGAATATTCAGAATGCCCTTCCCCTTATTTAGCTTGTTCTGCTCCTATTTTTGTCTGTGTCTTAGACACGTTTTCCATTTGAAATACTTCATGGGTCATCTGTCGTTTTACTGGCTGGCAAATAGATACCAATATGGTCTAACATGTGATTTAACAGGAGACCATCCTGGTGCCCTTGGTGCCAAAGCCCTGCTGCTGCTGCTGTGGGTCTGAAGAGGCCCTTCTTCCCCACTTGTCACCCCTCCTGTCATGCAGTGTTTAAGCTTGGTGATGGTCCTCGTCCTCATGCACTGCACAGGTTTGGAGTGGCCTTTCCCAGAGCCACCTAGCAGCAGTTAGGGGTCCTCCCAGCTGCCTGGCTAACATCAGTTTTAGGTGATCCATCGTCAGCTCCACTGTTCCAGAGGCGGAGTGACAGCAGGCTGCTCTGCTGGGGTCTTTGTTTACAGTTATAAATAGCATGTGCTGCTTGAATGCTTTTCAGATTAGAGTTTAGGGGATGCCAGGCAGTACAGACTTAGTTACTGCGTTATTTTGGAGTTGAGCATGATAGAGGTGAAAGTCAGTTGTTAAAGGGAACAATCTAACCCTATGTCAATAAGCTAATGTGAAGCTGGATTGATGTAGCTTAAAAATGAAACGTGGGCTAGCAGCTGCCTTCAGGCTTTTCCCATGGGTGTCACTGTCTTGCCCCTTGTAGCCACTGCAGATGACAAATCAGCAGAGGGGGAGCAGCTGGCCTCCCTTTTCTGGCAAGGGACATGTTAGGGTGTTTCAGGACACAACTGTGTGATGCTCCTTTGCGTCATCACAGCTGAAATTCAGATAAGGACAATAGCCCTGCAGTACTTGGGTTTATGTATAACAACAGTGATGGCCGTGGGGGTAAAGGGGAATGTGGGTTTTCTGATGAAAATTAAATATTCTGCATATATTAATGCAGCATTTTTGAGGAATATTGGCTTAGTAAATCTATATAGGGAAAGATGTTGAATTAATTGGTTGGTGTGTGAAGAATGAAGTGTTTTCTCTGCAAACACTGCTAACTATTAGGGATTGTCTCTGCCCTGTGGTATGTACCTCAGTAAGGAAATATAAATTTAATTCAGCTTTTTCACATGACTCTGCATCCTCAATCACTAGATCCATAAAAAACAACGAGAAGCTTTCCTAAGGGCTGCATTTGGCACTGGACTAGTCCTAGAAATAATTGAGAGCTGTTGGCTGACCCCTGTAGGAGTTGTCTCTCTTGACTGCCTCTGATTCAGCTTCTCTCTCTGACAGACTGCAAACAGAATTTGAGCCAGTTTTCCTGGAACAGCACTTCTGGTAGTAACAGGATTAAAACACTGTCACTTCTTTTTTCTCCTCCCAAATATATTTCCAAGAGGACTTGTCATCTATCATGGATTTTGCTACATAAACCTGGCTTCTTTGGCTGACCCCTCAGCTGGCCTTATTTCCCGGAAAGCTGGTGGTGCTGCAGGTCACCCTGTGCCTATGCCTTCCCACAGAGCAATTCCACATCCAGCTTTGGTGCAAGTGATTCAGCAAGTCCAACAGACCCACAGGTGTCTTTAAACAGAAGTGCCTCAAAGCTCCTTGTGGGTATGCATGTGTGCACACATGTAGAAAAGGAAGCCAAAAGGAAAAACACCCAGAAAGTATTCAAAGAATGAACTTGCTAATTAGCAATAATCTCACTTTGCCCTCTTGGTTATGAAACACTGATAGGGCAGGCAGCTGCAGCTTGAGGCTCCCCTCAAATGCTGTTTGCTGGCATAGTCAGGACTTTGCTCTTCTGTTTTTCTTAAAAAAATCCAAACTGCTTCCAGCTCACATTTTTGTTCAAACAGTCATAAGCTCCATTTATTTGCAGTTGTTTTCAGTATTTCTGTCAAGTCTTTCTGCACACTGAGATGCCAAGCCTGAAGGCATTGTTCCCTAAGCACCGTCTCTTGGATAACCCACACTCTCCCCAGCATGGCTTTTGCACACAGGGGGCTCCCCTCAGCTGCACACACAACATGCCCCCTCCCACTGGGGGTTTCAACCAAGCTAACAACTCCTGCAAGGCACCCAGTGCAGAGAATTTTCCTTTATGGGGTCATGTGACCAAGGTGCTGGGCTGGGATTCCTTCAGGTTTTAGCTCAATTGTAGTTTGTGTGTCTTTCCTCCTCTTGACAGACATGAAGGTGTCTTAGGGAGTGTTTTGAGCGCTAATGTCTCAGTGATTACAAAGTGTATTTCTCTGGGGCTTACTTCTTTCGTGTTGGAAGGATGTTGAACCATGAGGCTGCTATCTGGAACAGGCTGGGCTCAATGGCTTACTGCTAATTGAGTAAGTAAGATCAGAATTAGACTGCTAAACATTGCTTTAGGACAGAAGACTGGGATTACAGGGCTAAAAATTGCTTCAGAGGGGGAACTTTGGCTTTTCTGCTAAGTTGCTACCTCACAGTGCCTAAAATCCTGACCTCAGAGTCTCTGGTCATGTTCAAGGGTCTAGTTCTCTGCGTGCTTGAGCTACTGGTGTTGGTGGGTTTCTTAAGCCCATAATCACGTTCCCAGGCTGCATTGATGGAAAACATGTTGCTGGCACACGTGTATTGCAAAAGATTGGGATGTGTCAACATAGCATTGAGGGTTGTTGCTCTTATCTCCATTGTATTTATTAACCTGGGTCTAACTTGAGTTCTTTCATTCTGCTGCCTTGTTTTTGCAATTGAAAAATTGAGTGGGAGAGTGAAATGAGGGGACTTCCAGTTGGCTTGAACTGGTAGTCTTTCGACCTATTCCAGGAAATGACCTGCAGTTTGGTTAGAGAGGAGTAAAAGCATGTTTCTTTTCTCCTGGTTTCTCTAATTCTTCCCCTCACATTCTTCTCACATGTATGTTCCTGACACCCCTTGGAATGCAGTGATTAGGTGGTACTTAGAGGAGCTCTTGTATCTCACCATGGCTGGATGTCTATGGAGGCAGCAGTCAGTGGGTGCAAAGGGCAACATGCTGGATGCTGTAGTTCAGTATTTTTGTTTCCTCCCATCCCTTTTTTCCTACTGGAGAGCTCTGATGCGCTTGCCAGATGGAAGTCTCAGTGACTGAGATAATGGGCTTAGCAGATACGTTCCCTTTTGTGCAGCTGGGATGTCTCCTCTTCTCAAACCCAGCTGGGTCACTGTGTGAAAGGGTACAGCAAGCATTCCTTCACAACTCCTGCTTGCCATCAGGGCCTAGTTTAGCGCTGTGGAATTGGATATGGAGCGAAGACACCAGAGACTCTGCAGGAGGAACTAAGTCTCTGATTCCCTAATGGAACATTAGTCCCTCTTGAGCACTTGAGATATGGCTGACATTCACAGCAGAGTTGGGATCACTTAGCTGGAAAGCACCAGCTTTCCTGTTCTGGCACTTTTGCTTACTGGCTGATGATTGTTTTTCCTGTCTGGAAAAAGATGCTTACTAGACAAGTTGTAGGGGAATATGTTTTGAAGTGGATTTATCCATAAGCTCAAAGCTGTTTAAGTTTTGGCCTTGTTTTCTTCCTTAGTCTGTTTTCACTAGCCTTGCACTAGCCTTTTAGATCCTGCAGCAGGATCTAAAAAAAAGTGTGAGGCCTTAGTCAGATGCACATGATCTTCCTTGATCTCATAAAACATAAGTAATAGGAGGGTAGCTCTTTGTGATGAGGGTGTGTGAGGGCTAAGACGGCAAATTTCCATGACTTCTATAACACCCCCTGTAAACAACCTCTTGGTTTGAGCTGTGCATTAGCCAGTGGGAAGCAACCTCTGTGGAAAGCTGGGAATGAGGCTTTTCCGTGCCTAGTTTTGTAAAGGAGAAGACTGGGTTTGGTAGCATTTCATGGTGCATTTGTCTTTCTCTCGTTGCAGGTGAGGCTGGTGCCAGCATCATTCGGGTGTCAAAAGAAGCCCGGAAGAGGTTCTTGGGCCCACTCCACCCCTCTTTCAATATGGTGAAGACCATTCGGATGTTACTGTCCAAGACTTTGCCAGAGAATAGCCATGAGGTTGCAGCAGGACGTTTGGGTATTTCCCTGACACGGGTCTCTGATGGAGAAAATGTGATACTGTCAGACTTCAATTCCAAGGAGGAACTGATCCAGGTGAATGGACTCTTAATGCAGAGGGCTGGGCAGGAACTGCATGCGGTTTTGTTTTGCCTTGGTCTCCAAATGTCTTTAGTACTGGAGTGTAATTGTCAGCACTTGCCAGCATGGTGTTCTGAGAACAGTAATAGTTTCAGTTTTGATCTGATTCTTAGATTCTGAATCTCTCTCTCAGGCCTGTGTCTGCAGCACCTTCATCCCGGTCTACTGTGGGCTGATACCTCCAACCTTGCGTGGAGTGGTAAGTAAGATTCTAAGATGGTACTTCATTAAATTGCATGCTAATGAATAGGTTTCGACAATGTTATTGCGTGCCTGTTGGCAGCATTTATCTGAAGAGACACAAGAAATTCCCAAATGAACAACTTCCAGCAGTGGATAGGCCTTCTTTCCACTGCTGCCCGCAGCCAACTATGAATGTCCTGAAGACCAGTGGATTTAACATATAGTAAGATATAGCAGTCTGGGGAAGGGCTGGCTGGCTTAGCAGAGTGTTCTTTTGGCTGCATGGCACAACAGTTTCCATCACTGAGGCTCCAGCTGTCTGCATGTGGAAAGAAGTCGGGCCCAGGATAACAGTCATGAGTGTAGTCCCTCTCCCATGTGTCTGACACTTGCTGCGTAGCTTTAACGTTTAACTAGTGGTGTGGATACAGGTGCTCTTTTCCATGGAGTTGTTCTTGTCCTTTCTCTGAGAATAATGTTCTGCTGCACAGCAGAGCTTTCTTTAAATTGTGTCCAAGGCTGTCCAAGAGCAATTTATCCCTCTGTGTTTGCATGTTAGAAATGAAAACACATGAAAGCTGTGCAGCGCTGCAGCATTTCTGGATATTGCAGTCATGCTTAAAGGGCCTTCTGGTTGAGCTTGGCCTCCCTTGTTCTACGCAGGTTAATGAACTTGTTAAAAGGCAGGGGTTTTGCAAACTACTACAGTCAAAAGTGAGAGGGAGAACTGCTGTAAAGTATGTGCCCTGAGTTACCATAAGTGATCTGACCAAAGTGCCTCTGTCTGTCACAGCACAGCATTAAATCTGTTCTGATTGCTTGCTACCTGTGTCCTAAAAGTGAGGTCAGTTTTGCTCCTGCATAATACACAGCTTGGCTGGTTTTGTCTTGTGCAAGCATGTTGGTCAGGGAAATGACCTGGAGGAGATGTCTAGTGTTATCCAGCCCTTCAGAGAACTGACAGAATCAGTAATGGTTTGGTATTTGCTCAGCAACTGCAGGCAGGGCTTTTTCCCTTCAGCTGGTAGGACCATAGCGCAGTGGCTCCTGCCTTACATCTCTTTGGGGCTAATTGAGGTCAGTGTGCATCAGGCAAAAATCTCACAATTCCAAAACTGTATACAACATCAGGGTTTCTGGAATGTGCAGCTGCCCTGGCACACAGAGGGATGACTTCTCATGGGAGAAGGTGGGGAGAAAATATGAGATGAGGAAATTTAATTCCTACCTTTTCCCCAGAAAAGCATGGCTCTGAAGGGGGATTGCTGATGAGGCAAGAGGTTAAATTGGGTTGGGTATGATCTTGGGAAATGGTTTTGAAACAGGAATGCATGGCTCCTAGCATGCCTGTGGTGGCTCTATTTGCCACAGGATAAACTGACAGGCCTGGCACAAGGACTAATTTTCAAGGCAGTGTTAGTGCGTGCAAGGTGCAAACTCCATATTTTGCCTTCCTCCTAAATTTTTTCCAGTGTTCACTTCTCTGAGATCTGGTAGCCTCATGGAGCGTATGATGGAGATGGGCAGGGGAGTTAAAAAAACCCTAACAAATACTGAGAAATGGAAAATTCAGTAATTGACCTGTCAACACACACTATAGTTACGAATTGTCTGCAGCATGTGGGTGAGATGAATCCCCGGCAAGGGTCACAAAGCTGATTGTCAAATCATGTGAGTGAGGGGCCCTGTGCATGGGAGGACATGATAAGGGAATGGTAGTGGGCACCCCAGTCTGTGAACCATCCCCTAAGGCTGCTGCTGCTCATGCCTGCAGGCATCTGGTGGCTCCAGCCTGTGGCTTTGGGCTGTTCTGGGCTTTGCAGGAGGCTGGGCAGTGGTTACGCTTCGGTTACTGGAGGTTCAGGCAAATCCGAAGAAGTGGCAGCTGAGCTTTACTGAGGAATGTTAATCAGCATTGCTTGGAAGCAGCGGACCAGAGAGTGGGGTGTGCACGTGTACTCCTGGATTTCCATGGAGTCAGACAGCTTTGCCTGTCAGCTCTACTGTAGTTAAACCTTTCTTGTAATGGCATCTGTGCAGTCATGCTGCCACCCTCAGGGAAACTCATCTTCTGCATCCTTACTGCAAAACTAGTGTTGTCCAGCACTAAAGCTTATCTCCTTTTTCATTAAACAAAGTGCATGCAGACTGCTTTGCTCTGTACTTGTCCCACTCAGCATGTTGGAATCTCATCCTTGTAAAGGGAGTCAGGCAGACATCTCTAGCTCTAGCTGTGCCTAGTCTGGCTCTCAGTAGAGCAGCTTTGGGAAGAGGATGACAATGGCAGCTGGCTGTGGTTGCTTTAGGCTTAGGGAACACTGATGCCCACTTTAGAAGGGGGAGAGGGTTCAGTTGATTGTTGGCAGCTCTGTTATTGGAAAACATCTTGTGAGCAAGCTCTGTTACTCTTTCTGGGAGGATGTACTTAGCCTGGAGTTTAATCTATTCTATCCTTCCACTTCCTTCACTGTCCAAATTCAGGTGGTGTAGCAGTCTCTAACTGCCTGTCTTGACAGTGTTTGGTGAGCAAGGGCTGCCATGAGGATAAAATGTCCCGTGCTCTGAGTTTGGGCTGATGTAGCCTACAACTCTAATCACAAGCCATCTCCCATAAAGCTGTAGGTTGTATGCAAAGGTAGCCCTGAGGTTTAGTTTGCCTCCCAAGAACGCAAACTTCTGTGCAGTCCACCCTGACACTCTTGCCTCAATGGAAGCTGGCTTGCTATAGCTGAATTTAATTGCTTTCAGCCTGTGAGCCTGTGAACTGTTCCCAAGGTTCAGAGAAGCTGCATGAGATCTGTCTTGTCTGCCATCCAGAGCAAGAGAGAACAAAGTGCAAAGCACCCTTCAGGCAACACATCTGGTGTTTTCCTAGGTATTATGCAGCAAAGAGCAATGTTGGTGGTCAGTCTGCTTGTGAGACAGGAGGAAGCAGGATGCACCTCCTCCTTCCATCAGCATTTCCGTGCTCTGCTTGGGTTTAGCCTCTACTAGCTCAGCTTCTCACCCAGCAGAGAGCTGAAAGATGTTTACAGCTGCTGCTTGTGGGGCTGCATAGCCCCTCTGTCATGATTCGTGTTTGGGTAGGAAGGAAATGGATCCAGGCAGCAAACTGCAGGATCAACCCTGATACAAAATCAGCAGAACTCTTCTGTAACTGAGGTTCACAAGAGCTGGAATTGTTGCTCTGCAAAGACCCCCAGCTTCCTTCTCTTTTGGCTTGACCAACATCCTTTTCCTTTTATCTTTTGCATGTTGCTTACTCTGCCAAAACCTGTGACAGGGATTGTCTTGCTCAGCTCCTTGTGCAATTATATCCAACAAATGTTTTGAGAACATGCTACTGGGGGTTGCCCTTCCTGCAAGGGTAACGCAAATGTGTTTATGGTACAGAAGTACAGAACATTCTCTGATAAGAGGGTGCCTGTTAAGAGAAAACCCCAAGTCCCTTGTACTCTGTTATCACACCATAGCAAGTTGATTCCCAGTGTGTATGCATGTTTTGGGATTGCTGCTCGACAACCTCACCAGCAACTAATCAGCTGGTTTTACTCACAGGTAACAAACCTTCTGCCAGTAGGGACTTGTGTCTCAGTGTATTCATTCTAAACACAAGTGAAAAATGGCACTGTGTCACAGTGTGATGTAGCTTAGATCAGTGCTAGTTTGCACTGCAGGTGATTGTTGGTGTGTATTATTATTTAATTGGACAGCAGTCAGACTGTATAGGAGATGTAAGTCAGCAGTCACACCAGTTGATGTGCCTTTCTTATTGAATACTTGTGAGCAGCACACTCAACCAAGAAAAAGCACATAGCAAAAGGAGTTGTTATAAACAACACAGCTGTGCTGTCACTGCGTTTTACTCCTCCAATGCTGTGGCTGTATTCCATTCTCTTCCCAAGTTGTTAGCACAAACAGGAAAAAGGACACAGAGTAAAAAAGCTGCTTTGATCAATTGCGAGAATGAAGATTGCTGCATTTGTCTTGATTTCAGAGATATGTTGATGGAGGAATTTCTGACAATTTGCCCCAATATGAGCTGAAGAACACAATCACGGTGTCTCCTTTCTCGGGAGAGAGTGACATCTGCCCACGGGACAGTTCCACAAACATGCATGAGCTGAGAGTCACCAATACAAGCATCCAGTTCAATCTTCGCAACCTCTACCGCCTCTCAAAGGCCCTGTTTCCTCCAGAGCCACAGGTGGGTTTCCTGACCACACCAGAACTTTGGGACCACAGACCTTGAGCCCTGGCTATACTGTGTGCACTTTAGCAGAAGATACCAGACACTGTTAGTTTTGTATCTTGTGCTTTGTCTTTGATCTTGATATTATCAACCCAGTGACTTGCTAAAGCTTGAGCCACCTGCACAAGGGTTTGTCATCTGCTACTTGAACATCTGGAATGTAGGTGATAACAGTTACTTGGAAAGTATTCACATATTGCTCTCTCTAGAGCAGTGTTTGCCTGGAAATCAGGCTCACTGTAAACAAAGATGTCTTGGCCATCAGAACCAATGTGCACTTCAGTATTTTAAGGTGAGGATGGAGCTGCCAGTACAAACCCTTTCTACTATATCAGCGTAGCGAGTGGCACTGCAAACTTTGTGTACTTCTGAGAAGAAGCAAGTACCAGATAGCCCTGACATTTGGATGTAATAAGCAGGTGTTCGTGTGCTGAATTACTTGGGCAAGTTTTTCTGACACCCTCTCTAGTCTTAGCTGGCTTTATCTGCAAACACGATGGCCCTTCCTGGCATCTGCAGGGTAGTGTTCTGGGCTGCTTGTCAGAGTGACTGCCTGAAGGCTGCCCATAGCAGCATCAGCTGTAGATGGGGGAATGAGGTAGCTGCAACTCTATGCCACACTTAGGTAGTATTCTAGGTGTCCCTTCCAATCTAAATTGTCCTGTGATTCCCATCACCAGTGTATTGATGCCATAGATCCCATTCCTGCTCAAAGACTGAGCAAGGCTGGCAAGAATGAGATTTGTTCTTGGGATAGCTCAGGAGTCAGGAGAATTCCTCTGAAACCAGCGTTGTGGTAGGTGTTTGCTCAGCCAGTTTCCACATGAAACTTTCCTTCCTCTGCCCACAGGTGCTACGGGATATGTGCAAGCAGGGCTATCGAGATGCATTGCACTTCCTGAAGAAGAATGGTAAGGCACTTGCTATTTGTAGGGTGCACTGACTTGCCTGTTCTGTGGCATGCTTGGGTGCCTTGGCTTTGAGAGTAGTTGATGGTGCATATGAAAGGAAGAAGGGAAGAATTGAACTGTGCCTCAGATACTAAGGTATAGAATTCTCCTTAGTAAGTCTGCTTCAGCACTTCAGGAAGGGGAGGTGGAGTGGTCACCTTTGCAGTTACCAACACAATTGCTGGGTAGCAGTGCCATTTGGACCTCCTGCAGACACCCTGCTGCTCTCCGTGTGCAGCTGGGTCTGTGTGGTGCTGCCCTCAGAGCCCCGATGCTGGACCCTTGGGCGCTGCTCTCCTGTCTCCAGCTGCGCAGCGCTGGGTGTGCGCCTGCTGCCATCTCGTGTCCATGGACAGTGATGCGGACCGGGATAAGTGGGAATGCACTGCAGGAGGGAAATCTTGTCTGCAAGATGGGTGACTGGCAGGTTATAGCAACAAAACTCTGCAAAACAGCACCCTGCAGAACTTAAAGGGGAAATGTGAGAACTTCCCGTGGGGAAGGAGAAAATGAACTTAAACCAGCAAGGTTTGTATCTCCTTGTGGTAAGCATTATGACAGATGTAAGCTAAAGAGGCTAGGCATGATCCCAGCCTGAGGGGAGTTAGGGTGAAGCAAGGACTAAAGCCAGGCAGGGCAGCTGGTTTGTGTCATCCTTACAGTGTAACTTCTCTTCTCAGGTCTCCTTCATCGTCCAAGTCCTGCCCGTCCTCTCCTTGCCATAGAAGCACCTCCAGGAGAGAAGAAAGAGGAAGAAACAGAAGCTGAGGACCAACTAGAGGACAACACTGCCCTTGCTGTTGTTGAAGAGCACATCTTCGAACACTTGCCTCCCAGACTGAACCAAGGTATGATTCAAAGGGAGAGATCACAGGTAATCTTCCTGTGCTTGCTGTCTGGTCTGCCTCAGAAGACTGCTGGGTTGTGTGGTTACTGTATATACCTGAGGTTGGTCATGCATAGGGATTGAAATGACACCTACTGAGGGTTAGATGGATTGCGGTCTCAGATGAAGTTGTGGCTCATACTGTGGAGGCTGGATTGGGAGAGGTTGGTTCACTTGTCAGTGTGCTGCATGGTAAGGAGAGGAGGGAGTCTTGCTGTTTACTCCTTTAGAGTCTGATATTGGTGAAAGCTGCTGGTTTTAGCTGTGCTTAGGGAATTATTTACCCTGAGCAAAACTTCCTAAGAAGTGGGTGGTAGCTGCCTCAGGCTGAGTAACTTCTGAGGGATGACAAGAAAACAGAGTCCCCCTGGGGATATTCAACCATGTTTTCTTCTGCCTTCAGCTCTCCTGGAGGCTTGTGCTGAAAGAAGAAGTTTCTTGACTGGCCTCAGCAACATGCTACCTGTGCGTGTGGCCACGGCCATGATGGTCCCCTACATGCTGCCTCTGGAGTCTGCAGTTTCCTTCACTGTCAGGTAAACCTTGGCCTTTTATTCTCTGAGAGTGGTGCTCTTCCCAGTGCAGACAAGTATTTGATTGAGCTACAGTGTTTGAATGGACAGAGAGTGGGATTCTCTAATTCTGCACTGCTGGTGTTCCTGGGGAAGGAGCTCCTCTCAATTACCAGACATGAATAAAAAAACCCAAACAAATCCCCACAAAACCAGAAAAACCAAGAGCTCAAAACTTTGCCTATCTTCCTATGTCATTTAGTTACAGCCACCACTTCCATCTTGAAGGAAGATTGCTGTGTGCTAGAACTTGCCCCAGAAAATGGTGATAAATTTTTGAGCCTTAGGAGAGACTTCGGAACTGGTGTTCTTCTCATCATATTCCCTTGCGTGGCCCAGCTAATGCTTGTCCCCTGTCTCTTTACAGGTTGCTGGAATGGCTCCCAGATATCCCTGAAGATATAAGATGGATGAGGGAGCAGATGACAGGAATCTGCAACTACCTTGTGAAGAAAGCCAAGAA
Source organism: Acrocephalus scirpaceus scirpaceus (assembly GCA_910950805.1). Lineage (NCBI taxonomy): Eukaryota > Metazoa > Chordata > Aves > Passeriformes > Sylviidae > Acrocephalus > Acrocephalus scirpaceus. Next base: position 45,419,544 of record OU383780.1, read on the forward strand.
GAAACTGGGCAGCCATCTTTCTGCCAGGTATGGCTGTTTTTCTTCACAGCAGTGTTCTGGTGGAGCCCTTCATTTCCCCTTCCATCTTTGAATTCTAGAGGCTCTATTCTACTAGAGCAGAGCAAATAAGGCACAAATTGACCAGAAGGATTTACCACTTACACTGAGAAGCAAATCTGGTCCATGGTTTCTTGGCTTCCTTAAGTGTTGGATAGACTCAGCACATGGTCTCCTTCCTTTGTCCCATTATAGGGCAGACCCTGTAATGAAGCTGTCACTATAGCAGTAGGTTAGAAGATGTAAGTCTGATTAAAACAGACTTATTTCATGCTCCTTCTAGAAGACAGAGGTGCTTGTCTTGGTTTGCTGGCCCAGGATGCCCTGAAAGTCCTTTCAAGAAGTACTTGTGTTCAAATGACCTCTTCTACCTCAATATCTCAACCTGGTTTTGGGGGGGAGGGAATATGGTGGCCAGGGAACACAAGAGAGTTTCCAAATGAGACTGAGTGCTTTGAGCCTGTGTGTGTGCCTGTGCTTCTGGACTGAACTCCTGCAATAGCCCCTGGCTTGAAGCTGTGGCAAGACTGTTGTGTGGATGAGAATAGGAAACTTTCACAGTAGTAGTCAGGGGGTCCCAGTTGTGGTTTGATCCTAGTACAAAGGTGTAATTCTTACCCGAAAGAGTTCATAGTCTGAACAACTGAGAGATGCGAGGGGGAAAAATAGGCACACAGGGACTTCTCACTAAAATCATGTAGTCAATTTAGTACAAAACAGGACTGTGGTACTGGAGCTCTAGTCTGGTGACCTGCTCAAGTCTTCCCATGTACTGAGTCTTTGCATGTATTTGTCTTTCAGGCTTTACTACCACCTCGAGCTTGGAGGGCCCCAGAAGCTGCCAATTTCTCCCCCGCCACCTTGTGGTGAAGCACTGCCCATGTGGATAAGAAGCAACCGCTCGGTTTCTGATGTCATGATGAAGTGGGAGGAGTATCAGCGCCAGCTCATGCTGGGCTTGCTCTGCATCAACGTGGACATGCAAGCCTCCCTCTTCCCTCGGGAAGGGTTTCAGTTAAAGCTTCCACCTCTAGACTGTGCAAAAGAGTGCCTGCCGCTCTTCTGAGCCTGCTGCTGTGAGGGGATGAGGGTGGGTGGGAATGGGAATGGACATAGGGTGGGACCAGTCTCATCCCCCAGCAGCAGGCTGCCCCTTGCTCCTCAATATGCTGCAAAGGGGATTTCCCCGGGATGGAGACCGGTGGAATTGACTGTAGCCATTTCTTGCCCGCTGGGCCAAGCAAGGGACCTTTGTATTCACAGACACACAGAGGCTGATTCCTTGCTCTAAACTTGTGGTGAGGCCTGGCCATTGCCTGTGGCCAGGCTGATGCTGACCCAGCTGGGCTCTCCCAAGTAGTGCACTTTGAATTGCTACTGGCTTTTTACCGCCAAATAACCAGGATGTAGATGACGCTCTCAAGTTCATACAGCTTTTACCTCCCTTGGCTTTTCAGAGCACGTGTCTTCCTCTCCTTAAATCATCTGACAACCCTTAGCTCTTGTGCTACTGAAAGATGAAGTAGCCTCTTACCAAACCTTTTTTTTTTTTCTTGTGGCTTTTAAATCTGCTCTTGACTTTCTTTGCTGAAACTATGTCTTTCCTCTCTCCCTTAATTGCATCCACACTGGAAGCCAGAGCTGGTCCTGCAGCAAACTACACTGGAACTGCAGAAGTGTAGAAAAGTTACGTGTTTTCCCTGATTCATGTTGTCCTGGTCTCTCCCTTTTTGATTGGTGTCCTTAGGGAACTGCTGTGACTTGAACTCTTGAGTGTTAAGTGATTGAGCCTATTTAAAGAAGTAATTTTGACAGATTTTTTTTCTATGGAAACGTGTTGAATTTGAGGCCCTATTCCTTACTCTGTGAATGGAATTGGTGTGGGGTTGTCCTGAAAAAAGCTCAGCCTGGCTATCTCAGGATCAGCTTAGCAGCTGAAGCAGTATGAAGTGCTTGTAGGAAGATGAGAATTGTGCAGGGCATGTTATTTTTGAGAGGCTTGTGGTGGAGTGTCACAGCAAGTGCTGGGGAAGTGGCTGCCTCTGACAGGGGTCACTTGGACTTCACTCCTTAAGAGGCTGTACAACTGAGCCAAATTCCAAGTGGGTGATACAGAATGGATCTCCTGCCAAACTGAGGCTTCTATCTCTCTTTTGCTCAGAAAGTTTTGTTGTTGAGGCTTTGGAGTGAGAAGGATTTAGGCTTGTAGCTACACTAGTGTCACAGCTTGCCTGTTTTGTCTTGTAGCTCACAGGTCCTGCTCTGCAGCTTGCAGTAGCATGAAAAGTGAAGTTAAGACTGTTGATGTACATGCAGCCACTTGGAACTGGCTCCTCTTTGTCTGCCCCTTAAAAGACCGAGCTAGTGGGTCTGTAGCAGAGCAGGACTCTGTCTTGAGGCACTGCCTTCTCAGCAGTGGTCTGGTCATGGCTTGTTTGAGAAGCATGAACTTCGTGTTCTTCACAGGGTGAGACCTGGCTTCCTGTAGGGATTGCAGGGATTTAAGCTTAGGTCTTCACACTCTGACACACCCAGCTCCTGGTATCTTTTTCTGCTGCTTGTCTTGCTACATGAGGCGTCTTCTACCTCTCCTAGCACAATCAGTGTGCAATGGCCAAAGCAAAGATATGCTGTCTTTGCTGAGGAGCAGGACAGGGTATCTGAGGCTGATTATGTAGCCTATACATGGAATAGTGATTTTTAATAGACTCTGTTTAGATTTAGAAAGGGAAAATAAACCCAGAAGTTGTGCTAATAACTGGAGAAAGTAGTAAATCTTAATGAGCAGTGGGGGTGATGGGGTGGGTGCTGTTTCCTACAAGCACAGTTGTGCACTGGGCATGGGTTTGGTGTTTGTGTGGAGACTGATAAGCATCAGGACTTTCCTGCAATGGCTGTGCCAAGCTGGGAGGCAATGGAGTGGGCTTCTGCCCAGGAGATGCCAGTGCAACAATGAACTTGTGACTTAGATTGTCACCCCACTGTCCTTGCTGGATGTAACTTACCTATGTAACACAAGGGCCTGTGTAACTTACAAAGCAGGCCTGCACTTAAGCAGTCAGATTTAGTCTTAAGCTTTGCATAATTAAGTCAGGGAACAGGGAAGTCACTACAGGAAGAGAAAAAATTGGAGGATTCTGAAATCAGAGTAGAACATTCAATTACAAAGCAAACAAAAAACTCTTGTAATTGTTTAAAGCACACAGAAAAAAAGTGCTAGATGCTAGGGGAAGTGAACCAGCCACAAGCTACAGTCACTTAGTGGGAGCAGGATGAATTTGATGAAAATTGGAACTGAGAAAAGGTGTTCATTTTTTGGTTTGGTATGGGATTTCTTTTCTTCCACTGTTTTAGGCTACCTTCTTGGGGGGAATGGCACATGCACAGCTGTTTAGATTGCTAAATGCATATCTCTTGTCCTTAGTGCACACAGAGGAATTGGGAAGAACATAGAGATATTTAGAGGCAAGAAATGAAGGCATTTTATCCAGAAGCGAAACATCTGAGAGGGGCAAAACTGTATAAGGAAAATCTTGTGCTGCCCTTTTGACTTTTTTTTAAGTTAATATATGGGTGGAGAAAAATGATGCAAGTATTTTTTTTATCCCTTCTTCCTGGACTGGTAAAACCACTGAGTGATTATGTAAACCACTAAACTATGAAACAAAATACTCTTGGCAACAGAGTGTGCTAAGAAGTTGCAGCTTGGTACCCTTAATCCCTTGCCTTGTGCATCAGAACTGACTGGGCTGGTGCCGACTGGGCTGATGCCACTGTCTTCCAAAGCTCTGATCCAGAAGGCTTGGTGATTCTGATTCATGCATTTCAAGAGACCAACAGCTGTGCCTGGTAAAAGGCCTGAGTTTTCACCTCATCTGTAGTTTAATTTATTATATTAACTTCTCAATGAGAAACTTTTGTACACTTCAAGCTATAACCACAAATCAAAGCTTGGCTTTAAAAATAAAGGTCTAACTCTTCAGAAGGAAATTCCTGTTTTTCCTATGGTAATTTGCAGGGTGTGAATGGATACTGGGAAAGTACCACTCTGTATTAACCCTTTGTCTTTTTTTATTCCCCAAGTGATACAACAGCTATTATGTGATAGCTTGTTGGCTTTATAGATTTGAGCTCTGATAAAAGAACTGCAGATCTGTTAAAAATACCTCAAACTACCCTCATTTTCCTTTTGAAAAGTTTTACCCATTTGCTTGAAATTCTTGCTGCTCATTCATTGCAGATTGCAAAGGATGAAGGAATTAGGGAAGATCTGATGTAGAAAAGGGCTGTGTCAGCTTGGTGAGTGGCTTTATGTTATGCAGTGCTGCCTTGTCTAGATGAGACCCCACTCTTTTTGAAATATCTGGAAACCTTGTGATAGGCTCTGGATTGGATATGGAGGTGCTTATTGTGATAGTGCTCACTGGAACTGTTCAGCCCCTTGTTCTGTGTGTACCTCATGGCTTGCAAAGTTATCTTCTGGGCAGCCATTGCTGATTAACCCTCACTTGCCAGGTCCATAGGAGCAAGGCCATCTGTGGCAGTCAGTCCCTTCTTCTCCAAAACGTGTGGCTGGGCAGCCCAGCAGGGCCTGTCTGCTCTCCAGCGTATGGTGAGTGAGAGGTCAGGTTCCTGGACAAAAATTCATATTGCATCCATGTCCAGTGGTCCTTAGAGCATTCACTGGATTCCTGCAGGAGTCCCAACCCTTGCCATTTCCACTGTTTCACATAAAGGGTCTGTGCATTCAGGAATCCACTTTTTTTTCTCTTTCCTGTGTTATTACTTGCTGCTTTTAACAAGGCTAATGGTGACCTTGTTGTGCATCTAACCAGCCCCTAACCTTTACAACAATGTAGAGTTGTTTTGTGTACAACAGCCCGTGCCTATGGCATGCTCTGTAACAATTAGTGTGTAGTAAAATTGGTTTGGTTTGCTGCCTGCCCTACTGCTAATACTGTTGTGAGCTGATTTTCAAGGGACAGGAGAAAATACTGACCACTATGCATAGGACCTAGGAATTTTCTCATGGCTTCTTGGAAGGCTGTGTACCTGCAACACTCAGACCAGAGAATAAAAGAGAATCTGCTGTCTGCCAGCACTAGGGTGTCCCTAGTACTTTTATATTCCCCAGTGGTTTTATTAATTTATAAAAATTATCTAGTAATTCAGTACTTCCTTGGAGAAAAGAGCTCTCACTTTCGCCAAAGCGATTGTGGGAGAAACACCTGAAACTCTGTGTGTTTATTCCTTAGGGGGGGTTCATTTTTACTAAACATATGCTGGCTGTGGTGGGTGGCAGGGCCACCAAAGTCAGAGGGCCTCGCCAATAGTTTTCTCAAGCTTTGTTTCTGTCTTCTCCTTAAGCCAGAGAGAGGATGGACCACCTCACCTGGCTGCCATGTCAGCCAGCTTGTTTGTGCCAAGCACACGCTGTGCCTTTACAGTGGGCTCTGGTGTCTGCCTTTCCGAGTGCAGCACAAGTTGCTCCCCTCTCCTCTCCCTCCTTTCCCTTGCATGCTGGTGGGACGTTGCTTCTTTTCCGACCTGCAGGCAGCTCCGCTAGGCCAGCCCCTAACTGCATCCATCTCAGTCTTTGGATCCACATCAGCCCTCCTGCACAGGGAGGATGAAACTCTACTTCCAAACAGAAAACTTGGAAATGTAACTTTGAAATAAATACCTCTCACTTCCAGGGTTTTCTCTTGTTCTTGAAAACAGCATCTGAAGCAGCTCTTTGAGCTTCGTGTGTCCTGGGACTCCACTGCTGCCACTGAGTTTGAGAAGACCTTTAAGCACACAACACATGTGGAGGTCCTGTGGAAGTTACTGGTGTCAGAGCAGCAACTAGACCAGCAATAGCATACACAAGTTATGTATTTACGTGGCAATGTCACTAAGTAATGTTCACAGTTACTTTAAAAGTTCAGTATTAAATTGTTGATGCTTTTTTCTCCTGTTTCTATTTTCTAATGTTTTGCTGAAGAAAATGTAACTATTTATTTTGGCAGAAATATATCTTCTAATAAAAACTTTCTCAATATATTTACCTGGCTGTGGTAGGTTGCTTCTCTTGCTGTTTAAAGGTTTGTTAAATTTTTTTGGGATGTGCTGTGTGATGTGGGTTTGTTTTGCTAGGCCCAAGCCCATTCAAGTTCCTCTCAGGGGCAACATTTATCAGTACACCATAAAGGGGGCTCTGATCTAGAGGAAAAGGGGTACATTTTGGTCCAGTTCTGATATACTCAAGCCTAAGTGCTATTAACCTCTGTTTATTGGAGCTTTGTGGCAGGCCTTGGTTTCCAGGAGGAATTAAGCACCCTCTTGTGGGAATAGCAGGTGTTTGGCACCTGGGAAAGGGTTAGTAAAAAGTTATTCACAAATTTGAAACTTCTCCATTACGGGACCACCTCTTGAGGAAACTGACCCCAACTTCCACGGAGTCTGTTTCCTTGCTGGTGCAATGGATAGTACTGGCTATGGTGTGTCTGGCTATTATGACAGATACCGTGGTGTGCCCCGGTTCCTCTCCAGCTGGAGCGCGTGGAAACCACTGGCCCTTGGGTGTGGGAAGGCCGAGGCTTTCCTTGGTGCCAGGCCAGGGATCCGGGCACGGCCGCCCTGGAGCCGCGGCCAGGCTGCGCAGCTGGGATCGCCCGCAGCAGGATGAGAGCCTCACACAGGCTGGGGCTTGACGCTGCGCGGGTCTGGCGGACGCTCCAGGACTCGGGCTCCTCTTTGTCCAGGCTTTTGACAGCCGGAAACTTTAGGAAGAGACTTTATGTGCTGTCACGTGACGGGGACAAGTGCTGTAATTGGCATTATAGGATGCAGCTGGTAAAGCAAACAGCTTTCTTAACCTCTAATGACTACAACACAACAAACCCCCCAGGCCGGTGCTGTTAATCAGTGAAATGGATCCTCCTTCCATAGAGCCGCCCGGGAGCTGCCTGCGGCTCCGCCGGGGGAGAGGCTGCAAGCGGGGCTGAGTGCGCGGCTTTCCCGCCCCTCGGGGGTGCCGGCGCTCGGGGCGGGGGCAGCGCCGCTCATCCCGAGGGGCCCGGCCCGGCTCCCGCTGCTGCCCGCCCGCGGCCCCGCTCATTTCCGGCCGGGGCCGCCCCGGCGCCAGCGGCGGCTCCGCTCCCGCCAGGGCGGCCGCAGGTGCCGCTCGCTCCCGCCGCGCCGGGCCAGGTAAGCGCCGTGCGGGGTGTCCGGGGCGGCGGCGGCACCGGCGGCAGCGGGGCGAGGGTGCGGTGCTCCGGGGCCGGTCCCCGCCCCGGGGCAGCTGCCGGCTCTGCCCGGCCGGGCCTCGCAGCCGAGGTGTTGGGGAGCGGCTGCCCCAGCGAAGGGCCCCGCCGGCGCCCTCACCCTCGCCTCGCCGGCCTCTCCCGCTGCCCCTGCGGCTGTGGGGAGAGGTCAGCGGAGGGCTGGGGGCCCTGCGTGCTGCGGGTCCTCGCCTGGCCGCAGGCACACACCTGCACCGTCCCCAGCTGTCGGAGGTCCCTGGGCGGTGACGGACGGGTGCGGGCTATCCACGTTCCTGCGCAGTGCTGCTTTCTCCCGCACACGGCGCTCCTGAGGCGTGGCTGCGGCCGCGGCACGGGATGGGAGCGCTGTCCTGGTGGGGTCCGGGATGGGGAGCTGCTATCTCTTTTGCCTTCTCTCCTCCTCTGTCGCTCTGAAGTTTGCAGGCTCCTTTCATACGAGGTCACGGAACTTCGGTCTTCCTTGTTGAACTTAAGTGGAGACTTTGTTATTTTCTCTTTTCATTTTTCCAGCATCCTTTGTTCAATGAATATTCTTTCTTGCCACGGTTCAGATGCAGATGACACTGCACCACATAAAGATGCTGCAGTTTCCTACAGCAGCTGTGTTGGTGCTGCTTCTCCTTCTGTGGAAGGAAAAAAATACTAGATCTTTTGCTCTCCTAAGACTGCAGTGTCTTTCTCTTTAATATCTTGCACTCATGGGATGCACTTCGGTGAACTTGTGTGTCGAACCAGAGTCCTTCCTGTAGGACTTCCTGAAAACAGCTGAGGGGAAAAGAGGTCAGCCTTAGACACAGGGAAATGGCTGTGCTCAGGAATATCCTGAGGAGGCAGGATAATCCAAATACAGCTTGCTTGTTTAGTCTTGACCTACTGAGTTCTTCCTTATTCTGATGGTTGTTCTGCATCAGAGTGGGCTCAGAAAACCTTAATTTCTAGCTTTGCCTTATGCAGGCTCAGGGGGAATTGTATCTTATTTTTCATGTTGTAGAGCTATATTTATTTCTGAGGATCATCTAACTAGCTATATGTAGACGAATACACATATACATCTCCTGAGTGGTATGGAAATTGCTTTTCTTGATTAAACAGATAATCGGTTTGGTCTGTCCTTTCACTGGCTGGTTCAGGTGGTCCAGAGGAGGCTCTGAAAAGCTGCAGTGACCTGGGGTAGAAGAATCTTCTCTTTGCTAGGACATCCTGCTCCAAAGAGAGTGATGTGAGGCCTGAGATGTAACATTTTAGAATCCTTCAAAAGATAGTATAAAATGTCTTTGAAGCTACCTTGCTGTGCAAAAAATATTCTCATTATCTGGAGCATCACCCTTCTCTTGGCTTCTTGTGGCAAGCTCCAGTGGGAAGTATGAACTATCAAGCTGGAAAGTCTGCTTGGTTTTTTTGTCATCATCAGATAGGAAAATTTCTCCCTCACACCCCAATTTGATGTATCTGATAAATCGAGAGCCTTGTGTCTACTGACCTGAAGATGGTGCTGCAAAGGAGGGCTCCACGTGGGGCTGTCTTTAGCAGCACACAGATAGGGCTGGGGAACTGCTGTTCCTCGTGACTTTGCCAGGCAGCCTCAGAAAAGGAACAAATGGGATGAGGACAATTGACAGCAACAGAAATCACATGGGCTCAGCTCCATGCACAATGCTCTTCATGGTCAGAGAGCTTTCAGGAAATCAATCCCTATGTACAGCAGACTAGGTTTGGTTTCCATAGTGCAGCTACTCACTGTCTAAATCTTTTTTATTTCATATGGCTGCTCTGGGGACTGAATCCTCTCCTCCCCTGCTTGCAGGAGCTCGTCTTGGATTTAAGGACAGTGACGAGAAACTTCAGCTGTAGCAAATGTGTCATCTTCCACTGCGTGGAGCACCGTCTCCCTCCTTCCTGCCAGATGCCTTGGCTCGCTGTCCATGTAAAGTCTGAGGTGGAAATACTTGGTTTACTCTGTACCTCTGAATCTCTCATGATTCATTTGTTGTCCCACCAGAACAGCAGAATTGCAACAGTCAGTAAGAGCTTCTGTCCTTGGTCACTGTGTATCCTTGGAGGTACCCCCAGCCCAGAAGCTTGAAAGAGAGGTGCTGTGGGTGTCCTGATTGGCCCTCTGAGTATTTTCCTAGCAATGTTCTCTTTTCCTCATCCTGCACCCCAAGCCTTTAATTTCTTGGCTGTTGCTGAGAAGGATTTCCCTCCCCATGGCCCTAATGCACATTTTGCTAGGCAAAGCTGACCTCTGCAGCTGTGCAAGGAGCACGGGGGTGGATCTACTAAGTATTCCCATGGGCTTCTGCTGCAGCAAGGAGCACCTTGTGCTCCCCTCTGGCCATGTGATGAAAAGGATTGCCAACCCTAAGCTTTTAAATACCACCAGCCACACATTGAAAAAAACCAAACCATGAAGTGAAGGGTTTTTTTTTTTCTTTTAAATCATGTTCTTAATTTGCTTTTTCCTGCTGATTTCTGATTGTCTTGGAGATTTCTGCATGTCTGTATAAGCTGCCAGGAATGCTTGAATCTCAGTATTTCACCTGACTGCAGGACCTAGGTGCTGCAAGCAGAATAACAAATATTGTGAGCTTTGGGAGAAAGCAACACCCAAAGTAGCAGTGTGTTGTGGGTGGGTTGTGATACTGTGGACTTTCAAATAAAGGCTGGAGCCATGCTGGGCTTCCCTGTGCTTAGTTCAGGTTGGAGTAACATGTCTGGGAAGCCCTGTGGACTTTTTAACCAAATGTTTTTCTCTTAACCTTGTCTGACAGAGCACTAAAGCAGCAACAAATACTGTCTTGTGCTCTCAGAGACAGTGGCTTTAATCTAATCATAGGTTTGTTTTGGAGGAAATGAGATAAAGTGCAACGCTTTGGAAGGGTACAGTGTTCTTATCTGCTTGGCATAACTGGAGGAAAATCTGTCAAGTAAAAAGAGTGAGAGCAAGGAGGCTTGTAACATCCCTGCTTTCTATCCAGTGAAGTGTGTGACTGCAGCTAATTTAGTGGGGATGTCAGCTGAAGGAGGAGCTCTTGCCTCTGCTTCTGTACCTTCAGTCTCTGGTGGTAGGAGACTTTGTATCACTGCACCAGTTACTGCCCCGACTGTGTGGAAGGGACTGCCTGCTTCAGAAGGATGTCTGAGGTTTCCACATACCTGAAAGCCCTGCAGGAAAGGCTTGTGTTTTTGGGGATGGCAGGAGAGCTCTGAAAATGTGCCTGGGAGCTGTGAACCTCCTGAGATTTGCTGTGGGAGCCCAGCACTGTGTGGGCTTGGGGCTGGTGTGAGCTTTATGCTGTTGGTAAGATCCTAGTGGAGGCAGAGGTGTCCCTGCTCACAGCAGGTGATGTTTCATGGGCTGAGGCAACCTGTGTTTCTGGAGAGCTGAGACTGTGAATAAGGGGAAAGGTCTGGATACCTACCCTGCAGCTTTTTGAAAGAATTAGCCTTTAGCACATGTGCTGGATGAAAGTAAAGCAGTGCAGTGAAGGCTTGAAAAAATCCTAATCATTTTAACTGTGCAATAAAGGTAACGTATCTACCTGTTTATTGCTTCCTACTTCAAGCTCTTCCAATGAATAACAGGCAGGATATCTGCAGACCTTTGGAGGAGTAGCTGTGTGGTGTTAAAAATAAAACTGAGGAATGTCTAAATATGCCACTTAGGCTATGGAAAGCAAACCTTTTGGGAAGATTTCAGCTACATTTGGATATAGCTAGGTGAGTCAAGCCTCTGGAAAAGGAGACAGCAAGCTTGCAGGCTAGCTGTAAACCCTTGGCTGAGCATGGTGTTAGCTGGGCAGAGGTTCAAGTGCAGGGAGGCAGTTCTAACACATCCTACAGGAACTTGGTGGCCCTCACTGTTACAGGAGCTGAATACTCTCCATTTCAGTCAGCATAACATCTGTGAGTAAGAGTAATGCTTTTATCTGTCTCATTTTCCCTTCTTCTTGCCTCTGGAAAATGAAGAGGAGGAAACCAAGCTCGTCTCCAGCTGGGAATTGAAGTGGTAGGTGACCTATAGGTTGACAGCATGACAGATGCTGAAGTCTTATCTCCAGACAAGACTTCTGCCTCCCTGTAAAATACTACTTTGGCTCCTGGCAAGGAATAGTGGGGCTGTATTGTGTCTAGGGAAGGTGAGCTGTGTGCCTGTGCCAGTAGCTGAGCTGAAGGTAGGATGAGAAGAGTATGTATTGCTGAGCCTTATTTTTCCCACAGCCCTAGTTTGTGGACTAAGTGCCCATTTTTTGTGGGGTGGGAGAGGCAGGCCAGCAGAGCCATCCTGCTCTGGAGTGAATTGCTGCAGGCTGAAGCTCCTGGCCCCTGCCCAGCTCCCCTCCTCGGCAGGTGCTGAGCTACTGAGCTTTGCCCAAGAAGAAAGACAAGCGTCATCATTGCTTAGATAAGATAAAGCATGACCAAAACCTTGTTATCCTTGGCAGGTGTGGCTAGATGCTGACTGGAATTTGTGTAGCTCAGAGGAATAGCCAGGCTCTTCAGCTGCAGGGAGGGTGGCAAAGCCTCTTTAAAACGTGGAGACTTGATGCTGGAGCCTGACAGGGAAGGTGAGTGCAAGGGCCTGAGGGGTGTGAGTGAAGGAACAGCCACCCAGTAACCCTGTGGGCAGAAGGCCCTCTACTGTGTGCCCCTGTGCCTGTGTCCTGTGCAGACTCTGGTGTGGTTGTTGCTCTATGGCAGCTCCACCAGCTTGGTGCCCTTCGAGCAGGGCCGTATGGATGACCTGGTGTCTAGCAGGGCTGAGAACCTCTTCAGCAGCAGTGCCTCTCTCTTTGGTTTTTGAAGTTCTGACATATCTGTTGTCCTGAACTGTGTCCTTCTTTCTGAGATCATGGGAACTAGGAAAAATATTCAGATTTATTGGAGGGAGAAAGGACATGTGGGGCGTCCCCACAAATGTCCGTGTTTCTTCTTTGCACACTTTGCTCTACGCTTGAGAGCAGCCTTCCTTCTTCCTTAACCTCTTTGTCTCTTTAAGGAGTTTGCAAGATGCCTGATCTACCTTTCCTCTCTCCCAGACATGTAGCCAGAGGGGTAATCCTCTGCTCCAGTAGAGGTGCTTAAACCCCTTTGATTTAATGGATTTCCTATGGCACAAAGAGTCTTTCGCTTCCTATGCAAATCGGGTTGCTCAGTCGAAGCCGCTAAATGCAAATGCACCACTTGTAGCTGTTCCCTCTCGAAGAGAGGTGCGGGCTTTATGCAAAGCATGGAGATGAGCCCTGAGGAACTGGGAGAGCAGAGCAATACATGGATTTGTGCCGGAGAAAGGTCAGCGTGGCTGTAGTTCACCTGTTCCCAGACTTGGGAGGTGGGATGCCAGGCAGGATATTTCAAGCTGTTGGCATCAAATAAATGAGTGTTTACAGGAATGGATTAACACCTGCTGGTTATGTGTGGGGTGGGCTTGGTTGGTTGTTGTCTCCCCTCTCCTTACCAAGCCCCTGCTGCACCCCAGTGCAGAATCTGTGCTGACTGTGATTTGGTGACTCAAGCCACTCTGACGCCTGGATCCTTTTCCTCTATTCAGGTTGGGCAAATAATGTTCAGTCTGTAATCATGCTTGAGAGCTCTTGCTATTGCCCTAGATATGGGGAGCTGGAGTGATGCTTAGATTGGCTTAATCCAATTCGATCTGAAAATCCACTGCTCTGAACAATAAATGTTGCGTGTGGGGGGTGGTATTCAAGTGTCTTTACTAAATCAAAAACCTTTTAAGCATTGGTAGATGAAGCCTTTTTCTTTTCAATGTGTACCACTAAATACACAGGATGTGCAGTATGGTTGAATTAGCATTACTATGGGAACCATAACTTTTTGTATTTCCTGACCTTTATCCATGTAACAGTAAGGATTCATTAATGTGCCTCCAAAGTGTGGGGTTTTGGGGCTTTTTGTGTGTGTTTTATAAGCTTTTTTGTTGTGGTCAGTACTAAGAGAACCTTTATAAAGAACCCCAGGAGGAGATTAGAGACAGGACAAGGTGCAGGAAAGCAGTTTGCTCCCTTTTTGTGCTGTTCCAGCAGCATCCTGGCCAAGATCATGCGTCAGTGTCAAGCAAGACTTCTGCAGCAATGGTGAACAAAATGGTGAGTAAACTCTCCTGCTTGGAGGCAGATACCTCTCTTGGTATGGGTTTGTTTGGTTTTATTGGTTTTTTGCCACAGCTGAACGGAATTTGGAGCTGAGGCAAAGGTGAGCCTTCGAGGGATGGAAAGGTGATCATGCCCTCTGCTGGCACAGAAACCTACCAGATGGCTCAGGGGAGCTCTCTGGCCCTGTTAAATTTCTAGTAAAGACAATTATGATTGTTTGTAGTAGGCTTCATGTCCATTTTTCAGTGTGGGTTTTGAAATAACCATCTTAAAGTAATTGGGAAGGACCCATCTTTACCTTTGCCTTCTGCAGGTCCCATTTGCTTGTTGCTGGCAGAAGGGGGCTGTTTGTAGCTCCTCTTTTTGCAGATTGATGAGGTCTCTGCTGCTCAAATACCAGCTGGAGTCTTCTCAGTGGCAATCGGTGGAAGAAGGGGTTTTCCCTCTCTGTAGAAGATAGGCTTGTCATGATTTGTATGGCAAAGCTTGTTTTCTGGGCAAAATAGGCATTTGGGGTAGGGGTGAGAAAAAGACACAAAACCTTACCAGTTGATGAAAAGCCATCCTGCCAGGGTCTCAACACTCTTTTTTTTTCTTTCCTTTGTCACCTTCCCTGAGAAGACCTCAGGCTTAATCAGTAGGACCTGACACAGCTGAGCGCACCTTCCTGCTGCCTGGAGACTCTGGAGCTGCCACTGAGCGACAAATCCCCATCGGCATCTCCAGCTGTCAGCAGGCAGGGATGGCTTTGCTTCCTTTTGGGGACGCTGTGGGGGTAGAGTGGTGCTTTGGTCAGTGGCAGGATAGAGGGTGGCATTTCTGGCTGCTTTAGTCAGACAGTCCTGGGATGTGCACCCACCCCGGTGTGTGTTTTATGATGCTTTGGAAACATGCTCCTTGCCCTGTCATCTTATGCTTTGCTTCTCTCTTTTCCCGAGTTCTCCATGCTTCTCTTTATGAAACAGTTTGCCAGCCTCCTAAAACTCGAGTTAAACTTGAGGCAGGATTCACAGGGGTGGTTTCCAGCCCTTGCCTGGTGGAAATTGGTTGGGAGCAGGGCAGCAAGCTTAAGTGCAAGCACAGCTAGAGTTTCTCAGTGAAAGTAAGTTCAGTGTGAGATGAGGGATCATCTGCTTTCTTACCCCTTCTTCCCCTCTTGCCTACAGCAGCTCAGAAACAAGCCCTTCTCCCTTGCAGCTGTGAGAAAGGCAGGATTACAAGGAATTTACCTTGGAAGCTCAAGGGCAGGTTTTCTTGTGCTGCCTTGTGAACTGAGGGCTACTAGGCTGTGTTGGAAAGGGGCTGAGATGCCTAGGGAGCAGTGCAGACCACACCTCCTGGCTTGGACCGGCTCTGATCCTCTATTTACAGTGGCGGTGTTCCTGCCCCGCTAGCTTTTTGCTGTGGAATATACTGCTGCTTCCAGGGAAGGGGAGCAACACTGTCCTGCTGCTCCAGGTATCTGGGGACACCTGCAGGGAGACAAAATGGGGTGGAGGGGAGGGAAGAACGTCTCTCATTTGGGTAAAGAATTATTTTAGCAGGAAGTCTGGACGAGTTTGTGAGTTGCTGTGTTTCAGCAAAGTTTCTCCCTAGGAATTTTCTGTTCCGACTTCCTGCTTTTGCTTTAAAGCAGCAGAGTGGAGCTCACTGTGTGTAGTGGCATTGTATATCACTGCAAAAACGAGTTGTTATTCCTGTGACAGAGGAAGGAAAATTTATTGATTGGTTTTCAAGAGCTGGGGGTGCTTAATTAATTAATGCTTGAGTTTGGATCACTCTTTGCAAATGTTGAATTGATGAAACTTGCTCTCAGTTCTGATGTGGTTCTGCAAGATGCTTAACTGATTCTAGTGACTTACTGATTTGGGAAACTGCTGATTTGGAATACTGGCTGAATATTAGAATGTGTGAGATCGTGATTTTTTTTTTTTTTAAATAAAAAATGAACGTCTTGAAATGGTCTGATTAAAAACTAAGGTTTTTCCGCTGCATGCTTTCTGAAGGCAACTAGAAATTTTTCTTTAAAAGCATTTGGCAGGAAATTTCCCACTATCTCTCCTAAACATAGTTTTTCCCTTATTCCCCTCTACCCTTTTTCGTAATCCCATGTCATTGCTCCTGCTGTGGGCTTCTGACTCAGTGACAGCTTTTGTCAAAGAAAGGAATATCCCCCCCCAACCCCACAGTTGGGTGATTTTACTTTTCCTAGAGCAGTTATATGTGCTGAACAAAAGCACCTTTCAGACGGCATCTGCTTCCAGCTTTGCTTCAAATGCTGTTGCTTGCTTTGATTACTCCTTGCACTAGGGTTTGCCTGGTATGCCAGGAACAGGTGCCTTTCACGTGCCAGTGTTATCCTGCTTTGTGGAGGAGAAGCTCAAGGCTTGTGGCTGGTCAAAACATTCTGTAGTTTTCTCTCTTGCAGAAGTCTGTGGGGTGGGGAGTGGTGGCGTTTGGATTCAAGACTACCTGTGCTCCCCTCAGTGGTCTAACAGCCAAGAGGTGTCTCTACTCTGGGCATGGACTTCACCCTTTTCCAGTGCATAAGTTACACTGGTATTTCAGGAAAGATGTTCTGCACAGTGTAGCCAACACCTCTTGAGCTCACAGGAAGGAGTGGATTTTTACCTTTATACTCACTCTTAGCAGGTAGATTAAGAGGTGAGAGGTAACCAAGTGTCACAAAGCTGTGCACAGTGCAGTTTTCCTCTCTGGGAGGCAGAGAATGGGTTAACCATCTTCTTGGAAATTGGCTTGGCTCTGTTTGTTGTTTTAACAACATCTGCAGAAAGGTCAAACTGTCCATGCATCCCTCCTGGGCAAAGCCAATACATTCAATACAGCCAGAGAGATACTTTTACAGGGAGCTCTGGTGCCTAGAAATCCTATCCATACTCATTCCTACTCGTTAATGTTTGCAAACCTTTTTTTGTTTTATAAGTGCATCTTGCGGGTTCAGAACAGTGAGGTAAAGGTTTTCCTGCTGATCCCATTGCTAACATGTAGCCTAGAAAATATTATGGGGGTGAGGTAGTGGTGTCCAGTTCTCAAAATATTGGAGGAGAACTTCTTGGGATGAGGAAAACATGCTTGAATTTCTTGCATCCCCCTAGCAGTTCTATCCAGCCCTCTGGGTAAGGAGGTTTCAGGTGCTGCAGAGAACTTGCTGGCTCAGCTGGAGAAGAAATTTATGACATGTATTCAGTAAACAATGAGAATGTTTTACCAAAAAGAAGCTTTTCCTTTGAAAGGGGAAAGGAAAAAAGGATTTGGCAGTCTGATGTTATGGTCTGACATTTTATCTGTGCCTGTGTATGCTGGGGGAGCAATCTGAGGGCAGCATAAGGCTATGAATTTTGGTTTGTGTGAGGCTGATTTCAAGCCAAAGGATCTTGATCAATAAAGGTGAGGCTCTTGGTGCTTCTCTGAGCTCACACCTGTGGTACTCCAGGTGAGATGGCATTGCCACAGGTTTTTTTGCCTTTGCACAAAGAGGGCACTGAAGCGGCTGAGGAAAACTTGCAGCTGGCCAGGAGGGACTTGTGCTCAAGTCAGTGGGTGGCTGTTGGGAAATTTAATGAAGTAGTGGCAAAACAAGATTGGGAATCGCCTAGAGGAAGCCATGAACACTTTTCTTGTTCAGCATCCTGAGGCTGGGTGGCAGAAAGTTCATCCTCCATGAAGCAACACCAGACGTTTCTCTCTCTTACAACAGAGGTGGAAACTACTCAAAAGAATCCTAGAGAGGGTGACTGACTTAAACAGTGACTCTACTGGGTGAGTGTGCATACGTAACAGCAGCCCAGGAGAGATCCTGCTGAGGCCAGACAAGGTGTGAGGCTGTCATGGAGAGATTCAGCCTCTTATTGGAAAGGAAAATCTTTGTTCTGGTATGACATAGGCACTAGAATCTGAGAACTCAAAGGAAGAACCAAGTGGATTTCAGTACCCATGATGGCTGGGACAGTTGTGGGGAGAAGCCTGGCCTTTGGCTGTTGGAGTACCAAGTCCAGTTCATTAGACTTTTGCTGGTGAAAATGCAGCAAATGCTCTGGTCCTTTTGGTCAAAGATTCCATGTACTTTGAGGGGGGATTCTGCAGATCAGAGAGCAGTCTCTATTTATGCTGAGGAACACCCAGGCTGAACCAGCCCAGTGTCTCCTAGAGCAGCTAATGGCAGATACCCTCATCTTCCCAGCATAAAAATGGGATGATACTCTTCTAGGACACTCCATTTGCTATTTGTGGAAAAGAAAATTTGCACCAAAGCAGCTGTTTTTTGTAATAGTCCTTCATGGACAAACTGAGAGCAGAACAAAACAGCCACTTCTGCAGCTCAGGAACGCCTGTGACATTCTCAGCATCTCATGTCAGTGAGATGACACACTTGAAAGGTTTGTAGAGAAGTGCTTCCTCCTGTTGGATGTGCAAATGCCATCACCAGCTTATCTGAGGCTCCTGGATTCTTTTCTTAAAGGAGGCAGTGACTGAGGACAATTCTTCACCATCTCTGCCATTTGGGAATTGGTTACACAGGCAACTCCACAACTCCCAACTTTTAGCATTTGAAACTTTGTGTATCCCTTAGAATCTTTTATCCATTTATTTAACAAAAGGCTGTTTCTTCATAATTTTGTCTTTGACATACTTCAAGAACACTGGTGAAATGTGTGTGGCTCTCCTCCAGCAGAGGACTGAGGTGTGCCTGCTTTCAGCCTGAACTTTTGTCTGCAGGACACCAAGTGTGGTTGCATTCCTGAGGGCTGGGGAACAGCCTCATGTACCTGTGCCTCTGCTGCTTGCAGGGTCCGAAAGGAGTCTCCTCAGCAGCCTTTCTCCTGATGTGTCCCTGCTGAGCTGCAGCAGCTGAGGTCCTTTTTAGCTTGATGACACTTAGCTGTTCAGTAAAAGGTGGCATGAGCCCAGCAGAAGGGTGCTGAATCCTGGTACAACCTGCTCTGCATGCAGGCGCTCCCTTCTCTGAAGGGGCACGGAAGGCAGGAAGGAGTTGTCACTCATGAGCCATTAAACGAGCTGAGGATCTGCCCTGGATTTGTGTCATTTCCTGAAGAGCTTTAAATGCCAGATCAGGTTTGGATCTTTTCTTCTTTATGGGATATTTCTACCTGCCTCAACAGCCCCTGGAAAAGAGGAGTAGAAGAGAGCAGGGAACTCCTTAGCCTGGACTCTCAGTGCTTAGTTTTTACTTTGAATCAAAAATGATCCAGTGTATCAGATGCCAAGTGCCAAATCCTCTGTCTTCCATCCTCTTTTTCCCACATCTGGGCTGGCAAATAAAGTTTCTTTGCCTCCTGCCTACCTGGTCTGTAGGTATTCCCTGCAGAGCACGTATTCTGTTGTCAACATACTTGGTATTAGGCATGATCTAATTTCTGGTTGCTGAACTCCAGGCAGCATCTACCTCCAACTTCACAGCACTGTTAGTGGTCTTCAGCTAATGCTGCAGTATAGAAGATGAATTCTTATGTGATGTAATGCTCTGTTCTGTCTCTTTAAAGAAAAGTTTCAGAAAGCATGTAAGCCTGTATGAAGTAAAGGAATTCATGAAAATGACTTGTTTTTAAACTAGCTGTTGTTATTTGTCATGTCTTATTGTAGACATGCTCTTTATTTTCTGAGAAATCAGCTGTGTGCTAGTTACACTGAGAGATCCAAGACCATTAGCTGTTTATGGAAAAAATGTGGTTTGGATTTTGTCTTTAATTGCTGAGAATTAACTTTTGGCCCAAATATTATTAGAGGAAAAACTGATGCTTTCTCTCTCCACTCCCGAAACAAAACAACCCAACAAAGCCAAAAGCCCAATTAGTAGGAGAGGTTCCAGGGCAAACACTCTCCCTCACTGTTTGCTGTGCCAGTGCTGTGCCAGTGTGAGAGAGCTGCAAAATGCCACTAGCTGGCAATGCCAAAGCTGGGGAGCAGCACGAGGGTGTGATGGAGGATTTGTGGCAATTTCTGGGGTGAAGGATGTTGTTTTGGGTATTGTAGATACCTGTGTTGCAGACTTGTTAGTTGTTGCAGACATTGATAGTTGTTGGCACAGTCGGTGGTTTCTGTTGAATCGGGAAGCATGGGTGAGTGCAGATTTAACAAGTTTATTTGTTCACCTCTTGAAATGGAAAAAGAGAACCATTACCACTCTCAGGTTGCTTGGTGATAAGAGCATAGAGTCTGAATCAAACAACTTTCCCCATGGCAAGATTTTTTTAGCAAAGATCAAGACTTTGACAATGGTAAATTCCTCTCCGACGAGCTTTGGTGAGGGAAATAGTGAATTGCAGCAGAGCTCTTTTTAATTTGCTCTTCAGGATGATGAAGGCTTTTGAACCTGTCAGTGTTTCTGGGATATACCTCCGTATCCTACTGGCATATCCCGTGATGAAGTCATCCAAGATAGGCAGCACGGGTTAGCTCAGGGCTATCAGGCTGGGCTAATCCCCTGCTGAATAAACAACACAAAGGTTCCTGGATTTGTTCCTGTTTCCTTAAAGGGATACAGTCAAGTGCAGGCAATTAAAAGAGAGAGAGTAAAGTGTAGCTCTAGATGTGAACACCTGATTTCAGGCTTTCTGCCCAGGGTGTGTATGGGTTTCTTAGGTTTTTTTAAAGAAAAAAACTTTCACAGAACAATTGGTGTTTTTCTCATTTTTCAGTGTATTTCTTTTCCTGCCATTCCCTTTGGGAAGGGAGAACCCAACAACCACCCAAACAAATTCCAAACAACGGAAACAAATTTGCTAGAGAAGGGAAAGAGCAAAATTGATTTTGAACAAAGTACGCTAGAGAAATAACTACTTTCTTTTTGCCCTTCTCCCAGCCTTTTCAGGTTGAACCTTGGCAGAGTCTTTTAAAATTATTTTCATCGAGTACCCAGTTCCTTTGAGCAGCTTTTGGAAATTCAGCATCTGTGGAAGCCGGTTTGTTACAGGGGTCAGTGTCTTTCCCTGGCAAGATCTCTGCTCTGCTGTCACCTGGTCGGTTTTGTATGGCTGTGATTTTTGTCCATGCATATGTGCTTTTTGTCTGCACCTAGGATAATAATTGTAAATACCTATATTTGATCACTGAATCTCACGTTACTATAAAATCTGGGATGTGTAGATGTGACTGTGACCTACAACGAGCACTTTTTATAGCAATTGCTAGCTTTCAAAACCTCGGGAGCAAAAAGTAGGTAGAGCAAACAGAACAAGTGGCATATGTTTGATATAAAATGGTATAAGGACCTGTGAAGTTTTTATTGCCCTTTTCTTGTAAAACTTACCTGTTGCTCATCTGCTCCTGAGTGATGCTTCAATTCCATGACCAAGCAATAAATGCTTTGTACCTACTGTATCTTGGCCTGCTTTTGTTGTGCATTTGTTACGTGCTGGAGCAACAGCCTTCTGCTGCAGTGATCCCTTACCCAGTCCTTCATCTCTTCTTTGTGTAATATCTTCTCATGGATGGGATCAAACCTGCCTTGTTCAGCATATGCAGCAGGAGTGTGATCACTGTGCGCCTAAGCACCCAGTGAATGCCTTCCTTTGGACTTGTAAGACCTATTTTTCTGCATCAGGAGTAGAAAGGAAAGGGTGTGTGTTCTTCTGATTTGTTTAAATAAATGGCTTAAATATTTAGCTTTAGTATGGGGGTGGTTTTGTTGTTTCTAATAATATTGTCTTAGGCGGAGATACAGGAGGATGTCTTTTGGGAAACCTCCCAGCAAGTATCTGAGCACTTTAGTTTGTGGTACACCTATAATGACTCTTCTTTAATATTCCCTTCTACCACTCTGTCACCAAAAGCTCAGTGGTACAGGAAAGCTTTCCCTTATAGGGTCCCTCTAGAGGACCCAAACACTGGCCTTGTTTTGTAATCCTGGCTAAGCCACTCAGCCAGTTGTGCTTAGTTTTCCCCTCCTTCATTAACTGTTGATTCATTGTCTTGCACTGGGGAGGACTGCTAGGAATGCAGCATATTCAGTGCATGCACAATGCCCTGCAGTGACTAGGGTCATCTAAGGACCAGCTATGGAAATTTGGCTGCACTCTTCACTTTCCTTTCCTTCTTGTCATTGGGTTGTGGAAAAAATGAAAAAAACCCCAACACCCCAAAGTCATGTGCACATGGTGCTCAGGGTCACCTAGATAAGGGCTTGGCTGTTGAAAGCATTTTATCTGTGACTTTCCTGTACCTTTTTAACACTGCTTACGGCTACAAGAGGAAAAGCTTTTTGAGGCAATAAATTGGAAGTGATGACCTTCTTGTGCTACCTTTAAAGCAGTACCTCCCTTTTCCAGGAAAAGCAACCTGTGTCTGTTCTTTCTGTTCATTGAAATTTGCGGTTTCTGTGTTCAAGCTTTTCATTCTTCAGCTTTGAGACTTTGAAACTATTTGGATCCTTGAGTTTCACATGTAATTACCAGTCTCCAGATATTGAGTCCTAAAGTGCCAGCTGTCACAAGCATCAGGAACCAAACTGGAGGAGCTGACAGTCTATAGGCATAGACAGGTGATGTGACTTACCCACGACCATATGGCCGGCTGAGTCAGGATTAAAATTCAGGTCTTATGATTTTCCTAAAGAATGCCAAGCCCGTGGGAGCCAGCTGACTTTCTGCCACAGCTTTGCAGAGACCAAACCTCCGTTTATGCCTTAGATAGCTAAAATAGTCATGTAAGACTGGTCTGAGTTTCCTCAGTGTAGAAACAGAAGAGCTGGTGCTAGCTGCCTTTATGGCAGGTGCTGTGTCTCAGAAGACCTGTGCTTGCTTTCCAGGCTCTGGGAAAGTTGTCTTGCAGGAGCAGGTGAATTTTTGCTTGCTAAATGCCAGCACATACTATGGCAGGAGTTACCTGGTGTAATCCATAGCTCTGTATCAGGTTTTTCAGGTGCTGGACACTGCCCAAACCTGGACTGTGCAGTATCAGAGCTGACCTTGAGCACCGGCAGTCAAACCCGTGGGGTGGGGAAAGACAGGGCTGAAGAAAAACATAACACACAGGGTAATCTGAGCATGTTGTATTGGAGCCCTCTAGATCCCTGGCACTTCCATCCTCCCATTAGATCTCCCAGGCCCTGGAAAGGATGTTTGGTCTCCAGCACAGTTCCCAGAGGTGAAGGTGGCTGAGAACTTGTTTGAACTGAAGCTGGGACTCCATCTCTTGTGGAGTTGATGCTAGTCAAGCCACCTACCCCAAAAATAGTCCCATGGAGCTTTGTCAGCACCCACTGGCTGTGGCAGGCACTCTGTTTCTATCAGCACGTTCATGGGAACAGTGAAGGTTTTCATTCAGTTTCAAAGGGAGGCTGGACAAGTGTCTTGGAAGATAAGGAAGGAACCCCATGGCTCAGGAACAGCCCCAGGCTGACAGTGGCTATTAGCTGGCAGATGTCTTCAGGGAAGTCTTCTCTTTGCTTGCCCTGCTGTAACTCTTCCTTCACCAGCCATTCACAGCCACTGTTGAGGGCTTGGCTGGGCTAGACAAATTCCGCTGTGACCCACTGCGCACCTTTTTATGATGGAAGCCAACAGCTCAAGATGTGGAGATTGTCCTGACCCAGGTTAGGTGTGCTGACCTTTTCCTGCCAGAGGGGACCTGGAAATATTTAATCCTGACAAGAAGTTCTGGTAGCGACCACTGGCTTTGTCACTGGAGGTGGCTTGACTTCATCTCTCTGGCAGAACCTGGCAGGTTTGCCTGACCAAAAGCATTCGCTGCCTGTACATATCTTCTCTGCCTTTGCCCCTTGTGTTAGGAAAGCATGGTTCTTCCCAAGGTGATCTTTCTGCACTTAACCCACCTCTGCTTGCCTCATTTTTGGATACCAGCCCACAGTTCTGGTACTCTAAAGATCTCAGCCTCTTTCAAAGTGGTCTTTCCACGATGTTGTGCATCATGCTGATGAAGGTGCTGCCCCAGTCCTTTGCAGTGATGATCTGTAACTAGGGAAGGTATCACACCACTTGTTTAGACTTGAGATCTGCTTTGTGCCCCACCTGCCCCACGTGGTGCCCCTACAAACAGGGACAGAGAGGAGGAGTTTCTCAATCACAGGCTTCTAGGAGAGAAGTCCATCAGAGCTGCAATGTGTTTTGCTTCTTGGAGCTCTCTTTTATTTGCTGCTTTGTTCCTCTGTAAGTGCTGTCTCACCATTGAAAAAGCCACATCTGGCTTGAAGCCACTTGAAGCAGCTTGGACAAGAGACTTCCTGCTCTGAACATTGAATTAATGGGCTTGGTCTTTTACATAAGTGAAATCTTTTCAGACTTTTGTGCATGTCAGGCTCCCAGCTCTTCTAGTTAAGAGGATTTAAACTCAGCCAATGTTTGGTAGCTACAGTGCAGCTGGGCTTTTGATAAAATGAGGAAATACTAGAGATAGGGATGTAATGGGTTGGATTTCAGCTTCAAAAAAATGTCTCTGAGAGAGAACAGAACACCCTCCTTGCACTACCTTTTGTTTGCTGCAGCAAAGCTGGGGAGACGTCAACTGTGTGGGCTGCTCTAGAACTGATGAAGCTGGTAATAAGAAAGTAAGATCATCTTTACTTCTGGGGTCCTAAGTGTCTCTTACGCAGCTAGAGAGATGCTTTAGAAAACATTTCTTACTTGTGCCTTTTCTTATTCTGGCTATTTTCTGCAATCCTGTCGTGGTTCTTGTTTGAAATCCCTTTTGCTTTCCACCCCTGCTGCAGTCTGGAACAGGGTGCTACTTGTACTGAGGCTGCATCTTTGCAAAAGGAATGGGTCTGGAAAAAACCTTCAGGAAGGTGGTCTGTAGAAGCCAGTAATTATCATTCATCAGTGTGGCTGTTACTCCTCACCATAATCACCTGTAAAATCTAGGAAGCATAAGATATTTGGGTCTCTTTTGCTTTTCTTTCAAAGCCAGCTTTGCCACTTTTGCTTGAACATGAAAAGTAGGCTGGTGTTCTTTCTGACTTCTTTGCTACTTACACACACAGACTTGCCATCAGAAGCAAACTGAGTGTCCAGCTAATGCATAGCATCTAACTTTAGTCTCCAAATCTTCTTGCGTTGGCTCCGTAACACAAAAAATGCTTGGTAGGAGGGTTTGTTTGAGAAAGAGCAAGAGAGAAAAACATGGTCTGCCTTCTTTTTTTTAATGCTTTCTTCTTTCTTTCCTCTGCCATATTGCCCAAAGCTTGGGTCCAACTCTGTGTCCATTGCTTGCCAGGGATGTTTACTTGACCAGAAACATGTAATAGTACCCATTTATAGGTAGTCTTCTGCAGAGTTTAGTGTCACCTGAGCAGGTATTTATTTGAAACAGAGGTGCCCTGGAAAAACAGCAATTTGAAAGGGGGAATGAAGCGTTCTGCTTGTTCTGTGAAGCAGAACCACCCGCTGGCTCGCGGACCAGCAGTAATAAACGCAGTCGGAGAGCGTGGGGCATAATTGCCTTCTCCTTTTGTGTCAGCCTCGTCTCGTTCTCGCATGTGACATTCTTCCTGGCCATCAAGTTCTTTATCCTCCCATTGTACCAAGAGTGCAAACAGAATTACTTTGTTTGTTATCGTGGCATCTGTACATGGCTTTTAATTTCTCGGAGGTTAAAAAAACCCAAGCAACCCAACCCTCAAGCCCTCTTTGTCCAGCACTGTTTAAATTTGCTCTCAGCTTGCTTGCACAGCTCACTTCTGCCCTGCAATGCAGAAAACAGGTCTGCAGAAGGAGAAATCTAAAGCAATCAGTGCAACAAGGCTTCAAAAATGTGGTGGCGTTGCTGAAGAGAAGCTGTCTGGAGAATGTGTCTGATTGCATGAGATCAGTAAGTCAGAAGGTGGCCTGGTGTAGGGATGCATTGTAGGCATTTTTACAGTCACAATGCTAAGCTTAAATGGGTGCTCCCATTCCTTTTTGCTTTAGGTACTTTTAAGTGATGGGAAATATTTTCTTTGGCGTCTGGGAATGTCTCCACAGTTTTCTGGTTTCCTTCCTATAAAGGTGAATGTTTCAGATTAAAATTCTGTTTGGCAGCTCATGAGTTCTCAAAACACAGGCTTGAAGGCAAGGGGTCAGGAGTGCCCAGCTTATTAGATTTTTCCCAGTGTAGGAATTATCTGACCTTTCTTTGTACTATAACAGCATTAAAAAAAAAAAAATAGGAGCTACTTTTTGGAAAGTGTTAACAAGAAAATGTCAGAGGTGGAAGGCCAGACAGAGAACCTGGCTGGGAGAGTGACATTTCTTCTTCTCTTTCTTTTGTCACTTGCATAGATCATCCTTCTATCTGCTGTCATCCTGCTTTGAGTTTTTGCAGTTTTAATGCTGGTTTGGTGCTCAAAGACGTGGTGCAGAAAAGCAACAAGAGAAGGAAAAGTACATGTTATTACCAGAGGAACCAAGACCAGAGAGGAGCAGCTCGCAGTGTTTGAGCCCTGTCTTAGCTCATGTGGGACTGTCACTGTGCTCCCATGCAGATTTACCTGTGTGCTTTAATATTCCCTTCCCACCCTCTTGTCTCTGCTGAAATCTTCCCTTGGCACTTGGCTTTCACCAGCAAAGAACTGGGACTGCCCTGTGGGGTCTGAGGCAGAGGAGGAGAGCTGGCAACAGAGCTCCCCTGCTGGGTGGAGGGTTACAGATGTGCAGATGTTATGTGCAGCGTTTACCTACATGTAGTGTGTACCTCAGTGTGGTGTGTCTCTGACACAAACTCCCTTTTCCCCCTCTGCTCAGTTCACAGAACCATAGAATATTTTGAGTTGGAAGGGACTTCAAAGGTTATTTTGTCCAGATCCAGATGCTGAATGTAGTTCTTTCAACCATCGAGGCATTTTAACTATATCATGTGTGGGTTGGAAGTGGAGGGTCATGTTTGACTGGGTTTTCTCTGTTTCCTGCCCCACAGCTCTTCTGTTTGGCCCTGCCCTGGGGAAAAAGACTTTGAGAAGATGGAGAACCAGAGTGGAGTGCTCTTGGGATACGTCCATTGGGAAGGAAAAGAGGAAGGGGGTGAGGAGGATGGAGTGGCTCCTCGTGTTTCCCCTCCCAGCCAAATGAGCAGACTGGAAGATGTGCAGGTGGAGATGCTTGAGAAGGCAAGGGAGCTCTTCCAGCTGTGTGACAAGGATGAGAAGGGTTTTATCACCAAGGTGGACATGCAGGTGAGGGAAAAAAATTCTTCCTCTGTCCTGGGAGGATCTGTAAAGTCATGGGTGGCAAAACAGGGGACAATGTGGCATTGCCTTCACTCTTGGCAAGTGTGGGTGTACATGTGGCCTCTGTCTTATTCAGATTTCTAAGAACCGAACTCTGGCACAGACAGCTGCTAGGAGCTAAAACACCCAGGAGGGCCTCGCACTGCCAGGGAATTCCTGAGACAAGTGGGACTGCAATTCAAAATTCTTAAGGAATGTGTAGAATAAAAAAAGTCGTAGCTGTTCTTACAAACATCAAGCATGCAGTGGATGGGAAATCTGGAGAGGAAAAAAAAAAATCTTTAAAAAAACCCAAAACAACCCCGAAAAAGCCAAGCGTCCCAAAAACCCTACACGATGAACAATCCATCAACCTCTCAAAAAAAGTTGAGACAACAAAGTTACACAATCATAGCTAAAGCCTAATCCAAAAACTCACCTTAGACCAGAACTATAACTTTGCTCTACAATTATGTGTTTTACTGCTTTCTGTTAAAAAAGTACTTGTTAACAAAATTAGTTCTTAGTCCTGTAGTTCTTAGTGAGTTTTATTTTAAAGGTTTATCAGGAAGGTTATATGTGGATTGTTTTTCTCCTGCCCCATCTCTCCCCACATCTATAAATAACACTTGACAGGTTCATGCCTCTTTAAATATTGACTCACTTTGCTTTGGGTTGTGTGATGCCTAATTTTTATAGTTACATTAATAAATTTTTATTAAGTGTTTATCTAAAGCTGCATGTTTAATGGACACTTACAAGGTTTTAGCCTACACCCCTTTGTTATTTGTTTCTTTGGGTGCCTCTCCACACTAGGTGCTCTGCATGTGTATAATTGTTTTGCTCCTTGTGCATGCTGTGTGAGTAGTGATACAGTCCCAGCAGGCACAAGGTGACAGAGGAAAGCTAACTCGCTGTCATGGACTGAACATTTCCTTTAGGATCTGCAGGAGCTTGGAACTGAATCCAGATATCCGCAAGTCTGACCTCCCTCCCTGGCCAAAGACACGGAGCTGGTATCTGTGTGCCCAGAGCTCTCCTGGGAGCAGCAGTGGCCACAGGAGGCTGGCGGTGCCACCTCTGAGCAGGAATGGGGGGAGGCAGGCAGTGAGCTAGAGACAGTGGTTCTGTAGTGGGGTAAGAAGCAGGCTGAGCTCTCTCCAAACAAAATAACCTGAAATTCCCTGTCTGAAGTCCTGGTTGAATCATCGAGTAATGGAAAAAGTCAACATATCAGTGACTCCAGACAGGTGTTTGTGTCATTGCTCAGCCCTACTGGCAGACTGTCGCACCCGGGGCAGGACGCAGTGCTGAAAGGGCACATTGCTGTGGGCCAGAGCTGAGGATGGCAGGGACAGTCACAAGCAAGACTTGAGCTATGCCTCAAGTTTGTTTGTTCTTTTGTCTTTGCAGCGGCTCCAGAGTGAACTCCCCCTAACCCCTGAGCAGCTGGAGACTGTTTTTGACAGCTTGGAACAGAATAATAAAGGATACCTGACACCTGTGGAGTTCAGCATGGGTCTAGGTAAGGACTGCACAGAGGCAGAGGAAGGAAAAAGCCCACCTGTGACAGGATGGTTTTTGTTGGTAAGGAAGAAAGTGCAGTGGTTTTGCTGAAGCTGCACAAGTTATGCAGGACAGTGCCGGATGCTCATGTGGACATCACTGGAGAAGGTGGGGGTGTATCCCTCCCTCAAGGCTTTGTGCTGCCTTCTCCCACAACTGTTCCCTGCCCTACCTGGTAGAGCCAGCCACAGAACATCTCCTGCTGGAGAGGGTACATGATGATGCAAACTCTGCCTGGCTATCTGATTAGTTGTTCATCTGCATGGAAATATGCCTCTTGGCAACAGTCCCCAGCTGCTAGCAGTGCTGTTCAAGGGCATTATTTGGAGTCCTGTTAGTAGGCTAGAACACTGGCTAATAAGCCTTTCTTGCATTCCTGCTGTTGTCTTTTCCAAACACTAGGAGAATGCTAATCCTTGACCAGAGTCCTCACCCAGCAGCACAGGTACTGTCTTGTCAGCTCTCAGAAAATATGCACTTGTCAGCACCTTCCTTGGACATGCAGAAGTGTTAAGTGGATCAGGTCAAACCAAGTGAACACAGGTGGTCTAGTGTTTTCAGAAGTGATGGAAGAAGCTCCTGAATTTTGCTATCCTGATTGCTCAGATTGTGTTTGTTCCTGGCTTTCTCACAACTTGGGATGTAGGGCCTTTTAATGCTGCAATTTGAATGGTCAGAAACAGCCACTGTAAGAGAGGTTGCAAAGATCTCCCCTAAATATACCCAGTAAACTGTGTCTTGGGCCAGCCTGTTCAGGAATTGTTTTATCCCACTGAGCTGCCTGCTGACTACGTCTGTTCCTGCCCTGTGTCTCTTGTTGGCTGGTTCCACTGCTTTTGGCAGAAACAAGAGTCCTGTCAGGAGCTGGGGCTTGCCAATCCAGCACAGTGTTGCAGGTGTATGTGCACCATTTGGGCTCCTTGGCACCCACAGCACCCTCCGTGTCAAGTGCCCTTGGTTATTCCCAAATCTCATTGTAAGAGGCATCTGTCCCGTGGTCACAGCCTCAGATGGGCATCATGAGGGCATCTGCCTCAGTGCCATTGCTGGGAGAGGTAGGCAGGTTTTCTTTTTGTGTCAGGTACCACCCTGTGTTGGCAGCCTGGCTCCATAGCACTTCCTCCAGTCTAGGCAAAACACTTAATTTCTGCATTTCTTTTCTTTATGGTTATTTTTTGTTTCTGGCATCACTGAAATCCTTTTCAGACTTTGCCCCTAGAGTTTGGCCTGGCTGTCTTTCTCAAGGAGTGTGCAGGGGCAAATCAAGGGAAAGCAGTTCAAGCTGCAATCAAGTCTGCTTCTTGAGAGGGCTCCTTGCTCCTTCTAGGATATCAAAACAATCTTCAGATCATTCTCTACCTCAATTTTCCCATCTCCATCTCAATTTTCCCATCTGTAAAAGAGAGATAATGAGACATAATGACTTTCTCAAAAGCAGACATCGAACGTGCCTAATCTAAGCCATTCTCCTTAATTAACTGATCATGGTTTTAACTAAGTAGGGTCTGGATCTCCACATTGCAGATTTTTTTACAGCACATTTTAAGAATGGGAGAGAAGCAGCTAAATTCTGGACTTATGAAGGCAAGAAGAGGTAAAGTTGAGTCCTTTGAGGTATAATAACAATGGATATTTTTTGCCTTAGAGTAGCTTCATGTTCTCATCTGTGCTCTGTGAACATCCTTGACTCCTGGTCTTGTAGTTGGGATGTCATTTCTGCCTTTTGAACCAAGCAGATGTATTTTGGAAAGGAAGAGTAGCTGCTGCTGAAGCTCTGACCTCTGTATACAGATGAGGGGCTGTGTTTCCGATGGGATTGCTTGATTTGTTTCTTTGAGAAGGATTTGTTCCCAGCACCGGTATTAGTCACATGCCTTGCATAGCAGGAGGTTCTCGTGGCATTAGTGTCTCAGCACGGAACAGAATCCAGATCGCTGGAAGCCGTCCGTCCGTGGGACGGGGCAGGAGGAGGCGCTTAGAGGGCGAGTTCCTTGTGTCCTACACGGTCCCGGCCACAGGCAGTCCGTGTTGCGCAGCGCTTCACTCACAACAGAGGTAGCACATGAGGAGGGAGGGGTTGTGAGCCCCTCCTCTCCATGTTTTAAGCTGAGGCACTGCAGCATGGTGCTATTCGGGGCCGGAGAGTCCCGGAGAGAGCGGGCGGAGTGGCTGGCGGCTGCGGCCGGAGCGCCGCTGTGTGGGAGCGCCGCCAGCTCCTGCCGCACGCTTCCCGTGCCGGGAGCGCGGGGCCGGGGGTGCGGCTGCTCTGAGCGCAGCCCTGCCAGCCCGGCGCTGGGCTGGGAGCCGCTCTCGCTCCCAGCGCGGCGGAACGGACGCTGACATCACTCAGGACGTCAGAACGGAGGCTCTTCACCGACCAGGAGCTGTATCCTACACCGGCGGCATGCACGAGGCTTCTCGTGGAGCTCTGTCAGGCTGCCATGTAAATAGCAGCTTATTCAATGACATCAAATTTGACTTTATTTATTCTTCTTCTCTTCACCTTCCACCAGGAAAGTTAATAGGGATTGAATTGTGCCAAGGTGCTGGGAGAATGCATCACTCCAGACACGAGGAGACCTTTGAGTCGGGCTGGTCAGATGACTTGGACCCTGCAGATGATGATGATGATGATGAAGAGAAACGATTCTGTTCCATGATGGAGCAGCTTGGAGCAGCCCAGTTGTTTGAAGAGTAAGTAGGGGAGTCACATGGCATTTGCTTCTACCCTGCTTTGATCTTGCAGTACCAAATCTTCAAAGTACCAGAAAAGACCAAATAGGTGAACTGAGCTGCTTGTTCTCTGAAGCACTGCTTGGGCTCTCTGGACTGCTGCCTTGGGTTTTCATATGCTTGGTAGCAAATGCAGTGTGGTCTGGGTTTTCTCATCAGGTACCAATTACTTTTAGCTCAGTGCTTCTCACAGTTTCCCAAATTCGAGTTCATAACACAGCTGTATAATAGAACAGCTGGTGGGATACAAGTCCAGCACAGGCAGCAAATGAAAAGAAGCATGTGAGGGTTACATGAGGTAAGGAAGATGAGTGTGCTCTCTGTTCCAGAACGGTGTGTGACTGTTCACATATTTACAGACAATCAGTTCAAAAAGTCTCTTTGAAGGATCTGTGTTCAAGGAGCTGCTTGGGACTGTGCTCATCTTCAAGAGTGTGAAAGGCTAAACTGGGGAAAGGGGTGCTCCTGTGAGCCTTGAAACGTGGTATTAATGCCCTTACAGGTAGCCCCAGTAGAGTGGGGCCCCACTGCTGGCCCCAGTGTCATCCAGCCTTTTTTTAAGCTTTCCAACATGAGGCATTGTGCATAACTGGTTCTTACTGATGCACACCTGCAGGGCCTGGGGTGCCCAACTGCATCTGTGGCTGTCCTTTTCAGGCTTTGTACTCCAACTGTGTTGCCATTTTGCAAGGACCAGTCCAGGTTAGGGAAGGAGGTGGACAGGATTGGAGACAGAAGCTGAGTGGTGGAGTTTGCTGCTTTCAGAGGCACATCTGTCACAAACAAGACTTTTTTTCCCTTTATTTTCATTGTGATGCAAAGCACCTGTGTGTTTTAGTGATAAACAACTTCTGCTGGGAAAGATTCTGGAAAGCTGTTACGCTTCAAACAACAGCATGACACTGTGAAAGGCCATATTATCGTTCTGGGAAAACAGTCTCTACTGTTTATAACTCTGCTTTGAGAAGCAGAAGTCCCAAAGTGGAATTATCTTGTGTTTTATTTTGACCACTTACTGGTAGTTTCATGCAACGAGTTCAGTAGCTACTTCATGTCACATCTTTGTGCCAAACCAGCTGTTGTAAAGCAGTAATATCAAACAGAAGCTAATTGGGATGAGAGCAGGAATCTGAAATATTTTCACTGCTTGCTCTAGAAAGAAATGGTTTCACTTCCTAACAGGACTCAATATGTTCCTTTATTTCAAATATGAAGATTTGATGAAGTGCTATAACTTTTTAAATTTGGGGCAGAAAAAGAAGGCTTTCATGCAATACTGGCAGAGGAAATCAAGAGCTTTTTGGTTGGCTTGTTTTGCCTGTGTGTTTTCCCCAAAGAATACTAAGGGAGACAAATACATAGGCAAAGAAAAATAGCTATTTGGATACTGACTATAGGTCTAATTATTCTGTATCTTTCAAGGTAGTTTTTCCAAAGTGTTTCATGATTAAAAAAAAAAAATTAAAAGCTCTTCCCTAAAAAGAAAAGTGATGTCTGCAGGCTTACAGGACACTTTGGGAATGAAGTTTGTGACTGCTATGTTCAAGTTGCAATGAATTAAATGTCAAAACAGTGTAATCATTATTGCAGGTTCAGAAAAAGACATCTGGTTTTCCAGGGCTTCCTCCATTGTTATCCTGATATGACACTTGAGCAAATTTGCATCTTTTTTTTGCCTCGGTTTCCAAACCTGTAAAAAAAATAAGGAGGACTGTAGCAGCCACCAGTACAGTCTAAGAAAAACACCAATGATGTGTGATGTGTGCTAAACTCTGTGTGCTACAACAGTTTGACCATAACACACTGCAAATTTGCTGAATATTCATTTCTCCAAGTCTTGACGTAGACACCAAATGTGTTACTGATGAATACTTGGAAAAGTAGTCATTCCATGTTTGCTTCCTAGATTCTTTTTCTCTTCTTTTTTCAGATGACTTCCTTTATTTTGACCTCACAATAGGTCCTGCTCCACATGCATGCTCTGTCACTGTCCAGTTTCCCTCTCTGCTGTAATGGTGTAACAGAGATCATCACAGAAGAATGGCAGTTTGTCCTGAGTGCATGTCGGAGCTGGAATAAGAGGCCATAAGATGACACAGTAACTCTTTTGCTTTCCTTCTCTCTTGTATGTTTGCTCCAGCCCACATGAGATTCGTGAGCTCTGGGCTCGCCTACGAAAGGAGCGTCCAGAGCTCTTATCCAATTTTGAAGAGTTTCTGTTGCGTGTTTCGTCGTACATAAAGGAGGTGAATCACGAGAAGGAGTCTATGCAACAAGCATTGAAGAGGTAAGGAGAACATCATGGCCACTTGCTGCCAGGAGCCAGCTGATGCTTGGATCCTGCCTCAGATGCAAGAAGAGACTGGATTACAGGATGCAGCAGTAAAAGAGATATTCCTTGCTGTAATAAAATTACATTGATAAAATAATTATTTAATAATTAATAAAAGTATCTTGGTCTCTTCCCATGGGTCTGCAGCAGCGCTTACCCATAACACGCAGTCTGGTTAAAATCTCACTCGGTGCCACATAGCTGGTAGTAGGAATTTGTTTCCAGCCTCCTCTTTCCTTTCTGTACTCTTTCTCTCTCCTGACCTGCGTGCACCTGTGTTTTGTAGGAAGGAGTCAGATCATGATCGAGAAGTCAGGTGCCTTTATGAAGAAATGGAACAACAGATCAAAGCAGAAAGGGAGAGGCTGGTCTGCCAGGTACCTTCTTTCTCTCTCTCTTGGCTTGAAGGCAACCTTTGTTTGTCCTGAAGTAGAGGTGGTGGCTCACGTGGCCAAGGAGCAGCTCTTACTGTGCTGGGTGTTGTGCACAGCGATGTATCTTTACCTCTGCAGGAAGCACTGAGGCATGACAGGAGTAACCTGCTCCAGAAGGAACTGCACAGCAAAGAGCAGGAGCTGGAGAAAATCCTCTACCGCCAGAAGAAGGTAGTGTGGGATCCAAATCCTTTATAACAAAGCACATCCCCCTCTGCTGTCTATCTGCTCAGGTGTTTTCTGATGGAAAATGGTGTTCTAGCTGCTCACTAGATAATTTGGCTCTAGCTAGTGAAGTCCTGTCTTGTCTCTGAAGGTGTTGAAATGGTTTGTCAAATAATTGGTTTGTCTTCAGATATAATGCAGTTCTGTGAATGTTTTGTTTCATGCGTTTTCTTACCTGTTTTGTGTTCTGTTGGCACAATCTTCCTATCAATTGTACGATGCTGGCAAGGAAGGTGGGGTACAAACTGGAAAGTAGTGAATTTGAAGCTTTTTGTGGTGTGTAAGGAAGATGTGTATGACATAAAAGAGCCAGATTTCTCTAGTTTTTATATTCTGGCTGCTCCAAAATGACCCGGAGTGAACAGTTCTATGTCACTTAGAGAGGTACATATTGTATACTTGGATTTGGGTACTTGATGACATACTGATGAATCAGTCACATAAAGGATCGAAGCACAAGCTTTCCTTGTGTCTGAAGGACTGAGATGTGACCCCCACAGAAACAAGTCATGGCAGGTACCTGCAAGATGCTGGAGACTGGGGGTATCCCAGTTGGATACCTAGCTGTGATGTGGATGAAACAGCACTTCTCTAAAATCCCTAGCTCGTTGCCCAGCAGCTGGAAAAGCCAGCACAACTGAGGTGCCATCAGCAAGGATATTGAGAACAAGACAGAGGATGTGTTTTACCTGTTGCCCACATCTTTAATGTGCCTCAGTGTGTGCAGTTTTGGTCTCCTCTAATTCCACTGTGTCCTTCCTGAATGTGAAGATACAGAGTGCTAATATTATTAAGAAAATGGAAAATTTGCCTTAGGAAGAGAAACCAGGAAAGTCTAGACTTTTAGGTTTTGGAGAGAAGGAGACTGAGGGAAGATACACATGAGCTTTATGAATTCAGAAAAGTGATGGATAAGGTCCACACAAAACTGTTATTCCCCAAGTTCTGCAACAGCAAAGGTGAGGAACACTCAATAAGATCAGTATGAATTTGATTCAGAAGAACACACTTCTTTATACAGAGATTAATGCTGAACTTTTGGTCCCAAGAGGCAGGCAATATCAGCAGTTCAAAAATGAATTGGACAAACAAATGGACAATAGGCTTGTAAATATTCATTGAAATGAAAAATAGTTAGAGATGTGGCCTCTAGCATCCCCAGTCCAGGGAGCATAGATGTGAGGGGTATGTGAGGGGAATGGACCATAGTTAGGAGCTCAGGCATGCTCTTCCTCTTGCTGAGGGTCAGAGCAGAACACTTGAGCTGCATGGACACTTACTGTTACTCAAATAGTCAGTTCTGCTGCTCTTAACGCTGAGGCTTGTACTGAGCTGTGTGGACAATCGGGTCCCTCTTGTGGCCTAAGACCAGTACTGTGATGGTGCTATTCCACAGCATCGCTTCCAAGGACAGACCACAGAAACAGGAGAGTTGAGCGATGGAGGTTTTTTAGGAGGGGCAGGTGTGCTTTATTTAAAGCCAGTTCCTTGGCTTATTGAAAGATCCGAAGGCTGTAAGCAGGGTTTTTGGTTTTCAGTCTCAACTCCACTGCTCAGTATATGTAGTCTTGCTGAAATATTCCCCAGTGTCCATAGGACTGGAGGACTCCAGGAAAGCTGGGTGTGGTTTGCTCTTCTACTTCAGTGAAGAGAGAAGTGAGGCTTGTGTTTCAAGGAACCTAGGAAGGGTCAGATCTGTTCATTCCTGCTCTTGACAGTTGTACATGTGTGCTGACAGAGAGGAGGGTAGCAAGAAAAAAAGCATTTTATCTCCTTCCATGATGTGTTGCTTTATTTTTCTTTTGGGAGGGGAGAAAGTAGGCTGAGAGAAAAGGCAAGCTGAAGGTGTAAATGTGGAGGGTGACTCTGCCACCTGCTACACTGATCAGACCTGATTCCTGGTGTTTCTCTCTAGTTATAAGCATGGATTGTATGCTTTTATTTTGGGCTGTAAGTTCTCAGATGGGTACTGCAGTTTCTGTGTAGCAGCAGCCTCGGCAGAGGGCCCTGTTTAGCTGGTATGGCTGGCTGGATACTGCAGTGTCACTATGATCCCTCTTGAAATGCCCTACTTGTCATCTGAGATGGGCAGCTTTGGCGGCTGCATCTGTCTGTGACTCTTTCCCAGACTATGCCAGCTATTTGTAAGGAATTGAGCCACTGGCTGAGTAGATGGCAGTAGGCTTTCCCAAATCAGGCTTGTTAGTTGTGCTGGGGGCTTGTGCTGCCTACAATGCAGCTGTGCCCTGATGATACTTAAACGACATCTCTAGCTCAGTGTCCTGTCTCTAGCAGTAGTAAAGGCCACCCAATCACTTTCCAGGTGTGGTGTGAGATGCCCCTAGCACCTCAGTATATCCTCCTTTCAGCTGCCATGGGCTCAGGAAGCCCCTAAACTAGAGGATGCATTTCAACAATTCTGCTTAATAAGTCTCGACAGACACAACCCTGCTTCCACCCCAAATTTTCCAGTCCTCCTTTGGACCCCCATTTGCACTCTGATTCCTACAATGCCTGAGAGCATCAGGCTCCTCTGGCTGCCTGAAGCACTTCCTCAGCTGTGCCTAATTGGCATTGCTTAGTTCCCCAGTGCTGGCATGATGAGAGAGAATTCCTTCCAGTTCACCTTCTCGATGCCACTGGTGGCTCTGTAGACTTAGGTTGATTTTACCCCCTTCTGCCTCATTGTTTGTATCTGCTTTTTCAGCTTGTTTTTACAGTTGTGATTGTAGCACAAAACCCTCCCTCTGTGTTTAACCCCTCCTCCTCCTCCTCTCCCACTGCAGCTGGAACATCAGCTACAGTCACTGAACTCAGAGCAGCTGGAGACCCGCGTGCAGAACGAAAGGCTCCGGCACCTGAATGAAAACCTGCTGGAAGAGCTGGAGAAAAGCAAATGGGAGCTAGAGGCAGTGAAGGGACAATTACAGAAGCTCCAGAAAGAGGCTCAGCTTGAGCAAGAGCAGAAGGACAGGTGGGAAAAAACAGGAAAGGGGGGATGTTTGGGCAAAGATATGGACAGAGAAGGGAGGGTGAGCAAGCAGTTAAAGAATAAGTATCCCTAGTTAGGAGCCTTGGTCTCATTAGAAGATTGTCGTCTCTTTTTGAGGAAAAGAAGAAACATTCCAATGGTCTTACAAGCCTAAAGAGAGAGTGCTGTTGCTACCTCCTGCCTACCTTTTGTGGGAAATGAATATGTTCTAGAAAATCAGTACAAAAATACAGATGTTCCTCAGCCTAAAGCAGGCTTCTTCATGTATTTTCCAGTTCACCATCCCCTCTCTAATGCTCTCTTTAACTATCCTCCTCTAATCAATTCTGCTCCTATTTCTGGGTTAAATGTAATAATACCTATATAAAACATTGAGAGGTTTCAGATCCAGATGGCAGTGAGCATCCATCCCATTTCTAGCAGTTGAGGAAATGGAGAGGCTGAGTTGCCTGTTCTCATGTTGGAGGAGAGCAGGAGAGCTCTGGTACAACCCAATCATCCCAGCTCCCAAAACAGTCCTGCTTCCTCTGAATTCTCCTAGCATGAGGCAGGCTCTTGTCTTTGAGAATACCATGAGTGCCCCTGAGAGAGGGATGTTTGTGTTTTCTCTCCCATTAATTTATTTCCCCTTATTTTAAAATATCTTTTGCTCAGGGATGTGTTTAGAGTCTCCAAGAACATGCAGAAAGAGAAACAAAGCCTCCTTCGGCAGCTGGAGCTCCTCAGGTGAGAACTGGTGAAGGCTGGAGGGAAATGCTGAGCTCTTAAGCCTGTAAGGGGCTGACGTTTGAGCACTGTGCTCATTTCTCCCATGGAAAGCTACAGGATTGTATTCAAGCAGTGTTTAGACTCTGCTTGTTTTTCCAGGTCCAGACAGAGTTGTGCAATTTGGCCGGCTCTGGCACATTACAGGCTATGTTATTTCATGGGATAATCCCTCCTCTGGAGGAATTTAGTCTCTCCTGCTGGCTAAGGCAACCGTGTAGAGCCCATGACCTCGGCTGGGACACATGGAAACCCCAACATGTCTGCCTATAAACAATAGCCAAAACAACCTTCATCTCTGTTCCCAAGCTCGCTTTCTGTTCTCACTTTCAAATGTTGGGATTTACTTATTTTTGACAAGCACCTCATTGTGTCTTTCCTGTGTCTTCCTTTGTGGCAGAGAAATGAACAAGAAACTTCGAGATGAGCGAGATGCTTTCGAAGCCAAGAAGCTGGTTAGTCTAAGAAAGAAAACCTTAATTCCC
The DNA here is from genome assembly GCA_910950805.1 of Acrocephalus scirpaceus scirpaceus. NCBI lineage: Eukaryota > Metazoa > Chordata > Aves > Passeriformes > Sylviidae > Acrocephalus > Acrocephalus scirpaceus. The sequence goes on from OU383780.1 coordinate 45,457,691, forward strand.
AACCACCCTCCTTTCATCTGCTGCTGTTGCTGTCACCACTCGGGGGCCTGTCACTTCCACGGGGGACAATGACAGGAGCTCTTGGGGCCTGGTGTGGTGCTTAATACAGACTTTGCAGCACCTCTGTGTCCGTGCTGGAGGCAAGCTCTGCTGGTTGCTGCTGCCAGCTGCCCGGGTTTAACCCAAGGCACGTTGGCTGGGGACTGTCACACAGCCCTGTGCAGGGCTGCAGTGGGTGCTGCCCACTGCAGGTGCTGGGTCTGTGTTGTGCCAGGCACTGGGCACATGGAAGGAGGAGAGAGAAGCTGGATGCATCCTGGATCTGGGTGGTGAGGATGAAGATGGATTCTCAGATGTGCTGCTGGCTGACTGGGCATGGAGTAGCACAGGAAGGTTTTTCTGACCCCCTGAGTTTGTAGCAAATGTTTTCAAAGGTTCCTCTGGGGAGCTCCCCATTCCTGTGAACTCTGCTGGGTGCAGCAGTGAGCCTTGTGTCAGAGAACTAGGAGAAAGCAGAATCTCTCTCATCTGGAACTGTCAATCCCTGGCATTTGCCAGTTGCCAAGATAAGCACAGATATTTGGTCTATTTTTGATTCTTATTATTTTTTCATTAAAAAGTTTTTGTGTTCCCAAATGTTGTTTGCACAGCTGCTCTGCCCTCTTGGACCCATCCCTGCCAGCATATCTTTGCCTGCTCTGCCTTCATGCCCCACTTGAAGATCTGGAAGTAGGTGACTTGCAGGGTTCTGTTACAGGTTGTGAGAGCCTTTCTGACTGGTGTGTAAAGGACTCTGGAAGGGAACATAGGGATTGTGCCCATATAGGAGACAAAATGCTCTGCTTGATCCAGAGGTTGGAGTTCTCCAGATGGAGAGCTGTATAAAATAATGTCAGTAACAATTTTGGATAGAGGTGAGGTATGTATGTTTCTAAAATCTGGAAGATTTTTTTTCTTCAATCTTCATTTTTAAAGCTGCTAACTATGTTGATGTAAATCAGAGCTTCCCGCTCCCTCTTGGAAAAGGGATAAATAAAATAAGGGATAAATAAAGGGATAAATAAAATACAGGCACTCTGCAGCAGAGTCCAGTGCAAGCAGGCAAAGAAAATGGTTTTTTCGCCTCTTTCCATATGTTATGCTTCATCAGCTTGTGGGTTCCTGTGGGTGGGCGGGTGGCCTGTGGAGACCACAGCTCAGGTATGTACCCCTGTGTGTGCAAAGCTTGTCTGCTTCTCCTCTAGTCTCTTCTCCTGCTCCCCTGCTGAGACCTGCTGCTGCTGCAGATGGACCCAAGAGAGAGCCACAGCACAGAGGGGCTGCTTTCTCCCTTCTCCCAGCACTGGCAGTAGGAAATGAGGCACAGGGCGAACTCCTCCCACCCCCATTGCTCATCTGGCCAGGCTGTGTCTTGCTGGGCAGTTGAAGCCTGTACTGGAGTAAGGTTTTTTCCTTTGGCTGCTCTTATTCCAGTCCACAGGGAAGCAGGGCTCCAAGGGCTCCAAGGCAGAGATGGTGCCATCATCATTTACCTGCAGAAGGTCTGCTCCTCAGCCTGTCTCACAGTAAAGGGGAGGGAAAATGGCAATACTTCCCTGCAGAAGTAAAAAGGAGAGTCCAGCCTCCTGATGGGGATCCCTAGTGTGCGACACACTCTCTGCCAGAGACTATCAGTGCTTTTACAGGCTAAAAAGAAACTCAAGGCCTTAATACCCTCTCTTAGTGCTGGGAAGAGTTATTTCTGTGAGATGAAGATGTGGTGAACAGAGGTTCTTTCATAGCAAAGATTTTGAAGTGGTTGGAAGGAGTTGGGCTGTATGTGGTTGATAGCAACCCAGCCACTGCTCCTTTGCTCTTAGTTCTCAGCTTAATACCTTGCTCTTCATAAGAGTTTCTGGCCTTGCCAGGGTGGGCAGACCCTGGCCCCACTGCACTGTGGGGCACTCTCTTGTCCCAGGCAAGAGAGGCTGGGTCACAGATAGCAATACGTGGCTATTTCTGTCTGTGTGCAAACTACTGATGGGTATTTTTAAGACCCAGGGGTCGTAGGTTCACTTTCACACCCATGACCCATCTTGCTATGGAGTTATGCTTGCATGCTTTATGTTTACAGAGCAAATTTCATTTCTGTTAATCACGAAGAGTGTTCTGGTACTTTGACTACAATTTGACTTGTGTTTTTATTTCACTGGTAAACCAGAATCTTTCCCATCCAAAATACTTGTACATGTGCTGTTGTGGAACCCTTGTCATCATGTGTTACACAGTTGTGATGTCTCATCTGTCCCTTTATCATCCTGGTGAAAAGCCAAATGTTACAAAAAGCTGGCAGGCCAATAAAGCATGGCAGAACCAACGGCAAAACATGCCCCATTGTTCCTCCTTTCTTACCCAAATAAATGCTCTGCAGCCTGTTCCCTCTCCAGGTAAGGTGGTGGCAGAGCAGTTTGTGTGGGAGTCCTTTTCCTCCATGGATGACTTGAAGGTTGTGACTCAGTTCCAGTGGCCTGTAACACATTTCCTTCTTTCTGTGTGGCTAGAGGGTGCCCTCGAGTGAAGCTGCTGAAACACTGAAGAACTCCCCTTCTGTCCCTGCTGGATTGGCTGTACCACAGCCTGGAGTGTTATTATACACTTGAGGGTCATTTGCTTTGCAAGATTTGTGCTCCACAATTGTGAGCTTCTCAGTGCTGGATTGTTTCTGTGGCTGGAAATTCTCTTGAACCTCAGTTTTATATGTAAAAAATGTTTTGTTCTTTCCCCGCAAAGCTCCTAGTTGGGTCAGGCCCTCTGTGGACTCCAGTGTCTCCTTTTGTTAGACTGCATTGCAGTAAAGGTGTTGTGGGAGTTCTGACCAACAGAACAGCTTCTTAATTTTTTTGCCTTTTAAAATAAGCCTTCAGTAAGGATTATTGAAGAAATAATCTTTGTAGTCCTTCAGGCTGTGGGAAGCATGAGGGAAGGCCTGTCCAGAGCTGCCTGCAGGTGTTTGGTCAGTTCAAAACTGCTGTGAGAGGAAGATGTGGTAGACTGCAAACCCTTCTTCCTCCACCTTTTCCCCCAGAAATAACTTGTAAGGACGTGTTAGAAATTTTCAGATTCAAAGACTGAATACATCTCCCTTTCCCCCAGTGCTGATGTGATGGGCACCTTTCCATGCTGCCTCTCACTTCACATTTTGTGTGTGTGGCCAGAGCATTGACTCTGCTGGGAATGGCAAAGCTGCCGTATGAGAGGAAGAGGGTTGGGAGAGATGTTGTCCCACTTTCTCCTTCTCTGAGGAGCTGGTAAATACTGGCTGTAGGAAGTGTTCAGTCTGTGGTAAGCAGGAGGAAAGCATGGAGAGGGATGTTGGTGTAAAGCAGAGCCCTTTGAAGAGCTCCCTCCTTCCTTTCCTGAGCTGCCTCCTTCTTTTCCTGTGGTTCATGTACAAGTCGAGGAAGGGTACGAGTGTCTTCTGAGGAAGGGGCAATTGGTCTGCTCCACAAAATATCAGCATGAGAAAGAGGCAGGCGAGGAAAGAGAGATTCAGCTGTGAGACCAAGCCACAGAAATAAAAACTGGCTTGCTAGAGGAAGAATTCATTTGGGACATCACCACTTTGATGGATTTTAGAGTGAAAGAGAAAGCAGCAACAGTGACAGCTTCTTGCAGGAATTAAATTATTTGAACAGAGAAAAGCAAGCCCTGTGCTTACCTTTTTGCCTTCCAGTGAGGCACTACCACTGCACGGTGTGGGGCTGCCAGGGCTGTAGCCTTTCCTCCCCAAAGTGCTCTACAGAGGTGGGGAGTGGTTGAACTGAGGCTGTAATCACTTTCTTCATTCCTTCTCTTTTCAACTTCCAGGTGCCTCAGAACGAAAAGCCTCTGTTGAAGAAAGGGTCAGTGCTAGGCAGTTACCTGCTGGAGGACAAGCCTGTCAAACGGTTAGATGGGTGTCTGTGTCATGTCCATGGTGTTAGTCCGTGCCCACTGCACTACCCTGTCCATCCAGCTGTGTCCTGTGTCTGGTTCTCCCACCTTGATTCTGGCTGGTTTTGGGAGTGTGGTGGGGTGCAGCTTTTCTGTGGCTCTAGCTGTCTCTTGGCATCAGGTGGTGTTGGCTCAGCATGAAGTTGAGGATACTGTTCACTAATTTCCACATGGAGGTGGCCCTGCTGCTGCTTCTGCCTGCAGCAATGGGGGAGCAAATCTAAATATCACCAGACGGTCTGGGACTGTTAATGGGATGGGAGTCACAAAGGCTGCCTCCTTCTGAGTCAGACAGCTCTGTTGAAATGACTGGATTAACTCCCAAGTGTGCCAGTTCCTCCTCAGGCACAAATCCTGTCCACTGGTGCCTCGTGCCGGAGTCCATATCCCTGGGGCATGGGAGAGGACAGAAATTGCACAAGGGTTGGGTTCCTTCTGCCAGCTGAAAGCCTCAAGGAGAGGGCCAGGCTCCAGGTGGATTCATCCTGCTCATCTCTCTCTACACTTCTGCAGATGCTCACCTGGCACACCAGGCCTCCCTTCAGCCAGGGCAGGCAACACATCTGTGTAGCCAAGGCCTTTTTTTTCCACTCTACATGCAGAATATACAGTGACCTGGCTTGGAGCTGGATCTCAACTGCAACTGCTGGCCCCAAACAAGTTTTAAAGGCAGTGCGCTCCCCTGTTTCTTACCAGGTCTCTGCAGAAAGATCCCATTCCCCAGTTTCTCCTGGTGCCAGCCAGAGACAGAGGTCTAGGCTCAGTTTCCTCCAGCTTCAACTTGCCCTTAATGCTTGCAATTCTGGTAGTGGCATTTAAGGATTTAACTCAAGGCTCATTGGCTTATGGACTTCCAGAAAACCAGGTAGACTGTAGAGGAGGGCTGATTCTTGAACCCATGGCGGGAGGTTGCCTGGTGAGGTCTGAGGCAGAGCTCTTTCAGGGTTGTGTGACTGGCACATTCTATCCATTGAATCAGATAACCAGCTTCTCCCATCTTCCTCCCCAATTATTTCTTGCAAAGATCCTTCTAGCTGCTACTGGAATAAACCTCCTGGAAAGGCTTAACACCTGGATAAGTTTGGCAATGAAGGTGATGAGAGAAGGGGAGAAGTAGTTGTTTGCCCTGTCTCTATCCCAGTGCTGGTCACACCACATTGGTTGAGAAACATGAAAAGAAATCCATTAGATCTGGGGTCACTGTTCAGAGTTTTGTGATTGTCCCTTTGCTCCCACTAAAGAGGGTCTTGAGACCCCTCATTGTGTGGTTTTGCCAGCCCTGGGAGATGGGCACCATTTCCCAGAGCCTGAGAGTATGTGTCCATTTTCAAGAGGGAGAAGTTCCAGCTGGCCTGGGTCTGGACTGGTATTTGGGGCAAATGCAGGGAGAGGAACCAGGAATGTGAGCTCCCTTTCATAGAAAAAAAGAGTGAGTTTTGCCACCCAGATGAAGTGTACTTGTGGAGTGAGAAAGAAGTCTTGTCTGGACTTCTGCACTAATAGAGAAAAATATTGCAGAGGGAGGTGGGATGTCCTGCCTCTGAAGAGACTGACTGCAGCACGCTCTGGTTGCACTAATTTGCTTCCAAATGCAGTCTGCTGACCAGTGAAAGAACAGAGATATCTGTGGTGGATAAATATCTTCAGCTTAATTCTAGGTCTTCTCACTCCTTGTCTAGTTCTTTAACCGTAGAAAACCAGTGATGCTGCCTTGCTCCTCAGCAGTGATTCCAGTAGTTTAAATTGGTTATTTTAGGTGTTCTTTTGAAGATTGTTCCTCCAGCTACCACATCAGCTCTACCCCCAGTGCATTAGCCTGCTCTTGTGTGGGCACAGTCTGTTATTTCTTTTTGTATGGTATTTAGTAAAAAAAATAGAGGGGTAATGATTTTTTTTTTAAAAGTCCTTTTTTTTTGTATGTTTTGCCTCATTTTTTCACTACGGGGAGAAGTGGTAGGCAGAGAATTCTGGAAAAACCAAACTGGCAATTTTTATTAAAATTAATGAAATATTTGTCAGCACATATGAGTACAGCACAGCTCTGGTGAGCTGTCTCTCCTTGCCTAGGGGAGCCACTGATGCCTTAGTCACAGGGAGTGTGGGGAGTGAATATATAGAGCTCCTGTGAGAGCTGCATATACACTGATTGGATTGCATTGGTTGGTTAGGAATTTGCAACCTCCTTCTTTCCCTATCTCCTCACCCCCTCCCACCCTATCTGTGCTGCCTGTGGACTTTAATACAGACAACTGGCCTCTGCGGACCTTCCCTTCACCTTCCCAGTGGATGTGGCAGTAGAAGAACCCAACAGAAAGAATTGTAAATACTTCCCAGGCAACGGGGTATGGATGAAGACAGGAGAAGGAGGCGGCACAAACTTTGGAGAGAACAGCAGTGATGAGGAGAGATGGCCCTTGGCAGCAGATCCTGAGTGGTTTAGGATGACTTTGAAGGGCGACTCTGACTGCAGAAAAAATGCAGATGGCTTAGATGCTTCTCTGCTGCCTCCTCGAGCCCAGCCTGTTGGCACCGAAACCAGGGTGAGTGCAGTTACCTGGGGTTATTCCTCAAACACCTCCTACCGGCTAGGGACTTGAGGGTGTCTGACTCTCTTCCCATCAAACTCCAGCTCCACAGATTTACAATGCAGGGAGCACTGCCTGTAGCTGGGCTCTTCAAAACCTCATGCCTTTTTTCCATTATAGCTCCAAGCACTGGAACCAGCCAATTGTTCCCCAGATCGCATCTTTAAAGTGGTGTTTCTAGGGAATTCAGGGGTTGGGAAGAGTTCCTTCATCCACCGCTTCTGCTACGACAGGTTCTTGGCTGAGCTCAATGCAACCATTGGTAAGTAATAGGGTGCCTGCCTTATCTGGATAAGGAAGGTGGGAAAGTCAGCCTGGGCAAATGCTTTTTCGTCTGTGTTATAGCCCAGCAAGAGGTAAAGATGGTCCCTCTTCCAGTATTCAATCAATCTTGTAATTTCCCTGAACTAAATGGAGTTGGTCTGGCCATTGTAATGGCAAGCTGCTCTCTCCCCATCCTGTCTTGTAACCATTGTCACCTTCCCAACAGGTATCGATTACCAGGTGAAGAGTCTACTGGTGGATAACACCCAGGTTGCCTTACAGCTGTGGGATACAGCTGGACAGGAGAGGTAAGTGATTTGTGCCAGGCTCAGTGGAGGAAAGGGAAAGAGTGCATGCAGCTGGTTTCTGTCCCTGGGAAAACCATCAGCTTCAGAAGGACCAGACAGGCCATGACAGCTATTCCAGTGCTGAACCTGCAGCCAAGGTCTGTTCCAGAGATTTCTAGAAGCTGTGACTGTGAAGCAGAGCCTGGGGAGATTGCTCTGAGGATTGACAGAAAAGTAGTTTTCCATGTGTCTGACGTGCATGCTTGTGGCTCCAAGCAGTCTGACCATAGATGTATGTCATGGGGTTCAAAGGGTGGAAAGGACTGTGAGCCTGTCCAGATCTAATTCAGCTGTAAGCCAGCTGAATTAGCATCACGTGTGGGGAAGGTGATTTGAACTACCCTGCTGGACTCTGTCAGTGAGGTTATTGGCCCCTTTCACTGTCCCTTCTGCTGACAGACTTGTGGAAGTGATAATCCTTGGTAGAGGGACTGTGTAGCTTTTTGTGACAGTGAACACTGGTTCCCCATTTGAAGGCTTCTAGTTTCAAAAGCATGGGATCTCTCTAGATGTTACCAGCAGTGTTGATGAGGATCAGAGTAGTAGAGGACACATTTGACCCTCATCTGCTACTAGAGATGAAGGCCCATCACTGCCTCCATGTAAATTACATTTTATTTAGGATATAATTCAAAGCTTAAGATGAAAAGCTATTTCACGGGGACCATGAACCTCAAGGGCCTGACAAAAATAAATACTGGATATTTTGAGCTTAATATATTATGGGGCCAGGCCTTCAGGGGGCAGCCAAGGTCATGGGAATATTGTAATCCTAAACTGTGCCAATGATGCTGTCTGTCTCTAGACCATGCAGAGCTGGTGGGAATGTACTAAGTAGGGCTATTTATCGAAAAGCAACTCTCTCTTCCAAAATAAAGCTTCATGTAAAGAAATAATTGTTTCTGAGGGGACTCCTGTGGTTATTTCAGTGCTGAAACTGAGCAGTAAGGGGAGTTGCTATGACATAAAATGTGACATCTTATTGAGGCCAGATTTCAGCAGAGGCCAAATTCAAAATATTGTCTCTGCAGAAGGACCTGTAGCACAGGCCCCTGCAGCACTAGCAGATTTTATATGTGTACTCACAAGAGAGAGCTTGGCTCAGTGCTGATACCTAATAGGAGACCTGGAAAGGTGCAAAAGCCTTTTTTTCTTCTGGAGGAATATTAATTACTTCTAAACTAGAGGTGTCCAACTGTAAATATGCTAAGGAAGAGATAGAAGAACCCCTTGGAGCATGCAGGGAGAACTCCTTTGTGCCTTCCCTGGGACTGATGCATGCTACCTTTGATGTTTCTTCTGGAGCATCTTGCCTGGCTGGCAGTTCTAGAGGTACAGCTTGATTGCCAAAGATACAGTCTGTGCTTTCTCAGTTGGGTAGGTGCCAGAATATCGTGTCCTTACCATAGTGAGAAAGAACAGGCTTCAGGCAACTACCTGAAGAGTACAGGAGGGTAACAGCTGTAGGTTTTCTTGGCTCGTAAGAGGAGAGTTTGTTATCCTGTGCACAGCTGAAGTACACAACTCTAGTGAGATCTCAGGACTTTTGTTACATGTATGAATTCCCAAATTACATTGTTAATTCCATCTGTTTGCAATCAGTGTGGTTATATCATAGCTCAGTCACAAAATGCTCACAGATTCTAAGGTTTGGGTTTCTTGTTTTGGTTGTTTGGTTTGCTTTGTTTGGTTGGTTTGCTTTGGTTAGAATTTATTCACAAAATACAAGCCTGTGGTTTTAAATGGTACAGACAGCAAAAAGTGTATGTCTGGCAGGAGTTTTTCCTGGAAATTGTGTCTAGCTCCTGATTTTTGCCATTGGTTTATAGATTCAATAGTGGAAACAGACTGTACTGATGCTGAGTTCTTAATTGCTGTTTTGGCAGCCCTGGGGCAGACATTATGCGTGCCTGGTTTGTACTGTGGTACAGCTTAGTCTGCAGATTCTTCTAGACTATAGAGAAAGATCATGTTTTCTCCATCAGTTTCCCTTTTAACAGGAAATTACTGTTTCCTATCCCACCCAAATAGATTCATCTGCTTCTTTCTTCCTGACCTGCAAAGGTTGTCTTCCTTGCTTTCTCAGCACCATGCATTTGGCAAGATTCTTGCCTACCCACGGCTGCCTGTCCTGTCTCAAAGTGCAGAGATCTGTCACCTGTGTGTAGACACCAGCCCTGAGGGACACACAGGGCCTTGCAGAGAACCCGCACTAACAGACAGATAATCCCACTCCATTGCTTCCCGTTGCACAGCCGAGATTCTGAGAGTGCCTTTGGTTTTGTCTGGGCTCAGGTTTCGGAGCATGACCAAGCAGTACTTCCGGAAGGCAGATGGGATCCTGGTGATGTACGACGTTACGGCCGAGTGCTCCTTCGTGGCGGTGCGGAACTGGATGAGCAGCATCCAGGTGAGAACGGGACCTGGGCTCCAGTGCTGCTGGTGCCTCCTTGCTCCACGTCAGCTCCAGCAGTCTGTCTGGAAGCGACATTTTTCAGTGCCCCAGGATGTCCTGTTGACCTTGTGAAGCTGAATTATCAAAGCAGATGCCTGTGGTGGTCAATTCGGAACCAGAGGCTTCGTGTTGAAAAGTAACAAAGCCAGTGGTAGCCCATTAAATCAAGGAGGGCTGTTTCTGTGGCAGAACGTGGTGGGACCTGCCAAAACAGTAGTGTGGGTTTGTAGGCAGCCCAAGTGCACTGGCTACGTCCCCTAAATGTGTCACATCCCACCTGTGCTCAGGCAGGGAGATCTCCTGGTGTCTGGCCTATGCACAGGAAAGGGAGGTGGTCCTTTTTATTTCCTTTTATATTTTAAGATTTGGTAACAATGTATTAATGCTGTTGGGTTTCTCCCGTCTTTTATTTCCAAACACTTAGTAGAAGTATTTATCTATGGCCTATACCTTCTTGGGGATACAAAAATACCTCTCGTTATAATTTAAATTCGTTGTGTGTAGATGATCAAGAGGCGAAGGGAAATTTTCAAGGGTGGTTTTGTTTTGATTGTGTCGAGTCTCAAAAAACCAAGATCTCAGTGGAATGAGTAAGTATAGGTTGGAGGATTCTAATATTGTTAATTTCCACAAGCCTGTTGGGGAAAAAAAAACCCACTTGTGTCTTTGGACTCTAAAAGATCAAAGGTTAAGATCTTCAAAACTAACCAGCCTCTGAAAATTCAGGTTCCTTTCAGGAGGAAGGTTAAACACACAGAGCACACAGAAAATCAAATCACATGAAATCTGTATATTTTAATCTTTCTCTTCTTTTCCTCTCCCCATCTGTGTATTTATTTTGTTTTGAAGCTGTTCAGGTTCTGTATGTCATCCAGGGCACTTGAGTGTGGAAATAACTTTGAGTTCTGTTCTTACTCTGACCATGTTCTAGTGAGCCAGTGGAACTGTAGAGAGTTTGACCAGAAGTAAGGGGCTCCAGGAATTGCCTAGGAATAACAGTTCCTACAGAGACAGCTTACAAGGGGTGAAGGTTGCTTAACTTGCTCAGCCAGTGGATTTTCAGCAAGGGATTGTTGAGTTTAGGACAGCACATTAGACACAGTACTGAACATACAAAAATTACTGAGCTTATTGAGAAGATCTGCCAGATCACAAATTCCAAAATGCCTATGGGGCAAGCTGCTTTTCTTTATTTTCCTGAGAGGCACTTACATCCTGTCTCCCCTCTCTCACCATTCCAGCTCAACATACCAAACATTTGGAATGTTTCCCTAGTTCAAGCTTCCTTTCACAAATCCCTGGGACTATTGAAGGAATGGCCCTTTAATGATCTAATGGGCCTGATCCTGCTGCCATTGAAGGTCTTGTTTGCTTGAGCTGGAAGGATCTGCTCTGAGTGGCTGGGTCTCTAGGGGTCTTTATTTCTTTTGCAGGAAGGTATAGAGGATGGAGCTGTGGTCTTTCTGCTTGGAAATAAATTGGATGCTGTGCAGAGAGAGACGCGGAATGTGCCCAAGGTGGAGGGGGAAAGGCTGGCGAAGGTGTGACTCAGTGCTCTGCTGCTTGACCTGCTCAGCAGCCACCCTCCAGCTGTGAGCAGGGCAGTCTGGCTGGCAGAAAGCCCTTCTTGGAGCCATTTTCCAGTATGGTACCTTCCCTCTCCCTCCCACCCCCTGTTTCTCCAATGTAGACATGTACCTAGATCCCTCTGGTACAAGGGAGTATGAGGTGGTGGACTGTATGTGGCAGACAATGGCCCTTGAGCAGGCTCATGTATTTCTCTTGGGGCTTGATGCCTCATTACAGTCTTTCTGAGGGGAGCATGTATGGCTGATTTCCCATTTGAGGGTTCCCTAATGCAACATCATCCTGCCTCTTTCCTCACTCCCTTGTCTGCCTGCCTGCTGGCACCTTAGCCCCTGGGTGTGGGGAGACAGGGCTTCAAATGCATTTCCTGCCTTCTGGACTCGCAACAAAAAGGTAAGGGAATCAAAGTAGCCTAGACACATGTTTTTTCTTTCCAAACAATTCTCCCAATGCTCCCTTTTGGACAGTCTGGCTTGGCCCCCAGTGCTGAAAAAGCATCTCCTTCTCCTGGGTTGGTGAGTAGGGTGTGCACCCCAGCAGGGTAGCAGCCACCCTCCAGGCTCCAATGGCTCTTGGCAGGGTTCCTGGGGATGAGGGTGGGCCAGCTCCCAAGGCTGTGGGTGAAAGGTGATGGTGGAGAGCTGGCAGTCACCGTGGGTACCTGCTGTGCTCTCTGGCAGGAGTACAAGGCTGTGTTCTACGAGTGCAGCGCGCTGACTGGCTACAACATCATGGAGCCCATGCTGCATATGGCCAGGTCAGTGAACGGGAGCAGTCACCCTGGGAGACTCCCCCAGCTGGAGAGGCTGGTGTGGGCTCTCCTGGGGAATGGGCAAGAAGAGGGGAGTGTCAGAGACCGACTTTCTGTCACATCGCAAAAGATACCTGACTCCAGGTCCTTGTCTTTTGTGCCTGGAGAACCAAGTGTTGACTGGATTCTTTACACACAAAGCTTCACCTGGTAGAACTGGCTGTTGCAAGATTAGAAGTTTAATTTGAATATTTCATCACAAAAACCTTGAATACTGTCCCACATTTTAAGCTGATGTTTTCAGTTTGAAGTCTTCATGCAGATCTAAGGGTTCTTTCTTCCCTGTCTTAATCAGCACTGTACAGACTGAGCTATTTCAGTGGCAAAAGTTTTAAAAGGAGATAAGGTACAGTTCAGCTGAAAGAAATTTGCTCTAAAATTTTTAGTTTTAAAAAAACCCAAACAGGTAGTTTTTGGAAAAAAAATATTTCAAATCCCATAAGAAAACTATCCTTTTGTTTTCTTTTATCTCTTCACCTCCACCTGCATCATCTCTGTTAAAGTCACAGCAGGACTTAGCTGTTCATTAACTGGGAGGATTTACTTATCAGCTAGGTGAATCACATCTCCCATAGCACGTGCCTTCAGCATGCTTTATTGCCATGCCACTGCCCAAGATGGCCCAGACAGGTGGTGCAAACAATCCAGGATTCTGACATCACTAGGGGATCTTGGGAATAACGCATGGGGCACTCACACTGGTGCTCAGATTACTAAGCCATGGTATACCCCCTCTTGTGTGTGTCCAGTTTCTTTCCCTGTTCCCTAGGAATTCATGCTCATTCTCTGTGCATGGTTTATCTAGCCCAAATTCCAGAGAAGTCCAGTCTTTGGGCCTGTCACTTCTTGCAATATTAAATGTAAATCCTAAATGGCTGCCCTGGCAGGAAGATATCAGTAACCAGGTTGTGTTCTTGATCTGTGCTGTTCTTTCCAGGTTGCTGACAGCACAAGAAGACAGGCAGAGGGAGAATGCCCTGCAGCTGGAGGATATCAGCAGGAGGAAAGGGTGCTGTACGTAAAGCACACCAATGTGTCAGCAAGAGACACGTGCCAATGCTGCATCGTGAAGCTGGGGGTTCCTTTCAAGCAAGCTGAATTTGATGGCATCAGCTCTCTAGAGACTTGGGGAAGGTGCAGCTTTTCCCAATCTGTGAATTTTGAGACACAGATCAGGCCAAAATGCGCGTATTTTCTGCACTGTTCTACTTTTCCCAAGTCTGCATGCAGCCCTGGTCTCTAGAGGCCTCTGCTTCTTTGAGGAGAATTTGGCTGGGCTTAGCTAGTAGCACAGACTGGGCTTTCTGTCTGGAGAGGTTGGTTCCCTGTAAAGGGACAAAGTCTTGTTCCTGTTCTTTCTGGCAAAGAAGTGGCCTAGCAGCAGACACCAGAGGACACAATAGGTCTGTATTAAACACAATTTCTGTGTAAGAGAGAAAGAAATTATTTTAAATTTGGGCTAACTCTAAGTAGTGATCCATCTGTCCCAGAGAGAAGCATCTCCTTTGGTTCTGCAGCAGCAGTGCTCAGCTGAGAGCCCACTGTAGTGAGTAAGAACACTTCCACCACTTCCTGCAAGATCTGGATCAGGCCCTGGATTACGGCAGCATTTGGTTGGACTTGTCAATATTGTAGTTAACAGATTCCATATGTGATTATAGTATGAACTGATAGGACGAGTCATCCTAATGGCTTTCATTGCTTTGTCACCCTTATGGCCCTTTTTACCGTCCTAGTGTATGTTTACAGAACACAGAGCAGTTGCCCTGGGACCTGCAGGTGCTGGCATAGCTGATTCATAGCCCGTTGCAGGAGCTGCCCTGTACAAAGCAGGGAGCCATATATAGCCTGTTTTAAGGCTGAATGCTGCCTTTTCCCTCCCATTCTCTTATCCTTTCCTGAAGAATCTCCAGCAACTTGGAACTGCCTTACCTGCAGTCCTGAAAGATCCCACCAGGGTGCTTTGCACCTGGGCTGGAAGCACAAGGCAGCTGCTTGTATGAAATGTACCTTTTTCTCTTGCAGGGACTTTGAGCAACGGCATCACTTTAGTGGTGAAGGGCCTGAGAAAGAGCCGCACTGAATCTGTTCCCTTTGGGAAGGGGCCTTCTTGTCACTAAGGGGCAGGGGGAAGCATGGGCAGAGGTAGAAACTCCCCGAGAAGAGCTCCTGTTGGCAAAGCTGCCGCAGTGCCTGGGCATGGAGTTTTGGGGGTGCGATGCTTTCTGGTTTGCAGCTCAGTGGCTGTCAAAGCCTTGGGATTAAGTGATATTTTTGTTAGTGCCCTTTCCCCTTTTGTCTTTGAGGCTGTTTCTGTATGTGACTCTGATGTTTTAGGCACAAGATGTGATACTGCTGCTGTGATGCAGCCCTCAAACCTTGCAGCATAGGGAGGGCCTGTATTTGTCCATGGTCTTTCCTCTCTTGGGCTGAGGTGGTTACTCTGAATGTCTGTTTATTGCACAAATTTCCCTGGGAATATCCCACACAGGAAAAGTGCTCTGACTCACCTACAGATCATCAGTATTACAAAGAATTTCCATGGCTGCTCCTGGTGCCCTTTAACTTCTGATAGGAAAGAGGAAGTTTTTCTCTGGAAGAGTAGGATTTCTGAGTAAAAGGAAGAGCTAAAAGTAGTAATATCCTGCTCAGTCCTTACTGTTGGCTGGCTGTGGCTCACACTGTTTAACGCCTTCCAGAGACTGAGAATCAGAAAGCTAAAATAGGCCCAGAAGGACACAGGGTAGCCGGTGTGGAGCCTGGAGTAAGACCAACAGTGCTGCCAGGGGAGCTGCTCGTGTTTGCAAGAAGCAACATTTGGGAAGGGAAGTCCATGCTGAGGTGTTCTGAACATGTGCCTCCCATGCTCTGTACACAGCACACCCAAGACAAAGGCGTGAAATACGGCTGACACACAAATACGGGCAGGTATTACCTTTATCAGTGCTGTCATACTGCAACGGCAAGAACCATCAGGTTCTTTTAACGTACAACCTTAAGTATGTTTTCTCAGTGTGCAAATAGTAGAGGCAATAATAAATGCTGTCTTACAAATGGTTGTGTTGTGAGATTTTTTTTTTTTTAGGTGCTGCAGGAGATTCAGCCTCCCATCTTCAATCACTGATCCTAGTGTGATGTTCCCTTCTCACTGCTGAGAAGTGGCCTGTCCCCCATGGTGGTACACAGGGGGTCTTACAAGCAGGAAGAGAGTTAACCAGGAACCTATGTCTTGGAGGCAGCTCATGAGAAACTAATCTCCATTCTTTTTTTACCTCCTTTAAGCAGCCAGGGTCCAGCTGATTAGGGAAGGCAGAGCACAGAGGCGAAAAAGGGGAGAACTTCCCCAGTGTCTGGGGGTGTAGGCCTTTCAGAGAGGACGAGTTCTTACCTTGTTACCTGTATTCATAGAACCAAACCCTTATTTTATTAATGTCCCATGGATCCTTTTCACTAGAGTTAGGAATTTGGTTGCTTTTAATCCTTGTGCCCTGGCATGGTTCCAGCTGGATGTTCATGCATTACAGAGCTAATCACTCTGCAGTTTTGACCAAACAAATTATTACTCATTTCCCCTCCTAGGAACTGATAGCACAAGTAGTTCATTGTAACATAGTTTTCATAAGCAGAAAAGGGTGGATTTTGGTTTCAAGGATGATAAAATGGCACAGAATTTGGACAGGCTGAGCTTGGAAAACGGTAAGCAGCAGGGTGTGGTTTATTACTGGAAGGTCTTTTGTTGTCTCTCAGCACAATAATTAAATGTCCTGTTGGAAGACCCAGACACAGTCTAAAGGGGCATGTTGCTAGTTTTTAAACCTGGTACCAGACCTAAATGAGACCAGAATTTCCAAAAAGTTCTTCATTTTACTACATCTCCCTTTTTTGTCAGAATCCCTCCTGCCTCTAAATGGAAGCTCTGGGAGCAGCTACTCTTTGTAAGTGACTGCTGGAAACTGCAGCATAAATGCAAATAATGAGGATATCCTGAGGGAGCATGGGATGAGGGAGGATGCAAAATAAGACTGCCTGGGGGCTTAAACATCCATCATATTGGCTCCAGCCTCTTAGTGAACAAGTGACTTTTTGCACATAATCTATAAAGCATTTTGGAATCATATCACAAGAGAGTACTCTTCTTACAGCCTGGGAAGCCTTATTCTGGCACATGCAACAGTGCACCTGTGTACACAATCAGGTGTAGGGGCAAAAGCAAAAAAGCCAGTTGCTCTGAGAAGTAGCCATGGTCCCACAAATCTCCGCAGGCCGGCAAAGGGAGCTCACTCTGCTTTGCTTTCACTTGTCTGTTTCATGTCAATATGCTAAGGGTAAGCATAAGAGGATTAGGCTGACAGCATCTCTTTGAAAAGCCAAAACAGCGCTGAAAAGAGAGCATTAAGTCACAGTGTTAAGTTTAAAGCTTTTCCACAGGACAAATGTAGGAATTGCAAAGGTTTGAGATGTTGTTTTCTACTACCTTCTTTATTCCAGCACCCTGAACTCCAAGGGACCATTCCCATTTACACACAATTAATGAGTTCCTGGTATGGACATCATGCAGTCACTCACACATTATTTTCTGTCCTGTCACCTTCTTCTGTTTGTGTCTTTTCATGATCTTTCTACTTGTTGATTCTTAGACTATAAAAATATATATTGACCTAGTACTTCATCTCCAATTCTGAATGTATCTCACAGCCCATCATACAACTTCAAATGCTCTGTTTGGCAATCTCCCGTTCAGTGCCAGTAGACTCATGGCCCTGCAGTTCAGAGCTTTGTTAGCAGGCGCTCATTACTTATCTCGTAAGTCACATGGAAATTGTGGTTGGCATGGCTACAATAACCTGGCTTCAGCCTCTGCAGCCTGCAGGGCATGTTTATATATGTATATATGATGCTGCGAGCAGAAGCATAGCTGTGTGCTGCTTCTGAAAATACTAGTCCTCAGGAGACCTAACCAGGTAAAATTAGTCTCCTCAAGGTAAACAAATACCTGCAGTAAAAAAAACCAAAACCTATTATTTCTTCAATAAACTGAGGATGGGGAGGTGAGGGTCCTGTGGTGTGTCTTGCCTGTACCTGCAGGCTCACCCAAGCACAAGGAAGCATTGTGTCCGGCCGTGCCCATTTGCTGACCCAAATTTGCCGGGGCAGGGGGCGTTATGTGGTTTCCTGTTTGGCCATGAAATCCCTGGACACGACAACACAGCAGTGGGAGTGGCCCCGTGTGGCGGCTACCCAGGGCTCCACCAAGCAGGGCCAGGACCTGGACAGGGGCTGGTGTCTCTCGTGGCTTCCAGGTTCTGCCGCATATTCCCTGCAACAAATCTGTCAGTGTGCAAGCAAGCTGATCCCCCGAGGCTCTATTTGATCACTTGGCAGCTCTGAGCTTAAGTGAGCTTACTCCTTGGGAAGGATGACGTGATTTCTGAGTTGGGCACACGGAGAGGTTAAGGCAAGCGCCCAGGAGGTTCTAAACTGGCCTTTTCCTTCCCTGCCCAGATCTCCTCTCTTCATCTCACTCCTGAAAAACCTCGTGAGGCCACTCAGCTGTAGGGAGGGCGTAGGTCTTTTCCTGGGAGCATCCCTCGCACAGGGCTGCTGCTTAGCACAGCAGTATGTGGGCCGTGGCTCAAGTGAGGTAATGGGAAGATGAGGCAATGCGCCAGTCAGGGCTTGATCTTGATTTACACGGTGTTTTATGGAGAACACTTTTAACAAGCAGGTCTGACGCCTTAAAAAAAAAAAAAAAAAAAAAAAAAAAAAAAAAAAAAAAAAAAAAAAAAAGCCGCTCCAGCTGCAGTTCGCTGTAATGTGTTGCCTGCGGCAATGGAAACAGCAACGTGAGGCGCAGGAGCCGAGAGCCGGGGCTGCTGCCGGCGCCGCAGAGCAGGGGCAGCCCCGGCCACAGGGGCGAGGGGAGGTGGCCCGGGCCGGGGTGGGCCGGGCCGGCCGCGCCTCCCTCCCGCCCTCCTGGGCTGCCCGCCGTCCCTCCCCGCCTGCCTGCCTCCCGCGCAGCGCGGCAGGTCGGGGCGTGCGGCGGCGCGGAGCGGCGGCCGAGGGTGAGGCGGAGCGCCCGAAATGGCGGCACCGGCGGGACGTGGGGAGGCGGGGGCGCGGCGGCCCGGGGGAGCGGGGCCGGGGAAGGGGCCGAGCACGGGAAAGCCGGCGGAGCGCGGCCCCGAGCCCCGTGTGCGGCAGCGGGGCCCGGCGCTCCCTCCGTCCCTGCCGGCACCCCGCACCCGTGGGGACCTGGCCGCGGCCACCCGACCCCGGCTGTATCGCAGCACTGCCTCGGTTCCCCTCCAGCGCCCTGTGGCATTGCACAGCTTCGCAGGGGCTTGGTCCTTGTACGCTTTGTTGTTTTTTTTTTTTCTTTCCTTAGAGAGGTTTTAACCTGTTGCGGGTGGTGTCATAAACTTTGCACAGCCCGCGGAATTAGTAAAGGTGTTCTGAATGTTGCCATAAATCTTGTGAAACGATTATTGCCCCGCTCGGCCTTTTGTTCAGTTAAATTTCCCTGTTGTACAAATAGTTGGCCTTTATGCTGGGCTTGTAGGACCCTTGGAGGCGGAGGAGGGAGAGAGTGAGCGATTGTTTACCACACAGTCCAGGAGATGTTCTGTTCCCTTCTTTTTCTGGAAGCCCGTCAAATGGGGGGCTGATGGCCATGGGTTATTGCTGCACCGTGGTGTTGCTTGCCATGAGGAATCTTTACAAGTAGCTTCTTCTTACTGTCCTCTTTTGAAGAACATAAACTGCGGTAATTTTTTTTTTTTAAAGTCTGACTTTTCCTGAGGGCTTTTGCTATCAACTTGTCGCAGTATCCTGTTGAATTTTAGCAATGACACGTCTTTATTTCAGGCTGCTCTGTAGCATCCCTTAAATTCTGCATTGCTTCGCTTCCTTTGTCCTCCTACAGCACTTCCTGGCTTTCTCTGAGGGTTCAGGTGGTGCCTCCTAGAACAAGGGTTGATTGAAATAGCATCACCCATCCAGAGGCCATTTTGTTCAAACAATTTTGAAAGAAGTCCCTTTTGAGAAAAGACATTTCCTTTCCTTCATGGCTGTTGCCAGGGTTCTTGGGGAAGCTTTTGGTGTGATGGATGGTCTTACCAGCTGGTATTGTGGAGGCTGAAGAGCCTCTTAGAATGCCAGCAGTCAGACAAAGGTCCATCCCAGTCCTTCAGGGTGACTGTCATTGCGGCCAAAGGACTGTCTGTGGTGGAGGGAGCGGAGTGCAGTCCGTGCAAAAGTTTCAGTGGATTTATATTCTCTGAAGCATTTTGTGTGCCTAGGACAGTCAGTTCCCAGTCTGTGGATTGCTGGAAGCTGGGGAAGCATCACTTACGCATTATGTGATGCATCTGGTGACAGGTCACTGTCAAAGGCCCAACGCTGGCTTGCACAGGTGGGCCTGGGCTCTGGTTTGCTGCTCTGGCGTGCCAGCCCTTCTGTGTCAGATGCCCTTGCTGGACACTTGAGCTGTGAGCTGGAGGAGGTGGCAGCTTTTGAGCTCCTCCATATAATTCACCTCAGATCACATCCTTGCTCTGTAGTTTGCTGATGATGTCTTTGAGTTCCTGGCCTGTATTTACTTCTGGTCATATGCTGTATTTCTGAAAAAAGTGTGTTTCATTCTGAACTGTTGCTTGTGTTCATTGTCCCGTGGCTTCCACAGTGGAGGAGAATGACTCCCCCAGTTGCCTGGTAAAAGTCCTGGCACTCCCTGCTGTATGCTGGCTTCAGGGATCAATAAGAAAACACCTTTTCTGAGTGCTTGAAATAATGTCCCGTGTGTGACCCTTCATTTTGCTCTGGAGTCTGAGGTGGTTAGTCCCTCTTGTGGTACATTTTGTGAGAGTTAAACGAGTTTTATTTCTCCTAACTCAAGGCAACTGCGTTAAAGGGGTTTTATTTGCTTTCAGTGCAGCCTCCTAAAGTTTTTCTCTTTGGGTGTGATACATTCCTCAATAAGGGGGTGGAAGAAAGCTGACTGTATTCCCTTGTCAAGCAAAAATGCTAGGTAGGAGTGGCTGTGAAGGGCTCTCTTTCCCCTTAGGAACTTTCCAGCCGGCCTATCATTCCCTGCAAATAAAAGTTGTATCATGACTTGAACTGTTTCCATCACACATGCACAGAAGGCAACAACTCACTTGTTCATGAGACAGCCCTGAGGGAGTTCATTAGAGAGCTGTATCTCTTCTAGCCATGTCATCCCACTGGCAAATTCACTTGTTCCTTCTACATAGTTCGGCTTCTTCGCTCATGCTTAGGAATACATTGAGCTGTTGGTTATGGATGGAAGGAAAATGTGTATTTACATGTCTTTGTGTAACATCTCTATCACCATGTGTACCTGTTTGTTGCAATTACCCTGTCTGGCATTTGCAGGTAATTTGGTCATTTATAAAGCAATCATACTGCCCCTCTGTTCTTCTTGTGCCTTCTGTTTAAGGCAGAAGCTTAGAAAGCAAAAAAATTGACAGCCTCTGAAAAACAAAAAGGGTAGCTGTGCTTTTTCATGTCCCAGTTTACCATTACTATCCCCAGTGGCCTGATCAGCCTTGTTCCTTAAGCCTCCTGAGAGGATGTTCTACTCCTCAACTCCACTTTCTGCTCTTGAGCTCAACTCTGGGTTATCTCCAGCTCTCTCTGAGTGTGTGCACTGACAGCTGAGGTTATGGAAAGCCTGAGGGAATGGGGGCTCCTAGAAATGACAGCTCAACTCAGCTTCTCTGGCTTTGAGGAACAGAAGTCTAAGTCTCCGTGGTTGTTTAAAAACCTTCAAGATCCTAAGGGTGTAGACCAGGTCTCCTGTCTCACTTGCTCATCCTGCCTTTCAGACCCTGAATGTGATTTTTCTTTTGCCACAGCAAAGCTGAAATGAAATGAGCAGTGTCGCTGTAAAACCATCCCATTTTCACATCCTTTTTTGTACATGCATTTTGACAGAGCTTTTCCCCAGGAAGATGACCATCTTCGCAGTCTGTGAGAAATGTGCTTTTCTCTGCTAGCCTGTGTCTGAAGCCAGGGTGTGGAGGGAGAAATGAGGAATGGCAGGTGTGTGGAATGGAGATGAGGTGTTCTGTCAGTTCTGTGGAGAGTGCCTCATTCCATCGCTCCCCACAGCACAGAACTGTTGGCTGCCAGGCCCTCTTGGCAGGGATCTGCCCTTTAGTAGCAGCACTGCTGATGGGCATCTCTCTTCAGTGCTCCTTTCTGTCCTGCCTGCCAGACTCCTCTGGTTGTGATCTCAACAGCCTGAGATCCTGGGGAATGGATTCAAGGAGTCCTACTAAGTCCTGTGTCCTGGCTGCTGGCAGTAATAAAAATCTTGGCAAAATGAGCAGGAGGTGATGACTGTTTTCCACTCCTGGAATTTCATGGCTGAGTAAGAGGTATGTTTTAGGGTCTGGGCAGTTGGGTGTAACTGGCTTGGACCATGTTTCTAGCCTGAGTTTCTTGTGCTAGTGGGGTGGTTATGACCCCAGTCCAAGCTGGAAAACTGCTATGCGGCTCTGTAGGGCCAGACAATAAGCTCAACATGGGACTGAAAGTGTGTCCAGCTCCTTAGACAGACGCAAGCATGAATTGATGCCATGACATGCCAACTGGGCTTTTCATGGAGTGACGTGTGTGTGTGTGTGTGTTTCATGCATGCTTTTGATGCCAGTAGTGGTGGACATTATTGGAGGCAGGATAGTGGTTTAGTGGGATAAGGAAGGACATCAGGAATTCTGTCCTGCAGCAGTTGAGGGAGGGTCCTTGGCAGCTGTTTAGATCCATTTGGGTGCTGATCTACAGGCATTGTCTGCAGGGAGCAGCCAAGCAAATACACACTGTGCAGCTCTTGATTGATGTTGCATTGCCTGCATCCCTGTAGGCTGCCATGGAGCCGTCTCTCCTGCCTGCTGAGGTGGTGCATCCCAGAGAGGGAGTGTGGAGGATGTGTGGTGTGGCACAGCCTC
Organism: Acrocephalus scirpaceus scirpaceus; assembly: GCA_910950805.1. Taxonomy (NCBI): domain Eukaryota; kingdom Metazoa; phylum Chordata; class Aves; order Passeriformes; family Sylviidae; genus Acrocephalus; species Acrocephalus scirpaceus. Next base: position 45,479,683 of record OU383780.1, read on the forward strand.
TCAAGAGAGGTGGAAGTGAGATGTGGGGGAGGTGCAAGAGAGGATGTTGCTCAGACCCACAGGTTTGTTCCTGACGGTCATAAAGAAAAGCCAAGGCAGAAGTCGGTGACATAAAATGTTTGTCATTGACCATTGTTTCTTATCTGTGGCTGGTGCCAGATCTGAATACAAAAGGAGCAAAGTTCACTTGTTCAACCCAGGTTTTCTTTTATAAGAAAGAAAGCAGCAGTGACAAGCTGGGGCAGTGGGAAGAGTTGTAAGGGTGAGTGCCTGTGCATTTTCACCAAATGAAATCTGTCCTTGTACCTGTGAAGTGGAAGATGGACACTCTTAAGAAACGGTGGAATTGGGCTGAAATTTGCAGATGTTTCCCAGATGTCTTTGCCACTGTAGGAGAGGGACAGGTTTAAAGGAAAAAACACCTTTTGGAGATGCTGAGGGAGAAAAATCTGCTGTGCTGTACAAATGGATGAAGTGAAAATGTGTCTGATACCTCACCCTGAAACACTTCTCCTATGGGGAAGAAGTGGATGGAACAAAGATCAAGCAGATAATTTCTATTTTGCACTATTGGCTTTGCATGGTGGAATAACAGGTGTGTTTTGGAGTCTGGGCTGCATTTGGATCTTGCTGATCTCGCTGGACTCTCCAGTCCCAGCCAGAAAAGTGCTGTACAGCTCGGTAGGTGCACCTCAGACAGGAGTGCAGTCAGCTCAACACAGACTGAAAGTAGTCCTTGGCAGCTCTTTCAGTGCAAGCATATGACTTACCAGCATGGCTGGAGGATGAACAATGGATTCATTGGCTCCTTCACTAATGAAAGTCAGTTAAAACTGGGACCAAGAGTGGTTTGAGATAGGAATTACTGTGGGAGGTAGGAATTACTGTGGGAGAGGTTTCTGTTTTGTCTGGAGTGCATCGCTGACCTGTTATCTCCTAGAGTAGCAGCCACAATGCCTCTGTGGTTTTTAGTGAGTACTCTGATCCTCATTGTCCACCATGCTGCAGCAACAAAGAAAATCAGGAGGAGGGATGGTTTTGGTGAAGTTTATCTGCTATCAGAGCCAACTGGCAGATGGCAGCCATGCTGACATTTCTGGCATGCCAGCCAGTGAGCAGGACTTTTGTGGTGCCTGACAAGGCAGGCGTGAGTCATGGCTTGTGAATGTCAGTATTTCTTCTTAGCTTTGGTGGAATCCAGAAGGGAGGAATTCATATCCCACATCTCAACCCCACACTGCCCTGGAAAGAGAGATGGTTGATTCTTTTTCTCCATGGTCACTGTAAGCTCCATGCAGAGCTCCCAGGGAGGTGGTGGGGAGCTGTGTGTGCTATCACAGGGATGTACAGTGAGTGTAGAAGCCAGGCACGTGGACATGTGGGAGCAGGAAAGAGTCTCATGGTTCTGTGTTGAGTGCTGTGTGCAAGGAATGTGTGGATGGGAAAGTGTTGGGCTTCGTGCTTGTGGTTTTGGTTGTTGAAGCATAGAAAGGGAAAGGGTGAGTCCAGTCCTGTGTGGAAGTACCATTTGCTGAGGAATTGACCTGTGGTTGGTTGCAGGTTCCCTTGCTGTGTGGAATAGCCCTCTTCCATCTTTGCTGAGAGACTTGGCTAAAGGCAAGAGGTCTGCCAGAGGTGAGGAGATGTTTGGTGTGGTCTCCAATGTACCTTGTCCACTTGGAGGGTTTTTAAAAGACATATTTCTTGTTATTGGGAGGACCTCTTCCTATATTTGCAGAGAAAGAACTGTCACGCTGGTTCCTGCACCTTTGAGTCCCAGTTGTCTGGGTTTTCTCCTTCTCCTGAGCAGGGAAAGAGTGCAAGTGTCCGGCTGAGCTCATGTTTGAGGACTGAGGCTGTGCTCAGCCTCAGAAATGGGCTCTGGAGAGCCAAACAAAAGCTTGTTCTGTCCATTGTGCACTCCCCAGGGCTTACCTATGATGTATGCAATGTGTCCCAGACAGGAGGAAAAAAGGGAATTTAAACAACTGTGCTTAGACCGGGACAAAATCCAGGTTGCTGACTTCACTGGGCTGTTTGCCCTCAGGCACTGTGGAAGCTTGGATCCTGACTCACAGGTGTGCTGCTAGAAGCCTGGGAGGAGGGAAAAGCAGACAGTTGCAGAGGGAAACCTCTGCTTTCACTGGTGTCATGAGCTTTACTTTGGCTGCAACTGTCTCCATGTGGAAGAGAACCCCCTTGTAGAGAAAGGGGTTTTATTGTTTACTACTTTATCGGGAATTTTAACAATCTTTTAAGAAAAAAAGAAGGGAGGGGGAAGCCAACTTTGAGAGCAGTGAGAGTATCCAAAATAAATCATTGTAGTTACATCAATGTGATTCTTATCAACAACACCCTTATAAAAGAGATAAGTGGAAGCTGATTTCCCTGTGTATGAGGACACAACTTCTGTGGATCAGCAGTATCCTCATAATTTTTGACACCAATAACCATGTGTGGCCAGCTCTGGTCCCCTCTCCCTGCATTATCCTGCCCTGGGCAGTCAGACCTAGAACACTCTTTTGGCTGAGGTAAATAGTAGGAGGAATATTTTCTGTGCTGGAATTGACCTGGTTATTTCCAGCATGGATTTTAGTTTTTTTTCTAAATTCTTCAAAAGCAAGAGATAAGTTTTGTTTTCTGCATTCTTCTATCCTTGTCTGTCCTAGAGGCACCTCATTTTCATGGTGAGCATTTAGTATTGAAGGTAGTGACTTGGTTTCTTCAGAAACTTTTGACTGTGTTGTTCTTGGTTTTTCTCTTGGGTATGTTTTGCTTTTAATACTTAAGGACTTACTGAGGGTCTTAACCTCTGAGTGAGCCATACTGTGGACTGCTTTTCCTCTCCTGCTCACTAATAGCATTGGATGAATTGAAAGATGGATAATGAGTCTGCCCAGCAACGGAGAGCAAAGTGCTCTGTGGCTTTCTGCTGAGCTCAAAGAAGTCTGAATGCTGGGGATGTGCCAGTTATGTTTTTAGAGGTTCCTGAGGGAACAAAGTATGTTTTCTTCCATTTCCTGAAGTGTTCTTGAGTCTCCTTGGTATTTGAGGGTTAATCCAGGGTAGAATGTGCTGCTGTAGAATATAGAGTGGACTACTTTTAGCCTTTAAATGTTAACCTTTAAAATAACAGGAGATCAGATGAGATGATAATGGTTGCTTCTGACTTGAAAATTGGCCTCTAAGGTAGATGGGGTGGTTTCAGGGAGGATTAAGTTTCAAAGTAATTTTAGGTTTTCCTTTACTGAAGCTTCTTCATAGAGTGCTAAGTTAACAGGAGGGTGGTTTAGTGGAGAAATCCTCGGCAGCATTTTCCTGTTCGTTTGATGTCCAGTTGTTTTGTGCTGGCATCTGTTAGAACTCTTTCTCACTTTCTTTTCCGTGCCAGCTCTAAATGAAGTGGATGACTACACTGTCAGGGTTTAACCTGTGTCAGCGATTATGTACCATACAGCCACCCCTCCCTCATGCCCTCCTGCCCTGGTGGGATGGGTGGAGAGTCAGTAAAATAATGTAATTAAAAGTTATGGATTGAGATAAGAGCAATTTATCAATTGAACCAATGTAAAATATAATTATAGTAGTAATAATTTTAATAATAATAATAAAATAGTAGTAATGAAAAGGAGAGCGAGAGAGGAATAAATCTCAGGAAATACAATTGATGCACAACACAACTCCATAGCCCAGTGGTGATTGGCAGCTCCAGGCCAAGTCCCCCCCAGTTTATATTTTGAGCCTGACGTTCTGTTGTGTGGAACATCCCTCTGGCCAGTTTGGATCAGCTGTCCTGGCCATGCTTCTTCCCTTCTTGTGCACCTCCTTAATGGCAGAGCGTGAGAAATGGACAAGTCCTTGATCTAGAGTAAGCACTGCTTAGCAACAACCAAAACATGTTTGTTATCAACATTGTTCTCATACTAAGTCCAAACCACAGCACGGGCTACTAAGGAGAACACTAACTCTATCCCAGCCAAAAGCAGGACATACACTGAGACAGACTTGCCGAAGCTGCTGTACTGATTCTGGCTCTGTACCCTTCATGGAGAGCTGCCCTTTGCTGTGCCTTTGCTTGAAGCTGCGGGGAGGAGCAGAGCAAGCCCAGCTCCCCGTGCAACTGGTGGAGCAAGGTGTTTCAGGGAAGCGGTTGTTGGCATGGGGCTGGGGGATTTCTTTGGAGCTTAGTGATGTGTGCTTTGGAGCCAGGGACTTCTTTGTATCTTGTCTCCTGCTGCCAGCTTTGGTGAAGGGCCAGCAAGTAATTCCCTGGAGGCAACCCTTGCCTCCTGGTTGTTTATTCACTTGCTGGTGCCTCCCGGCCAATTTTGCAGGCTGCTCCAAAAACAGTTGTGTAAATACTTTTGGTGGAGTCATTAAAACGTGTTACACAAGCTCAGGGCAGAAGGGGGAGAGATGTATTATTTTTGCCTGGGAGTTATTTAATGTTACTGGAAGAACGATCCTTTTCAAGGCAGCCCTATGCAGCGTGGATTGAGCATTGTTTCCTGCGCTGCTCCTATAGCAACAGGAGAGAGAGCTCCTGTGAACTTCGACTTACAGCTCTGGGAAATGAACTGTCATTTAATTGTCCTTGACTGTGCTTGATATTTGATCTGACTCTAATAAAGTGATTTTAGCTGTGGAGAGGAATATAACTCCTCAAATCGTTCAGTAACTGCTTTAGAACACCTCCAGAGACAATGTTGCTGGGAATATATAAGGACGGATGGTCAAGAAGAGATTTCTTGGCCATTCCTGGCGCTGCTGTTAGCAAAATGGGTATTTACAGGTTTGAATGTTCCCACATGAGGATATTCTGGGTAGAAGGGGAGGCTCCTGAAGTTTTCATTGGCATCTGTGGCTGCCATGAGGAGATGAGAACTGCTGTTGCCCGGGTTCTGTGTCTGCATGATGTTCCCTTTCCTGTCTGTGTGCCAGAGCACTGCAAAGTGCATCACCCATTCCTGGTACTGGAGGTACCTGCTCCACTGCTGACGGGCTCAGAGGTTTTCTCTGGCATGGCTGGCACCAGTCCTGAGCTAATCAGCAACAGGTCTGAAGCAGTAAGAACGCTAACCTTGGTTTCCAGTGCCAAATCCCTTGTCAGCTGCTTTTAAAATATGATTTTAGGGGAGTTCAGATTGAGGCAGGCTGCCTGGGAAAGATGTGTGGGATGACTCCAGAGACTTGCTTTGCTTGTTTGCACCACAGAAAGTGAGAACAGGAACAACTCACTCAAAACAAGTTTTGTACAAAAGCTGAAGCTGGTGTGAGTTTTTGTGCACTTACTGCTTTGTGCTGTTTGCAGTCAGGTGTCTTGGGCACAGGCAAGGCAGTACTAGCAAGTAACTTGAAAACTTTGTGGTTTATAGCTTTGTGTTCTGCATTGGTCTTCCAGAAGACAGGAAAGCTTGGCTCCTGGAGGATGGATGTTGAAGAGGGCAAATTCACCCCTTTTCTCTGCTGGGAGAGGCACTTAATCTCTCTGTGCTCCTATTATAACCTGCTCTCTTTATTCTTTATTGGAGTGCTTTGAGGAGGCAGAGGATCTTTCAGGCAGCGAGATTACAGAACTCTGCATGATTGAGAGGCTAGAAATGTACCTTGTGGTGACACACCAATTGCCTGCCCTCTCTTCCAAAAACTGCTGCATATGTTTTTGACAGTGAGACTTCAGGCCCCATGATTTGTTTGTGGGTTTGGTGCAGTGAAGGTGACAGTCTGACATGGGATATGCACCTGATACTGTGGGGAGGCAGAAAATCTACTGGCTTTTAGCTGAGCATCTTTTCAATGTACAAATTTTTAGGGAACAAAACTGCACTGAGACTGCAGCCAAATTTTGCATGACTGTGTAGCTATAATGCAGCACGTGTTCTTTGGTTAGTCTTTGCCCTCAGCTCAAACCACTGTGTAAAAACCCAGCTCTTTGTAGAGGGTGAAAAAATGGTTATTGCTGCTACATTATTTGGAGCGTGCTTTGAATTTGTGTACAGAGTTGCCTGAATAGGCTTTGTGGAGGTTGGGAGAATTTCTATCTTCCCAGGACTTTTAGTGCTTGTTGACTTGGTTCTAGTACTGGCATGGCTACAGGGCAGGGAGGTTTTGTGAGCACTCTCTGAAAACACTGAGAACCCAGTGGCTTCGCTTCTGAGCGCCGGGCTCAAAATGAATGGGATGAATAGGAAGATAATGAATAGGAAGGGATCAGGCAGAAAGCTGATTCTGCACAAAATGTTTTGTTTAGAGCTGTGGTTTAATGCTACTGGTAAATTCTCCAGCGTAGGCAAAGCCCTGCTTAAAAAAAAAAAAGGAAAAGAAAACCCCAAACAAAAAGAACCTCACAATGCCCATGAGCAGAGTTGGGAAAATAGAATTTAAAATACCAATAGTAGGCTGCAGTGAAGAGTTTGCCTTGTCTGTTGGCTGACCCTGACCTATCTGAACTATCACTCCTTGTTGTGTCAATCCCTCATTGCTATGAGCTCTCTGCAAACACAGCCAGGCACTGATTTCTGCTGCTTCCAGTGAGAGAAAAGAGAGGGTTATTGTTCCTCTCCTCAGTTCAATGACTAGTGAAGTGGTTCCTGTGTATAAATAGCGCAAAGTGCTTTGGGATCTTTCAGGATAAAGGAGGCCTTATGGGATACAAAGGGATGTTGTTTGACGCAGAAGGAATTTCCCTTGGTCACACAGTGGCTGCCGGTCTCTGCCCGCCTTCCAGCTCCTGATGGGGACTAGGTGCTTGGAGGGGCTGCCCGTTTCCCTTCCTACCCACTTCTGGGAGCAGGAGACGTGGGCATTCTGCTCTCAGGTTGTGGCTGACTGTGAATGTTTTGTCAGGGAACGGTTTTTTGTTTGCTTTGTAGTGAAACAGTGCTAAGGTACAAACACACAGTCCTGGGCACGCTTGATCACTCTTATCTTTCTCGCTTACGCTTTCTTTTCTTAATGGTTGTAAAGTTGGTTTTATGCCAAGGTCCTCGTTATCCTCAAGGATCCCGCAGCCAGGCATTGCCTCACCCAGTTTGGCTAACCCCCTCACAAGACACTTAATTTGCAGGTATGTGGGTGGTGCTGAACACGTAAATCCTTGCCGAGTTTGAAATTTATGCTTATTGTTATTTATGCTTCAATAAGTCCCTCCCCTGGGGAATAAACAGTCTTGAAAATATGAGTGAAAGGGCTGAGAGCTCTTCTCTGGAGAGACAGCTCTTGTCTAAAAGAGCAGGTGACTGCTCAGGTGTATTAGGCATGCAGTTTCTCTCTAGATACCTGACTCTCATCAAAATTATCTGGAGTTTGGGGCTACATCTCTCTTGAGGGGTCTATTAAAAACACAGCAGCTTGAGCCAGGGCAGAAGAAAGGAGGGATTTGGCAAGCATCCTGAGGGGTGACAGCAGGGCTGCCGTATGCCCGTGGAGATGTTGCCTAGACACAATGTTGATATGAGATCCTCCCAGACTCCCAGAATGGGAACGAACTTACCCTCTCTCAGTTCTTTGGAAAACTGCTCTCCCAGTCAAGAGGTAGGGTCAAGCAGGGTGTGCCAAAGATGTCAAGGAGGAGGGGTTTTGACCAAAATCTCTTCTCTGTGCCTGCCCTCCCTCTCCCCCTCAAATTTAAATAATTCCTTAGAAGGAGTTTTTCCTCCCTGGTGGATGTCTGACGTGTGTTTTGCATTCTCCCCAGCCCTAGGCACAAGTACTTTGACTTTGCAGCATGTTCCAACACGCAGAGATGGAAAGCAAAGCACTGAGCTTTGTGTCCTGGGTCAGCTTTCCTTTCTGAAAAGCCAGGAGCGTGGGAGCTGCATGCAGCAAATGAATAAAGAGCAGGGCACTAGGGCTGGTCTTGGAGAGTTTGGGCCCAGCCTCAGGAGGATGCTTAAGAACTATTGCTTGCCTCATAGGTAACTGTCCCTTTTCTCCTCTCCCTAGTTCCTCAGAAAGTTCCCTTATCTGACCTTTAATTAACAAATCCAAGACCTTTGGCCTGCTTTCCAGTGGCGCAAGAAACAGAATTTTCACTTGTTTCTCTGAGGAGATGTTTTTGTGGTCTAGAGGCTGTGTAGTAATGTGAATCAACAAGTTTCTGGCTTCTATTGGCATCATTTTTCATAGGGAATGGAAGCAGGGGTAATCCAAGCTGGTTATAAGAGAAGGTGCGTCGTCCATACTGTGCTAAGTAAAGGCCTGCAGGAACCCCCTACTTGAACATAATAGAAAGTTAAAATGGCTAGGAATTGTTAAATTTGATCTGCTAATAAAAAGCACCTTTTTTCCTCTTCCCAGGTGGTTTTCAAATGATCCATTATCCCACCCAGGCAAGTCAGGAAGTATTACTGTTTCCATATCTCTGTATGGGTAGCAGATAGGAGCTTAAGCCTTAGGCTTACTTTGTGAAGTAAGTTGATGTCATGGTGTAGATGAAAGAATCGTTAATTCGGTATCCAAACAGGCTAAGGAGGAAGATTTGTTATTCTCTTCCCCTTCCATCCTGCTGCCTGCAGTGCCAGTGGAAACATTGCAGGGAGATTCAGACCTGCCTGCTGTAGGATGAAGGTGAGACGGATGAGGCTGTGGCAGTAAAAGCGATTGCAAAAAAGTTTGGGACTCTCTGCCTTAGAAAAGCAGGGAAGAGAGGGGATGCCAGAAGCCATTTTCCAATGCAGCAGCCTTATGCAGTCTAACTGCCTCCACAGAAATGACAAGCCATGGGATGACATGCAAAGGTTAGAGGAATGGAAGGGCACTCAGCCTGTTGCTCTGCCATGTGCTAGGTACACTGGAGGATATCTCTAAAACGTGAGGTGGCTGACAGCCCAGGTGAAGTGCCTCTGCATTGGTACACTCAGTGTGGGTGACAAACAGGAGGAGTTGGAAGTCACTGTGCTGCTAGAAAGCCACAACCTACTTGCTGTGACTGAATCTTGTTGGGATGAATCCTGTGACTGGAGTGTGGCTATCAATGGCTACATGGCTTCCTCCGAAGGGAGAGCTGAGGAAGGAAAGAGGGTGGGGTTGCCCATGACCACGTTGAAAACTTGATCACTTTAAGGCACTAACACCAAGAAGGGCTTTGCAGAAGGATCTTCCTTCTTTCAGGAAGGATCAGCCTTCCTCAGAAGAATCTTCTGAGCTTTCTCGTGGAGTTGCTTTCAGGCCTTTTGCACTAGAATGAGCTGTCATTTTGTGTACACAGCCTTGACAGAACTGATAGCAGCATTTACAGGATGCAGCAGTAAATACAAATCTGTTCTAACAGCTTTCTACCGGTGGAAGATGTTCATGCTCCCCACTGCTGCATTTTAGCTCTTCCCTGTTATCTAGTGCATGCTTTGCAGTTTAATCAAATGCATTCACAAGGTCTATTCTGAAATCATGTGCTCTCTACTTAAAGGACTTGATGGCAAAGCATATAATCATATATTGATTTTAGAATAGTCTCTGGCATAGTTCATGATTCTCTGCATCTTTCTTCTTTTTTTTTTTTTCTTCAGCTTTCTGCTTTCCTAAATCCAGCAGCAGACTAGAGCCCGCAAGAAGAGAGAGGGTGGAAAAAAACCTTTGAAGAGGACTGAACATTTGCACTGGTGCTGTCACCTGCTTTGGTGGTGAAAGGTCAGTGTCAAGTCTGCTGATCCATGTTGGCTATCAATTTGGGGTGGATAATGGCACACAGTGTGAATTTGTGCTCTTTACCTGCAAGCTGTAGAATTCCTCTCCTGGGAAGGCTCTGCTTAAATTACTTTTAGTTGCTTTCTGGCAGGCAATAAGCAGCTGGAGACCCTTTCTAAGGATATTCAGTGGGTTAGGTAAAGTGTCAGTGGTAATGTTTTCATCTTACAGAGAGGGAACTCAAGAGGGGTCATGCTTTCAAAGGCTGGAGTTTAGCCTTGATGAAGAATGTCAGTGAGTTTGCTGAAGATTAAAGTTATTGGCCCACACCTGCACTGCACATACCAAGGGAAGGACGTCTGCTTTGCTTGCTGATGGCTGCCAGGGTTATGTGGCCCAGCTCAGATAGTCTCCAGTGGAACATTTCCCTCCAGGCCAGCAGTGTGCCCAGTGGTTGCACTTCTGTTACAGCATAGGTGTAGTGGGATTTCCTGCAGCAAGTCTTTCTTGTGTGCTTTGGCAAAGATGTTAAAAGTTACCTAAGTTGTGGCATATGAGTTATCTTGGAATAGTTGTCACTGATGTGTTGGATACCAATTTTCTTGCTATCACTTAAAAATCAATATTTTTAAATAATGATGCTTTTAATGGCCTGGGAGCTATTCATTTGCTTTGGCATTGTTTCTTCCCCATCTGTCAGATGCTGCTTTAGGGCAGGTTGTGCAGAAAAAGCCTGCAGGCCTGGCTTTCTTTGCTGTGTAATTAAGTGCCGTTACTGTGCAAGCTGAGGCAAATGTACCAAGCAGTGTCTGGGATGACAAAATGAATGTCTATCCAGCAGGAGTGTGTGTGTGCATATCATATGCTTTCTGAGCTGGGCTGTGTGTTCATGCCTATATATGCCTTTGGGTCTGGAAAGAAAAATACAGTGATGTGGAACACGCAGAGCAAGTCCTGACACTGAAATTTTAGGTTTCACAGTTGTCGCAGTCACTGTGCACTGCTTGTGTTCCCAGATGGTCAGCACCAAGAACTGGAGCCATACTGCTCAAGTTCTGGTGAGTTCTTGTGGTCTGGTTTGTCTAAGGGTTCAGTCGTGGTAGGATGAGAGCCCAAGAAAATCAGATCATGGAATGGTTTCATGTTTGGTGTGATCCCAGCCTGGCTGTCATGCACTGTATATTCTTACCCTCCTAGGAGGCTGTGGCTTGCAGTCACACAGGGCAGGATGAGCTCACTCTTTATCTTTTTGGATGAGCTCATTCTTTTATCTTTTTTATCTTTTTAAGATGTTTGCATAGGTTCCTCCTTGCTTCACTGTTATTCTGCTGTTATTCACTGTTACTTGTATACTTCATTATTAGCATCTCTCAATCTCGGATGTAATTTAACCAGCAAGCTTCATAAATTATTGCCAAAATTGCTTTATCAGGCATTCCTCTCATTATAAGTATGTATTTTACTAATCATGAAAGAGGTTGTTCCAGTTCACTGGCTGAAATAGTCTTTGCTGGCAAAAGCACTTTTGAGTCTGTGAAATCGTGTTGCTGTCAGGCTTTTGCCAATTTGCCAGTCACCTGGAGCCTGTCATGCTTCTCGGCTGGCATTGCTCCATCAGCAGAGTTTCTCAGTGCAGATCCTCATAAAATCACTGGGTTTAGAGAAAGATGAGGGTCTTGCACTGGGGAGGAAGAGAGAGGCAAGGGTCAGACTGAGAGACTTGCCCAAGTCTATGCACAAAGTCTGTGTCAGAGTGAAAAGCTTGATTCAAGCTCTTCAACTCCCAGTTTCTTGAATTAATCTTCAAACTGTTACCCCTCCCCTTCATCTACAGGTTCTGTGACTTGTGTTTTCCTCTCAACTTAATGTGTTTCATTTTCCCTAGAGAGTTATTTCTCCCTGTCATTTTTGTTGCAGTGTGTGTGGGTATAGTAGGAACCACTTGTTGATTCTCGTGACTTCCATAAAAATACTTCTTTCCATTGTGTGACTAAATTTTGCAGCCTGTATTCCTTGATTAACTTGCTGATGAAGCTACTGTCTATTGGACTGGACCAAGTGGAAGTACTTTTAGTCTTCTAACCACTTTTTCAGTTATCAAAGTATGTCCCCATTATGAAGCTCATGTTTAATTAATATGTTTTTATATATTTGTAAATATACCCCTGTGGCAGAGCTTGCCATTTCCTGTTCATCAGAGAGCTCATTTGTAATTATTGATAATGATTCAGAACAGGTTTTTGCCTCAGTGTTTAAAATAGAACAGAATTACGTGTGTTAATTACTGTTGCTGTTTCTTGTCCAGTTTCAAGAGTGATTCATATTAGTTCTGAGGGTTTGTTATAAGGATGACTGAAGGCAAGAGACCCTGGTTATGTCAGTGAATTCAGGATGAGGCCCCCATATTCATCCTGATGCTGTGACACTGATCAATAACTCTGTGTCTTTTGGGACCGTGAGGCTCAGAGCCTGAAGTGACCCTAAGCCTGGGAAACAGATTATGGTTCCCCCCTCCTGCTGCCGGGGCTCCTTGGGAAAAAGGAAAACATTTCACTGTAGTCTCCTACCCTCACTTTTCCCGAAGACCAGGATAGCTCCCTGAAGCCTGACCCTGTCTTTGGAGGTGATGGGAGGCAGCAGATCACCCTGTGTGAGGCAAGGGCCACAAACAATATTTCCAAAAAGAGGGCCTAGAGAGCTGCCTTTCCCTGAATAGTTGGCTAGGTGAGTCACTAAGCATGCAGAGGCAGCCAGTGCCATCAGCTCTGCTCCTGGCTAGGAAGGATAGATCACACAGGAGACAGCCCTGATTGCTTTCTGATTCATGGTCTGCTTTGCCTGGTGATTCACCCTGCTTTATAAACCTGCAGCTGTTCCCTGCCAGCTTTCTGGAAAAAGCATATCCTCTCCTGCCAGCAGTGAAGCCAGGCTACCTGAAAGGCCTGTACCCAGCCAGTGCTGGGTGGAGCAGGACCTGCCGTCTTGAAGGGGATTTCAGACTGTCTGTCATCTGATGCAAGTGCAGTCTCAGCTGTGCATCTGCCCACTCCTCACCCTGGACAAGATGGAGCTGTAGCTGGGATTTCTGAGCACTTGGATCAGAAGGAGGGACAAGTTAGTATCCCTTGCTAGGGTCCAGCACCTGCTCTATGGCGATATGTAGGGGAAGGAAGGTTCCTAAAATCATTGGGAGCAAAAGGGAAACTGGGCCGAGGAGCCTAAGGACAGAAAGCACGGTTATCATCCCCATGTCAGTCTCTGCGAACCAGCAGTGCATGTTGCTCTACATACAGCCCTGATATTAGAAGGGGTGGCCAAAAGACCTGTTACTGGAAGGCATCTCTCACATCTGGGCTGAGGTACCTGTTCTGAGTTGTGCAGGCGTGTGTGGCTGCCTTGCTGCTGCCATTCTTGTTCCGTGGCTTAGTGAAGCCTCTGGGAACTGTAAATCTGTCACCTTTCCTGAATGTTGAGTTCTTGGGGTGTCTTCTCATGGAGAATTTGCAAGTCTGGTCAGTGCATACAGTCCCAGCAGAATTCATTCCTTCCCAAAGCCTGGGGCCCTTTTGTGCTGCAACATGGTAATTAATCTGAGCATTGCTGGAGGTTCTGATCTCTTCTGGAGATAACTCTGAAGAGTTGTTCTCCTTGATCTGTGCCACCATCTCAGAGCTGCTCCCTTTTCCAATGAAGCAGCATTCTGCTGCCAACTGCTGTTGCCAGATGTTATTCTGGAGAAAAATATTTTCTTGTGAAATGGTGACGGGGATGGGCATGGGTGCAGCTGTTGGCATGTTCACACTCTTGCTTTCCTTGTTAGCTTCATTTGTTAGTTTCCAAAGCAGGGGCCTGGCTGGGGCTTTTGAGTGGGCTGGCATGAAGCACAGTTTGCAGTTTCCTGCAAATAAAATACAGTTATGCTGCAGAATGGGCAACTACTGTTCCCAGCTTTAGTTCATCTGGCTCTAAAGCCAGACATTAGAAGTGTGGTGGCAAAGATAATGCAGATAGTCACTTGATGTGCAGCCTGGCTGTGTGTACCTGTTTCTCACTTTCTTTGCTGTCATGGGGTCTGCCAAGGTAGATGAGTCTGTACTGCATGGCTGGGGGCAGCAGCAGTGGGTCCCTGGAGGGAGCTTCTATCACTTGTGCGAAGAAGTTTTGTAAATTAACTAACTGTGAACTCTATGTCTCTGAAAAAATGTAGAGGCTGTTTGTCTGCTTGCTTCCAGGGAAATTGCTGGTTTAGGAAAACATTGCACTCTAATGTTGGTGAACAGTGCTTGCACCATTCCTTGCTGGCTGGTGTGGGGGAAAGGGATGATTTTTTAATTGAATGCAAGTGGTGAGGATTTGGTTGCACATCTGCATTCTGCCTCACACAGTTGATGCTGGCAGTGATACTCTGGGCAGTGCTTTTGTCCTGTCTGCCTGGTCAGGCAGTGATGAGAATGTTTCTTTGAGAGGTTCAGACTTTAAGGTCTGAATAACAGGCAGTGAAGTGACATGGACATGCTTGCTGCAGACCCACTTCTGAGAAATATACTCCAGGGTGTAGCAGATCTGTAATACTGCACTGGGACTGACTCACAACAAAACCCCATTCCTTACATATCTGAAGGGGCATTTTATGCTGTCAGAACATCTGAAGCCAAGGGTTGTGTTTCTTCCTTTTGGTAGCTGGGATAGTCTCTTAGTGCCCTGGGGAACAGCTAGCCAGTGAGAAGGGCCATGGAAGGTAAGCGGTGGAGAAGGGAATTAATTACTCCAACAGACTGCTGGGGTTCAAAAAGGATAGGACATCTGAACATATAACAAGTGTGTTCCCAGTTACAGTTGTAAAGATCAAAAATAGCCCAAACTTAGAGAAGGATCTATTTAAGGCAGTGTAACTAATGCCAGTGAGAAAATACTCTTTGGGGACCGGTTATTCCATAAATATCAGAGACCAAAGTTTCTGTTGCTGCCTTCAGAACAGCAGCTACAGGCTGTAGTCAGGAGCCAGACTGGGATTTTCTGGAGCTGGGATGGTGCAAGATCTTGTGTGTAGGTCACTGACATGGAAACAGGAGCTCTTTATCTGAGCAAACACTGTCCTGTGTCCCTGAAGTCAGCTGAATGGCTTGTTCACTGTCTTACTTCAGCAAAAGATTCCAAGTGTTAGATCTTGCAGGAGGAGAGTACTAATGCTGACCTTCTGGGAGGAATGGTGTAACAACTGACTCACTTAAGCCTTTTCTGGTTTTGTTTTTTTTTTTAGGAACTTGGTGAACCAGAAAGATGCGTGAGTATACAGAAAAGAAGGAAACATGTGGGACCATCTGTCTGAAGTACCTTCTCTTCATCTTCAACTTCTTTTTCTGGGTGAGAAAACTCAGTCTGTGTCAGAAGCAATGAGATGGCACTGCAGTTTTGGTGTCAGGGCTGTAGAAATCTTGGGCATGATGAAGTCCTTGGGAAGAAGTGCTGACATCAGTAGGACACAGCCTTTGTCCTGTTGGGTGAAATGTCACCCCTGGGGCTTGGCTGCCCAGGCTTCAGAAGTAATTGTTTGACAGTGTAGCATGTGGCTGTTTCTAGGTCATGTTACCAAATACAGAAAATTACAGGAAGCCTGAAAATAAGCCTTGATTTTTCACCTGGTTTACTTTTTCCAGGAGCCTGAGAGCTCCACTGTCTTGCCATTCCTCCTTTCAAAATGGCAGAGGGAGTGCTGGCAGATGACACACACCTTCTTGCAGCTGATCCACTTTAGAGCTTCTTAGAGTCATACTTTCCACCAGGAAAGTTACTAATGCCAAAGGATTGTGTTTTACTTTGGTGCATGGGACAAAGCAGTGGAGTGTTCAGGTCAGGTCTTTAAGGAAAACTGTCTGAGTTTAGCAGAAGCTGCCTAAAACCTTGTAGTGGTTTCATGTTCGCAGAATTTTGTTTGCTAAATTCAGTGTAGTGATCTAAATATCTTGTTTCTGTGAAATATGATTATGAGAACAGAAGGCAAAACAGATTTAACTTAAGGATAAAAACAGATTTATTAACACACAAAAGGAAAAGGAAAAAAATCAGAATCAAAATGAAACCTTTAAAACACTCCCTTCCTCCCCCCAAACAGTTCACTTTCCTCCAACCAACATAGAGAGACAAAACTATGATTTTCAGTCAGTTTTATCATTTAAACAGAATCTTTCCTCACTCTGGGAGAAGAGTCCCTCAAAATGCCCCATGGATCGTACAAACTACTTAGAAAGGTTCTCATGTGGGTCTTAACTGTCACACAAACAGCCGCCCTACTGCGGCTGTCACTGCCCTAGCAAACCCTACTTCCATGATTCCTCCCATTTAGCAGTTTCCCAAGCTGCTCAATGGGTCATATACTCAAACACTGCAAGCTGGGGTGTTAGTTTTTAAAGGTGAACCATTTCAAAAGCAAAGGATTGTCTCAGAGAACAAAAAAAATACCTTCTTCCTTCTTCACTGACAGGAAGACCACTTATCTCAATCTCTGTCTAGGCATCTCATAAAATCAATTTCCCTTAGTCATCTCAACACCTTGCTCAAAGAATCTACACATAAATCTAAACAATCACCTCCCCAAAATGTTTATCTTTCTATGGTTTAAAGGAATATTTAGTTCAGTCTCCATGGTTTACATTTAGAGAAGTCTGGTAATGTCCACTTCTTCTATCCCTTCCTCCAATAATCTTATCAGTTCTTCCACTGACTTCTTATGCTGTTGCTCTGTGTTTCAAATCAGTCTGTCCTTTCCTCTGTGTCTCTGAAGAGGGTTAGAGTTTTAAAAAGTCTCAATCTGTGTCAGGGAAGAGTTAACCTTCTCACCGGGACTGCAGACAGCCATGTGGTCTCTGTGGGCGCTGCAAAAATCTCGGAGCCACACGGTGAGAGAAAATGTTCAGAAACGGCAGCAAAGATGTCCTGCGCAGCTGGTCCTTCTTCCCCCCTCCACCCCTCGGTCTCAAAGGGGTAGGCACGGTCAGCCTGGGCTTGGTGCTGCTTCCAGAGGGGGAAGGAGGCCCGGGGGCATCTCCCTCGGCCATGTGACAGCCTGGGGCAGGCCCCAGGGTCGGCTGGGTGTTACCAGCCACCAGCCGTGGCTTCTCCTTTGCCGGCAGGGGGGGAAGGAGCTCAGCCGGCCCGGCACCGCTCCAAGGCAGCGGCTCCCGGAGACCCGGCCCGGCGCAGCCCCCTCCCCGCCGGGAGGGAGCCAGGACAGGCTCCTTACATCTGTCGAGGCAGAGGACCAAGAGGGTGGTGCCCGCCAAGTCTCTGCTTTTTATATGGATATTTCCAAAAGTCACATCAGTTCTCTCAGTGGCCAGACCACAGGCCAATCACTGAGAGCTAGTCCATGGTAGGTATCTGCCCCCTTCTAAGGCAATTCTAAGGTCCTGACAGGGCAGTATTGCATATTATTCTTTAACAAAAAATTAAATATTTCTAACCCATAACAAACCCTCTGGAAGCTGAAGGCTTACAAGGAGAAAGGGGACTGCTAGGGATGTGGTTGGGTTCTCTGTGTTCACTTGCTACAAGGGTTAGCGTTTAGCCCGCCAGGCTGGTCGTACAGATTTGATGTGTTTTGTTTGCCCAAAACCAAGTGTGGCTACATTTGGGAAGACTCTGGTCTGAGTAGGAACTGCTGTACACAGGTAGATGGTTTAGATAGCTTCCATCTCAGGCTGCCTGGGGTGCCTTGAAGTTCATGACCTGCTCCAGTCCCAGTGAGTCCATCCTTCAATGTAGATTATCTTTGGCTAGCTGATGGAGCTGTGGTACATCCTGCTGTCCTTGTCCAGTTGCTCTGGGAGGTGAGGAAGTTCATGCCTCAGAAACCCTTCATTTGCTTGCTTCTCTCTCTCCCCAGCTGGCTGGTGGGGCTGTGATGGCAGTGGGCATCTGGACCCTGGCTGAGAAGAGTGACTACATCAGCCTGCTCTCCTCCAGCACATACTCTGCAACTGCTTACATCCTGGTGGTGGCTGGGGTGGTGGTCATGGTCACTGGCATCCTTGGGTGCTGTGCCACCTTCAAAGAGCGGCGGAACTTGCTAAGAGTGGTGAGTTTTGCTTGATTGGTTTGTTTGGGGGAAGCATCTTGGTTGTGCTACGCACCAGCTTTATTTGTTTGTCCTAGTGCAAATATCACTAAGGTCTCCAGCTCTTGACAGCAGTGTTGCTCATGTCGCAGGGGACAGGTTTTAGTGCAGAGCATTTTCTTTCATCCACACAAAGCTGCATGGTTCAATAGTAAAAAGTGTAGTTGTAATACCTATGCTTTGTGTGAGAACATGTATTCGAAACTATTCAAAACAAAATCTTACGGCTTCTGTCTCTTGCTTCTTCCTTGCCCATTCTATATTCTGTTTTGGAAAATGGGAAGAGGGAGGAAAATATGAGAGACCTGTAACAAAACTAGCTTTTAATGACATTAAGTTCAAGCCAGATCGATACACTTTTTCACTTGGTTGTTAAAGATCTGAACATTTCCAATATTTTCTTCAGTTGCAAAAAAATTACTTTAGTCTTGCTTCTACAAAATAGAGGTTTACTGTTTTGATAATTAGCTGCTTCTTTTTCAGCTTTCTCTGTGTTACTTCCTGAGCTCCCTGCTCACCCACCTACACTGAAGCTTTTTACCAGCCCTGAGGTTTCTATTTTGCTTGCTCCCTCTCAAAGCTCCCTTTCAGTCTGGAGTGTGGCAGCAGTCTGTTTTAGTGTCTGGGCTGCAGTTGTGAGTGCAGTGACCGAAATAAGAATCAGTGGCTCTTGGCTTTCACAGGTACAGAAAAAGATACTTCAGCTTCCAGCTCTTCCCTTTGCAAATCCTCATTCACCTAACCAACCTGATTTCTCCTCTTTAGTTTGGATAGAGGAGCAGAAATAAGAGTTGTGAGCAAGCCTGATGCTTCACTTTTGTGTAGAGCTGATAATATCTGTGAGAGGCAGAGTAGGGCCAGGGAGGGAGAATAAATATTGAGGGAGACTGTGAATGCATTGCTGATGCTTGTTCAGTGGGCTCCTGGTCTGTAGCAGCTGTTTTTGGCCTTGCTTCACTGACTCTCCATGCCAAAGAGATCTCCCTTTGTCTTTTTCCCTCAGCCAGAAGCTACATATGAAAATCCAGTGGGGTTTTCTTTGTTATTCTGCCACAGAAAACTAATAATTGTCTCTTGGGAATAAAAGGTCACTCTGTCTCCTTACACCACGCGTCTTTTCGGAGTGGCTGGTTGTGACAGACCTATTGTTTCTTCTTGCTTGTGCTCTGCTTTGGTTGCCCTGAGTAATCTGAGACAGGGCTGTGCATGCCAGGGCTGGGTGAGCCTGGCTGGAGGCCTCTGCCAGCTCTGAGCTCAGACAGTAATCCTGACAGCTTCACAGTCACCCCAGGGGCTGTGCCAGCCGGTCCCACTTTCCCTCTGTACAAGAGACTTACGTAAATATGGGAGGGAGCAGTATAAGCAGCACAGAGCTCTGCTCTTCCTAGTGCTGCCTTGGTGCTTTTAAAAATCAATTACTGGCAGCTTTGGATGCTGTTTGTAAAATGCATATCTGGTTTTTAGTTTGTTTTTCTCTTGAAAAGTTGGGAAGCTGTGAAGTTTTTTGCTGCCTTGTAATGTAACTGAATTTTATGAACCCACTTCAAGGTTTTTCATAGTATTTCATTGCTCATCACTCACAGATGTGCTACTTTTTTGTCATTTCTTACTGGCCTTCCTTAACCCTGTGCTGTGCTGAGGCTTGAGCAGCAGAGGTGGAGTTTCTCCAGCTCCATGAGCAGGCAAGGCAGTGCATCTGCAGCCTGGCTGGTTGTGGTGCTGCAATCCAGCTCTTTACAAAGACACAGACCACTATTATATCATACTTCAGTCAAAATGCAGCAGGAGTCCCAGGGGAAGACCTGTCAAATAGGAGACCTTGCTTATAAAGAGAGAAGGTGACTTTCTTCAGGCCTGGCCTCTCACAATGCCTTTTCTAGTCAGCTACCTTGGACAGGGAGAAGGGAACACACATGGATTAGGATTTCTGTTCCAGCTGCATTTCAGCCTGGAACCCTCCCACTGAAGTGGGAAGTGAAGTTGCTGATTTAGGAGTATCGTTTCTATCTACCTCTTTTTTCTCAGGTAGTAGAAAGATGTCTCCAGATAATTATTTGGGTTGTAGGTGGGTTGAACCATTTTTTGTGTTACTCAGAGAAAACACACTTAACACTTGGTACCTCACTCAAAACTGGATGGAAGCAATTTGGACACCAAATAGCCTTGACTCTGTCTTGGAGCCAGAGCCTGGGTAAATTTTGCTTGGAGCCCACTGAGGTCCAACCTTGTGTTTACTAGAGAGCTTCTAGTGATCACATATTTCTGACTTGGGAAACAAGTTGGGCATGTCCCTACAGTTCCATGCCAGAGCTGGCCTACTCCTCCCATAGCAGATGTCTATGACAGCCCTGCAGCTACACCTGAAGAGCAGAGAGAGCAGCCCTGTGCTCTGTGTGTGTCCAGAGTGAAAGCTGCTGCTCCCCTATATCAGCATGATACTTAGAAGTTGCCCTGAGGGAACGATGAGAGTAAGATAACAGTGGAGTGTATCAGCAGAGACACTCCAGACAGGTTGGGTTCATGGGTGGTAGATACACTAACCTCCCTCACAAGGTTTTCCTTGTGACTCAGATTTGTTAAGGTCTGCTGGATACGTGTTTGTTTCTATCCACTGTAAGCCAGCACAGTGAGCAGAGAGCTTGTAGTGACATAACTTTAGCTCTACCTGAATGCATCTGACATTACACAGAGCAAGGAAAAATAAATAAGCTTTCCAGTCCGTTGGTTGCTCTCAGCATCCTGCCATCCTCTTGCCCCTCCTTGGCAGAGAGATGATGTCAAGTCAGTTAAGGCATAACAAGGTCCCAACAAAAGAGAGCCAGCGGTTCTGTCAAGGCCTGCCAACCCTTTCTTGCCCCTTTTCAACCTCCTGGGAGTGTTGGAAGCAGCCTTTAGCTATCCTACAGTGCAGTGGGTGATTCATTGCCCTGGGATGAATGGGTACCTTGTACAGGGCTGTGGAGATGGTCAGGATCGCTGAGGGGGAGAGCCTGGGGCAGGGGAGTGAAAGGCTGAGATTGTGTACTCAGATTAATGCCTGGTCTGCAGATAAAACCCAGCTGTCCTTCATTTGCAGCTGCTGAAGCCCAGCAGGGGTGAAAGAGGAAGCCTGAGTGTGTCATTTTACTCCTGCAGAAGGGGCTGGGAAATACCTAGTGAAAAGAGTACACAGTGGGGGTGTAACCCTTGTGTAACAAGGAAGGCATCCTTGCTGTGTCCAGATCCTCACTGTCCTTTTTTGTGCAGGTTTGATGTCCAGTTACATTTGTAGGGAGTAATTTGCTTCGTCTCTTGGTAACAGACCTTTCTTAAGGTTGAGGGTAAAACAGAAAATGGGAGATATTTTGTTTGTTCTGTCCTGGGGAAGCCAGGAAGCCTGGGGTCCTTGTTATGGCTGGAACTGGGCTCTCTTCAGCTTTATCTACAAAAAGATTAATTTAATAGCAGTCACAGAACTGCCTGGATCTGTAAAGAAGCTGTTCATTGCTGACCATGAGCAAGGCAGGGGCTGTTTGTCAGGAGAGGGGTTCTCCCTGAAAAGCTGTCTTGGACCCTTAGCAGGAAGTGGATGCATCACCCTGGCTCTTCAGGCCTGCCTAGTTCTTTTAACCTACTGCACATATTCCTCATGGGTTTGGCTTTCTTACTTCTTTGTGAATAGAGCAAGGCTCCCAAACAGTTTTCTGTACTACCCACTTGATTCTCCTTGTGGTAAGCAGGGCTTACCCTTTTCACTTCATTGCCACTAAGCCCTTTTAAGAAATAGTCATGTTCTCCTATTAGTCTTCTAAGACCAGTTCTCACTTTGGTTTTGAGATGCTAAGCTTTTCCATCTAGATCCCAGTTCAGGAGCACATACAGTCCCAGTGCTGAGTATGAATAAGTGCTGAAGTCCATCCACTTCAACAGTGCCCCTCAGCCTGTGGCTGAGCCCTGCAGAAGTCACTGGGAGCACAAGTGATGCTTTATGCTTAGATGCTGTGCTGTATATTTGGTGAAATGGGCCCTCTGTGGCTTTATTGAATCATCTTATATTGCTCCTTAGTAACTTGGTGAAGTGCCCTAAAAAATGTCAAAACAAGCAGAAGTTAATTTTTTTTTTTGCATTGATGTCAAAGTTAGATATTTTCTATGATACTGAGTGTAGTCATTAGGTTATCTAGCAACCAGTTTCTTTTGTACAGTGATCTTATCTTGGTTGCCTGCACTTATCCATTCTCTATATCCCTCTGGCTCTGTGAGTTAAACTCATACTTGCTGCTGCTTGTCTTCAGTTATTCTGTGGTTTGGTGGTTTTTTATTGATCTATGGGATTGTTCCTTTCCTACCCTATTGATGTCTTAATCCCAGCCCCTGCTTTTGAACACTGCTGCAGAAAGGCATTGGTGAAGACAGTCAGGCATTTTACCAGGTAAAGAAAATCTGCCTCCTGGCATCTCCTTATGTTCTGTTCTAATGTCTTTTTCCCATTATTTTACAGTACTTCATATTGTTGCTATGCATCTTTCTCCTGGAGATCATTGCAGGAATCCTGGCTTATATCTACTACCAGCAGGTGAGTGGACATTAGTCCTTGGAGACTCAAACAAGGGAGAGAGTACAACTTGTTATCATCCCATTTGTCCAGCCCAAATTTGGCCTGGATGCTTGGGACATAGGTTGTTGTTCACCTACTCATTCCCCTCCATATACAAAAGGCTTTGGATTATTTACTGGTTTTGACAAAATGGTGGTCATTACTCCAAGGGCTGCTCAGCCCTGCTGCTCAGCTCCTTCCTGTGATGCAATTTGTATCCTGTTTTTCTGCAGACCCTTGAAGAAGACAGTTTTTGAGGCTGTATAGATCTAGGAACTCTCCTAACGGCCTTCAAGGCACAGTGCAAGCAACTGAAATCACGTTGGTGCCACTTTAGCGTGTTCAGGACACAGGAACAGTTCCTGCTGCATCCAGCAAAGGTACTGAATGGACCAGCTGAGAGGTCCTTTCAGGTCAAGAACTTTCTGAGAGCTTTACTTAAGCAGCACAGCTGAGGGGCTGGAGAGACAGGACAGGCTCCCAACAGCTGCAGGTCTGGCTTGGCACTTCTTGCCAAAAGCAGAGCTTAATTCATCACTTTGCTTCAAAGGGAGTTGAACTGCCAAGGCACAAACAGTCTGCAAAGTTGCTCTCATGTCTGGAAATTGATTGGAAGTGGCAAATTAGGATTGTTATCAAATGGCTGTCTGAAAAGCAGCTGAACATCCCGTCTTGTTGACTTCACTGCCAGGACTCCTTGCCATTCCATTTTCTCTTGGGCCTTCTGTGCATTGCCTTGGATGGGCACTAGTGGTTTGCAAGGAGCCAAAGAACTGTACTGGCTCCTGCCAGGAGGGATCTGGGGTATGAATGTGCATATTTAACAGGAAAAGATCAATCCTGGCAGGCATGGCAGGAAGCCAGGATCTGTCCATCCATCTGTGCAAAGGCGTGAGGTTCATATGTGACAATGGATGAAGAGGAGCTGATCCCTGGGTTGAAATAAGGGACAGCATATTCAGAACTGTACCCTTGAGTGCTTTAGATCACTTGAGTGCATTTCTGATCAACAGCTGCACATCCCTTTGCCCTCTGGCTGATAAATCCTGCTTCTCTCTTGGTTGCAGGCTGCTTGCTGTTTGCCACTGTTTTTATTTCAGTCCTTGCTTTGGTGTCTAAGGCTTGCATGTGTGTATCTAAACTGGTTCTTTATCTCTGTTCCATGCTGCAGTTCTTCCCCGTGAGCCCACAGGTAACTGCTTTTCTCCCAAGTAATAATTCTGCTAATGGACTCTCCTCTTTATTTGCCTCTGCCTTCCAGTTGCTGAACCTTTTCCTTTCTTTCTGTTATGCTAAGTCCTTTGCATTTCTATAGAGGTTCCCAGCCCAAGAGCTCAAAGCATTTTGCAAATATTAATGAATGACACCTCATATCATCTCTGTGAGGTAGGTGTTGTCCCCATCTGACACAGGGGATTGGAGGAAGCGGTGTTTCAAATGGAGAATAAACTCCAGACTGTATTTTGCACAGTTTAGCACAGCCAGACCTCTCATTTACTACTTACTATGTATGAATAATGTACCTCTTACTATGTAGAATAAAATGTATATGAAGAGGCTGCTCAGCCTCAGTGTTTATTCCATTGACCTTATCTAAAATGCATGTTGGCATTGTTTATTGGTATAGGAAACTTGGAATTTCAAAGGTGTTGGACTAAAGCAGTGTTGCTGCATGAACCAGTATGAAAAAAAAAAAAGAGATGCAACTAGGATAACAAAAAAAGGATGTGGCTCTTTGGCACTTCTTGGCTGTCACCAAAGGGTGAGAAGAATTCAGCTAGATGAAAAGAGTCTCCCTAGGAATAAGTGTTTGAATCCAATCACTTGAACATGCCAGTGGTTTATGATGATGCTTTCAGAAATTCTGCTCTTGCAAAATCAGACTTTGTCTCTCTATTATCAAGAAAGGCCTCGCAGTGATTTTTGCAATCACACACTTAATTCCCTCCTGTGGCATCCTTTTTCAAGATGATACAAGAGCTGTTTGGTCCATGTGGCTTCAGACCATCATACCAAGAACTCTGATTTCTTCCTGCTCCTGGACAGAGTGATTCGTATTTTTTACAAAAACAGAGGTTTTAGTATTTTTTTACAGGCTTTAGACGGGAGAAGACTGCACATGGTCATATAGGGGTATTCATGTTTAAGCAGGCACACTTTTGTATTCCCTTTCATTGCAGGCATGTCTTGGCAATCTTTCATATTCAAGGTGAGAAGCCATGTGGGGATGTGTAGAACAGGTTGAAATTTGATCTCAAAGCACCTCCCTGCAGTTATTAAAACAGAGGCCTGATCTGTAATCATTTGGAAATAAGCCTGTCCAGTCCAGCCTTGGAAGACGATCTTGAAGGAAGCTGTAGCTTCCACTAGGTTCTCCGTCCTCCTCTTGGAGCTAAGGCAATGGAATGTATGCAGGGCTTTGGGTCGTTCTGAGGAGTGAGTTTGCCTTGTGATTTTATGCCATTTGTCTCTTCCATTCAGCTGAGCCTGGAGCTGAAGCAAAATTTGAAGAACACCATGACCCAGAAGTACCGGAAGGAGGGAGAAGAGAGTGTTACCAGTGCAGTGGACAAACTACAGCAGGAGGTGGGTGTATCTGGAGACAAAGAGAATTAGTGCAACTTCAGGGCTTAAAACCAAGCACACAAAAGGCATCTCTTGACATCCAACCTACAGGTATTTCTTCTGTATGCTGAGTGTATGTTCTGATTCAAGACAAAGTTGGGTGAGGTGCAGGACCTGAGCCATGCAACTGGCAGAATTGCGTGGTGTGATCACTGAATTGCATCACCAGTAGCACTGGGGAAATGATATCTGAACTGCTCCCAGTGAACTGGACCTGCCAAGTTACTCTGACAGCTGCTTCTGCTTTCCCAGTTCAAAGCTTTGGAGAAGTTGCTGACATTTTTCATTAAGCTTTTCAGTTCCCTAGAGAGCAAGATGTAATGAAAGAAGAGCTCTCCTGCCACTGTTGCTCGCTGTGCCTGGCTCGGGTGGTTCAGGTTAGGGCTGCCACAGTTCTGACAGGTTCTCCCACAGAAAAAGCCCTTATGCATAGGCCACTTTCAAAGCACAGGGACTACTCTTTGCATAGTGCCATAGCAGGTGCATTTGTGATGGTAACTGGTAATTAAACTTAGCCTGTTGCCATCATTAACATGCAGTTATGAGCTGAGGCAGCTGCAGGTGCACTCTGGTTACAGTTCATCCCAGCAGTAAACAAAAGTCACAGCTGCTGAAGGATGGATGAACTTGATATTTAAATGGCCGTTTGGGGAGCTCTTAACATAAAAATCACTAATAATTATCAAAAAAACAGACCCATGAGATAGCTGGAGTGTTTGCAAAGGAGGGTGAAGCCCAGGGCTTGGTGTGGGAGGCTGGAGGGAGAAGAAGGTTGCAGTGCTTGGAGGCTCAGCCTTTGCTGTCTGTTTGTGCAGTTCAAGTGCTGTGGGAGTAACAACTACACAGACTGGGCCGACAGCCTGTGGATCAGATCTCCAGAGGCCAGTGGGAGGAAAGTCCCAGACAGCTGCTGTAAGACGATCACTGACCTGTGTGGCAGAAGAGACCATCCTTCCAACATCTACAAGGAGGTAAAGAGCAGAAGGGCTTCAGAGCCACCTGTCACCTGTCAGAGTGTGTAAAGGAGGTGGGCAGGCAGTGATGGTGTTGCGTTATTACTGCAAACTGTCAGTAGGCTTCAAAGTCAGTAGCATTCCTTGGAATGTAGAATTCACTTCTTCAGCTGAGTATTCAGCTCTGTAGACTATTATTTAATACATAGATATAGAGGAAAATAATTCTGTTTGTTACCACTGGGTACGTTAATTATGTACCCAGCAGGAGAGGTTTTTGGTTCTGGCAAGAGATTTGGATGTAAGTCCTACATTTGACACAGCTTCCTGTGGTTGGAATTACTCCGTGAGGTGCAAATGGAGATACTTCTGGTCCTTGATTGACAGTTGCAAGGCAGAGGCAGACAGAGCCTGGCTTTCCAGGTTCACACCAAAGCTCACTGCTGTAATAAATAGAAGTGGGAAGAATTTACTTTTAAAAGGTTTCAATTATGTTAGGGTTGTTGGTACTGGATGCACTTAGCAGCATTTCCTTGGCCTTTTGGCCTTAGAGGAATAAACATCCCCTCCAGGCAGAAGCTGGGCAGTGAGTGAGGGAATTTTTCTCCACATACCTGAGAGAAGAATGACACTCTGTGTGATGTGGTCGGTTCTTCTGCATTTCTCCTGCACTGCCAGCTCCCACCTTGGGTTTGCTCAGAGGTTCCTGAGTAATAGCAGGCATGAGGCTGTTCACATCATCTGCTTAGCTTTTCTAGAGATATCAAGGGAAGAGATTGCTCACAGACACCACTTAATAAAGTGCTGCTTTCAAGGGTCGCAAACATTGGATTAAAGTGAACAAGAGGTTAAAATGAAGCTGATTTTCCATGTCCCTCCTTTCACTCTGCAGAGTGGTTGCATTACCAAGCTGGAAAACTTCATTCAAGAGCATCTGAAAATTATTGGGGCAGTGGGCATCAGCATTGCTTGTGTGCAGGTACAAAGGGCTGAGGGGAGTTTTGGGGTGCTGGGCAGAAGTTGAAGGAATGCCCAAGCTTAGAGATGGAAAAAAGATGTTTTATTGCTCTTCCTTGCCTGGCAAGGAGAAGTTGCCAGGTACTTTGGGGGCCCAAGGATTCACCAGGTCCAAAGCAAAAGCCTTTGTGCCAGTCTGGTGAATTGCCTGCAGGTGCAGGTGCGTATCCAGCAGGGCCGGGGAAGGAGTTGTGCTCCGGGGCTGTGGGAGGCCACGGCTCGGCAGCCCGAGGAGGCCCTCCTGTGGTTGTGTCCCGTAACTGCCCGCCCCGCTGCAGGGACCTTCCCACCCGGGATCCTAAGGATTATCCAGAATTTTTCCTTCAGCTGTGTCATGTTGAAGAGCAGCCCTGTGGGTCTGTGATGACTTGCGGGAGGGTGATGAATAAAGGTGTTAGAATGTGAATGTCTTGCACTCTCATTTTAAGAGGGGAGGGCACGGGATATTCTTTTCTCATGATGCAGATGTGTCTGGGAGTTTCTCATCGTCCCCTCTTTTCTGGCAAGCAGCCAAATTATGCCCCAGGAAGCTACTGGTGGTTAATACAAGGATTAGATTGTTTTTTTCCTGCTGCCTATTGTAAGCTGGAGTATGTTATCCCCAGGCAGGAGCTGGCTGACACTCCAGTGTGGGTCTGAACTGTTGGTTTGTAAATTGCTGACTCCACTGCATCCATTCATTCTGTGGTTTTCATGTATTTCTTTCTTCCCTTTACACTGTAGATCTTTGGGATGATTTTCACCTGCTGCTTGTACAAGAGTTTAAAGTCAGAACCATATTAATAGCTGTGAGAGCTCTGTTGCTCCCCTTCTGCCACTCCCCTTAGCACCTGCCAACCTGACCACTCTCCACCATCACCACCACCAAAGTGTCTGCAACTTGAGGACTTGGTTCTGTAATTGAATGCCTTTAGAACCATGCACTGCCTTACCTGCCCCTCTGGGAAAAGTCACCCTCTTTGCTGTGTACAAGGCAACCGGAGTTCAGCAGGTCCTCTTCAGTGTCAAGAAATAAAAGAGCTGTTGATCTTCTGCTGGAAGCTTTAGCACAACAGTACCTTGATATAACTACAAACCAAGATTTATCCAAGGCCATTTCCCTTGAGGCTTTTCCAGAGTCAACATGAAGCTGTCAGGATGCTGTACAAGAATGATGGTTTGCTCTCTTGAGAAGTGGCTCAGCAGTACCGGCCATTGACTGTGAGGACAGATGATGGTTCTGCACTGAGCTGGAGCCAGATCTGAGTTTCTCATACATGGAAGATTTCTCTTCTCTCCCTTCTCCCAAGTGTGCACCAATGTCCTAACACAGCTAGCTGTTCTCCACCAGAGAGGATGCCTGCCTGGTTACTGGGAGCAGGAGCTACTTGCCCGGCCAACTGGTAGCACAACTTGGTGCAGCTGAAATCTAGTTGTGGCACTTGTGTTGCCAAGATGTTGTGGGTGCCTTAGGATTTCTCAGCAATTCTTCCTCCTCTTCCTTGAAGCCTTCTCCAACACAGTGCCATTAGGAACCACAAGAGAGACTTTTGCTTCCCAGCAGTTCTGGAGCAAAGATGATGGACTGCCTTTTTTGGGTCTGGTCTGTTCTGTTGACTGGTTTCCAGCATGAGTGAGGACTCTTATTTCCACCTCCCTACCCTCTGATGAGGTTTGGTGAAGAACTGGTCTTTTTGTGGGGCAGACATATCTTGCTACCCTTAGGCCTGCTCAGTTAGTGGAAATACCTTTTTCATCTGTTACATGTTGAGAGGTTCCCTTGGTTTGATTTTTCTAACTAAAACCTCCAGGTTTGCCTCCCTTGGCAGGAAATGGATATACACCAGTGTTTTTCAGCCTCCAAAGAGCTTGTTAATCACCTGAGGGTTTTCTGGCTTTGTCTGGAAGCTCACTTTCCTTGGTTACTGCCAAGAAAGTCAGGAGAGTCAGTTTCAACCAGTTGCCCCAGTGTACTTGGTAAACTGGTAGTGCTGGGTTAGCTGTTTGCTGCTGAGAAATAGGTTTTAATTAAATATTGCATTGAGGTCCTGGATACATACAGGACACAGACATTGCCCTGGACTTGGTGCCAGCAGGATCATAGCCTGAATTCACAGGATCTTATGTTCCTCTTGTCTTGTTCCCTCCTTCCTGGTATGCCTGTTACACTCATGAAGCAGCAGAAAGGGGAGTTTGGTGTTTCTGAGCAGTGAAGATAAGCTCAGACCTTCATAAAAAAATTTCTTCCCTCTTTTGGCCTTTTAGCAGAGCTGGCTGAGCCCTGTTCCCAGCAGCAGACAGCCAACATAAGCAGAATCATCGAGACCAGTAAAGGGTCTTGCAGCATCGTGGGGGTTTTGGTTCACAGAGCAGAAATCGTGTACTGGAGCTAAAGGGTGACATGTTAAAATTCAGAGCAGATCAATCCAAAACTCCTCCATTATCAGTCCTATGAAATAATCCTCAACTAATGCAGAAAGAGGTGTATCCTTGGTTCCACAACAGTAAGAAAGAGAGGAAAGAAATCTAAATTATTCTGTAATGATCTAAAGGAGAAATCTCTAAATTATTTCTTGTTTTATAGTAAAGTTCCTTAACAAGTATTGACTACTAAGAGGAAAATATTGAGCATGTTGCTTGAAGCAATATTTCTGATTTCTTAAGCATATCTTCATAGCTGCCTTTGCCCCTTCCCTTCAAACACATCGTACAGGGTTGGGAGAGGCCAGGAAGAATGAGACATGAACAGTAAGTTGGCTTGTGTCCACTGAGTTGTTTTATACTTTTTCTCTGTGTAACAATATTCATTGCTTTTGGTTTTTTTTAACCCAGTTTAAGTTGCTGGCCAATAGAAAAATAAAGCTTAAGACTCTGTACTGACTGTGTGCAGCACAATTGAGAGGCTACCATGAGCCAGGTGAGTTCTCTGGCTTGCTCAGATCCTGCTGCTGAGGAGCCAGCTCCTCGAGAAGAAGATGAATGGAGGGACCAGGCAGGGAAGGAAGCTGGGGGAGAGTCTGCTTCCCATCCCTGCCCCTGCCAGCCTGGCTGTGATGAGCTGATGTGGGGTGCTGCAGGCTGCTCCCCCCTGAGAGCTGAGGGTGCAGAACCTCAGGGGTTCTTGAGGTCGTGGGGTTACTTGAGGTCACTGGAGTCCCTGGTAGGGGTTACTTGAGGGAATTTGAGGCTCTGATAATTGATGAAGGGATAAAATGAGAACACAGGGGTTAATTATTATGAGCTCAGGCCTAATGGGAAAGGGGCAGTTTGGTGTAATGGATCAAAACCTGCCCCTGCAGTCCAGGGGAGCCCAAGGCCTCAGGGTCACCCAGTGGCCTGTGGTGTCACCCATCATTTGCCCTCTGTCCTGTCAGGGTAGTGACAGGGGTGGTTATTAGCTTTGTTAATATTTATTATTAATTAGTAGTATTAGTTTATTTTATTAGTGTTTATTATCATCTCCTGTAAGCATCAGCATTTTTATTGTTGGTATTAGCTAATATACAATCACCAAAAATTCTACTGTTGGGATCTGTTAAATTCTATTTACAACATTATGTTTTAGGATCCAGTAGTATAATCACCTATTGCAACCTAAAACTATGATTGTTTATTAGAATGAAAGGCAGATTTATTATTGGTAGTTATTAGTGTATTACTAGCTGCCACAGGAGTATAAATGTGTCCTGTTGGAACCTCCATGGGATTTTGACCTGACCAGGGACAGGTCAAAAAGCGGGAGCAGACCGATGCCGTCTTCCATCGTCCCCCCTGGGGCTGTGGGGTGGGAATGCCCCGTGGGCGCCGGCGGTGTCCCCGCCCGCAGTGCGGGCCGCGGCCGCGCGGTGGCGATGGGAACACGGAGGTGTCCCGGCCCCGGGGAATCCCGCACGGGAAGGGAACGCCGCTCCTTCCAGCCCCGGCAACGGGCCCGGGGCTCCGGCTGCCTACCGCGCTGCTCACGCTGGCAGCTTGACCTGGCCTGCAGTCGGCTCTGAGCAGAGATTTCGGCGAAAAAGGCATGCGGGCGTGTTTGCCCGTGCGGGGGAGACAGACCCGGCTGGCTCGGGAGAGGCGGGGTGAGCGAGCCAGTGCCCCGCTGCGGGACTGCTGTGCATTCCTGGGATGCATTGGGTAAGACAGGAATGTGACTGTGTACATTTATGAAACCTCTTCCCAAGCCCCATTTCCAGGAGAAGTGAGTCGAAGGTGGAGCACAAACCGAGAAGGAAGGGCTGTCCTGTTTCCCTCTGTGTCCTTGGGAGAGCAGTGCGGCCACAGCCACCCTTTCCCACCCCCAGAGGGAAATTAGCACCCTTCCTACAATACTGTCCTGGGGTGGTGTCTGTGACGTCTGGAGCACAGTGTTTCTAAGCATAAAGCTGTTGCTTTAAAGCGATTTCCCTTTCTCTTTGAAAGGGTTTCTGAAGTGTTCCTGATCAAGGTGCAACTGCCATCTTACAGCATCCCCGCAGCCTCGGGGCTCTTGGGTGCTTCCCCCCTCTCGAGACAGGAGCACAGGCATGTCTTGCTTTGGACCTGGAGATTTCAGCTGTGCTAATTGCCCTTTGCAGCAGTTAGCTCAGCTCCTGGGGTGGCCAGGTGGTCAGCACGATTGGCTCAGGAATAAAAGGGGAAACATCTGTAGTGGTAAGCAGTTTCAACTGTCCAGTTTTAGGCAGTCACTGTGTTCCTGCTGTTTCAAACAAGATGAGTATTTCATGCTCCCCTGCAAGGCTGCTTCTAACCCTGAACCAGTTCACAAACATGCCCTGTCTTCTGCCATTTAACTGGGGGGATTTTCCCCCTAGGGAGGCTTTGGTGCCCCTTTCTTTTGCCATTCATGAAGCCTCCTTTCAGTGGTGATTGCAATGCCCTTGTTTTCCTGATGGGCATGGACTGAGCACGGCTGCAGCAGTGGAGAGAAAGTCGAGACTCAGGCAGTGATACTCTCCTCCCTGGTGAGATAGGACAAATACAGCCTGCTTAGGAAATGGCAAAGGGGAATGCTCTCTCCTTTCCCATGGAGGCAACGGGGAGCAGATTCATGTGGTGCCTTCAAAGACGACAGATTCCTTGTGGAGAGGGAGCGTAATGCTCTGAAACGAGCTGTAATCACATGAGCAGCAAGGATGCTGATGCCCCCCAAATGCATTCAGTGACTCATTCCAGCATCATTCCAAGTGCACCATTCTGGGGTTCTGAAGCCCTCTTAATGCTCCGCAAAGGAGGCTGCTCCTCCTGCGTTCCGGCTGCTGGCATTAGCTGAAAGGAAGCTGCACGGGCCCAGGCCATCAGGATCAGCAGCTTTCCCTCTTCTGATTACGACTCCTCCCTGCAAAAATGAGCTGCTGAGCATAAGGCATTGCCAGGCTTAATTTTTCTGTGTAGTGAACTATGTTGCTGACAAGAGAAGAGCAGTTTCTACCCACACAGAGTGTAGGGAGAGCCCCGTGCCCTGGCAGTGCCTGATCCTGCCTCCTGCTGCTCCCTCCCTGCATTGGCACAGCAGCAGCCAACCCTGCTCCCCTGCAGTCCCAGATGTGACTTTGACGGCTGTCATATGTGTCCCTGGCAGCTGTGGGGGGAGCGTGAGGGTCACACTGAGCCCCTTGCACCCCTGGGGTCAGAGACAACCAAAGCAGGCACTGACACCGGGATGCAGAGGTGTGGGGTGACACCCTATAGCTTTGACCTTGTGTGTTTGTACATCTGTAGATCTGCCACATTGGAGGATTTCCACTGCCCACAGAAACCCTTGCAGGTGGGGTTTGTATTTCTTACTTTGCTCAGAAAGGCTGGAACCCTTTTATCCCAGAAGTTTGACACCAGAAAAATGTGCTTGATCCTTCCAGAGTCATGGTTCCCCTCTCCCTCCTCCCCAGTTCCTGGGAGAGCTCCCTGTTTAATCAACTTGTTACCCTCCCAAGCAGTTTTTAGTGACTGGTTGCTTTCCCATGTTGTTTTACATGCTTTGATTCCTTGCTGCCCATTTTGGGATGCAGAATTAAGCAATGATGACCTGAAATGTGAGGCACCAGGCTCAGGTTTTGGACTTCAGCTGCTATCTTCACTCCTGGGGGATGTCAGCTCAGTTCCCCCAAGACTGAAATAACAGCTAATGTCACTACAAAATGACATCTGAAGCCATGTTCCTCCACACCCAGCTCTTGTGGTTCTTCTCTTGCATGTTATTCCTCTGTTATATACTGAACATCATCAGGACCTATTTTATATTCACCTAAATTAAATCTTGTCCCATTTAAATGTGCCCAACTGTCTAAGATATCCCAGGCTAATTCACATTTTGTCTTTGTGTTTTCCATCCGTCTGCCATCATCATTCCACAAACATGATCAACATAATTTGTTTCCTTTTCCTCCTTCCTCCTTCTCCCACCGCCCTTTTCCAGGTTTTTAATAGCAGCCAGTTAAAGGCTGACGTGCTCTTTCCTCTGCTGAATGCCTCGTGCTCTGCGGATGGGCTCATGAATGATTCAGTTGTTTAGGCTCTAGCTGGCAGTTCTAGCAGGGTTACTCAAAAGAAACATTTGAGGTTTGTCTACAGTTCCAGATTGAAAAATTCTGAACCCCAAAACACAGAGCAGAGCTCTAAATCATGGAACAGTGAAGAAGGTTGCATATGTATTAAATAGATTTTCACATGTATTTTACAGTTCACTTACCACAGGTAATGTCACGAGATCAGGCTACTAAAATCACAGTTCCAACAAATGTGAGCTCTTGGCCCCCTTTGCACCAAGAAACCAACTCTGCCTTCAGGGAGTGAACTGAATTTAAACAAACGTGGGCGAGAAGAGGCAGCATTTCACAAGCAGAGCAGTGGGTTGGTGGGGATGTGATTTTGGTTCTGACTGAAATACAGGAGTTGTGTCCCCAGTCTGCCTGGAGGTTTGAGGACACCTCTTGTACCAGGGGTTTTTGGCAGAGCTCATGACCCCATTGGTGAAATGAGCAGCTACTCAGATTTTACTGCTGCTGGTGTTGGATGGGAGTGGGGGAGCCGACAGCAGTGCAGGAAAAATCCATCCTGCACCTCCTGAGTGAGATCTGGGCCCCTTCTCACCTTCGAGCCCCCCACCAGGACCTGCTCCACACGATGGACAATAATTTCCTAGCAGTGTTTCCCTTTCCTTGTCCTCTTAGATTGAAAACTTCCTTTTAGTGCCTGTTCAAGCTGTGCCAAGCTCCACGGGGCCACAGTCACAGCTGCACCTCTTCAGCTCTGCCTGTAATGTAAGTAACAATAAAAATACTGCTCCAAAGGAGTTATGACCCCACAAAACTGCTGAGCTCTGGTGGCACTCCTCTTCTAAAACCATTCTGGTTTAGAACCACACAATTTTTTCTGGTTTCACATAGCCTGGAGCTTTGAGTAAACTTGATTCTGCTCTTGCAGGCAGAATTTTCTGGAATGTGGATGCAAATAGCTTCTGCACTCCATACACTGCTACTCTTTTCCACTGCTTTAGGATTCAGAGTCTTTCTCAGAGACAGGGTCTAAGGATGCTGCTTGTCTCCCTGGGGAGGACCAGGTGCTGCCAGCCTGTGGGTTAACCTTTAGCAGGAACTAGGCTGGAACAGAGAGGGAGTTTGGCGTTTGGGGAGAGGGAGACAGTTCCTGCATCACCTGCTTAGAGCTAGTTCATGGGAACAAGTTCACCGTTCTGGTCCAGTTTTGAATACCACTTTCCCCAGGAATGGGTCTTGGAGGAGGCAGCAAGCCACAGCCCCCTCAGGTGCTCCCACCTGCCCCGCACACAGACCCTGCAGGTAGGGGCAGCCTGGCTGACATCACCTTCTGGGCAGGGGTCAGGAGCAATGGGCTGTAATTAAGGCAATTATGGTTTTAATAAGGCATAATTGAGCTAATGGGTTTTTTTCCAGTCTACATCGTAGATAACCTAAAAAACAAGGTCTGAGCTTGTTTTTGGGGCTTGTAAGAGGCAAATGTTCACCCCTTGCTTCCTCAGCTAATTAATCCTGTCCCCAGTCCTGCTAGAGGGGGAAGGAGATGCCCATGGTTGCTCTTAATAAGGTCGGTTGGTGCCTGAGGGTTAGTTCAAGGCTTGAAGCTGCTCTCCAGCATCTCTTTGCAGGGCTAGGTCTTCCCTTCTGCTCCTCTAGTCCAGGAGAGGGGCTCTGGCACCAACCATGTGGTGGGAGATGGGGGATCACCATCCTTCCCAGCCACTGGGGTCGTGCCCCCTGGGCCAGCCTGCAGGATGAGCTCTGGGCTGACAGAGGCCGGGAAGCCTGGCGGGCTTAATTTGGGGCTGCTGTTTGCAGCACTGACAAAGCTGAGGCTGGGGAATCACCTCCAAGTGAGGTCAGTCTTAGACCTGGTGCTCCCAGATGTTGAGTTCTTTGTGGTAACCCAGATCTTGGTGGGAATGCTTCTTCCCACTGGGGAGCCGGCAGCGGCTGCTCTGTCCCACAAGCCTCCTTGCACCAGGTGCAGTGGCAGCTTGGTGATGACTCTCTGGAAGGGGCATCTGCCAAAGGCTGGGGATGAGCAGCAGAGCCAGGACCAGGCACGTGGCACCTGGCCCAGCACCCTGTTCCTATGCTGTCCCTGATGGTTGCTGAGGAGCACCACAGCCACACTCCCCTGCCCTCACAGGCAGCTTGCAAAAGCATCTCAGCTCTTTCTAGACATCCAGCCCCAGTCATCTGGTGGGATTAAATCCAGCCTGTACTACATCTGCCTAAAAGTTTCCTGGGGACCTGGGGCTCAGCTGCTCCCTGGAGTAGCATCTCACGGTGTCTCTGTAACTCAGGTACCAACATGACTTTAATACAACTTTTTAAAGTATGCATTTGTATCTTGTAAGCCCTTGAGTACAGCACAGTCCCTTTTATATTGAAATTCAGGATTCTCAATAACATTTTATTATGAGAATTGCTATTTTTGGAATTGCTGTTACTCTGTTATGAGCAAGGCACCTAACATCCTTCAATATGAAATCATTAAGGGCACAGCAGAGTTCATTACAGGGGCATTTCTCTGGATTAAGAACAAATCAATACCACACACTAATATCACAGCCTGCTACCTGACTTTGGTTGCAAATAGCACATCCAGAGGCAGATGCTCTTCTTTTGGCCTCTTGTGCTCTTCTTCCAATATCTTATTTACTGTTTTCCCCCAAGCTGTTGTGATGGATTTATGAGCAGACAAAATCCAAAGGTTATTTTTCCTTGAGCTACCTGAATATTGTAGCTTTTAAAATAAAGAAGAAAGAAATAACCAGCTTAAGTTTGTGATATTGCAGTAACCTCATATGCAATATGACTTCCCTGCTTCTGGAACTTGGCTGAGGGAGCTGGGATTGTTTTGCCTGGAGGAAAAGGAGGCTCAGGGGTGACTGTCCACAGCTTCCTGAAAGGAGGGTGTAGCCAGGTGGGAGTTGGTCTCTTCTCCCAGGCAACCAGTGACAGGACAAGAGGACATAGTCTAAAGCTGTGCCAGGGAAGATTCAGGTTGGACATAGGAATTTCTTCATAGAAGGTGATTAGACACTGGATTGGGCTGCCCAGGGAGGTGGTGGAGTCACTGTCCCTGGAGGTGTTTAAGGAAAGACTGGATGTGGCACTCAGTGCCATGATCTCGTTGACATGGGGTGTTCAGCCAGAGGTTGGGCTTCAGCCTCCTCACAGGTCTTCCAACCTAATTGATTCTGTGAACCCTCCTGGAAGTGGATGTATAGAAGGGAGTGAAGGCCTGAGGCTCTCTCTGGTTATGTTTAGTTGATCACACTCAGAGTTTAGAATAAGTTTCAGATGGTTTGAGCTTGGAATGCGCCTGAAGGAGATGGGATGGGAGGGAAAAAGGATACTTTATTAGAAGTCTCCAACAGAAGGAAGAGCTCTGCTGTCCAGGTATCTCCTGGAGAATTTCCTTCTTTTGTGGAGATGTTCCCTGGTTGAGGTGTGGAAGCAGTAGGAGTTTGTTGGCCTCCTGGGCATGCTGCCCTGGCTGGGGGCAGGGGCTGAGGGTAAACACAAGTGTTGTGGTGGGTCTGGGCCAGTTTGGCCCCAGCCATCATGAAGGACCTTCAATCAGGCAGTGCATGACCACCTTGATCCTGGGTGCAGGCCCCAGCTTTGTTCTGGACAGCACAGATCCCTGTCCTGGACCTGTCCCAAAGCAAGTTTGCCCATGGCTAGTTTGAGACTAAGGCAGGATAAAAGGGGTTTAACCGTGGGGGTACCAAGCTGGCAGGAACCACCGGCTGCCATGGCTGTTGCTCAGACACCAGGAATGATATCCCAAGATGTCTCTGGTTGTAGCTGAAATGGGAGTTTCTCCATGGTACTGCTCCCAGCTCCTGCAGCACCACGTTCATTTGATTCAGTAGCAGACATGAAAGCTGCCAAGGCCAATGGCATCTGTTTATCTTTATTTATTAGAAGCAATTTTTCATCAATGGAATTTAATTATTAGTTTTTTGCTTTTAAAAATGTTGCTTAATGGAGGAAAGCAGCCATTTAATGCTGAGTGGATCCAAAGGGGCTTTTCTTTAGGCTGTTTTGACAATAATATTAAAAAAAATATCAAGTTGGTGAAGTGTGGAGCTGTAGGCCATCTCTGTAATGATCTGAAGCACTCAAGCCCTTATTAACTTAATGCTTTCATTTACTAGCTCATTCCTGGAGGAAGACCTCCTGGTCAAACTGCTATTGCTTTTTTTAAAAAAATAAAGTTAGTAATTGCTTCAGCTGCACATCTCATTACAAGGAAAGGCCTACAGCCTAGAGCAGCACTCATCTGATTTTTGTTTTTAAATTTTCCGGGGGAATTTCAGCATAACCTCTTGTTATACCTCCAGTCT
This sequence comes from Acrocephalus scirpaceus scirpaceus, assembly GCA_910950805.1. Lineage (NCBI taxonomy): Eukaryota > Metazoa > Chordata > Aves > Passeriformes > Sylviidae > Acrocephalus > Acrocephalus scirpaceus. Next base: position 45,517,425 of record OU383780.1, read on the forward strand.
AAGCGTTAGCTATTGCATTGCTGCCTATAAATTTATAAACTCAACTATAAAAGTTGTGAATTTCCACTCTCTTTGGAAATGGGAGGCTCGAGGGCTTGGCTGTACCCGTCATGGTATTGGTGAGGAGCTGGACAGAGCCCATCAGCTGATGGGTGGGGGCTGCTCAGTGTTGGGAGGAGCACACCCCGTTTCATCAGGGCAGCCTTTAGCCCTGAGTAGGTGCCACTGCTCTGAGATTACCCTTTACCCCCTTGTTCCATAAAGTGGATGTTTCTCCCTTCTCCCTCCTATCACTGCCTGGGAAGGAACACACTTTTACACACTCTGCTGGAAGGAAGACTTCATTAAAAAGGAAGAAAAGAAAGGGGGAGGCACTTAAAGGCAGCTTTCAGTAAATGTGTGGGGATAATTGGGCTTTAGCTGTGTGCTTATAAACCTTCTGGATTGCTGAGTACAATGATGCTGCTGATCTCTAAATTGCTGCAAAAGTTCAGGGCAGCAGCTTTCCATCAGCAGTTCCCACACTGGGCTCTGCTTAGTGTCAAAAAGTGATTTTTTAAAAATCTAGTTATATTAGCTATAAAAATATTCCACTAGGATTTGAGGATATATGATAGGCATTGCTGATAAGAAGGGTGCAAGAAGGCACCAGGTTGGGTGAGGTTAGGCTACTCCTTGTTGCTCATCTCTCATGATTTCTGAAGAGTGGGATGTGCCATCCCAGAGGTTCAGAAAGGGAAACTGAGGCATTGCACTGGTTGCCCAAGACTCACATTAACTAGCCTATATGTTCTTGTCAAGGCCTGTCCCAAAACACACACCAGGAGCTGAAGCCTTTTTCTGTCTTTGAAAGACATGAGCAATGATGTTACCTGGAGATGGGCAAAGGGAGTCGGTGCTGCTGCTGTGGACCAGCCTGGAGCATGCAAAGTGAGAGTGGACTAGGATGGACCCAAAGTACTTCAGGAAAGATTCCCGTTGAGCTTCATGCACTTGGAACGGGTCTCTGGAGAGATGTTGGCGAGGAAAGTGACATTTAGGTAATCTCTGAAGAAATTCAAAGCTTGTAGATACAGCTGTGATGAACCACTAGAAAATATGGAAAGCAGCAGCTTACGAAAGGTCAGTTTCTAAAAGCGGGTGCTGAACACAGCTGTCCTGCTCCTGGCACTGATTTATTTAAAGTTTTTCTACAAGTACTTAATTTCTTGGAGTCGTCCAAGTAGACTTGCTTTTAAAAGAAGGTGATCTGATTTCCAAAGAGAGGGTATTCAGTATTTATTCTTCCTAGCTCTAAATCCAGTCTTTGGGATGGGCAGCGTGTTAATTCAAAATCATTGGTGCCCACAGAAAGGCTTGACCACAGCCTTTTCCACTTGCTTTGTTAAATAAGTGCCAGGGTTCTTGAGCTCCCTAAAGTCTGTGGGCTTTTAGCTTTTTGTCAGCCGTTCCATGTCTTTCTTTGATCATTAGTTGTTCATCTCCTGAAGAACAGCAGATAATGAACACATTTTATTAAAACACTTGCATCGTATTTGGGAGGGATAGATGAAGGGCTTTCCTGCATGAATTTTCTGGCTTGGCTGTTCCAAGACTCGGTGTTGAACACTGGAACAGATATATCCTGAAAGTAATTGTGGGGATACTCTTGTGGTGCTTGGGATCTCGGTGGCTTCACCCCAGCTGCCTGTGACCTACAGCACAAGACGAAGTGTAGCTCACCACAAAGGATGACTGACAGAATCTGGAAGATGTGTCTTTGTGGAGAAGGAGTAATTAGGTTAGGGGTGTAAACCCTAACATTTTCTGAATGACTTGGCTCTACATCCGCTATATATTTCTGGAAGGAAGTGTGAAGAAGAAAGCAATGAGGGTTTAAACAAGACCTACTCCCATGTAAATAATGTGCTGCTTCCAAACACCAGCCCAAAGCAAAGCCTTGCGGCTGCCCCTGAGTGGCAGGAGTCACTGCACCGAAGGTAACTTCTTACCTTTTATTTTCTTCTATGGCCTTACATGCTAGAGATGCACGTGGATGAAGTCTGCAGCGAGATCTGAAAGTTTTTTGAGTGCCTAAGGCTTGGGCACCTCAAATAGCTTTTCTTAGCTGAACTTAACAAAATGAATTAATCCTGGACACCCGAGTGGTGTAGGGCACCACAGGCTACCAGGTCATTTTAAGTCACACTGAAGTTAATGAAAAGACTC